>CM019063.1:291533431-296344284 GCA_009667805.1 Leptobrachium leishanense | reverse complement strand
GTCGGCTTTTTCCGGTGGCTGGTCTGCACTTTGATCCTCGGCTGGTCAGCTATTTCCAGCGTGTTCGGCGTGGTTTTTGCAGCGGTTTCTGCAGGTTTTTGGTGAGTGTTTGGTGAGTGTCCGGCAAGTTTGCGGTGAGTGTTCGGCGGGTTTGCGGTGAGTTTTCCCTGCACTACAGGGATCCTACGGTGTATATTTAGGAAGA
This sequence comes from Leptobrachium leishanense, assembly GCA_009667805.1. Taxonomy (NCBI): domain Eukaryota; kingdom Metazoa; phylum Chordata; class Amphibia; order Anura; family Megophryidae; genus Leptobrachium; species Leptobrachium leishanense. Next base: position 296,344,079 of record CM019063.1, on the reverse strand, counting down.
AAAACACCTCTGGAGTGTTAAGAGTGTTTGGCGCTATAATTAATATATAGTAGCTGGTCTATTGAAAACAAATGTTCACAAATGTGCAGCTCACCACCAGGTGTGTCTGTCACCCATATAAGTCTAAAATAAATACAAACGAATTTGTTGGGAGCGCAATAGGATATGGAATAGATGTTTTTCTTCCACAGGTGGATCTGATATTGATCAGCAATATACTCTAGAATATATAAAAAAGACAAAATAATCGCGCAATATTGTCACATACAGATGATAGATTTGGAATGTGTATATTGAACCACTCACAAACAGAGAGCCTACTGGCTCGTGGATATGCGCAGATAAGCCTCTAAGGGGGGCTTTGTCCCATCAAGCGGTTCACAGTAGGGATGTGCGTTTCGGGTTTCGGAATTTCGGAATTTTCACGAAATTTCCCGATTCGTGTTTTCGGATGCGGCCGATTTTCCGAAAATTTTTAGATCCGAAAATGGCAGATCCGAAAAGTTTTCCGAGCCGAAACGAAATATTTTCGGAATTTTCGAATGGACTTGAAATGTGTCAAATCGAAATTTATTGCTTTGAAACGAGGAGAACAGACGTTCCGAAAAAACGAAAATTTCCGAAATCACGAAAAGTCGATACAAAAAATGAGCTAAGTGACACGAAAATACGAAAAATGGTCGATATTCCGAAAAAAAAATGTACACGAAAAACGAGTCGAGCCGAACCTAATCGAAACAGAAATCGGTCGAAACGAGCCGAATCGAAAAGTTTAACCCTTTTGCTGCTGAGGCTTTTCCCGCCCCTGTGCTGAGGTAATTTTTACCGGTTTTGCTCATCATGTTTAAACGTGTTTTGAAGGCTTATTTTAGTATATGACCCAGACATATTATATATCGTTCTTTCCGTCAGACTCGGCAGATTCATAATATGTCATTATTATATGTATACGTCATGACCTGTCTGTATATTATAACAAAAAATGCAATAAAATATGATTTTTCAATAATTTGCAATGTGTAAAGTGGTTTTTTTTCACATTTTAAGATGCGAGCAATTGCGGTTATATTTTGTATGGGGTGCGCTTGTTAAAAAAATTAGAGATGGGGTCTCGTTACATTTTTTTTTTTGGGAAAATTACACGATTTTTAACAAACGCACTGCATACAAAAATCGTTAGTGCAGCATCATTGTTCACATTATAATTGAAATGGGAACAATATTGCTGCATTAACAAACCAAAAAAAAAAAAAAATTGTTTATTTTTTTTTTATAATTTTTTTTAAATATTTTTTTATTTTTATTTTGAATTTTTTTTTTTTTACTAACTTTTTCACATTCGAGTTTGGTATCGTTGGAACGGCCATGCTCTGGCCGATCCAACAATACCAACTTTAACCCCTAGCTGCCACGGATCGGGAGATAGGGAGTTCATTGGAACTCCCTATCTCCACCATTGGTGGCAGCTAGGGGTTAACTCCAGGACTGGCGTCATCGGGCTATGCACGATGACGCCAGTCCTCAGGGGGAGTTCCCGGAGGCTTGGCCGACATCCAAGATGTCGGCCAGCTCCGGGAAAGGATCACGATTCGGCGCTTTTCAGCACTGATTCGTCATCCGGCTCCCCAGGGGTTAATGCCAGGTACCATTTGGAAGGGCAGGCTGTGCCCTTCCAAATGGTGCCTGGGTTAACCCCCGCAACGCCGCCGATCGGGAGGGAGAGAGGTCCGAAGGACCTCCCTCTCAGGCGCCTCCTCCGCACATGCGGGGGGGCGCCTGAATTAGGTGTCATCGCGCCGCCGCGATGACACCTAATTAGCCCGGCGGCGTTTCCGGATGCTGGGCTGACATCGAGGATGTCAGCCCGCACCGGGGGGGCCAGCGATCGGCCGGAACCCGGCCGAACGCTGACCCCAAAGGCTGGACGCGCTCAGCGCGTCCTCCGCACGCAACGTGACATGCGGTTGGACGCGCTGAGCGCGTCCACCGCAGCGAAAGGGTTAAACATCCGAAAAATCTAACCGAATCGAACCGAAAAAAAAATCGGTGCACAAGCCTAGTTCACAGGGTCTAGTTGATCGTGTACCAACAGTCTGTCATCACAGGAAAATTCTCTCAAGAAGAAATGGAGATCGACATAGCACAAAATCTTTCATATAGGAAGTATATATCACCATAAGTCGAATTACTCACGTGATCCTGAGCCTCCCTTACGAGTGGCTCAGTATGTAAGCCTTGGACCACTTTGACTCCACGGGGGGTCCTACCCCTACCGGTATTTTTCAAGAAAATGAAGTCTTCCGAGATGGATTGGTAAAAAGGTTTAATAAAGATAAAATCGTAATTAAAAGTAAATAAAAGAAAGTGAAAATAATATGGGCTAAACCGAGGTCCTGAGCAATTTTTTGGCCTAACTCCTGGTTTCTATGGATGCGGCCAGTGTATATCATGCCGCAAAACGAGGAGTAATAAAATGATAATAAAACAGTTTAATGCAGGAACGAGAGGATCTAACTATAAAATTAAAGATCTGATCACTTGTCATACTAAGAATATAATCTATGTTTTAAAGTGTCCATGTGGGAAACAGTATGTAGGACAAACTTCTAGACCTCTGTTCATTAGAATTAATGAGCATCTTTGCAACATAACCAGGGGATATATTAACCATAGCGTCTCTTCCCACTTTAAAGATGTACACGACTGTAATCCTAAGGGATTAATATTTATGGGTATAGAAAAAATTAGACGTGATTGGAGAGGGGTCAATATGAATCAAAAGCTCATTAAAACTGAGATGAGATGGATTTACTGTTTAGATACTCTGGCCCCCAGTGGGCTAAATGTTGATTTTGAGGTTTGTCATTTTTTATATGATTAAGTTTTATATTATGTAAGGTAATATGTATCTCTGATCATTGCTGTCTGTGTTTATTTAGTTATGTACTACCTAAAACCATTGCCTTGAGATATGACATGAGACGTATGTAAGGTTGCCTGTTATACAGTCATTTATATATATTTTCTTGAGTACGTAGACTAAGGATAATGGTTTGCGCCACTGATTGAACGAGAGATGAGAGATAAGACGCTCCCTACGGAACAGAAATGGACATGCGCAGTTTCAGCCTAATGTGAGGTCCGGAAAAGGAAGTGCGCCATCAGAGGGCACCCATGGCGGCAATGCAACGCAGACCGCGGCTTTGGAACGCACGCCAGCAAGACACGCTGATTAGATCAAATGAAGGACACTATAAAGGGACAGCTGTAATACTGAAGGACATACCGACTGATGAAACTCGCAGGGAAGCGAGAGAAACGCGTCTCGGTTTAGCCCATATTATTTTCACTTTCTTTTATTTACTTTTAATTACGATTTTATCTTTATTAAACCTTTTTACCAATCCATCTCGGAAGACTTCATTTTCTTGAAAAATACCGGTAGGGGTAGGACTCCCCGTGGAGTCAAAGTGGTCCAAGGCTTACATACTGAGCCACTCGTAAGGGAGGCTCAGGATCACGTGAGTAATTCGACTTATGGTGATATATACTTCCTATATGAAAGATTTTGTGCTATGTCGATCTCCATTTCTTCTTGAGAGAATTTTCCTGTTATGACAGACTGTTGGTACACGATCAACTAGACCCTGTGAACCGCTTGATGGGACAAAGCCCCCCTTAGAGACTTATCTGCGCATATCCACGAGCCAGTAGGCTCTCTGTTTGTGAGTGGTTCAATATACACATTCCAAATCTATCATCTGTATGTGACAATATTGCGCGATTATTTTGTCTTTTTTATATATTCTAGAGTATATTGCTGATCAATATCAGATCCACCTGTGGAAGAAAAACATCTATTCCATATCCTATTGCGCTCCCAACAAATTCATTTGTATTTATTTATCCTACGGTGTATGCTGAATACACTGCAGTGTTGGCGAACTAGAATCACTGATTCACCCCGAAGTGCGGGGAACAAAAGGGCACTGAAATGTCGGCAACATTTCGGTGCTCTCTGAATAACCCTGTAGGTGTTATTCTGGTATTTTTAATGTTCCACTCACAAGTAAAGAGCCCCGACACTGGCTCTGAGTGGATTCATGCCTGGGGGTTATTGTCTTCTCACTTCTCAGGTGGCCCACACACCTCACTGGAAATTTCTTATCCACGTGGAGCATATAGAGAATGGGAAGTCAAGGACTCTCCTGGTGTAAACTCAGGTTTACTGGAAAAACTATTTTCTTTTTGCCAATTTTCTACTTACTATTGGAGTTTCCATAGCTCTAACATAAATGCATATGGGTTTTTTGTTGCACTGGAAAACCCAATAAACCGCCAATTTGCCGTTTCATTGTGCATACTGTATATATTCATATTGTTGTTACATACTTGTGCAATTGTGTTTTTTCAGTTTTTTTATATATTCCATGTACTTGTGAGAACTGACATCTCGTGGAAGATCATTTAGGGTAATATCCTTTAGTATATGCGTATAAAGAGGTGGAGGTATTCTGTTGCCCTGTACGTCTATCCACTCATATGTGTGATTTGTAGTGTGCACCTATAGGGGTACCTTGCATATACCTTGTATCCTATGCTGCAATATAGAATTCTTCTTTGATTAACTTAGAGGTTTTGTTCATACCTATTTTTACTGCCTAGCTTGGGGATCCACATAGGCACTTTCTTTTATTGTTTGTATTTTTATAGATTTGTCCTCTCCCTTCCAGCTAAACCATCTTTGATGGCCCATACATCCCTTTAGCGATAGCAATTTGTCACAGAGGTATCTCTCATGGATATAAGGTGTAAATATGAGTAATACTGAAACTGTATTCTATGTATACAGAAAAAGAAAATATAATAATTGGAAAACGATACCCAGAAGAGTCACAAATTATATTATTTATATACTCTTTGGTCAAGTTCCTTTTAGTTATGCCTACTCCCAACTGACAATTTCTAATTAATATAAAAATAAAAATGACTTATCAGATTATATTTTATCTATATATTGTGAATACAGAGGTTTTTCTGAAATGCAAAAATTTAAGAAAAACAACCATCTCTCCACCTGTCATCTTTTACCGCATAATTCCCCCCCCCCCAGAAATTACAGATTCTTTCCTAATACAATAACAGTCTGGAACCGCTGCCTCCAAATCTCTTCCAGCAATCAGAGTTCACTGGGCACACTGTCCAGGATAGCTGAGAGCATCACCATGTATCCCAGACTAGGTGATCAGTACTTTTCTTTATTGTAATCTGCTTGGGTCATTAAAAGTATGGTCTCTTTAATGGGTCTGTGGATACTGGAGTTAAAGGCCTTATTTCAAAATCTCTTTCGGAATCTGCGCGTTCCAAGTCATTAAACATGGTTGACATTATGCCATTTGCCTGTTTCAGGAACATAGGTTCTGTAAGCAACAATGTATCTTGTATTCGTACTGCTGGCACTGATCTAGTCGCAATATCTGCAGGGTTCTGATCTGTGGGTACGTGGTGCCATTGGTTTTAATTATTTTCTTCACTGACTGACAATGAGTCTACTTTCCATTTTTAGAAGGTTTGCAATTGTCAGCAGATTCTGCAACATCTTTGACGGTATTTGCCAATTTCTTCTTCTTTGATTTTAGTTTTTTTGTCACTCTTTTCGCCATTAACCTATGTTTTAAGAGAGGTATTTCTTGATCTTCTATAGATAGAAACCTAGAAAATGTCGGCAGATAAGAACCTTTCGGCCCATCTAGTCTGCCCAATTACATGGATACTTTACCTGGATTTACAGTTGTGTTCAAAATTATTCAACCCCCAATGCTGTAAAGGGTTTTAGGGAATTTAGTGTACATTTGTAATTGTATTCAGAATGAAATCCTACAAGGACTTTTTAAAGAACCATATGCAACTAAAATGACATCAATTGGTTTTGTAATACAGTAGTAAATGTTTCTTTTGTGAATTCTTCATTGACACAATTATTCAACCCCTTAAAGACTACCACTCTGAAGAACAGCGGTTCATTCAAGTGTTTTCAATCAGGTATTGAAAACACCTGTGGATGTCACGGAGCAGCAAAAAAGCATAATAAGCACCAATTAGGCAGCTTTAAAATGACTGTGATACTCAGCTCCTTCTAGACATTTACTGGTGTGGTTACAAACATGGTGAAGTCAAGAGAATGGTCCAGGAAGACAAGAGAAGAGGTGATTACTCTTCACAGGAAGGGCAATGGCTATAAGAAGATTGCAAAGATGTTAAACATACAAAAGAGAGACCATAGGAAGCATCATTCGCAAATTCAAGGCAAAGGGCACTGTTGAAACGCTACCTGGTCGTGGCAGAAAGAAGATGCTGACTTCGACTGCTGTGCGCTACCTGAAGCGTAGAGTGGAGAAAAGTCCCCGTGTGACTGCTGAGGAACTGAGAAAAGATTTGTCAGATGTGGGTACTGAAGTTTCAGCTCAGACAATACGGCGCACACTGCGTAATGAAGGCCTCCATGCCAGAACTCCCAGGCGCACCCCCTTGCTGTCTCCAAAGAATAAGAAGAGTCGACTGCAGTATGCCAAAAGTCATGTGGACAAACCACAGAAGTTTTGGGATAGTGTTCTGTGGACTGATGAAACAAAATTAGAACTGTTTGGGTCCATGGATCAACGCTATGTTTGGAGGAGGAAGAACAAAGCCTATGAAGAAAAGAACACCTTGCCTACTGTGAAGCATGGCGGGGGGTCAATCATGCTTTGGGGCTGTTTTGCTTCTGCAGGTACAGGGAAGCTTCAGCGTGTGCAAGGTACCATGAATTCTCTTCAGTACCAGGAGATATTGGATGACAATGTGATGCAGTCCGTCACAAACCTGAGGCTTGGGAGACGTTGGACCTTTCAACAGGACAATGATCCCAAGCATACCTCCAAGTCCACTAGAGCATGGTTGCAGATTAAAGGCTGGAACATTTTGGAGTGGCCATCGCAGTCACCTGACTTAAATCCGATTGAGAACCTCTGGTGGGACTTAAAGAAAGCAGTTGCAGTGCGCAAGCCTAAGAATGTGACTGAACTGGAGGCTTTTGCCCATGACGAATGGGCGAAGATACCCGTAGATCGCTGCAAGACACTTGTGTCAAGCTATGCTTCACGTTTAAAAGCTGTTATAACTGTAAAAGGATGTTGTACTAAGTACTAAGATTGAATGTCACTTGGGGGTTGAATAAAACTGATAATGATGTGAGCACAGAAAAGACATTTGTGGTTATTTCATTATAAATGTTATGTTATATTTGTCTGACCTACACGTGCCTCTTTGATTTAATTGTAAGAAAGATGACTGATTGATCAAAATCAATGTCAAACGGGCCAAAACACTCAATTTCAGTGGGGGTTGAATAATTTTGAACACAACTGTATCTTTTATTTAGGATAGCCTTATGCCTATCCCATGCCTGCTTAAATTCAATCACTGTTTTGGCCTCTACCACTTCTACTGGAAGGCTGTTCCATGTATCCACCATCCTCTCTGTAAAATAATGCTTCCTGATGTTACTTTTAAACCTTCTAGATGTAGTTTTACTCTCTTTTTGCTGTTTCTTCTTTACTTTCTTAGGTGTCCGAGCACTGGGTTTGTCCTGCTCTCCATTACATTGTTTAGCGGTTTCAGAAGTACTCTCTTCTGCAAGTTTCTTTTTTTCTTCTGTTTTGGTGTCTGATTATTGTTAATCTCTGTTTTCCAGAAAGTTTGTTCGTAAGGCTTTCACATTGTCTTGTCTGTGTGCCTTGTTTATACATACTTCGCCTACTTTCACCCATCCTAGATCAAGCCTTTGGGTGCATGGGGCATTATGGTTTCCAATTCCTTTGTTCACAGACTTTAAGGGTTCTCATGTCTCTGCCGAGTAGCAGCAAGATCTGGGCGCTTTCATCTAGTAGTCAAATGCGATCAGCTATCACCTTGAGATGAGGGTGGTAGCGTGCCACGTCTGGTGTCGAAATCTCTCCCCTATCTTCCACCATGTGATTAAACTCCATGAGTGTTGGGAGTGGCATTTCTACCTTATTGTCCACGGAACATACAATATAGCCATTTACTCTCCTCCTTGTTGTTTCTATTTGTTCAGCACACGTTCGGAGTGTTTAGGGGTTATCTTGTATGTTGAACAGATTAAAGAATTCTGATCTAGCCAACGATCAGCTGCTCTGATCGTCGATGATAGCAAACATTCTTATAGATCTTTCGGGTTGTCCCTCTGGGTGATATACATGGCATATCTTGGAACACGATCTGCTATCACCTACTTCTCCACAAATCTGGGTGCATTTAGATGTTACTGATAGGGGAGGGGTACTAGCCTCTTCTTCCTCCCCACCCTGCCTTGTCACAAAGTTAGAGGTGTCGACCGTGTTAGGCTTAAATGTCTCTCGGTGTAAGACTGTCACATGGCTGTCACTGTCACACTCTTCACATTTTATGGCTTCCTTACACTCCTTGGATAGGTGTCCTGTAGAAGCACAGCATTTAAGGTAAACGTCTAGCTCCTAAGGTTTTATGCTCTTCTATGGACTTCTTCCTGAACCCAACACATTCTCTGAGTGGGTGTGGTCTTTTATGTATGGTACACTCTTTGTGGAAGTCCCTATTTTTTTTGTCTCCAGCTGCTGACTGGTCGAGTCTGGTGTGGATTATGGGGGACACCTCTGTCCTGTGAACCAAGATGGATGTTCTAGCATTTGCATGTCTCGCTGCTGGTCTCTCGTGCCTCAGGCCACTTGCACTGGATGCGGTTCATGTACCCACAATGAAGTTGTGATCGTTCGTTTTACAGGCAGCTTCACAAATGAAGCTCAAGAAGAAATAGAAGGGGGAGTAGGCAACCAGCTTCTCCCTTTTATTTTCGGAGCCTTGTGAAGTCCATTTTTCTTTGAGATTGTAGGGTAGCTTCTCCAAGACTGGTTTTACACCACGAGCGGAGTTCAGGACGCTGAGACCTGTTCGGGAAAGGATAAGTCAGTTCTTAATGATTGCAGTTCCTGCGGTAGATCTCCGAGTTCCCGTAACTTTGAGTAGTCTTTTGTTGTAATTCTGGAAAGTTGTCGATTCTCTTGAAGAATTTGTCTTTGACTGCTTCAGGCTACCATAGCAGTCCTCCAAACTTTCCCATACTAAGTCCAGACCTACTTGGGGATGGTTTACGTTGCTGCTCTGAGTATCTTAGTATGTTCTATGGATTTGTTTCCCAGTCATTTGGTAAGTAGGCTTCTCTGACGTATAGGCCCAGACCCTTGATAGCATCCTTAAATGTAAACTTCCATATTCTGTAATTCTTGGGACAGTCATCGAAGTTGGTGAGTCCCGCCTGCACTATGTCACGCCGGATCATGTATTTGCCCATGTCCATCAGGTCTGATGCATCGGTGTTGGTCTCGTTCTGCTGTGCTTCCCTGGGAGGGCCTTGTGATCCTCTCCTCTTCCTGGTTAATCCCCACCCTTTCTCTTTAAACTCCACCTTTTCCTCTTAGAGCTCCGCCTTTTCCTCTCTTTATATTAAAAGTGGATACCAAGTGCCTATTTTGTATACCATTTCAAATGTATCTATTGAGATAAATAAAATTATGAAATGTTTAAATTCAAGCATATTTACAAAGAACAGCCACGCATGTCAAGTATACTGGATCACAGCCGCTCTAATTGGTTGAACAATAAAATCCACAGAAACGTGCACTGCATATGAGCGTATCACAGAGCTGCACAGCAATAAAACCCACAGAAATGAGCACTGTGTATGAGCATATCATATAACTTTTTATTATCAATCATAGGATCTTATATGTAAATTCCAGACATTTTCGTTTAGTAGTTCTTTTGAAAACAGCAGGCCACGGGTTTGCGGTGGCAGCATTCAGCGGCCGACTCCATGCACTTTGGGGACCCTGCAGTGAATGGTGAATTCACTGCAGGGTGGGGAAATTTTATTTCCCGAAGTTCAGGGAACTACAGAACACCAAAATGTTGGCGTCATTTCGGTGCTCTGTGAGTAATCCATTTAGTGGTAAGGTTTTTTGCTGCCCCCTGGAAAGTGAAAGCCTAGACTTTGCCTACCCAGGACATACTTTAAAATTAGTGAAATCTCAATGTATTCTTCCTGGTAAAATACTTTGCAAAAGTAAAAAAAAATATATATATATATTATATACATAAAACACAATGTGCCAAAGTACAAGCAGAAAAGTTTGGGCTCTTTTTCAGTTTTAGTTAAAATTGCATATGTAGCGCTCACTCCCGGAGGAGCCGCTGAAATTGAACCTCGGGTCAGTCTCCCCGCACTAGGGAATAAATATACTCCAGCACCGTCGTGGATTTTATAAATTATATAGTTTACTAGAATAAATGGCATATAATGAATAACACGGTATACGTAGATATATTTACAGTACTTCGTAATGCGGGAAACGCGCAGCGGAAAAGAAAATACAAGGCTTCGTAATTCGAGAAACGCGCAGCGGAAAAAGAAATACAAGGCTTCATAATTCGAGAAACACGCAGCGGAAAAGAAGGAAAAATATATCTGTAACCCCCTTTGTGGTTGGGGAGTGAGTCCCGTACAGGTTATGTCCCAAGGATGTAGGTGTGTGTGTGTGATGGTACCCGGGTACAATATTCAACTGGCCAGTGAGTTATTTATGAGGTATCTTCGACTAGTCAAGTTGGGGCCCTGTGGGTTTTGAAACAAACAGCAGCGTGCTTTCTATTTTCACAATGGCCTGGAAGGCCTCTCACCCATCCGCCCGATACTTGGTGCTCTGCTCGACCCAGGACGTCTCTCCGCTCGATTTTGACTGGGATTTTATGGGTTACCGGATCCGCTGTCTTGCTTTTCTGTAGCTGCCGCAAGATGTCCAGCTCACCGCCTGCACTCCCTGTCCGATCGATCTGCGGTGCTCCTAACTCGGGGTCTTCCAGCTCACTCGATATCAGCGTGGGTATTCTGGTGAATCACTGGGTCTTCCTCTTGTAAGGCTGAATAACCCGGTCTTTATCTCTGTCAGGCCCCAGCTGCGCTCCGGCCTGGTCACTGTCACGTTCTGCAGCACTGTGTCTTGCTTCTCTCACTCCCTGGCGTGCTCTGTCAGCTCTCTCCACGAGGCTCAGGATGTCAGCGTCTGTGTCCCACCCACTTCCTGTGTCCGCCCGCAAAGCATGCCGGGAAATGTAGTCCCAATGTTCAGCCTCTCACATTGTGCTTGTCTCCCTCCGGTGGCCAAAAACAAGTACTACACGGCAGGGGATTTAAAACCAGCGCTACACTCTCCCCCTCCTAGAACTCTTGGGTCTCTCCAAGGAGGTACAACAGTTGCATTACATTTCAACACATTTTTAGGCAACATATACAGGCTCAGCAGCAAGCATACAATGGGTTATATACACTTCCTCAAGTTGACTCATGCTTTGGACAACCTCAGCTAACATAGCAGACACTTTGGGCAACCTTCGCACTGTGGTGACGGCCTCTTCAGTGCTATGTCCTGGTGAGTCGTAGGTGAGTCTCTGGGGCGGTCGAACAGAGCGTTTTGGTTCTGGCTCAATCAGTTCCTCTTCAGGTGGAAGTACTACAGGCGCGGGCTCAATTCTTCTCTCTACCACTGGAGCAGACATCTCTTCGGAGTATGATCCTTCCAGTGAAGGCATAGAACTGTAGTCATAAGATTCGGCTTCAGGAACTACAGGGATTTCAATAGTCTCGGGGACTTCCAACTGAAATTCAGGAGCTTCAGGCCTCAAGTTACTTTCCCACCGTTCAGGAACCGAGATAACCTCTTCAGGTTCCGGTGAGCGCATCCAGTCCAAACAAAAACTCTCTTCCTCACTGTCCCTTTCGCTCTCTTCGACAACCCGGGTCTGCTGAGACCGAGTAACAGGAGGCAAACGTGGAGCAGGCGGATTCGGCAGAGGAAGTTCGTCCCCAACTGGTATCCTCACAGCCTCTCTCAAAGGTAACAAATGATTCCGGTGCCAGTTCTTAAGAGGCCCAGCCTTTCCATCCGGCCGGATTTGATACACCGGCAGACCCGGCAGTTGCTTGCAGACAATGTAGACTTGAGAACTCCATCTATCCGCCAACTTGTGCCTCGCAGCAGCACCCAAGTTCTTCAACAAAACCCTATCACCGGGTTGTAGATCCTGTATCCGAACTTTCAAGTCATAGTTCCTTTTGTTCCTTTGCTCCCTGTTTCCTGAAGTCAAACGGGCCTGTTCAAATGCAGAGGCCAGATTCTTTCGAAGTCTATCCACGTAATTTCTATGGGAAGCTACCGACGTCTGGTCCAGAGATAACCCAAACGCCAAATCAACCGGCAGTCGAGCTTCTCTTCCGAACATAAGACGGTACTGTGAGTATCCAGTGGCGTCACTCTCTGTACTGTTATATGCATGCACCAGAGTAGCTATGTGACGACTCCAACTCTGCTTCTCTGTGTTTGACAACGTCCCCAGCATATTTAGCAGCGTGCGATTGAACCTTTCAGGCTGAGCATCACCTTGAGGGTGATATGGTGTAGTTCGGGTCTTTTGGATTCCCAACAGTTCCAGCAATTGCCCAACAAGTTGGCTTTCAAAATCTCTACCCTGATCAGAGTGTATTCTCCTTGGTAGGCCGTAGTGAACAAAGAACTTCTCCATCAGAACCTTTGCCACTGTCAGAGCGCGTTGGTCTTTCATAGAAAAGGCTTGGGCGTAACGTGTGAAGTGATCAGTCACTATAAGAATATTTCCCTGCCCACTAGCATCCGGCTCTAAGCACAGGAAGTCAATGCACACCAAATCCATGGGTCCTTGACTTTGCAGATGGCTCATTGGAGCGGTTCAGGTCAGTAGAGTCTTCCTTTGAATACACCTCAGACATGAATGGCAGTAACTTTCCACTTCAGCTCTCATGCAAGGCCAATAGAACCTGTCTCGCACCAGCTTAAAAGTCCTTTCTGCGCCCAAATGTCCATGCTCATCATGTAGCGATCGCAGCACACTCTCCCTATGTTTAGTGGGAAGGAATAACTGTTGGGTCTCTTCAGCATTGGTTGAGGGGCCCCTTCGGTAGACCACACCATCCAACATCTTCAACCGTTCCCACTCTTTGTAGACCAATCTGGCTCCATCTGGGGAATTGGTCAGCAGAATTTCACGCTGGTTCGCAGTTAGGGCCTTTATGGTTAACGCAATTAAAGGGTCTCTGGCCTGATCAGCTTTCAGATCCTGTTTTGAAAAGGTAGGTAGACTTTCATCCCTCAATTGCGTAGGGTTGCAGTAGAACTCCGGAACAGCCGCAGCCATGACTCCTATGGCCTACGCTTCAATCCCTCCCTTGACCCGGCGCTCTGCTCCTTGACACAAAGCTTGGACCCCGTCTGGAGTTAACTGAGTCCATTCTGTAGTGTAGGGTCTTCTCGACAAAGCATCAGCATCTCGATTATTCCCCCAGGGCGATACTTCAGGCTGAACCGAAACCCTGACAGAGCGGCCAACCACCGATGTCCCGTTGCATCCAGTTTCGCAGTAGTAAGGATGTAGGTAAGAGGATTGTTATCCGTCTTTATCACAAACTCGGCCCCATACAGATAGTCCTTTAGCTTGTCTACCACTGCCCACTTTAAGGCTAGGAACTCCAACATGTGGGTAGGATAGTTCTTTTCGGCTCACATACGCTACAGGCCTCAGCAATCCATCATACTCTTGATACAGGACTCCTCCTAGACCTTCCCTGCTGGCATCCACATGTAACTCGTATGGCTTGTGAGGGTCCGCATAGGCCAAGACAGGAGCTCGAGTTAAACTCTCTTTCAGCTTCGTAAAAGCACCTTCACACTGACTGGTCCACTCTCCCTGGATGGAATCTCGAGCTTTCCTCGGCCCCGGAGCTGACGGATTTCGGTCGGAGACCTTGTGGCCTTCTTCTGTGCTTTCCTTCTGTAGGAGCTTGTTCAGTGGTTTAGCTATTTTTGCGAATCCTCATACAAATCTTCGATAATAGGAACAGAACCCCAAGAAAGATCTAAGTTCAGTGACGTTGCGGGGTCTAGGCCAAGAAGCTACGGCCTCCAACTTCCGAGGATCTGTCGAAACGCCTTCTGCTGAGACCACATGCCCCAGATACGTAACAGACGGTAAACAGAATTGACATTTCTCCAGAGACAGTTTCAATCCCTCTTCATGGAGCCTCTTCAAGACCTTCTCCAAACGTTGCTCATGTTCTTCCAGAGTCTTGCCAAACACAATTATGTCATCCAGGTACACTAATACTTCGATCAGATTCATGTCCCCGACTGTCTTCTCCATTAACCGCTGGAACGTGGCTGGAGCTCCCGTAAGGCCTTGAGGCATTCTGTTGAATTCGAAGAACCCCAGTGGACAGATGAACGCAGTCTTTTCTTTGTCTTCAGGATGCATTGGTATCTGGTGATATCCACTTCGCAGGTCTAGCACACTAAACCATTTTGCTCCAGACAAACACTGTAAGGCATCTTCTATCCGAGGAGTAGCATATTGGTCTGGGATGGTTCTCCGATTCAGCGTGCGATAGTCTATGCATAGGCGGACAGAACCATTCTTCTTCCGGACCATTACTATTGGAGATGCATATGGACTCCTGGACTCTTGGATCACCTTGGTTCTTTGCAGATCATTCAACTGTTCTCGTAGATCATCCAAGTCTCCCAGCGGAACTCATCTTGACCTTTCACGAAACGGCTTGTCTTCTTGTAATCGAATGCAGTGCTCAGTACTTTTGGCTAGGCCTACGTCGAACTCATCTTTCGAGAACAAGTCTCTCCACTTTAGAACTTGGGAGGGACTGAAGACGTTTCTTCCATTCAGGTGAAATGGGAGCGTCCTTGGGGTAGAATCTTTCATCTGGAATCTCTTTATCCACTCCCCCTCCTAAATCAGTAGGAGAGAGGGGCGTAGCGGATGCTACTTGCCCGATAGGCATTCGTGCTTTAAGGACTACTGGAGAATCAGACACATTGCACACGCTGACTGAGACTCTTCCTTGTGTTCTTTTCAAAGCTTTAGTGGAGATTATTTCAGGGATTACTTCTACTCCGGCTTCACTCCCATGATTAAAATCAGTTTCCAGTACCACATAGGGACCTGGTTGCGATCCGTTCAACTTGACTGAAGCCCGGAAGCTTGCTACTTCTCCTGCTTGCAGAACCTTCTCTGTTCCTTCCAATCTCCACAGGCGCCCCACTTCAGCAGGTACCTTCTGTTCTTCGATCATTCTCTGATAGACTGGACGTAGCATTTGGTGTACTCTTTTAGTAGAACCTTCTTCCAATACGATAGGTGTCAGGAGGCGTCGCACCAAATCAGTATTCGTCCCCACTATCATGGAACTCCGGTTTGCCCCTGAAGGCCGAGGACACACAATGGCCAATGCATCACAACCTCCGGACTGTCCGATGACTTCGGATCCGATCTCTAACTTCACCTGTAGATACTCGTCATAAGGGAGTTTCTCCGTTCCGATACCCCAGATTTCCAAATCCTTCAATTTCTGTAGAGGAATGTGCTTCAAGTGTTTCTCATAGAAGTCTTGGTAGATCAATGTCACTTGAGCCCCTGAATCCAACAGGGCTTTAGTGTAGACTCGCTCCACTTGGATTGGCACAATAGGAGAAGGACCTATCAGCTGGTCAGGAAACTTGGTGGTGGCACCCGGACACTTAGACCCAGTTTGTTGTACCCTGGCCTTCTTCTTGGCCCGTGTAGGTTTTGGGTGTGCATTGCTTCCCCATGACGTAGGTCTGGATGCTAAGGGAGTGACTCTTTCAGTCCTGGCAGGCTCAGCAGTTGGCCAGACTTTGGGCCCTCTCGCCCTCTTAGCCCTGGCTTGATTTTTGGAGCGGGTTTCGACCTTCGGGCACCTAGGTTGCTCCTTCACTTGTGCCCTCTGGCGTTTCCCGCCGGTGAGGTGGATAACAGTCCTTCCAAGGCTCTCAAGAAACTCCTCAACTCTATTTCCTTCAGGCTTTCGGCTTTTGCATTGTGCGCGGAAATGGCCCATTTCTCCACAACTGAAACATCTCTTTTTAGAAAGCGGAGACACAGTCACCTGCTGTGATTCGGTTGAAGGACCGTGGCTAGACGCCACAGCAACTCCGGTTGTCTGCATGTCTGTAAGGAACTTCTGCATCTCTGTCTGTGTCTCTGTCACCTTCAACAATACTCGGCACAGTTCCGCATGCGCCTGTTGCAATTCAGCTTGAGCTTCTTGTACTTTCTTAACAGTTTTGTGCAACTCACCATGTGCAGAGAGGTTTAATTCTTTGACAGCCCTCTCTGTGGATTTAAAAGCGATCAGATGCTCTTGTTCATCCACGTCGGATCCATATGTATCCAACGAGTCACTTTCAGGCTGCAAACATTTGTTATGCCGCACAGGTTGCGCGTAAGCTCTTTCTCCTCTCCTGAAGGATTTTTCTTCCAGTAAAGCCTCCTCCTCTCTGACAGCTCGGATCAGTTCCAGGTACTTCAGTTCTTGATTACCTTCTCTGCTTCTCAGCTGCAGCATCACTGGATCTAGAGGTTGAGAGCCCCTCAGGATCTGTTTTATTCGGATCTTATCCACTTCAGCCGGTTCGGCCCCTTTCTTGAGGAGTATCTGGTGCAGAATCTTATCTAGGCGCCTCATATATTCGGTCATTCTCTCACCTTTCCGCTGGTAGGTGTGTTCATACTGATATACGAGCTCTGCAGCCTTTTCCGTTCGCCCAAAAACGTCCTCCAGAACATTTAAATAATCTAAAGCAGTGCAGTCTTTCTTACTCAATTTTAGGTTTCTTACAGCCTCTGACGCAGGTCCCTTTTAAGCTCTCGGTGATCCTTTGCTTTTTCTGGGCTTCAGGGACGTCCCACTCATCCAGAGCCTGCATCGCCTGTTCCACCCATTCTTCGAAGGTTTCTTCTCCCGCCGGAGTTGGTACGTTTCCTGTAAAATTTCTCAACCGTCGATAACCAAAGTTAGTGTGCGGAGGGCTTGTTCTCTGACACTTAGCCAGCAAATCTCCAATAGCCACTGTAAATTCAGGCCCGATCATGGCCAACAGACTGGGCGCGGGAACACTCGCGGATTCGCCACATGGCGCACTTGGCTGAATCAGTTGGACTTCCACCTCATCGGTCAGCTTCACGCTCGCGCCCTGTAAACACACTGGAACACCCTTTCTCCACTCAAAAAGAACATACGTGTGAGAGGTATCTGGGTTCTCTTCAATGTTCAGGATTAACCCCCGATGATCTGGCGTCAGCGCGGCCACGGCCTGGCGAATCTGATCTTCGGCCCAAGTGTCTGCAGGAATATCCATGACTATACACAATTCTAACTGACCACTGTGCTCCTCACACCACTTGGCAGCAGTGTCTGGATCCATATTTAACCCTTTAAATGCGGTTTTTCCAGAGACTGGATCCCGGAAACGAGCCCCCACATGTAGCGCTCACTCCAGGAGGAGCCGCTGAAATTGAACCTCGGGTCAGTCTCCCTGCACTAGGGAATAAATATACTCCAGCACCGTCGTGGATTTTATAAATTATATAGTTTACTAGAATAAATGGCATATAATGAATAACACGGTATACGTAGATATATTTACAGTACTTCGTAATGCGGGAAACGCGCAGCGGAAAAGAAAATACAAGGCTTCGTAATTCAAGAAACGCGCAGCGGAAAAGAAATACAAGGCTTCGTAATTCGAGAAACGCGCAGCGGAAAAGAAGGAAAAATATATCTGTAACCCCCTTTGTGGTTGGGGAGTGAGTCCCGTACAGGTTATGTCCCAAGGATGTAGGTGTGTGTGTGTGATGGTACCCGGGTACAATATTCAACTGGCCAGTGAGTTATTTATGAGGTATCTTTGACTAGTCAAGTTGGGGCCCTGTGGGTTTTGAAACAAACAGCAGCGTGCTTTCTATTTTCACAATGGCCTGGAAGGCCTCTCACCCATCTGCCCGATACTTGGTGCTCTGCTCGACCCAGGACGTCTCTCCGCTCGATTTTGACTGGGATTTTATGGGTTACCGGTGAATCACTGGGTCTTCCTCTTGTAAGGCTGAATAACCCGGTCTTTATCTCTGTCAGGCCCCAGCTGCGCTCCGGCCTGGTCACTGTCACGTTCTGCAGCACTGTGTCTTGCTTCTCTCACTCCCTGGCGCGCTCTGCCAGCTCTCTCCATGAGGCTCAGGATGTCAGCGTCTGTGTCCCACCCACTTCCTGTGTCCGCCCGCAAAGCATGCCGGGAAATGTAGTCCCAATGTTCAGCGTCTCACATTGTGCTTGTCTCCCTCCGGTGGCCAAAAACAAGTACTACACGGCAGGGGATTTAAAACCAGCGCTACACATATTTTCCCAGAAAAATATAGTAATGGGTACCCATTTCTATTTTTTTTTAAACAAGCGTGCCCCATAGAATATATAACCACAAAGGTTTGAATGATAAATTGTGAAAATTTTTTTATTTACAAGCTGCAAATGACTGAAAATTCTTATTTGTTTACATTTTTTGTTACAACATTCTACTAGGACATGACATATACATATAATAACAGGCATGTACTGGCTATAGGGACTGCAGGGAGATTCCCGGTGAGCCGATGGCTCAGTGTACCAGTGAGAATGCTGGTTCACCGTGCCATGCACTGCCCTAAAGGGTGAGGTGAGAAATTCCTTACAGTCTGTAAAACAGACTCAGTCTGTCGCAATCGACTTATTGGGGCCACCGTACTGGTGAGGCACGCTGCCCATCCGCCTCAACTTAAGACATGGTACGTGTTGCATTTGTGGAATCAAGAGACGGAGCTTGTTCTAATACAACACATTTATTTTTGATTTTTCATTCTGAAACAGAGAAATAACTCAGGTTTTTACTCTGGACTTGCTGATTACTTTGCTTTACTTGCTTTACTCTTCCTCTGCATTCAATGGCTGTCTCAGAACTAATAAACCACTAACTATACATAATATTCTAATCTAAAATAATAATACATTTCTCTCTTTAATAAACAAATGGGTACAAACAATTCTGGAACTAAACAAATCTATCCAGCATATTAATATAACCTCTGGACAACAGCGTCTGTCACTTTAAATCCCTGTGGGAGTTTGTCCAGAACATTTATTATATACAGTCAGGGCCGGCCCGTCCATGGAGCAGGGTGGAGCAGCCACTCCAGGCAGCCCTTTGTCAGGGGCAGCATTTTGCCACCATGGCAAAGGCCATGGCATGGAGAGCGCTCGGCCCAAACAAGGCACGGCCCTCCAGAAGGCTGGTGTTTCGTGTAGAAAGCCAGCTGCGCCTGCCCCTCTAGCAGACTGTGCCCATCCCATTCAGCAGGCCTTTCCCACCCCTTATTAGCGAGAGACTGGCCACTTCATCTGCCCAATGAGTGACACACCAGATCTTGGATTAGAGATATGGGGGTGTTCCAGACCTGTCTGACCCTCTGGATAATATTGGTACCCACCCGTGTGTATCCAGGGGGCTCCGTTTAATGTGTTTGTTGTTTCCGGGAGACCAGGTTTTGAGCTAGACCTGTTTCCGGGGGAGGGACTTGACGTCTGGTCACTGCAGGGAATGCGGTGCTGACCAGGATCCGGGATGCTGCAGGGTCAGGGCTCCATGGCTGAGTGTGGATGGAAACGAGCTGGGGAGTGATGACGGGTTCCAGGGAAAGAGGCCCTCTCACACCTACTACTGCCTTTACCTGTACCAAGCAGGGATGTCAGACCTGTTTATAACACTCACACTGTCTGGGGGGAGGTGTCATTTACCAGACTGAGACACCTGACCCCTGTATTAGACACAGCTATCAATTTCCAGACTGACGGATCAAATTTCTATATAACACTCACTGTGCATGTTGTTATTTTGCAGCCTGTCACAGCTGCTCGCAGCCAGTGAGTTTTATTGCTGTGGAGCTCTGTTACGCTCATACACACCGCACATTACTGAGTTTTATTGCTGTGGCGCTTTTGTAATAAGCTCATACACGTTGCATGTTTTTTTTGGGGGGGGGCAGCAATTCGTCCATCGCTCCAAGCAGCACAGTGGTTTGGGCCGGCCCTGTATACAGTAAACATATTTTAAACAGATTCTGGCTACTGGATCCTTTGAAATGAAGGCGCCTCTATAGCTCTACCAGCCTCAGCCTGCTTCATACTTCAGCAGTGTTAGTGACATGTGGCTGCAGTGGATCCATTATACAACCTGTTTATCCGGGTGGATCCCACTGAATATAAACAATAGGGATGTGCACCGAGTTTTTTTTCGATTCGATTAGATTTTTCGAATTTTTAAACTTTTCGATTCGGCTCGTTTCGACTGCTTTCCGTTTCGATTCGGTTCGGTTCGATTCGTTTTTCGGGTACATTTATTTTTCGGAATATCGACCATTTTTCGTATTTTCGGGTCACTTTACTAGGTTTCTGTATCGACTTTTCGTTATTTCGGAACATTTTCGTTTTTCGGAATTGTACATGGTTTTCGGCATATCGCCAATTTTTCGTATTTCGGAACTTTTCGTATTTCGGAACTTTTCGTTTTTCGGAATTGTACATGGTTTTCGGTATATCGACAATTTTTCGTTTTTCGGAACTTTTCGTTTTTTCGGAACGTCTGTTCTCGTTTCAAAGCTGTCTAACTCTATTCGTTTTGATGAAAACTACTATGGTTTACTTTTTTAATACTACTTTATATATTTTTTATAATAAATTTTTGGTTTGTTTTTCGGATCCGATAATTCATTCTGTCGATACGATTATTCTGGCGATTCTATCGTGTTTTTTTAATTAACCCTTTCGCTGCTGAGGCTTTTCCCGTCCCTGTGCTGAGCTAATTTTTACCGGTTTTGCTCATCATGTTTAAACGTGTTTTGAAGGCTTATTTTAGTATATGACCCAGACATATTATATATCGTTCTTTCCGTCAGACTCGGCAGATTCATAATATGTCATTATTATATGTATACGTCATGACCTGTCTGTATATTATAACAAAAAATGCAATAAAATATGTATTTTCAATAATTTACAACGTGTAAAGTGTTTTTTTTTCACATTTTAACATGCGAGCAATTGCGGTTATATTTTGTATGGGGTGCGCTTGTTAAAAAAATTAGAGATGGGGTCTCGTTACATTTTTTTTGGGGGAAATTACACGATTTTTAACAAATGCACCGCATACAAAAATCGTTAGTGCAGCATCATTGTTCACATTATAATTGAAATGGGAACAATATTGCTGCATTAACAAACCAAAAAAAAATTTTTTTTTTTTTTTTTTTATAAATTTTTTAAATATTTTTTTATTTTTAATTTTTAAAAAAAAACTTTTTTCACTGTAGTGTTTGGTATCGTTGGAACCAAACTTTAACCCCTAGCTGCCACGGATCGGGAGATAGGGGTTCCAATGAACCCCCTATCTCCACCATTGGTGGCAACTAGGGGTTAACTCCAGGACTGGCGTCATCGTGCTATGCACGATGACGCCAGTCCTCAGGGGGAGTTCCCGGAAGCTTGGCCGACATCCGACATCCTCATGGATATGCCCCAGCTCCTCATGGATATGCCCCAGCTCCTCATGGATATGCCCCAGCTCCTCGTGGACATGCCCCAGCTCCTCGTGGATATTGCCCCAGCACCTCATGGATATGCCCCAGCACCTCGTGGACATGCCCCAGCTCCTCGTGGACATGCCCCAGCTCCTCGTGGATATTGCCCCAGCACCTCGTGGATATGCCCCAGCTCCTCGTGGACATGCCCCAGCACCTCGTGGACATGCCCCAGCTCCTCGTGGATATTGCCCCAGCACCTCATGGATATGCCCCAGCTCCTCGTGGACATGCCCCAGCACCTCGTGGACATGCCCCAGCTCCTCGTGGACATGCCCCAGCACCTCGTGGACATGCCCCAGCTCCTCGTGGACATGCCCCAGCTCCTCGTGGATATTGCCCCAGCACCTCGTGGATATGCCCCAGCTCCTCGTGGACATGCCCCAGCACCTCGTGGACATGCCCCAGCTCCTCGTGGACATGCCCCAGCTCCTCGTGGATATTGCCCCAGCACCTCGTGGATATGCCCCAGCTCCTCGTGGACATGCCCCAGCACCTCGTGGACATGCCCCAGCTCCTCGTGGATATTGCCCCAGCACCTCATGGATATGCCCCAGCTCCTCGTGGACATGCCCCAGCTCCTCGTGGATATTGCCCCAGCACCTCGTGGATATGCCCCAGCTCCTCGTGGACATGCCCCAGCACCTCGTGGACATGCCCCAGCTCCTCGTGGACATGCCCCAGCACCTCGTGGACATGCCCCAGCTCCTCGTGGACATGCCCCAGCTCCTCGTGGATATTGCCCCAGCACCTCGTGGATATACCCCAGCTCCTCATGGACATGCCCCAGCACCTCGTGGACATGCCCCAGCTCCTCGTGGATATTGCCCCAGCACCTCGTGGATATGCCCCAGCTCCTCGTGGATATTGCCCCAGCACCTCGTGGATATGCCCCAGCTCCTCGTGGACATGCCCCAGCACCTCGTGGACATGCCCCAGCTCCTCGTGGATATTGCCCCAGCACCTCGTGGATATGCCCCAGCTCCTCGTGGATATTGCCCCAGCACCTCGTGGATATGCCCCAGCTCCTCGTGGACATGCCCCAGCACCTCGTGGACATGCCCCAGCTCCTCGTGGATATTGCCCCAGCACCTCGTGGATATTGCCCCAGCACCTCGTTAGTGCAGCATCATTGTTCACATTATAATTGAAATGGGAACAATATTGCTGCATTAACGAACCAAAAAAAAGAAAAAAAATATGTTTATTTAATTTTTATAATTTTTTTTAAAATATATTTTTATTTTTAATTTTTTAAAAAAAACTTTTTTCACTGTAGTGTTTGGTATCGTTGGAACGGCCATGCTCTTTAACCCCTAGCTGCCACGAATCGGGAGATAGGGAGTTCATTGAAACTCCCTATCTCCACCGTTGGTGGCAGTTAGGGGTTAACTCTAGGACTGGCGTCATCGTGCTACGCACGATGACGCCAGTCCTCAGGGGGAGTTCCCGGAGGCTTGGCCGACATCCAAGATGTCGGCCAGCTCCGGGAAAGGATCACGAACCGGCGCTTTTCAGCGCCGATTCGCGATCCAGCTCCCCAGGGGTTAATGCCAGGCACCATTTGGAAGGGCAGGCTGTGCCCTTCCAATTGGTGCCTGGGTTAACCCCCGAAACGCCGCCGATCGGGAGGGAGAGAGGTCGCGATGACACCTAATTTCACCGGCGGCGGTTCCGGATGCTGGGCTGACATCGAGGATGTCAGCCCGCACCGGGGGGGCCAGCGATCGGCCGGAACCCGGCCGAACGCTGACCCCAAAGGGAGGATGCGCTCAGCGTGTCCTCCGCATACCAGCAGCCATGCGGAGGACGCGCTGAGCGCGTCCTCCGCATCGACGTGTTTAACAGTGTGGAAACCAAGCAATACATAATTAACTTATTAACGTAAAGCAACGCACACAAACAGGAAAATATAGAAAAAATAGAAAATTTATTTACAAAATGGGGAAGGGAAGGGAAGGGAACATGCCAAGGATGGCAAACTGCCCAACAGGGGCACAAACAACACAAACAAACATACATTTTAGAATTACTGGCATTTGAGGAGATGTTGGAGCTGGTCCGCATCTTTGATTACAAAGATTATGACTGCAGTAAGGGCCCTTACGGCAGGAAGAATAATTTTAGGAAGGATCGTATCATTGACAAGCTACGCGCACCACCATCCTGGAGGTGTTTGGGAAAGACGGGACGAAGGACCAGATCAGAAAACGCTGGTCCGACCTCAAAGCAGGCGAGCAGGAGCAGCTGAGGCACATCCGTATTGACTCTTACTGCCGCTCCAGGATGTCCGCGGTGTTACTAAGGTGTTCCCGGAGTTCCTGCAGCAGTTCATGGATGGAATCCAGTGTCCTGACTGCCAGGCGAAGCTCGCCAATCGCCTCCTGATTGCTCGGTCTGGCTTCTTCGATATATCCAATAAATGAAAGAAGGAAAATACAGTAAGTAAAGCAGGTTTCTATTTTTGACTGAAAGTCTTGAAAAAATATAACAGTAGTATATACCAGAGCTGGCGGCCTCCTCCTGCTCCTCCTCCGACTCCTCCTCCCCCACCACCACCGTCTGTATATCCAGTGCTATATGTAAGAAATTAAAGAAATAAAAAATACAGTAAACAAAAAATGTTTCTGTTTTTGACCAAAAGTCGTTGCAAAATAAAACAGTATATACCAGCGCTGGTGGACGCCCGTGGCTCCTCCTCCTCCTCCGCTGGGGCACTGGTCCCTGCCCGGGCAGATTCGGCGTCCTGTGCCCTCTTCCTGTCTTCTGCCAAATCCAAAAAATATAACACGTAAATAATGCAGACTGGAAAAAATGGTATATCTATACACTATATTGCCGAAAGTATTGCGACACCCGTCCACTACCCACTACCAGCTTAACCCCCCACTACTCCCATCTCATAGGTCTAAAGTCACAAAATATTTATTTATTTCCTCTGCAGATAGACATATATTACCGTTCATTTATATATTTTTTTCAGAAGTAAACATTACGTTTATTCAATAAAAACTATTATTTGTGTTGTGTGCGTACAAAACACATTGTGCGACTGCTTTTAGTTATTTTATAGAAGGCCTCAGCCTCAGTTTCACTTTCAGTTTCTGCTAATAATAAAACTGGATATTGCAGAAACAACAACAGAAATCCACCATTTTGTTTTGAAATTTGCATCTAAAGCGTTCAATGACACTGCTGCAGCAGCTGCTGAGGATGTATTGAACGCGGCTCTGTTTGGATGCACTTTCAGAAGAACTACATGTCCCATCCTATCACTTAGCAAAGACGCAGAGATTTTTATTGATGCGCAGGTGGGAGACAATATTGGGCAAGCTGCGGGTCATCTCGTATGCATCACTCAATCACAACAACCTCCCCCCCCAACACACTACAGACTACACACACAGTGCCAAAAGAAATCCAGCATTGTAACTTCATCTACATACATCAAATATCACAATTTTCACGAATACGTAAAATCACAAAAAAGAAAAGCTATGGCAAAAATGCTTGTATGACGAATTGTGAAAACGCAAAGCTATACACAATCACATTGCAAAAAAAGGACTAGATAAATCAAGGTATTTCTGCGCACATTAGCACATGCAAGCACATTATTATTATTATACAGGATTTATATAGCACCAACAGTTTGCGCAGCGCTTTAAAATATAACATGACACTTACGTTTCGCTATGACGCGGCGGATGCGTCTCAACTGCTCCTCCTCGCGTACTTTTAAATCAGACCAGCGTTTCCGTAGCTGGTCCTTTGTCCGGTCCTTCCCAAACTTCTCCAAAATGGTGGCGCGTAGCTTGTCCAGGATACGATCCTTCCTGGCGTTATTCTTGCTGCGGTAAGGTCCGTTCTGGCAGTCATAATCTTTTCTATCAAAGATGCGGACCAGCTCCAACATCTCCTCAAACGCCATATTTTGGGCGCGTTTTTTCTTGGGTGCAGGCACTGCAGGTGGAGCTTCTTCATCAACAGATGAAGACGAGGTCTCCTCTCTGGCAGCGGCCATTATGAAGAATAATAAAAAAAAAAATTTGTTCAAAAAGTTGTCAATAAAACTGGCTCAATAAAGTTACGACATGTGCGCGCGCGCATGCGCGACCCGCGGACGAATCGGATCTGACCAAAATACGAAAATTCTGATCGGATCTTTGGAAACAATAAAAAAATTTACAGAATCAGCCATATAACCGATACTAGTTAAATATACGATGTCCAGACTTACCGAAATGGTACCGAAATCCCGAATGGAACTGAAATCATGAATAGAGGGAAAATAAATTTCGATTTGACACATTTCAAGTCCATTCGAAAATTCCGAAAAATTTTCGATTTGGTAAACTTTTCGTTTTTTCGGAAAGTCTGTTCTCGTTTCAAAGCAATAGATTTCGATTTGACACATTTCAAGTCCATTCGAAATTCCGAAATTTTTTCGATTCGGTTCGGAAAACCGTTCGGATTCGACTTTTTCGGATCTAAAAAATTTCGGATTTTCGGCCGAATCGAAAGACCCGAATCGGGAAATTTCGTGAAAATTCCGAAATTCCGAAACCCGAAACGCACATCCCTAATAAACAACAGACTCTCATATAATTTCCCATTAACTGACATCCTTGTATGCTTTTCTGCCTACCTGAAACAGAGAAATAACTCAGGTTTTTACTCTGGACTTGCTGATTCTCTTCCTCTGCATTCAATGGCTGTCTCAGAACTAATAAACCACTGAGACATGCACATGGCACAAATCACAGTCCCTGTGGCTGAGAAACACAGCGATCGCCACCTGCTGGTAGGAGGATAAGGCAGCAACAACAGCGCTATTGACAATATAGTTATGGGCTTGTCAATAATGACAAAATAAAAAAAATGCATTTTACTTCATTCTGCATACTGTATTCTCTTTTGGGGTACAATGTGTTTAATACACATTTAATACACAGAGTGCCACATACGCACTCAATCTCAGTGCTGCTGTGTTGTTTTACCCAATCGCTCTGCAGCAACTCTGGTATCTGTAGAGTGATTGGTTGAGCAATCTGTTTGGTATATATACTATTTTTGTGCGTGTTTGCATAATCAAAGTGGGCCGGTCTGGATGAAGTCCAGGGCTGATTTTTTTGTCACAGTCCAGCCCTGTATAATAATGACATATTTTTAATCTGCTGAGTCTGTTGAAAATAACCTGGGTCCTATAAAACATATCTTCAAGTAGTTTATATAAAATAGATACTGGCCTGGCCCTGCCTGTCATAACATTAGTCACCTGCAGCAAATGTAAAGTGAACATGACAAGCCTCCTTTTGAATGTAACAGATTTAAAGGTGTCCCTCCTGTCTGGAATATTTACCAAATCCTGTAGAAACACCTACAGAAAGCAAACAAAGAAAAACCACCCATAATCTTTTTTATTTCATTATGTGTCTCCCCCAAGGTGATTTTAGAATTAAATTGACAATGGATAACCTATGGATTCAACACTCACTTCAGGCAGTGCAGTCTCTCTCCTTCCCGCTGCCACGACTACTGAGCATCACGTCATGTGACCATCTGGACTCCGACATCATAGGCGCGGCCCTAACCCAGCAAAGTGTGCGCTAGCACCCTGCATCAAGGAAGAATCGGGACCAGAATTCTATGTCCTACTCCTCCTGTCCAGAGTGGACAAATTCACCTCTGCCGCCGCGAAACGGGTCAGCCACAGAGGCAGACCATACCAGTGTCCGTGAGCAGACACCTTGCGAACCCTGACCTGTGCCCCTAGGCGGCAGCACGCTCTAGGCAGCTTGCATAGCGGGAGAGCCGGCCCTGGGTGTAGCACCCTGTTTTACAAAACAGGGGCAGTAATGGTGGATTTAAGAGTGATGGGATGGAGCTTGGAGCATTAAATGTAAGTTGTGTGCGACAAAAAAAATGCAGTTTGAAGTGCAGAATTATAACTCATTCTTATTTATTTTGTTTGAGAAAAACTTAAAAAGCAACATGTCTGTATCAAACCTAGTATATGGTTAAACCAAGTTTCACATACATTTTCTGCATTTATACTTCAAGCTAGGCATCTTGGTTTTACATTTCCTAGAAGATGTTAGCTTGAAGGAAGAATTTGCTTCCAATTTATTCTTTAGCCTAGATTTACCAGATAAGTGTGAAATCAACCCAATGAAATAATGCATAGGGAGGGACAACTGCAGCTGTGACAATTGGAATAACTGGTGAGCTGAAAATAGGACCATTTAGCCTGCAGGGAGAGATTAAACCACAGAACTGCGTACAGACGTTTTCTTTTTATCCTTGCACATCCTGACAAAATAGCACTCAGCAAGATTATACTATTTTCCTCTCTTTGTTTTCTCTTAGAAACAAGATATCATTTTAATATGTGATCTTCCTGCAATGTTACATTTTATGAATTCAGCAACCTATATAGTCGAGGCTCAGGTTTAACTCCATGGATGGAAAAAATAAGCAGGTAACAATAAAATTTACTGACTTACTTTTTTAATCTTTACATACACATAACATTTCCTTATAAAGAAACTGGAAGAAAAATAAAATATTTACATGACTCGTACTGAAGCCAAATATTAGTTTAAATAATCTCAAAATCACGAAACGTTATGGGCCCTATTATAAGCCAGCCATTATAGCTAACGAGGGACCCATAAGTGTTATATCACCACTCACTCGTTAGCAATAATGACCCAAGTTGCTGTTTCAGCCAAGCCACAAACACACTTGCGGCTTAACTGTAACAGCTCCTTGCTCTACATTAACATTTCCTATACTTTGTATAGGAAGCATTAATTTCCAGGCAGACTAAAAATAACAAGCTATTCCAAAGTCACTCATTGTTCTCAACTTGACGATTTATTCCAAAAATAATACTAGGTTAGAAACCCTAATGGTAAGGGTGAACAAATACTGCTTTTTATGCTTTTGCTTTTTGCAACTTCACCTATAATGTGGGAATGTTGAGTACCAAACAAGATTATTTTATTTTAATTTCAAGTGTAAATTTATGTGTTTTTGGAACAAAATTTTTAAGTTGTTTTAAAACTCCCACATTTAACCTATATTTTTATTAAATGGTAGAGAGGTCTGGTAATATCCAGAGCGCTGCATTGTTTTATTTTTTGAACAACATAGACACTTATTACTTGGCTTAATTCTAGAAAGCAACTTTGAATCTACAATTTTCAGATATCACCTTTCAAACACCTAGGGAAAACAATGTAGATCTTAAATTAAACTGTTGTATAGGAATACAATTAAGAGGAAAGAAGATAGTTCTTCAGCACACGCTTGGAGAAGACACAAATTACCAGTCAACCCAGCTAACCACCATTAACAGAAGAACAAGCTTTGCAAGGCTCCAGTGTAAATAATGAAAAAACAGAATTGTAATTTAACTGTGAAACTGTAATTTCCATTTAGCTCAGTTTGACCAGTCTGGGTTTAACTTTCTAACAGCTGAAAATAAACATATGTTGTGGTATATGCTTAATATCAATCAGAGATAGATACAGCACAAGCGTTTTCTATAATATTTCCTATGATTCTTATTTTCACTTTAAGGACTTCATTTAGCATCAGTCGCAGATATTTATGGTTAAGTTGTCTGGAACAGGTATGACCATGAAATAGCAGAGGAGAAGTATTAATAACAGAGCAGAATAAAAGAAACATAACATAAGTTTATTGTACTCACGTGTGAGAAGATTAACATACTTGTAAAGTATTTTTAATAATCTTGTGCAAAGAACCAAGCTCCACCTTCAGCACAAATTGAAAGACGTGTAAATCGTAAAATTATGGTATAGAAATATTTGCATAGCTGGTGGCAAACTTAGTCCCCATGGGTATGCCAGTCATATTTAAAAGTGTTTCATTTGTGATACAATTTCATTTAAGTGTTAATTTGTATTTAATAATAATTTAATGGGTGCACAGCCCAAGGGGGTACTGACTGAATTAGTCCTTCTTGTCCACATTTCTAAACCTCATATACATACAGTATATTATTTGGTTCATGATAAAGAACTTAGTAATTGACTATGTTTTTATTTCTACAGTTTATAAGTAATAAATGTAACCTGTGTGCACACCCTATAAAATGGGCACTGCACTCCTATAGATATGTAGACCAATAAATCCATTGAAATGCTAACTGACTGAAAAAGGTGGACATAAACACCAGTGAAGATACCTTTAAAAATTCACCCTGAAAAAAGATTATCCGTTGCCTGCTTTATTTTTTCATCTCATGACACCCCTGGATGGAAAGGACAATGTCAAAAGAGTGACAGCTTATGTTGAGTTATATAACCCACCATTACATTAACCCTTTCGCTGCTGAGCCATTTCACACCTCTGTGCTGAGCTCATTTTTACTGGTTTCGCTCATCATGTTTAAACGCGATTTGAAGTCACATATTATTATACAACCCAGACATATTATATATCATTCGTTCCGGCAGACTTGGCAGATTCATAATATATCATTATTATATGTATTCGTCATGTCCTGCCTGAATATTATAACAAAAAATGCAATAAAAATGGAATTTTCAATCATCTACATTGTGTAAATGTTTTTTTCCACATTTTATCATGCAAGCCTTTGCGGTTATATTTTCTACGGGGTGCACTTGTTAAAAATTTTAAAAATGGGGACTCAATACATTTTTTTGGGGGGAAATTACGTGTTTTTTAGCAAACGCCCCTATAGAAAAAATCTTTAGTGCAGCATCATTGTTCACATTATAATTGAAATGAGAACAATATTGTTGCATTAATAAAACAAAAAAAAAACCAAATTTTTATTTATTTTTTATTTTTAATTTTTTTAATTTTATTTTTACATTTTTGTTTTTACATTTTACATGGTCATGTTTGGTATCATTGGAAAAGCCATGCTGTGGACGTTCCAATGATACCAAATATTAACCCCTAGCTGCCAAAGATCAGGAGATAGGGGGTTCATTGGAACCCCCTATCTCCACCATAGGTGGCAGCTAAGAGTTAATTCCAGAACTGACGTCATTGCGCGATGACGCCAGTCACCAGGGGGATATCCCGGAAGCTCGGCCGACATCCAAGATGTCGGCCAGCTCTGGGAGGGGACCGCGATACGGCGCCTGTTGGTGCCATATCGCGACACAGCCCCCTAGGGGTTAAATACAGCCACCGCTTGGAAGGGCAGGCTGTGCCTTTCCAAACGATGCCTGCCTTTTAGCTTGTGACCCCCACGGATGGGGAGGGAGAGAGGTCCAAAGGACCTCCCCTTCAGGCACCTTCCCCGCACTGGCGGGGGGTGCCTGTAATAGACGTCATTGCGCTGGCGCGATGACGTCTATCGTGCCCGCCTGTGTCCCGGAGGATGGGCTGACATCGAGGATGTCAGCCCGCACCGGGGGGGCTGCCGCGAACAGCTGGAATCCTGGCCGATCGCCGCTGCAGAGGGAGGACGCTCTCAGAGCGTCCTCCGCAGCGAAGTATACATGCGGCAGGACTCGCTGAGCGCGTCCTCCGCATGGAAAGGGTTAACCTTATTTCTAAGATAAAAACATATTGTGTCAAAAGAAAACAGAAAAAGTGCAATGTTCACAGGGTCTGTCAGTTGCTTTGATTTAAATGGTGCTGGCAGACTCTGTACATGTATGTTATTAAATATCCTGCACCTAAAAGGGTCAGCTACAAACTTAAAACCACTGGAAGATGAAGTGAATAGCATTGATTATATCATTACAATGGCACTTGTACAGGGCTGAGATATAGTAGGTAGCAAGTGTACAGTCTGTTCTTGAATTTCATGTGTTGGAAGCAGGAAAAATAGGCAAAGTAAAAAGATCTGAGTGACTTTGGCAAGTGCCAAATAGTGATGGCTAGATGACAGGGTCAGAGCACCTCCAAAATGGCATATCCTGTGCAGTTTTTCCGGTATGGAGCGGTTAGTACACACCAAAAGGGATTTAAGGAAGGTGAACAGATAAACCGACGTTAGGATTTCAGGCACTCAAGGCTCATTGATGTGGAGAAAGGCTTGTCTGGTCCAATCACACAGAAAAGCTGCTGTAATTAGTGAAATACTTAATGCTGGCAAAGGCTGCGGTCACACAAGCGTACTTTTCGCATACAGAACGTCCGTTGAAACAGATGCACTTAATAACTGATGAGATTGTGGATAACATAGTATCAGTTAGTTATGATGGAGGCTGAGAAAAAAAAGACTGTTTAGTATCAGTTAAGACTGACGTTGAGAAAAAGAAAAAAAATCTGTATGCGGGGGTATCTCTATGTCCGTCATAGCTTTTTCAAGTCGATGCATCCATGGCGTCCGTTGCAACATGCGTTGCCCGTGCATGAAAAAGTGTGAGCGTGCTTCGTGTGTTGTTCTCTATTGACTCCTTTGAAAAGCTACAACAGTCTGCATAGAGTATGATCAGACGTACGTGCTAAGTGCGCTCATGTGACCGCAGCCTAATCATTAAGTTGTTCAGGAATGGTTTGAAGAACATGTCAAAAATTTCAAGGTGCTGCCTTGGCCTCCAAACTTCCCAGATCTCATTTCATTTGAATATACATGGGATGTACCAGAACAATAAATCCAATCCATGAAGGCGCCATCTTGCAACTTGAAGTTCTTCAGAAACAGATGATAAAAGTTAAAAAAGAAATGATAGTAATAAAATTGTGATGGAACCTACCATCACTGGGGCATCTGGAGGGGGCTGTGGGCTAGCCTCCTGCCCAGTGACTATGGCCCGTGAAAGAGACTATCAGGGAATTGGTGGACCCTTTAAATATATTTGGCTTTTCACTGGTTTAAACATCTGCCAGAAAACTAAAGATTTCTGATGTCTATGTATTATTCACTTACGTAGTTATTGTAGAGTCTCCTGATGTGTATACTGTGTGCATTCCCTCTATTATCTAACCCCTCTCTGTATAGCGCAGACCTCCTTATTACTATCCTCCTTGTATAGTGTAATTCTCTCTAATAGAAGATATTCCTTTGTTTTACCTACTTTCCCCCTCCCCCTTCTCCTCCCAGGAGGTCCCATTGTCCATTGTTTGAAGTTCCCCTTCCATGTGCAGTTATTTGATCTGTGATGTTATCTGTTTGGTTGTATTCATGAAAGGGGTTGTTCCTTGACTGTGTAGCTGTGTGTCTGTGCGAATAAACAGTCAGTCTGCTCTTTGAATTTCATCGGAGTGCATCCTACTTTCAACTGCAGTTAAAGTTTGGGTGGGCTGTTAGGGAAGATTCTCCAGCGACGGTGGAGACTGTGTTACATGCAAGAGAGCCCGTGGACGGAGGTACTCCATTAGGGTACAGTTGCTCCGTCACAAAAAATATTTCACAAATAGATATAATCAATATATGTAAGAGACATGTACATGTTTAGTTGAAACCAAATGATTTATTTTCAGATACTTTTACAAGTGAGCGATAGCAGAGCAGTTCATTTAACACTTGCACCTAATAATGCCTGTATGTGAAAAATGTGAGCTGCAATGGACAGCTAATTTGTTGGTTTGGGTTTTATCCTGTTGTAATCGTATATCAAGAAACATCTGCAGATTATTTATCAGCACACTTGTTAGTCTCCAAAACCTCTCATGGATTGTTTAAGTCAAGACCTTGCAAAATAATCCACTCTGACACATTTCTAACATGGAAGGTTGCCAGGTTTCAGTAATGGGGCTAAAATGTTTTGTATCACCCTAAAATTTGTACATATGCATTGTTTATCACAGAAAGTTGCAATGAACCTGTCTGCAGCCAAGTAGTAATTTCGTGTTATAGATGGGAAAACGTCATAAAAATGCGATCTGTATTTCCCTGGGTTTGTTTATGTGCTGAGCTCGGATTTGTTGCTCTACCGTGGTTATATGTCTTTGCGGCATTGTTTGCAGATGTACCCCTCACCCCTTCCCCTTCTTCTTTCTGTATCCCTATGTTGATTTATACTGTGAAACTGTAATAAAATTCATATTGCAAAAAACCCCCCAGAAAATATGAAAACCTTAAGTCACATACCATTTTTAATACTTTCCACCAAAGATGTATTTTGACCTTGGAATTTGTTAGATACTGCTGTGTAGTCCTATACACTTTCCTCTCTGTCACTCTGAATATTTTGTGCCATACCCAGGGACATAGATCTGATTAGCAAAACACGTTGGCAGGCGAGAAATTAATAATTGCATGCATTGTTCCCAGGCACGACAGCCGCCCTCACCAGGGGCGCGGATGCTGGCATCTCTGTTCCCGGCCAGATGACAACTCCTCATATATGACAACCTGCAGCCATCTGGATTGAAGCTGGTACAGTGCGTTACTAGGCTGGCTGGTACAATTACTCTCACTAAATACCACATATTAAATACCATCTGCTTTGGCATAGAGAGGTTGGAGAGAGCTGCGCAGAAGTGGTCTTTAGGTGGTTCTGATATTTTACTATTCACTCTGGATTGAACTGTACATTATTAAAATATATAAATTAATATTTCACAAAAATTTGCTGACATTCTGTGTTTTTTGAATAATGTCAGAGGACACTTACACAGCTGATAAATGTCAAATGGACACATGTGAATTAATTGATTCGAAATGAATATGAATATAAATTGACAACACTTCCTGGGGGCATCAAGCTCAGAAACACAAAGTTTATAATGGGGTCCTATGCTTATTTCACTTTCAATGAATAAACCTGTTTAACAGTAAAGCTAAATAAAGATATGCATACAGAAAATTCTAATTCCCATGTATTCTATGATCTCCTTGCATTATATTCAAGGTTATTCAAAGAGCACCAAATTGACCTTGAAATTGCACGAACAGTGAATTTCCCCGTACGGTGCAATTTCATGGCCATTCGGCTATTCAAAAAGCTGGCAATTCGCCAAATATTGGCGAATTGACAGCAGAATACCCTGATCAACGGGAGCAGTGAAATCCCCATAGAGAAGTGTTGCACATATGCTGAAAGTATGGTCAATAATTCCAATGTGCGAAGGGAGCGGGCTGGGTGAAACCAGAAGTGTTTTTATTTAAACGTTTTCTGCAATACACACAAAGCATGACTTCAGTTCTGGTAGGATTTGGACTTTGAATACTTCCTTATACATTAATATACATTTAGATATATACAGTAACATTCACCTATGCAGGAATAACGTCCTTATAGAAAATAATAAACAATTAAACATGTACAGATATATGATTCCTCAATCTACATTATAGTAGGCTAATGGTGCAATATAATATAATCTAGTCACATGAGATCCATCACATTCTCTGTATGCAGGTGCTCTATAACACATCAGCACAACCCACTGACATCTGTATACTGTCTGATCTAATTCCCAGCAGTAGCAACAGCCTTTTCTAACTACAGGGATGTGAATTGAATCACTTTTGCCCTGTTTATAACCCTGGATATGCTCCCTCTTACCTGCAACACACAAAGCATGACTTCAGTTCTGGTAGAATTGTACTTTGAATATTTGGTTCCTACCAGAAACAAAATCCCTGCTATTTTGGTTCCGTCTGCTAAGGGAAGCATCTTAGATGAACACGTGCTCATCATTCATGCTTTTCACTCTGCTGCCATCTACTGGTGGTTTAATAGAAATGCCATTAGCTTACTTTATCACAGGTTTATTTAAATGGGGTACCTGATTTTGACATACCTTACACTGAAATGTTAGTGAAATGCCCTGATTTTTGGTGGATTCATTCAACGGGTTTAATCAGAGGAATCTCATAGATTTCAATATAAAAGAAATCCCTGTTTTTATTAAATATTTATTCAACCTTTCATCCTTTTCATTTGCAGCAAAAAGTCACTTTATTTATTTTTGAAGATTTTTTACGCAATTTTTTTTCCGATCTTTTTAAAACGGCAGGTTTATTTTCTGTAACAGACCTTTTAATTATTATTATTAGGACCTTATATATTATTTCCAGGCATTTTCATGCAGTAGTTTTTTGGAAAATGCTTTTTGAAAGTTGCCTTTTTTCTTTTCTTTTATCCCGTTCTGTGGCTTGTCAGCATTTTCCGGCAGCTGGTCGGTGGTCCGTTCATCGGGTCATCGGCTTTTTTCAAATCGATTTGGCGGTTTTCTGGCGGATCGTCAGATGCAATCTGCAGTTTTTGGATCGATTTGATGATTTTTCAAAGTTTTTATCAATTTGTTCGGCGGGTCGAATCGCCGCACTTCTGGGACCCTGAGGTGAATGCTGAATTCACTGCAGGATCAGAGAATCAAACTCACCGAAGTGCGGCAAACAGTAGAGCATTGGAATGTCTCTGAATAATCCTGTTAGACAATATATAAAAATACCTCAAGCAGAGAGCACAAAGCTGAAGAACTCACACAATTTATAGCCAAAATTAGGCTCTTTGCAGTTGATTTTTGTTTTTATTTTCACTGAGGTACATAAATAATGTTTCTTGTTTCTACAAAGATGGCAGTGTGTAAAGCTGAGGTTATTTAACACCTACACATATCAGGCGGATCCAGTATTGAAGGATACTCTCCCAAAGTCACCAGTAGTTATTTTTAAAAGAGCCCATAATTTAAAGAATTGTTTAGCACCTAGTTTATTACCAGAAATCACAGAAAAATCCCAAGGAATTTTTAACGTAGGAAAACCGAAAGGTTTTTTTACAGTAAATGTGGGAATTACAAAGCATGTAATCATCAGGAGAAGAAAAGGGTTAGTTTAAAAAGTAATGTTACTAA
The DNA here is from genome assembly GCA_009667805.1 of Leptobrachium leishanense. Classification (NCBI taxonomy): domain Eukaryota; kingdom Metazoa; phylum Chordata; class Amphibia; order Anura; family Megophryidae; genus Leptobrachium; species Leptobrachium leishanense. The sequence goes on along the minus strand of CM019063.1, from coordinate 296,307,659 downwards.
TAAAGAATTCTTTATCAACGATTTTATTAACTGTAATAGCAAAGGTGTTATATATCTGTTGGAGTGTCCCTGCGGAGCCCAATATGTAGGGAGGACCGCCCATGAATTGAAAATGAGGGTACTGGAACACCTAGGTAATGTTAGACGTAAGAAATTGGATCACGGGGGGGCTTGGCCGGATGTGAAGGGGAGCGGACGCAACTTTGCAGAGCTCCGTGCCTTCTCTCCTCTAAGCGGTGATTTTTAAGATCTCTAGACGGCTTGGACTCTCTTTATTGTACCCCTGACGCCGGCCATCGGATACTGCACTCCGGAGCCCGATTTGCCCTCTCCTCCAGACCCGCGTTTTCATTCCAGGCTGTGTTTGAGGTGCAAGCTGTCATGAGCCAGCGGCCATCATTGAGGCCTACTGTGATCTCACTCCTCGGGCCCAGTTTAACTACATCCCGCTCTCAGATGGGAAAGAAAACTAAGGCCGGTGAGTTGGCGGGGACCTCCTGCACCCCCGACATCCGACCTTTCCTTGGGAGGGGGTACAGGGCGACGTTTGCCACATCCCGTCCTGGTGGACACTGGGCAGTCTAGCGTTGAGGTGGATTCGGGCCTAACACCTACCCCCCCAGAGCCGCTACCGGAGATGTCGGAAGATGGACTGCCTGCTTCCAAACAAGACATCCGTTTTTTGCTAGCAGATGCCAGGAAATCTTGGCAGGCAGACTTACAACTGCTGACTACCGCCGTGGCAGAGCTGCAGAACCAGATCGTGGACGTTAGGGCTCGAAACACAGGAGATAGAGGGGGTGCAGGCTGAGACCTCTGCTACCCTGCTCACGCTCCACCATCAGATCCACAACCTACAAGCGGTGGTGGTGTCTTTGGAAGCCAGGCACAGATGCAAAAACCTCAAGCTGTGATACCAGACACTGTGCAAGTTTCCGAGTTGCTGGCTTACACTGCCCGTTTTGTGACAAGTTTCCTCCCCACGGTTAGTGCACCGGGAACTGCGGTTGTCTCTGCTATACGTATGCGACGGGCCACTACGGCCCCTGCCGGGGCTCCCTGTGACGTCATTATGGTGGTTCGGGACATACCTTTGCATGCTACCTTACTCCGGGTGGCCTGCAGTACCCCTTCATTTGAGTTTGAGGGGGCTTCTATCGCAGTCTACCAGGATCTCCCCTTCATTGTGCTGGCGGCCCGACAACGCTTTAAATCCACGACGGCTATACTAAGGGATAATGGCACTCGGTATAGATGGGGTGCTCTTGGCTCTTTATTGATCTACCATGGTGAAGGATACACCATGCAAGCAACCACACCCGAAGAGGCGGCCGCTCACCTTCAATCTTTGGGACTTACGACTGACCACCGGAATACTGTGCCTGGGACTGTGCCTGATGACTCTACACCCAGTCCCCGAGACCCAACCTGAGTCGCCGGTCTATGCACGAGATACCATTGCTGTCAAGGGCCCTGTCCTCTGGCTTCCTAGCTATGTCCCCAGATATGCCAGGCCCTGGCCGCAGCTCCTTACCGGGACTCACCCCTATCTTCCCAGTTTTTACCCCTTCCCCTTTTTTTATTTCTATGTCTCCCAGCGGGTATTTAGACTCTCGCTCCTCCCCCATCTATTGCTTATTGTTTTGTCGGACTTGGTCTTCAGCGGGACTTAGTTAGTTCCAGACCCCCCTCCCCCCTTTTTTTTTTCTCTTTTCTCTCCTTTTTGTTTTTTATTATTTCTCTATTTTTCGGAACTGTTTGGGCGGTCCCGAGGTGCGCCATCATGGCTTACCGTGCCTGGCCCTCGGGCCCCCCTCAAGCCTCGTGACAATGTCCCTCCATGGCCTCCTCCGGGAGCGTGCCAGGAGCGTCACGGTGATGGCCTGTGCCTTCCCCCCTTTTTTTTCTCTCTGGACCCTCTCCCCTCACTTGTCATTGCGAATATGGTCATGTCCCTATTTTTTTATGATGTACTCTGATGGGAACCCTCCCCTCTCCTACTTTATATGCTGTTTCTGTTTCACTGGACTTGCATGGCCTTTACTGCGGGTCGAGTTGTGACCCTTTGTTTGCATTATCATACTAATAAAAATTATAAATTAAAAAAAATAAAAATTGGATCACAGTGTTCCAGTACATTGTAATAATTGTTCCCAATTCACCTTCAGTAATTTTAAATGGTTGGGGATTGATCTGGTTAAAAGAGATTGGAGAGGGGGGAATTTTGTAAGGGCCCTGGCACAAAAGGAGATGGAGTGGATATATAAAATGGGCACGTGGAAGTCAGGTGGTTTTAATCTAGATATGGATATAAATAACTGTTTGTGAATTATATATTATCTCTTGTTTTTAATTAACTACCTTTTTTGCTTCATTTTTTATAATAATCCATTGCGGTGGGATTTTTATACATGTTTTTATGTTTTTTTTATACCTTTCCCGTGTTGGGAGAGATTTGTAGGTATTTGGACAGTATTTCTGGCTATATTCATCTGACTGATCCCCATTAAGAAGCTCTGTTTTACGCGAGTGTGCGCCGCCACTTGGAGGAAGAATTTATGCCCCAAAGATTTCACTTTCGGTTTTGGACGCTGAATCAAGAGAGGCCCGATACGTCACTTCTGCTAGAGGATTTCCAGATATGCGCAATGGACGAGACGCAAGGAGGCGAAGTACCGATGGATCCTTGAAGCTGTCCAATTATGCAATTATGTATTCAGTCTATAAGAGTAGGAGGGGGGATAAGTTGTATATATGTTTTTTCCCTGATGAAGTCTATTTCTATGTAGACGAAACGTGTTGGAATGTACGAGTTGTTTGCTGTGTTCTATTAACCCCTTAACGCCGCAGGACGTTCCATGCCGTCCTGCATTTGGCGGGCTTTAACGCCGCAGGACGGTATGGAACGTCCTCGGCGTTAGGAGCCCAGCCGGAGGTTCTACTCACCTCCCCGGCAGCTCCCATGCAGATCTGGCTTCAATGAAGCCTGATCTGCATTTTTTACAGCCTCCCGGCGCACTGACGTCATCGCACTGGCGCGATGACGTCAGTTTCAGGCGCACCCCCCCGCCGGAGCATGGGGAAGCGCCTGGAGGGGAGGGATCCTTCGGATACCTCTAGCTCCCCATCGCCGGGGGATAGAAGGCTGTGGTCACAGCCTGACCTTTCCAGCGATGTATGGGGGTTAACCCCTTAGCTGTCAGGTCGCGACCGGGCACTAATTAGTGCCCAATCGCGATCTATTTCCGGTGGGGGCTGCCATTTTGGATGGCAGCCCCCACTTCTGGGTCCCCCCCCCCCCACGTCAACTGACTCATCGCGCCATGCGCGATGATGTCAGTTAACTGGGGAAGCCTCTGGCTGCAAAGGGATTTCCTAAGGAAATCCCATGCAGGAGATAAAGGGGTTCCAAGAACCCCCCTATCTCCCGATCGGTGGCAGCTAGGGGGTCATGCCTGACATCGTTGGAAAGGTCTGAGCATGGCCTTTCCAACGATATCAAACATGACCATGTTATAAGTAAAATGAAATTGTTAAAAATTAATTAATTAAAAAATAAAAACGTGCATTTTTTTTTTGAATGCAGCATTATTGTTCACATTTCAATTATAAATGTGAACAATGATACTTCACCAATGATTTTTTTTGGGGGGTTTAGCTAAAATCACGTAATTTCTCCCCCCCCCAAAAAAATAAAATGGGTTCCTAAGTTTACCCCATAGAATATAACCGCAAAGGATCGGATAATAAAATGTGAAAAAAAAATACTTTACACACTGTGGATGATTGAAATTTTATTAAAAATTCAAATTTCTTTTACATTTATTGTTATAGCATTCTGGCAGAAAATGACGTGTATATATTTAATTATGATATATTATTAATCTGCCAAGTCTGCCGGAAAGAACGATATATAATTTGTCTGGGTGGTATAATAATACGTGACTTAAAACCGCGTTTAAATATGATGAGCAAAAACTTCAGCAAACTTCACTTCCGAAAGAACGCCGAAGTTGTAAAATTACTCCCGTCCTTAAGGGGTTAAAATCGCTTTTTTACCGTAACGGCTCCAATTGGTGTGTCCTGTGGCGACGGGGTGAACCAGGAGTGCGGCTTACGAAGTTCAGCGAAGTGGTAACACCAATATAAAGATACATTTATATGCCTGCAACTATGCATACTCAGTGAGTGCATCAATACGGAGCCTATTAATTTTAATACATAAAGATACCTTTATATGCTGCAACTATGCATACTCTGTGAGTGCATCGGTACGGAGCGTACTAATTTTATCACATTAATTACTGCTGTAACGCTGATCCTATGAAATGTACTCCTAGGATTATATGTATACACATTATTGAATATTAACAGGAGACAGAACCAGGGAACAAGGATGATTAATAATGAAGGCAAAGAATACAGCAAGAATAAAGTATAGGAATAAAGAAGAAGCCTTTGAATAAATGAAGCAGGGTTTCCACAGCAAGGTATCAGAAGGAGCAGGCAATAAACAAAGTCTAGGATTTCAGGCAAAGGTTCGGCAACAGGTTATACAGAAGTTTACAGTAAGGTTTAGCAGAGAAGGCTATTGCAGCTTAGAGTCCCATGTTGCTTTGCTTCTTCATAGGAAATTCAGGCTTGGTGATGAGGTACACCTGCACCTCTTGCAGGCTAGGAGCAGAACTAAGAGATATGGAGGGGCGGATTCATGGAGATCGGAATAATCCAGAGCCGGTTTTGTTTCTCCTGTAGAGCAGGCGTAGGGATGAGCCGAACACCCCCGAGTTTGGTTCGCATTCGAACTCGAACTTTCCAAATGTTCGAACTCAAACTCAAACTCAATGCAAGTCAATGGGGCTGAAAATTCGATTTTTAGAGTGCCCTCCAAGAGGGCATATATGCTAGATATTTGCCATAAAAGGTGTATGGGGGTCCGGGTAGTGCCCTGGGGGACAGGAAACAAGGACAAAAAGTTTGAAAAAAAAACATTTTTAAAGGGACAGTGAGTTTCTAGGATGTATAGAAATATGTAAAAACCAAAAAATGACATTTCAAATGACGGTAAATGCTTTTCCTTTAATCTATCCATAAACAACTGCTTGGGGCGGCAGTCTGTATGAAAAGAGGAGACATTTTCGGACACGTAGAAAAAGTTTAGTGATTTTTTTGGTAAATTATTGTGAAACTTATGCAGGCTTTGGATGAAAGTAACAATAGGTGCTTTAAAATTTGTCCTTTAGCGTCGGCAACAGTGCCGTCACACAGTAACCCCTCTGAGGATATGAATCTGATACAGGCATCAGTGGCAGTGCACCCAAATATTGTGCTTTTGGTGCCAGGCGTGCAAGTACTATCATACAGTAACCCCTCTGTGGTATTGTGGAAGAGTGCAGGGGTGGACCATGCGGTCCTATATTAAAAAGCTATGAATCTGGTAATGGGCGTCAGTGCACCCAGATATTGTGCTTTTGGTGCCAGGCTAGCAAGTGCATTCATACAGTAACCCCTCTGTGGTATTGTGGAAGAATGCAGGGGTGGACCATGTGGTCCTATATTAAAAAGATATGATTCTGGTAATGGGCATCAGTGCACCCAGATATTGTGCTTTTGGTGCCAGACTGCCAGGCCAGCAAGTACTATCATACAGTAACCCCTCTGTAGTATTGTGGAAGAGTGCAGGGTTGGACCCCGCGGTTCAAAAAATTTAAATGATATAGATGTGGCACAGGCGTCATTGCAGCCAAATATTGCGCCTTTCATGGCAGCAAGTGCCTTCACACCGTAACCCTTTTGTGGTATTGTGGAAGAGTTCAGTGCTGGAGGTTTTGTGAATGCAGAAGACATCCCCGATCTATTCCATTACTTCAGCATCAGGGGATTGATAGCTGCTGATCCAGGACTGATTAATTTTTATAAATGTCAGCCGGTCTACAGAGTCGGTGGACAGGCGCACTCTTTTGTCTATACCTCAGTGAAAATAAAAACAAAACCTCCAGCGGCACTGAACGTCCTTTCGGAAAGCACGCTAGATGAAGGGCAACCTAGTAGCTGCATAGCATATTGGCTAAATTCTGGCCAGTGATCCAATCTCAACACCCAGTAAGCCAGTGGATCATCTGCTGGAAAGGTATCCAGGTCTGCCCTTGCCCCTAGGTAGTCCTGCACCATATGGTGAAGACGCTGGCAATGGCTGCCTACATTTGACATCCCTGGGCGTCGTGGACTAAAAAAATTTAAAAATGCATCAGTCAAGCAGCCCTGGCCTTCACCACTATTCCTCTGATCATCCGCAGCCTCAGAAGCACCTGTGTCATCACTTGGTAACCTACCAGTGCCTGGAAAGGTGTTACACAAGTGTCGCTTTGGAGCGTCCTCAAGTTTTTTCATCCTAGGCTCCCTCTGTGCAGGCAGGATGAGCTCTGCAACTTTACCCTTGTATCGTGGATCAAGAAGGGTTGCCAACCAGTAATGATCCCTGTCCTTGATAGCACGAATTCTGGGGCCCTTTAGCATGCTTTGCATTATAAGGGAGCCCATGCAGTGTAGGTTGGAGGTGGCATTAGCTTCTGAGTCTTCCTGGTCAATGAGGATGACCATATCGTGCACTTCCTCCTCCCAGCCACGCACTAGCCCTTGTGTTTCTGGGCACACGAAACCCTCCCTTGAGGAATCCCCACCTTCAATACCCCCACTACTTAAATATTCCTCCTCCTCATCCCTCCTCCTGTCTGATCTGAGGAGGACCCACTGGAATGCTGTCTGTGGAAAGACTGGGGCCTAGAGAGCTAGGGAACGCCTCCTCTTCCTCCCGCTGCTCTGCCTCTAGAGCCACATCTATAATTCCCCGCAGAGTGTGCTCCAGCAGGAACACTAAATGAATTGTGTCACTGATGCATACACTGTCCCTGCTCACCATCCTCGTTGCCTCCTCAAATGGTGACAGTACAGTGCATGCATCCTTGATCATCAGCCACTGAGGGGGGGGGGAAACAAGTTGACCTGAACCTGCCCTTGTGCCCTACTCACACAGGTACTCGTTGATGGCCCTCTGCTGCTTGTGCAGTCGCTGCACACCATTGAGTGTGCCATTTTGGTGCAAGATTGCCAGGACAGCAAGTACTATCATACAGAAACCCCTCTGTAGTATTGTGGAAGAATGCAGGGGTGGACCTTGCGGTCCTATATTAAAAAGATATGCATCTGTTAAAGGCATCAGTGCACCCAGATATTGTGCTTTTGGTGCCAGGCCAGCAAGTGCATTCATACAGTAACCCCTCTGTGGTATTGTGGAAGAATGCAGGGGTGGACCATGTGGTCCTATATTAAAAAGATATGAATCTGGTAATGGGCATCAGTGCACCCAGATATTGTGCTTTTGGTGCCAGACTACCAGGCCAGCAAGTACTATCATACAGTAACCCCTCTGTAGTATTGTGGAAGAGTGCAGGGTTGGACCCCGCAGTTCAAAAAATTAAAATGATATAGATGTGGCACAGGCGTCATTGCAGCCAAATATTGCGCATTTCATGGCAGCAAGTGCCTTCACACCGTAACCCTTTTGTGGCATTGTGAAACAGTTCAGTGCTGGAGGTTTTGTGAATGCAGAAGACATCCCCGATCTATTCCGTTACTTCAGCATCAGGGGATTGATAGCTGCTGATCCAGGACTGATTAATTTTTATAAATGTCACCCACGACGCCCAGGGATGTCAAATGTAGGCACCCAATGTCGAGTTCCACCTGGTGGGCATGCCACAGATCAGACGGTTTGTGGGAAGGTGGAATTCTCTTTGAATTTCTGCCAGGCGAACGCTTGCTGGGAATGACCGTCCGAAGTGGCTGCAGACTTTTCTGGCCTGGCTGAGAAGCTCTGCCAGCCCTGGGTACTTGGTTAGGAAATGCTGTACCACTAGGACGTGTGCTAGGCATGGTACATGTGTCAATTAATTGCGTTGTCCGTGAAAAAGTGCGTTCGAACGAATGGACTTTTTTTTCATGGAATACGCAATAGCGGTCATACGATGCGCATTTTCGTCCATGATTTTGTACGGATCATCAATAAAACCCTTTTTTGTGTCTGGACGTTATGTTGGCTGGACATTAGCAACGTCTGACGTCTCCTGATCACGCACACACGCCGCTAGCGGACGCAGCGCACTCTGTACGTCAGTACTAGCGGTTTGACGTTCTCGAAAAAATGCGTCTGTTTGTCACCTGCGTTGCGCAGCCGGACTTTCGTGCGGCCGTTCTTCGTATGCTGCCCAGCATTGGACGTCATTTGCTGCTAGTACGGCCGTGATTTAGTGCGGATAAACACACGTTAATACTGCGTTAGTCTGACCTTAGCCTTACCCAGGCGTAGGGCGGAGAGAAGGTTGCTGCCATTATCACAGACGATCATTCCCAGCTGAAGCTGGCGCGGTGTTAACCATCTCTGCACCTGGCCCTGCAGAGCTGACAGAATTTCTGGCCCGGTGTGGCTCCTCTCCCCTAAACAAACCAGCTCAAGCACAGTATGGCTTCTTTTTGCTTGAGCCATTGCGTAGACCCTGTCAGGCGTCGGTTTAACTGCCACTTCGCCAGAGACACAGAAGGAGGAGGAGGAGGAGGAAGAGGGAGAGGTGGTGGTGGAGCAGACAGACCTCATACAAGCAGCTTTCTGGAGACGTGGTGGATGAACAAGCTCCAGCACAGAGCCCAGTCTTGGATCCCTCCCAGCTGCAATCAGAGTTACCCAGTGTGCCGTGAAGGAAATGTAACAACCCTGTCCATGCTTGCTGGACCACGTGTCTAAAGTCACATGCACCTTGCTGCTGACTGCCTTTCCCAATGACTTGATAACATTGTCTTCCACGTGATGGTATAGTGCTGGAATGGCCTTGCGTGAAAAGTAATGGCTGCCTGCTTAAATCTTCAGCTGATGGGATGATGTCACATTGTGAGGAAGGACCTGGTACATCCATTACTGTAGCATCATCCCTGTCAGTGGAGGTTGTAGGCAATGACCGGGCGTTACATACAGTGGGGGTAGAGACAGATGAGGAGGAGGAGGACCTACGCAAAGTTTTGCACCAACGGGATGTGTGGCAGGTGTTCATATGTCGCCTCAAGCCCGTGGTACCCAAGCGTCCGGTGTCTTTCCCACGCTTGAGCCTCATCTGACATAGATTACAAATAGCAACGGTGCGCTCTGCTGCACATTTCTTAAAGAACTCCCAGACAACAGAGTTCCTGCATGTGTGCTTTGAGACAACAGCGCTCTGTACCTGAGCAGCTCTGACATCTGATGCCTTGGACTGGCTAGTGTTACAGTTGGTCATAGAGGATGTTGTGCCTCGTGTTTGCTGTGCCTCCTCCTCCTCCTCCTCCTCCCCCTCCTCACTTGATTCCTCTGTTCGATCAGGCACCCAGGTGGAGTCAGTGACCTCATCATCATTGTCATCATCACCCCCTATCTCCTCGTCACTTTAGCCAACTTGGCAGCATACTGCAGCTGCTGGGGCAACATGAGTGCCACTTATTTGTGTGTCATCACTGGCACCCCCTTCCTCTAGGTTTATTATACTCCCTTCCTCAACCTCAGAGATTGAATCAGAGCACTGTACTTGCTGCGCATCCTCAAGCAGCATGTCACTGTTATTGTAGTCAAACAATTCAGCTGACTCCTCCGTGTGTGATAGCGAGGCTACGGCAGGAGTAGCTGTGGACATGGAGGCTGCATTAGATGCTTTGGCAGCTGAGGTGTATTGTAAACCAGTAGAAGCCTGGCTGGCAGAGGACTCGGAGGATGAGGATGGCCTGGTTAGAAAATCCACCAAATCCTGTGTATGTTGCTGCTGCTTAAGATGGCCAGCACCAGATAGAAAGGACAAGCGTGCCCCTGCAGAGGATGCACCACGTTCACCACGACCAGAGGCACAGCCTCCCGACAGAGGGACTGCTTGCCCTCTTATCTGTGTCTGGGAGCGTCTGCCTGTCCTTTTTGTTCTTTCAGACATGGTGAGTGATATATAGATTAAATATATACAGAACTCTGATTCAACTCTGGTATAAAGATTAAAGATTTACAGAACTCTGGTATAACTCAGTGAGACACCCTGATAGCTGGCAGCCAGTGACAAGACACAGATTACAATTCCCTCCTATAAATCAGTGTGACCCCCTGATGGGTGTCAGTGAGAAACCACAGATTACAAGTCTCAGAAACCTCCTATAAATCAGTGAGACCCCTTGATGGGTGGCAGTGAGAAGAGGCAGATTACAAATCTCAGAAACCTCCTATAAATCAGTGAGACCCCTTGATGGGTGGCAGTGAGAAGCCACAGATTACAAGTCTCAGAAACCTCCTATAAATCAGTGAGACCCCCTGATGGGTGGCAGCCAGAGAGAACGTACGGATTATAACAATTCCCAGATATTTTGTAAATATTAGTGACCCCCCAAAATACTGCGTGGCACTGGCTGTGTGACAAGAGACAGATCACCTCAATTCCCAAATGTTTTGTAGAAATTTGTGACCCCCCAAATACTTGCTGGCAATGACAAGAGACCGATCACCTCAATTCCCAGATATTTTGTATAAATTAGTGACCCCCCAAAATACTGCATGGTACTGGCAGTGAGTCACAAGACACAGATCACCTCAATTCAGAAATGTTTTGTAGAAATTTGTGACCCCCAAAATACTTGCTGGCAGTGACAAGAGACAGATCACCTCAATTCCCAGATATTTTGTAAAAATTAGTGACCCCCAAAATACTGCGTGGCACTGGCTGTGTGACAAGAGACAGATCACCTCAATTTCCAAATGTTTTGTAGAAATTTGTGACCCCCAAAATACTTGCTGGCAGTGACTAGGGATGAGCCGAACACCCCCCGAGTTCGGTTCGGGCCCGAACCCGAACTTCCCATATGTTCGGGTCCGAAACCGAACCCGAACTCGAACTCCATGCAAGTCAATGGGGCTGAAAATTCAGTTTTTAGAGTGCCCTCCAAGAGGGCATGCTAGATATTTGCCATAAAAGGTGTATGGTAGGGATGTGCGTTTCGGGTTTCGGAATTTCGGAATTTTCACGAAATTTCCCGATTCGTGTTTTCGGATGCGGCCGAATTTCCGAAAATTTTTAGATCCGAAAATGGCAGATCCGAAAAGTTTTCCGAGCCGAAACGAAATATTTTCGGAATTTTCGAATGGACTTGAAATGTGTCAAATCGAAATTTATTGCTTTGAAACGAGGAGAACAGACGTTCCGAAAAAACGAAAATTTCCGAAATTACGAAAAGTCGATACAAAAAACGAGCAAAGTGACACGAAAATACGAAAAATGGTCGATATTCCGAAAAGAAAATGTACACGAAAAACGAGTTGAGCCGAACCGAATCGAAACAGAAATCGGTCGAAACGAGTCGAATCGAAAAGTTTAAAAATCCGAAAAATCGAACCGAATCGAACCGAAAAAAAAAATGGAAACAAGGACAAAAAGTAAAAAAAAAACGTTTTTAAAGGGACAGAGTTTTCCATGAAATAAGGGTTAAAAATAAAAACGAAAAATTCCTTCAAATATCCTGCCTAGGAGGTCCCCATAACCTGCCCGTGAAGTGGCGGATTTCTAGGATGTATAGAAACACTTAAAAACAAAAAAATTACGTTTCATATGACGGTAAATGCTTTTCCTTTAATCTATCCATAAACAACTGCTTGGGGCGGCATGACTGATTAAACCTGGGACCTCCTTTACCCATACCCCTTAAATATAAAGAAGACACAACACCTTCTTAACTGGAAAGGGCATGGGCCACAGCTTTATTAAATATTTACACCATGTAATCCAGCAGTGCTTTTCCTTCCTTATATTTCCCTATTACCCATGTAATAGGCAGTTTACCGATCCAAAACCAGGAGCTCGTCACCCCGCCTGACCGAGATCAAGCGGGGCTCGTCTCGTTAAATGCCTCACCCGAAGGCGGCTTAACCATTTTAAAGCACCGCTGTCCAGGAACCACGCCAACGCCAGGGGCACCATGGTCTCCTAATGGCTGCCCCTGCGCCCCACCGCAGACAGCGCCTCCTCAATCCCCGACATCAAACCAGTTAAAAATACATCCAAACCAACGTCCGTCAAATGGACCCCATCACCGCGAATCACATTCCGATCGTCGCCTTCCAATTCCGTGTGACGGACTGAAACCCCCCCCTAACTGCCGAACAAATTTAGAAACCTCCCTGTTAACCTTTTCCTAGCCCTGTCAATTGCCCGTGGGGCTGCCATTTCCTCCCAACGAGGTCGAGAAATAATGTCGGACCACACCAGCGACAATCCCCCAAATTTAGCAAAACAGCGGGCCAGATCCAGCTTCATAGCCCGAATCAGGTCTACCGAACAAACCTTCCCCAAATCATTCCCCCCAGCATGAACAACTAAAATAACCTCCCTGGGAACCCTACCAGCCAAAACATTGCATTCCTTCGACACCCAAGCCCAACGCAAAGCCCCAGATTTCCAACCAGTGAATCTCTGCTACCTCCACCGGGAAACCAAGATTTTTGCCATGCGGCCGATGCTCAGCCCGCATGGCTGCCCAATGCACGAAGGAATGACCCAATTTCCAGACCATCCTTGGGGAAGCACCTGAAATTATAAAAGGTTAGGATGAACCTAAGAGCAAAAGCGATCTGATCCCACCTACCCGGACGCTGAATCATGCCGTCCGACACGCCAGCACCCGCAGCCACAGTCGTTGCGCCTATACGAAAAGAATGGGAGGCAAACAACCCCGGTTCATAACCCAAAACCTGAATGCATAGCTTAAAAACTGTAGGAAATTGGTATCAAGTCAAAGGAACCCCATCAATATAAATCAAAAAAGAGTCAGTGAAAACCGGGCGAATAGCCAAATACTCCCGTGTGAGGCCCGAAGGACACCCGATCACCCCAATCGCATTTAAGTAATCAGAACGCCCCTACCCAAGCGGTCCGTCCTGTACCTGACAATCAAAAACCTCACCCCATCGGCTGACAGAGAAACATGCGCAAGGCAGAATGCATCTGAGAGTTAGGAGCAACCAGCTCACCCACCCTCAGGGCACCATAAAAGGAAAAAGCAAACGCAACTCTAAACAATCGCGACCTCAAAAAGATCACGACAAATGCAGAGTAAAACATCCAACAGTTCCAAAAACATGGGGCCAGAAGCTGGGCGCCGAACCTCAGACACCGCAGTCCGCCACCAACCCGAAACAATCCCTCAAAGCAGGAAATCCCGACCATCATCCTCCCAACCAACCGCCTCGCACCAAAAGAAAGGGCAGTCAGTACTCCGGCCGCTCCCAAACCGGAGCCCCCTTACTCCCAGAGGGAATCAAAATAAATCAAGGTTGCCCTATGATCCTCCGCAGAATGCCAACCCCATACCCCCCATGACCCCCACCTCCGCCAGACCTGAGAATATGCCGTCCACCTCCCTCCCGACAGAGTCCCCCAACAAAATCCTCAGCCTGGCGAAGCGAGGGTCCAGAGCCACAGTGGAAAGGGTGTCGCATTCCTTGCTGCTCCCGGAGCCACTGGAAGCGGGAGAGAGCGTCAGCAATCACGTTCCGCACACCCGGCACGTGCCAGGCCCGCAACCACACATTCCGCTCAAGACCGCGCAGCACCAGGTCACACAAAAGAGCCAAGACAGGAGGGGAACTGGCCGACGAACGATTCACCACCCCAGGTTGTCCATCCAAAACACCACTCGCCTATTAGCTAGATGCTCCCCCCACAGCTCCAGGGCCACAATCAAAGGAAAAAATTCCCGACTTGTGAGATTCCTCACCAACTCAGACACCACCCAGCGCGGGTGCCACGCTTCGGCACACCAAGCACCCTGAAAGTACACGCCAAAGCCAGGAGCCCCAGACGCATCGGCAAAAAACTCGAGGGACTGATTGTTCACGTCCGCCTCTTGCCAATACGTCAGCCCATCATAATGCAGCAAGAAGGATTGACACACCACAAGGTCCGCCTTCAAGGAACTGGTGATGCGAACAAAGTGGCGAGGTGCGCGTACCCCAGTGGTAAAGATTAAATATCAGAAAGCTGCAACTTCGCAACACCCCGCGCCCTCCCCACCAAACGCACAAGGTCTGAATTTCTCTACAGACAAACGGAAAACACGGACAGTATAGATCTCAATGCCCAAAAAAGGCAGGCGATTAAACTGGGCCCCCGTCGTATCATCGGCCAAAGGCACACCGAATTCCTCGGCAACCTCCTGAAAAACTGCAGCAGCGCAACGCAATCCCCGGAATCCGCCAGCCCCACGAATAGGGAAATTATCCTAATAATGGACGACCGAACTCCGTCCAGCGCGCCGACACACCACCCAGTGCAAACAGGAAGAGAACAACTCAAAATAGCAGCAAAAGATCAAGCAGCCCATCGGAAGACAACGGTCGTAATAAAAACCTCCACGAAAGGAACACCCCAGCAAGTGATAGCAATCCGGTCGAATCGGTAACAACCGAAATGCCGACTCCATGTCCGCTTTTGCCAATAACAACCAGGTCCAGCCACCAAATCGAGAAAAGTCAGAAGGCACATGTGGAATAACAAAACCCTCACGAAAACCCACAATAACAACGCAGCGCATCGCCTATTGGGGTACCGGTCTAGCCAAGGAGCCATGGCCCGCACGATCACCGGGGTGATCCCTTCTATTAGGCTGTCTGACCCGAAGCCCTAAAGGCCGAGCCATGGCCCTTCTGAAACATTGAAATGCCGGTTGGGGCCCCCCACAGGAAGAACATTCATGCTTGAACCTGCAATATGACGACCAACGGCAATGGGACTCATTAAAGAGCCAGCATCACCCCCTCTCTGCACCCGCGGGCACTCCAGGGGCTCCGGGCACCACGGATGCAGGAAAGGGTGACACCACTGGGCAGTTTGGCATCATGAGTAATAGCCACAGATTGGCGTCCTGCAAAACAAGCGGAGCCCAGGACGCACCGCCATCTTCTGCCAAAACTGTTGGTCGTAACAAAACAAAATAGACCCCCGTAAATTTTGCAAGCCTCCCAAACTCGCAAACAAAGACACGCTGTGGTCGGGGAAACCCTCGCACAAAATTGTGCTATAAGCTAGAAAAACCTTGAATCCAGTTACCAAAGGTCTGTCGCAAAGTCTTCGCTTGGTCCTTATCCTTTCCCCCGGGCAAGGAATCAACACCTGGACAATCAATTGTCTCCCTATCCGAAGAAAACCAAAGTCATAACATCAACATATTCACCTTTCCAAATTTTCTCCTTAATGTCATTAAAGACCTGTAGGCCCATTGGACATAAATCACAAGCCCCATAAGAGCCTACCGCAGGACCAACTGCACCAGGCACAGGAATACCACTAGCGAGTGGCGCAGGAACATTTACCGCAGCAGGTACCGAAGGTCCAACCACCGCGTCCAACGGGGAAGCCCCAGCTGCAAGCGCCGCTCCACCGAGCACAGCCGGATCCTGCACAGGAGCAGAAGCAGGCCCCAAACATTGTGAAAGAGCAGACTCAGGGGCTCCCATCACAGCGGAACCAGGCGCAAAATTAACAGACGCCGTGCCCCCAGCAACAGCATGCCCAGCTGAACCCAGCGACGCTTGCGCACGTGACGCAGCAACCGACCCATCCTCTCAGTGCCTAATAGCCGCAACCAGGGTCTCTATTAACCCCGTCGTCACCCCACTAGCCCAGCCAGACGCATCAGTGCCCGAAAGGCCAAGCGATCCAAACACCGCACCCTCAAAACCCGAATCACCAGCCGCCAGCATGGATGATCCTCCAGCAGCCCTTGGGACAGCAGTCAAAGGTGGATCCAGCGATGGTCGCCCAGAAACAGCACCTCCACTGATATTAGGCATCCACCGCAAACCTCCAGATCCAGAATCCAAGCCACCCCAAAGATATGATTCTGGTACAGGCGTCAGTGCACCCAGATATTGTGCTTTTGGTGCCAGGCCTGCAAGTGACATCATAATACAGTAACCCCTCTGTGGTATTGTGGAAGAGTGCAGGGGTGGACCATGTGGTCCTATATTGAAAAGATATGATTCTGGTCAAGGCGTCAGTGCACCCAGATATTGCGCCTTTGGTGCCAGGCAAGCAAGTATCATCATACAGTAACCCCTCTGTGGTATTGTGGAAGAATGCAGGGGTGGACCATGTGGTCCTATATTGAAAAGATATGATTCTGGTCAAGGCGTCAGTGCACCCAGATATTCTGCCTTTGGTGTCAGGCCAGCAAGTATCATCATACTCTGTAGTATTTTGGAAGAATGCAGGGGTGGACCATGTGGTCCTATATTGAAAAGATATGATTCTGGTCAAAGCGTCAGTGCACTCAGATATTGTGCCTTTGGTGCCAGGCCAGCAAGTATCATCATACAGTAACCCCTCTGTGGTATTGTGGAAGAATGCAGGGGTGGACCATGTGGTCCTATATTGAAAAGATATGATTCTGGTCAAGGCGTCAGTGCACCCAGATATTGTGCCTTTGGTGCCAGGCCAGCAAGTATCATCATACAGTAACCCCTCTGTAGTATTTTGGAAGAATGCAGGGGTGGATCATGTGGTCCTATATTGAAAAGATATGATTCTGGTCAAGGCGTCAGTGCACCCAGATATTGTTCTTTTGGTGCCAGGCCTGCAAGTGCCATCATAATACAGTAACCCCTCTGTGGTATTGTGGAAGAGTGCAGGGTTGGACCCTGCGGTTCAAAAAATTAAAATGATATAAATCTGGCACAGGCGTCAGTGCAGCCAAATATTGTGCCTTTCATGGCAGCAAGTGCCTTCACACCGTAACCCTTTTGTGGTATTGTGGAAGAGTTCAGTGCTGGAGGTTTTGTGAATGCAGAAGAGGACATCCCCGATCTATTCCATTACTTCAGCATCAGGGGATTGATAGCTGCTGATCCAGGACTGATTAATTTTTATAAATGTCAGCCGGTCTACAGAGTCGGTGGACAGACGCACTCTTTTGTCTGTGACAAAACCTCCAGCGGCACTGAACGTCCTTTCGGAAAGCACGCTAGATGAAGGGCAACCTAGTAGCTGCATAGCATATTGGCTAACTTCTGGCCAGTGATCCAATCTCAACACCCAGTAAGCCAGTGGATCATCTGCTGGAAAGGTATCCAGGTCTGCCCTTGCCCCTAGGTAGTCCTGCACACCATATGGTGAAGACGCTGGCAATGGGTGCCTACATTTGACGTCCCTGGGCGTCGAGGACTAAAAAAATTTAAAAATGCATCAGTCAAGCAGCCCTGGCCTTCACCACTATTCCTCTGATTACCCGCAGCCTCAGAAGCACGTGTGTCAGCACTTGGTAATCTACCAGTGCCTGGAAAGGTGTTACACAAGTGTCGCTTTAGAGCGTCCTCAAGTTTTTTCATCCTGTGCTCCCTCTGTGCGGGCAGGATGAGCTCTGCAACTTTACCCTTGTATCGTGGATCAAGAAGGGTTGCCAACCAGGAATGATCCCTGTCCTTGATAGCACGAATCCTGGGGTCCTTTAGCAGGCTTTGCATCATTAGGGAGCCCATGCAGCGTAGGTTGGAGGTGGCATTAGCTTCCGAGTCTTCCTGGTAAATGAGGATGACCGTATCGTGCACTTCCTCCTCCCAGCCACGCACTAGCCCTTGTGTTTCTGGGCACACGAAACCCTCCCTTGAGGAATCCCCACCTTCAATGCCCCCACTACTTAAGTATTCTGCCTCCTCCTCCTCATCATCCTCCTCCTGTCTGATCTGAGTAGGACCCGCTGGAATGCTGTCTGTGGAAAGACTGGGGCCTTGAGAGCTAGGGAAGGCCTCCTCTTCCTCCCGCTGCTCTGCCTCTAGAGCCACATCTATAATTCCCCGCAGAGTGTGCTCCAGCAGGAACACTAAAGGAATTGTGTCACTTATGCATGCACTGTCCCTGCTCACCATCCTCATTGCCTCCTCAAATGGTGACAGTACAGTGCATGCATCCTTGATCATCAGCCACTGCGGGGGGGAAAAAAAACAAGTAGACCTGAACCTGTCCTTGTGCCATACTCACACAGGTACTCGTTGATGTACCTCTGTGTCACGGATCCCCCTGATACTAGAGTGGTGGTCCCTATACGCAGGACACTCTCTACCCTTCCGATCCTTAGAGTGGTCGGCACGACTAGACAGACTACTAGAATGGCAGTACAGAGCACATACAAGAGAGACGTCACGGATCCTTCTGTTTATCTGACTAGTGGTCCTAGACGCAGGACACTCTCTACCCTTCCGATCCTTAGAGTGGTCGGCACGACTAGACAGATATAGAATGATACACAAGACCTTAGAACAATTAGCTCTTCCCAAGACCCTAACAAGACAAGGGGTAGTCTGATGTGTGCTTAGGGTGCCACACAGACTGACCTCAATACCAGAATTAGAAGAGTTAATGCCAATACCAGGGGTTACGCACAGAATGGTTCGTTCGCCAATGCCAAGGATCATACACAGAGTGGTTCGTTCGCCAATGCCAGGGGTCATACACAGAATCGTTAGTTTGCCAATGCCAAGGGTCATACACAGAATCGTTAGTTTGCCAATGCCAGGGGTCATACACAGAATCGTTAGTTTGCCAATGCCAAGGGTCACACACAGAATCGTTAGTTTGCCAATGCCAGGGGTCATACACAGAATCGTAATTTAGCCAAAATATACAAGAGCTCTGCGGGAAGTAACTACCACGTCAGGGCACCGGCTTCTCTGTGAGTCTGGGCTTTAAACCCGGCGGGTCCGCGTCTCGCCGCCAGGCCCCGCCCCCCGGCGTCCCACGTGTGCGGAAGCGCCCGCAATATCACTCGGCGCCTGGCCAGCGAGCAGCGAGGAAGCTGCTGCCAGGCGCCGGGGGGGTGCGGGGGCCACCGTGACAGAACCCCCCCTCTACGGGCGGCCACTGGACGACCCCCAGGAGCGCGGGGGTGAGCCAAATAGAAAGCCCTCACCAACCGAGGAGCATGAACCTCAGTAGCCGGGAGCCAAGAGCGATCCTCTGGACCGTAGCCCACCCAGTCAACCAAGTACTGAAGGACCCCCCTAGAAACCCTGGCGTCCAGAATGGCCTCAACTTCAAACTCCTCCTCGCCCTCCACAGAGACAGGAGGAGGGGGGACACGGACCCTGGTGTACCGATTACACAAGAGTGGCTTTAAGAGGCTCACGTGGAACACATTGTGTATCCTGATATGGGAGGGCAGTGCCAAAGCATAGGAGACCGGATTGATTCGCCGCAGAATCTTATACGGACCTATGTATCTGGGTGCCAGTTTCATAGAGGGTACTAAGAGCTTGATGTTCCGTGAAGAAAGCCAAACCCTGTCCCCAACTTGATACACGGGTGCCGGCCTCCTGTGTCTGTCGGCCTTGATCTTCTGGATACCACTGCTATCCTCCAGTGCCCTTTTAACCCTTCCCCAAGTTTCTTTCAATGACGCTAAATGCTCATCCAGAGCAGGAATCGCGGTATCAGGAAAGGTAGCAGGGAGCACGGGAGGATCAAAACCGTAAACAGTGAAGAAAGGGGAATGTCCTGTGGCTTCGCTCACTGCACTGTTCAAGGCATACTCTGCCCACGGTATCAGGTCTGACCAGTTATCTTGTCGTTCGGATATAAAGCACCTGAGATATTTCTCTATATTTTGATTGGCTCGTTCTGCTGCTCCGTTGGTCTGGGGGTGATAGGCCGAAGAGAGGGATAGGTCTATCCCCACATTCTTGCAAAACCCTTTCCAGAATCTGGAGACGAATTGGGTCCCCCTATCAGAGACAATCCCAAGAGGAATACCGTGAATGCGGACCACATTGGTAATGAAAATGGGCACCAGTTCGGCTGCCGAAGGAAGTCTCCGAAGAGGAACATAGTGACCCATTTTGGAGAATCGATCAATGACCGTGAGTATTACAGTATTCCCTTTTGACTCGGGTAACTCTACTATAAAATCCATAGCTAAATGCGACCATGGTCGTTCGGGGATTGGCAGAGGCTGGAGTAAACCAATGGGCGCTGTTTTGGGACTTTTATGCCTTGTGCACACCTCGCACACGGTTATGTAATCCTTAACATCACGGCGCACCGTGGGCCACCAGAGGAGTTTACGTATACTAGACACTGTTTTGGTGATCCCCATATGCCCAGAGGTTTTGTTATCATGATAAAGTTTTAGTACTTCTTCTCTTTCGTTCTCAGGTACAAAGAGTTTCGCAGGAGGTCTCCCCCCAGAGCTGTACCCTGGGCGGTCTGCAATCTTAACATCAGAGGAGACGAGACACTAATCGTGGTAAGGGCTATAATTCTTTCCTGGGGTACAATGGGATGCTGATCTTGGATGTTATGTTCGTAGGATTCGTATTGTCTTGACAATGCGTCTGCTTTAATGTTTCTTGACCCAGGTCTATATGTGAGGACGAAATTAAAGCTTGAAAGAAACAATGACCATCTCGCTTGTCTGGCATTTAACCGTTTAGCGTCTCCAATGTACGTAAGATTCTTATGATCGGTTATGATGACAATGGGGTCCCTAGACCCCTCCAATAAGTATCTCCATTCCGTCAAGGCTGCGATAACTGCTAACAACTCTCTATTTCCGATATCATAGTTCCTCTCTGCCGGGGACAACTTTCGGAAATAGAAGCCGCATGGATGCAAGGGTTTGTCGGGTGCCTCCCTTTGGGACAAGACTGCACCAAGACCTAGCTCGGAGGCGTCAACTTCAACCTGGAAAGGCAGAGCCGGATCTGGATGTCGGAGAACAGGGGCAGTTGTGAATGCCTGTTTAAGTGCCTCAAAGGCTTGACTGGCCTGGGGTGTCCATTTCTGATTCACCAGCCCTTTTTTAGTCATAGCCGTGAGGGGAGCTACCAAGGCCGAAAAGTTTTTAATGAACCTCCGGTAGTAATTAGTAAACCCCAGAAACCTCTGGATGGCTTTAAGCCCTTGGGGTAAAGGCCAGTCAAGAATCGCTGAGAGTTTTTTAGGATCCATTTGGAAACCCTCAGGGGTTATTATATACCCAAGGAAGTGCACTGTCTCTATGTCGAATAAGCATTTCTCTAGTTTACAATATAACCCAGCCTTCAATAATCTCTTCAACACTTGTTGCACATGGACGTGATGGGTGTCCTTATCAGGAGAGTATATCAGGATGTCGTCCAGATATACTATAACGAACGTTTGCAGAAAGTCCCTTAGGGTGTCGTTTATGAGGTCCTGGAAAACGGCTGGCGCATTGCATAACCCAAAGGGCATCACCAAGTATTCGTAATGCCCGCTACGTGTATTAAAAGCCGTTTTCCATTCATGCCCCTTCTTAACCCTGACCAGGTTGTACGCTCCGCGTAAATCAAGTTTCGTATAAATACGGGCCCCTTTTAATCGGTCGAACAATTCTGTTATAAGAGGTATTGGATATGCATTTCTTATGGTAATCCTATTCAAACCTCTGTAATCGATGCAAGGTCGCAGGTCACCCTCTTTTTTGGAAACGAAAAAGAAACCTGCTCCTGCTGGAGAGGAGGATCGTCTGATAAATCCTCGCTCTAGATTCTCCCTTATATATTCCTCCATAATGTCGTTTTCCTTTTGTGACAAAGGGTATACGTGTCCTCTAGGAGGCATAGTACCAGGGAGCAACTCTATAGCACAGTCATAAGGGCGATGCGGTGGTAGGACCTCAGTCCTGGTTTTAGAGAACACCTCCTTTAGCGCCATATAACATTCAGGGACTTCGGTGGACAAAGGAGGTGCTGTAGCAATATTGAGGCTACCAATCGCATTAACCCTGCCCAGGCACTTTGACTGGCAACTAGGACCCCAACACTTTATATCTCGCTGGACCCAATCAATCACCGGGTTATGCTCTATTAACCATGGGAACCCAAGAACGACAGGACATGAGGGAGAGTCGATAATCTGGAATCGTATGGTTTCACGGTGCAGAACTCCTGTAGTCATGCATACATCAATAGTGTCGTGAGTGATATGGGGACATGACAGGGGTTTTCCGTCTATGGCTTCCACCATTAGAGGCCTCTCCTTTAGAACCAGAGGTAAGAGGTTTTTGGCGGCAAAACATCTGTCCATAAAATTACCTGAGGCTCCAGAGTCTAGGAATGCCTCAGTCTCGAGGTGAACCCCCTCCCAGATGAGGGAGATAGGTACCAGAATCCGGGGTTTTTTTTTTTCATCGTCCACAAAGGAGGCATACAGAGAACCGATAACCTGGGTATTAGCTGTTCTTTGACCTGATTTGTTAGTCTCACCCCTGCTACCCCTGGGTCTCTGAGGACATTGAAGGCGGAAATGATCTGCCCCAGCACAATAAAAGCAGAGCCCCTTTTCTCTTCTGTGAGCTCTTTCTGCCTCTGAAATACCCGTTTTTCCTATCTGCATGGGTTCAACGGCCGGTACATCAGTCTTTGCGGTCTCCGGGTTGCCTGATGTAGTGGTGTGTCTGGGTACTAAGGGCAAAGGAGGCAGGACCCTTCTGGGTCTATCTCTGGGGTGTCTCCTTTCCCTGATTTGATCGTCCATGGCAATGCAGAAATCAACCAAATGATCCAGATGTTCTGGTAATTTTAAGGGAGCCAACTCAAACATAAAAGCCTCGTTCAGGCCTTCGGTAAAGGCTAGGGTTAAAACGTCGTTCGGCCAGTGTACCTCAGAAGACAAAGTCTTAAACTCTATGGCATAGTCGGAGACCCTCCTATTACCCTGTTTGATGTGAAACAGGGATCTACCCGCATTGGTAGCCCTTCTAGAGGGATCAAAGGTACGTTTTAACTCGGAGGTAAAACCCTCATAGTCATAAATGATGGGTTTCTTATTCTCCCACAAGGGCGTGGCCCATAATAAAGCTTTTTCGGTTAGATGATTAATCAGATAGCCTACTTTGGCTTTATCAGACATACAGGACCCTGGATTGTTCTCGAACAGGATCTCGAGTTGGGTCAGAAAGCCCCGGCATAAGTTTGGTGTACCATCATAGCGTACGGGTGCCTTCATACTGAGCCTACATCCCTCGGGGGCGGCCGAATTGACCCTAGGCACTACTGGGTCTGGAGGGCTTGCAGTTCCAGAACTGGGTCGATTTAACAGGGTTTGCAGGGCAAGAGCAATCTGGTCCATTCTATGGTCCTGCTCTTCTTGTCTGGCTGCAATACGGGTCAACTGATTAGAGAGGTCTGCGGGATCCATTGGCCCTGACGTAATGTCACGGATCCCCCTGATACTAGAGTGGTGGTCCCTATACGCAGGACACTCTCTACCCTTCCGATCCTTAGAGTGGTCGGCACGACTAGACAGACTACTAGAATGGCAGTACAGAGCACATACAAGAGAGACGTCACGGATCCTTCTGTTTATCTGACTAGTGGTCCTAGACGCAGGACACTCTCTACCCTTCCGATCCTTAGAGTGGTCGGCACGACTAGACAGATATAGAATGATACACAAGACCTTAGAACAATTAGCTCTTCCCAAGACCCTAACAAGACAAGGGGTAGTCTGATGTGTGCTTAGGGTGCCACACAGACTGACCTCAATACCAGAATTAGAAGAGTTAATGCCAATACCAGGGGTTACGCACAGAATGGTTCGTTCGCCAATGCCAAGGATCATACACAGAGTGGTCGTTCGCCAATGCCAGGGGTCATACACAGAATCGTTAGTTTGCCAATGCCAAGGGTCATACACAGAATCGTTAGTTTGCCAATGCCAGGGGTCATACACAGAATCGTTAGTTTGCCAATGCCAAGGGTCACACACAGAATCGTTAGTTTGCCAATGCCAGGGGTCATACACAGAATCGTAATTTAGCCAAAATATACAAGAGCTCTGCGGGAAGTAACTACCACGTCAGGGCACCGGCTTCTCTGTGAGTCTGGGCTTTAAACCCGGCGGGTCCGCGTCTCGCCGCCAGGCCCCGCCCCCCGGCGTCCCACGTGTGCGGAAGCGCCCGCAATATCACTCGGCGCCTGGCCAGCGAGCAGCGAGGAAGCTGCTGCCAGGCGCCGGGGGGGTGCGGGGGCCACCGTGACACTCTGCTGATTGTGCAGACGCTGCAGCATTGCTAATGTCGAGTTCCACCTGGTGGGCATGTCACAGATCAGACGGTTTGTGGGAAGGTGGAATTCTCTTTGAATTTCTGCCAGGAGAACGCTTGCTGGGAATGACCGTCTGAATTGGCAGCAGACTTTTCTGGCCTGGATGAGAAGCTCTGGCAGCCCTGGGTACTTGGTTTGGAAACGCCGTACCACCAGATTTAGGACGTGTGCTAGACATGGTACATGCGTCAATTTACCCTTGTGTAGGGCGGAGAGAAGGTTGCTGCCATTATCACAGACGATCATTCCCAGCTGAAGCTGGCGTGGTGTTAACCATCTCTGCACCTGCCCCTGCAGAGCTGACAGAATTTCTGGCCCGGTGTGGCTCCTGTCCCCTAAACAAACCAGCTCAAGCACAGTATGGAGAAAATGGTACGTATCTGGCGGCGCGAAGACAATCGCTATTTGGTAGCTGACGGTTCCCTTAGTTGACAAAATCCATATGGAACATGTAAAGGAAAATATACAATATATAGTGCAGATGGTTAGATACACAAATTAAATAATCATATGGTGTTCCACTCACGCATTAAAGAGCCCAAACACTGGCTCTGAGTGGATCAAGGCTCTCGGGTGCTTAACTTCTCCACTTCTAAAGGTGACCCACACCTTATAGAATTTACAGCAAGGCTTGCATCAAGTGGATATGAAAAGAGAAACGAGACAACTTCCTTGTGCAGGTCTTCCAAGGAATTGGGTATGAAGATTTGGTCTAATCAACTCACATTTGGTGGAGCTATAGACCAAGCTCTTGGTGTAAGCGCCTCAGGGTTTATTCTATAGGTAAAACCCAAAAAAACCTCTTTCAGGAAACCAAGGATCCAAAAATCCGGAACAGTAGGGAAATTGAATTAAAATATTTATTAAAACATAAATAAAATACTGGCTCAGCCAGAAGACCAGAACGCGTTTCGCCAGACGTAATGGCTTCTTCAGCTGGTTTACAGACTAATGTCCAATCTCTTTATTATATAGAGTAGCAGTTAAATACTTAAAAATCCCCACATGTTCCAGATTCCCTGATTAAAACGTGCACTCATTATCCCAAACCGCATCACCGGCGGTGGGAACGAAGCCGCCATCTTGCGCATGCGCTGTAGTGTCACATGCGTTTCAACTTGCGTGTCACGCCGGATTCAGGAAGTGACTTGCGTTCCACTTTGTAGAGCGCTCTGAATCCTCCACCGCATAGATATTCCGATTCTTCTTTATAGCTAAAAACATCATGCTCTCAAGCCAGAATAAACAAAACAAAAGAAGGCAATTTAGGACACAGATTTCATAACCATTAAATCTTCCCCAGCTCTAATCTATAAAAGGGGGTTTTTGGAGATGCGTCCATAAATAGCATCCGATTTATTTTATCTGAAAACGGGATAGTATACACACTTATAGCCAAGATTAATTGATCATATAAATTCTAACTGTTTAATATCTAGTCCTATTCTTCTATTTATTAAATATCCTTAATTAATCTTAATTGTATATAGTTCAAATGTTAGTGCAATAATTTAAAGTGCTTCGATTGAAGTGCTGTTTTAAACTCTATCTTTGAGTAATCCTATCGCTAACAAAAAAGAAAAAGAAAAAGAAAAATATATAATTTTCATATTATAAAATGTTGTTCATATAAAACATATATATTACTATTTATAATCAGTGTAAGAAAGAATAATACTATGCTGGTTAAAGAATATAAATTGAATATATCTAGCATTAGTGTATCAAAATAATTAATTTTATATGCTGTTAAAAACTAGATACGGAACAATCTAATAGTTCTAATAATTAATAATAGTTATATAATATGATTGGCTAAAAACATCATGCTCTCAAGCCAGAACAAAACAAAAGAAGGCAATTCAGGACACAGATTTCATAACCATTAAATCTTCCCCAGCTCTAATCTATCAAAGGGGTTGTTTTGAAGATGCGTCCATAAATAGCATCCGATTTATTTTATCTGAAAACGAGATAGTATACACACTTATAGCCAAGGTTAATTGATCATATAGATTCTAGCTGTTTAATATCTAGTCCTATTAAAAATTATTCTATCTATGTTAAATATCCTTAATTAATCTTAATTGGATATAATTAGAATATTAGTGCAATAATATAAAGTGCTTCGATTAAAGTGCTGTTTTAAACTCTATCTTTGAGTAACCCTATCGCTAACAAAAAAAAGAAAAATATATAATTTACATATATATAAAGTGTTGTTCATATAAAACATATAAATTACTATTTATAATCAGTGTAAGCAAGAATAATACTATGCTAGTTAAAAAATATAAATTAAATATATATAACATTAGTGTATCAAAATAATTAATTCTATGTGTTGTTAAAAACTGGATACGGAACAATCTAATGGTTCTAATAATAAACAATAATTCTATAGTTAATATAAAGTGCTTACGTCAATAAATATTATATGTGCAAATACATGTAAATTACGTCAATTCATAAAATGTAACTGACATTAGTGCATTCAAAATTAATTAAAGTGCTTGATTTTCTGTGCTATTTGTGACTGTGTACAAACAATCCTTATCTAATAGTACCCATATAGATGTGTGTAATAGCCCTGCATCTATATAAGGACATAATGTATTATAGTGCTAAGTGCCAAATATTATATTACTATTTAGAGTAGTAACCTGTAATAAATTAGTCAGATCACCTCAATTCCCAAATGTTTTGTAGAAATTTGTGACCCCCAAAATACTGCGTGGTACTGGCTGTGTGACAAGACACAGATCACCTCAATTCCCAAATGTTTTTTAGAAATTTGTGACCCCCAAAATACTGCGTGGTACTGGCTGTGTGACAAGACACAGATCACCTCAATTCCCAAATGTTTTGTAGAAATTTGTGACCCCAAAATACTGCGTGGTACTGGCTGTGTGAAAAGACACAGATCACCTCAATTCCCAAATGTTTTTTAGAAATTTGTGACCCCCAAAATACTGCGTGGTACTGGCTGTGTGACAAGACACAGATCACCTCAATTCCCAAATGTTTTGTAGAAATTTGTGACCCCCAAAATACTTGCTGGCAGTGACAAGACACAGATAACCTCAATTCCCAAATGTTTTGTAGAAATTTGTAACCCCCAAAATACTGTGTGGTACTGGCTGGGTAACAAGACAAAGATTACCTCAATTCCCAAATGTTTTGTAGAAATTTGTGACCCCCAAAACACTAGCTGGCAGTGAAAAGACACAGATCACTTCAATTCCCAAATGTTTTGTAGAAATTTGTGACCCCCAAAATACTTGCTGGCAGTGACAAGACACAGATCACCTCAATTTTCAAATGTTTTGTAGAAATTTGTGACCCCCAAAATACTTACTGGCAGTGACAAGACACAGATCACCTCAATTCCCAAATGTTTTGTAGAAATTTGTGACCCCCAAAATACTTGTTGGCAGTGACAAGACACAGATCACCTAAATTCCCAAATGTTTTGTAGAACTTTATGACCCCCCAAAATACTTGCTGGCAGTGACAAGACACAGATCACCTCAATTCCCAAATGTTTTGTAGAAATTTGTGACCCCCAAAATACTTGCTGGCAGTGACAAGACACAGATCACCTCAATTCCCAAATGTTTTGTAGAAATTTGTGACCCCCCAAAATACTTGCTGGCAGTGACAAGACACAGATCACCTCAATTCCAAAATATTTTGTAGAAATTTGTGACCCCCAAAATACTGTGTGGTACTGGCTGTGTGACAAGACACAGATCACCTCAATTCCCAAATGTTTTGTAGAAATTAGTGACCACTAAAATACTGCGTGGTACTGGCTGTGTGACAAGACACAGATCACCTCAATTCCCAAATGTTTTGTAGAAATTTGTGACCCCTAAATACTTTCTGGCAGTGACAAGACACAGATCACCTCAATTCCCAATTGTTTTGTAGAAATTTGTGACCCCCAAAATATTAAGTGGTAGTGGCTGTGTGACAAGACACAGATCACCTCAATTCCCAAATATTTTGTAGAAGTTTGTGACCCCCAAAATACTGTGCGGTACTGGCTGTGTGACAAGACACAGATCACCTCAATTCCCAAATGTTTTGTAGAAATTTGTGACCCCCAAAATATTTGCTGGCAGTGACAAGACACAGATCACCTCAATTCCCAAATGTTTTGTAGAAATTTGTGACCCCAAAATACTTGCTGGCAGTGACAAGACACAGATCACCTCAATTCCCAACTGTTTTGTAGAAATTTGTGACCCCCAAAATACTTGCTGGCAGTGACAAGTCACAGATCACCTCAATTCCCAAATGTTTTGTAGAAATTTGTGACCCCCAAAATACTTGCTTTCAGTGACAAGACACTGGCAGTGACAAGACACAGATCACCTCAATTCCCAAATGTTTTGTAGAAATTTGTGACCCCCAAAATACTTGCTGGCAGTGACAAGACACAGATATCCTGAATTCCCAAATGTTTTGTAGAAATTTGTGACCCCCAAAATACTTGCTGGCAGTGACAAGACACGGATCACCTCAATTCCCAAATGTTTTGTAGAAATTTGTGACCCCCCAAAATACTGCGTGGTACTGGCTGTGTGACAAGACACAGATCACCTCAATTCCCAAATGTTTTGTAGAAATTTGTGACCCCAAAATACTTGCTGGCTGTGACAAGACACAGTTCACCTCAATTCCCAAATGTTTTGTAGAAATTTGTGACCCCCAAAGTACTTGCTGGCAGTGACAAGACACAGATCACCTCAATTCCCAAATGTTTTGTAGAAATTTGTGACCCCAAAATACTTGCTGGCAGTGACAAGACACAGATCACCTCAATTCCCATGTGTTTTGTAGAAATTTATGACCCCCAAAATACTTGCTGGCAGTGACAAGACACAGATCACCTCAATTCCCAAATGTTTAGTAGAAATTTGTGACCCCAAAATACTGCGTGGTACTGGCTGTGTGACAAGACACAGATCACCTAAATTCCCAAATGTTTTGTAGAAATTTGTGACCCCCAAAATACTTGCTGGCAGTGACAAGACACAGATCACCTCAATTCCCAAATGTTTTGTAGAAATTTGTGACCCCCAAAATACTTGCTGGCAGTGACAAGACACAGATCACCTCAATTCCCAAATGTTTTGTAGAAATTAATGACCCCCAAAATACTGCGTGGTACTGGCTGTGTGACAAGACACAGATCACCTCATTTCCCAAATGTTTTGTAGAAATTTGTGACCCCCAAAATACTTGCTGGCAGTGACAAGACACAGTTCACCTCAATTCCCAAATGTTTTGTAGAAATTTGTAACCCCCAAAATACTTGCTGGCAGTGACAAGACACGGATCACCTCAATTCCCAAATGTTTTGTAGAAATTTATGACCCCCAAAATACTTGCTGGCAGTGACAAGACACAGATCACCTCAATTCCCAAATGTTTTATAGAATTTTGTGACCCCCAAAATACTTTCTGGCAGTGACAAGACACAGATCACCTCAATTCCCAAATGTTTTGTAGAAATTTGTGACCCCCAAAATACTTGCTGGCAGTGACAAGACACAGATCACCTCAATTCCCAAATGTTTTGTAGAAATTTCTGACCCCAAAATACTTGCTGGCAGTGACAAGACACAGATCACCTCAATTCCCAAATGTTTTGTAGAAATTTGTGACCCCCAAAATACTTGCTGGCAGTGACAAGACACAGATCACCTCAATTCCCAAATGTTTTGTAGAAATTAGTGACCCCCAAAATACTGCGTGGTACTGGCTGTGTGACAAGACACAGATCACCTCAATTCCCAAATGTTTTGTAGAAATTTGTGACCCCCAAAATACTTGCTGGCAGTGACAAGACACAGATCACCTCAATTCCCAAATGTTTTTTAGAAATTTGTGACCCCCAAAATACTGCGTGGTACTGGCTGTGTGACAAGACACAGATCCCCTCAATTCCCAAATGCTTTGTAGAATTTTGTGACCCCCAAAATACTTGCTGGCAGTGACATGACACAGATTACCTCATTTCCCAAATGTTTTGTAGAAATTTGTGACCCCCAAAATACTGTGCGGTACTGGCTGTGTGACAAGACACAGATCACCTCTATTCCCAAATGTTTTGTAGAAATTTGTGACCCCCAAAATATTTGCTGGCAGTGACAAGACACCGATCACCTCAATTCCCAAATGTTTTGTAGAAATTTGTGACCCCAAAATACTTGCTGGCAGTGACAAGACACAGATCACCTCAATTCCCAGATATTTGGTAGAAATGAGACCCCCCAGACCCCCCCAGTAGCGTGGCAGACCGGCAGTAAGAACACACAACAACTATCTCCTCTGAAATCTCCACTCAAATGCGTGCAGAAGCGCTGCGTGGAAACCTTATATAGTGTGCTGCGGGACTTAGCTCTGTGAGCCCATGATTGGGCAAAATTTGCCCAATCAGGACTCTGAGCCGTGATTGGCATAGTGTTGAACTTGTCTTGCACCAGACCTGTGGTCAGGTGCAAGGCTGTAGCCAACTACGAGCTTCAGGCCAGTGGGAAAGTGCATTGTGGTCCATTGTGGTGCATTGTGGGCGAACACGCGAAAATGTACGTAGTTCGCAAACAAACGAACAGGCTATGTTCGATGCGAACTCCGAACCGATCGAACCGAACAGCTCATCCCTACGCAGGCGACCGGATATGTGACAGGGACAGAGTTCCCATTTGGTCCAAACAATGAAACGTTTACTATAGGGGTTATTCAGAGAGCACCGAAATGTCGCCGACATTTCAGTGCCCTTTTGTTCCCCGCACATCGGGGCGATTTGGCGATTCTAGTTCGTATACTGTGGTGTATTCAAACACAACCGCAGGGTCCCCGGAGTGCAGGGAAAACCAACCGCAAACCTGACGAACACTCGCAAAATACTTGCTGAAAACCCGCAGAAACCTCAGATGAGCCGCCGACAACGTTTGCGCGCATAATTTTAACTTCTTTGAAAAGCTGGTGGTAACTGCAAAGCTGAACGTCCTAGCTGAAAGTACCACCGGCTCGAAAAAAAATATATACAGCAAAGTATAGTTGCACATTCTATGCATACCCAAACAATAAAATGGAGAAGTTGTGTGTGTTTTTATTATTGCTGCAGCATATATACTCAGATTGATTTTGACAGGCGCAAAAACTGAACGCGAAACAATTGTGGTTCTTAATTCAGATTGGCTGAATAGCGTGAAAAAACAGTCCGCCCACCGATTTCTGCGCGCAGCATTAATGTGCGTGCGTTTTTGCGCATCTTTTTTCCGCACGTTATTTTTTTGACGGATGAAAAAATGCGCTCGGATTGTAATACCAGCGTTAATTTCCGCATGTTAACGTTTAGCGCTGCACGTGCGCATTTTCACGAAGCTGTTAATAGAGCCCTAGGGTGACACTAAAAAAAATATATATATATATTTTTTACTTTGCTAAGTATTTTACCAGGAAGGATACACTTGAGATTTCATCAATTTTCAAGCAAATCCTGGGTAGGCAAGGCCTGGGCTGGCACTAGGGTTGCACCAATACCGATACTAGTATCGGTATCGGTGCCGATACCGGGTACTGCAGGAGCCTTCCAACGAGCGCACGCGCAGAGACTTTCCCGCGTCGCTCAGGAAGGTAAGTATGAAAGAACGCGGAGAGCAGCTGCAAGGGCCTGTTCGAATGCCGATAGAGCATTCGGACAGGCACCTGGAGCTCTCCGCGATCATACTTACCTTCCTGAGCGACGCCGGGAAGGTTTCTGCACGTGTGCTCGTTGGAAAGTCCCAGCCGCGATCACATGGTCCCACGTGGTTGCGGCTGGGGGCCTTCCAATGAGCGCACGTGCGAAGACTTTCCCGGCGTCGCTCAGGAAGGTAAGTATGATCTCGGAGAGTGCCAGGTGAGCTGGGGGGGCAAATCCATAAGAGCTGGGGGCATATCAATGAGAGCTGGGGCATAATCCATGAAAGCTGGGGGGCAAATCCATGAGCTGGGGCAAATCCATGAGCTGGGGGGCATATCCATGAGCTGGGGGGGCATATCCATGAGCTGGGGCATATCCATGAGCTGGGGCAGTATCCATGAGCTGGGGGGCATAATCCATGAGCTGGGGGGCATATCCATGAGCTGGGGCAATATCTATGAGAGCTGGGGGCAATATCAATGAGAGCTGGGGGCATATCCATGAGCTGGGGGCAATATCTATGAGAGCTGGGGGCAATATCCATGAGAGCTGGGGGCATATCCATGAGAGCTGGGGGCATATCAATGAGAGCTGGGGCATAATCCATGAGCTGGGGGCATTTTTATATGAGGTCTGTTCTTATTGGAAAGCGGTCACATGACATAAAAAAAAGTATCGGTACTCAGTAACGGTGAGTACTTGAAAAAAAGTATCGGTACTCGGTCTTAAAAAAGTGGTATCGCTGCATCCCTAGCTGGCAGTTTCCAGGGGCCAGCAAAAAACCTCACCACTAAGGCAAGGGTCAAACGAACGCATTATTCGCAGCGACAGTCAAAAAGTGCGTCTGAACGCATTGATGTATTTTTTCACGGAATGCGCAAAAACAGTCAGACGACGCGCAGTTTTGTGCGTGATTTTTTTACGGATCGTCAATAAAACACTTTTTGCATCTGGACGTTATGTAGGCTGGACATTAGCAGCGTCTGACATCTCCTAATCACGCACACGTGCCGTTATGCCGCCGCAGCGCACTCTGTACGTCAGTACTAGCGGTTCTGTGTTCTCGAAAAAATCCACTTGCATTGCGCGGCTGGACTTTTGTGCGGCCATACTTCGTATATTTGCCGTCATTGCCCGTCATTTGCTGCTACTGCGGCCGTGATTAAGTGCGCTTAAACGCACGTTAAAAATGCGTTAGTCTGACCCCAGCCTAAAGGGATTACTCACAGAGCACCGAAATTACGCCAACATTTTGGTGTTCTGTTGTTCCCTGCACTTCGGGAATCAAATTTCCCCACCCTGCAGTGAATTCACCATTCATTGCAGGGTCCCCAAAGTGCAGGGAGTCGGCCGCAGAATGCCGCCACCGCAAACCCGTGGCCTGCTGTTTTAAAAAAAGCCACTGAACGAAAATGTCTGGAATTTACATATAAGATCCTATGATTGATAATCAAAAGTTCTGTTACAGAAAAAAGAAAAAACGCTATTAAAAAAAAGGGGAAAAATTTTGCCGAAAAAATCTTGAAAAATGAATAAAAGGTACTAAAAAAAAATCAATAAAGACTTTTTACTGCACATTAAAATAATAAATGGTTTATTAGATATTGCATAAAAACAGGAATATTTTTAACATTGAAACCTATGGGGTTCGCCTAAACAATCCTGCTGATTGAAACCACCAAACAACAGGGCATTTCACTGACATTTCTCTGCTGCTTGGTGTTCTCTGCTGAGATTAACCATTACTTCTCTATGGGGATTTGCATTGCCTTCGAACAGGACCGTACTTGCTGGCAGTTCGCCATAATTTGTTTGTGAGCATATCACAGAGCAGTGGTGTACTTAGGGGAGTGGCGGGGGGCGGGTCGTCCCAGGTACCAGTGATTATTGGGGTGTCATTAGGGGGTACTAGGAGGTGCCACTGTCACTGTATGTCAGCTTTGAGCTGTGTTCTCAAACATCAAGCAGTGGAGCAGGACGTTTGCATTAGGAATAAAATAGAATAGAATAAAAATCCCCACAGCAGCTCCAGGAGAGGGGAGAGGGATGTGATTTGTGTGCAGAGAGAGATGACAGTAAACGGCAGGTAAAGGGGGGTATCAGCAGAATATGAAGCCCTGTCTGCTTACTGCTGTTTAAAGTGGACTTTTCCTTAACCAGCACTGCAGTGATCAGAAATTTGTCATCGAGCTGCCTGGCTCTTGGTGAGGTCCTGCATAGAGGGGGCCAGGCTGCATTCACTGCATCACCAGTGAATAGGCAGCCCAGGCTAAACAGGGACAGGTAAGAGGGAGTCTTAAAAAACTGGAAAAGTAAAGAAAAAATACCATAGCAACATCGTATACCTTCAAAACACACACCCATTCTCTGCTCAGCAACTCCAATCCACAAAACCAGCCACCCACACACACAACTCCCATCACACAAAACCAGCCACCCACACACACACACAACTCCCAATTACACAAAACCAGCCACCCACACACACAACTCCCATCACACAAAACCAGCCACCCACACACAACTCCCATCACACAAAACCAGCCACCCATAGAACTCTATCACACAAAACCAACCAACCCACAACCCCATCACATGACACCAGCCACCAACACACAACCCAGCCACCAACACACAACTCCTATCACACAAAGCAAGCCACCACAACACACACACAACTCCCATCAACAAAACCAGCCACATGTGTACTTTTGTTCATAGCATGAGGATGGATACTGTATGTTGTGAGTTTGCAAAATCAATTAAAAATAACAATTATTCAAAAAACAAATCTACACTCACCTCTTATTGCACAGCACAAAGGACACATGATTCACCATCGGCAGATTCATAATATATCATTATTATATGTATATGTCATGTCCTGCCAAAATGCTATAACTAAAAATATTTTTGAAAACATTAAAAACGTGTGTGTAATTTATTTATTTTAAATTTTTTTACATTTTAAAGTTGGGGGGGGGGGTGCCAAATATAGGATCCGCCCGGGTGCCAAATGTTCTAGGTATGCCCCTGCCTGTGTGACTGTATACCTGTGAGCACCTGTGCCTGCGTCTCTGAGTGTATACCCGTATGTACTTGAGAGTCTGAGTAGAGCAGTGTTAGGTTCTCCAAGTGTGTTTGTGAGTCTGGCAGTGTCTTTATCACTGTCTGCCTGTTTCTCTGTCAGTATGAAAACATATCTAGATACCACACATTGGCAGTATTTGGGTCTGCTGTCTGGGGTCCCTGAAGAATGTATGAGCATTTGGTGACCACCCAACTCAACTCAAGGATTAAGAGAGCTTTATTCCACCCTACCAGGTAACCTTTCAACTCTGAAAGAGTCTGTGTCAAGGTTATCACTCATGATTGTCATCTGGAATCAGTATTTAAAAAAAAACAAAAACACATGTCCAAGAACCAGATATGAAATGAATTTGCAAAATCACTTAAAGCATCTATAATCCCCTCTTCTCCTGCCGTTCAGAGGACAGCACAATCCATGACCCACTACTGTTTTCTCTTGCGTTAGGACACTGAGACAGAGCACAGTCGCGATGCACATGTGTAACTGGATGCTGACCAGGCCCGGACTGGCCATAGGGCATACCGGGCAAATGCCCGGTTGGCCACTAGCCTTCTAGGCCAGTCATCCTTTGGAGAGCAGGCCTTCTTCATCTTTTTCGCCTGGCGAGGCTGCCTGGGAAACACAGCCCGTGTTCTCTAGGCTGCACCCTAGGCCCGGTGGGGTCTTTAAGATGGTGGCTGGCCATCTGGTGCACCCTGTGACCTAATCAAAGGGAGCCTTCGTTATGTCACCTTGATCACCTCAAACGAGAAAATTACAGAGAGGCGGCGCTCTCATAGTGTAACATAGCCAATGGATAAGTAATAAAATAGAGGAGTTGGTCACATACATAGAGGAGTTGGTGACATAACAAAGGGTAGTGGCCACCCTCTATCTGGCCCAAGGCAATTCAACCCAGAGCCTGGATGCATTAGGCTCTGGAAAGCGTAAGTGTGTTTTTTCACATAAATTTCACTATTTATTTAGACGATATTGCACTATATATTTTCCTTTCTTCTTCCTGTATCGGAGCATTTGGACCATATTAGGACCAAAGGAAGAACCACTGTACCAGGATACGTACAGGATTCAATCGGATATCCACGGTTGATATTGACATTTATATAGCACTTTGCGTGCGTTCACTCACAATAAGAATTTTACGCTTGGACAATTAGACTAGAATTATTGCACTTTTTTTGCACTTTATTGGACTGTGTGTATCTGTGGTACTGTTTATGTACCGTATATGAATGCACTATTTGCGGATTGTTGCACTATATACTGCAAGCACTTTATTATTATGATTGCACTTTAGAGGCATTGCTTGTGCACTGTTTTTGATTGCACTTAATTCAACTTTGCTGTATAGCTATTTCACTACCAGAGCTGAATTGACCACCTTCTGCTGCACCCATATCTATCAATTACTCGGAGACTGGTCTCAAAACTCTCATTGCGCCTCTGGGACCCCTTTTTCTGTGTTTCTATTACTTTTTAGCACATCTGGTTGAGAGTTTGTGCCATTCCCTGTTGGCTGCAAGATATAGATACATTTCCGACAATACACATCAGCGTCTCCACTATACTCTTTATTCCATTTCCATGTTTTTCCAAATAAGCCTGCATGGAGGTTAGGGGATGACTTAAACCCATATGCTGCATTTGTCCCTCTTGTAATGTCAGGGAAAACACATTGCGTCGCTGTACTGTTTCAGATTCTGTGGTTAGGCATCACAAAGCTCCACAGTAATGTACGGCGTGCATGAGGGTATCACAGAGCTCCACAGTAATGTGCCGTGGGTGTGTGTAGAAAAAAAAAAAAGTGGGCTGCTCAGTCCAAAATTCCCAGGCCTATTTTTTGTCCCAGTCTGGGCCTGATGCTGACCCAGCCGCATGTGCGTGCCATCAGAGGGAGACCTCAGTCGTCCTTCATACACAAAGTGTGTATACTAAGTGCCCTATTACAATCTTCGCACATATGTTTGCGCCCACGCAAAAATGCATTAACGTGAGGGGCAAAACCCTTTGCGCTGAACGTCTTATTACAATGTCAGTGCAACAAACGTGTGTATACGTCTACCGCGTGTGAACCTGCGCGAACGCTGTGCGAGCTTACTGTACTTTGCGCGTCCTATACTTAACATTGTGAGCGCAAATGCATTTGCGCGCTGGTATGCGGATGGTATTACAATCTATGCGCAGTTTGTAACGCACAGCCTTTGCGCGCATAATGTTAGCAACTCCTAAAAGCTGGTGTTAATGGCAAATTCTATTAACCTGGCCGAAACCAAATACACCAGCCCAAAACAAAAAAATACGCAGCAAAGTATAATTACAAATTCTACACCTACCAAAACAATAAATGTGTGCATTTATTATTGCTGCAGCATATATGCGCAGATTGACTTTGACAGGCGCAAAAACTTAACGTGAGACAATTGTGGTTCTTAATTCTGATTCGCTGAATCGCGTGAAAAAACAGTCTGCACACTGATTTCTGCACGAAACGTTGCTGCCCGCGCGTTTTTGCGCATCCGTTTTACGCGCGTTATTGTTCGACGGATGAAAAAATGCACAAGGATTGTAATTCCAGCCTTGATTTACGCGCGTTAATGCTGGTCGCAAAAATTCACACGTTACTCGTGCGTTTTTGCGTGAACAATGTAATAGGGCCCTATACATTTAAAAGTTATGAGTGTTGGGGTTTGGCTTGAAGGAAAGGTGGCAACCCTAGCCTATCAGCACCATCCAGCACTGTGTGTGTGTGTTATCTCTCTTTCTTACTATATCACTGTCTTTGTCTCTGTTTGTCTCTTTCTTTCATTGATTTTCTGTTTCTCTCTCTTTTTGTGCTCTCTATGTATGTCTCTGTCACTGAGTGTGACTCTCTCTGGCTCTGATCCTAAGGGCTGCAAGGGATAAAGAAGATAGAGCATGCTGGAGGAAGGCTGAGGTACATTTTGCTTTTTGGCCCTAGCTTGTCTCAGTCTACTCCTTCATGAGAGAGTTGGGGCATAATGGAGACACAATGGAGCTGATCTGGATAAGGCAGAGGTGCAATGAGACGTGACAAGAGTAGCATAGAGACTCGCCAATATCTTCAGCTCCAGGCCCATGAAACCCATAGTGCAACACTCTTCATAGTCAATGCTCACTGGGATATGCAGGTGGGAACTTTTCACCTGTAGGACTCTGCATGCAACTCTAGAAGCAGTGTAACTAAGGGGTTATTAAATTTCCTTATTTCAAAGCCACGCACAGCCCTTCTGTTGTTAACTAGCAGTCTATCAGTCCTGTGTGCCACTCTTACTTTAAAGGAGATGCCAAGTCATTTACAAAGTGGGCCTGTGGCCAGCCTGCCTGCTGCCATATAATGAGCTGGATAGTGTGGAGATGATTCAGGCCACCTCATCTGATTCAACTCTGCATGGGGGTGCTGGGCACATCCATTATCCTATCTCAAAGTACAAATAGGTAGTCACGCTCAGCAATTCCATAAAAGTCCAAATAGTGAAAGTTATTACACCATTTCCATTTTTATTACCTGTAAAGTATTTTTACGTCAATAAAAAAACACAAAAATATATAGGGGTTATTCAGAGAGCACCGAAATGTCGCTCTCTCTCGTTTCTCGCACTTCAGGGAAACAAATTTCCCCACCCTGCAGTGAATGCAGCATTCACCGCAGGGTCTCGGAGTGCATTGAAAACCTGCCGCAAATCCGCCTAACACCTGCCAAAAACCCGCCAGCACCGCCTAAAAAACATACTGAACACGTCGGAAAAAGCCGATCAGCCACCGAACGCAGTGCAGACCAGTCGCCGGAAAAAGCTGACAAGCCCGCGAACAGGGTAAAAAAACCCCAAAAAAAGCCAATACGAAAATGTCAAAATTGAAACACTGTTTGCAAAAAAAACCTAAAAAAACCACGAAAAAGATGCTAAATAATCAATAAATAAAGAGACTTTTCACTGCAGATTAAAATAATAAACGGTTTATTAGATATTATTATATTAGATATAAAAACGGGAATATTTTTAACACTGAAGTCTATGGGGTTCGCCTGAATAAACCTGCCAAATGAAACCACTGAACAGCAGGCACTTTGGCAACTTTTCACTACTGTTTGGTGTTCTCTGACTAGATTAACCATTGCTTCTCTATGGGGATTTCACAAATTTGGCGAACTGCCTGCTCTCTGAAAAGCTGAATGGCCCCGAAATGTAACTGTAACTGCTCTTTCTGAATAACCCCTATAGGGTTATGATTATTATTATTATTATCCCCCCCCCAAAAAAACAGCGATATAATATATATCAATTGGCCACTCACAAACACATATAGGATCAACTGCACATCATATGGAAGGAAGACTGCATGTCGTTGTTTACTGTAGATCCTTCAGGAAATCTCTGGTAAAATGACCCTCAAAGAAAAGGGATAAAAACCAATAGAGTAGACAGCCAAGCATAAAAACAAATATTTATTGTGCTTACAATTAAAAAGATAAATAAGGCACATAAAAATCACATATCACCCCCTACTTGTTTCTCCATGCCAACTGGCCAATAAACATCTACAGTGCAGCTCACTGGGACCAGTCCAACTGCATTGTGGATCGTTATTGTCCAGTTGGTGTTTGTCATTCTTTCTTGCATTCATTATTTAACACCTTACCGCCAGATGGGTTGTGCCGCAGGGGGCGTTAACGCCGGTGGGGGTACTAGTACGGCCCACATTGCCGACTGCTGTGGCGGGCCCCTCCTCCGGCACGCCTACGCAGCTGATGGGCAATGTGCATCATTGGTTGCAGAGGGGTGGTCTGACCTCAGGCCGTCCCACAGCAGCCAATGATGGGTGCCACGCGGCAACTGGTGGGGGGGCCTGTCATGGCCCATAGATGTGAGAGGGCCTGCTTTGCCACCCCGCAGCGTTCAGACTTAGCTGCCACAGGGACAGGGTAGTATGCCAAGCGGCAAGAAAGGGTTAATTAAAATAAAATATAAAAAATTACAGATTTTGATGTCTGAGGACGGGGATCACAGCAGGAGAGCCACGCTCCCTTTCCTGCGTGTAACATGCTGGAAGAGCTGTGCAGAGGTTTCCCGTCTCTGTGCAACATGTCAAACACTAGAGCTGCACAGATGCTCCCAGTGTGTGCCGCACTCTGCTGCAATGACCGCGAGCCGCATACGCGGACCCAAGAGGAGCATCAGGGAGGTAAGTATAACTAAAATCTGGAAAACTCAAAGAGTTTGGGGTTTTTCAGATTTTAGAATTCCGGATCACGGGTGGCTGACATGTGTTTGTATATACTGACTGAATATAAAAAACAAATTCTAATGCAATTATTTTTTATATGCTAAAAATCTATTTCATAAGTGACTTCTCTTGCAATGTTCAGTCTCCTAATCATACTAATGCCATCATACAATACAGTAGTATCTTAACAAAGCTATAAGTACATAACATTAAAGTAGTACTAGTGTTTCATGCAGAAAGCCCTTTTTCAATGGGGTTTGTGGGGGGCCTGACAGACAGAATAATGGAAAGCTACACATGAGCCAAGCTCCAGAATGACGCCAAGCTCTTTCCTTCACAGCGGCACAATCCGGTAGCATAAAGTGCCTTCACCGTTGCAGGAGA
Organism: Leptobrachium leishanense; assembly: GCA_009667805.1. NCBI lineage: Eukaryota > Metazoa > Chordata > Amphibia > Anura > Megophryidae > Leptobrachium > Leptobrachium leishanense. The sequence goes on along the minus strand of CM019063.1, from coordinate 296,267,078 downwards.
CTGACGGCTCACAGCACTCGAAGGCCCCCTCCAGGTCCCAGAAGCCCTTCTAATCAGCGAGATCAGCCGCAAGATGGCAAATCCTAATCGCCTCGATCCCTCGATGCTGAGGAGGAGGAATCCCAGCTGCTGGGCCTTACTGAATTCTCTCCAGCATCAGAGAGACAATTACACTTGATGTTAAGAGAAATCAAGTCCACTCTACATACGTATTTTAGGAACGTCACAGTCGTTCGCCATACAGAAATACGGGACATAGAGTAGCGCACGATCAATTAAGAACAAAAACAGAGGGGCTATGCTTTGCTCACATTGAATTGGTGGATGTATACAAAGAGTTAACATCTGAATCCTTATAAATAACCTCGGCTTGAAATCTGCTAAATCTACAATAGAAAAAATAGTTCACATTGATGGCACCTCACATTTTCAACCACAGAAAATTGATAACTGCTTTCCGGAATATTACACAAAGCTGCAAAATTAAGAGATGATCTGACTACTTACCAGCCCACTTTGGAAGACATTGTAGCGTTCTTATAAAATCTAAAACTCCCTTCTATATTTGAGGCCTAACACCAGGCATGTACTGGCCATGTTTGACCAGCCACCTGACTAGGCCTGAGCCTCTGGCTTGCCAAAGTTGGCCAGCCGGCTAGACCTCATCTAGATCAGCTGGTCGGCTAGGCCTGCCAGCAGCCTAGGGCTCGCCTAGGTCGGCTGTCTGGCTAGGACTGCCCGCAGCCTGGGGCTCGCCTAGGTCGATCAGCCGGCTAAGCCTGCCAGTAGTTTGGGGCTTATGTAAGTCGGCTGCCTGGCTAGGACTGCCCACAGCCTGGGGCTTGCCTAGGTCGACCAGCCAACTAGACCTGCCCGGAGCATGGGGCTCACCGAGGCTTGACTTTAATTATAATTTTTTTAAGACCATTTATTCTTTTGTTTAATTTGTAAAACCACTTTTTATTCTTTAATTTTTTGTTTTATTTTCTTAGACATTTTTATTTTTAAAAGGCTTTTTAATTTTGTAACAGATCTTTCTATTATTTTTAAAAGGAGCTTTTTTTTTATTATTTAGACACATTTTAATTGATTTAAGCTCCTATTAGGAGAATAGGGAACTTTGTTTTTTTTTTCCAGTTCAGAGAAATTTTCCAATGCCAATTCTGCACAATTCTGTGGTTTTTGCTGATGTCTGATAACTGCTTCGGTGACTGCATTTTTGGCAAAACACAGTAAACATTCACTAAATAGTGAATTCACTGTATTTTTGTCAAAATTAAATCACCAAAGATGCCGAAATGCAGTGAATCGCAAAGCACTGAAATTGCATGCAATTTAAAATAATATAAAATCTGTGTTCATTTCACTAAATGCCAACAAATCGAAACAAATTCTTTAGCTCCAGCCCATAGGGATCTTAATCCGACACTGCGTGTTTGCAAAATCGGAGTGGGCCGGTCTGGATGAAGTCCAGGGCCGGTTTTTTGTCCTTGTCCAGCCCTGCCTAACACGAATAGTTGATGAAACACAAATTGTGGTGTGACATGTGTAAGGATATCAATAATACAACCTTAAGACTCCCAGACGGCTCTTCCCTAGGCATCCTGATACAGCATATATATATATATATTGTGACAGAGTACAGGATCATGCGTATATAAGCCTGAGGTTGCAACGTGCTGTGTATCCAGGTTACTAACAGGTTAAAGGCTCTTGTCCTGCTAGCACACCTTTTCTCCATCCTAATTAGCTCGGGCCTATTTAGTAGGTCTGGGAGAACAGGGAAATGGTTCAGAGTGGAGCTGAACCAAGCCCAGAGAGGTTGTCTCCTAAGTTGTCTGGTAAGGGATTGACTTTTTGGTTACCTACTGTTCAAAACGTATGGTTTATGTTATTTTCGTGCTGGAAGCAGAGTAGCTGCTCCAGCCTCCTGTAGTCAGAACCTACTACTGTGAGTTAGTCTCCTGACAGGAGTAGGCCTGTTCATTTGTTTATCATTTGTTGTTACTTTCTTTTCTGCATGGCAAAACATGTGATTAAAAGGGGAATCACTCAAAAAAAAAACCCGCAAGAGATTTACTGTTCACCAAATAAACGTTGTTTGCAGTGCAACCTCCTGGCTGTCCTGACCCTCTTTGGCCACGACCCTACCACGAGTGGTGGCAGCGGTGGGATTTGTGTCGTGCCGGTTCAGTTGCCACAAGAACCTTAAAGGTACAGGACCCATAGAAAATGGAGGACGTTGTGAAGGCCCTGGTGCAGGCCACGGCGGTGCAGCAAGAAACAAACAGGCAAGCTGCAGCCCAACAAGAAACAAACCGGCAAGCTGTAGTAGCGCAGCAGGAGGGCAACAGACTCTTAGCCCAACAAATTGGAGCCCTGGCGGAGGCACAGAAGTCTGACCATGCGCTGCTTAAAGGTATCCTGGAATATATCGCTAACCCGGGAGAGCCTGTGCAAACAGGAGGGGTTAGCAAAATACGGGCAAGCAATTGTTTGCAGAAAATGACTCCCAAAGATGATGTGGAGAGCTATCTGCTGGCTTTTGAGCGAACAGCCACCCGTGAAGCCTGGCCTCCAGAACAGTGGGCAGGAATTATTGCTCCTTTTCTCCTGGGAGAAGCACAAAAAGCGTATTTTGACCTAGAAGAGGAAGCCGCTGCAGATTATCCTCAGTTAAAGGCGGAAATAATGGCCCGGATGGGCGTCACCACTACTGTAAGGGCCCAGCGTTTTTACAAATGGCGATTCAATGAGAGACAGGCTCCTAGATCCCAGATGTTTGACCTAATCCACCTGGCCCGGAAATGGCTCAGACCGGAGTCCCAGAGTCCTGCCCAGATGGTGGAATCCCTAGTACTGGATCGATATTTAAGAGAACTTCCCAGTGGTCTTCGTGAGTGGGTCAGCCAAGGAAACCCCACTAATTATGGCGCCATGATAGCCCAAGTAGAAAGATACTTGTCTGCAAAAGACTTGGAAAAGTCCTCTAGGTATCTGGGGCCGAACCAGAGACCAAAAGTCCAGCGGAGTGAACCTGAAGCTACTTCCAGAGAAGGAGTGCATCTGCGCAAAACAGACTCCAGGACCCCCCTTCCTTTGAAAAATGACCACTTTGGTGGAAACTCCATAACCTGCTTCGAGTGTGGGGGTAAAGGCCATGTCAGGGCACGGTGCCCTAACCTCCCGGAGCCAATGCAGTGTGGACTTGGGGAGAACCCCCAAACTTTTGTGGACTACTCTGCTTAGCGGGCCTGGTAGAAGATTTGCATACTTTCCGAGTACCAGTCCAGTTGAATAATCAACATACAGTGGCACTAAATTACACAAAAAAATTGGGTAGCGCTCCTTCGTGTATAAAATAAAAAACAAACCAAGAAAAGAAAGAGAGAGAAAAGGGGGAATTTTCTTACACAGCAAAAAAGTGGTAATCTTTTCTTCAGAGTATCCCCAAACTTCTTTCAACAAAGAGATACGTATGTATGTCTTGCATATACCTCAAAGGAAGGGGAGAGGTTACATAGCGTAATAAGCTAAATAAGTGACTAGGAGGATTTAATAATAAATTTTTATTTACCTTGTACTGAGCAATAAAAACCTTTTTTGATACCAAAAAAAGAAAAAAAGTTCCCGTTTACTTTTTTGGGTTGCCCCAAAGCACCCAATATATTGGGAGACGACCAGTACCAGGGAAATCGTCTACCTGGAGATACGGGCAATTAAGGTGGCCTACTTAACACCTGAAAAGGCGATCATATGAGAGCTGGAAGCTCTCACAAACTGTGAGTGTTGATTTGGCGGCTTTAAATCCTCCTAGTCACTTATTTAGCTTATTACGCTATGTAACCTCTCCCCTTCCTTTGAGGTATATGCAAGACATACATACGTATCTCTTTGTTGAAAGAAGTTTGTGGATACTCTGAAGAAAAGATTACCACTTTTTTGCTGTGTAAGAAAATTCCCCCTTTTCTCTCTCTTTCTTTTCTTGGTTTGTTTTTTATTTTATACACGAAGGAGCACTACCCAATTTTTTTTGTGTAATTTATTGTGATTTTGAGGTATTGGGGAGAATACCCCAACTTTTGGGCTGTATACAGTGATCCTTCCCTCTTGGGGTGTAAGCGCACCACTAAAACCTGTTGTTTCATACAGTGGCACTAGTTGACTCTGGAAGTGCCTTGACTCTAGTGGCTGGTGGCTTAGTCAAGCCGACACATATACAGGAGCACCACACAGTGGGGGTGCTTTGTATTCACGGAAGTACTGTGAGATATCCTACCGCCGAGATAGAGGTTTATGTACAAGACAGACTGGTAAAGATATCAGCGGTAGTTGTGCCACGGTTACCCTATTCCTTTGTCATAGGAAGGAACTTCCCTGACTTTTACTCCCTCTTGCAGTCCCCAACACTGTTAAAACAAGGTGATGGTCTTCTCGACATATTCCCTTTTTCTCACCCTGACTTGTATGTTACCAATCCAAAAAGTCACAAAACCAGGAGGCAATGCAGAGAAAGCAGACGGAGGTTTAATAAAGCCATTAACAGGGTTTTGCTGGGTGACCATGGGAAACGGTCAGGGAAAGCTGTTGGCACTCAGTGTACTGAAGAAGAGATGGTGGGTGAACAAAAGGAACCCCACACCGAGCAAGACATAGAGGTTGGGGCGAATGACCCCAGAGCTTTGGATACTTCCAGTGTTAGCTTTGGGAGAGCACAGGTAAATGACCCTCTGTTACAGAATGCTAGGAGTACTGTGGTGGAGGTGAATGGGGTACCTGTTGAAGGTAGTACAAAAGCTACATGTCCCTATTTTATCCTCAGAAATGACCTACTCTACAGAATAACTTTAGATGAGGGCCAAGAAACTGAGCAACTAGTGGTGCCTTCTTCCTACACCCGGAAGGTGCTGGATTTTTCCCACTCTCATCTCTTGGGGGGACACTTGGGAGTGGAGAAAACTCAAGAACGGGTTCTAAGACGGTTCTTTTGGCCAGGGGTATATGAGGAAATTAAGAGGTATTGTGCTTCTTGTCCCGAATGCCAACTCTCCTCCCCCAAACCTAAGCTAAAAGCACCCCTCATACCTCTTCCGATTGTTGATGTGCCCTTTGAAAGAATTGGTATGGACCTAGTGGGTCCATTGGATAAATCTGCTAGGGGTCACCAGTACATCCTAGTGATCCTCGATTATGCCACCCGATATCCCGAGGCCATTCCAATGCGCAAGGCCAATTCCCAAAACATCGCAAAGGAATTGGTCCATGTGTTTGCACGTGTTGGCATTCCAAAGGAAATACTAACCGATCAAGGTACCCCATTTGTTTCCCGGCTTATGAGGGACTTATGTAAGTCATTGAGTATACGTACTTTGAGGACCTCAGTGTACCATCCCCAGACAGATGGGCTGGTAGAGAGGTTCAATCGCACCCTGAAAGGGATGTTACGAAAAGTTGTTAGTCGGGATGGGAAAGACTGGGACCTACTGCTCCCGTACCTGCTTTTTGCTGTCAGAGAGGTTCCACAGAGCTCTACAGGTTTCTCACCATTTGAACTCCTGTATGGGAGGCACCCCAGGGGGATACTAGATGTTCTACGGGAAACCTGGGAGGAACAAGGTGTCCCTGGGACAAATGTGGTACAGCATGTGGAACAGATGCAAGGGCATATGGCCCGAATTGTTCCTCTTGTACGCCAGCACATGGAGCAGGCACAAAGTGTCCAAAAACTACACTATGACCAAAGGGCCACTGTGAGAGAATTTAAAAGGGGTGACCGGGTTATGGTCCTTGTTCCCACGGCAGAGAGTAAGCTTCTGGCCCAGTGGCAGGGGCCTTACGAAGTTCTGGAGAAAGTGAGTCCTGTAAATTACAGGCTCAGTCAGCCCAATCGCCGTAAGAAGGAGGCCGTGTTTCATATAAACCTTCTGAAGCAATGGAGGGACAGAGAAGCCAGTGCAGTTGCCATGGGGGACATAACGATAGGTTCCCTTGCCTTTGAACAGTCAGTGTCAATTTCAGCAGAGCTGACTCCTGAGCAAGCAGAGCAGGCTAATGACATGGTTGAGAGAAATGGGGATGTCTTCTCGCCAATACCGGGCAGAACCTGGGAGATTACCCATGACATTCTTACGGAGCCTGGAGCTACTGTTAGAATTAATTCCTACAGGATTCCCGAGGCCAGAAGGGAAGCGGTAAGGGCTGAGGTTAAGAAAATGCTTGAGCTCAGGGTGATAGAAGCATCTCATAGTAACTGGTCCAGCCCAATTGGTTTGGTGCCCAAACCTGATGGCTCTATAAGGTTCTGCAATGACTTCAGAAAGTTGAATGAAGTGTCAAAGTTTGACGCCTATCCCATGCCACGGGTCGATGAGTTGGTAGAGAGACTCGGAAAAGCTAGATTTCTCTCTGTGTTGGATCTGACCAAGGGTTATTGGCAGATACCACTATCTGAGCGCGCCAGGGAGAAGACAGCGTTTACCACACCTGATGGCTTGTTCCAATATACAATAATCCCATTTGGTCTACATGGTGCCCCGGCAACCTTTCAGAGACTGATGGACAAGTTACTCAGGCCCCATGCCCATTATGCGTCCGCCTATCTCGATGACGTTATTATTCATAGCACAGACTGGGACTCGCACCTGCCGAAAGTAGAGGCCGTGCTGGACACCTTTAGGAAGGCTGGGTTGACAGCAAACCCCTCTAAGTGTGTTATCGGCTTAGCAAAAGCCAAATACCTGGGCTACGTGGTTGGGAGAGGGTTGGTGAAACCTTAGATTGACAAGGTGGGAGCCATACAGAATTGGCCTCGACCACTTAGAAAGAAACAGGTCAGAACATTTCTTGGAATGGTTGGGTACTATCGCCGGTTTATACCCCATTTTGCTACCAGAGCTGCTCCCCTCACTGACCTCATTAAGGCAAGAGTACCAGACATGGTGTGCTGGGACAGCAAAACAGAGGAGTCCTTCTTGGATCTTCGCTCTGTACTGTGCCAGAAACCGATCCTGGTAGCGCCAGACTTTACGAAGGAGTTTTTCTTACAGACTGATGCCTCTGACGTGGGCTTAGGGGCTGTACTTTCCCAGTACGTAGATGAGGAAAAGCATCCCGTGTTATACCTAAGCCGAAAGCTATTACCCCGAGAGCGGCGCTATGCTGTGGTTGAAAAGGAGTGTTTGGCCATAAAGTGGGCCATGGACACTCTCAAATATTACTTGCTGGGACGACGGTTTACCCTGGTCACTGACCATGCTCCCTTGCGTTGGATGCACACCAACAGGGACAGGAACTCCAGGGTCCTGCGGTGGTTTTTGTCGTTGCAACCGTTTCACTTTGTTGTGCAGCACCGGGCTGGTCTGCTGCATGGGAACGCTGATGCTCTCTCTAGAGTGCATGGCCTTGCGGCGGCGGCCGCTTCTCACTCCTGTGTTCAGCTGGGGAGGGGGATGTGTGACAGAGTACAGGATCATGCGTATATAAGCCTGAGGTTGCAACGTGCTGTGTATCCAGGTTACTAACAGGTTAAAGGCTCTTGTCCTGCTAGCACACCTTTTCTCCATCCTAATTAGCTCGGGCCTATTTAGTAGGTCTGGGAGAACAGGGAAATGGTTCAGAGTGGAGCTGAACCAAGCCCAGAGAGGTTGTCTCCTAAGTTGTCTGGTAAGGGACTGACTTTTTGGTTACCTACTGTTCAAAACGTATGGTTTATGTTTTTTTTCGTGCTGGAAGCAGAGTAGCTGCTCCAGCCTCCTGTAGTCAGAACCTACTACTGTGAGTTAGTCTCCTGACAGGAGTAGGCCTGTTCATTTGTTTATCATTTGCTGTTACTTTCTTTTCTGCGTGGCAAAACATGTGATTAAAAGGGGAATCACCCAAAAAAAAACCCGCAAGAGATTTACTGTTCACCAAATAAACGTTGTTTGCAGTGCAACCTCCTGGCTGTCCTGACCCTCTTTGGCCACGACCCTACCACAATATATATATATATATATATATATATATATAAAAATGGGAATCTGGAGAGGTCATAAAATAAAAACATTCATAGTGCATACAGCAACACAATTGAATAAGTGTGCTCCTTATGAATCGCACTCACAGGATTTAAACACTTTGATGCATTGACATTTGATATGCATCAAAGTGTTTAAATCCTGTGAGTGCAATTCATAAGGGGCACACTTATTCAATTGTGTTACTGTATGCACTATGAATGTTTTTATTTTATGACCTCTTCAGATTCCCATTTTTATATATACGAATAGCTGATGCCCTGATATCGCCATCCTAACTAGACAACACTATTCGGTCCCCTAAAGATAATAAAGCCCCTGATGGTCTCACCACTAGGTACCACAAGTCCTTATATGTTTCACGTCCACACATCTTCACCACTTTTAAAAACATAAACAAAATATGTGGTAACAGAGCACATGCAGTGTCTCAGAGTCTATGAGTTATGCACTTTGGTGAAAAAAAAAACAATATATGCAATTAGAAATCACCTCCAAAAAAGATATGCCTTCTGGAATTTCCATCGTATTTTATTTAAAAGTACTTTACCATGAAAGATATATTAAAATTTCTCTAGTCTTCAAGTATGTCCTGGGTGGTGAGTAGGGATGAGCCGAACACCCCCGAGTTCGGTTCGCATTCGAACTCGAACTTTTCAAAAGTTCGAATTCGAACTCGAACACAAACTCAATACAAGTCAATGGGACTGAAAGTTTGATTTTTAGAGTGCCCTCCAAGAGGGCATATATGCTAGATATTTGCCATAAAAGGTGTATGGGGGTCCGGGTAGTGCCCTGGGGGACAGGAAACAAAGCCAAAAAGTTTTAAAAAAAAGTTTTTAAAGGGACAGTGAGTTTTCAATGAAATAAGGGTTAAAAATAAAAATGTAAAATTCCTTCAAATATCGTGCCTAGGAGGTCCCCATAACCTGCCCGTGAAGTGGCGGATTTCTAGGATGTATAGAAACATTTCAAAACAATCTACGGGTCCGGGTAGTGCCCTGGGGGACAGGAAACAAGGACAAAAAGTTTTTTAAAAAGACGTTTTTAACCCCTTCACTGCTGATGACGTGTGGGACAGGTCCTCAGTTACTCCCGCTGTATGCTGAGGAGGACGTGTCCCACACGTCATCAGCTTTGCGGGACCCCCGGAGATACTCACCTCTCTGTCCGGGGTCCCGCGACGTTCTGACTTCAGCGTCCTCAGATGCTGAAGTCAAGCTCCTCCCGACGTAAATGACGTCATCGCGCCATGCGCGATGACGTAATTTCCAGGAGACCCCCGGCCAGGGCCGGTGCAAGCATTTTTATCTAGTCAGGCGAAGTTGCATTTTGGTGCCCCCCATCCGTGTCATGTCTAGCCAATCAGGATAGAGGTGCCATGATAATCTCTATATATACACATATATATACACACACTAGGGTTGCTCATATAAGTATATTTGCCCCAGCTCATATAAGTATATTTGCCCCCAGCTCATATGAGTATATTTGCCCCAGATCACATGTAGATATACAATCAGGTCCAGAAATATTGGGACATCGACACAATTCTAACATCTTTGGCTCTATACACCACCACAATAGAGTTGGAATGAAACAAACACAATGTGCTTTAACTGCAGATTGTCAGCTTTAATTTGAGGGTATGTACATCCAACTCAGGTGAACGGTGTAGGACTTACAGCAGTTTGCAGATGTGCCTCCCACTTGTTAAGGGACAATTGGCTTCTCAGCTGTTCCATGGCCAGGTGTGTGATATTCCCTCATTACCCCAATTACAATGTGCAGATAAAAGGCCCAGAGTTCATTTCAAGTGTGCTATTTGCATTTGGAATCTGTTGCTGTCAACTCTCAAGATGAGAACCAAAGAGCTGTCACTATCAGTGAAGCAAGCCATCATTAGGCTGAAGAAACAAAACAAACCCATCAGAGAGATAGCAAGAACATTAGGCGTGGCCAAAACAACGGTTTGGAACATTCTCAAAAAGAAGGAACACACCGGTGAGCTCAGCAACACCAAAAGACCCGGGAGACCACGGAAAACAACTGTGGTGGATGACCGAAGAATTCTTTCCCTGGTGAAGAAAACACCCTTCACAACAGTTGGCCAGATCAAGAACACTCTCCAGGAGGTAGGTGTATGTGTGTCAAAGTCAACAATCAAGAGAAGACTTCACCAGAGTGAATACAGAGGGTTCACCACAAGATGTAAACCATTGGTGAGCCTCAAAAACAGGAAGACCAGATTAGAGTTTGTCAAACAACACCTAACAAAGCCTTCACAGTTCTGGAACAAGATCCTATGGAGAGATGAGTCCAAGATCAACTTGTACCAGAATGATGGGAAGAGAAGAGTATGGAGAAGGAAAGGAACTGCTCATGATCCTAAGCATACCACCTCATCAGTGAAGCATGGTGGTGGTAGTGTCATGGCGTGGGCATGTTTGGCTGCCAATGGAACTGGTTCTCTTGTATTTATTGATGATGTGACTGCTGACAAAAGCAGCAGGATGAATTCTGAAGTGTTCCGGGCAATATTATCTGCTCACATTCAGCCAAATGCTGCAGAACTCATTAGACGGCGCTTCACAGTACAGATGGACAATGACTCAAAGCATACTGCAAAAGCAACCAAAGAGTTTTTGAAGAGACAGAAGTGGAATGTTATGCAATGGCCAAGTCAATCACCTGATCTGAATCCCATTGAGCATGCATTTCACTTGCTGAAGACAAAACTGAAGGGAAAATGCCCCAAGAACAAGCAGAAACTGAGGACAGTTGCAGTAGAGGCCTGGCAGAGCATCACCAGGGATGAAACCCAGTGTCTGGTGATGTCTATATGTTCCAGACTTCAGTCTGTGATTAACTGCAAAGGATTTGCAACCAAGTATTAAGAAGGGAAAGTTTGATTTATGATTATTATTCTGTCCCATTACCTTTGGTCCCTTAACAAGTGGGAGGCACATCTGTCAACTGCTGTAAGTCCTACACCGTTCACCTGAGTTGGATGTACATACCCTCAAATTAAAGCTGACAGTCTGCAGTTAAAGCACATTGTGTTTTTTTTCATTCCAACTCCATTGTGATGGTGTATAGAGTCAAAGATGTTAGAATTGTGTCGATGTCCCAATATTTCTGGACCTGACTGTATATCTACATGTGATCTGGGGGCAAATATGATGCAGCTTTGCCGCTCGCCGGAGGGAACCACATGACCAGCGCAGCCACATTCTCGCGAGATCGCGCGCTGCGCTGGTCAGGTGGTTCAGCCCCTAGCGCTGTGCCGGGTCTCCCCGTCCGACCAAGATGGCGGCGCTCGGGCCGGGGAATTCCACCCCACAAACTGGCAGGAAGCCAGATAGTAAGGTGGCTGCCTGTGCCGCCTTATGCTAGCACCAGCCCTGCTCCCGGCAATGCCAGGAGATCGCCTGGAAGGGAGGGGGGGATCCGTTCGGATACCTCTCCCTCCTGATCGGGAGGTCCCACAAAAAAAGCCAGGTACCGCTTAAAAGGGGAGAGTCTCCCCTTTTATGCGGTGCCTGGCTTTAACCCCTTAGGCACTGGGTCGCACTTCAGCGCCTTGTGGCGCCAAAGTGTGGCCTAGCTCAAGGTGGAGGCCGCCATCTTGGATGGCGGCTCCACCCCCGGGTCCCCCCTCACTGCCTGATGTCCTCACGCATAGCGGTGCTTTTTGGCAGTAAACCTTAAAGTTCACAGTACATGTATTCTTAAATTGCGTTCAAAAAAAAAAAATCACCAAATTTTTTTTTCTCAAACTTTGGCATACATTTGTGGTAAAATGGTTTGCATGGAAAGAGTCAAAATACCCCAAGTTTAATACCTTGATTTGTGTACTTTAAAAAAATATGTATATGTGGAGGGTTATTCAGGAATTAGTGACAGATATCAGTGTTACAATGTCACTATCACTAGTTTTGAAAATAAACTCTTTGGAAATGGCAAAGTGCTACTTGCACTTATTGTTGCATAAAATAAGGAAAAAAGCGAGGAATATGTAAACATTGGGTATTGCTAAACTCAGTACTAAATTTAGAAACTACTAAAGAATTAATTTTTTTTGACGGTTGTTGATACATAAGAAATTTTGGGGGTCAAAGTTCGAAAAAGTGGTGTTTTTTCAATTTTTGTGTCATATTTCACAATATTTTTTATAGTAAATTATATGAAATGATGAAAAAAATGGTATCTTTATAAAGTCCATTTAGTGACGAGAAAAACAGTGTAAAATATGTGTGGGTTACATAAACGAGTAAGAGGAAAATTTGACGTAAACACTAAGAGCGCAGAAACATAAAAACAGCAGCGGTCACGAACGGACGGATTCGTGTAAAACCGCCCGGTCACTAAGGGGTTAAACATGATGAGCGAAAGCGGTAAAAATAAGCTCAGCACACAGCGGTGAAATGCCTCAGCAGTGAAAGGGTTAAAGGAACAGTGAGTATTCCATAAAATAAGGGTTAAAAAAAAAAAATTCATTCAAATATCGTGCCTAGGAGGTCCCCATAACCTGCCCGTGAAGTGGCGGATTTGTGGGATGTATGGAAACATCGCCATCACAGACCCACACACGACACTGGCACCCCAGTCTGCATACAATGTATCAAATTCATGAGACGGACTAATTAGAAGCACATTGTTATTTTCAAACTCTAATTAAACACCTGTTGTTTACGCCGTTTGAGAGCACAGGTCATTTAGAGGTGAGAATCTTTGCACCCAGACATTAGTTTTTAATTCAATATCTAATAAACCGTTGCTTATAATATTCTGCAGTAAAGAGTCTCTTTATTTCTAGACCTTTTAGTATTTTTTAAGCATTTTTTATACTTTTTCAAATTTGTCTTTTTTTCGAACTCGAACCGAACACGCCAAAAAGTTCAAAGTTCGCGAACTTGTGAACGGCCAAAGTTCGAATCGAACTCCGAACTGATCGAACCGAACAGCTCATCCCTAGTGGCGAGTTTGTACCGTTAGGTGTCTTGCCCAAGGACACTTACTGCACAGTCTCTGTGCAGTGCTGTTACGTCTACTCCACCCAGCATTTCCCAATATGTAAGAGAAAACAAATACACAAATCGCTAATAGCATATGTGACCGTCTCAGTAGAGAAGGGTATGGAAGTGGAGGGTGTCCTTGTTGGTCCCTCTTCTTGTAAACTGAACCTATTTGGAGCCGATAGCTTGCTGATTATAACGAATTTGATATACCCAGCAGAGCCCAGAATTTGATATACCAGCAGAGCCCAGAATTTGATATACCCAGCAGAGCCCAGAATTTGATATACCAGCAGAGCCCAGAATTTGATATACCCAGCAGAGCCCAGAATTTGATGTAACCAGCAGAGCCTAGAATTTGATATAACCAGCAGAGCCCAGAATTTGATATACCAGCAGAGCCCAGAATTTGATATAGCCAGCAGAGCCCAGAATTTGATATACTCAGAAGAGCCCAGAATTTGATATACCCAGCAAAGTCCAGAATTTGATATAAACCAGCAGAGCCCAGAATTTAATATAAACCAGCAGAGCCCAGAATTTGATATACCAGCAGAGCCCAGAATTTGATATAGCCAGCAGAGCCCAGAATTTGATATACTCAGAGCCCAGAATTTGATATACCCAGCAAAGTCCAGAATTTGATATAAACCAGCAGAGCCCAGAATTTAATATAAACCAGCAGAGCCCAGAATTTGATATAACCAGACAGACCCCAGGATTATACTTCCCAGACAGACAGACCTCCTTCCCCATTATTCTCCAAGCTCCTGCATGCTGGCTTCTTCTGATTTGAAGGCTGTGACGTGAACTCGCGAGATTTCGGCAGTAGGTCGTGTCACAACCTTCACAATGCTGAGGACGGTGACTGCGCGAAGGAGCAGACAGGAAGTGCTCGGGGAACATGGTCCAATCGAGGGGGCTGATAGTGGAATGCAGTTAATGCATTCCGCTAGCAGCCCCAGCAATAAACTAAATTGGCCCACAGCGGGAACATGCGTTCCTGCAACTTTCCAGATGCGGGAGAAATGCGGGAACGCCATTCCCGCACGATCCTGCGCATTCCTGCACGTTCCCGCAGGACTCGAGCCCTGGCTATACCCCAAACAGAACTAGAAAATCTTCAACGCATGTACCCGTATGACTGTAGGACTCACTCCACAACTTATTTGGGGGTTAAAATAGCCTTTAACAAATCTCACCTTTTGAATCTCGGCTACCAAATATTATTGTCCATGTCCAGAATGCTGTGTCAACAATGGTCAAAATTTGAAATATCGTGGCTATGTAGGATACATGCCATTAAAATGATTCTGGTACCTAAACTTCTACACATATTCTGAGCCCTACCTTTATTCACTAGTGATGAATGAACACCCCTGTGTTCGGTTCGCATTCGAACTTGAACAATTTCAAAAGTTCTAGTTTGAACTCAAACTCGAACCGAACTCAATGCAAGTCAATGGGACTCGAAGGTTCGATATTTAGAGTGCCCTCCAAGACGGCATATATGCAAGTTATTTGCCATAAAAGGTGTATGGGGGTCTGGGTAGTGCCCTGGGGGACAGGAAACAAGGACAAAAAGTTAAAAAAAAGACATTTTTAAAGGAACAGTGAGTTTTCCATGAAATAAAAGGTTAAGAATCAAAATGAAAAATTCCTTCAAATATCGTGCCTAGGAGGTCCCCATAACCTGCCCGTGAAGTGGCGGATTTGTAGGATGTATAGAAACATTTAAAAACAAATAAAATGACATTTCAAATGACGGTAAATGTTTTTCCTTTAATCTATTCATAAACAACTGCTTGGGGCGGCAGCCTGTATGAAAAGAGACGTTTTAGGACACGAAGAACAAGTTTAGTGATTTTTTGGCTAAATTATGGTGAAACTTTTGCAGGTTTTGGATGAAAGTAACAATAGGTGCCTTAAAATTGGGCCTATAGTGTTGGCAACAGTGCGTCACACCGTAACCCCTCTGTGGTATTGTGGAAGAGTGCAGGGTTGGACCCTGCGGTCCAATATTAAAATGATATGAATCTGGTACAGGCGTCAGTGGCAGTGCACTCAAATATTTTACCTTTGGTGGCAGTAAGTGCCTTCACACAGTAACCCCTCTGAGGTATTGTGGAAGAGTGCAGTGGTGGAGGTTTTGGTAATGCAGAAGAGATCCCCGGTCTATTCAGTTACAACAGCAGCTATAACAAAACTGGGTCAGCAATGTTTAGGCACTTGTACTGCGCTACTGTATATGGTGAGAATCGGCGTACACCAGTAGCAACAGGAAGCAAACAGAACAGGCAGGGAATACACAGAGAGAATAGTCAAATGGCAGGCAAAGTTGGCAACAGATCGGGTCCTCAGAACAAGCAGGGTCAGTAACAAGTATACAAACTGATTCGGTAAGCTAGCGATGCGGGAATAAAGACTGAGACACACTGAGCGTGTAGAGACGCACAGCGTAGCGAAGCGAAGAGAAGCAAACATTTTGGAGGCTTGATTTCACTCCGCCTCACAGCGTGTCTACACTGCATTACGTTTGCTTCTCACCGCACTGGGCAGGAATCCACTAACTAAATTAAAATGTACACACAAAACTGTTTTATTTTCACAAAGCACATATTATATAGGCAAAAAAAAGTTTCTACTGAATAAAATACATAAAAAATTACTGTTAATTTAATAGGAATAGTATAAAAACATATAAAAAAAGGTAACCCCATATCATATATATTATAGGGACACGGAGCGCTGTGTATAGAGTAGGGATGCATTGATACCACACACAGACATATACGTATATATCAACACGCAGATATATATATACACCCACCCACAGACCTCAGACCATATATACACATACGCACATGGGGGTGGCATGTGGACAATCTCAACTAAATGCGCCCCCCCAATTTGGCTGATCCCTCCAGAAGAAATGTTGAACCCGACAGAGCAGAGAATATATATATTATTCTCTGCTCTGTCGGGTTCAACATTTCTTCTGGAGGGATCAGCCAAATGGGGGGGGGGCAATAGGTTGCCAAAATGTGTGTGTAATACAAGTCTGGATATATATATTTATAAGAATGTAGATATATATCTTATCTATATAAATCATACCTGTCTTTACCTTCCCCTATAAATTTGCTAAAAATATACACAAAAAAAAAAGGAAAACACTGCCTGAGACCCCGCGCAGCCCACATGCCACCCCCTCCACCTGGCTGAATGTATCTGATATATATAATTAAATACATTCAGCCAGGTAGAGAAAGAAAACAAAAGTTTTATTTTATGTTTCTTGGGACATTTAAAAATGTCCTCGGATTTTTTTTTTTTTTAGAAATGTGTCGCCTTACCTTAGCCTGGTGGTCAGTGGGGCTCCCTGGATCCTGGTTGTGGGGGGGGGGGTCTGCCATGGCCGCAGGTGCAGTGGCTCCCTCCCTGCGCTGCCTGTCTCTGCCACATGCACCCAGGCGGCTAGCCCTCACAGTCGCAGCTGTGTCATACGGCGGCCTCATGCTCCTCAAGGGGATCCTTGGGAGGCCCCTGCAGGCTGCCCTCTACAGTGCCTGATTAGAGGGCCGTGTCTGCCTGATGTTTTAGTAACAAGAATGTTTTATCCCATAGGCTTCAATGTTAAAAATATTCCTGTTTTAATTCAATATCTAATAAACCGTTGCTTATAATATTCTGCAGTAAAGACTGTCTTTATTTCTAGATTTTTTTGTATTTTTTATACTTTTTTCAAATTATTTATTTTTTTCGAACTTTTGGCGAACATCCCAAAAAGTTCGAAGTTCGCGAACTGTCGAACGGGCGATGTTCGAACAGATCGAACCGAACAGCTCATCCCTATTATTCACCTTCTCTGACTATTTCAAAACGATGCTGTAAATTTTCTCAAAATTTATATGGAAGGCAAGAGGCCACAACCTGAAGCTGCAGTCATGAATAAACCTGTGCATTTGGAGGGGTCTGTGCCTCCTAAATGTCTTTTTTTTTATTACAAACCATTCATGCTGGCCAATTTAGCTAGACTATTATTGGGAGTTTCACCCTCATGATTTTGCCACACTAGCGTGGGTGTCAAAATGTTAACGTCCACCTCTAACCCTCAACTCGGACTTTCCAAGCTCCTGCTGATGATTGGGACAGAACTCAATCCCACCTGACATCTACCCACCATCTAAATGTGACTCTTTCTTAACGGGCTTTACCTATCTTATCCCCAACTTTAACTTTAGCCTCTGGAATGCAGCATCCATTACAAGGCTACACCACCTACATTCCTCACATGATCTTTTGCATTAAAAGCTTTTAGCAAGGTTTTAGCTTGATTGTGCTATTACAAGGATGAGTGCTCCATATGCAATTCAGACTGCGATCACCCAGAAAGGGTGACCAGTACTGATTGCCAAGGACTTCATCCCTACTTGAGAGGTGCAGGAACCCCTGACAATCGTTTCGGCCTTGTTAGGCCTAGTCAGGAGGGTATAGCTGACTCACCTCTAGGCACCACGAGCAAGGGGTCCACATCTGAATTACCCTGTAAACTTTATTAAAACAAGAATAAGAATCATATTTTTTAAAAAGAAGGGTTTGTGCCTGAAACATTTAAATGATGTTTATTTTTCCTCATTAAATTAAGCCTTATTGTGCAGCTTTGTCTTTTTTGGTAAATATGATAACATTGGTAGAAGTCCTACGGTATTAGGCTTAATTTGGCTTTAAGAGTGGCAACCCGCTAACCCTACAGATACTGTAGTAACCAGCTCCTTTGCTTACAAATGAGATGGTGTTCTCTACATCAAAGACACCTACGTTTCTGCAAGTTCCCATTACATGAACAGCTCATTGGTATGAAAGCCAAGGGGTGAACTTCCTACCTATATAATTACCATGTTCAGCTTTGCATCCCTGTATTTCGATTGCATTGGAATATCAAAAAGAAGAAACAGTATATTACCAGCACAACTTCTTTATTCAGTTGCTCTGTGTCTGAAATGTGTCTGAAATTAAATTAGATTTAAAGAAAATTCAGTTGATAATTTTGTCCTTAAGTGTTTTAGTAAGGCATGTTCTTAGGTCAATTGAGTTATTATTTTTGTGATTAGACTTTTATCTGCGACATCTAGTCTTTTACATCAATGTTATTCAGACAGGTAATGGTGCACATAATTTTATAGTCATAATAATCGATTGTAAACATCTAATAGGTATGCCATGAATAAAATAGAGCTCATTGATTTTTCTCTACAGATCTAGAGTATGCTGCTACGTGCCAAACTTCTGGGGATATTTAGCATGAAGAATTTATGAAAATGAGACTGCATGCCTCTGATAATGGATTACTACAATTATCACTTATTGCTTAGCTATGTAACCACAGTTAGATGGAGAAACCAAGTCAAAAAGTGAGTGATTTTTTATTATTTTACTTAAGGTGCAGTTAACCCTTCAGCTTGCTCCTGTATTACTTTGAGATTACATCATGTTCTTTCATTTTAACTTGTATTTAAATCTCAGTTTACGTAGTCCATTACATCTATTAATAACCAAGCAATTTAATGAAAGAAAAAACGTATTAGCATAATATTTGAAATACGAGATACTTATTTAACAATTAACATTTAATTTGTGTATACATATTTTTGCATGAATAAAACCTGAAAAGCAAAGTTTAGCATGCGCCTGGCATCCTCCGTCATTACATCTTCACATGCCAGATTGCAGGACTTTTCTCGTGCGGCGCCGACCCTATGTAACGCACTTCCTCGCAATATCAGACTGTCCCCAAATCTGGCTTCATTTAAACGCTCCCTAAAGACCCTTCTATTTAGGGAAGCCTACCACCCGACTCCGTAACAAGACATCCGACCGACCCAAAAACAGTCCTCACCTCTCCCTGCATTAGCTCATCACTGCAGTCCCCCCCTCCTGTTTCTAATCCCCTCACCATCTAGATTGTAAATTCCCACGGGAATAGGGTCCTCATATCCTCATGTATCTGCTGGCAGGAATACTGACCTGTCTCCTGTATGTATTGTAGAATTGTCCTGTCTTTACCCATTACACCTTGTACAGCGCTGCGGAATGTGTTGGCGCTTAATAAATAATAATAATAAATAATAAATAAAAATATAAAGTTCCTTTATGGATATATGTTTTATGCAGGATTGAAGTTCTGAGAAATAAACAATTGTCTTTTAGAATGTTGCTGCCTCCATGTATCACTGCAAAGAAGCTGGGATCCCTCCATAATTGTAAAAAAGAAATCCCCAAAGTTTTTGTTATAATAGAAAAGTCAGTAAGAGGGCAGCAGTGACAGGAGTGAGACCTCACAAATATGTTTGTACCTCCCCAAGGATAACACTAATCCTACATTAACCCATTACCGCTGGGCGGCTATTACATCCCGCTTGTCGGCGGCTGTGGTGGGCATCTCCAGCCCGCCTACCTAACTGACGCGCATCATTGGTTGCAGGGGGATGGCCTGAGTTCTGGCCGTCCCATGGCAGGCAATGGTGCTCAATGTGCACCAACTGGTGGGTGGGACTGCAGAGGACCATAGACGCTAGCGGGGCATGTTAATAAACCAAGGCTTTTATGGACTATATTGTATTTTGTGTTATTGTTTAATTTTAATGCAAAAATTGTGGGCACATTTTTGTGCTTGACGAGTTTAAAGAAAAATGTTATAGTGACTTGTTTAGAGAAATGCCTGTCTTTAAAATGCCCTTGTTGACAAGTACCTTATGTTCTCTATGCTACTGTAAGCACACACACAATATTATATTAGAAATAAATAAATTTATTAAAAGTAATTCAAAGAGGACTCCCGAGAACTCAAAGAGGACTCCCGAGAACTCAAAGAGGACTCCCAAGAAGTGATCACAGTTTCCCAGAAGACATGTGTCATACTCCTACCATTACCAAGTGGAGCTTTCAAATATGCAACTATCAGACCTAAATTTAAGTGTATCATGTAATGAATTTTATACAGCAATTGTACCATACAGTCAAATCTTATGTTTTATGCAAATATGTGTATATTAATGAAGCTTTAGCATAATTTTATTGTGCCATTATAATATTGTACCAGTTAATTATCTTAGTAGAGTCAAATCATTTTTTATACAATTTAATTTATTATCACATTGGCTGACTTCCTGCACTACAAATTCATGCTCTGTTCCTACAGTCTCGCTCTATCCATCGCTAAAGAATTTTATTTCTCGTCTCATCCTTTTCTCATGATTCCAGAAGTCTGTTTCATACTTTCAATCTGCTAATGAGCCCACTTCCACTCAACCTTCCACAGACCACACAGCTGTCAGCTTTGCTGACCATTTCATCGATAAGATTGCCAAATTTAGACTAGAAATCTCTTCACTTCCCTCCTCCACTATCCACTCTACTTCATTCACTACGTTACTCCTTGCCCCCTCTTCTACTATGTCTTCCTTTTCTCCGGTCTCCGAGGAGGATGTCTCAGCAGTTCTCATGTCCTCCTGCCTGACAACCTGTCCGCTTAACCCCATCCCCACCTTATTTGGTCTAGCCTACCAGTTATTTTCCCGGCTTTGACTCATACAGTTGTGTTCAAAATTATTCAACCCCCATTGAAATTGAGTGTTTTGGCCAGTTTGACATTGATTTTGATCATTCAGTCATCTTGCTTACAATTAAATCAAAGAGGCACGTGTAGGTCAGACAAATATAACATAACATTTATAATGAAATAACCACAAATGTCTTTTCTGTGCTCACATCATTATCAGTTTTATTCAACCCCCAAGTGACATTCAATCTTAGTACTTAGTACAACATCCTTTTACAGTTATAACAGCTTTTAAACGTGAAGCATAGCTTGACACAAGTGTCTTGCAGCGATCTACGGGTATCTTCGCCCATTCGTCATGGGCAAAAGCCTCCAGTTCAGTCACATTCTTAGGCTTGCGCACTGCAACTGCTTTCTTTAAGTCCCACCAGAGGTTCTCAATCGGATTTAAGTCAGGTGACTGCGATGGCCACTCCAAAATGTTCCAGCCTTTAATCTGCAACCATGCTCTAGTGGACTTGGAGGTATGCTTGGGATCATTGTCCTGTTGATAGGTCCAACGTCTCCCAAGTCTCAGGTTTGTGACGGACTGCATCACATTGTCATCCAATATCTCCTGGTACTGAAGAGAATTCATGGTGCCTTGCACACGCTGAAGCTTCCCTGTACCTGCAGAAGCAAAGCAGCCCCAAATCATGATTGACACCCCGCCATGCTTCACAGTAGGCAAGGTGTTCTTTTCTTCATAGGCCTTGTTCTTCCTCCTCCAAACATAGCGTTGATCCATGGGCCCAAACAGTTCTAATTTTGTTTCATCAGTCCACAGAACACTATCCCAAAACTTCTGTGGTTTGTCCACATGACTTTTGGCATACTGCAGTCGACTCTTCTTATTCTTTGGAGACAGCAAGGGGGTGCGCCTGGGAGTTCTGGCATGGAGGCCTTCATTACGCAGTGTGCGCCGTATTGTCTGAGCTGAAACTTCAGTACCCACATCTGACAAATCTTTTCTCAGTTCCTCAGCAGTCACACGGGGACTTTTCTCCACTCTACGCTTCAGGTAGCGCACAGCAGTCAAAGTCAGCATCTTCTTTCTGCCACGACCAGGTAGCGTTTCAACAGTGCCCTTTGCCTTGAATTTGCGAATGATGCTTCCTATGGTCTCTCTTGGTATGTTTAACATCTTTGCAATCTTCTTATAGCCATTGCCCTTCCTGTGAAGAGTAATCACCTCTTCTCTTGACTTCCTGGACCATTCTCTTGACTTCACCATGTTTGTAACCACACCAGTAAATGTCTAGAAGGAGCTGAGTATCACAGTCATTTTAAAGCTGCCTAATTGGTGCTTATTATGATTAATTGCTGCTCCGTGACATCCACAGGTGTTTTCAATACCTGATTGAAAACACTTGAATGAACCTCTGTTCTTCAGAGTGGTAGTCTTTAAGGGGTTGAATAATTGTGTCAATGAAGAATTCACAAAAGAAACATTTACTACTGTATTACAAAACCAATTGATGTCATTTTAGTTGCATATGGTTCTTTAAAAAGTCCTTGTAGGATTTCATTCTGAATACAATTACAAATGTACACTAAATTCCCTAAAACCCTTTACAGCATTGGGGGTTGAATAATTTTGAACACAACTGTATTTTCAACTTCTCCCTCTCCTCTGGACTCATCCCCTCTGCGTTCAAACATGCTCTGACCACCCCCATTCTAAAGAAGCTATCTCTTGATCCCACCCTCCCATCTCTCTGCTCCCCTTTGCCTACAAAATCCTAGAATGCCTGGTCCATAACCAGCTCACCAATTTTCTCGCTGCTAACGCTCTACTTGATCCACACCAGTCTGGCTTTCACTCCCAGCACACCAGTGAGACTGCTCTGACCATGGTGACTAATGATATAGTTGCTGCTAAAACCAAAGGTCACTTCTCCCTGCTTATTCTTCTTGACCTTTCTGCTGCATTTGACACTGTTGACCACCCTCACCTGCTCCTCACTCTGCGTCAACTTGGCCTTTGTGGCACCTCTCTCCTGATTCTCTTCCTATCTCACTCTTTGCTCCTTCAGTGTCTCCTCCGCCGGTGCCTCTTCACCCCCAGTTCCTCTTTCAATTGGTGTACCTGAAGGCTCTGTTCTGGATCCTCTACTCTTCTCGATCTATACTGCTTCTTTGGCAACCTCATTTCTTCCTGTGGACTCCAATATCATGTCTATGCTGATGACACCCAAATCAACCTTTCCTCTCCTGATAACTCTCCTCCTGTTTTGGAACATGTTACTGCCTGCCTAGCATTCCTGCACCCAATTCCCTTCAGATGAATGGTGTCACCATTACTTCCACCTCTCAGGCTTGTTGCCTCAGGGTCTTCTTCGACTCTGATCTCTCCGCACTCCTCACATTCAGTCGCTAACCAAATCTTGCTACATACACCTAAAAACCATTGCACGTGACCGTCCCTGTCTTAATCAGTATTCTACTAAACGGCTCATCCAAGCTCTAATTATCTCCCGCCTTGACTATTGTAACCTCCTTCTCTCTGGCCTTAAGAGGTCCCAGATTCTCGCTCTGCAGTCTGTTTTGAATGCCTGTGCTCATCCTCCTCACCTCACGCAGCTCTTGCACCTCACACCTTTGTCAATCTCTGGACTGCCTCCCTGTTTCCTGTAGAATCCAATTCAAAATACTGGTGCCTACTTACAAAGCTCTCCATAACCGCATGCCTGCTTACATCTCCCCCCTTATTTGAAGGTAGATCCTGTCCAGACCACTTGGCTCTGCTAAAGATCTGATGCTATCAGCTCCACATACGAGCACCCCCAACTAATGCCTTCAAGACTTCTCCCGATCTGCCCCCTTTCTATGGAACTCCCTCCCCCTTCAACATCAGAATATCCACGTTTCCACAGTCTTTCAAGATGTCTCTGAAAACACAATACTTCAGAGAAGCCTATTGACTCACTCCATGATTCCCACACTGTACATTCTTGCGCAATCTTCCCACCCAGCCCACATTTACCCCACTACTTCAGGTTCTCTATTTACTCCTACTTATGTGCCACCCCTCTCCTCCAGGGGCGGTCTGACCCATTGGGCACTCGGGCACTGCGGGATGTGCTGGGCTGGCTAGCTCAGCGGGCCCTGCTGCCGCCAGTTTCTCACTCCCCCTCAGCTCCGGTATTGGTGCTGTTTAAATCTGCACAGCCGGACGGCCGGGCAGAGCCAGCTCAGCCCAGCGGCGTACTGCACGCGCATGTCACACAGTCGCTCCAGCCTGCCTCCAATTCCCACATTCAGAACGCAGCTTGCTACCCACAAGCCAGGCACGCTGAATTGGCGCCGCCCCCTGTATCTCGTGATGTGTTAGGTAGTGGCTGGTGATGCATTGCAGCGACAGGAGAGAACAAAGGCAAATGGTGCCGTGTTTATCTGCAATAAGAGCCTCCAGAGGTCCAGCCCAGCCAGCCTGCCTGCACCTGGAGCCGGAGGACACAGAGGAGGACTTGATGTTATCTTTTTTTTGGGGGGGATAAAGTGAGGAGGGGAGAATAAAGTCAGGAGGGGGAAAATAAAGTGAGGAGAGGGGGTCAGCAGGGGAATAAAATGAAGGGGGGAATAAAGTGAGGAGAGGGGGTCAGCAGGGGAATAAAATGAAGGGGGGAATAAAGTGAGGAGAGGGGGTCAGCAGGGGAATAAAATGAAGGGGGGAATAAAGTGAGGAGAGGGGGTCAGCAGGGAAATAAAATGAAGGGGAGAATAAAGTGAGAGGGGGCAGGGGAATAAAATGAAGGGGGAATAAAGTGAGGAGGGGGAATAAAGTGAGGAGAGGGGGAATAACGTGAGGAGAGGGGGAATAGCGTGAAGGGGTGGAATAAAGGGAGAGGGGGCTGCTAAGGGTGAATAAAGTGAGGAGGGCTTGTTGCGGGGATGCCGTGAAGCTTTGGGATTGGCTGGGGGTGTCAAAAATGCTGTAGAGCTCTGATACGCTCATACACACTGCACATTACTGTGAGTTTTATTGCAGTGGAGCTCTGTGATACACTCATACACATCACACATTACTGTATCACAGAGCCCCACTGCAATAAAACTCACAATGTGCGGTGTGTATGAGTTTTATTGCTGTGATACGCTCATACACACCACACATTACTGTGAGTTTTATTGCTGTGTGGCTCTGTGATACACTCATGCACTCCACACATTACTGTGAGTTTTATTGCTGTGGAGCTCTGTGATACGCTCATACACACCGTACATTACTGTGAGTTTTATTGCTGTGGAGCTCTGTGATATACTCATACACATTGCTGTGAGTTTTATGGCTGTGGAGCTCTGTAATGTGCAGTGTATCAGTAATGTACAGGTATCTTTTAAAGTGATCAGCAGTTTCCCACATTTGCCACAGGGATTTCTGTGCGGCGGCGCAGCCTTAGCTGAAGTGAGTGGGTGATGGCTGCTGCAGCAGAGCGGTGGCCATCTGTAAGTCTGAAGGGGGCACAGTGAATTCCCCAATTCGCTACTGGGTCCAAGTGGATTTTCTTCACACTATTTTCAAAAAGGTTATTTTAAGGAGTTCAGAAATAAATTCTTTAGCACAATAATGTGCATCTGGGTGTTACGTTGTAGGGGGTGGGCTTTTGTATGGGTGACCTCCTGTGGAAGTGGCACAATGGGGCCCCATGGGCTCCTATTGTCTGGGGGCCCCATTAGTTGTCAGTCCGCCCCTGCTCTCCTCTTAGATTGAAAGCTCTCGAGCAGGGTCCTCTCTCCTACTGTTCTGTGTGTATGTTAACTTGTATGTATATTTGTCATTCTGTCTCACCCATTGTACAGTGCTACAGAAATTGTTGGCAATTTATAAATAATTGTAGCTGTAACTGTTATCACAGTTAATGTTTGTGACCTAATTTTTCCTTTTATATATTCAAGGGACAAAGAATTCCATGGTTTGTACCTCAGAGAAAGGCTCTCTTCCAAAATGTCTACAAATTCCAATTAAAAAATTGATAAAATATTCAATGAGAATACACATATTACATATTAAGCCCTGCATGGACAAGATGAGCATTAATTTGTCTTGTGTTCTTTTATACATCCATTTGTTCTTTCCACTTGAGTGTTCACATCTATGCCTCATTCGTACCACAAGCTGTACATCGTAAAAAAAACCCAAAAAACTCCAAAAACATATGGCATACACTAATAGGGATTTTTCATTAACTGCTTGTGTTGCAAATACTGGCATAAATCACTGGTATTGCAAGTCTGACAAATGCCGGCATTTACGCAACTAAATTTCAAATAGCAATAGGAGCTTCACTGTGCAGCTTGTCCTGTCACTCATTTGATTTTAGTTTTGTGAGATGCCATTGTTTATTAGCACTGCCATAGCGGCATTTTGTGCCGGTATTTGCACCACATGCAAACATCGGCACTTGGAAAATAATCTCTTAATGTGTGCATGGGAAATTCAATTCTCTCTTCGGGATTAAGCATGTACATTTGATCACAGCAACCTCATTTACCACTGGGTGCCACTATTGCCCTTTCCTAGATATCTATGGCAGTTATTGCTGACAAACCTGTTACATGAATGAAACTACATTACTGGAAATGACTAGAACTAGGCTATTAGTATTTCATCTAGCGTGTCTATATTATCAGCTTTAGAATACGAATGGCTGATAGCAAAGGAAAGGATGTTTTAACAGCGAACAAATTTTTTTTTTCAGAACCTCGCTGCCAAAACAATATTTTAAAAAATGAAATACCCAAATTATATATGTTCACCTCCCCCTCAAAAACAAATCAAAACTAACACAGTAGGGAAATGGCCACCCTTAACTGTTACTCATATGTTTTGGAACAATCTGCAGAGCTGCCATACAGATTATTATTGGAGGCGACACACTAACAGTAAAAGAGACAGGCAAAGCTTTAAGAGCATTTACTCTCCCTTTCCTCTTCTGGATCATCAAAGTGATTTAAAATAAGAATTGGATTTTATAGATGTATCCTAAACCGAGTATCATAAAAGTGTTAATTTTTGGACTCATTTCTCTGGGGGTTGCTGCTAGGTGGATTGTGTTCCCGCTGTTCACTCTGGAGCTTTCATTCAAGAACAAATAAAACACTTGTCAGGACAAATTATTCTTTAATTAATTGTGATGGCGTGACCTTTTTTCGTTCGCATTTTATGAACGCGGCGGTCTTACCAACAATAAAATGTTGCGAGGGAAAATAAAAACCTCTAAATGCAAGCAGGTGTGCAACATTTATCAAATTAACATAAGAAAATTCCCACTGGGATTAGCTTAAATATAATTTATATACAGTGGATAGCAGAAGTCTACACACCCCTGTTAAAACATCAGGTTTCTGTGAGGTAAAAGAATGAGACAAAGATAAATCATTTCAGAACCTTTTTCACCTTTGAATGTGACCTATAAACTGTACAACTCAATTGAAAACCAAACTGAAATCTTTTAGGCTAGGGTCAGACGAGCGCAGTATTAACGTGCGTTTAGCCGCACTAAATCACGGCCGCGCTAGCAGCAAATGACGTCCAATGCTGGTCAGCATACGAAGAACGTCCGCACAAAAGTGCGGCCACGCAACGCAAATGGCAAACGAACGCATTTTTTCGAGAACGTCAAACCGCTAGTACTGACGTACAGAGTGCGCTGCGTCCGCTAGCGGCGTGTGTGTGTGATTAGGAGACATCAGACGCTGCTAATGTCCGGCCAACATCACGTCCAGACGCAAAAAGTGTTATATTGATAACCGTACAAAATCACGAATGAAAATGCGCATCGTATGACCGCTATCGCGTATTCCGTGAAAAAATGCGTCCATTCGTTCGAACGCACTTTTTCACGGGCAGCGCGAAAAATGCGTTAGTCTGACCCTAGCCTTAGGTGGAGGAAAAATAAAGACTAAAATAATATGGTTGCATAAGTGCGCACATCCTTAATTTAATACTTGTTGAAGCACCTTTTGATTTTATTGCAGCACTCAGTCTTTTGGGGTATGAGTCTATCAGTATGGCATATCTTGATTTGCCAATATTTGCCTACTTTTCTTTTGCAAAAACACTTCAAACCTGTCAGATTGTGAGGGCATCTCCTGTGCACAGCCCTCTTCACATCACCCCACAGATTTTCCATTGGACTCAGGTCTGGGCTCTGGCTGGGCCATTCCAAAACTTTAATCTTCTTCTGGTGAAGCCATTTCTTTGTTGATTTGGATGTATGCTTTGAGTCGTTGTCCTGCTGAAAGATGAAGTTCCTTTTTCATGTTCAGCTTTCTAGCAGAAGCCTGAAGGGTTTATGCCAATATTTACTGGTAATTGGAACTGTTCATAAGGCTGGACGTCCACTGGATCCGTAGTCGTGCGACTGACTTGGTCGGCAGACTAGGAACGATATTGGTTGCGTGACTTGGTCTGACGAGGGTCGTCCACTGCATCAGACTAGCGATCTGCGACTATGGACGACTACAGAGCCAAAAAACAGTTTATTCTTGTTTTCTTTTTTTCTTAAAGCAGTGTTTTTATTGCATTCTGCTTTTAGAAACACTGCAGTCCTTTGTGTGCGGATATGGATATGGAGGAGCTGGATGGGCTAGTTCGGTGTGTGAATTTTAATCCCTTTGCGCAGCTGAAAAAGGACCTAAAATTCATTCACCCTGTACCCTACCCAAACATGGCTAGTCCCACCCATCTCCCATACACAAAATATACATTTAAATATCAAACAATTTAATATAATAGCATTTTTAACTCAACTAATCAATTTCTCAGCATCCATCTCCTTCCCTGATCATCTGGCTGTCTGAGTAGCTTGTGCGATATTTCCAGTTTTTTTGTTCTGATCGCTAGTCTGCAGCAGACTTCGAAAGTTGCTGGAAGTCGCAAGTCTGATGCAATGGACGACGGTACATCACAATAGTGTTGTTGGATTGGTCTGATGACACGGACGACTTTGTGCGATGTCGTCACACGAATACGGATCCAGTGGAAGCCCAGCCTAATTCCCTCTACCTTGACTAAGGCCCCGTTCCAGCTGAAGGAAAACAGCCCCTTGGCATAATGCTGCTACCATCATGCTTCACTGTAGGAATGGTGTTCTTTTGGTGATATGCAATGTTTTTGCGCCACACATAACCTTTGGAATATATGGCCAAAAAGTTAAACTGTGATTTCATCAGACCATAACACATTTTCCCACATGCATTTGGGAGACTTTAGATGTGTTTTTGCAAAATTTAGCAGGGCTTGGATGTTTTTCTTTGTAAGAAAAGGCTTCCATCTTGCCACTCTGCTCCACAGCCCAGACATATTAAGAATACAGGAGATTGTTGTTACATGTACCACACAGCCAGTACATGCCAGATATTCCTGCAGTTCCTTTATTGTTGCTGTAGACCTCTTGGCGGCCTCCCTGACCTGTTTTCTTCTCGTCTTTTCATCACATTTGGATGGATGTCCAGTTCTTGGTAATGTCACTGTTGTGCATTATTTTCTCCACATGATGATGACTGTCTTCACTGTGTTCCATGGTATATCTAATGCCTCGGAAATTCTTTTGTACCCTTCTCCTGACTGATACCTTGTAACAATGAGATCCCTCTGATGCTTTGGAAGCTCTCTGTGGATCATGACTTTTGCTGTAGGATGCGACTAAGAAAATGTCAGATAATACCTATTAGAACAGCTGAACTTTATTTGGGGTTTATCAGAGGCGCTTTAAATGATGGCTTTAAATGATGTCTCCTATTTAACATAATTTTGAATGTGATTGCTTAATTCTGAAAACAGATACATCCCCAGATATAAGAGGGTGTACGCATTTATGCAGCAATATTATTTTAGTTTTTAATTTTTCCTCCCTCCACCTAAAAGATATCCATTTGTTTTTCAATTGAGTTGTACAGTTTATAGGTCACATTAAAAGGTGGGAGAAGTTCTGAAATGATTTATCTTTGTCTCATTTTTTTTTACATCACAGAAACCTGATATTTTAACCACTTACTGCTGAGCGCGTCCTCCCATTGGGGTCAGCGTTCGGCCGGGTTCCGGCCGATCGCTGGCCCCCCCGGTGCGGGCTGACATCCTCGATGTCAGCCCGGCATCCGGAACCGCAGCCGCTGAAATTAGGTGTCATCGCGGCAGCGCGATGACACCTAATTCAGGCGCCCCCCCGCATGTGCGGAGGAGGCGCCTAAAAGGGAGGGGGGAGGTCCCTCGGACCTCTCTCCCTCCCGATCGGCGGCATTGCGGGGGTTAACCCAGGCACCATTTGGAAGGGCACAGCCTGCCCTTCCAAATGGTGCCTGGCATTAACCCCTGGGGAGCTGGATCGCGAATCGGCGCTGAAAAGCGCCGGTTCGCGATCCTTTCCCGGAGCTGGCCGACATCTTGGATGTCGGCCAAGCCTCCGGGAACTCCCCCTGAGGACTGGCGTCATCGTGCGTAGCACGATGACGCCAGTCCTAGAGTTAACCCCTAACTGCCACCAACGGTGGAGATAGGGAGTTCATTGGAACTCCCTATCTCCCGATCCGTGGCAGCTAGGGGTTAAAGTTTGGTATGGTTGGATCGGCCAGAGCATGGCCGTTCCAACGATACCAAACACAAATGTGAAAAAAGTTTTTTAAAAAAAAATTAAAATTAAAAATAAAAATATATTTAAAAAAAAAATTATAAAAAAAAAAATAAACATTTTTTTTCTTTTTTTTGGTTCGTTAATGCAGCAATATTGTTCCCATTTCAATTATAATGTGAACAATGATGCTGCACTAACGATTTTTGTATGCGGTGCGTTTGTTAAAAATCGCGTAATTTTCCCCCAAAAAAAATGTAACGAGACCCCATCTCTAATTTTTTTAACAAGCGCACCCATACAAAATATAACCGCAATTGCTCGCATGTTAAAATGTGAAAAAAAAATTTACACGTTGTAAATTATTGAAAATACATATTTTATTGCATTTTTTGTTATAATATACAGACATGACATGACGTATACATATAATAATGACATATTATGAATCTACCGAGTCTGACGGAAAGAACGATATATAATATGTCTGGGTCATATACTAAAATAAGCCTTCAAAACACGTTTAAACATGATGAGCAAAACCGGTAAAAATGACCTCAGCACAGAGGTGTGAAAAGCCTCAGCAGCGAAAGGGTTAAGGGGGGGTCTCAAAATCATGCTGCATGTAAAAAATAGGTGTGTATACTTTTGCTATCCGCTGTATGTATATATAGATATTTATTTATATATAGTGTTTGTTTGTATATATGCATACATTTTTGTGTGTATATATATCTATAAGGGTTGTGGTGGAGGACAAAAAGTGAGATAAAAAGCCTCCACACTATAATAAGTGTGTTTATTATTGCAGAAGCCACTTGCACATCACAGCAATTCGATGAATTCATCAAATTGCTGTGATGTACAAGTGGCTTCTGCAATAATAAACACACTAATATATATATAATACAGTATATATGTATATATGGGCTAACACGGCCTATCGAATTTATTTTTATATATATATATATAGTATATGTGTGCATTTGACAGGGAAATATATATACTTATATTTTCTATACAATTTTCTATTTTGTGTCTTTGCCCTAGTTCTACACCCAGGAGAGTATGATAAATTTTGCCCATTGTCCTAATCAGTATGTGTATGTAAGTGATACAGGCCATATTCGTAATGTTCCACATCAACGATTCAGGACCTTCCGGCAAAAACTGCTTTTGACAGCAGGAAGGCTTGTGCCCGAAGCCAGCAGAACATGCCCCTTAGTCTTTTAATGCACCTACGTAATCATATAATTAACTAGTTACTTGTTAACCCCTTCTTCACAGTGGGGAAGCATAGTGTGTTACACTATTGACGTTTAACTGCTACAGCGGAGTGCAGCAATTTTTTTGCCTCTTATTAATTAAGCCTTCCCACATTTCCAAATAAGGGTTAACTTGCGTAGAAATTTTTATATTCAATAGAAGAGGGAGGAACCCACTTTCCAAAGTTGCTAAAATTTAGTCTCTAGGAAACCGCAACCCAAGCATTAGCAGTTTAAAACCACCATAATTGTTCTGCCTTCAATTTCCGGCAACTCTATTAATGAATTTCTTGCACAGGAATCGAATGAAATTTTGGAATACATCAAAGGAAATTGAATGAGGTCAAATCTGTGCTGGCAAACAGTACAGAAGTCAGAGAAAGGCCCAGAGATACGTAAGAGACTGACATGGAATGAGCTGGGGTGAAGGGCGTACCTGTCGTAATTAACTTTTATCCAATCAACTCGCTCATTGTGTAAAAGACAGCTTGAGGGACTACAATCTACCATTCGAAAATCAAATCTTTTGTGCCTTCATCACTTCTAGGAACACTGTTTGGGTGAGGGAGTTTTGGTTTTTAACTGTATCTGTAACAATCATGAAAATCTAGCACTTCTAGTAAAACGTCAATTTGGTCAAAAAAGTTGTCCTTTTGATGCGTACCTTCTGATGTTTCTCTTCTTCAATTTAGTTCAGACTTTGAGTTACCCTGACGTACAACAGACTTGCGATAGCACAAAATATGTATCATTTCAGCAAATAGTTGTGGCTCTGAGGGGAAAAAAAAAATAAGAAATAATGATATATAATTGATTATTATTGTGTGCATTAGGAGGTGTTTTTTTATGTGGTTGAAAGAAAGAAGATCATTCAGTTGCACCATTAAACAGTCTTTTCAAAAATGCAATGGAAGCCTGGAGAGAATGTTTGCAAACCCATTATACTTCAGTAAGTGGTTTGTTCAATTAGCTCTCATTCGTCCTCACTGCATTTATTACATACTCCTCTAATCCGTGTGATCTGTATAGGGCCCTCTAAGATGCTCTCTCAGGGCTTTGTCTGTAATGAAACATGCAGCTGGGTTATTTACATGAATATAAAACCTAATAGATAATTTCATTTTAAATTACAGTTAATATATTACGTCAATTGCAATGATTCTCAGAAATTAGTTTGCCAAGGATACTGGCGTCTAATATGAAAATAATAGATCTGTACTAGGAAAACGGATTTGTAGGCCTTCCTGTCTGAAAAATAAAATAAAATGTATAAAATGAATCTTGTAACCAAATCCCATCCTGAAAAATGTCTTCCATTTTCTCATTAACTAAAGGGGAATTGTTCACCAACTGTGACAAGCGCTTTGGGGGATCCCATCTAGAGATGGAGAAGAACCCTGATCATAACATTTGGATTTAGATTAGAAAGCAGAATTTTTTTTTCTCGGGCTTAATTCATATTTATAACCTCCCACTCTCCGAGCAGAGTGGAGCACCCCAGGCTATTACTGCTTGCCAGAGGATGGCTGAGAAGGATCTGGATTAGATTACACTATGCTTGCTGCACTTAGACATGCCTCATGTTAGCCCTGCTCATTACCAAAGCATGGCATGTAAATTTAACATGTTGCCATGTCAGGCGGACGCAAATTTTAATCAGCACAGAGCTGTGCATTGTCTTTGAGAAACAGATCGGTTTCAGTGAAATAGCCCAAAAACTGAGCAGAGTTATAATTTAGTTTTTAATAATGGTGCCTATTAAAGTTTCAGTTCTTCATATGTGACTGAATTCTGATTTAGTCTTGTGTTCAGAAAATGGAATGGGTTTTGTAACTACCCTGTACGTTTGGTACGTGCTTTTCTCTATTGCTCTCAATCACTCCGAACAGACTTACAGATAGGCAAATAGACAGACACATAATAAACAAATATATAATAGAAGAACAGATAGATTATATATATATATAAAAATCCACTGCATACAGCACTCTCCATATTACCATTCATTGCCCGGTGCAATCCAGTTGAAGTATATAGAATTAGGCAATAGAGGATGCACTCACGGTCTTCCAAACAAATATAAAGAATTTATTTTACAAAACTCACATGGACATCTATTGATGTCCATGTGAGTTTTGTAAAATAAATTCTTTATATTTGTTTGGAAGACCGTGAGTGCATCCTCTATTGCCTAATTATATATATATAATATATATATATATATATATATTATATATATATATATATATATATATATATATATATATATAAACTGTCACGTGCGGTGTCTGTTAAGTACCGGCGAACAGGATAAGAACCCACGTGCAGTAAATGAGATGAATGACACAAAAGGTTGTTGTAAAAATTGCAGAAAATATATTATATGAACTGGAGCAAAACAAAAAAGGCAGCAAACTGTATAAGTAATAATCGTCCTTAGGAAACAATAGAGGATATTTGAAAACACAGTCTTTGGGCAAAAATGGAAAACTGGAAAAGGAAACCTGGATGAATAATAATACTCTCTGAGATGGTGTAAGGAAGAACGAAGGATCCGTGGAGAAGGTCTTGGTGAGTAGACGGTTGAATAGTCTGGAGACAAGCAAGGAAGTCAGAGGCTAGCGGCGCTCTTGGATGATCGAAATACTGGCAGAAGATTCGGTACAAGGGTAGTCAAAGTTCAGACAGGATAGCCACAAGGCTCTGGTGCAATTTCAGGCATGTCCTCTATGTAAGGATTAGACTTTAATGACATGGCTGGATGCAGGAGTGGTTCTTTTAAAGGAAACGAGCCAGTGCCAATTAGGTACACATGATGATGCTGCAGGAGGCCTGAAAGAGAACAAGGTGTTTTAACAAATACATGAGTATGTTAACAGGGTTGGATTCAGGATTTGCTTTCTTTCCGCGGCGTCGCCGTGGAGTCCGTGTTGAAATATAGATAATAAATACATTTACTGGAAGGGTTAACATTTGAGGACAAATTTTAATGATATCTTATTAGTGTAAAAAGAATCGAATCTCTCAGAATGTCAGTTTAAAATATTAAACTAAGGATTGAAGAAAAAAACTGAAGCTCTAGATGTGACAGTTAAAGAATCTCAGCACTCAGTGTATCCGTTAAAATCTGAACTGGGCTGTATGAGGTTTGGTTCTCTCAGTGAAAGTCTATGGAGATTTTGGATTTTTGGAAGCCTCTGATCCTTAAAGGGATACTCTAGGCAACAAGACCACCTAAGCTTTTTTAAGGTGGTCATGATGTCCTAAGTATGCCCTTTTCCTTCACTGCCCCCTCTGCTCAGCCGATCGGCTGAAACAGCTGAGAGACGCGGAGGACTTTACTCCGCCCTCCCAGTTGTCAGTCAGCAGAGCGGGATTTGTATTTCCCACTTCTGCTGACTATTGCCGAGTAGGAGACGTCATCGCGCTTTCAGCGCGATGACGTCTCCAACTCGCCACAGTAGCTGGCGGCAGCGGCTGAGATTAGTGTTGCGCACATCCTCTTGCGCGTAACACTAATCAAAGAAGAAGATCGAGCCGGGTTTGGCTGGTTTACGTGAGAGGCATGCATGCGCGCTTCTCACGTAAACCATTAGCCAAGTTGAAGATTTCCCATGACGGGAGCGGAAGAGGAGGGAGGTGAGTATGAAGAAAAAAAAAACCCGCCGTTGGAAACAAGTGGTTTTTAGGGTAAGTATTACATTAAAAAAAAAAAAAATACTGAATAACTAGGTAGGGCAATAGGTATCATATAATTTAAAAAAGGGGGGGGGGTGTGATTTTTAGCCTAGAGTGTTCCTTTAAGTTTGATTGGTTAAAAATGATACCGCACGCCGAGGCAGAACATGCTGATGGTCGATGCCAAATTTGGATATTTAAAGAATTAAAATAAGCCTAGGACAGATAACAGTATGTTGGGCTTTTCAAGCCAACCAAATAATAAAAAGAGGAATAGATAGATCAATAATAAATTTATTTGTGATAAATACACATATTAGGGAAATAGATGTATTTATAATGTTCTTAAAAGATTTTTGATTCATGATATTACAATACCTTTAGGGTTTTAATTCATTTAAATAAATATTCCCCCCTCTTATCTACACATCATACTCAAATTTACATCCCAGACTGAAAAACTAGATTTCCGCCTTTTTCACTGTCTTAAAATGTATACAAAATAATAAAAGGTTATGCAAGCTGTATCCAATTGTAACCCATTCAGGTTGCTTGGCACAGTATGCAAAACAGTAAAATAAAACATTTCCCGTTTATAAGAAAAACTAACTATATTTAGGATTAGACTTACTAATAAGCAGCCATTATCATTTTCAAAAGTTCTCTAAAGCAAGTTGTGAGTTGACAACATAGATTTTCCCCTGGATGAAGTTCATGTTGTTTCTAGCCCTCTGTCTATTCCCGTTTAATTTTATTAGTTTCTCGGGTGTACTTGTGGATATGCTTTTTGTCATTTTGAGATAAGTGTCTCTCTAGACTTCATTGTTATAGCTGAAGGCAGTACTGTTTCTCAAAGATCTTTTGTATCCCCACCATTCACTATGCATTCTACTCTTGCAAATAAGAAATGTCCAAAGGACACAATGCTGCCAACACTGTACTTTATTATGTGGATGAAATTGTTGAGTTTCCAAAAAACATAGAGCTACATCTGTCAATAAATATCATATTTATTTAAAGGAAAAAGAAAGCTCTAGTGCATTTCAAATATGTTTCAAAGAAGTTTTTCTCAGCACTTTTTCATTCTTGTCATCTTACCATGCATTTCAAATTAGCAAAGTTCACATTGATTAGTATTGGTCAATAAAGACTGTAAGTGTTTGAAGGTCACTTGGTTGACTCTATGTTCAGTATCTTGTTGAGTTCTATGCTCTACTACAGCTAATGGGTTATTCCCTAACCACCATTCTTTCATTGAAAGAATGGTGGATTTAGTTCAATGAAAGTGAATTTCAGTGGATCAGCTATGATGAAACAACGATGAATATGAACTGTAGTTTGCCATAGTTTTCACTGTTCTTTATACCATAGTTTCTGAC
Organism: Leptobrachium leishanense; assembly: GCA_009667805.1. Taxonomy (NCBI): domain Eukaryota; kingdom Metazoa; phylum Chordata; class Amphibia; order Anura; family Megophryidae; genus Leptobrachium; species Leptobrachium leishanense. The sequence continues at coordinate 296,230,551 of CM019063.1, read as the reverse complement.
AAAGTTGTTCAGCATAGATTTCATTTCAGTTTTCAGTAATTCTCAACTGTATTTCCAATGTAATTTCTGCTGAACTTATTTAATGTAGATTTCGGCCTAGTTTCCAGTTTCCACCTTAGTGTCAGTTGAGGCTGTATGAAACATATTTTTTAGATACAAGGAGAGAGCTGTGGCAACATTGCCAAAAGAGTTGTAAAGGTAGAAAATACAATCTTACCACATTTTATTAGGGGGTAACCCAGATTCACATGGAAAAATGGGGGTATGAGATTTGTAAATAGCAGAGTGTAGGATAGAATGTCGCTCTACATGTATCGCTGTGTGAACAGCATTATCAGGAGCATAAACATAATCTGGTAGCATAACTCTTTCTTGTTTTGCAACCAGATTATGCATATGCTCCTGATGATGCTGTTCACACAGCGAAACGCGTAGAGTGACAATGCATTAACTATTACCCTAACTTGAAGTGAGTTTACCCACCAGATACATCCATATAAACTTCCATTTGCTATAAACCAGTCTGTTTGAGTGCTCACAGACGTATCAGAGAATCCAGTTTTATACCATGGACAGGATCTTCTCTGAATAGCTCGGAACTCACATATGGAGAGCGGTTATTAGCAGCTTAATGAATAGTATGTAATCTCTCTATTCTCTTTCAATCGTTACTATACCCACAGACCCCCAAAGGCTCGTTTCTGACTGTTAGTTATTGAGGCTAACCTCTGGGGTGCACTGATTAGGAATACATGGAGACATAATGGCTGCTATACCCGTTATCTCACATGAGGTTTGATGTGCCGGTGGGATGTTTTAGATCAGTGGTTCCCAACCGCGGTCCTGAAGTACCCCTAACAGACTAGTAAGAAAATAAAGGTCGCGTTTTACGACTTGTACATTCTATCTCACACTCTGCTATTTTCAATCGCATACCTCCATTTTTTTCAGTAGAAGTTATATTGTTTTCATATAGTGTTCCCAGTAGTGGCTATATCAGTGTTCACTGGCTATTGTTAAAATTTATACACAGTTGTTGCAACAATGGAACTAATTTTATGGAAGAATAAAGGTGGAACCATTATTCAAAGTTATTCACTGTAGTATGCATCAACTGCACCTGCCGTTGTTGAATTTAGCTACCAGATACCTGAAGTTGGGAGCATCATGATTTGGGTCTGATTTTGCAGCGTCAGGTTCTAAACCACTTGCCAGTACAAAGGGAAAAAATTTACTTCCAAATTTATCAAGCTATCCTACAGGTTAATATCAGAATGACTGTTATAAAAACTATATAATGTTATGAAACATTAATGATATGAAGATTATTCTGTGTTTGATTGTTATAAATTTCTATATAATCCCACTCAATCTAGCAACAAACTTATACTAACTTAATTACACTAATAACCTGTCAGGGGTTGGATATTGCAGGTGATTAGAAATGAAGTCGTTGGAGTTGGAACAGGAACCAGAGGATATGGTAGGTAGATGGGAATCTGGTGAAGCACAGGAGCAGGTATCTGGATATGGTTCAAGGTAAGGAAGGACAGGTTCTTATTCTATGGGCACAGTGGTCTCTGTCTCCATGAACAATCCAGGGTTCTCATACTCTTCTTCAGAGCTAGCTTCCAGAGGTTCTATATTCATAGGCACAGCGGGTTCTTCTGGTGGCAGGTTTAGATGCAATAGGCTACCTGGGAGCTGGCTTGGGGGGGGGGTGCAGGCTTAGGTACAGCAAGTCTCCTGAGGACCTGAGGTCTCCTTGGAGCAGTCTTTGACATAGGAGCATGCTTGGAGTTTGCAGCAGGCTTTACCACAGGAGCTTACTTTGAGACAGTAGCAAGCTTTGGCACCAGTGCTGGCTTGGTTACTGCAGCAGGTCTTTTGGGGTCTCGCCGGGTAGCTGGAAATCCAGTGGCTTGAATCCCCGCAATACAGGCACAAGTTGGTGGTCTGTCTCTGGGCACATTCCTCTGGAGACAGGGGGTTATGGTGTTTCTTAGTTGAAGGAGTGCACATCTCAGTTGAGGTTCCCCAAATGCTTTGCAGCAAGTCCTTCATTAGATCAGCCAGGTGGTTGAATAGCTCCTGGTAAGTTTTTCCTATGACCTCCACCACAATATGGAGTACTGTAGGCTCATTAATATCTGGCTTCATCATTCTGTCAGGGGCTGGTACCGGGTTGGCACCCGGATGAAGGGAATTTGAGCCCAGGATGCAGTGATTTGCAAACACACAGATAAATATGGGTAGAGGAGGGTGAGAAGATGGAAACTAACCAGGTTGGATATTGCAGGTGATAAGAAATGAAGTCATTGGAGTTGGACAGTAACCAGAGGATATGGTAGGTAGATGGGAATCTGGTGAAACAAAGGAGCAGGTATCTGGATATGGTTCAAGGTAAGGTTGGGGTATCAGGGCAGCAGAGCACAGCACTTTACTCTGTGAGGGTTGAAGTACAATGATGAAGACCTGAACAGAATGAGGCGTGGCCCTTTATTCAGTGTGATGTGTCACGTGGTTGTGTTTAACTGTTTGTGTGCTGTAACCAGTGCTTGTTCAGGAGAGGAGCAGTACAGAAAGAATGCTGCCAGGGGTTCAGAGGAAGGCTGTAGACATGGGGCATGACATAACCTTAAACACTGAATATAAAATCTGACTTTAGACTCCTTGCTTTCTACAATCCAAGAATCTTTGGAACCATTGTCTGGAAACCTATGAATTAATAGGCAGGGACGGATTTACAATTAGGCAGGGTAGGCATGTGCCTACAGGCGCCTGCTACAAGGGGGCGCCTTGCTCTGTGTGTGTAAAAAAAATATATATATATATATTTTTTTTACAATTTGCAATATTTAAGACCACTGTATCTCTGGAGCCCTAAGGACTAGAGGGACATATGAGTTATCAATGGAAAGGTCTGCTTATAGCCTTTCCATTCAGTGATACCAAATATAACCAGGTTAGACTTAAGTAAAAATAATATATATTAAAATAATATTTTTCTAATTTTTTTTCTAGCACTGCACTATTATTCAGTTTGCAATTACAGTCATGACCAAAATTGTTGGCACCCCAGAAATGTTTCCAGAAAATCAAGTATTTCTCACAGAAACGTATTGCAGTAACACATGTTTTGCTATACACATGTTTATTCCCTTTGTGTGTATTGGAACAAAACTAAATCTGAGGAAAGGGATTTAGGGGTTATTATTTCAGAGGATCTAAGGGTAAGTAGTCAAAGTAATAGAGCAGCAGGAAATGCTAGCAGAATGCTTGGTTGTGTAGGGAGAGGTATTAGCAGTAGGAAAAGGGAAGTGCTCATGCCACTGTACAGAGCACTGGTGAGACCTCACTTGGAGTACTGTGTGCAGTACTGGAGACCGTATCTCCAGAAGGATATAGACATCTTAGAGAGAGTTCAGAGAAGGGCTACTAAAATGGTGTACGGCTTGAAGGAGAAAAGTTACCAGGAAAGGCTAGGGTCAGACTAACGCATTTTTCACGTTGTCCGTGAAAATGTGCGTTCGAAGAATGGACGTATTTTTTCACGGAATACGCAATAGCGGTCATACTATGCGCAGTTTCATCCGTGATTTTGTACGGATCATCAATAAAACACTTCTTGCATCTGGACGTTATGTTGGCCGGACATTAGCAGCGTCTGATGTCTCCAATTCACGCACACACGCCTCTAGCGGACGCAGCGCACTCTGTACGTCAGTACTAGTGGTTTAACGTTCTCGAAAAAATGCGTTCATTTTCCACTTGCGTTGCGCAGCCGGACTTTTGTGCGACCGTACTTCGTATATTGGCCGTCATTGCCCGGCATCTGCTGCTAGCACGGCCGTGATTAAGTGCGCCAGAACGCGCGTTCGCACTGCCTCAGTCTGACCCTAGCCTAAGGCTTAAAGATCTTAACATGTACAGCTTGGAAAAAAGACGAGACAGAGGAGATATGATAGAAACATTTAAATACGTAAAGGGAATCCACAAGGTAGAGGAAGGGAGTATATTTAAAAGGAAACAAAGTAGCAAAACAAGAGGACATAGTCTTAGATTAGAGGGGCAAAGGTTTAAAAGTAACATCAGAAAGCATTATTTTACTGAGAGGTGGTGGATACATGGAACAGTCTTCCAGTAGAAGTGGTAGAGGCTCAAGCTGCCGACCCAGAATCCCCCGCGCTTTACCTCACGGCTGGAAGAAGCTTCGGGCAGGGTGGCACTGAGCCCGGGGTGCAGACCCTGGCTGTGGCTATGCTTTTATCAGTCTGGGGTCGCGGTTTCGTTTAGGGAATGTCTAAAAACTTGTAACTGAGGTAAAGCGCCGCTCGAACAGCAGAGTCAGCAAAAAGGCTGGAGCCCAAACCCTGAGAAAAGTCCCAAATACTGGACCCACGCTCGTGTACTCAACCTGGGAGGCGCAGGGTGGATCCTCACCTAGTGCTCCTTATAACCCACAACTGCCACGAGACCCGACAAATGGACCATGTGCAGAACACCGGCTCCGTAACATAGCAAGGCGCATCCATGACTGGACTTCACTATTATATTTTTCCTTTGTTCTAGGAACTTTTTCATGAACTTTCAATCAGCCTATACAGTCATCAATATTGTATGGTACCTTTTTGTATTAATTGATATCTCATTGTATTATTAGATACTAGTTGTAAAGCCTGCCCAGAGGGCAGTCTATTGTGGATATACTGCCCCTGCTCATGGATATACTGCCCCAGCTCGTGGATACTGCCCCAGCACGTGGATACTGCCCCAGCATGTGGATACTGCCCCCGCACGTGGATACTGCCCCAGCCTGCCCAGAGGGCAGTCTATTGTGGGTATACTGCCCCAGCTCGTGGATACTGCCCCAGCATGTGGATACTGCCCCAGCACATGGATACTGCAGCACATGGATATTTGCCCCCAGCACATGGATATTTGCCCCCAGCACATGGATTTGCCCAGCTCATGGATTTGCCCCCAGCTCATGGATTTTCCCAGCACATGGATTTGCCCCCAGCTCATGGAGTTGCCCAGCTCATGGATTTGCCCAGCACATGGATTTGCCCCAGCTCATGGATTTGCCCCCAGCTCATGGATTTGCCCCCAGCTCATGGAGTTGCCCAGCACATGGATTTGCCCCAGCTCATGGATTTGCCCAGCACATGGATTTGCCCCCAGCTCATGGATTTGCCCCAGCTCATGGAGTTGCCCAGCTCATGGATTTGCCCAGCTCGTGGATTTGCCCAGCACGTGGATTTGCCCAGCACGTGGATTTGCCCAGCTCGTGGATATGGTCCCCCAGCTCGTGGATATGGACCCCCCCAGCTCGTGGATATGGACCCCCCCAGCTCGTGGATATTGACCCCCCCAGCTCGTGGATATTGACCCCCTCCCCCCACCAGCGCTCATACTTACCTGTCGAGCGGCGCCAGGGAAGTGAAGATTTCCCCGCTTCCGGTCTTTGAAGGACCCAAGCCGCGGTCACGTGACCGGGGCTTGGGTCCTTCAAAGCGGAAGCGAGGGAACTTTCCCTCCGCCGCTCGGGGGGTTGGATGCGCGCGGCAGCCGGGTAGAGGCTGCGCCTCTACCCGGCTGCCGCGCGCATCCTACCCCTGAGCGGCGGAGGGAACTTTCCCTTCGCCGCTCGGGGGACCCGTTAGATGCACAAAGCAGCCGGGTAGAGGCTGCGCTCGCAGCCTCTACCCGGCTGCCGCGCGCATCCAACCCCCCGAGCGGCGGAGGAAACTTTCCCTTCGCCGCTCTGGGGTTGGATGCGCGCGGCAGCCGGGTAGAGGCTGCGAGCGCAGCCTCTACCCGGCTGCTGTGTGCATGTGTAACCGCCGCGGCGAGCCGGCAGCCGGCTCGTGCCGCGGCGGTTGCATGCGCGCGCAACCAACCGCCGCTGGTTGCGCGCGCATGCGCAGTAAGGCTTTGGCGACGGACAGCCAAAGCCTTACTCTTTTATTATATAGATTTCCCCTAGACCGCGTACGCGGACACGCCGATCACCGATTTTTCTTTTTTCTTGTTGGTTAGTGCGGGTTGGGACCGCACTTTTGGTGCCTTGGGCAACGGGGTTATATTTTCCACTTTTGCTCTAGTGTCTGTTCCTCACATTTTCTTGTTATATAATGTCACACAAAACTCGAAAAATGGGCTGGACAAAATTCTTGGCACCCTTAACTTAATATTTGGTTGCACACCCTTTGGAAAAATTAACTGAAATCAGTCGCTTCCCATAACCATCAATAAGCTTCTTACACCTCTCACCCGGAATTTTGGAGCACTCTTCCTTTGCAAACTGCTCCAGGTCTCTCTTATTGGAAGGGTGCCTTTTCCCAAAAGCAATTTTAAGATCTCTCCACAAGTGTTCAATGGGATTTAAATCTGGACTCATTGCTGGCCACTTCAGAACTCTCCAGCGCTTTGTTGCCATCCATTTCTGGGTGCTTTTTGATGTATGTTTGGGGTCATTGTCCTGGTGGAAGACCCAAGATCTTGGACGCAAACCCAGCTTTCTGACACTGGGCTCTACAGTGCGACCCAAAATCCTTTGGTAATCCTCAGATTTCATGATTCCTTGCACACATTCAGAGGCAGCAAAACAACCCCAAAACATCATTGAACCTCCACCATATTTCACTGTAGGTACTGTGTTCTTTTCTTTGTAGGCCTCATTCCGTTATCGGTAAACAGTAGAATGATGTGCTTTACCAAAAAGCTCTATCTTGGTCTCATCTGTCCACAAGATGTTTTCCCAGAAGTATTTTGGCTTACTCAAGTACATTTTGGCAAACTGTAGTCTTGCTTTTTTATGTCTCTGTGTCAGCAGTGGGGTCCTCCTGCGTCTCCTGCCATAGCGTTTCATTTAAATGTCGATGGATAGGGGGTGTGGTCTGACGCCGATCTGGACGGACGTGCCCAGGAACAGCTCCCGCACAGATACCCTTATAATCGCTATCAGTACCGATATTCCCAACATCTAAGGAGCCGTTTGACTGCCTCCATCACCCACGCACACTGAGGACGCACTGGGAGCAGTCTGTGACCCTCGTTTGCTGCGGGGGTGCCGCCGGGCGTTTTGTGGGCCTTGTAGAGCGAGTGGAGCCTGGGCCAAGCACTGCCGCTGCCGCGCTGGTTGTCACTTCCGGGGATTGAGCGGACTCCACCACCATTCGGGAACCGGAGGTCGAGAGCGAGGCATTTTGAATACCGCAGGCTGACACCAGCCCATCAGGTGCGTGACCGGTGGACGACGCAAAGGGGCAACGAGTGGAGGGCTACCTCTCCTTCCGCTCGAGTAGCGAGAGACTGGACCCGGAGGAGGCCTGGCACACTAACAGTCGCCATTGCAACCCGCACGCACCGACTCATAACAGAGTGGCGGCAACCCCCTCAGGGAATAGGCAGCTGCTGCCCCTACCCAGCTGGTGACCCATCGCCGCTTTTTTCCTGGGGACATCCGGCTTACGCCCGCGAGAGGGAACCATCGCCCATAGCGCCGAGGCCTACGCCTACCACGAGGCCGAGACATATATTTTTACATTTGGCCTGACAGAAGGGGATAATTGAAAAGATCTACCTCCCCCCTCTACCTACTACATACGGCAATCTCCCCTCATCATCTGGTCCCAACATAACCCGGCTTACGGTGCGGAGGCCCACAATCGCAACCCCCGGGAAACCTGGGGAAGTGGGAAGAAGCCCACGGGCACCCCCCTCCCCCAGAGGAGACTGAGCTTGGCGCCGCTGTAAGGCCTGGGGGCAGAGTTGCTTCCGCCCACCACCACCTTGGACAGAGGGTCTCCGGTGCAGTCTACCTGGCATCCCACTCTGCCGCTGGAAGTGGTCCCTATCCCTATCGGAGCTACCTGAATGTCCTTAAAACGTAACAAAAAAGGAAAGGGAAAGGGGGAAGAGAGGAAGGATGGAGAAGAAAAAGGGTACAAGAAATATAATTTTAAACGACATCCTTGGAGAGCCGGGTTCGATTCCATCAGTTTTTAGTCGGTGGACGCTTACCCACCCAGCACGCATCAACTAGTGACCACATGGATATGTAGCTCATGCGGCCAGCGCTGAACTTTTCTCAATCCAACGGCTTCTAAAGGATAACCGAGGCATAATTTTTGTGGCTACAAGTGAGGAAATCTTCTGTGTGCCCAGATGGCACCTCCCAAGGCACAGCGAGTGTTGGATCCCCCGAAATCGGCTCGGAAGGAACGTAATAAGGAAACTCAGGATAGCGGATCCCCGCAGCATGCACTGGCTCCTGAACCGGACGCGTCGCCCTCGGCGCCACCAGACCTCTCTGACTCGTTGCCACCCTCAGAGAGCAGATTACACGCCATGCTGCAGGACTTGCGTTCAACCATACAGGCGGACATAAGGGGAGCGCTGCAGGAGCTGAGCCGCGACGTTCTGGACTTGGGCGAACGCACCGATGCGTTGGAAACCAAGGCGGATGATTTATGCTTAGCCCACAATGATCTGGTTGACCGACATTTGGCTTTGCAAGCGGCCCATGAATCTCTGGCACTTAAAGTGGCTGACGTAGAAGATCGCTCCCGGCGTAATAATATTAGAATCAGGGGTATCGCAGAATCAGTCACTCTGGCGGACTTACATCCATATCTCCTGGAGCTGTTTCAAGTTTTGCTGCCGGAGGCTACACCACAAGACCTACTTCTGGATCGTGCGCATCGCCTTCCGCGAGCGAAAAACCTACCTACGTCGGTGGCTCGTGATGTCATTATCCGGGTGCACTTTTTCCATATCAAGGAGGCTTTGATGGCGGCGTCACGGAAGTTCATGCCTTTATCTGCCCCTTATGCTAATATCTCCTTCTTCGCTGATTTATCGGCTTCGACCATGTCCAAAAGACGCGAGTTTTCATCCCTCACCAAGCGTCTCCGCAATCATAAGTTGGCGTACAGATGGGGGTTTCCAACGAAGATCTTAATATGGAGGGATGGTATCCTACATGTTGTTCCTGATGTCGCTACTGGATTACAATTCTTGAAGGACTGGAATATTCTGGCAGATTTTTCGCCTCCGCGGGAGCCTTCCTCATCACCGATTAAGGTCTCACCGGAATGGCACAGAGTCCAGCCTAAATGATGGGTGTCTCCTTCCCTGTGTCGCTTTTCAAACTGTTCGGATTTCTGGATGGTTATGTATGTGGAGGGAGTGGTTCCTCTTCACGATCGCCTCGGGACCCTATGCTTCTTGGTTCGGCGCTGAGTTCTTGCTTTGAGCTCTGTGTAGCGTACGTCTCCTCGACCCCCCCAGGTTGAGTCTCCTTAGCTGATAATTTCCGCTTTTTTATTGCCACTAGGAATGACTCATTCTTGCTGTATTTTTAGGATGCAGCGTTGTTTGGTTTGTTTGGTTTATGTTTTTGCCCTTTTGGTCCTTTTTTTTCCTTTTTTTTTCCTTCTTTTTCACTTCTTTTTCATTTTATTTTTATTTTCCTTTGCTTGTTGATATGCTCTTATGGTCCTGGCCTTTATACTCCTCATGTCTCCTCGATAGTATTTTTCATTCTGCCATGCATGTTATAACGTTGTGGTTAATTAATCATGAGTAAGCCTCAGTTCGATATTTTTTCAATGAATGTTAGGGGGCTGAATGTTCCGTTCAAAAGACATGCTCTGTTTCGTGATTTACATAAATATAAACCGGCGATAGCCTGTGTGCAGGAGACACATTTTAGTGCTTTGCGCACCCCACACTTACGATCCGCTATGTACCCTGTTTCTTTTCACTCTACTGCCCAGACGAAGTCTAGGGGTGTCTCGGTTCTCTTTCACAAAGACTGGGTCTTTAAATGCTCGAACCAATACGCAGACCCACTGGGACGCCTTTTGATTTTGGTGGGCACTATGAATGAACTTCCCATTACGGTTGCGAATTTGTACTTGCCTAATGTCAATCGGTATGCTTTCTTAAAAAAGCTTATAGTAAGTGTTGCGCTGTGGTAAAATCTTGCTGTGGCAGTACCTATTTTTGGCCACAAGATGGAGACTATCGCGATCAGAGATACTGGATATTGGGACTACAATGCCCGGCATGCTTTGCAAGAAGACAAGAAGTGGGTGGGGACTGGATACTTACATCCTCTGCCTCGTGGAGAAAGTTCCAGAGCGCGCCAGGGAAGGGAAGAGAGCAGACGCATCGAAGAGATCACGAGAGGGCCTAGGCCAGAGACCAACAGAGACCAAGAGAGACCAAGAGAGACCTGTTAGTCCAGAGAGGATCACCCAAGCTGAGGAGAAGAAGACCCGCCGGGATCCAGGCATTGCTGCAGACCGGAGGAATCGAACGGAGAGCAGGCGGTGAGCTGGAAAAGCTGTGTGGAGTCAGACAACGGATCGGGCCGCTAGTATCCCCAGTCAAAATCGGGTGGAGAGACGTCCTGGGTCAGCGGAGCCTAAAGAAATCGTCGGATGGGTGAGAGGCCTCCAAGGCTGTTTTATGATTAAAGGACGCTCTGCTGTTTTCTCTTTAAAGTCCACAGGGCCCCAACTGACTAGTCGAAGACCTTCCTTTAATAAACTCACTGGCCAGTTGAACAGTACCCGGGTACCACACACACACAGATACACTTTTCACATTCTGGGACTTAACCTGTGCAGGACTCATTTCCTTTTGCGAATCGGAACGGGTGTTAAAGACAAAGATACGTTCCGAATACATTTTTCTCTTTTTTCCGCTGCGCGTTTGCCGTAATACGAAGGGATTGTATGTTTGGGGTTTTGCTACGTGTCCCTTTTTCTGAACTATCGGAAATTGCATTGCTTTTATGTTCGGTTGCGAATATTTTATTTTCCGAAATACGAAGCCTCGTGTTTCGTTTCTTTTCCGCTACGCGTTTTACCGGGATACGAAAATACTGTAATAATACTTGTGAATACCGTGTCTCAACATCTGCTCAAATATTTTAGTAAACTATATAAATATAAAAACTCACAACTGTGTTGGAGTATATTTATTCCCTAGTGCGGGGAGACTGACCCGTGGTTCATTTTCAGCGGCTCCTCCGGGAGTGAGCGCTACATAAGATTAAGAATTTGATGGAGGGGTCTCTTTTCATGTGTGGAGATTTTAATTGTGTACCTGACACGGCTTTAGATACACGTCCAGGCCAGAACCGTGCACAGCATCGTAAACAGCCCCCCTCCAGCCGCCAACTAAATGACTTTTTACGATCCTCTGACTTATATGACGCATGGAGAATTAGCAACCCCTCAACCAGGGACTTCACTTTTTTCTCACCAGTTCACTCATCTTACAGCCGCATTGACTTATGTCTGATACATGGATCTACAGTCCCTCGCCTCCTAGCCGCTCGTATCGGCTCTATAACGTGGTCTGATCATGCTCCTATAACGATGGAGTTCGAGGCTGACTATCCTGCTAGGGGGATGGGGAACTGGCGTCTAAATGACTCGCTTATAGTGCAGGGCTCTGATGTGTCTGATACTTCGGCGGTGCTACGGGAATACTTTGCATTGAATGTGACGGAAGACGTAACCATATCATCGGCCTGGTTGGCACATAAAGCAGTGGTGAGGGGTCATTTGATTCAGAGAGGGGCTACACGAAAAAAGGCATTCAATGCCCAGATGACTTCAGTACAGCGGCAAATATCTGACTTGGAATCCCAACATAAAATTAACCCTGCACCTGACCTCTTGTCTCGACTGATGACCCTTCGACGGGATTTGATCCAACTGACGTTACAGTCCTCTGAACGGGCCATACGACGCTTAAATCTCACTCAATATACCCAAGGCAACAAAGCTGGCCGGTTATTGGCATCTAAATTGAAATCTAAAAGGCTACAAATCAAAATTCCTTACCTCTTAGATAATGGAGGGGATAGGATTTACAACCCGCTTAAAATCTCGGAGGAATTTGCTAACTTTTACGCATCTTTATATAACCTAAAATCAGATCCTACGACCCAGATCCAGATGAGATAAATCAATTCCTCCAGGATGCAGAACTCCCCTCCCTATCCCACTCACAGGCAGCTGACTTACTGGTTCCGTTCACAGAGGAAGAGGTGCGTAAGGCCGTTAAGGCTCTCCCAAAGAATAAAGCCCCTGGGCCAGACGGTTTCTCTAATTTATATTATCAGACTTTCGCAGACATTCTAATACCGACCCTTACGAGGCTTTTCAATCATATCAAATCCACAGGTGTAATACCCCCAGAAATGCTTCAAGCTACTATTGTAACGTTACCCAAGCCTGGCAAACCCCCGACCAGCTGTGCGAATTTTCGCCCTATATCCTTACTAAATGTGGATGCTAAGCTATACGCTAAGCTTTTGGCGTCTAGAATGGCTCCACTGCTTCCCCTCTTGATTTCAGCGGAACAGACCGGGTTTGTAACTGGTAGACAGACATGTGACAATACCCGACGATTCTATAATATAATCAACATTGCCTATAGAACCAATACCACTGGGCTCCTCCTGGCCCTGGATGCCGAGAAGGCATTTGACCGCCTGCATTGGGGCTATATGCGTAAGGCACTAGAAGTCTTTGGTTTCCCTGCCCTATTTATTAATAGTATCAAGAGCCTGTATTCTCTTCCAACGGCTAAGGTCCTGGCGTCTGGGTTTCTTTCCTCCTCATTCTCTATTACCAATGGCACCAGGCAGGGGTGCCCACTCTCCCCACTCATCTTTGTTTTGGCATTGGAGCCTTTGGCCTCGCGGATCAGACGAGACGCTTCCATCTCTGGCATCTCTACCCCAGATGGAATTCATAAATTAGCTATGTTCGCGGATGATATTTAGATTTTTCTTACCTCCCCTGAAACCTCTCTACCATCTCTAATGCACCAGCTTACCGCTTATGGCCTAGTCTCCTACTATAAAAACAATGTGAGCAAGACGCAGGCACTACCGCTACATGTTGATGATTTCTCACTCTCCACATTAAGCGCCTTGTACCCATTTGACTGGTGAACGACCTCCTTGAAATATTTAGGTATTTCTCTTACCAAATCCAGGGGCACCATCCTTAAACTTAATTACAACCCCCTAATGGCTTCAATCTCCTCCCAACTGAACTCCTGGCATGCCCTGGAGGTCTCGTGGATGGGACGCATGGCAGCTTTGAAAATGTGTATTTTACCCCAGATTCTTTATTTTTTCAGGAACATCCCAGTTTTTATCCCGGCACATATGTTGCTACGCATACAAAAAATGCTGCAGGCACACATATGGAAAGGGAGGCCCCCACGCATTCCAGCTTCCACAATCAATGCGACTAGACGTAGGGGGGGGGCTAGGCTTTATAAACATTACAGCATACTACAGGGCGGCTTTACTGGCTCAGCTCCTGTCCTCCATGTCCCAACGAGACACCCCTTTATGGTTACGGATGGAGAATGCCTACACTGCTCCTTTTCGAATACACGACCTGATGTGGTTTGAGACGCTCCCACACCACACATTGGAGGGTATTTTGCCCTCCACTTCCCTTTCCCTTATGTCATGGCGGCTATGGGGTAGACGACTTTTGCGACCCTTCTCACTGCTCAGCTTAGCTCCACTGCGCTTCCTCTGTCGCACTATCCAAGACCTGAACCTTGACCGATGGTTCCAATTAGGTCTTACACATATTCACCAGCTTTTTACAGCCTCTTCCATTAAAACCTTCCCGGACATAACGCGTGAGTTTGCCCTTCCCGCTAGCGAATGCTTCAAGTACCTTAGGGTAAAACATGCACTGACTCAACGAGGTATTTCCTCCTTTGCAGCGACAGATATTACGGCCTTCCACAGACTGTGCTTAGGTAAAAAAGTTCTGAAAAAGCCTTTGTCTTTATGTTATGATAGTTTGTTGTCTGCGAACCCTAATAAGAAACTGCCCTATATGATCAGATGGGACAAAGATTTGTCGTTCGAGTCCTCTAAGGAGGACTGGTTTTATGCCACTGAAACAGTATATAAATACACCAGGAGCACTAACTTGCGGGAATCACATCTTAAACTGCTATACAGATGGTATCTGACCCCGAATCGCGTGGCTCATATAACCGGGCACTCCAGTGTATGTTGGCGGTGCGGCACGAGTGTCGGATCTATCCTTCACATCTTTTGGCAATGTCCGCTTCTTGCTACCTTCTGGGGGAAAGTCTGTAGACTGATCTCTCATTGTACCGGAATATCTATGCCCCTGTGCCCTAGACAATACTTATTACATATGCTTCCGATTACTATCCAACAGCGTCATAGAGGAATTATATCAATAATACTTAGCGTAGCTAAAACTATTATAGCACGTCACTGGCTTTCTCAAGCCAGTCCCTCAATGAGAGAAGTCATGTTATCATTAGAGAATGTTTATCTGTACGAGGAAATGTACCACAAGGCTGCTAACTCTTTAAGCGTGTTTCAAGGTATATGGGAAGGTTGGGAACGCTTTGTCACTTCTGGAAACCTGATATAAAATTTATATATGGTATACTTAATGAGGATACAACATAAATATTGCCGTTCATGGACCTAACTGAGCATATGAATGATAATTTTATTTTTATTTTTTATTTCTTAAATCCCCCTTTTTTTTTTTTTTTTCTTTCTCTTACTTTTGTGTATTCTTCTAATTTGTGTGTTTTTGTTATGTTTTTAACTGGTATAAATTTCACTGTTTTAGTTAATATGGAAAAATTTGGTTCCACCGATTGCTATTCGCAAACCTTATGTTATTGCTAGAAATGTTCAATGTCGGATCCTGCGCGATCCTCCCTTTGTCATTATCTCAATATTTGTGATCTCTGGCATTTGTTTCTTATGTGTGAACCTTAATAAAACTTTATATGGAAAAAAAAAATGTCGATGGATAGTTCGCGCTGACACTGATGCTCCCTGAGCCTGCAGGACAGCTTGAATTTCTTTGGAACTTGTTTGGGGCAGCTTATCCACCATCCGGACTATCCTGCGTTGCAAACTTTTGTAGCGCTGTTTAAAACTCTGTTGCTGTATTGCTCAGGTTTGGCCACCAGAGGGAGACAAGCGCAATGTAAACTATACTGGACACAATGGGACTACGTTTTCCAGCATGCTTTGGGGCAGAAACAGGAAGTGGGTGGGGAAGGAGGAAAAGACATCCGCAGCCTCTTGCGAAGGAGAGCCAGTGTGAGCCGAGCGGTGAACAGAGTAAGACGCACGTGAGACTGTGAGCAATTGTTACCAGGCCGGAGAGCAGGCGCTGCCTTGCCGACACTGGGGATCGATACAGTGACTTGCCAGAGACCTAGTAATCCACCGCTGAGAGGTTTTGCACAGACACAGAGTTCCAGATTGGACCCCGAGTAAGGAGACCGCGATGATCCACTGGGAGTGCAGGCGGTAGGCCGTAGATCTTGTTGTAGAAGACGGACAAGCAAGAGAAGCGGATCCGGTGGCACAGGGTCCCAGTATAATCCAGCTGAGAGACGTCCTTGATCGGGCAGCGGAACAGATTGTCTGGCGGATGGGTGAGGGGCCTTCCAGGCCACAGTCAAAGTTTAACGAGGCACGCTGCAGTATTGCTTAAATCTACAGGGCCCCAATGTGACTAGTCAAAGATTTATTAAATCCATTCACTGGCCAGTCGAATATAGTACCCGGGTACCTGAGCTCACACACACACACTTTTTGGGACATAACCTGCACGGGACTTACACTCCAGAGACGAAGGGGTTAAACTTTTCTTTTACTGCTGCAGGGTTCTCGCATTACGAAATCCTGTTTTCTATATACTGTGCTTACATTATATATGCCACTTTATTGAGACCAGTACAGTATATAATTTATAAAATCCACAACAGTGCTGGTGTATATTTATTCCCTAGTGCGGAGAGACTAACCTGAGGTTAAATTCAGCGGCTCCTCCGGGAGTGAGCGCTACACGTGGGGGCTCGTTTCCGGGATACAGTCTCTAGAAAAACCGCATTTAAAGGGTTAAATATGGATCCAGACACTGCTGCCAAATGGTGTGAGGAGCAAAGTAGTCAGATAGAGTTATGCATAGTCATGGATATTCCTGCAGACACTTGGGCTGAAGATCAGATTCGCCGGGCCGTGGCTGTGCTGACACCAGATCATCGGGGGTTAATCCTGGACATTAAAGCGAACCCAGATACCTCTCACACGTATGTTCTGTTTGAGTGGAGAAAGGGTGTTCCAGTGTGTTTTCAGGGTGCGAGCGTGAAGCTGACCGATGAGGTGGAAGTTCAACTGATTCAGCCAAGTGCGCCACGTGGCGATCCCGCGAGTGTTCCCGCGCCCAGTCCGCTGGCCATGATCGGGCCTGAATTTATAGTGGCTATTGGAGATTTGCTGGCTAAATGTCAAAGAACAAGCCCTCCACACACTAACTTTGGTTATCGACGGTTGAGAAATTTTACTGGAAATGTACTAACTCCGGCGGGAGAAGAAACCTTCGAAGAATGGGTAGAGCAGGCGATGCAGGCTCTGGATGAGTGGGACGTCCCTGAAGCGCAGAAGAAGCAAAGAATTACTGAGAGCTTAAAGGGACCTGCGTCAGAGGCTGTCAGAAACCTAAAATTGAGTAAACAAGACTGCACTGGTTTAGATTACCTAAACGTATTACAGGAAGTCTTTGGGTGAACAGAAAAGGCCGCTGAGCTCATGTACCAGTATGAACATACCTACCAACGAAAAGGTGAGAAAATGACTGAATACACGAGGCGCCTACATAAGATTCTGCACCAGATACTTCTTAAGAAAGGGGCCGAACCAGCCACAATAGATAAAATCCGAATGCAGCAGATATTGAGGGGCGCTCAACCTCTAGATCCTGTGATGCTACAGCTGAGAACCAGAGAAGGTAACCGAGAGTTGAAATACCTGGAACTGATTCGAGCTGTTAGAGAGGAAGAGGCTCTGCTAGAAGAAAAGTCCTTAAGGAGAGGAGAAAGAGCTTACGCACAACCAGTAAGGCATAACGAATATCTGCTAACTGAAGATGATTCATTGGACGCCTATGGATCTGAAGTTGACAGACAAGAGCATCTGCTAGTTCCTATATCCACAGAGAGTACTGCCAAAGAACCAACCTTCCCTGCATATAGTGAGTTACACAAAACCGTTAAGAAGGTACAAGAAGCTCAAGCTGAGCTGAAACAAGCACACACTGATCTGTGCCGAGTACTTTTGAAGGTGGCAGAGACACAGACCGATATGCAGAAGTTCCTTACTGATATGTGGACAGCAGGAGTTGCTGTGGCGTCTGGCCAGGGTCCTTCAACTGAATCACCACAAGCAAGTGCGTCTCCGTCTTCAAAGAAGAGATGTTTTAGTTGTGGGGAAATGGGTCATTTCCGAGCACAATGCAAAAGCCAAAAGTCTGAATGAAATAGGGTAGAAGAGTTCCTAAAAGCCTTGGAAGGGCTGCTATCTACCTCACATGCGGGAAACGCCAGAGGGCCCATGTGAAGGAGCAAACTAGGTGCCCAATGGTTGAAAACCGCTCCAAAAATCAAGCCAGAACTGAAAGGCCGAGAGGGCCCAGAGTTTTGCCAACTGCTAAGCCTACCAGGACTGAAAGAGTTACTCCCTTAGCGTCCGGTCCTACGTCATGGGGAAGCAATGCACATCTAAAACCTACACGGGCCAAGAAGAAGGCCAGGGTACAGCAAACGGGGTTTAAATTTCCTGCTGCTACAACAAAGTTTCCTGACCAGCTGATAGGTCCTTCTCCCATCGTTCCAATCCAAGTAGAGGGAGTCTACACCAAAGCTCTGTTGGACTCAGGGGCTCAAGTGACATTGATCTACCGAGACTTCTATGAGAAGCACTTGAAGCACATACCTGTACAGAAATTAAAGGACCTTGAGATCTGGGGTATCGGAACTGAGAAACTTTCCTATGACGGATATCTACAGGTGAAGTTAGAGATCGGATCCGAAGTCATCGGACAGTCTGGGGGTTGTGATGCATTGGCCATTGTGTGTCCTCGGCCTTCAGGGGCCAACAGAAGTTCGATGATAGTGGGGACGAATACTGATCTGGTGCGACGTCTCCTGACTCCTATAGTAATGGAAGAAGGTTCTACCAGGGGAGTACACCCGATGTTGCGTCCAGTCTATCAGCGAATGGTCAAAGAACAGAAGGCACCTGCCGAAGTGGGGCGCCTGTGGAGAAGGTTCTGCAATCAGGAGAAGTGGCGAGTTTCCGGGCTTCAGTCAAGTTGAACGGATCACAACCGGGACCCTATGTGGTACTGGAAACTGATTTCAATCATGGGAGTGAAGCCGGAGTAGAAGTAATCCCTGAAATAATCTCCACAAGAGCTTTGAAACGAACACGAGGAAGAGTCTCAGTTAGTATACTGTATGTAATGTGTCTGATTCTCCAGTGATTCTGAAAGCTCGAATGCCTATCGGGCAAGTAGCATCTGCTACGCCTCTCTCTCCTACCGATTTAGGAGGGGGAGTGAATAAAGAGAATCCAGCTGAAAGGTTCTATCCTAAGGATGCTCCCATCTCACCTGAATGGAAGAAACGCCTTCAGTCCCAGATCCTAAAGTGGAGGGACTTGTTCTCGAAGGACGAGTTCGACGTAGGCCTAGCTAAGAGTACTGAACATCGCATTCGACTACAGGAAGATAAGCCATTTCGAGAAAGGTCAAGACGAGTTCCACTGGGAGACTTGGATGATCTACGAGAACAGTTGAATGAACTGCAAAGAACTGAGGTGACTCAAGAATCCAGGAGTCCTTATGCATCTCCAATAGTGATGGTTCGGAAGAAGAATGGTTCTATCCGTCTATGTATAGACTATCGCACGCTAAATCAGAGAAACATTCCGGATCAATATGCCACTCCTTGGATAGAAGATGCCTTACAGTGTTTGTCTGGAGCAAAATGGTTTAGTGTACTAGACCTGTGAAGTGGGTATCACCAGATACCAATGCATCCTGAAGACAAAGAAAAGACTGCATTCATCTGCCCACTGGGGTTCTTTGAGTTCAACAGAATGCCTCAAGGCCTTACGGGGGCTCCAGCCACGTTCCAACGGTTAATGGAGAAGACTGTCGGGGACATGAACCTGATCGAAGTGTTAGTGTATCTGGATGACATTATTGTGTTCGGGAAGACTTTGGAAGAACATGAGCAACGGTTGGAGAAGGTCTTGAAGCGGCTCCATGAAGAGGGGTTGAAACTGTCTCTAGAGAAGTGTCAATTCTGTTTACCTTCCGTTACGTATCTGGGACATGTTGTTTCAGCAGAAGGCATTTCGACGGATGCTCGAACGTTGGAAGCCGTAGCTTCCTGGCCTAGACCCCGAAATGTTACTGAACTTAGATCTTTCTTGGGGGTTCTGCTCCTATTACTGAAGATTCATAGGAGGATTTGCCAAGATAGCTCAACCACTGAACAAGCTCTAAACAAGCCATCTCTTGATCCCACCTCCATCCATCTACTGTCCCATCTCTCTGCTTCCCTTTGCCTCCAAAATCCTAGAACGTCTAAAGATAAGGTCGGGGGTGGAGCTAACTGCCGAGGAGAGAGGACGCATCTTGCCGGGCTCCGCTGCTGCAGCATAGATAAAGGAGATTTTTGGTACCTTCTTTGCCCGGCATCGCGACCTAGGCAGACCCAGATTGACATCTGACTGGGCGGACTGTCTTCTTGAGATCATCTGGCTCCTGGCGGTGTGTACCTGAGGCAGATTGGCCAGAGACCGCAAGTGCGGCCTAGTGCCGTCGGCCATTTTGGATCCACGGAGTCTCTGGCTGCCTGCTGCGGGGCCGCTCGCCCGGGCTGACGATGGGAAAAAAGACAGCGACGCACCAGGCCGGGACGGAGGGACCTCGCCAGCGGGATATTTGAGAAACTTTGACCGGTGGAGGTAAATCCCAGGTTTCGGCCCCACCCCCACCCTTGCAATGGGGTATGGCTCATCGGATGATGGGGATTGTTAATGGCCTCGAGACACTATGGGAGACCAGCAGCTACTCACCTTATTGACCCTGGGGAAGGAACTGAAGGCGGCCGGCACGGCAGCTAAGAAACAGGCTCAGGCGAAGCGCCGCTCGCTGGCCAGGGCCTTGCAGGGGGATTGTATGGAGTCGGTGGAGGATCAGCCACCCTCGGACTCGGACTCTCTACTATCGGCTTCTGGTGGCGCGGGCTCTGCGGAGACTTGCGGTGCTTCGGTGTTGCCCCGGTGTGAAGGACTTACACCCTCATCGCTATCTGGTCCGTGTTTCCTGCCGATCTCTCCCACCAGCGTCCGTAATATTGACGGCGACAATTTGCTTCCTTCCACGAAGGGTGACCTTCGGTTATTTATGGTGGAGATGAGGTCGTGGCGTGCTGAATTTTCTGGCCTGCGGACTGAGATTGAAGTGTTACGGACAGAAGTGACAGCAGTGCGGACTCAGTCAGCTGAAATGACCTCTGCACAGGCCCTTCTCTCTGCCCAGGTGGTGGAGCTACGTTCACAGGTCGCCCTTCTGTCTCGCTCCATATAGACCTTGGAGATGAGACATCGCCGGCGTAATGTCCACATCAGGGGGGTTCCTGAGACGGTGCCTATGGCTGACCTCCTGCTATACGTGGACCGTTTGGGTGGCCAAGTTATGGGTCTCACCTCCAAGGCTTCTGGCCTGTTCGCCTCGGTATTCAGAGTACGGAAGGCAGCGACAGCGCCTTCGGCGGTCCCATGAGACCTTATTGCCACGACAGTTGATGTGTCTACGCAGGTGCAGCTTATGTCGTCCCCGGGAGCTCGGTCGGATGTGACCTTCGAGAACTTGACACTGCAGTTGTACCGAGACTTACCTTTAGTGACCCTCGTGGCGAGAAGGAGATTCCGGGAGGTGGCGATGTTCCTTCGAGCAAAAGGAGTACGGTACCGCTGGAGTCTGGCGGGTTCCACGGAGGTGAACCACAGAAATGTGCCCTATACTATAGCTGACCCTGCTGAAGCGTGGTCTGTCCTGTCCGGAGCGGGCCTCTCACGGAAAACATCAGAGGACTGCGCAGGTTTAACATTATATTTGTCTGCCTGCCCATCCTCGCCTCCTCTTGTTGGGGACATTCCTGGTTTTTGGTCTGCTATTCAGCCCTAGTTTTTGGGAATTGAAGTTGTTTGGGTTCCACGTTGGATCTCAGGACCGGGGGGGGGGCGCAGAGAGGTTATGTAGTTGTCTGGGTTTTTGTTTTTGATCTCTCTTGGACTGTTTTTCCCGCATCCTACACCCCCTCTTTTGAACTTTCCTTAACTGAGATGACCCTGGCAGTGAAATGTCCCCCGAGTTTTTAGTTTTTACTTTTGAAATTTTGAGGGTTCGTTGTCCCATGCCTTTCAGGGTAGTCACGGGGTCACTTTGCATATACTCATATGGATGCTCTATTTGTGATTTGTTAAACTCTTTATAAATAAAGAATAAAAAAAAAAGTCACTTCACCCTCCTTATTCTTCTTGACCTTTCTGCTGCATTTGACACTGTTGATCACCCTCACATGCTCCTCACGCTACGTCAAATTGGCTTCAGTGACATTGCTCTCTCCAGGTTCCCTTCCTATCTCTCTTCGGCCCTTCAGTGTCTCTTTCGCTGGTGTCTTCTCACCACCAGTTTCTCTTTCAGGTGGGGTACCTCAAGGCTCTGTTCTAGGTCCCCTACTCTTCTCAATCTATACTGCCTCTTTGGGCAACCTCATCTCTTACTATGGATTCCAATATCACCTCTATGCTGATGACGCCCAAAGCTACCTTTCCTCTCTCGATCTCTCTCCTCCGGTGTTGGACTGTGTTACAGCCTGCCTGTCAACTGACGCTGAATGGATGACTTCCCGTTTCCTAAATTTCAACCTCTCAGCCCCCACCAGGATCCAGGGAGCCCCCACTGACCACCAGGCTAAGGTAAGGCGACACATTTCTAAAAAAAATAAAATCCGAGGACATTTTTTTTTTTTTTTTTTTATAATTCTTTATTTTCCATTTTTCAAAGACAAAAAGGGCATCTTATCACAAAACCACAATTTTAGAGATTGCTACTGGTTAGCCCTGAGGAGCCCCTGCCAAAAGACCGCAGGGGGGGACCCCGAAGAGGGGGTAAAAGAAGAAATAAGAAAAAAGATCAAAGAAACACCAACATGGAGGAAAAAGAGAGAGGAAGAGACCTCATAGGGAGGGGAGGAGGGGGAAGGGAATAGGGTGCCGCCCCAAAGGAGTACATAACCCAGGTATCATACCCCGCCAGAAAAATAAACAGTCCAGCTCTTAACCCAAATCAAACTCCAGCCAGGGGTCCCAAATCTTACTATATTGGGGCATGGTATCATGTACAAGAGCCGATAAACGATCCATGTCCATATTATCTCTAATCCGAAGGTACACCTGCGCCATAGACGGAAGGGACACAGATCTCCAGCCCTGGGCCACCGCTCTTCTAGCCGCCAAGACCATTTTATGCAACAGCTTATTCTCCGGTCTCGATAAGGCGTCCTGGGTGCGGTGAAGAAGGAATGTCCATGGGTCGAGAGCCACTCCACACTGCAGGACCTCTTGGATGAGAGCATGAATCTGAAGCCAAAAGCGTCGGATCAGGGGGCATGTCCACCACATGTGGTAGAACGAGCCCTTAGTGCCGCAACCTCTCCAACATAAGTCAGAGGAAGACCCGTCCATGTGAGAAAGTTGTGAGGGGGTAACATACCAGCGAAACAGCATCTTGTAGGCCTGTTCCTGATGGGCCACATTGATGGAGCAGTGTGCCACATTGTCCCAAATATCCTCCCATTCTTCACTGGGCAGGGCATCCCCCACATCTCGCTCTCAGCGTGCAACATAAGTTGGGTCCCCCCAGATTGGAGAGCCTGAACATAGGGAGATATAAAGCGAGGATATCATTGATTTCGTGATGCGAGCGTCATTACAGCGAGCCTCAAACGCCGTCAAGGAAGACGTGGCGGCCGTACGGACTTCAGGCGTCCGCGCATAGTCCATGACCTGCAGGTAGCGAAAGAAGTCCGCTGGTCCCACCGGACCTCTCTGTCGGATGTTCTCAAACTGAAGCGGTGCCCCCGCTGAGTAAAGGTGGTGGATCCTCTGAAGGCCCAAGTCCTCCAGATTTGCAAAAGGGCGAGGGCATAGACCCGGTTGAAACTTTCGGTTGCGGAGAAAAGGCATCATAGCTGAATGTTCTTTGGCAAAAGTGAAGCGATGGTTCACAGTGTCCCAAATTTGGAGAGAGTTAATGGTGGCAGTGCAGGTGGAGCGAAGGATCGGGCGATAGGTTTTGGGTAGCCAAAAATAGAATTGCGGCAAGTCAGGAGCAAAGAGATGCGACTCTAAGTCCGCCCAACGGTGCGTACCAGGTGGTGCATGAAAGGTAACAAACTGTGCTAGTTGGGCAGCATGATAATATTGTAACAAACTCGGAACTCCCAAACCTCCCACCACCCTCGGTCTATGTAACACTCTTCTAGCCACCCTATGTCGTTTATTATGCCAGATGAACCGGTCCACATGGGACTGTAGATGCGCCAACGAGGCCGGAGGGACAGGCACCGGGAGGGTTTGGAACAAGTACAGGATTCAGGGGAGTAGATTCATTTTTACGCTAGCAATACGACCCACCCAGGAGACATTAAAGGCATCCCAAGTGTCCATATCAGCTATAAGACGTTGGATCAGTACATCGTAGTTAGCTCTAATCATTGGTGCGGGATCACTGGTCAGCTTCACTCCCAGATATGTGAGAGAAGAGGTGGAGAAGTGAAATCCCGTGAGGAGACGCAACCGGTCGACCTCCGGTTTCGGTATGCCTATCGGCAACGCGCGAGATTTATCTATATTGATCTTAAACCCGGAAATATCCGAGAAATCCCAAAGAAGGGAGAGCAAATGGGGCACAGAATGGACCGGGTCCGTGATGGTCAGGAGAAGGTCGTCCGCATATGCTGACACCAGGAATTCCTCCCCACCAATCTGTAAACCCTTGATAGACGTGGAGGATCGTAATTTATCCAGCAGGGGCTCGAGGGCTAGAGCGAAGAGCATGGGTGACAGGGGGCAACCCTGTCGCGTTCCATTACCTATGGGGAAAGATTCCGGGGAGGCCCCCGTGGTGATTATTTTCGTAAGGGGGGAATTATACAGGACCCGGATAGCAGCGCAAAAGCCAGGGGGAAATCCCCAGTGCTCCAGTAGGTGAAATAAGTAAGGCCAGCCCACCCTATCGAACGCCTTCTCCGCGTCCAGAGAAAGGAGCAGAGAAGGCGTCCCCGTTGCGCGAGCTCTCTCGATCAGGACCACGTTTCTCCTTGTATTTTCGTATGCCTGCCTCGTGGGAATGAACCCGACCTGGTCCGGGTGAATAATGGAGGGGAGGAGTGTTCCTAGTCTGTTGGCCAGGATTTTCGTAAATATCTTATAATCAACATTCAGTAAAGAGATCGGTCTATTATTGTGGGGGAAGGAAGGATCTTTGCCCTCTTTAGGAATCAAAATCACATCGGATCGGAGGAAATCCGGAGGCACCGATCGTCCCTCCAAAATTCCATTATATAGTTTAACTAGATATTTGCTCAAGTGACGAGAGAATTTTTTATAATAAAAAGCCGTAAACCCGTCCGGGCCCGGGGCCTTATGGGGTTTCATTTGTTTAATCACTGAAGCCACCTCGGCCTCTGAGACTTCTGACCCCAACCCCTCCAGCAAGAGGGGGGGGAGCTCCGGGCCTTTCCACGTGGCCAGGAATTCCTGCACCTCCCGCACATGTTCCGGATTGCGGAGGGAGTGATCCGGGGAGTGGTTATATAATTGCTTAAAGTACGCAGTAAAAATCTGGTTTACCTCGCTGGGGATAGTAGTGATCGAACCCTGGGGCGTATGGGCCGAGGTCACCAGTTTGGATCTAGTTTGGTTCCTCAATTTGCGCGCTAACATGGTATGTGCCTTGTTAGAATATTCATAAAAGGTCCGCCTGTTCCAGGCTAAGGACCGGGCCACATCCGTCAGTAAGGCTGACCGGAGTTCCCGGCGTACAGTTGCCAGGGCATCAAAATCAGCCTGAGAGTGAGAGGACTTGTGCGCTGCTTCCCGGTCAGCTAGCCTCTCCTGAAGTTCCACCAGCAGACTCATCCTCTCCCTCTTCAGCCTGCTACCAATCTGAATCAGGTGACCTCGTATGACCGCCTTATGGGCCAGCCACAAGGAGTCAGGACCAATATCGTCTAGGTCATTCTCCTCAAAGTATCTGTCCAGGTGGGCAGACACTTCTTCCAGCACTGCAGCCGATTGTAAGATGGAAGAGTTGAGGCGCCAGGACCAACCCGATCGAGTTCCCGGCAGTTTCACCCATACAGACACTGGCGCATGGTCCGACCAGCTAATGGAGCCTATCGCCGAGCGGGTAGTTAATGGGATCGTTCTGGTTGGCAACAAGAACAGGTCTATCCTTGAGTATGAGGAGTGGGGGTGAGAATAAAAGGAGAAATCGTGGTCTCCTGGGTGATGGAGTCGCCAAATGTCGAGCAGCTGCGCGTCATGTATAAACCGAGCTAGCATCGCATCCTGAGGAGACGCCGTAAGTCTGGCACCTAACGCCCCTGATTTCCTGTCAATTGCTGGCGCTGGGGCCGCGTTAATGTCCCCCCCATGACCAGAAAGGAACCTTCCGTCAGCTGCAGGAGCGTCGTAAGATGGGCCCAGAAAGAATCTTCCGGGGTGTTGGGGGCATAAACATTCAGCAAAGAGATAGCCACATTATTAATTGTCCCCCGGATTAGGATATACCTGCCCTCATCATCTCTATCCACATGTTGAACCGTCATCTGGCATGATTTATGTAGTAAAATCGCAACCCCCCGGCGTTTACCGGTGCTGGAGGCGAAAAAGGAGCGTGGGAAGGTGCGGTCTGTGAGACTGAACTGGCGTGCACGGGCAAAATGCATTTCCTGCAGGAATGCTATCTGACATTGTGCGCGTTTTAATTCTCGGAGGACCAATCTCCTCTTCGTAGGGGAATTCAGTCCCTTAACATTCTGGGACAAAATATGGCTTTCAGGAATCATGGGCGGAGTGGAGGGGAACGCCACGGGCAGGCCAGATCAGGTACACAGGACAGGGCGGCACCCCTGAGGACCCCAATGAGGGGAAAGGAGACAGAGGGACAAAGGGGGTAAAAGACTGGGAGGTGAGGGAGGGGAGGAAAAGATGAAAGAGGAGAAGAAGACACATAAAGAAAAAAGAAAAAAGGAGAGAAAAAACTTCCGGACTTATCCATTGCCAGAACGACCATGGGGATGGTCAGAAAGGAGACGCGACCCTGGTTGAAGACCAGTAGGATCGCAGAACGGACGTCACCGAGCAAGTAACGGAGCATGAAAAAACGGTCTAAAAACAGCATTATGAAACTTTAAAACAACAACAGTATCCCCACCATTATCATGAACATTATCAGCCGAACATTACAGGGTTATATAGCACTTGGGGAACATTCACAACTCAGCTAATGCAACCACCTGATACCATGTGGGCAAGTAAACAAAAAGAGAAAAAGCAATATCACCACCGAGGTTTCCCCATCATCTCAGCCGGGATCCCTGTCCCCCTCCTCTTGACTGCGGGAGGGCACCTTCTCCCAGCGCGGTGTAAGCTGAGGTGCCGGGGAGGGGGACGAGAGCAGGTTACCCGCATCCGGTAAAGGAGGGCAATCCAGGCGGGTGAAGAATTGCTGCGGGTCTGACTGTAGGGTGAGAGTGGAGGTTTTACCACCAGCGAAGGCCAAAAGCTTGAACGGGAAGCCCCAGGCATAGCGGATGTTATGACGGCCCAGGTGGGCTGTGATGGGGCGCCAGGCCCTTCGACGCTGCAAGGTCTCCGGTGCCAGGTCCTGAAACAGAGCGAGCTTCACATCTTCATACACCAGGTCCACGTCTCTGCTTTTTCGCATTACTTCCTCCTTAACTGTGTAATAATGAAGGCGGAATATTACATCACGAGGCTGTTGGGAGTCAGCCCGGGGAGCTCTCAGGGCTCTGTGAATCCTGTCCATGAGTAACCTGGCCAGGGGCACCTCTGGTACCAAGCGTTTGAGAAGGCCCAGCACCGTCTTGTGTAGCTCCCGTGTTTGTACAGATTCGGGCAATCCCCGCAGGCGGATGTTGTTGCGGCGGGATCTATTGGCGCCATCTTCCAGAGCAAGTTCCATACGGTCCATGCGGTGGGATAACGTGTCAGTAGTGCGCGCCAGCGCATTGTGAGCCGCCACGAGGTCCCCCGTGCCTTCCTCCAATTCTCCAATGCGTAGGCCCAAGGCCCCCACTTCAGCACGTACCTCCGTGGCTATTTTAGCAATGTCCAGCGCCAGACTCGCTTGCATGTCCCCCATCCTGGCCAGAATCTGAGATATATGAGCTCTAGATGCTGGTTGGGACCCTCCTGGGACCGAGTCCAGGCCTGTGTCCTCGCCGCGGGTCCGGCCGCCATCTTGGCTGTCATCCAGGCCGCGGCGCTGGAAAATTGGTGCCACTACAGGGGTCGGTGGATCCGTTTTTTTGCCCCCTCGGGTGGTTCCCGGCATGCTCCCGGTAAGGGGGAATCGAAATGGTGGGTCAAATTGATCTGTGTGCTGCTGCTATGCTCCGCTTTGACGGCTAAGTGCGGGAGCTCCTACACCATGCGTCCGGCTCGGTCGGCGTCCAGACTCCGCCCCTCTCCCGAGGACATTTTTAAATGTCCCCGGGAACATAAAATAAAACCTTTTTTTTCTTTCTCTACCTGGCTGAATGTATTTAATTATATATATTAGATACATTCAGCCAGGTAGAGGGGGGTGGCATGTGGGCTGCGTGGGATCTCAGGCAGTGGTTTGGTTTTTTCGTGTGTATATTTTTAGCAAATTTATAGGGGAAGGTAACGGCAGGTATGATATATATATAGATAGATAAGATATATATCTATATTCTTATAAATATATATATCCAGACTTGTATTACACACACATTTTGGCAACTAATTGTCCCCCCCATTTGGCTGATCCCTCCAGAAGAAATGTTGAACCCGATAGAGCAGAGAGCAATATATATATTCTATGCTCTGTCGGGTTTAACATTTCTTCTGGAGGGATCAGCCAAATGGGGGGGCGCATTTAGTTGAGATTGTCCACATGCCACCTCCCCATGTGCATATGTGTATATATGGTCTGAGGTCTGTGGGTGGGTGTATATATATATTTATCTGCGTGTTGATATATACGTATATATAGGTCTGCGTGTTGATATAAAATTTTCGTATCGGCTTGTTTCGTTTGTAATTCGACAATTTTCATTTCGGATCGTTTCGGACGTTTCAGTTCGTTTCATTTTGGCTCATTTTTCGTATCGCTTTTTTTCGTTATTTTGTACATTTTCGTGTATTTGTGTGGGAAATGTTTTGCCCCATAGACTTCAATGTTAAAAATATTCCCGTTTTAATTCAATATCTAATAAACCATTTATTATTATATTCTGTAGTAAAGAGTCTCTTTATTTCTAGAGTTTTTAAACCTCACAGTAATGTGCGCCGTGTATTATGAGCATTCAGTATTATATGTGAGTACTGCTTTATGAGTAAGAGTAGTTAAAAAAATAAACGTAAAACTCGGGGCGGGGGTGACACCATGAGTTACCGCACTGGGTGACACCAACACTAGTGACGCCACTGACGGTGTGAAGGCACTTGCTGCCACCAAAGGCAAAATATTTGGATGCACTGCCACTGACGCCTGTACCAGATTCATATAACTTTAATATTGGACCGCAGGGTCCAACCCTGCACTCTTCCACAACAATACCACAAAGGGGTTTCGGTGTGACGGCACTGTTGCTGACACTAAAGGCCCAATTTTAAAGCACCTATTGTTACTTTCATCCAAAGCCTGCATAAGTTTCACCATAATTTAGCCAAAAAAATCACTAAACTTGTTCTGCGTGTCCTAAAATGTCTCCTCTTTTAATACAGGCTGCCGCCCCAAGCAGTTGTTTATGAATAGATTAAAGGAAAACCGTTTACCGTCATTTGAAACGTCATTTTTTGTTTTAAAATGTTTCTATACATCCTACAAATCCGCCACTTCACAGGCAGGTTATGGGGACCTCCTAGGCACGATATTT
Source organism: Leptobrachium leishanense (assembly GCA_009667805.1). NCBI lineage: Eukaryota > Metazoa > Chordata > Amphibia > Anura > Megophryidae > Leptobrachium > Leptobrachium leishanense. The sequence continues at coordinate 296,201,406 of CM019063.1, read as the reverse complement.
GAAGGAATTTTTCATTTCTATTTTTAACCCTTATTTCATGGAAAACTCACTGTTCCTTTAAAAATGTTTTTTTTTAAAAACTTTTTGTCCTTGTTTCCTGTCCCCCAGGGCACTACCCGGACCCCCATACACCTTTTATGGCAAATATGTAGCATATATGCCCTCTTGGAGGGCACTCTAAAAATCGAACTTTTGAGTCCCATTGACTTACATTGAGTTCAGTTCGAGTTTGAGTTCGAACTCGAACTTTTGAAATTGTACTCACGTACAACGCTCTCCATAACCGCGCCCCTAACTACATCTCCTCCCTTACTAGCAGGTACATCCTATCCCAACCACTTTGCTATGCCAATGATCTGATGCTATCAGTTCCTCAAACCCGCACCTCCAACGTTCGCTTTTAGGACTTCTCCCGAGCTGCCCCCTTTCTATGGAACATCCTCCCCACAACATCAGACTCTCCCCGTCTCTCCAGTCTTTCAAGAAGTCTCTGAAAACGCATTACTATAGAGAAGCCTATCAGCTCACTCCATGATCCCCCACTGCACATTTCTTGATCCATCTTTCCATTCAGCCCTCATGCACCGCTCTAGTTCAAATACCCAATTCGCCCTCACCTAGTGTGTCACACCTCTGCTCTTAGATTGTGAGCTCTCAAGCAGGGTCCTCACTCCATCTGTTCTGGTTGTGTATTACAATTGACAATCATGGTTACAACTATCAGTGACATTTATAAAATATAACTTTTAATAATCAGCATATAAAACCAGTCTTAAAAAGCCACCTCCTTGGTGGTTTAGATACCCACAAATTCAGTAGGTAGGGTATTTATTTTTAGTCTTGCATTAAGCCTACAAATATTTTGTCACAATTTCCCTCTCCTTTTTCTGTTCTCTATTTCTTAATCAGTAAGAAGCCAACCTTCATGGGTTGGTGTATATAGGACAATAAGAAGGAATCATCTAGGTCAAAATAAACAACGTGAAATCACAACAAGAGGAGTGCTCCCAATCATACTTTCACATAGATTTGCAAGACAAATTCAATAAGAGAACCCCTTTGCCTGCATTAAAAAACATTGAAAACACTCTACGCATTTCGCTACCTCATAGTAGCGTCATCAGGAGTCGTGGAAGGTTCAGTGTGTAGAAAAGTTCTGGTTGTGTAACATGTATGTATATTTGTTATTCTGTTTCTCCCTTGTACAGCGTTAAGGAATTTGTTGGTGCTTTATAAATACTTGTAACAGTAACTCGTTCAACTAAGGCAACAGTTTCTGCCTCTTCTATAGATTTGAGCACAGAAAAAAACTGTTCAGATTTTTAAAATGTATTTTGCTTTAGTTTTTTTTGCCTCAAAACAAAAATTGAAATAGTAATTTTGGCATGTTTCTTTTTTTGTTTGTTTGGGGGGTGGTAGGGGCGTTCCACATTTCTGTGCCTACAAGCTCCTGAGGTGCAAATCCTGTTAATAGGACTATACGTAGGACACAAGGTCACCTAGGTTCGAATCCCAGCAAGATCACCTCTCCAGTAAGTGTCCCTGGGCAAGACACCTAACGGTACATACTCGCCACCCAGGACATACTTGAAAGCGAGAGAAATCTCAATGTATCCTTCCTAGTAAAATACTTTCTCAAAATAAAAAATAAATAAAATTTAGACTGGACAGAAGGAAATTCAGCCTAAAGCACATGAAGGTTTTTTTTTTTTACAGTGAGAACAATAAAGTTGTGGAATTCTCTGCCTGTTGAGGTGGTTCGGTCAGAGTCTGTACAGACTTTTAAACAATGACTGGATGACTTCCTGCAAAAACATAATATTAAGGGTTATTCGATTTAATATGTGATAATGGCTGCTTGATCCACGGAAAAATCTAATCGTCATTTTGGGGTAAATTTTTTCCCTGTGTGCTGCATATTTGGCGAGTGCTTCAGACTGGGTTTTTTGCCTTCTTTTGAATCAACAGCAATAGGTGATGTGTGAAAGGCTGAACTCGATGGATGCATGTCTTTTTTTTTGGCCTATGTAGGTATTTATTTATTTACAGAGGCAGAACAATGTAGTACAACATCTATTTACAGCAGTTACAATGGATACTTAATCCCATCTAAACTAATTAACATAGAACACTCTACATGTACACCCAGGTACTTTGATGTTTCCAATTCTAGGTGCCCTGTAGGTTCAAGGGGCAGACAGAGAGAAGAGAACCCTCTTGTGCTTGGGGTTAAATGGACCATTAGTCTCTTCCTTAGATACTTAGTTCATCCCAACCCATTTGGTTTTCATTAGACCATTTGCCTTCATCCATAGGAAAAAAAAACGCTTTCAGGGGTTAGAGACGTGGCTGTATGTTTAATGTGCGGTCCCCATATTAAATATAGGATTTGCAATCAGTAATTTGCGTTAGGATAAGTAAGGTCACTTTATTTATAAATAAGAATGTTTCAAAGTACAAGCGTAAAATTTAGTTTTTTCAGTTTTAGTTTAAATTGCATATTTTCTAAGAAAAATACAGTAACAGTAACAGGTTCCTATTTCTTTTTTTTTTTTTAAAAAACACCTCATAGAATATATAACTACAAAGGTTTGGATGATAAAATTTGAAAAAAAAATTTGCAAGCTGTAAATGATTGACATCTGAATGGAAATTCACATTTTTTTTTGCTATAGCATTCCGGACATGGCGTGTACATATAATAATGATATATTATGAATCTACCGAGGCTGCTGAAAATAATGATATATAATTTGTCAGGGTCCTACAATAAAACGTGACTTCAAATCGCATTTAAACATGGTGACTTGAGCACACAGAGGTGATTTGGCTCAGCAGTGAAGTGGTTAAACACACTGGGCACTATTCCCTAGTGAACACTAACAGCCTACGGATGTGTAAACCTTATCGTTAGGATAAGTGACTTTAACGCATGCCCCCCATATTACCTTCCTAATGCTAAACTAAACCCGTATGAAATCACTTACAGGGTTATTCAATGAGATCCGAATGGTTCCCGAAAGGGAACCGAACGCTGAAAATCAGCGTTCGGTTACCTTTCTTGGCCATTCGGCTATCCAGAGAGCATGCAATTCGCCAAATCCTGGCGAATTGCCTGCACATACGGTCAGGGCCGGTGCAAGCATTTTTGTCTAGTCAGGCGAAGGTGCGTTTTGGTGCCCCCCCATCCGTGTCATGTCAAGCCGAACAGGATAGAGGGGCCATATTAATCTCTATATATACACACATACATATATACACACTCTAGTGTTGCACCAATACCACTTTAAGACCCAGTACAAGTACCAATACTTTTTTTCATGTACTCACCAATATCATGCACACTCAGATACATATATACAGACCAGAACATGTCCAGATACATATATATATATATATTAGGGATGTGCGTTTCGGGTTTTGGAATTTCGGAATTTTCACGAAATTTCCCGATTCGTGTTTTCGGATTCGGCCGATTTTCCAAATCGGATCAGACCCGAAAACCGACAGATCCGAAAAGTTTTCCGAGCCGAAACGAAATATTTTCGGAATTTTCGAATGGACTTGAAATGTGTCAAATCGAAATTTATTTTCGCTCTATTCATGATTTCGGTTCCATTCGTGATTTCGGTTCCATTTCGGTAATTCTGGACATCGTATATTTATTTAACTATTATCGGTTATATCGCTGATTCTGTAAATTTTGGATTTGTAAATGCGTATCACATGCAGGGTTATCCAAAGAGATTCGAAAAGTCACCGCACGTTCGGTGACTTTTCGTTCTCTTCAATTCGGTTCCTTTTGCCAATTGCATTTCGGTGACCCTGCGGTGTATTCAGCAAACACCACAGGGTCCCCGAATTGCAGGGAAAAGCTGCCGCAAACCTGACGAAAACTAACCGAATGCACGCTGAAAACAAGCAAAAACATCTGGATTAACCTTCGAAAAAGCCGAACAGGAGCCGAACAGGAGCCTAACATGAGCCAATCACACAGAGCCGAAGCAGCTGTGACATAGAGGAGGCAGTGAATAAATTAGCAAAACCATTTGTATGAATCTGGGAAAAAGAAACGCTGTTTGCAAAGAAACTACTGAGCGAAAATGTCTGAAATTTTCACAGGAGGTCCAGGGAATGATAATAAAGAGGGCTGTTACAAAAAAAATAAGTAAACTGAAAAAAATAAATAAATAAAAATCGGACTTTTAAAAAAAAAAAAAAAAATCAGAAAAATGCTTAAAGTATCCTAAAAAATCTATAAATAAAGAGACTTTTTGCTGCAGAATTTTATAATGAACGGTTTATTAGATATTGAATTAAAACGGGAATATTTTTAACATTGAAGCCTATGGGATTCTCCTGAATAAATTTGCCGAATTAAACCACTGAATGGCAGGGCATTAGGGGAACCTTTCACTGCTGGTTTCTGTTCTCTGAATAGCCGAAGCAGTGCTTTTCCATGGGGATTTCACTGCCCTGGAACAGGGACCGAACAGGCACCGTATGTTCAGGCAATTCGCCAGGATTTGGCGAATTGCCTGCTCTCTGGATAGCCGAATGGTCAGGAAAGGTAACCGAACACTGATTTTCAGCGTTCGGTTACCTTTCTCAAGCAATTCGGATCTCTTTGGATAACCCTGTTGTTTTTGTTTCCAATGATCCGATAATTCTGTCGATACGATAATTCTGTCGTAATCGGGTCGGATCCGATTCATCCGCGGGTCGCGCATGCGCACGCGCGTATGTCGTAACTTTATTGAGCCAGTTTTGACAATTTTTTGACAGGCCAAAAAAATTGAAATTACTGTATTTAGAATTCATCATGGCTGAAGGACGAGACAGAGAGTCCCATTCGGACACCTCCTCGTCCTCATCTGCTTCCACCCCAGAGACATCCAGGAAGAAGCGGGCCAGCAACATGGCATTTGAGGAGATGTTGGAGCTGGTCCGCATCTTTGATAAAAAAGATTATGACTGCCGTAATTGCCCTTACGGCAGGAAGAATAACACCCGCAAGGACCGTATCCTTGACAAGCTCCGAACCACCATCCTGGAGCTGTTCGGGAAAGACCGGACGAAGGACCAGCTCCGAAAACACTGTTCCGACCTCAAGGCACGCGAGCAGGAACAGCTGAAGCACATCCGTCGCATCATAGCCAAACGTAAGTGTCATGTTATATTGTAAAGCGCTGCGCAAACTGTTGGCACTATATTAATCCTGTATAATAATAATAATGTGCTTGCATGTGCTAATGTGCACAGAAATATGTTGATTTATCTAGTCCTTTTTTCATGCAATGTGATTGTGTATAGCTTTGCGTTTTCACAACTCGTCATACATGCATTTTTGCCATAGCTCTTCTTTTTTGTGATTTTACGTATTCGTGAAAATTGTGACATTTGATATATGTAGATGAAATTACAATGCTGGATTTCTTTTGGCACTGTGTGTACTGTAGTGTGCTGGGGGGGGGAGGTTGTTGTGATTGAGTGATGCATACGAGATGACCCGCAGCTTGCCCAATATTGGCTCCCACCTGCGCATCAACAAAAATCTCTGCGTCTCTGCTAAGTGGTAGGATGGGACATGTAGTTCTTCTGAAAGTGCATCCAAACAGAGCCGTGTTCAATACATCCTCAGCAGCTGCTGAATTGTTGCAGCGCAGCAATTCAGTTTGCTGCAGCAGTGTCATTGAACGCTTTAGATGCAAATTTCAAAACAAAATGGCGGATTTCTGTTGTTTTTGCTATATCCACAGTTTTATTAGCAGAAACTGAAAGTGAAACTGAGGCTGAGGCATCTATAAAATAGCTAAAAGCAGTCAGCACAATGCGTTTTGTATGCACACAACACAAATAATAGTTTTTATTGAATAAACGTAATGTTTACTTCTGAAAAAAATATATAATTGAACGGTAATATATGTCTATGTGCAGAGGAAATAAATAAATATTTTGTGACTTTAGAACTATGAGATGGGAGTAGTGGTGGGTCAAGCTGGTAGTGGGGTAGTGGAGGGGTGTCGCAATACTTTCGGCAATATATTGTATAGATATACCATTTTTTCCAGTCGTCTGCATTATTTACGTGTTATTTTTTGGATTTGGCAGAAGACAGGAAGAAGGCAAAGGCAGCATCTGCCCCGGCGGGCACCAGTGCCCCAGTGGAGGAGGAGGGGGAGCCACGGGCGACCACCAGCGCTGGTATATACTGTTTTATTTTGCAACGACTTTTGGTCAAAAACAGAAACATTTTTTGTTTACTGTATTTTCATTTAATTTTTTTATATATAGCACAAGAGGAGCAGGAGGAGGAAGAGGAGGAGGAGCAGGAGGAGCAGGAGGAGGAAGAGGAGGAGCAGGAGGAGGGCAATGTTGGAGAGAGGGAGCCGGAGCCGCAGCAGGAGGCCGCGAGTCCAGTTTTTTTTTTTACTGTTGTATTTTGCATCGACTTTTGTTCAAAAATAAATCAGTTTTGTTGTTTACTGTATTTTTTATTTCTTTAATTTCTTAGATATAGCACCGGAAGAAATGCTGACGGTGGTGGTGGAGGAGGAGGAGTCGGAGGAGGAGGAGGAGGAGTCAGAGCCTCAGGAGGCCGCCAGCTCTGGTATATACTACTGTTATATTTTTTCAAGACTTTCAGTCAAAAATAGAAACCTGCTTTACTTACTGTATTTTCCTTCTTTCATTCATTGGATATATAGAAGGAGAAGCCAGACCGGACAGGTCCAGTGTCAGGATGAGGATGGCGATCGGCGAGCTACGCCTGGCTGGCACCAACATAGAAGCCATCCAGGAGTTGCTGCAGGAGTTAAGGGAGCATATTAACAATTGCGTTGACGTTTTGGAGCGGCAGTGAGACCAGCCTCCTCCTCCCCTATGTTTGTGCCCCTGTTGGGCAGTTTGCCAATGCCATCCGTGGCATGTTGTAAATAAATTTTATATTTTTTCTATATTTTCCTGTTTGTGTGCGTTGCTTTTCCTTACTTAATAAGTTAATATGTATTGCTTGGTTTCCACACTGTTAAAATTATATGTCATAAATTTGTCAACATATTTGTGGCCATGAATGTGACTGTGCACATTCTACACTGCCTGCCTGGCAAAAAAATGTCACACACTAACACAACCTTGTTGTACTGCCTTGAGATTTGATTACCGACGTGGCATGGTTTTGTTAAGCTTAGGCGATGTCACAACAACATGGATTTTTGTCCAGTCACATTCATTGTATAACCAAGAATTTATCAAAAAATATTGATGGCACTGCGTGAAGTCTTCTCCGACACAGCCCAAAGATCCTCAGTGCGGCTAAGGTCTAGTTTATTTGTCCCTGTTTGCAGCTTCATGCAACACCTCCTCCCAGCTATGAGCTCTCTCTCCCACCACTGCCGCTAAGACGCTGCCCGCCAACATGGTCACGTCTTTGCAGGAAGACAACATCGTGGGGGAACGGCAGCTGCCGACAGTCCCAAGACCTCATCACAATGACGTCAGTTCTGGAGTTAACCCCTAACTGCGACCAATGGTGGAGATAGGGGGTTCATTGGAACCCCCTATCTCCTGATCCGCGGCAGCTATCGGTTGGTTAATGTTTGGTATCTTTGGATGGACCAGAGCATGGCCTTTCCAACAATACCAAACATGACAATGTTAAAAATTATAAAAAATTAAAATATAAAAAAAATAAACAGGTTTTTTGTTTTGTTTTGTTAATGCAGCAATATTGTTCCCATTTCAATTATAATGTGAACAATGATGTTGCACTAACGATTTTTGTATGGGGTGCGTTTGTTAAAAATAGTGTAATTTTCACCCAAAAAAATATAACAAGTCCCCATTTAAATTTTTTTTAACAAACGGAACTCATAAAATATAACCGCAAACACTCGCATATTAAAATGTGAAAAAAACACTTTACACCTTGTAAAACAAACATTGAAAATTCTAATTTTATTGCATTTTTTGTTATAATATACAGACAGGACATGACGCATACATATGATAATGATATATTATGAATCATCTGCCGAGTCTGCCGGAAAGAACGATATATAACATGTCTGGGTCATATTATAAAATAAGGCTTCAAAAAAACGCGTTTAAACAAGAGGAGCGAAACTGTTAAAAATTAGCTCAGCAGCACAGCACACAGGCGTGAAGGGAAGCCGTGAAATGCCTCAGCAGCGAAAGGGTTAATTTTTTTTGTCGGTTTTAAATCATATTTGTTTGTTTTTTTCGTTTCAGATCATTTTGATCAACTATTTTTCCGTTTTAAAACCTTTTGTTCTGGTTTTTATTTTTAAAGTCAGACCATTCGGGTCAGTTTAGCGTTTTTTAAATCGTTTTGTTCATTCTTTTTTGTTCCTTGGCTTTCATACCAATTTTTTAATGTGATTAAATAAATTTGTGAAATGTATATTCATAAGAAAAAAAGGATCTTTATTTAATAATAAAAAAAACACGATAGAATCGCCAGAATTATCGTATCGACAGAATGAATTATCGGATCCGAAAAACAAACCAAAAATTTATTATAAAAAAATATATAAAGTATAAAAAAGTAAACCATAGTAGTTTACGTCAAAACGAATAGAGTTAGACACTTTGAAACGAGGAGAACAGACGTTCCGAAAAAAATGAAAATTTCCGAAATCACAAAAAGTGGATACAAAAAACGAGCAAAGTGACCCGAAAATACGAAAAATGGTCGCTATTCCGAAAAAAAAATGTACACGAAAAACAAGCCGAACCGAACCGAATCGAAACAGAAATCGGTCGAAACGAGCCGAATCGAAAATTTTAAACATCCGAACAAATCGAACCGAAAAAAAAATCGGTGCACAAGCCTAATATATATAGAGACCTCAGACCAGAACATGCCCAGATACATATATATTGCCCCCAGCTCACATGGGTATATTTGCCCCGAGCTCACATATGGATATTTGCCCCATCTCACATATGGGTATATTTGCCCCAGCTCACACATGGGTATATTTGCCCCCCAGCTCACACATGGGTATATTTGCCCCCAGCTCACGCATGGGTATATTTGCCCCCAGCTCACATATGGATATATTTGCCCCAGCTAACACATGGGTATATTTGTCCCCCAGCTCACACATGGGTATATTTGTCCCCAGCTCACACACGGGTATATTTGTCCCAGCTCACATATGGATATATTTGCCCCATCTCACATATGGGTATATTTGCCCCAGCTCACATATGGATATATTTGCCCCCAGATCACATATGGGTATATTTGCCCCAGCTCACATATGGATATATTTGCCCCAGCTCACATATGGGTACATTTGCCCCCAGCTCACACATGGGTACATTTGCCCCCAGCTCACATATGGGTATATATTGCCCCCAGCAGCTCACCTTCCCCTATGCTGGCTCCGCCAGCATTCTCTTCTCCACGAGGCAAGCGGCCGCTGGCATACTGCAGCTTGGACGCTCGCCGGTAACCACCTGACCAGCCACGTTCTCGCGAGATCGCGTGCTGGCCAGGTGGTTCTAATCCCTGGCGAGCGGCCAAGCTGCATGCTGCCAGCGGCCGCTCGCCTAGGGAGAACCACCCCTGGGTGCCGCCATCTTGGTGGAGACCAAGATAATTGCAGACTCTGCCCCTATTGGTCTCCACCAAGATGGCGGAGCCCGGGCTGCCCCCACCAATGATGACGTTGGCAGGGCGCCACCTCCGTTCGCTGGGCCAGAGTGAGAAGGAGGTGGTGCTGCACTGCGCTGGGTCTCTCCCCGGCCGGCGTCACTGGCTGCACTCCCAAAAATTCCTCCCCCTTAAACTGGCAGGAAGCCAGACAGTAAGGCGGCCGCCTGTGCCACCTTATGTTAGCGCTGGCCCTGCATATGGTGCCTGTTCGGTGCCTGTTCGAGGGCAGTGAATCCCCATAGAGAAGCAATGCTTTGGCTATTCAGAGAACAAAAACCAGCAGTGAAAAGTTGCCGAAATGCCCTGCCATTCAGTGGTTTAATTCGGCAGGTTTATTCAGGCGAATCCTATAGGTTTCAATGTTAAAAATATTCCCGTATTAATCCACTATTTACTGTTGATTATAATATTCTGCAGTAAATAGTCTCTTTATTTATAGATTTTTAGGATATTTTAAGCATTTTTCGGGATTTTTTTAAAAAAACAAAATTCTGAATTTTTTTATTTCTATTTTTTTTAACTTTACTTATTTTTTCTGTAACAGCCCTTTTTATTATCATTCCTTGGACCTCATATGTAAATTTCAGACATTTTCACTCAGTAGTTTCTTTGCAAACAGCGTTTCACTTTTCAAACATTCAAGCCAACTGTTTTTTTCATTTATTCACTCCATTCGTCTGCGGTATTGGCTTTTTACGGCGGCTGCGGTGCGTGTGATCGGCTCCTGCTCGGGTTTTTCCAGCGTTTTCAGCGGGTTAAGGCTAGGGTCAGACTAACGCATTTTTCACGTTGTCCGTGAAAATGTGCGTTCGAAGAATGGACGTATTTTTTCACGGAATACGCGATAGCGGTCATACTATGCGCAGTTTCATCCGTGATTTTGTACGGATCATCAATAAAACACTTCTTGCATCTGGACGTTATGTTGGCCGGACATTAGCAGCGTCTGATGTCTCCAATTCACGCACACACGCCGCTAGCGGACGCAGCGCACTCTGTACGTCAGTACTAGTGGTTTAACGTTCTCGAAAAAATGCGTTCATTTTCCACTTGCGTTGCGCAGCCGGACTTTTGTGCGACCGTACATCGTATATTGGCCGTCATTGCCCGTCATTTGCTGCTACTACGGCCGTGATTAAGTGCGCCAGAACGCGCGTTCGCACTGCCTCAGTCTGACCCTAGCCTAATCCAGATGTTTTTGCGGGTTTTTGGGTTTTCGACCTCGTTTTGCGGTGAGTTTTCGGCGGGTTTGCAGCGACTTTTCCCTGCATTTCGGCAGCCCTGTGGTGCTTGCTGAATACACCGCAGGGTGGCCGAAATGGGATCGCCAAATCTCACCGACTTGAAGAGAACGAAAAGTCACCGGACATGCGGTGGCTTTTCGATTCTCTTTGAATAACCCTGGAAGTGCACTGGTTGTTGGGAGGCTTTCGCAGAGTTGCTGTGCTTTGCGCATCCTATACTGAACTTGGGAAGAACAATCTTTAATTATCGTTAAGATGAGCAAGGTATTAGAAAGTCCCAGCACTACAGTAATTACTGCAGGGACGCGCAAGGCAAAAATTTAGCTATTCCTAAAAGCTGGTGCTAAATGATTCTGCATTTGCAAATAGGGAATAGTGGACACTGTATTTGTCTATATTTGTGACTTTAATGACGTTGAGATTATAGTTTATGACCAATTCATGCAGAAACCCAGCTAATTTCAAAAGATTCACAGACATTTTTTTGCCACTGTACTGTAGATACTAGAACCCACAGCCAAGTGAACTTCCTTTTTTGTTTCTCAATTAGGGATGAGCTGTTCGGTTCGATCGGTTCGGAGTTCGATTCGAACATCGCCTGTTCGCATGTTCGCGAACTATGAACATTTCCGCATGTTCGCCGCATGTTCACCCACAATGCACCACAATGCACTTTTCCACTGGCCTGAAGCTTGTAATTGGCTACAGCCTTGCACCTGACCACAGGTCAGGTGCAAGACAGGATCAAGACTATGCCAATCACGGATCAGAGTCCTGATTGGGCAAATTTTGCCCAATCATGGGCTCACAGAGCTAAGCCCGGCCGCACACTATATAAGGCTTCACACAGTGCTTCAGCACACGTTTGAGAGGAGATTTGAGAGGAGATTGTTCTTGTGCTAGTGTGTGTTCTCACTGCCAGTCTGCCACCAACTACTGGGGGGGGGGGTCTCATTTCTACAAAATATCTGGGAATTGATCTAATCTGTGTGTTCTCACTGACACCCAGTATTTTGGGGCTCAGTAATTTCTACAAAATATTTGGGAATTGAGGTAATCTGTGTCTTGTCACTGCCACCCAGTATTTTGGGGGTCAGTAATTTCTACAAAATATTTGGGAATTGAGGTAATCTGTGTCTTGTCACTGCCACCAGCAACTATTTTGGGGGGTCAGTAATTTCTACAAAATATTTGGGAATTGAGGTAATCTGTGTCTTGTCACTGCCACCCTGAATTTTGGGGGGGGGGGTCAGTAATTTCAACAAAATATTTGGGAATTGAGGTAATCTGCGTCTTGTCACTGCCACCAGCAACTATTTTGGTGGGTCAGTAATTTCTACAAAATATTTGGGAATTGAGGTAATTGGTGTCTTGTCACTGGCTGCCAGCTATCAGGGTGTGTCACTGAGTTATACCAGAGTTCTGGAAATCTTTAATCTTTATACCAGAGTTGAATCAGAATTCTGTATATATTTAATCTATATATCACTCACCATGTCAGAAAGAACAAAAAGGACAGGCAGACGCTCCCAGATACAGATAAGAGGGCAAGCAGCCTCTGTGTCGGGAGCCTGTGCCTCTGGTCATCGTGGATGTGGTGCATCCTCTGCAGGGGCACGCTTTTCCTTTCTAACTGGTGCTGGCCGTCTTAAGCAGCAGCAACATACAGAGGATTTGGTGGATTGGCTAACCAGGCCATCCTCATTCTCCGAGTCCTCTGTCAGCCAGGCTTGTAGTGCTTTACAGTCCACCTCCGCTGCCAAAGCATCTAAGGCAGCCTCCATGTCAGCTACTTCTGCCGTAGTCTCACTATCACACAAGGAGGAGTCAGCTGAATTGCTTGACTACAATGACAGTGACATGCTGCTTGAGGATGTGCAGCAAGTACAGTGCTCTGATTCAATCTCTGAGGTTGAGGAAGGGAGTATAATCAACCTAGAGCAGGGGTCAGCAACCTTGGCTCCCTGATGTTTTGGGAACTACATTTCCCATGTGGCTCAGTCAGCCTAATGGGTGACTGAGCATCTTGGGAGATGTAGTTCCCAAAACATCAGGAAGCCAAGGTTGCTGACCCCTGACCTAGAGGAAGGGGGTGCCAGTGATGACACACAAATAATTGGTACTCATGTTGTCCCAGCAGCTGCAGCGTACTGCCAAGTTGGCTCCAGTGACGAGGAGATAGGGGGTGATGACAATGATGATGAGGTCACTGACTCCACCTGTGTGCCTAATCGAACAGAGGAGTCAAGTGAGGAGGAGGAGGCACAACAAACACGAGGCACAACATCCTCTATGACCAACCATAGCACTAGCCAGTCCAAGGCATCAGATGTCAGAGCTGCTCAGGTGCAGAGCACTGTCGTCTCAAAGCACACATCCAGGAACTCTGCTGTCTGGGAGTTCTTTAAGAAATGTGCAGCAGACCCCACCGTTGCTATTTGTAATCTATGTCTGATGAGGCTCAAGCGTGGGAAAGACACCGGACGCTTGGGAACCATGTGCTTGAGGCGACATATGACCACCTGCCACGCATCCCGTTGACGCAAAACTTTGCGTAGGTCCTCCTCCTCCTCATCTGTCTCTACCCCCACTGTATGTCCTGCCATGTCATTGCCTACAACCTCCACTGACAGGGATGATGCTACAGTAATGGATGTACCAAGTCCTTCCTCACAATGTGACAGCATCCCATCAGCTGAAGATTTACGCAGTCAGATTACGTTGCCCCAGCTGCTGCAGCGTAAGAAAAAATATAGTCCCAACCATCCCCAAGCACAAAATTACTTGCGTTGCAGCTGCTGCCTTTCCAGCTGGTGGACTCTGCTCCCTTCCTTGAATTTGCTGAATGTGCTGTACCACAGTGGCATGTTCCAAAACAGAAGGCCATTCCAGCACTATACCAGCACGTGGAAGACAATGTTATTGAGTCATTGGGAAAGGCAGTCAGCAGCAAGGTGCATGTGACTTTAGACACGTGGTTCAGCAAGCATGGACAGGGCCGTTACATTTCCTTCATGGCTCACTGGGTAACTCTGCAGCTGGGAGGGATCCAAGACAGGGCTCTGTGCTGGAGCTTGTTCATCCACCACGCCTCCAGAAAGCTGCTTGTATGAGGTCTGTCGGCTCCACCACCACCTCTCCCTCTTCCTCCTCCTTCTCTGTCTCTGGCAAAGTGGCAGTTAAACCGACGCGTGACAGGGGCTACGCAATGGCTCATGCAAAAAGAAGTCATACTGTGCTTGAGCTGGTTTGTTTAGGGGACAGGAACCACACTGGGCCCGAAATTCTGTCAGCTCTGCAGGGGCAGGTGCAGAGATGGTTAACACCACGCCAGTTTCAGTTGGGAATGGTCGTCTGTGATAATGGCAGCAACCTTCTCTCCGCCCTACGCCTGGGTAAGTTGACGCATGTACCATGCCTAGCACACGTCCTAAATCTGGTGGTACAGCATTTCCTAAACAGGTACCCAGGGCTGGCAGAGCTTCTCAGCTCAGCTGAGCGCGTCCTCCCATTGGGGTCAGCGTTCGGCCGGGTTCCGGCCGATCGCTGGCCCCTCCAGTGCGGGCTGACATCCTCGATGTCAGCCCGGCATCCGGAACCGCAGCCGCTGGTATTAGGTGTCATCGCGGCAGCGCGATGACACCTAATTCAGGCGCCCCCCCCCCGCATGTGCGGAGGAGGCGCCTGAAAGGGAGGGGGGGAGGTCCTTCGGACCTCTCTCCCTCCCGATCGGCGGCTCTGCGGGGGTTAACCCAGGCATCATTTGGAAGGGCACAGCCTGCCCTTCCAAATGGTGCCTGGCATTAACCCCTGGGGAGCTGGATCGCGAATCGGCGCTGAAAAGCGCCGGTTCGCGATCCTTTCCCGGAGCTGGCCGACATCTTGGATGTCGGCCAAGCTTCCGGGAACTCCCCCTGAGGACTGGCGTCATCGTGCGTAGTACGATGATGCCAGTCCTGGACTTAACCCCTAACTGCCACCAACGGTGGAGATAGGGAGTTCATTGGAACTCCCTATCTCCCGATCCGTGGCAGCTAGGGGTTAAAGTTTGGTATGGTTGGATCGGCCAGAGCATGGCCGTTCCAACGATACCAAACACTACTGTGAAAAAGTTTGTCAAAAAAAAAAATGAAAAATAAAAATAAAAAAAAATTATAAAAAAAAATAAACACTTTTTTTTCTTTTTTTTGGTTTGTTAATGCAGCAATATTGTTCCCATTTCAATTATAATGTGAACAATGATGCTGCACTAACGATTTTTGTATGCGGTGCGTTTGTTAAAAATAGTGTAATTTTCCCCAAAAAAAATGTAACGAGACCCCATCTCTAATTTTTTTAACAAGCGCACCCCATACAAAATATAACCGCAATTGCTCGCATGTTAAAATGTGAAAAAAAACACTTTACACATTGTAAATTATTGAAAATACATATTTTATTGCATTTTTTGTTATAATATACAGACATGACATAACGTATACATATAATAATGACATATTATGAATCTACCGAGTCTGACGGAAAGAACGATATATAATATGTCTGGGTCATATACTAAAATAAGCCTTCAAAACACGTTTAAACATGATGAGCAAAACCGGTAAAAATGACCTCAGCACAGGGGCGGGAAAAGCCTCAGCAGCGAAAGGGTTAAATACCAATCTGTTGGATAACCAGACACAGTTGGATCACCAAATCTGTACTCCGTCTTTACTTTTGATCTAGGAAAAAAATCAAAAAGGAGAGTACATTGCGTAGTATTTTAATAAACAAAATCTTTAAAATTCTTCAACACTCACATTCTTTTAGGCACATAACAAAATGTGCATATAAACATTTGCCACAATGGCTCAGACACTCCCGAATAAAACGTCCGATGAACATCCAGGATCAACTTCCAAAGGTCCTAGGTCTCCTCGGATGCGTTCCTCCCCATGGTCTCCGAGCACACCGTCAGATCTTTTTCAATAAGTCACTCGACGCGTTTCGTGGGTAAGTCTGTCCCCCTTCATCAGGAGTGTAAATCAGAATCAAACTAAAAGTTTGTTTTGCGATGACCATCAGCAAGTCCCTGTGGCAGACTTTGAAGGTAGCAGGGTTTGACCTAAGAACTCTCTGCTGATCCGAGCACTTGAAAGAAGAAGCAATAATGTAGTTTATAAAGAAGTACTCAAATAGTTTTATTTTCTATGTTCCAAGTGCCAAAAAATAAAATAAATTACATTTTTTTGTCTGTCTCTTTGTCGGTTTGTATTTACACAAAAAAATGAATGGACGCATATTAATGAAACGACTGTTTTGCAGCCAATATGCCCTGACTAATGTCTGCAATAAACATTACTTATCACTTTAAGACATCAACTAGACTTGTGCACCGATTTTTTTTCGGTTCGATTTGGTTCGTTCGGATTTTGGAAATTTTCGTTTCGGCTTGTTTCGGGCGATTTCCGTTTCGGTTCGGTTCGTTTCAGTTCGTTTTTCGTATCGACTTTTTTTTCGTGATTTCGGAAATTTTCGTGTTTTTCGGAACATCTGTTCTCCTCATTTCAAAGTGTCTATTCGTTTTGACGTAAACTAATGGTCTTTCGGATCCGATATTTCTGTCGATACGATAATTCTGTCGATACGATAATTCTGCCGATACGATAATTCTGCCATTGAGATTTCTCATGTTTTCCAAGAAGGATACATTGAGATTTCTCATGTTTTACAAGAAGGATACATTGAGATTTCTCATGTTTTACAAGAAGGATACATTGAGATTTCTCATGTTTTACAAGAAGGATACATTGAGATTTCTCTGGTTTTACAAGAAGGATACATTGATATTTCTCATGTTTTACAAGAAGGATACATTGATATTTCTCATGTTTTACAAGAAGGATACATTGAGATTTCTCTGGTTTTACAAGAAGGATACATTGAGATTTCTCTGGTTTTACAAGAAGGATACATTGAGATTTCTCTGGGTTTACAAGAAGGATACATTGAGATTTCTCTGGTTTTACAAGAAGGATACATTGAGATTTCTCTGGTTTTACAAGAAGGATAAATTGAGATTTCTCTGGTTTTACAAGAAGGATACATTGAGATTTCTCTGGGTTTACAAGAAGGATACATTGAGATTTCTCATGTCTTACAAGAAGGATACATTGAGATTTCTCATGTCTTACAAGAAGGATACATTGAGATTTTTCTGGTTTCCCGGGAAGGATACATTGAGATTTCTCTGGTTTTCCAGGAAGGATACATTGAGATGGGAATGATACAAAATTACAGAATCAGCGATATAACCGAAAAATACGATGTCCGAAATGACTGAAATGGAACCGAAATCAGGAATGGAGCCGAAATCACGAATGGAACGAAAATGAATTTCGATTTTACACATTTGTAGTCTATTCGAAAATTCCGAAAAGTTTTCGTTTCGGTTCGGAAATTTGTTCGGATCTGCCGTTTTCGGATCCGAAAATTTTCGGAAAATCGGCAGAATCCGAATGCACGAATCGGGAAATTTTGTGAAAATTCCGAAACCCGAAACGCACATCCCTAACATCAACATGTAAATTATATTGTATGAACACGATTTCAAGTCATGTTTTATTATAAAACTCACACATATTATATATACATATTTTCAGCAGACGCGGCAGATTCAAAGTAATAATATATCATCAATGTCTGTATACGTCTTGTCCTGTCATAATGCTATAACAAAAAATGGAAAAAAATAAATACTGTATATACTCGCGTATAAGCCGAGTTTTTTTACTCAGATTTTGAGTCAAAAAAACGCGATTCGGCTTATACGCGAGTCAAGGTATCCCGGTAGGCTAACACTGCCGGCCACTGCCTCCAATCCCTTAATCCTCCTTTACGAAGGTCCAGCCTGCTGCTACAGCGTGCCTCCCAGCTACTTATCACGAGGCTGGAAACGGCCGCGGCTGTGTGCGACGCACGGTGATGTCATCATGCTGGAGGGGGCGGCGCCAGTGCAGCGTGCCGTTCCCAGCCTCGAGATATGTAGCTGGGAGGCATGCTACAGCAGCAGGCTGGACCTTCGTAATGGAGGCTGGACCTTCGTACGACGTCCCCGCGGGACTGAAAGAACAGAAGAGGCCAATGCCCTGGAGCAAGCTAGATGCAGTCGCAGGCCAGGGCAGCTGTAAAAAAAATAATTCTATTCCGGTGACTCGTTTTTCAATCTCATATCGGAGGACAGGCAAGAGGCAGGACGACAGAGAGCACTCTCCGAGTGCCGAGTTGATGGTGAGTAACAGTTGCACTGTGATACGCTCATACACACCGCATATTACTGTGAGTTTTATTGCTATGGAACTCTGTGATACGCTCATACACACCGCACATTCCTGTGAGTTTTATTGCTGTGGATCTCTCTTTACCAGTGGCTGCTGCATTTCCCACTTAGGCTTATACGCGAGTCAATAAGTTTTCACAGGTTTTTTGGGAAAAAGTAGGGGGGTCGGCTTATACACTGATCGGCTTATACCCGAGTATATACGGTAAATATAAATTTCCATTCAGACTTATTTATTTTTAATATTTTTTTATTTAAGGTTTATAAAAGTTTTTCACACTCACAGGATAGAAAGTGACAAAGAATAGGACGAACGGGTCCGAGCAAAGCAGAAGCAACAACAAAGTACTGTACAGTCTATCTCATGTAGGCATATATATTAAGCATACTGTGAACCACTCGTGGAAACCAAGAGGGACAACGGTCACCAGCGTCCTGGAGACAAAAGGGAGAAGGGAGGGACAGAGAAAAAAGGCAAAAGAGAAAGAGGAAAGAGAGGAAAAAAGGGGGGACGGGAGATGAGGACACGTGGGGTGAAATGAGGCAAAATTAAGTGAAATAGGGACCATCCACCATACAGAAACCAGTCCGCCAGGGCTCCACATACTCCAACCGCCCGGAACTGTCACCCCCTGAGCCTTCCAGTGAAGGTAGCAGAAGAGGTGTAGCGGTGCCAGTAAAATCAGAGGCGGTGAAATTCAGCTAGTCGGTTATCAAAATTTGCAAGACGTGCCACGAATAACATATTTTTGTAAAATCATTTTTTTCCACATTTTATTATCAAAACCTTTGTGTTTCTATTTCATATGGGGCACTCTTGTTAAAAAAAACTAGAAATGGTTTTTGGAGGATAGTGTTTTATGAAAAATCTGACTATGAATAAAACACTGACCTTGTTCCTAGCATGGGAAATGAGATGGTGAGTAATGGCAGTGGTATTGCTCACCTTATACGTGACAAATGGGCAATGTTATTAATTTGGAACTAAATAAATAAATCAATGAAAAAAACAGGTTTTTGTTTGTGTTTTTTTTTTTAACACAATTTTTATTGTTTTTTCAGTAATACAGCAACAAGGCGCTCATGGAAGCCCATAGAGCGATGCATAATCTCAGGGAGCCAGTAACAAGATTAAACAGATAAAATAAAGAAACTGAACCTGCTTTCTTTCCCTGAGACATAACGATGCCTCGAGAGGACATGCGAATCAATTATATAAAACGACATTATTAACAACAAAAATAATACAGAGAGAAAAGAGAAAAAGTTAAAAACGCAAAAAAAAAAAAAAAATTTTGGATCAAGGTCTCTGGGTCCAACAGTTCTAAACCCGATTACGTGATGACCTGAGTCGTAAGCCAAGGTTCCCAGATCTTTGTGCATTGTTGGAGCGTGTCGTGTAGTTGTGCTGTTAGACGTTCCATTTTATAGAGATACCACACCTTCGCAACTATCTCCGGTACAGAGGGGAGGTCTCGTTTCCAGGAGCGAGCTATACAAATGCGGGTAGATGTACAAATACGGTGGGCTAGTCGAAGGGAGGGGCGTGATAGACCATGTCGTCTAGACGGGCTATTGAGTAAGGCCAAAGCGGGATCAGGGGGTTCTGGCAAACCTAGAGCACGGGAGATCATAGCTAAAACTGAAGTCCACAGGACGGTTACCAGCCCACACTCCCACCACATGTGGTAATACGTTCCACGTAGGCCACAACCCCTAGTGCACAAGCCAGTTAGCACGGGATAGATTTTCTGTAATCGGACCGGGTCCAAGTACCACCTGGAGAGTAGCTTGTAACAATTCTCTTTTATCAGAGTACATGTCGTTATCCCCATCGAGGACTCCTTTATCGCCTCCCATTCCTCCCGGGTTAGTTGGCGACACAGGTGTATTTCCCATCAGGGGCGGATCCAGAGACTAGTCTCGGGAGGGGCACTGACAGAAAATAAGGTGTTTTAGCAGAGAGTCCGACTCACGAGAATTTACAGAGGGCCCGGCTCACAGGAGCTTACAATCTAGAGGAGCAGAGGGCCCGGCTCATAGGAGCTTACAATCTAGAGGAGCAGAGGGCCCGGCTCACAGGAGTTTACAATCTAGAAAAGCAGAGGGCACCCAGGAGCTTACAATCTAGAGGAGGAGAGGGCACCCAGGAGTTTACAATCTAGAGGAGCAGAGGGCACCCAGGAGCTTACAATCTAGAGGAGCAGAGGGCACCCAGGAGTTTACAATCTAGAGGAGCAGAGGGCACCCAGGAGTTTACAATCTAGAGGAGCAGAGAGCCCCCAGCTCACACATGGATTTGCCCCCAGCTCATGGATTTGCCCCAGCTCATGGATTTACCCAGGTCATGGATTTGCCCCCAGCTCATGGATTTGCCCCCAGCTCATGGATTTGCCCCCAGCTCATGGATTTGCCCAGCTCATGGATTTGCCCCCAGGTCATGGATTTGCCCAGCTCATGGATTTGCCCCCAGGTCATGGATTTGCCCCCAGCTCATGGATTTGCCACCAGCTCATGGATTTGCCCAGGTCATGGATTTGCCCCCAGGTCATGGATTTGCCCAGCTCATGGATTTGCCCCCAGCTCATGGATTTGCCCAGCTCATGGATTTGCCCCCAGGTCATGGATTTGCCCCCAGGTCATGGATTTGCCCCCAGGTCATGGATTTGCCCAGCTCATGGATTTGCCCCCAGGTCATGGATTTGCCCCCAGCTCATGGATTTGCCACCAGCTCATGGATTTGCCACCAGCTCATGGATTTGCCCAGCTCATGGATTTGCCCCCAGCTCATGGATTTGCCCAGCTCATGGATTTACCCCCAGCTCATGGATTTGCCCAGCTCATGGATTTACCCCCAGCTCATGGATTTACCCCCAGCTCATGGATTTACCCCCAGCTCATGGATTTACCCCCAGCTCATGGATTTGCCCAGCTCTCACCTGGATATTGCTCCAGGCCTCCAGCTCCGGTGTTCAGGGGACCCAGATGCCGCCGGGCAGCGCAGGAGTGCCTGCCCGGTCCTGAAGAGTGCGTCCTTGTAAAGGGGAGGCGGCTGCGTGCGTGCGCAGGTCACGCGGTCCGGCCAGTCAGGTGGTACAGAGACTCAGTACCACCTGATTAGCCGGACCACGTGACCGGCTGCGCCTGCACGCAGCCGCATCCCCTTTACAAGGACGCACTCTTCAGGACCGGGCAGGCGCTCCTGCGCTGCCCGGCGGCATCTGGGTCCCCGGCTCAAATCTCGGGGGGGGCAATTGCCCCGTTGCCCCCCCCCTGGATCCGCCCCTGTTTCCCATAGGTGCTGGTACGAGCACGGGCACTCGAGAGACGGGCGGAGGAGAAGATTATATAATTGGGATATCGCTCCTGCTGTGCTTGAACCTCTCATTACCAGGCTTTCAAATGAGGTCACTACAGGGGTGCCCATAGTTAAGCGGCTACATACAAAATGTCAAATTTGAGAATATCGGTGAAACTCCCGTAGAGGGATATCGTGTGATTCTCTAAAGTATTCCCAACGGGGGAATTTCCCCTGCAATAGCACCGCTCCCAGTGTCGTAAAGCCCTTCCTTTGCCACCAATCAAAAGCTCGGCCCTCCTCCCCATTCCATGGGGGAAAGAGCGGGTTATCTCTCAGGGGTAGCAGACCAGATGTAGTGGTGGTTAGGGACATATGAGATTTAACCTTAGACCATATAGACAATGAATGAGTGGTGGTGGGCAATAAGCGACCTCTTTCTGTCGAGGAGATCTGTCTCCAGGGTACCTGTGATAAACATGAGGGGGCAATACAGTCGTTCTCTATATCAACCCAACAAACCTTACCCCTTTTAGAGGACCATTGGAGAAGTTGCGTCAATTGTGCCGACTTATAATACAGAGCTAGGTCAGGGACCGCAAGGCCCCCATGTAGTTTAGGACGGCGTAGTATCAGTCTGGATACTCTCGGTTTCTTCCCCTGCCATACATAACGGTAAAAGGCTGACTGGAGGTTGTGTAAGATCGTCAGTGGTAAGGGAACCGGTAAGGCGCGAAAAAGATACAGAAGTTTCGGGAGTGCTGTCATTTTAAGAGCATAAATGCGGCCCATCCAGGAGATGGAGTAAGAGGACCATTGCCTTAGTAGGGATTTAATGTGCTTAATCATGTCAGGATAGTTAGAGGTGTAGAGCTGAGATATGTGAGCGGTGAGATAGATCCCCAGGTATTGGAGTTGGTGGGGACACCAGCGGAAGGTAAATGAGTCCCGTAGGAGTGTTACAACCTTTTGAGGCAATGAAATATTTAAAGCTTCAGATTTGGCAATATTAATTTTGTAGCCAGAGAGGGCACCGAAGGAGGAAAGGCAACTGTATAGGTTCGGTAATGAAATAAGGGGTCGGGTTATTGTGAGTAGGATATCGTCTGCGAAAAGGCTCAACTTATAGTTTTTGTCGCCCACTGCTATTCCTGAAATATCCGGGTGACGTCGTATCTGCTCCGCCAGGGGTTCAAGGCATAGGGCAAACAGAAGTGGGGACAGGGGGCAAGCCTGAAGCGTACCATTTAGAATGTCGAATGGTCATGATCTCCCTCCCATAGTCGTTACGGAGGCCGTTGGTGATGTGTAAAGCGCACGAATACCCCCGATCATCCCGTCACCCACACCAAACCGCCTCAAGACCTCCCATAAATATGTCCAGTCCACTCGGTCAAAGGCCTTCTCGGCGTCGAGGGAAAGCAGTAGTGATGGTTGTTTGGAGGCGTGCGCTATAGAGAGTAGGTTCACCGTGCGGCGAATATTATCAGGGGCTCCGCGAGACGGGATAAAACCGACCTGGTCAGGATGTACTAAGGATGGCAGATGGCGGCTCAAACGCGTAGCTAAGACCTTTGCGTAAATTTTCATGTCTACATTCAGTAGTGATAGTGGTAGCTAGCGGTAGCGGTAGCTAGCGCAAGTAAAGGCATCCTTCCCTTCCTTGGGGATCACCACTATGGAGGTGGCCAACAGCTCTTTGGGTGGGGTTCTGCCTTCTAGGAAGCCGTTATACATATTAGCTAGGAGTGGGGCTAATTGAGTACGGAATTTCTTATAGTATAGGGGGCTAAACCTGTCCGGGCCTGGGGCTTTAGATGTTCGGAGTTCTTTCAGTAGTGGGAGGATTTCCTCAGCAGTAATTGGGGTCACCAGCGCGGTCGCCTGCGGTTGAGTCAGCGATCGTAATGGCAATTGTTCCAAAAATGATCGAATCTTTTGTTGTTTCTGGTCGTCAGATGGGGCCGTTGTGCCGTCATACAACTTAGTATAATAGTGCGCAAATTCTTCCGCTATTTCTGTCGGAGCTACTGCTAGGGAGGTCCCCGGTCTCTGGATTTTCGCTATGGAGTTACGCTTACGCAGTGCGCGCAGTTTGCGAGCTAGCATTGCGTCTGGTTTGTTACCCTTCTCAAAAAATAGCTGTCCGACTCTACGGAGATCACCTAGTGCCCTCTCTGTCTGTAGGGAGTTCAGTTCTCCTCTGGTAGTCACTATTCGGTTCCAGATCAATGGGTCAGGTTGAGCTTTATGTGACCTCTCTAAATTAGAGAGAGTAGTGGTCAGATCAGTCATTTGGGTGCGCAGTTGCTTATAGTGGGCCGCTTGTAGACCTATTAGCCGGCCCCTTAGGACTGCCTTATGGGTAGTCCGCAGCAGATCTGGAAGGTAGTGTGCGGGGTTGTTATCCAGAACGAAGTTCGCTAAAGCTAAGTCCAATTCAGTTGCGACTTCCAGTCTCAGCAACAGGGCGTCAGGAAGACGCCAGGGAGGTGGGGAGAGCCCCTGGACCCATCCGCCAAGACCACACTGAGGGGGGCATGATCCGACCAGGTTATCTCATGGATCTTAGCAGATAGCACCTCCCTCGCCGCCCGTTGGGGGACAAAGACAAAGTCAATTCTCGTATATGTTATGTTCGGGTGGGAGTAAAATGTATAGTCTCTTGTCGTGGGGTGCAGGAGGCGTCATGCATCTACTAGATGTGCTTGTTGCAAAAAATCTTTAAGGAGTGGACGGTTAGGGTGAGAATCAGACTGAGTAGGGGTAGTAGATCTATCTAAAACCAGGTCAAGGGTGAAGTTAAAGTCGCCCCCGATGATCACCTCCCCCCCCTGGGAAGGGTTCTAGCAAAGTCAAGAGCTGGTCATAAAAAGCAGGGTCCCTGGTGTTAGGGGCGTAGACTTTGAGGAGTGATATCGGTCTGTTGTCAATAGTGCCCTGAAGAAAAAGAAACCTTCCCTCCTTATCCGACACTTTTCTACGAAGTACAAAATTAACCTGGGAGCGGAAAAAAATAGAGGTTCCCCGGTGTTTCGTATGCGCACAGGCATGGTAATGCAGCGGGAATCGCTTATCGAAAAATCTTGGGGATTTACCCTGAGCGAAGTGCGTTTCCTGGAGGAGAAGAATGTCCGCTCCCAGAGAAACGTAGGATCGCATCGCCTTACGTCGTTTCATTGGATTATTAAACCCTTTTACGTTATGCAAAATTACATGTAGTGGCATTGATGGGAAGAATATAGGGGAAGCAGCTGTGAGCTAACAATCTCTACCGAGGTCAGACAGGGCAGAAGAGTTAAGGCTTGGGAAAATGGCTTTAGGAAACCTAGAACACCCGTGCGGTATAATAAATCACATTCAGTAACAAATGACCACAGTTTACCTGACCTTTCGAGACCTTGATCAGAAAAGAAAAAGGAGGAGAAAAAGAAAAAATGGAAAAAAGAAAACCAAAAAGTAAAAACGTCTGCAAAAAAGAAGAAAAAAGCAAAAAAGGAAGAAATAAATAACAAAAAAAACCATATTAACTCGGATTGAGAAAAAGTACAATCCAACTAGGATCCTATCCATGAGGGAAACAGTCTCGGGCTTCATCCAACCCCCGTAGTCATCCACTTCGGGGGGGAAACCGAGAAGGGCGCCCAGAGCCCTGGGCGGAGGGGTGGTCAGCGACATCCACCAAGTGGCGTCACCAAGGTCAAAATCCAGGTCTCGTTTGGATCCAATCGGAGGTTCATCATCCCAATGAGGCTGTAGTTTAAAAATTTAGATAAGATCCGTATCCAATTGTGTTACAATACCGTCAGGGTTCCTGCAACCTCGTGTAGGCCTCATGTGGCAAAGTGAAGAGACGCATTCATGGTGGAGGGGGTGGTGAGGAACGCGGCCGTCGTTCTTTTGGCGAGGCCTGAGACCATTCAGTCTCCATCCTTTGCGGTGTGAAGGACCCCTCTCGTGGTGGGGAGGATCGCGTTACTGCCAGGCCCAGAGCATGAAGAAAGCGGTCAGCCCTCTGCAGATCTTCCAGAACATGCGTAGTGCCGTGATGGGATACCACAAGTTTAAAAGGGAACCCCCAGCGATATCTGATGTTATGCGCAATCAGTTGGTCCGTGATAGGTTTAAAGGAGCGGCGATTTTGTAAAGTAGTTGGAGAGAGGTCAATAAACAGTTTCGGCATAACGTTGTCAATGGACGCAGTTTGCATTCTAGCGGCTGCGACCACCGCGTCTTTTACCCCATAATAATGAAATCTGGCAATAATATCTCTAGGACGATCCCCTGGTCGTGGTTGGGGTCGTAAGGCTCTGTGTACCCTGTCAAATAAGCAGTGTTCTGGGGGGGTATCAGGCAAGAGACTGAGCAGGTACCTGTGCATAAAGTCCTGTAGGTCTGTAACATCTTCTGGGACCCCTCTGAGGCGCACGTTGTTCCGCCGGGACCTGTTATCTTGATCTTCCTGGGCTCGCTGGAGTTGGTGCACTTCTTCAGTGAGAGCCTCCAAGTGTTGAGCATTTCGTTGTAAACTTTTGCTGAGGCATCGTTTGCCCTTTCTAGGGCGTCCGTTCGTGCCCCCACCGCATCAATTTCGGCCCTCACTGCCGCCAGTCCCTCCTGTATGTCTCCCTTGATGTCAGCGCGAAATGTGGAGAGTAATCTCTCTATGTCCCCTCGCGTGGCCGGGCCACTGTCTGGTGAACGTGGGGTGGCGGCTGCCATCTTAGGTGAGGCAGAGGATTCCCGGCCTGGCGTGCGATCGCCAAATAAAGAGGGGAGGCGGCCCGGTGGAAGAGTTTTTTTAATTTTGGGGGCATCTCCAGGTACCTGGTGCAGTCCGGAGGCCGAGGAGAGTACTCAGAGCCAGGGACGATCGGGCTGGGCTGCAGGGTCGCTGTTGTTAGCTGGGATGAGTGTGGAGCTCCGGGACCACGCGGCCATCTTGGGTAGCTGCCGGACACGCCCCCCTTTGTTTGTGTTTTTTTATAAAAATTCTACATGGTCTTGTTTGGTAGCATTAGAAAGGCCAGACTCAGACCTGTCCAATGACACCTATCATGACTTTTTGTGGTGCAAAGTATGAAAATACAGGGGTCCATAGTATCCATGCTCTCCTCACAGTGGTGCTGCGGCTTGTGTATTAGATGAACCAAAGCGTAATAACACATTGTGCCATCACCTCCAAATTTGGTCCTGGTGTGGGAAATGAGGTGAGTTAGTCCAGCAGCATTGTTTGCTTTATAAGTAAAAGCACATAATGCCCCTGCCTTAGAAATGAGAAAAAAGATATACAGTGAATTTTGCATTGAATTTTTTCTATTTTTACACATTACATGGTCATGTTTGGTATCTTTGTAAAGGAAAGTCTCTGACCATCCCAATGACACCTCGCTTGACCTTGTATGGAGTAAAAATCAAAGATGCAGGGTTCCAAAGTGCTCCTGGTGCTCTTCACAGCAGTGTGGCCTTAAGGTTTTCATTGAAACAATCCATCATAATGCATTGTGGCATCGCCTCCACACTTTTTGACATTGTGGGAAATAAGAAGGTAAGTGCAGCATTATTGTACACTTCTTGTTTGTTTTATATAACTGTAACTATTTGTTTGTGTGTTTATCCAAGTTTTTGTCATGCCCCTCGCTGGAGACGGCACAAGAACAAGCGCTGCGGGATACTTCTTGCTAAATTACCCTGAAAGGTATGCATCTGAAGGGTCCTGGGCACTTACCGAAAATCTATGCTGATTCCAGGAGGCCTCCGGTTCATCAGATTCCAACCTAATGAGGCCTCCTTAAAAGGAAGCTACGCCCTCCTTGCTATGCTTCCTCAATGAAGCCTACCTGTGCTTCTAACCTGCCTCCTCAATACTCCCTGTCCCTGTCCCTGAACCCACCAAGACCCCTACCGCTGAGAGACCCCTACTGCTGAAGGACCCCTACTGCTGAAGGACCCCTTTCGCTGAAGGACCCCTACAACCACCGGTACCTGTATCCTCTGCTCACTGTGCCCTACTACTCGGACTACCTGTGTACTAGGGATGAGCTGTTTGGTTTGATCTGTTCGGTGATTGATTCGAACATCGCCCGTTCGGCTGTTCATCGAACTCTGAACATTTCCGCGTGTTCGCCGCATGTTCGCCCACAATGGACCACAATGCACTTTTCCACTGGCCTGAACCTTGTAATTGGCTACAGCCTTGCACCTGACCACAGGTCAGGTGCAAGACTATGCCAATCACGGCTCAGAGTCCTGATTGGGAAAATTTTGCCCAATCATGGGCTCACAGAGCTAAGTCCCACAGCACACTATATAAGGCGTCCCTCACAGCCCCAGCGTGTTTTTTGAGAGGAGATTGTTCTGTTAGTGTGTCTTCTCAGTGCCAGCAGCTATTGGGGGGGTCTCACTTCTAGCAGATATCTGGGAATTGTTGTAATCTGTGTCTTCTCAGTGCCAGCAGCTATTGGGGGGTCTCACTTCTAGCAGATATCTGGGAATTGTTGTAATCTGTGTCTTCTCAGTGCCAGCAGCTATTGGGGGGTCTCTTTAATCTGTGTCTTGTCACTGCCACCCATCAGGGGGTCTCACTGATTTATAGGAGGTTT
This sequence comes from Leptobrachium leishanense, assembly GCA_009667805.1. Classification (NCBI taxonomy): domain Eukaryota; kingdom Metazoa; phylum Chordata; class Amphibia; order Anura; family Megophryidae; genus Leptobrachium; species Leptobrachium leishanense. The sequence goes on along the minus strand of CM019063.1, from coordinate 296,173,259 downwards.
CTGGGAATTGTAATTTGTGTCTTGTCACTGCCATCCTTCAGGGGGTCTCACAGATTTGTATCAGATATCTGGGAATTTTAATCTGTGTCTTGTCACTGCCACCCATCAGGGGGTCTCACAGATTTGTATCAGATATCTGGGAATTATAATCTGTGTCTTGTCACTGGCACTGCCACCCATCAGGGGGTCTCACTGATTTATAGGAGGTTCCTGGGAATTGTAATTTGTGTCTTGTCACTGCCACCCATCAGGGTGTCTCACTGATTTATTGGATGTTCCTGGGAATTGTAATTTGAGTCCTGTCACTGCCACCCATCAGGGGGTCTCACAGATTTGTAGCAGATATCTGGGAATTATAATCTGTGTCTTGTCACTGCCACCCATCAGGGGGTCTCACTGATTTATAGGATGTTTCTGGGAATTGTAATTTGTGTCTTGTCACTGCCACCCATCAAGGGGTCTCACAGACTTGTAGCAGATATATGGGAATTATAATCTGTGTCTTGTCACTGCCACCCATCAGGGAGTCTCACTGATTTATAGGTGGTTTCTGGGAATTTTAAAATGTGTTTTGTCACTGCCACCCATCAGGGGGTCTCACTGATTTATAGGAGGTTTCTGGGAATTTTAATTTGTGTCTTGTCACTGCCACCCATCAGGGGGTCTCACAGACTTGTAGCAGATATCTGGGAAATGTAATCTGTGTCTTGTCACTGTTGCCAGCTATCAGGGGGTCCTATCAGGGGTCTCACAGACTTGTAGCAGATTTTTGCGAATTTTAATTTGTGTCTTGTCACTGGCTGCCAGCTATCAGGGTGTTTCACTGAGTTATGCTAGAGTTCTGGAGCTTTAATCTAGATAACAGCTTTAATCTAGATAACACAGTTGAATCAGAGTTCTGCATATCTCCAATTTTTATAACAGAGTTGAATCAGAGTTCTGTATATCTTTAATCTATATATCACTCACCATGTCAGAAAGACCAAAAAGGACAGGCAGACGCTCCTAGACACAGATAAGAGGGCAAGCAGCCTCTGTGTCGGGAGGCTGTGCCTCTGGTCGTCATGGACGTGGTGTATTCTCTGCAGGGGCACACTTGTCCTTTCTAACTGGTGCTAGCCGTCTTAAGCAGCAGCAACATACAGAGGATTTGCAGGATTGGCTAAACAGGCCATCCTCATCCTCCGAGTCCTCTGCCGGGCAGGCTTGTAGTGGTTTACAGTCAACCTAAACTGCCAAAACATCTAATTCAGCCTCCATGTCCACAGCTACTCCTGCCGTAGCCTACAGTGCTCTGATTCAAACTCTGAGGTTGAGGAAGGGAGTATAATTAACCTAGAGGAAGGGGGTGCCAGTGACACACAAATAGAAACATAGAAACATAGAAAAATGTCGGCAGATAAGAACCTTTCGGCCCATCTAGTCTGCCCAATTACATGGATACTTTACCTGGATTTATCTTTTGTTTAGGATAGCCTTATGCCTATCCCATGCCTGCTTAAATTCAATTACTGTTTTGGCCTCTACCACTTCAACTGGAAGGTTGTTCCATGTATCCACCACCCTCTCAGTAAAATAATGCTTCCTGATGTTACTTTTAAACCTTTGCCCCTCTAATCTAAGACTATGTCCTCTTGTTTTGCAACTTTGTTTCCTTTAAAATATACTCCCTTCCTCTACCTTGTGGATTCCCTTTACGTATTTAAATGTTTCTATCATATCTCCTCTGTCTCGTCTTTTTTCCAAGCTGTACATGTTAAGATCATTAAGCCATTCCTGGTAACTTTTCTCCTTCAAATAACTGGCACTCATGTTGCCCCAGCAGCTGTAGCATACTGCCAAGTTGGCTCCAGTGATGAGGAGATCGGGGGTGATGATGATGATGAGGTCACTGACTCCACCTGAGTGCCTGATCGAATAGAGGAGTCAAGTGAGGAGGAGGCATAACAAACACGAGACACAATGTCCTCTATGACCAACCGTAGCCAGTCCAAGGCATCAGAAGTCACAGCTGCTCAGGTGCAGAGCGCTGTTGTCTCAAAGCACATGTACAGGAAGTCTGCTGTCTGGGAGTTCTTTAAGAAATGTGCAGCAGACCCCACCGTTGCTATTTGTAATCTATGTCAGATGAGGATCAAGCGTGGGAAAGACATCCCACGCTTGGGTACCACGTGCTTGAGGTGACATATGACCACCTGCCACGCATCCCGTTGACACAACACTTGGCATAGATCCTCCTCCTCCTCATCTGTCTCTACCCCCACTATATGTCCTGCCATGTCATTGGCTACAACCTCCACTGACAGGGATGATGCTACAGTAATGGGTGTACCAGGTCCTTCCTCAGAATGTGACAGCATCCCATCAGCTGAAGATTTACGCAGTCAGATTACGTTGCCCCAGCTGCTGCAGCGTAAGAAAAAATATAGTCTCAACCATCCCCAAGCACAGCGTCTAAATGCCAGCTTAGCAAAATTACTCGCATTACAGCTACTGCCTTTCCAGCTGGTGGACTCTGCTTCCTTCTGAGAATTGCTGAATGTGCTGTACCACAGTGGCAGGTTCCAAAATGCAATTTCTTTTCACGGAAGGCCATTCCAGCAATATACCAGCACTATACCAGCACGTGGAACACAATGTTATGGAGTCATTGGGAAAGGCAGTCAGCAGCAAGGTGCACATGACTTTAGACACGTGGTCCAGCAAGCATGGACAGGGCCGTTACATTTCCTTCACAGCACACTGGTTAACTCTGCTTGCAGCTGGGAGGGATCCAGGACGGGGCTCTGTGCTGGAGCTTGTTCATCCAACATGCCTCCAGAAAGCTGCTTGTACGAGGTCTGTCTGCTTCACCACCTCTTCCTCCTTCCTCCTCCTTCTCTGTCTCTGGCAAAGTGGCAGTTAAACCGACGTGTGGCAGGGGCTACGCAATGGCTCAAGCAAAAAGATGCCATACTGTGCTTGAGCTGGTTTGTTTAGGGGACAGAAATTCTGTCAGCTCTGCAGGGGCAGGTGCAGAGATGGTTAACACCACGCCAGCTTGAGCTGGGAATTGTCATCTGTGATAATGGCAGCAACCTTCTCTCCACCCTATGCCTGGGTAAGTTGACGCATGTACCATGCCTAACACACGTTCTAAATCTGGTGGTACAGCGTTTCCTAACCAGGTACCCAGGGCTGGCAGAGCTTCTCAGCCAGGCCAGAAAAGTCTGCAGCCACTTCAGACCGTCGTTCCCAGCAAGTGTTCGCCTGGCAGAAATTCAAAGAGAATTCCACCTTCCCACAAACCGTCTGATCTGTGACATGCCCACCAGGTGGAACTCGACATTAGCAATGCTGCAGCATCTGCACAAGCAGCAGAGGGCCATCAACGAGCACCTGTGTGAGTATGGCACAAGGACAGGTTCAGGTCAACTTGGTCCCCCCCCCGCAGTGGCTGATGATCAAGGATGCATGCACTGTACTGTCACCATTTGAGGAGGCAACAAGGATGGTGAGCAGGGACAGTGCATTCATCAGTGACACAATTCCTTTAGTGTTCCTGCTTGAGCACTCTCTGCGGGGAATTATAGATGTGCCTCTAGAGGCAGAGCAGCGGGAGGAAGAGGAGGCCTTCCCTAGCTCTCAAGGCCCCAGTCTTTCCGCAGACAGCATTCCAGCGAGTCCTCCTCAGATCAGACAGGAGGAGGATGAGGAGGAGGAGGAGGAATATTTAAGTAGTGGGGACATTGAAGGTGGGGATTCCTCAAGGGAGAGTTTTGTATGCCCAGAAACACAAGGACTAGTACGTGGCTGGAGGAGGAAGTGCACGATGGGGTCATCCTCCTCATTGACCAGGAAGACTCGGAAGCTAATGCCACCTCCAACCTACGCTGCATGGGCTCCCTTATCCTGCAAAGCCTGCTAAAGGACCCCAGGATTCGTGCTATCAAGGAGAGGGATCATTACTGGTTGGCAAGCCTTCTTGATCCACGATACAAAGGTAAAGTTGCAGAGCTCATGCAGACCGCACAGAGGGAGGACAGGATGAAACAACTTGAGGACGCTCTAAAGTGACACTTGTGTAACACCTTTCCAGGCACTGGTAGGTTACCAAGTGATGACACAGGTGCTTCTGAGGCTGCGGATGATCAGAGGAAAAGGCCGGGGCCGCTTGACTGAAGCCTTTTTAATTTTTTTTAGTCCACGACGTCCAGGGACGTCAAATGTAGGCACCCATTGCCAGCGTCTTCACCATATGGTGCAGGACTACCTAGGGGCAAGGGCAGAGCTGGATACCTCTACAGCAGATGATCCACTGGCTTACTGGGTGTTGAGATTGGATCACTGGCCAGAATTTAGCCAATATGCTATGCATCTACTAGGTTGCCCTTCATCCAGCGTGCTTTCTGAAAGGACGTTCAGTGCTGCTGGAGGTTTTGTCACAGAAAAAAGAGTGCGTCTGTCCACCGACTCTGTATCAGCAGCTATCAATCCCCTGATGCTGACATAATTGAATAGATCGGGGATCTCTTCTGCATTACCAAAACCTCCACCCCTGCACTCTTCCACAATACCTCAGAGGGGTTACGTTGTGAAGGCACTAGCTGGCACCAAAGGCCTAATATTTGGGTGCAATGCCACTGACGCCTATACCAGATTCTTATCATTTTAATATTGGACCGCAGGGTCCACCGCTGCACTCTTCCACAATACCACAGAGGGGTTACGGTGTAAAGGCACTTACTGCCACCAAAGGCAAAATATTTGGGTGCACTAACACCTGTACCAGATTCATATCATTTTAATATTTGACCGCAGGGTCCAACCCTGCACTCTTCCGCAGTACCACAGAGGGGTTACTTACGGTGCTGCCACCAAAGGCACATTATTTGGGTGCACTGCGACTGACGCCTATACCAGATTAATATCATTTTAATATTGGACCGCAGGGTCCAACCCTGCACTCTTCCACAATACCACAGAGGGGTTACTTACGGTGTGAAGTCACTTGCTGCCACCAAAGGCACAATATTTGGGTGCACTGCCACTGACGCCTATACCAGATTCATATCATTTAAATATTGGACCCGCAGGGTCCAACCCTGCACTCTTCCACAATAACACAGAGGAGTTACGGTGTGACGGCACTGTTGCCGACACTAAAGGCCCAATTTTAAAGCACCTATTGTTACTTTCATCTAAAGCCTGCAAAAGTTTCACCATAATTTAGCCCAAAAAATCACTAAACTTGTTCTGCATGTCCTAAAACGTCTCCTCTTTTCATACAGGCTGCCGCCCCAAGCAGTTGTTTATGAATAGATTAAAGGAAAACCATTTACCGTCATTTGAAATGTCATTTTTTTGTTTTTAAATGTTTCTATACATCCTACAAATCCGCCACTTCACGGGCAAGTTCTGGGGACCTCCTAGGCACGATATTTGAAGGAATTTTTCATTTTTATTCTTAACCTTTATTTCATGGAAAACTCACTGTTCCTTTAAAAATGTTTTTTTTAAAACTTTTTGTCCTTGTTTCCTGTCCCCAAGGGCACTACCCGGACCCCCAAACACCTTTTATGGCAAATATCTAGCATATATGCCCTCTTGGAGGGCACTCTAAAAATCGAACTTTCAGGTCCCTTTGACTTACATTGAGTTCGGTTCATGTTCGAGTTCGAACTCGAACTTTTGAAATGGTTCGAGTTCAAATGCGAACCGTACACAGGGGTGTTCGGCTCATCCCTACTGTGTACCAGAAAAGATTTTCAGTGTAGCACCACACAACACGTAATCCACCACCTGAAGACCCTCACTGCCAAACAATAGAACTGTAGTGGTTTCCCCTAAACCAAATACACATTTTCATACACATTGTCTGGTAGGTGCAAATTGCTCGTGGGGGTTCCTCGATGTCTCTCACAGTTAATAGTAGATATGTAAAATACAATAGAAACAATTATAGTGCAATATGTCAATTATAAATAAAATCCAATTTTGTTATGGTTGTTCCACTCACAATGGTAGAGCCTTAGCACTGGCTCTTAGTGGGTAACGCCTGTGGGTGGTTTTCTTCTAAATTCTCAGGTGGCCCATACACCCTGCTGGGGTTTATTCCTCCAGATAGATTGTAAAAGAGAAAATACAAAGGAAGACTCTCCTTGTGTAGATCCAAGGTAAGTTTGTCTATTCAGTATTTTGCCAATTTGGTACTTACTCTTGGAGGAGCTTCCATAGCTCTAAGACATTCACATAGGGATTTTTTGGTGCTGGAAAAAAAACATAAAAACCACCAAGAGGACAGGACAATCGTGGTGTTGAATAAAGGAAGATTTAATAAAAGAAATTAAAACAAAAAAAGCAGGCCAGAACACGTTTCGCTGTGTCCTACGGCTTCATCAACTGGAAGCCGTAGGACACTATTACCAGGCCTCTGATCCAAAGATGTTCAAGAGGACTCACATGCTTATATAGTGGAAAGGCGACTTCCAAGAGGCCTGAGGAAAAGGAATTGTAAAGTGAACTGAGGAGGACGAAAGGTTGTACAGTCAAGGCTAGGGTTGGATGTCACTAGCACGCATAAGCTATTAACAAGGATTCAAAGGTCAACACACTTTGATACTTGGCAGTTTCTAATATTGATCTGATGTCTTTTTTCTTATAATGGTTAGCCATGAAAAACAAGAACTTCATGAATACAGTAACAATAGTAAATATTTAGGATTGACTAGGATAAAGTTGTGTTGTATAGGCAGGGCAGCCATCAGAAATGATGGGGCCCCTTACTGAACCTCACGATGGGGCCCCCGGCCCCCCCAACTTCTAACAGCTTTTCTCCCCCTTCCAAAAAAAAGGACATGACATAGCACCACAGCAATAAAACTCACAGTAATGTGCGGTGTGTATGAGTGTATCACAGACCCCACAGCAATAAAACTCACCGTAATGTGTGCTGTGTATGAGCGTATCACAGAGCTCCACAGCAATGTGCGCTCTGTATGAGTGTATCAAAGAATCCGCAGCAATGTGCGCTGTGTATGAGCGTATCACAGAGCTCCACAGCAATAAAACTCACAGTAACGGGCTGTATATGATGGCCTTCGGTCTTGGTTCTGCCCTGGGTCTTGGCTGGGCCCTGGGTGTGGCTTGTCCCTTGATCTGGGCCCTGGGTCTGGGCACTGGGGTCTGGGCCTGGTCCCTAGGGTCTGGGCTGGGCACTGGGTCTGGTTTCGGCCTTGGGTTCTGGGCCAGGTCCCTGGGCCTTGGGGTCTGGTTTGGGCCCTGGGTCTGGTCTGGGCTCTGGGCCCTGAGTCTTGCCTGGGCCTCGGGGTCTGGTCCCTGGGTCTGAGCTGGGCCCTGGGTCCTGGGCTGGGCTTTGGGTCGTGGGGTCTGGGCCTTGGGGTCAGGGCCAGGCCTTGGGGTCTGGGCTCTGGGTCTGGGTCTTGGGGTCTGGACCTGTTCCCTGGGTCTGGGCTCTGGGCCCTGAGTCTGGCCTGGGGTCCTGGAGTCTGGGCTCTGGGTCTTGGCCCTGGGGTCTGGGCCTTGGGCCTGGTCCCTGGGTCTGGGCCTTGGGCTCTGGGTCTAGGGTGGGCCCTGGGTCTAGACTGGGCCTGGGGTTCTGGGTCTGGCTCCTGGGGTCTGGGCCTTGGGGTCTGGACTCTGGGCTGGGGCTGGGCCTGGTCCCTGGGCCTGAGCTCTGGGCCTGAGTCTGGCCTGGGCCCTGGGGTCTGGGCCTTGGGCTCTGGTCCCTGGGGTCTGGTCTGGGCTCTGGGTCTGGTCTGGGCTCTGGGATCTGGGCCTTGGGGTCTGGTCCCTGAGTGTGGCCTGGGCCCTGGGTCTTGGGGTCTGGTCCCTGGGTCTAGGCTGGGCCCTGAGTCTGGCCTGGGCCCTGGGGTCTGGGCTCTGGGCCCTGGGGTCTGGGCCCTGGGTATGGTCCCTGGGGTCTGGACCTTGGAGTCTGGGCCCTGGGGTCTGGGTCTGGGCTGGGCCCTGGGGTCTGGGCTCTGGGTTTGGGCTCTGGGTCTGGGCCTTAGGGTAATTGCTCTGGGGTCTGGGCTCTGGGCCCTGGGTCTAGGCTGGGCCCTGGGTCTGGGCCCTGGGTCTAGGCTGGGCCCTGGGTCTGGTCTGGGCTCTGGGCCCTGAGTCTGGCCTGGGCCCTGGGGTCTGAGCATTGGGGTATGGTGCCAGCAGTCTGGTCTAGGCCCTGGGCCTTGGGGTCTGGTCCCTGGGTCTGGGCCCTGAGTCTGGTCTGGGCTCTGGGCCCTGAGTCTGGGCCCTGGGGTCTGGGCCTTGGGGTCTGGTTCCTGGGTCTGGGCTGGGCCCTGGGCCTTGGGGTCTGGTCCCTGGGTCTGGGGTGGGTCTGAGTCTGGCCTGGGCCCTGGGCTTTGCACGCTGCTGTAGCGCCACCCAGACAGCCAGTACAGCTCCAGATTCGGACTTCTAGAGTCCGATACCAGAGCTGATAAGAAGGGTGTGCCGCTGCTGATGGTGGGGTCCCGGTGGCCTGTTAAATGCTGTAGATTAAAAAAAGAAGAGCAGTAAAGATAAGCTTTTGCAAAGATTTTGGTAAATGTTGCATCATGGAAATGTTCACAAATAGGAAACAGGATATACAAACCTAACTTTGTTTTTCCTTATTACTTGCAATTACTTCAAACAAAGAAAAAGTACAGCATGTGTTTTATAAAGTGGTTTTGGTTGTAACGCACAAGTAATCTAGTTACAGCTTGTGTAGGTGTTAGTGTCCCTTTAAATGCTCAGTTTATTTAACAGAGCTTCTGATATATGTATATTCATATTTTTTACATAATATTTTCATTATTAAAAACAACATTTTATTTTAAGTTGGTGGCACATTGTGCATAGAATATATAAAGCTGAAAATATGAAACCATCCACCAACATACCCAGTGGTATCTCGTTTTTTCTGTATTTTTTTCTTAAAATTTTAACATCTGCTTTATAACCAGGGTACGAATAAGCAAACCTTGGTTTAGATTTGTGCATTCTTTGCCTAATGGATTCTGCATCAATTAAGATTACTATTATAACGATTACCATTTATTGGTCATTAACGGTTTCCACAGAACTTTACCATAAAGAATAGGAAACTACACCAACAAAATTACAACATTACTTAGGAATAAAGATGCAAGAGGTGTAAAAGGCTCTGCTCAGAAGAGCTTACACTGTAGAGGATTTGGGGTGTGGAAGAACAAGATGAACAACAATTTATGAGTGGTCAATATAAAACTAACAAAGGTGTAATTTGTTTACAATATTTTAATTATTAATTAGATATTTGATATTGCTTGCTATTTGATTATTCATTGAGGTGGTTTAATTAAGTTTTCTGTTTTTTATGGAAGAAAAAAAACTCAGAAGCTGACAATCAAATGTTTGGACCGTCACTCACATTGTTTTCTAAATGCCAATACATATGCCCAAATCCATACCAGCTAATCTGCAATTGCCCATTGTTTCACAAATAAGATGACAATGCCAATATCTGCTCCGTATTTTTCTCCATTTTTTTTACAATGCTGTTTATTTAGTAATAGAATACTGTGTGTATAATGTGAAATATGTAAAACACAACACACATGACTGTTTTACTTTCCAGGCACCACTTGATAATAATAATGACAAAAACAATTTGTATTTTATCAGACAGAATCCAATATTTCCTTGGATTTATTTGCATTTAAGGTATTATTTTGAATTAGATAAAATGAGTGGCAGCCACGGCAATTATCACAGCGTTGGTACAACAAAATCTGGATTAGATAGTTTTATATCTGGCCCTATCAAACCATAAAATACAAGGTTTGTAGTTTCATGGAAGGCAACCTTAACGACAACCAATGCATGAAAGGATGAAGTGTTCTGTCAGTCAGAGGAAAACAAAACCCTTAATTCATACCTGGGAGATACCTAAAGTCACAAAAAACACCATGAATTTTGGTGGAATGCATTGGAGAGATACAGAGGAGGTTAAATGTGATGAACTTGTAATTAATTCATGCTTAACCTCCATTGAGAGGAGATTCTCTGACGGACAAAGACATGTTTCTGACAAGTGCCAGCGGCAGAGCAGATAACTCTGGTTAATAATCAATAAGCTCCGGGCCAGCATGGTGTGTGCTCTTGGAAGTAGAAGTGATGCATGGTATCTATGGGGATTAGTTCTTAGAATGTAAATCATCCTTTTGTTTATTTCTATGCAATGTATATATGGTGACATGTTTTATTTAGTTTCGTAGATTACAAAGGAGGTTGTTGTTGGTTTTTGTATTATATTTGGGAATTTTTTGTTTTTAGTGGATAGAGTTGAGATGTAATTACCCACTGGCACATCTAATATATCAGTCTTATTTACCAATTACTTTGTTTTGAGCTTTCTTTATAACTCACCTTCTAGATATGTTTATATAGTTGCAATAGATATTCTTGTTTTTAATTTTTGTTCCTTTTTATTCTTTAAGAATTGTAGATTGGTAACCCGGATATTTAGTTTTAAAAGATACATTACATTGAGAAAGTTGTTTTTTTGAGATTTGATAATGAAATACAATTCATTACGGTTTGTATCATTGATTTGACACCATCATTCCACTCCGGATTTCTATTCTTCCATTGCATAAGATTCTACTACCCGTTGCAAATTCAAACGCACTACGGACTATTCAGTCTATGAAGTGCAGTTGAATTATTTTCCGAAGAAATCCGTACATTGTAGTAACAGATTATCACTAGAAGGAAAATTGCATTTTGTCATTGTTGATTTAAGAGAAGGGCATGATGACCTCAAATCCATGAAAGTTTAGCTAACTTTCATCTCATCCCACTAGCTCCCCTTTCATATTGTGCTTGAGAAATGGTTGAGTAATCGCAGAGAACAAGAGTTGGAGGAAGGGAGGGGGTACTGAGTTGGGACATTTAAACTTGGAATTATGAAAAATCCATGCAGGAACAGCTCTGTGGCACAAGGCACCCATGGGGACTTCCTGAAAGATTTTAGAAATTCAAAGTAGGTCAAGGATCCTCAAAGCAATGTCAGTCAGTGTGCCGGGACAGGGATCACTAAGACTGCAGCCAAACAATACAGGATTGTCTACAGAAGGTGGGAAAAGAGGGTCTCCGAAGCGCTCTCTCACAGCAGCGGTTCCGCTAGTCAAGCATGCGTTCCACATGAATCATTTCTGGACATAGCCTGGGCATAATCCCCCCAGTCTCTCTATGACAACTTGACGGAGAATTTTGGTGTGAGTGACAGGAGGCAAGCGATTGACAAGGCAGAAACACTTTTCTTTCTCTCTGTGACGAACAATATAAACTTACTGAGGGATTTTTGGAAACAGTTACAAAAAGTAATGATCTCTGTTACTGAATTAAGCAAACAGGACAGCTTGGATTCATAGCATGGGGAAAGCATTGTATTGAAGTTTCCCGCCACCTTTCCTAGTCATGTTGCCTCTCTGTAGAAAGACAGGATATGAGGTGCAGCATCAACAAAGGCTCTTTGTAACGTTTTCAAGAGAACAAGCAGGCATCATTGGTTTAACGTGTCTGAAATTGTGTTTTTGGTGGACAATATCATGTAACCACCATACCAATTGTGGTATTACTTCCGAACTCATCTCAAAAGATGCCCAGCTAGCCTTAAGAGGACACTAGGGTTAAAGTGGGAAAGGGGTGGAGTGGTTAAAAATTAACTTCTCTTGAACTCTTTTGCATGGCCCTCCTGGTTAACCATTTTGTTTCGTTTTAAACTAACCTAGAATCATTCACTGGGCTCTGTCGCACTAGTTCAGAGAAGACCTGCTGCCGCTTCCTGTAAGCTGCAGCATGTCACATGACCTCAGGGAGATCCTCAATGACACAAAATGCCCGGGTTCGCCCTCCAACACCCCCTCCCGGTACAGGCACCCAGGATACTGTGACTGACTGCTCAAATTACACTTTGCGGTCACAGTACATAGAGTGTCCCTTTAAGAAATGCCACTGACTGTCTCCAGGGCACTGTTGTCTTGTAGACCTCTTTCCTGCTATAGTTAGATTTGACAAATATAAGAAAATGGCATTCTGCTAAATTCATGAAGTGAATCACCCTATAATCTGTACCTTTCTTGCAGTTTTATAAGCATAGCGGAAGCACACTGTGCCTTTTACATGGAAAACATGACACTAACTAACAGCTCACTTATGATTTACAATAATCCATGTGCTTTCTTTGGTTGTAAGCTGAATTTATTCTAAATCTTAAACGGCATAACACAGATTAGAAAGAAAGAGGGAAAAAAAGGATCGGTTTGCAAAATCTCGATGTAACCGTACAGTCCAAAGAAATGCCAGCTGAGGCTGCATGTTCCAGATCGGTCCAGACAGCATCTGGTTTTAATTGCACTCGTTTTTACAGAATCTTTCTTCAAGGCATGGATTAAGGTTTAAAGCAAGTCACACTCTTGTGTTTTATAAAGGGCAATATAAAAAAATTCTGAAAGATTCTCCTCTGTGAAATAACATTTCATTAATGACATATGTGTGCTTAAAATGAGTATACCAATTATACTCTAACAAGCTTAACACAAACATTCAGTTGTACTAAATATTCCAAATCGCTCGCAACACCTTGCCAACTGGCAGATTTTAGACCTAAAATTTAATTAAATCCCACCAAAAAACCTTTCTTTCCTTGCTTTTTTGTGTTTAAGTTAGAATAATACAATATATGAAGTCATAGCTTAAATATATTAATGTAAATGATTTACAGGCCACAACAGTCTATGAAAACGTATTGAAAGCGAATTCTCTCCACGACTGTTGAAAGGTCAAACCTGTAATCATTAACTGTCCTTTTATATATGCTACATATTAGAACTCTAAAATCGAGAAGAAACTAGCTAGCGGCAAGATAAACAATTTTTATTTGCCTTTTGCTATCCAAAAATATTTTGTCACCATATGACTGCGCATTAGTAAAGGAAGATATGTTGTGGGTATGTGAAACGGGGTCATTTTGGTCTTTTCATCTTTGGAATCAGGCCCTACATGAACCTTCTAAATTGTGCATTTTGTTAAACACTGGAGTAGTAATAAGCACACATGAAGCCAGGAATTGTCACGGGTCATATGTTTCCCCCAATCTTGTCCAAACAGGAATTCAACAGGGTTTACCAGATGTACACTTTCAGTTCAGTTTGTTCTTCTTTTGTATTTTTTTTGTAGTGGTATTTCTTGGAAAGTGAGTTTTAAGGGTAAAATAACTTTAGGGTTCTGTGGAAAATGTATTGGGATATACTGTATATATATATATATATATATATATTACGTTAGTCCAACAGGGTTATTCAAAGAGACCCGAATTGCTGGCAAAAGGTAACCAAACGCTGAAATTCAGCTTTCGGTTACCTTTCCTGGCCATTCGGCTATTCAGAGAGCAGGCAGTTCGCCAATGTTGGCGAATTGCCTGCACATACGGTGCCTGTTCGGTGCCTGTTCGAGGGCAGTGAAATCCCCATAGAGAAGCAATGCTTTGGCTATTCAGAGAACAAAAACCAGCAGTGAAAAGTTGCTGAATTGCACTTCTGTTTGGTGGTTTTAGGCTAAGGTCAGACGAAAGCATTTTTAACGTGCGTTTAACCGCACGAAATCACGGCCGTGCTAGCAGCAAATGACGTCCAATGCCGGGTAACATACGAAGAACGGCCGCACGAAGGTCCGTCCGCGCAACGCAAGTGGCAAACGAACGCATTTTTTCTAGAACGTCAAACCGCTACTACTGACGTACAGAGTGCGCTGCGTCCGCATAGCGGCGTGTTTGCGTGATTGGGAGACGTCAGACGCTGCACACGTCCGGCCAACATAACGTCCAGACGCAAAAAGGGTTTTATTGATGATCCGTACAAAATCACGGACGAGAATGCGCATCGTATGACCGCTATCGCGTATTCCGTGAAAAAATACGTCCATTCGTTCGAACGCACTTTTTCACGGACAACGTGAAAAAAGGGGTTGGTCTGACCCTAGCCTAATTCGACAGGTTTATTCAGGCGAATCCCTTAGGCTTCAATGATAAAAATATTCCCGTTTTAATACAATATCTAATAAACCGTTGTTTATAATATTCTGCAGTAAAAAGTCTCTTTACTTTTAGATTTTTTAGGATCTTTTAAGCATTTTTGGGGATTTTTTTGCAAACTTTTGTTTCCGTTTTTTTGTTTTAAATTGTTTTTTCTTTTTTTCTGTAACAGCCCTTTTTATTATCATTCATTGGATCTTTTATGTAAATTTCAGACATTTTCGTTCTGTGGTTTCTTTGCAAACAGCGTTTTACTTTTCAAACATTCAACGGTTGGTTTTTTTTTCACTCCATTCATCTGCGGTGTCGGGTTTTTCCAGCGGCTGCTCTGCGCTCGGCTCCTGCTCGGGTTTCTCTGGTGTGTTCGGCGGGGTTAATCCAGATGTTTTTGCGGGTTTCGGTGTGCATTTGCCCTGGTTTTGCGGTGAGTTTTCGGTGGGTTTGCGGCGACTTTTCCCTGCATTACGGCGGCCTTGTGGTGCTTGCTGAATACACCGCAGGGTTGCAGAAATGGGATCACCAAATCGCACCGAATTGAAGAGAATGAAAAGTCACTGAACGTGCGGTGACTTTTCGATTCTCTTTGAATAACCCTGCAAAAAAAAGGTATCACTGCGCACTGCTATAATTGTGCATATATATATACACACACACCAGGAGCAGCTGCACTCAATCCTTAACATGTATATATATATTTCAGTAAAAAATCTGAATTTTATTTCCATGATCATTTAAAAAAAAAAATCAGCATTCTGACCTCTATGGCAGGGATCTCCCAGACGTTGATGGCCTACGATTCCCAGAATTCTCTGAATGTAATAGGTGACCAGAGAATCATGGTAGTTGTAGTTCAGGAACATTTGGGCCAGATTTTGAGATTATAGATATGTATGTATATATATATATATATATATATGTTTAAGGTTTCCATCCTTTATTATTAGTTTTGTAAATTATAGATTTATATGTATAGATATAGATATGTAGCACATGAGCTCTGTAAAGCAGTTCTCTGAATTGCTGGGACATGTAAATGTCTTCTAGAATTACAAACTTTATACATACATTCCTGCACGAAGAGGTGCACTCTAGGACTGAAAAAAATAAAAAAAAACACAATTTTGTAAACCATTAAAAATACTAAATCTGACGTTTCGGCTCCATCTGAGTCTTTATCAATATGTATTTATGTGAGAAAGATAGACAATATACTGAAAAATATTTAAATTAATGCAGAGGGTTATGTACATCGCTGTATATATCTATATATACATAGGCAAGAGACACAAAAGGGAAACAGAGAGCGAGAGTTATGCAAAAGGCCCTTGTTTAAAGAAATCTAGAGGACTGATAAAAAAATATCTTGCTGTACCTTACGCAGTACTGTACTCGTGTCCAAAATAAAGACAGCAAGAGGGAAGTCATAAAAGCCTTATGTATGTGAGAAATGTAGGTTTCTGTATTCCTTTAAAAGAAGTATAATTAATGTAATTGAACAGAGAGAAAACAATTGTTATGTCTATGTACATACAGTTTATTTACTGCACTGGGAAAACTGAACTAATAAAGCTATTTCAAATAAACAAAAGGGGTTATTCAGAGAGAGCTGATCTTGCCCCGAAATGTCACTGAACAGGGAGTTTTCCTTTACGGTGACATTTCAGGGCCATTCGGCTATTCAGAGAGCAGGCAGTTCGCCAAAGTTTGGCGAATTGCCAACAAGTACGGTGCCTGTTCGAAGGCAGTGAAATTCCCCATAGGGAAGCAATGGTTAATCTATTCACAGAACATCGAACAGCAGTGAAAAGTTACCGAAGCGCCTTGGTGTTCGTTCGGTTGTCTAAATCGGCAGGTTTATTCAGGCGAATCCCATAGGCGTCAATGTTAAAAATATTCCCGTCTTAATTCAATATCTAATATACCGTTTATTATTTTAATCTGCAGTAAAAAGTCTCTTTATTTATTGATTTTTTTAGGATCCTTTAGGCATTTTTGAGATGTTTTCAGCAAAATAATTCAGGTTTTTTTTTAAAACAGTTTTTTCTTATTTCTGTAGCAGACCTTTTTATTAGCATTCATAGAATTGTATATGTTAATTTCACGCAAAGTAGTTTTTTTTGCAAATAGCGTTTCAATTTTGACACCTTCAATGGGCAACATTTCAGTGCTCTCTGAATAACTCCAAAGTCTATTGCAAAAATGGCTGTGTGAGAAATTTTACCAACTTGGGTGTTTAGGAAGGATTAAATTATAAATGCTTAATAGCCCTCTAGATTGTAAACTCCTATGAGCAGGGCCCTCTACACCTCTTGTTTCCAGCATATGTCTGTTTATCTGTATTTCATTCCCTTTGGTTATTGTAAAGCGCTGCGGAAACTGTTGGCGCTATATAAATGATGACGATAATAATAATAATCACCATCATAAAAACATTTTTAAAGTTTTATTGCACTAAGTTATGGGAAAAATACATCAGACTGTAAAATTGCAGTCTACGTGATTCAATTGATACTTGGGTATCGTATATCAATAATACAAGAAAAAATAAACAAACATCATCCTTATTTTCAGTGTTTCTTTCTGTAATTTTTAAGCAGCAACATGAATGTTCTGCCCACAAGCATAAAGAATGGCTTTGGGTCAGCTATCCTTTACCCTAATTATTTATCTTGTCTTTGGAGACGAGTTCTCATTTTATCATTTTACCTCACTTTATAAAGTGTGCTACGTTCCCCAGCTAATAATCAGCACAGAGGTGATGTCACGGAGCGGGATAATAATAATTAGCTAAACTATTTAAATAATTGGATCAGTTTTGCAGAACGTGTGTCCGGTGACACTTCATTTTCCACAGCTAGATTTAGGAAATTTGAAAAAGAAAAAACTTTTAGTGTTTCTATCTACTACCTTTTGTACTTATATACAGGGTTATTCAGAGAGAGGTGAAAAGCAGGAGAATGACTGGAGAATGGAAAATTCTAGGTAATGAGAAAAAAAAATCCAGAAAATCACATTGTCTGATTTTTAAAGAATTTATTTGCATATTATGGTGGAAAAGAAGTATTTGGTCAATATCAAGAATTTTCCATTCTCCAGTCATTCTCCTACTTTTCACCGCTCTCTGAATAACCCTGATATTTTAAGTTTGATATTATGGATGTATCTTATTTTTACAGATTATTTATCTCCCTGCGGAACCATAAAAATGATACGTATATTGTAAGCATCACACAAATGCCTTCACATACCTCATACTGAGGTGTGGCTCCAAAGGATGGAATTGTGATTTAAAATATTCATTTATACATGCTGTGGGGTGATTTTTCTCTAATGATACATATTTTTTTTTTTTTTTTGCATCTGGCGCGCATTTTTCCTATTATTATTTTGCCCAGGTTTGCATTTTATGACTAAAATCAACAAGAAACATCACTTTTGTCATCTTTTGTGTTTTATCTTTCCACTGACTTTCCTGTTCTAGTTCCACATGCCTGCTCAGGAAGGCAGACGGTAGAAAAGAAACTAATTAAAAATTGGAAGTGTCTCACACTGGAGCATTTGGATGTGTTCAGTAGTGAAAAACGAGCGTCTTGTTGCAAGAAAATCAATTTTACAGTTACAGGAGCAGAATAAATAGAGGTGGTGCATTAAAGCAAATGAAAAGCCCCCTAGAACAAGGAGCACAAAGAAGAGGGCAGCCAGATAGTGGCGGCTGCTCTGAATAGTACGGGATACGGCCTCTCTGTCTGCCGCTTCATCCTGAAATCTGTTTACTTAATGTTTGGTACATGTCATACATAGTAATAATGCATGGAACAATGAGAGGTGTAGAGCGATCGCAAACGTAAAACTTCATTAACTGTTTCAAAAGCAAATGTTTATCCATAGCATTAGAATTCCGCTGATGGCAGAAACCTATCTAAAACGCAACAGCCACGTTTCTTAAGTCTTTTGACTAGACAGATTAGCAAGAGGAAGTAAGAGTTTATTGCGAACTGAGAGGTAAATTTACCAAACAAGATGGAGCAGGCTTGAGCGAATATTATGAGTATGTTAAATATTTAGACATTACTCCTCATGGTTTGACATTAGGACTTTAATAGTTTGATCAGGAGAAATGTGTAAGTATATGATCCAATAATGTGACTTTATAGGCCTATATTTGTTAAAAGTAAAGGTTTTCAGAATCAAACTGGAGTGAGAATAAAAAAACACAGGTGCTGTCTCTCCATATCTTCATTCCATGATCCACTGTTCCCTGCTTCATGAGCTTATGCACATGGCCAGAACATGCCCATCGGGGCTCCGATGGGATCATGGAACCCCCATCGATGGCACTTTATGTGGAACAGCACATTCAATTCTCCCTTCTGCACATAACCTGCCAGTATTTGCCGTGCCGGAGTTATACAATCTTTTGGTGAATGGAAATCAGGATGCCACTGTGTGTGCCTTCTACTGGAACTGGAGGACTGGCTGACTTGGGTTCTCAGAGGAACATGTGGGCGCCACATAACTCCATGTTGCAGGTCCTGACCCTTATCACATATAGACACTTATATTAGTATCATTATTATGATTTCTATAGCGGCGACAGTTTCCGCAGCGCTTTTCAATAACCAATGGGAATGAGACAACATTAAAAGTAACATAGAAACAGAAACAAGTGCATAAAGAGTGTAAAATCTAGAGGACATGAATGAGATTCAGGAAGGAGGCATAGGAGATTTTTAAAATTTGCTCCTAAGAGCAGTATGGGCATCAGAATGAATTTCTCACTATTTTTGATACTCAGATGGTTACTCCTGTACTTAGTTTAGTTTTGTGGTTTGGTACCAGCTTACACTTTAAATAATATTTTTTAATTTGCCCTAGAATTTCCTCACTATTTAATATTATTGTGACTATAAGGAAACAATCTAAAATGTGTTTTCATATAGTGAAAATGACACTCCAGGATGGAGTTGATTGGAGTTGTACTATATTATATATATATATATAGTTATATTATAAATAAGGTAAATGTTAATTAAAAACTTAGGGCCACATTACATTCTTCGTGCTAACATTAGCGCTCACCTGCACCCACAATGCATGCACCTTTTCTAGCGCCTGCATTGTAATATCGCGTTAAAACGGGGGCGCAAAGGAGAAACCTACAGACGCAGGTTTTTCTCCCTAGCGTCCCCATTTTAGCACGGCGATTGTAATGATGCCCCTAGAATATTAATGGAAGGAGTGATTGAAAACTGACATGGGTCTGGAAACTTCTCCTGTTTTCTTTGAATTTAATGTATATCAAAAATCAGCAGGCCACACCAGGAGCTCGACCATATAAAAATATTTATTGTGGAGTAGCCACAGGGGTAGTAGATACAAGCGACGTTTCGGCGAAGTGCATTTGTCATGCCTAATCCATACACTCCCATAGACTTCTTATATACATATGTGCAGCAATCAATTAACAAACAATTAAAAAACCTGAAAAACCTCATTCAGCAGATGGAATAGCTGCTACTAACCCCTTATATTGACCTTGGTCAATCTGTATACAGCAATATTCTAACATTGATAGACATAGGGGAACTCTTAAAAAATACATTATTATAAACTAGACAAAATCAAATAAACATCTCTAAACTAAACTCTTAAGACCTCGTAGCCACAATGTATCCGACTTCTCCTGTTTTCTTTGAATTTAAGTTATGTGAAATGTCAGCCTTTGTCGGCGCTGCAGTGCCACCAAATTTTTGCTGGTGATGGTAACACCAGCACACACAGGCGCCTTGTGAATAACCCCTCCATCTTTTTCCGCTTCTCTTTCTCTCATCCTCTCACTTTCTCTTGGTGGATGTGTCTAACCTAAGACAGACATTGAAAGGCTGTATAAAGAGGGGGTGTTTCAAGCGCTCTCACGTGCATGGTTGGAATTGAAGACGGTGTTTTTGGCCATGGACAACAGGAGACTCGCATAATGACCAGCTTGCAGCTTTACTAGCACAGATGGATGAATTCCATCTGCAGTTTGGCTCTGACTCAGTTCGCCCTCTTATCAACATTGCTGCTGGAGTAGTCTCATCCACCTCCACAGCAAACGTGCAAATCCGACTTCAGGGATGGAGGTGGGTGTGATGGAGAAAGTGCCAGTGATAGAAGGGCTAGGAGGACTCGGCCTCCTATCAATTATAGCCCCAGGTCAGTGGGGAGGTCCAGAGCACCAACGGAGTGAGAAGATCCAAGGAATAGTTAAACCACAGCTAGTCTCAGCTGGATTTGATCCTTCCACAGCACAGAGCAGAGACAGACGACACAGAGTGCAGGAGACAACTGTGAAGACCTTACCTGAACACCGTAACTCTACTGCAGTGACTTCAGCTAGAATAACAGGAGACTAGCAGTGGCATGAGAAGCGTGTACTACCAGGAAGATCTTACATGTCTCTGATCGCCAGAGACATGGGAATGGCGCAATGGCTTAGGAAGGCGACTGGCAATCAGAGACATGAGAAGGAAGATCTCATACTATGCTGCATGCATGTGAGGCAGCATTTTCTGACAGAAGATCCGAGGTGGACAAGGAGGACAGATCTAGTAAAGAGGATGAAAGCCAGCCACGGAGTTTGACATTGGAAAATCATGTTGGTGGGTTGCAGGCCCCTAGCACTAGGAGTTATATAAGGGATCATGTGGTGCATTAGGTGATTTGGAAAGCTTTAATAAGCTAACACGTATTAAAGGTCTGGCTAACACTTGAATCCTGCTTGGAAGTGCTGCAGGGTGCAAGGAAGCCCTCGGGGTGGTTTCCTCTGCTACAGGTGTAATTTCACAAGGTGTCCATGATGTTTCTCTTTATTTAATATTGAAACCGCTTTGTTTACTGTTTCAACTCATTCCGTTACCGCTACTAATGTTACCTTATCTGCTCAGTTGCCTGTAGATCAAGTCAGTTTATCTACAAACTTATTTCTGTCACAAATGTTTACTAAAAATTCTATGGGCTATGCTACAACATTATCAGAGACATCTCTTACTAATTTCAGTTACAGTTGCAAGCTTTTATAAAGTACTAACAAGTTCCATAGCACTGTAAAATGGGAGAGGCAGAATAACAAATATACATACAAGTTAAACACAGAACAGTAGGAGAGAGGACCCTGCTCGAGAGCTTACAATCTAAGAAGAGAGGGGTGACACACTAGGTGAGGGTAAATAGAGAACATGAAGAAATGGGGTGCATGTGGGCTGGGTGGGAAGATGGTGTAAGAAATGAACAGTGGGGGATTAAGTAGTGAGTCAATAAGCTTCTCTAAGTAATGTGTTTTCAGAGACTTCTTGAAGGACTGGAGAGTCGGGGAGAGTCTAATGTTGTGGGGGAGGGAGTTCTATAGAAGAGGGCAGCTCGACAGAAGTCCTGAAGGTGAGAGTTGGGGATGGGGGTACGAGGAAACGATAATGTCATATCATTGGCAGAGCAAAGTGGCCAAGATGGGATGTACCTGTTAATAAGGGAGGAGATGTAGGCAGGGGTGCGGTTATGGAGAGTTTTGTACATGAGCACCAATATTTTGAATTGGATTCTGAAGGAAACAGGGAGCCAGTATAGAGATTGACAAACGGACAAGGTGCGGGAGGTGAAGTGGATGAACCTGGCACAGGCATTCATAACAGACTGCAGAGAGAGAATCTGGGATCTCTTAAGGACAGAGAGAAGGAGGTTACCATAGTCAAGGCGGGAGATAATAAGAGCTTGGATGTGCGTTTTAGCAGAGTCCTGATTAAGACAGGGACGAACGTTTGCAATGTTTTTTTAGGTTGAAGCAGCAGGATTTGGTTAGCGACTGAATGTGAGGATTGAAGGAGAGATAACTTACCTCCAGTTACTAATTTTGCACAAGTAGCTCAATGGCCTACAGTCATATGGGCCTCCCTCTGCTGCTATTTTAACACAGGCCCCTTCCTTATATTCTGTTTTGAGTCCTGCTCCTTATGTTTCTGCACCGTTATATTTTGCTTCTCAGTTTGGTTCAGACACTACTGCTGCTACGTCAATGCCTACAACTCTGGGTAGGACATGCAAATGAGGTCTCCAGGAGAGTTCTGTGTTAAAACAGAGACCTCATTTGCATCATGTCCTACCCAGAGTTCCTTGCTGCATATGGGGAATGTAGCACATGAGCTCTATGACCAAAGCTGTTCTCTGACTTGCTGGGATGTGTAAATGTCTTCTACAATTATAAACGTTATTATTTGTTATGTGGAAGTTTATAATCTAATTTTTTGCCCTCCACCATACATTGATTGTTTATTGATTTGCCCTCCGGGCTAAAGCACCAAATAGCAATGAGTCACAACCTATCTCCTTGTCAGGGTAGCACCTGGCGTGGGCCATGGTGGGACACAATGTTCAGGGGGTCTGAGCATAGTATGCAGGGAAACACACAGCTGGTACCTTGGTGTAAGCAGATACAGGGTAGTTCCAAGGTGCAGTACAAGAGCGAGAAATCCGGAGAGTGGTCAGTGAGCGATCCAAGCTCAATCGGCTGTTACAAGGCAGTGGTCGGTGTTTGCCACACAGTGGTCGGGGGTTTGCTACACAATGAATCAGAAGCAAGCAGGGATATGACTGAACAGATAGGGATACAGACTCAATACTGAGGCAAGGTACACAGGGGGGAGTGGTCCTTTATGGACACAGGTAAGGGTGTGTTTTGTGCATTAACTGGTTGTGTACTGGTTGTTAGTGCTTCCTTGAGGGCAGCACCTTTCATGCATCTGGTTCAGGAGCAGGCACGGATCCTGATAGCACCCCCTCCTCAAGGGGTGATCTCCAGGAGTCCAAGACTTCGTCGAAAGCTGGGCATCGGCAGGTAGAAGAAATGCACATAGTCGAATACAGGGTCACCCCAGTGGTTGACGGGACAGGTAGTCACTGCACCACTGGAAGGCAGAATAGGAGTCGTGACAACCAGGGGCACCATTGGAGCATTGAGCAGTCTGAGGGCCATCCTTGGGAATGGAATGACACATGTGAGTGGCAGGATTTGCAGAGTACGTAGTGCCCACAAACGTTGACGGTGTTGGGGTAGACTGTACTACGTCCTGGGGTACTGTATTATCAGTCTGTGTGCGCTTCTTTCTGTAAGGATCCTGATCCATGCAGGGCAGCACCCTTCCAAATCCTGCACTTCGTGTCATTCCTGTTTCCAGCGCTGTGTTCCAGCAGCTAAATAGTTAATACACCAAAACACACACTCACAAACTCCAGGTCATCTGACCTCTCTGTTAATAAAAGTGCCACACCCCTTCTGTTCCCTGCTTAAACATTAGTTGTATCTGCTCTCAGCAAGAGAGAACCTATGTTGTGGCTTTCCTGTGGTTTCCTGAAAACCAAACCCTGCCGTGCTACCAACCCTTCCGTGTGTGTTTCCAGACCCTCCGGTATCCTGTGTATGCAAGACCCTGCTGTCCCAGTCTGTTTCCTGATTTCCCCTACATCAAGTTTATTTGTTTTTGCTGCCTCCAGCAGCAACCTCGCCCCTCACCGCAGACCCCTTGTTTTGGCATCACCGCATCCCGGGCTCAGAATCCTGCATTTTCTGTACCACCCCGGTACAGTACCTGACAGAATGTTTAACCACTTCAATGCTAAGGACGCGCTCAGCGCGTCCTCAGCATTGCCCCTGGTATGCGGAGGACGCGCTGAGCGCGTCCTCGCATTGGGGTCAGCGTTCGGCCGGGTTCCGGCCGATCGCTGGCCCCTCCGGTGCGGGCTGACATCCTGGATGTCAGCCCGGCATCCGGAGCAGTGGCCGCCATTGTTATGTGTCATCGCGCCCCCGCGATGACACATAATTCAGGCGCCCCCCCGCATGTGCGGAGGAGGCGCCTGAAAGGGAGGGGGGGAGGTCCTTCGGACCTCTCTCCCTCCCGATCGGCGGCTCACAGGGGCTTAACCCAGGCATCATTTGGAAGGGCACAGCCTGCCCTTCCAAATGATGCCTGGCATTAACCCCTGGGGAGCTGGATCGCAAATCGGCGCTGAAAAGCGCCGATTTGCGATCCTTCCCGGGAGCTGGCCGACATCTTGGATGTCGGCCAAGCTTCCGGGAACTCCCCCAGAGGACTGGCGTCATCGTGCGCAGCACGATGACGCCAGTCCTAGCATTAACCCCTAACTGCCACGAAGTGTGGAGATAGGGAGTTCCAATGAACTCCCTATCTCCCGATCCGTGGCAGTTAGGGGTTAAATTTTGATATCGTTGGATCGGCCAGAGCATGGCCGTTCCAACGATACCAAACATGAAAGTAAAAAAAAATGTAAAAAAAAATAAAAAAATAAAAATAAAAATAAAAAAAATTAAAAAAAAAAATTAAAAAAAAAAAATAAACACTTTTTTTTTTTGTTTTTTGTTTTGTTAATGCAGCAATATTGTTCCCATTTCAATTATAATGTGAACAATAATGCTGCATTAACGATTTTTGTATGCGGTGCGTTTGTTAAAAATGGTGTCATTTTCCCCAAAAAAAAATGTAACGAGACCCCATCTCTAATTTTTTTAACAAGCGCACCCCATACAAAATATAACCGCAATTGCTCGCATGTTAAAATGTGGAAAAAAACACTTTACACGCTGTAAATTATTGAAAATACATATTTTATTGCATTTTTTGTTATAATATACAAACATGACATAACGTATACATATAATAATGACATATTATGAATCTACCGAGTCTGACGGAAAGAACGATATATAATATGTCGATGTCATATACTAAAATAAGCCTTCAAAACAGGTTTAAACATGATGCGCAAAACAGGTAAAAAATGACCTCAGCACAGGGGCGGGAAAAGCCTCAGCAGCGAAAGGGTTAAGCCTAATGCTGAACCTGCGGTGATTCATTTCGTGGTGGAGCTGGTAAAGAAAACCCTGCAAGAAATGTTTGCACACCTGACTGAATTCATGAAGGAGCTGCTACAGTCTATGTGGGGCTCATCAGACAAGGTGTGCACTCCTGCAAGAAAAGCCTATGGACCGCTATCACCACAGGAACGTGCCAGGAGACAAGCTGAAGGTTTGTGCCTGTACTGTGCCGCTCCAACCCACTGGCTGACCAGCTGTCCCATAAGGCCAACCAAGCACCCAGCCCCAGTACACAAACCTGCACAGGTGTCCAAGTCTGCCCTGGTGAGACCTCCGGTACCTAGGCCTGCCCCGGTACCAAGACCAGCACCTGCTGCTCCCAAACCGGGTCCTGGAAAACCCGCAGCTCCCAAACCGGCTCCTGGAAAAGCAGCAGCTCCCAAGCCGGCACCCAGAAGAACCCCGGTACCAAAGCTGTCACCTCTGCCTAAACTGGCTCCTAGAAAGCCTGCGGTACCCACACCTGCCCCCAGGAGAACCCTGGTAGCAAGGCTGTCATCCCTACCCAAGCCGGCTCCTAGAAAAACCCTGGTGCATGAATATGTTGCCATGGAGACTGAAAATACTGTGCCAGCAGAACCTGATCCCATGGACTTTCAGCCACCTCTAACCAGCATGGAGCCAGTTTTTGGTGCTGTTGATTCATCCATAGGATTTCCAGCACTTGTTGCAACTGTTACAGACCTTGTAGCCCAGGTTGGTACTTATACTGAAGTTATGCGGAAACTCCGGTGCAACCATGAAATCTTGCAGTCACAGTTGCAGGAGATCCAGACCTCCGCCCAAGTACCGCTGCCAGAGAACAACACTGGTATCCTCAACCCACAGCCCTTGGTGGGTGAACCCCAAACTTCGGTAATGGACAAGGATGCGGTGAATATAGAATGTGAAACATCACCTGGTCAAAAAGGGATATACCTGTGCACCTTTACCTCTGTACCGGCTGCCAGTCCAAACACTTACCAGTATGAATCCATTGCTTTCAGGAGGACCCCAGGAGTGACCAAGATGGACTCTCCTATCCCCCACATCCCCTGGATTAAGACCTCATGTTCCTTGGCACTCCATCCGTCTCCAGTTGTCATTTCTCCCAGATGTTCGTTTTCTGATGTGGACTCCATTCCGGAGTTTCAAAGGCTGTGTCTTACCCATGTTCCTGGTGATACTGAGTCACAGACTGTCCTAAGCAATCAAGAATCATCTGGGGAAGAAAGATCAAGTTCGCTGGTATACCTGGCACAGAACCAGAAAACCACCAAAACTAAATCAAGGAGACGGCAAAGGAAGACCCGTGCCCAAGCTGGCAGTGCCAATTCTTGAGCGCCCAGAGGTCACTCCTTTAAAAGGGGGATTATGTAAGGATCCTGATCCATGCAGGGCAGCACCCTTCCAAATCCTGCACTTCGTGTCATTCCTGTTTCCAGCACTGTGTTCCAGCAGCTAAATAGTTAATGCACCAAAACACACACTCACACACTCCAGGTCATCTGACCTCTCTGTTAATAAAAGTGCCACACCCCTTCTGCTCCCTGCTTAAACATTAGTTGTATCTGCTCTCAGCAAGAGAGAACCTATGTTGTGGCTTTCCTGTGGTTTCCTGAAAACCAAACCCTGCCGTGCTACCAACCCTTCCGTGTGTGTTTCCAGACCCTCCGGTATCCTGTGTATGCAAGACCCTGCTGTCCCAGTCTGTTTCCTGATTTCCCCTACATCAAGTTTATTTGTTTTTGCTGCCTCCAGCAGCAACCTCGCCCCTCACCGCAGACCCCTTGTTTTGGCATCACCGCATCCCGGGCTCAGAATCCTGCATTTTCTGTACCACCCCGGTACAGTACCTGACACTTTCTTTGGCGCCTCTGTGTCCTAGATTTGGACTCTTTGCAACTCTCGCCCTCCAGGGCGAGATGGGCAGCAGGACTGTCTGAGCTGACAGTGCTGATACAGTGAGATAGCACCATGATAGGAACTTCTTTTCCTCATGGTTCATCAGCACAGGAGTCGCCGCTGTGGCATGAAGTCCCACTGTGGTTTCCGATGGGGAAGAGTGGTGATAGCCCCCACATACCCTGTACGTTGACCTGTGGATCCCATGGAGCGTTGAGCAGCCTGCAGCTGAGACTCACCATCAGCGTCTATGGTGTCCCAATCATCAGACCTGGGGTCATGTGGAAGATAGTTCCAGGAGGACGGCAGAGGATCTTGCTGGCTGGGAGTGATAGGATTCACCATCAGGGTCAAGGTGGCAGTCTTGGGCTGATTTGCAGCTTCTCTGCTCTTCAGCGCCTCTTCAAACCTTGCCAAGTCTTTCTTGCGTATTACAGTCCCAATGGATGCGTATACACAATCCTGAGTTAGAGGTTCTGCTCTAATGGGGTCCTGGATCAGGTGGGCTGTAGCGGATTCTGGAACTGGGTTAGCAGCATAAGCAGCACTGCCAATAAGGTGCTGCATGGTTGTAATGGGAGTTAGCCCTGGGGTCTGAATTGACATAATCTCCATAGGAGTTGGAGGCTCTGGCTCCACAGATAAGGTCGTCTCATAGTCCATAGGGGTTACAGGTTCACCCTCCTCTTCAGGGTTAGCCTCTAGAGGCATTATATCGCTGGGCACAGCAGGCACAGGTACAGGAGGTTTGGAGAGCAGATGCCTGCTGGCAGCAGGATGGATACAGGGGGCCTTCTGAGTGCGGGCTTGTGAACACGAACAGGCCTGGGTTTTTTGGCTGGCTTAGGAGCTGCTGCAGGTGTAGACACTGGAGCTGGCCTTGAGATTGCAGCAGGCCTAAGCACAGGAGCTTGCCTTTTGGGAGGGCCTTACGGGGCAATTCACAAGCAAGTGGGTGGAGCCCCCGCAATACATACACAGACCAGCGGCTCTCCTCCGGGCACGCTCCTCAGGAGACAGTGGGCCTTTACTTTTTCTCACAGGGGGAACACACACCTTGGTGGAGGAGTTTCTTAGAGAGTCCATTAGTTGTCATAGATCTTCCAGTACCACACACAGCTGATAGGACATCTTATCCAGGACTGGTAGTAACCCCGCGGGCACAGTTGTTGGCCTCAGTATTCTGTCAGGGTGGCAACTGGCGTGGGCCATAGTGGGACACAACGTTTAGGGGGTCTGAGCATAGTATGCAGGGAAACACACAGTACACCTTGGTGTAAGCAGATACAGGGTAGTTCCAAGGCGCAGTACAAGAGAGAGTAATCCGGAGAGTGGTCAGTGGGTGATTCAAGGTCAATGGGCTGTTACAAGGCAGTGGTCGGTGGGCAAAGCAGTGGGGTCTGGTACACAATGAATCAGGAGCAAGCAGGGATATGACTGAACAGGTAGGGATACAGACTCAATACTGAGGCGAGGTACACAGGGGGAGTGGTCCTTTATGGACACAGGTAAGGGTGTGGTGTGTTTTGTGCATTAACTGGTTGTGTAATGGTTGTTAGTGCTTCCTTGAGGGCAGCACTTTTCATGCAGTTGGTTCAGGAGCAAGCACGGATCCTGATACTCCTGCTGGTGATGAGGGCATAATAAGCCCGAAATAGCTGTCAGGAGTGGTTGTGACTCATTGCATAACCTGACCTTTGCTAAAAAGCCATCTAGTCTGGCATTGCACTGGCAAGGAGGGTTCTGTGTTACAACAGACCCTGTATGCAAAAAAGTGAGAATTTGGAGACCAAATTTGCATGTGCTACCCAGGGTTCCTTGCTGTATATGGGGAACGTAGCAAATGAGTTCTATGGGCAAAGCAGTTCTCTGAATTGCTGGGATGTGTAAATGTCTCCTACAATTATAAACATTATCAGGTCTATTCACTAAAGGGGAAACTCAGGAGAATGACTAGAGAAGTGAAAATTCTAGGTCTAAATAGCCAAACCAGAAAAATTCTCCCATTTATCTCACTTTCCAAATCGGCTATTTGATCTAGCTTGTTCTATATTCCTGCCAATTCACCTGAGTTTCACCTTTTAGTGAATAGACCTGTATATATATGTATATATACAGTTATGTTCAAAAATATTCAACCCCCAATGCTGTAAAGGGTTTTAGGGAATTTAGTGTACATTTGTAATTGTTTTCAGAATAAAATCCTACAAGGACTTTTTAAAGAACCATATGCAACTAAAATGACATCAATTGGTTTTGTAATACAGTAGTACATGTTTCTTTTGTGAATTCTTCATTGACACAATTATTCAACCCCTTAAAGACTACCACTCTGAAGAACAGAGGTTCATTCAAGTGTTTTCAATCAGGTATTGAAAACACCTGTGGATGTCACGGAGCAGCAATTAAGCATAATAAGCACCAATTAGGCAGCTTTAAAATGACTGTTATACTCAGCTCCTTCTAGACATTTACTGGTGTGGTTACAAACATGGTGAAGTCAAGAGAATGGTCCAGGAAGACAAGAGAAGAGGTGATTACTCTTCACAGGAAGGGCAATGGCTATAAGAAGATTGCAAAGATGTTAAACATACCAAGAGAGACAATAGGAAGCATCATTCGCAAATTCAAGGCAAAGGGCACTGTTGAAACACTACCTGGTCGTGGCAGAAAGAAGATGCTGATTTCGACTGCTGTGCGCTACCTGAGGCTAGGGTCAGACGAACGCATTTTTATGTTGTCTGTGAAAAAGTGCGTTCGAACGAATGGACGCATTTTTTCACAGAATACGTGATAGTGGTCATACTATGCGCATTTTCGTCCGTGATTTTGTACGGATCATCAATAAAACACTTTTTGTGTCTGGACGTTATGTTGGCCGGACATTAGCAGCGTCTGACGTCTCCTAATCACGCACACACGCCGCTAGCGGACGCAGCGCACTCTGTACGTCAGTACCTGCGGTTTCACGTTCTCGAAAAAATGCGTTCATTTTCCACTTGCGTTGCGCAGCCGGACTTTTGTGCGACCGTACTTCGTATATTGGCCGTCATTGCCCGGCATCTGCTGCTAGTGCGGCCGTGATTAAGTGCGGCTGCACGCGCGTTCGCACTGCCTCAGTCTGACCCTAGCCTGAAGCGTAGAGTGGAGAAAAGTCCCCGTGTGACTGCTGAGGAACTGAGAAAAGATTTGTCAGATGTGGGTACTGAAGTTTCAGCTCAGACAATACGGCGCACACTGCGTAATGAAGGCCTCCATGCCAGAACTCCCAGGTACACCCCCTTGCTGTCTCCAAAGAATAAGAAGAGTCGACTGAAGTATGCCAAAAGTCATGTGGACAAACCACAGAAGTTTTGGGATAGTGTTCTGTGGACTGATGAAACAAAATTAGAACTGTTTGAGCCCATGGATCAACGCTATGTTTGGAGGAGGAAGAACAAGGCCTATGAAGAAAAGAACACCTTGCCTACTGTGAAGCATGGCGGGGGGTCAATCATGCTTTGGGGCTGTTTTGCTTCTGCAGGTACAGGGAAGCTTCAGCGTGTGCAAGGTACCATGAATTCTCTTCAGTACCAGGAGATATTGGATTACAATGTGATGCAGTCCGTCACAAACCTGAGGCTTGGGAGACGTTGGACCTTTCAACAGGACAATGATCCCAAGCATACCTCCAAGTCCACTAGAGCATGGTTGCAGGATTAAAGGCTGGAACATTTTGGAGTGGCCATCGCAGTCACCTGACTTAAATCCGATTGAGAACCTCTGGTGGGACTTAAAGAAAGCAGTTGCAGTGCGCAAGCCTAAGAATGTGACTGAACTGGAGGCTTTTGCCCATGATGAATGGGGAAGATACCCGTAGATCGCTGCAAGACACTTGTGTCAAGCTATGCTTCACGTTTAAAAGCTGTTATAACTGTAAAAGGATGTTGTACTAAGTACTAAGATTGAATGTCACTTGGGGGTTGAATAAAACTGATAATGATGTGAGCACAGAAAAGACATTTGTGGTATTTCATTATAAATGTTATGTTATATTTGTCTGACCTACACGTGCCTCTTTGATTTAATTGTAAGCAAGATGACTGAATGATCAAAATCTATGTCAAACTGGCCAAAACACTCAATTTCAGTGGGGGTTGAATAATTTTGAACACAACTGTATATATATATACAGTATATAGATACAGAAAATTATAGAAAATAAAAAAATAGATAAAACAGGAAAACATGGACAGACAAAAAAGATAGGTACAGTATATACAAGATATAAAAGAAAGATGGATAGTCAGATGATAGACAGGAAAAAGAAAATAGAAAGCCAATTTATAAAAACGTAGACAGGAATAAAATAGATATAGACAGTAGACATGTGCACAGCACAAAATTTTGTTTTGAACTAATGGATTAGTCCTAAAATGCAATGTATTTAGTTGCTAAAGAAATTCGTTTTCAGTTCTTTAGTATGAAAACTAATTTCATTCATCCGAAAACCAGTGGATACAATTACTATTGTAGTGGCTCCTCAGAGGGCTGAGATCGCTGCTTGTTACAGTATCTCTCACTCTCAGCACAATGTGTCAGGCAAAGCTGTTACAGTAACTGACTGCTGCTCATCACAGCGCTCAGAGTTTCAGTAAAACTAGTAAATAATATTTTTATATATAAGAGGTTATAACAATATTATTTCCTTGTTTTACTGAAACTCCGAGCGCTGTTACAGTCAGTTACTGTAACAGCTGAGCCTGATACATTGTACTGAGAGATAATATAACAAGCAGCCGATCTCAGCGCTCACAGCCACTGGATTTAAAGGGCTAAAATAAAAAGGCTCCTCTCTGTATAATGTATAGAACATCCTCCTGCATTAATTAATACCCCTCTCTGTATAATGTATAGAACATCCTCCTGAATTAATTAATGCCCCTCTCTGTATAGAACATCCTACTCAGTAGGACCTACTGCATTGGCATGTGGAGGGTGCAGAACTTCGGAATGCAATGCTTATCCAGCACAGGAGAGGGAACTTTTACTTAAACTTTGTATCTCTGTGGGGAGAGAGACAGGAATATAAAAGCAGGGGAGAGGGAATATATTAACGTAAATCGGTCTGAAAGCTCAGAGAAGAGATGACTGGTTCAAATTTATTTTTATAATAAAATAAAGCACTTTAAATACAGGGAAAACATTTAAATAAATCACACTGAAGGCTCATAATGACAGAGTAACTGAGAGCTGGATACTAAATGTATCAGATGTAAAAAACCCTTTATAACAAGCAACTTTATATAAAACGTGTGTTATAGATGAGGAAAGGGGGATAGTGCTCCTGGATAATATTAAATGTATCATAGAAACATAGAAACATAGAAAAAATGTCAGCAGATAAGAACCTTTCGGCCCATCTAGTCTGCCCAATTACATGGATACTTAACCTGGATTTATCTTTTGTTTAGGATAGCCTTATGCCTATCCCATGCTTGCTTAAATTCAATTACTGTTTTGGCCTCTACCACTTCTACTGGAAGACTGTTCCATGTATCCACCACCCTCTCAGTAAAATAATGCTTCCTGATGTTACTTTTAAACCTTTGCCCCTCTAATCTAAGACTATGTCCTCTTGTTTTGCTATTTTGTTTCCTTTTAAATATACTCCCTTCCTCTACCTTGTGGATTCCCTTTACGTATTTAAATGTTTCTATCATATCTCCTCTGTCTCGTCTTTTTCCAAGCTGTACATGTTAAGATCATTAAGCCTTTCCTGGTAACTTTTCTCCTTCAAGCCGTACACCATTTTAGTAGCCCTTCTCTGAACTCTCTCTAAGATGTCTATATCCTTCTGGAGATACGGTCTCCAGTACTGCACACAGTACTCCAAGTGAGGTCTCACCAGTGCTCTGTACAGTGGCATGAGCACTTCCCTTTTCCTACTGCTAATACCTCTCCCTACACAACCAAGCATTCTGCTAGCATTTCCTGCTGCTCTATTACATTGACTACTTACCCTTAGATCCTCTGAAATAATGACCCCTAAATCCCTTTCCTCAGATGTTGAGGTTAGGACTGTATCAAATATTCTATATTCAGCCTTGGGTTTTTACGTCCCAGGTGCATTATCTTGCACTTATCCACATTAAAACTCAATTGCCACAACTCCGACCATTTTTTTAGTTTACCTAAATCATTTGTCATTTGGCTGAACCCTCCAGGAACGTCAACCCTGTTGCAAATCTTTGTGTCATCAGCAAAAAGACATACTTTTCCATTAATACCTTCTGCAATATCACTAATAAAAATATTAAAGAGAATGGGTCCAAGTACTGACCCCTGAGGTACCCCACTGGTAACAAGACCTTGTGCCGAATAAACTCCATTTACCACAACCCTCTGTTGTCTGTCACTCAGCCACTGCCTAATCCAGTCAACAATATTGGAATCTAAACTCAAAGATTGCAATTTATTGATAAGCCTTCTATGCGGAACAGTATCAAAAGCCTTACTGAAATCTAAATAAGCAATGTCTACTGCACCACCTGTGTCTATTATTTTTGTTACCCAATCAAAAAAATCAATAAGATTAGTTTGGCATGATCTCCCTGAGGTAAACCCATGTTGTTTCTGATCCTGTAATCTATGTGTTTTTAGATGTTCAACAATCCTTTCCTTTAACATGGTTTCCATTAATTTCCCCACTACTGACGTAAGACTAACTGGCCTATAGTTCCCCGATTCCTCCCTACTACCCTTCTTGTAAATGGGCACAACATTTGCTAATTTCCAGTCTTCTGGGACGACTCCCGTTAACAAGGATTGGTTAAATAAATCGGTTAATGATTTTGCTATTACATCACTGAGCTCTTTTAATAATTTAGGGTGGATCCCATCAGGCCCCATTGACTTATTTGTCTTTACTTTAGACAGCTGCTGTAGAACCTCCTCCTCTGTAAACTGATATGTAAATGTCTCTTTAGTGTTCTCTCCTAACTGAGGTCCCTTTCCTTCCTTTTCTTCTGCAAAGACTGAACAAAAATATTCATTGAGGCTGTCAGCGAGACCTTTATCCTCTTCTACATACCTTCCTTCCTTTGTTTTTAATCTAACTAATCCTTGTTTTACTTTTCTTTTCTCGTTTATGTATCTAAAAAATGTTTTGTCCCCCTTTTTTACTGACTGAGCTATTTTCTCTTCTGCGTGTGCTTTGGAAGCTCTTATAAATTGCTTTGCCTCTTTCTGCCTAATCTTACAGGTTTGCCTATCTTCTTCACTCTGAGTTGTTTTATAATTATTGAATGCTATCTTTTTGTTCTTCACTATTTTGGCCACTTCTGCAGAGTACCACAGTGGTTTCTTCCCTTTTTTGTTTTTGCTAACAAGCCGAATGCAATTTCCTGTGGCCTTCAATAATGCTTCCTTTAAATAATCCCATTTCTCCTGGACTCCCTTTAAACTCCTCCAGTCTGATAATGACTCCTTCACACAAAATCTCACTTTAGAAAAATCTGTTTTTTTTAAAGTCTAAAACTTTCGTTCTTGTGTGGTGCGGCTCCATCCCTGTTGTTATATTAAACCATACTGACTGGTGATCACTAGATCCCAAATTTTCACCTACAACAACGTCTGATACCAAACCTCCATTTGTGAGTATTAAATCCAATATGGCCTCTTTACGGGTCGGCTCCTCAACTACTTGTGTTAGAGATAATCCCAGTAGGGAGTTTAGAATATTTGTACTCCTGGTGCACCCAGCTGTTTTGGTTTTCCAGTTCACATCAGGAAGATTAAAGTCCCCCATGATAATAACTTCCCCCTTCATTGCCATTTTGGCTATATCCTCAACCAGCAGATTATCTAGTTCTTCTGCTTGTCCAGGGGGTCTATAGATCACACCTACACGAGCTACTGTATGATTGCCAAATGTTAGCGTAACCCAAACTGACTCTATGTTCACCTCGCTCACTTTTATTTGGTTCGTTTTTATGTTGTTTTTCACATACAGGGCCACTCCTCCTCCTTTCCTACCTTCTCTGTCTTTTCTATATAAAGAGTACCCCGGTATTGTTATGTCCCAGTTATTTTTCTCACTGAACCATGTCTCAGTAACCGCCACTAAATCTACTTTTTCAGCTGCCATCATTGCCTCTAGTTCATTGATTTTATTGACTAAACTGCGAGCATTTGTAGACACGACTCTGAGCTTGTCATTTTTTACCTCGCATGTTGCTTGCACCCTCCGATTTAGTTTTGGGGGACAATCGGGCAGATTGTTTTTTACCCTTTTGTCCCCCCTCCTAGTTTAAATATTTCTTTGCGAAACCTTTGAACTTCTCACTGAGAACATATGTTCCCCTATGAGTAAGATGCAAACCATCTTTTTTATACAGTTCCTTTCTGCTCCAATTAGAGCTATCATGGGACACAAAGCCAAATCCTTGCTCCCGACACCATTCCCGAAGCCACAAATTGAATTCCCTATTGCACATCTGCCTATCTTGAATGTTATGCACAGGCAAAACTTCAGAGAATGACACAGTGGACGCAATCTGCTGTATTTCACCTCCAAGAACACAAAAATCTTCCTTAATCTCAGAAACCTCATTGCTAGCCAAGTCATTTGTCCCTAGATGGACTAGAACGTCCACTTCCCCTTGTTGCTTTGCTTGTTTGACAATATTGAGAATACGTCTCTTGTCTCTACGAGCAGTAGCCCCAGGAAGACATCTCACCAAACCACTACTCTCCAGCTCAACACCTCTTATGATAGAATCACCCAGCAACAATTGCCTTCTATCAAGTCCCACCTTTTCATTTTTGTCCTTGGTTGCAGTGCTGCATACCTTAGGCATAGTGGATGGTGGTTCCTCCACTATGGTGTCTGAGCCTACATCCGTCTTATCACTACACTCTGAAAGTGCCTCAAAAGAATTAAGAAGAGCCACAGATTGTGGGACATGCCTTCTATCCACAACTCTAAGTCTACCAGATCCTACAGTAATCCATCTGCCGCTCCTAGGAGGCCTCTGTGGCAGTGGCTTAGTAACAGTCATAGCCTGAGTTTCTCTAACAGATAATTTACAAATCTCAGACTTCAAACAGGCAATTTCCTGCTGCAATAAAGAGAGCTGCCTACATATCAGGCACACTCCAAACCTCCAAAAATTGGATCTAAAAACAAAAGCATGACAGCTCTTACACTGGACCAAGCCTGCCATTATAAAAGAATGGATTTAAAACCAGCAAATCTTACCTTTTTGTAGGTTTTCTACCTCCTGTCTAACCTCAGACTACCTCCAGAGTATCTCCAGAAGATCTCCTGTAAGTGCTCACTTTGAAGACTTCACTTAGAAGGCTTCCCAAGCTCAATTAGACCAAGCTAATATTCCACAAGCTTTATTTAGCCACCTAAGAACACCTCCCCCAGCAAGGAGTGGACAAGCTAAACCGAAAGCAAATACCACACAATTGATTCCAATTGTATGCTAATCAGTATGAAAATGAGTCACCAGCCTAACCTAATTTACTCACCAGACCTAACTTGAAACCTTAAGATGAATAGAAAAGATCTGTTTGAAACAAAAATCTAAATCACTCACCAGAAGATCTCCTGTAAGTGCTCACTTTGAAGACTTCACTTAGAAGGCTTCCCAAGCTCAATTAGACCAAGCTAATATTCCACAAGCTTTATATAGCCACCTAAGAACACCTCCCCCAGCAAGGAGTGGACAAGCTAAACCGAAAGCAAATACCACACAATTGATTCCAATTGAATGCTAATCAGTATGAAAATGAGTCACCAGCCTAACCTAATTTACTCACCAGACCTAACTTGAAACCTTAAGATGAATAGAAAAGATCTGTTTGAAACAAAAATCTAAATCACTCACCAGAAGATCTCCTGTAAGTGCTCACTTTGAAGACTTCACTTAGAAGGCTTCCCAAGCTCAATTAGACCAAGCTAATATTCCACAAGCTTTATATAGCCACCTAAGAACACCTCCCCCAGCAAGGAGTGGACAAGCTAAACCTGAAGCAAATACCACACAATTGATTCCAATTGTATGCTAATCAGTATGAAAATGAGTCACCAGCCTAACCTAATTTACTCACCAGACCTAACTTGAAACCTTAAGATGAATAGAAAAGATCTGTTTGAAACAAAAATCTAAATCACTCACCAGAAGATCTCCTGTAAGTGCTCACTTTGAAGACTTCACTTAGAAGGCTTCCCAAGCTCAGACCTAAGCCCCTATTATGCAGAGCGGGAGGGGAGATAAAACACATTTTATAAAGTCCCTCTCTTCTCCCAGTGCTGCTTGTTATAAAGGGGGTTTTACTATCCAGCCCCCCTCTGTCATTAGCTTTCAGTCTGATTTATTTGAATGTTTTCCTTCTCCAGCTGCTTTTATCATCTTGTCTGCCTCATAGACATGCAAGGGTTAAGTAAAGGTTTCCTCTCCTGTGGTGGCTGTCTGTGCTGCGAGTGAGTATTCTGGAGCTCTATCACTGTCAGATTTTCGGGTAGGGGTTGGGAAGGATTACACATACAAACCGTTTCTGTAGCTTTGCAATGTTGCGCTCTTCATTGCTGGTCTCCTTCACTCATCAATGTAATATCACAAAAAGGACTGAAACTAAAATGTAGTGCATTTTATTTTAGTTTCTTTCGTTTTTGTACTGAGCAGTTTCGTATCTCTTGAGTCATACGAAAACTAAATTATCACAAAATTCGGGCTAAATCGTTTTAGTACTAAAACGAATGCACATGTCTAATAGACAGAATATAATGGAGGGCTAGGTAGTTGAATATACACGTAGAAATAAATAAATAGACAGAAGAAAATATACAGATGGATAGAAAAATTCAGATAGATATGCAAAATGAAACAATGAAAACAAATGTACTGGCAGGTGGCTTTTTTGGAGATGTATGTTACTGCTTCAAAATAGGGTGC
Source organism: Leptobrachium leishanense (assembly GCA_009667805.1). NCBI lineage: Eukaryota > Metazoa > Chordata > Amphibia > Anura > Megophryidae > Leptobrachium > Leptobrachium leishanense. Next base: position 296,135,446 of record CM019063.1, on the reverse strand, counting down.
ATCAATATATCCAGGAAAATGTACATATCCACAGAAAATATGGCCAGGACGAGCAGCAAGTATGATTAGACTGGCTGATAGAAAAAGTACTACAACAGCACAAGATGTTACTTTCTCAGTTCCTGTCAATCTTCCATCAATCTCAGTTGTTAATGTAACATTAATTTGATGCACTTTTCAGGCAACTCTTGATGGAAGCTGGACACGTAACATTTTGTGTTGTAGTAGTACTTTTTCTAGCAGGGAGTCTAATCATACTTGCTGCTCATGAAGAAGGCCACATTTTCTGTTTGGTCTCAAATGGGGAGTTTCTGAAATTGGGGATAAATATATAGCACCAGTTAGTTTCTGATTTGAAAAAGCCCAGAGGTCTCTGACATTGGGCATTAGGGTGACATTGGGCATTAGGGTGACATTGGGTATTAGGGTGACATCTCATATACTTTCTAGATTTTGATAAAACACTTTATTCAGTTTCTAAAAAAAGACAACATTTAAACAAATAGTAGCACTCCTCATTGGCACATAGAAAAATAAACTAAAAAAAGCGAACGTAATAAGATACTTGCCATCCAGAAAAATCTATCTCCTTAACAGGGCACGTCGTTGTATTGTATTCTTTTTTCCACTGATATATTATTTTCACAAGTTTACTTTTGTTGATGTTTGTTTTTCTTTTTTTTGTAAAGACAATTTTTATTGTGTACAGAGTAAAATACAATGAACAATCGTACGATATACATAACTTCCAGAAAATAAAAGCCAACAAGTAGATTGTACAAAACAAGTTGTGTCGTGCATCATCTTTTCTGTTTTCTAAAAATCCTGTTAACAAGTTATCAGTTCAATTAGAAATATACTTCTGTAAACAGAAAAGGCAGTATTACAATCTAGTAGAGATAATCATACAATCGAACAAAATAAAATAAAATAATAAAATAATGGACTGCCCGGTCCAGAACTCATAACCAAATCGAAGTATGGTCTTGGAGACAAAGTAGATAGCTATAGTCTGTGTTAAGATGTGGTGTAAGCCAGGAAGGCATGCGCGACGTAATGGGCGGAAATCAAAGCATGAATTGGAGAGGGTTACATCCTGCAATCATTTCTGCTGAGTACCAAGCAGTGTATTATAGCGAGGTTTTGATCAGCGTACGCATATGAGTATCTAGGGCTGGAAAGTAGCATTGCCAAGTCATGAGAAATTTCTTAGCGTGAGTTTCCTTATTAATCAAGGTGTGAAGCCAATCCATTCGGAAAAGATAATTCAGTTTGGTATGGAAAAGTGTAAGTGGGATTGAGGTAGGGTGGTTCCAAGTATGGAAAAGTGTAAGTGGGATTGAGGTAGGGTGGTTCCAAGTATGCAAAATCGTTTTTCGACCCACCGCTGCAACCAGAGATAAAAAATGTTTGTGGCGGATATGTAAGGTTGAGGTGGGACCAAAAATGAGAAATTCTGGGGTCAATGGTAAGGATTGTTTAGTAGTGGAGAATATATATGTCTGTACTGATAGCCAGATTCGACGCGTAACTGGGCAACTCCAAAAGCAGTGGTATAAATCAGCACAGTCATCTGGGCATTTAAAGCATGAAGAATTTGGCTTCAAACCCATTTGACATAGTCTCCTTGGTGAGTAATAGCTATGGTGTAATATTTTTATGAACATTTCCTGATATGACACTGATGGTAAAATTTTGATCATATATACGTGGGCTGACAGGAAGTCATCAGTAGTAACTGATGGTATGTGCGATAGCCACTGGATTGGACCCGTCTTAGTCAAAGACCAGTCGATGTTTGTTTTTCACAGTGTATTCCCACCTAAAAGATGTGTCTTGTCATGGCAGGTGTCCTTATACTTTCAATGGCGATTTTAAGTTAACCAAACATCTCCTTTTATTCTGTAAGCTACATAAAAGGATAGAAAGAATGAAAAGGATAAATACAACGTTCCTCCTGTGCTCATTGACTTCTAACAGATCTCTAGTCATTCTGGAGCTTACATCTCCTCCCTACAGCTCCTTAGCTTCTCTGTGCTGGATGCTCTGGTCACATGACCAGTCCCTGCAACGTAGTTAGACAAGTAGCAAGAGAGTTACATGAAAGTAGCCCCTGCACTGCAAGAAAGGAAAAAATCCACTAGCGCAGTCCACTGTGGCTTACAGCGCCCGTTACATGCCCCCTCAACACAAAAGCTGCCAACAGCCCATCTGGTCTTATAGAGGACTGGTCCAGTTCCCCTGCCCATGATTCATATATGCAGCCCACTATGGTAACTGAAACGTGTAGCCAGTGGGGCTTAGGGAATAAATATGTGTGACACAGGGCTCAAAATGAAGTAATATAGGGGGACATTGAGGCACACATGGGGCATATAGTTGACAATCGGGCACATGTTGAGCATATAGGGGGTTGTGATGTACACATGGATCATTTAGGGAGACAGTGAGGCACATATGGGGCATATAGGTTTCCCTGTAGCATCCCCATTTTTGAGTGAGATTTTGAGGCAAGCACTAATTCAGCAGCCTGCCCTGGAACCAAGTGCTACCCTCAATGATATTCACGGTATTGCTTCCTCACAGCTGCCATGGAGGGGTCTGCTTCAGGACTGCAAGCCCTGCGCAATTTTGCTTTCACAAGATCACGCAGAGCCGTGGAGTGATCGCGGAGGGATACTGAGGACTTTTTGTCCCCAGTCTCACTCTACTCCCACCAGCCATAAACGGTGGATCAGGCCACTGTTATTGCCGCAGGATGTGAGGTGAGTATCTGATTTATTGGGGGGTTTAGCTGGTGCCAACTGATTCTGCAAAAGCGGAATTAGCACCAGCTTTTAGGTGCCGGAAAAAATCAGTTTACCCCATCGGTGTGGTAATTAGCGTTAGGTCTTTGTAATATATTCCTTATCCTAACGCTAATTACTGATTGCGCGCCCCATATAAAGGATAGGGTGCGCAACGTACAGTAAGCTTGCGTAAACTAGCACAGTCACCGATGCGGTAACTGTGTTTTTCCATGATTAGTGTCAGGAAGGTAATCAGGGGGGCATGTGTTAAAGTCACTTATCCTGACGTTAACTCTTACATATCCAAACAGTAACGTTGGCATTTTGTATGTAATCTAACCCCAAGATTTTTATGTATAGGCTAGAATCAGTCATCCACTTTGGATGCAAGCCATGTTCACCACAGTATGTAAGACTCCATGAGAATTTGTTCCCAAAACCAAGACAGAACAAACGACAGGAAAGCCGTCTAATGGACTTGGACCTAGGGCAACAGATTGAAGGAAGTCAGTATTTTTTTCCTGGTTTTCTTTTAGAGGTTCAATATATTCGGATTGTGTGGGGGTATACGAGAGCTCTAAATGAATAAAACTTCCAGAAACAAGTCTCTGAAAAATAATGTTGTTAGCAATCGCTCAGTGTAAATATGATTCTTTGCTTTTGTTCTAAATTACATTTATATTGAGATAAATTATTAGTGAATATTTATCTAAATTTCATGTTTATGTTCCTATCCAATGTACTGTATATCATGGGATGGCAGCAGGATGGGCCTTGGTATGCACCAAGGCAAAATGAACCCCTACTAACTACACTGCTGCCATGCTACAGAACAGGTGGGAGCTGACATTATGGGAGAGACACAAAAATATATACACTTTTTGTCTTCCAGTGCTAAGGGCACCCACTGTAACCATTACCTTGGCAGTCTTCCTTGTAAAATAACCCGTCCTCCATTTTTATGAAGTCACTGAGGAAGTTTTATTATTATTATAATATTTTTCTTTGAGGTGCTAAGGTAAATTATAATATTAAATCATCACCTCAAAAAATAATGGGTAATATTTCAAAGTTGGCTGGGTGGAGTAGAGGTAACATCACTGCTCTGCATGGAGAGAGCCTGTGGAGTCATGGGTTCGATCCCAGCGAGCAACCTCTTCAGTAAGTGTCCTTGGGCAAGACACCTAACGGTACATACTCGCCACCCAGGACATACTTGAAAACGAGAGAAAACTCAATGTATCCTTCCTGGTAAAATCCTTTCTCAAAAAAAACAAACTTAACCAGAGCTGTTGTAAACTTTAACTCCATAGACTATGGGCCACATTACACTCGTTGCGCTAAAACGGGGACGCTAGGGAGAAAAACCTGCGCCTGCAGGTATTTCTTTTGCATCCCCGTTTTAGCGCGATATTACAATGCAGACGCTAGAAAAGCTGCCTGCAATGTTATCGGCCGCTAAGCCTCGGGATGCACGCGGCAGCGCTAAGCGCCGCCACGAGCATCCACTCGATGGAGTCCATAGCACTCCATTGAGGCAGACGGCGCCAGTCACATGACCTGCCGGATCTCGCCTCGCAAAGTCCAGGCTGTGGTTAACTTTCTGGTAACCGCAGCCGGACGGTAATTAGCGTTAGGACTTTGTAATCCTAACGCTGATTAACACTTTGCGCTCCCCATGATAAGCGTAGGGAGAGCAAAGTACAATAACCTCGCGCAGAACAGCGCAAGATACCAATTGGTAATGGGTTTTTTAACCCGTTAGCATTTGGAGTGTAATATGGGTGGCCCATGCTAGGGCCACCAGGGCTAACGTTAACGCTCGTGCAGGTGAATGCTAAAGTTAGCACCAAGAATGTAATGGGGGCCCATAATGCCTCTGGTACGTTTACACCAGCTCTGGTTAAGTTATCACCAACTTTGTAATATAGTTCAATATATTTTACAGTGCCACAGAAACACATTTTTGTTATATACTGTACATACTTTCGTAATATTTTGTTACTTTTGTAACCTTACTGGTGGAGTGCCCCTGGATCAACCCCTAAATGTAACTGACCACAAATAGCTTTTATTTATGTATTTTTTTAGGGGTTTGTAAGTGTGTCCCCAAAAAATACACAAAATGCATTTTAACAAATTGATTTGACAGAGGCTTGTGATAAACTATCACTATACCTATAGGTAAATACCGAGGTCTAGTTTCTATTTTTGCTGGGTTTAGCCCACTCCTCTTTTTTGTTCTTCTAGTTTATTTGGGTTATCCCTGTTTGCTGGTGCGAGCTTGGAATTTCTTTTTTTCTGCTTATTCAGAGTTTCTTCACTGTGTTCATTGACTTTTTGGTTTTGTATTGTCTAGTTTCTGAGATGTCTAGTCTCTACAAACAAAATCCTGTATATAGAAATTTTGAAATAAGGATTTTCTATTAAATTTAAATTGTTACTGAATTGTAATGTCATACCAATAATTTCATCCTTGTAGTATTTAAACTATATTTGCTAGACATTTATTGCAAACACTTGTTAGTAGACATGTAATCTGTGTCTTGTCACTGGCTGCCAGCTATCAGGGTGTCTCACTTAGTTATAACAGAGTTCTGGAAATCTTTATTCTTTATACCAGAGTTGAATCAAAGTTCTGCAGCATATCTCCAATTTTTATAACAGAGTTGAATCAGAGTTCTGTATATATTTAATCTATATATCACTCACCATGTCAGAAAGACCAAAAAGGACAGGCAGACGCTCCCAGGAACAGATAAGAAGGCAAGCAGCCTCTGTGTCGGGAGGCTGTGCCTCTGGTCGTCATGGACGTGGTGCATCCTCTGCAGGGGCACGCTTGTCCTTTCTAACTGGTGCTGGCCGTCTTAAGCAGCAGCAGCAACATACAGAGGATTAGGTGGATTGGCTAACCAGGCCATCCTCACCCTCCGAGTCCTCTGCCAGCCAGGCTTGTAGTGCTTTACAGTCCACCTCTGCTGCCAAAGCATCTAATGCAGCCTCCATGTCCACAGTTAGTCCTGCCGTAGCCTCACTATTAGGGATGAGCCGAACACTCCCCGAGTTCGGTTCGGAGCCGAACCCGAACTTTCCAAATGTTCGGATCTGAACCCGAACCCGAACCTGAACTCAATACAAGTCAATGGGGCTGAAAATTCAGTTTTTAGAGTGCCCTCCAAGAGGGCATATATGCTAGATATTTGCCATAAAAGGTGCATGGGGGTCTGGGTAGTGCCCTGGGGGACAGGAAACAAGGACAAAAAGTTAAAAAAAGTTTTTAAAGGGACAGTGAGTTTTCCATGAAATAAGGGTTAAAAATAAAAACGAAAAATTCCTTCAAATATCATGCCTAGGGGGTCCCCATAACCTGCCCGTGAAGTGGCGGATTTCTAGGATGTATAGAAATATGTCAAACCAAAAAATGACATTTCAAATGATGGTAAATGCTTTTCCTTTAATCTATCCATAAACAACTGCTTGGGGCGGCAGTCTGTATGAAAAGAGGAGACATTTTCGGACACGCAGAAAAAGTTTACTGATTTTTTGGCGGTGAAAAGCAGGAGAATGACTGGAGAATGGAAAATTCTAGACCAAATAGCCGATTTGGAAAGTGAGATAAATGGGAGAATATTTTGACCTAGAATTTTCTCTTCAGTCATTCTCCTGAGTTTCACCTTTCTCTTAATAACCCTTTCAGGGTTATTCAGAGAGCGGTGAAGAGCAGGAGAATGACTGGAGAATGGAAAATTCTAGGTCAAAATAGCCAAACCAGAAAAATTCTCCCGTTTAGGCTAGGGTCAGACTAGCGAATTTGTAACATGCGTTTAGGCGCACTTAATCACGGCCACACTAGCAGCAAATGACGGGCAATGACGGCGAATATATGAAGTACAGTCGCACGAAAGTCCGGCTGCGCAACGCAAGTGGAAAATGAACGCATTTTTTCGAGAACGCAGAACCACTAGTACGGACGTACAGAGTGCGCTGCGTCCACTAGCGGCGTGTGTGCGTGATTTGGAGACGTCAGACCCTGCTCATGTCCGGCCAACATAACGTCCAGACACCCAAAGTTTCCTGGTTTGGATCCGTAAAAAATCACGCACAAAAATGCGCATCGTATGACCGTTTTCGCGCATTCCGCGCAAAAAATATGGCAATGCGTTCGGACGCACTTTTTGACGGTCGCTGCGAAAAATGCATTAGTCTGACCCTAGCCTTATCTCCTTTTCCAAATCGGCTATTTGGTCCAGATTGTTCTCTTTTCCTGCCATTCTCCTGGTTTTTACCTTTCTCTGAACAACCCTGAGAGAGAGGTGAAAGCCAGGAGAACTGGCAGGAGAAGAGAACAATCTAGACCAAATAGCCAATTTGGAAAGTGAGTTAAATGGGAGAATTTTTCTGGTTTGGCTATTTTGACCTAGAATTTTCACTTCTCCAGCTATTCTCCTGCTTTTCACCGCTCTCTGAATAACCCTGTGAATGTTTAATCCCGAGGTGAAAAATAACATTGCTTTAGATGTTATTTTGAATTTTTTTCAAACACCAGTTAAATCCAGCATATTAGGAAGTTTTAGGAGGGAAATTAATTCTCAAATCTCAATCAGAAGCCGACACCACCCCACCCCCTCAGTACCACCCCCTCAGTATAGTGTACAATGTATCAAATTGATTACCAGACTAAAAACACCTGGTGTTATGCCCGTTTGTGAACAGAGGTCATTTAGAGTTGAGAATCTTTCCACGTACAGATTAGTTTTTAATTTAATATCTAATAAACCATTTCTTATAATATTCTGCAGTAAAGAGTCTCTTTATTTCTAGATTTTTTAGTATTTTTTTAAGCATTTTCTATACTTTTTTCAAAATTTCTTTTTTTTTTCGAACTCGAACCGAACACACCCAAAAAGTTCAAAGTTCGCGAACTTTCGAACTGCTAAAGTTTGGGCCGAACTCCAAACCCGAACAGCTCATCCCTATTCACTATCACACACGGAGGAGTCAGCTGAATTGTTTGACTACAATGACAGTGACATGCTGCTTGAGGATGCGAAGCAGCTACAGTGCTCTGATTCAATCTCTGAGGTTGAGGAAGGGAGTATAATCAACCTAGAGGAAGGGGGTGCCAGTGATGACACACAAATAACTGGCACTCATGTTGCCCCAGCAGCTGCAGCATACTGTCAAGTTGGCTCCAGTGACGAGGAGATAGGGGGTGATGACAATGATGATGAGGTCAGTGACTCCACCTGGGTGCCTGATCGAACAGAGGAGTCAAGTGAGTAGGAGGAGGCACAACAAACACGAGGCACAACATCCTCTATGACCAACCGTAGCACTAGCCAGTCCAAGGCATCAGATGTCAGAGCTGCTCAGGTGCAGAGCGCTGTTGTCTCAAAGCACACATCCAGGAACTCTGCTGTCTGGGAGTTCTTTAAGAAATGTGCAGCAGACCGCACCGTTGCTATTTGTAATCTATGTCAGATGAGGCTCAAGCGTGGGAAAGACACCAGACGCTTGGGTACCACGTGCTTGAGGTGACATATGACCACCTCCCACGCATCCCGTTGGCTCAAAACTTTGCGTAGGTCCTCCTCATCTGTCTCTACCCCCGCTATATGTCCTGCCATGTCATTGCCTGCTACAACCTCCACTGACAGGGATGATGCTACAGTAATGGATGTACCAGGTCCTTCCTCACAATGTGACAGCATCCCATCAGCTGAAGATTTACGCAGTCAGATTACGTTGCCCCAGCTGCTGCAGCGTAAGAAAAAATATGGTCCCAACCATCCCCAAGCACAGCGTATAAATGCCAGCTTAGCAAAATTACTCGCATTACAGCTGCTGCCTTTCCAGCTGGTGGACTCTGCTTCCTTCCGTGAATTTGCTGAATGTGCTGTACCACAGTGGCAGGTTCCGAAACACCGTTACTTTTCACAGAAGGCAATTTCAGCACTATACCAGCACGTGGAAGACAATGTTATGGAGTCATTGGGAAAGGCAGTCAGCAGCAAGGTGCATGTGACTTTAGACACGTGGTCCAGCAAGCATGGACAGGGCCATTACATTTCCTTCACGGCACACTGGATAACTCTGATTGCAGCTGGGAGGGATCCAAGATGGGGCTCTGTGCTGGAGCTTGTTCATCCACCACGCCTCCAGAAAGCTGCTTGTATGAGGTCTGTCTGCTCCACCACCACCTCTCCCTCTTCCTCCTCCTCCTTCTCCTTCTCTGTCTCTGGCGAAGTGGCAGTTAAACCGAGTTTAAGTGGCAGGGGCTACACAATGGCTCAAGCAAAAAGATGCCATACTGTGCTTGAGCTGGTTTGTTTAGGGGACAGGAGCCACACCGGGCCAGAAATTCTGTCAGCTCTGCAAGGGCAGGTGCAGAGATCGTTAACACCACGCCAGCTTGAACTGGGAATGGTTGTCTGTGATAATGGCAGCAACCTTTTCTCCGCCGTACGCCAGGGTAAGTTGACGCATGTACCATGCCTAGCACACGTCCTAAATCTGGTGGTACAGTGTTTCCTAACCAGGTACCCAGGGCTGGCAGAGCTTCTCAGCCAGGCCAGAAAAGTCTGCAGCCACTTCAGACGGTCATTCCCAGCAAGTGTTCGCCTTGCAGAAATTCAAAGAGAATTCCACCTTCCCATAAACCGTCTGATCTGTGACATGCCCACCAGGTGGAACTCGACATTAGCAATGCTGCAGCGTCTGCACAAGCAGCAGAGTGCCATCAACGAGTACCTGTGTGAGTATGGCACAAGGACAGGTTCAGGTCAACTTGTTATTTTCCCCCCCCGCAGTGGCTGATGATCAAGGATGCATGCACTGTACTGTCACCATTTGAGGATGGTGAGCAGGGACAGTGCATGCATCAGTGACACAATTCCTTTAGTGTTGCTGCTGGAGCACACTCTGCGGGAATTATAGATGTGGCTCTAGAGGCAGAGCAGCGGGAGGAAGAGGAGGCCTTCCCTAGCTCTCAAGGCTCCAGTCTTTCCACAGACAGCATTCCAGCGGGTCCTCCTCAGATCAGACAGGAGGAGGATGAGGAGGAGGAGGAATATTTAAGTAGTGGGGGCATTGAAGGTGGGGATTCCTCAAGGGAGGGTTTTGTGTGCCCAGAAACACAAGGGCTAGTACGTGGCTGGGAGGAAGAAGTGCACGATGGGGTCATCCTCATTGACCAGGAAGACTCGGAAGCTAATGCCACCTCCAACCTACGCTGCATGGGCTCCCTTATCCTGCAAAGCCTGGTAAAGAACCTCAGGATTTGTGCTATCAAGGAGAGGGATCATTACTGGTTGGCAAGCCTTCTTGATCCACGATACAAGGGTAAAGTTGCAGAGCTCATCCTGCCCGCACAGAGGGAGCACAGGATGAAAAACTTGAGGACGCTCTAAAGTGACACTTGTGTAACACCTTTCCAGGCACTGGTAGGTTACCAAGTGATGACACAGGTGTTTCTGAGGCTGCGGATGATCAGAGGAATAGTGGTCAAGGCTGGGGCCACTTGACTGATGCCTTTATAAAATTGTTTAGTCCACGACGCCCAGGGACGTCAAATGTAGGCACCCATTGCCAGCGTCTTCACCGTATGGTGCAGGACTACCTAGGGGCAAGGGCAGACCTGGATACCTTTACCGCAGATGATCCGCTAGCTTACTGCTGGGTGTTGAGATTGGATCACTGGCCAGAACTTAGCCAATATGCTATGCAGCTACTAGGTTAACCTTCATCCAGCGTGGTTTCTGAAAGGACTAGGCTTGTGCACCGATTTTTTTTTCGGTTCGATTCGTTTGGATGTTTAAAATTTTCGATTCGGATAGTTTCGACCGATTTCTGTTTCGATTCGGTTCGGTTCGGCTTGTTTTTCGTGTACCATTTTTCGTGTTTTCGGGTCACTTTGCTCGTTTTTTGTATCGACTTTTCGTGATTTCGGAAATTTTTGTTTTTTTCGGAACGTCTGTTCTCCTCGTTTCAAAGTGTCTAACTCTATTCGTTTTGACGTAAACTACTATGGTTTACTTTTTTTATACTTTATATATTTTTTTATAATAAATTTTTGGTTTGTTTTTCCGATCCGATAATTCATTCTGTCGATACGATAATTCTGGCGATTCTATCGTGTTTTTTTTTTATTAAATAAAGATCCTTTTTTTCTTATGAATATACATTTCACAACTTTATTTAATCATATTAAAATGGTATGAAAGGAACAAAAAAAAAATGAACAAAACGATTTAAAAAACGCTAAACTGACCCGAATGGTCTGACTTTAAAAATAATAACCAGAACAAAAGGTTTTAAAACGGAAAAATAGTCGATCAAAATGATCTGAAATGAAAAAAAAAACAACAAATAAAATGATTTAGAACAGCCAAAAAAAAATTAACCCTTTCGCTGCTGAGGCATTTCACGGCTTCCCTTCACGCCTGTGTGCGGTCTGCTGCTGAGCTAATTTTTAACAGTTTCGCTCCTCTTGTTTAAACGCGTTTTGAAGCCTTATTTTATAATATGACCCAGACATGTTATATATCGTTCTTTCCGGCAGACTCGGCAGATGATTCATAATATATCAATATCATATGTATGCGTCATGTCCTGTCTGTATATTATAACAAAAAATGCAATAAAATTAGAATTTTCAATGTTTGTTTTACAAGGTGTAAAGTGTTTTTTTTTCACATTTTAACATGCGAGTGTTTGCGGTTATATTTTATGAGTTGCGATAATAGTTAAATATACGATGTCCAGAATTACCGAAACGGAACCGAAATCACGAATGGAACCGAAATCATGAATAGAGCGAAAATAAATTTCGATTTGACACATTTCAAGTCCATTCGAAAACTCCGAAAATTTTTCATTTCGGCTCGGAAAACTTTTTGGATCTGTCGGTTTTCGGGTCCGATCCGATTCGGAAAATCGGTCGAATCCGAAGACACGAATTGGGAAATTTCGTGAAAATTCCGAAATTCTGAAACCCGAAACGCACATCCCTAGAAAGGACGTTCAGTGCCGCTGGAGGTTTTGTCACAGATAAAAGAGTACGTCTGTCCACGACTCTGTAGACCGGCTGACATTTATAAAAATGAATCAGTCCTGGATCAGCAGCTATCAATCTCCTGATGCTGACGTAACGGAATAGATCGGGGATTTCTTCTGCATTCACAAAACCTCCACCACTGAACTCCTACACAATACCACAAAGGTTAGGGATGAGCTGTTCGGGTTCGGACGGTTCGGGGTTCGGCCTGAACTTAGCCTGTTCGAGTAGATCGTGAACACTGAACATTTCCGGGTGTTCGCCGCATGTTCGACCACAATGGACCACAATGCATTTTCCCACTGTCCTGAAGCTCCTAATTTGCTACAGCCTTGCACCTGACCACAGGTCTGGTGCAAGACTGGTTCAACACTATGCCAATCACCGCTCAGAGTCCTGATTGGGCAAATTTTGGCCAATCATGGGCTCACAGAGCTAAGTCCCGCAACACACTATATAACGTTTCCACGCGCCGATTCTGCACGCATTTCAGAGGAGATTTCAAAGGAGATAGTTGTGTCTTGTTACTGCCGGTCTGCCACGCTACTGGGGGGGTCTGGGGGGTCTCATTTCTACCAAATATCAGGGAATTTAGGTGATGTGTGTCTTGGCACTGTGCCAGCAAGTTTATTTGGGGTTTACAACTTTCTTTAAAACATTTGTGAATTAAGGTGATCTTCTGGGTCTTCTCACTGTGCCAGCATGTCTTTTTGGGTCTCATTTCTACCAAATATCAGGGAATTTATGTGATGTGTGTCTTGTCACTGTGCCAGCAAGTTTTTTTGGGGTTTACAACTTTAAAACATTTGTGAATCTTGACAAAGTGCGAAATGGGAGAAGAAGGACATCTTGTGAGGAGAGGCAGGCTGCAAACCGGAGGGGAGTACAGGCGGCCTAGGCGTTCGTGTTCTGTTGGAGGAGAACCAGATCGGGAGTGCAGGCGTTAAAAGCATCAGGTTCCAAGTGGCAGCGGGGACAGATCCTCTTGATAGAGATCCCTTTCTCCAGCGTTCATCGGTCCAGGACAAGCGCTTTCACCGGATGGGTGATAAGGCTTCGGCCTGGTGAAAACGCAGAACATTGCACACTTGTTTATTTGTTTTCTTTAAGGGCCCCAACAGTGACTAGTCGAAGATTGTTTTTTTTTCATTCACTGGCCAGTTGAACACAATACCCGGGTACCCTAGACAACACACATATATCTTTTTGGGCTATTTCTCACGGGACTTATACTCCGGAACTGAGGGGGTTAACCGGTTTCTTTTACCGCCGCGTTTTTTTCCCCGCATTACGAATTCTTGTTACTCAAATACCGTACATGCGTATTATATGCTGCTTTATTGGGATCAGTAAAGAATATAATATAGAAAAATCCACAACAGTGCTGGTGTATAGTTATTTCCTAGTGCGGTGAGACTATCCCGAGGTTTATTCAGAGGCTCCTCCAGGGGTGAGCGCTACACAAATTTAATTTGCAATTATGCAGCATAGCTCCAGATCAAGTTTCCACAATACCAGGCTGCTGTGTCTGTTGCTTGTGATTGTGTTAACACAATGGGCAGTATTACAATACTGCCGCTAAAATGAGGACGCTAAGAAGGAAAACCTGCACCTTCAGATTTCTCCTTAGCATCCCCATTTTAGCTCCATATTATGAGGCAGGCACTAATTTAGCAGCCTGCCCCGTAATGCAGCGCTGAGCCACAGGACTCCATTCAGGCTTTGATTGCTGGCTCACATAACCGACAGGATCTCGCCTCTCACGTGATCCTGCAAGTCAGTGTTGTGATTGCGGTGGGAAATTGGGGACATTTTTTCCCCATTGTCACTCTGCTCCAGGCAGCCAGAAGAGGCGAATTGAGTCACCGTTCTCGCCGCAGGATGAGAGGTGAGTATCTAATTTTTGGGGGAATTCGCAACTGGTGACAACTGATTCCGCAGAATCAGTTAGCACCAGCTCCAAGCTGTGATTAACTTTTGAGTTAACTGCAGCAGTGAGCAATTAGCGTTAGTACTTTGTAATCCTAACGCTGATTATCAAACTACAATAATCTCATGCTGAAAAGCGCAATCTCTGATGCGCTAGCGTTTTTTTGACCTGTTAGCGTTTGGAATGTAATATGGACGGCCCGTGGTAGGGCCACTTAACCTAATGTTAGCACTCACACATTTGATTGCTAACGTTAGCGTTAAGAATGTAATAATGCCCAATCATGGTAGTGAAGGGGTTAAATAATTATATACAGGGTTATTCAAAGAGAATCGAAATGTCACCGCACGTTTGGTGACTTTTCATTCTTTTCAATTCGGTGCGATTTGGCAATCCTATTTCGACGACCCTGCGGTGTATTGAGCAAGCACCACAGGGCCGTCTTAGTGCAGGGAAAAGTCGCCGCAAACCCGCTGAAAACTCAGCGCAAAACCCGATGAAGGCACACCGAAACCCGCAAAAAATTCTGGATTAACCCTGCCGAACATGCCGGAGAAACCCAAGCAGGAGCCGATTAGAGCGCAGAGCAGCCTCTGGAAAAACCCGACACTGCAGACGAATGGAGTGAAAAAAAAAGAACAGTACGCTTGAATGTTTGAAAAGTGAAACTCTGTTTGCATACAAACTACTGAGCGAAAATGTCTGAAATTTACATATGAGGTCCAATGAATGATAATAAAAAGGGCTGTTACAGAAAAAAGAAAAAAAGTTTAAAAAAAACAGAAATTTTTTTGCAAAAAAATCCCGGAAAATGCTTAAAAGATCCTAAAAAATCTATAACTAAAGAGACTTTTTACTGTTTATAATAAACAGTTTATCAGATATTGAATTAAAACGGGAATATTTTTATTGAAGCCTATGGGATTTGCCTGAATAAACCTGTCGAATGAAGCAACCGAATGGCAGGGCATTGTGGCAACTTTTCCCTGCTGGTTTTTGTTCTCTGAATAGTCGAAGCATTGCTGCTCTATGGGGAATTCACTGCCCTCGAACAGGCACCGAACAGGCACCGTATGTGCAGGCGATTCGCCGACATTTGGCGAACTGTCTGCTCTCTGAATAGCCAAATGGCCAGGAAAGGTAACCAAACGCTGAATTTCAGTGTTCGGTTACCTTTCGCCAGCTATTCGGATCTCTTTGAATAACACTGATAGTTTTCCTTTCAATACTCTTAACATACCATTGTATTTGTTTTTCTCCTTTTCCACAAATATGAAGAGAATCATATGAATGAAAGTGAAAGTTAAACTGGCCTAGATTTATCAAAGGTTCTAAACACAAACCTTATCGTGCATTCATGTAATTATTTGATAAGGATTGCTATACTTCAAGCATACTTTGAAAAATCTAGGGCAGGATGTTTACTTGTATATTCAATGGTTCATTTACTAATCACTCAGCATTAGGTATGAAGGTGTATTATGTAATAACTATAAATAAGGGCATATTAACAACGATAAAAGGTGCTGTTACACATGTTTGCAATTTGCATGCATCCCACTTTGTGAAACATTTTGTGTTACATCCATGACTATATTAAAAAAAGAAAGATTTCTAAGTGCTCAAACTTCTTTAGAATAGCCCGCTAAGCCACTTTTCATACTGTTGGCTGAATAGAAAATAATACTAAAGGAGTTATTCAAGGAGAGCCGAATTGGCCACCGAATTGGACGGAATGGGTGAATTTCACCGTATGGTGAAATTTCGTAGCAATTCGGCTATTCAAAAAGCTGACAATTCTCCAAATATTAGCGAATTGCAAGCAAAATACTGTGCAATTCAGCAACAGTGAAATTCCTCATAGAGAAGTAATGGTCAATCTATTCAGAGAACGCCGAACAGCAGAGAAAAGTTGGAAAAATGCCCAGATTAGAAACATAGAAACATAGAAAAATGTCGGCAGATAAGAACCTTTCGGCCCATCTAGTCTGCCCAATTACATGGATACTTTACCTGGATTTATCTTTTGTTTAGGATAGCCTTATGCCTATCCCATTAATTATCTATGGTTTCGTTCGACAGGTTTAAACAGGCAAATCCCATAGGTCTCAATGTAAAATAAATTCCCTGTTTTTATTAAAATTTTATTCAACCATTTATTCTTTTCATTTGCCGGATAAAGTATTTTTATGAATTTATTTATTTATTTTATAGCATTTTTCTGTAGTTTTTTTGGGCGAAATGTTTGATTCCATTTTTTTTAATGGCTTTTTTTTTATTCTGCAACAGACCTTTTTATTGTTATTCATAGGACCTTATATATTATTTCCATGCATTTTCATGCATTATTTTTGCTGAAAATGCCTTTTAAAAGTTGCTTTCTTTTTTTTTCGGCGGCGGGTCAGCTTTTCCTGGTGGCGTTCGGCAGTCTGTTTGGTGGGTCGTCAGCTGCATTCGACGGTTTGAGGATGTGTTCAGCGGTCTGTTCTTCAGGTCTTCGGCTGCATTCGGTAGTTTGAGGATGTGTTCAGGGGGCTGTTTGGCGGGTCGTCAGCTACGTTTGGTGGGTTTGCGGTTGCGTTCAGCAGTTTATCGGATTTCTGATTTTTCAACGGTGTTCGGTGGTTTATTGGATGTGTACAGTGGGTTTATCGGCAGCGTTCAGCGGATCAATTTGGCACACGTCAGGGGACCCTGCGGTGATTGGTGAATTCACCTCAGGGCCGGCAAATTGAGCTTGCTGAAGTGCGCCAAATGAAAGAGCACTGAAATTTCAGTGCTTTTTGAATAACCCCTTAAAGCAGCAGCATTAAATAAGAAATGTATAATGTTCTAATTAACAAAACACTCTAATCACCATAACCAGTAATAATCCTTGCATAATGTGTGACAGCATAGACGTAAAAGGACACAGTAAACTCTGCATCTGTGCAATGCAAATTGAATGGTCAGAGTAACTTTAGTTTCCTTTCCCACTCTGTAGGGGCTACTGGACAGCTGATTTATCCTTCTGAGTGTGGGGTCGGAAAAGATCTGATCAGCGGGTACTGATCAGCGCTTGATTATCTGTCTTCCTGTTACAGACTATACTCTGAATATTTGAGGGAGATATTGAGGTCTCCTTGACCTTCTGCAATCTGGTTTTCGCTCCCTGCAGTCAAAAGAAACAGCTGCAACTAAACTAACCAATGACCTTGTCACTTCCAATTCTAATGGGCATTACTCTCTACTAATCCATCTTGACCTCTCTGCTGCCTTTGACACAGTAGACCAGTCGTTCCTCCTACAAATTCTTTGTCACATAGGTCTTCATGGTACTGCTCTTTCATGGTTCTCTTCTTACCTGTCCTAACGATTGTTTAGTGTCTCTCTTTCTGGAAGTAAACCTTCCTGCAGCCTGTCTCAGTTGGCATTCCCCAAGGTTCAGTAGTCGGCACCCTTCTTTTATTAATCTATACTGCCTCCCTAGGCAAGCTGATAAGTGCCTTTGAATTTCAGTACCGCCTAAACGCTGTTGACAACCAAATATACCTTTACTTCCCCGATCTCTCTCATGCTGTCCTGGATCGTGTCTCTGAATGTCTCTCTGCCGTCTCTAGCTGGATGTTTAACTCTCTCCTTACTCTCCTTAAGTTGGCAGATCAATTCACTAAAGGATGAAGTCTTGAGAATTGGCTGGAGAAGAGAGCAATCTAGACCAAATAGCCAATTTGAAAAGTGAGGTAAATGGAAGAATTTTTCAGATTTGGCTAGAATTTTCACTTCTCCTGCCAGTTCTCCTGATTTTCACCCTTTAGTGAGTAGACCTGCTAATCTTGGCAAGACTGGAATTCTCGTCATTCCTCCTTCCAAAAAGAACCTCCCGCCACTGATCTCTGTACGGGTAAATGGAACCCTCATCAGCTCGTCACATCAAGCTCGATGCCTAGTTGTCATTTTTGACTCTGACCTTAAAATTTCTCCCCACATCCAAACAGTGACCAAATCCTGTTTTTATCAACTTTAATCCCTTAAGGACCAATGACGTAATGTTTACGTCATAAATGCATTGACTTTAAAGACCCTTGGTCCTTAAGGGTTTAAAACATTGTCCATATCCGCCCCTTTCTGACACAGGATACTGTGAAGGAGATTGTCTATATACTTTTTAGATCACACTTTGATTACTGTAACTCTCTATTTATTGGCCTCCCAAAGTCTTCATTGCCCCCTTGAAATCTATAACGAATGCTGGTGCCAGTCTTATATTTCTAACTAATAGCTCCTCACATACCTCCCAACCTCTGCCGGTCCCTTCATTGGGTTCCTGCACCCTTCAGGATCTGAGTTCAAATTCCGACGCTAAAATTCAAAGCATTGTCCCACAATGTCAACTCTTGCCTCCTAGACCTCTCAAGGGCAGCGCTGGTTCTGTGGAATCACCTACTTCGCCCTATCAGACTCTCCCCTAATCAAGCAATCTCTTAAAAAAACATTTCTTCTGATTAGCACACCACATTAATGATGCTGACCGATCCCTCTCCTCGCCTACTCTCACTTCATGATTGAGGCCCTTCCTTGCACTCACCATTTCTGTAACACTAATGCTAGTGATCCTGACAACCAAATAACTCCTCTTGTTTTACTCTACTCCTACTTCTCTAGAATGTTATAAATAAAGGCGTATCCATATACCTGTATACACAGGGCAGCCATGAGAAATTATGGGGCCCCTTACTGAACCTCACAATGGGGCCCACGTGCACTCCCTCAACCTTTAACAGCTTTTCGCCCCCTTTCAAAAGCAAAAAAGGACATAACACAGTTCCACAGCAATAAACTTACAGCAAAGTGCGTGTATATGAGCATATCAGAGCCCTACAGCAATAAACTCACAGTAATGTGCAGTGTGTATGAGCATATCACAGAGCTCCACAGCAATAAAACTCACAGAATTGTGCTGTGTGTATGAGCGTATCACAGAGCTTCATAGTAATAAAACGCTCAGATATGTGCAGTGTGTATGATGGCCTTTGGGTTTGGCTGGGCCCTGGGTCTTGTCTGGGCCCTGGTTAGGCCCTGGGGTCTGGCTGGGCCTTGGTTGGGCCCTGGGGTCTGGCTGGGCCCTGGGGTCTGGCTGGGCCCTGGGGTCTGGCTGGACTTTGGCTGTGCCCTAGGGTCTAGCGGGGCCTTGGCTGGAACCTGGGGTCTGGCTGGGCCTTGGGGTCTGGTTGGGCCCAGGGTTTGACTATACCCAGGGTCTGGCAGGGCCCTAGGGTCCGGCTGGGCCCTGGTGTCTGGCTGGGCCCTGGGGTCTGGCTGGGCCTTGGGGTCTGGCTGGGCCTTGGCTCACCACTCTGCTGTCTTCTGTCCTGGTCTTCTGCTCCTTCTTATCCTTCTTCTCCTTCTCGCCTCAACGTTTTCTCTTCTTCTCCTCTCAAACGCGCCAGTCGCAGCTGCTCTTTGGTGTATGATGCATGCGTCACACATGTGACTGGATGGCGGCGCCAAAGCAACGTGCTTGGAAGGCACATGCACGCTGCATGGACTGCCCAGCCAGCCAGCCAGCCAGGAAGCGGCCGGCCAGTACACAGTTCTGGATTCGGACTCCTACAATCGGATACCAGAGCTGATGTGTGCCGCCGGAGGTGGGGCCCTGGTGGGCCGGCCCCCCCTGGGCCCCTGGCCCCTTACTGGAGCATGGAGCGTAATGCCCTGACGGCGGCTCTGTATATACACTGTGAGAGACTTTATTTAGAACACAGGCTTTATTCACTGTATGAATAAAAAATAAAAAGTGCTTGCGAGTGGCTGACTTATCTGCCACATGTTCACAGTGATTGGGACTAGTGAAACTGTATCCCACTTGAAATTACTTACTCACTTGTGTTAGTTTGCGCTATATGGATACATCCTTTGTTTAGTATTTTCTGTGCAACAAATTTTTAAGAGGATTTCTTTGTGTCTATTCTTCCAGTGAAGCAGCAAAGTTTCACCGTATTTGCTTATCACAGAATTTGATGTAAAATTACGCCTTAACTTTACATAATTTTAAATATATTTAGCGTCTGCATTTTTCTTTTTGTATGTTCAGTTACCTCTAGAATGTAAGCTTATCCAAGCAAGGCCCTTTATACAACTTGTTTCTGTTCCTATGTGTGTCGTAATATTGTCTTGTTCCCATAGGTTATTGTAAAATGCTGCAGAAACTGTTGGCGCCGTTTAAGTGATGATAATAATATTAATAATATGTGCCAGAACAATACAAAAATTTGTGTGTGATTAGTTGAAACATATTGTGCTTGTTTTCTTGCCACTTTATCTTGTAGCATGGACCCTTTACCTCAGCTTCATTCTGATGATACCAACACTGGGGGTTCCTGAGAGAGCACCGAAATGTCACCGGTGCTCTCTCGTTCCCCGCACTTTGGGGAATCAAATTCCCTACCCTGCGGTGAATTCAGCATTCACAGCAGGGTCCCTTGAGTGCAGGAAATCGGCCGCCGAATGCAGCCGCCAACCCACCTGGCCACCGCCGCAAACCCATCGCTGGCCACCGCCAGCCTGCCAAACATCTGCTGCAAACACATCGGACAGCAGCCAAATGCAACCGACAAGCCGCCAAGCACAGCGCCGACCAGCCGCAGAAGAAAGCTGACAAGCTGCCGGACAGGTGAAAAAAACCAAAACAATATGATTGAAAGTGTCAAAATTTAAACGCGGTTTGCAAGAAAACTACTGAACGAAAATGCCTGGAATTTATATTTAAGGTCCTATGAATAATAATAAAAAGGTCTCAAGAAAAAAGAATTTATGCTTTTAAAAAAAAATTGCAGAAAGAAATCCTGAAAAAAGCCTAAAAGATCCTAAAAAAATCTATTAATAAAAAGACTTCTTACTACAGATTAAAATAGTTTACTAGATATTGGGTAGAAACGGGAATATTTTTAACATTGAAGCCTATGGGGTTCGCCTGAATAAACCTGCCGATTTAGGCTAATGTCAGACGAACGCAGTCTGAGCGCACTCTGCATGCGTGCATAACGGACAGACGTACTGACGTAAGATACTGTAGACACTACACTGTCCGTTTTTGTTGATGGACGTAGAAAAAAAAGGGGAATTATGGGAAACAAAATTAATATGAAAAATTATAATAATTTGAAAAGGATATCAAAAGCCATTTTGTGCGTCAAGGTGCTGAACGTCGCAAATGCGCTGCATCTGACATCTCCTCATCACTCAACGCTACATGGATGTGGTGCACTCTGTGCGTCCGTGGTAGCGGTTTTACGTTCTTGCCTAACTTGCGTCTGTTTGCCACGTGCGTTACGCGTGCACAGTTCGGTGCACAGGTACATACTGTGTGGGTCTCTATTGCTCATGATTCTATGCTACGACTGACGTTAAACTGTGCGGCAACACGGACGTGATCACTGCGTTCGTCTGACACAGGCCTCAAACCGCCGAACAGCAGGGCACTTCGGCAACTTTTCACTGCTGTTTGGTGTTCTCTGAATAGATTAACCATTGCTATTCTATGAGGGATTTCACTGCCTTTGAACAGGCACCATACTTGCTGGCAGTTCGCCAAAATTCCCTGTTCAGTGACATTTCGGTGCCAGATCGTCTCTCTCTGAATAACCCCTACTGTTTCATTCCAATGATACCCTTGTGCCACTTCTTCATTCCGATGAAGCTCCATACCACAGTGTCTCTCCCATGATGCCTCCATATCACTGCGTCACTCTGCTGACCCTCCCTTGCCTTACCAATATTGCCCTGTCATGGATTAACCGCCAGCACCTCATTTTATCAGTGATTTGGAATTAGTTTTTTTCACTTTTGACTTGATTGCAGATGATCCATCTGTCTCCTTTCTGTGACCTTGGATTGGTTTATGACTGTTTATTTCTCAATCCCTTGAACTTTTTCTTTCCTTCTTGTTACTTCTGTTTAGTTCGGCCACCCAAGGACTGGTTATAAAGGCAAGTTTTCCTTCTTTTCTCTTGGGTTTTGCGTCTTTGGTCACCAGGTCACTAAAACACAATTTTGCAAAACACATTTCTACATATACAGTACTGCTTTGGAGATGTTGCCATTCTGCCAAATCCATAGCACTCAATAACCTGAATTCAGTCTGTCTGGAAGTTTCATTGATGAGTTGACATCCATCATATGTCGACACAGGGTCAGGTTAACAATATGACATGCAGGCATTAACAGACTGCAGTAAATGAACAGACCAACAAACTAATGAAAAAGGAAGAATGAGCCAACAAAGAAAAAAGATAACTATGCCCCTTAAAAACTAACTTGTACAGAGAAAATATTCTTTGAAACCGGTAGAATAAATAGGACCAGGACAATCTCTATCATTCAGAAGTTGTTCTCCTGATAAGAATTAAGATTTTTTTTTTGAGAAAAAAACTATTTAAAATATCCAGTGGAAACACATGAAGAAGTATAACACAAAACAGATTCTCGCCATTGAGGGAAATCAGTTGTCTTTTGAAAAGAACGACAAAGGTTATACTAAAATAGATCCTTCCAAATCCAAGACTTTAATATAGTAAGTATTTTTAATATGTTTTATGTTCAAATACTTGCAAAAGTTTTCTTAAAAAAAAAAGGCTTTAAACTTTGATCCAACTAAAAGCTCAGGATAAATTCAAAATGGTTTCAATGTTCAGGAATGTTTTGGGAATTTAAGTATTAAAAATATCTCTTATGGAAAGAAAATATAAATTCCTCTAGGATTGTTCTGCAAGGCAAAGCAGGAAAGCTGCTTCCAGGGTTAATTCATGGCGGAACAGTACCAGTTTGCGCCTTCCTGGTTCAGTGCGAGCCCTGACAGTGCTCCCCCAAGGGGGCCAAGGTGGTCTCAAATGGCTGAAGGTCTGCTTGGCTCACCACGGTCCCATCAGAAGCAAAGACACAGTCTGGAGGCAAAGGGTCAGTAGCCCACTGTCATGGTTCAAGCTAAGCCCTACAGACAACCAGACGAGGCCACCCTTTTAGGGTTCCTTCCTGGAAATGAGCCCTGGTCTGCAGCATTGTAATCAGCCTCTCTATCCAGTCAGCCCAGGAGCTTTACTTGTGTTTGCCTATTAGGCCCTGGCTCTTCCATGAACTCTGCTCAGACACTGCTCCTGGCATCCCACCTGTGGACTAATTGACATTCACTTGTTGGCACTTCCCTGCCTATATATATCCAGCCTATTCCAGACCGCTTCACTCTGTTGTTTGTGTACACTGAGTGTGTGGTGACTTACCAGCCTGTATTTCCTTTTGCTGTTCTGGACTTGACCTCTGCCTGTTTAACCGTGTATGATCCTGTTCTGTCAGCCTCAACCTCTGCACTGTCTGCTACGTCCCAGGATTACCCCTGCTCTGTACTGTGTACCTGGATCTGCCCCTGTGCCTACATCCACTACGGAGAGGCCAGCACCCTCCTGGTTACTCTGTGTAGTGAGGTTCTGCAAGGGTGTGCACCTTCTTCTGCATCCTGGGCTCCAGCTCCCAGTAAGTCCCTGACACCTGTGTGACGACCGTGCCATTAAATCCGCTCTCTTGGGGGGCGTGGCTAGCCGGCGACACGAGCAGCCGCATGTTCTAAGAGCTCCGTGTGCGGCGCTCGGTTTTTCCACTCCAGCGGCTCTTACAAGGGGCACCCCAACTTCAATTTACCTCCCTCGGGGTCCTAACACCATCCGTAGATGGGATGGCACCTCCAAAGGCCCAGCGGCAGCTTGAAGGGACCCGGACCAGCCGATCTGAGAAAGGCCGCAAAATTCAAGATGGCGGCTCCCCGATCTCGGGCTCCTCTCTCTCTGGCCTGGACTTGGAGGAACAGGATGCGGATCTCCTCTCTAACACGTCCCCAGCATCTGAGAGGGCAATGCATGATATGCTCCAGGGACTCCGCACTACCCCCCAGGCTGGCTTCAAAGAGGCACTGCAGGAGCTGCGCCGTGATGTTCAGGATCTAGGTGAGCGTACTGACAACCTTGAGACCAAATCTGATGATATTTGTCTAGCTCATAATGACCTTGTGGACAGACACCAGAATCTGCAAATAGCACATGATGCGCTGGCCACCAAAGTTGCTGACTTAGAGGACCGCTCACGCAGAAACAACATGCGGATCCGTGGTGTCCCGGAGGCGGTGGTCCTGGCTGATCTCCCGGCATATCTCATGGAGGTCTTCCAACTTTTACTCCCATCGGCCTCTCTCCAGGACTTACTCCTAGACCGCGCTCATCGACTGCCCAAAGCGAAACATCTTTCACCAGATGTTCCCTGAGATGTTATTGTCCGAGTTCACTTTTATCATATTAAGGAGTCCTTAATGTCTGCGGCTAGAAAGGCCCGACCTTGCCTACTCCGTATGCTACCTTGCTACTGTTTGCGGAACTATCAGCGATGACCCTGGCGAAGAGGCGCGAATTCCTCCCCTTGACGAAGCTCTTGAGGAACCACGAGGTGGCTTACAAGTGGGGTTTCCCGACCAAATTGCTTATATGGAGAGAAGGGAGGCTACATGCTATCACCAACATCCCGTCGGGCATGCAGCTCCTGCAGGAATGGGGGTTTGTGAAGTACACCCCCCCTCGCGTGGTAACGACATCTCCACTTAAAGTTTCGTCAGAGTGGCACCGCGTCAAGCCAAAATGAACGGCGCCCTATGTCTGGGCCTGTACTGATATCGTTCTCCTCTGCCCAGCTGATCCCGGCTGCTTTCTGCTTCTTCTTAGATGTTGGAGAGACCCACTACTTCACAGAGAACCGAGCTCCCTCACCCCCCTGTTGGTGGCTCATACTTGACACGATCTTATTGCTCTGGATATTTTTGTTTGTTTTTCTCTCTGGTACGCCAGGGATACCACCCGGTGGGTGTTTACTTACCTGAGTTTCTACCTCGCATTTTTTCACCACGGCGAGTTACACCTCTTCACACTGCGGGCTCGCAGTGTTTTTTTTGTTACTGAATTTCTCAATTTCTTTTTTCCCTATTTTGTCCTCCTTTTTTTTTTTTGGTTCGTCTGGTCCAGTATTCCCTCCAGTTCTCCTGTTGTACGGGTCCCTTGGATGAAAGCTTCTTCCTCATGGGGGATTGTCTGCATTGGGGGTTGGGAGGGGATGGGAACGCTTACCAACGGATGTTTCCCAATATATGATTGATGGGTTCCCCTGAACTGAAATTTTTCTCCTTAAACGTTAGAGGTTTGAATGTTCCTTTTAAAAGACACTGTCTTTTCCGAGATTTGCATAAATATAAACCTGCGGTAGTGTGCTTACAGGAGACACATTTTTGGTCTCACGATGCCCCCCGTCTTCGGTCTCAGATGTACCCTGAAGCTTATCACTCTATGTCTCCAACCAAATCAAGAGGAGTCTCCATCCTCTTCCATAGAGATTGGTTGTTTCAGGTTGCATCTCAACACCAGGACAAGGAGGGGAGAATGTTGATATTGATTGGCTCTTTAAATGATGTTCCGGTGACTATTGTTAATTTGTATTTCCCGAATGTTAATCAGTTGCAGTTCCTTAGGAAAGCCCATAAAAAAATTCAGTCTCTTAGCCAAGGCGCGGTGTATATCTGTGGCGACTTTAATATGACTCCCTGCCCCATGGTTGGCTGCCAGTCCTCTGGAAGCCGCCTCCCCTCTCAAAAAGCAAAGTCTCTTGGCCGACGCTTCACTGATTTTCTGCAATCTGTTGACCTGTATGATGTCTGGCGCATCACCCACCCCCAGACTAGGGATTACACTTTTTATTCCCAGGTGCATTCCTCCTATAGCAGAATCGATTTATGTCTTATACACCGGACTATGGTCCACCATCTCTTAGATGCTCAAATAGGACCCATGACATGGTCTGACCATGCTCCCTTGATTCTGTCCTTCCGGGCTCATTTTCCGGCTCGAGGTATGGGCTCGTGGCGTTTAAATGATACCTAAAATTGTGGACCCGGGCGGGAGGGATGGGGCAGCATCGGTTCTTGAGGACTACTTCAGATTGAACACTTCGGAGGAGGTGGTGATCTCCTCTGTGTGGTCAGCTCACAAAGCGGTTATCAGGGGTCATTTCATTAAACAGGGGGCTTATAGAAAGAAACAGTATACTCTTAAAACATCAACTCTCTTACAACAAATCTCCTCCTTAGAATCCCAAAATAAGACTAAGCCGACCCCATCGATTGCATCTCAATTGTTTTCCTTGCGGAGAGAGTTGGAGCACTTAAACCTACAGGCTATGGAACGATCCCTACGCAAACTAAATTACACTTCCTATACTCAAGGTAACAAGGCGGGAAAGTTACTGGCCTCTAAACTCAGGGCAAGACGCGTTCAAACTAAAATCACCCATATTGAAAGTTTAGGGGGACAAATAGTGCGTAATCCAGCGCTGATAGTCTCGGAATTTGCCAACTATTATAGCTCTCTTTACAATCTCAAACTTGACTCGGCTATTTCACCGCCCTGCTTGGCAGAGATTTCTACCTTCTTAGCAGAAGCGCAATTGCCGACATTACTGCCCCATCAGCAAGCTGACTTGCTAGCCCCTTTCTCTGAGGACGTCTACAAAGCAATCCGGGCTCTCCCGAAGGGTAAAGCACCCGGCCCTGATGGCTTATCTAATCTCTACTATCAAAATTTCGCCTCCCTCCTGGTCCCTACTCTGACAGCCTTATTTAATCACATTAAAACCACTGGCCAAGTTCCCCCAGAGATGCTCCTGGCCACCGTAGTCACACTCCCTAAACCTGGCAAACCCCCCACTCATTGTGCGAATTTTCGCCCCATATCCCTACTGAATGTTGATATAAAACTTTATGCAAAATTATTGGCCTCGCGCCCCTGCTCCCTAAATTGATTCACCCGGATCAGACAGGATTTGTACAGGGGAGGCAGACTTGTGACAATACACGTCGCTTGTTTGATTTAATAGACCTAGCTAACCGTTCTGGGACCCCCGGGCTCCTACTGTCTTTAGACGCAGAAAAAGCGTTTGATCGCATGCACTGGGGCTTCATGCGCCAAACGTTGGAGGCCTTTCAATTTCCCGCCTTGTTTATCCAAAGTGTTATGGCTCTGTATTCCACCCCCTCGGCAAAGGTGTTAAGCATGGGATTTTCGTCCCCTACTTTTCCAATTACGAACGGCACTCGTCAAGGTTGCCCTCTATCCCCGCTAATTTTTGTCTTGGCATTGGAACCGTTAGCATCTCATATTAGATTGAACACATTTATATCAGGTCTGCCTACACCGGCAGGCGAACAGAAACTCGCTCTATTTGCAGATGATATTCTCCTATACTTATCCACCCCAGAAACCTCACTCCCTCCTCTTTTTAATTTACTTGAGAAATATGGTCGGCTATCCTACTATAAAAATAATGTTGGTAAGACTCAGGCCCTCCCTTTGCATATTCCTGGTCCCTCGCTGGTTGATCTTAAAACTCAATACTCGTTTGACTGGCGTTCGGACTCTATTAAATATTTAGGTATTTTCCTAACGAAAAATAGGAGCTCCATCGTTAAGCATAATTATCTCCCTCTCCTGCAATCTATTGAAAAACAACTGCAGTCATGGCACTCAGTAGAACTGTCCTGGCTGGGCCGCATGGGCTCCTTAAAAATGTCAATCCTCCCGCAAATCTTTTACTATTTTCGCAATGTTCCGATTTTTCTCCCAGCACACATCCTCCTACGTCTGCAGAAAATGCTATTTGCCCACATCTGGAAACGCAAGCCCCCTAGAGTTTCGGCTACTACAATTACAACTCCGAGAGAGATGGGCGGCCTTGGCTTCCCTGACCTGTTAAGATATTATAGAGCTTCCCTATTAGCCCAATTATTAGCCGCGCTGCACTCCTCAGAACCTCCTGTATGGCTGCGCCTGGAAAATGCCGTTATCGCTCCTAATTCTATACATGACTTTATGTGGTATGACCCTCTCCCTAGAAGTAAACTGGAAGGGATACTTCCCTCCTCTTATCTCTCGGCCCTGACCTGGCGCCACTGGGGTAGACCATTATTAAAACCGTTTCGACTGCTCAGTTTTGCACCTCTTAGTTTTTTAAGTAGATTGTCCCCTGACCTAAACCTTGCCTCCTGGACGCTTCAGGGAGTGACCCTTGTCCAACACCTTCTCGCTCCAACCTCTATTAAACTGTTCCCAGACCTAGTACAAGAATTTGGTATTTCCTTCAACGAAATTTTTACCTACCTTCGTATTAAACATATATTGTTAACGCACAGGGTCGGGGCGATACCAGACAAAGATATGACAGCTTTCCACAGGCTATGCTTGGGTAAAAAAAACTTAAGGAAACCATTGTCTCTATGTTACCGATGCTTAGTGTCACCTAATACGGAACGTAAACTGCCATATATGTTGAGATGGGAAAAGGACCTAAATTTATCATTCTCACGAGAGGACTGGTTTTATGCCACATCATCAGTGTATCGCATATCTAAAAGCACAGGCATGAGAGAAGCACATCTTAAATTATTATACCGCTGGTACCTTACCCCTGCTCGACTACACCATATCTCCAAGGGTGCCAACTTATGCTGGCGTTGTTCAACAGAGAAGGGTTCTTTGCTACACGTTTTTTGGTCTTGCCCGAAAATTAGCTCTTACTGGGCTGATATCCATGGCCTGACCAAACTATGCACCTCGTTGGATATCCCTCTCCAGCCTGAAACGTACCTGTTACACTTCAGTCCCATCACCATTCAAATACCACCCAGAGGGTTGATGTCGGTAATATTCGGGGTTGCCAAGTTAGTGTTGGCTAGTCACTGGAACTCGACCTCCACCCCCTCACTCTCAGAAGTTCTGACCCGTTTAGATAGTATCTGTAAGAGTTTTACTCTTTGTTTCCCTTTTCTTTTTTGCTTTTTCCCTCTTCTTTTTTTGTCTATGTTTATTTCACTACTGTATTAACCACTGTATTTGTTCCTTATTGTTTATTTACAATGTAAAAAGTACCGTACAATGTTGACAACAATCTAACTGCACATATGTGATTTATAGCGTTGACAGGCCCTGCGCGGCCTTTATTGTCCTTTCATATTTTGTACTTCAAATTTCTGATGGTACTCAATAAAAATCTTTATATTGAAAAAAAATAAATCCGCTCTCTTGTCCAGATGGCCATTGACTGTTCATGATGGTGTGAGGTTCGGTGTGGTGTGGAATTTGACCATTGGTCCTTTGTCCTGTCACAGCCTCAGCCAAACCTCTCAAACCACCAGTCCAAGTGGCAAGCTAAGCTTGCAACAGCAGTACGGAAGGCCTTGGTGGAGAGCTGAAAAGCCCTTCGACTGGCCACGTGGTAGAGGGTCATGGCGATCCTGGAGGATGTACGCCGAATGGCCGAAATGACTGCCAGGGTTCGTAATACTCAATCGGAGTATCTTAAGGTTTGGTCTGATTAGTTAGCAATGGAAGGGGAATTGGGTGGTAGGTGATTCGCGGGACGGAATGATGGGGGTTCGAGTTAGGTTCGAGACCCTCTTTCCTTCTATCTTTCTCTCTCCTGTTCTTTCTTCCTTCTTCCTTCTCTTCTCTTCTCTTCCTCCTTCTCCTTTTTGTGCTTCCCTTATATATCTTGATTCTTCTCCCATCTATTCTTTTCCCCTTTTGTTCTCCTCTTTTACACACTTACCTTCTTTTTGGTCATCAGTAAAATTTGAAAAATGGGACATATATTCTTGATTGTATATTTGCTTTTTTTGCATTCTACGTGCCTGCGACTGCGAGCACACCTGCATCAGTCTGGCTTTAATATTTAAGATAATAAGGGGGACCCTTTGTTAGCGCCCCTTTGATCAAATTATATGAATTATATGATGTTGTGATTTATCCAAGTCTCATGGAATTGTTTCTATAAGTATTTATTTAGAAGCCTGCATTATCGATTATTGATTTATTGGAAGACCTGCACCCGCAACACCATAAATTAGTATCTCCACAAGTTTAAAGTACACCCCAGAACAGGGTACAACATTTCATCTATTCCGCCTCCAAATAACGGAAGGGCTACACTCCAATACCCGATCTTGACCTGCGGGCAGCGCCCAATCAAGGACTAACCTCAATTTTGTACTTTTTTCATATTTGCCTAGGAGGTGCCTGCCTGCGTGCACACTCTATTGTATATGCCTTGTGTCTGGATAAATAAAGACTAAAAGGTAAATGGCAATTCCATGTTCATATACATGTTTCATACAAACTCATTTCATTCATAAAATGCAATGCCCCAAAATATTAGAAAAAAAATTAGGTTTTTCGGTTTTGGTTAAAAATACTTATTTTCATAGGAAACACAGCACCATTTTCTCCTTTTTAGATTATCTAACAAAAACGCACCTCATAAAACATAAACACAAATATTTGTATAATAAATTGTGGTTGAATAAATTTACATGCTGTAAATTCAAGTCCCCCCCAAAAATCTACACTTATTTTAGATTTTCTGATGGTAAATGTGAGTCTGTTGAAAAAAAAGAGAAAAAAAAATATTATTTGTGTGAGTTCTGCAATAAAAAATTACATCAAATAAACATGATAAGCAAAAAAATGGTCTATATATGCTCCACACACAGGGATGAATGACTCCACATTGTTGGGGTTAAGCGAAGATATTGGCATAATAATATTATTAGTAAATTTTAATCTATCTCTTTTTCTTATCTATTTTTAGCAGGCTCTTTCTTGTCACCTTTCATGATATATACAGTTTCATATGGCTCTGCATCAAGGATTCTGCCATAGAATTGGCAGAATGATACCATCTTTATGGCATATATGTATGATGCTTTTTTTAACTCAAATGTTTGGTACAATATTGTTTGTGAATCAAATTTTTTAAATACTTTGTTACTCTTATTTTTTTTTTTAAAGAGTCATGCTATTATTGTATATTGCTTCTTGATTCTTTTGACCAAAGTATTTTTGTATAGAAGATACTTGTCTCCAGCCATTTCAATGTTTATGTGCTTTGATTTCACATTTTATGTAATATATACATACTGCTTTGGTCACAATGTTTTTCTTTTCATATCTTTCAAATTCTTGTTTTTGCTTATTATCCTGCAGAAAATATCAGACCCAAGGTTATCCTATTCCATCATTCAAATGACAGGTTTCGTTCCCCTCTGAATAAAACACAGTGGGAAATAGACAATATATTAGGGAGCCATGTGACCCCTCATTTTTAAGTGGAACTTCAGGTATTTTAACTTGGATGAAGCTGTAAGTGAAGCATGGTGGACTTAGGGGCTCAGGGCTGGTATAAGAAATATCAGGGCCCCTGACCGCGGACGTACTATGTACATCACGGGTAAAAGTCTCCTTTTTACCCGCTGACGTACATAGTACGTCACAGTCTCCTAACCTCCCTCCCTCCTTCCCTATACTCAGCTCTCTCGTTTGGAAGCCTACCCCGCCTTTTCAGGGGGCCCGGCCGACGTGATGACGTCATCACGCTGTGTGTTGACATCATCGCCAGGCACCCCCTGGCGCCTGCAGTAAAAAATGAGGAAGGGGAGGAGGGACTCATTTGGAGCCCGCCATCTCCCTAAATGTTGAAGGTAGCAAAAAACAAATGGTACCGCTGGAAAGGGGAGAGTCTTCCCTTTTCAGTGGTGGCGGGCATTAACCATTTTGTTGCTGGACCATGATTCAAACCCGGAAGTGGCTTACATCTTGGATGTCAGTCAAGCCTCCGGTCACCCCCCACCCACTGGTATCCTCACCATATGTGTGAGGAAGTTAGTGGGCCAGTTAACCCCTAGCTTCCAAGTGCCTAGGGTGCCCGATCCGTGGCAGCTAGAGGGTCATGTTTGATATCATTGGAAAGACCAGATCATGGGTTTGTTGTAAAATAATATTAAAAAATAATAATAATAATAAAAAAAAAATGTTTTTTAAAAAAAAAAAATTGTCTGGGGAGGTTTACTAAAAAAGGATCTAAGCTGGCATTTACGCATGATGAACATAAAATGGCCAGAATGAGCTCAGGGCACAGAGGTGAAATGTCTCAGCGGTGAAGGGGTTAAAAAGCAAAAACATGTAAAAATTTATTATTTCTAATCCCAGGACAAAATTTTGAAACTATTTAGATGGGGTCTTTTTGCGGTTGTAGATTTTGGGGGTTAACTCTTGAAAAAGTGTGTTTTTTCCATTTTTTTCAGCATATTTCATATATTTTTTATAGCAAAGTATACAATACAATGGAAATATTGGTATCTTTAGAAAGTCCATTTAATGACGGGAAAAACGGTATATAATATGTGTGAGTTGAATAAATGAGTAAGAAGAAAATTTTACCTAAACATAAACAGCACAGAAACGTAAAAACAGCATCGGGCACTTTCGAACAGACTTTTGTAAAACCACCCGGTCACTAAAGGGTTAATGAATAACTGACCAGGATCCCCTTTCCTCAGCTGCCCATTTCAATAAACTAATTATTAATAATAGTAAATTTTGTCTCCACTTCTCCTTACTTTATTTTACAGGGAGCGGACTCACAGGGTTATTCAAAGAGAGCCAATCTGGCCCCGAAATGTAACCGGATACTGAAATTCAGCGTACGGCTATATTTTCTGGCCATTCGGCTATTCAGAGAGCAGGCAGTTCGCCAAATGTTGGCGAATTGCCTGCACGTACGGTGCCTGTTTGAGGGCAGTGAACTCCCGATAGAGAACAATGCTTTGTCTATTCAGTGAACACAAAACAGCAGGGAAAAGTTGCCGAAATGCCCTGCTGTTCGGTGGTCTCATTCGGCAGGTTTATTCAGGAGAATCCCATAGGCTTCAATGTTAAAAATATTCTAGTTTTAATTCAATATCTAATAAACCATTCAATTATTATATTCTGCAGTAAAAAGTCTCTCTATTCATAGATTTTTTTTAGGATCTTTCAGGCATTTTTGGGGATTTTGTTTGGCAAATTTTTTTGGTTTTTTTTTACAACGATTTTTCTTTTTTCTGTAACAGATCTTATTATTATTATTCACTGGATCTTATATGTAAATTACAGACATTTTCGTTCAGTAGTTTTTTGCAAACAGAGTTTACATTTTCAAACTTTCAAACGTACTGGGTTTTTTTTCACCTCGTTCGTCTGCTTGTCGGCTTTTTCCCGGCGGCTGCTCTGCGCTGTGATCGGCGGCTAGTTGGGTTTGTTCGGCGTGGTTAATGCAGCTGTTTCTGGGGGTTTCGGTAAGTGTTCGGTGAGTGTTTGGCGGGTTTGCGGTGAGTGTTCAGTGTGTTTGCGGTGAGTTTTCTCTGCACTACAGGGGCCCTGCGGTGCTTGCTGAATACACTGCAGGGTCGGCGAACTAGGATCGCCGAATCGCCCCGAAGTGCGGGGAACGAAAAGTCACCGAACGTGCAATGACTTTTCAAATCTCTTTGAATAATCTCATTATCTATGGTAAGCCAGGAATGAGATAAAAAATGTGCCCTGTTGGGAGCCTACATCTGTCTGGTGCAAACCATACCAACCGCTCCATCAGGATGGTCTTACCAGCCAGCCCCAGATGCCATGTTCCACTGGGAAATTTGTTGGTATCCCAGTGGGCCAGTCCTTTGGGGCATTGAAGGACCCTTACATCTGTGGCACTTAGACAAGCTATGTAGGGCTTGGCAAGGGGCAGGACCCGAACTGGGTCTCTGAACATAGCATTGGGCTATCTCTCCCCTGATGGTGGCCTGGCCTCGTAGAGGCTACATTACAGCCCTGCACAGTCTCAGTTAAAACAGCAGTTCAACATCTCCTTATGAGTTGCCTTTATTTTATTGCAGTCAACTGCATACACCAACATATATCCTCTCATTAGAAACCACGGACTATTATTTTTCCATAGTGGGGTTTCCTATGCTTGGAAGAGGAGGGTGAAATATTCTGCCAGGAACACAGGTCCTCTTCTGATCTCTAGTCATCAAAGATTTTTTCATAATACTTATGTTTTGTGGATCATAACACACAGAAGCATTTTACATACACAGAGAGATGCTCTCTGCTCTTTCTGCCAGGGGAGAAGTGTAATCATCCACTCCCCTCCCTTACACAGTGAGAAGAAACAAAGAGAAATCCAACAAATGTGAAGGATATGTCCAACTTGTCCGTAGCAATCAAAGGGTTAGCACAAGCACATTTTGTCACTTACATTATTAGGTACTGTCACATACACTTACACACCATCACATTAATAACACAAAATTATAGTAGTAATATTAGCACTCCTGATGCATATACCATTTATTATTATGTTATTAAAATACACTTAAAAATTTTTGTTTAATGTTTTTGGGCCAGAACAATCCCTGATAGTGCTTGCATTGCCTAATGATCTATACAGCTGTCAATGAATTTAAGTGTGTGTCTCGATATAGAGGAGTCTTTAAGGCAAATTGACTTGCCACCAAGTGATGTGTTTGTTGCACAATTTCTCTGGTAACTACTACTTGAAAAAAATCATAAACAGGCCAATTATTTCCAACAGAGGGGGTTAAATGTTATTCACCTCAAACAGTTATCTCTGCAAAGCTTGTGGATTTCCTTCTATGTTGCAGAAAGTTATCAGCTACCGGTAAATAAGTGTGTTGCAGACAGGGGGCCAGAGCTCAAATGACTTTTATGCTAAATGCTGTTGGATGCTCTCAGGTAGATATCTGTAAGAGGAGCCCACGGTGCTGCTTCAGGCAGTCAACAGCTCATTCCATCTCTGTACCAGAGAGGAAAGCACAGGAAATGCAGATCAAATGACCTTCAGAGAGCTAGGCTTATATGCTTCTAGATTGCTTCATGTTAACTCTGTCTAGACTTCACCCTACATTTTCTTCCAAAATAATATGTGAGCAGGCTATATTAAATCCTGATGAAAGAAACTGAGTTTGCTCAAACAAACGGTTTTAACCATTATGAAGACAGTAGAATATGGCCGATTATAACATTTTTGTACTTTTTTCCTCAGCTTGCACAAACTCTTTAAAAACAGAAAAAGACACATACCAATTACATACATACATATATATATGTTTTTTATATATATTTACCTGAAAGAAGTTAATAGAAGAATTGTTACCTACCATAGACTGGTAGTCAGAACCCCAAATAAGAAAATGCATATAATAACATTACAATGCTATCATAAAAATCAAGTCCATTGATTGGAAGAGTCTAATAAACAGAGCAACAGTATTACAGTATTATGCTCAGCCACAACTTTCCGAACTATACTTATCTGGTATTACAATAAAAGCATAAACCTTTTAATGGAAACAAGAACTGAACCCCACAAATTAAATAAATATTATTTTTTTTTATAAAATTTAGCAATAGCCTGCAGGATCCATAGACTACGACCCAACAAAGGGAGAAACTGTGTTCCAACCATCCCAACTAGATATGTGCTTTTTGTTTCGGTCCAAATCAAAATTAAGACGAAATGTAACGATTCGTATCTCGGTGCTTCTGAAATACGTATTGGTTCCATTCGAAATGGAATGAAAGCGAATCGATTTGGACCAAAATGGAACGAAAACTAAACAGTATATAACGAATTGATTTTGGTTTTAAAGACCTTTTTTTTTTTTTGTGAAAGGATTTTACCAGGAAGGATACATTGAGATTTCTCTCGTTTTCAAGTATGTCCTAGGTGGCGATTTCATTATACCATTTCACTTAGACTGGGCACCGCGTCTCTCTCCATTGGCCACGGTGCTGAATCTGTTATATTCAGCCTCACAGACAATCTGGGCTACATTACTCTCTTGGTGCGAACGTTAGCGTTCACCTGAGTGAACGTTAACGTTAGCACAGGTAGCCACCGCATATTACAGTCCAAACGCTAACGGGTTAAGAAACCTGTTAGCATTTGGTACCTTGTGCTTTTCAGCGCAAGATTATTGTGCTTTTGCACTCCCTATTCTTAACATGGGGAGCGCAAAGTGTTAATCAGCGTTAGGATTCCAAAGTCCTAACGCTAATTAACGTTTGGCTGCGGCTAACAAAATGTTAACCACAGCCTGGACTTGGTGCTAACGGATTCCGCTGGTGCAGAATCCATTAGCACCAGCAGAAACCCCCCAAAAATCCAGATACTCACCTCCTATCCCGCGGCGAGGACCGCCTCCTCTGTCCAGCGGGAGCATGGAGAGACTAGGAGAAAAAATTCCCCAGTCCCTCCCTGCGGATCACTTCGCCGACCAGCAGGCTCTCGCAAGGCGAGATCCGGCAGGTTATTTGACCGCCGCAGTCTTTTTCAATGGAGTCCTATGGACTCCATTGAGAGGATGTGCGTGGCGGCGCTTAGCACCGCAGCGTGCATCCCGGGGCTTAGTCCCCGCTGACAATGCAGGCAGCTTTCTAAGCACCTGCACTATAATTTTGCGGTAAAACAGGGGCGCTAGCGAGAAAACTGCAGGCACAGTTTTTTCTCCCTAGCGTCCCCGTTTTACCGCAAAATATGTAATGTAGCCCTCTGTCTTCGGTCTTCAGCAGCAGTAGTGAAATTCAATCCCCAAAGAGAAGTAATGCTTTTACTTTTCTTCAGTCTGACTGCGTTCGGCAGGTGCTGTCCTTGGTGCTGAAACCTAATCAGAACCAAGGACAAGCAACTACGCAGGGCTCCGGAGTCATTTCGGTGACATTTCGCTGCTCTCTGTATAACCCTGTTGGACAACCCACAAAAGCCTGCTGTACTATTAAATGTCAGATTAAATGTGACAGCCATATTTCTTATTTACGATAACTAACAGAGCATGTTAGTTATAAGGTTGTTCTCAGGTTTCAAGGGCACTTTAGTTTTCTGAGTTATGTGAAACTCAGAGCAAACTCTCATGCACTATCATTTGTTTAATGTCTTTGTTTCTTGTTTTATATACAGTATCTCACAGAAGTGTGTAAACCCCTCTCATTTTTGTAAATATTTTATTATATTGTCTCATGTGACAACACTGAAGTAATGACACTTTGCAACAATGGAAAGTAGTGAGTACATAGCTTGTACAACAGTGTAAATTTGCTGTCACCTCAAAATATCTCAGCACACAGCCATTAATGTCTAAACCACTGGCACCAAACGTGAGTAGAACCCTAAGTGAAAATGTCCAAATTGGGACCAATTAGCTATTTTCCCTCCCCGGTGTCATGTGACTCGTTAGTGTTACAAGGTCTCAGGTGTGAATGGGGAGCAGGTGTGTTAAATTTGGTGTTATCGCTCTCACTCTCTCATACTGGTCACTGGAAGTTCAACATAGCACCTCATGGCAAAGAACTCTCTGAGGATCTGAAAAAAAGAACCGTTGCTCTACATAAAAATGGCTTAGGCTATAAGAAGATTACCAAGTCCCTGAAACTGAGCTGCAGCATGGTGGCCAAGACCAGACAGAGGTTAAACAGAACAGGTTCCACTCAGAACAGGCCTCGTCATGGTCAACCAAGGAGGTTGAGTGCACATGCTCAGCCTCATATCCAGAGGTTGTCTTTGGAAATTGACATATGAGTGCTGCCAGCATTGCTGCAGAGGTGGGGGGGGGTCAGCCTGTCAGTGCTCAGACCATACGCTGCACACTGCATCAAATTGGCCTGCATGGCTGTCGTCGCAGAAGGAAGCCTCTTCTAAAGATGATGCACAAGAAAGCCCACAGTTTGCTAAAGCCAAGCAGACTAAGGACATGGATTACTGGAACCATATCCTGTGGTCTGATGAGACCATGATAAACTTATGTGGTTTAGATGGTGTCAAGCATGTGTGGCGGCAACCAGGTGAAGAGTACGAAAACAAGTGTGTCTTGCCTACAGTCAAGCATGGTGGATGGATTGTAATGGTGTGGGGCTACGCGAGAGATGCTGGCACAGGGGAGCTGTGAGAACCATGAATGCCAACATGTACTGTGACATACTAAAGCAGAGCAGGATCCCTTTCCTTTGGAGACTGGGCCACAGGGCAGTATTCCAACATGATAACGACCCCAAAGCTGAGGGTAAAGGTGATGGACTGGCCAAGCAGGTCTCCAGACCTAAACCCTATTGAGCATCTGTGGGGCATCTTTAAATGAAAGGTGAAGGAGTGCAAGGTCTCTAACATCCACCAGCTCTGTGATGTTGTCATGGAAGAGTGGAAGGGGACTCCAGTGGCAACCTGTGAAGCTCTGGTGAACTCCATGACCAAGAGGGTTAAGGAAGTGCTGGAAAATAAT
The DNA here is from genome assembly GCA_009667805.1 of Leptobrachium leishanense. Lineage (NCBI taxonomy): Eukaryota > Metazoa > Chordata > Amphibia > Anura > Megophryidae > Leptobrachium > Leptobrachium leishanense. The sequence goes on along the minus strand of CM019063.1, from coordinate 296,097,464 downwards.
GGTGGCCACACAAAATAATGATATTGTATATCTATTGTTACTGTGTTGTGAAGTCATGATGTTGATTTAGTGATGGAGTTGATGGAATCCCACCTGAAATCTGGAAGCATGGGGGCCCAGCATTATACACAAAACTTCATGAGCTCTTTGTATGTTACTGGGAGCAAGGCAAGTTACCACAGGACCTCCGTGGTGCAGATATCATCACCCTGTACAAGAACAAGGGGGGAAATGTCTGCTAAATGTCCGATAACTCTGCTCTACATTGCAGGAAGAATCCTTCCAAGAGTACTTTTGCACAGACTAGTAGCCACCATTGCAGAACAACTTCTTGCAAAGGTAATGTTTCTTCCAAGCCAACAGGAGCACCACTGACATGGTATTTGTCCTCAGACAATTCCAAGAAAAATGTCGGGAACAGAACAAGAGGTTATATGTGGCATTCATTTATCTCACCAAAGCATTTGACACTGTAAGCAGAAAAGGTTTGTGGCAAATCTTGAAATGCCTAGGATGTCCCCCAGAGTTCCTCAACATGATCATCCAGCTACATGATGATCAACGTGGCACAGTCAGGTAGGAAAACAACCTCTCAAATCCTTCACAATAGACAATGGCATCAAACAAGGCTGTGTCCTTGCACCAACTCTCTTCACAATATTTTTCAGTATGATGCTTCAAAAAGCTGCTACAGACATTGATGAGGAGGATGGTATTTATAATCGATATAGGACTGATGGCTGCCTATGCAATTTGAGGAGACTAAGGGCCCACAACAAGAAGGCAGATCAACTAATCCGTGAGTTGCTCTTTGCCGACGACGCTGCCCTTGTTTCCAACAAGGTGACAGCTCTGCAGCGAATGAATGAATGCTTTGCAGAGACTGCTGAACTCTTCAGACTTGAAGTTCTCCATCAGCCTGCCCCTTAGGAAGATCATCATCACCCATGTTTCACCATTGGTGAATCGGAGCTAAAGAAAGTCCTTCAGTTCAGCTAACTTGGGTGTATCATGTCGTCAGATACCACGGTTGACAAAGAAATAGACAACAGACTGTCCAAGGCAAGCAGTGCCTTTAGTAGACTGTACAAGAGAGTCTGGAACAACAATCACCTGAAGAGAGGCACAAAGATCAGCGGGTACAGAGAAATCGTACTGACCATGCTCCTCTACAGCTCTGAGTGGTGAGCTACCTACTGCCACCACTTGAGACTCCTTGAGCGCTTCCACCAGTGCTGCCTCAGCACTATACTCGACATCCACTGGAATGACTTTTGTTACCTACATTGAAGCTCTCGAACGAGTGGAGTCTACCAGCATAGAGGCAATGCTTTTGAAGACTCAGCTGCGCTGGACAGGGCACATCTCCAGGATAGAAGGTTTTTGCTTACCCAAGGTTGTGCTGTATGGCGAACTCTCCACTGGTTAGCGCAACAGAGGGGTGCCAAAGAAGAGGTAAAAGGACTCTCTGAAGAAATTCCTATGTGCCTGCCACATCTACCATCGGCACCCGAGCCTGACTCCGAGCCTGCACCTCAACCAGCACCACAATCTGCACCTGAGCCTGCACCCAACTCTGCTGCACCTGTCCTGAAACCAGTGGACGAAGAGTCCCTGCACAAGTTGATTGCATTGATCGTCAAGGCTTCATATTGCTGGGGGCGTGCTTAAATGCCCTGCAGCATGAACAGAGGTTGATTTGGTGAGAGATCCAGAGTGGGTTCACAACAGATTAGCCAACCAGATGCAGGGGGAACTGACGGCGGTCATGACCTGGCTCACCACAAAAAATGAAGATGTTGGTGGAGCAGTAGCTGCAAGGTCACCCATCCTAATGCTGTCAACACTTCAATGTTCTTTAACCCAGGACATACTTGAAAACGAGAGAAATCTCAATGTATCCTTCCTGGTAAAATCCTTTGCAAATAAATAAATAAATAAACACCGTACCGCCACCGCCACTACTACCAACACTGCCTGAACTTGCCATTCCCATGCAAAGACAGGTGTGTGTTGTGTTCAAATATTTTTTAATTGTAAAGGAAATGTTTTGCTCTTCAAAATTGTCATGTTAGTTTCTTCACACAGCGATGTGGCCAAAAAAAATTAAACGGGTGTCAATAGTCCATCAAGTGAGAGATCCTATTCTGTGTCCCCATCTGCAAAATAAAAGTACATTCAGTGATATGGATGTCATGCCTATTATCCATACATACTGTTACAAGTATAATGGGCACAATTTTCTAAGGTTCTGTGAATCTGCTCCATATTTCCATTTCTTGTCATCATTCCACCATGCATGTAAATAACTTTGTATGTCAAATTGACATGTGTAACATAATTCCTTTCTACCTAATCGTTGACATAATTGTAAAAGTAATAAAAAATTAAGTAATACAAATTTAAGTAATAAAAGATTTATCTACCTCTTGAATAAAATTGTGTTGTATGAAGAGCATATATGTTTATTGTGTCCTTGTCACATCATCATAGGTACAGTTTACGAGTAGGGATGAGCCAGACACCCTCGTGTTCGGCTCGCATTCGAACTCGAACAATTTCAAAAGTTTGAGTTCGAACACGAACCGAACTCAATGCAAGTCAATGGGACTCAAAAGTTAGGTTTTTAGAGTGCCCTCCAAGAGGGCATATATGCAAGATATTTGCCATAAAAGGTGTATGGGGGTCCGGGTAGTGCCCTGGGGGATAGGAAACAAGGACAAAAAGTTTTTAAAAAATCGTTTTTAAAGGAACAGTGAGTTTTCCATGAAATAAGGCTTAAAAATAAAAAGGATAAATTCCTTCAAATATTGTGCCTAGGAGGTCCCCATAACCTGCCCGTGAAGTGGCGGATTTGTAGGATGTATAGAAACACTTACAAACAAAAAAATGACATTTCAAATGACAGTAAATGCTTTTCCTTTAATCTATTCATAAACAACTGCTTGGGGCAGCTTTGGATGAAAGTAACAAGAGGTGCTTTAAAACTGGGCAACAGTGCCTTCACACCGTAACCCTTTTGTGGTATTGTGGAAGAGTGCAGGTTTGGACCATGCGGTCCTATATTAGGGATGTGCGTTTCGGGTTTCGGAATTTCAGAATTTTCACGAAATTTCCCGATTCGTGCATTCGGATTCAGCTGATTTTCTGAAAATTTTCGGATCTGAAAACGGCAGATCCGAACAAATTTCCGAGCCGAAACGAAAACTTTTCGGAATTTTCGAATGGACTGTGTAAAATCGAAAATCATTTTCGTTCCATTCGTGATTTCAGCTCCATTCCTGATTTCGGTTCCATTTCAGTAATTTCGGACAACGTATTTTTCGGTTATATCGCTGATTCTGTAATTTTGTATCATTCCCATCTCAATGTATCCTTCCTGGAAAACCAGAGAAATCTCAATGTATCTTTCCTGGGAAACCAGAGAAATCTCAATGTATCCTTCCCGGGAAACCAGAGAAATCTCATTGTATCCTTCTTGTAAAACCAGAGAAATCTCAATGTATCCTTCTTGTAAAACATGAGAAATCTCAAGGTATCCTTCCTGGAAAACCAGAGAAATCTCAATGTATCCTTCTTGTAAAACATGAGAAATCTCAATGTATCCTTCTTGTAAAACATGAGAAATCTCAATGTATCCTTCTTGTGAAACCAGAGAAATCTCAAGGTATCCTTCCTGGAAAACCAGAGAAATCTCAATGTATCCTTCTTCTAAAACATGAGAAATCTCAATGTATCCTTCTTGTAAAACATGAGAAATCTCAATGGCAGAATTATCGTATCGACAGAATTATCGTATCGACAGAAATATTGGATCCGAAAAACCATTAGTTTACGTCAAAACGAATAGACACTTTGAAACGAGAAGAACAGACGTTCCGAAAAACACAAAAATTTCCTAAATCACGATAAAAAAGTCGATACGAAAAACGAACCGAAGCGGAAATCAGCCGAAACGAGCCGAAACAAAAATTTACAAAATCTGAACGAACCGAACCGAAAAAAATATCGGTGCACAAGTCTATCCTATATTAAAAAGATATGAATCTGGTAAAGGCGTCAGTGCACCCAAATATTGTGCCTTTGATGGCATCAAGTGCCTTCACACCGTAACCCTTTTGTGGTATTGTGGTCCTTTTGCGGTCCAATATTAAAATTACATGAATCTGGTAATATAGGCGTCAGTGGCAGTGCACCCAAATATTACTGCGCTATAATGTATGGCAGGATGGAAGTGCACCAGCAGTAACAAGCAGCGGAATATACCAGACAGGGGCACAGAGCGAGAGTAGTTGTTATAACAAAACCAGCTCAACAACGTTTAGGCACCAGTACTGCGCTACTGTATATGGTGAGATTTGGCGCACACCAGTCCCGGCGGCTCTGTGTCATCACGCCGCGCCCTGCCCCCTGATCACTCACAGCTGCGCCGGGTGCCGTGGGAGCTCCTGGCATTCGGCCAGCTGGCAGCACCATGCGTCCGGGGCCCCCCCCCCCGATCGCCATCCGGGGCCCTGAATGTCGCAATATTACAATCCAAACGCAAACGGGTTAAGTAACCAAATTTGTAAGAAGAAGAATTAATGCAGCATATGAATCCTCACACTGCCGGACAGCACCTTAAGGCCCGGTTCACACCTAAGCGTTTTACAGCGCGTTCCTGCACGCTGTAAAACACATAAACAGGGAAATCCCATTATTTGCTATGGGACCCGTTCATACTTGGGTGTTTTACAGCGCGCAGGAATGCGCTGTAAAACGTCCTCTGCCCAAAGAAGTACAGGAGCTTCTTTGGGGCGTATTGCAACGCGTTCACGCTGCAGTCTATGGCCGTGAATTGGCTGCAATGCGCGTTCGCATGTTCTGGTAAAAAAAATGCAGGTGTGAACCCAGCCTTACAGTATAATTAATGCAGCATATGATTCCGCACACTGCCGGGCAGCACCATTACAGTTTGTGGATCCAGGAATCAGGTGAGTATTAGAAAGAAAAAAAAAAGTTTTATTTTATGTTGCTGGGGACATTTAAAAATATCCTCGGATTTTTTTATTTTTTTTTTAAAAATGTGTCGCCTTACCTTAGCCTAGTGGTCAGTGGGGGGCTCCCTGGATCCTGGTTGGGCGGAAGGGGGGTCTGCCGTGGCTCCCTCCCTGGAGTCCCTGTGCCACCACTCTGCCACATGCACCCTGCGACCTGGATCCTGGTTGGGCGGAAGGGGGGGTCTGCCGTGGCTCCCTCCCTGAAGTCCCTGCGCCACCTCTCTGCCACATGCACCCGGCTGGCCAGCCCGCACAGTCACAGCTCTGTAATCTTGCGGCCGCATGCTCCTCAAGTCAAGGGGTCCTTGGGAGGGAGGCTCTGGCAGGCTGCCCTCTACAGTGCCTGATTTAGAGAGCCTCGTCTGCCTGATGTTTTAGCAACAAGAATGTTTTATCCCATAGGCTTCAATGTTAAAAATATTCCCGTTTTAATTCAATATCTAATAAACCATTGCTTATAATATTCTGCAGTAAAGAGTCTCTTTATTTTTAGATTTTTTAAGCATTTTTTATACATTTTTCAAATTTTTTTTTCGAACTTGAACCGAACACGCCAAAAAGTTCAAAGTTCGCGAACTTGCAAATGGCCAAAGTTCGAATCGAACTCCGAACCGATCGAACCGAACAGCTCATCCCTACTTACGAGTGCTAATCATAGTGACGATGATCATCTGGGCGGCATGTATAGTTTAAATAATGCAGAATTCTACTTACATGGTAGTGGTGAGTAATTGTTGTGTACTGTCCCTTTATGCTGCATCAGTGTCAAGATCTACGGTGAGGAATAAACACATTAGTTACACATCCATGACTGCATTTGAAAATCAATCACAATAAATGGTTGTTCTATTACTAGGTATAAATGTGAGAACCTATGTCAGTGACATGTTCCTTGCCACCGGCGCCACAAGAGAACTAAAAACAAGTTGCCGGATAGTGATAAGATTAGCAGTGGCCCTCCTGAGCTAGTAACCTTGCTGAGCTAGTAACCAGGTGCTAACTAATGCCTTCTGATTTCTCCTCTTCAAAAGAGGACCACACCTATCCCATAATGCTTCTGCATTAAACTATTGATCTCCTCACTAGCAAGAAGCTACCCCCATATCCTGATGTCTGCTTAGACCTCTGTTGTAACCTGTGTTCTCTAATTTCTTCTATAGTTAATATCTGCAGATGCCTCTCTACAGTTTCCTGCTATAGAACCTCTGCCACAGTTCCTGTTCTAAAGACCCCCTGCTACCAGGACCCTCTGCTACCAGGACCCTCTGCCTTTCCAGGACCCTCTGCATTTCCAGGACCCTCTGCCTTTCCAGGACCCTCTGCCTGCAAATAACTCTCTGCTTTTGTTTTCTATTTCCCGAAGACCTTCCTTAAGTCTCCATTCTCCTAACTATATCTCTCTCCATACCTGGCCTAACCCTGCTCTACTTCCTATGTATTTAGTATAGTTCAGTATAGTTTTGTATTGTCTCTTTTCTCTCGACTTGCCTTTTAGTTAATCTTAATGCTGGTTATTATTTATACAGTGTCCTCCCTTCCTGTCAGTATTACCCAGCTCCTTGATATTTGTTTATTGCCTTTATATCTTACTCCTAATAAATCCTTTTGTTTATATATATCCTTCTCTGTATAAATCATTGCACATTGGATTCAAACCTGTCACCCCGGAACCAGCTCCTTGACAGTCAGCGTGAATACCTAAAGGATCTTTTGAAATAAGCCTGTTCTGGAACATGTCTCATTATTGATTGTTCAGACAGGTGTCTAATGACAGTATACGAGACACATGTTGAAAGCATTATCGATTCTATGTCATACATATACATATCTAATCAGGGGAATACTCCGGAAACAGCTGAGACACACATTTGGTCAAAATATGCAGTCTCAACTTGGTGTTGTGATCGCATGGATTTCAACATTCTCCAAAGCACTAAGCACGGTAGTGTGGCCAAGTAATCTGGTTTAAAGTCCAAAATGCCTGCTGTACTGCTGTACAATCCTGTCTCTGACATTTGTGCCTACATTCTCAGATTCATCCGGGTGGATTGTTGGGGCATCGTCAACGGCCACAGCAGCATCCTCTTCCTGCTCCATCAAAGTCCTATCACTCTGTGCCATATAGTGCAACAAAGCATATGTCTGTAAAATGAGGAATGCTTTTCCTGGCTGATACTTCACTCAGTGATCAAAAATGGGGTTTGTGAGGGTCCTGAGAACGGACTAGTGGCCTGCTCTTCGGTGGGGCCTGCTCAGGTCTCGCAAGGCTTTAGCTCAATTGTGCCATTACAGGGACAACCACTCCATATGCAAAGCAGACTGCAATCACCCAGAATGGATGGTCAGCACTGGTTGCCAAGGACATCATCCCTGCATGAGAGATGCAGCAACCCCTGGCAATCGTTTCAGTCTTGTTAGGCTCATCAGGAGGATATACAGTTCTGTTCAAAATTATTCAACCCCCAATGCTGTAAAGGGTTTTAGGGAATTTAGTGTACATTTGTAATTGTATTCAGAATTAAATCCTACAAGGACTTTTTAAAGAACCATATGCAGCTAAAATGACATCAATTGGTTTTGTAGTACAGTAGTAAATGTTTCTTTTGTGAATTCTTCATTGACACAATTGTTCAACCCCTTAAAGACTACCACTCTGAAGAACAGAGGTTCATTCAAGTGTTTTCAATCAGGTATTGAAAACACCTGTGGATGTCACGGAGCAGCAATAAAGCATAATAAGCACCAATTAGGCAGCTTTAAAATGACTGTGATACTCAGCTCCTTCTAGACATTTACTGGTGTGGTTACAAACATGGTGAAGTCAAGAGAATGGTCCAGGAAGACAAGAGAAGTGGTGATTACTCTTCACAGGAAGGGCAATGGCTATAAGAAGATTGCAAAGATGTTAAACATACCAAGAGAGACCATAGGAAGCATCATTCGCAAATTCAAGGCAAAGGGCACTGTTGAAACGCTACCTGGTCGTGGCAGAAAGAAGATGCTGACTTCGACTGCTGTGCGCTACCTGAAGCGTAGAGTGGAGAAAAGTCCCCGTGTGACTGCTGAGGAACTGAGAAAAGATTTGTCAGATGTGGGTACTGAAGTTTCAGCTCAGTCAATACGGCGCACACTGCGTAATGAAGGCCTCCATGCCAGAACTCCCAGGCGCACCCCTTGCTGTCTCCAAAGAATAAGAAGAGTCGACTGCAGTATGCCAAAAGTCATGTGGACAAACCACAGAAGTTTTGGGATAGTGTTCTGTGGACTGATGAAACAAAATTTGAACTGTTTGGGCCCATGGATCAACGCTATGTTTGGAGGAGGAAGAACAAGGCCTATGAAGAAAAGAACACCTTGCCTACTGTGAAGCATGGCGGGGGGTCAATCATGCTTTGGGGCTGTTTTGCTTCTGCAGGTACAGGGAAGCTTCAGTGTGTGCAAGGTACCATGAATTCTCTTCAGTACCAGGAGATATTGGATGACAATGTGATGCAGTCCGTCACAAACCTGAGGCTTGGGAGACGTTGGACCTTTCAACAGGACAATGATCCCAAGCATACCTCCAAGTCCACTAGAGCATGGTTGCAGATTAAAGGATGGAACATTTTGGAGTGGCCATCGCAGTCACTTGACTTAAATCTGATTGAGAACCTCTGGTGGGACTTAAAGAAAGCAGTTGCAGTGCGCAAGCCTAAGAATGTGACTGAACTGGAGGCTTTTTGCCCTTGATGAATGGGCGAAGATACCCGTAGATCGCTGCAAGGCACTTGTGTCAAGCTATGCTTCACGTTTAAAAGCTGTTATAACTGTAAAAGGATGTTGTACTAAGTACTAAGATTGAATGTCACTTGGGGGTTGAATAAAACTGATAATGATGTGAGCACAGAAAGACATTTGTGGTTATTTCATTATAAATGTTATGTTATATTTGTCTGACCTACACGTGCCTCTTTGATTTAATTGTAAGCAAGATGACTGAATGATCAAAATCAATGTCAAACTGGCCAAAACACTCAATTTCAGTGGGGGTTGAATAATTTTGAACACAACTGTAGCTGACACCCCACTAGGCACCTAGAGCAAGGGGTCCATGACTGGATTACCCTGTAAATTTACAGTGAGAAAAAAGGGTGTTTGTGAGGGTCCTGAGAACAAACAGCCTGCTCTATGGTGGGACTATTAACCCGTCCATACAGCTGAAGCACATCTTGAGCATGCCAAATGTCCTCTCAATGATGCTCCATGTCTTTTTAGTGAGCATTATGGAAGGCTTCCTGCGCAGTTCCAGTTATCATGCGGAAAGGTGTCATGGTCTCAGAGGGTATCTTGAATCACCTAATACAAGGTACAATACATACATTAATCTTTTTTTACTTTTGTAAATTTTTTCTGGTTTGGATGTACAGTTAGATCCATATGTATTTGGACACAGGCACATTTTTATTTTCAAAACTTTTCATTGAGAGTTCAGGAAGACAAATCACGTTACGTTCATGAGAGGAGGCCACCTCATATACATCACAAAACAAGGCCAAAACAAAATGTTGTGCCGCACATAGCACAACACTAATTTGCAAAAGACATTAATCAACATGAAGATGCCATAAGCTTCCTTATGTATCCTGATATTGTTACTTCAAATAATGACCTCCAGTTCGATAAACAAAGCTACCAAAGCTCAACCCCCTCTAGGACGGCAACAAACTCCAGCAACGTAAGTTCATGCAATAAACCCCATTGTGACGGCAAGAAAAATGCACAGGAAGAACATGGAAGAAAGACTCGGTGCTATCCGCTGCATTAGTATATAGGTGAAGAACCCAGCTAGAGGCGGAATGCAAAAACCACAAACAGATCACATTGAATTTGCTAGGAAAACACAACCAAGCATCCAGATCTGTGATCAATGATTGAGAACGAAAAAAAGCACAACCACAGGTTGGAAAATTCATTGAGATGCTCAACCAATCTCCAATTGAAAATGAGTCCCAGGAATCAGACAACATGGAAAATTCAACTGCTCCAGAAAGGAATGCAAATCTCTCAGCGTAAGCGGATGGAAAATCAGCATTGACAGAGAAATGCTACACAATAACTATCTGCAACCTCCCACCCCCATCAGTGTCAATCTCAAAACCCAGGAAAAACAATTCTGTACAAGGCCCAGCCTGTGGTCTGCTCAGACAGGGGGAGCCCAAAACAGATAGTCAACCAAGACATAAGGGAAAGAAAAATAAAACAACCAACCACACAACCACACTGCACTGGATCATCCATCAATGTCACTTCAAGGGGAAGTGGTTTCATGTAGGCTCAAAGTTGCCCCCCCCAAGTGGGGCTCGACCCTTTGCCCTCTTCTGAGATAGCTAGTAGAATTGATATTGCTGATGTTATCTCTGCCATTGGTAAGGACACCTGCAGAAGTAGTGATGGCACCTGTTTTGACATGCTTCAGCAAGGTACTGTGCTGAGGACACAGCGCAGGAATAAAGTCCCAGGTGTTAGGGAATCAATGGCTGGTTTATGTGCCGATATAGATGTAGAACCTGTTGCTAGGGGTTGTAGGGGCTCTGATTTTGGTGTTGGGGTGTGTGGGGGCTTTGTCTCTCAAACCACATTACTAGATCCTGGTGCTTGTTTCTCCAAGGAGGCCTGATACCTGTATATCTGAGACTCCTGGCTTTGGGGTCCATATTGGATATATGCAGGTAGTCTCTTGTTGGTGATAAAAGGAAAATGAGGCGTAGTAGAGGGGTAATATTTGGCAGGAGGGCATTTGTGGGCTATGTATCCAAGCTAGAAGAGTGCAACATGCTTGAGTTGGAGTTATAGATACTGCATAGAAAAAGAGGCCAATGTGGGAGAATGAGATTAAATTGTGAACACTATATAGAAAAATATATTATTACAATAAACTCTGTCATCTGCCTCTCTATGTATCTATAAACCTTTCTACTCTTTACAAGGCTTTTTCCCATCAACAACTTGGTAGAATCAATGTTCCTTTCTTTATTTTTAATTCCAGCTAGAGATACAGTTTCAACGGAGCATAAAAATAACACATTCAATCTTATCCTTTACTTGTGTCAAACCAATCACCGGAGAAAATGTGCGTAAACTATCTGAGGACTGTTTGAAAGCTGTAATGTTTTATCAACGGTTGATGTTTTACATTTCCCAGATCATATCTAGAACTAATTTTACACATGTGTTTGGCCCATTGCTTTAATGACTTTGTATTCTTATGCGGTGCATGGTAACAGACTGGGAAGGAGAGAGAAAGTCATTGTGTAGAGTTTCTGAAAAGTAGAAATAGCTGTAGGTGGGGGTGAAAGTTATCCTCATCACCACTCTGTAGAGTATGGGGAGTCGACAATAGTGCCATTGACATTGTACAGGCTGCATGTCTGCCTGTCATCGGGGCTTCCTGCATGGGACAGTGCTATTACTGCAAAAATATCACTAGTCTTCATCCCTGAACTTTAGAATCAGCACTGGGTCACTAGTTACATGCCGCATGAACTTGCATAACAGGGAAATGCCAGATGTTTCCATTTTACAAGAAATTGCTTCAGGGAAAGCTGTCTCTGCAACCCTCGCTAATAAGGAATAGGAAATGTCTGGTTCTCAAGATGCTCTGTAATTGACATCATATCATCCCTATTGAGGCACTGTCAAATGAGAGTGGAAGTCCTTTACATTTGGAGTATGATATTTCACTTATAGCAACGAAGTGTATTTCATTCTAATGCTTTGGGGCTTATTTGCTAATCGCTTTTGATAATCAATGTCACCACCTTGATCAACTTCGGTGATCCAGAGAGGAAAACTCAACCAACGGGAGGAAATTCATTGATGATGTTTGCAGCAATTGTAAAAAAAAAAGGCATCAGCGAATAACCTCCTTTCATTTGTGGCTAGAGATTCCTGGGTTTGAGATGTTTGTCTCTATGAGAAGGACAAAGCAGCAGGTTTTTGCAATGCGACCTGCTTAATATTCTATGAATGCTGAAATTGTTTGCAAGACTATTTCCACTTGCTTGTCATATAAACGCATTAGGCTTGCCCACGGTTCTAGATGGAATGTGTCCGTCCCTTTGTCATTTGTCCTGCTTAACCTACATTGAGTTTTCATAATAAACATAAAGAGGGCTGTGAAAGTTACTGAAAGAAAGATCAAACGATCCCTGTGCTAAACGGAATTATTTATTGCTATGGAATCAGCATCGCTGAGTGATGCTTTCAAGGTACAGAATCACCATTCTCCAAGTAACAGACTTTAGCACAGGCTCAAGGGTAAAAAAACAGACACTGATATAAATGTGGTTCTGTATGTTATATTAGTGACGAACTAGGCCTTACACTAGAAGTATATATCATTACATATACAGCTTTTCTACAGTGAGTTCATACACATTACTTTGATGTATCTCTGCATTTAATTTGTCATATTTATAATACAGAATGTGGAGCTAAAACCAATGAATACTAAAGAATAGTGCAACCTGTGTTGTTACGAACAGCTACTTGAAGATTAAAACAAAACAATAGGTTTTATAGTCATTACATTTTTTATTGAAAGTATTTCAATATTTTACAGTAAACAAAAAATAATATTTAAATATAAAAGTATTTCAATGTTAGATAAAAGAAAGTACAATGAAGCATAATAGCACAATAATAATAAAAAAACAAACAAACAATATATCTTGTAATTTAGTGATAATTAAAAAAATTAATACGCAACATAAAGTCTTAATATACTGTTGTCACAATGTTTTAGGAGATATGACTCGGGATCTATATAAATTCCAGATATCCATCAAGTATAGCATTAAAAGAACATAAAAACAAAGTCCAAGATGGCATTAACTCTTTTGCTACCAAATATCAAGGTTATTCAAAGAGATCCGAATGGCTGCCAAAAGGGAACTGAACGCTGAAAATCGGGTTTCGGTGTGTGGTGAGCTTCGGCGGGTTTGCGGCGACTTTTCCCTGCATTTCGGCGGCCCTGTGGTGCTTGCTGAATACACCGCAGGGTAGCCGAAATGGGATCGCCAAATCCTACCGAATTTAAGAGAACGAAAAGTCACCGAACGTGCGGTGGCTTTTCGATTCTCTTTGAATAACGCTGTATGTTTTGTTGAAAAAAACAGGGTTATTCAAAGAGATTCAAATTGTGGCCGAAAGGTAACCGAACAGTGAAATTCAGCGTACCTTTCCTGGCCATTCGGCTATTCAGAAAGCAGGCAGTTCGCCAAATGCTGGCGAATTGCCTGCACATACGGTGCCTGTTCATTGCCTGTTCGAGGGCAGTGAAATCCCCATAGAGAAGCAATGCTTCGTCTACTCAGAGAACAAAAACCAGCAGTGAAAAGTTGCTGAATTGCCCTGCTGTTCGGTGGTTTCATTCAACAGGTTTATTCAGGCGAATCCCATAGGCTAATACAGATAAAAGGGTTTGAGATCTACAAGGAACATAGATGAAAATGGTTCATAGCGTTACACTGTAGAACAGTATTGTTAACATGCGGCCCCTGCTACAATCACACTCACAGGGTATAAGAGATTTGAGCGCATATAACGTTACCCCTCCTCTGGGTACTCTGTGGTTGGAAGCCCAGGATGCCGTCCTGTAGAACAGGTGTCTCTACCAGACTTCATACATCACCACTGCCTCTTCGAGGGATATCAGGGCTCCACCGGAAGTGGGGCATTGAGCAGCAGTCCCGCGACTGCTGCTCAATGTCCCACTTCCGGTGGAGCCCTGATATCCCTCGCAGAGGCAGTGGTGATGTATGAAGTCTGGTAGAGACACCTGTTCTACAGGACGGCATCCTGGGCTTCCAACCACAGAGTACCCAGAGGAGGGGTAACGTTATATGCGCTCAAATCTCTTATACCCTGTGAGTGTGATTGTAGCAGGGGCCGCATGTTAACAATACTGTTCTACAGTGTAACGCTATGATCCATTTTCATCTATGTTCCTTGTAGATCTCAAACCCTTTTATCTGTATTATTTTATTGCACGTCGTTGGGAGGAGACGCTCTTGAGATCCACAAGGTTATTATACCACTATTTGCTCTCTGTCTTGGGAAAGAGCACATCTTTTGTTTGCTGTGAATCCCATAGGCTTCAATATTAAAAATATTCCTGTTTTAATGCAATATCTAATAAACCGTTGATTATAATATTCTGTAGTAAAAAGTCTGTTAATGTATAGATTTTTTAGGATCTTTTAGGCATTTTTCGGTATTTTTTGGGAAACAAAAATCGTTTTTTTTTTTTAAAACGTTTTTTCTTTTTTCTGTAACAGCCCATTTTGTTATAATTCATTGGACCTTATATGTAAATTTCAGACATTTTCGTTCTGTAGATTTTTTGCAAACAGCATTCCACTTTTCAAACATTCAAGCGTACTGGGTTTTTTTTTCACTCCATTCATCTGCGGTGTTGGGTTTTTCCGGCGGCTGCTCTGCGTTCTGATCGGCGGCTGCTCGGGTTTCTCCGGCGTGTTTGGAGGGGTTAACCCAGATGTTTTTGCGGGTTTCGGTGTGCTTTTGCTGGGTTTTGCGGTAAGTGTTTGGCGGGTTTGCGGTGGCTTTTCCCTGTACTATGACGGCCCTGTGGTGCTTGCTGAATACACCGCAGGGTCGCCGAAATGGGATCGCCAAATCGCACCGAATTCAAGAGAACGAAAAGTCACCGAACGTGCGGTGACTTTTCGATTCTCTTTGAATAACCCTGTTAGAGTTATAGGGAAAGGAAGAAAGGCACTGGCAGTGACAGATAAAGGATGGGGTGAGTGACAGGAAGATTACGGAACAGACTTATTATATTTCCCTTCTCCATTGATAAATAGACCACTCCATGTCACATGCTTAGGAAGGAGACAAGTGACAGGAGGACAAAGAGAGTAAGGGTACAAATTATCAACTCCACTTCATTTCCTTCATGCAGCAGGATTAGGAATACATAACATTGTTCTATGAAAACCTTTAATCATGGAATTATTCTTTCAGCCTAACTTTATTGACATATAAGTAATAAGAGACCGTTTTGACACGTATACCTTGATATATATATTTTTTTCCAGGTATACAATACAATTCTCTTTAAGTATATATATATATATATATATATATACTTTGATCTTTCTTCTTTTTCTCTATGCTTGCAAAGGTCTAACCAGAATCATATACTTTGACACAGGTCACTTAACATCAGATAACTAACTAGATAGAGAATGTTACAATATCCAAGACATCACAGCGAGCAGAGGCCTGTGAAATAGCAATAAATGAAAGTTCTGTGGCAACGTCTGTCAACAGCATACTGAGACCTGCAAACAGATTGCTTAGGAAAGAAAACAGAAGTGCTGTTTGTATGCTGTAACACCTCCAGGGGCCGTATTCCAACCAGGCCGTTAATAGTGGCTCAGAAATGTAAAAATTATCTATATGCGGCACGCTATTAATACTGCCGGAAGAGAGTCTTTAACAACTCAAGTCAGAATACTTGTGAACCGCTGGTCGACAATAGCAGTGCAGCAACACCACCACTATTATTAGCTCCTAGATTCCATAGGACTCAATGTAGGTAGACTTGCATAGCCAAGGTTGCACAGGAATGGCAGAAGATGACTGGCAACTGTTTGCTCCTAGTCTTCCACTGTTTCCGTCCAGAGGAAGCAGCGAGTCATGTCGCCCATAATAAGGAGCAATTAAGGAAGTTTTTGATGTGTTTAAATCACTTAACACCAGGTTTTAAGAGCTGGTATTTTTTGCTGTCTAAGAGCTAAATTACATTCCTCATGCTAGAATGGGGATGCTAATGGAGAAAACTTGATCCCGGTGGCAAGAAGCAGCAGATTGGGCTACTGTTCTAGCCGCAAGATGAGAGGGGAGTATTGGATTTATTGGGGTGGGTGTTAGGGGTGCTAAATGATTCTGAAAAAGAAAAAAATTGTTTAGCCCATTGGTGCGGAAATTAGCACTAAGAATTTGTTATACCTTACTTATCCTAACACTAATTAATGATTGTTGAGTATGATGTTGAGTATAGGATGCATAAAGTACAGTAAGCTCACTGAAGCTAGCAGGATCACCAATGTGCTAAGGGATTTATACAGGGTTTAGCATTAGGAAGGTAATATGGTTGACATTCTTTAAATTCACTTATCCTGAAGTTAAAGCTTACGGGGCACATTACATACTTGGTGCTAAAGTTTGCGCTCACCTGAGAGAGCGTTAACATTAGCCCAAGTATTTAACCCATATTACAATCCAAACGCTAATGGGTTAAGTAACCCGTTTGCGTTTGATACCTTGTGCTTTTCAGCGCGAGGTTACTTTACTTTGCGCTCCCTATACTTAACATGGGGAGCGCAAAGTGTTAATCGGCGTTAGGATTACAAAGTCCCAGCGCTGATTAACGTCTGGCCGCGGTTAACAAAAAGTTAACCAGAGCCAGGACTTGGTGTTAACGGATTCCGCTTCTGCAGAATCCGTTAACACCAGCCACAAAGATAAAAAAAATGATCTTATACTCACCTCTTGTCCCCGAGGCTCTGTCCGCCTCCTCAGTCCGGCGGGAGCAGAGAAAGACCAGGGAAAGAAGTCCCCCCAGTCGCCCCTCTGCGTATGACTACGCTGACCGGCCGGATTTCGCAAGGCGAGAACCGGCTGGTCATGTGACCGCCAGCGTCTGCTTCAATGGAGTCCTATGGACTTCATTGAGAGGAAGCGCGCAACTGCGCTTAACGCTGCCGTGCGCATCCTGGGGGTTAACGCGCGGTAACAATGCAGGCAGCATTTTTTGCCCCTGCATTGTAATCTAGCATTAAAACGTGGGCGCTAGGGGGAAAACTGCAGACGCAGTTTTTCCTCCCTAGCGCCCGCTTTTTAAAGCTAGGAATGTAATTTAGCCCCACATATCCTAACGCTAAAGTTAGCGTTCAGTATGTAATCTAAGCCTAATAAAAGAAAACTAAAGTAAGGTTTTTATCTATACATTTTGTGTATTTTTCCCATGATGCAACATTTACCAAAAGCATTGCTTTGTGGCTCTTGTTTATTCAATCTACATTATTTAACAGTTTATGAGGAGAAGGAGGGAATGTTTCGATAAGGCGGCAGGGGGGTATTTTTCTCCAGACTAACTGAGATAAAAGCTACAGTTTAGGCCCGTGTCAGACGAACGCCGTGATCACGTCCGTGTTGCTGCACATTTTAACGTCCATCGTAGCATAAAATTAGGATCAATAGAGACCACACACGAAGTACGTCTGCACTGAAGTGCGGACGCACAAAGCACGTGGCACCGGAAGCAATTTAGGCAAGTACGTCAAACCGCTAGGACGGACACACAAAGTGCGCTACGTCCGCGTAGCTTTGTGCGAGTGATAGAACGTAGTGAGACGGACTGCATTTTTGACGTCCAGCATTTTTGACGGACAAAATGATTTTTCATATCATGTATCAATTTTTTCATTTTACATATTAATTTTATTTCCCATCTACATCAGTCAAAAGAAAGTCAATCAAAAAGAATGGACCGTGTGGTGTCTACAGTATCATCAGTCAGAAAGTACGTCAGTTGTGCACGGATGCACAGTGTGCTCAGAATGCGTTCATCTGACATTAGCCTTAATGAGATATGACAGGGAGTTCAAAAGACTTCTAATCTACTCCCTAATGATGTCATTTGACTTCATCCCACACAATAGAATGATTTGAGTCAGTGATTAACCCATAGACTCCATTATGTGGCCAATATCACACAGTAATGACAAAGTGAGGTAAAGATACTGGGCTACATTACATTCTTGGTGCTAACGTTAGCGCTCACCTGAGTAAACATTAATTAACGTTAGCTCTGGTAGCCACAGCACATCACAATCCAAACGCTAACGGGTGAAGAAAACCATTCGCGCTTGGAATCTTGCACTTTTCAGCACATGGTTACTGTGCTTTTGCGCTCCCTATACTTAACATAGGGAGCGTAAAGTGTTAATTTGCGTTAGTATTACAAATATACTAATGCTAATTAACGTCCGGCTGCGGTTAGCAAAAAGTTAACAACAGCCTGGACTTGGTGCTAACGGATTCCGCTAGTGCAGAATTGGTCAGCACCAGCCAGAAACCCCCCAAAACTAATCAGATACTCACCTCCAATCCCACGGCAAGGATCGTGGCTCCAACCGCCTCCTCCTTCCAGCGGGAGCAGGGAGAGACTGGGGGAAAAGTCCCCCAGTCTCCCCCTGCGTATCACTACGCCGACCTGCCGGATCTCGCGAGGCGAGATTCCAGCAGGTCATGTGACCAGCGCCGTCTGCTTCAATGGAGTCCTATGGACTCCATCGTGTGGATGCTCACGGCGTCGCTTAGCGAGCATCCCAGGGCTTAGCGCCCGGTAACAATAAAGGCAGCTTTTTAAGTGCCTCCATTGTAATATTGCGTTAAAACAGGAAGCAAAGGAGAAACCTGCAGGTTTTTCTCCTTTGCGTCCCCCGTTTTAGCACGATTATTGTAATGTAGCCCACTGTTTGTGTGTGGGGGGGCAGTTTACAACAGAAAAGATCACACAATGGATGCACCCAGTGACAAATATAGAGAGAAATATTTTATCAACTAAAAATACAAGAGAAAAACAAAGCATATGTAAGATATCAGCAACATAAAATAAACAAAATAAGGGCATTTCATTTTTTGGTGGTAGTGGCCCTTTAATGTCTCCTATACATAGTAAAAATAATTCGCTAATTTACAGAAAGCAGCCGCAATGTGTGAGACACAATTCTTTCCAATTTCTGATGATGTGTAGAAATCCCACAATATTTTTATGGAATTTTCAGTGCAAAGCTTGCGGCTCGTTTGAAATAGCGTCTGGGGCCAGTAGTTTAACAACTCCATTGGAATAGGGTACCAGGTATTTAGATCTTTCGGTATTGTTCTTAGGTTGTACATTATCCTTTATGGAAAACTATGTTTCCCGCTTATGCATGTTAGTTTGGAATTTGCTGATGTTTTATAAATAAATGATGATAATTAAGGATAAAAAAGGCTTGAAGAATTTGTAAAGCAATGTAAGTTCAGAGGTGCACAAGCCTCCGACACGCAAAAAAAGTGCTTACCCAGGGAATACTGTTGCATTTAAATTGTGTTAATTCATATTCAGTCGTCTGTTGCTATGGAAACGAGAGTTGCTCATTACCAGAATATGAGGGACAGGGGCAGCTATTGCAATCAAGTGGACCCTTAAACCAAAGACAAGAAAATATCAAAGGAAAGGGCCTCTGTGGTCCTCTCTACAAATGTTTCTCTTTAGGATCCCGCTGGGAACGCAAACAGAAACAGTTGCTTGATGTCTGGCAAGCGGTGAAAACCCTAACCGTGCGGCGATCACATTCATAAAGGGCTTTGGGCAGGAATGACTAACAGCAAAGATGTTCTCTAAGCCTGTATCTTTAGCAACTCCACTTCTACTATAACAAAACCTTACTTGTAGGCCATAGGCCACCGTCCCCACTACAACAGCTGAACTCGCTTGGTAACAATTTGACATTAATTTAACACGTGAAAAACTAGATAGATTGAGTTCAAGGACATTTACTGTAAAGTATTACAAGCTGAAGGAGTTAGAGCAAGACAGGATAGACAGAATGATCAAAATAGGGTTCTTACTCTGGCTACAGTTTGTATTTTATATAGATATGAAATTGAAAGAAAGGGTACAAAACTAATTTGTATTGTGTATATACAGTCAGGTTCAGAAATATTGGGACATCGACACAATTCTAATATCTTTGGCTCTATACACCACCACAATGGAGTTGGAATGAAACAAACACAATGTGCTTTAACTGCAGACTGTCAGCTTTAATTTGAGGGTATGTACATCCAACTCAGGTGAACGGTGTAGGACTTACAGCAGTTTGCAGATCCCAGTTCCCTTCAGATCCAGATCCAGTTCCCTTCAGTTTTGTCTTCAGCAAGTGAAATGCATGCTCAATGGGATTCAGGTCAGGTGATTGACTTGGCCATTGCATAACATTCCACTTCTGTCCTTTCAAAAACTCTTTGGTTGCTTTTGCAGTATGCTTTGGGTCATTGTCCATCTGCACTGTGAAGCGCCGTCCAATGAGTTCTGCAGCATTTGGCTGAATGTGAGCAGATAATATTACCCGAAACACTTCAGAATTCATCCTGCTGCTTTTGTCAGCAGTGACATCATCAATAAATACAAGAGAACCAATTCCATTGGCAGCCATACATGCCCACGCCATGGCACTACCACCCCATGCTTCACTGATGATGGGGTATGCTTAGGATCATGAGCAGTTCCTTTCCTTCTCCATACTCTTCTCTTCCCATCACTCTGGTACAAGTTGATCTTGGTCTCATCTGTCCATAGGATCTTGTTCCAGAACTGTGAAGGCTTTGTTAGGTGTTGTTTGGCAAACTCTAATCTGGCCTTCCTGTTTTTGAGGCTCACCAATGTTTAACATCTTGTGGTGAACCCTCTGTATTCACTCTGGTGAAGTCTTCTCTTGATTGTTGACTTTGACTCACATACACCTACCTCCTGGAGAGTGTTCGTGATCTGGCCAACTGTTGTGAAGGGTGTTTTCTTCACCAGGGAAATAATTCTTCGGTCATCCACCACAGTTGTTTTCCGTGGTCTTCCGGGTCTTTTGGTGTTGCTGAGTTCCAAACAAAATGTTCCAAACAGTTGTTTTGGCCACATCCAATGTTCTTGCTATCTCTCTGATGGGTTTGTTTTGTTTCTTCAGCTTAATGATGGCTTGCTTCACTGATAGTGACAGCTGTTTGGATCTCATCTTGAGAGTTGACAGCAACAGATTCTAAATGCAAATAGCACTCTTGAAATGAACTCTGGGCCTTTTATCTGCACATTGTAATTGGGGTAATGAGGGAATATCACACACCTGGCCATGGAACAGCTGAGAAGCCAATTGTCCCATTACCTTTGGTCCCTTAACAAGTGGGAGGCACATCTGCAAACTGCTGTAAGTCCTACACCGTTCACCTGAGTTGGATGTACATACCCTCAAATTAAAGCTGACAGTCTGCAGTTAAAGCACATTGTGTTTGTTTCATTCCAACTCCATTGTGGTGCTGTATAGAGCCAAAGATGTTAAAATTGTGTCGATGTCCCAATATTTCTGGACCTGACTGTATATATTGTGGGGGTATAGCTCAAACGGAGGTTACCATGGGAAAAGGTAGTCCAGGCAGTAAAAGTTCTTTAAAATCTGCGCAGTAGACAGTGTTTATTTAAATAGGTTACAATAAAACAAAATTAATACAGAAAATAAATAATTGCCATCCAGGCCCTTACTAAACAGGTTGGTTCCCTCTCTAGCCTGTAGTGAGCTTATCTCAGCTACCTCAAACAAAAGCACTTTAAGAAACCTTTTCTACTCATGCACATCCACCTTGCAGCACTCTCAGAAGGCTGTCCCAGGCCAGAGCAACATCCTGTTTCAGCCTCCCCTTTTTATCTCCCCTGGATAAGCAACAATTAAGTAATTAACAATCCAGGGGAGAGACACAAAACCCGGATTATTCAGACCCCACATTCAGCCTGAAAACCTGATCTGGATTCAGCTAGTTCTGCACATAGGACAGAAAACGACAGGGAATGTATCACCCCTCAATGACCTTCCCTTTTCTTATGTCACAATATGTATATATATATATATATATACACAATAAAAACGAAACCTTTTAAGATCTCACATGCTGTGAACATGCCTCAGTGCCAAGCCCCAGAAATTGAATAAAAATTGAAATGGATGCTCTTGAGGGCTTAGTAAATAAAAACAAAACAAGAAAATACTATTAAATATACTGTATATTATAAACCAACATTTTGGCTCATACTGAGCCTTTTTTCAAGGTCAAATATAAAACCAAAATATGCTTTAAAATTGTCTATCTAGTTATCTAACTACACAAATCATAGGAAGGACGAAAAAAATTATATTAGCAAAAAACAAATATTGTTTATAGTGAAAAACATATACATATAAAGCACGTCTGTGCAAGTCCTTGACTTGGTTTACCCACAATGCTCTTTAGACGGCTCTTCCCCAAAAAAGTAAGGAGTTTGGGTCAGTGTTCCCCCATCCTCTGTACTATTTCCTTCTGCTATTTTTAAAATACCCCCCCTTTTTTATGGATCACAGTTGTTCCAAACCAGCCTCCTTCATTTTTGTTCCAACTTTTACCACTTGTCCATCTTCCATAAACATAAAATTTCATTCATTATATAGTGTATATACTCTATTTGCATGGTTCTCAAAGTCTGAAATCCTAAAAGATTGATATTGTATATTGATATTGTCTTTATTACAGCAAAACGTGAGCCAAGGTTATTGCTCGTTGCAGACACCCCTTACTTTTATTTCAGCTTGTCCTACATAACAGGTAGGGATGTGTGTTTCGGGTTTCGGAATTTTCACGAAATTTCCCGATTCGTGTCTTCGGATTCGGCCGAATTTCCAAATCGGATGGGACCCGAAAACCGATAGATCCGAAAAGTTTTCCGAGCCGAAACGAAAAATTTTCGGATTTTTCGAATGGACTTGAAATGTGTCAAATCGAAATTTATTTTTGCTCTATTCATGATTTCGGTTCCATTCGTGATTTCGGTTCCATTTCGGTAATTCTGGAAATCGTATATTTAACTATTATCAGTTATATCGCTGATTCTGTAAATTTTGTATTTGTAAATGCGTATCACTTGTTTCTTGTGGCATTCGGGTCAGTTTAGCGGTTTTTAAATCGTTTTGTTCATTTTTTTTGTTCCTTGGCTTTCATACCATTTTAATATGATTAAATAAAGTTGTGAAATGTATATTCAATTATTCATAAAAAAAAAGGATCTTTATTTAATAAAAAAAACACGATAGAATCGCCAGAATTATCGTAGACACTTTGAAACGAGGAGAACAGACGTTCCGAAAAAACGAAAATTTCCGAAATTTCCAAAAAGTCGATACAAAAAACGAGCAAAGTGACCCGAAAATACGAAATATGGTCGATATTCCGAAAAAAAAATGTACACGAAAAACGAGCCGAACCGAACGGAATCGAAACAAAAATCGGTCGAAACGAGCCGAATCGAAAAGTTTAAACATCCGAACAAATCAAACCGAATCGAACCGAAAAAAAAATCGGTGCACAAGCCTAATAACAGGATTGTAAAGAAATATGTTTAATTGATACCATTCAACATTAACTTTGTCTGTTTTGGGCTTGGCTGCAGAAGAATTAGAATGTAAAAAAGTTATAACCGCATATAACAAGTCTTAGAGTGAAGTTTGGGGATTAGCTTGTTTATAATAATACATGGTGACTGGAGTGAGATAAAACAAAGAATTTCTTTCTTCTCAGGAGTCACAAAAATCTTGCTTTAAAAAGGTATGCAAAAAGGGTTTTGATATGCTAGTGATTGCTTTTCGTTGTGTTACATTGCAATTTAAAGCTAACTTGATTTTGGTAGTAAAAGGGTGATCTCCGTAAGGTAAACATCTGTCAGAAAGTCTCTTCATCAAGTGTGTACCCATAAATATACAAAAATATACGTGAAGTAAAATCGAGCAATCTACAACCTTACAGAAGATTTTTTTGCATATTTGTATTTTTTGGAAATGTTCTCATACTCGCATTATAGACAGTATCCTTTTTTTACATATAAAAGTGGACTACATTTTTGTAAAGCGTATTGAAGCAAATTTCCTACAAACTCCTTTTTGTAAACAAAATTTTCTCCAGATACAAATATATTCCAAATGGCGCAAGAATTAATGAATAAATGAACCTCTCTTTCAATCGTGCTCTAAAGTGCACATGTAATCACTGCACTATCTCCATTATACACACCCATAAGAGCGTCAAAGCACTGAGGTTGAACCTGGATATACATACCCTACTGGTGAATGTGATTCTTTTATATTTCTCTGCTGGTGTACATACTTATCTATGCTATGAAAGCGCTGTGTCTCTTTGTTTTATTGAAGTGATCTGCATTGAAAAGAAGGGATGTACCACTCTACACATGGCCATAGGCAATATTACCCAGAGCTGGGATTAGAAAGGCTATGGTAAATGTGAGTTCTCTTCTTAATTTTATCAGCATCCAAGTGTATAGAAGTTCTGCACCATTGGTCTTTCCTTCTTTCTGCTTTATTTTGAGGTGCATAAAGAGGGCAGAAGACATTTAGGGTTATTCAAAGAGAGTCGATTTGGCCCCAAAATGTAACCGAAGACTGAAATTCAGCGTACGGCTACATTTCCAGGCCATTCGACTATTCAGAGAGCAGGCAATTCACATTATATATTTATATATATATATAGTGTGTTTATTATTGCAGAAGCCACTTGCACATCACAGCAATTCGATGAATTGCATCCCAGAGCTCCTGTGCCACATTCCCCATATGCAGCAAGGAACCTTGGGTAGGATATGCAAATGATCTCTGCCTCACTTTTATGCATCTTGGATCTGTTATTACACATAACCCTAAAATCAATGCTATGCCACACTGTGGCTTTGTAGCAGAGATAAGGTTATGCAACTGGTCAAAGCCACTCCTAGGACAGCGCTGTTTCAGGTTGGTTGAACCCTCATCAGCTAGGAGGTAGGCATGACCAGTTGCAGTGGATGCTTGGACCGTAGGGTAAATTAGTGTCTACAAGGGTTGTGGTGAAGGACTAAAAGTGAGATAAAAAGCCTCCACACTATAATAAGTGTGTTTATTATTGCAGAAGCCACATATAGTAAAATTACTGCTTCCTGATAAGTAGAGCAGAATAATTCTTATTGTTAGCAGAATCTGTCAGTAGTTTTACTCACAGTACATCATACAAATGAATGGGTTCTATCTGATATCCAGGAAAAGTATTGCTAGGTAAAAATAATTTGCTACTGCAAGGATTAGCACTGAAACACAGATAGCTGTAACACAGAGCTGGAATCAGGAAACAGGTAAGTAATGAGCCAGTAGAAGCACAATCTGTAACACAATATGGACACCATAATAATAGAGTTCACTAGACGGAGTACAGTAAGTAGACACTTATATACTGTATATGCAAAAATATATCATGACACACTATCAGACCACTGAGCACTCCAGGAACACAAATGCATATTAACAGTGGCCATGGGCCACCGTCTCACTATGACCTCAAAGGATTAACTAAAATGAATAGAGCAAGTTATGTGGTTGTACAGGCTCATGGACATTCTCATAAGGTTCTCATGAATGATCCTACACTGGCTTTCTTTCCCCCAATTCAACCAATCATGGGTGTGCAATCTGGCCTCACCTGCAGTCCTCCTGAGACCTTGATTCAATTAATTTAGATATGAATTTGCAAATAATTACAATCTGTTAGCAAAATTATTCTTATACAAAAATTCTAAAGACTTTAACCCCTTAAGGACAGGTGCAATTTTACAAGTTTGCCACACTTCTAAAAGTAGAAGTGTGCTGAACTAATTTTGACCATTTTTGCTCATCATGTTTTAATGCGGTTTGAAGTCATGTTTTATTGTACGACCCAGACAAATTATATATCCTTTTTTTCAGTAGACTCGGTAGATTCATAATATATCATTATTATATGTATACATCATGTCCTGCCAGAATGTTATAAAAAAAATGTAAACAAAATGTGAATTTCCATTAACATTTCAATCATCTACAGCGTATAAAGTAATTTTTTCACGTTTTATCATCCAAGCCTTTATGGTTATATATTCTATAGGGTACACTTTTTTAAAAAAAAAATAGAAACGGGAACTCGTTACTTTTTTTTTTGAGTAAACACGCGATTTTAGCTAAAAAAAGCACAACATTTTTTGTTTGTGCAGCATTATTGTTCACAATATAATTGAAAAGTGAACAATAATGCTGCATTAATAAATTCAAATAAATATTTTTTTTTATTTACTTATTTACATGTAACCTAGTCATACGCAATGACGTCGGTTAATAAGGGGGGACCCGGAGGTGGGGTAGAATTCTAAGATGGCAGAACCCACCAGAAAGAGCCCGTGATCCAGCGCTGATTGGTGCCGGATCGCCGCCTGGCACATAAGGGGTTAAAGAAAGGCATCGCTGGAAAGGTCAGACTGTGACCTTTCCTGCGGTGCCTGTCTTGATTCGCTGTCCCCCGGTGATGGGAAGATAGAGGGGTCCAAAGAGGACACACCTCCCCTTCAGGCACCCCCTGCTCTTGCAGACGGCTGAAACTGACATCATTGCGCCCGTCGCAATGATGTCAGTGCGCTGGGAGGGGTATAATCACGCAGATCTGACTTCAAGGAAGACAGTCTGAGTGGTACTCTGGAGAGAGAGGTGAGTATCGGTGGGAGAGGGATCAAAGGCACGGGACATGCTATGCCGTCCTGCGGCTTTAAAGCACACTTGCTGCAGGACGGCATAACACGTCCTGCGTAGTAAAGGGGTTAATGTTGACATCTATAGATAAGTCATTTGAAGCTAAATGTAATGATGTGAAAATGCTTATCCAAATAAATCGAGGCCAGATTCAGGTGAAAACGTACCTGAGAAATTTGTTTATCAGAGCTCTGGTTGAATTTATACCTGACTGGGATTCTAGCCCTGTGTTTATGGGAAAGACTCGTTACATAGTGATGAGCCGAACACCCCCGTGTTCGGTTCGCATTCGAACTCGAACAATTTCAAAAGTTCGAGTTCGAACACGAACCGAACTCAATGCAAGTCAATGGGACTCGAAAGTTCGATTTTTAGAGTGCCCTCCAAAGGGGCATATATGCAAGATATTTGCCATAAAAGGTGTATGGGGGTCCGGGTAGTGCCCTGGAGGACAGGAAACAAGGACAAAAAGTTAAAAAAAAAGCTTTTAAAGGAACAGTGAGTTTTCCATGAAATAAAGGTTAAGGATGTATAGAAACATTTAAAAAGAAAAAAAATGACATTTCAAATGACGGTAAATGGCCTTCCTTTAATCTATTCATAACCAACTGCTTGGGGCGGCAGCCTGTATGAAAAGAGGAGACATTTTAGGACACGCAGAACAAGTTTAGTGATTTTTTTGGCTAAATTATGGTGAAACTTATGCAGGTTTTGGATGAAAGTAACAATAGGTGCTTAAAAATTGGGCCTTTAGTGTCGGCAACAGTGTCATCACACCGTAACCCCTCTGTGGTATTGTGGAAGAGTGCAGGGTTGGACCCTGCGGTCCAATATTAAAATTATATGAATCTGGTATAGGCGTCAGTGGCAGTGCACCCAAATATTAGGCCTTTGGTGGCAGCGCCAGCAAGTGCCTTCACACCGTAAGTAACCCCTCTGTGGTATTGTGGAAGAGTGCAGGGTTGGACACTGAGGTCCAATATTAAAATGATATGAATCTGGTATAGGCGTCAGTGGCAGTGCACCCAAATATTAGGCCTTTGGTGCCAGCTAGTGCCTTCACAACGTAACCCTTCTGAGGTATTGTGGAAGAGTGCAGGGGTGGAGGTTTTGGTAATGCAGAAGAGATCCCCGATCTATTCAGTTACGTCAGCATCAGGGGATTGATAGCTGCTGATCCAGGAATGATTCATTTTTATAAATGTCAGCCGGTCTACAGAGTCGGTGGACAGACGCACTCTTTTGTGACAAAACCTCCAGCAGCACTGAACGTCCATTCATAAAGCACGCTGGATGAAGGGCAACCTAGTAGCTGCATAGCATATTGGCTAAATTCTGGCCAGTGATCCAATCTCAACACCCAGTAAGCTAGTGTCACGGTTCCCAGATCCCACCACGCAGTACTTAACACCCCACACTCCACAGAGCCCAGAACCTACCAACAGAGTAGCCGTGAAAGATCTCTAACTGTCTGGTCCTTAGAATTGGCCAGGTAAACTAGCTAGACAGAAAGGGTTAACAACACGGGGAGTAGTCAGCCGAGCCAGAATCAGGAATACAGAGTTCAGAATGGTCAAATGGAATAGCCAGGTCGATATCAGAGCAGTGGCGTAGTACAAGAAAATGGTCTAGGGCAACAGAAGGCAGAATAGTCAGAAACAAGCAGAGGTCAATAACGGGTTAATTCAATATAGCAGTCAGGTACAAGGAGCTCAGGTATGGATAACCACGATCTGGCAACTGCTGAGAATACACTGAGGGTTTTTAAAGACCTTCACCAGGCCACGCCCCCCACTCAAGCCGCGCCTCATGCAACCACCTCCCTGCCTGTCTCCATTTAAACCGGGCATTGGTCAGCGAGCAGCATCAGACATGCTGCCCTCAAGCACACAGGTAGGGCTGGAAGCTCCCAACGTTACAGCTAGTGGATCATCTGCTGTTAAGGTATCCAGGTCTGCCCTTGCCCCTAGGTAGTCCTGCACCATACGGTGAAGACGCTGGCAATGGGTGCCTACATTTGACATCCCTGGGCGTCGTGGATAAAAAAAAATTAAAAAGGCATCAGTCAAGCGGCCCCCGCCTTCACCGCTGTTCCTCTGATCATCCGCAGCCTCAGAAGCACCTGTGTCATCACTTGGCAACCTACCAGTGCCTGGAAAGGTGTTACACAAGTGTTGCTTAAGAGCGACCTCAAGTTGTTTCATCTTGTGCTCCTCTGTGCGGGCAGGATGAGCTCTGCAACTTTACCCTTGTATCGTGGATCAAGAAGGGTTGCCAATGAGTAATGATCCCTCTCCTTGATAGCACGAATCCTGGGGTCCTTTACCAGGCTTTGCAGGATAAGGGAGCCCATGCAGCGTAGGTTGGAGGTGGCATTAGCTTCTGAGTGTTCCTGGTCGCTGAGGATGACCGTATCGTGCACTACCTCCTCCCAGCCATGTACTAGTCCTTGGGTTTCTGGGGACACAAAACCCTCCCTTGAGGAATCCCCAGATATCTGCTAGAAGTATGTGGGACCCCCTGATAGCTGGCAGTGAGAAGACACAGATTACAATTCCCAGGAACCTCCTATAAATCAGTGAGTCCCCCTGATGGATGGCAGTGACAAGACACAAATTACAATTCCCAGGAACCTCCTATAAATCAGTGAGTCCCCCTGATGGGTGGCAGTGACAAGACACAAATTACAATTCCCAGGAACCTCCTATAAATCAGTGAGACCCCCTGATGGGTTGCAGTGACAAGACACAGATTATAATTCCAAGGAACCTCCTATAAATCAGTGAGACCCCCTGATGGGTGGCAGTGACAAGACACAGATTACAATTCCCAGATATCTTGTAGAAGCGAGACCCCCCCAATAGCTGCTGGCAGTGAGAACACACAGATTACAACAATTCCCAGATATCTTGTAGAAGTGAGACCCCCCAATAGCTGCTGGCAGTGAGAACACACAGATTACAACAATTCCCAGGTATCTTGTAGAAGTGAGACCCCCCAATAGCTACTGGCAGTGAGAACACACAGATTACAACAATTCCCAGATATCTTGTAGAAGTGAGACCCCCCCCCCAATAGCTGCTGGCAGTGGGAACACCTGTGGTCAAGTGCAAGACTGTAGCCAATTACAAGCTTCAGGCCAGTGGAAAAGTGCATTGTGGTGCATTGTGGGCGAACTCGAACCGAACACGCGGAAATGTTCGGAGTTCGCGAACAGCCGATCGGCCGATGTTCGATGTGAACTCCGAACAGATCGAACCGAACAACTCATCCCTACTCGTTAACAGTATTGACATTGAATTTTGTTTTAAGTGAATAGAAAAAGAGGTTCTGAATGTAAAAATTCTGAGGACATGTTGGAGCCTTCACCAAATGAGCCTGCAGTAATGCATGCTGTGGTGGAGTTACTAAGAAGAACCTTCCAGGGGCTGTTTCGACACCTGATAATACTCATGAAGGAGCTGCTGCAGAATACATGGTACTCCTCTACTAAAGTTTACATTCCTACAGCGAAGAAAACCCATGGTTCTCTGTCTCCTGTGGAGCATACCCAGAGGCAAGTTGCCAATCTTTGCCTGTATTGTCGACAATCTGGACACTGGATCTCCCATTGCCCAGTGAGGCCCCAAAGCAGCTGGCTCTGGCACTTAAGCCAGCTCCGGTACCCAAGTCAGCTCCAGTGCCCTATTTTACACCCCTGCCCAAGCCTGCTTCCAGAATGGCAAACTTGGTGCCCAAACCTGCTCCCAGGCAACTAGCTCTGGTGTCTGAGCCAGTTCCAGTACCCAAAATTTCTGAAAAGCCTACTCCCAAAAAGACTCAAAATGAGACCCACCGAGTCTCATAAGACAACCCGTGCCAAACTCAAGAGAACTGAGGATAATGAACCTGTCATGCCCACGGAGACTGAACCTACGGTGCTTGTGTAGTATGATCCTATCCTGCCCATGGAGCTAGAACCCACTACATCCATGGAGTATGATCCTCCTGTACCTGGCTATTGTGCCTGATCTGACCTCAAGTAGAATACCCACCACTCCCAGCCAGCAAGACCTACCACCACCTTCACCAAGCCATCCCTCACATGGCTCTGGGTTGGAGGACAGGGCCAATTTTGACTATGACAGTGAGATCCCACTACAGATTGCTCCCAAGGACCCCCAGGTCAGCATGCAAGATATATCGAGTCCACTACTATCTCCCCCACAGAAAACCATGGTAAGATTTCTTGCCATTTAGATGTTCCTTATCTGATTATTCTGACAGAAAGTGGGAGTCAAGTACTGAGGATATCGAAGTCTTTGAAGATGCTGTAAAAATCAATAATGCTGCTAATTGGCCTGTGGAGTCTTCCATTGCTAAGACCACTACTCTCATCACTCCTACAGTTCACAGCACTCCCTCTCTTGTGTCTCCCTCTTCTTCAACTCCAGTTGGTGGTACCATATTTGCGACTCTGACTACCCAAATCCCTCAGGGTTCTCCAGGTCTCTATGCTGCTGATATTGACACCCCTGACCCAGCTCCCTCCATAACCACCAAGGAGGTCCAGTCTGGGACCCTGAGGCCTCTGCCACTGCTTCAGATGGCTGTCCTTGTACACACTTATGTACCCGCTACAGAGATGCCTGTTGCCGCGGTTCCAGTAAACAGAAGTGCCCGCTGTCAAGGTACCATATGTCACGAAAGCTGCTGCCAAGGCATTACCAGCAGAAAAAGCTATTGGGACTTCTACTCTTACATCCACCATACCTATCACAGTTCCATATTATAGTGTTATTGTCTCCTCCATTTCCATCCTTACTAACCAGGTTAGTACCCTTGCCCAAACCGTAAAGGATATCCAACTTAGTCATATGTCCTTATGAAACCAAGTACAAGATGCAATTATCTCTGCCCTACCTCCACTCCAGTTATGACCACTGCTGATACCCCAGATCCTCAGCCCTCAATCACTGGTGCACCTTCAGTGGCTGAATTTAATTTTATAGATTTGAATGGTGAACCACCATTGCAAACATTACGATGTAGCTAAAGACCACCTGATCAAGAAAATACATATCTTAATACCACCATCTCCATGCCTGCTGATAATACAGCTACTTACCTGTGCGGATCTGTTACTCCCAGGAAGATCTCGGGACTGGTTAAGGTGGACTCCCCTATCATCAACAGCTGCAAGACTAAACCAGCTCTGAATAAATCCACAAACCATCACATCTCGTATATGGGTAATACACTCGCTGTATCTATAGAACCGGAAGACAAGCCTAAACCGTTGCTGCCAGACCTTGTGAGAGCCTCTAATGAGACTGCAAAAACAAGTGAAGATCCTGAGGTGTTTGTGACTACCTTGGCCACCAGGAGAGCGCCCCTTGAGGGGGGGCAGTCATGGCTCACGCCGTCGCTGCCACAAAAAGGCTCAAACCAGTGTTGCTCTACCTTGATCACCATGGCAGCAATCGTCCTGTGATGCCCTATTATATTCTTGCCTTCCTGCGAGCACCATAGGTTTTCCCCTGCTGCAGCTCACTCTCAGCACACATGACAAATTAAGCACTGGATGCCCTCAATAAAAAGATATGCCTCCCATCAGCCACTGATCCAACATTGCAGCCCTTTACCTTACTCAGTCAAGACCTGCGTGTTGCTGCTCCTCAGACCTGTGATTTCCCCTGCATCCCTAGCCTGTATTTCAAGTCTCTTCGTGCCTTACCAAGTCCTGCTCAGCCAGTGCCAAACCCTGACAGGACATGATTCTTAACATTTTGTTAGAATCAAATAGTTTCCCTTTGTGTTCTACTTCTATTGTCAGTTCTACCACTGATTACAGTATTAGTTCAATGTGGTTCTTGATTCTGCAAGTCATGCACAAACCTAGACATTGGGGCCAAATAAGATCCTGTCATGCTCAAAGTGAACACTAACAAATGTTCTGGTTTTGTTCTCAGTGTGCATGCAATGCATTGTTATGACAGGTGTTCTGTCTGGGTGGAAAAAGCAAATCTTCATAGATTAATCATTTCTGCTGTTCCATGGCTTGAGTGAGCTTTTAATGACATAGCATAAATTGTAAAGCTATATTAGTCCACTTGTACACTGGCTTGGAATCTTTTAAGGAAGAGATCAATATTTCATTTTACTTGTTTTCCTTCTCAGAATAAAATTACACCAATCTGACATAGCAAGAGTGTCTCTTAGCTTGCATTCATTGCAGACCAAAAATGAAGACTATTCATGAAAAGTTCTTGGTACATGTTTGCACATTTCATTTATCAGTTTTCTTTTTTACAGTTAGGTAAAGGCTCTATATAATTACAAAACTCCCTCCTCAAGAGAACAAAATTTCTGTCTCAGTTTCTATGGGGGTTATTCAGAGAGCACCGAAAAGTCGCCGACATTTCGGTGCTCTCTCGTTCACCGCTCTACCTCGCACTTTGAGGAATCAAAGGATTCAATATAACCGTAAACGCTCGCATGTTAAAATGTGAAAAAAAAACACTTTACACCTTGTAAATTATTGAAAATTCAAATTTTATTGCATTTTAAGTTCTAATATACAGACAGGATACATATACATATAACACAGGCGTATACTTAATTATACCGCAGAGAGGTGCTTCCCCGCAGTGTGTGGATTCATATGCTGCATTAATTATACTGCAGAGAGGCGCTTCCCTGCAGTGTGTGGATTCATATGCTGCATTAATTATACCGCAGGGAGGCGCTTCCCCGCAGTGTGTGGATTCATATGCTGCATTAATTATACCGTAGAGAGGTGCTTCTCCGCAGTGTGTGGATTCATATGCTGCATTAATTATACCGCATGGAGATGCTTCCCTGCATTGTGTGGACTCATATGCTGCATTAATTATACCGCAGAGAAGCGCTTCCCCACAGTGTGTGGATTCATATGCTGCATTAATTATACCGCAGGGAGGCGCTTCCCCGCAGTGTGTGGATTCATATGCTGCATTAATTATACTGCAGAGAGGTGCTTCCCAGCAGTGTGTGGATTCATATGCTGCATTAATTGTACCGTAGAGAGGTGCTTCTCCACAGTGTGTGAATTCATATGCTGCATTAATTATACCTAGATATGAGAAGTACAGTGGAGGCGCTAATTTGGGTTCAATTTAAATAATGGTTTACAAGTATAAATGCAGCCTGCTGAGAGAGGAACACAAAACCTCGACAGAAATGTGCTTAAAAGGATACGAATAAAGAAGTTGGTTCAGTGGCGCAAAAAAGTTCTGAGGAGTGATAGTAGCTACTGTACGTCGAAAGTACGTGGAAAAAAGTTTACACAGGCTAGATGGCGGAGGTAGTAGAGAAGGTACTGTATAAGGGTAGAAGGAGGTGAGAGTCCTAGGGGGGACAATATTCCCACTTGGGATGTAAGCACAGTCGAAAACGACCAATAGTAAAGTGCTATTGTGAATAAAAGACTGATTATGTGCAAAAGTGCAAATATGCAAATAAAGCGCATAGACAAAAAGTGCAAACGAAGTGCATACGTGGCAGTTACCGCCTAAGGTATTGGTGTTGGCAGTGATAGTATGCCTATTTAGCTCCAACCAATAAAAATGGAACCAGTAAAAATTTGCATCATGAAAAACAACGACAGTACATGAAAACAACTTACATAAGACACGTCTTATGCAACATACAGATGGTCATAAAGTGCTAAGTACAAACAGCAAATGGTGCAGCGCCACACAACATGCATCCACCACCAGGGTGCCCAGATAGCCAATCTCAGGATATAGTGGTTTCCCCTATACCATTGCACACAATAATGAAATCAATAACCTGGATCGGCGCAAATACTGCTCTCTGGGATCCCGGAATCTCGCATATATATATATAATAGAAGAAGAACAATAATAGTGCAACACTGTTTTGTAAAATATACTGTGAATGTAAGTGATGAACACCCCACTTACAAGTATAGAGCCGTGCACTGGCTCTAAGTGGGTCCAGACATGTGGGTAATTGTCTTCAGTTTCTTAGGTGACCCCCACCTTACAGCAAGATTTTCTCTTTTTCTTTGTTCGAGGTTTAGACAATAGAAAGGAGAACAGGAAGAAAAATCCTTGTGTAGGTCCACAAATTAAAGATCACAATTGTATGTACAGTTGGAATTGTACTCACATTTTGTGGAGCTCACATAGCTCATGGATATAGGCCCATAGGTTTTTTTTGGGGTGGGAGAAAAACCCAGATGAAAAACCACCAATGTTTGCAGGATTCAATGAAGCAGGAATCAGGATTGGAGATGAAAAAAATTTAGGTTTATTTAAAATATAATTAAAATTGCCTCCAGAACGCGTTTCGCCGCATCAAAAAACGGCTTCATCAGCTGGAATGGTTAACATGGGCCTTTGGACCCTTTTATAATGTCCATAAATGTTTTTAATTGTCCCCATATGTCCTGTCTGCTTCACTGATTGATCCTTCCGGTTTCCGATAGTGGGCGCCGCCATTTTGCGCATGCGCGGTTTACTTCCGCGTTCCACTGCGTTCCAATGCGCCGATTTCACTTCCGCGTTCCACCGCGTTCCAAGCGTTGCTCTCTTACTTCCGGTCGACGATTCTCGGCCAGAGAGATGTAAAATTGTTCTTTTCATTGATTTCAACGATTGGGGTTCCTTTAAAAACTTCCCATTTTCGCCATATATATATCAAAACAGAATATTACATATATTAACTCAATTTTGAAGGGGCTAAAACTATAAAATTAATTTGTGCACCCCGCAGGGTCTCCCAATTATCTCTTAGTATACCTAATTAATGTGTATGGTGAATTTTATAAAAGTGATAGCTTCTCCACAAATATTATATATTAAACTCTATTTATGCCTTCCTAAAAGAAGGTCTTTTATGGTCTACACTCTCCAAAAGTGATCATGCATTCATTACAATAGCCTCCTTTGCTGAAAAAGTGTCCTGTGCTTCAGTGCTTTAATTAAATTATAGTGGTATTTATATATTTTCTAGTAATCCCTATAGTTATACCACTATAATTACCTATCTAATAAAACTATATGAATTATATAATTCTACAATTATCTGTGTGTTTTTTATATTATTATGATACTTTATTAATTACAATGTATTTTTAATATTGTCGTGAATTTTAGCTTAATATTAAAGTGCCTTAATAGTGCTATTTTAAATATTTATTAAATACATTAAGTGCTTATTGAATGTTAATCATAAATTACTAACAATTAGTGACTATTGAAACTAAAATTTGTTATAGTATTACTCTTTTTACCATAATTTTTATGATATTAATTGATGTAAGATAGTGCAATATCTCTCATGTGCATAATATAGACCTCATCTAAACAGAGACCGCCATTTAAAGTGCCATATTGAGAATTTGCATTATCCAGATGTAGATAAAATTCTAAATCTCATTAGAGAGAATGGTGTTAAAGTGCTGTGTTGATAATTAATGTGTACCCATCGCTTAAATTCTTACAAAGCTTCAATTTTAATATTGTTTAAAAATAGCAACAGATTCAATATATTGTTAAATAATGTGATTCTCATTTATATATAAAAAAAGTCATATTATGACCCCAAGAAGTGCACAACAACTCACAAAAAATGAACCACCTCAAAGTCATTATTTAACCCATTTGGTGCCATAGTGCCCATTTCATAAATAGTCCGCATCTCTTCTTGTCCCAGTTTGTTAACAATGTTATCATCCATATCGGTTTTGTATATTTTTTTGATGGCCATAAATTTCAAACCTAATGGGGAACTCCCATGTCGAATTTTAAAGTGCAATGAAACTGAATGGTTTTCATAAGATTTTTTTATGTTTCTGACATGTTCCGAAACTCTTATGTTAAAAGCCCTTTTTGTACGCCCAATGTATTGGAGACCACAGGGACATTCTAAAAGATATATTACACTTTTTGAGCAGCAGTTAAGAGCCTCTTTCATTTGTATCTTTTGGTTAGTTTTCTTATTAAAAAACTCCATTCTACAGTTCTTCTTATTACCGGTTGACCTGCAGGCCAAACATTGTCCACAAACATGGAAACCATTTTTTACACTGAATTGGTTATGATTTATCTTTTTGTTCTTCGGTTTACTATGTACCAAATTCATTTTCAAATTTTTAACTCCTCTGAATACTATTTTTGGTTGTTCCCCCAGTATACCATTGAGGTCCTTATCTTTCCGAAGGACATGCCAGTGTTTCCTAATTATTTTCTTCATGTTTTGGGCTTTGCTATTGTAGTCACACAAAAATAGAACTTCTTCTTTGATCTTTTTTTTGGGTTTGTATTGAAGTAGGTTTGTCCGGTCCTCCTGTTTGAGTTGATTAATAATAGTGTCTAATTCTAGGGCATTATACCCCTTCTCTACAAAATCTTTTTTTAAAAGTTGGGCTTGTTGCTCGAAAACGTGGAGATCTGAGCAATTCCGTCTTAGACGAATGAATTGCCCTTTGGGCACCCCTTTAAGCCACGATGGATTATGACAGCTATTTGTATTAATATAAGTGTTGGTGTCTACTTCTTTAAAAAAAGTTTTACATTTAACAGACCCTTCACTAATATAAATTTCTAAATCAAGAAACGTTACTTTCTCTCTACTCCATTTATTTTCTAATGTGATGCCCCAAGCTTGACTGTTGAGGCTATTTAAAAAGATGCCTAGGTCTTCTTCACTGCCTCTCCAAATAAAAAACACGTCATCAATGTAACGTTTGTAGATGGGGATGTTGTGCGCCCAGCTATGCGAACCGTAGACAAACTGGGCTTCCCAGCCTGCCATATATAGGTTCGCATAGCTGGGCGCAAACTTAGTCCCCATCGCTGTTCCATTTTTCTGCAAGAAAAAATCATCTCCGAATTTAAAATAATTATTTTCTAAAATAAATTGTATACTTTCCATGATAAAGCTCACTTGTATATCATCAAGTTTCTTAGAATCCTTTATTCTTTCGTTAACTATTTGTATACCCATAGCATGGGGTATATTACTGTATAATGAGTTAACGTCACTAACGACCATTATATATTCTTTCTCCCATTTTATTTCTTCTAATATCTGTAATATGTTAATGGTATCCTTTAGGTACGATGGTATCTCTTTAACAATAGGCTGGAGGAGGATATCTACATATTCAGACAGACAACTTGTGATAGAATGGATTCCTGCCACTATAGGTCTCCCGGGTGGTTCAATTGTATTTTTATGGATCTTAGGTAAAATATAAAAATGTGGTGTTTTGATGTCCTCGATCATCAAATACTGAAACTCACGTTCATTAAGAATCCCTTTATCTTTACCACCTTGAAGGAGAGACTGCAGGTTTTCTCTAATGGTTACTATAGGATTGCTTTTAAGTTTGGTGTACGTTTTCTGATCTTCCAATATGCGTAATGCCTCCTTATTGTATGCTTCCTTGGACCAAATAACAATCCCCCCCCCTTATCCGCAGGTTTTATTATGATTGTCTCATCACTATCGAGATTTTTTATCGCTTTTTTTTCCTCTATGGTAAGGTTGTGATTTTTCTCTTTAACAATCATCCTGTCTATGTCGGTAGACACCAAATTTTCAAACATTTTGATTTCATCCGTGATGGTATGTCGCGGATAAAATTTTGATTTTTTCTTTAAATCTGTATGTGTGAATTTATCTGGGTCTGTCGGCACATTCCTTTCTATTGGGGATCTCAAAAAAATTTTTTTTAAACTTAGTTTTCTTTTAAAACGTTGCAGATCTATATACATACTGAACTTATCCATCTGTTTAGTGGGGGCAAACTTCAACCCTTTATTTAAAACCTTAATTTCTGTATTCGTTAAGACCCTCTGGCTCAAATTAAAGATCCCTTTCATTTCTACCTTCTCTCCCTTTTTTCTCTTAAGGATTCGCTTCCCTGCTCTCTTTCCCCTTCTGTTTTTTCCCAAGATCTTTTCTTTCCCCCCTCTCTTCCTAATCTTGTATCCAGGTCTCTGTGCTCCCCCTGGTCTACCCTCCTGTCCAGGGGGTCCCTCCAAAAAACCTCCTCCTCTGGTTTTTCACTGAGGGTTT
This sequence comes from Leptobrachium leishanense, assembly GCA_009667805.1. Classification (NCBI taxonomy): domain Eukaryota; kingdom Metazoa; phylum Chordata; class Amphibia; order Anura; family Megophryidae; genus Leptobrachium; species Leptobrachium leishanense. The sequence continues at coordinate 296,058,916 of CM019063.1, read as the reverse complement.
GAAATCTGTTGGTTAGAGGGATACTGATGATATCAGTCTCCTGGTCAGATCTTCTCCTAATGTCTCTGGGTGGGGTGAGGTTACGATCATCATAGTTTCTCTTTACAGAAAGATCTCTTTCTTTTTTCCTTAGAGAGGGTGATCTGTTCATTCTCCATTCATCTCTTGTTCTTACTGCATGATCCCCCCTCCAATAGGATCTACTGTGATCCCCCCTCCAATAGGGTCTGCTGTTATCTTCCTCATTACGGGCATTTCTTCTATCATTGTATGTATCGGGTCTACTTCTTAGGGCCCATCCTCCATAATTTCTATTTCTTTCCTGGTAATTATCCCTTCTATAGGGCTGATATTCTGATCTGTAGGGATTACGATGTTCCTGTGGTTTATAATCCATCCTGTTGCCTCTTGGATGACCTCTATTATCCCATCCTTCTGGTTGAGACCCTCTATTGTTGAAGGAAGCCCTTTCCCTTCTTTCTTTATCCCATGGGAGATCGTTACCTCGTTTTTCTTCATAAGATCTATGTACATTGCCCCTTCTGTAGTCCTCTACATCTCTTTCATATTTTCGTTTTTTAATAGTTAATATTTCATTTTCTATTCTTTCTAATTTCCCCTCTAGTTCTCTGCTCAATGTTCCCCTCTAGTTCTCTGCTGCGAACCTATATATGGCAGGCTGGGAAGCCCAGTTTGTCTACGGTTCGCATAGCTGGGCGCACAACATCCCCATCTACAAACGTTACATTGATGACGTGTTTTTTATTTGGAGAGGCAGTGAAGAAGACCTAGGCATCTTTTTAAATAGCCTCAACAGTCAAGCTTGGGGCATCACATTAGAAAATAAATGGAGTAGAGAGAAAGTAACGTTTCTTGATTTAGAAATTTATATTAGTGAAGGGTCTGTTAAATGTAAAACTTTTTTTAAAGAAGTAGACACCAACACTTATATTAATACAAATAGCTGTCATAATCCATCGTGGCTTAAAGGGGTGCCCAAAGGGCAATTCATTCGTCTAAGACGGAATTGCTCAGATCTCCACGTTTTCGAGCAACAAGCCCAACTTTTAAAAAAAGATTTTGTAGAGAAGGGGTATAATGCCCTAGAATTAGACACTATTATTAATCAACACAAACTGGAGGACCGGACAAACCTACTTCAATACAAACCCAAAAAAAAGATCAAAGAAGAAGTTCTATTTTTGTGTGACTACAATAGCAAAGCCCAAAACATGAAGAAAATAATTAGGAAACACTGGCATGTCCTTCGGAAAGATAAGGACCTCAATGGTATACTGGGGGAACAACCAAAAATAGTATTCAGAGGAGTTAAAAATTTGAAAATGAATTTGGTACATAGTAAACCGAAGAACAAAAAGATAAATCATAACCAATTCAGTGTAAAAAATGGTTTCCATGTTTGTGGACAATGTTTGGCCTGCAGGTCAACCGGTAATAAGAAGAACTGTAGAATGGAGTTTTTTAATAAGAAAACTAACCAAAAGATACAAATGAAAGAGGCTCTTAACTGCTGCTCAAAAAGTGTAATATATCTTTTAGAATGTCCCTGTGGTCTCCAATACATTGGGCGTACAAAAAGGGCTTTTAACATAAGAGTTTCGGAACATGTCAGAAACATAAAAAAATCTTATGACAACCATTCAGTTTCATTGCACTTTAAAATTCGACATGGGAGTTCCCCATTAGGTTTGAAATTTATGGCCATCAAAAAAATATACAAAACCGATATGGATGATAACATTGTTAACAAACTGGGACAAGAAGAGATGCGGACTATTTATGAAATGGGCACTATGGCACCAAATGGGTTAAATAATGACTTTGAGGTGGTTCATTTTTTGTGAGTTGTTGTGCACTTCTTGGGGTCATAATATGACTTTTTTTATATATAAATGAGAATCACATTATTTAACAATATATTGAATCTGTTGCTATTTTTAAACAATATTAAAATTGAAGCTTTGTAAGAATTTAAGCGATGGGTACACATTAATTATCAACACAGCACTTTAACACCATTCTCTCTAATGAGATTTAGAATTTTATCTACATCTGGATAATGCAAATTCTCAATATGGCACTTTAAATGGCGGTCTCTGTTTAGATGAGGTCTATATTATGCACATGAGAGATATTGCACTATCTTACATCAATTAATATCATAAAAATTATGGTAAAAAGAGTAATACTATAACAAATTTTAGTTTCAATAGTCACTAATTGTTAGTAATTTATGATTAACATTCAATAAGCACTTAATGTATGTAATAAATATTTAAAATAGCACTATTAAGGCACTTTAATATTAAGCTAAAATTCACGACAATATTAAAAATACATTGTAATTAATAAAGTATCATAATAATATAAAAAACACACAGATAATTGTAGAATTATATAATTCATATAGTTTTATTAGATAGGTAATTATAGTGGTATAACTATAGGGATTACTAGAAAATATATAAATACCACTATAATTAATTAAAGCACTGAAGCACAGGACACTTTTTCAGCAAAGGAGGCTATTGTAATGAATGCATGATCACTTTTGGAGAGTGTAGACCATAAAAGACCTTCTTTTAGGAAGGCATAAATAGAGTTTAATATATAATATTTGTGGAGAAGCTATCACTTTTATAAAATTCACCATACACATTAATTAGGTATACTAAGAGATAATTGGGAGACCCTGCGGGGTGCACAAATTAATTTTATAGTTTTAGCCCCTTCAAAATTGAGTTAATATATGTAATATTCTGTTTTGATATATATATGGCGAAAATGGGAAGTTTTTAAAGGAACCCCAATCGTTGAAATCAATGAAAAGAACAATTTTACATCTCTCTGGCCGAGAATCGTCGACCGGAAGTAAGAGAGCAACGCTTGGAACGCGGTGGAACGCGGAAGTGAAATCGGCGCATTGGAACGCAGTGGAACGCGGAAGTAAACCGCGCATGCGCAAAATGGCGGCGCCCACTATCGGAAACCGGAAGGATCAATCAGTGAAGCAGACAGGACATATGGGGACAATTAAAAACATTTATGGACATTATAAAAGGGTCCAAAGGCCCATGTTAACCATTCCAGCTGATGAAGCCGTTTTTTGAAGCGGCGAAACGCGTTCTGGAGGCAATTTTAATTATATTTTAAATAAACCTAAATTTTTTTCATCTCCAATCCTGATTCCTGCTTCATTGAATCCTGCAAACATTGGTGGTTTTTCATCTGGGTTTTTCTCCCACCCCAAAAAAAAACCTATGGGCCTATATCCATGAGCTATGTGAGCTCCACAAAATGTGAGTACAATTCCAACTGTACATACAATTGTGATCTTTAATTTGTGGACCTACACAAGGATTTTTCTTCCTGTTCTCCTTTCTATTGTCTAAACCTCGAACAAAGAAAAAGAGAAAATCTTGCTGTAAGGTGGGGGTCACCTAAGAAACTGAAGACAATTACCCACATGTCTGGACCCACTTAGAGCCAGTGCACGGCTCTATACTTGTAAGTGGGGTGTTCATCACTTACATTCACAGTATATTTTACAAAACAGTGTTGCACTATTATTGTTCTTCTTCTATTATATATATATATGCGAGATTCCGGGATCCCAGAGAGCAGTATTTGCGCCGATCCAGGTTATTGATTTCATTATTGTGTGCAATGGTATAGGGGAAACCACTATATCCTGAGATTGGCTATCTGGGCACCCTGGTGGTGGATGCATGTTGTGTGGCGCTGCACCATTTGCTGTTTATAGAATTGATTGAATTGAAAATTCCCCTACTGGTGCAATAGCTGCCTTCAATATGTCATTTATCAACTTTAGGAAAAACATTGCCAGTAATATAGAATCCGCACTAGGAGAATTCGATATATGGGTGGACAGACATGGACCCACTAGATCCAGTACACAGAGATCGGAAATAGATCTAGAAAGAAATTTAATAAAAGAAATAAAGATCAAATTAGAGATTGCCACCTTAGAAAAGTATCAAAGAGATAAAATAACACCTAGAGGTTTAAGATTCCAAAAAACCCCTAGCTCTGAGAAAGATGACCCTGACTTCATGTTAGGATGGAATAGATTGTTGGAAACTTTTTCTGTGTCTATGATGGAGTATGTAATCCAAAAAAAAAAGGAAAAACTACCTAAGATCAATGAAGAGATTGAAAAATTGACTGAATTGATTGAAAAGAACCAATCTAAAGAGGATATCTCCAAATTGAGCAGAGAACTAGAGGGGAAATTAGAAAGAATAGAAAATGAAATATTAACTATTAAAAAACGAAAATATGAAAGAGATGTAGAGGACTACAGAAGGGGCAATGTACATAGATCTTATGAAGAAAAACGAGGTAACGATCTCCCATGGGATAAAGAAAGAAGGGAAAGGGCTTCCTTCAACAATAGAGGGTCTCAACCAGAAGGATGGGATAATAGAGGTCATCCAAGAGGCAACAGGATGGATTATAAACCACAGGAACATCGTAATCCCTACAGATCAGAATATCAGCCCTATAGAAGGGATAATTACCAGGAAAGAAATAGAAATTATGGAGGATGGGCCCTAAGAAGTAGACCCGATACATACAATGATAGAAGAAATGCCCATAATGAGGAAGATAACAGCAGACCCTATTGGAGGGGGGATCACAGTAGATCCTATTGGAGGGGGGATCATGCAGTAAGAACAAGAGATGAATGGAGAATGAACAGATCACCCTCTCTAAGGAAAAAAGAAAGAGATCTTTCTGTAAAGAGAAACTATGATGATCGTAACCTCACCCCACCCAGAGACATTAGGAGAAGATCTGACCAGGAGACTGATATCATCAGTATCCCTCTAACCAACAGATTTCAAACCCTCAGTGAAAAACCAGAGGAGGAGGTTTTTTGGAGGGACCCCCTGGACAGGAGGGTAGACCAGGGGGAGCACAGAGACCTGGATACAAGATTAGGAAGAGAGGGGGGAAAGAAAAGATCTTGGGAAAAAACAGAAGGGGAAAGAGAGCAGGGAAGCGAATCCTTAAGAGAAAAAAGGGAGAGAAGGTAGAAATGAAAGGGATCTTTAATTTGAGCCAGAGGGTCTTAACGAATACAGAAATTAAGGTTTTAAATAAAGGGTTGAAGTTTGCCCCCACTAAACAGATGGATAAGTTCAGTATGTATATAGATCTGCAACGTTTTAAAAGAAAACTAAGTTTAAAAAAAAAATTTTTGAGATCCCCAATAGAAAGGAATGTGCCGACAGACCCAGATAAATTCACACATACAGATTTAAAGAAAAAATCAAAATTTTATCCGCGACATACCATCACGGATGAAATCAAAATGTTTGAAAATTTGGTGTCTACCGACATAGACAGGATGATTGTTAAAGAGAAAAATCACAACCTTACCATAGAGGAAAAAAAAGCGATAAAAAATCTCGATAGTGATGAGACAATCATAATAAAACCTGCGGATAAGGGGGGGGGGATTGTTATTTGGTCCAAGGAAGCATACAATAAGGAGGCATTACGCATATTGGAAGATCAGAAAACGTACACCAAACTTAAAAGCAATCCTATAGTAACCATTAGAGAAAACCTGCAGTCTCTCCTTCAAGGTGGTAAAGATAAAGGGATTCTTAATGAACGTGAGTTTCAGTATTTGATGATCGAGGACATCAAAACACCACATTTTTATATTTTACCTAAGATCCATAAAAATACAATTGAACCACCCGGGAGACCTATAGTGGCAGGAATCCATTCTATCACAAGTTGTCTGTCTGAATATGTAGATATCCTCCTCCAGCCTATTGTTAAAGAGATACCATCGTACCTAAAGGATACCATTAACATATTACAGATATTAGAAGAAATAAAATGGGAGAAAGAATATATAATGGTCGTTAGTGACGTTAACTCATTATACAGTAATATACCCCATGCTATGGGTATACAAATAGTTAACGAAAGAATAAAGGATTCTAAGAAACTTGATGATATACAAGTGAGCTTTATCATGGAAAGTATACAATTTATTTTAGAAAATAATTATTTTAAATTCGGAGATGATTTTTTCTTGCAGAAAAATGGAACAGCGATGGGGACTAAGTTTGCGCCCAGCTATGCGAACCTATATATGGCAGGCTGGGAAGCCCAGTTTGTCTACGGTTCGCATAGCTGGGCGCACAACATCCCCATCTACAAACGTTACATTGATGACGTGTTTTTTATTTGGAGAGGCAGTGAAGAAGACCTAGGCATCTTTTTAAATAGCCTCAACAGTCAAGCTTGGGGCATCACATTAGAAAATAAATGGAGTAGAGAGAAAGTAACGTTTCTTGATTTAGAAATTTATATTAGTGAAGGGTCTGTTAAATGTAAAACTTTTTTTAAAGAAGTAGACACCAACACTTATATTAATACAAATAGCTGTCATAATCCATCGTGGCTTAAAGGGGTGCCCAAAGGGCAATTCATTCGTCTAAGACGGAATTGCTCAGATCTCCACGTTTTCGAGCAACAAGCCCAACTTTTAAAAAAAGATTTTGTAGAGAAGGGGTATAATGCCCTAGAATTAGACACTATTATTAATCAACTCAAACAGGAGGACCGGACAAACCTACTTCAATACAAACCCAAAAAAAAGATCAAAGAAGAAGTTCTATTTTTGTGTGACTACAATAGCAAAGCCCAAAACATGAAGAAAATAATTAGGAAACACTGGCATGTCCTTCGGAAAGATAAGGACCTCAATGGTATACTGGGGGAACAACCAAAAATAGTATTCAGAGGAGTTAAAAATTTGAAAATGAATTTGGTACATAGTAAACCGAAGAACAAAAAGATAAATCATAACCAATTCAGTGTAAAAAATGGTTTCCATGTTTGTGGACAATGTTTGGCCTGCAGGTCAACCGGTAATAAGAAGAACTGTAGAATGGAGTTTTTTAATAAGAAAACTAACCAAAAGATACAAATGAAAGAGGCTCTTAACTGCTGCTCAAAAAGTGTAATATATCTTTTAGAATGTCCCTGTGGTCTCCAATACATTGGGCGTACAAAAAGGGCTTTTAACATAAGAGTTTCGGAACATGTCAGAAACATAAAAAAATCTTATGAAAACCATTCAGTTTCATTGCACTTTAAAATTCGACATGGGAGTTCCCCATTAGGTTTGAAATTTATGGCCATCAAAAAAATATACAAAACCGATATGGATGATAACATTGTTAACAAACTGGGACAAGAAGAGATGCGGACTATTTATGAAATGGGCACTATGGCACCAAATGGGTTAAATAATGACTTTGAGGTGGTTCATTTTTTGTGAGTTGTTGTGCACTTCTTGGGGTCATAATATGACTTTTTTTATATATAAATGAGAATCACATTATTTAATAATATATTGAATCTGTTGCTATTTTTAAACAATATTAAAATTGAAGCTTTGTAAGAATTTAAGCGATGGGTACACATTAATTATCAACACAGCACTTTAACACCATTCTCTCTAATGAGATTTAGAATTTTATCTACATCTGGATAATGCAAATTCTCAATATGGCACTTTAAATGGCGGTCTCTGTTTAGATGAGGTCTATATTATGCACATGAGAGATATTGCACTATCTTACATCAATTAATATCATAAAAATTATGGTAAAAAGAGTAATACTATAACAAATTTTAGTTTCAATAGTCACTAATTGTTAGTAATTTATGATTAACATTCAATAAGCACTTAATGTATTTAATAAATATTTAAAATAGCACTATTAAGGCACTTTAATATTAAGCTAAAATTCACGACAATATTAAAAATACATTGTAATTAATAAAGTATCATAATAATATAAAAAACACACAGATAATTGTAGAATTATATAATTCATATAGTTTTATTAGATAGGTAATTATAGTGGTATAACTATAGGATTACTAGAAAATATATAAATACCACTATAATTTAATTAAAGCACTGAAGCACAGGACACTTTTTCAGCAAAGGAGGCTATTGTAATGAATGCATGATCACTTTTGGAGAGTGTAGACCATAAAAGACCTTCTTTTAGGAAGGCATAAATAGAGTTTAATATATAATATTTGTGGAGAAGCTATCACTTTTATAAAATTCACCATACACATTAATTAGGTATACTAAGAGATAATTGGGAGACCCTGCGGGGTGCACAAATTAATTTTATAGTTTTAGCCCCTTCAAAATTGAGTTAATATATGTAATATTCTGTTTTGATATATATATGGCGAAAATGGGAAGTTTTTAAAGGAACCCCAATCGTTGAAATCAATGAAAAGAACAATTTTACATCTCTCTGGCCGAGAATCGCCGACCGGAAGTAAGAGAGCAACGCTTGGAACGCGGTGGAACGCGGAAGTGAAATCGGCGCATTGGAACGCAGTGGAACGCGGAAGTAAACCGCGCATGCGCAAAATGGCGGCGCCCACTATCGGAAACCGGAAGGATCAATCAGTGAAGCAGACAGGACATATGGGGACAATTAAAAACATTTATGGACATTATAAAAGGGTCCAAAGGCCCATGTTAACCATTCCAGCTGATGAAGCCGTTTTTTGATGCGGCGAAACGCGTTCTGGAGGCAATTTTAATTATATTTTAAATAAACCTAAATTTTTTTCATCTCCAATCCTGATTCCTGCTTCATTGAATCCTGCAAACATTGGTGGTTTTTCATCTGGGTTTTTCTCCCACCCCAAAAAAAACCTATGGGCCTATATCCATGAGCTATGTGAGCTCCACAAAATGTGAGTACAATTCCAACTGTACATACAATTGTGATCTTTAATTTGTGGACCTACACAAGGATTTTTCTTCCTGTTCTCCTTTCTATTGTCTAAACCTCGAACAAAGAAAAAGAGAAAATCTTGCTGTAAGGTGGGGGTCACCTAAGAAACTGAAGACAATTACCCACATGTCTGGACCCACTTAGAGCCAGTGCACGGCTCTATACTTGTAAGTGGGGTGTTCATCACTTACATTCACAGTATATTTTACAAAACAGTGTTGCACTATTATTGTTCTTCTTCTATTATATATATATATGCGAGATTCCAGGATCCCAGAGAGCAGTATTTGCGCCGATCCAGGTTATTGATTTCATAAAGTGCTAAGTGTCTATCAATGCGCGGATAGAAGGGAATAGTCCGTTGGTTCAGGAAAACACGCACTACAGAAAATTCACGTAAGCGCACGTCTTGTACAAAATACAAAAATAAATGCATGTAAAAAATGGTTGTTATTAACAGTGGTAAAGTGCAATAGTGTCTATAGTTAAACGAGGTAGTCCTGCGGAAATAATAAAACCGCAATCCCAAAAAATGTGCACGTCGTAAAGGTAGGCTATTTGAGAGTGGAGAATAGGACCGGAGAAAAGTCTATATAAGTCTCACACTCTTAACATCCAGGCGTGTATGAGGGTCCAGATGGATATCTTCTCCTTGAAGTCCTGGTATCTTTGTGGTCCTCGGAAGAGAAAGTGGGGGATAATAGTACAGCACTGTATGGACCCGTTGGCTATGGTATGGATCAAATGAGGGGGTACTTACACTTTCCAGAGCCTATATTTTCCAGGCTCTGGTTCGAAGTACACTGGGCCAAATAGAGAGTGGCCTCTTCCCTTCTTTGATTTTCTTTTTCGCCTCAAATACAGGGAATTTAGAAAAACAGAGTGATCATAGCGTAACTCAAGACAATATTCAAATGAGTATAAAATATAAATGGTCTCACTCACCGATGATGGAGCCTTATTGGTTCAGGCTCAATTTCATGGCATGCAGTGCTCCTTTAATCGGTGGGCACCAACACCTCCTTTGTCAGCTTACAGAAGTCTCGATTAGACGAATTGAATGATGCTCATATTATATATGAAGAAAAACTTACTAGGCATCTGAATATACAGTCCATTAAATGACCATGTAGACTGGATTGGTATGCAAAAAAGGGGGTCAATTAATTTATTGTAAGAATTAAAAATGGATTTAAACAAGATGTTGGATCAGGGGGGAAGGATCAAAAGGGATACGCGTTTCGGCAAAAAATGCCTTCATCAGTTCATAACAGGAAAAAAAATAAAAAAAAAATTCTTACAATAAAGTAATTGACCCCCTTTTTTGCACAGGGGTCAAAGGGCACAGCCTTTGTGGGGAAGGGAACCCCTAACTGCCACCAATGGTGGAGATAGGGGGTTCCAATGAACCCCCTATCTCCTGATCCGTGGCAGCTAGGGGTTAATGTTTGGTATCATTGGATCGACCAGAGCAAAAAAATTATAAAAAATGAAAATAAAATAAAAAAAAGTTTAAAAAAATAAATAAACCTTTTTTTTTGTTAAAGCAGCAATATTGTTCCCATTTCAATTATAATGTGAGCAATGCTGCTGCACTAAGGATTTTTGTATGGGGTGCGTTTGTTAAAAATCATGTGATTTTCCCCCAAAAAAATGTAACAAGTCCCCCATTACTAATTTTTTTAACAAGCGCAACTCATATAAAATATAACTGCAAACGCTTGCATGTTAAAATGTGAAAAAAACACTTTACACGTTGTAAATTATTGAAAATTCAAATTTTATTGCATTTATAAAATACATACAGACAGGACATAACGTTAATTTTTTTTGTTTGTTTTAAATTATTTTATTTGTTCTGGTTTTTTTTTTCGTTTCAGATAATTTTGATGAATTTTTTTTCGTTTTAAAACCTTTTGTTCTGGTTTTTATTTTTAAAGTCAGACCATTTGGGTCAGTTTTGCGTTTTTTAAATAGTTTTGTTCATTTTTGTTCCTTTCATACCATTTTAATGTGATTAAATAAAGTTGTGCACCCTTTTGAGACACTCTCTCGAGTGCCCTGACCTTGTGATTGGTTTCCTCCTTCGCCCCCCACGACCTATTGGGTCACTGGGCTTGAGTCTGGACGGTCATATTTTTGGCCTTTGCCGAGTTGCCCCACACTTTTGGCTCTTGCCGAGTTGCCCCCTTATTATTTTTCACCCTCCTTGTTGACGTCCCCCACCCCCTTTTTTTTTTTTTTTTTTTTTTTTTTTTTTTTTAGAGGCCCCCCCCCCCGTTGGCGATGTTTACCCCCCCACCGTTATATATCTTATGTAGTCGACTTGTTGTCCTCGTTTTGATAGAATTTATGCCGAAGATCCCCGGATGGGGTATTTTTTCTTGCTTTAAACCGACATTTATTACTATGCTTTCTATAAAATTGAAGCCCTCGCTGACGTGAGTTGTACACTTTTAAGATGTTTTAGAGATTACTGCCGTCATCTCGATGATGTGATGCTGACTTTCCAGGATATTTTATTTTATTTTGTTTTTCTTGCTGATGTCTAGTTGATTTTTATCGTATTTAGCAGTGTTATTTTCCGCCGAGTATTATGGCCCTGTGAGGCCTACTGTTACTGTCTATATGACCTTTACTTCAATAAAAAATTTAAATTTCAAAAAAAAAAAAAAATAAAAAATAAAAAAAAAAAAAAAAAAAAAAATAAAGTTGTGCAGTGCATATTCATAAGAAAATACGGAATCAGCAATGGAACCGAAAAATACAATGTCCGAAATTACCGAAATCACGAATGGAACGAAAATGACTTGCAATTTTACACATTTCATGTCCATACGAAATAACAAAATTATTTTGTTTCGTATCAGAAATCTTTTCGTTTCTGACGTTTTCGGATCCGTTCCGATTCGGAAAATCGGCCTAATCCGAAGCACCAAATTGGACCGATTCGTGAAAAATACGAATCGGTCTGAATCGAAACGCAAATCCCTATTGTCCATCTGTCACATATAAAATGAGTAATATCACTGCCATTACTCACCTTTTAATTTCCCACGCTGAGAGCAAGGTCAGTGTTTTATACATGGTCATATTATTCCTAAAACACCGGCCTCCAAAACACAAAGGAAATATTTCATTTATTATATCATATTTTTGGTTAAAATTTATATTTTCTCAGAAAAATGCAGTAACAGGTTCTCATTTCACAATTTGTTTTTTTACAAGAATTCCCTATAGAATATATAACCACAAAGGTTTGGATGATAAAATGGGAAGAATAATTTTACACACTTTAAATGATTGAAATCTGAATGAAAAAAATTAATCACACAGTATCTGTCTCATTAGATATACCCATATCTGCACAATTAACCCTTTCGCTGCTGAGCCTTTTCCCGCCTCTGTGCTGAGGTCATTTTTACCGGTTTCGCTCATCATGTTTAACCGCGTTTTGAAGCCTTATTTTAATATATGACCCAGACATATTATATATCGTTCTTTCCGGCAGACTGTGCAGATTCATAATATGTCATTATTATATGTATACGTTATGTCATGTCTGTATATTATAACAAAATATGCAATAAAATTTGAATTTTCAATAATTTACAATGTGTAAAGTGGTTTTTTTCACATTTTAAAATGCGATCGTTTGCGGTTATATTTTCTATGGGGTGCGCTTGTTAAAAAAAATTAGAAATGAGGAATTGTTACTTTTTTTGGGGGAAATTACGTGTTTTTTAGCAAACACCCCCCATAGAAAAAATCATTAGTGCAGCATCATTGTTCACATTATAATTGAAATGGGAACAATATTGTTGCACTAATAAATCTAAATATTTTTTTTAGATTTTAATTTTATTTTTATTTTTAATTATTTTTTGTTTTTAATTTTTTTTTATTTTTCTAATTTTATTTTTATTTTTAATTATTTGTTTTACATTTTTCATGGTCATGTTTGGTATCATTGGAACGGCCACGCTCTGGCCGTTCCAATTATAGTAAACATTAACCCCTAGCTGTCACGGATCGGGAGATAGGGGGTTCATTGAAACCCCCTATCTCCACTTTAGGTGGCAGCAAGGGGTTAATTTGAAAACTGGTGCCATCGCGCTCTGCGCGATGATGCCAGTCATTAGGGGGATATCCCGGAAGCTTGGCCGACATCCAAGATGTCGACCAGCTCCGGGAGGGGACCGCGATACGGCACATGTTGGCGCCATATCGCGATCCAGCCCCCTAGGGGTTAAAGACAGCCGCCGCTTGGAAGGGCAGGCTGTGCTTGCCTTTAACCGCTGGCATGCACGGATGGGGAGGGGGAGAGGTCCGAAGGACCTCCCCCCCCTCCCATTCAGGCACCTTCCCTGCAATGGCGGGGGGGTGCCTGAAATAGACGTCATCGCGCATGCGCGATGACGCCTATCATGCCCTCCGGGGTCCCGGAGGTTGGGCTGACATCGATGATGTCAGCCCACACCGGGGGGCCGAGCGATCAACCGGAATACCGGCTGATCGCTGGCTGCAAAGGGAGGACGCGCTGAGCGCGTCCTCCACAGCCAAGTAGCAATGCGGCTGGACGCGCTGAGCGCGTCCACCGCATTGAAGGGGCTAAATAACCTAAAATATGCTTTCATTTTACTAAATTCCATAAAAAGCCACCAAAATATTCAGCTCCAAGCCCATACAGATCTTAATCCGGCCCTGCCTGTGTGATGGCATTGCACAGGGTGCACACTCTTAAGACCTGCCCTACAGCTCCTGGTAATGAGACCGGCTGGGTGCAGTGTGTAGTAGCCGGCCGGTCTCATTATAAAGAGACACAGTGCAGTTGCAACACCGGCTGTTATTTTGGGCTGAAGACCGACATGTGCCTCCCGGCCCTGTATTTAAGTATCTGCCAGGTTATATATACTTATTTGCTTAGTTTTATAGAATGAAACATGTTTTCATTTCACACAATGTCAAATAAAATGTTATTACAAATAGTGCAGCGCTCACACGTGTATCACCAATCGTGTTCACAAAGTAAAGGGTTGCAAACCTTTAAGATCATGAACCAATATTCGTACATATGATGGAATAATATAGATTGTCTCAGACATGTTTCAATCGTTGATGTGTCGCATAAAAAAATCAAAGAGAAATATATAGTGTCAAACTGACTAATTTTTGTACACAACCAGAAATATAGTAGTGATTTTTCACTCACATTTCCTTGAGCATACTCACTCAAGGTAATCCACTTGTGGGTATTCAGGGCATACCCATCAGCCCCAGGGATACAGATTCCTCCAAAAAAACAAAAACTGCATTTAATAAATCCACAAGTTAATCTTGGCTATTGGATTTGTTTTTGCCTGATCTGTACCCTATAAGGTTGGGGTGACTAATGGAACCTTAAAGCGAAAATTCCAAGAGCCGTGGTATAGGCTCCAGCTGGGTGAGTGTATACCTTTCTGTGTGATTGTAGAGTCAACTTGAAAACAAAACTCTCTGCACCATTGATGTTTTTTGTTTTTTTGGAGGAATCTGTATCCCTGGGGCTGATGGGTATGCCCTGAATACCCACAAGTGGATTACCTTGAGTGAGTACGCTCAAGGAAATGTGAGTGAAAAATCGCTAATATATTTCTGGTTGTGTACAAAAATTAATCAGTTTTACGCTATATATTTCTCTTTGATTTTTTTATGCAACACATCAATGATTGGAACATGTCTGAGACGATCTATATTATTCCATCATACGTACGAATATTGGTTCATGATCTTAAAGGTTTACAACCCTTTACTTTGTGAACACGATTGGTGATACACGTGTGAACGCTGCACTATTTGTAATAACATTTATCTGGAACCTTTATAGTGGTGTTTTGAGAGCAATCACTTTAATAGTAGTGTTAAGTGATCCAGGTTTATCCTAGTGTATCTCCCCCTAAGCACCACGGGAACTTTTTGTTTATTTGATAATGTCAAATAAAAGCCCACCAAAATGTTCAGCTCCAGGCCCATAAAGATCTTAATTAGGTTTTGGTGGTCTTCACAGTTGATCAGTTTCTATTCTCTGGGAATGCCTGGTGGGCTAGCAAAGACTGGAAGGTAGGTATGAATAGGGCATTGAGATGAAAGGTTTGCATTTTATTCAGTCGAATTTTGTATTACTTCAAAAATAGGCCTCATGATTCAATGTTAAAGGGAGAGCTCTTTTAGGAAGATATGCCTCAGGAATGAATCAATGCACTTTGACTCATTTTGTAAATTTGCGGTCTCAACTTATGCTGATGCTTTGTGAAACATATATATGTATGTATGCTGCTGTGCTCATAAATATGTGACAGTTTTAATTGCGTGGATTACTCAAATGTCCATGTCCCCTCTCTTACGCTGGTCAATCTACTGACGTGAATACTAGTCTTGTCCTCCTCCATATTCTTATGCATGAAAATATTCTCTTACTTAGTTCTCAAAGGTGATTGTTGAAAATTGGTACTCAGCATCAGACCCCACTGTTATTCTGCTGTGGTTTGCTCATCTTCAAGGTTGAGCAAATGTGAATGATAAACGATTCATGAATGATAAACCTTATTTGTATTATGGTTTCTTCTCAAATGTTAACTGTTAGGAGCCGAAACAGGCGCTGAAATGCTGTTATAAAGGAACCAGTTAATTAGTCCTGTGTTCCTTTCTATTTTATATTTCTATATTAAATGTTAATATTTTTTAGTAGCATCCATCACACCCTTTTTACTCCAGACAAAAGGTGAATATAAACATAATTTCCATCCACAAGAAAAATGTCTGTGGACCGCTTCACTGCCTGTGCATTGCCTTCACTGGAATAGCCTATAGTTTTTGGTAGGAAGCTGTCGTCCACACTCCCCCAAAAGGTGTCTTTTGAGAGGACAAGGTGGTGATTTACTTTGTCAGACAGTTAGAACATGTGACTGTTTAAAGTTGGAGGGGGCTTCACACTATGGATCTGTCTTTTGTCAAAGTTAATGGAACAAAGAAAAAAGACTAAAGGCTAGTAGAACGTAAGGTACACCCAAACTTCCATTTGGCAAAGTCTCCCTCTGACATAAATGAAAAAAAAGTCTAAAGGGGTTATTTAGAAAGGACCAATTACTCTCCCATTCGAAGCACTTTGGTGAGTTAAAATCGACAACCCGCCGAACAGACTGGCGACCAACCGCCGGAAATGGCAGACAAATCGCCAAACAAGAGTAAAAAAAAAACAATAAAATCCACAACTTTATTTTTTTGTATTAAAATTATTTTATTGTAAAGAGGTATCATCAATATAACAGAGAACATAACATAATGCAGAGACGGGGGGGGGGATCCAAGTGGCGCAAACTCTTAGGTGAGTGGTCAATAAGTGGTGTAATATTCCTAATATGGTCAGAAAGGACCTAAATACAACAATGCTTGATAAATAGTGCAATTTCCTAATAGTCCGATGATGTGGTCAAAAGGCCTAATAGGTACTGGATACAACCGCGTTAAGGGACAGATATTGCCCTTAACTAGAAAGTAAGAAAATGGCAGTACCTGCTCTTATAAAGAGTTGACATAAAAGGCATATAAAGTGCTAATGTAAAGTGCATATAAAATGCATATAAGGTGCTAATATAAAGTGCATATAAAAGTGCATATGCAGAAACCAATACTGAGTTCTTGACAGAGTTCTGGCCCAATTATGAAGATTCGGAAAATACGAAAAAATGGGAGAAGGGTTCAGTTCAGACCGTATACAATACGGTGAAGATGTCCACTGGGGTAGTCCGGAGGGTATAAACGTCGTCCTAGGGTCCGGTCCTCACCTAGGTCCTATGTGTGCTTCCAATTCCCAATAAACAGGGAGGGAGGAAGGTGGAGACAGAAAAAGAAAGAAGATTGCGCAGTATTGTTTGGTAATGGGTCGAGTAGGAGATGACGAGGGGACACTTACAGTGTGTGGAGCCTTGGTACCGGCTCTGGTGTGAAACGCCTTGGGCCTAAATGAGGGTGGCCTCTGCCCTTCTTTGGGGTTGTTCCTGGGTGACCCTTCGTTTTTCTCCTTGCTGGTTACACGGTTATCTCAGGTACAAAAGGGGAAATGTCCTCATAGCGCAATATGCAGCTGTTTGTTGAGATGAATTAAATAAAGGTAGGGAAGACAAACTCACCGATGATGGAGCCTTGAAATACAGGCTCGACTTGTGGGCAAGTGGTACTACTATGGTGGGTACCTACACCTCTTTCTGCAGCGGATGGTCTCCTATGTTCCTTTCGTCGGTGGATGGTTTCCTTGTGGAAAAAGGAGGAGGTGGGCTGGGCGCGTGCAGCCTGAACTGCAACTGAGGCTCCAGGTATCAGGTGATTTTTTGCACTTTTGAGCTGAAGAAGGCTACACTGGATAGCCGAAACGCGTACTCTGTGTAACCCCCTCCCCCTTTTTTACCTGTAATCCCCTGCTTAATAAATATTTTATTTGGACCATCATCCATCTCTTTTTTATTCATTATACCCTCACCTGATACCTGGAGCCTCAGTTGCAGTTCAGGCTGCACGCGCCCAGCCCACCTCCTCCTTTTTCCACAAGGAAACCATCCACCGACGAAAGGAACATAGGAGACCATCCGCTGCAGAAAGAGGTGTAGGTACCCACCATAGTAGTACCACTTGCCCACAAGTCGAGCCTGTATTTCAAGGCTCCATCATCGGTGAGTTTGTCTTCCCTACCTCTATTTAATTCATCTCAACAAACAGCTGCATATTGCGCTATGAGGACATTTCCCCTTTTGTACCTGAGATAACCGTGTAACCAGCAAGGAGAAAAACGAAGGGTCACCCAGGAACAACCCCAAAGAAGGGCAGAGGCCACCCTCATTTAGGCCCAAGGCGTTTCACACCAGAGCCGGTACCAAGGCTCCACACACTGTAAGTGTCCCCTCGTCATCTCCTACTCGACCCATTACCAAACAATACTGCGCAATCTTCTTTCTTTTTCTGTCTCCCCCTTCCTCCCTCCCTGTTTATTGGGAATTGGAAGCACACATAGGACCTAGGTGAGGACCGGACCCTAGGACGACGTTTATACCCTCCGGACTACCCCAGTGGACATCTTCACCGTATTGTATACGGTCTGAACTGAACCCTTCTCCCATTTTTTCGTATTTTCCGAATCTTCATAATTGGGCCAGAACTCCGTCAAGAACTCACTATTGGTTTCTGCATATGCACTTTTATATGCACTTTATATTAGCACCTTATATGCATTTTATATGCACTTTACATTAGCACTTTATATGCCTTTTATGTCAACTCTTTATAAGAGCAGGTACTGCCATTTTCTTACTTTCTAGTTAAGGGCAATATCTGTCCCTTAACACGGTTGTATCCAGTACCTATTAGGCCTTTTGACCACATCATCGGACTATTAGGAAATTGCACTATTTATCAAGCATTGTTGTATTTAGGTCCTTTCTGACCATATTAGGAATATTACACCACTTATTGACCACTCACCTAAGAGTTTGCGCCACTTGGATCCCCCCCCCGTCTCTGCTCTATTGTTTTGCACATTCTTGTCGAGGTTTTGTGTCATAATCCTTGTCGGCTGCACAACATAAATCACATAACCTCACACACTCCATCAGCGCCTCCACTGAACCTCCACCCTTGAACATAACATAATGGCTGTGCAGGGCCATATGGAAAACAGTAATAAAACAGCATTGGGGAAGACTTCCAAGAAAACCTCCGAAAACCCATCCAAGGCAGCCACCACAAAAGGGAAATAAAAAGGGGGGAAGGGCAAGGGGGACATAAACGTCGGGAGGGGAGATGCTGAAAGCAATGGAGTCCGACAACTGGGGCACCAGGAAGAACGGGAGAAAAGAAAAAGGAGGGAAGTGAGGGTGGTGAGGGACTTCCAAGTATATTGTGGCAGGCAATATCATAAAGTCATTCAGGAGTACATAAAAAAGGGGAGGAGGGAAAAACAAAAAACAAACAGTCTGCTCATCAAAAAACAAAAGAGGAGGAGAGGGGGCCAAAAAAAGGGGAATAAAAGTGTGCAATAGAGGGGGTGCAGGTCTCAAGTCCAGGATCAGCAACGTAAGAAGACAGCAGGGTGGGGGGGCATGTCTCACATCCAGGCAAAAAGAGACAGGGGAGAAAAAGGGGAAAAATAAAAATTAATTAAAATAAGGTGGTTAATAATAATCAGTCATCCAGTGTCAGAATGCGGGACTAGTGGGTCCGACGACTCCGGCGCAATCCCAAGGGCAACAAGAACCACTCTACCTTCATCCAGGGACGTCGTCTGGTGTTGCTTGCCCCCGTGGCAGATAATCAGAGCGCCCGAAGACCCCCAGTGGTACCGGACTTCATTTGAACGCAGCAGAAAAGTAACCTCTGTAAAACGGCGTTGGGCCACCAGCACTAGGAACGGCAAGTCACGATAAAATACAATACATCTGGAGCCATAGGTGACCCGGAACGTGGAGCCAACCACAGACAGGAGCCGAGAGTGGACATCCAGATCCCTGGTGACCACGAGGACATTGCGTGGTGCCTCCGGTGGTGCTGCAGCAGCCTTCTTCAGCCGTACAGCTGACCGGATCAGAGGAACCAGAGCAGCTTCGTCATCAGCCTTCAGGAGAAGGGATGCCAGGCCCACCACGTACCCAAAAAGTTCGCCGTGGCCCACATCTTTGGGGATCCCCCACAGCTGAAGGTTCCTGTGCCGGTGTCAGGCCTCCAGAGCCAGGAATGCTGAGCTGACGTGAATTACTTGGGTCTGCAGATCCACAATCGTGGCAGCAACAGCTTCCTGCGCTGCCTCCGTCACCTGGGTTCGGGCCTGCACCTCTGATATCCGAGTCTGCAAAGGCTCCAAAGCAGCTCACACCTCCTGCAGGTCCTGATGCCATAGGACCCGGAACTCCCCCATCACTTGGTGCAAGTCATCCACCATGAGCGATGGCAACGGAGGCTGTGCCAGGGGAGCCCCCACTGGCATGGGCAGGGTTGTGTTGGCCGAATACTCCGAGCAGGATGATGTCCCAGGACCTGGGGCCTGACTTGCGCACCCAGCTCCCAGAGAAATCCGTATGTCGGGCAGGCGAGGGCTCACCGCCTCCTCGGTCTTCCTCGTCTTCTTGCCCATGTATCTGAAGGCAGTGGGGCCGTAGGGACCCTTGATGTAGGCTGCAAGATGGCCACCACTCTCAAGGGGCCACGAGGGAAAACGGTTCCCGAGCAGCACTTGACACCGGTAACCTAACCTCAGACGAGCGTCAAATGGGTCCCGAGCTGACTGACAATCTGCCCGAGGAAAGTGTGCCAAAGGTAGTACAGGAAACGTCCGTCAGATGCAAAAATCCGGCAGCCCTGCACGGAGCTCAGCAGAATGACAACCACTCTCCTTGGCGTTTGGACACATCCCCAAACCCACAACTTTAAAACGCGAGTTCATGAAAATGCCTGGGAATAATATATAAGGTCCAATGAATAACAATTAAAAGGTCTGTTACAGAATAAAAAAAAAATGCCATGTAACAAAAAAAATCTGAATTAAAATTTTCGCGAAATAAATCCTGAAAAATGACTAACATATCCTAATAAGTTGTGTAAAAAATTGTTGGCCCCCTTTCTGATTTTTTATTTTTTTGCACATTTGTCACACTTTAATGTTTCAGATCATCAAAAAATTTAAATATTTTTAAATTAAGGTTTTTATTATTAAAGGAAAGCAAAATCCAAACCCTGGCACTGTGTGAAAAGGTGCTTGCCCCTAAACCTAATAACTGTTTGGGCCACCCTTAGCAGCAACAACTGCAATCAAGCGTTTGCAATGAGTCTGTTACAGCGTTGTGGAGGAATTTTGGTCCACTCACCTTTGCAGAATTGTTGTAATTCAGCCACATCGGAAGGTTTTTGAGTATGAACCACCTTTTTAAGGTCATGCCACAGCATCTCAATAGGATTCAGGTCAGGAATTTGACTAGGCCATTCCAAAATCTTCATTTTGTTTTTCTTCAGCTATTCAGAGGTGGACTTGCTGGTGTGTTTTGGATCATTGTCTTGCTGCAGAACCCAATTTCGCTTTAGCTTGAGGTCACGAACAGAGGTGGCCACACATTATCCTTCAGTATTTTTTGGTAGACAGCAGAATTCATGGCTTCATTTATCACATCAAGTCTTCCAGGTCCTGAAGCAGCAAAACAGCCCCAGACCATCATACTACCACCATCATATTTTACTGTTGGTATGATGTTCTTTTTCTGAAATGTTACTTTTACACGAGATGTAATGAGACACACACCTACCAAAAAGTTTAACTTTTGTCTCATCAATCCGCAGAGTATTTTCCCGAAAGTCTTGGGGATCATCAAGATGTTTTCTGGCAAAGCTGAGAAAAGCCTTTATGTTCTTTTTGCTCAGCAGCGGTTTTTGTCTTGGATCTCTGCCATGCAGGCCATTGTTGCCCAGCCTCTTTCTTATGGTGGAGTCATGAACACAGGCCTTAACTGAGGCAAGTGGAGACCATGGAGACTGTAGAGATACAGGTTTGAATCCCGGCAAGAGCACTTCTCCAGTAAGTGTCCTTGGGCAAGACACCTAACAGTACATACTCGACATAGAAACATAGAAACATAGAAAAATGTCGGCAGATAAGAACCTTTCAGCCCATCTAGTCGGCCCAATTACATGGATACTTTACCTAGATTTATCTTTTGTTTAGGATAGCCTTATGCCTATCCCATGCTTGCTTAAATTCAATTACTGTTTTGGCCTCTACCACTTCAACTGGAAGGCTGTACCATGTATCCACCACCCTCTCAGTAAAATAATGCTTCCTGATGTTACTTTTAAACCTTTGCCCCTTTAATCTAAGACTATGTCCTCTTGCTTTGCTACTTTGTTTCCGTTTAAATATACTCCCTTCCCCTACCTTGTGGATTCCCTTTACGTATTTAAAGGTTTCTATCATATCTCCTCTGTCTCGTCTTTTTTCCAAGCTGTACATGTTAAGATCATTAAGCCTTTCCTGGTAACTTTTCTCCTTCAAGCCGTACACCATTTTAGTAGCCCTTCTCTGAACTCTCTCTAAGATGTCTATATCCTTCTGGAGATCCAGTCTCCAGTACTGCACACAGTACTCCAAGTGAGGTCTCACCAGTGCTCTGTACAGTGGCATGAGCACTTCCCTTTTCCTACTGCTAATACCTCTCCCTACACAACCAAGCATTCTGCTAGCATTTCCTGCTGCTCTATTACATTGACTACTTACCCTTAGATCCTCTGAAATAATAACCCCTAAATCCCTTTCCTCAGATGTTGAGGTTAGGACTGTATCAAATATTCTATATTCAGCCCTTGGGTTTTTACGTCCCAGGTGCATTATCTTGCACTTATCCACATTAAAACTCAATTGCCACAGCTCCAACCATTTTTTTAGCTTACCTAAATCATTTGTCATTTGGCTGATCCCTCCAGGAACGTCAACCCTGTTGCAAATCTTTGTGTCATCAGCAAAAAGACATACTTTTCCATTAATACCTTCTGCAATATCACTAATAAAAATATTAAAGAGAATGGGTCCAAGTACTGACCCCTGAGGTACCCCACTGGTAACAAGACCTTGCTCCGAATAAACTCCATTTACCTCAACCCTCTGTTGCCTGTCACTCAGCCACTGCCTAATCCATTCAACAATATTGGAATCCAAGCTCAAGATTGCAATTTATTGATAAGCCTTCAATGCGGAACAGTATCAAAAACCTTACTGAAATCTAAATAAGCAATGTCTACTGCACCACCTGTGTCTATTATTTTTGTTACCCAATCAAAAAAATTAATAAGATTAGTTTGGCATGATCTCCCTGAGGTAAACCCATGTTGTTTCTGATCCTGTAATCTATGTGTTTTTAGATGTTCAACAATCCTTTCCTTTAACATGGTTTCCATTAATTTCCCCACTACTGACGTAAGACTAACTGGCCTATAGTTCCCCGATTCCTACCTACTACCCTTCTTGTAAATGGGCACAACATTTGCTAATTTCCAGTCTTCTGGGACGACTCCCGTTAGCAGTACATACTCAGTACATATGCAGAACAGTACATACTCGCCACCCAGGACATACTTGAAAACGAGAGAACTCTCAATGTATCCTTCCTGGTAAAATACTTTCTCTAAACGAAAAAAGAAAAAAAAGAGGCCTGCAGTTCTTTGGATGTTGTTGTGGGGTCTTTTGTGACCTCTCGGATGAGTTATCGCTACGCTCTTGGGGTAATCTTGTCAGCCGCCCATGTGCACGTCCTGCTCTACAGATATTCCCCAAAGTCCTTTTTCTGCAGTGTAGCTAAGTTAATCACAGCAAAGAGAAGAGTAAATGGAGAGCAATTTGTGGTCAAATAGACAGGACAAAAATCTTTATGTTTTATTGATACGCTGACAATGGGCAATAGACATCAGAGAGAAAAGACACAGTAAAATGTATCCCTCATGAGCATATGATATGGATCTTTGTATAAAGCAGGGGTGGCCAACTCACGGCATACATCCCACAAGTGGCACACAGAGACTTTCCAAGTGGCACGTGCTACTTTTTGCAAATTTTAAAAACAATTCAGTACACAAACAGGCTAAGCAGTGTAACCTCTCAGGCATGTAGAGGAAATATGAATAAAGGGAAGGGAATAAACAGAAGCCAGCCAATACAAGGTAATGGAAGTCTGAGTTAATATGAAAGAGGCCAATTGGATAAAAGGTGGATTCTAAGGGAAACTGGCCAATAGGGTGAAAGACAAGCAAAGGTAATGACCAATAGGGTGAAGGAGAAACAATATTTGTTGGAAGTTAGGGAATATGGGTAATACCACATTGGAAAGGGTGTAGTGTTAAAGTGAGGGAAAGAATAAAACAAATAAAAATACAAATCACTTCAGTATGTGTCATCCATTTTGGCAAGTGAGAGTATGAAGAAAAGGAGGTAGAAACCATAGGGCTCAAGAATCAGACTCTGTTGATGCTTGCTGTGTGCTTGTACTCAGGCCAGGGACCCCTTTCATACTGTGGTAATGAAGGCCCTAGTAGGCTAAAGGGATCAAGCAAACTAAACCTCTCTGACTGCAAAGGGGTATATGGAATTAAATAAATGTTTTTATTGTGACACTCCCCTACCTGCCAGCTGTTTTTTCCTGCTCTCTTTGTCTTGTTAACCTACCCTAAACAGCCTGATACCTCTCTCCCTCCATTGCTGCTGCTCCAGTGGACCTGAATGAATTTCCTATGTGGACACCCGCCTTTGTGGACAACCATGGTTCTCGCCCTCAATCTTCTTAGAACTGTATTGCCTGCAGTGTTGTAAATAAGCCTTTCAGCAAGCCATGTAGTTAAAAAAGGATACATGATGATGATATTGCTCTGCGTGAGTTTAAATCTGAATGGGAAGATCAGTATTTTTTTACGAAGAGGAATTTGTCAAAGCCTGTGTCCCTTATTTATAAAGCATGTTTTGAAGTTCCCAAAAAATTAAAAGTAGAGCAGCAATTCAAATAGATGCATCGCCATAGAGGGGGGTGGGGTTAGGTTAAAGTAGCGTGGCATATTCAAGATTATCTACTTCAAAGTGAGCATGTGGTGCGCCGTTGGTTGGCCACGCCTGGTGTAAAGAATCAACCTCACTAGGTACTCTGTAATTTCAACTAAGTAGACAGGGGGCCCTAACAGGCTATAGCTGCTATTCCAACAGAGCTGAAAGCTTTCCTTGCGTCAGGTTACTGTAAATTAACGGCTCCTGTATAGGAATCATTAAATTGTGGCTAGCTCATGAAGAATGAGCTGTTCCAACTTCACTTGTTCTTCACAGCTCAATATGGTATTCAGAAACAAATATTGTCTCTTAAACCCTGTGTTTAGTGATTTAGCTTTAGCCGGTATCAACCAGTGGCTCACAAATATTTTCCAGGGTCGGTCAGCATAAAGCCATTAATCGCATGCCACAAAAGAAGAATGACTCCTTCAGGAATTCTCTATTTGTGAATTGCTATTAATAGCTCGGTTGGAATAGGACACAGGTTTTTTTTAATTTGTAGAGGATGACATCCCTTTCAATAATTTTCGGTAGCAAATATAGGGGGTTATTCAGAGAGTACTAAAATGTCGCCAACATTTCGGCACTCTCTCGTTCCCTGCACTTCGGGGAATCAAATATCTCCACCCTGCAGTGAATTCAGCATTCGCTGCAGGTTCCCCGAAGTGCAGGGAATCGGCTACCGAATTCTACCGCCAACCCGCCACAAACCCGCCGCCAGCCGCAGCCAACCCGCCAAACGTCCGCTGCAAACACTCCAGACAGCCATCAAATGCAGCCAATGAACACAGCGCCAACCAGCCGCAAAAAAAACTGACAAGCCGCTGGACAGGTTAAAAAACCCCCCATACAATATGATTGAAAGCGTCAAAATTGAAACGCTGTGTGCAAAGAAAAAAAACTACTACTGAACGAAAATGTCTGGAATTTAAACATAAGGTCCTATGAATGATAATAAAACAGTCTGTTCCAGAAGAAAGAAAAAACACAATTTAAAAAAAATGTATAATTTGTTTTCCTGAAAAATGCCTGAAAGATCCTAAAACAAAATCAAGAAATAAAGAGACTTTTTACTGCAGATTAAAATAATAAATGGTTTATTAGATATTGAATTAAAACGGGACTATTTTTAACATTGACGCCTATGGGGTTCGCCTGAATAAACCTGCCGAATGAAACCACCGAACAGCAGGGCATTTCTGAAACTTTTCACTGCTGTTCAGTGTTCTCTGAATAGATTAATCACTGCTTCTCTATGGGGGATTTCACTGCCTTAGAACAGGCACTGTACTTGCTGGCAGTTTGCCAAACTTGGCGAACTGCCTGCTCTCTGAATAGCTGTATGGCCCCCGAAATGGAACTGTACAGGAAAATTCCCTGTTCGGTGCCACTCCTATGGTAATCTATTAATATTTGGCTGATTTGTTTATAGTTGGAGAGGTATTGGTTTATGTTCGTTGCTGGTTGGTTGGTTGGTCACTCACCATTATAACATACACTGTATAAGCTAGGTGAGAGGACTGAAGACTAGGCATTTTTGGTTCTTTTTGAATATACAGAAAAAGGTCTTGCAAGGAAGTTTCTTGTATGGGATTTTATGTAAAGCTATATAACGGTTTATACACCATCCAATAGGAATTAACAGATAATGATATAGAGCCCTTAAAACAACCCACATAAGCAAAAATGTAACCTGTGGAAGTAGACCACTGCTAGCAAGATTTTAAAAATTCTCGTTAGCGAGGGAATAGTAAGCCTTAAAGGGTCTTACAACATGGATCTGGGAAAACTGCATGTGGAAGGAGATTTATTTAGTTTGCGATTTTTAATTACTTGAAGGATTTTCTTATCTTCGAATGGTGAGTTGAGTCGCTCTAATTTCCCTGGTGGAGGAGGACTACAAAGCTTATCATAAAAAGCATCAATTGGAGAGGGTTTCTGATTGTTTACTTCTTCAATTCCTGTTAAATTACAGCATTCTGAGTAATAGTTTGTAAATTCATTTGCTATCTCTTTGGGGTTCATTATTTTTTTACCCTATTCATTTTGCATAAGGGCTTTTCTATTTTTAGCGAACCTCTGCCTTTAGTTTCTAAGCGAACATTATATCAGATTTATTACCTTCAAAGTAGAGCAGACATTTTAATAGAAGAAGGTCTTGCTCAGTGCTTTATAAAGGTGTTTTGTTTATCTTGTTCTTAATTTCCTGGGTTGCAGTTTCCTTGTCAGGCATTTTTTAAGGTTTTATATTGTCAATGGAGCATTTTTCCCTCTTTTTTAAGTTCCTCGTTCACTGCGTGTTAGGTTAAGTCATGTCTTACATTGCACATCTTAATTGCTGTGTTTGGGCACAGCATGCTGATAAAACACTGAAATGATACATAAATTATTTTTACTTTAACAGCCGGGAAAATACAGTGGATATAAAAAGTCTACTGACCCTTATGAAAGTGTAGCATTTGAAATGTAAAGTCAAAAATAACTCCAATGTAAATGCCAGGGTTTTTCCATCTGTAATGTGAGCTTCCAACAAACAAAAAATTCAGAAATTCAATAAACAGACAATTATTAATAGGAACATTTTATATTAAATAGTAATTAATTACAAAACCCTTATTGCATAAGTTAGCACATACTAGTCAGATAATATTTTGCGGATGCTGCATTTATTAGAGCAGAAAGCCTTTATGAATAAGTCTGTATTAGCTTTACGTATCTAGGGCCATATTACATTACTAACGCTAATGTTAACGCTCACCTGTGTGAGTGTTACGTTAGCTCTGGTTGCTAACGGATTCAGCTTCTGCGGAATCAATCAGCACCAGCTGAAACTACCCCTAAAACTCACATACTCACCTCCATCTGCCTGTTCTTGCCGCCGGGAGCAGAGAGACTGGGGGGGGGAGTCCCATCTCCCTCTGCGAATCACTACGCCGACCTGCCGGATCTCAACAGGCAACATTCTGCAGGTCATGTGACCAGGAGCGGAAGCCTCAATGAAGTCCTATGGTCTCCATAGAGGGGATGCTCGGGAGCATCCCGAGGCTTAGTGCCATGTTACGGTGCAGGCTGCTGATTTAGCGCCTGCACCATAATATCACGCTAAAACGGGGACGCTAAGGAGAAACCTGCAGGCGTTGGGTTTTTCTCCTTGGTGTCCCCGTTTTACATCAAGAATTTAATAGTGCCCCTAGACGTTAGAATTGTCTCCTGTTTTTGTTTTTTTTGCCAAAAGATTCATGTTTTTTTTTTACTTTGACAGGGAAGCTCATGTGCACAGCTGTATTTCTGTCATTCCACAGGTTTTTTCCATGTTTTTGAGGTCTGGGCTCTGACTAGGCCATTCCAAGACTTTGATTTTCCTTTTTGAAGTCATGCGTTTCTTTGTGGGACATTGTTATGCTAGAATATGAATTTCCTCTTCATATTTGGCTTTCTGCAGAGGTTAGGTTTTGTGCCAAAATATCTTTATATTTCGAGCTATTCATTATTCCGTCTATCTCGAGACGAGTCTTTTACCAATCAGAAGAGAAACAGCGTCAAAACATGACGCTGCCGCCACCACCATGTTTCAAAGCCAGTATGATGTTCTTTGGATGATGAGTTTTATTGGCTTTACATCAATCATATCTTACAAGTTAGGCCGAACAGTTCAATCTTTCTCTCATCAGACCAAAGCACACTTTCCCATATGGTTTGAGATGACTAACTCTTTTGATATAATTTAATTGTGCTTGGATGTTCCTTTTTGATTGATTTGAATGGTTTGTATCTTGCCTAGAGATGTACAATTTCTGGAAATTTTGAAGCCGATGAAAAAACTGTTTGTGTTCCAAGAAAAAATGGAAATTTTCAGAAAAATTGTAAAAAAAAAAAAAAAGTGGAAAACAATTTAAAAGCTGAAAATATTTTTTTTACTCTAGGAACATGAAACGCAGTGTATATAAAAGTATTATGCTTGCATAAAAAGTAGAGGTTATTCAGTAAATACTAAATACTTTATAAACATTATTTTTTGTTACAGATGGACACACCAACAATGTCTGTATATGTTAAGACAATTTGAACTATGCAGAATCTCTGAAGAAATCTGTTTTGCCAGTACATGAGAACAGATAACTACCCCACCCCCTAAACACATTAACATAAGATCTCCTCTAATCATCCTCGATTCATATAATACCCAACAGAGAGAAAGTGCTCATTCACATTAAGAGACACTCCACACAGCTTGTTGAATGCTTCAGGGGTGTTCAGAATGTCCCCATTAGTCCTATTTTATTAAAGTGTCTATTTTATGAGAGGGCTCTTTAATAATAACAGGATGGGAGTGTCCCCCTGGCTGTCAACCTGACACCAACAGTGCTTTGTCTCTCGGTATGAGGGAACTTATAGTGATGAATACTCAAGCAACCATAATAGTAATATACTTCTATAGACACATCTTCCAGGTCAATAAGAAACTTTAGGATCTTAAACAAAAACAGCAAATACACAGAGAAAGAAAACATATACAGGGTTATTCAGAGAGAGTGAAAAGCAGGAGAATGACTGGAAAATGACTGGAGAATGAAAAATTCTAGGTCAAAATAGCCGATTTGGAAAGTGAGATGAAAGGGAGAATTTTTCTGGTTTGGCTATTTTGACCTAGAATTTTTCATTCTCCAGTCATTCTCCTGCTTTTCACGCTCTCTGAATAACCCTGATAGTGTAATATATTTGTATATTTGGATGGATATTAAAATGTTTCGAAATCACCACTCACATGTTGTAGAGCCCATTAGCAATGGCTCTGTTTTTCAGTTGGCGTGCAAACATTTGGGGTCACTCAGCCTTCTCAGTCATGCTCTCCTTGGTAATCAAATAAATGCAGAAAGAGGAAAGGGGCAACAAGTATTGAGATTAACAATATATAAAAAGTAATCTCACTGATTTTAGAATCTCGCCTAAACCTGGCTCTAGTGTGTGCTTGTGACACCCTTTAGGCAGTGCAATGAAACAAGCAGCAGCATATTACACACATTCATCAGTGCTATTGGTTTATGGGGAGATAGCAAATCTCACATGTATGATGTATGATTAAGGCTTTAGTACAGTGGTTCCCAACCACGGTCCTCAAGTACCCCACCAGGTCAGGTTTTCCAGATAGCTGAAGCACATCACAGGTGATATGATTTGCTGCTCAGTGGTTGCAGGACTCAGTCTGCATTTCTCCAAGGGGATCCTTAAAACCTGGCCTGTTAGGGGTACTTGAGGACCGCGGTTGGGAACCACTGTTCTAGTAGACAAAACCTCAGATTTTGTGGAATTTGCTATATACCAATAGGGATTCCACTGGTGGACGATCATGGCATTTTTGTTTGACCCTTGAGACAGTGTCCTGCCTTCTTTTTCTCCTTTCCAGTACTAGCCTTTCAACTCAAAGTCTTGTGGTATAGAACAGAAATACCATCATACGCTCATATATTCATATAATTTGGCACATTTGATACTTCCTTTTAGGAACAAATCATATTTTTCAATCATAAAGAATAGGTCCTGTATGAAGGTAAAGAGCAGCATTGCTAAAAATTACATACCAGCCACTTCCACAACTTGCATTCATCCACCCTGCAAAATACATATGCACAACCAGACAGTAGAACACAGACCCACTCGTAACAACAAATTGAAACATAGAGATCAATCACAGGAGAGATAAACCACAAAGACCAATTTTTATCCACAATCTTAACCTCTTCTTAAATAAGACTCATTCACTGGCACACGGTATAAACAGGATATACTTTTTTCAACCAGACACTATACAAGGACACATAAAAGCCCAAAAACCTACTAAAAGCCACACCAGAAGATAGGAATTTTTTTTTACAAAATTATTTGTCATACTTACAGTAAGTTCACAATTTCAACTAGCTCTCTATTTCTCACAGATAACATGAGCCCTGGCAAGTGCTGACCCGTCAGCCTCATAGCTATTCTTTCATTCTGGCTGAGTTTGTGGGTGAGCTAGCTACAGAGTGACTGCTAGCAAAATGAGTCCAGTACTTTTTACTGGGTAAAGTATTCAAGTACAGCCCAGCAGCCATGAGAAGCAATGATTCAACTGTCTTTGTGTCACGTTTTCTATCAACTCGGCTGCACCGGCTGTATCAGTACCGGAGTAGAAGTAACATCACTGCTCTGCATGGAGAGAGCCTGTGGAGTCATGGGTTCGATCCCAGCGAGCAACCTCTCCAGTAAGTGTCCTTGGGCAAGACACCCAACGGTACATACTCGCCACCCAGGACATACTTGAAAACAAGAGAAATCTCAATCCTTCCTGGTAAAATCCTTTCTCAAAAAAACCCCAAAAACTCCAGCTCACAATTAGAACCAAACAGAACAAGGGAAAACTTAAACCAGTCCTTTAAATGGCTGGGATGAAAATATTAAAGGTAAGGGAAATAGGGATATCTCACAACAGGAACAAGCAGAGGTCTGGGATACAGAACACTTCATAAATGATATAAACAAGACAATAATCAAGAACTCAGAAGTCAGCAAAGTCAAGACAATCCAAGTCGGTACACAGGAAAAAGCAAAAACATTATAAATGTCATGCTGTCTGGTAAATGACCACAACAGAGCGCATACCATGAGTTAAATTGCTTTAAATAGTTTTATCTGGTTAAGATTGGCTGACGTCAGTTCTTGTGTACCAAAATGTTATGGAGCGACACTGGCGTAATAATGCCTGGGATGCACTGCCCCAGAATGACACGGAACAGAAAGGGTAGATAATGAACTGACACCCGAGCAGGCAGTATCAGTATCAATGTCAGCACAATCAGGTGGAGAGTCAATATGCTCACGTTTGTAGCAGAGTCCACAGAATAAGTCATCCGAATCATCACACTGTGAAACTCTGCAACTCGACATATAGAAGATGGGGGAGGGTGGGTGATATGAAGAAGGATAGACCAAGTTTCAAGTATACCACGTTTAAAACACACACACACACAGTTCATATGTAGGTTTACTATCCCTATAACTAGAGTTCAGCAACATTAACCCACTTTTGCACAAGTTTCTTTTTTCCTTGCTGAAAATTCATGTTATTCTGTTTCAATATTGAAACGCGGCAAAAGTGGGTTGTTAAAATAAAGCACACATTTCATCTGTATAAGAAATTCTCAAAACCAGCCACACACTACAGAGATGCCTATGGAAATAACTGTATCATCCCTCCCCCCCAGTTCTTATGTCCATTAACCTTATGATAATATATACCCTGGTCAATATCTGCAGCCCTAGTAGTGACCAAATCCCTTTCCTCCGTAAGGTTTTCCTCAAATTACTTGGTTATCAGACAGGCCGATCATTTGTGGTGATTTGAATTTCTCCTTGGATTGTCAATCCACTTTCTCCAGGAGGTTTCACTCTCAGTTGCCGTGCCTCACCAAATTGCCGGCTGAATTTAACTTTTATGATGCATGCATGGCAATTATTCCAACCTTTGGAAGTGGATTATACTTTTTTTTATCTTGCCCATAGAACCTACTCCAGACTAGATTATTTTTTAATTAGGGGTTATGTCCTGCCCATGGTCCAGAATTGTGCGATAGGTTCACTATCCTGGTCCAATCATGCAATGGTAACACTCCTGATCTCGGACAAGTACTCTCCATATGGTAGAGTGCCATGTCATCTTAACAAATCCCTCTTATCACGTCTTGAGGTGGTAGAGGATGTCAAACAAACTCTTACCCATTATTTTCACGAAAATGCTAACACCGAGATTGGACTTCACCGTATGGCAAGCTCGTAAACCTGTTATTCATGGGATATTTATTAAGAGGGGTTCTCACTGAAGTGATTAGATGAAGAGAACTCCTTCCACAAATTACATCAGCCTACATCTGCCTTGGCCATACTTCAGGATTTGCGTGAAATGAATGCACACCTCTATGACAAACTTACCCTGGGTCTTTACCGAAATGACACTTCTAAAAACGTGAGACAAAGACTTAGGGAAAGAGAGTTTGAGGTCAGACTGAGAGAACAGTTTTGCAGCAGATAAAGGGAAGTTTCAATGTTCCATCCTAGCCGAAGCGAGGCACAAACCTAAATATCATTGGTATATTACTACCGACAAAGAAAGAGATATGTCTCTGGTGAACGCATCGACTTGCTGAAGATGCAGAGATAAGAGGGGGACATTTTTTTAAAATCTGGAGGTCTTGTTTGTTGCTTGCTAGATTTTGGAAGGAGGTAGAGGAGATAGTGTCTAAGTCTATCGGTTTGATGATGGAATTGAGTCTCAAAATATTTTTGTTACATGTTTCCCCCAATGCACTTCAGACCCCCAAAAACAGCTGCTCTCCACGATTACTACTAGGGATGTGCATGGCTGAAAAATTCATTTTGTTTAGTTTCGTTTCGTTATGTTTTTAAATAATTTTGTTTTCGGAATTTCGTAACTAATTTCATTTCATTTTTCGTTTCGTTTAGTTTTTCGTATCAATTTTGTATCAATTTTGTATTGATTCGAATTTCATATATCCATTCGATAGTTGATATCAATTAGAATTTTGGATCACTAAATAAAACCCCAATTAATCAAATTTTGCTGTTAAAAGAAAAGCTACGGTTAAATTTTAAGCTGCGTCACAGATTTAGTATTTGAGGCAAATTAAACAGTGAAACTAAATTAATTTGTTTCATAAAGTCCTTTGCTGACTATTACTTGTATTTTAAGTTAAGATCAATTCGATAGTTCATTTCAAATTCGATAGTTGGTATCAATTTGATAGTTGATATCAATTTGATAGTTTATTTCAAATTCGATAGTTGATATGTATTTGATAGTTCATTTCAAATTTGATAGTTGATATGTATTTGATAGTTCATTTCAAATTCGAAAGTTGATATCAATTTGATAGTTCACTTCAAATTCGATAGTTGATATCAATTTGATAGTTTATTTCAAATTCAATAGTTGATATGTATTTGATAGTTTATTTCAAATTCGATAGTTGATATGTATTTGATAGTTCATTTCAAATTCGATAGTTGATATCAATTATTCAAATTCTTCTTTTATGATGATTGATGACACAGTGTAAAACAAAATAAATTTGTTATATACCATTTTGTTTTGAATTCGTATCGTATAGATTCGTTATTCGGAAGTACTTCCGAACTACAAATTATCAAATTTTGTTACAAATTCCAATTTTTTCCGAAACGAATGCACATCTCTAATTACTACAGTAGCAGCAATACTAACAGCGACTTGATGGAAAACCCCTAATGTTTCAGGAATTTCTGAGGTTGTGTTTCGGAATAACGACTACTGTCTGCTCGACGGGACGGCTAGCTCTATAGTAGGTCAAGCTAGATCTAAAGCAGACCATTGGTATTTGTGAAATTTGCCTACAGTATCGCTTTGATTGTCAACTTTTATTGAGTAACTGTCTATGCTGTCTATTTTATGTACTCACAGTTTATGTACTTACAGTGCAAGGCATAGGCACTGTATGTTGTCCTGGTGAAAGTTTGTTGCCACTATTGCATTGTTCCATAAATTGTCCCTTTCTCGTTTCTTTTTCCCCTTTCCATGTATATTAAACCATAAATGCTTAATAATCTTTATATTTCAAAAAAGAAAATCCCTTGTTTAAATGTGATTTCAATGTGAGTTGTTTCCCTGCTCAAAGAGTCATTTATCAACCCCTCCAATCACTTGATATATTTTCGATAGTGGGGAGAAAACATCTTGAATCACTAAAGCAGATATTTCCATTATGGAGTATACGTGTGAGTGCTGATAAGTCAACAACAACAATATTTTACTGAGAATTGTTATCCTGGTAAACCCTTAACCCTTTCCTGCCGCAGGGCGTACTGTGCCGTCATTCCAGCGGTTGTGCCTTGAAGTCCCAGGGCTGTGTGTCTGTGTTTTTTGTGTGTCTTTGTTTTTTGATCCCAAGGTGGATTTTGTTTCTGGGAGGGCATAAATATGAGCCCACCAGTCTACCTCATGACTGAAAAGCAGCGTGAGCAGTGATGGTTCGCTACACAGCAGTCTGTGGCTTCATTTATGGATAGGACTCACCCTCACTAGAGGTGCCTTGATGTTGGCGGGTGAGCTTACACTCTTAATGGCCATTAATAGAAACCAAAGCCTCTAATTGTGTTTTGTTTCACACGGTATAATGGGAATAAGTGCAGATGACATATATTTTTTTCTTATGTCCTATACATGTTCCTGGGCTGGATACATCTGGTGGTTGCAGCCGCCCCATCGGGGAATAGGCGCGACTCCACCTCTCCTGTACTATACAAGTATGCCTGTTGACTTCTATGGGCTGCCTCAGCCTCTCCCAGCATTCGGTGCACCATAGGCTGATGTGGAATGGCATGAACTCAAGTCGACCCCCCTCAGCCAAAAACGTGCACTGCACGTCAGCTGCATGGGCAGGCCAAGGAGAGACCTGTCGTAGCACCTGGAGGTGGGCTGTACTACTACACCCCGCCGGCGTTAACTCCTCCCATTGGGCACCACCCACCTGGCATTAAGGGGTTAATTAAATCTCCTGAATCGAATAGACTAATGTTGTCAGTAAACATTGGGGATCGAGCTCAATTCAATTGAGTCCTATATCCCTCATTTCCTTGACACTTTTTAAATAGTTTCCCACCAGCAGTTGTTGAGTTTATGGGTCTGTCTTTTTTTAAATATAATTTGTAAAAGTCCTTAATAATAATCCTGATATAAAATATCATGATTGGCTGCCTTTCAAGAGTATATATTCTTTCTGGTGATGTTTTCTTTATTTCAGATATATGGAAAACAAACCAATCATTCTGACAACTGAAATTGATGTGGACCAAGTGTGACCTTCCAACTCTTGAAAACTTTAACAAACCTACCGGTAGATGAGACATCTAGTATGCTAGTGATTGGTATTAAATGGTTTGAGCAAACTCTGAAAATATAAGTGAAATACTACTTGTACCTGCCAGGTGTCTATAATTAAAGTTCCCCTATTCCAAGCACTCTACTGCAAAAACAACTTATCGGAATGTCACTGAATTTGCAGTACATCTTAATGATGCCATGGGAAGGACAATCATGCAAAAACAATCAGTTTGAAATTTCACCACCAGGAGGCGTTTGTAGGTTATTATGGTATGTGAAATTGTTTTACCAAAATACGAATTCTGCTCCAGAAGCTTTGTGGAGGTTTCAATTGTTCTTCAAAGAGGTACAATTACTGTGAATAGGTTACGGAAAATGATCCTGAAAATTGAAGAAACAGGGCTGTTGAATTTGAAAGGTGGTTGAAGACATAGCGACCAAATTTGTAGACGACAGGATGTCAAATGTCAGGGCCAGCATCAGTGTTCGGCTTGTTGTATAACCATTGTGTGGTACTATCCTTACCTAATGTCTACAGTTCAACAACTGCTGCCGCCTTATCTGCTTCAACGACAGACCTTTGCGCTACAGTTAGCTCGGATTGAGGTTGAACCTGAATGACCCTGAAACATTCTCTGGACGTACAAGGTACATTTCCATCTGCTTGGTGCTGTTAATATGCATAATTCCAACAAAAAAATGTAAAGGAGACGAAGGTCTCCCCGTGTACAGTTTCCTGCCCTGAAATTAAACAGGGCTAGCACTCCCAACACAGGATTGAACCTGTAATCTCAATAATTGTCATACATGTACCCAGTTGGCGAACATAAAGTTAGCCCACTGATAATCAGGGAGTGGCAAATAAGTTGATACCTTTATTGAACAAAAGCACTCCCAGATACAAATCGTTAAAATAAACACAAAACATGCAACAGGTATATGGTGAGGTTGAATTGTATTGATAAAGAGCGGCTAATATTACATTAAAGGGTGCAGACGATTCTTGTATATTGATTTGGGATGAGCCGAACACCCCCATGTTTGGTTCGCATTCGAACTCGAACAATTTCAAAAGTTCGAGTTCGAACTCGAACACGAACCGAACTCAATGTAAGTCAATGGGACCCAAAAGTT
Organism: Leptobrachium leishanense; assembly: GCA_009667805.1. Taxonomy (NCBI): domain Eukaryota; kingdom Metazoa; phylum Chordata; class Amphibia; order Anura; family Megophryidae; genus Leptobrachium; species Leptobrachium leishanense. The sequence goes on along the minus strand of CM019063.1, from coordinate 296,022,441 downwards.
TGATTTTTAGAGTGCCCTCCAAGAGGGCATATATGCTAGATATTTGCCATAAAAGGTGTATGGGGGTCCGGGTAGTGCCCTGGGGACAGGAAAAAAGGACAAAAGGATAACAAAATAAACGTTTTTAAAGGAACAGTGAGTTTTCCATGAAATAAAGGTTAAGAATAAAAACGAAAAATTCCTTCAAATATCGTGCCTAGGAGGTCCCCATAACCTGCCCGTGAAGTGGCGGATTTCTAGGATGTATAGAAACATTTAAAAACAAAAAAGTGACATTTCAAATGACTGTAAATGTTTTTCCTTTAATCTATTCATAAACAACTGCTTGGGGCGGCAGCCTGTATGAAAAGAGGAGACATTTTAGGACACGCAGAACAAGTTTAGTGATTTTTTTGGCTAAATTATGGTGAAACTTATGCAGGCTTTGGATGAAAGTAACAATAGGTGCTTTAAAATTGGGCCTTTAGTGTCGGCAACGGTGCCATCACACCGTAACCCCTCTGTGGTATTGTGGAAGAGTGCAGAGATGGACCCTGTGGTCAAATATTAAAATGATATGAATCTGGTACAGGCATCAGTGCAACCAAATATTTTGCCTTTGGTGGCAGCAAGTGCCTTCACACCGTAACCCCTCTGTGGTATTGGGGAAGAGTGCAATAGTGGACCCTGCCTGCGGTCCAATATTAACCCTTTCGCTGCTGAGGCTTTTCACACCTCTGTGTTGAGGTCAATTTTACTGCTTTCGCTCATCATGTTTAACCGCGTTTTGAAGCCGTATTTTGATATATGACCCAGACATATTATATATCGTTCTTTCCGGCAGACTCGGCAGATTCATAATTTGTCATTATTATATGTATACGTCATGTCCTGTCTGTATATTATAACAAAAAATTCAATAAAATTAGAATTTTCAATAATTTACAATGTGTAAAGTGTTTTTTTTCACATTTTAACATGCGATTGTTTGCGGTTATATTTTCTATGGAGTGCGCTTGTTAAAAAAATGTGAAATGGGGACTTGTTACATTTTTTTCACTATTTTTAACAAGCGCACCGCATACAAAAATCGTTAGTGCAGCATCATTGTTCACATTATAATTGAAATGGGAACAATATTGCTGCATTAACAAAACCCCATAAAAAAACTTGTTAATTTTTTTTATAATCTTTTTTGAAATATTTTTTTATTTTTAATTTTTTTAAAAACTTTTTACATGTTCAAGTTTGGTATCATTGGAAAGGCCATGCTCTTGCCGATCCAACCATATCATTAACCCCTAGCTGCCACGGATCGGGAGATAGGGGGTTCATTGGAACCTCCTATCTGCACCATTGCTGGCAGCTAGGGGTTAACTCCAGGACTGGCGTCATGGTGCTATGCACGATGACGCCAGTCCTCAGGGGGAGTTCCCAGAGGCATGGCCGACATCCAAGATGTCGGCCAGCTCCGGGAAAGGATCACTATCCGGCGCTTTTCAGCGCCGAATCGTGATCCGGCTCCCCAGGGGTTAATGACAGCCAACGTTTGGAAGGGCAGGCTTTGCCCTTCCAAATGGTGCCTGGCTTAACCCAGTGCATCCCGGCGATCAGGAGGGGGCAGCGCCTGAATTAGATGTCATTGCGCCGCCGCAATGACATCTAATGGCCCTGCCGGGGTCCCCGAGTGCTGGGCTGACATCGAGGATGTCAGCCCGCACCGGGGGGCACAGCGATCGGCCGGAATCTGGCCGATCGCTGGCCGCAAAGGGAGGACGCGCTCAGCGCGTCCTCTGCATGGAATGACACTGCGGGTAGACACGCTGAGCGCGTCCTCCGCAGTGAAAGGGTTAAAATTATATGAATCTGGTAAAGGTGTCAGTGGCAGTGCACCCAAATATTGCGCCTTTGGTGGCAGCAAGTGCCTTCACACCGTAACCCCTCTGCGGTATTGTGGAAGAGTGTAGTGGTGGACCCTGCGGTCCAATATTAAAATGATATGAATCTGGTATAGGCATCAGTGGCAGTGCACCCAAATATTGTGCCTTTGGTGGCAGCAAGTGCCTTCACACTGTAACCCCTCTGAGGTATTGTGGAAGAGTGCAGTGGTGGAGGTTTTGGTAATGCAGAAGAGATCCCCGATCTATTCAGTTACATCAGCAGCTATAACAAAACTGGGTCAGCAAAGTTTAGGCACTTGTACTGCGCTACTGTATATGGTGAGAATCGGCGCACACCAGTAGCAACAGGAAGCAAACAGAACAGGCAGGGAATACACAGAGAGACTAGTCAAATGGCAGGCAAAGTCAGCAACAGATCGGGTCCTCAGAACAAGCAGGGTCAGTAACAAGTATACAAACTGATTCGGTAAACTAGCAATGCGGGAATAAAGGCTGAGACACAATGAGCGTGTAGCGACGCACAGCGTAGCGAAGCGAAGCAAACATTTGCAGGCTTGACTTCACTCCGCTCCACCTCGCAGCGTGTCTACACTGCATTACGCTTGCTTCTCACCGCATTGGACAGGAGTCCACTAACTAAATTAAAACGTACACACAAAACCATTTTATTTTCACAAAGCACATGTTATATAGGCAAAAAAGTTTCTAATGAATAAAATACATCAAAAATTACTGTTAATTCAATAGGAATAGTATAAAAATATAAAAAAAAAGGTAACCCCCGATCATATATATTATAGGGACACGGAGCGCTGTGTATAGAGTAGGGTTGCATTGATACCACCAGGGCCGGCGCTAGTGTAAGGTAGGGATGTGCGTTTCGGGTTTCGGAATTTCGGAATTTTCATGAAATTTCCCGATTCGTGTTTTCGGATGAGGCCGATTTTCCGAAAATTTTTAGATCCGAAAATGGCAGATCCGAAAAGTTTTCCGAGCCGAAACGAAATATTTTTGGAATTTTCGAATGTACTTGAAATGTGTCAAATCGAAATTTATTGCTTTGAAACTGGGAGAACAGACGTTCCGGAAAAACGAAAATTTCCGAAAATACGAAAAGTCGATACAAAAAACGAGCTAAGTGACACGAAAATACGAAAAATGGTCGATATTCCGAAAAAAATGTATACGAAAAACGAGTTGAGCCGAACCGAAACAGAAATCGGTCGAAACGAGCCGAATCGAAAAGTTTAAAAATCCGAAAAATCGAATCAAACCAAAAAAAAAACGGTGCACAAGCCTAGTGTAAGGCGGCCGCCTTACTGTCCTGTCTTGCTGTCAGTGTGAGGGGCGGAAAAAATCTGTTTTTAAAATACCGGAAGCGGAGCTATGAATGATCTTCAGACATCAACCAGGGGCCCAGCCGTGCACTCTCAAACCGATGCAGTATGCCTGCCTCAGTCCCACATTCTAAACATGAGCAGGCACACTGCATAATTTGGCACCGCCCCCTTCACGTGACATAGCCAGGGCACGCAGCAGCAGAAAAGCCTGGAGGACAAACCCCAAAGCTTAGGGTGCAGCCCTGCAGCAGAGTCAGCCTGCGTGCTTCCACTGTAGTGTGAAGGAGGACTGGGCAGAGAGGCCGAGAGAAGATTTTTAAAAGGTTTGAATAAACTGAGGGAGGTGAGGGGCTGTGTGTGTGTGTAATGTTCTGCTTGGGGGAGTGTAATGTTCTGCTCGTGGGGTATAATGTTCTGTTGGGGGCGTGTAATGTTTTGCTGGGAGGGGTAATGTTCTGCTGGGGGTGTATTATTATTTATTATTATTATTCTTTATTTATAAAGCGCCAGCATATTCCGCAGCGCTGTACAATAAGCACAGTATAGACAGGGTTACAATACATTCAGCAACATTTGACAAACAGTACAGGAGGAGATGAGGGCCCTATTCCCGTAGGAACTCACAATCTGGGAGGGTTGGGGTTGGAAACAGGAGGAGAGGACTGTAAGGTGAGAGTGATTAATGTTTGCGTCAGTGAGTTGGGTGGTAGGCTTCCCTAAATAGGAACGTTTTAAGGGAGCGTTTGAAGGAAGAGAAGTTAGGGGAAAGTCTGACAGTACGAGGGAGAGCGTTCCAGAGAGTGGGGGCTGCGCGTGAGAAATCCTGCAGTCTATCATGGGAAGAGGTGATGCGGGGAGAAGCTAGGCGCAGGTCACTGTTTGACCTTAGGGAGCGGGCTGGGGTGTATTTGGTGATTAGTGAGGACAGGTAGTGGGGAGCTGAGTTAGTGAGGGTTTTGTAGGTAAGGATAAGGATTTTGAACTTAATTCTGCAGTGGATGGGGAGCCAGTGAAGAGACTCGCAGAGGGGAGCGGCAGAGACAGAGTGGCGGGTGAGGTGGATTAGCCTGGCGGAGGCGTTCAGGATGGATTGTAGGGGGGAGAGGTGGGACAGAGGGAGGCCAGATAAGAGATTATTGCAATAGTCGAGTCGGGAGATTACCAGGGCGTGTATGAGTTGTTTTGTGGTGACAGCGGTAAGAAATGGCCGAATTCGGGAAATATTACGCAGTTGGTATCGGCAGGAGGAGGAAAGAGACTTGATGTGGGGGATGAAGGAAAGAGCAGAGTCAAGTGTAACTCCAAGACAGCGAACTTGGTTTGATGGGGAGATGGTGATACCCTCCACTGTGATAGAGAAGTCAGGAGGTGAGGAGGCATTGGAGGGAGGAATAAGTAGGAGTTCAGTCTTTGACATGTTGATCTTTAGGTGATGGGAGGCCATCCAGGAGGAGATGCCAGATAAACAGTCACTGACTTTTGAAAGGACAGGGGGAGAGAGATCAGGGGTAGAGAGGTAGATCTGAGTGTCATCAGCATAGAGGTGGTAATTAAAGCCAAAGCTGTTGATGATTTTGCCCAGGGAGGAGGTGTAGATGGAAAAGAGCAGAGGACCAAGGACAGAGCCTTGAGATACACCAACAGATAGAGGCAATGAGGAGGAGGAGTTACCAGCAAAGGACACACAGAAGGACCTGTTGGATAAATAGGAGTCAACCCAAGCAAGTGCAGTGTCACCGAGACCCAGAGAGTTGAGGGTCTGTAGAAGGAGGGGGTGGTCAACAGTGTCAAAAGCAGCCGAGAGGTCAAGCAGGATGAGAATAGAATAGTGGCCGTGTTTTTTAGCAGTTAGGAGGTCGTTGGTGACTTTGGTGAGGGCAGTTTCAGTTGAGTGTAGGGGACGGAAGCCAGATTGCAGGGGGTCAAGTAGGGAATTGGAGGACAGGAAGAGGGAGAGGCGGTTGAAGACTACAGGGCGGTAGTTGGATGGAGAGTTGGGATCTAGGGATGGTTTCTTTAGTAAAGGGGTAACTAGCGCGTGTTTGAAGGCGGATGGAAAGGAGCCAGTGGAGAGAGATAGGTTGAAGATGTGTGTGAGAGCAGGGGTGAGGGAGGAGGAGAGGGGAGGAATTAGATGTGAGGGAATGGGGTCGAGCGGGCACGTGGTGAGATGTGAGGAGGACAATAAGGAATTGACTTCCTCCTCTGTGTCTGGGAGGAAGCGGCAGAGGGTGGCAGAGGGGACCTGTGGGAGTGGAGGTGACAGATAACTATCTTTTGTTGGGATGTTGCTTCTGATAGTTAGAGTTTTACTGAGGAAGTAGTCTGCCAGGTCTTGAGCGCTGAAGGCAGCTGTGGGGGGAGGTGCAGGTGGGTAGAGGAGGGTGTTGAAGGTGGACCAGAGCCGTTTAGGGTTGGAGGACAGCGAAGATATAAGAGATGAGAAGAAGGATTGTTTGGCCAAGTGGAGGGCAGAGGTGTATGACTGGAGAATAAACTTGAAGTGAACAAAATCAGCTTCAGAGCGGGATTTCCTCCAGGCACGCTCTGCAGTGCGGGAGCATCTTTGCAGGTAGCGAGTCTGGAGGGTGTGCCAGGGCTGAAGCTGGCGGCATGGGGCCTTGCAGAGTCGAAGAGGAGCAAGAGTGTCTAGAGCAGAGATAAGCGTAGTGTTGTAGTGATTAGTGGCAGCATCAGGGCAGGTGAAGGATGAGGTATGAGGGAGGTGGTGAAGTAGGTTGGAGAATTGATGGGGGTCCACAGCATGTAGATTTCTGCGAGTGTATGTGCGGGGTGGGGGAGCAGGGTGTTTAGGAAGTCCAGATAGGTTGAAAGAGAGAAGGTGGTGGTCAGAGATGGGGAAAGGGTGACAGTTGAACTCAGAAATGGTTCATAAAAGTATAAACTCGAGTACACCTCACCGTGGATCAATGGAGTGGGGGTCTCTTGCTCCACAGCCCCAATAACCAGAAAAAATAGAAAGAACTCCAGCATCCACAAAATGATTTCAAATGGATTTAATCCAACATCAAGAAAGGCAACGTTTCGACCAACTGGTCTTTGTCAAGCCTAAAACATAATGACACAACTGGGAATAAATAGCACCACAGATCAATTGAGTAATCAATTAATCATTACAGCCGGTCTGTGTGTGCCAACCCAGTAATTAAAAACAATTGTCTACATATTGATTCATCAATTATCTCATTAACCACAGTCAATTACAAAGACATTATTTATTAACATAGATCAATTGTAGACATAGATCGCCTATGAAGGAAGAGAAGCAATTCTACAGATCTAAATGTAGAGGGAGGGAGGCACTTAATTGCTGCAATAATCTTATTAGTCCTAAATGACCTCATGCTTAAATCTGCAACAGTGGAAGGAATTTAGATACCTATAATACTATTTTACATAAATACGTATAATTAATCATTTATAGAAAAGGTGAAAAATCTGATTCTCTATTGAGGCCATGTGGCCAGAGAGTATTAAGGTGATGGATCCAATATAATTCCTTTCTCTTAAGCAATTTTTCTCTGTCCCCGCCTCTTGTCAACTTGGGTACTTCATCGATTACCTGGTAGCGTAACTGTGAGATATCGTGTCCACTACATAAAAAATGTTCAGGGACAGGAAGTTCGGTCTTTTTAGTTCTAATATCCGACCTATGTTTAATGAACCGATTTTTTACTTTTTGGGTGGTCTCACCCACATAGACCAACCCACAGGGGCATTTTAACAAATAAACCACGTAAGTGGAATTACAGGTGAAGTATCCTTTAATTTTAGATTTTCTCCCAGAATGTGGATGGACAAAGGAATCACCACGTATTACTGCGTTACAGCAGGAACAGTTCAAGCACGGGAAGGTTCCATTCTTTGGCTTCCCAAAGAAGGGTCTTCCACCTGTATTATGCTTGAACTCAGCCTTAACTAATGTCTGTCGAAATGATCTCCCTTTTCTATATGACATTAGTGGGATAGTCTGAAACTCCGGAATTTTAGGATACGCATCCCTTAAAATGTACCAATACTTACATAGGATTTTTTTCACTTGTGTTGTATGAGTCCCATATTTGGATACAAATGGAATCCTGCCATAATTCTGGCGTCTCTGAGATGTTATTTGTTGGTTGATCCTAGTACTTTCTGTTCTCAAGAGATGTCTAGGATATCCTCTAGCTCTAAATCTCTCAATCATTTCATCAAACCTTTTATCCCTGCTTTCAGGTAAATTCACAATCCTATTAACTCGCATAAGTTGACTGCGCAGGAGGGAATCAAGTAATGTAGTAGGATGTGCACTATCATATCTTAACAGGGAATTCCTATCAGTAGGTTTCCGATAGAGATCCGTCATTAATTTGCCATCTCTTTTGATAACCAAGGTGTCTAAGAAACAAATTTGTGTAAAGCTACATGACATCGTAAATTTAATAGAAGTAGATCCGTTATTAAGTATACTGACAAATTCATCCAATGTTTCTCTAGTGCCCTCCCATACAAAAATAATATCGTCTATATAGCGGAACCAATGGTGGGCATATTGCTGAAAAAGATCACATTTATAGACTATATTTTCCTCGAATTCGGACATGAAGATATTGGCATAGGTAGGTGCTACATTAGTGCCCATAGAAGTCCCCCGTATCTGAGTGTAGAACACCCCGTCGAATAGAAAAAAGCTATTGCCTAATACCAAGTCAAGTAGATCCAAAAGAAATTGTAACTGATTATCAGAAAAACCCAATTTAATGAGTGCATGTTTCATAGCGCTTATACCTTCCAAATTTTGTATGGATGTGTATAGGCTAGTGATATCTAGACTAACCAAAATGCTATGATCACTGACGATGATGTCCACGAAGCTTAACCAAAAAATCATTGGTATCCAAAATAAATTATGGAATCCGCTGGAGATAGGGCCGAGCCACCCTATCCAAAAAAATGGACAGGGGGCTAAAGACCGAATCCACAGCGGATACAATGGGCCTCCCAGGAGGCGCAGAAAGGGACTTGTGGATTTTGGGCAAAACATACAGAACAGGTATTAAAGGATGTTTTTTAACAAGAAATTTCGACAAACCCACATCGATGATCTGATTATCGAGGGCATCACGTACTAGAATGGAGATTCTACCAGCAATTGCTGCCGTAGGATCTCCATCCAATCTTTTATATGTCTCAATGTCACCAAGCTGGCGCTGGATCTCAGCAATATAGTCCCCACTATTCATAATCACCAGAGCACCCCCCTTGTCCGCCGGTTTTATAACAATAGAGGGATCATTGCGTAATCTCTTTAAGATCCCAAAATCAGTAGCAGACATATTGGGGGATGCTCTGGTAAAGTGTTGCCTGGAGTATACTTGGGACATTTCTCTCTCCACAATTCTAATGTATGTTTCAACAGCATGTTCCACATTCTGAGGTATGAAATTGCTTTTCTCTCTTAAACCCAAATTTTTAGAATTAAAAGGTGCAAGCGATAAATCACTATCAGGTCGCCCTGAAAACAGACATTTCAATCGAATAGTGCGAAAAAACCTGAAAAGATCAACTTGAACATCGAATGGGTCAATACGTTCGCTCGGACAGTACGATAAACCTCTCGAGAGTAATTTGGTCTCATCGACAGTCAATTGAATGTCCGAAATATTAAAGACTAGCGTCTCTTGTATAGGGACTGATTGCTCCTCGTCGGCGGTTTCTTCGTAACACTCTTCTGGGCTCGCTCTTGTAAGCTCTCCCCCGGTGGTTGTCGCCCTTCTGAACTCAGAAATGGAGCAGAGGTTGGAAAAGACAAGGTCAATAGCGTGACCATCGCTGTGGGTAGGGAGGAGGGGGATTGTGTGAGTCCAAGGGAGGACGTGAGTGAAAGAAGTTTGGAGGCAGCAGGGGTGGAAGGATCATCAATGGGAATGTTGAAGTCCCCGAGAACTAGGCATGGAAGATTAGAAGACAGGAAGTGAGAAAGCCAGGTAGCAAAGTGGTCAAGGAACTGGGAGGTTGGTCCCGGTGGGCGGTAGATGACTGCCACCCTGAGAGCCAGAGGAGAGAACAGGCGGATGCAGTGTGTCTCGAAGGAGGAGAAGGAGAGGGATGGGGTGGAGGGAGATGCTGGTAGGTGCAGGTGGGAGAGAGCAGGATTCCGACCCCGCCACCATTTCCCTCACCCAGTCTGGGGGTATGGCTCAAGTGTAGACCGCCATGTGAGAGAGCAGCAACGGAGGCCATGTCAGAGGGGGTTAGCCAGGTTTCAGTTAAAGCTAGGAGGTTGAAGGAGATTGAAAGGAACTTTGAAAGGGTGTAATGTTTTGCTGGGAGGGGTAATGTTTTGCTGGGGGTATAATGTTTTGCTGGGGGTATAATGTTTTGCTGGGGGTAATGTTCTGCTGGGGTAATGTTCTGCTCGGGGGTGTAATGTTCAGCTCAGGGGGTGTAATGTTCTGCTCGGGGTGTGTAATGTTCTGCTGGGGGGTGTAATGTTTTGCTGGGAGGGGTAATGTGTCACGGTGGCTCATGTCCAGGGAAATGTTGCACCTTCGCCCCATGTCCAGGGAAATGTTGCACCTTCGCCCCATGTCCGGGGAAATGTTGCACCTTCGCCCCATGTCCAGGGAAATGTTGCACCTTCGCCCCATGTCCGGGGAAATGTTGCGCCTTCAACCCATGTCCGGGGAAATGTTGCACCTTCGCCCTATGTCCAGGGAAATGTTGCACCTTCGCCCCATGTCCAGGGCTGTCTTTAACGCAGGGCAAAAGGGGCAGTTGCCCCGGGCCCAGTCATTGTTGAGGGGCCCAAAGCAGCTGCACCTTGGGCACACGTAAATCGTGAACGACCGCCACTGCTGCTAGCAGAATGCATTAATAACATTCCGCTAGCAGCCCCCTCAACTGGCTGTTTTTTCTTGCGAGCGCCAGCATTCTCCCTCGCGTGGCTGCCGTCCTGTGAAGGCTGTGACATGGGCTACAGGTGAGATCTCGCGAGAGCGCGTCACAGCCTTCAGAAGCCGGCAGCCGCGTGGAGGAAATGCTGGCGCTCGGAGAAACACACAGGTCACCTGATCCTGAGGCCTGTGCTGGGTAAGTATAATTCTGGGGGTCAATGCTGGGTGCATATATTTCTGGGGCCCTGTGCTGCGTACATATATTTGTGGGGGGACTGTGCTGGATACATAAAATTCTGGGGTCCTGTGCTGGGTACATATATTTGTGGGGGGTCTGTGTTGGATACATATAATTCTGGGGGCCTGTGCTAGATACATATAATTCTGGGGGGCCTGTGCTGGGTACATATATGTATCTAGCACAGACCCCCCAGAAATAAATGTTCCCAGCACAGGCCCCCAGAATTACATATATCCAGCACAGACCACCCCAGAAATATATGTATCCATCCCGGCCCCCCAGAAATATATTTGGGGGGGTCTGTGCTGGGTACATATAATTCTGGGGGCCTGTGCTGGGTACATACATTTCTGGGGGGTCTGTGCTGGGTACTTATAATTCTTATTTTTGCGTTATGACTAGACTACTTGTTTTACACTTGAAACATAATAATGTTCATTTGCACTTTATTACTGAAAGTTACTAAGATATTAACATGCCTTTTCTCCCAAGAACATATAACTGTTAATAGAAATATATGATGAGAAAGAGCCTAGAAGAGGCTACAAATGGCTTGTACGTACTGTTACAGATCAATCTAAGGACTTGTTTGTTAGACAAGTCCATGATGTATTTGTGTTTGTTTGTTTTTTTGGGATGTTGGGGCTGGATAGCAAAATTATGTGATGGGCTAGCTTTCGGGGGGGGGGGCCCAAGGAAATGTTTGCCCAGGGTCCAATCAATATTAAAGACGGGCCTGCCCATGTCCGGGGAAACATTGCGCCTTCGACCCATGTCCGGGGAAATGTTGCACCTTCGCCCCATGTCCTGGGAAATGTTGCACCTTCGACCCATGTCCGGGGAAATGTTGCGGCCGTCACAGCAGCTGATATCCAGAAAGCCTTATTCCAGGGTACTGTGTACTACAGGACAGAGAATGGTGCTGCCCGCGAATCAGACGCAGCATGCAGGAAGGACAACCAATCGCAGTACATGACCAGTGATCCTATAGCAGAGCAGGGCGTCTCCTCTGAGCACCAATAGGAAGTGCTGTGGCTCTATTTAAAGGGCTTCCTTTCTCTTAGCAAGTTGCCCTAGCGTGGTTCCTGTTACTCCTAGTGCCTTGTTGTTATTTCTTAATTCATATTCTGACTGATTTCCTGGTTTATACGATCCCGGCTTGTCTCGACTTCCCTGTATTCTGGCGCCCTGATTTCTGGCATAGTATAACGGACCTCTATTTCCTTAACCCCTGCCTATGTGTATTTTGTTGGTTTGCCCTGCTTAACCCGGCCATTATTAAGGACCGGCTAGCTAGAGCATTGTGGGTTACTTTATTCCGCAGGTTGTTTTTCTTTGCACTTCGCCACTTTATTTGTGTTCGTCATTCTCAGTATTACTGACCATAACCCATCCATTACTAAGGACCGGTTGGTCAGGGTCTGTTGGCTTACAGTCTGCAAGCGGGGTTACCCGATCCTGACATTACGCTAGGGCCATGGACCCTGCAGATATAGGTCAGCAGCTCGTTGCATGTGCCTCTCGTGTCGATGAATTAGACCACCGCATGGATGCCTTTGCTCAGGCTATACAAACTATTCTTGTCCGTACTGCCTATTTGCAGCCTGAACCACAGGTGGTGACCTCTGCCCCGGTCCTGCAATCCCACACACCTGAGGTTGCTTTACCTGCCTCCCATGTATCCATGACTTCTGAAATTCGTTTTGGTGGGGAACAGACTGGGTGTCGTGGCTTTTTGACTCAGGTCAGCATTCATTTTGAACTAAACCCTAGAATGTATGTTTCAGATCGTGCCCGTGTGGGATTTATGATAAATCATTTGTCTGGTAGAGCCCTAGCATGGGCTAACCCATTGTGGGAAAATGATGATGCCGTGGTCTATAACTACCACAACTTTGTACGTGCTCTCAGATGCACCTTTGATCCTCCTGGTCGTTCCAAGAGGGCTGGGAGATCCCTGCTCAGAATTAAGCAAGGTTCCAGGTCTGTTGCAGATTATGCCATAGATTTCAAAACCCTAGTAGCAGAGGTTGAATGGACTAATGATTGCCTTGTATTGCTTTTCCAGGAGGGCCTTTCTGATACTATCCTAGATGAGATAGCAGCTAAGAATTTGCCTGAGGAGTTAGAGGATTTGATCGATTACGTGATTGATATTGATAACAGAATCAGGGATAGAGCTAAACACAGAGAGAGACCCAGAAAAAGCGTTGCTAGGGTTCCTACACGAGGTTCCGTTAGCCCACCATCTTGCACTTCACAGGTCTCTGATACCGAACCCATGCAATTGGGTCACACCAAATTGACAGAAGAAGAGAAATCCTATAGGCGTAGAGAGGGTCTTTGCCTATAGTGCGGACTTAGGGGGCACCAACGCCTTAAGTGCCCATCACACCCAGAAAACGCTCACACCTAAGTCCAAGGAGGGGACCGGCCTTAGGTGTTCTCACTTTGTGTCCCAAACCGACCTCAATACGATTACTTCTTCCTGTCTGTCTAACATGGGGTCCTGTCAAATTCGAGTGTGATGCATTGCTGGATTCAGGGGCTGCTGATAATCTTATGGATGAGTCCTTTGCCTCAGGTCATCTTGTTCCTCTGTCCCCTAGATCCAAACCCTTAATGGTACAGGCCATTGATGGTAGGCCCCTTGCCTCTCCTGTTATAACCCAAGAGACTAAAGCTATTTCCATGTGTCTTGGGGATCATCATGATGAATCCATAGTGTTTCAAATCATATCATCACCGTCTTGTTCAGTCGTTTTAGGTCTCACATGGTTACAAAAGCATAATCCTCACATTGACTGGGTAAAGGGAAAGGTCGTCGCATGGGGTTCCACCTGTTCCTCCTCTTGTTTTCCCTCTATGTTACCTATCAGGTTACTCAATACTCCTACTGCAAAACCTTTGTCTTCTACCGTTCCGGAGCAATATCTGTCTGTTAAACAAGTGTTTGACAAAAAAGAGGCCGATAAACTACCCCCGCACCGTCCGTATGACTGTGCTATCAAGTTATACCCAGGTACCATTCCCCCTAAAGGGAGAATTTATCCACTGTCCCCAGAGAAACATAGCATCATGGAGGAATATATCCAGGAATCGCTGGAGAAGGGTTTCATATGAAGATCTTCTTCCCCAGCTGGGGCAGGGTTCTTCTTTGTAGCCAAAAAAGAGGGTGACCTCCGTCCATGCATAGATTATAGAGGGTTGAATCGTATCACCATCAAGAATGCCTACCCTATTCCTCTAATCTCTGACCTCTTTGACCGTCTTAGAGGTTCCACGGTGTTTTCTAAATTGGATCTCAGGGGTGCATACAACCTGGTATGCATAAAGGAGGGAGACGAGTGGATGACCGCATTCAACACCCATAGCGGCCACTACGAATATCTGGTCATGCCGTTTGGGTTGTGCAACGCTCCTGCGGTTTTTCAGGATTTTATAAATGACGTCCTTCGGGACTACCTCTCCTCATGTGTCATAGTCTATCTAGATGACATTCTGGTGCACTCTCCTGACCTACATACACATTAGGTATGTGCGTTTCGGGTTTCGGAATTTCGGAATTTTCATGAAATTTCCCGATTCATGTCTTCGGATTTGGCCGATTTTCCGAATCGGATCGGAGCCGAAAACCAACAGATCCGAAAAGTTTTCCGAGCCGAAAGGAAAAATTTTCGGAGTTTTCGAATGGACTTGAAATGTGTCAAATCGAAATTTATTTTCGCTCTATTCATGATTTCGGTTCCATTCGTGATTTCGGTTCCATTTCGGTAATTCTGGACATCGTATATTTAACTATTATCGGTTATATCGCTGATTCTGTAAATTTTGGATTTGTAAATGCGTATTTTTGATCAAGTATTTTTCCGTTTTAAAACCTTTTGTTCTGGTTTTATTTTTAAAATCAGACCATTTGGGTCAGTTTAGCACTTTTTAAATCGTTTTGTTCATTTTTTTTGTTCCTTGGCTTTCATAACATTTTAATATGATTAAATAAAGTTGTGAAATGTATATTCATAAGAAAAAAAGGATCTTTATTTAATATAAAAAAACACGATAGAATCGCCAGAATTATCGTATCGACAGAATGAATTATCGGATCCGAAAAACAAACCAAAAATTTATTATAAAAAAATATATAAAGTATAAAAAAAGTAAACCATAGTAGTTTACGTCAAAACGAATAGAGTTAGACACTTTGAAACGAAGAGAACAGACGTTCCGAAAAAAACGAAAATTTCCGAAATCACGAAAAGTCGATACAAAAAACGAGCAAAGTGACCCGAAAACACGAAAAATGGTCGATATTCCGAAAAAAAAATGTACACGATAAAAAGGAGCCAAACCGAACCGAATCGAAACAGAAATCGGTCGAAACGAGCGGAATCGAAAATTTTAAACATCCGAACGAATCGAACCGAATCGAACTGAAAAAAAAAATCGGTGTACAAGTCTAATACACATTATGATCACATGCGTTCTGTTCTCGGCACTCTGTTACGAAATGGTTTATATTGTAAGCTAGAAAAATGCATATTTCATGTGACACAGGTTCCGTTTCTGGGGTACATCGTGTCGTCCAAGGGTTTTTTAATGGATCCCAAAAAACTGGAATCCATCCTATCTTGGCCTCTACCCAAAGGGTTGAAACCTATCCAGAGATTTATTGGATTCGCCAATTATTACAGAAAGTTTATCCCACACTTTTCTTCTGTAATTGCTCCTATCACCTCTATGACCAAGAAAGGGGCCAATACAACCAACTGGCCTCCCGCTGCCCTTAAAGCCTTTGAGGATTTAAAAACAGCCTTTGCCTCTGCACCTATTCTAGCACACCCTAACCCTTCTAAACCATTTATAATGGAGGTTGACGCATCAGAATCTGGTATAGGGGCAGTACTTTCCCAGAGAGACACCTGGGAGGCCCCACTTCACCCTTGTGCCTACTTCTCCCAGAAGTTGTCCGACTCAGAGAGAAACTATGATATCGGTAACAGAGAACTCTTGGCTATTATAATGGCTCTAAAAGAATGGAGACATCTGTTGGAGGGTTTGCAAATTCCAGTGATCATTCTAACTGACCACAAGAACCTAGCCTACCTGGCAGACGTGAAGCGACTGTCCCCCCGCCAGGCCAGATGGTTGTTGTTCCTAAGTCGCTTCAATTATTTGATCACCTACTGCCCAGGGCCACGTAATACCAAGGCGGATGCTCTTTCCAGACAGTTTGAGGAAGAGGAACTGCCTCACACCGAACCGGTTTCTCTCATACCCAGTACTCATATAATCGCCACTGTGTGTATGCAAGTGTCTTCTCAGTTGATCGAGTGCATTCTGTCCTATCAGAATGCCGCCCCTAGCTCTCTACCTCCAGAAAGATTGTATGTAGGAGAGAACGAGAGAAGGGAGTTATTACAAGTTATGCATGCATCAAAGGTTGCAGGTCACCCAGGAGTCAATAAGACCATTCTCACCGTTTCTCGTCTATATTGGTGGCCCACTCTTCGTGTTGATATCCGAGAGTTCATTGCCTCCTGTAATGTGTGTGCCCAGAATAAGACCCCTGCTGATCTTCCAGTGGGTCTATTACAACCTCTCCCTGTTCCTTCGAGACCATGGACCCATTTATCCATGGACTTTATTGTGGACCTACCCCCATCTGAGGGTAATACCACCATTCTCACTGTTATTGACTGTTTTTCTAAAATGGCCCATTTTGTCCCACTGAAAAAACTTCCTTCTTCAGAACAGCTAGCCGGTATATTTGCTAAGGAGGTGGTACGGTTACATGGGATACCGCAGGAAATAGTCTCAGATCGTGGTACTCAGTTCATTTCCCGATTCTGGAGATCCTTCTGTAAAGAAATGGGTATCGACTTATCCTTTTCTTCTGCCTACCACCCACAATCTAACGGTGCTGCTGAACGTACCAACCAGTCCTTAGAACAATATTTACGGTTCTCATCTCCCACCAACAAGATAATTGGAGTTCCTTATTACCTTGGGCTGAGTTGGCTAGGAATAACGTGGTACATGACAGCTCTGGTCATGCCCCGTTCTTTGCGACCTATGGGTTCCATCCTGCTTTACTACCTGGCACTCCATCTGAATCACCCATTCCTGCACTTAACGATCACTTACAACTCCTACGTTAGTCCTGGACGCGGATTCAGTCCGCTTTGCAAAAAGCTTCTTTAGCCCATAAGAAGTTTGCAGACCGCCACAGACGACCATGCCCTTCTTATGTCCCTGGTCAAAGGGTATGGCTCTCCACTCGGCATATCAAACTCCGGGTGCCCTCTCACAAATTGGCACCATGGTTTATCGGTCCGTACAGGGTCCTCCGACGCATTAATCCTGTCTCTTATGCCTTGGAGTTGCCTAAGTCCTTGAGAATCCCCAACTCCTTCCATACCTCCCTACTCAAGCCCCTTGTCTGTAACCGGTATACCACTCCCATGAAACAACCTCCTCCTGTCCAAGTTCAGGGTCAGGAGGAATACGAGGTGCAGGCTCTCATTGATTCCAGGTGGTCTAGAGGTGGATTGCAATATCTTGTGCATTGGAAGGGATACGGCCCGGAGGAACGTTCCTGGGTTGCTGCCTCTGATGTTCATGCCCCGGGGCTGGTCTCCGCCTATCATCGCCATTTCCCTTCTCGCCCTCGGGCCTGCCGTCAGGGGGGGGTGCTGTCACGGTGGCTCATGTCCAGGGAAATGTTGCACCTTCGCCCCATGTCCAGGGAAATGTTGCACCTTCGCCCCATGTCCGGGGAAATGTTGCGCCTTCGACCCATGTCCGGGGAAATGTTGCACCTTCGCTCCATGTCCGGGGAAATGTTGCACCTTCGCCCCATGTCTGGGGAAATGTTGCGCCTTCGACCCATGTCCGGGGAAATGTTGCACCTTCGACCCATGTCCGGGGAAATGTTGCACCTTCGCCCCATGTCCGGGGAAATGCTGCGGCCGTCACAGCAGCTGATATCCAGAACAGGGGCGGATCCAGGGGGGGGCAATGGGGCAATTGCCCCCCCCCCCGAGATTTGGCCCGGGGGTTGAGGGACCCAGATGCCGGGCAGCGCGAGAGCGCCTGCCCGGTCTTGAACAGTCCGTCCTGTGAAGTGGATGCGGCTGTGTGCGTGCGCAGCCGGTCACGTGGTCCGGCTAATCAGGTGGTACTGAGTCTCTGTACCACCTGACTGGCCGGACCACGTGACCGGCTGCACAAGCACACAGCCGCATCCACTTCACAGGACGGACTGTTCAAGATCGGGCAGGCGCTCCCGCGCTGCCCGGCATCTGGGTCCCTCAACCCCCTGCCGGAGCTGGGGCAACAGTCCAGGTGAGAGCTGGGGCAAATCCATGTGTGACCTGGGGGCAAATCCATGAGCTGGGGGCAAATCCATGTGTGACCTGGGGGCAAATCCATGTGTGACCTGGGGGCAAATCCATGTGTGACCTGGGGGCAAATCCATGTGTGACCTGGGGGCAAATCCATGTGTGACCTGGGGGCAAATCCATGAGCTGGGCAAATCCATGAGCTGGGGGCAAATCCATGAGCTGGGGCAAATCCATGAGCTGGGGGCAAATCCATGAGCTGGGGCATATCCATGAGCTGGGCAAATCCATGAGCTGGGCAAATCCATGTGCTGGGGCAAATCCATGTCCTGGGGCAAATCCATGAGCTGGGCAAATCCATGACCTGGGGGCAAATCCATGAGCTGGGCAAATCCATGTGCTGGGCAAATCCATGACCTGGGGGCAAATCCATGAGCTGGGCAAATCCATGACCTGGGGGCAAATCCATGAGCTGGGGGCAAATCCATGTGCTGGGCAAATCCATGACCTGGGGGCAAATCCATGAGCCGGGCAAATCCATGACCTGTGGGCAAATACATGAGCTGGGCAAATACATGAGCTGGGCAAATCCATGACCTGGGGGCAAATCCATGAGCTGGGCAAATCCATGACCTGGGGGCAAATCCATGAGCTGGGGGCAAATCCATGTGCTGGGCAAATCCATGACCTGGGGGCAAATCCATGAGCTGGGCAAATCCATGACCTGGGGGCAAATCCATGAGCTGGGCAAATCCATGTGCTGGGGCAAATCCATGTGCTGGGGCAAATCCATGAGCTGGGCAAATCCATGACCTGGGGGCAAATCCATGAGCTGGGCAAATCCATGACCTGGGGGCAAATCCATGAGCTGGGCAAATCCATGACCTGGGGGCAAATACATGAGCTGGGCAAATACATGAGCTGGGCAAATCCATGACCTGGGGGCAAATCCATGAGCTGGGCAAATCCATGACCTGGGGGCAAATCCATGAGCTGGGGGCAAATCCATGTGCTGGGCAAATCCATGACCTGGGGGCAAATCCATGAGCTGGGCAAATCCATGACCTGGGGGCAAATCCATGAGCTGGGCAAATCCTTGAGCTGGGGGCAAATCCATGTGTGAGCTGGGGGCTCTCTGCTCCTCTAGATTGTAAAATCCGGGGTGCCCTCTGCTTCTCTAGATTGTAAAATCCGGGGTGCCCTCTGCTCCTCTAGATTGTAAGCTCCTGGGTGTCCTCTGCTCCTCTAGATTGTAAACTCCTGGGTGCCCTCTGCTCCTCTAGATTGTAAGCTCCTGGGTGTCCTCTGCTCCTCTAGATTGTAAGCTCCTGGGTGCCCTCTGCTCCTCTAGATTGTAAGCTCCTGGGTGCCCTCTGCTCCTCTAGATTGTAAGCTCCTGTGAGCCGGGCCCTCTGCTCCTCTAGATTGTAAGCTCCTGTGAGCCGGGCCCTCTGTAAATTCTCGTGAGTCGGGCTCTCTGCTAAAACACCTTATTTTCTGTAAGTGCCCCTCCCGAGACTAGTCTCTGGATCCGCCCCTGATCCAGAAAGCCTTATTCCAGGGTACTGTGTACTACAGGACAGAGAATGGTGCTGCCCGCGAATCAGACGCAGCATGCAGGAAGGACAACCAATCGCAGTACATGACCAGTGATCCTATAGCAGAGCAGGGCGTCTCCTCTGAGCACCAATAGGAAGTGCTGTGGCTCTATTTAAAGGGCTTCCTTTCTCTTAGCAAGTTGCCCTAGCGTGGTTCCTGTTACTCCTAGTGCCTTGTTGTTATTTCTTAATTCCTATTCTGACTGATTTCCTGGTTTATACGATCCCGGCTTGTCTCGACTTCCCTGTATTCTGGCGCCCTGATTTCTGGCATAGTATAATGGACCTCTATTTCCTTAACCCCTGCCTATGTGTATTTTGTTGGTTTGCCCTGCTTAACCCGGCCATTATTAAGGACCGGCTAGCTAGAGCATTGTGGGTTACTTTATTCCGCAGGTTGTTTTTCTTTGCACTCCGCCACTTTATTTGTGTTCATCATTCTCAGTATTACTGACCATAACCCGGCCATTACTAAGGACCGGTTGGTCAGGGTCTGTTGGCTTACAGTCTGCAAGCGGGGTTACCCGATCCTGACATAATGTTCTGCTCGGGGGGTATAAAGTTTTGCTGGGGGGTATAATGTTTTGCTGGGGGGTGTAATGTTTTGCTGGGGGTAATGTTTTGCTGGGGGTAATGTTCTGCTGGGGGGGTGTAATGTTCTGCTGGGGGTGTAATGTTTTGCTGGGGGTAATGTTTTGCTGGGGTAATGTTCTGCTGGGGGGGTGTAATGTTCTGCTGGGGGTATAATGTTCTGCTGGGGGTGTGTGTGTAATGTTCTGCTGGGAGTGTGTGTGTGTAAAGTTCTGCTGGGGTGTGTGTGTAATGTGCTGCTGGGGTGTGTGTAATGTTCTGCTGTGTGTGTGTGTGTGTGTGTGTGTGTAATGTTCTGCTGGGGGGTTTGAGTAAACTGATATCGGTACATTACTGTGAGGTTTATTGCTGTGGAGCTCTGCGATACGCTCATACACACTGCACATTACTGTGAGTTTTATTGCTGTGGAGCTCTGTGATACAGTAATGGGCAGTGTGAATAAGTGTGAGTTTTATTGCTGTTGAGCTCAGTGATACTTTCATACACACAAACCGAACATTACTGTGAGGTTTATTGCTGTGGCGCTCTGTGATATGCTCATACACAGCACACATTACTGTGAGTTTTATTGCTTTGGAGCTCAGTCATACGCTCATACACCCCGCACATTACTGTGAGTTTTATTGCTGTGGAGCTCTGTCATACGCTCATACACCCCGCACATTACTGTGAGTTTTATTGCTGTGGAGCTCTGTCATACGCTATATGAAATGAATTTAAGGGGGGAGGGGTGAAAGTAATTAAAGGGGAAAAATGAATTAAGGGGGAGTGAATTGAATTAGAGGACGAGGACCCTGCTGCCAGTCTGCTTCTGGAGACCTGGAGTCGGACAGTGGACCACAGCAACAGAGTGACAGTGGTAGGTAGCAGGATCACAGGGAAACACTGGGAGTGGCAGGCAGTTTGAAATATGTGGCTATATTGACACAGCAAGACCAGGGGGCACCACCAGGCCACATTGCAAATTTGTGCAGTGCCTGGTGCCCCTCCTATGCCACATTGCCAAAGGAGGGGACCACACGCTCTGTAGATTGGCCCTGTGGCACAGGAGGGGCACCAGGAACAGCATAGATTGGCAATGTGTGAGGACACCAAACACTCCCGATTGGCATGGCACGGATTGGGTGGAGGGGGCACCAAAATACAACTTCGCCTGAGTAAACAAAAATGCTTGCGCCGGCCCTGGATAGCACACACAGACATATACGTATATATCAACATGCTTGTCAGGGTTGCGGGCTCCGCGGCGTTCGGTCCGGCCGTTCCCTTCTTATCGGGCCTGTGCCCGGAGGGGACGGCTGGGACCTATGGGAACGCCTGGCGGTTCTTCGGGACCCGACTTACCCTCCGTGGTGGCTCCGGTGTCCCAGGGAGGTGGGAGATCGGGTCCTGGGTCGCCTGCGGCAGTCCTCCGACGGAGCCTAAGGCTGCAGGCGCAGAGCAAGCCTTAGAATGGACGCGCGCGCGCCCAGGCTCCGCCAATATGGCGGCCGGGCTGCGGCGCACGTCCGTGATGTCATTGGCGTCCCAGGCAGGGGGGTGGAGCTTGGTGGGTATTTAGGCTTGAGAGACCAGTTCCTCCTCGCTTCGCAATTGTAACAGTTCCCTAGTGTAGCCTTCCTTCCTAAGTGATTGCCTTACTGTATTGACCCGGAAAGTGACCCCTTACCACGAGTATTTCTCCTATCCTGACCTGGCTTGTGACCTCGACTTCGTATCTCTTCTTGAACCCTCTGGCTTCCACGTACCGGCACCCGGGATCCCTGACAGAATTGCGAAGCCACCAATGGAGCTCGCCGATGTCGTAGGAGCATTGGATACCCTGTCACAACAGGTGAATACCCTAACCTGCTCCATGAGAGAACTTCAAAATGGACAGCGGCACCTCCAGGAACAGTTCCTAACGTTCCAAACCACCTTCCCTACCGGTCCATCAGAAGGAATCCACGTTCCAGAACCCCGTATACCTATGCCGGAACGGTATTCAGGTAGACAAGATCATTTCCAGGCTTTTGTGACCTCTTGCGAACTTCTTTTTTCTCTGAATCCTCGGACTTATTATAGTGACTACGTCAAAATCCGTACTACAATATCATTGCTGACTGGAGAGGCACAAGCTTGGGCACATAATCTCTTGCGATCTCAGAACCCAGTAACAGAGACCTGGTCACTTTTTCTCAATACAATGGCAGCTATGTTTGATGATCCACTTCGGGCCAGTACTGCAGAGAACGGTCTTCGTTCCTTACGTCAAGGTCGTCGCTCAGTGGAGGCTTATGTCATTGATTTTCGTCGCCTTGCCTGTGAAACAGGATGGAATGATGCTGCCCTAATAGGACAATTCCGTTTGGGTCTTTCGGAGGCCCTGAAAGACGAGATCGCACGGGTTGGTGCTCCCTCTTCTTTGGAGAACCTGGTTCAAACGGCTATCCAGATCGATAGAAGACTCCGCGAACGTGCAAGAGAAAGGTCGGCTTCCTATGTACCCATGTCTCGCCCTCAGGCGGTGACTTCTGGTAACCAAGTGGCACCACCCACACCCGAGGAACCTATGCAGGTCGGTTTTACACAGGGTCGTCTTTCTCCCGACGAATTGCATCGACGACGTCTGCATAACCTCTGTCTTTATTGTGGTCGACCAAATCATATTGCACGTTATTGCCCAGAAAAGAATAAGGGTCGAACAGGTAACCCAAGTCCCCTCCTTCGTCTCGTGCACCTGTCTACTTCAAGTGGTTGCACTCCTTTGTTGACGCTACCTCTTGTCTTACAGTGGGGAAAGAAGACGCGAACTTTAACCGCGATGGTTGATTCCGGAGCGAGTGGGAATTTCCTCGATAAAGCAATAGCTGAAACTGCCTGTATACCTGTAATAAAGAAATCCTTTCCTTTGCAGATACAGGTTGTCGATGGGTCTTCTTTGTCCTCTGGGCCAGTCACCAAGGAGACAGTACCATTACAGGTGACCATAGGTCCTGGGCATAGCGAGGTAATACGATTCGACATCGTTAATACACCCTTATTCCCGATTATTTTAGGACTTCCCTGGCTTCGTCAGCATGATCCTCGGATTTCCTGGTCTTCCGGTACGTTCATTTTTACTTCCTCCTACTGTACCCAGCATTGTCTCTTACCACGTTGTCATGTCGTAAATACTGTATTGGACTCTAATATGACACCACAATACCAAACCGTTCTTCCTGAAGTTTACTCCTCCTTCTCCGATGTGTTTGATGAAAAAGGAGTGGAGGTTCTACCTCCTAGAAGGCCATATGATTGTCCTATTGAACTCCTGCCAGGAGCACCTATTCCTTATGGAAGATTATATCCGCTATCCGAACCCGAACTGAAGGTACTGAAGGGATACATACAAGAGAATCTCGATAAAGGGTTTATCCGGCATTCAACTTCTCCAGCAGGTGCAGGCATCTTTTTTGTAGAGAAAAAGGACGGCGGTCTACGTCCCTGTGTTGACTATCGTGAACTCAACCGCATAACGATTAAAAACCGATACCCTCTCCCCTTGATCTCGGAGTTGATCGAGCGTCTTCAGGGGGCAACCATCTACACTAAGATCGATCTAAAAGGAGCATACAACCTGGTCAGAGTACGACAAGGTGATGAATGGAAGACTGCATTCAGGTCACGCTACGGCCACTTTGAATATATGGTGATGCCGTTTGGACTTTGTAATGCCCCTGGCACGTTTCAACATTTCCTCAACGATATATTCCGAGATCTGCTGGATCAATATGTTGTGATTTACTTGGATGATATCCTTGTTTTCTCTTGTTCCCTCACAGACCACAGAGACCATGTAGCAACGGTGTTGTCTCGTCTTCGAACTTATCGGCTGTATGCAAAGATCGAGAAATGCGTCTTTGAAGCCACGGAGATAGAGTTCCTGGGTTTTCTGTTTACTCCCGGACGCATTGCCATGGATCACAGGAAGGTAGCAGCCATTTGTACTTGGCCCGTACCCGTTGACAAGAAAGCCGTCCAACGATTTATTGGTTTTGCCAATTTTTATAGACGTTTCATACAGGGGTTTTCTTCGATTATCTTACCCCTTACCGTGTTGACTAAACAACAGACCAAGTTCAACTGGACGGCAGAGGCACAACATGCTTTTGACTCCCTGAAACAACGTTTTAGTACCGCACCTGTTCTGGTTCTACCTGACCCTTCACAGTCATATGAAGTGGAGGTCGATGCCTCGTCTGTGGGAATCGGGGCCGTTCTATCACAAAGGAGACCCCCAGAACGGGCTCTACATCCGGTGGCATACTACTCTAGGAAGTTAACCCCGCCGAGGTCAATTACGACGTCAGTGACAGAGAATTACTAGCCATAAAATGTGCCTTGGTAGAATGGCGTCATCTGTTGGAGGGTGCTCTTCACCCCTTCATGGTCTTCACCGACCATAAGAATTTGGAATATCTCAGGACTGCTAAACGACTTAACCCACGTCAAGCAAGATGGTCGCTGTTCTTTTCCCGGTTTGACTTTCAGGTGACATACAAACCCGGTACTCAGAACAAGAAAGCAGACGCCTTATCACGCCTCTCTTCTCCGGCAAATCCACCTATGGTCAATGATTCGATCCTTTTACCCTCTAGATTTCTTGGGGTTACCACGACTCTCATGCAACAGATGCGTTCACACACCGATTCTACTGTCCAACCACAAGTAACCGGACTTCAAACACGACACAAGCAATGTCTGGTTCCTCTTCAAGAACAACTGGCGGTGTTACAGCAATTCCATGATACTCCAGGAAGCGGTCATCCAGGAATAAGAAAAACCAAGGATTTGATAACACGGTATTTTTGGTGGCCGACCCTGGCTCAGGATGTAAAGAAATTTGTGAACTCTTGTTCAGTGTGTGCTCGTGCTAAACATAGCACAAAGAGACCTGTGGGTCTTCTTCAGCCTCTTCCGGTACCCGAACAACCATGGTCGCACATTACTATTGACTTTATTGTAGAGCTTCCTCCCTCACATAAATATACCACTATCATGGTGACTGTGGACCGTCTGACTAAGATGGCTCATTTTACTCCGGTACGAGGGTTGCCTACTGCGGCACACACTGCATCGCTCTTTTTACAGAACGTTTATCGCTTACATGGTGTTCCGGAATCCATCGTGTCTGATCGAGGGGTGCAGTTCACTTCTCGTTTTTGGAAACATTTTTGCCGTGCGTTGGGAATATCTGTCGATTTGTCTACTGCATATCACCCCCATACCAACGGACAGACGGAGCGGGTGAATCAATCTCTCAAAACGTACCTGCGCTGTTATACGACATACCTCCAGGACGATTGGGATACGTTGTTGTGCACCGCGGAATATGCATATAATGCTCGGTTGCACGATTCTACCCGTTGTTCTCCCTTTTTTATGTTGTATGGTTATCATCCCCCTCCTCTTCCTGATTTGCCTAGTGTTACCCCGGTTCCCGGAGTCGCGTCTCGTTTACGGGCTCTCCGGCAATGTCGTCGTACGGCTCGGGATAGTCTTATTGCCGCTCAAACGGTATATAAAGCGTATGTGGATCGACGTCGTTCTGCTTCGGTCATCTATTCGGTAGGCCAGAGGGTATGGTTGTCTACACGCCATTTACGCCTCTCATGTCCATCCAAGAAACTGGGTCCAAAATATATAGGTCCGTTTACTATCGTTTCTATGATTGGTCCGGTCGCTGCTCGTCTCCAGCTTCCCTCTCGTTATCGGTTCCATCCGGTGGTACATGTGTCTCTCCTAAAACCTGTTGGTACCAATGTTTTTCCTGGTCGGTCGCTGCCTCCTCCTCCTCCCGTGTCTACGGATGGTTCTGATGCTTTTGAGGTCACACAAATCTTGGATTCCCGTCTTCGGCGGGGTGTGCTGCAGTACCTGGTTGACTGGGTGGGTTACGACCCTGAGGAGCGTTCCTGGGAACCTGCCGTTTACGTCCGGGCTCCGGCCCTTGTCCGGGCGTTTCATGTTGCCCATCCCGGGCGGCCGGGTCCGTTGCGTGTCCGGAGGCCTCGCCTTCCGGGGGGGGTTATGTCAGGGTTGCGGGCTCCGCGGCGTTCGGTCCGGCCGTTCCCTTCTTATCGGGCCTGTGCCCGGAGGGGACGGCTGGGACCTATGGGAACGCCTGGCGGTTCTTCGGGACCCGACTTACCCTCCGTGGTGGCTCCGGTGTCCCAGGGAGGTGGGAGATCGGGTCCTGGGTCGCCTGCGGCGGTCCTCCGACGGAGCCTAAGGCTGCAGGCGCAGAGCAAGCCTTAGAATGGACACGCGCCCAGGCTCCGCCAATATGGCAGCCGGGCTGCGGCGCACGTCCGTGATGTCATTGGCGTCCCAGGCAGGGGGGTGGAGCTTGGTGGGTATTTAGGCTTGAGAGACCAGTTCCTCCTCGCTTCGCAATTGTAACAGTTCCCTAGTGTAGCCTTCCTTCCTAAGTGATTGCCTTACTGTATTGACCCAGAAAGTGACCCCTTACCACGAGTATTTCTCCTATCCTGACCTGGCTTGTGACCGCGACTTCGTATCTCTTCTTGAACCCTCTGGCTTCCACGTACCCGGCACCCGGGATCCCTGACAATGCTGACCTACATATATGTATATATCAACACGCAGATATATATATATACAGCCACCCACAGACCTCAGACCATATATACACATACGCACATGGAGGGTGGCATGTGGACAATCTCAACTAAATGCGCCCCCCCAATTTGGCTGATCCCTCCAGAAGAAATTTGAACCCGACAGAGCAGAGAATATATATATTATTCTCTTCTCTGTCGGGTTCAACATTTCTTCTGGAGGGATCAGCCAAATGGGGGGGGCAATTAGTTGCCAAAATGTGTGTGTAATACAAGTCTGGATATATATATTTATAAGAATGTAGATATATATCTTATCTATATAAATCATATCTGTCTTTACCTTCCCCTATAAATTTGCTAAAAATATACACACAAAAAAAACAAAACACTGCCTGAGACCCCGCGCAGCCCACATGCCACCCCCTCCACCTGGCTGAATGTATCTGATATATATAATTAAATACATTCAGCCAGGTAGAGAAAGAAAACAAAAGTTTTATTTTATGTTCCTTGGGACATTTAAAAATGTTCTCGGATTTTTTTTTCTAGAAATGTGTCGCCTTACCTTAGCCTGGTGGTCAGTGGGGCTCCCTGGATCCTGGTTGTGGGGGGGGTCTGCCATGGCCGCAGGTGCAGTGGCTCCCTCCCTGCGCTGCCTGTTTCTGCCACATGCACCCGGGTGGCTAGCCCTCACAGTCGCAGCTGTGTCATACGGTGGCCTCATGCTCCTCAAGGGGATCCTTGGGAGGCCCCTGCAGGCTGCCCTCTACAGTGCCTGATTAGAGGGCCGTGTCTGCCTGATGTTTTAGTAACAAGAATGTTTTATCCCATAGGCTTCAATGTTAAAAATGTTAAAAAATACAAACTGCATATTACTGTCAGTTTTATTGCCCTGGAGCTCTGGGATACGCTCATACACACTGCACATTACTGTGAGTTTTATTGCTGTGCAGTTCTGTGATATGCTCATACAAAGTGCACATTTCTGTGGGTTTTATTGCTGTGCAGCTCTGATATGCTCATACACAGTGCCCATTTCTATGGGTTTTATTGCTGCGCAGCTCTGTGATATGATCATATGCAGTGCACGTTTCTGTGTATTTTATTGTTCAACAAATTAGAGTGGCTGTGATTCAGTATACTTGACATGCGTGGCTGTTCTTTGTAAAAATGCTTGAATTTAAACATTTCATAATTTTATTTATCTCAATAGATACATTTGAAATGGTATACAAAATATACAAGTAGGCACTTGGTATCCACTTTTAATATAAAGAGAGGAAAAGGCGGAGCTCTAAGAGGAAAAGGTGGAGCTTAAAGAGGAAGGGTGGGGATTAACCAGTAAGAGGTGTGCCCTTGACAGGAAGGTGTGCCTCAAATTTAAATTAGGGTGCACGAGTTTAGTCAGGCTTAGGGCAGCACAAAACCTAAATACACCACTGGCCCCTGTTGACTATGGATCCACTTCTATCTGACGTGATACCGGAGAAAGCTTCAATAACGGCCAGACGTAGTAGAAATTTAAGAGATAGACTGGTCCATAGTCATTACATAGCCCCTGTTACTAAACCAGCATCTACTTGGTTATCGAAAAATCTGCCGGGTACATATCAATGTGGACATTGTGTGGCATGCAAATACATCCTCAGACAATCACAGACTCAAGAAAACGACTAGACCATGAGATAAAATTGGTTTTCAATTGGAACACAACTGGTCTGGTATATCTAGCCACGTGCAAATGCGTCAAAATGTATGTTGGCAAAACTCTCCGTCCCTTCAAGAGGCAGATTATGGAACATGTCCATTCGATCAGACGCATCCAAGAGACTCCGATATCACACCACATATCTAGATATCATGACAACAATACTAATGTTTTGAAGTTCTGTGGATTAGAACTCGTTACTCCATCACCAAGAAAAGGAGACTTTGACCATAAATTGAGGCAGATTGAATGCCGATGGATCTATAAATTGCATACATTAGCCCCTTCTGCAATAAAAATGAAGGATTTTCTTACACTCCCTTCTTATGATCATCTGACCTCTGATATTTTGAGGTTGCTTCCCAATAGGTACAAAAACATCTATGTTTATAACCATATACATTCTATTATGGTAATGTGAAGGATATATTCATTTATGTACCACATTGGAACATATGACCATCTAGTATATCGCCTAACATTGGATAAACACTGTATATGTTGCCTGAGTATCGGACTGACTGCTCCAATGTTAGACTTCTTAGAGTCACTACATGAAATTCCCGTACAGTGCATCTGCCGTACTATGTAGTGGCAATAGGAAGCAAATATATGAGATTGTCTAATGAATGAGAAGCACCTTCCCGCAGGAGATCAAGTGGTGACCTATTTTCCTGACTGGCTATAAGTGTTGCCAACCATCTTAGTGAGACAGTAATTGTGACAATTGTTCCAAAGGTTACTGTTTATAATATATTGATGCATATATATAATAGGAGCGATTTTATCCTTATCGTGACAGCGTGATATCCAGAGTTGTTTACAAATATACAACACCGCACGATAGCAATCTCCAAGTAGGATGCAATCACCGCCGTGAATAGCGTGCGGATTGGTGGGAATGGTCACGTGATAGTTTATTCATTGTATTCATCTGATAGCCAACGAAATGCTTGTTAATTTGAGCCGTGTGCAAAAAATACTGTTATGTTAAGCCGATTGGTTGATTTACTCTTTTTTTCCCCATATTAATGAGGGAGGGGACACAACAGTACTAGCTATCTTTTTCTATTTTGCTTCAGACGAAGCCAACTGCGGATCGGCGAAACATATGTTGAGCTAACAGATCATCTTTGCTTTTAACCATGTTGTTGTTGGTGTCTGGTATATGAGGGCGAGTATAGAATCTATGAGCATGAGCTCTTGAGCATTAGGGCTAGGGGTCAAGCAGCTGCGATTCAAATTGTTTCTTTGTTACATTCAAGCTTGTGAGTAACCCCCGTGGGGGAATGTGCTTACAACTCGCTCAACTGTTGAGGAATCAATATACGACAATCGTCTACACCCTTTAATGTAATATTAGCCGCTCTTTATCAATACAATTCAACCTCACCATATACCTGTTGCATGTTTTGTGTTTATTTTAACGATTTGTATCTGGGAGTGCTTTTGTTCAATAAAGGTATCGACTTTTTTGCCACTCCCTGATTATCAGTGGGCTAACTTTAATACGCATAATTATTGCATTTGGGCTAGGGAAATACCCAATGGAAGTCTGGTAATTCCGTTACATTCCTGAAAGTGACAGTTTGGTGTAACAACGTAGCAACCTTAGCAACTCTGAAAGCAAGCATATCACATCACATGCTGAACATTTCCAGCGACACTTTGCACTCAACAGTGGAACATGCTATTCTGCTATTTCAGATGGTAGCAGATAATGGTGGCCAGCATATTGAACATGTTTTAACGTGACTGTACCCATATCAGAAGGGTATCGTATTTTAATGTTCAAAATAAAAGTATGAAGCACCCTCCTGGTGTCCCATGGCATGATTAAGACGTACTGCAAATTTGGTGATATTCCGATAAGTTGTTTTTGCTGTTATATGTAGAATTATAGACACCTGGTTAATTCTAAACCACTATACCATATACCATTCACTATACCATAGCATTCTAAAAAAACTATACCATACTTTCTTGTGATAATTTAGGATATTGTTATTGATTTTTTAATTACAAACCTGAAAAATAAATCCAAATGTTTATTTATTTGGAAAAGCAGACATGTATACATTATGTCTTTCATTCTAGCTGGTGGTGCTGTGTCTGCTCGTGCTGCAGTTAGGCTTCCTGGGCAGAGAGGGTGCCGTTCTGGTCTGTTATCTGTGAATGGTTATATATTATACTGATTCCATGTACCAAGGTCTGGCTTTCTATTTGTACAGTGTTCTCTCTTTTATCCCTGTTGGTTCTGCACTTCTGTGTATTTTCCTTGTGTTTATTTTAATGTTCTTTATTTAGCTTAGATCCAGTCATTCTAAGGACTGGCCTGCCAGATTTGAGGTTTCCTCGCTTAGCTGGGTCTTGTCTGCCAGGTAACTCTTTTCCATAACAGTGTCGTTGTGGCCCACCTTGCTTATTACTATGCACCCTTGTGTTAAACCCTCACATGGAGATGCAACTGTTAAAGATGCAACATATTGTGCTGTGTCATCAAGGACAGCAGCTGTTCTTGGGCTCCGAACACTGCAGGGCTGCTGTCCTTGGTACTGAATAGGTTTGGGCACCATGAATAGCAGCTCCGCTGGCCTCCGTAGCCCGGCAAAGCTGAATAGGTCTCAGCACCAAGAATAGCTGCTGTCCTTGGTACCAAATAGGTTTCAGCACCATAGACAGCCCCAACCAAATGCAGCCAGACTGAAAGAAAGAAAAAAAAGGCTGCTTTCAGCAAAGAAGAAAAGTCTTGTTGTTTTAAAATAAATTAGGAATCAAAACATTTCACCAAAAAATCCCCCAAAAAATTAATAAAGAGACTTTTTGCTGCAAGTGAAAAGAATAAATGGTTGAAAAATATTTAATAAAAACAAGGGAATATATTTTACATTGAAACCGCTGAGATTTGCCTGTTAAAGGCTGGGGTCAGACCAGCGCACTTTTAACGTGCGTTCTGGCGCACATAATTACGGCCACACTAGCAGCAGATGACGGGCAATGACGGCCAATATACGATGTACGGCCGCACAAAAGTCCAGCCGTGCAACGCAAGTGGAATTTGAACGCATTTTTTTGAGAACGCTGAACCGCTAGTACTGACGTACTGAGTGCGCAGCTGCGGCATAGCGGCGTGTGTGCGAGATTAGGAGATGTCAGACGCTGCTAATGTCCAGCCTACATAACGTCCAGACGCAAAAAGAGTTTTATTGACGATCCGTACAAAATCACGCCCGAATATGCGCGTCGTCTGACCGTTTTTGCGCATTCCGTGAAAAAATACGTCAATGCGTTCGGACGCACTTTTTCACGTTCGCGGGGAAAAATGCTTTCGTCTGACCCTAGCCTTAATCTGTTGAACAAACCACCGAAAATCAAGGCATTTCCCTGACATTTCGGTTCTGTTTGGCATTCTCTGAATACATTAACCATTACTTCTCCATGGGGAATGTCACTGCCGCTGAGTCGCGCCAAACAGCACCATGGTGCTGTCCATGACCTGTGGTGCTGAATAAAACACATTCAGCAACACAGCCAATGGCCAGGGATGCGGTGCCGAGTTGAAGTGGAATGGTATAGAGAGTTAATCTGGAAAAATAAATCATTTTGTTTTATACCGTTTCGTTTTAGTTTCGATCCGAATTGATTTGTTTTCGTTCTGTTTTTGGACCATTTCGTACAGAACTGATTCGTATTTCGGAACTACTTCTGAAATACGAATCAGGAAAATTTCGTCTGAGTTTTGATTCAAAACGAAACACACTTCTCTATAAGCTATTACATTATATCAACATGTCCCAGATCTTGGCCCAGTCCCTCTCTGATCTCTTGGCTTGTCTTCCATGCTGACAATACAGCATCCACCTACCTAGCCAGGCATTTCTGCGTCTCTTTTCTGTAGCCTGTGTGATACTCAAGCACCTCTGCCAAATCCCTTCACAGTAGCCAGGAATACTACCAAAATTTCAAACACTCTTCATCCTCTGATACTGATGAAATGGATAAGAATCCTTTCTTCGGATGCCAGTCTCTGTTCTAATCGGTGGAGAAATCAGGTAAGTTAAAGTGCGCACTTAAAGAAATCACACAGACAACGAATGAGTCTATGCAGCCTCTCTGGACAAGAGCCAGTGAGTTCTCCTTCCTTTATTAGATTTCGATACATGTTTTATAGCCGTTTGGTGAGTAAGCGAGTGGGAGTCAACTTAACATTTTAGTCAACTTCAGCATAAAATTGTGTACATACAGATTATTTTATTAACTATATAAGAATCAAATATCAGCTATTTCCAAAGGTCAAGGTATCATGCGTCATCGACGTAGTCAGCCGTTTTTCGCCATCATGGGTGATGTCCTGTGATGTTCTGTACCAGGATGCAAGATGGACCCACACCCTTGTTCCTGATACCGAAATAAATTCCTCATGACTTTGTGGTTAGCTATTCTGCAGAAACAGTGAAGTTACGCAAGATACATTTTGGTTTTATCTGAAAAGACAGTTATATTAATCATCTCTTAAAGACATATCATACTAAAATGAGCATTTTTCTAGGCCTTTGAATATAATTAAAGCAGATACATATTCTTGTTCATAACAGTCCCCCCTAAAATGCACATTTCTCAAGTGTCCCCTTGGTGACGAGCTGCGCCTTCATCCGTTCCCCTAATAGTCTTGCCAGCCATCCCAAATCTTCACCAAGTTTGAGACGAAGGCTCCTATTGAACCAACCTCTTTGTACCTCTGGACTTTGGCATGACTAGACTGGTGGGTCAAGAATCGGGACTACAGCTCGTCTTGCAAAGGGTCACAAATCCTATCTCAAGGCAATTTAGATACGGGTGTCCCGATGGAGGGGGTAGATGGACTTATTACTCTGTGGTTGTTGCATCACTATAGGGTGTAGCTTTTCATAAGACTCAGTTGTAGTTATATCCATAAATTGTAGGTTACCATAAGGGTTGTCAATGTCTACCCCAGTTTCCCCACATACGTGACTAAGCATAACAGGGGTAGTGGATTCCACAGTTCTTTCTACAACCTTTTTAATGCAGGGCAAAACACAACATCCAATCACCGCCAACAGAACCATTAATTACCAGAATAACTATCCCTATTTGTGTGAGGATCTTCTGCCAGCTGCTCAGTCAACCAAAATACTGATCCCATGGATCAGTAATACCAGAGTTCTTCTTCAGTTCCTCAGACAGGTCTTCCAATTGTTTAATGGCTTTAGTGACCTTACCAGTGGGGCCTGTGTTATCCAGGATAAAGGTGCAACAGGAGCCACCAGTACCTTTCAGCATCTTACAGACCCCACCCCTCTCTGCCAGCAGCATATCGAGGGCCATGCGGTTCTGGAAGGTCATCGCAGAGGTCGGGCCTAGCTGGTTGGCCAAACCCTGGAGGGCATCTTGGGTATAGTTAACAAACCTCTGCTGGTTGTAATAGATGTAGTTAATCCAATCAACATTCTTGTTGATTGTTATCATGGGGATTAAAGATTCGAATCCTGCCTTTACCTGGTCTCTAGCTTTGAACTCATTAGGCACCCCCCTTGGGACTCCTATGACATCAATGTAGACGTGTGGATCGAAACTGCCAGGTACAGGTTTCGACTGTCTCTTTTGTCTAGTGAGTCCGGGGGTGTGGGCTATTGGCAGATCATCATCAGAGGGCAGGATGTGGAGGGGCAAGATGGCTTTAGCCAAGGCACACTCACTGTCCCACGCACCTACCAAGCGGGAGCGGACTCGCAAGTCACCGCAGATCCAATAGACATCTCCCAGGGATATCACCTGGTTTTGCACTTTCTCCTTCTCCACAGCGCTGTACCGTGTACAATAACCTTCTGTGAAGTTCCCAACTACCCGGGCACCGGTCCCCCAAGAGGAGTAACAGGTGTAGTTCCCGGGGTAGATAGTGATACTCTCTGAGAGTCTGGGGTTTTGTGTCTGGAGGGGGTATTTGGACTTCCATTCTTTGCAAGCATCGTGATTTAGAGTGGTGCTGGTAAACAAACTGAGAAAACATTCCTCGATATCCTCGGGGATATTGAGAGGTACTGTACCTAGATGAGGCCTAGCACTACCACACACATAGCATTTGGTTCTGTTGTGGGTCTGAGCGCTATATTTCATCCATTCTAGCCAAACATTCATATCCGAGTAACCTGTTTCTATGGCCATAGTATCCTCGAACGTGGGATTAGCGATGGCTACTATACCATTGGAAGAGATCATCATGTGGTGATTAAGAGGTTTGGACTGTTGTTGCGGAGGGACCCAGTCAGGGGCAAGGTACATATCTAGTAGGCGGAATTTTCCCAGGCTCCAGGGATTCTCTGACCCCCCTTTTTCCCACATTCCCAGAATATAGGTACCCGCATCCCCGGGTCCAGGATTTTCTAGGGTTAGGATTAGTTTCAGTGCCGTCGCCCCTGTTCTAGATTTAAATACTTTGTCATCATCTGAGTCCTGCGGTTCTTGGGTGGGGCATGTGTTAGGGGCCATTTTCAATGTCATGTGAGTAAAAAGTGATTTACCATTTTTATCTTTCTTGTCTAGGGCGCTTTGTGTTTGTGTCCCCAGGAAACCCCAGTATTCCATCCCACTGATCCCCAACTACCACACTCCTGTCCCAAATAGCTATTGGTAACGCACATATATATATATCATAATTGTGTGGGATCCCATTTCTCCGGATACACTGCAGGCGGGGGCCTGGGCAAGGGTTTACATCACAATAGTTAGAGGAATTGTACCAGAAAGTGGTTAGTTTGTTTTCGGCGGCAGCAACTGCTGTGGCAATCTGTTTGACAACCTGTGGAATTATGCCAATGCCCACCTATTCCCCCACAACTTCTTGCACCATAGCAACAGCCGCCTGTCCCATTATGACAGCCACATTTTGCCCCTGGATTCCCACCCCCCAAATGAGAAGGATATACATAATCATGGTTGGGTTGTTGTCTGGTCCGTTTCTGGTGTACAGGTCTTTTTACAGTGGGAAGCGTGGATCCAGGTGGGTTTTCCTTCCAGCTTTACTGAAGTTGCTGTTGTGAGGAGGACTTGGAAAGGGCTGTCGTATCTGGGCTCAAGTGGAGTTTTTCCGAAGGAATTTCTTAACTAGTACCCAATCTCCGGGGACCAGTTGATGAGTGCCGTCGATACTTTCAGGGTCTGGAATGCAACAGAACACCTGACCATATATATCAGTTAATGTTTTTGAACCACTGGTGACATATTTTACTAGGCTGTCAGACTGTAACTGTAATTGTTGAGGGAAATAGCACCCTAGTCTGGGGGCCTTGCCGAACAGTATTTCGAAAGGTGACAGATTGTGTAGACCGATGAGGGCATTCATCAATGTTTTTGAGAGGTGTGAGGGCCCATTTAATCTGTACTAACAATGGAACTGACTGCTTGAGTTCCTTTTCCTGTGTCTGAGTGGCAGCCTGTTTTGCTGCCTGGTCTGCTAGATGATTTCCTCTGGCTTCATGTGTATTAAGCTTTTACTTTTAGAACTGTGAGTGTAGTTCCGCTTTTTGGGCGGAAGTGGTGGGGGCGAGAGGGGAAGTGTACAGAATTGAAAATTCGCTTGTGACTGCGCCCCCGGTGTGATATTTCCTGGACTCATCTGCAAAGCGGGAGCCATACAGTGTCAGGTAAGGGGCTGTGAGAGGAGTATTGCACACAGAGGGCAGGTGTGCTGTTTCTGGGAACATGGCTTCAAGGCAATCGTGCAAGTGCAATCGTGCGGGCAGAGGGGTATTGCACCAGAGGTCATATGGGCTTCGTGACTATCAGCATTGTCACCACCCCCCTCAGGAAAATGAAAGAGAGCAGCCAGGTGAAGGCATTGGAAGAGGGCGACGTTATCCAGGAGCAGTACGGAACATTGCAGGTGCCTTGTGGAGGACAGTTATTTTGGGCTGGGTTTGTTGGAGAAAGGCAGAAATGTCATGCGGTGCCAATACTCGGGGCTGCTCATGTCTTTCTTTTTATTATGCAAATTAATACTTAATCAGCAGGCATCACTAGTCTGTTGTAACTAATATCTTGAGCTTTCTTGAGAATTGGGGGACAAAACTTTTCTGGCATTAGAAACTTTATCATGTACATAGCTAGGTCACACTCTGTCTGTGGGGTCGTCATTAACTAGAAAATCCTATATAAAATTAAATAGAAAATAAAAACCTGCAATCTTCTGATACCGAAAGTTTGCATACTATCCATTTTAAACCAAAATAAGCTATTGCAGGAGCTAAAAAAAACTTGCTCTACCCAATATTGCATAGAGTTGTACATTTGTTTTTTCTTTTCTATACAGGGTTAACATATCTGCATGTTCATAGAAAGAAAAAAAAAGGGGGAACCAATTTAACCTTTCTAGTTTCACTTTCTGGTCTGCGTCCTGCTTCCCTTTTTTTTCACATAAAAAAACGATAAAACAATATAATACGGGATATTTTAAAGCTCACTTTTTTTTTCTTTTCTGAACACTTAATTCAGAGAATGGTTTTAAACATCTACAGATCTCTATCGGGCGCTGTAGCACTCTGTCCTGCAGAGCAATACTGATAGAATGTGTAGCCTCTTGATCCCGAGCACATATTTTGTATAAAACTATTTTTTACTAAAATAATAAAACATTAGGGTGTTAGCAAAAATCCCTCAATTAATATAGACACACATTTCTATCTACAAGAATAATAATTCCGCATATGTACGTCTTATACTTCACATATACACTACAACAGCAAACAACGCAGAGAGGACAAGTGGATTCTCTTGGCAAGCACCTAACAATGGAATCATGTCACAAACAAAGCAGGTGTCATGTCTCATCTGTTTACTTTGCTTTTGGCAAATACTGAAACCTTCCCAAATACCACATTCTTTGCCCACTGTTCTCTACATCTCTGACATACATACATACATACTACTATTCACCTACATGTCCTTCTTAATGCTCTCTACTGGAAAGCAACCTGTAGTTGCCGTATCTAGGATAGGCTTTCCTAACTCTTTTGGCCTCATCCTATACCATCACGTCTCACATTCTTCTTCCAAACACAATCTTTAAAATCTTTTTTTTTTTTAACTCTGCACTATTTCTTCATTCATTTGTCTACATGCCATTTTCCTTTCACCTTGTCTCTCTATACACTTTCCTAACCTCTTCTCACATTGACTCATAAATTATCATCCGCATCCTATAGATTATCAGATTCTGGTTTAAAATAACTTTCATCCCACTTATAAAAAATCTTCATATTTTGTAACCATTTACACGAGTCGGAACAGGCGTCCCTGTCCAATCGTCGATTAAATTTATAACTTTTCCTCTCATACTTTATACATACACATATACATCCATATATACAAATACACACACTATATACACATATATATATTACATTTATAGTAGTTGCTTGGTCATACATCATCTTGGTGGAAAGGCCTAAGCCAGGGATTGTGGGTGGTGGGAAATTATCAGATACAATGACAGTATCCTGCTAAGGGCCATTGGTTGCATCTGGCCTTTGGGGGGCCGTCGCCTGCAGGGTGCTTTACAATCCTGTTTGAAATGGCTGGATTCTCCACAATTAAAACAGGTTCTTGGTGGATGCCCCCCTCCCCACCAGGCTCCCCTTCCACGGTGCCTGCTGTTATACTGAGAGTGGGCTGCTGTGTCCAGGTGACATTATTCTTGGGTGTAGGGGGTATTTCCTGGGTGTTTTGTGAGAAGGGTAGGTGGTGTCTAAATTGGGCAAATTAGGCATAATAGGTGATATCGTCGGTACCTGGCTTGTGGCTGTTAATGAGGACATGACAGAACGAGGGGTGTAGTATGATTCATCGATGCATAAGACAGGGTAGAGACCTGTCGGCTGTTTTTGGGCAGTTGTCGTTGGGGTTGGGTTTATTATTTTCTTTTTTGATATTTCACCATAAGAAGGAGGTTCGGATTTTTTGGGGTGAGGTAATAGCAATTAGTTTTTCCCTTCTTACTTTCCACTGTTTCTATCCACCCCTCTTTCTCAATATCCTTTGCAACTCTATACCATGCTTCTGCTATATTCTAGGCTTGTGCACTGATTTTTTTTTCGGTTCGATTCGGTTTGATTTTTCGGATTTTTAAACTTTTCGATTCGGCTCGTTTCGACCGATTTAGGTTTCGATTCGATTCGGTTCGGCCCGTTTTTCGGGTACATTTTTTTTTCGGAATTTCGACCATTTTTCATATTTTCGTGTCACTGTGCTCGGTTTTTATATCGACTTTTCGTAATTTCGGAAATTTTCGTTTTTCGGAATTGCACATTTTTCGGAATATCGACGATTTTTCGTATTTTTCGTGTCATTTTGCCCGTTTTTTTGTATCGATTTTTCGAAAAATTTTCGTTTTTCAGAAAATTTTCGTTTTTACAAAATTTTCGTTTTTCGGAAAATTTTCGTTTTTCGGAACATCTGTTCTCCTCGTTTGACACATTTCAAGTCCATTCGAAAAATCCAAAAATATTTCGTTTCGGCTCGGAAAACATTTCGGATCTGAAATTTTCGGATCTAAAATTTTTCGGAAATTCGGCCGCATCCGAAAACACGAATCGGGAAATTTCATGAGAATTCCGAAATTCCGAAACCCGAAACGCACATCCCTACTATATTCCATATTCCATTATCGGTCAACATTCCTTTTTTATTCTTCAATAAACTTCTCCATTCCTCTGCCTGTAATCTGGGACTATCTATTCCGCAGACCCTGCCTAAAAGCTTTAGCTTCATCACATTTCGGTTTCCTGTCCTTTCCTCAACTAACTTACATGGCTACTCCAGCATGGCTACTCTGTTCATTACCCATTCCTTATCGTTAGCTCTTTTCCTGATCAATTTAAACAATTCCCCTAGTTAATTAACAGTCAGTAAAGAGGATAGACCTATATCTATCGTGTCCTATTTTAACCACGACAATAAAGCGTCTCGTCCTTCCCTATATTCCAAATATAGAACCCTGCTAGGAGGTGTAGCTAACACCTCTTTATCGCAGCATATATACCTTACAGGTGCTTCCTCTACCAACTCACCTGTTCCTACTAGATATATATGCATATATTTTTGTGAGCTACCAATAGGCATGCCTAATGCATCACCTATATACCGCCACTCACAAAAAGCCCTGACTGTCAATCAAACTATACTTCAATCAGAGATATATCGTGTCCTACTATCAAGCTTGTGTTCACCTGTTACTGTTAGGAAAGTCCTGCAGGTATGTGTATTATTGCATCACCTGTTACCGTCTGGAGATAGCTAACCAGGTACACCCCACTTGTTACTACTGGATCACGATAATCTCTCTGATCAACAACCAAACCACAATGCCTTATCAGAAAATATGCCATCAATTCAAAGAACCGGGAACAGACGTACGAACAATCAGACAACTGGCAAGCGATTCGTGGGTCAGTATAACGGGCACCTGGGCAAAGTTAAATAAACCCCACTTTTGATACCTTTCCCAAGCATCACACTGGGATTTCCGGGGGTAGGATCACAAACCAGAACACGTCACCGGCAAGATATCAAAAGGTATCTTACCTGTGAGGTTATGAAGTTGATCAGGCTCCGGTTCTGGTGTGGTCCCACCAGGAAATCCTTGGTGGTGGCACGATAGCAAAGACGTTTAACCCATGGCCCCATGTTGCAGGCGCCAAATTGATATG
Organism: Leptobrachium leishanense; assembly: GCA_009667805.1. Lineage (NCBI taxonomy): Eukaryota > Metazoa > Chordata > Amphibia > Anura > Megophryidae > Leptobrachium > Leptobrachium leishanense. The sequence continues at coordinate 295,982,521 of CM019063.1, read as the reverse complement.
GATAAGAATCCTTTCTTCGGATGCCAGTCTCTGTTCTAATCGGTGGAGAAATCAGGTAAGTTAAAGTGCGCACTTAAAGAAATCACACAGACAACGAATGAGTCTATGCAGCCTCTCTGGACTAGACTTGTGCACCGATTTTTTTTCGGTTCGATTCGGTTCGATTCGTTCGGATGTTTAAAATTTCGATTCGGCTCGTTTCGGCCGATTTCTGTTTCGATTCGGTTCGGCTCGTTTTTCGTATACATTTTTTTTTCAGAATATCGACCATTTTTCGTGTTTTCGGGTCACTCTGCTCATTTTTTGTATCGACTTTTCGTGATTTCGGAAATTTTTGTTTTTTTCGGAATGTCTGTTCTCCTCGTTTCAAAGTGTCTAACTCTATTCGTTTTGATGTAAACTACTATGGTTTACTTTTTTATACTTTATATATTTTTTTATAATAAATTTTTGGTTTGTTTTTCGGATCCAATAATTCATTCTGTCGATACAATAATTCTGGCGATTCTATCGTGTTTTTTTTTTAAAATAAAGATCCTTTTTTTCTTATGAATATACATTTCACAACTTTATTTAATCATATTAAAATGGTATGAAAGCCAAGGAACAAAAAAAATGAACAAAACTATTTAAAAAATGCTAAACTGACCCGAATGCCACAAGAAACAAGTGATACGCAATCGCATTTACAAATACAAAATTTACAGAATCAGCGATATAACCGATAATAGTTAAATATACGATGTCCAGAATTACCGAAATGGAACCGAAATCACGAATGGAACCGAAATCATGAATAGAGCAAAAATAAATTTCGATTTGACACATTTCAAGTCCATTCAAAAATCCGAAATTTTTTCGTTGTCGGCTCGGAAAACTTTTCGGATCTGTCGGTTTTCGGGTCCGATCCGATTCGGAAATTCAGCCGAATCCGAAGACACAAATCGGGATATTTCGTGAAAATTCCGAAACCCGAAACGCACATCCCTACTCTGGACAAGAGCCAGTGAGTTCTCCTTCCTTTATTAGATTTCGATACATGTTTTATAGCCGTTTGGTGAGTAAGCGAGTGGGAGTCAACTTCACATTTTAGTCAACTTCAGCATAAAATTGTGTACATACAGATTATTTTATTAACTATATAAGAATCAAATATCAGCTATTTCCAAAGGTCAAGGTATCATGCGTCATCGACGTAGTCAGCCGTTTTTCACCATCATGGGTGATGTCCTGGGATGTTCTGTACCAGGATGCAAGATGGACCCACACCCTTGTTCCTGATACCGAAATAAATTCCTCATGACTTTGTGGTTAGCTATTCTGCAGAAACAGTGAAGTTACGCAAGATACATTTTGGTTTTATGTGAAAAGACAGTTATATTAATCATCTCTTAAAGACATATCAAACTTAAATGAGCATTTTTCTAGGCCTTTGAATATAATTAAAGAAGATACATATTCTTGTCCATAACACTGATGATGGGGTTACCCCATAAATAAATGTTAGGGATGTGCGTTTCGGGTTTCGGAATTTCGGAATTATCACAAAATATCCCTATTCGTGTCTTCGGATTCGGCCGAATTTCCGAAATTTTTTTGATCCGAAAACGGCAGATCCGAAATGTTTTCCGAGCCGAATCGAAATTTTTTCGGAATTTTCGAATGGACTTGAAATGTGTCAAATCGAAATTTATTTTCCCTCTATTCATGATTTCGGTTCCATTCGGGATTTCGGTTCCATTTCGGTAATTCTGAACATCGTATATTTAACTATTATCGGTTATATCGCTGATTCTGTAAATTTTGTATTTGTAAATGTGCTGGGGCAAATCAATGTGCTGGGGCAAATCCATGAGCTGGGGCAAATCCATGAGCTGGGGCAAATCCATGTGTGAGCTGGGGCAATATCCTATGAGCTGGGGCAAATCCATGTGCTGGGGCAAATCCATGTGCTGGGGCAAATCCATGAGCTGGGGCAAATCCATGATCTGGGGCAAATCCATGTGCTGGGGCAAATCCATGTGCTGGGGCAAATCAATGTGCTGGGGCAAATCCATGTGTGAGCTGGGGCAATATCCTATGAGCTGGGGCAAATCCATGAGCTGGGGCAAATCCATGTGCTGGGGCAAATCCATGAGCTGGGGCAAATCCATGTGCTGGGGCAAATCCATGTGCTGGGGCAAATCAATGTGTGAGCTGGGGCAATATCCTATGAGCTGGGGCAAATCCATGAGCTGGGGCAAATCCATGTGCTGGGGCAAATCCATGAGCTGGGGCAAATCCATGTGCTGGGGCAAATCAATGAGCTGGGGCAATATCCTATGAGCTGGGGCAATATCCTATGAGCTGGGGCAAATCAATGTGCTGGGGCAAATCCATGAGCTGGGGCAAATCCATGTGCTGGGGCAAATCAATGAGCTGGGGCAAATCCATGTGTGAGCTGGGGCAATATCCTATGAGCTGGGGCAATATCCTATGACCTGGGGCAAATCAATGTGCTGGGGCAAATCCATGAGCTGGGGCAAATCAATGTGCTGGGGCAAATCCATGAGCTGGGGCAAATCCATGTGTGAGCTGGGGCAATATCCTATGAGCTGGGGCAAATCCATGTGCTGGGGCAAATCCATGAGCTGGGGCAAATCCATGAGCTGGGGCAAATCCATGTGCTGGGGCAAATCAATGTGCTGGGGCAAATCCATGAGCTGGGGCAAATCCATGTGTGAGCTGGGGCAATATCCTATGAGCTGGGGCAAATCAATGTGCTGGGGCAAATCAATGTGCTGGGGCAAATCCATGAGCTGGGGCAAATCAATGTGCTGGGGCAAATCCATGAGCTGGGGCAAATCCATGTGTGAGCTGGGGCAATATCCTATGAGCTGGGGCAAATCCATGTGCTGGGGCAAATCCATGTGCTGGGGCATATCCATGTGGTGGGGCAAATCCATGTGCTGGGGCAAATCAATGTGCTGGGGCAAATCCATGAGCTGGGGCAAATCCATGTGTGAGCTGGGGCAATATCCTATGAGCTGGGGAAAATCCATGTGCTGGGGCAAATCCATGTGCTGGGGCAAATCAATGTGCTGGGGCAAATCCATGAGCTGGGGCAAATCCATGAGCTGGGGCAAATCCATGTGTGAGCTGGGGCAATATCCTATGAGCTGGGGCAAATCCATGTGCTGGGGCAAATCCATGAGCTGGGGCAAATCAATTTGCTGGGGCAAATCCATGAGCTGGGGCAAATCCATGAGCTGGGGCAAATCCATGTGCTGGGGCAAATCCATGAGCTGGGGCAAATCAATTTGCTGGGGCAAATCCATGAGCTGGGGCAAATCCATGTGCTGGGGCAAATCCATGTGCTGGGGAAAATCAATGTGCTGGGGCAAATCCATGAGCTGGGGCAAATCCATGTGCTGGGGCAAATCCATGTGCTGGACTGCTGGGGCAATAGAGTTAGACAGCTTTGAAACGAGGAGAACAGATGTTCCGAAAAAAACGAAAATTTCCGAAATAACGAAAAGTCGATACAAAAAACGAGCAAAGTGACACGAAAATATGAAAAATGGTCGATATTCCGAAAAATAAATGTACCCGAAAAACGAATCGAGCCGAACCGAATCGAAACAGAAAGTGGTCGAAACGAGCCGAATCGAAAAGTTTAAAAATTCGAAAAATCGAACCGAATCGAACCGAAAAAAAAATCGGTGCACATCCCTAATAAATGTGAGAAAAGGCCCTGCAAGAAAGACCAGACTCTCTGGGCTAAAAAAGGCAATGTACTGGAAGGGGATCAGAATACTAGCTCTTTCAAATTCAAATTTTAATTCCTCAAAGGTCTCCATCAGTGAAAAGGCGGATCCCAGGATGAGCACTCCCCAGGTGGGTCACATCTTCAATTCTGTCTTGCCAAGGCAAGCTGTTGGACACCATGGGTCCTTTCTTGCTTGTGTTGGACATCATTAAGCACTCCTACACCATGGAAGAGATGCCTGATATGAGCACTATCTGTAGTTTGGCCCATAGGACCTTGCGCCTTCTAGGTAATGCCAATTACACAGTCTATGGAGAAATAGAAGTCCATTTGTCTCAGTTTAGGCTTGAGACTGGCATCCATGACATTCTCCAAGCCTGCACTGGATACTGAAGGTGGTTTGTTTGTGGTCGATAAGGTTGTGGCAATTTTCAGCCATGTCACTTGCCTTTGTTGGGCTTGACAAAGGCCAATGACATGGCCCAAACATTACTACAGCTACATCACAATAAACCTGTTTGAATGAACTGTCTTAGGAGTGCTACATTCCTTCTTACAAGTTTTTGGTGTTCGACTATTTGGGATTAGCATTTGCTCCCTTCACCAGAGCAGTAACGTTATATTTACCTATTTCAAAGGCCCAACTGTCTATGAAAAAAAGTTTTCTCAACCTAATAGGATTTTCTTAAGGGCAAGCAGTTCCTTAGATTGACTATTCAGTGCCCTCTTTATAGCTCTCCAGGCATCTATGTGCAAAAGAGTTCAGCCACTACCACAGCAACAAGTGGTACAGCTCATCCTGCAGTAATAGAGTTCCAGTCGCGGACTTGCTGTGGCGCATTCCAGTCTCTGCTATCTTATTAGTGCAATGTCTACTCTTCCTTTTAGAATTGGCTGGAGTGGATACATGATGTACCACCATTTCAAGATGAAGGATATTCACTGTTTCTATAACCTGTTGTCTTCTGGAGATTGCATAGTGACGGTATGTCACGTACCTCCTAGATATAATGTCTGATTCCTGCACACTGCCGGTCCCCGGTCCTTTAAGTGGCCGGAATCTCTACCTATTACCATACAAAAACAGAACCAGAGGTGTACACTAACAGAACAGCAGACACCAGGGGTTAATACCAGGGTTGCTTATGAGCCAGATACCAGGGGTTAATACCAATCAGGTCATCAGAAATATGCCAGGGATCAGATGCCAGATTGGGTTGTCAGCCAAGTGCCAGGGGACGTATGCCAGGTTGGATCGTCAGCCTAGGCCAGCGGGTTAAAAGTCAGAGGAGTCGTCAGTCAAGCCAGAGTCATACACAAGTGAGCAGTAGGAGTTAAACGCAATGTACGCACTGAGGATTGACAACTAGGGATGAGCTGCTCGGTTCGATCTGTTCGGAGTTCGCATCGAACATCGGCCATTCGACCGTTCGTGAACTTCGAACTTTTTGGGACATTCGCCAAAAGTTCGAAAAAAAAATAATTTTGAAAAAGTATAAAAAATGCTTAAAAAATACAAAAAAATCTAGAAATAAAGAGACTCTTTACTGCAGAATATTATACACAACAGTTTATTAGATATCAAATTAAAACGGGAATATTTTTAACATTGAAAACTATGGGATAAAACATTCTGGTTACTAAAACATCAGGCAGACACGGCCCTCTAATCAGGCACTGTAGAGGGCAGCCTGCAGGGGCCTCCCAATAATCCCCTTGAGGAGCATGCGATGACAGAGCTGCGACTGTGCAGGCTAGCCGCCCAGGTGCATGTGGCAGAGACAGGCAGTGCAGGGAGGGAGCCACAGGACCTGCGGCCACGGCAGACCCCCACCCCACAACCAGGATCCAGGGAGCCCCCGCTGACCACCAGGCTAAGGTAAGGCGACACATTTCTAAAAAAAATAAAATCCGAGGACATTTTTAAATGTCCCCGGGAACATAAAATAAAACCTTTTTTTTTCTTTCTCTACCTCGCTGAATGTATTTAATTATATATATTAGGTACAATCAGCCAGGTAGAGAGGGGGTGGCATGTGGGCTGCGCGGGGTCTCAGGCAGTGTTTTTTTTTGTGTGTTTAGATTTTTACAAATTTATAGGGGAAGGTAAGGGCAGGTATGATATCTATATATATAAACGCGAAAGTCCTGACAGACTGACTGACTGACTCATCAACGCCCAGCTGAAACCGTTTAACCTAGGAACATAAAATTTTGACGGTGCACTGTTTTTATGATGTGGGCACCCACTAAGGAAGGATTTTTGGAAACTCCGCCCCTAAGGGGGTGAAAAAGGGGGTTGAATATTTTGAACAGGATACCTATAGCTCAAAAACAGAAGATGTTACAGATGTGAAAATCGGTATTTAGATTCTTCTTGAAAAATAAAAAAGCACGTATTTTAGCGTTTTTCAAAAATCCAAGTGGGGGGCGAAAAAAGGGGGTTGAATATTTTAAATATTTTAAACGGGATATCTGTATCTCCAAAACAGACGATGTTACAGTCCAGAAAATTGGTATTTAGATTAGTCTTGAAAAATAAAACAACACGTATTTTACCATGTTCTGAAAATTCCTTGGGGGACAAAAAGGGGGGTTGAATACTTTTATCAGTATACCTATATTTCAAAAACTGAAGATGTTACGGCGTGAAATTTGGTATTTACAATCTTCGTGAAAAAAAACAAACATGTTTTTTGCCATTTTCCACAAATCCAATTGTGGGGGTCAGGGGAAAGGGGTCTGAATATTTTTATCATTATACCTATATTTCAAAAACCAGAGATGTTAAAAACGTGAAATTTTGTATTTACAATCTTCTTGAAAAATAAAAACAGGTGTTTTACCATTTTCCAAAAATCCCAAGTGGGGGGGGGGTGAAAAAAAGGGGGGGCTGAATACTTTTTATCAGGATACCTATATCTCATAAACAGAATATGTTACATACGTGAAAATTGGTATTTAGATTCGTCTTGAGAAACAAAAAAACACCTATTTTACCATTTTCCAAAAACTAAGTGGGAGGGGGAAAAAAGGGGGGTGTGTTGAATACTTTTATCAGTATACCTATATTTCAAAAACCGTAGATGTTACAGGTGTGAAATTTGGTATTTATAATCTTCGTGAAAAAAAACAAACATGTGTTTTGCCATTTTTCACAAATCCAAATAAGGGGGGGGGGCTTGAGGGAAAGGGGTCTGAATACGTTTATCAGTATATCTATACTTCAAAAACCATGATGTTACAGGTGTGAAGTTTGGTAATTACAATCTTTTGAAAAGAAAGAAACACGTGTTTTACCATTTCAAAAAATCCAAGTGGGGGTAAAAAAAAGGGGGTGAATACTTTTAAACAGGATACCTACATCTCAAAAACAGAAGATGTTACAGACGTGAAAATTGGTATTTAGATTTGTCTTGAAAATAAAACCACACGTATTTTACCATTTTCCAAAAATCCAGTGGGGGGGCAAAAAGGGGGATGAATACCTTTATCACTATACCTATATTTCAAAAACCAATGATGTTACAGGTGTGAAATTCAATATTTACAATCTTCGTGCAATAAAAAACATGTTTTACCATTTTCTGAAAATCCAGTTAAGAGGGGTGGGGGAAAGGGATGTGAATACTTTTATCAGTATACCTATATTTCAAAAACCAAAGATGTTACAGGTGTGAAATTTGGCACTTACATTCTTCTTGAAAAATAAAAAAACACGTGTTTTACAATTTTCCAAAAACCCCAAGTGGGGGGAAAGGGGGGTTCTACCAAAAAAAACTCAAGTTTCTTTTAAAAAACAATTTTAACAAATCCTAAAATCCACGCGAGCGAAGCCGCGGGCAAAAGCTACAGCCATGGCCGAAATTGTTGGCACCCCAGAAATTTTTCCAGAAAATCAAGTATTTCTCACAGAAAAGTATTGCAGTAACACATGTTTTGCTATACACATGTTTATTCTCCCTTGTGTGTATTGGAACAAAACAAAAAAAAGGGAGGAAAAAAAGCAAATTGGACATGTCACACAAAACTCCAAAAATGGGCTTGTCAAAATTCTTGGCACCCTTTCAAAATTGTGGATAAATAAGATTGTTTCAAGCATGTGATGCTCCTGTAAACTCACCTGGGGCAAGTAACAGGTGAGGGCAATATAAAAATCACACCTGAAAGCAGATAAAAAAGGAGAGAAATTCACTTAATCTTTGCATTGTGTGTCGGTGTGTGCCACACTAAGCATGGAAAACAGAAAGAGGAGAAGAGAACTGTCTGAGGACTTGAGAACCAAAATTGTGGAAAAATGTCAACAAGCTCAAGGTTACAAGTCCATCTCCAGAGATCTAGATCTGCCTTTGTCCACAGTGCGCAACATTATCAAGAAGTTTGCAACCCATGGCACTGTAGCTAATCTCTCTGGGCGTGGGCGGAAGAGAAAAATTGATGAAAGGTTGCATTGCAGGATAGTCCGGATGGTGAATAAGCAGCCCCAAACAAGGTCCAAAGAAATTCAAGCTGTCCTGCAGGCTCAGGGAGCATCAGTGTCAGCGCAAACTATCCGTCGACATTTAAAACGCTATGGCAGGAGACCCAGGAGGACCCCACTGCTGACACAGAGACATAAAAAAGCAAGACTACAGTTTGCCAAAATGTACTTGAGTAAGCCAAAATTCTTCTGGGAAATGTCTTGTGGACAGATGAGACCAAGATAGAGCTTTTTGTAAAGCACATCATTCTATTGTTTACCGAAAACGGAATGAGACCTACAAAGAAAAGAACACAGTGCCTACAGTGAAATATGGTGGAGGTTCAATGATGTTTTGGGGTTGTTTTGCTGCCTCTGGCACTGGGTGCCTTGAATGTGTGCAAGGCATCATGAAATCTGAGGATTACCAAAGGATTTTGGGTCGCACTGTAGAGCCCAGTGTCAGAAAGCTGGGTTTGCGTCCGAGATCTTGGGTCTTCCAGTAGGACAATGACCCCAAACATACGTCAAAAAGCACCCAGAAATGGATGGCAACAAAGCGCTGGAGAGTTCTGAAGTGGCCAGCAATGAGTCCAGATCTAAATCCCATTTAACACCTGTGGAGAGATCTTAAAATTGCTGTTGGGAAAAGGCGCCCTTCCAATAAGAGACCTGGAGCAGTTTGCAAAGGAAGAATGGTCCAAAATTCCGGGTGAGAGGTGTAAGCAGCTTATTGATGGTTATAGGAAGCGACTGATTTCAGTTATTTTTTCCAAAGGGTATGCAACCAAATATTAAGTTAAGGGTGCCAAGAATTTTGTCCAGCCCATTTTTGGAGTTTTGTGTGACATTATGTCCAATTTTCTTATTTTCCTCCCTTTTCTTGTTTTGTTCCAATACACACAAAGGGAATAAACATGTGTATAGCAAAACATATGTTACTGCAATACTTTTCTGTGAGAAATACTTGATTTTCTGGAAAAATTTCTGGGGTGCCAACAATTTCGGCCATGACTGTAGTATGTATATATATATAGATAAGATATATACAGTTGTGTTCAAAATTATTCAACCCCCACTGAAATTGAGTGTTTTGGCCAGTTTGACATTGATTTTGATCATTCAGTCATCTTGCTTACAATTAAATCAAAGAGGCACGTGTAGGTCAGACAAATATAACATAACGTTTATAATGAAATAACCACAAATGTCTTTTCTGTGCTCACATCATTATCAGTTTTATTCAACCCCAAGTGACATTCAATCTTAGTACTTAGTACAACATCCTTTTACAGTTATAACAGCTTTTAAACGTGAAGCATAGCTTGACACAAGTGTCTTGCAGCGATCTACGGGTATCTTCGCCCATTCGTCATGGGCAAAAGCCTCCAGTTCAGTCACATTCTTAGGCTTGCGCACTGCAACTGCTTTCTTTAAGTCCCACCAGAGGTTCTCAATCGGATTTAAGTCAGGTGACTGCGATGGCCACTCCAAAATGTTCCAGCCTTTAATCTGCAACCATGCTCTAGTGGACTTGGAGGTATGCTTGGGATCATTGTCCTGTTGAAAGGTCCAACGTCTCCCAAGCCTCAGGTTTGTGGCGGACTGCATCACATTGTCATCCAATATCTCCTGGTACTGAAGAGAATTCATGGTACCTTGCACACGCTGAAGCTTCCCTGTACCTGCAGAAGCAAAACAGCCCCAAAGCATGATTGACCCCCAGCCATGCTTCACAGTAGGCAAGGTGTTCTTTTCTTCATAGGCCTTGTTCTTCCTCCTCCAAACATAGCGTTGATCCATGGGCCCAAACAGTTCTAATTTTGTTTCATCAGTCCACAGAACACTATCCCAAAACTTCTGTGGTTTGTCCACATGACTTTTGCATACTGCAGTCGACTCTTCTTATTCTTTTGAGACAGCAAGGGGGTGCGCCTGGGAGTTCTGGCATGGAGGCCTTCATTACTCAGTGTGCGCCGTATTGTCTGAGCTGAAACTTCAGTACCCACATCTGACAAATCTTTTCTCAGTTCCTCAGCAGTCACACGGGGACTTTTCTCCACTCTACGCTTCAGGTAGCGCACAGCAGTCGAAGTCAGCATCTTCTTTCTGCCACGACCAGGTAGCATTTCAACAGTGCCCTTTGCCTTGAATTTGCGAATGATGCTTCCTATGGTCTCTCTTGGTATGTTTAACATCTTTGCAATCTTCTTATAGGCATTGCCCTTCCTGTGAAGAGTAATCACCTTTTCTCTTGTCTTCCTGGACCATTCTCTTGACTTCACCATGTTTGTAACCACACCAGTAAATGTCTAGAAGGAGCTGAGTATCACAGTCATTTTAAAGCTGCCTAATTGGTGCTTATTATGCTTTATTGCTGCTCCGTGACATCCACAAGTGTTTTCAATACCTGATTGAAAACACTTGAATGAACCTCTGTTCTTCAGAGTGGTAGTCTTTAAGGGGTTGAATAATTGTGTCAATGAAGAATTCACAAAAGAAACATTTACTACTGTATTACAAAACCAATTGATGTCATTTTAGTTGCATATGGTTCTTTTAAAAGTCCTTGTAGGATTTCATTCTGAATACAATTACAAATGTACACTAAATTCCCTAAAACCCTTTACAGCATTGGTGGTTGAATAATTTTGAACACAACTGTATCAATATTCTTATAAATATATATATCCAGACTTGTATTACACACACATTTTGGCAACTAATTGACTCCCCCCACTTGGTTTATCCCTCCAGAAGAAATGTTGAACCCGATAGAGCAGAGAATAATATATACACTATATTGCCAAAAGTATTCGCTCACCTGCCTTGACTCGCATATGGATGGGTCAGCGAATATTTTTGGCAATATAGTGTATATTCCCTGCTCTGTCGGGTTCATTTCTTCTGGTGGGATCAGCCAAATGGGGGGGTTGAGATTGTCCACATGCCACCCCCATGTGCGTATGTGTATATATGGTCTGAGGTCTGTGGGTGGGTGTATATATAGGTCTGCGTGTTGATATATACGTATATGTCTGTGTGTGGTATCAATGCATCCCTACTCAATACACGGCGCTCCGTGTCCCTATAATATATATAATCAAGGGTTACCTTTTTTTTATATCTTTATACTATTCCTATTTAATTAACAGTAATTTTTGCTGTATTTTATTCAGTAGAAACTTTTTTTGCCTATATAACATGTGCTTTGTGAAAATAAAACGGTTTTGTGTGTACATTTTAATTTAGTTAGTGGATTCCTGTACAGTGCGGTGAGAAGCAAACATAATGTTGTGTAGACACGCTGCGAGGCGAAGCGGAGTGAAGTCAAGCCTGCAAAATGTTTGCTTCGCTTCACTATGCGTCGCTACACGCTCAATGTGTCTCAGCCTTTATTCCCGCATCGCTAGCTTACCGTATCAGTTTGTATACTTGTTACTGACCCTGCTTGTTCTGAGGACCCGATCTGTTGCCGACTTTGCCTGCCATTTGACTATCCCTGCCTGTTCTGTTAGCTCCCTGTTGCTACTGGTGTGCACTGATTCTCACTATATACAGTAGTGCAGTACACGTGCCTAAACATTGCTGACCCGGTTTTGTTATAGCTGCTGATGTAACTGAATAGATCGGGGATCTCTTCTGCATTACCAAAACCTCCACCACTGCACTCTTCCACAATACCACAGATGGGTTACTTACGGTGTGAAGGCACTTGCTGCCACCAAAGGCAAAATATTTGGGTGCACTGCCACTGACGCCTATACCAGATTCATATCATTTTATTATTTGACCGCAGGGTCCAACCCTGCACTCTTCCACAATACCACAGAGGGGTTACGGTGTGACAGCACTGTTGCCGACACTAAAGGCCCAATTTTAAAGCACCTATTGTTACTTTCATCCAAAGTCTGCATAAGTTTCACCATAATTTAGCCAAAAAAATCACTAAACTTGTTCTGCGTGTCCTAAAATGTCTCCTTTTTTCATACAGACTGCCGCCCCAAGCAGTTATTTATGAATAGATTAAAGGAAAACCATTTACCCTCATTTGAAATGTCATTTTTTTGTTTTTAAAAGTTTCTATACATCCTAGAAATCCGCCACTTCACGGGCAGGTTATGGGGACCTCCTAGGCACGATAATTGAAGGAATTTTTAGTTTTTAATTCTTAACCTTTATTTCATGGAAAACTCACTGTTCCTTTAAAAACGTTTTTTTTTTTACTTTTTGTCCTTGTTTCCAGTCCCCCAGGGCACTACCCGGACCCCCATACACCTTTTATGGCAAATATATTGCATATATGCCCTCTTGGAGGGCACTCTAAAAATCGAATCGACTTGCATTGAGTTCGGTTCGTGTTTGTGTTCGCGTTCGAATTCGAACTTTTGAAATTGTTCGAGTTCGAATGCGAACCAAACACATGGGTGTTCGGCTCATCACTAGTGACAACCACGTCAGGGCATGGAACCAGGGCACAGGCATCTCAATTTGAACTCAGCAGGCGTAGCATCATCACGCACCACCCGCATCCTCGACCGGTGACTGCAACCATCTGCTACTTCACTCAGTGGCTGGCCAGTGAGCAGCAAGGAAGGTACTGCCGGTCGCCCAGGCCTTGGACCATGAAGGGACATGCACACTTGATGGACCTATACCTCACGGTTCCAATCCAGAATGTCGCCCAAATAGACAATAACGAAGACTTGTAAAAAGTCCCTTAAGAAATCATTGATAAAGTCTTGGAAGACTGCTGGCGCATTACATAACCCAAATGGCATGACAAGATATTCATAGTGGCCACTTCTCGTATTGAAAGCAGTCTTCCACTCATGATCTTTCTTGACTCTGACTAAATTGTAAGCACCTCATAAGTCCAACTTCGTATCTGGCACCGCCAACCTGTGCTTCGTATAGATTTTGGTGCTCAAATAATTTGGATATCAAAGGAATACGGTATGCATTACGTATAGTAATTCTGTTTAACCCCTATAGTCAATGCGTGGTCTCAAATCACCCTCTTTTTTCGATACAAAGAAAGACCCTGCTCCCGCAGGAGAGGAAGAACGGCAAATGAATCCACGAACCAAGTTTTTGCTTATATATTACTCCATTATATCATTCTATTTCTGAGAGAGTGGGTAGACATGTCCCCTTGGAGGCATGGTACCTGACAACAGGTCTATGGCACAGTCATAGGGTCTGTGTGGAGGCAAGATTTCAGACTTCCCTTTGTCAAAGATCTCCTTGAGGTCGGTATACCACTTGGGTACCTCAGTCGACAGTGGAGGTGCTGTGGCCACATGCAGACTACCCACCACAGCACTCATTCCCAGACACTTGGACCAACACTTAGATCCTCAATGTCACGTTCCCACGTTCCAAACCTGTCTTCCCGCCCTCTGTATTTTGTGTTTTTTCCCTTTTGTTTCTGTTGCTGCCAATTCCTGGGTGGCTTCCCAGGGGTTAATTGGTGTTCTGTGTGCTGCTCACCTGTTGACCCTTGCCTTGATTTCCCCTGCCTATATTAGAGCAATGTACCTATAGTACATTGCTGGGTCATTTTACTTTGCCTGGTCTCCATGCGATTTGTGTCCTGAGAGCTCCTTGCTGTGTACCTGTTATCCTCCGTTTGTTCATCCTTGTTTAGTTTTTGCCTCTGTTATTTCTGTTCCAGTTTATGTCAGTTCCTTTTGTGTATTTAGTTCTGTCTATTGCTGTATTTTGGTTTGCTGTTTCTGTTCCATTCTGATTCCCCGGTTACTGATTTTGGCTTGGCTGACTTCCCTTCTGGTTCCTATTCCTATATCCTGTATGACGTACTCTCTCTGGTTATGACCTTTTGGCTTTCCTCTATATGACTACTCTATAGTATTTTCCTTGTCTGTACCGTTTCCAGGTAACCCTGTCATCTGTATACAACAAAAGACTCTGTACGGCTTCAAGGTAATACTTTCCTTTAGATTAGATCCGGCTATCCTAAAGACCGGCCTTTCAGTGCAGGGAATCTTTGGTATTGCCGTACAGAGGTCTTTTGTTAACCCTGTGTTGCTTTCATCTGTCTTTGCAGTTTATACTGCATCTCTGCATATAGGGGCTTCTCTCAGGAACCAGGGCCTCACCTTGCTGCGAGTTATATTCATAGGGATATATATACAGACCGACCACTTCCAAGGATCGGAGGGCAAGGATAGGGTGGTGCGTGCCTGGTGGTACTGCCACCGTGACACTCAAGAGCCCAATTCTGCCTCGGTCAAGTTCAAGACTGGGTTATGCTTGGCTAACCATGGATGCCCAAGACAATAGGCACTGTGGGTGATTCTATAATTTGAAATTGTATCTTTTCTTTGTTTAAGATACCTGTACAGAAAGAGATAGGGATAGTATCATGAGTAGGGATGAGCCGAACACCCACGTGTTTGGTTCGCATTAATCCTGCCCGTGAAGTGGCGGATTTGTAGGATGTATAGAAACATTTAAAAACAAAATAATGACGTTTCAAATGACGGTAAATGGTTTTCCTTTAATCTATTCATAAACAACTGCTTGGGGCGGCAGTCTGTATTAAAAGAGGAGACCTTTTAGGACACGCAGAACAAGTTTAGTGATTTTGGCTAAATTATGGTGAAACTTATGCAGGCTTTTGATGAAAGTAACAATAGGTGCTTTAAAATTGGGCCTTTAGTGTCGGCAACAGTGCCGTCATACCGCAACCCCTCTGTGGTATTGTGGAAGAGTGCTGGGTTGGACCCTGTGGTTCAAAAAATTTAAATGATATAAATCTGGTAATGGCATCGGAGCACCCAAATAATGTGCCTTACATGGCAGCAAGTGCCTTCACACAGTAACCATTTTGTGGTATTGTGGAAGAGTGCAGGGTTGGACCCTGCAGTTCAAAAAAATTTCAATGATGTAAATCTGGTAATGGCGTCAGTGCACCCAAATAATGTGCCTTACATGGCAGCAAGTGCCTTCACACCGTAACCCTTTTGTAGTATTGTGGAAGAGTGCAGGGTTGGACCCTGCGGTTCAAAAAATTGTAATTATATAAATCTGGTAATGGCATCAGTGCACCCAAATAATGTGCCTTTAATAGCAGCAAGTGCCTTCACACCGTAACCCTTTTGTGGTATTGTGGGAGAGTTCAGTGGTGGAGGTTTTGTGAATGCAGAAGACATCCCCGATCTATTCCGTTACGTCAGCATCAGGGGATTGATAGCTGCTGATCCAGAACTGATTCATTTTTATAAATGTCAGCTGGTCTACAGAGTCGGTGGACAGACGCACTCTTTTGTCTGTGACAAAACCTCCAGCGGCACTGAACGTCCTTTCAGAAAGCACGCTGGATGAAGGGAAACCTAGTAGCTGCATAGCATATTGGCTATGTTCTGGCCAGTGATCCAATCTCAACACCCAGTAAGCCAGTGGATCATCTGCTGGAAAGGTATCCAGGTCTGCCCTTGCCCCTAGGAAGTCCTGCACCATATAGAGAAGACGCTGGCAATGGGCGCCTACATTTGACGTCCCTGGGCGTCGTGGACTAAAAATTTTTAAAAAGGCATCAGTCAAGCGGCCCCGGCCTTCACCTCTATTCCTCTGATCATCCGCAGCCTCAGAAGCACCTGTGTCATCACTTGGTAACCTACCAGTGCCTGGAAAGGTGTTACACAAGTGTCGCTTTAGAGCATCCTCAAGTTTTTTCATCCTGTCCTCCCTCTGTGCAGGTAGGATGAGCTCTGCAACTTTACCCCTGTATCATGGATCAAGAAGGCTTGCCAAACCAGAAATGATCCCTCTCCTTGATAGCACGAATCCTGGGGTCCTTTAGCAGGCTTTGCAGGATAAGGGAGCCCATGCAGCGTAGGTTGGAGATGGCATTAGTCTTCCTGGTCAATGAGGAGGATGACCCCATCGTGCACTTCCTCCTCCCAGCCACGTACTAACCCTTGTGTTTCTGGGCAAACAAAACCCTCCCTTGAGGAATTCCCACCTTCAATGCCCCCACTACTTAAATATTCCTCCTCCTCATCCTCCTCATGTCTGATCTGAGGAGGACCCGCTGGAATGCTGTCTGCGGAAAGACTGGGGCCTTGAGAGCTAGGGAAGGCCTCCTCTTCCTCCCGCTGCTCTGCCTCTAAAGCCACATCTATAATTCCCCGCAGAGTGTGCTCCAGCAGGAACACTAAAGGAATTGTGTCACTGATGCATGCACTGTCCCATCTCACCATCCTCATTGCCTCCTCAAATGGTGACAGTACAGTGCATGCATACTTGATCATCAGCCACTGTGGGGGGGGGGACAAGTTGACCTGAACCTGTCCTTGCGCCATACTCACACAGGTACTCGTTGATGGCCCTCTGCTGCTTGTGCAGATGCTGCAGCATTGCTAATGTCGAGTTCCACCTGGTGGGCATGTCACAGATCAGACGGTTTGTGGGAACGTGGAATTCTCTTTTAATTTCTGCCAGGCGAACACTTGCTGGGAATGACCATCTGAAGTTGCTGCAGACTTTTCTGGCCTGGCTGAGAAGCTCTGCCAGCCCTGTGTATATTGTTAGGAAACGCTGTACCACCAGATTTAGGATGTGTGCTACGCATGGTACATGCGTCAACTTACCCAGGCGTAGGGCGGAGAGAAGGTTGCTGCCATTATCACAGACGACCATTCCCAGCTCAAGCTGGCGTGGTGTTAACCATCTCTGCACCTGCCCCTGCAGAGCAGACAGAATTTCTGGCCCGGTGTGGCTCCTGTCCCCTAAACAAACCAGCTCAAGCACAGTATGGCATCTTTTTGCTTGAGCCATTGCGTAGCCCCTGCCACTTAAACTCAGTTTAACTGCCACTTCGCCAGAGACAGAGAAGGAGGAAGAGGGAGAGGTGGTGGTGGAGCAGACAGATCTCATACAAGCAGCTTTCTGGAGGCGCGGTGGATGAACAAGCTCTAGCACAGAGCCCTGTCTTGGCTCCCTCCCAGCTGCAATCAGAGTTACCAAGTGTGCCGTGAAGGAAATGTAACAGCCCTGTCCAGTGGCGTAGCGTGGGTTTTCAGCGCCCGGGGCCAGCCAAGAATTGTGCGCCCCCACCTGTGGACACGTTATCGATATTGCCCCAGCTCTCACATGGATTTGCCCCAGTTCATGGATTTGCCCCAGCTCATGGATTTGCCCCAGCTCACACATGGATTTGCCCCCAGCTCACACATGGATTTGCCCCCAGCTCATGGATTTGCCCCAGCTCATGGATTTGCCCCAGCTCACACATGGATTTGCCCCAGCTCACACATGGATTTGCCCAGCTCATGGATTTGCCCCACCTCACATATGGATTTGCCCCAGCTCACACATGGATTTGCCCCAGCTCACACATGGATTTGCCCCCAGCTCACACATGCATTTGCCCCAGCTCATGGATTTGCCCCCAGCTCATGGATTTGCCCAGCTCATGGATTTGCCCCAGCTCATGGATTTGCCCCCAGCTCACACATGGATTTGCCCCCAGCTCATGGATTTGCCCCCAGCTCATGGATTTGCCCCAGCTCATGGATTTGCCCCAGCTCACACATGGATTTGCCCCAGCTCACACATGGATTTGCCCCAGCTCATGGATTTGCCCCAGCTCACACATGGATTTGCCCCAGCTCACACATGGATTTGCCCAGCTCATGGATTTGCCCCCAGCTCATGGATTTGCCCCCAGCTCATGGATTTGCCCCAGCTCACTCATGGATTTGCCCAGGTCATGGATTTGCCCAGCTCATGGATTTGCCCAGGTCATGGATTTGCCCCCAGCTCATGGATTTGCCCCCAGCTCATGGATTTGCCCAGCTCATGGATTTGCCCCCAGGTCATGGATTTGCCCCCAGCTCATGGATTTGCCCCAGCTCATGGATTTGCCCCCAGCTCATGGATTTGCCCAGCTCATGGATTTGCCCAGCTCATGGATTTGCCCCCAGCTCATGGATTTGCCCAGCTCTCACCTGGATATTGCTCCAGCTCCGGCAGGGGTTGAGGGGACCCAGATGCCGGGCAGCGCGGGAGTACCTGCCCGGTCCTGAAGAGTCCGTCCTGTTGAAGGGGATGCAGCTGCGTGGCATGCGTGCGCAGGTCACGTGGTCCAGCCAGTCAGGTGGTACAGAGACTCAGTACCACCTGATTAGCCGGACCACGTGACCGGCTGCGCCTGCACGCAGCCGCTTCCCTTTAACAGGACGGACTCTTCAGGACCAGGCAGGCACTCCGGCGCTGCCCAGCATCTGGGTCGCCTCAACCCCGGGCCAGTTTTAGGGGCGCAAATGCGCCCTTAACAAAACTGCGCCCGGGGCCACGGCCCCCCCAGCCCCCCCCCCACGCTACGCCACTGGCCCTGTCCATGCTTGCTGGACCACGTGTCTAAAGTCAAATGCACCTTGCTGCTGACTGCCTTTCCCAATGACTCTATAACATTGTGTTCCACGTGCTGGTATAGTGCTGGAATGACCTTCTGTGAAAAGTAATGGCGTTTTGGAACATGCCACTGTGGTACAGCACATTCAGCAAATTCACGGAAAGGAGCAGAGTCCACCAGCTGGAAAGGCAGCAGCTGTAATGCGAGTAATTTTGCTAAGGCTAGGGTCAGACGAACGCATTTTCGCGTTGTCTGTGAAAAAGTGCGGTCGAACGAATGGACGCATTTTTTCACGGAGTACGCGATAGCGGTCATACGATGCGCATTTGCGTTCGTGATTTTGTACGGATCATCAATAAAACACTTTTTGCATCTGGACGTTATGTTGGCCAGACATTAGCAGTGTCTGACATCTCAAAATCACGCGCATACGCCGCTATGCGGCGCAGCGCACTCTGTACGACCGTACTAGCGGTTTGACGTTCTCGACAAAATGCGTTCGTTTGCCACTTGCGTTGCGCGGCCGGACTTTCGTGCGACCGTACTTCGTATATTGGCCGTCATTGCCCGTCATTTGCTGCTAGTGCCGCCATAATTAAGTGCGCCAGAACGCACGTTTAAAGTGCGCTAGTCTGACCCTAGCCTAAGCTGGCATTTAGACGCTGTGCTTGGTGATGGTTGGGACTATATTTTTCTTACGCTGCAGCAGCTGGGGCAACGTAATCTTACTGTGTAAATCTTCAGATGATGGGATGCTGTCACATTGTGAGGAAGGACCTGGTACATCCATTACTGTAGCATCATCCCTGTCAGTGGAGGTTGGAGTCAATGACATGGCAGGACATATAGTGGGGGTAGAGACAGGTGAGGAGGACCTACGCAAAGTTTTGCACCAGCGGGATGCATGGCAGGTGGTCATATGTCGCCTCAAGCACGTGGTACCCAAGCGTCCAGGGTCTTTTCCACGCTTTTGCCTCATCTGACATAGATTACAAATAGCAACGATGGGGTCTGCTGCACATTTCTTAAAGAACTCCCAGACAGCAAAGTTCCTGGATGTGTGCTTTGAGTCAACAGCGCTCTGCACCTGAGCAGCTCTGACATCTGATGCCTTGGACTGGCTAGTGCTATGGTTGGTCATAGAGGACGTTGTGCCTCGTGTTTGTTGTGCCTTCTCCTCACTTGACTCCTCTGTTCGATCAGGCACCCAGGTGGAGTCAGTGACCTCACCATCATTGTCATCACCCCTATCTCCTCGTCACTGGAGCCAACTTGGCAGTATTACCATAATTCTCAAATATTTTGTAGAAATTACTGACCCCCAAAATACTGGGTGGCAGTGAGAACACACGGATTAGAACAATTACCAAATATTTTGTAGAAATTACTGACCCCCTAAAATACTGGGTGACAGTGAGAACCCACGGATTAGAACAATTCCCAAATATTTTGTAGAAATTACTGACCCCCCAAAATACTGGGTGGCAGTGAGAACACACGGATTATAACAATTCCCAAATATTTTGTAGAAATTACTGACCCCCCAAAATACTGGGTGGCAGTGTGAACACACGGATTAGAACAATTCCCAAATATTTTGTAGAAATTACTAACCCCCCAAAATACTTGGTGGCAGTGGGAACACACAGAGTAGAACAATTCCCAGAAATATTGTAGAAATGAGACCCTCCCCAGTAGCTGGTGGCAGACTGGCAGTGAGAACACACACTAACACAAGAACAATCTCCTCTCAAATATGAGCTGATGCGCTGTGTGAAGCCTTATATAGTGTGCTGCGGAACTTAGCTCTGTGAGCCCATGATTGGACAAAATTTGCCCAATCAGGACTCTGAGCCGTGATTGACATAGTCTTGAACCTGTCTTGCTCCTGACCTGTGGTCAGGTGCAAGGCTGTAGCCAATTACAAGCTTTAGGCCAGTGGAAAGTGCATTGTGGTACATTGTGGTGCTTTTTGGGCGAACATGCGGTGAACACGCGGAAATGTTCGTAGTTCGCGAACATGCGAACAGGCGCTGTTCGACTCGAACTCCGAACCGATCGAACCAAACAGCTCATCCCTAATCATGAGTAACATGAGGTCTCAGCAGTTTCCTGCCGTCAATACTTTCCAAAAGCACTTGTTGAATGGCAGCAAACCGAGAATCCAGGAAATTTCCTGCAGAACCAGAATCAATTAGTTCCTCTGTGTCAAGCTTGAACTTCTCCCAAGCTACTGACACTGGAACCACTATGCAAGATCTTTTTTTCTTTTTCTTACTGGAAACGAGAGACACTATAGTAGTACCTAGAACCTGTCTCTCAGGGGATTCTAGGCATGCTCGTTTCCCGACATAGCAGACATTTTCATTCGTTTGGGGCATTGTAACCAGAAATGTCCCTTGTCTGCACAGTAGAAACACAAGCCTTCCTTGAGGCGGTATTGTCTTTCCTCCCCTGAAATACTTGATCGACCTAACTGCATAGGTTCGGGTTCAGCAGACACCACCTTAGGAGGTGAGATATTGTGAGCCATCCTAGGGTTAGAAGAAGTACCTTGGGATGGTTTGCGAGACTTACTATGGCCAGACCTCCTGTCGCGAATTTGATCGTAGAGGGCTATGCAATAGTCAATCAGGTCATCTAGCTCCTCTGGTAGCGACATAGGAGCTAATTCATACATAAGTGTATCAGAGATTCCTTCCAGGAATGCCATAGTAAGTGCATCATTAGGCCATTGTAATTCAGCAGCCATAGTCTTGAATTCTATGGCGTAATCAGCAACTCGGCGGTTGCCCTGAGTTATACACCACAGTGTCCTGGCAGCCAGCCTTGCAGGATCAAAAGTGCACCTAAGATCCTTCATAAATTCTGTATAATTATACACCACTGGTTTCTTTAACTCCCATAGAGGAGTCGCCCAAAGTAGAGCTTTCTCGGTTAGGTGGTTAATAACATAACCCTCCTTGGCTCTGTCTGTGGGGTACATCCCTGGGTTAAGTTCAAACATAATGTCGATTTGGGTAACAAACCCTCTGCAAGAACCAGAATTGCCATTAAAACATATGGGTGTTTTCAGACTCACATGAGATACCTCAGCAGCAATCAAGGAGGAAACAGACACTGCTTGAGAGGCCATGTTAATCGCAGGAGAAGGAGGTGGAGAGACTTTGCTGGACTGATTCATAAGTAAACCCAAAGCCTGAGCAAACTGGTCCATGCGATGGTCCTGCTCCCCCTGTTTTGTGATATTATCACCAAGTCTTGACAAAAGTATAGATAAATCTGTCTGATCCATGTTTAGCCCTGACGTAATGTTACGTTCGCTCGCTGGCGCTCACCCCAGATCAGCGTGTTTTGGATCTCTATGGACAGATATCTCTGATACGTGTCTTGATAGCAGTAGGAACTGCAACACCTAGCACTCCCAGCCAGGGAGGTGATACAGAACACTATATACCACTCAGTATCAAATGGTTTCGTGACCAAGTGTTTACTGAGTGAAAGCACTTTAACTATACACAGACAGATATAGTGTATGGAGACATGCATATAACTTGGTTTATCAGAAGCATGATCAATAGTACTTTCTGAGTCTGCAGTAAAGAGAGGAGTCGTATATGCAGGGTTTGCAACAGGACTGACTCTCATACACTTATACTCAAAAACAATAAATGAGTGCGCAATGAATTCAGCAACCTGCGGGGCAGGTCTACAATCAGAGAAAATGCATTTAGATCTGTGCATAGACTTGGCACTTAACAGGCAGCTTGAGAGGTTAGTGAATTTAGAAACCTGCAGGGCAGTTCCACAATCGGAGAACTAGAGATAAGAGCTGCAACCAGACTGGGCCCTTGACAGACAACTTGTGCGATTGATAGATTTTGCAACCTGACGGCAGACCCCCAAACAGAAATCATGCGGTATAACATATGCATATACTCTGTGATCACAGCATACAACAAACACACACAAGGGAATGAGCATAAGAATAGTCAGTAGGCAAGCCGGGTCAAAAACGTAAGCAAGTTCCTCGTACTAGCAAAGTCGGCAACTAGGCAAAAGTCTCACTGAAACAGACACTGAAATCAGCTGGCGATGCGGGAAAATAACTCCATGTCAGGGCGACGAGCACAGTCTCGAGCCCTGTACTTAAGGCTGGCAGCTCCGCATCATCACGCCAAGCCCAGCCCCTCAGACGCCGATCGGCCAGCTTGTAAGCCTGACACCCGGCCAGCCAGTGATGTCGCCGGGTGCCCAGACCCCCCAGGCAGCTCCGCGGGGGCCGAAGACGTGAGAGAATGCCTTCAGGGAGCATTTGAAGGAGGGGAAACTAAGGGAAAGCCGGACAGTATGAGGGAGAGAGTGTTCCAGAGGATAGGGGTTCTACCAAAACCATATGATCAGTGACAATAAATATATGATTTAACAGGGAAAAACCTTTAGACAAACTTTATAGCTTAGGGGACTAATGGGAACTCAGTTCCCTCTTCAAACATCGACATTGTGCACTGAGTGGGATTTGGGTCTGTTTAAGTAATAGAGAGAAAAAGTTACTAAGTCCAACAGTAAAAACAAAGAGATTTGGCATATAATACTCACCTTTGTATCTTGTAATAAAATCACGACTTGTCTGCTGGCTATAGAAAAATCCTGAATTATATTAGACATTTGTTACTCTATTGTACCTGTGGCTATGCCACCTGTATTTTAATAAAACTTTTCTTCAAAAACGGCAGTAATTCAATATAGAGGAGGCCGCAACTGTAATGTAGCCAGGTGTAGATCCTTGACTTTTTGTGTTGTCTTTTGTCACCTTTGAAAAAAATGACATAAATCCTGTTCATATTTCAATTCTAAATCTCAATTTCTTAAGAGTAATCCTCCACTTGTAGATTTTGCCCTGTAAAATAAATTGCCTTTAATGATATTCCAAAGGCCACGACACCCATGTTTTTTCTTTGTCATTCTTCTCAGCGCAATGTGGGAAGATAATAGCGAAAGCAGCACTTATCTCCAATTGAGAGGAGAGACAAGTTGCTAATCCCTTAATAAATGTCACCTCGCCAGACTCATTGGCAGGCAGCTCTGGGGGATCTTCAGAAACATGTAAAATTAGCCTTTGCCTGCCAAGGCCTCTTCTGTTCATTTTTCATTCCAGATGCTGATGTTTGGTCAGTTACTCTATAAATGTCCACTGTCGTGTTTGTATGGTAATTCCAAAAATTAACACTGGAGTGGAATTCATAATCTCTGCAGCACAGCTTGGAATTCTTTCAATAGTATTGAATCGATTGCAGTTCCCATAAACAAGAGCCTCATGAGGGTGATGAGAGTGAAAATTTGAGAAATATTATATGCACACAGTTGAATAATTCATATTACACAATAGAATGTCACTATACATATACCGTATATGGTAAAGGTTTTATGGCACTCATCCTTCTACTCTTCTACTAATTCACAATAAATTTATTGATGCTCATGATATTAAATCAGGTGATGGGACAAACCAATCATATAGTGGTCCTAATGGAGAATGGAAATTATAGGCTATTGTAGACCAAAGTCAATAAAAATATGATGCAGTGATTATATTTTATATTAGATTCATAGATAAACTTTTCTGTTTAAGAATAATCAGTAGTAGTAAACAAAATAAACTATATAGTACAGGGGTGGGGAACGTCCGGCCTGCGGGTCGTATACGGCCCGCGGTGTCAATTGGTCCGTCCCACAGAACTCCACAGCAAGGGGGTGCAAATTCCCTCTCCCGCGGCCCTTTTACCAGACCGCGGCGAGTAGCAGAATGAGGGGGCGGGGATTATCCCTGCTTCCCTAACTAGCTGCTGTGCGCCGGATCTTTCAACTTGCTGTGCTTCTCATCTTCCGGGCGCAGCGTGAAGGAGGATCCGGCGATAATCCCTGCCCCCTCATTCTGCTACTTGCTGCGGTCTGGTAAAAGGGCCGCGGGAGAGGGAATTTGCACCCCCTTGCTGTGGCGCTCTGAGGGCCACAGGGCTCTGAGGGA
The DNA here is from genome assembly GCA_009667805.1 of Leptobrachium leishanense. Taxonomy (NCBI): domain Eukaryota; kingdom Metazoa; phylum Chordata; class Amphibia; order Anura; family Megophryidae; genus Leptobrachium; species Leptobrachium leishanense. The sequence continues at coordinate 295,957,902 of CM019063.1, read as the reverse complement.
ATTAATTTTAAAGGGGAGGGTGAAATTAATTAGATGGAAAGAGGGATGAAATTAGAGTGGGAGAGAGACATTAAATTAAATGGGGAGGGGGAGAGTGACATTAATTAAATGGGGAGGGGGTGAGATTATAAAGGGAGTGGGTGAGATTAATTATATGGAAAGGAGGAGGGTGAAATTTATTGGAGGGGAGAGTGAAATTAATTAAATGGAGAGGGGGTGAGATTAAATGGGGGTGAAATGAATTAGATGGGGAGGGTGAAGAAATTCAAGGGGAGGGTGAAATTAAATGGGGAGTAGGGTTAAATCAGTTAAATGGGGAGGTTGAAATTAAATGGGGGGTGAAATTAATTGAATGGAGGAGAGTGAAATTAATTAAAGGGGGAGGGTGAAATGAATTAAATGAGGACGGGGAGGGTGAAATGAATTAACCCCTTCACTGCTGAGGCATTTCACAGCTGTGTACTGAGTTCATTTTTACCGCTTTCGCTCATCATGTTTAAACGCGATTTGAAGCCACATTTTAATAAATGACCCAGACATATTATATATCGTTCTTTCCGGCAGACTCCGCAGATTCATAATATATCATTTTTATATGTATACGTCATGTCCTGTCTGTATATTATAACAAAAAATACAATAAAAATTGAATTTTTAATCATCTGCAGTGTGTAAAGTGTTTTTTTTTCACATTTTATCACATGAGCATTTGCGGTTATGTTTTCTATGGGGTGCGCTTGTACAAAAATTTGAAATGGGGACTTGTTACATTTTGTGGGGGGAATTACGTGATTTTTAGCAAACGCACCCCATAGAAAAAAATCATTAGTGCAGCATCATTGTTCACATTATAATTGAAATGTGAACAATATTGCTGCATTAATAAAAACAACACACAAAAAAAACATGTTTTTTCTTTTTTTTTTAAATTTATTTATTATTTTTATTATAATTTTTTTATTATTTTTTTTACTTTGTACCTAGTCATGTTGGGTATCATTCGAACGGCCATGCTCAGGCCTTTCAAGTGACACCCTCACAAGAACCCCCTAGGGGTTCCCCGGCTATCTGACGTCATCACGCTATGCATGATGACATCAGGCAGCGAGGGGAGACCCGGGGGTGGAGCCGCCATCCTAGATGGTGGCCCCCACCGGAGCTAGGCTGCACCCCCGCAAGGCGCTGAAGTGCAACCCAGCACTTGAGGGGTTAAAGCCAGGCACCGCTTAAAAGGGGAGACTCTCCCCTTTTAAGCGGTGCCTGGCTTTCGGCGCTGCTCCTTTCCGATCGGGAGGGAGAGGGATCCGAACGGATCCCCCCCTCCCTTCCAGGCTATCTCCCGGCATTGCCGGGGGGTCGCCTGGAAATGACGTCATCGCATTTGCGCAATGACGTCATTTACGCCGGGAGGAGCTTGACTTCAGCGTCTGAGGACGCTGAAGTCAGAACGCCACGGGACCCCGGACAGAGAGGTGAGTATCTCCACCGGGGGTCCCGCACAGCTGATGACGTGTGGGGCACGTCCTCAGCATGTAACGTGCATCAATGAGGACGTGCCCCACACGTCTTCAGCAGTGAAAGGGTTAACTGGGGAGAGGTGAAATAAATTTTTATGATTGGTGAAATGAATTAAATGGGGAAGGGGAGGGTGAAATGAATTAAACGGGGAGAGTGGTGAAATTAATTTATATGAGGAGGAGTGAAATGAATTAAATGGGGAGGGGGTGAAATGAATTAAATGGGGAAAGGAGAGGGTGAAATGTATTAAATGGGGAGGGGGTGAAATTAATTAAATGGGGAGGGGCACAAACCTGGAAAATTGCAAGTAACAACATCATCTGTACCAGTTAACATCACGCGCCTCACCAAAGAGAAACAGTTCCAGCCATCATATTAGGGGTGAGTTAATTAATTTCTTCCTAAATATAGCTGGCTAAATTTTAAGTTGGTAATTTTGTATGGCCCTCGAATGATCTTATAAATTTCCAAATGGCCCTTGGCAGAAAAAAGGTTCCCCACCCCTGATATAGTACAAAAAGAATATGAGAACAAAATTTAAACAAAATTAAGAAGGAAAAGAAGAGAACCATCTTAGTAAGATGTTAAGAATAAGATAAATTCTAGCAGGGTTATTCAGAGAGAGGTGAAAACCAGGAGAATGACTGGAGAAGTGAAAATTCTAGGTTAACCCTTTCGCTGCTGAGCCATTTCACGCCTGTGTGCTGAAGTAATTTTTACCGGTTTCGCTCATCATGTTTAAACGCGTTTTGAAGCCATATTTTATTATATGACCCTGACATATTATATATCGTTCTTTCCGGCAGACTCAGCAGATTCATAAAATATCATTATTATATGTATACGTCATGTCCTATCTGTATATTATAACAAAAATAAAATAACATTTTAATTTTCAATAATTTACAACGTGTAACGTGTTTGTTTTCACATTTTAACAAGCGAGCGTTTGCGGTTATATTTTCTGTGGGTTGCGCTTGTGAAAAATATTAGAAATGGGGACTCGTTACATTTTTTTGGGGGGAAAATCACGTGATTTTTAACAAACTCACCCGAAACAAAAATCATTAGTGCAGCATTATTGTTCACATTATAATTGAAATGGGAACAATATTGCTGCATTAACAAAGCAAAACAAAAAAAAAACTGTTTTTTTTTTTTCAAGGATATCATACTGGATTTATTAAGACTTTGTTTGAAAATACCGGAATGACCCATAGTCATAGAGTGGAGGGGTGTTTAACCCTTTCACAGCCTAAAACATGTATACACTATTTTGCATTGCTATAAAATATTTAAGGGGTTATTCACAGAGCACTGAAATGTTGCAGACATTTGTGAATAACCCTGATAGTATTTAATCATTCACTACTGAGATCGAGATATCTCAGACTTCAAAGGCACCCTCTGGTGCCCAATATAGAGATATTTCGATTTGCAGATCTACAGCCCAAAAGCAAGTGAAATTTATTTGCTACAATTGAATTTCATTTGCTTTTTGGCTGCAGAAGGTGCCCCCAAAGTTTTGAGTCCTGTGGGCATAATGCCCAAAGAGCTAAAACTGTAAAATCAACTGAAGAATGTCCTGACATTGGACATTCAGCAAGCTGATACAGGGAAGAAAAAAAAATCAAGTCGCAGCTGTAATTCAATTTGACAGTAAATGTCACCATCTACTGGCCAAATAGGTTTATTACAGTAAGAAATACCATGGGAATATGCCCAGATTGTTCTTATTATATAATTAATTAAAAATGATTTTTCAAAAAACCACTGGTTCCTGACAATGTTTTTTTGGAAAATCACTTGGTAGTGAAGGGGTTAACATAATACAATGAAAACTAGCATATTAGCATACAAAACTAATTTGCATACCTGTTTAATACAAGATTCTCGGTGGTCTCTCATTCATTACCAAAAAGAAGCTAAAAGGCGCAGCCTTCGCCTTAACTGTAGCAAAAAGCTCAACAATCTCTATGCTGCATTACACAAGCCAGGAAGTGGGCCATTTCTACCTGTACACTAATAAACATAGGTCTCATTTGAAATTGTGCAAGATGAGATGCAACATCTAGAGTTTTGAACCAGGTATCCAAGCAATATTCCTGGAAAGGTAAATTGAAGAAATTAAAAATTTGCAGATTTACATTATTTTAATATTTTAATTGTCCCACAAAAACACCTTTATATGAAATTGCCATTTTATATTTACATTTAATACTTGACTACATATTCTATGTATCAAATAAATTTGCTGATAATTTTTTAAAAAAAAAGTGTTTTGTAGTGAAAGGGTGAATGTTTGATCCCAAAGACATCTTTTAGTTTAGGATTTTCTCTGACTAGTGCAAAATTATGAAAATTAACTGTATATAATTATTTACAGTTCATAATTAATACGTTTTAAAACGTGTACACGTAAACAACCTAATAACCATGCCATGGCCTACGTACGAATAGGATCATATAATATGGATAAAATATTGCTAATATGGAAAGTATACTCATGATTGTGCTTGATTTATTATTATTGTTATCATTTATAAAGCGCCAACAGTTTTCGCAGCACTTTACAATAACCAAAGGGAACGAGATACAGATAAACGTATATATGATGGAAACAAGAGGTGTAGAGGGCCCATCTCATATGAGTTTACAATCTAGTGTGATTGGGGTTGAGGAAGACAAGGAAAATTTTACTAGAAGGCAGGATCATTAGTGCTAGTGAATGGTGTAATTATAGAAGTGGCTTCAATTCTTTGTGAGTAGGAGAGCAGATGGATGAGTCGCAACAGTGTTGTGATACGCTAATCTGAAGAGATGAGTTTTGAGGGATTTCTTGAAGGCCTGAAAATCAGGGGAGAGTTTAATAGGGCGAGGTAAATCATTCCACAGGACCGGAGCTGCCCTTGAGAAGACTTGGAGGCGAGAGTTGGCCATACGGGTGAGGACAGATGACAGGTAGAGATCGCCGACCGGAGTTGTCTAGGTGGGACGTGCTTGCGGAGTAACGAAGACATGTTTGTCACACACAGGCATGACTTCGGCGCAGTGTGTCAGATTTTAAACACAGAATTTGTGGGGGGTTTCTCCTATCTTTGCAAAGGAGTTTGCAAGGCAAAGTATTTACAACCCTATTATCTGATCTGCTCTCTTAGGCTGAATGGAAACTTGATCAGGGGGCCCATATACCTGAACCAAATGGGTTGGGGGTTGGGGGGTGTTGGACAGACAAAGTGCCAGCACTCACTGTACAATTGGTATTTTTCCAAGGACTTGGGTTGATGAACATCTAAGAACCTTCTGGGATATTTGAAATCTGGAAATAACCTAACTTGCATTAGGCAACTATTCAATGGGTTTCTATGTAAGTTCCATTTCATTTCAAGGACTGTATTTGCACGTTTTCTTATATTTTATAAGTCTTGTTTTTGTGATATTGGCACAGTGTAAAGTTTATATTTTTATATTTTTCCATTTAAACTTTGAAACCCAGATGCTTTGCACTTCTTGAATAGCTCGGTTTAGCATTACTGTAGTATTTAACATTTGGTAGATATATTAGCTGTACATGGCTAGGCTCCTGGATTGGAGTGGTATACAGCTATTGGTGTTTCGAAAGTGCCCTATTACTTTCATGGTGGCAGCATATGGTCGGAAGGGTGTGTACGGTTTAAGGGGCTTAGGTTGACATAACTTGGGACCCTGAGAGCAGGTAGAGTTAGTAAGTCCAGATGCTTGGAGCTGTAACCCCTTGTACGCTCTCCCTCCGCACGTGACGACTGGGTAGCAATTTGGTCGTCACGATGTTGACATCTCCTTTTTATCCATCTCTATTTGGAAAAGGAGCATTCATATAAAAAGTTTTGGTGAAAGAAGCACTGAGATTTTAGAAGCACAGAGCTGTCTTCCAATAGCTATCATACCTGCTCACACAATAAATAATCAATATTTGTTATATGGTTACAGATATATACATATATTAATAAGAGTGGTCAAATTTCTAACACAGAGGGCACTATTTTACTAGAGATATTAGCATGTAATGAGTGAGACGTTAAGGATAATGGTCCCACTGGTTCCTCAGTGAAGGCTTGCCTGAGTCCTTTTACCAAAACTGAATGACAAGAAATTGTTCTCCAGTGCCATTTCCCTGAATGCTTGCCCAGAATTTTGGCAGTAGTTGCTCCTCAATACTGGCAAGGGCAGAATAGGGGCAGACTAGGAAAAAAGGAGAATCAAACATTGGGTAAAATTTTGATAACTCTTCAGTCCCTCCATACTTTGAGCACTGTTAATTTTAATCAGCTTTTGATGGACCTCATGCTTAGAAAAGTTAATTGATGCCTGGTAATAAAAGCACAGAAGAAGGTTAGAGGTGGCTTTTCCATATGGTTAGGTGCCACAACTAAGATTCCTATTATACTAAAGCATCATATTCCGTACCAACCAACTGTGCATTCAAAGCATAAAGGTCTATAAGTGCATACATTTTCGGCCATTCTTTCTCATTCTCTTGCTTTTTTGCCAATTAATGCGCTGCCCTGAGTTTTCTCTTGATTTATTACACAGGGCTCTAACCTAGAGCAATAAACACACTTTTATTTGTCAGGTCTTTTCCCTGTGGAATGAGACATGGAGAAAAGTAATGGGAAATCCTTTTCCTACTGCTGGCATTTTTTTCCCTTTTGACTAACCCTTTCAATACCAGAATGATCTCATCAACTTCTCTCCCCTCAAGACAGTTAAAATCTTTCACTATGCCTGTTTATTTTTAAAACAAATGTCTTCATTACATCATAAAACAAGAGTTATTTTTACTATATAGAAAGTCTGTTAAAACACCCCTGATAAAAATTAAAAAGGTAAACCAGGAGAAATGTCTACAATTTTAAGCATCTCTTGAGCGTTAGTTTTCAAAATATTTTGTGAATTGAACATCTGACAACATGCTATTTAGCAGACAGGCCCCCTAACCTTTGTTCCTTGACCCATTCGGCAATCACTAGCTCTTGTACTGGCCAAGATATTAAAAAATGGTTTGACATTACGGTGCTCAGGCTTTTGCAGCCACACACTAATTCCATCAGCTGACCATTCCTCTTCCTGTGACAAAAGCTCATTGAGAAAGGCTTGATAAATGGATCCCTCTGCTTGAGATATGAGAGTAATAAGAGAGGCATCCTCAATATAGCGTGCACTTAACCTGCTCAGTACCAAAGGGAATTATGTTCACTAAGCGTTCTGACTCCAACACAAGAGTGCCAAGTATTTTCTAGTCCATAATGCATGCAGTCTGTATCGTTAATGATAAGACTATCAACACGTGAATGTCAAATTAACAGTAATTTTAGCACCAATAGATTATCGGTAGATTCAAAATAGCATATCTTCATTATAGCATCATTAATATGGAATGACTGATACGGTTGACTGATTGTAAAGGGGTTCACCATAGTACCCTTTTCAGTAAGTTTAAGTTGACGGTATGGAACATAGGGTGATAAACCTGCCCGATGTGCCATGAACTAAGGGCCCTATTCCAGTTGGGGCAGTAATTGCTGAGTGCAAGCACTAAACAATATCTCACGCAATGCAAAATTCCAGTGGAAGGACACCAGGGACCTATTTGAAAGTGGTGTCTTTCATGTTTTGCCATCAATAGAAGGCATATCGGAATGAGGAGTCTGGCAGATGAGTGTAGATTAGGGATGAGCCGAACACTCCCCGAGTTCGGTTCGAGCCCGAACCCGAACTTCCCATTTGTTCGGGACCGAACCCGAACCCCCATGCAAGTCAATGGGGCTGAAAATTCGGTTTTTTAGAGTGCCCTCCAAGAGGGCATATATGCTACAGATTTGCCATAAAAGGTGTATGGGGGTCTGGGTAGTGCCCTGGGGGACAGGAAACAAGGACAAAAAGTTTAAATAAAAGTTTTCCATGAAATAAGGGTTAAAAATAAAAACGAAAAATTCCATCAAATATCGTGCCTAGGAGGTCCCCATAACCTGCCCGTGAAGTGGCGGATTTCTAGGATGTATAGAAACACTTAAAAACAAAAAAATGACGTTTCATATGACAGTAAATGCTTTTCCTTTAATCTATCCATAAACAACTGCTTGGGGAGGCAGCCTGTATGAAAAGACATTTTAGGACGCGCAGAAAAAGTTTTTTTTTGGCTAAATTATTGTGAAACTTATGCAGGCTTTGGATGAAAGTAACAATAGGTGCTTTAAAATTGGGCTTTTTTTAGCGTCGGCAACAGTGCCGTCACACCGTAACCCCTCTGAGGATATGAATCTGATACAGGCGTCAATGGCAGTGCACCCAGATGTTGTGCCTTTAGTGCCAGGCATGCAAGTACTATCATACAGTAACTAGACATGTGCACAGCACAAAATTTCGTTTTGAACTAATGGATTAGTCCTAAAATGCAATTTATTTAGTTGCTAAAGAAATTCGTTTTCAGTTCTTTAGTATGAAAACTAATTTATTTCATTCATCCGAAAACCAGTGGATACAATTACTATTGTAGTGGCTCCTCAGAGGGCTGAGATCGCTGCTTGTTACAGTATTTCTCTCTCAGCACAATGTGGGCCATATTACATAGTTGGTGCTAACTTAACCAGAGCTGTTGTAAACTTCCCAGAGCCATTATAGTCTATGGAGGTTTTCAGTTTACAACAGCTCTGGTTAAGTTAGCACCAACATTGTATTATTGCCCCGTGTCAGGCAAAGCTGTTACAGTAACTGACTACTGCTCATCACAGTGCTCAGAGTTTCAGTAAAACTAGTAAATAATATTTTTATATGTAAGAGGTTATAACAATATTATTTCCTTGTTTTACTGAAACTCTGAGCGCTGTTACAGTCAGTTACTGTAACAGCTGAGCCTGATACATTGTACTGAGAGATAATGTAACAAGCAGCCGATCTCAGCGCTCACAGCCACTGGATTTAAAGGGCTAAAAAAAAAAGGCTCCTCTCTGTATAATGTTTAGAGCATCCTCCTGCATTAATTAATACCCCTCTCTTTATAATATATAGAACATCCTCCTGAATTAATTAATGTCCCTCTCTGTATAGAACATCCTCCTCAATTTATACCTTTCTCTGTATAATGTATATAACATCCTCCTGCATTAATACCCCTCTCTGCATAATGTATAGAACATCCCCCTGCATTAATTAATGCCCCTCTCTGTATAGAACATCCTACTGTATTGGCATGTGGAGAGTGCAGAACTTCGGATGTTGCGATGTTGCACTCTTCATTGCTGGTCTCCTTCACTCATCAATGTAATATCACAAAAAGGACTGAAACTAAAATGTAGTGCATTTTATTTTAGTTTCTTTCGTTTTTTGCACTGAGCAGTTTCGTTTCTCTTGAGTCATACGAAAATTAAATTATCCCAAAATTCGGACTAAATCGTTTTAGTACTAAAATGAATGCACATGTCTAACAGTAACCCCTCTGTGGTATTGTGGAAGAGTGCAGGGGTGGACCATGCGGTCCTATATTAAAAAGATATGAATCTGGGAATGGGCGTCAGTGCACCCAGATATTGTGCCTTTAATGCCAGGCCATCAAGTATCATCATACAGTAACCCTATGTGGTATTGTGGAAGAGTGCAGGGGTGGACCATGTGGTCCTATATTGAAAAGTTTTTGATCTGGTGGTAATGGGTGTCAGTGCACCCAGATATTGTGCCTTTAGTGCCAGGCCATCAAGTATCATCATATAGTAACCCCTCTGTGGTATTGTGGAAGAGTGCAGGGGTGGACCATGTGGTCCTATATTGAAAAGTTTTTGATCTGGTGGTAATGGGCGTCAGTGCACCCAGATATTGTGCCTTTAGTGCCAGGCCATCAAGTATCATCATATAGTAACCCCTCTGTGGTATTGTGGAAGAGTGCAGGGGTGGACCATGTGGTCCTATATTGAAAAGTTTTTGATCTGGTGGTAATGGGCGTCAGTGCACCCAGATATTGTGCCTTTAATGCCAGGCCATCAAGTATCATCATACAGTAACCCCTCTGTGGTATTGTGGAAGAGTGCAGGGGTGGACCATGTGATCCTATATTGAAAGGTTTTTTTTTTTTTTAATGGCCGTCAGTGCAGCCAGATATTGTGCCCTTCATGGCAGCAAGTACCTTCACACCGTAACCCTTTTGTGGTATTGTGGAAGAGTTCAGTGCTGGAGGTTTTGTGAATGCAGAAGAGGACATCAATACAGAAAAAATAGCGTCGCGCCCATACTCACCGGAGCGGCAGCAACTGCCAGGAGTAACAGCCCAGTTAATGTATAAAACATGACAAGGAAAAAAGGTGTCATCTGCGCTCGTTTCTATGTGTTCCATGTACAACAAAACTGAGGTTTTTGTTTGTTTCAATGGCCATTGCAACGTAAGCTCACTCACCACTTCACGGCACCTCTTTACAGAGTGAGTACCTAACATGTACCAAAAGGCCGCTCTACTGAGCAGCTCCAAGCCCCTCCTGCTGCTTTTCAGCCAAGGAGAGGCAGAGATGGTGGGTTTTATTTATACACGCACCAAACACGTGGACATCCCCTATCTATTCCATTACTTCAGCATCAGGGGATTGATAGCTGCTGATCCAGGACTGATTCATTTTTATAAATGTCAGCCGGTCTACAGAGTCGGTGGACAGACGCACTCTTTTGTCTGTGACAAAACCTCCAGCGGCACTGAACGTCCTTTCGGAAAGCACGCTAGATGAAGCACAAACTAGTAGCTGCATAGCATATTGGCTAAGTTCTGGCCAGTGATCCAATCTCAACACCCAGTAAGCCAGTGGATCATCTGCTGGAAAGGTATCCAGGTCTGCCCTTGCCCCTAGGTAGTCCTGCACCATATGGTGAAGACGCTGGCAATGGGTGCCTACATTTGATGTCCCTGGGCGTCGAGGACTAAAATTTTTTAAAAATGCATCAGTCAAGCGGCCCTGGCCTTCACCGCTTTTCCTCTGATCACCTGCAGCCTCAGAAGCACGTGTGTCAGCACTTGGTAATCTAACAGTGCCTGGAAAGGTGTTACACAAGTTTTGCTTTAGAGCATCCTCAAGTTTTGTCATCCTGTGCTCCCTCTGTGCGGGCAGGATGAGCTCTGCAACTTTCCCCTTGTATCGTGGATCAAGAAGGATTGCCAACCAGTAATGATCCCTCTCCTTGATAGCACGAATCCTGGGGTCCTTTAGCAGGCTTTGCATCATTAGGGAGCCCATGCAGCGTAGGTTGGAGTTGGCATTAGCTGCCGAGTCTTCCTGGTCAATGAGGATGACCGTATCGTACACTTCCTCCTCCCAGCCACGCACAAGCCCTTCTATTTCTGGGCACACAAAACCCTGCCTTGAGGAATCCCCACCTTCAATGCCCCCACTACTTAAATAGTCCTCCTCCTCCTCATCCTCCTCCTGTCTGATCTGAGTAGGACCCGCTGGAATGCTGTCTGCGGAAAGACTGGGGCCTTGAGAGCTAGGGAAGGCCTCCTCTTCCTCCTGCTGCTCTGCCTCTAGAGCCACATCTATAATTCCCCGCAGAGTGTGCTCCAGCAGGAACACTAAAGGAATTGTGTCACTGATGCATGCACTGACCCTGCCTCGTTGCCTCCTCAAATGGTGACAGTACAGTGCATGCATCCTTGATCATCAGCCACTGTGGGGGGGGGGAAACCAAGTTGACCTGAAGCTGTCCTTGTGCCATACTCACACAGGTACTCGTTGATGGCCCTCTGCTGCTTGTGCAGACGCTGAAGCATTACTAATGTCGAATTCCACCTGGTGGGCATGTCACAGATCAGACGGTTTGTGGGAAGGTGGAATTCTCTTTGAATTTCTGCCAGGCGAACGCTTGCTGGGAATGACCGTCTGAAGTGGCTGCAGACTTTTCTGGCCTGGATGAGAAGCTCTGGCAGCCCTGTGTACTCGGTTAGGAAACGCTGTACCACCAGATTTAGGATGTTTGCTAGGCATGGTACATGCGTCATTTTACCCTTGCGTAGGGCGGAGAGAAGGTTGCTGCCATTATCGCAGACGATCATTCCCAGCTCAAGCTGGCGTGGTGTTAACCATCTCTGCACCTGCCCCTGCAGAGCTGACAAAATTTCTGACCCGGTGTGGCTTCTGTCCCCTAAACAAACCAGCTCAAGCACAGTATGGCATCTTTTTGCTTTGAGCCATTGCGTAGACCCTGTCAGGCGTCGGTTAACTGCCACTTTGCCAGAGACAGAGAAGGAGGAGGAGGAGGAGGAGGAGGAAGAGGTGGTGGTGGTGGAGCAGACAGACCTCATACAAGCAGCTTTCTGGAGGCATGGTGGATGAACAAGCGCCAGCACAGAGCCCCGTCTTGGATCCCTCCCAGCTGCAATCAGAGTTACCCAGTGTGCCGTGAAGGAAAGGAAATGTAATGACCCTGTCCATGCTTGCTGGACCACGTGTCTAAAGTGACATGCACCTTGCTGCTGACTGCCTTTCCCAATGACTGGATAACATTGTCTTCCACGTGCTGGTATAGTGCTGGAATGGCCTTGCGTGAAAAGTAATGGCGTTTTGGAACCTGCCACTGTGGTACAGTGCATTCAGCAAATTCACGGAAGGGAGCAGAGTCCACCAGCTGGAGAGGCAGCAGCTGCAATGCGAGTAATTTTGCTAAGCTGGCATTTAGACGCTGTGCTTGGGGATGGTTGGGACTATATTTTTTCTTTCGCTGCAGCAGCTGCGGCAATGTAATCTGACTGTGTAAATCTTCAGCTACTGGGATGATGTCACATTGTGAGGAAGGACCTGCTGGCACATCCATTACTGTAGCATCATCCCTGTCGGTGGAGGTTGTAGGCAATTGCATGGCAGGACATACAGTGTGGGTAGAGACAGCTGAGGAGGAGGAGGACCTACGCAAAGTTTTGCCCCAACGGGATGTGTGGCAGTTGTTCATATGTCGCCTCAAGCACGTGGTACCAAGTGTCTGGTGTTTATCCCACGCTTCAGCCTCATCTGACATAGATTACAAATAGCAACGGTGGGGTCTGCTGCACATTTCTTAAAGAACTCCCAGACAGCAGAGTTCCTGCATGTGTTCTTTAAGACAACAGCGCTCTGCACCGGAGCAGCTCTGACATGTGATGCCTTGGACTGGCTAGTGCTACGGTTGGTCACAGAGGATGTTGTGCCTCGTGTTTGCTGTGCCTCCTCCTCCTCCCCCTCCTCCTCACTTGATTCCTCAGTTCGATCTGGCACCCAGGTGGAGTCAGTGACCTCATCATCATCAATGTCATCTTCACCCCCTATCTCCTCGTCACTGGAGCCAACTTGGCAGTATGCTGCAGCTGCTGGGGCAACATGAGTGCCAGTTATTTGTGTTTCATCACTGGCACCCCCTTCCTCTAGGTTGATTATACTCCCTTGCTCAACCTCAGAGATTGAATCAGAGCACTGTACTTGCTGCGCATCCTCAAGCAGCATGTCACTCTCATTGTAGTCAAACAATTCAGCTGACTCCTCCATGTGTGATAACGAGGCTACGGCAGGAGTAGCTGTGGACATGGAGGCTGCATTAGATGCTTTGGCAGCTGAGGTGGACTGTAAAGCACTAGAAGCCTGGCTGGCAGAGGACTCGGAGGATGAGGATGGCCTGGTTAGCCAATCCACCAAGTCCTCTGTATGTTGCTGCTGCTGCTTAAGACGGCCAGCACCAGTTAGAAAGGACAAGCATGCCCCTGCAGAGAATGCACCACGTCCACCACGACCAGAGACACAGCCTCCCGACACAGGGGCTGCTTGCCCTCTTATCTGTGGCTGGGAGCGTCTGCCTGTCCTTTTTGTTCTTTCAGACATGGTGAGTGATATATAGATTAATATATACAGAACTCTGATTAAACTCTGGTATAAAGATTTAAATAACTCTGGTATAACTCAGTGAGACACACTGACAGCTGGCAGCCAGTGACGAGACACAGATCACCTTAATTCACAAGTGTTTTAAAGAAATTAGTGAGCCCCAAAAAGAATTGCTGGCTTTGTGACGAGACACAGAAGATCACCTTAATTCCCAAGTGTTTTAAAGAAATTAGTGAGCCCCAAAATACAGCGTGGTACTGTTTGTATGACGAGACACAGATCACCTTAATTCACAAGTGTTTTAAAGAAATTAGTGAGCCCCAAAATACAGCGTGGTACTGTTTGTATGACGAGACACAGATCACCTTAATTCACAAGTGTTTTAAAGAAATTAGTGAGCCCCAAAAAGATTTGCTGGCACAGTGACAAGACCCAGAAAATCACCTCAATACACAAATGTTTTAAATAAAGTTGTAATCCCCAAAACAAATTGCTGGCACAGTGACAAGACACACATCACCTAAATTCCCTGATATTTGGTCGAAATGAGACCCCCTCAGACCCCCCAGTAGCGTGGCAGACTGGCAGTAACAACACACACAACTATCTCCTTTGAAATCTTCTCTGAAATGCGTGCAGAAGCGCTGCGGGGAAACCTTATTTAGTGTGCTGCGGGACTTAGCTCTGTGAGCCCATGATTGGGCAAAATTTGCCCAATCAGGACTCTGAACACTATGCCAATCACCGCTCAATCAGTCTTGCACCAGACCTGTGGTCAGGTGCAAGGCTGTAGCCAATTTCGAGCTTCAGGCAGTGGGAAAATGCATTGTGGTCCATTGTGGTCGAACATGCGGCGAACACCCGGAAATGTTCGGGGTTCGCGATCTGCTCGAACAGGCTAAGTTCAGGACGAACCCGGAACCGTCCGAACCCAAACAGCTCATCCCTAGTGTAGATATGAGGGATCTAGTTTTAACTAGTTATGAAAAATCAGACCAAGTTCATGGTATCATTCACTACTGTTTTCCCTTATTTTGGAATTGCAGCAAGAATTACAAGCAACTTGGTATCCTGTGAAATTCAAATGCTAGTGCCACTTCTGCATGTCCTACGCAATGTATAAGACGTACCAACATGTGGTACCACATGAAAAAGTCTTGAAATATAATGCGAAAAGTGAAGTGTGAAGATCTGCAGTAATTACCTCCAGTGTAACCTGGGGGTTCCCTGCCCATGTGCAGAATGCTCCCCATGCCGTCAGTATCCCGCAGGAGTACTGAATCTGGCCCAGAACCCAGGCAATAACTAGAGATCCTAGCAGGGTGAAATCTCAATGTATCCTTCCTGGTAAAATACTTTCAAAAATAAATAATTAATTAATTAACAAACATCATTCAATTGCCACTGCTCATCCTGGAATACTGTCAACTTTTATCATTCTCATCTTGGTTCTGAACTAAAGTCACGAAAAGAGAATTATCAACAGGAATTTTAAAATGGTTTCAGGAATTTTGTTCCTGAACATTTTTTTTAAAAATAATCCTCATATGTAAACAGGAACTCGTTGATATTTTACATATTGTAAAGTGCCATTTTTTTTCAATTCAATTTAACTGCGGATTTTTCTTTTGTCAGCATAATTGTATTGTTTCGGCAGGGGTCACGATTGCATTGTTTGGTCTTCGGACCTTGTGTGATACTAAACAAACGCATCGGTGAAGACAATGTTCTCCCTTAGGTTATAGGACATGTTAAATAGATCATTGATCCCTTCGCTCCGCTGGCTTTTAATTAACAGGGAAGTCATTGGATGCCAGTGTTAACTGCATTCTGGTCTATGTGAGATGGAGGAAGGACACATATTTCTTAAGTGAACAAAAAAAAGTGCAAATAGGGCTTTTAACTTGAGGCTCCCTGGGTTTCTAGGTATTTATAAGCACTGCCGGACCCGAAATAATAAAAAAACATAACCCTGCATATTTATCTCTCAGCCTCGGATATTTTATTCAGTTGAACTGCCTCATGCTGTTCTTGATTGGTGTGCTCATGAATAGAAATCATCGTGTAAACATACACAGCGTGACAGACTTTCTTGGGGCCGGTGGCCGCTGCTGGGAGCCAAGTTAGCAATCAGGAACCTGTCTGACCTTGTAAGCTTTGCCACGCCACATAGGAGGCAGCAGGGAAAAGATATAAAGCTAATGTGAATCAGACAATTACTAAAACATTAATAACACGGGCTTAAAATACGCTTTTAGAGCATCGAGGGATCTTGGGCCTAATTACATAAAATCAGTCTAGGGCATTCATACAGGAACATCCAAATGTATGAACTGAAATATACATGAACGCTGAGATATTAACGAACGATGGCTAGCTTTTGTGAATATGCTTTATCTATTACCCTTCTAATATTACTACGTGGGGATAAAACCGCGGGATACGAAATTGCTTCTCTTTTTTTTCTAGGTGCTACATTCTTGCATTAAAAACGAAAAGTTTATTTTTATATGCACGTTTCCTAACTTTTTCCTCTAATCTTCTCTTAACAGTGCTGCAAAAATAAATGGCTATCAGCCTGAAAACTTTCATTTCCTTTGCGTGCCCCGAGACCTGCAAAAAAGCATGTAAAAAAGCTACAATATCTGTACACAATTACACACCCGGCTGGGTTATTTCATCTAAATCAATGGCCGCAAAGGGACATGCCATTAGGAGCTCTGTAATATAACACACTCCGTGGGCTCTCTTGATGTGTGAGAATGTCTTCTCCCCTTCACTGCATATTTCATCCTGTCTTCAGATTCAGACAAGGATCCGCATTCAGATCAGTTGGGGCTGAAAGTCTTCCCTGACACACAGGTAAGCAGGCACATGTAAGATTAGGAGATTAGGGGAGTGAACACTTACAGGACTTGCCCTGTTGTCTCATGGACCCTGGGGCATACCTCTCCTATTATGATTAGATTTTCATTCAGATCTATTTAAAAGCAACATCATGGATCAAACTGCACTACAAAAAAAGTGTAAAAATTATATATGTGTGGATATGTTTATATAAATCACCATAGTATTGCAGGATGCAGTGATACTTTTTATTGGACTAACGCTACTCCCTGTAATGTCAAAAATTTTGGAAAATTTGTCTACACTCAATTACCTGATTATTATCAATATTGGAACTACTTAACCCCAGATCAATCCGGCTTTCGTCCGAATCACTCAACTACACCCGCCCTTTTAAAAATCTGCAATGATATCCAAGCTGGCATGGAACAAGGAAACCTAACTGGAGCCATCTTCCTTGATTTTGCCAAGGCCTTTGACACAGTAGACCATGGCATCTTGTTAAAAAAAAAAGAAAAAACTCCGGTATTGGTGATCGCACGCTAACCTGGTTTCAATCGTATGTATCTGACCAATTGCAACATGTGTCCATTTCTGGCAGCTCCTCCCTCCCCCTCCCAGTCACTTGCGATGTACCCCAAGGCTCGATACTCGGTCCCCTGCTTTTCACGATAATCATAAATTATCTGCCTAACATCTGCAAAGCCTCAACTGTACACATGTACGCAGATGATACCGTAATCTATACCAGCAAACCAAATCTCCCGCAGCTGGAGGCAGTGCTGCAAGAACAATTCACAGATGTAGAAAGGTGAATCAAACACAAACTTTTTTTAAATACTGACAAAACTGTTACGATGTTCTTTGGAACAGCACCTAAACTA
Organism: Leptobrachium leishanense; assembly: GCA_009667805.1. Lineage (NCBI taxonomy): Eukaryota > Metazoa > Chordata > Amphibia > Anura > Megophryidae > Leptobrachium > Leptobrachium leishanense. The sequence goes on along the minus strand of CM019063.1, from coordinate 295,940,795 downwards.
CATAAATTGCAAAATCCCCATCTATGTGTTGGGACAAAATCAAATGGCAAGCTGACCACAGTCACTTCTCTCAAATATCTAGTTATGTGGTTGGACCCTAATCTATCCTTTGGCCTCCACATCGAAAAACTCTCATCTAAACTTTATCCCAAACTAGGTGCCCTTTACAGAAACAAATCCTGCCTGAGCCGGGGCCAGGGCCGTCTTTAACGCGGGGCAAATGGGGCAGTTGCCCCGGGCCCAGTCACTTGAGGGGCCCAAAGCAGCTGCCCCCTTGGGCCCCGCGGCAAAGACCGCCGCCGGCCCGGCGCCGCAGAAAAACGGCTTGTGCTGACGTTGTTTGTATATTGTTGTGAGACTGTGAGTGCTGTGCTGTGTAACCAGACAAGTGACTGTGACTGACTCTCGTCTGGTCTGAGAGTCTGCAGACTCAGTGCGGAGGCCCGGGCTGGCAGCAGCAGGCAGGGCTCAGGCTGCAGGGGGCACTGGAGGAGCCGAGTCTGGTAGGTGGTAGCCAGGCCAGCCACACGCACAAGAGCCGCTGCAGCCAGCAGCGACACTGCGACAGGCAGCGTGCGTGCCTTCCTTACAGCCGACACAAGGCTGGGAACGGCACTCACGCTGTTGGCGCCGCCCTCTTGGCGTACCGTCCGTACGTACCACGTCACGTGATGCGGCGCGGCGCGCATGCTCAGACCGTCCCCGCATGGTAGAGACACAGTCACTCACCACCAACCATTTATACCACCACCCCACCCCAGCGTCCAGGAGGTGACGGTCCGTCCAGAGCCACCGAGCCGGTTGGAGGAGCGAACCACCACCAGACCAGGAGCACTGCAGGCAGCAGCACAGGCACAGCAGGTGTGTGGATAACTGGGTGGGTGGGTACAACAACTCAGTCTGTGATGGGGCTTGGAGGGGGGATAAATTGATATACTGGGGCTTGGAGGAGATAAATTGATATACTGGGGCTTGGAGGAGATAAATTGATATACTGGGGCTTGGAGGGGGGATAAATTGATATACTGGGGCTTGGAGGGGGGATAAATTGATATACTGGGGCTTGGAGGAGGGGATAAATTGATATACTGGGGCTTGAAGGAGATAAATTGATATACTGGGGCTTGGAGGGGGGATAAATTTATATACTGGGGCTTGGAGGGGGGATAAATTGATATACTGGGGCTTGGAGCGGGGGATAAATTGATATACTGGGGCTTGGAGGGGTGCATACATTGATATACTGGGACTTGGAGGGGTGGATAAATTGATATACTGGGACTTGGAGGGGATATACTTGGAGGGGGCTTGGAGGGGGGATAAATTGATATACTGGGGCTTGGAGGGGGGATAAATTGATATACTGGGGCTTGGAGGGGTGGATAAATTGATATACTGGGACTTGGAGGGGGGATAAATTGATATACTGGGACTTGGAGGGGATATACTGGGGCTTGGAGGGGGGATAAATTGATATATACTGGGGCTTGGAGGGGGGATAAATTGATATACTGGGGCTTGGAGGGGGATAAATTGATATACTGGGGCTTGGAGGGGGGATAAATTGATATACTGGGGCTTGGGGGTGAATAAATTGATATACTGGGGCTTGGGGGATGTGAATAAATTGATATGCTGGGGGGGTTGAATACACGCTACACATTACAGTGAGTTATTTCTGTGGAGCTCTGAGATACGTTCATATATGCTGTTAGTTTTATTGTTGTGCAGCTCTGATACGTTCATACACCACACATTGCTGTGAGTTTTATCGCTTTGGAGCTGTGATACGCTCATACAGTGAACATTGCTGTGAGTTCTATTGCAGCAGAGCTCGGTGATACACACACATACACATACACATACACACACATTGCACAGTACTGTGAGTTTTATTGCTGTGGAGCTCTTGGAAGTGTTGGGTAGTTATGCGGTGGGCAGGGCTTTTGGGTGGGGGGGGGCCCAAGAAAATGTTTGCCCAGGGTCCAATCAATATTAAAGACGGGCCTGCGTGAGCCCTGTGGTAAGAAAGCAAATTGTACAACAAATGCTTATGCCGGCTATTGAATACGGAGATGTAGTATATGCAGCTGCCCCGCAAACTACCTTCAGAAACTTACTACATTGTATAACTCATTCTGCCCATTTGTGCCCACCATTGTGACATGTTAAAAGAGCTAAACTGGCCGTCGCTGGAGTCTAGATGCACCCTTCACCTTTCCAACCTGGTGTTTAAGAGCTTTTCTGGGAAGCTGCCACCCTACCTGAATAGGCTGCTTCCCCTAGCAGTTCCCTCATCCTATAACCTCCGATCCAGGACCTGCACCTTACTTACAATACCACAAATACAAAAAGAAAGTGGCTCGATACTCATTTTCCTACAGAGCACCACGGTTATGGAATAACCTCCAAGACGCCATCAAATCTTCCCCCCGTCATAAGTCACTCAAGAGCTCCCTATTGACATACTTCAATACGGAATGTACCTGTAAACATGTAACATAATGACTATTTCCTACATATTTATTTTCTGTTAATATGTATATTTGTGTTTTTTTTAATATCTTGCATTGTATTACTTTGTATTTCTGTAACGAGTGTAACATTTCAATGTTCTTGAACCCAGGACATACTTGAAAATGAGAGAAATCTCAATGTATCCTTCCTGGTAAAGTACTTTATAAATAAATAAATTTAAACCCTTCCATGTGGAGGATGCGCTCAGCGCGTCCTGCCGCATGTACACTTCGCTGCCTCAGCCAGGATTCTAGTGTGATGCCATCTATTACAGGCACCCCCCCCCGCCAGGAAAGGTACTTGAAGGGGAGAGGGGAGGTCCTTTGGATCTCTCTTCCTCCCCATCCATGCGGGGCTCAAAAAAAAGGCAGACACCGCTTGGAAGGGCACAGCCTGCCCTTCCAAGAGGAGGCTGTCTTTAACTCCTAGGGGGCCGGATTGCGATTCAGTGCCAACAGGCACCAGATCGTGGTCCCCTCCCGGAGCTGGCCGACATCTTTGATGTCGGCCAAGCTTCCGGGATATCCCCTGTCGACTGGCGTCATCGCACATAGCGCAATGACGTCAGGTCTGGTTAATGTTTGGTATCATTGTTTCGGGCAGAGCATGGCCTTTCCAATGATACCAAACATGACTATGTAAAATGTAAAAAAAATAAAATAAAATAAAATTAATGTTTTTATTAATGCAGCAATATTATTCTCATTTCAATTATAATGTGAACAATGATGCTGCACTAATGATTTTTTCTATGGGGGCGTTTGCCAAAAAACACATACAGGGTTATCCAAAGAGATCCGAATTGCTTGGGAAAGGTAACCGAACTCTGAAAATCAGCGTTCGGTTGCCTTTCCTGGCCATTCGGCTATCCAGAGAGCAGGCAATTTGCCAAATCCTGGCGAATTGGCTGCACATACGGTGCCTGTTCGGTGCCTGTTCGAGGGCAGTGCAATCCCCATGAAAATGCACTGCTTCGGCTATTCAGAGAACGAAAACCAGCAGTGAAAGGTTCCCGAAATGCCCTGCTATTCAGTGGTTTAATTCGGCAAGTTAATTCAGGAGAATCCCATAGGCTTCAATGTTAAAAATATTCCCGTTTTAATTCAATATCTAATAAACCGTTCATTATAAAATTCTGCAGTAAAGAGTCTCTTTATTTATAGATTTTTTAGGATATTTTAAGCATTTTTCTGATTTCTTTTTTTAAGTTAACTTATTTTTTCTGTAACAGCCCTCTTTATTATCATTCCCTGGACCTCATATTTAAATTTCAGACATTTTCGCTCAGTAGTTTCTTTGCAAACAGTGTTTCACTTTTCAATCATTCATACAAACTGTTTTCCTAATTTATTCACTGCCTCTTCTGCTGTGTCGAAGGCTGCGATCGGCTCCTGTTTTTCGGCAGGTTAATCCAGATGTTTTTGAGGGTTTTCGGCGTGCATTCGCTGGGTTTTGCGGTTAGTTTTCATCAGGTTTGCGGAAGCTTTTCCCTGCAATTCGGGGGCCCTGTGGTGCTTGCTGAATACACCGCAGGGTTGCCGAAATGGGATCGGCATAACAAACCGAATTGAAGAGAACGAAAAGTCACCGTACGTGCGGTGACTTTTCGAATCTCTTTGAATAACCCTGATAATTTCCCCCCAAAAAATATAACGAGGAGTCCCCATTTCTAACAAGCTCACCCCATAGAAAATATAACCGCAAAGGCTCGCATGATAAAATGTGAAAAAAAACACTTTACACAATGTAGATGATAGAAAATTCAATTTTTATTGCATTTTTTGTTATAATATTCAGGTAGGACATGACATATACATATAATAATGATATATTAGGAATCTGCCAAGTCTGCCGGAAAGAACGATATATAATATGTCTGGGTTGTATAAAAAATGTGACTTCAAATTGCGTTTAAACATGATGAGTGAAACCGGTAAAAATTAGTGTAGCACACAGGTGTGAAATGGCTCAGCAGCGAAAGGGTTAAAATACAAGCTTAAAGGGACACTCTACTAAAATAATCACCACCCGTTTTTTAATCCTAACCTATCCCTATTCTCTTAATAAATAGTTATTTTTTGTTTATGTTTTTGTAACTGTAATACTTACCCAAAAATCCTCTTGTTTCCAGCGGTGTTTTTTTTTTTTATACTCACCTCCCTCCTCTTCCGCTCCCGTCCTTCTTCCATCTGACTTGCCTTCTGGTTTACGTGAGAAGCATGCATGCGCGCCTCTCACATAAGCCAGCCAATCGGCAGGCTTCCTCCCGGCTCCCTCTGAGGATTAGTGTTGCGCGCAAGAGGATGCGCACAACACTAACCCTCAGAGGGAGCCTCCAGCTTCTGCGGTGAGTTGGAGACGTCATCGCGCTGAAAGCGCGATGACGTCTCCTACTCGGCAAAAGTCGGCAGAAGCGGGAAATATGATTCCCGCTCTGCTGACTGACAGCTGGGAGGGCGGAGTAAACTCCTCCGCCTCTCTCAGCTGTTTTCAGCATTTTCGGCTGAACCGCTGAGCGGAGGGAGGGGGGACAGAGGGCAGGATACTCCGGGCATCATGACCACCTAAAATAGCTTAGGTGGTCATGTTGCCTAGAGTGTCCCTTTAAGAGAGATAACTCTCTTCTTCAGGCCTCAAACCATGCTGATAAAGATGACAAAATGAGACCTGAAGAAGCAAATTTACTCTCGAAGCTTGTCTTTAAGCCTGGGGTCAGATGAGCGCAGTGCGAACGCGCATGCAGCTGCACTTTATTACGGCCGTAGTAGCAGCAAATGACTTCCAATGACGGGCAACATACGAGGTACAGCCGCACGAAAGTTCGGCCCGGCAACGCAAGCGACAAACAAACACATTTTTTCGAGAACGTGAAACCGCTAGTACTGACGTACAGAGTGCGCTGCGTCCACTAGCAGCATGTGTGCGTGATTAGAAGATGTCAAACGCTGCTACTGTCCGGCCTACATAACGTCCAGACACAAACAGTGTTTCATTGATGATCCGTACAAAATCACGGACGAAAATGTGCATCGTATGACCGCTATCGCATATTCCGTGAAAAAATACGTCCATTCGTTCGAACGCACTTTTTCACGGACGACGCGAAAAATGCGTTAGTCTGACCCTAGCCTTAAATGTAGCATTAGTTCAAATTTTAAAAAGTATCAATGCATCCTGCAACACTCTGATTTTGGCATTCGGACGAATACAGCATAAATAAATTTAATAAAGGGTATAACACCCTTGAATTTTTCTCTTTGTTTGAGATATATACTCTTGGAGATGAACTGCTAAAGAAGTGGTCTTCGTCTAAAAAGGACTGGAGGAATATGAAAAACTTTCTTCCTTTTTCCTCAGCAAGGATTGGAAGCTAATTGAACGGGCTCCTTTTTTAACAAAGACAATAGAGGAATATATGTTTTTTTCCTTCCTCCTTGTTGTGTACAAAGATTGCTGTAATACAGACATTTTATAAAGACACTTTATATGTTTTTTCACGCAACACCACCAGTTTTGTTTTTTATGCCATACCTTTTCTGAATTAAGTGGATATCAGGGTGGTGTTTGCTGCTCATTGATTTTGGGTGTTTCCCCAGTATTAACCTTTTTTGTTTGTTAACAGCATATATATATATATATATATATATATATATATAGAGAGAGATAGGTATATATATAGATATATATATATATATACACACACACAGTTAGGTCCATAAATAATTGGACACTGAAACATTTTCATAATTCTGGTTCTGTACACCACCACAATGTATTTGAAATATAACTGAGATGAAGTTGAAGTGTAGACTTTCATCTTTAATTCAGGAGGATGAACAAAAATATTGTATGAAAGGTTCAGGAATTGAAACCATTTTCATACATAGTCCTTTTATTTCAGGGGCTCAAATGTAATTGGACAAGTTAACACAATCAAAAATAAAATATAAATTTTAATACTTTGTCGAGAATCCTATGCAGGCAATGACTGCTTGAAGTCAAGAATGCATGAGCATGCTCCTTTGTGATGCTTTGGTAGACTTTTTCCTGCGGCTTTTGTCAGTTGTTGTTTGTTCATTGGTCTTTCTGCCTTAACCACCTGAGCACTAATGACGTGCGTGGTGCATCCTTACTTTTCACTCCCATGCACGGAGGATGCTCGGCGCAGATCTGGGGCTTTAATCACTTTGGGACTTTCCCCGACTGCTGGATCAATGGCACATGCGCAATGACATCAGAAGGAGGGATTTACCCGGGCCGGCAGTCCTTTGGACTTCTGTGTCTCCAGATCTGTGTAATGTAGAAGGTCAAATGATGAGTCATTGGATATAAATAATATGTAAAAATAAATATATTTTATCTATTTCTTTTTTGTTCAAAAGCAGCAGTATTGTTCACTTTTCAATAATAAAGTGAAAAATGTTGCTGTAATAACTCATTTTTAATTTCCCATGCCAGCGGCAAGCATGGAAATGATGGTGGAATACCTTATTTTGAATTGTTTAATTTAAAACTTAAACTGCTGCACCATTGCGGGGAGCACTGTGGGTCCTTTGGACCCCTGCATCACCATTCTCTACTGCCAGCAAGGTCAACCAGGTGTTATTGGAAAGGTCTTTATTAGGGATGAGCCGAACACCCCCGTGTTCGGTTCGCATTCGAACTCGAACAATTTCAAAAGTTCGAGTTCGAACTCAAACACGAACCGAACTCAATGCAAGTCAATGGGACTCGAAAGTTCGATTTTTAGAGTGCCCTCCAAGAGGGCATATACAGTTGTGTTCAAAATTATTCAACTCCCACTGAACTTGAGTGTTTTGGCCAGTTTGACATTGATTTTGATCAGTCATCTTGCTTACAATTAAATCAAAGAGGCACGTGTAGGTCAGACAAATATAACATAACATTTATAATGAAATAACCACAAATGTCTTTTCTGTGCTCACATCATTATCAGTTTTATTCAACCCCCAAGTGACATTCAATCTTAGTACTAAGCTTTTAAACCTGAAGCATAGCTTGACACAAGTGTCTTGCAGCGATCTACGGGTATCTTCGCCCATTCGTCATGGGCAAAAGCCTCCAGTTCAGTCACATTCTTAGGCTTGCGCACTGCAACTGCTTTCTTTAAGTCCCACCAGAGGTTCTCAATCGGATTTAAGTCAGGTGACTGTTATGGCCACTCCAAAATGTTCCAGCCTTTAATCTGCAACCATGCTCTAGTGGACTTGGAGGTATGCTTGGGATCATTGTCCTGTTGAAAGGTCCAACGTCTCCCAAGCCTCAGGTTTGTGACGGACTGCATCACATTGTCATCCAATATCTCCTGGTACTGAAGAGAATTCATGGTACCTTGCACACGCTGAAGCTTCCCTGTACCTGCAGAAGCAAAACAGCCCCAAAGCATGATTGACCCCCGCCATGCTTCACAGTAGGCAAGGTGTTCTTTTCTTCATAGGCCTTGTTCTTCCTCCTCCAAACATAGCGTTAATCCATGGGCCCAAACAGTTCTAATTTTGTTTCATCAGTCCACAGAACACTATCCCAAAACGTCTGTGGTTTGTCCACATGACTTTTGGCATACTGCAGTCGACTCTTCTTATTCTTTGGAGACAGCAAGGGGGTGCGCCTGGGAGTTCTGGCATGGAGGCCTTCATTACGCAGTGTGCGCCGTATTGTCTGAGCTGAAACATCAGTACCCACATCTGACAAATCTTTTCTCAGTTCCTCAGCAGTCACACGGGGACTTTTCTCCACTCTACGCTTCAGGTAGCGCACAGCAGTCGAAGTCAGCATCTTCTTTCTGCCACGACCAGGTAGCGTTTCAACAGTGCCCTTTGCCTTGAATTTGCGAATGATGCTTCCTATGGTCTCTCTTGGTATGTTTAACATCTTTGCAATCTTCTTATAGCCATTGCCCTTCCTGTGAAGAGTAATCACCTCTTCTCTTGTCTTCCTGGACCATTCTCTTGACTTCACCATGTTTGTAACCACACCAGTAAATGTCTAGAAGGAGCTGAGTATCACAGTCATTTTAAAGCTGCCTAATTGGTGCTTATTATGCTTTATTGCTGCTCCGTGACATCCACAGGTGTTTTCAATACCTGATTGAAAACACTTGAATGAACCTCTGTTCTTCAGAGTGGTAGTCTTTAAGGGGTTGAATAATTGTGTCAATGAAGAATTCACAAAAGAAACATTTACTACTGTATTACAAAACCAATTGATGTCATTTTAGTTGCATATGGATCTTTAAAAAGTCCTTGTAGGATTTCATTCTGAATACAATTACAAATGTTGTCAGGTTTAATACCTTGCAGGTACTTGCCTTTCAGGTTATGAGCCCAATATGCAGGTCTCGGGATGCACACAGTTCGTGGGAGAGGAGAATCACACAGGAGGGCTGTGGGACAGGACACAATGAGACTCACAGATTGGCTGAGCAGTGGCGTAGCGTGGGTTGTCAGCACCCGGGGCCAGCCAAGAATTGTGCGCCCCCCCCCAACCTGTGCACACGTTATCGATATTGCCCCAGCTCTCACATGGATATTGCCCCAGCTCATGGATTTGCCCCCAGCTCATGGATTTGCCCCAGCTCACACATGGATTTGCCCCCCAGCTCACTCATGGATTTGCCCCAGCTCATGGATTTGCCCCAGCTCACTCATGGATTTGCCCCCAGCTCATGGATTTGCCCCCCAGCTCACTCATGGATTTGCCCCAGCTCATGGATTTGCCCCAGCTCACTCATGGATTTGCCCCAGCTCACGGATTTGCCCCAGCTCACTCATGGATTTGCCCCAGCTCACTCATGGATTTGCCCCCAGCTCATGGATTTGCCCCAGCTCATGGATTTGCCCCAGCTCACTCATGGATTTGTCCCCAGCTCATGGATTTGCCCCAGCTCATGGATTTGCCTCCAGCTCATGGATTTGCCCCAGCTCACTCATGGATTTGCCCCCAGCTCATGGATTTGCCCCAGCTCACTCATGGATTTGCCCCCAGCTCATGGATTTGCCCCCCAGCTCATGGATTTGCCCCAGCTCATGGATACTGCCACCAGCTCATGGATTTGCCCCCAGGTCACACATGGATTTGCCCCCAGGTCATGGATTTGCCCCAGCTCTCACCTGGATTGTTGCCCCAGCTCCGGCAGGGGGTTGAGGGACCCAGATGCCGGGCAGCGCGGGAGCGCCTGCCCGGTCTTGAACAGTCCGTACTGTGAAGTGGATGCGGCTGTGTGCGTGCGCAGCCGGTCACGCGGTCCGGCCAGTCAGGTGGTACAGAGACTCAGTACCACCGGATTAGCCGGACCACGTGACCGGCTGCGCACGCACACAGCCGCATCCACTTCACAGGACGGACTGTTCAAGACCGGGCAGGCGCTCTCGCGCTGCCCGGCATCTGGGTCCCTCAACCCCCGGGCCAGTTTTAGGGGCGCGAATGCACCCCTAACAAAACTGCGCCCGGGGCCACGGCCCCCCCAGCCCCCCCCCACGCTACGCCACTGTGGCTGAGGGTGATGGGGAAAGCAGTCCTTGTGTCCAGGTATGAAGAAAGGATGGTTGCTCCTGGGAGAGCATGTGGGATTAGGGAGGATGGATGGGTCGTTGCTCCTGGGAGAGCACGGTGGGATAATAGGGGGGAAATACAATGAGTGGAAAAGGAAAGCAGGTTTCTGGAGCTTGGTCTTTGCAGGTCTTGTTCATAAGAACAGCAGACAACAATGAAGCATTGGGCAGAGGGTGTGTGGAGCCTTTATTGATTAGGCAGAGGGGTGTGTCATGTGACCTGTGGTGTGTGTGTGGTTTTAACGGTTTATTAGCTGGTTCACAGCAGAAGGGCAGCACCTTTCATGGAGGTGCCACTTTCATGGAACGACACAGGAACGGTCCTGACAGTACCCCCCTCTTTAGAATCGCACTCTGGGCGATTAAGTGACCGGAACTCCAGCCTGGGTACGCATCTTTCTTTGGCGTCTTCTGGTCTTAGCTTTGGAGCCGTTACTGATCACCTCGGGGGTCTCACTCTGGGTCACGTCATTGGTTGGTAGGTCATTTGCATTTTGTGATGTGCCATCAGAGGTCACAAAAAAAACATTTACTACTGTATTACAAAACCAATTGATGTCATTTTAGTTGCATATGGTTCTTTAAAAAGTCCTTGTAGGATTTCATTCTGAATACAATTACAAATGTACACTAAATTCCCTAAAACCCTTTACAGCATTGGGGGTTGAATAATTTTGAACACAACTGTATGCAAGATATTTGCCATAAAAGGTGTATGGGGGTCCGGGTAGTGCCCTGGGGGACAGGAAACAAGGACAAAAAGTAAAAAAAAAAAAGTTTTTAAAGGAACAGTGAGTTTTCCATGAAATAAAGGTTAAGAATAAAAACGAAAAATTCCTTCAAATATCGTGCCTAGGAGGTCCCCATAACCTGCCCGTGAAGTGGCGGATTTGTAGGATGTATAGAAACATTTAAAACAAAAAAAAAAGACATTTCAAATGACGATAAATGGTTTTCCTTTAACCTATTCATAAACACCTGCTTGGGGCGGAAGCCTGTATGAAAAGAAGAGACATTTTAGGACACTCGGAACAAGTTTAGTTATTTTTTGGCTACATTATGGTGAAACTTACGCAGGCTTTGGATGAAAGTAACAATAGGTGTTTTAAAATTGGGCCTTTAGTGTCGGCAACAGTGCCATCGCACCGTAACCCCTCTGAGGATATGAATCTGATACAGGCGTCAGTGGCAGTGCTCCCAAATATTGTGCCTTTGGTGGCAGCAAGTACCTTCACACCGTAACGTCTCTGTGGTATTGTGGAAGAGTGCAGGGTTGGACCCTGCGGTCCAATATTAAAATGGTATGAATCTGGTACAGGTATCAGTGCACCCAATATTGTGCCTTTGCTGGCAGCAAGTGCCTTCACACCGTAAGTAACCCCTTTGTGGTATTGTGGAAGAGTGCAGTGGTGGAGGTTTTGTGAATGTAGAAGAGATCCCCGCTTTATTCAGTTACGTCAGCATCAGGGGATTGGTAGCTGCTGATCCAGGAGTGATTCATTTTTATAAATGTCAGCCAGTCTACAGAGTCGATGGACAGGCGCACTCTTTTGTCTGTGGCAAAACCTCCAGCGGCACTGAACGTCCTTTCAGAAAGCACGCTGGATGAAGGGCAACCTAGTAGCTGCATAGCATATTGGCTAAATTCTGGCCAGTGATCCAATCTCAACACCCAATAAGCCAGTGGATCATCTGCTGTAAAGGTATCCAGGTCTGCCCTTGCCCCTAGGTAGTCCTGCACCATATGGTGAAGACGCTGGCAATGGGTGCCTACATTTGATGTCCCTGGGCGTCGTGGACTAAAACAATTTAAAAAGGCATCAGTCAAGCAGCCCCGGCCTTCACCACTATTTCTCTGATCATCCGCAGCCTCAGAAGAACCTGTGTCATCACTTGTGTAACACTTTTCCAGGCACTGGTAGGTTACCAAGTGTCGCTTTAGAGCGTCCCCAAGTTTTTCATCCTGTGCTCCCTCTGTGTGGGCAGGATGAGCTCTGCAACTTTACCCTTGTATCGTGGATCAAGAAGGCTTGGCAACCACTAATAATCCCTCTCCTTGATAGCACAAATCCTGGGGTCCTTTAGCAGGCTTTGCAGGATAAGGGAGCCCATGCAGCGTAGGTTGGAGATGGCATTAGCTTCCGAGTCTTCCTGGTCAATGAGGATGACCCCATCATGCACTTCCTACTCCCAGCCACGTACTAGTCCTTGGGTTTCTGGGCATACAAAACACCTCCCTTGAGGAATCTCCACCTTCAATGCCCCCCACTACTTAAATATTCCTCCTCCTCCTCCTGTCTGATCTGAGGACCCGCAGGAATGCTGTCTGCATAAAGACTGGGGCCTTGAGAGCTAGGGAAGGCCTCCTCTTCCTCCTGCTGCTCTGTCTCTAGTGCCACATCTATAATTCCCTGCAGAGTGCGCTCCAGCAGGAACCCTAAAGGAATTGTGTCACTGATGCATGTACTGTCCCTGCTCACCATCCTCGTTGCCTCCTCAAATGGTAACAGTACAGTGCATGCATCCTTGATCATCAGCCACTGTGGGGGGGGGGGAAACAAATTGACCTGAACCTATCCTTGTGCCATACTCACACAGGTACTCATTGATGGCCCTCTGCTGCTTGTGCAGATGCTGCAGCATTAGTAATGTCGAGATCCACCTGGTGGGCATGTCACAGTTTAGACGGTTTGTGGGAAGGTAGAATTCTCTTTGAATTTTTGCCAGGCAAACACTTGCTGGGAATGACCGTCTGAAGTGGCTGCAGACTTTTCTGGCCTGGCTGATAAGCTCTGCCAGCCAGGGTACCTGGTTAGGAAACGCTGTACCACCAGATTTAAGACGTGTGCTAGGCATGGAACATGCGTCAACTTACCCTGGCATAGGGCGGAGAGAAGGTTGCTGCCATTATCACAGACGACCACTCCCAGCTCAAGCTGGCGTGGTGTTAACAATCTCTGCACCTGCCCCTGCAGAGCTTACAGAATTTCTGTCCCGGTGCAGCTCCTGTCCCCTAAACAAACCAGCTCAAGCACAGTATGGCATCTTTTTGCTTGAGCCATTGCGTAGCCCATGCCACGAGTCGGTTTAACTGCCACTTTGCCAGAGAAGGAGGAGGAGGAGGAAGAGGGAGAAGTGGTGGTGGAGCAGACAGCCCTCATACAAGCAGCTTTCTGGAGGCGTGGTGGATGAACAAGCTCCAGCACAGAGCCCAGTCTTGGATCCCTCCCAGCTACAATCAGAGTTACCCAGTGTGCCGTGAAGGAAATGTAACGGCCCTGTCCATGCTTGCTGGACCACATGTCTAAAGACATGTGCATCTTGCTGCTGACTGCCTTTCCCAATGACTCGATAACATTGTGTTCCACGTGATGGTATAGTTCTGGAATGGCCTTCCGTGAAAAGACAGGAGCTGCACCGGGACAGAAATTCTGTAAGCTCTGCAGGGGCAGGTGCAGAGATTGTTAACACCACGCCAGCTTGAGCTGGGAGTGGTCGTCTGTGATAATGGCAGCAACCTTCTCTCCGCCCTATGCCAGGGTAAGTTGACGCATGTTCCATGCCTAGCACACGTCTTAAATCTGGTGGTACAGCGTTTCCTAACCAGGTACCCTGCCAGGGTACCTGGTTAGGAAACGCTGTACCACCAGATTTAAGACGTGTGCTAGGCATGGAACATGCGTCAACTTACCCTGGCATAGGGCGGAGAGAAGGTTGCTGCCATTATCACAGACGACCACTCCCAGCTCAAGCTGGCGTGGTGTTAACAATCTCTGCACTGCCCCTGCAGAGCTTACAGAATTTCTGTCCCGGTGCAGCTCCTGTCCCCTAAACAAACCAGCTCAAGCACAGTATGGCATCTTTTTGCTTGAGCCATTGCGTAGCCCATGCCACGAGTCGGTTTAACTGCCACTTTGCCAGAGAAGGAGGAGGAGGAGGAGGAGAAGAGGGAGAAGTGGTGGTGGAGCAGACAGCCCTCATACAAGCAGCTTTCTGGAGGCGTGGTGGATGAACAAGCTCCAGCACAGAGCCCAGTCTTGGATCCCTCCCAGCTACAATCAGAGTTACCCAGTGTGCCGTGAAGGAAATGTAACGGCCCTGTCCATGCTTGCTGGACCACATGTCTAAAGACATGTGCATCTTGCTGCTGACTGCCTTTCCCAATGACTCGATAACATTGTGTTCCACGTGATGGTATAGTTCTGGAATGGCCTTCCGTGAAAAGACAGGAGCTGCACCGGGACAGAAATTCTGTAAGCTCTGCAGGGGCAGGTGCAGAGATTGTTAACACCACGCCAGCTTGAGCTGGGAGTGGTCGTCTGTGATAATGGCAGCAACCTTCTCTCCGCCCTATGCCAGGGTAAGTTGACGCATGTTCCATGCCTAGCACACGTCTTAAATCTGGTGGTACAGCGTTTCCTAACCAGGTACCCTGCCAGGGTACCTGGTTAGGAAACGCTGTACCACCAGATTTAAGACGTGTGCTAGGCATGGAACATGCGTCAACTTACCCTGGCATAGGGCGGAGAGAAGGTTGCTGCCATTATCACAGACGACCACTCCCAGCTCAAGCTGGCGTGGTGTTAACAATCTCTGCACCTGCCCCTGCAGAGCTTACAGAATTTCTGTCCCGGTGCAGCTCCTGTCCCCTAAACAAACCAGCTCAAGCACAGTATGGCATCTTTTTGCTTGAGCCATTGCGTAGCCCATGCCACGAGTCGGTTTAACTGCCACTTTGCCAGAGAAGGAGGAGGAGGAGGAGGAAGAGGGAGAAGTGGTGGTGGAGCAGACAGCCCTCATACAAGCAGCTTTCTGGAGGCGTGGTGGATGAACAAGCTCCAGCACAGAGCCCAGTCTTGGATCCCTCCCAGCTACAATCAGAGTTACCCAGTGTGCCGTGAAGGAAATGTAACGGCCCTGTCCATGCTTGCTGGACCACATGTCTAAAGACATGTGCATCTTGCTGCTGACTGCCTTTCCCAATGACTCGATAACATTGTGTTCCACGTGATGGTATAGTTCTGGAATGGCCTTCCGTGAAAAGAAATGGCGTTTTGGAACCTGCCACTGTGGTACAGCGCATTCAGCAAATTCACAGAAGGAAGCAGAGTCCACAGCTGGAAAGGCAGCAGCTGTAATGCGAGTAATTTTGCTAAGCTGGCATTTAGACGCTGTGCTTGGGGATGGTTGGGACTATATTTTTTCAGCAGCTGGGGCAACGTAATCTGACTGCGTAAATCCTCAGATGATGGGATGCTGTCACATTCTGAGGAAGGACCTGGTACACCCATTACTGTAGCATCATCCCTGTCAGTGGAGGTTGTAGGCAATGACATGGCAGGGCATATAGTGGGGGTAGAGACAGATGAGGAGGACCTATGCAAAGTGTTGTGCCAACGGGATGCGTGGCAGGTGGTCATATGTTGCCTCAAGCACGTGGTATCCAAGCGTTGGATGTCTTTCCCACGCTTGATCCTCATTTGACATAGATTACAAATAGCAACGGTGCGGTCTGTGGCACATTTCTTAAAGAACTCCCAGACAGCAGAGATCCTGGACGTGTGCTGCGAGACAACAGCGCTCTGCACCTGAGCAGCTTTGACATCTGATGCCTTGGACTGGCTACAGTTGGTCATAGAGGACATTGTGCCTCGTGTTTGTTGTGCCTCCTCCTTACTTGACTCCTCTGTTCGATCAGGCACCCAGGTGGAATCAGTGACCTCATCATCATCATCACCCCCTATCTCCTCGTCACTAGAGCCAACTTGGCAGTATGCTGAAGCTGCTGGGGCAACATGAGTGCCAGTTATTTGTGTGTCACGGGCACCCCCTTCCTCTAGGTTGATTATACTACTTTCCTCAACCTCAGAGTTTGAATCAGAGCACTGTAGTTGCTGCGCATCCTTAAGCAGCATGTCACTGTCATTGTTGTCAAACAATTCAGCTGACTCCTCCATGTGTGATAGTGAGACTATGGCAGGAGTAGCTGTGGACATGGAGGCTGAATTCGATGTTTTGGCAGCTTAGGTGGACTGTAAACCACTACAAGCCTGGCTGGCCGAGGACTCAGAGGATGAGGATGGCCTGGTTAGCCAAACCTGCAAATCCTCTGTATGTTGCTGCTGCTTAAGACGGCCAGCACCAGTTAGAAATGACAAGCGTGCTCCTGCAGAGGATGCACCACGTCCACGACGACCATAGGCACAGCCTCCCGACACAGAGGCTGCTTGCTCTCTTATCTATTCCTGGGAGCATCTGCCTGTCCTTTTTGGCCTTTCTGACATGGTGGGTGATATATAGATTAAAATATACAGAACTCTGATTCAACTCTGTTATAAAAATTGGAGATATGCAGAACTCTGATTCAACTGTGTTATCTAGATTAAAGATTTCCAGAACTCTGGTATAACTCAGTGAGACACCCTGATAGATTGAAATTCCCAGAAACCACCTATAAATCAGTGAGACCCCCTGATAGGACCCCCTGATAGCTGGCAACAGTGACAAGACACAGATTACAATTCCCAGATATCTGCTACAAGTCTGTGAGACCCCCTGATGGATGGCAGTGACAAAACACAGATTACAATTCCCAGGAACCTCCTATAAATCAGTGAGACCCCCTGATGGGTGGCATTGACAAGACACAGATTACAATTCTTAGATATCTGCTAGAAGTAAGACCCCCCCAATAGCTGCTGGCAGTGATAACACACAGATTACAACAATTCCCAGATATCTTGTAGATGTGAGACTCCCACAATAGCTGCTGGCAGTGAGAACACACAGATTATAACAATTCCCAGATATTTTGTAGAAGTGAGACCCCCACAATAGCTGCTGGCAGTGAGAACACACATATTACAACAATTCTCAGATATCTTGTAGAAGTGAGACCCCCACAATAGCTGCTGGCAGTGAGAATACAAAGATTACAACAATTCCCAGATATCTTGTAGAAGTGAGACCCCCACAATAGCTGCTGGCAGTGAGAACACACACTAACAGAACAATCTCCTCTCAAAACACACCTGCTGGGGGCTGTGTGAAGCCTTATATAGTGTGCTGCAGGACTTAGCTCTGTGAGCCCATGATTGGGCAAAATTTGCCCAATCAGGACTCTGAGCCGTGATTGGCATAGTCTTGCACCTGTCTTGCACCTGACCTGTGGTCAGGTGCAAGACTGTAGCCAATTACAAGCTTCAGGCCAGTGGAAAAGTGTATTGTGGTCCATTGTGGTGCATTGTAACATGCGGCAAACACGCGGAAATGTTCAGAGTTCGCGAACAGCTAAACGGCCAATGTTCGATGCGAACTCCGAACAGATCGAACTGAACAGCTCATCCCTAGTCTTTATCTGGCCTTTTCAATTATACCAAATACGACCATATAATGTGTAAAAATACCAAAAGTGAAAACAAATTAATTGAACACCTTTTTTTTTTCTGTTCTAAGGCAGTGACATTATTTGCTCATAAGAATACCACGGCACTAATCCACCTTCTCGTTTGCCACAGTGAGAAAGTTTGGAGGTGATGGCATAATGCGTTATAATGCATTGTTTCACCTAAAACACAATTTGCCTCACCTCTGAATGGAGAGGACCACCGTTTGGACCACCATATCACCATTCTTCACAACCCACTTGGCCAAGTGAGGTGTAATTAGGAAGGTCAGAGTCTGACCTTTCCATTGATACCAAACTTGCCTATGTAAAATATATTTTTTAAATGAAGTAAATGGGGCGTGGCCAGACACCGACGAAAGCAGCCGCATGTAGTGTGGGCTCTGCAGGCTGCCGGAGAGAGATCTAAACTTGTGGTTTTTAACCCCTAGCGTAATCGGCCAAAACTCGGCTCCTTAGCGAACCAGGCCAGTGGCACAGGATGGCTCGTCCAAAGCCGGCCAGGGACCAGGAGACCTCTAAATCCTCCAAGAAAGATTGGAGGAGGGAAATCCAAGATGATGGCTCCGCTCGCTCGCAATCCTCCCTGTCACTCGATGATGTAGATCAGGCATCTCGAGTTCCCAATGTAGAAGGCCCAATTTCAGAACCTCAACTGAGAGAGGTACTGTCAGAACTTCCTTACAGGAGGATTTTAGGGCTATCACTCTGGTGATTCATAAAGAATTAAAAGTTCTGGGGGACGCATGGATCACCATGAGTCCAAAACGGATGGTTTGTGCCTCGCACACAAAGAACTGGTGGATGCATATGGCGAACTTAAAGCTCTGCCCGCTGATCTTTCTGCTCTTTCTGTGACATCCTGCTCAGGATGCTTTTCTTCTCGGTCAAGTAAAAATTGATGGCGGTGGCTCGCAATGCAACGACAATGCCTGAGCCATACTCCAACATCACCTTTTTCTCAGCGACCACGATGGTGAAATAAAGTGGGATTTCCAAACGGCAACAAAGTTCCTGCGGAACCACAAAATTCAATACAGGTGGGGCTTCCCCATGAAGCTCCTCATTTGGAGACGTGATACCTTGCACATTCTGTCCTACCCGAGCAACGCTCTTCTCCTCCTGCAGTGATGGGGCCTTCTGCCAGAGGGTACCCATCCCCACCCGCAGTCGACAATTCCTACTAAGATCTAACCGAATGGCATCGAGTGAACACAATCAAGTGAAGGCAGTACAACGTGGTGATCTTCTCCAGTTGTTCCTGAGGAAGCTGTCTTCTTCGGCGAGGTTGACGTACTATCTAATGTTAAGGTCTGTTGGAGTCTTTTCGGAGACTTGGTGGCTTTCTTGTAAAAGGGCTATGAGGTTTACTTTGCCCTCGCCTGGCGAGCCCCGCTGGCCCGTCTTTCAAGATTGTTCAACAGCTGCCGCCATGTTTTTGGTTGGTGTGCTCTGTCTCTCTGGTTTGGCTCCTGCCCGTCCCCTGCCCTCTCTTCCTTTCTGGAAGTAGGCCCAAGGTGGATATAGACGGGCCAAGGAGGTGTAATAGGTACATATTTGTTGGTTTTGTACATGGACGTTTTTTTTTTTTTTTTCTTCCCAGTTCCAGATTTTTCTACACCTCTCACAGTACTTTCAGCTTCCCAGTGGTCCGGTTGAGCTCCAAGCCCTGCCGGGAATATCTCCGGGTGTGCAATGTCGGTGGCCCACGGGGTGCCATTGTAGATTTTTGGATGACCTGTGGACTGTTCTGGGCCTTCTCAGCGCTTTTTCTACAGTAACTGTTACAAGAAAGTATTATTGTTTAATGTTAAAGGTTTGAACATGCCATTGAAACGCCACTCTCTGTACACTGACCTCCGTAGGATATCACCTGATGTGGCGTGTCTACAGGAGACTCACTTTAAGAGAGGCTCACACCTGAAATTCACTGTACCCCATTATTTGACCCAATTTCAATCTACGTCTCCCTCTGCGGATAAGGGGATTTCTAATCTGGTTTACGACAGGGTGGCGTTTCAACTGCAGAAACAAATAATAGATGTAGACGGTAAATACTGTATGTGATCTTATATGTCTCATTAACCAAATGCCTTACACCATAGCTAATGTTTATTGTCCGAACTCGTCATACGTTATCTTTTTTCCCCCAGTTTCTCCGCAAATTGCATGAAGTTATTTTTGATTGTTTGTGGGGTCTGAACATCTCAATTATACTGGGCACTCGCCTTAGGCATGGAAGGCGATTCAGTGACTTGCTGGCAGAAAATCATCTGCATGATACGTGGAGGGCTATGCACCCGGAGAGGTGGATTACTTTTACTTTTCCCAGACCCACAAGGTGTACTCTAGACTGAACTACTTTTTGACACATATGGATGCGCTCCTTCAGGTTCTGGGATGTGATGTGGGACGGATTTTGTGGCCTGACCATGCTCCGGTCACCCTCACCCTGCAGGATCGCTATACCACACAGGCTAGGCCACCATGGAGAATGAATGAGTGGTTATTATCCCATCCAACCCGAGGAGATGGAGGACGTTAAGACTTCCCTCACCCAATATTTTCATGAGAATACTGGCCCTGAGGTGTCCCCGACGGTTTTGTGGCAGGCGCACAAGGCAGTCCTAAGTGAAGTGTTTATTAAACAGGGGCTCACTTTAGGAAACTCCACTCTGAGCAGAGCTTGACCCTCTTACAAGATCTAGATCGCACCTCGCTCTTACATACAGTTGTGTTTAAAATTATTCAACCCCCAATGCTGTAAAGGGTTTTAGGGAATTTAGTGTACATTTGTAATTGTATTCAGAATGAAATCCTACAAGGACTTTTTAAAGAACCATATGCAACTAAAATGACATCAATTGGGTTTGTAATACAGTAGTAAATGTTTCTTTTGTGAATTCTTCATTGACACAATTATTCAACCCCTTAAAGACTACCACTCTGAAGAACAGAGGTTCATTCAAGTGTTTTCAATCAGGTATTGAAAACACCTGTGGATGTCACGGAGCAGCAATAAAGCATAATAAGCACCAATTAGGCAGCTTTAAAATGACTGTGATACTCAGCTCCTTCTAGACATTTACTGGTGTGGTTACAAACATGGTGAAGTCAAGAGAATGGTCCAGGAAGACAGGAGAAGAGGTGATTACTCTTCACAGGAAGGGCAATGGCTATAAGAAGATTGCAAAGATGTTAAACATACCAAGAGAGACCATCGGAAGCATCATTCGCAAATTCAAGGCAAAGGGCACTGTTGAAACGCTACCTGGTCGTGGCAGAAAGAAGATGCTGACTTCGACTGCTGTGCGCTATCTGAAGCGTAGAGTGGAGAAAAGTCCCCATGTGACTGCTGAGGAACTGAGAAAAGATTTGTCAGATGTGGGTACTGAAGTTTCAGCTCAGACAATACGGCGCACACTGCGTAATGAAGGCCTCCATGCCAGAACTCCCAGGCGCACCCCCTTGCTGTCTCCAAAGCATCAGAAGAGTCGACTGCAGTATGCCAAAAGTCATGTGGACAAACCACAGAAGTGTTCTATGTACTGATGAAACAAAATTAGAACTGTTTGGGCCCATGGATCAACGCTATGTTTGGAGGAGGAAGAACAAGGCCTATGAAGAAAAGAACACCTTGCCTACTGTGAAGCATGGCTGGGGGTCAATCATGCTTTGGGGCTGTTTTGCTTCTGCAGGTACAGGGAAGCTTCAGCGTGTGCAAGGTACCATGAATTCTCTTCAGTACCAGGAGATATTGGATGACAATGTGATGCAGTCCGTCACAAACCTGAGGCTTGGGAGACGTTGGACTTTTCAACAGGACAATGATCCCAAGCATACCTCCAAGTCCACTAGAGCATGGTTGCAGATTAAAGGCTGGAACATTTTGGAGTGGCCATCGCAGTCACCTTACTTAAATCCGATTGAGAACCTCTGGTGGGACTTAAAGAAAGCAGTTGCAGTGCGCAAGCCTAAGAATGTGACTGAACTGGAGGCTTTTGCCCATGACGAATGGGCGAAGATACCCGTAGATCGCTGCAAGACACTTGTGTCAAGCTATGCTTCACGTTTAAAAGCTGTTATAACTGTAAAAGGATGTTGTACTAAGTACTAAGATTGAATGTCACTTGGGGGTTGAATAAAACTGATAATGATGTGAGCACAGAAAATACTTTTGTGGTTATTTCAGTATAAATGTTATGTTATATTTGTCTGACCTACACGTGCCTCTTTGATTTAATTGTAAGCAAGATGACTGAATGATCAAAATCAATGTCAAACTGGCCAAAACACTCAATTTCAGTGGGGGTTGAATAATTTTGAACACAACTGTATGTTTGTGCCTTCCCAGCCATTGCTCAATACTTTGCCTTCCTTGCGCTCGCAACTCGAGGAACTCAACAAAAGAGAGTATGTGTGGGTCGTGAGGCACTTAAAAGCTAAGATTTATTTGTACAGTAATAAAGCCAGAGCTATGCTTGCCAACCGATTGAGGTGGAGCCATAAGCGAGCTAGGATAGAGAAACTTTAAATCGCTCCTTGGAAATTTGTTTGCCAGCCCCAACAAATGGCCAAGGGCTTTGCAGGCCCCTC
Source organism: Leptobrachium leishanense (assembly GCA_009667805.1). Lineage (NCBI taxonomy): Eukaryota > Metazoa > Chordata > Amphibia > Anura > Megophryidae > Leptobrachium > Leptobrachium leishanense. Next base: position 295,918,706 of record CM019063.1, on the reverse strand, counting down.
AATTTATTGTCCCCATATAGCAGGCAGGCCCCTCAATTTATTGGCCCCATACAGCAGGCATGCTCCTCAATTTATTGTTCCCATACAGCAGGCAGGCTCCTCAATTTATTGTTCCCATACAGCAGGCAGGCTCCTCAATTTATTGTTCCCAGACAGCAGGCAGGCCCCTAAATTTATTGTCCCCACAGCAGGCAGGCCCCTCAATTTATTGTCCCCATACAGCAGGCAGGCCTCTCAATTTATTGTCCCCATACAGCAGGCAGGCCCCTCAATTGATTGTCCCCACAGCAGGCAGGCACCTCAATTTATTGTCCCCATACAGCAGGCAGGCTCCTCAATTTATTGTCCCCATACAGCAGGCAGGCCCCTCAATTTATTGGCCCCATACAGCAGGTAGGCTCCTCAATTTATTGTCCCCATACGGCAGGCAGGTCCCTCAGTTTATTGTCCCCATACAGCAGGCAAGCCCCTCAATTTATTGTCCCCATACAACAGGCAGGCCCCTCAATTTATTGGCCCCATACAGCAGGCAGGCTCCTCAATTTATTGTCCCCACAGCAGGCAGGCTCCTCAATTTATTGTCCCCATACAGCAGGCAGGCTCCTCAATTTTTTGTCCCCATACAGCAGGCAGGTCCCTCAATTTATTTTATTTCTCCCCCTCTCATCCATCCTGTGTGCAGGTGCAGGGACAGACAATACAGAGAAGGAGGTAGTAGTTCATTAGACAGTGGGCCACTCACCAATCACTGGGTTTCTGCTGTCCCCGGCCTCTGTCTGATGTGCACAGTGTTAACAGCTCCTCCACTGGCTGCTCCTTCGCGCAGGCTGGCTGACTCCGTTTGCATCTGCAGGCCCTTCCTCTTCTGCATTCCCTATGGCCGGCTAAGGATCACATGGTGAAGCAGGGGGCGGCGCCAATACAGTGTGCCTTTCCCAGCGTGTGTTTTGAATCTGGGAGGCACGCTGTAGCACTTAGCTGTCTGCTGCTGCCCAAGATGGGAGCATTGCAACGGCCTGGGGAACATTTGCCCTCCTGCCCCCCGGCCCAGTCCTCGACCACGGATGAGTTAACATTGACCATTAGGGCCCTCCCAGCAGGTAAAGCTCCAGGCCCTGATGGCTTCTCGGCCTTATATTATAAGACTTTCCTAGACACCCTTAAACCACATTTGCTATCCCTTTTCTGGTCCATTTTCCACACGGGTCAGGCCCCAGCGGAATGGCTTTCCACTACTATAGTGACTCTCTCTAAGACGGAGAAGCCATCCCCCTTCTGTGGCCAGTAAGAGGCCTATCTCCTTCCTCAATATAGATACGAAACTGTATGCAAAGATCCTCACCCTACGCCTAGCTAAACCAGGGGTGGATCCAGAGACTAGTCTCGGAAGGGGCACTGACAGACAATAAGGTGTTTTAGCAGAGAGCCCGACTCACGAGAATTTACAGAGGGCCCAGCTCATAGGAGCTTACAATCTAGAGGAGCAGAGGGTCCGGCTCACAGGAGCTTACAATCTAGAGGAGCTTGAGGGTCCGGCTCACAGGAGCTTACAGTCTAGAGGAGCAGAGGGTCCGGCTCACAGGAGTTTACAATCTAGAGGAGCAGAGGATCCGGCTCACAGGAGCTTACAATCTAGAGGAGCAGAGGGTCCGGCTCACAGGAGTTTACAATCTAGAGGAGCAGAGGGCCCGGCTCACAGGAGCTTACAATCTAGAGGAGCAGAGGGTCCGGCTCACAGGAGGATCAAACTCTCAGGGACCCATTACTTACCTCCCTGGTGTCCCTGCATGGAGGCTCCAGCCCCTCTCTCCTCTGATCCTGTTGCTCAGTGCAGCCTCAGATCCAGCCCTTTCCTGTGGCTGTCAGGCAGGCATGGAAGGAGACAGGCTCAGCCACATGGTCACCAGGAAAAGGATCACCACGTGACACATGACTGGGAGGGGCAATCCTCAGTGCTTCTACGCAGTGTGTGCCTCTGCAAATCGCAATGTCTGCATTCACTGCACACATCCCGATTTGAGTTCTGGAGGTCAGCCTGGCATCTGCACTGCAGGGGGGGCAATTGCCCCGTTGCCCCCCCTGGATCCGCCCCTGAGCTAAACTGCTCCCACTCCTGGTAGCGGAAGACCAGGTGGGATTTATATTGTGAAGACAAGGGCCCAATAATATGGTTAAACTTCTTAACTTAATGAAACATGCTACCATTGGCATAACGTGGAGGGGGGTAGGGAGCGGTAGCCTCAGGCGCAATTTACTTAGGGGCACAAAATTTCCAAGTAAATTTGCACCTCTAATAATGTTCAGGTACCGCGGGCTTGCGTTCCAGCTGTTCTTTTTTTTACATCAGGGAGGTGGCCGCACTCACAAACTTCAGCACTGCTGCAGAGAGAGGGAGGGGTGTGGCTCGGCTCCGTCCTGCTGCTCCAGAGTTCTAAGGGATGGGACGAGACTATGAGAAGAGGAGGAGCTACGTGCAGCCTCCTGGTCATGAGGTCACACAAGCTGTGAGTGCAGGCAGCTCACGTTTATGGCTCCTCCCCTGCTTCCATCCTCTTCCCGGTGTGACTGCACAGTCTCTGCACACAGAGAGTTAAGGAGGAGACAATCACAGGCTGCAGAGACAGCACAAGCCCCACGACAGCTGAGGCAGTGCGTTAAATGTGGGGGGGGGGCATGAACTGCCTCAGAGGAATCAGGCATGATTTTATTGAAACATGGGATGATTGTGGGTCAGTAGACACAGGGACTGGATCGTGGCTCCAGACAGTGGAGATGAAGGAGCTGGCAGTGGACTCCTCTCCTAGTCTGGAAGTGGGGGTCCCAATCGAACAATTGAGGCACTAGGCTTTGTACCTGAGCGCAGACAGCACTGTGCAGCATGAGAACACGTGGCTTCCTTACCCAGCTCTTCCTCCCACTCTCCTCTGTCGCTGCGCAGTGCTCACACCATGCACAGGGGCTTAGTACTAATAATATTTGGAAATATACAAAATTTCAAAAAGGAATATATTATAACTATTTTAATATATTAAGCTATAATACATTTATTTTAATAATCTATAATTTAATACTTTTTAACATAATTTTTTATTTATTTTAATATTTAAATATGTTTATATAATAAACTGTTAATATATAATTTTTTAGAATATATAATTTAATCAATTTATAATTGTTGTGTTACTTGAATATTTAAATATTAAATATATTTTATAATAATTTATTATTATTTTATTAGTTTTATTCCCATCCAGCTCTGTGATAAGCACATACACACACAGCATATTGCTGTTTTATTGATATGCAGCTCAGTGATATACTCATATACACCGCACATTGCTATGAGTTTTACTTCTTTGCAGCTTTGTGATACACTCATATACACTGCATATTAGCGTGTATTTTATTGCTGTGGAGCTCTGTGATACGTTCACACACAATGCACATTACTGTGAGTTTTATTGCTGTGTAGCTCTGTAACACACTTATACACACCTTGCTTTACTGTGAGTTTTATTGCTGTGGAGCTCTGTGATACACTCTTACACAGCACATTACTGTGAATTTTATTGCTGTGGAGCTCTGTGATACACTCATATACAACGCACATTACTGTGACTTTTATTGCTGTGATGTTTAAGCAGACTGCCCAGGGCAAAACCTGGGGGCATGCGCAAATACATAGAAATATGGGAATAACCCTGCAGCCAGTGCACATCACCTCACATACATACACTTTACTGGTGGAAAGGAATAAGGACGTGCTAATGTGTCAACAGTTCGGGGCAGTGCAAATCTTGCCTTGCAATGGACGCTGACACCCCACGCTAAGCCACTGAATGTTACTCACCATAAGATCCCCTGCATGCCTTTGTCGCTCGATGCAGAGAAAGCTTTTGATCATTTTAACTGGCTTTTTCTGCATCATGTTCTTCTAAAATGTTATTTTCCTGGAGAATTTATCACTGCCGTTTTTTCCCTGTATTCCTCTCCTAATGCTAGAGTTCTCCACAATGTTTTTTTTATCCGGGCCCCTACCCATTGCTAATGGAACGAGACAAGGCTGCCCCCTATCTCCACTGCTCTATGCTCTGGCCCTTGAACCGTTAGCGCAGGCCCTGACACAGATCTTGTATGTTGAGGGCGTCTCTTTGGGACCTACTGAATTTAAAGTCAGCCTGTTCACAGATGACATCTTGCTCCTCCTCTCCAAACTTGTTATTTCTCTCCCAGTGTTGCATGGACTGTTAGAGCAATATGCAACGGTATCGTATCACAAAGTAAATGTGGTCAAAACGCAAGCACTACCATACAATATCCCCCACCGAGATGTGGAGGACTTGAAATCAAGATTCATTTAAGACTGGAGGTCAAAATCACTTCAATATCTGAGTGTGAAGATCTCCTTTTCCAGACAGGAGTTGTACAAACTAAATTATTTCCCTTTTCTGGCCCTGATGAAAGATAAATGTCACATATGGTCCCGTCTGGAGGTGTCTTGGCTGGGCCGTGTGGAAGAGTTGAAAATGACTCTGCTCCCCAAGATTTTATATGTTTTTAGGGCCTTTCCTTTTTTCCCACCCAAAACCTGTTTCTCAGCGCTCCATTCTACCTTTCTGCAATATATTTGGTGGAAGGGAAGACTCCGGGTTAGTGCACGTACCCTGCATCTCCCGATAGCAGGAGGGGGCTTGGTGCTCCTGAATGTGGTTCAGTACCACAAAGACAGTATTGGTGCTGCTGGGAGCCCTTTTACATGACAACGCCCTGCCACTGTGGAGTCTTCTCTTACGCCCCCAGTTTAGTGGTCATGGTCCTAGGGAGATCCTGTGGCTTCCAAGGGCACGACGCCCTGCCTTGTTCTTGTTGCCCTTTTGGGAGCCAGTTCTTTGGCTGTGGGATATCACAGCCGCCCGCCTTCATAAGGTCCATCCCTTGAAGTTGGCCCCCCCTTTCCATACTTACATTACTTTATTGCTGACTTTGATGTCACTCGGTGGGCTACATACGGTGTCACTAGGCTACATCATTACTTTGGTCCCCCTAGGTTTTATCTCTTATTCCTAGTTACAGTCTAAATATAGTATACAGATTCCACTCCAATTGTTCTATTTACAAATCTGGTCTCTTTTGTGCTCGTTAGGGATGGGGGCACCCTCCCCGGTGGAGACTTCATTGCTCTCCCGGTTCGAGCTGTGTTGTGTGGCAGTTGCCCCTCAGTTGAAGATTTTCTCGTTGTGTTACCACACGCTGGGGGACTGTGCTCCATTGGTAAAGCAGAGATTTCAGCAGAGTTGGGAGGGGATCTAGAGATGGAGATCCAGCACCAGAGGTGGGAGCGCTGTTTCCTGGATGACATGGCGAAGTTTCATTGGGCCTCGCTAAGACAAAAAAGAAAGTCATATAGATGGTACATCACCCCTGATAGGGAGTATCATTACAATCCGAGGGCCTCCCCTACATGCTGAAGAAGTTAGAGTGGAAGCTGCATGTCTGGTGGAGCTGCCCAGGTCTATCCCCAGCCTGGAGCGGGGTGACGGCTCTGGCATCTGGGGTGGTGGGATTGATGTTGGATCCTGGACCCTTAGATCTTTTTGCTTCATATTTTCCCTGAGTCTCTCTCCCGTCCACAACGACGCATGTTATCCCACAACTTTGCAGCCACCTATCTTCTATTAGTGGCACAATGGAAGTCGAGCTCAGTGCCCTCAGTCACTGATATTCGGGGGAAATTGGAGAAGCTACAGTCTTTAGACCTTATGGTGCGACAGACAGCGGCAGAGGCAGGTGATAGGCCTGATTTTTGGGCGCTGTGGGATATTTACACAGTTAAATGTTGTTGATCTTCTGTGTTCTGAGTTGGTTTTGGCGCCTGGGTTCTCAATGACGATACTGGGCTACGGGAAAAGTGTTTTGATTTAACTTTGAATATGTTTTAACTCTGATTTGAAAATACTATCACGTGAAACGTACTGTACTTCAATGTTTTCGATTTATTGATTGATGTATTGCTGAACTGGATTTCTTCCCCTTCCCCCTCTCTTTTTATTTTGAATCCCTTTTATTGTTCTCTTAAAATTCTCAATAAATATTTAATTTGAAAAATGAAATAAATAAATGAAAATTTTTTTTTACTAAGGCTGTGACATTGTCCATTTTTTGCATGTAAAATGAACAATGCCGCTGCCTTTACTCAACTTCTCATTTCCCACGCCAACAGCAAGGTCAGTGTTTTTTTACATATATAATATTTATGAAAAATATGACTAAGATTATATAACCTCAAAGGTTATATAACCTCAAAGGTTTGGATGGCAAAAAGTCTAGGGGCTAAATTACAATCTTACGCAAACGTTTGCGCAGGCGCAAAAAAACATTAACGCGAGGGGTAAAACCAATTGCGCTGAATGCCGTTTTACATAGTCAGCGCAACAACCGCGCGCAATCGTCTACCGCGGGTGAACCTGCGCGAACGCTGCCCGAGCTTACTGTACTGCGTGCATCCTATACTTAACATTGTGAGTGCAAATGCGAATGTGCGCTGGTACGTGGATGGTATTACAATCTATTTTGCGGTAATTACCGCATAGCCTTTGCGCGCAGAATTTTAGCAACTGCAAAAAGCTGGTGTTAATGGAAAATCTAAACAACCTGGCCAAACCCAAATACACCAGCCCATAAAAAATAATGCAGCAATGTATAGTTGCCCATTCAACTCATACCCAAACAATAAACGGGAGAAATAGTGTGTGCATGTATTATTGCTGCAGCATGTATGTTCAGATTGACTATGGCAGGCGCAATTTCTTAACGTGAAATAATTGTGGTTCTTAACTCTGATTGGTTGAATCGCGACCAAAAAACAGTGCGCACACTGATTTTTGCATGCGATGGTACTGCGTGTGCATTTGGGCGAGTCCTGTTTGCACGCGTTATTGATCGGCGGATGAAAAGACGCGCGAGGATTGTAATACCAGCGTTGATTTGCGCGCGCAAAACTTTAACGCTTGGCGCAAAGATTTTCGCTTTGCACGAGCATTTTTGTGTGAAGAATGTAATATATTGCCCTAAAAGTACATGCTGCAAATGATTGAAATCCAAATAGAAATTGACACTTTTTGACATTGTTTGTTACTGCATTCTGATGGGACATGATGATGTACACATGGAGATTGGAGAATGATATATTTTGAAACTCCTGAGTCTGGTGAAAAATAGTATATATAATTTGTCTGGGTCATGCAATAAACATGACTTCAAATCACATTTAAACATAGTGAGCACAAAATTGTGAAAATGAGCTCAGGACACAGGGGTGAGATGGCTCAGCAGCGAAGGGGTTCTGTTTTGAATTCATCAAGTGAAATGCATGCTCAGTCAGTTTGAGATATTCTGCCATTGCAGAATATTCCACTTCTTTGCTTAAAAAAAACTCCTTGGTTGCATTCGCAGTATGTTTTTGGGTCATTGTCCATTTGTAGGGCCCTACCACTGGCTCCCCGCTAAAACGGGGATGCTAAGGGGAAAAATTAACGTTCGTTAACCTCCCCCTAGTGTCCCCGTTTTTCCAGTGGATTACGGGGCAAGCACTGAGTCGCCGCCCCTTAGTATGCTATTATTTTGTCTAAATAATTCAGAAATAATGGGAGATACAAACATGAAATCTGAAATTACAGTCAATATAACCATACATATTTAATAATTGCATATATTTACAGTAAGAACACATTTTAAGATTCTATTATTTTCATTTATTATTTGAGATCATATGAGATGTTTAAAATATTATTGATTATAATATTTATTTCCCAGCTATTCATGACAGCATTAAACATGGGTAGCTTTCCTTTATCATATTCTGGAGAGGAAACAGGAAACAAAATTAAACAATTAACCTTGGGCCCTTGAAAGACCCATGCATGTTTCATACATTCACCTTTTTGTCTTATCCTTTCAGGATTCAGGATGTGGATTTCGCAGCCATGTCTGTTTAATTTAGGGCTCACCTAGCCCTTTGTCATTCAGCCCTTCTGCTCAGAGGTTCTTACTCTCTCCCTGGAAGCTGTTAGGCATCTGTTTAAGATGGCTCCTGTTTATTTGTTGTGCCAGAAACTTTAAGCTTGCATTAAACATTTGTGTAACAGCATGGAGTTTTGCACTCTCCTCCCTGCAGTGACCATGTGAAGACCACAGTTTAGTGGAGGTATTACCTGATGGGCATATCTGCATTGATACCTGTGTTAGATCTTTTTTTCCATGGCTTTCATAGTGGTAGACCCATGAAACACTGTTTACTTTAAAATTTGACAGCTGTGAATTATCATTGATTAATAACTTCAAGAAACAAGGGATATTCACCAAATGTATGTCCATCCAGTTGAACTGCGGTATCCTCACCATTATAAGCATAAGAACATGAAGATACGGACTGCGTGAGCTCAACTCATTGGTGGATCTAGGGCGGGAGCCACAGGGGGCATGGACTCCCTACGAGCTGAAATACCATTGTAAGAGATACAGGGGTCTTTTGGAGCCTTTTATCTCTGGTTACATGCAACCTGCACAGTCAAGTGAGGTGTCATTGCAAAGGACAGCGTCCTGGCCATACACAGTGTACTAATAAAAAATAGACTTAAAAAACAAGAGAAAATTTAAGGAATTTATCATTTAGTTTAAAATGGCGTATTTTGCTGTAATATTTTCTCCATTTCTGATTTTTTTTAAATAAAGAGTACCCTTTAGAATATTTAACCACAAATGTTTGTAAGAGAGCACCTGGAAAATAAAATTTACATGGTGTAAATGATTGAAATATGTATAGAAATGTAACCATTTTGACATTTTTTGCATTCTGATGTGACTTGAATCTGCTCAGTCTGCTGAACAAAATTGTATAAAACTTGTCTCAGACCTGCTATAAAACATTATACATAAACATGATTTAAATGTCATGAGCAAAAAAATGGTCAAAACTAGCTCAGCACAAGGGTTGTAAAATGGCTCAGAAGCGAAGGGGTTAACTTCTATGTATCTAGAGTTGAATTGATCAGGCTATTGTTACGGTGGCAAGGTGAGTCATGTTGGGAACTCAGGGCAGGACACAGAAAAAACCTCAGACGAGGACACACAGGAACAGGCGTGAATAAATGTTTATTACTCAACAGAAATCCTGGTGGTTGTGGACTCCGCACACTACTGGGCAGTGCTTCACGATAACTACTGTTGGGCTTGGAGCACCGGAGCACGGTGGGCTTGGTCCACAGGACAAGACCACAGTGGGCTTTGAGCATAGGAGCCCGGTGGGCTTGGCGCACAGGAGCATGGTGGCCATGGAACGCAGGAGCATTGTGGGCTTGGAACACAGCAGCACAGTGGGCTTGGAACACAGGAGTACAGCTGCCAGTGAGATGGTACCGCACGGGATGGTACAGAACAGCTATGTGGGGATCCGCTGACATAGAGGACTGGTACTCACTGCAGATGTAATTGTAGGGTCTGTGGGTATGCCAGAGGATTCACTGGAGAGCTGGTAGAAGGTCAGCAGGATAAATAGGGGAAACAGTGATTGGAACAGAAGAATCAACACATAGAGGTGACTCAAGAACAGAGCACGGATTCATGGGAGAAATGCCCTTAAGTAGGGAATTGGTCAGTGCTTGACCACGTGGAAGTCCTGGTCTGGACTGGATAGAAATACTGGGTAAGGCAAGGCCAGGCCAGAGGAAGAGTCGGCCCAGATCAGCTCAAACACAGAATAAGCTGGCTTTCCAAGGGACTCCGGGGGTGGAGGCTTGACAGCTATTTCCTGGATACACTCAAAATCTATAGACATCTACAGTGTGCAAATCTGTGTATGTGTATGTATCTGATGTACATATAGGTTTGTATATATATGTATGGCGATATATGTGTCTTTTTGTGTGTATGAGTGTGTTTCTGGGTGTTTGTATATAGCTGTGTATGTACATGAGTGTGTATCTGTGTGCATACCTCCCAAATGTCCTATTTCGGTCCCAAGTCCCTCTGTTCCTCTTTTTCCCTAATGTCCCTATTTTCAGCAGCTCCTCCGTATATTCAGAGAGTGCAGGTGTATAACATTGCTGAAAAGCAATAAATCTCTCAGCAGTGGATCTCTAAACTATAATAAATGTTGTTGGAAATTGCTCTGTATAAATAAGATATTTTGCTTTTGTTCTAAATTACATTTTCATTGACATAAATGGCCTGAAATGTTGTGATGTCAAATAAAACGTCTGGGATTATCTTAGTTTCTATATCTGTACATGCAGAAAAAAACGGTTTTGCGCCTATTCCCTAACAGGGTGGCTATGTAGACCAGAAGTATCAGCCCACTTCAGGCTCTATTACAATCTGGGCGTTAAAAAGTGGGCGCAAGGGAGGAAAAACTGCGCCCACAGTTTTCCCCTTTTCGCCCGCTTTTAACGTCAGATTACAATGCAGGCGCAAAAAAATGCTGCCTGCATTGTAGCGGCCGTTAAAAATCAGGATGCTCGCGGCAGCGCTGAGCGCAGCCGCGAGCATCCACTCGCTGGAGTCCATAGGACTCCATTGAGTTCCCCTCTGCCGGTCACGTGACCTGCCGGATCTCGCATCGCGAGATCCGGTCGGTCGGCGTAGGGATACGCAGGGAGAGACAGGGGGACTTTTTACCCCTGTCTTTCCCTGCTCCCGCCGGCCTGAGGAGGAGACCGGAGGTGTGGTCCTCGCCGCGGAACAGAGGGTGAGTATAGGATTTTCTTTTTTACTTTTTTAAGCGGGTGTTAACTGATTCCGCTGGTGCAGAATACGTTAACACCAGGTCCCGGCTCTGGTTAACTTTTCGTTGACCAGAGCCAGGTGTTAATCAGTAGGGATGAGCTGTTCGGGTTCGGACGGTTCGCAGCCCCTGTGTCGGGAGGCTGTGACTCTGGTCGTGGTGGACGTGGTGCATCCTCTGCAGGGGCACGCTTGTCCTTTCTAACTGGTGCTGGCCGTCTTAAGCAGCAGCAACATACAGAGGACTTGGTGGATTGGCTAACCAGGCCATCCTCATCCTCCGAGTCCTCTGCCAGCCAGGCTTCTAGTGCTTTACAGTCCACCTCAGCTGCCAAAGCATCTAATGTAGCCTCCATGTCCACAGCTACTCCTGCCGTAGCCTCGCTATCACACACGGAGGAGTCAGCTGAATTGTTTGACTACAATGAGAGCGACATGCTGCTTGAGGATGCGCAGCAAGTACAGTGCTCTGATTCAATCTCTGAGGTTGAGCAAGGGAGTATAATCAACCTAGAGGAAGGGGGTGCCAGTGATGACACACAAATTACTGGCACTCATGTTGCCCCAGCAGCTGCAGCATACTGCCAAGTTGGCTCCAGTGATGAGGAGATAGGGGGTGAAGATGACATTGATGATGAGGTCACTGACTCCACCTGGGTGCCAGATCGAACTGAGGAATCAAGTGAGGAGAAGGGGGAGGAGGAGGAGGCACAGCAAACACGAGGCACAACATCCTCTGTGACCAACCGTAGCACTAGCCAGTCAAAGGCATCACATGTCAGAGCTGCTCCGGTGCAGAGCGCTGTTGTCTCAAAGAACACATGCAGGAACTCTGCTGTCTGGGAGTTCTTTAAGAAATGTGCAGCAGACCCCACCATTGCTATTTGTAATCTATGGATACATGGAACAGTCTTCCAGTAGAAGTGGTAGAGGCCAAAACAGTAATTGAATTTAAGCAAGCATGGGATAGGCATAAGGTTATCCTAAACAAAAGATAAATCCAGGTAAAGTATCCATGTAATTGGGCAGACTAGATGGGCCGAAAGGTTCTTATCTGCCGACATTTTTCTATGTTTCTATGTTTCTATGTCAGAGGAGGCTGAAGCGTGGGATAATCACCGGACACTTGGGTACCACGTGCTTGAGGCGACATATGAACAAGTGCCACACATCCCGTTGGCGCAAAACTTTGCGTAGGTCCTCCTCCTCCTCATCTGTCTCTACCCACACTGTATGTCCTGCCATGCAATTGCCTACAACCTCCACCGACAGGGATGATGCTACAGTAATGGATGTACCTGCAGGTCCTCCCTCACCATGTGACATCATCCCAGTAGCTGAAGATTTACGCAGTCAGATTACGTTGCCGCAGCTGCTGCAGCGAAAGAAAAAATATAGTCCCAATCATCCCCAAGCACAGCGTCTAAATGCCAGCTTAGCAAAATTACTCCCATTGCAGCCGCTGCCTTTCCAGCTGGTGGACTCTGCTCCCTTCCGTGAATTTGCTGAATGCGCTGTACCACAGTGGCAGGTTCCAAAATGCCATTACTTTTCACGCAAGGCCATTCCAGCACTATACCAGCACGTGAAAGACAATGTCACATAGTTACATAGTTACATAGTTATATAGGCTGAAAAAAGACATGCGTCCATCGGGTTCAGCCTCTCCCACATAACCTACTGCTGTTGATCCAAAAGAAGGCAAAAAACCCAGTCTGAAATGCTTGCCAATATGCAACATACTGGGAAAAAATTCCTTCTTGACCCCAGAATGGCAGTCAGATTTCTCCTTGGATCAAGAAGCTTTTACCCACATATTAAATATTATAACCCTTAATATTCTGTGTCTGCAGGAAGTCATGCAGTCGTTTTTTAAAAGTCTGTACAGACTCTGACCCAACCACCTCAACAGGCAGAGAATTCCACAGCTTTATTGTTCTCACCGTAAAATAACCCTTCCTATGCTTTAAGCTAAATTTTCTTTCTTCCAGTCTAAATGGATGACCCCTTGTCCTATGTATAGTCCTGTTAATGAATAGGTTATCAGACAATGGTTGATAATGGCCCCGTATATATTTATATAAGGTTATCAGATCCCCTCTAAGGCGCCGTTTCTCTAAACTAAACAGGTTTAAGCTTGTTAGTCTTGCCTCATAACTTAACCCTTCCATTCCCCTTATTAATTTAGTTGCCCGTCTCTGCACTTTTTCTAACGCTATAATATCTTTTTTTAAGACCGGTGCCCAAAATTGCACGGCATATTCAAGGTGCGGCCTGACCATTGATTTATACAGAGGCAAAATTATGTTTTCATCCCGTGAGTGAACTCCCCTTTTAATGCATGCCAATACTTTGCTTGCCTTGGCAGCTGCTGTTTGACATTGCACATTGTTACTTAGTTTGAAGTCTATGATTATTCCCAAATCCTTCTCCTGCTTGGATTTCCCTAACTCCGTACCATTTAGGGTATAAATTACTTGTGTGTTCTTCACTCCAAAGTGCATAACTTTGCATTTATCTACATTAAATTTCATCTGCCATTTAAGTGCCCAGTCCCCCAATCTATCTAAATCCCTCTGCAGCGAAGTAACATCCTGCTCACATTGTATTACTTTTCCTAGTTTTGTGTCATCTGCAAACACTGATACATGACTTTCAATGCCTATCTCAAGGTCATTTATTAATAAATTGAATAGTATTGGTCCTATAACAGACCCCTGAGGGACACCGCTTACCACTGGTGTCCATCTTGAAAATGTACCATTTATGACCACTCTCTGTACCCTATCTTTTAGCCAGTTTTCTATCCAAGAACAAGTATTTTCATCTAGACCAATTTTTCTTAATTTAAATAGTAACCTTTTGTGTGGAACTGTGTCGAAAGCTTTGGCAAAATCTAAGTAAATCACATCCACTTCGACCCCCTGATCTATACTTCTACTTACTTCCTCATAGAACGTAATTAGGTTAGTCTGACATGATCTGTGTTTCATGAAACCATGCTGATTTTTGCCAATAACATTATACCTCCCAATAAAATCCTGAATATTATCCCTTAGTAACCCCTCGAATACTTTCCCAGCCACAGATGTTAAGCTCACAGGTCTATAATTCCCAGGCACAAATTTTAAACCTTTCTTAAATATAGGGACGACGTCAGCTTTTCTCCAATCCTCTGGTACTAGTCCTGAAAGAAAAGAATCTTGAAAGATTAAGAACAGAGGTTTACATATTTCAACACATAGCTCTCTCAGTACTCGTGGGTGAATTCCATCTGGCCCTGGGGCTTTATTCACATTCACATTGTTTAATTTCTGCAAAACCTTGTCCTGAGTCAACCAGTCACTTTGTATTAGTAAGTTTTTATTAATGAATTGCATGTCTCCTGTTATAGGTTTCTCTTTGATAAATACTGAAGAAAAATAATCATTTAAAATTTCTGCCTTATCCTGATCTTCAGTTAACAATAACCCTGACTCAGATTTTAGTGAACCTACATTTTCACTCTTGGGTTTTTTAGAATTTATGTACCTAAAGAATCTTTTAGGGTTGGTCTTGCTCTCTTTGGCTATTTCTTTTTCATTTTCTAGTTTAGCCCATCTAATCGCATTTTTACATGCATTATTGGCTGCCCTATATGCTTTATAGGATGCCTCAGATTTATCAGATTTAAAAGCTTTAAATGCCTTCTTTTTATTTTTCATTTCCTTAGTTACCTTCCTACTAAGCCACATTGGTTTCAGTCTGTTTCTTTTATATTTATTAACCAGTGGAATATAGTGACGTGTACTTTTCTAGTGTTAGTTTAAAGATATTCCACTTATCCTCGTGTTTTTCCCGTGAAAGAGTTTCTGCCAGTCAATGACATTGAGAGCTTCCTTTATTTTAATAAAGTTGGCCTTTTTAAAATTATATGTTTTAGCATGCCCCCTATGAATGTGTTTTTTTGAGTTTATTTCAAAAGTCACCATATTATGGTCACTGTTTCCCAACTGTTCCTTTACATTAATATTTGAGAAAAGATCCACATTATTTGTTATAACCAGGTCCAGACAGTTATCCTCTCTAGTTGGTGTTTCGACCAGTTGTGACATGAAGGTATCATTTAAAATATTCAGAAACCGGATTCCCTTTGCTGAATTACTAGTTCCACTATCCCAATTAATGTCCGGGTAATTAAAATCTCCAATAATTAAAGTGCTACCATGATCTGCAGCCTTCCTAATTTGCTCTAACAGTTGTTCTTCCTCATCATTATCTATATTAGGTGGTTTATAGCATATGCCAACCAATAGTTGACTTCCCTGTTTATTCCCCAACGAAATATTTACCCATAAGGATTCCACATTTCCCTCATCGCTTTCCAGTTGTGTAATATTAGGCTTTAAATCCTGATTTACATATAAACACACTCCACCCCCTTTCTTATGTTTCCTATCCTTTCTAAACAATGTATAACCGTTTAAATTTACAGCCCAGTCATGCGTTTCGTCCCACCACGTTTCTGTTATTCCTATAATGTCGTATTGCTTAGTGTATGCTATTACCTCTAGTTCCCCCATCTTGTTATTAAGGCTTCTTGCATTAGCAAGCATACATTTAATGTTGTCTCTACCCACACATGCTGAATGCGACTTTACATTACATGCCTCCACTGTTCTGACATTACCCATCCCCCCGGCTCCACCCCCCTTAGTCTGAGCTGAAACCCTTGCGCTATCTGCTCTGTCTCCATTTTGTAAGATACTGTATCCCTCCCCCCCTTCCACTAGTTTAAAGTCTCCTCCAACCTTTTAACCATCCTCTCCCCTAGCACAGCAGACCCTCTTCCATTCAGGTGCAATCTATCACAACTATACAGATTGTACCCCAGTGCAAAATGAGCCCAGTGCTCTAAAATCCCAAAGCCCTCCTTCCTGCACCAAGCTTGTTAATGTTATCGAGTCATTGGGAAAGGCAGTCAGCAGCAAGATGCATGTGACTTTAGAAACGTGGTCCAGCAAGCATGGACAGGGTCGTTACATTTCCTTCACGGCACACTGGGTAACTCTGATCGCAGCTGGGAGGGATCCAAGACGGGGCTCTGTGCTGGAGCTTGTTCATCCACCACGCCTCCAGAAAGCTGCTTGTATGAGGTCTGTCTGCTCCACCACCACCACCTCTTCCTCCTCCTCCTTTTCTGTCTCTGGCGAAGTGGCAGTTAAACCGACGCCTGACAGGGTCTACGCAATGGCTCAAGCAAAAAGATGCCATACTGTGCTTGAGCTGGTTTGTTTAGGGGACAGGAGCCACACCGGGTCAGAAATTTTGTCAGCTCTGCAGGGGCAGGTGCAGAGATGGTTAACACCACCCCAGCTTGAGCTGGGAATGATCGTCTGCGATAATGGCAGCAACCTTCTCTCTGCCCTACGCAAGGGTAAATTGACGCATGTACCATGCCTAGCACACGTCCTAAATCTGGTGGTACAGCGTTTCCTAACCAAGTACCCAGGGCTGCCAGAGCTTCTCATCCAGGCCAGAAAAGTCTGCAGCCACTTCAGACGGTCATTCCCAGCAAGCGTTTGCCTGGCATAAATTCAAAGAGAATTCCACCTTCCCACAAACCGTCTGATCTGTGACATGCCCACCAAGTGGAACTCGACATTAGCAATGCTGCAGCGTCTGCACAAGCAGCAGAGGGCCATCAACGAGTACCTGTATGAGTATGGCACAAGGACAGGTTCAGGTCTGATAGATATTCTGGCAAGCACCATAGGAATGGCCACATCCAGTGATGAGAGATAGCTGCTTTGTCACCAGACCCAGTGAGCATACAGGAACAACTCGAGTGAGAACAAAAGAACCAGGACACAAGTGCTGCCTTAAGTGGTTTCCTTTACTCTGGGGGCAAAATTCATGCCTTCAGTAGTTTTATCAAACATGGGAGCATCACAGATTCATGGATTACAAACCAATAAAGAATCAATACGTCAGCATTATAGGAAGAGGTGTTTTTTCTACTTTTGGGCAGTACCTAGACTTACACAAACATTTCCTGTACTAGCCTAGTAGGCACGCCTAAATTGACATCACAGCTATATCCTATTTTAGGAATAGGAATGTTCCATAGGATGTATTTAAACAATTGACCATGGACCATGTGTATCCTTCCCTTCCTCTCGGCTGGTCAGCCTCTCATAGTTTCTAGAGGAAATTAAATTGAATAGAACATCTGCACTTCATGGTAAAACAGGAAACCAAGAGAGACCATACTCAGCATTACCTCATGAACAGATTAGGTATTTGCTGAGCAGTCAATCCGGCCTTATATATTTATATAGATATCAAATATTACTAGAATATAGAAATATGAATTCAATGAATTATCTACCATATTAAAATACCTTTCAATCCGTCTTTTGATCATGAATCACGTGATCACTAATTAAAAAGAAAATTAAACTAAACTAAACTAGTGAACCTATTACAAATGGGGTTACATTGTCATCACATTATACATATAAATCATTCTAATACGTAGAAATAAAAAAAGAGATTAGTCATTAATCATAAGAGTGGAACGTTGAAAAGGAATCAAAGTAGGTGGGGATGGAAGTATAGGATAACAAAGGGGGGAGGACACTAACTTAGAATGCCAAGGGGTGCTAAACCAGGACGAAGAACTATTACCGTAAAGAAAGGAAACACGAAAAGTGGCTTGTAGATTCATCTCAGAATTATTAGGGACATACATATGATCCATTATAACCTGGCACGGAGGTTCCTTTCTGTTAGGTTCTGGTGAAGGCATTCTACCAGTAATGTTAAATCTCATTCGTATCACTGCAGTACCACGATGTTCCTGTAAGAGGGGAGCACGTATAAAAGTGGCACCGGGATTGTTAGTAGTTTTAGAGAAAGTAGGCAATGTAAACAAATCATCATCAAAAAGACTTAGATTCAAAGCAACTCCTTCATACGGTATACCATATTTAGAACTAGTTGGTTTGGCCATACATATCCAGCAGGACTTGTTGAAACCTGAAAGTTCATATATAGTCTGAGCAGCATGTGCATAGTTATTAGGTCGATGCAAGTCTCTTTTCAAACGCATATTAAGAACTGGGGGACGAGCAAAGGAGATATTGTGGGGACCTACAATATCTTCCCAGAAACATCTGTGATAGTAACATGAGCTACCAGAAAGTATTATGAAATAAATCATAATGATTAAAAGTGAACCAACAAAAATACAACAGTTCTTGGAAAAAGAGCAAAACATCTTGGTAGTAGTTCTAGCAATAGACACTGCAAGTGTAAAATCAGAGTAAATACAATATGTATTACTATGTGAAAAAGAAAGTTCATCAAAAATAAACAGTTCGTGTAGATGAGGACAAAAAGGTACTACTCTTCAGGTTGAGTAGGACAGTTAAGAGGCATAAAAAAATAAATTGGGGGGAAAACAATTCTTCAGCTGGGAAACCAGCCAACAGGTTAGCAGGGGCTGACAACTGCTGTGGCCCACACTCCAGATTCATCAGTGGGGTACGTCACAGGAGGAGGTCATCTAGAAGCAGGGGTCATCGATTCCACGTCTGGGGTTGAGGTCACAGGTGGATCAGGAATGAAGTCATCAGGGATGAATGGCGCTTTCTTTATCCTTGATGCATGGATCCAGGAAGGTGATTCATCAGTCAGCACGGCGGTTCTGGTCACAGCAAGGACGGTAGTCGGCTCTCCATATGGTGGATCAATGGTTTTGTGACGATGCAGGGCCTTCACGAGCACTCGATCTCCTGGAACAAAACGGTGAGTAGGATCTGTGGAGAGAGGCGGGAAAGAGCAGGAGACCATTCTATGGAAATCATGCAATGTTTTAAGCAATTGAGTAACATATGCTTCTCTAAATTCATCCAGATCACCTGGTAACATTACCAGGGGACCTTGCTTAGGAATCCATGGGGTAGGAAAAGGTCTTCCCATGAGAACTTCAAAGGGGGAAAGGCCAGTGACAGAATGGGTGGTCATTCTTATTTCTGCAAGAATGGCTGGAAGGTAATCCGGCCAGTTCTTGAAGGTACCCTCAGTAGCTTTTCTAAGTTTATTTTTGATATTTCTATTTTGCCGTTCCACGATTCCGGAACTTTCCGCATGGTATGGGCAATGAAACTTCCATTGAATGGCCATTAATTTTACCAATTCCTGTGTGATCTTGGAGGTAAAGGCAGGACCATTATCTGAATCAATAGATATGGGGCATCCATATCTGGGTATTAATTCTTTACAAAGAATTTTGGCAACAGTTCTGGCATTTTCTCTTGCAGTAGGGAAGGCTTCAGGCCATCTAGAAAACTTGTCAACTATTACCAGAAGGTATTTCAGGTTACCTTTTGCAGTGGGCATGTGTGTAAAATCAATTTGGAGTTCCTGGAATGGACCATTAGCAGGCGGTAGGTGTTGAGTTTTAATTTTTGGGCCCTGTGTATTATTTCTGGCACATATAAGGCAACGAGAAAGTTGGGAATTAATCATAGCCTTAAGATTACAAACAGAAAAATGCTTAGCCATTTCGCTGTATGTGAGTTTGGGAGATCTGTGGCCAGGACCGTGAAAAGAAAAAATAAAGATTGGCGCTGCTGCAGCAGGTAAGCCAACTCTTCCTCCTTTCTCATAAATTCTAACATCAGGCGGAATTTCTTGAGACTTCACAAGACCTTCTGAGGCCCAATGATAAACATCAGCTTCAGTAGCACCTGCCTGGAGTTCTTTAAGCATCCATTTCTGGGGCAGCAGAAAAGGAGAAAGGTAGCAGGTGACAATTGGAGGGTGAGGAACAAGAGAAATGGTAGGAGATGCAAGAGCAGCAGCTTTAGACTTAGCATCAGCAAAATGATTGCCACGAGAAACAAAAGAGTCAACAGGATCATGACCTTTGCATTTAACCACAGCAAGACGAGAAGGCAATAGAATAGCAGACAGGAGATCAGAAATCAGATCAGAATGAGAAATAGGACGTCCATCAGCCGTAGTAAAACCACGGCGATGCCATAATGCACCAAAATCATGCACAACACCAAATGCATAACGAGAGTCAGTATAAATGGTGAAGGGAGATCTTTAAAAAGTTTACATGCAGCTGTTAAAGCAAAGAGTTCCGCAGCTTGCGAAGAATTTGAAGGAATGGAAGCAGATTCATGTACAATGTCAGGCAATTCAACCACAGCATAACCAGTCAGATACTGTGAATCAGAAGGACGAGAACAGGAGCCATCAACAAAGATATGACGAATATCAGGACCTTCTAGAGGAGTGTCAGAAAGATCAGATCTAGGAGAGGTCGTTAGTTGAATGAGCGGAAGACAATCATGTAATTCACGAGGCTCCTCTTGGTCTTCGCGTAGACGCAGGAGAGCGTTTAGAACAACAGAAGGACCAGAAGTGACAGAAGAGTATTTGACAGACAAATTGGACGTAGAAGTTAGTACAGTTTCATAACCAGACAAACGTTGGGAAGAAATGTGCTGGGTAGAAAGGTTACGAAGTACATGCAAGACATTGTGTTGTGTATGGAGAATCGTGTCAGTACCTAGGGTTAAGGACTGAACTGTTTCCACAGCCATGGCACAGGCAGCCAAGGAGCGGAGACAATTTGGCATTCCCTGAACAACAGGTGGCATGACTTTTGACAAAAATGCAGTTGGACGCAGTGCCCCCCCGTGGACCTGTGCAAGAACAGCCGCCATTGTGCGCCCATCCTCCCTACAGTAGAGGTGAAAAGTCAGTTTATAGTTCGGTAGCCCCAGTGCTGGTGCAGTAGCCAACAGTTCCTTTAACGTATCAAATGCAGACACCATGTCCGGAGACCAAACAATTTGGTCCGGAGCTGTGCGCGCAGCAGACGCACGAAGAACAGAGTCATAATAGGAACAGTCTGGTATCCAATGACGACAAAAGTTCACCATCCCTAGAAAGGACAACATGTCTGTTTTGGAGGCAGGACGCTTGAGCTGGAGCAGGCTCTGAATGCGGGACGGTGAGAGGACACGAGATCCCTCAGTGAGAACGAAACCCAAATATTCAACAGAGGTGGAGCAAAATTGCATCTTTTTTCTGGACACCTTGTGGCCTTCTGAGTGTAGATGGTTTAAGAGAGCAACAGAGTCAGTGTAACATGCAGCTTGGCTGAGGCTACATAGGAGGAGGTCATCCACATACTGTAGTAAGGTGGAGCCTTCCGGCGGACTGTAACTCAACAGAGTCTCACGCAGGGCACGAGCAAAAGACGCAGGACTGTCAATAAATCCCATAGGTAAAACTGACCAACAAAATTGACTACCTTCAAATGTAAAAGCCAAAATGTGTTGTGTATCTGGATGTACTGGGACAGAAAAAAAGGCATTTTTTAGGTCTATGACTGTAAAATGTGTGGAGTCTGGGGGTATGGAGGTGAGAAGGGTTGGGAGGTCAGGTACAATTGGAGAAATAGGAATTATGATTTCATTGAGAGATCTGAAATCCTGAGTAAAGCGATATCCATCTCCTTTAGGCACAGGATTTACAGGCGTGTTGTACGAACTTACAATGGGACGCAGAATGCCAGTAGCAAGGAAGCGGTGAATGAATTCCCGTATTCCTTCAACTTTAGCAGGTGACAGATTATATTGCTTGTGATAGACAGGACTTGCATATTTTTTTAATTTTGCTGAATAGGGAGAGCAGGAGATAGAACCCACATCGTATTCATCAATTGCCCATACATCCGGATGTACACACAATTCGAGATCAGGTGCTGAAAGGAAAGCACAGTGAAGAGGAGAGAAGGAATGCGAGGAAGTGTTAGATAGAGACACTGGAGAGAGAGGAGTGGGGGCTGGTGGGGGATGACATGTGCTGGGAGCAGCTTCAAAAGACAAGAATGGAGAATCCACATGTAAAGATCCAGATGGCATGCAGAGAATAGACACAGCAAGCAAAGAAAGCAAATCTCTGCCTAACAAATTAACAGGACAGGTAGGGATAACATGAAAAGAATGAAACACAGAGGCAGGAGAAGAATTTGAAGAAATAGCAATGGGTGGGGTGACAAACGTATCTGTTAGAACTCCATTAATCCCCAAAGATGGCGTCTCAGCAGGTTTAATTGACCACAAACACCACTCTATTGTAAGCGTCGAATTTGTAGCACCCGTATCCACAAGGAATGGGGTTTTATGATCCTCCAAATTAAGGATCACTAGGGGCAAATGGTCAACTGTTTCTGAAACCTGAACACATGAGATGGAGCATGCCTCTGGGCCACATCATGCATTTGATTGGTTTTGCCAATCAATCTTATGACGAGGTGGATCACAGACATTGTTAGGAGAGGTAACAGCATTGCTTGTTGGAGATCTTGGCTGGGGGTTCATAGCAGTACTGCCAATGTTCCTGGGATTATGAGGGCATTCATTACGCCAGTGATTTGGATCTCCACAAATGAAACAAGTACCTAGGGTACGTGTGGGGTGTTGAGGACGATAATAAGTCCGTTTAGGGCGAGGACCATTATTACCTGGGGGACCTGAAGAACTGTTAAAAACAGCTAACATATATTTAGAATGCTGCAGGTCAAAGCAACCAGCAGAATCTTTAACAAGGAGCCTATTATTAAGATCAATAGGTACCACTGTTGGCCAGTTATCAATCACCTGTTTAGCAATTCTCTGGGTATCATCTCTGAGATTACCCATGAGAGTTTGAGTGTAGAGGAGACCCATATCTCCATCTAATGTCATGCCGGCATCCTCCTTCCAGTTCTTGTGGAACCGGTGGACGAATTCGGTGACAGATTCTTTGGCATTTTGTTTGCATGCAATGGCTGCGACCATAGAACGTCGAGCTCCATAATTACGAGTCCATTCATCACAAACTTCTGTCCACATATCATCAATCTGGACCGATGTTTGTAAAGGCAAATTTTGGGGTGTAATAGGGGCACCTATTAGAGGAACATGGGGGGGTTGAAGTGAGAGAACACGAGTCCAATCAAAACCAGTGTCATCAGCATATCCCATGACACCGTTAATGATCAACTTGTAATCTTCCTGAGTTAATTGCAATCCTCGTGTCGCCCATTTAAGGTATTGTGTTGTCGCAGTCGGGGAAATTCTGGACTAGGAGAACCCTTAATTATCGAATTTAAGGTTCCTATATCAGGGGGCATAATAACGACATTATTTCCTGCAATTAAATAGGGCATCTGATATCTAGCAGGGGGGTTGATAGTTTTGCCAGATTGGGTCCTAGTTATTATGTTCTGAAGTTGGGGTTCAAATTGGTCAATAAAAGATTGCATTTGGGGAGAGTATCCTACACGGTTGGGTTTGGAAGTGGATACAAATGAGGATGTACTGAATTTAGACATAGGGGTTTTATTTTGCCAATCATATGTGCTAGTTTCATTTTGTTCTGTGTCAGATTCTGTTTCAACATGGGGTATTCCTACGATTGCACCTAAAACACCTATATTTTGTGTTAGGGCTTCGGGGGAAGGCAGAGGATTTGTAGTCGTTTCAATAGTTGTAATCACAGCTGCCAAAGTCTTAGGGTCAAGGCTGGGATAAAGGGAAGAGGGTTTGGGAGTAGGTTGTGAAATGGCAGGAGGAGAGGAATTGTAAGGTGGGGGATTATCTATGGACCATGATATATCTTTAGGAGTTTTAGAAATGGGGTTATATGAAGAGGACAAGTGAATCCACACTTTACCACATTCCTTCATATATTTTCTATCCCAATTTGAGTCAGGTTGGAAATATGGGAAAGCTTTCTGGTCGCCAAGACATAAGCCTTTTATCATGGACATATGATAGGAAGAGAAGCTTCCTGAATTTGGGAATGGATCAAAAGAATGCATGGCTGTAGTCCAGCCAGCGAGACAATCTATAAAGGGCGTGGTGAAATATCCGCCAGCAACACGTTGTACAAAATCGGCGGGCGTTTCAGCAGGGCCATTTTGGGGCATTAACTTCTTATTGAAGTGCTTATCTAATTTGCCCGTTGTTTTTGGATCTATATGGGAGGATTTTTTGGCACCCATATCGCAAAAAAAAAAGGCGCGGTGGAGGGGGAAGGAGAAGGGTTAGCGCAATTAAAAGGGTGAGAGGGAAAGGGTCGCAAAAATGCGCAGTTTCCTCTATTCTCACTGAGCCAAATCACAAAACAGCAATCTCCATTCTATTTAAAATCTTTTTAACTACACTATCAGGGAAAACACGCACAAATAGGAAATAACAAGTAGTCAGGTAAATAGAGATCCAATTCTCGGGGCGGGAAACTTAAAGGTATTAATCTTTTAAAATATAATACTCTTTACAACACAATTCAAATGTGAGTCACTAACTGCGGGGACTCAAACAACTGATCAAGGAAACAAAAAGAAAGGATCACTATTCTTTACCCAGACCATTGCAAAAAAATCCTATTTTTCATTCACCATCACTCAAACAATCAAATCATTCAAAATAAACTCTTGCACTATCAAATCAAATAATGCGAGTTTGAAAATTTGAACAAGCAAGTTATCTATGATGAATATTAGGTTCAATAAATATTAATAAAATAGTTATGTCACCCATACTCACCCAGATAAGTTGATTAGTTCAAATCCCACTTCTGACACCAAATTGATAGATATTCTGGCAAGCACCACAGGAATGGCCACATCCAGTGATGAGAGATAGCTGCTTTGTCACCAGACCCAGTGAGCATACAGGAACAACTCGAGTGAGAACAAAAGAACCAGGACACAAGTGCTGCCTTAAGTGGTTTCCTTTACTCTGGGGGCAAAATTCATGCCTTCAGTAGTTTTATCAAACATGGGAGCATCACAGATTCATGGATTACAAACCAATAAAGAATCAATACGTCAGCATTATAGGAAGAGGTGTTTTTTCTACTTTTGGGCAGTACCTAGACTTACACAAACATTTCCTGTACTAGCCTAGTAGGCACGCCTAAATTGACATCACAGCTATATCCTATTCTAGGAATAGAATGTTCCATAGGATGTATTTAAACAATTGACCATGGACCATGTGTATCCTTCCCTTCCTCTCGGCTGGTCAGCCTCTCATAGTTTCTAGAGGAAATTAAATTGAATAGAACATCTGCACTTCATGGTAAAACAGGAAACCAAGAGAGACCATACTCAGCATTACCTCATGAACAGATTAGGTATTTGCTGAGCAGTCAATCCGGCCTTATATATTTATATAGATATCAAATATTACTAGAATATAGAAATATGAATTCAATGAATTATCTACCATATTAAAATACCTTTCAAGGTCAACTTGTTTTTTTTCCCCCCCGCAGTGGCTGATGATCAAGGATGCATGCACTGTACTGTCACCATTTGAGGAGGCAACGAGGATGGTGAGCAGGAACAGTACATGCATCAGTGACACAATTCCTTTAGTGTTCCTGCTGGAGCACACTCTGCGGGGAATTATAGATGTGGCTCTAGAGGCAGAGCAGCGTGAGGAAGAGGAGGCCTTCCCTAGCTCTCAAGGCCCCAGCCTTTCCGCAGACAGCATTCCAGCGGGTCCTACTCAGATCAGACAGGAGGAGGATGAGGACTATTTAAGTAGTGGGGGCATTAAAGGTGGAGATTCCTCAAGGCAGGGTTTTGTGTGCCCATAAACAGAAGGGCATTTGCGTGGCTGGGAGGAGTAAGTGCACGATACGGTCATCCTCATTGACCAGGAAGACTCGGCAGCTAATGCCACCTCCAACCTACGCTGCATGGGCTCCCTAATGATGCAAAGCCTGCTAAAGGACCCCAGGATTCGTGCTATCAAGGAGAGGGATCATTACTGGTTGGCAACCCTTCTTGATTCACAATACAAGGGGAAAGTTGCAGAGCTCATCCTGCCCGCACAGAGGGAGCACAGGATGACAAAACTCGAGGACGCTCTAAAGCGAAACTTGTGTAACACCTTTCCAGGCACTGTTAGATTACCAAGTGCTGACACACGTGCTTCTGAGGCTGCAGGTGATCAGAGGAATAGTGGTGAAGGCAAGGGCCGCTTGACTGATGCATTTTTAAATTTTTTTAGTCCTCGATGCCCTGGGACGTCAAATGTAGGCACCCATTGCCAGCATCTTCACCATATGGTGCAGGACTACCTAGGGGCAAGGGCAGACCTGGATACCTTTCCAGCAGATGATCCACTGGCTTACTGGGTGTTGAGATTGGATCACTGGCCAGAATTTAGCCAATATGCTATGCAGCTACTAGGTTGCCCTTCATCTAGCGTGCTTTCCGAAAGGACGTTCAGTGCCGCTGGAGGTTTTGTCACAGACAAAAGAGTGCATCTGTCCACCGACTCTGTAGACCGGCTGACATTTATAAAAATGAATCAGTCCTGGATCAGCAGCTATCAATCCCCTGATGCTGAAGTAATGGAATAGATAGGGGATGTCCTCTTCTGCATTCACAAACCTCCAGCACTGAACTCTTCCACAATACCACAAAAGGGTTACGGTGTGAAGGCACTTGCTGCCATGAAAGGCACAATATTTGGCTGCACTGAGGCCTGTATGGTTGTTAACACCCTAAGGAGTTAAAAGTGTTTGGCGCTATAATTGATTAACAATAAACAATTAGACGATTGTGCCGCTCACCACAGGTGTGTCACTCACCCCCAATAATAGAAAAAATACAAACTTAATTGCAAGGGAGCGCAGTTGATGTCACAATTTCTTAATTAATCAATATGTGATCACTATAAAAGAGAAAATCAACTAATTGCGCAGTATTGTTGTACACATGAATCAATATACACACAGAAAAAAGAGAATCACTCACAAACAAAGAGCCTGTAGGCTCGTTTGTGTTTGCTTTTAAGCCTCTATGGGGGGCTTCTCCCATCAATCAGATTGTAGCTTGATGTAGTCAGATGGTATATACTTGAAACCTCAGCAAAGAGATAAAGGACAGTACATAGCACAACACCAATGGGAGACAGATGGCAATATGTTATACACCAATCTACTCACAAATTCATGAGCCTCCCGATAAGTGGCTCAGTAAATGGGCTTTGGACCACTTAAGGATGGTCCCACCTTTGCACAGGATCCCCAATATTGAATGTAGTCGATATCAGCAAGATGAGTTAAAAGGGGGTTTTATTACAAATAAAATTGATAGGAATAAAATAATGTAAAATAGGCTCCAATTTCCGATTTCCGAAACGCGTTTCGCTTGCTCAGGCTGCAAGCTTCATCAGTCGGGTAGCCTTTCTTATGTGGAGTGTCCATATTTAAGGTAAACATGGGCCAATAGGAGCTGTAACCTCCGCGTGCGTGTCACTCACCGATCTGTGGTTCATTCACTCGCGGGCGATGGTTAGTGACGTACTTCCGTTTCCGGTTTTCAGGGCGATCGTGATCCTTGTATCCTAATTTCATTTGCGCATGCGTCAGTCCACAATAGAGAGCGATAAACATATACCTCCGATCTTGTACCCGCCCACATAGCCCCAAAACATGACAGACATAACTATCTTATTCTGGAGGCCATTTATCTGTAATAAAAAGATCTGTTAGACATCACAGCCGATTATATATTAACATGTAAAGACATATTGGCAAGTTCAACTTCCAATTTTGTTTGTTCCCAGTTGTTATGATTCATAGTCTCTTCGGAAAGAGGAGTAGATAAAGCTATTGACTAGTAGAAATAAAATAAAATAAAAATAAAAATAAAGATAAAAATAAATATAAAAATAAAAATAAATATAAATATAAATATAAAAATAAAAATGAAAACAAAATTATAATAAAAATAAAAATAAAATAATCAATAGAATATACAGATAGTGAACTTTTTACACGACTCTAACCAAAGATCTTATCTTAGAAAGTGGCAGACCTCAAAGTCTACATTCAGCCCATTAGGGATTAGTGTGTCTAAGTGATAAATCCACCGCATTTCGTTCTTTACGAGTTTTGCACCCATATCAACTCCCCTCCAGTCACGTTTCACCTTCTCTATACCCATAAATTGTGTGTTGTTCGGGTTACATCCATGTTGGTCTTTGAAATGAGATGAGACACTATGTCTGTCATATCCCCTAACTATGTTGCAAAGATGTTCATTAATTCTAATATAAAGTGGTCGAGATGTTTGTCCCACATATTTTTTCCCACATGGACATTGTTTTAAATAAACAACCTTCTTAGTATGACATGTTATTAGATCCTTAATTTTATACTCTGGTCCCTTAGTCCCTGCTTCAAACTTCTTTATTGTTCTTTTTTTATTTCCAGTTTTTCAACATGAGATGCATTGGCCACAACCATAGAAACCCGGAGTCAGACCAAAAGG
This sequence comes from Leptobrachium leishanense, assembly GCA_009667805.1. Lineage (NCBI taxonomy): Eukaryota > Metazoa > Chordata > Amphibia > Anura > Megophryidae > Leptobrachium > Leptobrachium leishanense. The sequence continues at coordinate 295,890,580 of CM019063.1, read as the reverse complement.
GTGTTGTGGTACACATCTATTTTTGATATGGTTTCTGACTAGATTGCTACTAAGGTTGTGTCCCCCTCTAAATATTATTTGCATTTATCCGGTAAGATGCTATTAAGGATAGTGTCATTGGTTAAAATTGACCAATACTTTTCTATGGATCGCTTAATAGTTTTATTACCTATATTATACTCCATAATAAAAGGAACACTTTCGAGTTCTTCTGTCTGTCTTGGTTTGTATTGTAGTAATGTGTCCCTACTTATTCCTAGGATCTCTTGCTTCATATCATCCAAGAATTGTTGCCCATAACCTTTTTCTTTAAAATCATCCAATAATTTATTTGCTTGAACCAAATATTGCTCTTCTTCAGTGCAATTCCTACGTATCCTCAGAAGCTGTCCTTTTGGGACAGCTCTAAGCCACGGAGGGTAATGGCCACTGCTGGTACGAATATAGCCATTGACCTGAACAGGTTTAAAGAACGTTTTAGTCTTAACCTTGCCATCCTCAATGTATATACTGAGGTCGAGGAAGTCCACCTGAGTGTCACTCACATTAGAGTCTAATCTTATTCCTAGTTCATTACGGTTTAGGTGCTCCAAAAATTGGTCCAACTCCTCCCGATCACCCCTCCAAATAATTAGTATATCATCTATATACCTCCTATAGAGGACGAGGTTAGGCCCCCAGCCATGCCCTGCCCATACCACACTGGATACCCAGTGGGCCATGAACAGATTAGCATAGCTGGGGGCGAACCTCGTCCCCATAGTATTCCCTTTGCACTGAAGATAATTCTCGTCCCCATACCAAAAATAATTATTCCTGAGTATCAAATCAATACCTTTGATTATATATTCGATCTGCTCTATCTCAAAATTCCCCGATTCTGTTAGGAAATATTGTGCTGCATCACATCCAGCTTTATGTGGAATTATTGTGTAGAGTGAATTTACATCACATGTAGCCAATATATAATTAGATTCCCACTTTATATCCCTGATAATCTGTAAAGTTGTAATGGTATCTTTGAGGTAGGCAGGGGTCTTCTGTACTAATGGCTGGAGTAGATGGTCCACATACTCAGATATTCTACAGGAGATTGAATTAATACCCGATACGATTGGGCGGCCAGGTGGATGTTCTTTATTTTTATGCACCTTGGGGAGGTAGTAGAATACAGGTATACGTGGCAAATAGATTTTAAGGTATCGATATTCATTCTCATTAATAATACCACTATCCTTCCCTCGCTGTAAATATTCATGAAAGATGTTTTTAATTTGTTCAGTGGGATCTCTTTCTAATTTAATATATGTGTGGGAATCATTTAGTAGCCTATTTGCTTCCTGGTTGTATTGTTCTTGATTTAATACCACTACCCCCCCCCCTTTATCTGCGGGCTTTATAATCAAATTGGTATCTTTTTCTAGTTGTTTAAGTCCTTCGTACTCTTCTTTAGTTAAATTAGTGGGTTTGGTATATTTATTCCTCATATCTGACTTCCTAATATCCCTCTGGACCATTTGGTCAAAGGTGTCGATCTCTTTCGAGGTCATATGTCCAGGATAAAATTTTGATTTGTCTTTTAGTGTAGTATGTATATATTGATTATTGGATGTTATTGATCTCTCTATAGGGGTTTTGGCAAAAAAAGTTTTAAACAGAGTTTTCTTTTAAATTTTTGTAGATCAATGAAGGTATTGAAGGTGTCTCCTCTCTGATTGGGTACATACTTCAATCCCTTATTTAGAATCCCTATTTGGCCTTGGGTTAAATTTTGTCCACTTAAGTTAAATACTCCTATTGGTCTCTCAGTCTTCCCCTTTTTTCTTCTCTGAACCAGCTGACCTCCTCTGCGTCCTCTTCTCTTAATGTTCTCTTTCCAGTGTTCCTGATTCCCCTCTGTATTCCTGTTCCCTGCATCGTATCTCTGTATTTTTCTCTGAGAGGGGTGACCTATTCCTAAACCTTCTTCCTCCCCCTGGTGAAAAACCTCATCTTGATCCCGATGTACCAGGGGCAAATATCTATTGTGTGTGGATATGGGATAGGATTTAGGGGTATTACGGTTAAGGACCCGATGTTTATCATACATTGATTGGCCCATATTTGCTTCTTTTTCATAAGTATTGATCTCTCTATTCCCTGTATTCATTCTATACGAACCACGTCTCATATGGGGAGGAATTCCACCACTCCCCCTTCCTCGTGCTTGGGGATTGGTGAGATAATGGTTACCGGAAGGTTTCTGGTGTAGAGTATACCCTGTCTGGGAACCATTTATTTTGGTTGATGGTTCTTCCTTATGGCTTAATGCCCTTCTGTATGTTCTAGGTTGGTATCCATTGGTCTGATCTATTGATTGTTGATTAGAGGAATCCTCTTCTAGCTGAACAGCTCGTACACCTTTCCTACTCCTAAAATGTTTTTCTGTGCAGTGATTATTGAATATCCAAACTTTGTTACTAGTGTAATCCCTCACGTCGCGTAAATATTTACTGCGTTTCTTCTCCTTAACCTCTTTCTCAGCTTTTTCTAAACTTCCTTCAATATTTCGCATCAGTAACTCCTTCTCCTGAGGGTTCACAATGCTACAAAGCTGATTATATATAGTCTCAATCTCCATATTTAGTTCTACTAGTAGAGTACCTCAGTGACGTGCGGTGAGGTCAGTGGCTGGTGAGGCACTGGCTAGTATCAGAGCCAGATATACACAGGGTTACGCAGTCGAAATTTACGCATTTGATTATCGTTATATAGGAGAATGGAGTTTCACTATTTATAAAGTTCACATCTTTTTTATTTTTACAGCTAAGAGCATGCACTTACAATACTGACTAATAGAGGGCACTATTACAACTCTTACTGTAAAAAAATGTTTGCATACAGGTTTTAATCTTGTAAGAGCATGCACTTACAATTCTGACTAATAGAGGGCGCAATTACACACATGCTGATTGTTGAGCTCTGCCTCCCTCCCCCACGACTGACGAGGACAGTCACATGACTGTCCTGCGTCAATCAATCCATGGGGAGCTCTGCCTCCCATGGGGGGCGTTTTTTTTAAAAAAAAGAAGTGCTTGAGACCAATGGAGCTTTCCCATCGGCTCAAGCTTTCAATTGCTCTCATTGCTTCTGGTGGCACAAAAGAGCATAGAACCAGCTTGAGCTTCGCATGTAGCATTCAGCTGCGCATATTGCGTAGGCTAGGCTGGCTCAGTGCTGCCCCTGCTGTCTGTGTAGTGAATCTCTCACACACACACACAGCAACTGAAAGTGCAGTAGAAAAAAAAGCGAAGGACAGAGAGAAGAAGCAAGCACAGCGAGGGAGCGTGGAGCAGGTGAGTATGAGAACGTTTTTCAATAAATAAAATGTAATTTACATTTTAAATATACACATCACACATGTCATTACAGCACAATGACCACATTAAGTTTATGGAATGGCCATGACCCCTGACTGCACGTCCCTGGAGTACCTCTTCTAGCAGTAATTACTTCCATTGTTGTACGGGAAAAGCTTTCTAACATATCACACCAAATTTCCATAAATGCATCATTTATCATTTCTGGTGATGGGTCTTTTAGCCACCTCAAGCCACCTTATTTTTAATTTTTATTATAATTTTGTTTTTATTTTATTTTTATTTATTTATTTTATTTATATATTTATTTTTATTTTTATTTTTATATTTATTTTTATCTTTATCTTTATATTTATATTTATTTTATTTTATTTCTACTAGTCAATAGCTTTATATATTCCTCTTTCCGAAGAGACTATGAATCATAACAACTGGGAACAAACAAAATTGGAAGTTGAACTTGCCAATATGTCTTTACATGTTAATATATAATCGGCTGTGATGTCTAACAGATCTTTTTATTACAGATAAATGGCCTCCAGAATAAGATAGTTATGTCTGTCATGTTTTGGGGCTATGTGGGCGGGTACAAGATCGGAGGTATATGTTTATCGCTCTCTATTGTGGACTGACGCATGCGCAAATGAAATTAGGATACAAGGATCACGATCGCCCTGAAAACCGGAAATGGAAGTACGTCACTAACCATCGCCCGCGAGTGAATGAACCACAGATCGGCGAGTGACATGCACGCGGATGTTACAGCTCCTATTGGCCCATGATTACCTTAAATGGTCCACCCCTGCATTCTTCCACAATACCACAATACCACAGAGGGGTTACTGTATGATGATACTTGATGGCCTGGCATTAAAGGCACAATATCTGGGTGCACTGACGCCCATTAACAGATAAAAAAAACACTTTTCAATATAGGACCACATGGTCCACCCCTGCACTCTTCCACAATACCACAGAGGGGTTACTGTATGATAGTACTTGCATGCCTGGCACTAAAGGCACAATATCTGGGTGTCCTGCCATTGACGCCTGTATCAGATTCATATCCTCAGAGGGGTTACGGTGTGACGGCACTGTTGCCGACGCTAAAAGCCCAATTTTAATGCACCTATTGTTACTTTCATCCAAAGCCTGCATAAGTTTCACAATAATTTAGCCAAAAAAAACACTAAACTTTTTCTGCGCGTCCTAAAATGTCTTTTGCCGCCCAAAGCAGTTGTTTATGGATAGATTAAAGGAAAAGCATTTACCGTCATATGAAACGTAATTTTTGTTTATTTTTAAGTGTTTCTATACATCCTAGAAATCCGTCACTTCCCGGGCAGGTTATGGGGACCTCGTAGGCACAATATTTGAGGGAATTTTTCGTTTTTATTTTTAACCCTTATTTCATGGAAAACTCACTGTCCCTTTAAAAATGTTTTCTTTAAAACTTTTTGTCCTTGTTTCCTGTCCCCCAGGGCGCTACCCGGACCCCCATACATCTTTTATGGCAAATATGTAGCATATATGCCCTCTTGGAGGGCACTCTAAAAAACCGAATTTTCAGCCCCATTGACTTGCATGGGGGTTCGGGTTCGGTCCCGAACAAATGGGAAGTTCGGTTCGGGCTCGAACTGAACTCGGGGAGTGTTCGGCTCATCCCTATTAATCAGCACTGGGACATTGTAATCCAGCGCTGATTAACGCTTTGCGCTCCCTATACTTAACATGGGGAGCGCAAAGTGCAGTGACCTCGCGCTGAGAAGCGCAAGGTACCAAACGCAAATGTTTTTTTTAACCCGTTTGCGTTTGGATCTTAATAGCCTGCAAATACCGCAGCTAACGGTAGTGCTCACGCAGGTGAGCGCTACCATTAGCGTTAGGTATGTAATAGGGGCCTTCATGTATAAAACATGGCAAGAAAAAAGGTTGTCATTTGCGTTCACCAATGTAGCTCCATGCAAAACAATACACAATCAGAGGTTTTGGTTTACTGGAATGGCCATAAAAGTGTAAGCCCACCCACCACGTCATGGCACATCTGGGTCAGGTGAGCCCTACCTAATGAAACCAAGACTACTGTAACCTCCTTCTCTCTGGCCGTAAGAGATCCAAGATTCTCCCTCTGCAGTCCGTTATGAATTACTGTGCTAATCTCACCCACCTCAACTCTCTCACCTCGCCCCCTTTTCAATCTTTAGAATCCAATTCAAAATACTGGTACTCACTTACAAAGCTCTCCATAACTACACCCCTGCCTACATTTCCTCCCTTATTAGCAGGTACATCCCGTCCAGACCATTTCACTCTGCCAATGATCTGGTGCTGGAATCCACCCGAAGAAAGTATGACCTCATGGGGAATGGTGCCAGTGATAACATGTATGATTAAGGCCTCTAGGCTAAAACGTCACTGATTTGTGGGGTTTGCAGTGTGACGTGGGTGCGGCCACAAAATGGCTTCATTCATCTGAAATAAAAGATAAAATATCATGGGGGAAAAACAATGCACCCCCAACACAAGAAATATTGAAATATAGTTTAAAAATATAGGGCCCTATTACAATCTTCACACATACATTTGCGCCCGCGCAAAAACGCATTAACGCGAGGGGCAAAACTCTTTACGCTGAACGTCGTATTACAATGTCAGCGCAACAAGCGCGCGTATGCGTCTACCTCGAGTGAACCTGCGCAAATGCTGCGTGAGCTTACTGTACGTCGCGCGTCCTATACTTAAAATTGTGAGCGCAAATGCGTTTGTGCGCTGGTACGTGGATTGTATTACAATCTATGCGCAGGAATGAACGTATAGACGTTGCGCGCATAATTTTAGCAACTCCTAAAAGCTGGTGTTAATGGCAAATTCTGTCAACCTGGCCGAAACCAAATATACCAGCCCAAAAAAAAAAATGCAGCAAAGTATAGTTACACATTCTAAACATACCAAACCAATAAATTTGAGAAGTTGTGTGTGCATTTTTTATTGATGCAGCATACAGTATATGCGCAGATTGACTTTGACAGGTGGAAAAAATTAATGTGAGATAATTGTGGTTCTTAATTCTGATTGGCTGAATCGCGTAAAATAAACAGTCTGCACACTGATTTCTGCGTGTGACGTTGTTGCGCGCGCGTTTGTGCGCATCCGTTTTACGTGCGTTATTGCTCGACAGATGAAAAAATGTGCGAGGATTGTAATTCCAGCGTTGATTTACGCGCATTAACGTTTAATGCTGGGTGCACAAATTCACGCGTTGCGCGAGCGCTTTAACTCAAACATTGTAATAGGGCCCTTAATATCTGATAGATATTGTAAAGATGTTGGCTGATAATTTCTTCACTGTTGTTGCCCTGCTTGTTTATATTCTGACCAGTTTTCTGTACACTTTGTTTTCCTTAGTCATTTGTTGTCCTTAGATAGATATATATTTGCCAATTTATTATTAATTTATTTAATATATCTGAACCTCTTTCTTCCTTATTAATGTGTGGGAATATTTCTTTTGGTTGTCTTTATTGTATGGAAACCTCTTCTAAAGTTAAAAAGCCACATTTTCAAACTATTCAGTGAGTCACAATCATAAAGGTAAGAGTTTCTTTCTTTAGCTTTTGAGAGTGCTGCTTTTGACTATATCTCACCTACAATTTCAGTCATGTAGATCAACATGGATATCCACGCCCCCATAAGAGAAGTGACAAGACCCCCTAGAGGTTTTTGATGAACAGGCCCTATTTTTAAATGCATGTGTGCTATACAGTCAGTGTAATTTTCCACAGTTGGAACTCAGAAGAGAAAAAAACAACAACTTAAAATTTAACTATATGTAGCGCTGCCTTAAAAATGTGCTTTGGTGTGCTGGACTATGGCTGCCACAAGGGGGAGATAGTGCTGGAGACACTTTGGATTATGCTGGACAAAGCGGACTCCATCTCCCAGCACCCTTGGCATGAGGACAGGAAGTGGGTTAAACAAAGCAGAGGATATACATCGGCAGCCACGGGTTTGGCGTGTGGAGTGTGAGCGGAGCAACGAGAGGTGTAGGATGCACGCTGGAATCGTCAAGGATCACAACCAGGCCAGAGTGCGGACGCTGCTTTATTCGTGCTGGAGATCGGGACGGAGATCGTGCTGTCAACTACATACTCATCCCTGAGAGATTTGGAGGACAAGCTGGTTCCGGCAGGACCCCGAGTTAAGAGGCCGCGACGATCGAACGGGAGTGCAGGCGGTGGATCATTTGTTCCAGTTGCGGAGATTCGGCAAGCGGAGAGCAGATTCGTTGGCACACAGAGTCCCAGTTCAACCCGGAGAAGATCCTTTGGTCGAGGCATCGAGTGCTGGACAGTTTGTTCGACGGATGGGTGAGAGGCCTCCAGGCCCACGGTTCCGAAACGGAAACGCACACTTGTTATATTGCTTCAATTCACAGGGCCCTAACGGTGACTAGTCGAAGTTGAACTGGCCAGTTGAACACAGTACCCAGGTACCCTAGTCACCACATATATATATATATTTTTGAGCCATTTCACGGGACATACACTCCAGAACTGAGGGGGTTAACCGTTTATTTTCTGCTGTGTGTTTTTCCCGCGTTACGAATTTCTGTCATTCAAATACCGTATATGTGCATTATATGCTGCTTTATTGGGATCAGTAAAGTATATAATATAGAAAATCCACAACAGTGCTGGTGTATAGTGATTTCCTGGTGCGGTGAGACTATCCTGGGGTTAATCAGCGGCTCCTCCGGGGGTGAGCGCTACATATATATCATAGATAGACCTGAGGTAAATTTTGTCCCTGATGAAGTTGGTTGTAGCCCCGGATGCATTGGATAAAGGTTTAGCTGTACATTTTCTTTATTTTTTACACTGAGCTAATAAATAAAAATTTTTGCAGAACTGCATTGATGCCCACAATTTTCCTGCTGCTCTTGCTGTTGCGAGTGCCTCCTGATTCCAGGCGGGATAATATCCAATATTGATATGCAATTTATTGTCTTATTTCTTATTATTGCAATTGATAAAGGAGCCAGCAATATATATACTGTGTGCGAATTGTATTGCGCTGTATTTTGTATTTTTTGTCTTATATGTAGATATACTCCTATTGATCATTTATGTTACCTGTGCATTGCCTGTCTTGGTCGAATCCCGGCCGGAGCACCTCTCCAGTAAGTGTCCTTGGGCAAGACACCTAACTGTACATACTTGCCTACCATACAATATCAGCTGTGGAGTCCAGTGGTAACGTCTACCTTTCGAGGGTGGAAAAGCAAGTCAAAATACTAGAGATGTGCGTTTCGTTTCTGTCGGAATCAAAATTTGGACGAAATTTACCTGATTCATATTACAAGATCACTTCCGAAATACGAATTGGATCCTTACGAAACAAAATGAAATACAACAAATCCTAAAAAATAAATTATAAAAAAAAGATTTTTTGCTGCAAGTGAATAGAATAAACCGTTGAATAAATATTTAATAAAGACTGAGAATATTTTTTACATTTAAACCTATGGGATTATTTTGTATGGCTGGTATTTTTATTGTAGTACTGGCTGTATTTTATTTTGTATAGCTGGTATTTATATCCCTAAAAATGTCTAATAAATTCTAAAAAATAAATAAATAAATAGACTTTTGCTGCAAACGAAAAGAAAAATGTAAATGGTTGAACAGTGGTGACTCTAGGAGCAATATATAGGCACATACGATACCACAGTCAAAACCGGGTAGGCACTAATAATTTTTGCCACTAAAATCATACCACTGAATAAACCTAGATAAGTATATATAATTAATAATCCATAATCCCAGAGTAATGTGATGCAACGATACATAAATTCAATATTTTATTTGCCGCAATTCGGCGGTTTTTGCCGACGTCCGATAACTGCTTCAGCAACTCCAATTTTTGCAAATTACGGTGACCATTCGCTAAATAGTAATAATTTTCAGTGAAATTGATTCCCCAAAATGTGACAAAAAGTAAAGGATCGAAATATGAATAGACCCTTTAGTTTCTATCATCCATAACAACCCCTAAAATGCCATAAAACCAGGTAAATACAATAAAATAATAAACAGTGTGGCATGTAACCTATCCATTAACCCCTAAAATGCCATTTATCAAGGGAAAACATTAAATGAATAGACCGAGACATGTAGCCTACCCATTAACCCTGAAAATGCCATTAATCAAGAGTAAACATTAAATGAATAGACTGTGGGGCATGTAGCCTATCCCTTAACTCCTAAAATACCAGTTATCAAGTGAAAATGTGAAATATATACACTGTTAGGCATGTAGCCTGCCCATTAACCCCTAAAATTCCATTAATCAAGGGAAAACATGAACTGTATACAATGTGAGACATGTAGCCTGCACATTAACTCCTAAAATGTTGTTAATAAATAAAAAAATAAAATGTATACTGCGAGGAATGAAGCCTGCCCATTAACCCTTAATATACAACTAAACCAAGGCAAAACCAAAAGTAATAAACATTGTAATATATAGTCTGACCATTAACCCTGTCACTGCTGAGCCATTTCCACCCTGTGGAATTTTTTTTCATTTTTATTTTATTATTTATGATTTTATGTTTACACTAAATATGGTCATTTTGTTTATCATTGGAAAGGTCAGATTCTGCTCTTTCCAATGACACCTGGTTTGACCACGTACGACGCACGGGGCCGGAGATACATCGGTCCGAAAAGTAGGGGGAAACTGGAAGCTGTATTCTGGTGGGGGCGCACATGGGGCAAGGAATAACCTAGGGGGGGGGGCAATTGCTTCCCTGCCCCTCCCCAGAGATGCCTATGTGGTTGAATAAATATTTAATAAAAGGGGGATTTTTTTTTTAAATTGAAACCTGTAGGATTCGCCTGATTAAACTTGTCGAACGTTCCACCGAAAATCAGGGTTAGACGCTAGGGTTAGAAGCTAGGGTTAGAAATTAGAGTTATAAATTAGGGCTAGAAGGTGGGGTTAGAAGGTAGGTTTTGAAATTAGGGTTAGAATTTCTAACCCTAGCGTCTAACCCTAATTTCTAACCCTAGATTTTCTGTGATTCGTTCCACAGGTTTAATCAGGTGAATCGTATAGGTTTCAATATAAAAAAATCCCCTTATTTCTTAAATATTTATTCAACTGTTTATTATTTTCAGTTGCAGCAAAAAAGTCTCTTTATTTATTTATTTTTTTAAGCATTTTTCAGGGAAGAAAATAGCCTTGTTTTAGGAATCAAAAAATGACAAAATAATCTATATTTTTTTTAGGATTTTTAAGGAATTCAAACACTTTTTGCTGCAAATGAAAAGAATAAATGGTTGAATAAATATTTAACCACTTGGCTGCTATGGACGCGCTCAGCGCGTCCAGCCAAGTGGTTCTCCTGTGCTACGGACGCGCTCAGTGCGTCCGAGTACAGGAGGCAGCAATCCGCTGGATTCCGGTGGATTGCTGCGCCCCCCCGGTGCGGGCTGACATCTTGGAGGTCAGCCCAGCACTCGGGAGCCCGGCGGGGACATTAGATGTCATCGCGGTGACGCGATGACATCTAATTCAGGCCCCCCCGCATGTGCGGAGGAGGCGCCTGAAAGGGAGGGGGGGGAGGTCCTTCAGACCTCTCTCCCTCCCGATCACCGGGGAGCAGGGGGTTAATACAGGCACCGCTTGGAAGGGCACAGCCTGCCCTTCCAAACGGTGGCTGTCATTAACCCCTGGGGAGCCGGATCACGAATCGGCGCTGAAAAGCGCCGGTTTGTGATCCTTTCCCGGAGCTGGCCGACATCTTGGATGTCTTGCTATGCACGATGACGCCAGTCCTGGAGTTAACCCCTAGCTGCCACCAACAGTGGAGATAGGGGGTTCCAATGAACCCCCTATCTCCCGATCCGTGGCAGCTAGGGGTTAAGGTTTGGTACTGTTGGATTGGCCAGAGCATGGCCGTTCCAATGATACCAAACACGACTGTGAAAAAAGTTTTTTAAAAAAAATAAAAATTAAAAATAAAAATAAAAAATATTTTAAAAAAATTATCAAAAAAAAAATAAACAAGTTTTTTTTTTTTTGGTTTGTTAATGCAGCAATATTGTTCCCATTTCAATTATAATGTGAACAATGATGCTGCACTAACCATTTTTGTATGCGGTGCGTTTGTTAAAAATCGCGTAATTTTCCCCAAAAAAAATGTAACGAGACCCCATTTCTAATTTTTTTAACAAGCGCACCCCATACAAAATATATCCGCAATTGATCGCATGTTAAAATGTAAAAAAAATACACTTTACACGTTGTAAATTATTGAAAATTCATATTTTATTGCATTTTTTGTTATAATATACAGACAGGTCATGACGTATACATATAATAATGACATATTATGAATCTGCCGAGTCTGACGGAAAGAACGATATATAATATGTCTGGGTCATATACTAAAACAAGCCTTCAAACACGTTTAAACATATTGAGCAAAACCGGTAAAAATGACCTCAGCACAGAGGCGTGAAACGCCTCAGCAGCGAAAGGGTTAATAAAAACTGGGAAAAAATTTTTACATTGAAATTTATGAGATTATTTTGTATGTTTGGGATTTTTATTGTAGTACCGGCTATAATTTATTTTATCACTGGCTGTTATTGTCTGGCTGGTATTTTCTTTTAGTAGCGGCTGTAATTTATTTTAGTACCGGCTGTATTTTATTTTTATTTTATCACTTGCTGTTATTTTCATTGTAGTATCGGCTGGTATTTTCTTTTGGTACCGGCTGGTATTTTTATTGTAGTATCGGCTGGTATTTTATTACTGGCTGGTATTTTCATTGTAATACTGGCTGGTATTTTCATTTTAATGTATTACCAGCTGGCTGCTGTCCTTGGTGCTGAAATATATTTCAGCACCAAGGACAGGGGGACTACGTATCTTTTATTTGTAACCCTAATCGAAGTAATTAATTAATCCATTTCACATTCCAAAATAACTAATAAAAACAAAATAAATAACTAATAAAAAACTAAATACAAAATAGCTAATAAAAACGAAATACGAAGCAATCCAAAATACAAAATACTGACCATCCAAACTAACGAATAGGTCCAAAATACGAATCGCGATAACATAATGAAAGAACCGGGAAAAAAAACGGAACGAAATGATCCAAAACAAAACGAAACAATTTTCAAAATACCATTCAGCACATCCCTCCAATACAACGGTGGAGAAGTCTCGACTTTACAAGAAGCGGGTTCAACCTAACCACCAGGTCGCTGCTCTACAATCTTGGAAAGACGATCCAATCCCACGCAGAAGACACCACCAACGAGTGTCCTTGGGCAAGACACCTAATGATATGGATGCGCCTACATCACAAAATACATGTACATCTCATAGATTGTAAGTTCCCTTGGGAACAGGGTCCCCCTGAATCAGGTCTCTCATCATCCATGTGCGGTAGTCTGATGTATCAACTCCTCGTACACTAATCTTGTAAAGCGCTGCAGAATTTGTGGCGCAATATAAATAAAGGATAATAATAAAAGATGGAAAAGTTCTTAATTTCTAGTAGAAGAGATTGTTAAAAAGCTACTCATCACCACAGAATGTCAAAATCCAGAGAAGAAGAAGGCTTCCTTTCAGGGAGGAATGATGAGACTGTATCTTTGATATAAAAAGGATTTCAAATTCTGGGTTGATTGTCCCAAGTGTGATGCTGCATAATCTTGTTTGGCCTGCCCTGAGGCAGCTGCTTGTCCTGATCCCTTGGACAGGATATTGGATAACAATTTATCTAAAACTTACATTACTTCAAGTATAGCTTGTCACCCAGCTGTTGCAGTATTCTTTGTGGTCAGAGCTCTTCAGGTTTAAATTTCAGGTATTGAGAAGGATCTGAACTGGCAGTTTGAAGGGAGACAATCACAGAATAATCTTAAATTGTCAACAGATTTTTTTAGCAGTAGCTTCAACGATGTGTTCAGATGCTTATCCCATACTTTGGTTCTTTCAGTTGCTGCCAGAAGGGCATTGTGATTGAAGCTATGGAAGATGGGCATTCACAGAACATTTTTTGTGGCTTCCGTTTTGAAGATGACATGCTTTTGGATGTCAACTTGAAGATATCATCAAGAAGACAGCTGAAGGAAGTAGATTCTTTATTCTGCAAGGGAAAAGATCTCCTCATGCTACTTCTTAGCTTTCTGAGAAATATCGTTTTAGAGATAGAATGTCTTCTCTACCTACTTTTCAGTTCAAACCACGTTGCCTTCAACTGCAGAAAAATGACTAACCCTAATACAATTCCTCCTTTTTTTACTTATTCAAAATGCAGTTAATTTCATACCTCAATTCAGACAGACTGCCTCTTAAAGAAGAGATTTTTTTTACAGTTTTCACTCTGATCTTCTTGGTTTCCAAGGTGACTGGAGGATTTGACCTCTATCTAGACTGTCACTCATCTAAGGAATGGCTGTTGTCCATAGAAATGGCTTGTCAACCCAGTCAGCTATCTCCCTCACAGACAATCACTTATCTAGGAGCATGGTTCTTACTAAGTGAAATGTAGTCCCAACAATATCCTGTAAATTCTAGCAAAGAGATGGATGCAGGCAAGAATGTTCTCTTCTGGGCTCCATGTTCTCGAAAATCTAGTTAGTATAGTGGGTTCGATAGCATCTCAAACCCCTCAATGGACATCCTTTTTCAGTAGACTGAATCAAGATTTCACTCAAATTATATTAGATTCCAAAGAAATTGGTCATGCCTTTCAATGATGGCTAGATTGTTTCAAATTTCAGACTGTGTTTCCCTTATCAGAACTGAAATAATCTTTCTAAGAGCAGATCTGCAAGCAGGGTTAGGATGCATAATTTCAAGAACAGTTGAAAAAGGCCGGGGACATTCTGGAGCTTAAATACATTGTGGAGGAACAAAGAAGCGGTTTCTGAAGCCATGTGCAGTTTATTGTAGGAGTGAAGTGTGCCATTTTAGTGAGGTGGACAATTACGACCATAATGACTGTATTACCCTGACAATGCTGAAATGAAGTCTGTGAATAACTGAGAACAGGGATGTGTAGGTACAGGTAGAGGTTGCAGCAAACCTGACATTTTGGCAGTGAAATTCTTGCACCGCGTGCAGGGCGCCTGCATCCACCCGATGACATCACATGTCTAGGCCTGTTCCACCAAAAGTGTGGATGGAATGGAGCCATGGTGCCCAATGCCCTGAGGCAGAACACGGAAGACCCGCGAGAAGCAGCACCAGGTCCCAGGTTGCCTCCAGCACACGCCGAGGCCCATCTCGCCCATTGTTTACAGAACAGAGCTGAAGCACCTTGAGCCCAGTGACAGAAAAGAGGAGACCCATAAGAAGCAGAGCCGGGTCCCGGGATGCCTCCAGCCCCCGAGCCACCCGCTGGAGTTTGCTGTGCCGACAGCCGTCCGGTTGAGTGCCTCGGTCGGCAGCGTGACACCAATAATATCATGTACAAAAAAATGTGTCATATATGCTCAACCCTGTGTTGCCTACGGAAAATATTACATTTTTGGTTTACTTTTCAATGGCCATTCCAAGCATTAAGTCTACGCGCCACCAAAAGGCAAATCTCCTAGGTGGGTCAAAACAAAAAAGTGCAGAAATCAACAAAGAAATGTGAATAATATTTTGTGAGAAAAATTATAAACTCTAAAGTGCCTTGTAAAGAGAAAACATCTCAAATAAACAGTGGTGCTCACCCCTCTCCTCTTAGATTGTAAGCTCGAGCAGGGTCCTCTCTCCTACTGTTCTGTGTGTTTAACTTATATGTATGTTTGTTATTCTGTCTCGCCCATTGTACAGCGTTACGGAACTTGTTAGAACTTTATAAATACTTGTAACTGTAACTAGCTCTAGAAAGTTTACATGTCAAACAATAATGGCTGGACATCACATAAAAAGCCACAAGAAGATAAAATGAGAACTGCGTGCTCAGATAGCCTTTTAAGTACGGTATTTTAAGAAATCCGTATTTAATGGATAGCTCTAAACTACAGAAAAAGCCATATGCACATCTTGTAAGTAAAATTTGTACTGCTTGATTACAGAAGTGAATTTGGTACTCCGCAATCATTTTGCCTCTGTGTGATTCTAGACTTTAATCCTCATTTGTTATAACAAGTTATAACATCTGGAAATGTGTCCTGCAAGCCTGGGATGAGACCAGACATGGTCGTCATTCAGCAAAGCGGGGATTCTCTTCATTTGGTGAATGTGCCTCATTTGTTTTAAAAACAGTTTTCAGTAAGCTATTACTTTTGTTTTCAGTTCATGTTTATTTCAAAAACCATTTTGAGGGAGATAGAAGTCTCTGAATATTTCCATATCAATCTCTCATTCTACAGAGTTTGATGTATGACTTGAAAAAAATAAGAAAGCGAAAAATAAAGAAAAACCCACCAGCAACTTTCCCAAAGCTTTTATTTCCTTGCTGTGGTTGCATAATGCATGAGAGATCTAGCAGGCTGCATTAAAAGTTTCAATCCATTTATTTTTGAATAATTACAGTAATATTTGTATCTGGCATTCTGCAAACAATTAACCCTGTTCCCATGGAGATCAAGTAGGTCAGCTTGGATGTGTGGCAATGCTTACACTTTGACAGAAATACAATCGATAATCCACATCGTACTAATTTTTCCTTTGTAAAAATATCAGGATGTGATCCCACAGATTCTAATCCCCAACTTCAATCTCAGTATGCTTGGGTTTGTTGCAGATTGCAAAATAACTGTATCTAAGTATTTGATTTTATCAGTGAAATATATCAAGGTTGTCAGTGACTGGAATTAATCAAGCCCATAGTGGATTCTGATAACGCTATTCAACATTAAGTGTTATCTTTTACCCTCACTTGAATCCCTTGTTTTGAAAAATATGTAATGATTGGTCATTCAAGTTCTCGGTTGAATTTATCAGACAAAGGGTAATATTGTTGCTCTGTATTTCTATTTTATACATTCCTCAGGCCGTCCTAATACATGTACAGTGGATGTCGCCTGAATGCCTGATGCTAAACAGAAAAAAATCCACAGGGCAGTGTTTATTTCACAGCTCATAAAGAATAAAATATCTTCTAAATATTCTTCTTTTTGTGCACATAGTCTAAATCATATAGATATCATTTTAGGTCTGTTATTTCCGCCTTATCAAAAAGCTTCACAACTACTAAATCATTCCTGCCGTTTTGGCGTTTTATCTAAAGACAGTGCCCGTTCACTTAATATATCTCAATCTTATTGTCACGAATGGTGTGAGCTGACTTCAGAACCATGCAGAAGATGTTTGGAGAGAGCAGTTTTCCTGTTTAGATTGCGATATGGTTTCCTTGTGATACTGACAATAAATATTGTGTTGACAACTTGCATCATTTAACTTTGGAAAACTAATTCAGCTCTGACATGGTGAAATAACAAGAGCTCGAAAATAGAATGGACAAGATGGGCCTACAGGGTATTCTTTTAACACGACGTGGATGAAGAGAGAAAAGTTTTAGTTTTTTAAAACACATACACATACAAATCCCAGTATGTATGTATGTATACATAGTAAACTAACTCATATACAGCTATTGGTATGTTTTACATACAGAAAAAATGGCGTCGCGCCCATACTCACCGGAGCGGCTGCAACAGCCAGGAGTAACAGCCCAGTTAATGTATAAAACATAACAAGGGAAAAAAGTGTCATCTGCGCTCGTTTCTATGTATTCCATGTACAACAAAACACTATGAGGTTTTTGTTTGTTTCATGGCCATTGCAACGTAAACTCACTCACCACTTCAAGGCACCTCTTTATAGGGTGAGTACCTAACAAATGTAACCAAAAAACGCTCTACTGAGCAGCTCCAAGCCCCTCCTGCTGCTTTTCAGCTAAGGAGAGGCAGAGAAATGGTGGGTTTTATTTAAACACGCACCAAACACTTCCCATTTGGGATTAAAAACAAAAACATGGAAAGAGGAACAGCAGCAAAACGACGAACTGTTGTTACAAGCATAATATACATACATACAGAAAAAATGGCGTCGCGCCCATACTCACCGGAGCGGCTGCAACAGCCAGGAGTAACAGCCCAGTTAATGTATAAAACATAACAAGGGAAAAAAGTGTCATCTGCGCTCGTTTCTATGTATTCCATGTACAACAAAACACTATGAGGTTTTTGTTTGTTTCAATGGCCATTGCAACGTAAACTCACTCGCCACTTCAAGGCACCTCTTTATAGAGTGAGTACCTAACCATTGGTATGTTTTTGTCCATGGAGGCTCCTCCATTGGCGCAACAGGGGCAGTACCCCACCAGTTTTTGGATGGAAAAAGTCAATAAAAAAATAAATAATTGTATTTTACTTGAAGGTAATTGTATTTTACTTAAAATGGTGTATTTTATAGCAGAGGCATTGCTACGCCGTACCATAACAGTGAACCTTTCACTTGCAATGTCTGTACTGTGAAGTCTTGAATTTTACAGTAAAAAGAAATTTTTATATAAAGCACTATTTTTTTATCAAACCACTAATTTTTACATCAAACATTCTTTATTAAAGCACAATATTTTTATATGACTATCATTTTATATAACATGCATTTTTACAGTAAAACATTCTTTTATGTATAAAAATGTAATTTGTCTTATCCGTAGCAGGAGGAGTTAATTCTAATGTGCGATGACGTCAGTGGGCGGGGAGAGGACCCAGAGCCACCTCTGGGACAGGTTTGCGATCTGGCAGCGTGTGGTGCAAAGTTTGGGACTCGCGGCAGGCTACTTTTCATGCGTTTACGCCATCTAGCGAGAAATCTGCATTTATTTAACTTTTTTTTTTTTTTTTTTAAATTGTGCAGACAGTCAACGCATAGATTTCCTAGCTATCTTGCACAAAGTTTGGGACTCAAGGCCAGCTACTTTTTTTTGTGTTTATGCCATCTAGCAAGAAACCTGCAGTTTTGTATTTGGCACACAGATGCACTGAATATCAGCTGTCTTCAGTGGGTAACAGCGGGCTCATTGGTGATGGCAGCAGTGTTTGACGGGCTGATCGGTGGCATTAGCAGGCTGTTCGGCAGTCTTTGGGGTCGCCACATTCGGTGCACTTTGAGACCCTGCAGTGAATAGTGAATTCACCACAGGGTCGGCAATCTTGAAATCGCCGAAGCGCACTGTAGTGTACCGAATGAGAAGGCACCAAAGGCCACCAAAGGAACCAAAAGCATTGCTTTCTGAAAACCCTCTTAGTCTAGTTTGTCTGTTCCAAAGAGGAAAGTTGCTGCAAGGCAAAGTTTGGGATCACAAAACAATCCTGGGTTATGGACTCTTTGCAAAGTGGGAGAAGAAAGACAGTAGGGGGATAGAGTTGCTTCTTCCTGGAACTAGTGGGATGTACCAAAAGGATGCCAAGGATGTATTCAGCCCACTCTGGAACAATTTGGGAGATTTCACTCAGGTCATGTCAAAAGAAATAGAAAAACTCACCTTCAAATCCCAGCAGGTAGAAGGCGTAAGAAAGACTTTGTCCTCAGGGTGGAATAGATATGTAAATCAACAATTGCCCACTTGTTGGAGTTCCTCTTGGTTAAGTACAATTAATGTTGGAAAGACTTCCAATGTGTGCATTTGTAGCCTATCACAATTCACAAATAGTCGACCTGGAACCCAATATAGAGATAGCAAGAAAAATCTTTGCGAGAATACCACCTATGTAGAGTCTTGAAGATGAAAACAGGTCTTGCAGTAGATGGGGCTAAGTAGGCTAGAGAACCACTTTGCTGGCTGAGACAGGAATCAACTGCCAGGAGTAGAAGTAGAAGTTGAAGGATGGTAGCCAGATAGGACCAGGATACCAGAGAACACTATGGAGATGGGTGTGGTGTGCAATTAATCACAGGATGCTGTCGAGCAACAGAGCAGACTGGAGCAGGAACAGAATGTAGTCAATCAAGAGCCAATAGATCAGAGCCAGCAGAACAGAAATGTAGTAGTATAGGAAAATTAGAGACCAGGAATCCATATGCAAAGGGGTCAGGGAACAGAGCTAAAATGGGGCAGGAACATGGGAACAATAAGCACTTGGAAGCTGGAGACATAGCTACAGTTACAGTTACAGTTACAGGTATTTATTAGAGATGTGCAATTCGTTTCGTTCCTAAATCCAAATTCAAATGAAATTCACCATTTTCATATTTTGGGAGCATTTCCGATAATGAAATATCAGTCATTCGAACACTTCAGCGCGATTCGGATCGATTTTTTTTATGAGTTATTTCATTTTATTATTGGTTATTTAAGACTGGGAAGTAGATTACTTATTTATTTTTCTAGGGTTTATTTTTTGGGTGAAATTTTAGGTTTTCTAACTTTTTTTAAAGTAATATGGCTTTTTAACCCATAGGTTTCAATGCAACATATGAATCCACACACTGCTGGGAAGCGCCTCTCTGCAGTAGGAAACCTAAAATTTCACCCAATAAATGCCTAAAAATTCCTAAAAAATATATAAGTAAAGAAACTTTCATTTCATTGGTACTAGTAATCTACTTCCCATTCTTAAATAAGCAATAAAAAAACAAAATAATAAGTCCTAAAAAAAATGAAAGACTAACTGATCCGAATCACCCAAATCGATCTGAATCGCGAATCGATTCGAATGGCCAAATCGATCTGAATCACCGAATCGTTCCGTACCGAAACGAAAGAAAAACTGTCCGAAATGACCCGAAACAATAAAAAAAGACCCAAAAAATAAACTAAACGAAATATAAAGACATGCACATCCCTAGTATTTATAAAGCGCTAACAAGTTCTGTAGCACTGTACAATGGTAGAGACAGAATAACAAATATCCAAATATTCTAAGAGGTGAGGGATGACACACTAGGTGTGTGTAAATAGCAGAGTATGTGAAGTAGTGGGGTGCAAGTAGGCTGAAGACAAGATGCAGCAAGAAATGTACAATGGGCCATTATAGAGTGAGTCAATAGGCTTCTCTAAAGAAATGTGTTTTCAGAGACATCTTGAAAGACTGGAGAGACAGGGAGAGTCTAATGTTTCGGGAGAGGGTGCTCCATAAAAAGGGGGCAGTTCGGAAAAAGTCCTGAAGGTGAGAGTTGAGGATGCAAGTACAGGGAGATGATAACATCAGATCATTGGCAGAGCGAAGTGGCCGGGATGGGATATACCTGCTAATAAGGGAGGAGATGTAGGCAGGGGCGAGGTTATGGAGAGCTTCATATGGGA
Source organism: Leptobrachium leishanense (assembly GCA_009667805.1). Taxonomy (NCBI): domain Eukaryota; kingdom Metazoa; phylum Chordata; class Amphibia; order Anura; family Megophryidae; genus Leptobrachium; species Leptobrachium leishanense. Next base: position 295,869,940 of record CM019063.1, on the reverse strand, counting down.
GCACCAATATTTTTAATTGGTAGAATTGTAGAGATTGGCAAAGGGGCGAGGTGTGAGAAGTGCAGGGTTTGAGGTGGATGAGCCTGGCACAGACGTTTATTATGGACTGTGTCACACACAGGCATCATTTTCTGCAAGCAGTGTGTCAGATATTAAATGCAGAATTTGTGGGAGGGTTTTCTCTTGTCTTTGCAAAGGAGTTTGCCAGGCAAGACTTCAGTATTTACAATCCCTTATCTGATCTGCTCCCTTGGGCTGAATGGAAACTTGATCAGGGAACCAAATGGGTTGGGGAGGAGGGTGAGGGGCAAGCTCTTTGTATAGAATGCTCATCCAAAACTCAGGGTATTTCGGCAAAGACTTGGAGTGGGTGAACATCCAAGACCTTCTGGGACATTTGAAATCTGGAAATACTCATGGAAGTTGCCTAATCACGTTAGGTTTTCTATGTAAGTCCCATTTTATTTCAAGAACTGTATTTGCACATTTTCTTATATTTTGTATGTCTTGTTTTGTGATATCAGCACTGTGTAAAGTTTGTATTTTTATCTTTTTTACATTAAAACTTTAAAACCTAGTACTGTCTCTGCTCTAGATAATTCATGCTTCTCAAATAGAATAGCTTGGTTTATCGTTACTGTAGTATACAACATTTGGTAGAGATATTAGCTGTATATGGTTGGGCTCCTTGAATGGGGTGGTATACAGCTAGTGGGGTTTTGAAAGTGCCCTACAACTTTCGTGGTGGCAGCGTATTCAGAGGGGTGTGTTCGGCTTAAGGGGGTTAGGTTGGCATAACATGGGGCTCTGAGAGTGGGTAGAGTTGGTAAGCCCAGAGGCTTGGAGCTGTACCCCTTGGTACACTCTCCTTCTGCACATGACGACAGGGTAGGTAGCTTTTTTCTGTCACGACAGACTGCAGACAGAGAATCTGGGATCTCTTAAGGCTAGTGAGAAGGAGGTTACAGTAGTCAAGGCGGGAGATAATAACAGCTTGGATGTATATTTTAGTGGAGTCCTGATTAAGAAAGGGGAGGATGCATGCAATGAATTTTAGGTGGACGTAGATATGGTTAGTGACTGAATATGGGGATTGAAGGAGAGATCAGAGTCAAAGAGGACACCTAGGCAATGAACTTGTGAGGTAGAAGTAATGTTGGCACCATTCACATGAAGGGAAATGGGTGCAGGACTCTTAACTTTAGAAGGAGGAAAAACAAGACGTTTGGCTTTAGAGAGGTTGAGCTTTAGGTAATGGGATGCCATCCAGTTGGAGACAGCTGATAGGCAGACAATAACATGGTCGATCACAGGAGGAGAAAAATCAGGAGAGGAAAGGTAGATGTGGATGTCGTCAGCATAGAGATGATATTTAAATTTATTTATTTATTTATTTATAAAGGATTTTACCAGGAAGGATAAATTGAGATTTCTCTCGTTTTCAAGTATGTCCTTCCATAGGAAGAGATGAGGAGGCCAAGAGAGGTGGTATAGAATGAGAAGAATAGGAGATCCAAAACAGAGCCTTGAGGTACCCCAATTGAGAAAGAAACTAGGGGTAAAGAGGCAACAGTGAAGGAGCCACAGTGATAGGAAGAGAACCAGGAGAGAGCAGTGTCACCGAGGCCAAGTTGATGCAGTGTGAGGAGCAGAAGAGGTGGTCAACAGTGTCAAATGGAGCTGAAAGATCAAGAAGAAAAAGCAGGAAGAATTGACCTTTGCTTTTAGTAGCAACCAAATCATTTGTCACCTTGTTCAGAGCAGTCACTCTCAGTAAAGCGAAAGCCAGACTGGTGCGGGTCAAGTAGGGAGTTAAAGATGGGACGGTAGTTTGAAAGGGAGGTAGGCTCAAGAGATGTCTTCTTCAGGATGAAGTGATCAGAGCACCTTTGAATGCAAAAGTGAAGACTACAGAGGAGAAGGAGAGGTTGAAAATATGAGTAAGGACATAACCGGTAGGACAGACCAAATAAGGTGCGAGGGGATAGGGTCGAGCAGACAGGTGGTTGGGCAGGAGAACGAGAAGTGCAGAGACATCCTCCTCTGAGACTGGGGACTGGTGTAAAATCCCCTTTTTTACATTAAGGCGCAGATTGCCAGTAATGTTGACAATTTTACAGTAAATGTGCAATGTTTGTTCGCAAAGATCCACAGTTACATTAACTCTTTCACTGCTGAGTCATTTCACCCCTGTGTGGTGAGCTCATTTTGACCGTTTTGTGCTCATCATGTTTAAATGCGATTTGAAGTCATCTGTTATTTTAGGACCCAGACAATTTATATATCCTTATTTTCAGCAGACTCAGCAGATTCATAAAATATCATTATTATATGTATACATCATGTCCTGTCAGAATTAACAAACAAAAAATGTAAAAGAGTTTTCAGATTTCAATCATTTACGGCTGGCGTCAGACGAGCGTATTTGAAGAGCGGAAGGAACGTCCGTGAGAGTGGACCTCTCTTCCACTCGACGCTCGTCTGGCCACCTTGCTGAACACACTTAGTGTGCTTAGCGCTGCAATGCTCGATCCTCCTATGGGGGATCGCGCTTTGCAGCTACGTCACCGCGCCCTAGCGCTTTGATGGAGAGGGGTGCTGCCTGGACGCAGCACGGACTCTGTTGCATGTGCAATTCGTTTGTGCAGTTGTGTGTGGCTGGCCCCGTCGCAGCGTCTAAAATATTTTTTTTCACATTTCATCATCCAAACCTTTTTTGTTTATATATTCTGTGGGGCACTCTTGTTTAAAAAAAATTTGTAATGGGAGCCTGTTACTCTTTTTTCTGAGAAAATACACAATTTTAACTAAAACCGAAAAAACAAGATTTTTTATCGTTTGTATTTTGGCGCGTTGTCTTTATGAATATGACTGTGTATAACACACTGACCTTGCTCACAGCATGGGAAATGAGAACGTGAGTAATGGCAGTGGTTTTGCTCATTGTATATGTGATAAATGGACAATGCCATTGCTTTGGAACCAAAAAATTATTATTCTGTTTGTCTTTTTTTTTTCTTTTACATTTTACATGGTCATGTTTGGTATCATTAGAAAAGTCAGACTCTGTCCTGTCCAATGACACCTAACATGACTTGGGGTGATGTAAAGAATGGAAATACAGGGGTCCAAAGGCCCCCCCCACTGTCCTCACAGTAGTCCACGGCTTGTGCTTTAGATGGACTAATGTGTAATAATGGTTTTCTTCATCACCTCCACATTTGATCTCGGCATGGATATAAGAAGGTGAGTTAGAGCAGTGGCATTGTTTACGTTACAAGAAAAATCACATAATGCCGCCACCTTGGAAATAAATCATTTTTATACATTACATGGTCATATTTGGTATCAACAAAAACACCTAGGCATCTAAGGTCTGGGAAATATGTATGCAGCAAAGGAAAATAAATTGTATACCTATCTCTTAATCTCCCTGGTGGTATTCCCGAGTGTGACTAGGGGTTAAATTTTACTACCACGAACGGTAACCCCGAGCCACACTCGGGCTGGATGCATACTCACCTCCTCCTGCTCTCCCTGGCTGTCCTCCGCAGTGTGATCATGGCGAGTTGCTTCCTGGTAAGGCTCCCTGCGAGTCACATGATGCAGGGGGGCGGGACAAGGCAGCAAACTTAATTTTTTTTTATAATACACTGTATTCCAATGTACAATGTTTATGAACGGCCACTAGGTGGCACTACAGGATAAGAAACAGACCATACATAGTCTCACCCTTGTTTTCAGACAGATTTCAGTGTTTTTTGCTGTATTTTATTGAATATCATTTATTTGCATTATTTTGGATAATTATTTTTGGGATAATAAATTATTATGTTGTGTTTCAAACTTTATCGGACTCCGTGTATTTACTATTTTTTTTTTTTTATTTATTTATAAAGGATTTTAGCAGTAAGGACTCTTGCTTGCACGGATATCAGTGCGTGATTCCTAATTATTACAGGCTATCTATGTACAAAAACACGTTTTCTTTAAAAAAAAATTGAGACACTTTTAGATGCAAAATTTTGAAAAAATTTGACTGCCAGGGAGGTTAATGCTTCCCTGGATGACGACTCCTCTTCATCCACATATCACAACACTAAAATAAAATAAATGTATACTCATACAGGGTTATTCAGAGAGTGTGAAAAGCAGGAGAATGACTGGAGAAAGGCTGGAGAATGAAAAATTCTAGGTCGCAATAGCCAAACCAGAAAAATTCTCCCTTTCATCTCACTTTCCAAATCGGTTATTCGGACCTAGAATTTTTCATTCTCCAGCCATTCTCCAGTCATTCTCCTGCTTTTCACGGTCTCTGAATAACCCTGATAGTGTTACACTGGATGGACAATATACAGAAAAAGAATCAATATACAGAATCAAAGAATAATATATTACACAAAAGGATTTGGGCAGCGCTCCTCCGTATACAAAAACAATACAATGAGCAGGCAAACAAAAATAAAAAAGGAAAAAGGAGAAGAGAGGAAAAGGAGAAATTTTCCTTACAGCAAAGAAGTATATTTCCTTCTTTATACTCTCCTTAGGCTTCTTTCAATAGGGAAATATGTCTCTTGTATATACCTTGCAAGCTGCGACCCTGGGGCCTTGTGGACGCTGTCACCAGCAGTCCAAAACAGCTCAAAGCTGAGCACGCCAGTACTTCCGGACCTAACCCCCAGCAGCTGCAGCATATTGTAAGGTTGGCTCCAGTGACGAGGAGATAGGGGTGAAGATGACATTGATGATGAGGTCACTGACTCCACCTGGGTGCTTGATCAAACAGAGGAGTCAAGTGAGGAGGAGGCACAACAAACACGAGGCACAACATCCTCTATGACCAACCGTAGCACTAGCCAGTCCAAGGCATCAGATGTCAGAGCTGCTCAGGTGCAGAGCGCTGTTGTCTCAAAGCACACATCCAGGAACTCTGCTGTCTGCTGGGAGTTCTTTAAGAAATATGCCGCTGACCGCACCATTGCTATTTGTAATCTATGTCAGCTGAGGCTCAAGCGTGGGAAAGACACCGGATGCTTGGGTACCACGTGCTTGAGGCGACATATGACCACCTGCCACGCATCCCGTTGGCGCAAAACTTTGCGTAGGTCCTCCTGAGCTGTCTCTACCCCCACAATATGTCCTGTTATGTCATTGACTCCAACCTCCACTGACCGGGATGATGCTACAGTAATGGATGTACCAAGTCCATCCTCACAATGTGACAGCATCCCATCAGCTGAAGATTTACGCAGTCAGATTACATTACCACAGCTGCTGCAGCATAAGAAAAACTATTGTCCCAACCATCCCCAAGCACAGTGTCTAAATGCCAACTTAGCAAAATTACTCGCCTTGCAGCTGCTGCCTTTCCAGCTGGTGGACTCTGCTCCCTTCCGTGAATTTTCTGAATGTGCTGTACCACAGTGGCATGTTCCAAAACGCCATTTCTTTTCACGGAAGGCCATTCCAGCACTATACCAGCACGTAGAAGACAATGTTATGAAGTCATTGGGAAAGGTAGTCAGCAGCAAGGTGCATGTGGCTTTAGACACGTGGTCCAGCAAGCATGGACAGGGCCGTTACATTTCCTTCACGGCACACTGGGTAACTCTGATTGCAGCTGGTTGGGATCCAAGACAGGGCTCTGACCTGGGGCTTGTTCATCCACCACGCCTCCAGAAAGCTGCTTGTATGAGGGCTGTCTGCTCCACCACCACTTCTCCCTCTTCCTCCTCCTCCTTCTCTGGCGAAGTGTCAGTTAAACTGAGTTTACGTGGCAGGGGCTACGCAACGGCTCAAGCAAAAAGATGCCATACTGTGCTTGAGCTGGTTTGTTTAGGGGACAGGAGCCACACCGGGCCAGAAATTCTGTCAGCTCTGCAGGGCCAGGTGCAGAGATGGTTAACACCATGCCAGCCTCAGCTGGGAATGGTCATCTGTGATAATGGCAGCAACCTTCTCTCCGTCGTACGCCTGGGTAAGTTGACGCATGTACCATGCGTAGCACACGTCCTAAATCTGGTGGTACACCGTTTCCTAACCAGGTACACAGGGCTGGCAGAGCTTCTGAGCCAGGCCAGAAAAGTCTGCAGCCACTTCAGACGGTCATTCCCAGCAAGTGTTCGCCTGGCAGAAATTCAAAGAGAATTCCACCTTCCCACACACCGTCGGATCTGTGACATGCCCACCAGGTGGAACTCGACATTAGCAATGCTGCAGCGTCTGCACAAACAGCAGAGGGCCATCAGCGAGTACCTGTGTGAGTATGACACAAGGACAGGTTCAGGTCAATTTGGTTCCCCCCCCCCGCAGTGGCTGATGATCAAGGATGCATTACTGTCACCATTTGAGGAGGCAACGAGGATGGTGAGCAGGGACAGTGCATGCATCAGTGACACAATTCCTTTAGTGTTCCTGCTGGAGCACACTCTGCGGGGAATTATAGATGTGGCTCTAGAGGCAGAGCAGCGGGAGGAAGAGGAGGCCTTCCCTAGCTCTCAAGGCCCCAGTCTTTCCGCAGACAGCATTCCAATGGGTCCTCCTCAGATCAGACAGGAGGAGGATGATGAGGAGGAGGAATATTTAAGTAGTGGGGGCATTGAAGGTGGGATTCCTCAAGGGTTTCTGGGCACACAAAACCCTCCCAAGGACTAGTATGTGGATGGGAGGAGGAAGTGCACGATGGGGTCATCCTCATTGACCAGGAAGACTCGGAAGCTAATGCCACCTCCAACCTACGCTGCATGGGCTCCCTTATCCTGCAAAGCCTGCTAAAGGACCACAGGATTCGTGCTATCAAGGAGAGGGATCATTACTGGTTGGCAAGCCTTCTCGATCCACGATATAAGGGTAAAGTTGCAGAGCTCATCCTGCCCGCACAGAGGGAGCAGAGGATGAAAAAACTTGAGGACGCTCTAAAGCGACACTTGTGTAACACCTTTCTAGGCACTGGTAGGTTACCAAGTGATAACACAGGTGCTTCTGAGGCTGCGGATGATCAGAGGAATAGTGGTGAAGGCCGGGGCCGCTTGACTAATGCAATATAAATTTTTTTTAGTCCACGACACCCAGGCACATCAAATGTAGGCACCCATTGCCAGCGTCTTCACCATATGGTGCAGGGCTACCTAGGGGCAAGGGCAGACCTGGATACCTTTCCAGCAGATGATCCACTGGCTTACTGGGTGTTGAGATTGGATCACTGGCCAGAACTTAGCCAATATGCTATGCAGCTACTAGGTTGCCTTTCATCTAGCGTGCTTTCTGAAAGGACGTTCAGTGCCGCTGGAGGTTTTGTCACAGACAAAAGAGTGCGTCTGTCCACCGACTCTGTAGACCAGCTGACATTTATAAAAATGAATCAGTCCTGGATCAGCAGCTATGAATCCCCTGATGCTGAAGTAACGGAATAGATCGGGGATGTCTTCTGCATTCACAAAACCTCCAGCACTTCCACAATACCACAAAAAGGTTACGGTGTGAAGGCACTTGCTGCCATGAAAGGCACAATATTTGGCTGCACTGACGCCTGTGCCACATTTATATCATTTTAATTTTTTGAACCACAGGGTCCACCCCTGCATTCTTCCACAATACTACAGAGGGGTTAATGTATGATAGAACTTGCTGGCCTGGCAGTCTGGCACCAAAAGCAGGCTTTGCATTATAAGGGAGCCCATGCAGCGTAGGTTGGAGGTGGCATTAGCTTCCTGGTCAATGAGGATGACCCCATCGTGCACTTCCTCCTCCCAGCCACACACTAGCCCTTGTGATTCTGGTCCCATGAAACCCTCCCTTGAGGAATCCCCACCTTCAATGCCCCACTACTTAAATATTCCTCCTCCTCCTCATCCTCCTCCTGTCTGATCTGAGTAGGACCCACTGGATTGCGGTCTGTGGAAAGACCGGGGTCTTCAGAGCTAGGGAAGGCCTCCTCTTCCTCCCGCTGCTCTGCCTCTAGAGCCACATCTATAATTCCCCGCAGAGTGTGCTCCAGCAGGAACACTAAAGGAATTGTGTCACTGATGCATGCACTGACCCTGATCACCATCCTCGTTGCCTCCTCAAATGGTGACAGTACAGTGCATGCATCCTTGATCATCAGCCACTGCGGGGGGAAAAAAACAAGTTGACCTGAACCTGTCCTTGTGCCATACTCACACAGGTACTCGTTGATGGCCCTCTGCTGCTTGTGCAGACTCTGCAGCATTGCTAATGTCGAGTTCCACTTGGTGGGCATGTCACAGATCAGACGGTTTGTGGGAAGGTGGAATTCTCTTTGAATTTCTGCCAGGCAAACGCTTGCTGGGAAGGACCGTGTGAAGTGGCTGCAGACTTTTCTGGCCTGGCTCAGAAGCTCTGCCAGCCCTGGGTACTTGGTTAGGAAATGCTGTACCACTAGATTTAGGACGTGTGCTAGGCATGGTACATGCGTCAATTTACGTTTTGGAACATGCCACTGTGGTACAGCACATTCAGCAAATTCACGGAAGGGAGCAGAGTCCACCAGCTGGAAAGGCAGCAGCTGCAATGTGAGTAATTTTGCTAAGCTGGCATTTAGATGCTGTGCTTGGGGATCATTGGGACTATATTTTTTGGTTACGCTGCAGCAGCTGTGGCAACGTAATCTGACTGCGTAAATCTTCAGCTGATGGGATGCTGTCACATTGTGAGGAAGGACCTGGTACATCCATTACTGTAGCATCCTCCCTGTCAGTGGAGGTTGTAGGCAATGACATGGCAGGACATACAGTGGGGGTAGAGACAGATGAGGATGAGGAGGACCTATGCAAAGTTTTGTGCCAATGGGATGTGTGGCAGGAGGTCATATGTCGCCTCAAGCACGTGGTACCCAAGTGTCCGGTGTCTTTCCCACGCTTAAGCCTCATCTGACATAGATTACAAATAGCAACAGTGGGGTCTGCTGCACATTTCTTAAAGAACTCCCAGCAGACAGCAGAGTTCCTGTGTGTGTGCTTTAAGACAACAGCACTCTGCACCGGAGCAGCTCTGACATCTGATGCCTTGGACTGGCTAGTGCTACGGTTAGTCATAGAGGATGTTGTGCCTCGTGTTTGCTGTGCCTCCTCCTCCCCCTCCTCCTCACTTGATTCCTCTGTTCGATCTGGCACCCAGGTGGAGTCAGTGACCTCATCATCAATGTCATCTTTACCCCCTATCTCCTCATCACTGGAGCAAACTTGGCAGTATGCTGCAGCTGCTGGGGCAACATGAGTGCCAGTTATTTGTGTGTCATCACAGCACCCCCTTCCTCTAGGTTGATTATACTCCCTTCCTCAACCTCAGAGATTGAATCAGAGCACTGTACTTGCTGCGCATCCTCAAGCAGCATGTCACTCTCATTGTAGTCAAACAATTCAGCTGACTCCTCCATGTGTGATAGTGAGGCTACAGCAGGAGTAGATGTAGACATGGAGGCTGCATTAGATGCTTTGGCAGCTGAGGTGGACTGTAAAGCACTACAATCCTGGCTGGCAGAGGACTCGGAGGATGAGGATGGCCTGGTTAGCCAATCCACCAAATCCTCTGTATGTTGCTGCTGCTTAAGAAGACGGCCAGCACCAGTTAGAGAAGACAAGCATGCCCCTGCAGAGGATGCACCACATCCACCATGACCAGAGGCACAGCCTCCCGACACAGGGGCTGCTTGCCCTCTTATCTGTGTCTGGGAGCGTCTGCCTGTCCTTTTTATTCTTTCAGACATGGTGAGTGATATATAGATTAAATATATACAGAACTCTGATTCAACTCTGGTATAAAGATTAAAGATTTACAGAACTCTGGTATAACTCAGTGAGATACCCTGATAGCTTGCAGCCAGCGACAAGACACAGATTACAATTCCCTCCTATAAATCAGTGTGACCCCCTGATAGCTGTCAGTGAGGAGACACAAATTACAATTCGCATAAATCTGCTAGAAGTATGTGGGACCCCCTGATGGGTGGCAGTGAGAAGCCACAGATTACAAGTCTCAGAAACCTCCTAAAAATCAGTAAGACCCCCTGATGGGTGGCAGTGAGAAGCCACAGATTACAAATCTCAGAAACCTCCTATAAATCAATGAGACACCCTGATGGGTGGCAGTGAGAAGCCACAGATTACAATTCGCATAAATCTGCTAGAAGTATGTGGGACCCCCTGATGGGTGGCAGTGATAAGCCACAGATTACAAATCTCAGAAACCTCCTATAAATCAGTGAGACTCCCTGATGGGTGGCAGTGAGAAGCCACAGATTACAATTCGCATAAATCTGCTAGAAGTATGTGGTACCCCCTGATGGGTGGCAGTGAGAAGCCACAGATTACAAATCTCAGAAACCTCCTATAAATCAGTGAGACTCCCTGATGGGTGGCAGTGAGAAGCCACAGATTACAAATCTCAGAAACCTCCTATAAATCAGTGAGACCCCCTGATGGGTGGCAGCCAGTGAGAACAAATGGATTATAACAATTCCCAAATATTTAGCCCTTTCACTGCTGAGGACGTGTGGGGAAAGTCCTCATTGACTCCTAAGGAAAGATAGGGGGTTCCTTTGAACCACGATATCTCCCGACTGTTGGCAGCTAGAGGGTCATGTTTGTTATCATTAGAAAGGATATAGCATGGACGTTCAAATGATACCAAACATGACCATGTTTAAAGTAAAGAAGAAAAATTAGACCCGAAATGGCTCAGCAGTGAAGGGTTTAATAGAAATTTGTGACCCCCAAAATACTTGGTGGCAGTGACAAGACACAGATCACCTCAATTCCCAAATGTTTTGTAGAAATTAGTAACCCCCCAAAATACTGCGTGGTACTGGCTGTGTGACAAGACACAGATCACCTCAATTCCCAAATGTTTTGTAGAAATTTGTGACCCCCAAAATACTTGCTGGCAGTGACAAGACACACATCACCTCAATTCCCAGATATTTGGTAGAAATGAGACCCCCCCAGTAGCGTGGCAGACCGGCAGTAAGAACACACAACAATTATCTCCTATGAAATCTCCTCTCAAATGCGTGCAGAAGCGCTGCGTGGAAACGTTATATAGTGTGCTGCGGGACTTAGGTCCGTGAGCCCACGATTGAGCTGTGATTGGCATAGTGTTGAACCTGTCTTGCACCAGACCTGTGGTCAGGTGCAAGGCTGTAGCCAATTACAAGCTTCAGGCCAGTGGGAAAGTGCATTGTGGTCCATTGTGGTGCATTGTGGTCGAACATGCGGCGAACACCCGGAAATGTTCGGAGTTCGCGAACAGAACGAACAGGCTAAATTCGGTCCGAACTCCGAACCGAACAGCTCATCCCTAATCTGGAAGAGCTAAGACTGCATAGTTTCATGTTTCCACAGGGAATTAAAATAGAGGGTAGCCACGAGCCACACAAAGTCTGTAATAAAGCTTTGATGAACACTAAATATGACATGTATTTTAAAAGCCACCCATTAAACAAAGAATTAAGATTTTCAAATAATTTTTGTATTAGGTGGTTAGTAGAAGGTGCCTCTATCTATGAAATAATCAAGTGTGATGAGAATCAAACTATATGTAAGGGATGTTGTCAGGTAAGAAGAAAGCGCGAAAGAAGGGCAAGCCTTCATCATTTTCGTCAAAGCTTTTACATACACAAAAGAAAGCTGTTCCTGTATTCATTGTGTTTTTATTTCAAAGCGATTTGTCGTTTAACTGAATATGGAGGTCATGTGTAAATGTTCGTGATATCACAGAGTTTACATCTTTAAACAGGATAATTGATTTTAACAGCCGTCTACAAATTCAGTGCTAAGGGCTGGCATTCATGAAAACGTCACCAGCTTCATTTGTTTTACTGCCGTGAAAGCAAAACCCATACATGGTAATTGGGAGGTGGAAAAAAAATGGAAGAAAAACATTTTTTTTTTATTTCCCAAAAGAAGAAAGAAAAATAAATAGAAAGAAAGTTCTGATGCTTCATTTTCCCTGCAGCATTTAATCACAACTTCAAAGTTTAATTGCTCTTTTCATCCGTCCCAGCAGAAAATAACAGTAATGGAAAGAGACAGGTCCAAAGATTAATTGTTTTTTTTCTTGGCATGTCCTTGCAAGGAGATAACCCTGTCTTCTGGAAGTCATTACAAAGAGAGATGCAAAGTTGGCTCATATCAAGTCCTCCTCTGGTCTGGGCTTAATTCTTCCAGTAGCGGCCAGCAGATTTTAATATATTTTGATTTTCTGGTGGAGTAACATAATGCCTCCACTTCTCAATCCCTCCATTATCTTTCCCATCATGTAGTTACCTACAGGAGTTCTAGCTTAAGATGCAATTTTTGAAAGCTATCTAGTAAGGACACATTGGAATGCCAGCTTTACTGTGAAGTATATGTGTGATTTTTCTTCTGCGGTTATCAGAAGGATAAGTCAATTGCTATGTTGGGCAGAAATTCAAATGTCAGATAAAGTTGCTGTGACAAATTTATATACATAAAAAGTCTCGAGTCTGTATCTGTATGTCATTGTTCTCAAATTTAACTACCACAAGTCAAGTACCACTACACGACACATATTCAATTTCCCACTGACTGCACAAGATTTTATACTTTGTCTAATATCGTTGAGCACATTCTCAATCATTTTAAGCAGACGTTAACATGACACCAATGCATCACGTTAAAGATTTTGGTTTTCTTTTCATCAACACTTCAATTTGTCTACCAAATGTACAGAATGTCACGGTAATTAGTTGTATCACTCAAATCTGTGAACCGCAGAAAGACACTTTTTGTGTATAAAAAAAAATCACATACACTAAATGCAACAATGTAATTTATTTTTGTTTGCAGAATTTGCCTCATCACTATGTAAACTGGTAAAAAATAATGTATTGTTATTTAGAAGGACACATTCAAGTGTTTCGGAGATAAGGAAATTGTGTACTAGACATCAAAACACAATTAATGGTTTAGTATCCCACAGTCAACACTGCTCCTGCATTTTTACACCAACAGTTTGGTTGCAGATGTGTGTCAACTATTTTTATTATATGAATAATATATTATTGTTCCTCTTGATTGAAAGCACATCTGAGCAGGGCCATCTTCATCCTTTATTCAGTAGCGGATGGTGAAGTAGAATCTTTCAAAGCAGTTAATTGTTTTGTTTCTGGGTTCCTTATTTTAATTTTTTAATTAAATGTAGATTGGAATTTGAGGATTTTTCCATTTTCTGATGTGTGAATATTTATCATCTGTGTATCATTTCTAAGGACGTGTAATTATGTAATTTATTATAGAGCAGCAGAATTTTCTAATTGTGCAAATGTATATGCATGTATTGCTCACATGTGAAATATAAAAGATGCTTGACCAACAGGGCTGCCATCAGAAATATCAGAGCTCTTAGTGAACCATTGATCAGGGCCCCCTTCCTATCAGCTTCCCATTTCAGTAAACTAATTAGAAATAAAACATTTTGCTTCCTGCTCTGCTTACCTGATATACAGGGTTTGGGCTAAATCCCTGATGGTCCAGAAAGAGGATAAAAAGTGTTACCTGGTGGGACAGCGTTTGACCTGCACGTCTACATAGTGCAGACCATACTAATCAATCACTCAGTGAGTCAGAGAACACTTACCGGCCACCGAGAAAAATAAAATTAGTTTTTTTTCAATCTCCTGATTCCATTTTGTGTATTTTTCCCATGAAGCAACATTTACCAAAATCTTATGACTTTTACTTTGTGGCTGGGCTTTATCTTCTACAGTGTTTAACAGTTAAGGCATCAGGGCTATTGTCCTGCCTCTGCTACCCGAGATAAGAGATGACAGCTGAATGAGATATGACAGGGAGCTTAAAAGACTTGTAATATACCCCCTAGTGATGTCCTTTGAATACATCCCACACAATACAATGATATCATACAGTAACTGACCCTTAGACAGTTTAATGAATTAATCAGAGCTTGAAATTTTATTAGTGAGGATTGCTTCATTGGAAATATTTACAAAAGAGATCGTCATGTTACAGTTTGTAGAACTGGGTTTGTTGCCTGCTGGACCATTTAAATGGTCACGATATATTAGAGGTGTGCGTTTAAAAAATCTTTATCATTATTTCAGCCAAAAAACAAATTTCTGAAACAAAGTTTGTCGATCAATTAATTTAGGTTCCTAATTTTGCTTTGATTTGGACTAAAAAAAATTCATAAGTGCTGCTCAATTAGTGTTAGATTAGGGTTAGAAATTATGTTTGGAAGTTAGGGTTAGAAGCTAGGGTTAGAAGCTCGGGTTAGGGTAAGTCTATCAAGGGTTAAAATATGATCCGATTGGCCACAGACTGAAGAGAGATGCAGAATGGTGATTGGCGAAGCTAACTTTTTCAAACCAAGGAAAGCAATGATTGTCCCAGGCTACCATCAATCATTCCACCTGTGTGAAACATCATAACGAAATGAATTCGTTAGTTTATAATGAATCGAATTGGAACGGTTTCATTTCAGATGCATATGATATCGATTCATAATTTCGGATGTACTTCGGAAATCCGAATCGACAAAATTTCAGATGAATTGCAATTCGTTATGAAACCAATCACATACGTCTAGGTACCCATTCCTCTCTTGCATCCGTGAACAATCTGGCATGATACCAGCCTCCAAGTCACTCCCAAAGAAAGTATAACAAATCCAAGAGTGAGAAAATCCAGTATATTCCACACAGTAGTAACTGACATGAAAATAACACCATTCACACTACTTAGAGCCTTTTAACAATACATTTTCTCAGTAACTAAGGGATTCACCTATCAACGATTCTCACAGAATTTGAATGCTCTGATATTTTGCAGCTGTGTCACTCCAAGAAAATTGAAAGAGTATCCAAGTGGTTAGCCCGCCCAGTTACAGTTACAAGTTTTTATAAACGCTACAAAGTTCCATAGCGCTGTGCAATCATCAGCAATATATTGCCCATTATAGGTATAGGATCTTGTACACAAATAAATTTGCCTATTATTTAAAGGAAAATTATGGTTATTTTATAATATTAATGGAATTGAAAGAATACATATAATAAAATATCTTTCAGTACTTTTTTGTGGTGTATATGTAAGAATGTATTTCTCTTCTGGTGCATCTCCTTTACAGGAGACTCTCAGTGTTATCATTACAATGATAACTCCTACAATGATTGGTTTTCATAGAGGACTGAGAATATGCAGAGTTTGGTGAAATCCAAGTCTGGTCCACAGGTTCCGCACAGCAGGATACGGCTATTAGTCCCTAGATGTAGCCAAAGAAAAATAAATGCCGGTCACACTGCAGGATTTGTTATGGTGGCTTTAATGTGAGCAAGGAAATACAAAGTTTCAACTTGATACAAGAGCCTTTATCAATACAGATATTGGTTCATACAAGCCTGATAACTGTTTTTGTAAAGCCAATGGAACAGCTACAAGAGTTGATTACAATATACACAGGGCAGTATTACAAAGCTGGTGCTAACTTAGCCAGAGCTGTAGAAAATTTAACAACTTCATAGACTATAATGGCTCTGGTAAATTTACAACAGCTCTGGTTAAGTTAGCATCAGCTTTGTAATACTGCCCACAGTGTTGAGTTTGTTAGCATCATTTATAATGCTTGGACACCAGGAGGTGTGGCGCTACTGGGTTTCATGTTTATTCAATTGTATTTAGACTTCTGCTTGACATTCAACCCAGGCAGACATTGACTAAACTATGAAATAACAAAAACTGACATACAGTACTATGCTTAATAAGCGTGTATGTTAAATTCTGACAGAATAACTCTTAGGGGCTTATTTACAAACTTGATACTAGACACAATAGGGACATAATTGATGTGATGTCCAAATTACTAAACTGTCAGTTAACCAGTAGAAACTGTCTGAGTTGTCACAAAACACCAGCCGCCTCATTACAGTTATTTATTGCACCTTAGAATGAAGTGCTGAGAAGTGCTGTCAACAATGGGATATTCCCTCAGTGGTAGATTAAATTTTGAGAATATGTGCTATTTTAAAGCTACAGCACACTTAGGAGTGTTGGTTTTGCTAAATTTGCAGCCTCAGCAGCTTGCCTCTTTATTGTTGATGGATAACCTTGCCATTGCAGGTAGCTGTGGATATCATCTGCAGTGATGCATTACTGATATCTGCAGTCCACTTGGTCACTGCAAATCTCTAGTTTTCTGAGAGCCTTAGACAGTTTTAACCTGAAACAAAAGCATCTCATTAACATTAGAAGAGTTCACACATGAAACTGATAGAGGAGGAGAATGGCGCTTGTGTCCTGTCCAAAACACTGCAAAGATGCAGATTATATATATTTATATGAGACAGATAATACTATTTGTGCATTTTAGGTAGAATAAGTTAAGGGACAGTACATGGAAGAGGCGAGAACAAGTAATGCAAGGCAAGCGAGTATTGTGCAGGTTTTAGGTTCTAAGAAGATCTATACCTCCACCCATAACTGTCGATCAGGATATTTAAATGTTTTGGGGTACTTTTGAAAGTGAAAAAAAATTGTATTTATTTATAATGGAGAACCAGACAGATTAAATATTGAAACTAAATATGTCATCTCACCGGAGCGGCAGAAACTGCCAGGAGTAACAGCCCAGTTAATGTATAAAACATAACAAGGAAAAAAGGTGTCATCTGCGCTCGTTTCTATGTGTTCCATGTACAACAAAACTGAAGTTTTTGTTTCAATGGCCATTGCAACGTAAGCTCACACGCCATTTTTTCTGTATTTATGTATATCATGCTTGTAACACCAGTCCGTCGTTCTGCAGCTGTTCCTCTTCCCATTTGGGATTAAAAACAAAAACATGGAAAGTGTTTGGTGCGTGTATAAATAAAACCCACCATCTCTGCCTCTCCTTGGCTGAAAAGCAGCAGGAGGGGCTTGGAGCTGCTCAGTAGAGCGGCCTTTTGGTACATGTTAGGTACTCACTCTGTAAAGAGGTGCCGGGAAGTGGCGAGTGAGGTTACGTTGCAATGGCCATTGAAACAAACAAAAACCTCAGTTTTGTTGTACATGGAACACATAGAAACGAGCGCAGATGACACCTTTTTTCCTAAATATATGTCATCTGCCTATTCTCCTTGTGTAAAGAAAATGATTTAAAAATACTGTAGCACTCACTCCCGGAGGAGCCGCTGAATTTAAACCTCGGGTCAGTCTCCCCGCACTAGGGAATAAATATACACCAGCACTGTTGGATTTTATAAGTTATATAGTTTACTGAATAAACTGGCATATAAAGAGCAACACGGTATACGTATATATATTTACAGTAGTTCATAATGCGAGAAACGCGCAGCGGAAAAGAAAAAGGAATTTTAACCCCTTCGTGGTTGGAGTGTGAGTCCCGTACAGGTTGTGTCCCAAAAAAGTGTACGTGTATGGTACCCGGGTACAATATTCAACTGGCCAGTGAATGATTTCAGGTGTGTCTTCGACTAGTCACGTTGGGGCCCTGTAGGTTTAGACAAACTGCAGCGTGCTTTATTAGATTTACTGTGGCCGGGAAGGCCTCTCACCCATCCGCCAGATACTCTGCGCTCTGCTTGACCCAGGACGTCTCTCCGCTCGATTTAACTGGGTCTCTGTGTCACTGGATCCACTGTCTTGCTTGTCTGTGTTTGCCACAAGATGCTCAGCTCACCGCCTGCACTCCCATTAGATCATCTGCAGTCTCCTAACTCGGGGTCCTTCAGCATACTCTGTATCCGTGTAAAGTTACCAGCGGTAGATCACTAGGTCTTTGGCAAGTAAAGGGGAAAACCGATCTCCAGCTCCGCAAGGCCGCACCTGCACTCTGGCCTGGTCGCAATCGTTATCTCTTTCACGTGCGTCTTGCTCTCTGCGCGCTCTGCCTGTTCTCTCCACGAGGCTGCGGATGTAAGTCTCTCTTTCCCACCCACTTCCTGTTCCCCCCCGCAAAGCATGCTGGAAAATGTAGTCCCAATGTCCAGTGTCTTACATTGCGCTTGTCTCCCTCTGGTGGCCAAAAATAAGTACTATAACAACAGTGTTTTAAAACCAGTGCTACAATACACTAAACAGTAAATAATAAGTAATATGAAGACTGTATAAAATATTTGAAACAACCTGCCTGTAGCAATCGTATCTCAACTCCAAATAACCACTTAAACACCATTAGTATTAAAGGTAATGGCATATAAAACCAAAACATTTACATTCTGCGATACCCTGGCAATATTAAATCCACTGGCGTCACTAGGGTTGGTGTCACCCGGTGCGGTAACTTATGTTGTCACCCCCCCCTGAGTTTTACGGGGTTTTTTAACTCCTTTTACGCATAAATCAGTACTCCCATATAACACTGAATGCTCATAATACACGGTGCACATTACTGTGAGGTTTATTGCTGTGGAGCTCTGTGATATGCTCATTCACAAATTTTGGCAAACTGACAGCAAGTACAGTGCCTGTTCGAAGGCAGTGAAAGTCCCCATAGAGAAGTAATGGTTATTCTGTTCAGAGACACCGAACAGCAGAGAAATGTCCTGATGTCCGGTGTTTATGGCGAACGAACACTATAGGTTTCAATGTTAAAAATATTCCTGTTTTTATCCAATATCTAATAAACCGTTTATTCCTTTAATCCATTGTAAAAAATCTATTTATTGATTTTATTTTTTTTGTATCTTTTAGGCATTTTTCCAAAAAAAAAATCCATTTTTTTTTCTAATAGCAATTTTTCTTTTTTTTCTGTAACTGACCTTTATATTATCATTCATAGGACCTTATATGTAAATTCCAGACATTTTTCTTCAGTAGTTTTTTTGAAAACAGCAGGCGACGGGTTTGCGGTGGCATTCGGTGGCTGATTCCCTGCACTTCAGGGACCCTGTGGTGAATTCACTGGGGAAATTTGATTCTCCAAAGTGCGCGGAACAACAGAACACCGAAAGGTCTGCGTCATTTCGTTGCTCTGTGAATATCCCCTTTAGTGGTGTTTTTTTGCCACCTCCTGTAAAGTGCCAGCCTAGGCCTTGCCTACCCAGGACATACTTGAAAATGAGAGAATTCTCAATGTATCCTTCCTGGTAAAATATTTTTGTGTAAAAAAAAAAAAGTGTTTTTTTTAGGGTGGTGTTACCTGGTGTGGGCCCTACCCCCGCCCCCCTAATTAAATCCTCAAAAGGATTATTCAAAGAGCATTGCAGTTTTAGGGAAATTTTGGTGCTCTGTCACCTTGCCACCAGTTACAGCCGTGCCCCTTGGTGGTGGGAGTAATTATTATTATTATTATTATTCTTTATTTATAAAGCGCCAGCATATTCCGCAGCGCTGTACAATAAGCACAGTATAGACAGGGTTACAATACATTGAACAACATTTGACAAACAGTACAGGAGGAGATGAGGGCCCTATTCCCGTAGGAACTCACAATCTAGGCCAGCTCTTCCCGATCTGGATCTAGCTATTCTGCTCTGTGCCGCTATTGGGTTTGGCTGAGCTGTTCAGGTCCGGGATCGCATGCCCAATTGCCCAGACCTGTTCCCTATTTAAATCCCAGCAGCACAGAGTCCCATTGCTCAGGCATGAGTTCTGGTTCTTGTGTCCTGGGTTCAGGTTCCTGCACTCCTATAAATGTATCTTGGATTCTCTGGTTTATTGATTTTGGTTTTCCTGACTACTCTGTCTGCTCCCTGTAATCTGTATATTTATCTGTGTACCGAACCCTGCTAGTCTGACGTTCCTTCCTGGTTCTTGTTCCTTGGCTCCAGTCCTGACTATTCCTTGTTTTTTGTTTAATGTATTTTGTTATCCTTAGTACAGAGGCCAATATAAGGACCTTTATTTCAGTTCAGGGCTTCCTGTGTGTTTGTTTTGTTTAACCCTTGCTCTTGTTTCTCCTGACTCTATTGAAGCCTCACAAAGAATAACAGTCAGAAGACCATTTAAAGGATCTTTCCCCCAGTGATAGGGATCCTTTTAGATTTCTTCCATGCGCTCCTGCTCTTTGTGTTTACAGTCCTGTTATTTCCTGTCTGGAATCTGTGTATTCTATGCAGGGCCGGCACAGTCTCACCTAGGGCGCAGCCGGCCCCTACCACTGGGATTACCCGCATCTGTTTTATTTATTTGCGCGCGGCTGCAGACTGCCAAGTGTGTCACTTAGCAGCGGCGCGCTCCTTCTCTGCCGGCACCGCCCCCAATGCCTGCAAGTCGTTGGCCCCCGCTGACTAGATTGCGCGGCAGCCACGTGACATCAGCGGGGGTTGACAGCAGGTGTTCTGACTCCAGCCTCAGAGCACCGCAACGTGCCTACCTCAGTCCCACACTCTGGGAGCATGGCACGCTGCCTTGGTGCCTACCCTCACACATCACGTGAAGGGGAGGCGCCAAGGCAGCGTGCCGTGCTCCCAGAGTGTGGGACTGAGGCAGGCACGTTGCGGTGCTCCTGCAGCGGCGGTTTCAGAGCGACCGGAAAGTCGCGGTCAGGCTGCTGCAGAAGGAGACAAACGAGGGTGCAGTGCAAGCCAGCCAGACTGAGGCCGCGTGCACAAAGTATTCCATCAACAGTGTATGCCGGTGAGAAAGCGCGGGGGGGGGGGGGGTCGTCGAGGACAGGGACTCAAATTAATGTGTGTGGGGGGGGGGTGAATTCAAATTGATGTGGGGGGGTGAATTAAAATTGGTGGGGGGGGGGGTGAATTAAAATTGACATGGGGTAAACTCAAATTGGGGGTAAGAACTCAGTGATATGGGGGTTTGAGCACTGAAGAAAGACGCACAGAGGAAAGAGAAAAAGAGGCAGAGGAAAGAAATACAAGAAAGAGGCAGAGGAAAGAAAAGGCGAAAGAAAGAAGCACAGAGGGCAGAGGAAAGAAAAGGTGAAAGAAAGAAAGAAGCACAGAGGGCAGAGGAAAGAAAGAAAGAGGCACAGACTGATCCTGGCCTGAACAGCAGAGGCGTAAGATGGGCACCAAACTACCTTGTGTGTAGCCTCCCTCCCGCAGCGTGTGTCCCCCAGTGCACAGTTTATCGTCCCCCCGTGCACTGTTTGTGTGTGTTTCATCTACATTTTAACAGTTGACAATTTTTTTCTGGTGGGGGGGGCGCGCGCAAGTAGTCTTGCCTAGGGCGCAAAATAGTCTAGCACCAGCCCTGATTCTATGTATGCTGTATCAGCCTATTTCAGCCAGCAGCTAACCCTGCCTCAAGGGCTAACTTCCTTCCTGAACCAAGGCCACATGGCCCAAGTCAAGGTCATCGTGACAATTTCATTCAACGCACTTCAGTGTGATTCAGCAATTCCAGTTCGTCGACCCTGCAGTATATTCACTGTTCAACATACAGTCCCCAAAGTGCAACGAACATGGAGCTGCCAAAGACATCTGAACAGACCGACGAATGCCGACCTCCTCCCCACTGAAGGCTGCCGATCAGCCCTAAGAACACCGCTGAGCTGCAGAAAAAAAAAGGTTGTGTAAAACAATAAAAAATTCATTAAAATGTGTGGAAATAAAAAAAGGTCCTATAAATAATTAAAAAAGAAGGTCAAAAGGTCTGTTACAGGATAAAAAAAACATTAAAAAAAAATTGGGAATCAATTTTCACCTAAAAAAAAATAAAAATCCAGAAAATAAATAAAACAGAAAAGAATAAAAGGTTGAATAAAACTATATAATTTCTTACATTGAATCCTGTGGGATTCGCCTGTTTAAACCCATTGAACCGAACCACTGAAAATCAGGGCATTTCACTGACACTTTGATGCAATTCAGCAATCTCTGAACAGATTAACCAGTACTTCTCTATGGGACAATTTTTCTGCCGCCGAAGATCACTGAATTGTGGTGAACCGCACCTTATAACGCTGTCCATTCACCAGTGTTTGGCAAATTGACAGCTTTCTGAATAGACGAGCTGCCACGAATTTGCACCGTGTAGTGAAATTCACCATTCGGTCCAATTCGGTGGCAAGTTCAGAGCTTATTGAATAACCCCTATACTCGTTTTAGTTCTAAAAATATGTACATCTATAAAACTACACAAGTTTACATTTATTATTACAGAAATTACTGTTATTCCAGCTATATTCATGTGTCTTGTTTATTTTTTCCAAAGTGTGGGTTACCTTGCTTTAGTGTTTTCATTGCTTATTTTCATGGTTATTCAGGAAACAATTACCAAATCATTCAATTTCAACAGTGACATTTTTTTTTGCAAAATCTTCCTTGCAGCTGAAAGAGGGTAAGATAATATTTAAATTTATATATATATTTCTGGTTTTATGTCGCATAACTCTACTTTGTGGGTATTTTTTCGTGTTCCCTCTGCATGCTTAACCAATGTAACCAATTTCTCCCCATTTACACGTGAAGGATGACTCTACGCATGTTTATACAGGAAATGGCTTGTCTGGTACCCTAGAGGATATATAGCACAGACTGTCAGACTGTAAAAAAATTGGGTAATCCTCTTTTTGTAAAATAGCAATTAGCTGTTAATTAATTACCAAGTTAATTAAAGTTTTTGCATGGCGTAATTGACCAGAGAACCACATAAATAACTCAATACTACAGCTTACACAAGTGATTGATTATCCTCTAGTCTGTAAGAAAAGCCTAACAATGCTACACACTGATCTACTCAGTGAGAACACACAGACTCAGTCTATAGTGCTCATAATAGGATATCTCGGGGGTATATTTACTACAAGCCAAAAGGAAAAGTATCTAAAATTCTCCTCTGTTCAGACGTCTCTAAATGCTCTCGTTGCATACAGACACACATTCACAGTTATGCACTGCATTCCTGACATGTTAAAATTAATGACAGAATGAATACATTTTATGAAGCGTTTTATTTACAGTTACTATAATAAATATATGTTGCTTTCTTATTTCTTTTCTGTTATTTGTTATATCTAAAATAAGTGCGGATATTTTAACAGTCATTTTTATATTTGATCCTAATTGTTTATAAAGCACTAGATTATTTCACCCCCTCAACTCAAAGTCCTTTCTACAATCAAATAAGAATGCAGCGGCACTTGCACCACACACTCCATTCTTATTTGATTGTGCAAAGGACTGCTGTTACCATACAGCGCTATTGCATTCTGTTTGGACAATAATTAAAAATACCCAGAAAATAAATACAATTTCCATTTAGTAAAATTGAGATGTTGTGGTTAAATATATGGCTTATCTTGGCCATTTGCACTTTATTGGTGTCTTATATTGAGATACTAAATTATGATTGTGTGTGTGGACATTCTGTTGTGTTTTCTTTGTTTTATATCTTTTTATGTGGGCGCTGTTAATGTGTACCTAGGAGACAAAGAATCGGTTAATCCAACCTAGCTCATTCTTCAGCTGCGCCTGGCATTATTCATGCTTGAACATCTTCTAAACCTTAGTTACCCCTCTGTCGTCACAACTGCAACCTCCTGTAGAGCTTTGGAGCTGATAAGAGCTGCACATAGCACCCCTTCATTATCACTTAACAACTACAAAGTATTGCTTCTGGGAAACCAACTTAGCCAGAATACAGGTGTTGAAAGTCAGACGCTAGTGGAAAATTGGTGCCGCACAATTTAATCATTATCTGACTTTTATCCACAACCATGGAATAGGCCCCTTGTATTTTAACCCCTTCACTACCAATATCGAGATATCTCGGTACCAAAGGCACCATCTGGTGTCCCGATATTGAGATCTCAATGTGCTGTTCTACAGCCCAAAAGCAAATAATATTAGTTTGCTATAAATGAGTTTCATTTGCTTTTGTGCTGCAGAAGGTGTCCCCAAAGTTTTAGCCCTGTTGTTTGCATAATGCCCAAAAGGTTAAAACTGAAAAATCAGCAAAAATGAATGTCGGACATTGGCATTCAGCTAACACTCACTGCAACTGTAACTCAATTTGGCACCATCTACTGGCCAAATATGTTAGTACAGTAAAACAAATAAAAAAAAATCATTGGGAGTATTTTTCAATATTTCCTTCATTATAATTAATTAAAAATGATTCTTCAAAAAAACCACTGGTTCCTGACAATGTTTTTTTGGAGAAATAACTTAGTAACAGTTTGTTTTGCGAGCCCAGGTCAAATATTTTCACTCTGCCGCCGTGATTCGTTCTCTTCCGGTAGCTCCTAGATTCTTCCCTCAGCAAGCAGCACTGAATCAATGTCCGTTCTTAATCTCTCCCAATAAAGCAGACAACACTGGTCATATTGGGTTAAGCAGACTCACTGGCCATTCTAGCAGGCATCTTTTTATTTGGTACAGAATCAGATAACAACAGTTAACATCCCAGCCCACTCAGACATCCTGGCACCGCAGTTTTCCATGGTCTCCATCAGGTCTCATATTGTAAGCTCTTGAGCAGGGTCCTCTCTCCTACTGTTCTATGTGTTTAACATGTATATTGGTTATTCTGTCATTGTACAGCGCTACGGAACTTGGAGCAAGGATCCTTGTTTGGGGGGATTTCAAGGGAGCAGCGGCAATCCGGGGGTACCGTTTGTTGGTGTCACAGTCCAAAAAGTGCCCAGATCCACAGGCAGGGGCAAGAGTGGCAGCATGTGGAAGGTACCCCAGGTGATGCTGCATGGCTGCTGCTGTGTCAACTGCTGGGGCCAAGAAAGGCTCATAAACATGGGTTCCTGATGGAGCTCCCTCCTGAAAATCACCCCAACTGCAGGTCCCATGAGGGGGACCCTAACCACAAAAGAACACCCTGCTGGGGCAAAGGGATTTCGGAGCACAGGGGTTTAAAATTTCTGCAAACGTTTCCATTGAAGTGAATGCTGTGCAGTCTTGGAATCAGATTGGTTGGGGTTTCAAACCCAGCCACTGGATGGTGATTGGCTGGAGTTTCAAAACCAGGCTTCCTCTGGTGGCAGGGAACACAGGGACCATGAGGGACCGGCTTAAAGACATTTGTATTATGTTGTGATGGGGCAAATGTCACAAACCACTACTTTCAACATTAAAACATAAAAACAGGCCAATAGGATAAATGAGGGGAATAGCAAAGGAGCAAGATTGTATATAACACCTTAGATGTTACAGTGCTCGGCGCTATGCAGTTGTATACCAGAGATTATGTGAGGAGAGGGTTATATAATCACGCAGCTCACCACGAGGTGTGTCTCTCACCCTTATAGACCATATGATATAAAAAAATACAAACGTATTCTTAGGGAGCGCAGGAAAAGTAGATAGAAGTTCTTACACAGAACAGGTTACAGGATATTTGGTTGGATCCAAAGTTTACACTATAATAAAAAGATAGAGAACAATCGTGCAATACTGTATATACAGGTATAAACAGGTATGAGGTTGGGGAAAATCACTCACAAACGGGGAACCAATAGGTTCGTGTAGGACGCGGGTAAGCCTCTATGGGGGGCTTCTCCCATCAGATGGTTCTTGATATATAGACAAATGATATCATGTTCTGGATTTCACCGGCGTGATGACCTCAGAATAGAAGGGTATACATAGCGTAATACCGTTAGAGAATATATATATATATATATACATGTTTGAGTTGGATTTACTCACGTATTACTGAGCCTCCCAACGAGTGGCTCAGTAGTCGAGCAGGGGACCACTTTCACCGTGGGGGGGTCCTACCCTTGAACCGATGGCAGTGCGTTCTGGTCTGCTGGGAAAAGTCTGTTGTTTCCAAAAAATAGAAGGTTAACTCCCAGATGATTAAAAAAAGGGGGTTTATTATTAAAAAATTCCTTAACAATTGAAAAACCAAATGATAAATGACAAAAGGATTAAAATGAGCAATTTAAAATAAACCAAAAAATAAAAGGCAAAATAAATAAATAAATAAAAATACGAAATTAAACAAAATAAGATCCGAAAATGAATAAAATAAGATCCGAGACGCGTTTCCCTCGCCAGCCTGCGAGTTTCATCAGTCGGTAGTTTTATAGCTGTAGGCAGAAGTTATTTATAGTCCTTTCAGTCCGAAAACGAAAAGTTTTTCAGGTGGCGTGCGTGTCAGCGCGCAATATGCGTTCCAAACGGTTGTCGGAGCCTTCTGATGACGTATATCTTCTTCCAAGCCTCGTATCGGAGCCAAGTGTGTCGCTTCTTGTTGCGCATGCGTGAGTCTTTCATTCTAATGGAAGCAGATTCACTTTGCGAGTTCCATTAGCCGAAAACAAACTGTAAACGTTTAACTATAGGAACAAATATAAGTCACTTAAGAGAAGTGTTGACCAGATGGGGTATCAGGGTCCCTTCATTAATAACAGATTAAGAGAGAAGAAGATCTCAACCCTTATTAAACAATAAAAAGGGAGAAGTAAGAAGAGATTACAAACGTAATGACAATGAGAACATTCATGTATACAAAAAGTGGCAGACCTCAAAATCTGTATTTAACCCATTTGGGGCCAGAGTGTCTAAATTATAGATCCATCTCATTTCAGTTTTAATACGTTTTAAATCTATATTAGTACCTCTCCAATCGCGCTTAATTTTTTCAATACCCATAAACTCCAAGCCTCTAGGGCTGCAGTTATGAGTATCTCCAAAATGAGCAGAAACACTATGTTTTATATATCCTCTGGTGATATTACAGAGGTGCTCATTGATTCTAATGTATAAAGGTCGCGATGTTTGTCCTATGTATTTTTTTCCGCATGGACATTTAAGTAAATAGATTAGATTTTTAGTGTGACAAGTAATTATGTCCTTTATTCTATAATTAGATCCTTTAATGCCTGCATCAAAATTTGTTATTGTTCTTTTTTTACTTATAGTCTTTCGACACGATATACATTGACCGCAGCCGTAAAAGCCCGGAGTTATTCCAAAAAGCGTTCTGGTCCCTGTACATCATTGATTCTGATATAGCTGTGGACTAAATCGTTATTCAAATTATTGCCCCCTCTAAAGATGATTTTAGGTTTTTCAGGTAAAATACCATTAAGAATTGGGTCGTTGGTCATTTATCATTTGGTTTTTCAATTGTTAAGGAATTTTTTAATAATAAACCCCCTTTTTTTAATCATCTGGGAGTTAACCTTCTATTTTTTGGAAACAACAGACTTTTCCCAGCAAACCAGAACACACTGCCATCGGTTCAAGGGTAGGACCCCCCACGGTGAAAGTGGTCCCCTGCTCGACTACTGAGCCACTCGTTGGATTTACTCACGTATTACTGAGCCTCCCAACTCAGAGAATATATATATATACATGTTTAACGGTATTACACTATGTATACCCTTCTATTCTGAGGTCATCACGCCGGTGAAATCCAGAACATGATATCATTTGTCTATATATCAAGAACCATCTGATGGGAGAAGCCCCCCATAGAGGCTTACCCGCGTCCTACACGAACCTATTGGTTCCCCGTTTGTGAGTGATTTTCCCCAACCTCATACCTGTTTATACCTGTATATACAGTATTGCACGATTGTTCTCTATCTTTTTATTATAGTGTAAACTTTGGATCCAACCAAATATCCTGTAACCTGTTCTGTGTAAGAACTTCTATCTACTTTTCCTGCGCTCCCTAAGAATACGTTTGTATTTTTTTATAGCAAAGGAGCAAGGTTTTAGTACAGTGCACAGTTTCTGAGCATGGGGTTCCTTGACACAGTTTAACCAAATTCAAACTAAATAGCCACACAATGCCTGTTTGGAATAAAAAATCCTAAAAATACAAACCTTAATATATATATATAAATATGTGTAAAATATGCATAATGTATGTGATCTTAGTATATTTTGGATATGTACAACTATACTCATATGTGCATATATTTACTATTCAAACTCTGTGATATAAATAGTACGTAAGTCATACCCCTTAAATATTTATCATTATATGTAAAATCTGAAAATATGTATTCTCTGTTCTAAATTAAACATAATCGTAATGAATATATATCGTTATCTAGTGGCGTGTTAGCGAATCATTGTTTCACTTAGTTAACCTATAGCTAGAGGTGTGCATGGCTGAAAAATTCGTTTTGTTTCATTTCAAAATAATTTTGTTTTGGAATTTAATTAAGTTTTAATTCGTTTCGTTATTTTGTTTCCGTTTGGTATCTTGGATCACTAAAAAAAATAAAAAATTGTAATTTGGGATCAATTCGATATCGATTTTCGGATAACTACATAAAACCCCAATAAATCAAATTTTGCTGTTAAAAGGCAAGCTAGGGTTAAATATTCAGCTATCCATTGGCCTGTGGTGCTGACAACAGATCCAGCACCACAGGCCAGGGATAGGGTCCTTCGTAGCTCAGTGGGCCAGTGTGAAAGAAAGCTGGGTCACCGCTCCCTCACTGTCTCTAAAACAGACGCAGTCTCATATTGTGGCCACTGTGCCGGTGAGACCTGCTGTGCATCTGCCTCACCCTATGTCACGTGTAGATCTAGGTTTGGAATCCAGGATGCAGTACTGTATCTTCCAATTCCAGGATAGTGTGAATTGAAGACGGATCAAGGAATGTTGCAGAGATCTTGGTCGGCAGAACATAGGCAGGTCGAGGTACACAGTTCAGGATCAAGGGCAGGCAGATTTCGTTCAGAGTGGGGGGGGGGGTCAGCCGAGGTTGATACCAGGAAATCCAAATGAGGGTAGGGAGGTAGATATGGAGGTATAGGAAGGCACCAGGTAACTGGAAGTATAGGGTAGGGAGCACAGAACGTCTGAGCATCTATCCATGGGATTGAGGGGTTTAAATAGGGCGCCCAGGACAGCCCATCCCCAGCTGTCAATTCCCTCCTCCCCACTAACTCCACCAATGGCAGAGAATAGAGGTCCCGGCGTCATCTACCTGATGACGCGAATACCGAGTCCCCGCCCCTCCTAAGTGAAGTGCGGCCGCTGCCCAACGCCACGCCGGAGCTGGACGAGGTATCCCCAGCCAGTATGATGGAGGACCCCCGCCCGCCACTGCACGAAGAGCCGCAGCGGAACGACGCTCACTGGGAGGACGATCGAGCCCGGCACCCGCTGGCAGGGCCGGCGCTAGTGTAAGGCAGCACAGGCGGCTGCCTTACTGCTCTGGCCTGATGCCAAACTGGGGGGGCGTGAAAATCCTCTTCCCCGTTCATAGTAACTCACTGCTGGGCTGGCCGGGGATTTCTTTCTGATGCCGCCCATGATGTAAATGATCCTCCCCCTTGTGGCTGGAGAAGCTGCTGCACTTCCGGCCTGGTGAGGGGGGAGGGGCGCACAGGAAGAGGCTGTAGAGTCTGGGCCATGTGCTTCCTCGTGCTGCTCCTCTTACAGCAGAACCAGTGAGGAGATTAATCGCCCTCTGCCCTGCAGCAGCAGAGACCCCTTGGAGCCAGGAGGTGAGTTATCACACTGCCTGCCCTCCATCTGCCCCTCTCCCTTTCATGATATCCTCCCTCTCTGAGATACAGAGATAGTGCCCCCCCCCCTCACACAAACACAGCAAAAGTGTGAGAGATCTTCCCTGCTGTGAAGATGCTTCTGTTTTTAACTCTTGCTGGACCAGGTCATCCTTCCTGATAGTAAAGCACAGCTGAAGCACATTGTAATATGATGCTCAGATACCTGGTCCAGCAAGAGTTAAAAACAGAGGCTTCTCCTTCACAGCAGGGGAGATCTCTCACACTTATATTACTGTTACTGCTCCCACTGGGAGACTATTCCCTGTATCTACTACCCTTTCTATATCACTGTTACTGCCCCCACTGGGAGACTATTCCCTGTATCTACTACCCTTTCTATATCACTGTTACAGGGAATAGCCTCCCAGTGGGGGCAGTAACAGTGATATAGAAAGGGTAGTAGATACATGGAATAGCCTCCCAGTGGGAGCAGTAACAGTGATATAGAAAGGGTAGTAGATACATGGAATAGTCTCCCAGTGGGAGCAGTATCTACTACCCTTTCTATATCACTGTTACTGCTCCCACTGGGAGGCTATTCCATGTATCTACTACCCTTTCTATATCACTGTTACTGCCCCCACTGGGAGGCTATTCCCTGTAACAGTGATATAGAAAGGGTAGTAGATACATGGAATAGCCTCACAGTGGGGGCAGTATCTACTACCCTTTCTATATCACTGTTACTGCTCCCACTGGGAGGCTATTCCATGTATCTACTACCCTTTCTATATCACTGTTACTGCCCCCACTGGGAGGCTATTCCATGTATCTACTACCCTTTCTATATCACTGTTACTGCTCCCACTGTGAGGCTATTCCATGTATCTACTACCCTTTCTATATCACTGTTACTGCCCCCACTGTGAGGCTATTCCATGTATCTACTACCCTTTCTATATCACTGTTACTGCCCCCACTGTGAGGCTATTCCATGTAACAGTGATATAGAAAGGGTAGTAGATACATGGAATAGCCTCCCAGGTTGGGCAGTAACAGTGATATAGAAAGGGTACTAGATACATGGAATAGCCTCCCAGTGGGAGCAGTAACAGTGATATAGAAAGGGTAGTAGATACATGGAATAGCCTCCAGTGGGAGCAGTAACAGTGATATAGAAAGGGTAGTAGATACTGCCCCCACTGGGAGGCTATTCCATGTATCTACTACCCTTTCTATATCACTGTTACTGCTCCCACTGGGAGGCTATTCCATGTATCTACTACCCTTTCTATATCACTGTTACTGCTCCCACTGGGAGGCTATTCCATGTATCTAGTACCCTTTCTATATCACTGTTACTGCCCCCACTGGGAGGCTATTCCATGTAACAGTGATATAGAAAGGGTACTAGATACATGGAATAGCCTCCCAGTGGGAGCAGTAACAGTGATATAGAAAGGGTAGTAGATACATGGAATAGCCTCCCAGTGGGAGCAGTAACAGTGATATAGAAAGGGTAGTAGATACATGGAATAGCCTCCCAGTGGGGCAATAACAGCAACATAGCAGAGGCAGTAGATACAGGGAATAGCCTCCCAGTGGGGGCAGTATCTACTACCCTTTCTATATCACTGTTACGGGGAATAGTCTGTCAGTGGGGGCAGTATCTACTGCCTCTTCTATGTCGCTGTTACTGCCCCCACTGGGAGGATAGTCCATGTATCTACTACCCTTTCTGCATCACTGTTACTGCCCCCACTGGGAGGCTATTCCATGTAACAGTGATGCAGAAAGGGCAGTAGATACTTCCCCTCTGGGAGCCTATTACATGTAACAGCGACATAGAAGAGGTAGTAGATACAGGGAATAGCCTCCCAGTGAGGGCAGTAACAGTGATCACGCACAATTGTAAGTCCTTTCTCTACGCTGATAGGCATGGCACAGATAAGAAGGGAGGGGGGCACCAAAAGGCACCTTCGCCTGAGTAGACAAAAATGCTTGCACCGGCCCTGCCCGCTGGGCAGGGAGCAAGGCTGTCGGAGACGCTCCGGGGGAGGTGAGCTCGGCACGGGGGATGAGGGGGCCAGACCCTGACAACACCCCCCCTCAAGGCGCAACCTCCGGAGGCACAAGGGAGCCGGTTTCTTTGGGTGTGCCCGATGAAAGGCTTGAGCCAGACGACGGGCGTGAACTACGGAGGCCAGCTCCCAAGAACATTCCTCAGGGCCATAACCTTTCCACTGGATGAGATACTCAAGACGGTTTCTGCGATAACGAGAATCCAGAATGTTGTCAACCTCGAACTCTTCGTCGCCATCTATGAGGAGAGGACCAGGAGAAATCACAGGTAGTCTGAAGAGTGTGTCGGATATATGTGGTTTGATGAGAGATACATGGAATACCGGATATATCTTCATAGATGGTGGTAATTCCAGGCGAATGCTCATGTAACGGTAGCTGTAGCGCTTACCCAAGAGTAGCGGAGTTGGGATCTTTGAGGACAGAAGTATCTGCTTGAATCATACAAAAAAGGTTTATAAACTACAGACTGTAACAAGGAGACAAGGGTTAACCTTCAGAGCCTAGAGGCAATTCAGTTAAGACCAACAGGTTACCTAGGACACGCTCAGAAACAGCAAACGTGGAATGACAGTCCATGAAGTATTCAAGGTGCAGGGCAGTCAAATACAGAAATAACAAAATCAGAAAAACAATAGTATGTAAATCGTGGTCTTAGCAAAACCATGAACCTAAGTAGGAACCTGGATAAAGGGATCCCGAAGGGTTGCAAACAATATCCCTAAACGTGAGGTGTTAGAACCCAAAACTGTGATTAACCCAGCAACCAGCAGGGGGTTAAATCACTTTAACAAATGATACAGGAGAAATAAACACAAAGCCGGGTCAATAACAGGAGAAAGGATCACATACAAAGCAGAGTCGTTAATGGTAAAGTCAAATATAAATTATTAGGAATTAGCTGTGCGTGAATAACTCCACAACAGGGCAATGAGGCCATTCCTAGAGCCCTGTTTTAAAGCCTGTGGCTCCTGGTAACCACACCTGACCCCGCCCCCTCAGATGACGATCTTCCAGCAGTAAGTGCTGGCACCCGACCAGCCAGCGACCCCCCCAGGGGGCGCAGCGGGGGCTGAGGATGTAACAGAACCCCCCCGTCTATGGTCGGGCCCAGAACGTCCACCAAGCGCCAAAGAATGGGCCTCATGAAATAAGCGAACCAGTCGAGGCGCATGGATATCGCAGGCATCTTGCCAAGAACGATCCTCAGGACCATAACCCTCCCAGTCCACCAGGTACTGTAAGACACCCCTGACCAGACAGGACCGCAGGATGGCACGGACCTCGTACTCCTCCTCACCCTGAGACTTGATAGGCGGAGGGGGAACAGTAATTCTGGTGTACTTATTACAGGTAAGAGGCTTCAGGAGGCTGACATGAAATACGTTATGTATACATAGAGAAGGAGGCAAAGCCTACGCATAAGAGACAGGGTTAATACGTCTTAACACTTTCTAAGGCCCGATAAACCTGGGAGCCATCTTCATGGATGGCACTAACAATTTGATGTTTCTGGTAGACAGCCATACCTTGTCCACAACCGTATATACCGGTGCAGAACCTCTAAGTCTGTCTGCTTTTATTTTTTGTTTCTCAATATTGGCCTTCATAATCTCTTTTACTTTCTCCCATGTCCCTTTCATGTCATTCAGACGTTCGTCCAAGGCTGGCAAAGCAGTCGCTTGGAATTCAGAAGGGAGCATGGGAGGGTCATAACCATAGACTCCATGGAAAGGGGTGTGGCCCGTGGTTTCACTTACTGAGTTGTTTAACGCAACCTCAGCCCAGGGTAACAGGTCTGCCCACTCATTTTGTCTTTCAGACACAAAGCAACACAAGTACTGCTCAACACTTTGGTTGGCTCTCTCTGCGGCCCCATTAGTTTGTGGGTGATAAGCAAATGAGAAGCTCAACTCAATACCTAGGTTTTCACAAAATCCTCGCCAGAAACGAGACACGAACTGAGCTCCTCTGTCGGATACTATTCCCAGAGGAACCCCCATGAAGTCGCACAATATTTTGTATGAATATTGGTACCAGCTCACTGGCTGAAGGAAGCTTTACCAGTGGTATGAAGTGTACCATCTTGGAGAACCTACCACTGTAAGGATTACAGTATAGCCTTTGGAAGGTGGTAGATCTGTGATAAAGTCCGAGAGGTGGGACCAAGGTCTCTCTGGCACTGGTAAAGGTTGCAGGAGACCAACAGGTAAGGACTGGGGATTTTTACTTCTACAGCACACGTCACATGTGGCTATGTAGTCCTTAATATCCCTTTGCATACCAACCCACCAGAACTGTTTCTCAATCGTGGCCACGGTTTTATTTATTCCCATATGCCCATAGGGCTTGGAATCATGAAAAGTCATCATCATCTGTGTTCTCTCCTCCTCAGGTACAAACATTTTCCCAGGAGGTTTTTCAAGAGGAGCAACACCCTGACCAGCCTGGATTCTCTCCAACAAAGAAGAAGACACTGTCAAGACCATGGTACCCAAGATCCTCTCATGAGGAATGATTGGACTGTGGTCAAACGTGTGCTGTTCATATGACTCAAACTGTCTAGATAAAGCATCAGCTTTTGTGTTTTTAGAAACAGGACTAGATTCTTATGGTCTGTGATGATTATCACGGGATCTTTAGTGCCTTCTAACAAATAGTGCCATTCTTTGAGGGCCGCTATAACTGCTAGTAATTCTCTGTTCCCTATGTCATTAGTTTTTCTCAGCAGGTGTCATCTTTCTAGAGAAAAACCCACAAGGATGTACAGGTCCCTCAGGACTTTCTCTTCGAGACAAAATTGCACCAATCCCTATTTCAGATGCATCAACCTCAAGCTGAAAGGGAAGGCCTGGTACTGGATGCCTTAAGATAGGTGTGGAGACAAACGCTTCTTTAAGTGACTGGAATGCCTGCTTGGCCTGGTCACTCCAAACCTGATTCTGAGCACCCTTCTTAGTCATGGCCGTGATGGGAGACAACAGAAGAGAACCCTTTGATAAACCTCCTATAATAGTTTGTGAAACCAAGAAATCTTTGTATGGCTTTCAGACCTTGAGGTAGTGGCTATTCTCTGATGGCAGATAGCTTTTTAGGATCCATCTCAAACCCATTTGGTGTGATGATGTAACCCAGGAATTGTACTGGAGTTATGTCAAACAGACATTTCTCTAACTTACAGTATAGTTTATTCTCCAGTAACCTTTGCAACACTGTCCTTACATGGACATGGTGTGTCTCAACATCAGGAGAATATATCAGAATATCATCCAAATAGACGATTACAAAGACTTGCAAAAAATTCCTCAGGACAACATTTATAAAGTCTTGGAAGACTGCAGGCGCATTGCATAGGCCAAAAGGCATAACTAAATACTCATAATGACCACTGCGAGTATTAAAGGCAGTCTTCCACTCGTGGTCCTCCTTGATTCTCAAATTGTACGCAACACGAAGATCCAACTTCGTGTAAATTTTGGCATCTCTTAAGCAGTCGAACAACTCGGATACTAAAGAGATGGGATAGGCATTACGTATAGTGATTCTGTTTAACCCTCTATAGTCAATGCAAGGTCTTAAATCCCACTCCTTTTTTAGACAAAGAAGAAACCCGCTCCCGCAGGAGAGGAAGAACGACGTATGAACCCTTTAGCTAGGTTTTCACGTATATATTCTTCCATAATAGCATTTTCTTTCTGAGAAAGTGGATACACATGACCCCTTGGAGGCATGGTGCCTGGTAACAGGTCTATGGCACAATCATACGGCCTGTGAGGTGGCAAGATCTGATTTTCCCTTATCGAACACCTCCTTTAAGTCTTTGTACCACTCAGGTACTACAGTAGAGAGTGGAGGAGCAGTGGCTACATTCAAGCTACCAACTGTAGCAGTCATGCCCAAACATCTGGACCAGCATTTTGATCCCCACGATTCCAACTCCCCTTTTACCCAGTTCACCACTGGTTTGTGTTTAGCCAACCATGGATAGCCCAATAGGATAGGCACGGTAGGAGACTCAATGATTTGTAACTGTATTTTTTCTTTATACAGATGCAGAACACCAGTGCTAAAAGATACAGGAACAGTTTGATGCGTGACATGAGGTCTTGTCAACCTTCTGCCGTCAATACTCTCAATGAGAAGTGGTACCTCTCGCTCAAACAGAGGCATTTGGTGAATGGCAGCAAACCCAGAGTCTAGAAAATTTCCTGCTGGCCCAGAATCCAGTAATGCCTCAGTGTCAACTCAGTGTCAAATTTGACCTTTTCCCAACCAATGGTTACAGGCACTACCACACAAGATTTTTTCTTAGTAGATATGAGAGACACGACAGTGGTACCTAGAACCAGCCTTTCAAGGGATACCATGCTCGCTTGTGACACGTTAGACCCCTTAGGTCTCTTGGGGCATTGTGAACAAAAAGGTCGTTTGTCTGCACAGTAGAAACAGAGGCCTTCTCTAAGGCAAAATTGTCTCTCCTCCTCAGATAAGCTAGAACGACCTACTTGCATAGGCTCTGGTTCAGCAGGCATGGGTCTGGGAGGAGAAACAGCATGAACAGACCTGGGAATAGAACATGTACTGTGAGGCTGTTTATGTGACTTGCTACGACCAGACCTTCTGTCTCGTATCTGATCATCAAGTCTTCAGGTAAAGACAAAGATGCTAATTCATGCATAACATTCTCGGACAGGCCTTTGAGAAACGCTGTAACAAGCACTTCATTTTGCCACTGTAATTCTGCTGCTATTGTTTTAAATTCTATGTCATAGTCAGCAACACGGCGGTTGCCCTGGGAAATACGCCACAAGGCTCTAGCTGCCCCTGTAGCCCTTCGAGCAGGATCAAATGTAAGTCTCAAGTCATTCATAAATGCAGCATAATTATAAATCACTGGTTTCTTTAATTCCCATAAATGGGTTGCCCACAGTAGAGCTATCTCAGTCAGGTGGTTAAATCACATAACCCACCTTAGCTCTCTGTAGGACACATACCTGGATTTAACGCAAACATGATATCAATTTGGGTTATGAACCCTCTGCATAAACCAGAATTTCCACTGAAACACGTAGGGGTCTTTAAACTCACATGAGATACTTCAGTAACGATCATAGAAGAGACAGACACAGCTTGGGGAGCCCCATCAACTGCAGGAGTGGAGGGTGGCGACGCCTGACCTAACTCCTTAGCTTGATTCAGGAGTAGGCCCAAAGCCTGAGCAAATTAATCCATTCTATGATCCTGCTCCTCTAGTCTACGATCTTGCTCTTCCTGTCTATGGAGTTGTATCTGTTTATTAATCAAGTCACCTAATTTGGACATAAATTCAGATAATCCTGCCAGATCCATTTGGCCCTGTTGTAATGTAACGGTAGCTGTATCGCTTACCCAAGAGTAGCGGAGTTAGGATCTTTGAGGACAGAAGTATCTGCTTGAATCATACAAAAAAGGTTTATAAACTACAGACTGTAACAAGGAGACACAAGGGTTAACTGAACTGCTTCTAGGCTCTGAAGGTTGCAAGACCAACAGGTTACCTAGGACACGCTCAGAAACAGCAAACATGGAATGACAGTCCATGAAGTATTCAAAAGGTGCAGGGCAGTCAAATACAGAAATAACATAAAATCAGAAATAAACAATAGTATGTAATCGTGGTCTTAGCAAAACCATGAACCTAAGTAGGAACCTAGATAAAAGGGACCCCGAAGGGTTGCAAACAATATCCCTAAACGTGAGGGGTTAGAACCCAAAACTGTGAGTGATAAACCCAGCAACCAGCAGGCGGTTAAATCACTATAACAAGTGATACAGAGAAATAAACACAATAGAGTGAGAGTAGTCGAAGCCAAGCCGGGTCAATAACAGGAGAAAGGATCGCATACAAAGCAGGGTCGTTACTGGTAAAGTCAAATATATATTATTAGAAATTAGCTGTGCGTGAATAACTCCACAACAGGGCAATGAGGCCATTCCTAGAGCCCTGTTTTAAAGCCTGTGGCTCCTGGTAACCATACCTGACCCCGCCCCCTCAGATGCCGATCTGCCAGCAGTAAGTGCTGGCACCCAACCAGCCAGCGACACCCCTTCTTGCCCAGACCCCCCAGGGGGCGCAGCGGGGGCTGAGGACGTAACAGCTCACTGGAGAGTACACGTTCGTAATAGTAAAGGGCCCTACATATTTGGGTCCAAGTTTCTTTGTCAGGCAGGAAAGCTTGAGGTGTCGGGTAGAGAGCCAAACTTTTTGACCTACTTGATAGGAAGGAGGGTGTCTTCTGTGACGGTCAGCTTGGATCTTTTGGTTTCGTTGAGTCTCTTTGATAATGATTTGGAGGTGGCGGTAACAATCCTGTAATTGAAGAATTCGATCATTGGCAGTGGGCACGGGTCCCATAGATGGTAGATCTGGTAACAGAGAGGGGTGATATCCGTAGTTCACAAAGAATGGGGTATTTTTTATGGACTCATGGAATTGGGAGTTGTATGAAAATTATGCTGATGGTAGGAGGGCGTACCAATCATCTTGTAGGT
This sequence comes from Leptobrachium leishanense, assembly GCA_009667805.1. Classification (NCBI taxonomy): domain Eukaryota; kingdom Metazoa; phylum Chordata; class Amphibia; order Anura; family Megophryidae; genus Leptobrachium; species Leptobrachium leishanense. The sequence goes on along the minus strand of CM019063.1, from coordinate 295,831,989 downwards.
AGGTGGTGAAACATCTTAGATACTGTTCTAACCATTGATTTACCCTTTCGGTTTGTCCGTTACTCTGTGTGTGGAATGCGGAGGAGAGACAGATTTTGATTTTGAGTATCCCACAGAAAGGGGACCAGAACTTGGACATAAATTGTGTGCCCCGATCTGAAACAATTGAAGAGGGTACTCCATGGAGGCGAAAAACATGATGATAGGAAAGATCGGCTGTTTTTTCTGCTGTAGGAAGACTTGGGCCATTTTGGTGTATCTATCTACAACCACCATAATGGTTGTGCTACCGTGGGATGGAGGTAAATCCACAATGAAATCCACTGTTATGGCTTTCCATAGGGTTTCTGGAGTTACGAGGGGTTGCAGTAATCCTGTAGGTCTGAGGGTTGGTTGTTTGGCTTGGTTACATATTTGACAGGATTGTGCTTACTACAAATATTTATAAGCAGCAGATCTGACCATTTTTTTTATTATTTATGTTGATCACATTACTGTATCTGACTCAAAGGCCATTTCTGCCTGTCGTATAATAATGCAGACCCTGTTTGAAATTGTGTACAATGATGGACACCATCTAGAGCTGAGAATCTTACATTTCAACAACATTTCTGTAACGGGGAAACGAATATACAAAAAATTTAAAATGAGCAAATTAATATTATTTTCATTTTTTAACAAGCTCAAAATAACAATTTCTGTGCAAAACGTCTTTTACCCTAAATTTAATTGTCAGCGTCACATCCCAGGTTTCAAAATAATTGATATGATGAAAAAAAATTAACAAAAATCGCTTGGTAGTGAATTAATACACACTGGGCTACTGTCAGGTTTAATACCTTGCAGGTACTTTCCTTTCAGGTTATGAGCCTGATATGCAGGTCTCGGGGATGCACACAGTTCGTGGGAGGGGAGAATCACACAGGAGGGCTGTGGGACAGGACACAATGGAACTCACAGGTTGGCTGAGGATGATGGGGAAAGCAGTCCTTGTGTCCAGGTATGAAGATAGGATAGTTGCTCCTGGGAGAGCACCGTGGGATTAGGGAGGATGGATGGGTGGTTGCTCCTGGGAGAACACAGTAGGTCTTGAGGGGAGACACGATGGGTATAGGAGCAGGGGAAGACGGTGAGTAGGTAGGGCGATGGCAGGTTACTCTGGAGCTTGTATAGCTGGTCTTGTTCATAGGAACAGGAGACAACAATGAAGCATTGGGCAGAGGGTGTGTGGAGCCTTTATTGATTAGGCACAGGGGTGTGTCATGTGACCTGTGGGGTGTGTGGTTTTAACTGTTTATATACTGGTGCTGAGCAGAAGGGCAGCACCTTTCATGCAGCTGCCACTTGCATGGAATATCACAGGAACGGACAGGTACAGTCCTGACAGCTACATTACATACTTGGTGCTAACGTTTGCGCTCCCCTGCATAAGCGGTAATGTTAGCCCTGGTGGCCCTAACGCGGGCCGCCCATATTACAATCCAAACGCTAACGTGTTGAAAAAAACATTACTGTTTGGAATCTTGCACTTCTCAGCACGAGGTTACTGTACTTTGCGCTCCCTATACTTAACATGGGGAGCACAAAGTGTTAATCAGCGTTAGGATTACAAAGGCCTAACGCTAATTAACGTCCGGCTGCGGTTAGAAGAACGTTAACCACAGCCAGGACTTGGTGCTAACGGAGTCGGCTGCTGCAGAATCCGTTAGCATCAGCCAGAAACCCCCCAAAATAAATCAGATACTTATCTCCAATCCCGCGGCTCCATCCGCCTCCTCTGTCTGGCGGGAGCAGGGAGAGACTGGGGGAAAAAGTCACCCAGTCTCTCCCTGCAGATCACTATGCCGACCTGCCGGATTTTGCAAGGCGAGATCTGGCAGATCATGTGACCGACGCTGTCTGCTTCAATGGAGTCCTATGGACTCCAATGAGGGGATGCCCGTGGCGGCGCTTAGTGCTGCCAGGGCTTAGCCCCCGATAATAATGCAGGCAGCTTTTTAAGCACCTGCATTGTAATATCGCGCTAAAACGGGAGCGCAAAGGAGAAACCTGCAGGCGCAGGTTTTTCTCCTTTGCGTCCCCATTTTAGCGCGATGATTGTAATGTAGCCCACTATATCTTATGTGAAACAATGATTCGCTAACACCCCACTAGATAACTATATATATTAACCCCTTAAGGACCCTTAACCCCTTAAGGACCACATAGTACGTCCTGGGGAAAACTCCCTTGAAGGACCAAGGATGTGCTATGTACGTCAGTGGTCCTTTGACCCCCTCCTTCCCTATACTCACCTCTCTGGCCGAGGTCCCACATTGGTCAGGCTTCCTTGAAACCAGCCCAACATTTTTATGGGCCCCAGCCGTCGCACTGACGTCTTTGTTAGGCGCGATGAAGTCAGTTTCAGGTGCCCCCTTGCGCCTGCCATGGGAGAACCTGAAAGGGGTTAGGTTCTTTGGACCCCTCTCCCTCCCGAACAGCTAAATCTAGAAAAGAAAGAGAGGCACTGCTGGAAAGGGCAGAGTCTGATCTTTCCAGTGGTGCCTCTCTTTAACACCTTAGGTGCTGGATTGTGATTCGGTGCAAATCAGCACCATAACGTGGTCCGCTCCTGCAGGTGGCTGACATCTTTGATGTGGCCACCCACTCACTGGCATTTTCACCTTATGTGTGATGACGTCAGTTGACCAGTTAACCACCTAGTTGCCAAGCAGTGTTATGGCCTTTGGACTCTAGTTAGAAGGTCATGTTTGGTATCATTGGAAAGGCCAGATCATGTGTTTTTTTTAAAAAAAGGGGTAATCCAGACATGGACCACTTGTTCGATGTGCCTACAGGGATATACCCTCCTGATGAGACCTAACAAGGCCTAAACAGTCATGGCGGGTTGCTGCACCTCTCATGCAGGGATGTCATCCTTCACATTTCAGTACTGGCCACCCTTTCTGGGTGAAGCAGTCTGATTTGCATATGGAGCAGTTGTTCCTGTAATGGCACAATCAAGCTAAAACCTTGTGAGACCTGGACGGGCACCCAACATAGAGCAAGTCATTAGTGCCATTGCTCGTTCTCAGGACCCTCACAAACATAGCTTTTTCTCACTTTACGTCTTATTTATATGCTGAAGCAGGGAAATTATTGTCGCTCCCCTGGCCTTCCTTTTGGTTCTATTAAATGCCGTGTAATGATTCTACATGCTGTTGGGTGGCATTCATCAAGCAATGCCCATCAGCCTTAATATATAGTTACATACATAGGCTGAAAAAAGACATGCGTCCATCGGGTTCATCCTCTTACACATCACCTAGTGCTGTTGATCCAAAAGAAGGCAAAAAACCCAGTCTGAAGCGCTCGCCAATATGCAACACATTGGGAAAAAATTCCTTTTTGACCCCAGAATGGCAGTCAGATTTCTCCTTGGATCAAGAAGCTTACCCACATATTAAATATTATAATCCTTAATATTCTGTGTCTGCAAGAAGTCATCCAGTAATTTTTTTAAAAGTCTGTACAGTCTCTGATCCAAACACCTCAAGAGGCAGAGAATTCCACAGCTTTATTGTTCTCATCGTAAAATAACCCTTCCTATTCTTTGGACGAACGGAAATTCAGCATTGTCTAAATGGGTGACCTTGTGTCCTGTGTATAGTCATGTTAATGAATAGGTTTCCAGTCAATGGTTTATAATGGCCCCGTATATATTTATATAAGGTTATCAGATCCCCTCTAAGGGGCCACTTCTCTAAACTGAACAGGTTTAAGCTTGTTAGTCTTTCCTCATAACTTAAACCTTCCATTCCCCTTATTAATTTAGTCGCCCGTCTGCACTTTTTCTAGCACTATAATATCTTTTAAGACAGGTGCCCAAAATTGCACGACATATTCAAGTTGCGGTCTTACCCTTGATTTATACAGAGACAAAATTTGGTTTTCATTCCGAGAATGAACTCCCCTTTTAATGCATGCCAATACATTGCTGGCCTTGGCAGCTGCTGTTTGACATTGCACATTGTTACTTAGTTTGAAGTCTATGATTATTCCCAAATCCTTCTCCTGCTTGGATTTCCCTAACTCCGTACCATTTAGGGTATAAATTACTTGTGTGTTCTTCACTCCAAAGTGCATAACTTTGTATTTATCTATATTAAATTTCATCTGCCATTTAAGTGCCCAGTCAGTCCCCTAATCTATCTAAATCCCTCTGCAGCGAAGTAACATCCTGCTCACATTGTATTACTTTTCCTAGTTTCGTGTCATCTGCAAACACTGATACATGACTTTCAATGCCTATCTCAAGGTCATTTATAAATAAATTTAATAGAATTGGTCCTATATCAGATCCCTGAGGGACACCACTTACCACTGATGTCCACCTTGAAAATGTACCATTTATGACCACTCTCTGTACCCTATCTTTTAGCCAGTTTTCTATCCAAGAACAAATATTTTCATCTAGACCAATTTTTCTTAATTTAAATAGTAACCTTACTTCCTCATAGAACGTAATCAGGTTAGTCTGACATGATCGGTGTTTCATAAAACCATGCTGATTTTTGCCAATTACATTATAACTCCCAATAAATTCCGGAATATTATCCCTTAGTAACCCCTCAAATACTTTCGCAGCCACAGATGTTAAACTCACAGGTCTATAATTCCCAGGCACAAAATTTAAACATTTCTTAAATATAGGGACCACGTCAGCTTTTCTCCAATCCTCTGGTATATGTGTGCATCAACACATGGATGACATGGCCACCTTGGAGAATTTTAATAATGCAGGGCCGTGAGGGCTATTCGCGGGATGTGTTCAAACTTGTACAAGGTTCTATCCTGTACACAACTGCATTAGTGCTGGGTTTCACACCAGGTCTTAGCGTTTCCCTAGCGTGCGCTAAACGACCTTGTACACATACTGCCGCAGACAAAGTGATCTGTTAGTAAAGTGGTTCCCAACCGCGGTCCTCAAGTATCCCCAACAGGTCAGGTTTTCCAGATAGCTGAAGCACAGCACAGGTGATATGATTTGCTGCTCAGTGATTGCAGGATTAAGTCTACATTTCCCCAAGGCAATCCTTAAAACCTGACCTGTTAGGGGTTGTTCTGCCCTCACAGTGTGTCTGAGGCACAAAGCTTGGCAGACAGCTAACATAATAAAAATCTGGAAGCAGGATTGAAGAAAAGTCTTTACTGAACTTTATTTGTATCTTTACTTTTCAGATCTTTAAACTTTGTAAAACTGTGGAAAATACGGAATTATGGCAATATATTAGTCTAGGAATATAAATCTACACAAATAAGTGACAGGCATGCTACCTAGATGTAATTACTGACTAACAGAAGTTTAACTTAATGTGAAGACAATCAAACACTACTAAACTAATCTAACAGTGCTTTGAGTTGCTAAAAATATATACATAACTAAAAACATGAAGGTTCTACTTACAGACTTATAAGCAGAAGGCCTGTGTAACAGAACTGTGGAGCTTGCTTTCTGCTTGACTCACTGGTAGCTATGCTGGTTGAATCTGGCTCTACCAGGAAGTAACTGTACTGCATGGCATCAGTAATGGCCGCTCAATTAAAGAAACAGTACTCTAATAAACTAAATGCTTAGAAATTTGTGAGTGACAGAACACTCCCCACTTTGGATAATAACATTATGCAACTATGTATCCTTTTTGAGAAGTAAGACAACTTCAGAAACAGGCCTAAAATAAACTTTTGGAGTACCTTCCTTCATGACTTTAATTTCTACCTTTCTAACTTTGTTGTCAACACTAGGTACAACTTTGATAATAAGTCCAACAGGCCAGTCATTTCTATGAACTTGAGTGTCTTTCAGTAAGACAACGTCTCCGACTTGTAAGTTAGGCTTGTCAGCTTGCCATTTCCTGCGTGGCTGGAGCGTCACTAAATATTCCTGTCTCCATCGTCTCCAGAATGTGTCTGCAAGACTCTGCACTTGCTTCCACTGCTTGGTATGAAGATCTTTCAGTTCAAAATCTCCAGGAGGTGCCGTTGTTGTTTTGACTTTCAGAGTCAGAAGCATCGCAGGTGTCAATACTTCTGGCATTTCAGGATCTGTGGATACTGGAACTAAAGGTCGAGCGTTCATGATGGCCATGACTTCAGCCATGAGTGTGGTCAGGACTTCATGTGTAAGACGTGTAGAGGTAGCTTTTAGAAGCAAGGCATCTAGAATACGACGAGCGACTCCGATCATCCTTTCCCAAGCTCCTCCCATATGTCATGCATGCGGAGGATTAAAGGTCCAAATACATCCTTGTTCTTGAAGGTAAGTATCCATCTCAGAGCCTTCCGTGTTAATCTTCAGTTCCTTGCAAGCTCCTACAAAGTTCGTACCACAGTCAGAGCGAAGTTGCTTTACGGGTCCTCGGATAGAAATAAATCTTCTCAGGGCATTGATGAAGCTTGACGTAGACAAGGACTCAATCACTTCTATGTGTGCTGCTCTAGTGCTCATACAAGAAAACAGAAGGGCCCAACGCTTACTCCCTGTGCTGTGTCCTCTGGTCCGACGAAAGGAGACGTTCCAAGGACCAAAGACATCTAATCCAACATGCGTGAATGGTGGTTCCGAAGTAAGTCTATCTATGGGTAAGTCTGACATCTTTTGTTCTTCAAGTTTTCCTCTAATTTTTCTACAAATTACACATTTATGAATTACATTGGAGATTAGTCGTTTACCTCCTATAATCCAGAATCCAGATGACCGGACTGCTCCTTCAGTGAAGTGGCGTCCCTGATGACCAATTTGTTCATGATAATGTCTTATCAATAGCAACGAAAGGTGATGGTTCTTGGGTATGATGTAGGGATGTTTCTCCTCAATAGTTATGTCACTTGCTGACATACGACCTCCAATTTTCATGACTCCGTTTTCATCCAAGATAGGGTTCAGTTTTCTAAGTGAACTATGTTTGGGGAGCTCTTCTCTTTTAGTAAGACACTTGATGTCTTCTTTGAAAACTTCTTGTTGTACACATCTGATAATGTTGATTTTAGCTTGTACGAGATGATTGTCATCACACTTGTCAGTGTTTGTAGCTCTGCAGAAAGATTTGGCTAAAGTAATAAGTTTTGCTACTGCTCGAGTAAGTGACTTCCAACTTGAGAATCTTTCAAACCTGTACGTGCCTAGACTACCTCCGGTAGATTTAGTAATTAACGCTGTGACTTGTGGTCGTATTTCCTTGTCATCATCTGGTTCTATAAGTTCAAAGGTCTCTGACTGAGCACTCTCACCTTTCTCTCTCCTGTTTAGAAAGGGTGGACCTGAGAACCAGTTAGTGTGTTGTAGGGCAGATGCTGTTATAGGTCTAGTCCCGTGGTCAGCTGGATTTTTATCTGTACTGATGTAATGCCACTGTTCTGGATGGGTGGACTTCCTAATGCGGGTCACTCTGTTCAGAGTGCATTGCATGGAAAGGAGACGCTTCATTGCTTGTCTTCTGTTATTCGGGAGGTGACATCGTGGTAAACGGAAAGGTAAAGGAGCTACCCAGTTGTTTGATTCATCTATGAAGACTTCTTTGCTCATGATCTCAAGGAAGAGGTTATCTTCCACAGATAATGCTTGTTTGTCATCACTTTGTGTTCTTTCGAACACCTTGCACCCTAATCTATCTGTATCTTCTGTTGAAGCTGTAGTCGCCATGTAGACCTGATGCTTCTGGTGTTGCTTCGAGAGGACTAGTCTCTCTTTGATTTGCATGTTGTTTGTACAAGGGCTCAAACATGACGTGCGTCCATTTTGCAACAGGTTCGTTTTGTAGACATTCACTTTTGTTGGCTTGTGAACTCCGTCCAGACACACGTCACCAATGATAACCCATCCAAGGTCGAGACGTTGCGCAAATGGTGCGTTGTGTAGCCCATTGTACTGTTCCCTAACCTTGTGTACTCTCAGTATGTCTCTTCCAAGTAGGAGGAGGATTGCAGAGTCTGGGTCAAGTATTGGTATCTTTTCTGCTATTTGTCTCAGATGAGGATGTCGACGTGCAATTTCGGGCGTGGGGATCTCTGATCTATCATCTGGTATCGTATCGCATTCTATGAGAGTTGGGAGGGACAACTGTGTTTTTCCATCTATTGACTCGATGATATAGTTGGTTGCTCTTCTCCCTGATGTCTCTATAGTACCTGAGCAAGTCTTCAAGGTATATGAAACCGGATTTCCACTATCGTTGAAGATGTTGAAAAACTCTGTTCTGGCCAAAGACCTGTTGCTCTGCTCATCTAATACTGCATACATTCTCACAGTTTTCTCTCTGTGACCTTCAGGATATACTTTTACTAAACATATCTTTGAGCATGATCTAGGACTAAATGTCTTTGTGCAGATCTCTGTACACGTTGACGTTATTGCTGGTGCTACGTCCTCTTTTTGCTCCCCACCATGATCTTCTTGGGTGGTTACGTTCTCCTCTGCCCAGGGTGCTGGGCCTGGATGCATTGCAGAAAGATGCTTGTCACTGTGGCATTCTCTGCATTGTATTGCTGTCCTACAATCTTTTGCGAGATGTTGAGTTGAAGCACAGCATCTGAAGCAGATGTAATGGTCTTTAAGATAGGACTTACGTTCTTCGATTGTCTTGATCCTGAAACCGCAACATTTTTTCAGAGGATGAGGTTTGTTGTGTATCGGACACTGATCGTCTGGATCTTCAATTTTCTTTTCTGCGATTCTATTGTTGACGTATTCAGACTCAGGTGGTACTTCTGTCTTCCGTACAGACACCGTTGTCCTTGATTCCCTGTTCGGCTGCAGTGATTCTGTTCTGCTATAGTTTGGGTTTCCCAGGTTCAAAAAGGCAAAGCTTGGGTCATTGCGGGTTCTCGCTTGGTTCGTTATGAACTTAGTGAAGAAGGAGAAAGGTGGAAATGCCACTTGATAGCATTCTTTGTATTTTGACGCTGCTGTAACCCATCTTTCTTGCAAGTTGTAAGGAAGCTTCACTATTATAGGGTTGATCCCACGTGCAGTGTCTAGATATGAGAGACCTGGTAGGTGTCCACCATTTTTTGCTGATTCCATCTCCAGGAGTATGTCTCCAAGCTCTCTTAACTTCTGATTGTCTTTGTTTGTTACTTTTGGGAAATTTTCAATTTTCTTCAGGAGTGCATCTTCAATTACTTCTGGTGATCCATAACCTTCCTCCAATCTCTGCCACACCATAGCGAGTCCTGTTGTTGCGTTGTGAGCATGTACGGACCTAATTCTTTTGGCTTGTTCGGAAGATTCTGGTCCGAGCCATTTAGAGAGTAGATCTAGTTTTTCTCTGTCTGTCATGTTTAAGTCTTGGGTGCTGCTAAGGAAAGATGACTTCCAGGCCCAATAATTTTCAGGACGGTCGTCAAACTTCAGGAGACCGGAACTCACCATTTCACGGCGTATCAGGTACTTCGTTACATCTGAAATTCCAGCTGCCTCAGGTGAACGTACTCTGGGAACAGACCCCGGGCTTGGCTGTGGCTGATAGGACGGTGGGGTTGTTAGGTCAGGCTTGATCTGGTTATATGGTGTGTTTTCCTCATTGTAAATAACTCTCCTATAGCCCACATTGGTGTGTGCCTGGGTAGGAATCGTGTCGTTATTGATTTGATGTCTGGAAGAGCTGGCTAACTGGTCTTTGGGTTCGTAAACATTTGGCTTGTCGTGTTGGAACTCTGTTTTGGCTTTGCAGACTTTAGGTGATTCTAGGTAGCCGTCTGCTAGAGGGGCTTTTGATAGTTTTAATGCATTGTCAGTTTGTTGATCGGTGTACACGGTTGTGTGTAACTGAACATACTCCCTGGTACGATGAATTGCACTGAGAGGTGTCACCTGTTCTTCTATGACAGGGAATGTTTCTTGATACTCTTCTTCTGCCGCATTCATGAGAACTTCAGCTTCTGCTACTGCTTTCATGAGAACTTCAGCTTCTGCTACTGCTGCTGAAGCTGCTTTCTCGTGTTGAAGAATATGTAGAGATGCTTTTACTTCTGCTTTTCTTCTAGTAGTTTCAGCTTCATTCTTATGCTGTTCTTCCTCTATGTAGCCCTGGTCTCTTATCATTTCAGCTTCGCGTATTGCATAGGCAGCCATTGCATATGCTTTTTCTGCTTTTGCACGTGCCTTGATGGCAGCAGCACTCGCCGTCGACAGGTTGGAGCAGATTGAGTGTCTTGAACTAGTGTGTTTGGACCTGGCAGTTTTAGCACTAGCTGATGTCAGATCTGATTTACTAGAGACTGTGGAGCTTGTGCACCGTGACCTGGTCTTTGGTGTGCTGAGTGTGCTTTGCTCTGCATCTGAAAGCTGAGGAATGGCTGGAGTAGCATGCTGTTCTGTGTGCTGCATGGTGAGACAGATTACTACTTTGCAGGATGCTTGAGGAAGTTAGAGATAGATGTGTAGAAAGAATCCACTTTTCTTTTGATTAGGTCTGCTGTGTATAAAGTCTTTTTACTGTTCTGCCCTCACAGTGTGTCTGAGGCACAAAGCTTGGCAGACAGCTAACATAATAAAAATCTGGAAGCAGGATTGAAGAAAAGTCTTTACTGAACTTTATTTGTATCTTTACTTTTCAGATCTTTAAACTTTGTAAAACTGTGGAAAATACAAAATTATGGCAATATATTAGTCTAGGAATATAAATCTACACAAATAAGTGACAGGCATGCTACCTAGATGTAATTACTGACTAACAGAAGTTTAACTTAATGTGAAGACAATCAAACACTACTAAACTAATCTAACAGTGCTTTGAGTTGCTAAAAATATATACATAACTAAAAACATGAAGGTTCTACTTACAGACTTATAAGCAGAAGGCCTGTGTAACAGAACTGTGGAGCTTGCTTTCTGCTTGACTCACTGGTAGCTATGCTGGTTGAATCTGGCTCTACCAGGAAGTAACTGTACTGCATGGCATCAGTAATGGCCGCTCAATTAAAGAAACAGTACTCTAATAAACTAAATGCTTAGAAATTTGTGAGTGACAGAACAGGGGTACTTGAGGACAGCGGTTGGGAACCACTGTGTTATTAGGTCGTCTGGGGCTTCAGGGGGGCCCCAGACGCGTGGTGCTGCCAGCCGGCCGAGTGCCAGGAGCTCCGGCAGCACCCGGCCGGCATCGTCGCGGCTGATCAGGAGGTGGGGCACAGTGTAATGATGCGGAGCCGCTGGCCTTTAAATCAGGAGCGCGCGCTATGAGCCTTGCCTTGCCGTGGAGTTTCTTTCCTGCATCGCTACTTTGCTGATTTGTGATTCACTCGTTGATGACTCTGCTTATTCTGAGGACCCCGATCTGTTGCCGACACGGCTTGTTATATCGACCATTCTCTCTCTGTACCACTGCCAGTTGTGTTTATCACCTGGCGCTGCTAGTGTGTGCTTTCAATCCTGCCGCATACTGTATTGCAGTACAAAGTATATACTTGTTGCCAACCATGCCTGTTATAACAACAATTCTCTCTCTATGCCCCTGCCTGTTGTGTTTATCGCCTGGTGCTGCTGGTGTGTGCCATAAATCCTGCCATATTCCGTATCGCAGTACACAGTGTAATGTGCCTATTGTGTTTGTTACCTGGTCCCTGTCTCCTTTGTGGCTACTAGAAAGTTAAGGTTAGTGGTCCCGACCACCCGAAAGATCGGAGGGCTAGAGGTCTGTTACTAGGGATCTATCTAGTTCTGTCCAGGGGAACGTCACATTACGGCAAGGCCATTGATATGGATCCAACATACCTATCCATGTTGATATCCAAATTAGGTGACATTATAACCAAACACGAAGAACAGGACAACAGGATGAGCCAGTTTGCTCAGGCTTTGGGGCTATTGATGAATCCACCCACCAAACCATTGTCTCCTGTGGTAAATGTTTCACCCCCTCATGTTGGTGCGATATCTCATGTGAGTTTAAAAAACCCCATAAGATATGATGGTACATCAGGTACATGCAGGGGTTTTGTCATGCAGATGGACATTATGTTCGAGTTGAATCCAGGTATGTGTCCTACTGAAAGGGCCAAGGTGGGTTACGTGATCAATCACTTAACTGAGAAGGCGCTACTGTGGGCAACTCCCTTGTGGGAGTTAAGGAAACCTGTAATCTATAACTATCATGACTTTGTGAAAGACCTTAAAAGTATGTTTGATCCCGCCAGACGTGCTACTGGTGCCGCCAGGACCTGGTTTTGTACTAAACAAGGTAACCGGCGAGTAGCAGACTATGCTATTGAGTTTAAGACCGTGGCAGCTGAGTTACAATGGCCGAATGACACATTCTTAACCACATTTCTAGAAGGGGTTAATGATGCTTTGATGTACGAGCTCGCTCCCATGTCGCTACCAGAGGAGCTTGATGATCTCATTGATTACTGTAATGCTCTGGACGACCAGATCCGTAAGAGAAGGTCTGGTCGTGATAGGCTACGCAAGTCTCCCCAGGTCTCTCCTCCCGCTCCTCGTACACGTCAAGCCCAAGCCTCCTCACCCCCTAGGGTGGAACAAGTCGTTCCTGAACCCTTGCAGCTGGGTCGTTCAGGTATTTCTGGTGAGGAGAGACAACATCGCTTAAAAGAGGGGTTATGTCTATACTGTGCAGATAAAGGTAACTTCCGATTACAATGTCCCAAGCGACCCAAGGGGTCTTCACTACAGGGAAACGAGCATGTCTAGAATCCTCTGAGAGACAGGTTCTAGGCATGACTGCAGTGTCTCTCATATCTAAAAAGAAACGAAAAACAAAAAGGTGCTCAGAACCAGCAAAGGAGTCCCCAAGCCATGTAGGCTTTTGAGCGTCTCAAAGAGGTGTTCATCATGGCACCAGTCTTGCAACATCCGGTGCCAGGTTTGCCATTCCAGTTGGAGGTAGATGCCTCTGAGATTGGCATAGGTGCAATCCTGTATCAAAGAGAGAGTCCTGATAAACCGTTACACCCTTGTGGTTTCTTTTCCAGGAAATTGACATCTGCAGAACAAAATTATGACATTGGTAACAGGGAATTACTCGCTGTAGTGTCAGCCCTGGCAGAATGGCGCTATCTGCTGGAGGGTTCTAAAGACCCTGTTATTATCATTACCGATCATAAGAACCTCATTTACATAGGTGATGCTAAACGGCTAAATGCCAGGCAGGCCAGATGGTCTCTTTCTCTGTCGCCTTTTAATTAAGTTCTTACATATTGTACTGGGTCCAAAAATACCAAGGCTGATGCCTTGTCCAGACAATTCGAGACATACCAGCAACATTTATTTGACCAGAATCCAATTGTTCCACAGGAGAGAATACTCGCCACCACTCTGGTTTCTGTATCTTCTCCGTTGCTTGAGAGGTTACAAAGGGTTAAGGGAACCGCTCCAGTTGAAAAGCCACCTTGTAAACTCTTTGTTCCTGAAGAGAATAGGGTACAGGTTATATCGGTTCACCATGACAGCAAACCGTTTGGGCATATTTTGATCACTAAAACCAAGGCCACAATGGAGAAATAATTCTGGTGGCCGGGTATGCGCAAAGACGTCACTGACTATAATCGCCACATGTGAGGTTTGTTGCAGGAGCAAGAACCCCAAAATCTAACCTCTGCCTGTTCCCGAGAGACCTTGGGCACAATTATCCATGGATTTCATCACTGATCTCCCTGTATCCCACAATAACAGTCATACTTACCATTGTTGATAGGTTTTCCAAAATGGTCCATTTAATGCCTCTCGCCAAGTTACCATCCGCCATGGAACTGGTGCCAGTCTTTATTCAAAATGTTGTCAGGCTTCATGGGGTTCCTCTAGGAATTGTGTCAGGTGGAGGCACTCAATTCGTCTCCCGGTTCTGGAGAGGATTCTGTGAAAATCTGGGTATTCAGTTAAACTTCTCATCTGCCTATCATTCCCAGACTAATGGGGCAGCTGAGAGGGCTAATGATAATGCCGAGCAATACTTGCGCTGTTTTGTGTTGTATTTCATACCGCGTATGGTTTGATCTACCTGTGCTCCATCTAGCTTTCAGGATACTACCTTACCAGCTCTGGATGAGCACCTGGCTTTCTTGAAAGGAACCTGGTAGGGATGTGCGTTTCGATTCGGACCGATTGTTTTTTTTCACGAATTGAACCGATTCGGTGCTTCGGATTTGTCCGATATTCCGAATCGGCTCGGATCCGAAATACATCCGATACGAAATAATTTCCGATACGAAACAAAATAATTTCGTTATTTCGGATGAACGTGAAATTTGTATAAATTTGTAAAGTCATTTTCATTCCATTCGTGATTTCGGTCATTTCGGATATCGTATTTTTTCGGTTCCATTGCTGATTCCGTAATTTCATATTGTTTCGATCAATTCAATAGTTACTCGATATCCATTTGATAGTTCATTTCAAATTCGATAGTTGCAGCATATGAATCCGCACACTGCAGGGCAGCACCACTACATCATAATTAATGCAGCATATGAATCCGCACACTGCAGGGCAGCACCTCTACACCATAATTCATGCAGCATATGAATCCGCACACTGCAGGGCAGCACCTCTACACTATAATTAATGCAGCATAATTATTTATTTTTTTTCTGTTTTAAATCATTTATTTTGCTCTGGGCGTTTTTTTTGGTTTTTTTTTTTCGTTTCAGATAATTTTGTTCAGCTTTTTTCCGTTTTAAACATTTTGTTCTGGTTTTAAAATTTTTATATTTAAAGTCAGACCATTTGGGTCAGTATTTTTGCGTTTTTTAAATTGTTTTGTAGATTTTTTTTCCTTTCATATCATTTTAATATGATTAAATAAATTTGTGCAATTTTTTCATAAGAAAAAAAGGATCTTTCATAAAAAAACGATAGAATCGGCAGAATTTATCGACCGAAATATCGGAGCATCCGAAATACCATTAGTTAAAGTCAAAACGAATAGACACTGAAACGAAGAGAACAGATGATCCGAAAAGACCGAAAATTTCCGATATCACAAAAAACAGTCGATCCGAAAAAACGATCCGAAACGAAACGAGCCGAAACGATCTAAAATGAAAAATTTAAAACCCGAACGAGCCGAACCAAAACGAATCGAAAAAAAATCAGTACACATCCCTAGAACCTGGGAAAAGGTTAAGGAGGCCATGGAAACCAGTTTAAAAAAGCAAAAAGAGACAGCAGACAGACATAGAAGGCCTTCTCCTGTTTATAAAAAGAAGCCTGTGTCTATGGCGCCACCTAGAGGAAATGTCAATGTCCCGGTATCCAGCAAAAAAGTGTGAATATATATGGATGTAATTAGTCCATCTGAAGTCCCCAGATGAAACTCTATGGGTCGAATCAGCTGTTGTCTCTTTCGGTAGGTTGTATATCCAGACCCACCAGCAAAATGGAACAAGAGAAAAAAGAAATCGATCGAGTCAGCGCTTCTTTCGGCCACAGTGTCTTCTTCCTTTCTATATATTAGGTACCTTAAAGTAAACAGAATGCTGCCATAGCGTAGTAATTTTGAACCACAATAAAAATAAAAACAGAAGAAGGAATGCACTCACATTTCCATGTGTCTCAATCAGACACCAGATGATCCAGACAGCTGGCGATATTAGAGGGAACGCCGGATTTCCCACAAAGCCCGCAACCTTTTCGCTTCAATAGATACTGGACGCCAGGAGGTGATTTCAAGGCTAATTTATTAAAATAAAAAATACAAACAAAGCACCTAAACGCGTTTCGCGAGTTCACTCGCTTCTTCAGTAGGTGCTTACTTACACCTGCTGAAGAAGTGAGTGAACCTGCGAAACGCGTTTAGGTGTTTCTTGAACTGTCTTTACATACTGTCCTCCTTTGATTTGTAATTACATACATCCCAACAAGGAAAAACAAATTTCAGGGAACCCCCCCCTACTTTTGAAGGTCTTTTTTTCAGTTTATTTTCATTTTCAAATAAATATTAAAAATAATTAGAAACAGCTTATTTCAAATAGGTAAAATCATAAGGGATATAAAACCGGAAAGGGCTATGGGAGGATTCTAGATTAAATCTCAGTGGCTTAGATATTTTATTAGATATAAGGGCAAGGGTCGAGTGTAAGGGGAACGCACAGAAACGGCGTTCCCAGACTAGTCCACTAGCGGGAACGCCACTCCTGCTCTGCTAGACACCTGGCATAGGGTCCGTCAGCGTTTGGGATCAAAGTCCCCGTCGAGAGGGTCGAATGCGGAGGCTATCAGCTACTCACACAGAGACATGCTGGCCCAGCCTATTCCCCTTTTGAAGCAGAGCTCCCCTGTCGTGCTCCACAGTAATAAAACTCCCAGTAGTGAAAAATACACATCACTATATTTACCAGGTGGGTAATAAATGTAAAAGAGTCAAACTGAAACCAACGTGGTTCAGTAGGAGGGTAGCACAGGTAATGAAAAATAAAAAGAAGGCATTGAAAGCTTTTAACCACTTCAATGTGGAGGACACGCTCAGCGCGTCCTCCGCATGGCTGCTGCTGTGCTGAGGACGCGCTGAGCGCGTCCTCACTTTGTGGTCAGCGTTCGGCCGAGTTCCGGCCGATCGCTGGCCCCCCCGGTGCGGGCTGACATCCTCGATGTCAGCCCAGCATCCGGAACCGCCGCCGGTGAAATTAGGTGTCATCGCGACAGCGTGATGACACCTAATTCAGGCGCCCCCCCCCCCGCATGTGCGGAGGAGGTGCCTGAAAGGGAGGGGGAGGTCCTTCGGACCTCTCTCCCTCCCGATCGGCGGCGCTGCGGGGGTTAGCCCAGGCACCATTTGGAAGGGCGCAGCCTGCCCTTCCAAATGGTACCTGGCATTAACCCCTGGGGAGCTGGATCGCGAATCGGCGCTGAAAAGCGCTGGTTCGTGATCCTTTCCCGGAGCTGGCCGACGTCTTGGATGTCAGCCAAGCCTCCGGGAACTCCCCCTGAGGACTGGCGTCATCGTGCATAGCACGATGACGCCAGTCCTGGAGTTAACCCCTAACTGCCACCAACGGTGGAGATAGGGAGTTCCAATGAACTCCCTATCTCCCGATCCGTGGCAGTTAGGGGTTAACATTTAGTATTGTTGGATCGGCCAGAGCATGGCCGTTCCAACGATACCAAACACGAAAGTGAAAAAAGTTTGTAAAAAAAAAATATATATATTTAAAAAAAATTATAAAAAAAAATAAACACTTTTTTTTTCTTTTTTTTGGTTTGTTAATGCAGCAATATTGTTCCCATTTCAATTATAATGTGAACAATGATGCTGCACTAACGATTTTTGTATGCGGTGCGTTTGTTAAAAATCGTGTAATTTTCCCCAAAAAAAAATGTAACGAGACCCCATCTCTAATTTTTTTAACAAGCGCACCCCATACAAAATATAACCGCAATTGCTTGCATGTTAAAATGTGGAAAAAAAACACTTTACACATTGTAAATTATTGAAAATTCATATTTTATTGCATTTTTTGTTATAATATACAGACAGGTCATGACGTATACATATAATAATGACATATTATTAATCTGCCGAGTCTGACGGAAAGAACAATATATAATATGTCTGGGTCATATACTAAAATAAGCCTTAAAAACACGTTTAACCCTTTCGCTGCTGAGGCTTTTCCCGCCCCTGTGCTGAGGTCATTTTTTACCTGTTTTGCGCATCATGTTTAAACGTGTTTTAAAGGCTTATTTTAGTATATGACACCGACATATTATATATCGTTCTTTCCGTCAGACTCGGTAGATTCATAATATGTCATTATTATATGTATACGTTATGTCATGTTTGTATATTATAACAAAAAATGCAATAAAATATGTATTTTCAATAATTTACAATGTGTAAAGTGTTTTTTTCCACATTTTAACATGCGAGCAATTGCGGTTATATTTTGTATGGGGTGCGCTTGTTAAAAAAATTAGAGATGGGGTCTCGTTACATTTTTTTTGGGGAAAATGACACCATTTTTAACAAACGCACCGCATACAAAAATCGTTAATGCAGCATCATTGTTCACATTATAATTGAAATGGGAACAATATTGCTGCATTAACAAACCAAAAAAAATTAAAAAAAAGTGTTTATTTTTTTTTTTTAATTTTTTTTTTTAATTTTTTTTATTTTTCTTTTTCTTTTTTTTTTTTTTTTACAAATTTTTTTACTTTCATGTTTGGTATCGTTGGAACGGCCATGCTCTGGCCGATCCAACCATATCAAAATTTAACCCCTAACTGCCACGGATCGGGAGATAGGGAGTTCATTGGAACTCCCTATCTCCACAGTTCGTGGCAGTTAGGGGTTAACTGTAGGACTGGCGTCATCGTGCTGCGCACGATGACGCTAGTCCTCTGGGGGAGTTCCCGGAAGCTTGGCCGACATCCAAGATGTCGGCCAGCTCCCGGGAAGGATCGCGAATCGGTGCTTTTCAGCGCCGATTTGCGATCCAGCTCCCCAGGGGTTAATGTCAGGCATCATTTGGAAGGGCAGGCTGTGCCCTTCCAAATGATGCCTGGGTTAAGCCCCTGTGTGCCGCCGATCGGGAGGGAGAGAGGTCCGAAGGACCTCCCCCCCCTCCCTTTCAGGCGCCTCCTCCGCACATGCGGGGGGGGGCGCCTGAATTAGGTGTCATCGCGGGGGCGCGATGACACCTAATAATGGCGGCCGCTGCTCCGGATGCCGGGCTGACATCCAGGATGTCAGCCCGCACCGGAGGGGCCAGCGATCGGCCGGAACCCGGCCGAACGCTGACCCCAATGCGAGGACGCGCTCAGCGCGTCCTCCGCATACCAGCGGTAATGCTGAGGACGCGCTGAGCGCGTCCTTAGCATTGAACTGGTTAAACATGATGAGCAAAACCGGTAAAAATTACCTCAGCACAGAGGCGGGAAAAGCCTCAGCAGCGAAAGGGTTAAACTGGATAATTCTGGGGCGTCCTATAAAGCATATAAGGTAGCCGATAAAGCATATAAAAAAGCAAATAGATGGGCTAAACTAGAAAATGAAAAGGGATAGTCAAAAGAGAGCAAGACCAACCCTAAAAGATTCTTTATGTACATAAATTCTAAAAACCAAGAGTGAATATGTAGGTTCACTTAAATCGGAGTCAGGGGTGTTATTAACTGAAGATCGAGGTAAGGCAGGAATTTTGAATGCTTATTTTTCTTCAGTATGTATCACAGATGAACCTATGACAAGAGACATGCAAATCATTGACAAAAACGTAAAAATAAAATGCGATTGGCTGACTCAAGTAAAGGTGCTGCCACAACTAAACAAAGTGAATGTGAACAAGGCCCCAGAGCTGGATGGCATTCACCAGCGAGTCCTGAGGGAGCTATGTGTAGAAATAATCAAGCCGCTGGTTTAATATTTGAAGATACCTTTCTTTCAGGAATATTACCAGAGGATTAGAGAAAAGCTGATGTGGTCCCTATATTCAAAAAAGGTTCAAAATGTCTGCCTGAGAATTATAGACCTGTGAGCTTAACATCTGTGTCTGGGAAAGTATTTGAGGGGTTACTAAGGTATAATATTCAGGAATTTATTGGGAGATATAATGTAATTAGCAGAAATCAGCATGGATTTATGAGACACAGGTCATGTCAGATTAACCTAATCACATTCTATGAAGAAGTAGAAGTACATATCGTGGGGTTGCAATGGATGTGATTAACTTGGATTTTGCCAAAGCTTTAGACACAGTTCCACACAAGCGGTTGCTGTTCAAATTAAGAAAAATTGGTCTAGGTGAAAATTCCTGTTCTTGGATAGAAAACTGGCTAAAATATAGAGTACAGAGAGTGGTCATAAATGGTAAATTTTCAAGATGGACACCAGTAGTAAGTGGTGTCCTGCAGGGGTCTGTTATAGGACCACTTCTATTCAATCTATTTATAAATGATCTTGAAATAGGCATCGACAGTCATGTATCAGTGTTTGTAGATGGCATTAAACTAGGAAAAGCAATACAATCTACGCTGCAGAAGGTTTTAGATAGCAGATGAAATTTAGTGCAGATCTTGTGGCAACTTACACCTAAATGGTACGGAGATAGGGAAATCAAAGCAGGAGAAGGATTTGTGAATAATCATAAGGGGTTATTCAGAAAGCACCGAAATGTCACTGACACAAAAGAAGGCGTAGACTGCTGCCCCTTGCTGACCACTTTTGGCATCTACAGGCATGAGCAGCATTCTTCACTGAGCAGAAGCACTATCCCCTGCAGTGTGCTGCTTGTTTAAAGACCTCGCAATTAGAAAACTGCAGCCAGCAGAGAAAGAGAATGGGGGCCCTCATGTGGGGGGGTGGATTATGTGTCCTCTTTAAAAGAGAGAGATTAGGGACCTTAACTGTGGGACCCTCATAGTGGGAGGAGGGAGTGTTTAGGGCCCTCACAGATGGAGGAGGGCAGATTTGGGGCCCTTACGGGGGGAGATAGGGATTTGGGGCCCTCACAATGGGAGGAGGAGAGAGGCAGGGGCAGATTGACAATGAATAGGGTCCCCGGTCAATAAGAGATCATGGGGCTACCCCAATTGCCACACCCAGACCGGCCACAGTGAATCCCCATCACACACTCACAATGAACTCCCTTCCCCACACCAACCACACACACTCACAAACAGGCAGTGACCCCCACTGGCACGGGCCCTGGGGCAGTGCCCCAATGGGCCATATGGTCAGTCTGTCCCTGGAGAGATGGATTTGGGACCCTTGCAGGGGGAGGAAGAGTGTGTGTGTGTGTGTGTGTGTGTGTGTGTGTGTGTGTGTGTGTGTTGGCCAGGAGTATGTTTTGTGAGGGGAGGGAAGTTGCATGGTCAAGGGTATTTTACTGTGGGGAGACCTGGCAGGGAATTAGTGTTTTTTGTTTAATATCTTTTCTTTGACAAACCATTTGTTTCTTTAGTTGCATTTATGGCGACATGGAGGATAACGTCTGGGGGGCGCACTTGACAGTCCATTCGTTTATGCAAGAAAGAACCGCAATAAAAGCATAAGCCCTGGGTTTTCCTCCATACCCTTTCCTCCAGGGTCAGGGGTCCTCTGAAACCTTTAACTGGTACAGGAAGTTGAGCTTTATTCAGGGTACTCTTGGGAATCCGCAGCAAGATAGAGAGTACCAAGTCCAGATGCAGCATAGACTCGGTAAGGGTCCCCTTCAGACTTTTCATCAAGGCTATAATCACTGCTGGCTCACTAGTAACTGGCTGCCTCATTATGTGACGGTGGGCCTGACCTGACATGGCACAAAAGGGGTGTGAGCTACTTGAGCAGTTAACAGACATGACCCATGGATGTATAAACAAAACAAGGGATTTATTTACAACAGTAATATATACAGCAAGGAACCAGAACCCCACAATGAAACAAAAGACCTGAGCACTAGAATCAAACCATAGACCTGAACTAAATATACAATAGATAAACAAACAGTTGAATAACCAAGGACCTGGAAAACTATAAGCAGAAAGACATAAGAGAACTAAACACTAGAGTAACATGAGTAAAAACATAAACCTGTTTAAACCTAGAGAAGAAACATGAAATGCAAACATAAATACCAAACATGAACCATATGAACAAACCAGAATGAATAACCAAGGACCTGGGAGATATTAAACAGATGTAAACACAGAACTGGCAGAGGAGTAAACCCAAAACCTGAAAGTAAAGTAATAAAGGGTAACTTGAACACATACAGAAGAACCTGAGTAACAGATCCCTACCAGAACTGCAAAGTATGTGAATAAGGATCAAGGAGATCAAGGCTTGGAACAAAGCAGACTGAAACATCAGAATGAGGCAGCGCCCTTCTTAGGGCGATGCCTGCCTATATAGGCCATGACTAAATGAGAACAATAGGTCCAGGTGAGGTCCAGCCTTGGACGTGAACCAAATGTCCAGAACTAAATACAACTTCCATGGAAGCCAGAGGGGGCGCCAGAGACCCAGGACGTGACACCTGGACTCTAACGTTCTGGCCATGGAGACTCACCTGTCCTTCATCTTCCCTACTCGGGCCATCATATAAGGGAGTCCCACCCTTTCCCCTGCACTTCCACATTGCTGTTACCTGACTGTGAACCTATGTGCCAAAGCTCCCTGAACCTTCTGGACAATCACCTGATTCCTCAACCCAAGACTCCTAGGACCTTCTGTGTTATCTGGACATTCATCTGCTTCCTTACACCGGTACCCCCCCCCCATCCTACTCCCCTTCTGCCCCCATCTAGACTCCCCATGTACCAGACCCATTTCTGTATTTTGACCACTCTCTTGTCTGAACCTTGCCTGATAACACTCTTCTGTTACCGTAAACCTGCCTCTATCACTGCATCCTATGCTCACAACCCCATCTTGCTACACTGAGCACAGTCTGAACCCTGACACACAAAGCTGCATGAGCCTTTTGCCATTAATAGTTCTATTCCGGCTGAGCTGCAGCATCAGCAGCTAGAACAATAATATATTTTAGTTTCTGATCAGTACGACCAACGGCACCATGCTCCACTGCTGGTAGTGACTCCTAGCGTCCATTGAGCCCAGTGGAGCACTGCACAACTTTGCTTGAGAGAGGTTATTCTTCATCCACAGGGTAAAATGCCAGACGTGAATGTCACATGCAGGATATGATTTGAAGTGAGATAGCCAGATCTTCTTGTAGGAAGAGAGGGCTTCTCAGGTGTATCTTGTGTAGCGCTCACTCCCGGAGGAGCCGCTGAATTTAACCTCAGGTTAGTCTCTCCACACTAGGGAATAAATATACATCAGCACTGTTGTGGATTTTATAAATTATATACTTTACTGGTCTCAATAAAGCGGCATATATAAACGTAAGCACGGTATATGGAAAACAGGATTTTGTAATGCGGGAAACGCGCAGCGGTGAAAGAAAAGTTTAACCCCTTTGTTTCTGGAGTGTAAATCCCGTGCAGGTTATGTCCCAAAAAGTGTGTGTGTGTGTGAGCTCAGGTACCCGGGTACTAGATTTCAACTGGCCAGTGAATGGATTTAATAAATCTTTGACTAGTCACGTTGGGGCCCTGTAGATTTTAGCAGTGCTGCAGCGTGCTTCGTTAAACTTTAACTGTTGCCTAGGAGGCCTCTCACCCATCCGCCAGACAATCTGTTCCGCTGCCCGATCAAAGACGTCTCTCCGCTGAATAATGCTGGGTCTCTGTGCCACCGGATCCGCTTCTCTTGCTTGTCCGTCTTTACAACAAGATTTAAAGCTTACCACCTGCACTCCCAGTGGATCATCGCGGTCTCCTAACTCGGGGTCCAATCTGTGACTCTGTGTCGGTGTAAAACCTCTAAGCGATGGATTACTGGGTCTCTGGCAAGTCACTGTATCGATTCCCAGCGTCGGCAAGGCAGCGCCTGCTCTCCGGCCTGGTTACAATCGCTCACAGTCTCACGTGCGTCTCACTCGGTTCACTCCTCGGCTCACACTGGCTCTCCTTCCACGAGGCTGCGGATGTCCTTTCCTCCTTCCCCACCCACTTCCTGTCTCTGCCCCAAAGCATGCTGGAAAACGTAGTCCCATTGTGTCCAGTATTAGTTTACATTGCGCTTGTCTCCCTCTGTTGCTGTATTGCTCGGGTTTGGCCACCAGAGTTTTAAACAGCGCTACACTCTCCCCCTCCTAGAACTCTTGGGTCTCTCCAAGGAGGTATAACAATTACATAACATTAGGCAATGTATACAGGTTCATCAGCAAACATACAATGGGTCAGATATACATCCTCAAGTTGACTCATGCTCCTGACTACCTCAGCTAACATAGCAGACACTTCGGGCAACCTTCGCACTGTGGTGACAGCCTCTTCAGTGCTATGTCCTGGTGAGTCGTAGGTAAGTCTCTGGGGGGGGTTGGATAGAACGTTTTGCTTCGGGCTCAATCAGTTCCTCTTCAGGTGGAAGTACTACAGGTATGAGTTCGCTTCTTTCTTCCACAACTGGAACAGACATCTCTTCGGAGTAGGATCCTTCCAGTGAAGGCATAGAACTGTAATCATAGGACGCGTTTTCAGGAACTACAGGAATGTCTAAAGTTTCGGGAACTTCCAATTGGAACTCCGGAGCCTCAGGCCTCAGATTACTTTCCCACCCCTCTGGAACTGGAATGACCTCCTCAGGCTCTGGCGAACGCATCCAGTCCAGACAAAAACTTCCTTCTTCACTATCCTTCACTCTCCTCGACAGCCTGAGCCCGTGTCTGTTGAGACCGAGTAACAGGAGTCAAGCGTGGAGCAGGCGGGTTTGGCAGAGAAAGTTTGTCTCCAACTGGTATCCTTACAGCCTCCCTCAAAAGGTAACAGATGATTTTGGTGCCAGTTCTTAAGAGGCCCAGCCTTTCCATCCGGTCAGATTTGGTAAACTGGCAAACCCAGCAGTTGCTTGCAGACAATGTCGACTTGAGAACTCCATCTATCCCCCAACTTATGCCTTGCAGAAGCACCCAAGTTCTTCAACAAAACCCTATCACCGGGTTGTAGATCCTATACCCGAACTCTCAAGTCGTAGTTTCGCCTATTTCTCTGTTCCCTGTTTCCTGAGGTCAAACGGGCCTGTTCAAACGCAGAGGCCAAATTCTTACGAAGTCTATCCACATAATTTCTATGAGAGGCTACAGACGTCTGGTCTAGAGATAACCCAAACACCAAATCAACCGGCAATCGGTAGACCACCCATCCAACATCTTCAACCGTTCCCACTCTTTGTATACCAATCGGGCTCCTTCTGGGGAATTTGTCAGTAGAATTTCCCGTTGGTTCGCGGTTAGGGCCTTCACGGTTAGTGCAATCAAGGGGTCTCTAGCCTGATCGGCTCTCAGGTCCTGTTTCGAGAAAGTAGGCAAACTTTCATCCCTCAGCTGCGTAGGATTGCAATAGAACTCTGGAACAGCCGCAGCCATAACTCCTATGGCTTCTGCTTCAACCCTCCCTTGACCCGGCGCTCCGCTCGTTGACATAAAGCTTGCACCCCACCTGGAGTTAACTGAGTCCATTCCGCAGTGTAGGGTCTTCTTGACAAATCGACATTTCGATTATTCACCCCAGGGCGATACTTCAGGCTGAACCGAAACCCTGACAGAGCGGCCAACCACCGATCTCCCGTTGCACACCCAGCTTCGCAGTAGTAAGAACGTAGGTAAGAGGATTGTTATCAGTCTTTATTACAAATTCGGCTCCGTACAGATAATCTTTCAGCTTGTCCACTACCGCCCATTTCAAGGCTAAGAACTCCAACTTGTGGGTAGGATAGTTCTTCTCTGAAGGCGTAAGACTTCGGCTCACATATGCTACAGGCCTCAGCAATCCACCATATTCCTGGTATAGAACACCCCTAGACCTACTCTGCTGGCATCCACATGCAATTCGTACGGCTTATGAGGATTCCCGTAAGCCAAGACAGGAGCTCGAGTTAGACTCTCTTTCAGCTTCAGGAAAGCACCTTCACATTGAGTAGTCCATTCTTCTTGGATGGATTCTCGAGCCTTCCTTGGCCCTGGAGCCGATGAATTTCGATCAGAGGCCTTGTGGCCTTCTTCTGCGTCTTCCTTCTGTAGGAGCTTGTTCAGTGGTTGAGCTATCTTGGCAAATCCTCCTACGAATCTCCGGTAATAGGAGCAGAACCCCAAGAAAGATCTGAGCTCAGTAACATTTCGGGGTCTAGGCCAAGAAGCTACGGCTTCCAACTTCTGAGGATCCGTCGAAACGCCTTCTGCTGAGACAACATGTCCCAGATACGTAACGGAAGGCAAACAAAATTGACACTTCTCTAGAGACAGTTTCAACCCCTCTTCATGGAGCCGCTTCAAGACCTTCTCCAACCGTTGCTCATGTTCTTCCAAGGTCTTCCGAACACAATAATGTCATCCAGATACACTAACACTTCGATCAGGTTCATGTCCGACTGTCTTCTCCATTAACCGTTGGAACGTGGCTGGAGCTCCCGTAAGGCCTTGAGGCATTCTGTTGAACTCAAAGAACCCTAGTGGGCAGATGAACGCAGTCTTTTCTTTGTCTTCAGGATGCATTGGTATCTGGTGATACCCACTTCGCAGGTCTAGTACACTAAACCATTTTGCTCCAGACAAACACTGTAAGGCGTCTTCTATCCGAGGAGTGGCATATTGATCTGGAATGGTTCTCTGATTTAGTGTGCGATAGTCTATACATAGACGCATGGAACCATTCTTCCGAACCATCACTATTGGAGATGCATACGGGCTCCTGGACTCTTGAATCACCTTAGTTCTTTGCAGTTCATTCAGCTGTTCTCGTAGATCATCCAAGTCTCCCAGCGGAACTCGTCTTGACCTTTCTCGCAACGGCTTATCTTCCTGTAGTCGAATGCGATGCTCAGTACTCTTTGCTAGGCCCACGTTGAACTCGTCTTTTGAGAACAAGTCCCTCCACTTTAGGATCTGGGACTGAAGACGTTTCTTCCATTCAGGTGAGATGGGAGCGTCCTTAGGATAGAACCTTTCAGCTGGGATCTCTTTGTTCACTCCCCCTCCTAAATCAGTAGGAGAGAGAGGCATAGCGGACGCTACTTGCCCTATGGGCATTCGTGCTTTCAGGATCACTGGAGAATCAGACACTGAGACTCTTCCTCGTGTTCGTTTCAAAGCTCTTGGAGATTATTTCAGGGATTACTTCTACTCCGGCTTCACTCCCATGATTGAAATCAGTTTCCAGTACCACATAGGGACCCGGTTGTGATCTGTTCAACTTGACTGAAGCCCGGAAACTCGCCACTTCTGATTGCAGAACCTTCTCTGTTCCTCCCAATCTCCACAGGTGCCCCACTTCGGCAGGTGCCTTCTGTTCGTCGACCATTCGCTGATAGACTGGACGTAACATCGGGTGTACTCCCCTCGTGGAACCTTCTTCCATTACAATAGGAGTCAGACGTCGCACCAGATCAGTATTCGTCCCCACTATCATCGAACTTCTGTTGGCCCCTGAAGGCCGAGGACACACAATGGCCAATGCATCACAACCCCCAGACTGTCCGATGACATCGGATCCGATCTCTAACTTCACCTGTAGATATCCGTCATAGGGAAGTTTCTCCATTCCGATAAACCAGATCTCAAGGTCCTTTAGCTTCTGTAAAGGTATGTGCTTCAAGTGCTTCTCATAGAAGTCTCGGTAGATCAATGTCCCTTGAGCCCCTGAGTCCAACAGAGCTTTGGTGTAGACTCCCTCTATCAGCTGGTCAGGAAACTTTGTTGTAGCAGCAGGAAATTTAGACCCCGTTTGCTGTGCCCTGGCCTTCTTCTTGGCCCGTGTAGGTTTTGGACATGCATTTCTTCCCCATGACGTAGAACTGGATGCTAAGGGAGTAACTCTTTCAGTCCTGGTAGGCTCAGCAGTTGGCAAAACTCTGGGCCCTCTCAGCCTTTCAGTTCTGGCTTGATTTTTGGAGCGGTGTAACCATTGGGCACCTAGTTTGCTCCTTCACTTGGGCCAACTGGCGTTTCCCGCCAGCGAGGTAGATAGCAGCCCTTCCAAGGCTTTCAGGAACTCTTCTACCCTATTTCCTTCAGACTTTTGGCATTTGCATTGTGCTCGGAAATGACCCATTTCCCCACAACTAAAACATCTCTTCTTTGAGAATGGAGACACACTTGCTTGTGGTGATTCGGTTGAAGGACCCTGGCCAGACGCCACAGCAACTCCAGTTGTCCGCATATCAGTAAGGAACTTCTGCATATCAGTCTGTGTCTCTGCCACCTTCAGAAGCACTCGGCACAGATCAGTGTGTGCTTGTTTCAGCTCAGCTTGAGCTTCTTGGACCTTAACGGTTTTGTGTAACTCACTATATGCAGGAAAGGTTGGTTCTTTGGCATTTCTCTCTGTGGATATAGGAACTAGCAGATGCTCTTGTCCGTCCACTTCAGATCCATAGGTGTCCGACGAATCATCTTCAGGTTTCAAATATTCGTTATGCCTTACTGGTTGTGTGTAAGCTCTTTCTCCTCTCCTTAAGGACTTTTCCTCTAGCAGAGCCTCTTCCTCTCTAACAGCTCGAATCAGTTCCAGGTATTTCAACTCTCGGTTACCTTCTCTAGTTCTCAGCTGTAGCATCACCGGATCTAGAGGTTGAGCACCCCTCAGTGTCTGCTGCATTCGGATTTTATCTATCGTGGCTGGTTCGGCCCCTTTCTTAAGAAGTATCTGGTGCAGAATCTTATCTAGGCGCCTCATGTATTCAGTCATTTTCTCACCTTTTCGTTGGTAGGTATGTTCATACTGGTACATGAGCTCAGTGGCCTTTTCTGTTCGCCCAAAGACTTCCTGAAATACGTTTAGATATTCTAAAGCAGTGCAGTCTGGTTTACTCAATTTTAGGTATCTGACAGCCTCTGATGCAGGTCCCTTTAAGCTCTCAGTAATCCTTAGCTTCTTCTGCGCTTCAGGGACGTCCCACTCATCCAGAGCCTGCATCGCCTGTTCTACCCATTCTTCGAAGGTTTCTTCTCCCGCCGGAGTTGGTACGTATCCTGTAAAATTTCTCAACCGTCGATAACCAAAGTTAGTGTGTGGAGGGCTTGTTCTTTGACATTTAGCCAGCAAATCTCCAGTAGCCACTATAAATTCAGGCCCGATCATGGCCAACGGACTGGGCGCGGGAACACTCGCGGATTCGCCACGTGGCGCACTTGGCTGAATCAGTTGGACTTCCACCTCATCGGTCAGCTTCGCGCCCTGAAAACCAACTGGAACACCCTTTCTCCACTCAAAAAGAACATACGTGTGAGAGGTATCTGGGTTCGCTTTAATGTCCAGTATTAACCCCCGATGATCTGGTGTCAGCGCGGCCATGGCCTGGCGAATCTGATCTTCGGGCCAAGTGTCTTCAGGAATATCCATGACTATGCTTAACTCTGACTACTTTGCTCCTCACACCATTTGGCAGCAGTGTCTGTATCCATATTTAACCCTTTAAATGCGGTTTATCTAGAGACTGTATCCCGGAAACGAGCCCCCACGTGTAGCGCTCACTCCCGGAGGAGCCGCAGAATTTAACCTCGGTTAGTCTCTCCGCACTAGGGAATAAATATACACCAGCACTGTTGTGGATTTTATAAATTATATACTTTACTGGTCTCAATAAAGCGGCATATATAACGTAAGCACGGTATATGGAAAACAGGATTTCGTAATGCGGGAAACGCACAGCGATGAAAGAAAAGTTTAACCCCTTTGTTTCTGGAGTGTAAGTCCCGTGCAGGTTATGTCCCAAAAAGTGTGTGTGTGTGTGAGCTCAGGTACCCGGGTACTATATTTCAACTGGCCAGTGAATGTATTTAATAAATCTTTGCTAAAATCTACAGGGCCCCAACGTGACTAGTCAGTGCTGCAGCGTGCTTCGTTAAACTTTAACTGTGGCCTAGGAGGCCTCTCACCCATCTGCCAGACAATCTGTTCCGCTGCCCGATCAAGGACGTCTCTCCGCTGAATAATGCTGGGACTCTGTGCCACCGGATCCGCTTCTCTTGCTTGTCCGTCTTTACAACAAGATTTAAAGCTTACCACCTGCACTCCCAGTGGATCATCGCGGTCTCCTAACTCGGGGTCCAATCTGTGACTCTGTGTCGGTGTAAAACCTCTAAGCGGTGGATTACTGGGTCTCTGGCAAGTCACTGTATCGATTCCCGGCGTCGGCAAGGCAGCGCCTGCTCTCTGGCCTGGTTACAATCGCTCACAGTCTCACGTGCGTCTCACTCGGTTCACTCCTCGGCTCACACTGGCTCTCTTTCCACGAGGCTGCGGATGTCCTCTCCTCCTTCCCCACCCACTTCCTGTCTCTGCCCCAGAGCATGCTGGAAAACG
Organism: Leptobrachium leishanense; assembly: GCA_009667805.1. NCBI lineage: Eukaryota > Metazoa > Chordata > Amphibia > Anura > Megophryidae > Leptobrachium > Leptobrachium leishanense. Next base: position 295,802,153 of record CM019063.1, on the reverse strand, counting down.
TAGTCCCATTGTCCAGTATAGTTTACATGCGCTTGTCTCCCTCTGGTGGCCAAAACGGAACATTACAGCAACAGAGTTTTAAACAGCGCTACGCTTGTTAGGAGAGGACTGTAAAAACAGGATGCAATCACCCATACAGACAGATGTTTGCTGACTGCCTCTATGGTTAGACTGGAGGATTAGCAGCTGCAGAAGCAGGGAATGGGACTGACAAAATTAATTAAGAGGGTTAGACAGTAGGGATGAGCCGAACACCCTCATGTTCAGTTCGCATTCGAACTTGAACCATTTCAAAAGTTCGAGTTCGAACACAAACCGAACTCAATGCAAGTCAATGGGACTCGAAAGTTTGAATTTTAGAGTGCCCTCCAAGAGGGCATATATGCAAGATATTTGCCATAAAAGGTGTATGGGGGTCCGGGTAGTGCCCTGGGGGACAGGAAACAAGGAAAAAGTTTTTAAAAAAACGTTTTTAAAGGAACAGTGAGTTTTTCCATGAAATAAGGGTTAAAAATAAAAACGAAAAATTCCTTCAAATATCGTACCTAGGAGGTCCCCATAACCTGCCCGTGAAGTGGCGGATTTGTAGGATCTATAGAAACATTTTAAAACAAAAAAATGACGTTTCAAATGACGGTAAATGGTTTTCCTTTTAATCTATTCATAAACAACTGCTTGGGGCGGCAGCCTGTATGAAAAGAGACGTTTTAGGACACGCGGAACAAGTTTACTGATTTTTTTTTGGGCTAAATTATGGTGAAACTTATGCAGGCTTTGGATGAAAGTAACAATGGGTACTTTAAAATTGGGCCTTCAGTGTCGGCAACAGTGCCGTCACACCGTAACCCCTCTGTGGTATTGTGGAAGAGTGCAGGGTTGTACCCTGCGGTCAAATATTAAACTGATATGAATCTGGTACAGGCGTCAGTGCACCCAAATATTTTGCCTTTTGGTGGCAGCAAGTGCCTTCACACCGTAACCTCTCTGTGGTATTGTGGAAGAGTGCAGTGGTGGAGGTTTTGGTAATGCAGAAGAGATCCCCGATCTATTCAGTTACATCAGCAGCTATAACAAAACCGGGTCAGCAATGTTTAGGCACTTGTACTGCGCTACTGTATATGGTGAGAACCGGCGCACACCAGTAGCAACAGGAAGCAAACAGAACAGGCAGGGAATACACAGAGGGAATAGTCAAATGGCAGGCAAAGTAGGCAACAGATCAGGTCCTCAGAACAAGCAGGGTCAGTAACAAGAATACAAACTGATTCGGTAAGCTAGCGATGTGGGAATAAAGGCTGAGACACACTGAGCGTGTAGCGAAGATAAGCAAACATTTTGCAGGCTTGACTTCACTCCACTCCTCCTCGGAGCGTGTCTACACTGCATTACATTTGCTTCTCACCGCACTGGACAGGAATCCACTAACTAAATTAAAATGTACACACAAAACCGTTTTATTTTCACAAAGCACATGTTATATAGGCAAAAAAGTTTCTACTGAATAAAATACATCAAAAATTACTGTTAATTTAATAGGACTAGTATAAAAAAAAAGGTAACCCCATATCATATATATTATAGGGACATGGAGTGCTGTGTATAGAGTAGGGATGCATTGATACCATCAGGGCCGGCCCTAGTGTAAGGTGGCACAGGCGGCCACCTTACTGCCCTGGTTTGCTGTCAGTGTGAGGGGTGGAAAAATTCTGTTTTTAAAATACTGGAAGCGGAGCTATGAATGATCTTCAGACATCAACCAGGGGCCCAGCCGCGCACTCTCAAACCGATGCAGTGTGCCTGCCTCAGTCCTACATTCTAAACATGAGCAGGCACACTGCATAATTTGGCACCGCCCTCCTCACGTGACACGCATAGCATGGGCACGCAACAGCAGAAAAGCCTAGAGGACAAACCCCAAAGCTTAGGGTGCGGCCCTGCAGCAGAGTCAGCCTGCTCGCTTCCACTGTAGTGTGAAGGAGGACTGGTCAGAGAGGCCGAGAGAAGATTTTTAAAAGGTTTGAATAAAATGAGGGAGGGGAGGGTGTGTGTGTGTGTGTGTAATGTTCTGCTCGGGGGGTGTAATGTTCTGCTCGGGGGGGGGTGTAATGTTCTGCTGGGGGGTGTAATGTTTTGCTGGGAGGGGTAATGTTTTGCTGGGAGGGGTAATGTTTTGCTGGGAGGGGTAATGTTTTGCTGGGAGGGGTAATGTTCTGCTGGGGGTGTAATGTTCTGCTGGTGGTGTGTGTGTGTGTGTGTGTAATGTTCTGCTGGGGGAGTGTGTAATGTTCTGCTGGGGTGTGTGTGTAATGTTCTGCTGGTTGTGTGTGTGTATGTGTGTGTGTGTAATGTTCTGCTGGGGGGTTTGAGTAAACTGATATCGGTACATTACTGTGAGGTTTATTGCTGTGGAGCTCTGTCATACGCTATATGAAATAAGGGGGGAGAGGGTGAAAGTAATTAAAGGGAAAAATGAATTAAGGGAGAGTGAATTGAATTAGAGGACGAGGACCCTGCTGCCAGTCTGCTTCTTGAGACCTGGAGTTGGACAGTGGACCACAGCAACAGAGTGACAGTGGTAGGTAGCAGGATCATCGGGAAACACTGGGAGTTGCAGGCAGTTTGAAATATGTGGGTATTTTGACACAGCAAGACCAGGGGGCACCACCAGGCCACATTGCAAATTTGTGCAGTGCCTGGTGTCCCTCCTATGCCACATTGCCAAAGGAGGGGACCACACACTTTGTAGATTGGCCCTGTGGCACAGGAGGGGCACCAGGCACAGCATAGATTGGCAATGCATGAGGACACCAAACACTCCCGTTCCACCCAATCCGTGCCATGCCAATCGGGGCACCAAAACGCAACTTTGCCTGAGTAAACAAAAATGCTTGCACCGGCCCTGGATACCACACACAGACATATACGTATATATCAACACGCAGACCTATATATACGTATATATCAACACGCAGATATATATATACACCCACCCACAGACCTCAGACCATATATACACATACGCACACGGGGGGTGGCATGTAGACAATCTCAACTAAATGCACCCCCCCATTTGGCTGATCCCTCCAGAAGAAATGTTGAACCCGATAGAGCAGAGAATAATATATATATTCTCTACTCTGTCGGGTTCAACATTTCTTCTGGAGGGATCAGCCAAACGGGGGGGGGGGGGAGCAATTAGTTGCCAAAATGTGTGTGTAATACAAGTCTGGATATATATATATATTTATAAGAATATAGATATATATATATATCATACCTGCCCTTACCTTCCCCTATAAATTTGCTAAAAATATACACACAAAAAAAACCAAACCACTGCCTGAGACTCCACGCAGCCCACATGCCACCCCCCCCCTCTACCTGGCTGAATGTATCTAATATATATAATTAAATACATTCAGCCAGGTAGAGAAAGAAAAAGAAAGGTTTTATTTTATGTTAACGGGACATTTAAAAATGTCTTCGGATTTTTTTTTTTTTTAGAAATGTGTCGCCTTACCTTAGTCTGGTGGTCAGTGGGGGCTCCCTGGATTCTGGTTGTGGGGCTGGGGGGGGGTCCATCTGCCATGGCCGCAGATGCAGTGGCTCCCTCCCTGCGCTGCCTGTCTCTGCCACATGCACCCAGGCGGCTAGCCTTCACAGTTGCAGCTCTGTCATCCGGCGGCCACATGCTCCTCAATGCTCCTCAAGGGGATCCTTGGGAGGCCCCTGCAGGCTGCCCTCTACAGTGCCTGATTAGAGGGCCGTGTCTGCCTGATGTTTTAGTAACAATGTTTTATCGCATAGACTGCAATGTTAAAAATATTCCTGTTTTAATTCAATATCTAATAAACCATTGCTTATAATATTCTGCAGTAAAGAGTCTCTTTATTTCTAGATTTTTTAGTATTTTTTTAAGCATTTTTTATAATTTTTCAAATTATTATTTTTTTTCAAACTCGAACCGAACACGCGGAAATGTTCCAAGTTCGCGAACTGTCGAACGGTCGATGTTCGATGCGAACTCCGAACATATTGAACCGAACAGCTCATCCCTATTAGACAGGGAGAGTGGACTAATCCCTGTGCAAACATGAAATTCATGTGTATTCACAATTTTTACTTATCTTTGCAATTTCCATTCAATTTAAGTAAAAATTGTGTATACCCGTGAATTTCATGTTTGTACAGGGTGACACTGCATGCCTTTTTTCCCTTTTTGATCCACAGATGGGATGAATATAAATATTTAAATTGGTGCGCTCCACTGGTTGTTATAAATAGACTGGTTATGTGATATTGTGTACGGTCAGGTTTGTGTGAGCAGCACAGAAAATTGAAAATTACTTTTTCTTTGCCTAATAGATACAATAGCACCATAGCACATTATTTGTATTTGCAAAGAGTGGATTAATCCATTTTAAGTAAAAACATAGGGGGCAAACAAATAAGGAATCGGGTTCCATGTTTGGGGTCATGCAAGAACTATAGATGGATCCGCGGAAGAACTCTTTGTTCCTAATCTTCCACTGCTCCTGGCCAGAGGATATGGTGGATCATGCTGCCCTCTGCGCTGTAGGATCTCTGATAAGGAATTTTTTTCAGCCCATTATTTCGAAGTTTTATGTGATTTTGAAAAATCACTTAACGACAGCTTCTAAAAGCCAGTATGCAAATAAAGGTTTGTTGTTTCTTTTTGGGAGGAGGCGGTCCTAGGTGCTGCCATACCTAAAGGGGTTATATTATTGTTATTGAGCAGTTTACATTTCTTCTTCCTGCCGTGCTTGCTACAATACTTCCTCTGCAGTGACATTACAAGGGGGGTGTGGGGAGTGCGAACTCCACCCGGGTGACACCAGAGGCATGCCTCCCAGGGGGTGACACCACCAGCTGAAAAGTGCCCCCTCCCTCGGCTTTTGACATGGATCATAATGATCCACTGCCGAGCATTGCAAGGTTGCCAGACGCATGACCCCGCTTCCTCCCAAGTTGCACCGTCACATGTCCTCTGCGGCGGTGGTAGGAAGTGATCAAAAACATCACTTCCTCCCAGCGCTCCATGATCTACATGCAGCCGTGGAAAGAGCGAAGCAGGGGCAGCAGGAGGGCGCTGGTCGCCTCGGTGCAGCCTATCTTGCCCATTCGTACCCCAGTAAGTCCATGGGCTTCAGATGACTGCATAGGAGCCGGGTTCATGCCGCCTCCCCCGGAGCTCCAGCCTTTTGACGGCTGGCTATGTCCCTCACGTCACGACCCGCCCAAAAAGAATGGGGTAAAATGAAAAGGGCGGGGAGGATGAAATGAAATGGGGAGGTGAAATGAAGTTGGGAAGGGAATGAAATGAAAAGAGGGGGGAATGAAATGAAAGGGGCTGAAATGAAATGAAAAGGAGGGGTGAGTGAAATGAAAAAAGTGGGATGAAATAGGGAGATGGCAATGATAAAGGGACATGGAAAAGGAAAGACTCACTACCTTTACTGTTCTATTACTGAGTTCTATTGCTGTGCATCCAGACTCATTGCCTTTATCGTTAGAGGTCTATTGCTGTGGTGCTCAGATATGCTCACCAGCGGCGTAGCGTGGGTTGTCAGCGCCCGGGGCAGGGCAAGAATTGTGCGCCCCCCCAACCTGTGGACACGGTAACACACCATGATTCCCTGACACCAGTAGAGTATTGACCCCCGTTACCCCACAAGCACATGTATTGTATATTATTAACAAAATACTGATATAAAAAAATTAAGCACACACGCCCCCCTCGCTACGCCACTGCTACCAGTCACCCTGTCCAAGTATACTCTATCATAGTTCCACTCTCATGCTATACCCAGTCACTCTCTCCCAGTACCCCGTCACCTTCTCCCTCCAAGTACCCCCAGTCACTCTCAGTACCCCCACTTTCTCTCAATACCCCAGTCACTCTCCAATTACCCCCACTTTTTCCCAGTATCCGCAGTCTCTCTCTCTCTCTCTCTCTCAAAGTACCCCAGTCACTCTCTCTCTCTCCCAGTACCCCCAGTTACTCCCCCAGTACCCCTCAGTCACTCACTCTCTCCCAGTACCCCCAGTCACTCTCTCCAAGTACCCCCACTTTTTCCCAGTACCCCAGTCTCTCTCTCTCCAAGTACCCAGTCACTCTCTCTCTCCCAGTACCCCCAATTACTCCCCCAGTACCCGTCACACTCTCCCAGTAACCAAAGTCACTCTCTCCCAGTACCTTCAGTCACTCACTCTCTCCCAGTACCCCGTCACTCTCTCTTTTTCTCTCCAAGTACCCCCTCTTTCTCACAGTACCCCCAGTCACTCTCTCGCTCTATTGAATATCCCCAGTCACTCTCTCCCAGCATACCCAGTCATTCTCTCTCTGAACCTACAGTCACCCTCTCCCTGTACCCCCTCACTGTGTGTTGGTCACGCTGTTTTGGTGTCATACAGTGTCGCCTACCTGCATGAAGTTGTTGGTGGCCCGGGGGAGCTGTCCAGGGGGCTTAGTGGAGAACGGATTTTAAATGTACTGCAGGGCAGGCGCCTCCCTCCCTCCTTCCTGTTCAGCGGCTGCAGGGCTGCCAGTGGCGGGGGGCTGGCACAGGGCTTCAAGGGGGGCTGACAAGCATGGTACAGGGTGTTCCGGTGAATAATGCTGCGCTGCTTCATGTGACTCATGTCAGCGTTAAGGAGGAGTCAGGACAGGTCCAAAATTCGGAGTGCTAGGTCACCGCCGCTGTGGCAAAACTGGCCAACACCTTGCTGATTCCTGCTGGAAAATATTAGTGGTTCAAATTTCTTTTGAAATTTTGCGCTGCCTAAGAAAATTGCGACCGCCCCCGAGGCACCCCCCACGCTACGCCACTGATGCTCACCACAGTGCACATTACTGTGAGTTCTATTGCTGTGGTGCTCTGTGATATGCTCACAGTGCACATTCCTGTGAGTTTTACTGCTGTGGAGCTCTGATATGCTCATCACAGTGCACATTCCTGTGAGTTTTATTGCTGTGGAGCTCTGTGATATGCTCATCACAGTGCACATTCCTGTGAGTTTTATTACTGTGGAGCTTTTTTTTTTTTTTTTAATAAAGAGTTTATTGAGTTTTCAAAAGTAATAACAGACATAGATTTGGATACCAAAGCGATTTCACAGAGTACGACATACAGTAAGAAGTGGTCAGTCAGGGTGAAAGACCTATAGTGGTGATTCAAATGCGACTTCGGTATTCCTCAATATCAAGAACCACCAGCGACCTGTACAATAGGAGGTCACAGTACTTGAACACATATGAGAAACAAATATATCCCATTCCATTAGCAGTGCTGAAGTGACTTTTTCAAAGAACAAAGGCGAGTTAGGTCAGCGCTAAGCCATTGTATGAATCCAATATATGAATAATGGATCCAGCAGTCTAGGGATCTTCACGTAGCGAGAGGTTCTTCACCGAAAGAGAAAAGAGTAGCAAAGGACAGTAAGAAAAGAAGTGAAAAGTGGCAGAGGGTGTGGTGGGGGAAGGGCCAACATAAGGGGAACAATACACAGTGAGTTCATGAGAGCGTATGTTGCCGCTCAGGACCAGTCATGAGAAGTAGTCCGTCGCCTTCCTCCTGTGGACTTGGCGGCCCTACAGCCTCCACCGTGTTCGCATTTGCTGCTAAGTCCGTTCTAAAGTTCACCGAGGAGCAGTAGGCAACCCAGTGGTACCACACGTTGGTGAAATGTTGTGCTGCCGCTGATGGTGTAAGCGCTAGTTCCTCATTGGAACGCAGAATCTCCATTTTGTCAACTAGTGCTTTCAGTGTTGGTATGTTCCCAGTCCTCCAGTAAAGAGGAATCAGTGTTCTGGCGACTAAGAGGATGCGTAATAAGACTGATTTCTTCAGCACCTTCACCGAGAATGGTAACATGAGTAGTAGGAAAGTTTGCGGTGTGAATTCCAACTCCACATCCGTCGTGCGGCGCACCAGGTCATGGACCATCTTCCAAAATGGTTTGAGAGATGCGCAGTCCCACCAAATATGTAAGTATGTGCCTACTGCTATGTTGCATCTCCAGCAAGTCGGCGAGTGAGACGCATCAAAAGTGGCAATCAGGGCGGGCGTGCGGTACCAGAATGTCAGTATTTTATATGAGGTTTCTTGTAGTTTAGCCATTGGTGATCCGAAGTGCGTCAGGGCTAGTGATTTAGCCCATGAGTCATCAGAGATAGGGGAACCAAGAGTGCGTTCCCAACGTGCCATAAAATCCGGGGGTGCCTCGCCCACCGTCCGGAGCATACGATACAGCGTGGAAATACCATGTGCCAGCGGGGATGTCCTTTGACACATAGATTCAAAGGCAGTCAGCTGTCTGACAAGAGAGGTGTTGCCCGACAACCGTGTAAGGAATGTTCTAACTTGATGGTAGTTAAAACGTATCGCGAATGTGGAGTCCGGTTGTCCCTGCGAATCAAGCGGTATGAAAGTTCCGTTTTGTAACAAGTGATGTGCGCGGAATTTGGTAGTATCCGTGAAGCGTTCCCTTAAGGTTGGCAAAATCGATGTCGGGAGGTCAGGATTATGTACAAGCGGGAGCAACGGTGATGGGTAGGTTGACAACGTGAATTTCGTTCTGGTTTTGTGCCAAACGTGTAGCGTGTGTCCAACTGGGGAGGCTGAATGCTTAAGTGTCTGAACCGCTCTCCAGGACAGCCATGGAAGCGTCCATAGGGGGCGTCCTGCCAAAACTTCTTCCAGGTCTAGCCACTTCTGTTCCGGCGAGCCTACCGTCCAGTCCACTATTCTGTTCATTTGAGCTGCTATATAGTAAAGATGCGTATCAGGTAGTGCAAGACCTCCGTTCTGTTTTGGCTTGCAGAGCGTAGCATATTTGAGTCGTGGGCGGCCGTGTGGCCAGATGAATTTTGTGAAGTGCGTGCGGATCGACTGGTGATACGTCCGTGGCAGTGAAATCGGGAGAGCTTGGTACAGGTATAAGAGTCGTGGTAGAAAGTTCATCTTAATTACTCCAACGCGGCCCGTCCAAGATAAATATTTAGGGGACCATCTTGCGATGTCCGATTGGAAAGTATCTAGTAAGGACATGTAATTAAGAGCATAAAGTTTTGAGTAATCCGAAGTTAGGCGAATCCCCAGGTAGGTTAGAGAGGTAGCGCACCATCGAAAGGGATACCGTTCTCTCAGTGTCGTTCGCCAGGATGTTGGTAACGAGACCGCCAGCAGTTCCGACTTCGTATCGTTGATTTTAAAGCCTGCGAGATCACCGTAAATCTGTAGTTCCCGTAGGACTTCCGGCATTGTTCCTATTGGATCCGGCATGATAAACATCAGGTCATCCGCATATGCCGATACCTTATGTTCCACTCTCTCTCCTTGAACTCCTTTAATAAGTGGATTTTGTCTGATAGAGGATAATAAAGGTTCCAGGCTCAGCGCGAAGAGCAATGGTGATAGAGGGCATCCTTGCCGAGTACCATTATGAATCTGGAATGGTTGTGTGAGAGCTCCGTTAACACGTACCCTCGCTGACGGCGTTAGGTAGAGAGCCCTAACCCAGCACAGATATTCCTCTCCGATACCGAAACGCTGCAATGTCCGAAACAGAAAGGGCCAAAGTACCCTGTCGAAGGCCTTTTCGGCATCAGTCGACAGTAGCAATAATGGTGACTTTGACTGCCCAGCGAGTGCTAAGGCATTTAGTATTCTGGTGGTGGCATCTCTGGCTTCTCGACCGGGTATGAATCCAACTTGATCGGGGTCAATTAGCTGTGGTAAAAAGCGTTTCAGTCGATCAGCCAGTATGCGAGCCAGCAATTTCATGTCGTTATTCAACAGTGAAATCGGTCTGTAATTGCCGCAGGCCGTGTGGTCTTTCCCGGGCTTTGGTATCAAGGAGATTATTGCTGTCAGAGAGTGAGGGTGTATGGGGACCCCACTCCGTATGGCGTTGAAAAGAGTCGCGAGAGCTGGTAGCAGTTCTTTAGTACATGCCTTATAATACTCGATCGGTAGCCCGTCAGGGCCCGGGCTTTTCCCCTTTTTCGTCGTCTTTAAGGCTGTCATAATTTCCGCCGAGGTAATTTCCGCATTTAAAGAGGTCCTATCTAGCGATCCAAGGGAACGCGTGACCGTCCGGGAAAGGTAAGCATCCAAGTGATCCGGTGATGGTGATGGTATACCCGCTGTCTCCAGATCGTAAAGGTCTTGAAAAAATTTAAGGAAGGTCGCAGATATGTCCCGAGGGTCGGTCGAGTGGGTACCGGTTGCCGTACGTATCTTGGGAATGTATGAGGTGATGCGCCTAGTGCGCAGCACTCTTGCCAAGAGGCGTCCTGGTTTGTTCTCCTGTAACGCGAAGAACGAACGAGTCCGTAAGGCCTGAAAGCGGATGGAGGCGTTTAAGATCTTATTAAGTGTCTGTCGGGTCTGTAGTAATTGTTGGTATAAGGCCTCGTCATTAGAGGAAGCATATTCCAATTCAAGGGCTCTCACGGCTGCAGTGAGAGTTTGGAGTTCCTCTGCGCGCTGTTTTTTACGGGCTGTACCTTTGTTGATAAAAAACCCTCGGATAACCGCCTTATGGGCTTCCCAGGTCACCGGGACCGGGGTATCTTGCGACGAATTTTCAGTAAAGAAATTAGAGAGAGTGGTATGTAGTTCAGCTAAAACTAATGGGTCGTCCAGGAGGGATAAATTGAGGCGCCAGGTCCGTTCCCGGGGAACAAAAAGCGACGAATGAAGCGAGAGTGATAGTGGTGCGTGGTCAGACCACGTAGTAGCCAAGATATCCGCCGCCGTGATTAGGCTTAAGTCCTGATAATGCATGAAAAAGTAATCAATGCGTGTGTGCACCGTATGGACTGCGGAAAAAAAAGAATAGTCGCGTTCAGTGGGGTGTAATGTCCTCCACACATCCACAAGCCTGCAATCTTGTAATGACCGTCGGACGTTACGTAGCACATGGGGTGGAGTGGTCGAGGTGCCAGTTGAGGAGTCCATTCGAGGGTCCATCGTTACATTGAAGTCTCCTGCTAAGATAGTAATACCTCTCTCAAACGCCTCCAGAGATCTGAGTATTCGTGCTAAACACGAGTGTTGTTTCTTGTTCGGTAGGTACACCGATGCAAACGTATAAACAGTATCTAGGATGGTGCCCCTCACAAAGAGGTACCTACCTCCGTCATCTGTTTCTGTTGCCTCAGCTATGAATGGTACATCTTTAGACAGCAAAATTGCTACTCCACGGGACTTGCTCAGGGTGTAATTACTAAAAAAGGCAGTAGGGAAGTTAGAATCCCCTAATTTGGGGGCAGAATCCGCACGGAAATGCGTCTCTTGGAGGAAGGCGACGGACGTTCTAGAAGTTCTGAGATCTCTCAATAGACGTGATCTTTTTTCAGGGATATTGAGACCTCGAGTGTTAATACTGTGCAACCGTAAATCTTGGGTCACGTAAGGAGAATTTTGGCGGGACATTTCAGAGCAATCAGCAATTGGTGGGCTATGTCAGGAAGCTCACTTCTGAGAGGGAAGGGGGAAGGGGACTCAGATAGGGGGGAACACACGGGCGTAAGGAGATGGTAATACAGAAAACACGAAAGAAGAGACTGTGATGAAAAGATGATGAAGAAGAGAGTAAGCGGAGAAGAGAAAGAAAGAAGAGAAAGGGAAAGCAATAGAATAAGGTGAGAAGGAGGTATGAAGTGCACCCGCTGTGACGTCACTCACCACCACCGAGCTCGCGAGCTAAGTGGGAGGACCCACAAAGGGGGAAACGCACTATTCCTCACAGGGACGTTAAGCTGCGAAACTAAAGATCAGATAAGCACTGCTAATGGAGCTTCGTCACCAACAGAAGGGAGATGTCAATGACAAAACCAGTATGGTAGTTAGAAACACAAATTTGTACAGCAATGTCAAAAGCAACCCACCCACATTCACCGAAACTCCAGGTTAACTAATTATCCCATGGTCAAAGCCAATGTGAAGAGAGCATAATAAGGTAGGACAGAGATGTATCATATGCGGGCGTGTCAGGGGCGTTGGCGGTGGACTGGTGGAGCTTGTAAGTGTGAAGGGAAGAGATCAAATGCAAATTACAGGGGTGGGGGAGGGGTAGCGGGAACGTATAATAGGTGTGTAAAACTGCTTAAATCAGTGTCTGCGACTAACGTATGGCGCAGACACAGAAATGTGGGTACTGGAAATGTGGCGGGAGTAGCATCAAAGGCCCAACAGTAAAGCATAATAAAACAGAAACAGTAAAGATAAAATAGGATAGAATAACTCCATATTAGGAACTACGGTACTACGTGACAGGTGCAGAGCCCTCCTCGTGAACCCAACGGGGTTCGTATCTCCACCCACTAATAACCCTCCCATACCTCCCGGGGTGTGCACCTGTTGGAACCGAGGAACTTGAAAAAACAGTTGAACATAGCGTCAGACATAACTATAACTCTACTATTCCCTTAGGCTAGGAGGCAAAAAATCGTAAGGGGGTCCAAAAGATATCAACGGGATTGCGTATCGGTGGTGTCTGTTTTTAACCCCCCCCCATTCCCAGCACAGACCTGCATGAAAGGTGGATAGTGATAGCCCGTAGCCGCCTAGTGCACCGTTGTAAATCCAGCGAGGCTCCAGTCTCCCACTCGCCCCCCACCCAGCCCTATCCCTCCCTTTGAAACTTTCGGCGGACTCCAATGTCTGAGAAAACCTTCAAACTAGGGGCCAAATAAAGCCACATCTCTAAAGTACCAAGAGTGGCAAAGATAGAGGCCGCGAGGTATTCCTCAGTATGGTGTAGCGGCTGCGTAATGCCGGCATCGGACATCAAAAATTTGTATTCCCGGCAGGGGTCTAAAAAGAAAGTAGAGAGCAATATGTCCATTAGTCCTATATGTCCAGCATACCTTATGGCATGTTTGTCCAGGGAACCGTTGTACCGGTGGACAGTCATTGGCAACTGCTACCCATGGGAGAGTCTTCGTGTGGCGATCTACCAGGTAAATCTTGTGCATGTAAAAATATGGGCAGTCCAGTGCGCTGGAAGGTTTACACTATAGAACCATACGTATGGTACCACCTTACCTCCGTGTTTCAGTCCGCCAGTGGAGAGCGCGGTTGGGTAGATGCGGGCGGTCTGGTCTCACCCAATCTGTGTCCCCTGGGGGACGTTGAGAACGCGGGTTTTCGTCTGGGGGCGCCACTGCAGGTGTCGGCAAAGGGAGGCATTCCCAGTCCGGGACGTCGGTATCCTGTAGCCCAAGTGCTGACACAAAGGGGGGTACGTCCGTGGGAGTGCGGATGATGTGCATTAGGTTATGCTTGCGCACCTGCAGCGCGAAGGGAAAGCTCCAGCGATAGGGGATATCCGCGTCTTGTAGTTGACGTGTGATGGGGCGCAATGCTCTCCGTGCCGCCAAGGTGTGGGGAGAGAGGTCCTGGAAAATCTCAAAGCTTTCGTCCGCAAACTTCCATTGTCTGCGCGAGCGGGCCTTCATCATGATGGCGTCTTTCAGTGAGAAATCCGGGATGTGGCATATTAAATCCCTCGGGGGAGCTGAGGCGTTGGGCGCCTTAGGCCGCAGGGCCCTATCAATCGCGGCATGGTGCAGTTGTGGACCACCCAAGATGTGGGCAAACGCACCTAGTAAAAAGGCTTTTACCTCAGTGACGTCTTCTCTCACTCCCCGCACCCGGATGTTGTGTCTCCGGGACCTGTTCTCGAGGTCATCCAGCCGGCGGTGAAGGTCTGAGAATTGCCGTTCTGCTGTCTGGCCGGTGGTTGAGGGTGCAGTCGGGAGGGTCTTGATCTCCCTCTCGAGGTGTTGAACACGGGCATCAATGGCGGAAACATCCGCACGGACCTCCGCAATCTCCCGGCTGATGGTGGCCTGCATCTGGTCTATCATGTCCGTAAAATCAGATCGGGTAGGGAGCTCAGCCCGAGTGGGGAGGTCGGCGATCAAAACTTCCAGGCGTTGCATCGCAGATTGAGCGCCAATGGAGGATGTCTCCGAATGCGCGGGAGATGCCGCCATCTTGGCCGGGCTGGCTTTACTAGGCCGCGCTGGTGTGGTGCCAAAAAATTCGGTAATCGGTCTCGCCGGAGTGTCACCTGAGGTTGCAGAGGAATGTCTGGTCTTCCTGCCTTGCGAAGAGCGGACCATATCCACTCGTGGGTCAGATAGCATTGAGTTTTCGGCAATGGGGTCGGGAGCTCGTGAGTTATGCTGCCATCGCTGTCTCTAGCCAGGCCACGCCCCGTGGAGCTTTTCTTTTTCCTTTTTTTTTCTACTCTTCTTGTCTGGTCCCAGAGCAAATTGTGAAAAAATTCTCTGTAGAGCGCGCTTTTTAATGTATAATGAACTTTAGACGAATAATATATATTAGTATTAATTCAATCATAGCAGTGACAGTGTTATTGCACTACTTATTACATACATTATTATGTATTTAATACACTACAGGCCCTATTACATTCTTAACGCAAATACACACGGTAAACGCGTGAATTTGTGCGCCAAGCGGCAAACGTTAACGTGCGTAAATCAACGTTGCGCGCAGAAATCAGTGTGCGGACTGTTTTTTTCACGCGATTCAGCCAATCAGAATTAACCTTAATTGTCTCACGTTAAGTTTTTGCGCCTGTCAAAGTCAATCTGAGTATATATACTGCAGCAATAAAAAATGCACGCACAACTTCTCAAATTTATTGGTTTGGTATGTGTAGAATGTGTAACTATACTTTGTTGCATTTATTTTTTGGGCTGGTGTATTTGGTTTCGGCCAGGTCCGTCAGATTTGCCATTAACACCAGCTTTCAGGAGTTGCTAAAATTATGCGCCCAAAGGCTGTGCGTTACAAACTGCGCATAGATTGTAATACCATCCGCATACCAGCGCACAAACGCATTTGCACTCACAATGATAAGTATAGGACGCGCAAAGTACAGTAAGCTCGCGCAGCGTTTGCGCAGGTTCACCTGCGGTAGACGTATACGCGCGTTTGTTGCGCTGAGATTGTAATACGACGTTCAGCGCAAATGGTTTTGCCCCTCGCGCTAATGCGTTTTTGCACGGGCGCAAACGTATGCGTGAAGATTGTAATAGGGCCCATAATATTGTCATTACATTCAGGCTGGAGGCACACTAGGCGTCTTGTGTGCACTAGCGCGGGTTACCGGCGACCGTTGCAGTGTTGTGATGCTGCGGACGGAGCCAGTCACATGCTTGCGCGCACACACTTAGTGCGCGTGTAGCATTCACTACTGTCGATGTGCTAGGTTGCGCGTCGACGGGGCTGCAAAGCGCGATCCTCCATAGGAGGATCGCACTTTGCAGCCTTGTGGAGGGGGGCAGGTGGGCATCGAGGGGGGGCCGGTGCATTAACGTTTTCTTTAACGCACGCTAGTGCGTTAAAGAAAACGCCTAGTGTGCCTCCGGCCTTGGTATGTGTTTATCTATGGGAGCTCTGATTTACGATCAACATTAGTTAAAAAAAAGTAGTAATACGGGGGGTGACACCATGAGTTACAGCACTGGGTGGCACCAACCCTAGTGATGCCACAGTTCTTCTGTGAAGCACCAAGTATCTGTAATTGGCTGAGAGTGTTAAGTGGCATTCCCAGCATATCACTGGATGTTCATTGAGAGACTGGGCACATACCACATGGGCACATGTTTTCTCAATAAGGAGTTTGTGATAGGCTGAGGGTGCTCAAAGCCTCACAGCGGAATCATTGTGGAAAGCACAGCTGGAAGGGAAAGGAAATGGGCCTCAGGAATTTGGGTTCATACTGCTGAGTAATGTTTAACCCCTTAAATTAATCTGGGGGGAGCAGGAGTGAGGTGGGGATCCCATCCAGTGATTCAGTAAGGGGCCCCAAGATTTCTGATGGCAGCCCTGGCTCCACAGCAATAAAACTCCCAGTAATATGTGCTGTGTATGAATGTATCACAGAGCTCCTTAGCAATAAAACTCAAAACCAATTATAATTAATTTATTATTTATTAAACTAAAGTATATATCAAAATACATTTATATTATTAAAATGTATTTAATTAAAATAATTATAATATAGATTGGATAAACCGTGTGAAATAAAAATGTTATGCTATTATATTAATATATTTAACAAAGGTTGTTCAGTTATGCTACTATAAACCTAATAAAATCTCACTCAATCTAGCAGTAATCTTATAATACTTTAATTACACTAATAATCTCAAACACAAGTATAAAATCAGACTTTACACTCCTTGCTTTCTACAATCCTAAAAGTTATTACAGAGGCTGAACAACTAGTACAACATATATATGTATATATATATACAGTAATAATAATAATGGAAACTTAATGGAGACCCCATCTAATCTAATCTAATGAACACAGCACATGCTATATCTACACCCAGTTACTTTGATGTTACCAAGTCTTTCAAGATAGTGCTGGAGCTTGCAAGAACAGAGAGAAGAGAAGGTACCAGTGGTTTGATGCCCCTGGTTATAAAAATATTCCAAGGCTTTCCTTAGACGCTCAGCCCATCCCAACTCATTTGGCTTTCTTTAGGTCATGTGCCTTCCTCTTAGAAGAAAACTCACCCCTATCAGGAATAGGGAGGTGCCTGGACTTTCCAGGTGGGTACCAGTCTGACCAGTTTTTCCTCTGTTCTCATTGCAAGCATGATAGCTCTTACGCATATGTTAAAGGAATAACAATGCATATGGCTATTCCATAGTCAGAACACTGGAATAATATGATGTACTAGTCAATTGAACTATCGTTCAGTTTTTTACACCATGTTAGTCCAGATGCCAAAATCACCAGAGTATAGCAGAACGCAGAGATACCTTTTTTATTGGACTAACGTTACAATTAAATTACAAGCATTCAAGTATAACTCTCTTCTTCAGGTCTGGAAGCTATACTGGGCAAAATCAAAGAATAGAATAATAAAAAGCAGAGCGGAAGGGTGGGGGTTAGAATGGGTAGTCGTAAAACCTGAATAAAAACAAAGAGAGGAGAGTTCATAGACCCATAAAACAACAGAGATGAGCATCATGATGTGCATCTAATGATTATACGAAAGAGGAAAAAGTCAATGAGATAGCTTCAAAAAACAAAACACATAAACCAGGTACAATGCTGAAGGTTACGTGACATTATGGTCGTGGGTTAAAAAAAAACTCTACATTGTGTCCCTCCTCTATAGTGTTAAAATATGTAATCATTTGTATTTCGAATGTCTTACTGTCATGGGTGTCTTTAAAACCCCTACCCTTCTGCTTTGCACTTTAGCATTCAATTGTATGATTTTGCTCAGTATAGTTTCCAGACCTGAAGAAGAAAGGGATACTCTCGAAAGCTTGTCATTTAAATATAACGTTAGTCGAATAAAAAAAAGGTATCACTATGTAGTACTATACTTTGATAAATGAAATATAAAAAATACATTATTAAAATAATTATATATTAAAAATCTATTTAAATATATATATATATATATATATGAGAAAATAAATGAGTTAGTGCAGCGGCATTGTTAAATTTATAATCGGAAAAAAAATAATGACGTTGCATTTAGAATGGAAAAAAATATTTTTTTCTTAATTTAAATATATTTTTTATTTATACACATTATGTAGACCCTGGCCTTTTTCAAAGTCACCCGAAACGTTCTTGTAGACCTTACAAATCTAGAGATAGGGGTAGAAATACCCCTACATTGCCTGTACTGGGATTTCCCTGCCAGGCAGGGGAGCATCCCAGTTCGTGATGTGTGATGACTCTCGCGACCTGGGGGGCAGTCCCATAGGGATGACTCATCATAGTGATGACATCCAGGATGTCAACCTACTGTGGCTGAAGTCTCTGCTCGGAGCCAGGTCAGCACCAGGCAGGGACACAACAGTATGTGCTTGGGGTCTCCTTCACGGTGGGGAGGGACTCCCTATGATGTTTCATGCACATCCATGCACTGCAGGGGTAGCAACGCTACCTGATGGGGCATTAATCCGGGCCCCATCCCTACCCGATGGGTGGGGTAAAATAGTCATTTTCTATTGGTCATTACCAATATAAAAATTATGACATTGCATTCAAAATACATAGACATTAATATGAAGTTATTCCTCCCCTTGGAACTCTTCAGCTGTGAAGTCAGCAGAGGGTGGGCAACTTTAACGCACCATGCTCCTCAGCACTTGTTGACCCCACTCTGACTTTACGTGATCTTCCACTTCATGGAGTTGCTGCTGTTCCTAAACTTTGGAGTACTACAGTTGGTCGTGAAATATCTTGCAGGGATGAAGTTTCAGAAACTGAGTTATTGCAAAGGTGGCATCCTATCACAGTACCACTCTTAATTTCACTGAGCTTTTTCGAATTGATTTTATTCACCTGTGGAAATGGGTCTTATTGAAACACCTGAATTCAATAACTAAGAGTTGTGCCCCAGTACATTTGTCCATATAGTGTATGTTAATTTTGTTCTACACCTCATAAAGTCTTCATTAAAGGCCATACATAGTCTAAAGTAATTCCACTGCACTGGACTAATGTTGGCCCCTATAATTCAATTCTCCCATTGATAGGTAGGAACACGTTAAAAAAACGATACAAGACAAATTTCATTAAATATGCCATCTGATAAAGTCTTTGAGACTCAAAAAGACATTGTACACGGGTCATGAAAGTGATCCCTGCCTTGTGTGGCTAATACAAGGTCCTGGACATGTGCCAACAATAAAGCCAGTGATAGCAGTTCCATTTCATATGACTCCAAGTAAAGAGGAAGAGGCCTACAAGTCACCAGACAAAATCTGCTCTGTACAATATCATGTTTCAGGATCACATGCTAATGCAAATTCTAATCTTAGCTGTCCACAGTTCACTTCCAATACTTGGAATCAGGAGAATTTGTTGTATGACAGTCGGGGGTATCTTCATTATTTTTGAATATGTCAAGCATGAGTTGGTTTCTCTATAACTTGTAAGCCAATATTTTGAGTATTTGTTGGCCATCATAGGTAAATTAAGCAGCAAGACAAGCTATAAGAATGGAGTCCCAGCAAATGATATATATATAAAGACACCCTGATGTGGACCCAACATTGCAGAATCTAACAGTAAAAATGATTTCTAGTTCTGAAGTTAGTCATATGGACATTGGATCTGATGTCTTTTAGCCTAGGATGCTTCTTCAATGATTGGAGTTTATGGGTTTACCCTTTGCATTTTCAAAAGTGGTTTTGATTTTCTGAACATACTGTATCCTCAGGAAACTAGCAACTGTAATCTAGATATCACTTGTTTTGAACGCCAAAGCATTGGTGGCTGATATTTTATTAATAATAATAATAAATAAATATATACAGTACTGTGCAAACGTTTTAGTCAGGTGTGAAAAAATGCTGTAAACAAAGAATGCTTCCAGAAATATAAATAATGATTGTTTATATTTGTCTATTTTCAACATGCTAAGCGGCCAAAAGAAAAATCTAAATCAAATCAATATTTGGTGTTACTACCTTTTGCGTTCAAACCAGAATCAATTCTCATTGGTACACTTGCACAAAGTCAGGGATTTTGTAGGGTTATACAGTAGTCAGGTGTATGATCAACCAATTATACCAAACAGGTGCTTATAATCATCAATGTCACACGTAGGTTGGAACCCAGTCATGAACTGAAACAGAAATAGCTGTGTAGGAGGCTTAAAACTGGGTGAGGAACAGCCAAACTCTGCTACCAAGGTGAGGCTGTGAAAGACAGTTTCATGTCATGGCAGGATTTAGCACAGCAACAAGACACAAGGTAGTTATACTGCATCAACAAGGTCTCTCCCAGACAAAGATTTCAAAGCAGACTGGGTTTTCAAGATGTGCTTTTCAAGCTCTTTTGAAGCAGCACAAAGAAACAGGCAACGTTGAGGATCGTAGACGCAGTGGTCGGCCAAGGAAACTTAGTGCAGCAGATGAAAGACACATCAAGCTTATTGCCCTTAGAAATCGGAAGATTTCCAGCAGTGCCATCAGCTCAGAACTGGCAGAAACCAGTGGGACCCAGGTACACCCATCTACTGTCCGGAGAAGTCTGGCCAGAAGTGGTCTTCATGGAAGAGTTGCTGCCAAAAAGTCATACCTCCGACGTGGGAACAAGGCCAAGCGACTAAAGTATGCACGAAGACATAGGAACTGGGGTGCAGAACAATGGCAGCAGGTGCTCTGGACTGATGAGTCAAAATTTGAAATATTTGGCTGTAGCAGAAGGCAGTTTGTTCGTCGAAGGGCTGGAGAGCGGTACAATAATGAGTGTCTGCAGGCAACAGCGAAGCATGGTGGAGGTTCCTTGAACGTTTGGGGCTCCATTTCTGCAAATGGAGTTGGAGATTTGGTCAGGATTAATGGTGTTCTCAATGCTGAGAAATCCAGGCAGATACTTATCCGTCATGCAATACCATCAGGGAGGCGTATGACTGGCCCCAAATTTATTCTGCAGCAGGACAATGACCCCAAACATACAGCCAAAGTCATTAAGAACTATCTTCAGCGTAAAGAAGAACAAGAAGTACTGGAAGTGATGACATGGCCCCCACAGAGCCCTTATCTCATCCTCATCGAGTGTGTCTGGGATTACACGAAGAGACAGAATGTGAGAAAGCCTACATCCACAGAAGATCTGTGGTTAGTTCTCCAAGATGTTTGGAACAACCTACCAGCAAAATCCCTTCAAAAACTGTGTGCAAGTGTACCTAGAAGAATTGCTGCTGTTTTGAAGGCAAACGGTGGTCACACCAAATATTGATTTGATTTAGATGTCCCTTTTGTTCATTCACTTCATTTTGTTCATTTATGAACATAAATGTGTAACACTTCCATTTGTGAAAGCATTCTCTGTTTACAGCATTTTTTCACACCTGCCTAAAACTTTTGCACATTAACATAGAAACATAGAAAATGTCGCCAGATAAGAATCTTTCGGCCCATCTAGTCTACCCAATTACATGGATACTTTACTTGGATTTATCTTTTGTTTAGGATAGCCTTATGCCTATCCCATGCCTGCTTAAATTCAATCACGGGTTTGGCCTCTACCACTTCTACTGGAATGCTGTTCCATGTATCCACCACCTCTCAGTAAAATAATGCTTCCTGATGTTACTTTTAAACCTTTGCCCCTCTAATCTAAGACTATGTCCTCTTGTTTTGCTACTTTGTTTCCTTTTAAATATACTCCCTTCCTCTACCTTATGGATTCCCTTTACGTATTTAAATGTTTCTATCATATCTCCTCTATCTCGTCTTTTTTCCAAGCTGTACATATTAAGATCATTAAGCCTTTCCTGGTAACTTTTCTCCTTCAAGCCGTACACCATTTTAGTAGCCCTTCTCTGAACTCTCTCTAAGATGTCTATATCCTTCTGGAGATACGGTCTCCAGTACTGCACACAGTACTCCAAGTGAGGTCTCACCAGTGCTCTGTACAGTGGCATGAGCACTTCCCTTTTCCTACTGCTAATACCTCTCCCTACACAACCAAGCATTCTGCTAGCATTTCCTGCTGCTCTATTACATTGACTACTTACCTTTAGATCCTCTGCAATAAAAAAAACCCTAAATCCCTTTCCTCAGATGTTGAGGTTAGGACTGTATCAAATATTCTATATTCGGCCCTTGGGTTTTTATGCCCCAGGTTCATTATCTTACACTTTTCCACATTAAAACTCAATTGCCACAGCTCCCACCATTTTTTTAGTTTACCTAAATCATTTGTCATTTGGCTGATCCCTCCAGGAACGTCAACCCTGTTGCAAATCTTTGTGTCATCAGCAAAAATACATATTTTACCATTAATACCTTCTGCAATATTACTAATAAAAATATTAAAGAGAATGGGTCCAAGTACTGACCCCTGAGGTACCCCACTGGTAAAAAGACCCTGTGCCGAATAAACTCCATTTACCACAACCCTCTGTTGCCTGTCACTCAGCCACTGCCTAATCCATTCAACACTGTGTGTGTGTATATATATATATATATATATATGTACACACACTGCTCAAAAAAATAAAGGAAACACTTAAACAATACAATGTAACCGTATTGTACCGGCTGGGTGGAGTAGAGGTAATGTCACTGCTCTGCATGGAGAGAGCCTGTGGAGTCATGGGTTCGATCCCAGCAGGCAGCAACCTCTCCAGTAAGTGTCCTTGGCAAGACACCTAACGGTACATACTCGCCACCCAGGACATACTTGAAAATGAGAGAAATCTCAATGTATCCTTCCTGGTAAAATCCTTTCTCAAAAAAACCCTCCAAATCAATCACACGTCTATGAAATCAAACTGTCCACTTAGATAGCAACACTGATTGACAATCAAGTCCACATGCTGTTGTGCAAATGGAATAGATAAAAGGAGGGAAGCATAGGCTGGTAGCAAGACATCCCCAATAAAGGAATGGTTCTGTAGGTGGTGACCACAGACCACGTCTCAGTTCCTATGCTTTCTGGCTGATGGTTTGGTCACTTTTGAATGCTGGCGATGCTGTCACTCTAGTGGTAGCATGAGACTGAGTCTACAAACCGCACAGTTGGCTCAAGTAGTGCAGCTCATCCAGGATGGCACATCAATGCGAGCTGTGGCAAGAAGGTTTGCTGTGTCTGTCAGTGTAGTGTCCAGAGCATGGAGACGCTACCAGGAGACAGGCCAGTACATCAGGAGGCCGTAGGAGGGCAACAACCTAGCAGCAGGACCGCTACCTCCGCCTTTGTGCAAGAAGGGACAGGAGGAGCACTGCCAGAGCCCTGCAAAATGACCTCCAGCGGGCCACAAATGTGCATGTGGCTGCTCAAACGGTCAGAAACAGACTCCATGAGGGTGGTATGAGGGCCCGACGTCCACAGGTGGGGTTGTGCTTACAGCCTAACACCGTGCAGGACATTTGGCATTTCCCAGAGAACACCAAGATTGGCAGCGTCGCCACTAGCGCCCTGTGCTCTTCACAGATGAAAGCAGGTTCACACTGAGCACATGTGACAGACGTGACAGGGTCTGGAGAAGCCGTGGAGAACGTTCTGCTGCCTGCAACATCCTCCAGCATGACCGGTTTGGCAGTGGGTCAGTAATGGTGTGGGGTGGCATTTCTTTAGGGGGCCGCACAGCCCTCCATGTGCTCTCCAGAGGTAGCCTGACTGCCATTAGGTACCGAGATGAGATCATCAGACCCCTTGTGAGACCATATGCTGGTGCGGTTGGCCCTGGGTTCGCTCCTAATGAAAGACAATGCTAGACCTCATGTGGCTGGAGTGTGTCAGCAGTTCCTGCAAGACGAAGGCATTGATGCTATGGACTGGCCCGCCCGTTCCCCAGACCTGAATCCAATTGAGCACATCTGGGACATCATGTCTCGCTCCATCCACAGACTGTCCAGGAGTTGGGGGATGCTTTAGCCCAGGTGTGGGAGGAGATCCCTCAGACCATCCGCCACCTCATCAGGAGCATGCCCTGGCGTTGTAGGATGGTCATACAGGCACGTGGAGGCCACACACACTACTGAGCCTCATTTTGACTTGTTTGAGGGACATTACATCAAAGTTGGATCAGCCTGTAGTGTTGTTTTCCACTTTAATTTTGAGTGTAACTCCAAATCCAGACCTCCATGGTTGCTCAATTTGATTTCCATTGATAATGTTTGTGTGATTTTGTTGTCAGCAAATTCAACTATGTAATGACCACAGTATTTAATAAGAATATTTCATTCATTCAGATCTAGGATGTCTTATGTTTGTGTTCCCTTTATTTTTTTGAGCAGTGTATATATATATATATATATATATTATATTATAAAATGGTTACATACATTTTGTTTCTGAGGACCATTAAACAAACTTTGTCGCACAATATTTATTTCAGAGGCTGGAGCAGGGACACAAACAACAATACACTACTAAAAGCAGTGATTTTCAAACCTGGTCCATTTTCCAGCACACTGAAGAGGCTCTAAAATTGTCAAGGCACACCCTCGGATTCATAAAGGTATAAGGCATTTAAACAAAATGACTATTACTATTAGGTTTAGAGTTCAATTCAATAATATACTTCCTCATTCTGCTACTGTTCCATTACATCCCCCATTGTGTCACTGTCCTGTTTCGCAAACACCCCATTGTGCCATTGCATAACAAACTCCCGTGGCACGCCTGAGGACCATTCATGGCACACCACTGCACAGTGATTGAAAATCACTGAGCTAGAGCGACAAGCGATGACAGTATATGATGATACAGAGTGATCAAATAATCATACAATAATCTTTTCCTGAGATGAGCAGACCCAAGAGATAACTGGTCACTTGTTCTTAAGTGATTGATGCCCATTGGGTTGACTCAAGGAAAATCACTGCTAAAAATCTGTTGTTCTTTTTGTCATAGTCCAAGAGTTTTAAATTCCATGGAGAATGGAAAGACGTAATATGGTCATTATGACAAGAATATCTCCCAAAGAGAAGTCACTTTTTCTGTAAGCATAACAGGTATTTTGTTTATTTTGTTACATATGCTGAATTGTTGAAATATACTTACCCTCTTATTTCTTAATTTTGTGTTGATGCATGAACATCAAGGCAATCAAAGGGTAAATGAGTAATTGGTTATTAATAGTCAGAGGATAGGATCAGTAGTGGAACAGAGAGAGTATTGATTTTTTATTAAGGGCAATGATTAGAACATCAATATTTCAGCTTTGTTCAGTATATCACAATATTGTGTAGATTGGTTTTGAGAGAGGATCTGAAGAGTGGAAGAATACAGCCTCCTGTCTTCAAAGAGCACAGAAAATTATTGCATGCTGACAGCTTGGACACAATAACTATACCCCAAGGCAGGCAAGAACGTACAACCACTAGAACGGCCGCACAAAGTGCGCTGCGTCCGCAACGTCTGCATAGGTTTGTGTGTGAGTGATGGAACGTGGTCAGACGGACTGCATTTATGCGTCCAGCATTTTTCACGGACAAAATGGTTTTGCTTTTTAATTTATTTTCCCTCCTACCTCCGTCAAAATATATACGTCAGTGAAAAAAACGGACTGTGTGGCCACTACTGTGTCTTCCGTACTGACGTACGTCTGTGTGCACGGACGTACAGTCCGTAGAAATCACGCTCGTCTGACCCTAGCCTTAGTTGTCAGCCTAACCAAAGGAAGAGAGCGAGAGAGACAGGCTCAATGTCCTGGCTGCCTCCCCTACACATGGTACTGGCCCTCTCCCTGCACACAGTGTCCACATGCAGGGTTTCGTGTTGCAACCCAGAACAAGAAGGGAAAAATAAAAGCTGGGGGAACAGACATATTCAGGGTTATTCAGTGAAAGGGGAAACTCTGGAGAACCTTGGGAGAAGTGAAAATTCTAGCAGGGTTATTCAGGGAGAGGTGAAAACCAGGAGAATGACTGGAGAAGTGAAAATTCTAGGTCAGAATAGTCAAACCAAAAAAATTCTCCCATTTATCTCACTTTCC
The DNA here is from genome assembly GCA_009667805.1 of Leptobrachium leishanense. Taxonomy (NCBI): domain Eukaryota; kingdom Metazoa; phylum Chordata; class Amphibia; order Anura; family Megophryidae; genus Leptobrachium; species Leptobrachium leishanense. The sequence continues at coordinate 295,776,646 of CM019063.1, read as the reverse complement.
AAAGTTCTCTAGAGTTTCCCCTTTCTCTGAATAACCCTGAATATGTCTGTTCCCCCAGCTTTTATTTTTCCCTGCTTGTTCTGGAAACCCTGCAAGTGTGTTGAGATGTGAGCAAGATTAGAGAAAATAGGGCATACTAAATTAAATGGGGTTTTGCTGAAATTAAATGTGGGAATACTAAATAAGATAAGGGCAATCAAAATGAAATGTGGTCTGTAATGTGGGTATTTCTTTCCACGTGCAGAATGCTCCCCTTGAAGTCAGTATTCCGCAGAAGTACCGCTTCTGGTCCAGAGCGCAGACAATAACACACAGGAGATCCTTGCAATTTCAACCCAAAATGGAGATTGAGTTTATTTTACATTTTGCAACTGGTTCAAACAAACACACAGGGAAGGTACAGAAGCAATTGAAACACGCCCAGCAGTGAAACAATGGCTTAAGTTATGGAATAGGAATCTGGTTACATCTGTTTCCATGGGGGAGGGTGATGCAAGCATGGCCAAAGGAATCCAAACTCACAATGGAAAAGAAGAACACAGTATATAAAGTTATATCACAGAAGACTTCACAATAAATACATAAGGGAATATTAATATAACACAGACATCATGGAATAGGGCACAGAACACAAACACCCTGAATCTATAATTGTAGATACAGGGTGACTTTAACAAAGGAAGGAGCAGGAAAACAATATGAAACATCAGGCACACACCTCTCACAAAAACATTCCTAGGGCCATGTACTTCGAGCCCAAAGTGACTGACGTCACATGGTCAATAAATGAAAAAGGAGAAGAGCTAAAATTAAAAGTAGGCATACTAAGTGGAATGAGATGAACTGAAATGAGGGAATAAATGAGTGGGGAATGTCTGTCTGCCTATCTGTTTGATCAGCTACATACAGTATAACTATCTGTCCGGTTATAAATAAATATCTGCTCAGCGATATAACTATCTGCTCTGTTGTATAAAACTGTCTGATCAGCTGTACCTATGTTTTTGGTTATATTAAAAAGCATGTTTTCATTCAGTGCAATTCCAAAACTAGGTCTACCAAAATCTTCAACTCCAAGCCCATACAGATCTAAATCTGTCCCAGGGCCGGATCCAGACACAGGTTTCAGGGGGGCATTCTACCAGTTTTGGCTAAAAGCTGGTGCTGGATTCACAGTGAAAGGCACAGAGTCACACCTAGTCGCAGGCTGTGCTCGTCACACTCACTCACTCTCTCCAGAGCATTGCACAGGGTCTGTCCTCATGTGGCTCAGGTGACACAGGATAGACACTGCACAGCTATGCTCTGCACTTTGGCACATGCTCTGCCTGTCACTGAGAATCAAGCACCACCAGCAGTAACACACCGCAGGGCCATACACCCACTGACACCTATACATAGCCATATAACTCAGAGATACAAACACACACATAGCTATATACACATACACACACTAGTTAGGGAAGCTGCTAAAGCCAGACTCAGAAATTAGGCTATTTCCAACCTTTATAGGCAGCATCACAAAATATTTGACCATTTATGTCAATAAAAATGTTAACTAAAATCAAAGCAAAGTATTTGATTTATATTTATTATAGTTTACAGACTCATAGATGAGAGTTTTATTGCTGTGCAGCTCTGTTATACACCTGCACTCCCTGAATATATTGAGCCTTTTTAAAAGGAGGAGCAATAGAAAAAAATAGGTAAAGGGGGATTTGGGCCCAAAATAGGGACTGTCCCTCAAAAACAGGGACATTTGGGATAAATGCACCCAGGTAAACACTCATACACGACTGTATACAGGCACAAACTCATTGATATACACTCAAAAGACACATACACATACATAGCTGTATACAAATCCATATATACACACCTGGTACACAGATACACACACAGGCTTGGGCATACAGTATAACACTATAGAGGTTTGTATATTTTGAGTGTATCCATAAAATAGCCTCGTCAAGTGAACTCCAGAGGTTTGATACAAAGAAGTTAACCTCTTTGCTTCTGAGCCATTTCACTTCCCACAATTTTAACCCTTTCCCTGCGGAGGACGTGTGGGGAACGTCCTCATTGACTCCCGCTATATGCGGGGGACGTTCCCCACACGTCCTCCGCAAGCGGGAGCCACCAGAGAGATACTTACCTCTCTGTCCGGGGTCCCGTGGCGTTCTGACTTCCTTGAAGTCAGATGCCAAATTTATACCCCTCCCGACATCAATGAAGTCATCGCGCCATGTGCGATGATGTCATTTTCAGGTGACCCCCCCGGCAATGCCGGGAGATCACCTGAAAGTGAGGGGGGATCCTTTTGGATCCCTCTCCCTCCTGATCGGGAGGGTCTGCATAGAAAAAACAGGCGCCACTTTAAAGGGCAGTGTCTACCCTTTAAAGCGATGCCTGTTTTTAACCCCTTACACGCCGGATCATGGCCTTTCGAATGATACCAAACATGATCAGGTTTAAAGTATAAAAATAAAAAAAATAAAAAAGTGGAGTTTTTTGTGTGTGTTTTTATTAATGCTGCAATATTGTTAACATTTCAATTATAATGTGAACAATGATGCTGCACTAATGATTTTTTTCTATGGGGTGCGTTTGCTAAAAATTGCGTTTAAACATGAGCAAAAGCGGTAAAATGGCTCAGCAGTGAAGTGGGAAAAACAAATTGCGAAAAAATACACTGGTTTCACATGCAATGTATTTATACTCTGTACATTGTACATAATCATATTTGATACCATTGGAAAGGTCAGAATCTGCCCTTTTTAATGGAACCCCATTGAGGTGGTGTAGCGAGGGGGGGTAGTTGCCCCCAGGCAGCTGGCAAGGGGGTGCCACAAGGAGAGGAGGACCTTTGTGTTGCCCCAGTTCGGTGCCTATCTGGCGCCAATCTGGGGCTTCAACCACGGTGGGCTGACATCTTGCATGTCAGCCCTCACTGTGGGACTGCCCCTCCAGCCGTGCTCGTCATCACGCATACGCGTGATGATGTCATAAAGAGGGAGATCCCCTGCCCAGGAGGGGAATTCTATGCAATATATGCTGGGGTAATTTGAACCCCAGTATCTCTTGAATGGTGTACCCTACAAGGTCGGTTTTGGTGGCATTGGAAAAGTCAGATCCTGATACCAGATAGGATAAGGTAATCTGTAAAAATAATAAAAAATAAATAGAAATACAAATATTTTCTTTTTTATGCTTTTTTTTTATCCAAAAGTGGTAAAAGCTTTAATGTAGAAGGTCCTTTTTAGAGTCGTGGGAAAGGCCAGGATCTGGCATCTCCAATGATACCAAACATGACAGATAAATTAAAATAAAAATATCTCCTTTTTTTCATTTTTTTTCTCAAAAGCAGCAAAAGCATTTAATGTTAGAGGTCCTTTTTGGAGTCATTAGAAATCCTGATCTTCCTAATGATAACAAACATTACCAGATAATCTGTAAATAAAAAAACTCTTTTTTTGTCTCCAAAAGTGGCAGTATTATTCACTTTTCAATAATAAACTGAATAATGGACACTCCGCCCATAAGGGGGTGAAAAAGTGGGTTGAATATTTTAAACAGGATACCTATATCTGATATATCTCAAAAACAGATGTTACAGGCTTGAAAATTGGTATTTAGATTCGTCTTGAAAAATAAAAAACATTATTTTACTATTTTCCAAAAATCCAGTAGGAGGGGGCAAAGAGGGGGGTTGAATACTTTTATTAGTATACCTATATTTCAAAAACCGAAAATGTTACAGGTGTGAAATCTGGTATTTACAATCTTTGTCCAAAAAACCCAAATGGGGGCCCTATTACAATCTTCGCGCAAATGTCAGCGCGTGCGCAAAAATGCATTAATGCGAGGGGCAAAACCCTTTGCGCAGAACGTCGTATTACAATGTCAGCGCAAAAAACGCGCGTATACGTCTACCACAGGTGAACCTGCGCGAACGCTGCGCGAGCTTACTGTACTTCGCGCATCCTATGCTTAACATTGTGAGCGCAAATGCGTTTGTGCGCTGGTACGTGGATGGTATTACAATCTATGCGCAGTTTGTAACGAACAGCCTTTGCGCACATAATTTTAGCAACGCCCAAAAAAAATGCTGAAAAATATAGTTACACATACAACTTCTCAAATTTATTGGTTTGGTATGTGTTTTTTTTTTATTGATGCAGCATAAATGCGCAGATTGACTTTGACAGGCGCAAAAACTTAACGTGAGACAATTGTGGTTCTTAATTCTGATTGGCTGAATCGCGTGAAAAAAACAGTCCGCACACTAATTTCTGTACGCAACATTGCTGCGCGCGTGTTTTTGAGCGCGTCCGTTTTACGCACGTCATTTTTTGACGGATGAAAAAATGCGCGAGGATTGTAATACCAGCGTTGTTTTACGCGCGTTAACGTTTAACACTTCGCACACAAATTGAGGAGCTGCACAAGCGTTTTTGCGCGAAGATTGTAATAGGGCCCTATGTGTTTTACCATTTTCCAAAAATCCAATTAAGGGGGTTCGGGGGAAAGGGGTGTGAATACTTTTATCAGATACCTATATTTCAAAAACCAAAGATGTTACAGGTGTGAAATTTGGTATTCACAATCTTCTTGAAAAATAAAAAAACATGTGTTTTTACCATTTTCCAAAAATCTTGTGGGGGGACAAAAAGGGAGGGGGGGGGTTGAATATTTTTTATCAGTATACCAATATTTCAAAAACCAAAGATGTTACAGGTGTGAAATTTGGCATGTACAATCTTCTTTAAAAATAAAAAAAAACACGTGTTTTACTATTTTCCAAAAATCCCAAGTGGGGGGGGGAAGGAGGGGGAATACTTATAAACAGGATGCCTATATCTCAAAAACAGAAGCTGATACAGATGTGAAAACTGGTATTTAGATTCGTCTTGAAAAAAAAAAAACACGCGTTTTACTATTTTCCAAAAATCCAGTCGGAGGGGCAAAGAGGGGGGTTGAATACTTTTATCAGTATACCTATATTTCAAAAACCGAAGATGCTACAGGTGTGAAATTTGGTATTTACAATCTTTGTGCAAAAAACCAAACAAGTGCTTTACCATTTTCTGAAAATCCAGTTAAGGGGGGTCGGGGAAAGGGGTGTGAATACTTTTATCAATATACCTATATTTCAAAAACCGAAGATGCTACAGGTCTGAAATTTGGTATTTACAATCTCCTTGGAAAATAAACAAAACACGTGTTTTACCATTTTCCAAAAACCTAAGTGGGGGTGATAAAAGGGAGCGTGAATACTTTTAAAAAGGATACCTATATCTCAAAAACAGAAGATGTTACAGACGTGAAAATTGGTATTTAGATTAATCTTGAAAATAAAAAAATATATATTTTAGCATTTTTTCAAAAATCCATTGGGGGGGGCATAAGGGGAGGTTGAATACTTTTATCAGTATACCTATATTTCAAAAACCAAAGATGCTACAGGTGTGAAATTTGGTATTTACAATCTTCGTGAAAAAAAACCAAACATGTGTTTGACCATCTTCCAAAAAAAAATCAGTTAAGGGGTGGGGGAGAAAAAGGAGTGTGGATACTTTCATCGGTATATTACAGAAAAACAGATGGTAGTGCGCTTACAAAAGGGGTGGAGATCGCTATAAGAGCCCAAAAAGATACTCTTCCCAATATCTTAAATATAAACGAAATGAACAATGCATATAGGGCAGCGCTTCTCCGTGCACCTCAAAGTGGGAGATTTTATAGGAAAACAAAAAGCTTACGGAAGAGGTGTAATTCTTTTCATGAAGTTTTCTAAACCATCGGAGCGAGACTGTGCGCTGCATCTTGTATATACCTCAAATAAAAACTAAAAACAACATGGTGCAATATTATACAGACGCGTATTGTTTTACAGTAAAGGCAACAGGTGGGGACTTTAGGAGAGCTTCTAGCCCTCATATAATAACTTCCCTAGTTGTTTATGGGCCAACTAGACTGCCTGTATTCACTCGATCTCCGGAGGTTCCCAAATGGATCCTAAAGAAGGGATGCACTTGATATTCTGGACAGAGATTATCCTTATCGAGAAGAAGACAGTGGGCTCGGGACGGCATAAGAAAGTAAAAAACTTTTATTCCTCAATGGGATAAAAAACAAGCATGTATCAATAAAACCAAGCGGCCAAATGTGTTTCTCGCCTCTCCAGGCAATTCTGGGACAGTGGTGGGTCTTCTCTTGTAGTTACATTGTAGCACAAAGCGGCAGAACGAGTTATACAATGTAGTAAGTTTATGAAGGTGTGTTTGCGGGGCAGCTGCATACACTACATCTCTATATTCAATAGCTGGCATAAGCATTTGTTGTACAATCTGCTTTCTTCCGCGGGGCTCATGCAGGATTTGTTTCTGTACAGGGCACCTAGTTTGGGGTAAAGTTTAGAGGAGTTTTTCAATGTGGGGGCCAAAAGGATAGATTTGGGTCTAACCACATACCTAGATATTTGAGAGAAGTGACTGGTCAGTAGGGATGGGCCGAACACCCCCGTGTTCGGTTTGCATTCGAACAATTTAAAAAGTTCGAATTCGAACGCGAACACGATTCGAACTCAATGCAAGTCAATGGGACTTGAACGTTCAAATTTTAGGGTGCCCTCCAAGAGGGCATATATGCAAGATATTGGCCATAAAAGGTGTATGGGGGTCCGGGTAGTGCCCTGGGGGACAGGAAACCAGGAAAAACAAAATTTAAAAAAGGTTTTAAAGGAAGTGATTTTTCCATGACATAAAGGTTAAGAATAATAACGAAAAATTACTTCAAATATCGTGCCTAGGTCCCCATAACCTGCCCGTGAAGTGGCGGATTTGTAGGATGTATAGAAACCTTTAAAAAGAAAAAAAATGATATTTCAAATGATGGTAAATGGTTTTCCTTTAATCTATTCATAAATAACTGCTTGGGGCGGCTGCCTGTATGAAAAGACATTTTAGGACGCGCAGAAAAAGTTTAGTGATTTTTTGGCTAAATTATGGTGCCTCTTATGCAGGCTTTGGATGAAAGTAACAATAAGTGCTTTAAAATTGGGCCTTCAGTGTCGGCAACAGTGCCTTCACACCGTCCATAACCCCTCTGAGGTATTGTGGATTCTGTGGAAGAGTGCAGTGTTGGAGGTTTTGGGAATGCAGAAGAGATCCCCGATCTATTCAGTTACATCAGCATCAGGGGTGTGATAGCTGCTGATCCAGGACGGATTCATTTTTTTAAATGTCAGCCAGTCTACAGAGTCGGTGGACAGACGCACTCTTTTGTCTGTGACAAAACCTCCAGCAGCACTGAACGTCCTTTCAGAAAGCACTCTGGATGAAGGGCAACCTAGTAGCTCCATAGCATATTGGCTAAGTTCTGGCCAGTGATCCAATCTCAACACCCAGTAAGCCAGTGGATCATCTGCTGTAAAGGTATCCAGGTCTGCCCTTGCCCCTAGGTAGTCCTGCACCATATGGTGAAGACGCTGGCAATGGGTGCCTACATTTGACGTCCTTGGGCGTCGTGGACTAAAAAAATTGGAAAAGGCATCAGTCAAGTGGCCCCCTTCACCGCTCTTCCTCTGATCAACCGCAACCTCAGAAGCACCTGTGTCATCACTTGGTAACCTACCAGTGCCTAGAAAGGTGTTACACAAGTGTTGCTCTTTGAGGGCAGGATGAGCTCTGCAACCTTACCCTTGTATCGTGGATCAAGAAGGGTTGCCAACCAGTAATGATCCCTCTCCTTGATAGCACAAATCCTGGGGTCCTTTAGCAGGCTTTGCAGGATAAGGTAGCCCATGCAGCGTAGGTTGGAAGTGGCATTAGCTTCCGAGTCTTCCTGGTCACTGAGGATGACCCTATCATGCACTACCTCCTCCCAACCACGTACTAGTCCTTATGTTTCTGGGGACATAAAACCCTCCCTTGAGAAATCCCCACCTTCAATGCCCCCACGACTTAAATATTCCTCCTCCTCATCCTTCTTATCCTCCTCCTGTCTGATCTGAGGACCCGCAGGAATGCTGTCTGCGTAAAGACTGGGGCCTTGAAAGCTAGGGAAGTCCTCCTCTTCCTCCCGCTGCTCTGCCTTTAGTGACACATCTATAATTCCCCACAGACTGCGCTCCAGCAGGAACACTAAATGAATTGTGTCACTGATGCATGCACTGTCCATGCGCACCATCCTCGTTGCCTCCTCAAATGGTGACAGTACAGTGCATGCATCCTTGATCATCAGCCACTGCGGGGGGGAAACCAAGTTGACCTGAACCTGTCCTTTGGCCATACTCACACAGGTACTCATTGATGGCCCTCTGCTGCTTGTGCAGACGCTGCAGCATTGCCAATGTCGAGTTCCACCTGGTGGGCATGTCACAGATCAGACGGTTTGTGGGAAGGTGGAATTCTCTTTGAATTTCTGCCAGGCGAACACTTACTGGGAATGACCATCTGAAGTTGCTGCAGACTTTTCTGGTCTGTCTGAGAAGCTCTGCCAGCCCTGGGTACCTGGTTAGGAAACGCTGTACCACCAGATTTAGGACGTGTGCTAGGCATGGTACATGCATCAACTTACCCAGGCGTAGGGCGGAGAGAAGGTTGCTGCCATTATCACAGACGAACATTCCCAGTTCAAGCTGGCGTGGTGTTAACCATCTCTGCACCTGCCCCTGCAGAGCTGACAGAATTTCTGGCCCGGTGTGGCTCCTGTACCCTAAACAAACCAGCTCAAGCACAGTATGGCATCTTTTTGCTTGAGCCATTGCGTAGCCCTGTCACGTGTTGGTTTAACTGCCACTTCGCCAGAGACAGAGAAGGAGGAGGAGGAGGAAGAGGTGGTGGAGCAGACAGACCTCATATAAGCAGCTTTCTGGAGGCGTGGTGGATGAGCAAGCTCCAACACAGAGCCCTGTCTTGGATCCCTCCCAGCTGCGCTCAGAGTTACCCAGTGTGCCGTGAAGGAAAGGTAACGGCCCTGTCCACGCTTGCTGGACCATGTGTCTGAAGTAATGTGCACTTTGCTGCTGTCTGCCTATCCCAATGGCTCCATAACATTGTCTTCCACGTGCTGGTATAGTGCTGGAATGGCCTTCCGTGAAACTGTGGTACAGCACATTCGGCAAATTCACGGAAGGAGGCAGAGTCCACCAGCTGGAAAGGCAGCAGCTGTAATGCAAGTAATTTTGCCAAGCTGGCATTTAGACGCTGTGCAATGGGATGGTTGGGACTATATTTTTTCTTACGCTGCAGCAGCTGGGGCAACGAAATCTGACTGCGTAAATCTGCAGCTGATGGGATGCTGCCACATTCTGAGGAAGGACCTGGTACACCCATTACTGTACCATCAGAACTCTGATTCAGTGGAGGTTATAGACAATGACATAGCAGGACATATAGTGGGGGTAGAGACAGATGAGGAGGAGGACCTATGCAAAGTGTTGTGCCAATGGGATGCATGGCAGGTGGTCATATGTCACATCAAGCAAGTGGTACCCAAGCGTCTGATGTTTTTCCCATGCTTTTTCCCATACAAATAGCAACTTTGCAGTCTGCTGCACATGTGAAGAAGAACTCCCAGACAGCAGAGTTCCTGGACGTGTGCTTTGAGACAACAGCGCTCTGCACCTGACCGGCTCTGACTTCTGATGCCTTGGACTGCCTATGGTTGCTCATAGAGGACGTTGTGTCTCGTTTTTGTTGTGCCTCCTCCTCACTTGACTCCTCTGTTCGATCAGGCACCCAGGTGGAGTCAGTGACCTCATCATTGTCATCACCCCCTATCTCCTCGTCACTGGAGCCAACCTGGCAGCATGCTGCAGCTGCTGGGGGAACATGAGTGTCAGTTCTTTGTGTGTCACTGGCACCCCCTCCCTCTAGGCTGATTTTACTCCCTTCCTCAACCTCAGAGTCAACATCAGAGCACTGATGTTGCTGCGCATCCTCAAGCAGCATGTCACTGTCATTGTAGTCAAACAATTCGGCTGACTCCGTGTATGATGGTGAGGCTTTGGCAGGAGTAGCTGTGGACATGGAGGCTGAATTAGATGCTTTGGCAGCTGAGGTGGACTGTAAAGCACTACAAGCCTGGCTGGCAGAGGACTCGGAGGATGAGGATGGCCTGGTTAGCCAATCCACTAAATCCTCTGTATGTTGCTGCTGCATAAGACGGCCAGCACCAGTTAGAAAGGACAAGTGTGCCCCTGCAGAGGATGCACCACGTCCACGATGACCGGGGGCACAGCCTCCCGACACAGAGGCTGCTTGCCCTCTTATCTGTGTCTGGGAGCGTCTGCCTGTCCTTTTTGCTCTGACATTTTGAGTGATATATAGATTAAAGATATACAGAACTTTGATTCAACTCTGTTATAAAGATTGAAGATATGCAGAACTCTGATTTAACTGTTATCTAGATTAAAGATATTCAGAACTCTGCTATAAGTCAGATATTTTCCTTACAAGGCTGCCAATGTCCTCTACTCTCTCTGATTCACTTCCTCTCCTGCAGGCTGCAACACCCTGATTGCTGGCAACAAGACCCAGATTCAACTCTGAATAAATAAAGATGAACTGATTCAACTGTGGTATGATATTTCACAGTCAGGCTGCCAGTTCCCTGCTATTTGCCACTGTTAGCTTGTCCCTGCAAATCCAACAATCTCCTCTCCTCTCTGATTCACTCCTGCAACACACACGCTAGGCTGCAGGGAAGCCTTATATAGTGCGCTGCGGGACTTAGCTCTGTGAGCTCATGATTGGGCAAAATTTGCCCTATCAGGACTCTGAGCCGTGATTGGCATAGTCTTGCAACTGTCTTGCACCTGACCTTTGGTCAGGTGCAAGGCTGTAGCCAATTACAATCTTCAGGCCAGGGCACAGTGCATTGTGGTCCATTGTGGGCGAACACGCGGCAATGTTCGCCGTTCGGCGAACGGTCGAACAGCCAATGTTCGATGCAAACTCATGTTCGCATCGAACTGGCAGGCCATCCCTAGTAGTCAGCGTGCCATTTGATTTTGTCCTGACACATAGATGGGGATTTTGCAATTTATGTAGTTTAGATGCTGTTTCAAAGAGCATCGTTACAGTTTTGTCAGTACTTAAGAAAAGTTTGTTATCTGCAATCCATGTTTCTACCTCTGTGAATTGTTCTTGCAGCACAGCCTCCAGCTGCAGGAGATTTGGTTTGCTGGTATAGATTACGGTGTCATCTGAGTACATGTGTACAGTTGAGGCTTTGCAGATATTGGGCAGATCATTTATGAATATCGTGAATAGCAGGGGGCCGAGTTTTGAGCCTCGGGGTATGCCTCACGTGACTGGGAGGGGGAGGGAGGAGCTGCCAGAAATGGACACATGTTGCGATCGGTTGGATGCATACGATTGAAACCAGGTTAGAGTGTGATCGCTAATACCAGAGTTTTTAAGTTTTTTTAATAGAATACCATAGTCTACTGTGTCAAAGGCATTGGCAAAAATCAAGGAAGAAGGCTCCAGTTAGGTCTCCTTGTTCCGTGCTAGCTTGGTATCCTTGCAAACTTTTAAATGGGCGGTTGTAGTTGAGTGATTTGGACGAAAGCCGTATTGATCTGGGGTTAAATAGTTTGAAGATTGATAATAATCACGTAATTGCGTGTACACGCATTTTTTTCCAAAATTTGACATTACAGGGAGCAATGATAGCGGACGGTAGTTGGATATATACTGTCACCACTTTTATGGCTAGGTACCACTCTCGCAGTTTTCCAGAGTTTGGGTATGTATCCAGTCACCAGTGATTCGTTGATTAGGGTTGCGACAGGATTTGCAATTGCCGGCGCATTTTCAGCAGCATTGCTGAGATTTGATCAGGTCCAGACTGGTATTTAATTTTTTGATTTTTTCATTGAAGTAATGGGCTTTAGCCATTTTTGTTTGTTTTGTGCATGCGTTCCAGCATTTTCGGTATTCATAGTGATCGTTCATAGAACCAGTACTCTTGAAATTTTAAAAGTCTTAAACAGTGAGCAGTATATATTGTTTTTAGGATTTAGCCAATCTCTATTAAAATCGCGAGGACCACCAGTTCACGTTTTTGGTTTTGTGCAAGTAGGTTATTAAGGATTTGAGTTATGTCATAGAGGGAGAGCACGGTGGGCGATAGAATCCAGCAACAATGATTGATTTACTGAATGGGATCTCAATTTATACCAGAGAAGAAATCAAAGGTGGCAGGGGAGCTAGGGTTCTGTAAAGGGGTGAACATTATGGACTCATCAACAAAAATAACAATTCCCCTCCTCTCTTTGCTCTGTCCTTTCTATAACATGAATACCCCTGTATTGATATGGCAGAGTCTGGTACTTTTGGGGTTAACCATGATTCTGTGAGCACGATGACTTTGGGTTTGTAATAGCAGCACCAGACTCACAGCTCGTCCAGTTTAGGGAGTAAGCTACGGATGTTGCAGTGCACAAATGAGAGGCCTAAATGAGAGGAGACTAAAGGTTGTATAAGTTATAGGACCAGGGTTAGATTCCACATCGTTTGCCAGGGAAAGTAGCAGAATAAATAGGAATTTGGACAGAGTTTTCTTTTGGTAATAATGTGATTGCACAGTTTTAAATCTCTGTGTGGGGGTAGGAGGGCTGGACTTTAGCACTCTCCACCAGCACTCAGCTGATAGGTTAGAAGAACCAAGCGGCCATGGTGTACTAGGACTTGTTTTCCATCCTGGGGCAATTGGAAAGGTGTATAGAGGGAGAGGGTAGCTTTAGAGAGAAGGGAGGAAAAAGAAAAGAGAAGGAATAGTTATATAAACATTCTAGAGAAAGGTGGGGGTGAGAGCAGGTGGGTGGGCAAGAGTAAGTGTGGAAGAGAAGAGGAAGCCGGGAATTTATTTATTTGAGGTGTATACAAGATGCACAGTCTCCATCTGATGCTTTAGAAAACGTCATGAAAAGAATTACACCTTTTCCATAAGCTTTTTGTTTTCCTATAAAATCTCCCACTTTGAGGTGCACGGAGAAGCGCTGCCCTATATGCGTTGTTCATTTAGTTTACTTTTATCGGTATACCTAGATTTAAAATCCAAAGATGTCACAGGTGTGAAAATTGTGATTTACAATCTTCTTGAAAAATAAACAAACACGTGTTCTACCATTTTCCAAAGATCCAAGTGGGACGTCAAAAAGGGGGGTGAATACTTTTAAACAGGATACTTATATCTCAAAAAGAGAGGGTGTTACAGATGTGAAAATTGGTATTTAGAACCTTCTTGAAAAATAAAAAAAAACACATATTTTGCCCTTTCCTGAAAATCCAGTTGATACACTGGATGAGCAGATCAGAGGGATGCAAGGAATGGAGTCTCTATGCAGCTCCTCTCACAGCCAGGCCTCACACACTCCCTCACAGCTCCAGCATGTCTGCTTCCTTTTCACAGCCATGCCTAACATACACCCTCAATGCTACAGCGAGGGAGCAGCTGTGATATTATTACAGAGCATCAAACTACCTAAGCTTTGTAATGGCACCAGATCGCAAGTAAAAGCACTCCACAGAAATGTGATTGAGGCTATGGTGCTAACTGGTTCTGGTCGAGGGAGTTGTTGTTCATACAACGAATACCTCTTGTACCTTCAGAATATCCGTTTCAATGCAAAAAGCTTTCACCCTAAAGGTTTGTTTTGCGATGATCATCAACAAGTCTTAGGGACAGACTTTGAAGGTAGCAGGGATTGACCTAAGAGAAGTCTGCTTCTCACATGGGTACTTTTACGTTGCCTGTTCCAGAGTGACCTCAAATAACTCTCTGGTGATCCGAACACGTGAAAGAAGAACCACTAATGTAGTTTATAAAGAAGTACTCAAATAGTTTTATTTTCTATGTTCCAGATGCTAAAAAACAAAGAACAATTTCGTCTCATTGTCTGTTTGTATTTACAAAACAAATAGAAAATTCATGGATGCATATGAAACAACTTTGTTTTTTAGCCAATACTCTGACAAACATCTGCAATAAACATTATTTATTACTTTAAGACATCAACCTGTAAATTATATTTAAAACTGGAGTAAAAAACTCATGTTTCTTTTAAAAACAATTTTAACAAATCCCAAAATCCACGCGGGCGAAGCCGAGGCCAAAAGCTAGTATTATAATAATAGAATTTTCACTTCCACAAAAGATCTCCAGAGTTTCAACTTTCTCTGAATAAGCCTGAACCAATAGTGGCTCCTTACCACTGGCTCTATTCTGTATAAGCTGCAGGGTTCATGACTTGAGCAGGTAAAATAGTTAAAAATACTTAAAGGTCAGTCCAGTTCTCTATCCCACTAATCTTGAGAGGCAGCGTACACGGTCAATATTAAACCAGAAATGAGCAAAAGACATATCAATAAATTATCATCTCCTCTTTGAATCCCATTCACCCACACTAAACAAGAAAACAGAGGTTTTTGGCTTACTTAAATGGTCTATATCGTCCAAACGCACCTGCTAACATCAATGACAACCGCTTTAGGTGGGAACCTAATGCCAATGCATTTCCTCCATCTGCTTTCAGCTCAGAGACAAAGTGATGGGTTTGATGATACCCTGCACCAAGCAATCCTCCATTTGGGGCAAAAAAGTAAACAAAACTTGTACTGGACACTAAAGGTCTACTAGTGAGTTCCACAATATTGTACAGTAGAGTACTGCTGTTGTGTTCCACTGTACTATACAGTAGAAAGCCATTGGTGTCTTCCTAATATGGCTGCTGTACAGTCGAATACCATTGGCTTGTTGCTAATATAGTTTCTCTACTGTACAGAAGGATCTTGCAGGTTTTCAATATAACTAGTGTAGCGCTGGGTTTAATTCCCGGTCGTGGCAGTACCTATTTTTGGCCACCGGAGGGAGACAAGCGCGATACGAGACATTGAACATTTGGACTACATTTCCCGGCATGCTTTGGGAGTGGACACAGGAAGTGGGTGGGACACAGACCCTTGCATCCTGAGCCTCGTGGAGAGAGCTGGCAGAGCGCGCCAGGGAGTGAGAGGAGCAAGACGCAGAGCAGCAGAACGAGACAGCGACTAGGCCGGAGTGCAGCTGGGGCCTGACAGAGCTAAAGACTGGGTTATTCAGCCTTACCAGAGGAAGACCCAGTGATTCACAGGAATACCCACGCTGATACCAAGTGAGCGAGAGGACCCCGAGTTAGGAGCACCGCAGATCGATCGGACAGGGAGAGCAGGCGGTGAGCTGGACATCTTGCAGCAGCTACAGAAAGGCAAGACAGCGGATCCGGTAGCCCAGAGAATCCCAGCCAAGATCGAGCGGAGAGACGTCCTGGGTCGAGCGGAGCACCAAGTACCTGGCGGATGGGTGAGAGGCCTTCCAGGCCGTTTGTGAATAAAGAAAGCACGCTGCTGGTTTTTTCCAAAACCCACAGGGCCCCAACTTGACTAGTTGAAAATACCTCTTAAGCAATTCACTGGCCAGTTGAATATTGTACCCAGGTACCGCAACACACACACACACTTACATTCTGGGACATAACCTGTGCGGGACTCACTCCCCAAACACAAAAGGGGGTTAAAGATTTATTTTTCCTTTCTTTTCCGCTGTGCGTTTCTCGAATTACGAAGCCTTGTATTTTCTCTTTTCCGCTGCGCGTTTCTCGAATTACGAAGCATCGTATTTCTTTTCCGCTGCGCGTTCCTCGAATTACGAAGCATCGTATTTCTTTTCCGCTGCGCGTTTCCCGCATTACGAAGTACTGTAAATATATCTACGAACACCGTGTTATTCATTATATGCCATTTATTCTAGTAAACTATATAATTTATAAAATCCACAACGGTGCTGGAGTATATTTATTCCGTAGTGCGGGGAGACTGACCCGAGGTTCAATTTCAGCGGCTCCTCCGGGAGTGAGCGCTACACTACAATAGTGTAAACCAAAGTAAATAGCTGTTATGTATACTGACACATGATCAATTTAAATGCACACCATTAATACACACTTAGAAATGAAAATTAAATATTCCGTTAACAAATAAATATATATTTATGTTATGTATATGAAATATTTTCAATTTGTTCATTAAAACTAGGGATAATTATGAGCAGCCAGTAAACAATGTTAAATGGACCATATAAATAAACATGAACATATATTTACAGAAAAGCAACTGACTTATTGGTTAGTGCAGAAATACAACAATGAGCATCTCTGCATTTGCAGGCAGGTAAGGATTTTATGAAGGCTTCAGTTGATAGCAGTGGCGTAGCGTGGGGGGGCCGTGGCCCCGGGCGCAGTTTTGTTAGGGGCGCATTTGCGCCCCTAAAACTGGCCCGGGGGTTGAGGGGACGCAGATGCCGGGCAGCGCGGGAGCACCTGCCCGGTCTTTAACAGTCCGTCCTGTTAGGTGATGCGGCTGCACGGCGTGCGCAGCCGGTCACGTGGTCCGGCTAATCAGGTGGTACGGAGTCTCTGTACCACCTGATTGGCCGGACCACGTGACCGGCTGCGCGGCATCACCTAACAGGACGGACTTTTAAAGACCGGGCAGGCGCTCCCGCGCTGCCCGGCATCTGCGTCCCGGTCCCCTCAACCCCCGCCGGAGCTGGGGCCTGGGGCAATATCCAGGTAAGGGCTGGGGGCAAATCCATGAGCTGGGGGGCAAATCCATGAGCTGGGGTCAAATCCATGAGCTGGGGGCAAATCCATGAGCTGGGGCAATCCATGAGCTGGGGGGCAAATCCATGAGCTGGGGGGCAAATCCATGAGCTGGGGGGCAAATCCATGAGCTGGGGGCAAATCCATGAGCTGGGGGCAAATCCATGAGCTGGGGGGCAAATCCATGAGCTGGGGGCAAATCCATGAGCTGGGGGCAAATCCATGAGCTGGGGGCAAATCCATGAGATGGGGCAAATCCATGAGCTGGGGCAAATCCATGAGATGGGGGCAAATCCATGAGCTGGGGCAAATCCATGTGAGAGCTGAGGCAAATCTATGAGCTGGGGCAAATCCATGAGCTGGGGCAAATCCATGAGCTGGGGCAAATCCATGAGCTGGGGCAAATCCATGAGATGGGGGCAAATCCATGTGAGAGCTGGGGCAAATCCATGAGCTGGGGCAAATCCATGAGCTGGGGCAAATCCATGTGCTGGGGCAAATCCATGAGCTGGGGGCAAATCCATGAGCTGGGGGCAAATCCATGAGCTGGGGGCAAATCCATGAGCTGGGGCAAATCCATGAGATGGGGCAAATCCATGTGAGAGCTGGGGCAAATCCATGAGCTGGGGCAAATCCATGAGCTGGGGCAAATCCATGAGCTGGGGCAAATCCATGAGATGGGGGCAAATCCATGTGAGAGCTGGGGCAAATCCATGAGCTGGCGCAAATCCATGAGCTGGGGCAAATCCATGTGCTGGGGCAAATCCATGAGCTGGGGGCAAATCCATGAGTGAGCTGGGGGGCAAATCCATGTGAGAGCTGAGGCAAATCCATGTGAGAGCTGAGGCAAATCTATGAGCTGGGGGCAAATCCATGAGTGAGCTGGGGGGCAAATCCATGAGTGAGCTGGGGGGCAAATCCATGAGCTGGGGGCAAATCCATGAGCTGGGGGGCAAATCCATGAGCTGGGGCAAATCCATGAGCTGGGGGGCAAATACATGAGCTGGGGGGCAAATCCATGAGCTGGGGGCAAATCCATGAGCTGGGGGCAAATCCATGTGAGAGCTGGGGCAAATCCATGAGCTGGGGGCAAATCCATGTGTGAGCTGGGGGGCAAATCCATGTGTGAGCTGGGGCAATATCGATAACGTCCACAGGTTGGGGGGGGGCGCACAATTCTTTGCTGGCCCCGGGCGCTGACAACCCACGCTACGCCACTGGTTGATAGGACCAGAAAAGCAAAGGTTCGGCCCTTCAAACCTTAAGCATTTACAGGAAGGTGTAACAGCCCTACTGGGCAGAAGTGCTGCTGTGCACTGGCTGGGCATACAGGGGGTTCTTGCTCTGCCACATGTCCACATGTGTTTCTACTTTGGGTCTATTTATTATTATTTATTATTTATTAAGCTCCATTACATTCAGCAGCACTGTACAAAGGTGCAATAGGTAAACACAGGACAATTCTACAATACATAAAGGAGACAGGTCGGTATTCCTGCCAACAGATACAGGAGGACATGAGGGCCCTATTCCCATGGGAATTTACAATCTAGAGGGGTGAGAAACAAGAGTTGAGGACTGCAGTGATGAGATTTTAATGCAGGGAGAGGTGAGGACAGTTTTTGGGTCAGTCGGATGTCTTGTTACAGAGTCAGGTGGTAGGCTTCCCTAAACAGAAGGGTCTTAAGGGAGTGTTTAACCTCTTAAGGACGGGAGTAATTTTACAACTTCGGCGCTGTTTCGGAAGTAGAAGTTTGCTGAGCTCATTTTGACCGTTTTTAAGTCACGTATTATTATACCACCCAGACAAATTATAGATCGTTCTTTCCGGCAGACTCGGCAGATTAATAATATATCATTATTATATGTATATGTCATGCCCTGCCAAAATTCTATAACAAAAAAAGTAAAAAAAAGTAAAAAAATTAGAATTTTCAATACAATTTCAATCTTCCACAGTGTGTAAAGTGTTTTTTTTAAAATTTTATTATCTGAGCCTTTGCGGTCATATGCTATGGGGTAGACATGTTAAAAAAATTAGAACGGGGGACCAATTTTTTTTGGGCAAAAATTGCGTGATTTTAGCTAAACCCCCCCAAAAAAAATCATTAGTGAAGCATCATTGTTCACATTATAATTGAAATGTGAACAATAGTGCTGCATTAAAAAAAAAACACGTATTTTTTTTATTATTTATTTTTATTTTTTAATTTCTTAAACTTTTATTTTACTTTTAACATGGTCATGTTTGATATCATTGGAAAGGCTATGCTCTGGCCTTTCCAGCAATATCATACATGACCCCCTAGCTGTCACCGATCAGGAGATAAAGGGTTCAAAGAACCCCCTATCTCCTCTATGGGATTTCCATAGGAAATACCTTTGCAGCTAGGGGGTTCCCCGGTTAACTGACATCATCGCACATGGCGCGATGAGTCAGTTGACGTGGGGGGGACCCAGAGGTGGGGGCTGCCATCCAAGATGGCGGCCCCCACCGGAAAAAGGCCACGGTCTTGCACCGATTGGTGCCAGGCCGCGACCTGGCAACTAAGGGGTTAACCCCCTACATCGCTGGAAAGGTCAGGCTGTGACCCTTCCAGTGATGCTGGCCACAGCATCCTGGTCCCCGGTGATGGGGATATAGAGGGATCCAAAGGATCCCCCCTCCCCTTCAGGTGCTTCCCTGCTCCGGCGGGGGGGGGGGACGCCTGAAACTGACGTCAGTGCGCCGGAGGAGTAAACCCTGCCGATCTGACTCCGTGGGACTCAGATCAGCGAGGGAACCGCTGGAGGAGGTGAGTATCTGCCGGGGGGGGCTGCATACGCCGAGGACGTACAATTACGTCCTGCGGCATCAAAGCCCGCCTAATGCAGGACGTAATTGTACATCCTGAGGCGTTAAGGGGTTAAACAAAGCCAGATTTGGGGACATTCTGATATTGCGAGGAAGTGCATTCCATAGGGTCAGCACCACATGTGAAAAGTCCTGCAGTCTTTCCACAGCAAACTCCATCACAGACTCACCTCCATTTCTTCCCTCTGCGGCCCTGAACCAAGCATTCAAGCAAACTCCATCACAGACTCACCTCCATTTCTTCCCTCTGTGGCCCCAATCCACCCACCCAGGGCCGGTCCCTAATTTCAGGCATCCTTTCCAGCTGTCTCCACTTCTCTCACTAATTACCCTTACTAAGCCCAAAAAATCTGGTCCATTTCATGCAATCCCTATGATATTCTACTGGCCACCCGTTTCACCTTCCCTTTGCTCCCATTTGTTTCAGTTACACTAGTCCCTTAGAGTGTAAGCTCATGGGATGTCTGCCTGAGCTTTTGGTTTAAAGTGATATATAACCTGGACAGTTGTTATCCGACGACCAGGGTTTTATTTCCTCTTGTATCATGTAAGTCTGCTGTTTGTGCTTCCCCATTGTAAAGCGCTATGGAATTTGTTGGCGCTGTATAAGTACTTGTAACTGTAACTTTGTATTTCTGTAACAATTCAATGTTCTTGAACCCAGGACATACTTGAAAACGAGAGAAATCTCAATGTATCCTTCCTGGTAAAATCCTTTATAAATAAATGTGAAGAGGTAATGATGGAGGATGCCAAGTGCATGTCATTGTTGGATCTTAGGGGGCGGGCTGGGGTGTATCTGGTGATTTAGTGAGGACAGGTAGTGAGGATCAGCATTAGTGAGGGCTTAGTAGGTCAGGGTGAGTTGTTTGAATTTGATTCTGCTGTGGCTGGGGAGCCAGTGTAGGGATTCACTGAGAGGAGAGGCAGAGACAGAACAATGGGTTAGATGGATAAGCCGGGCTGATGTGTTTAGGATGGACTGCAGGGGGAAGAGACGGGAGATAGGAAGGCTAGTCAGGAGGTTTTTGCAGCAGTCCAGGCGGGAGATAACAACAGAGTGAATAGGTTGCTTGCTGGTGTCAGATATGGATGAATTTTGGCAATATTGCGGTGAAGCCAGCAAGATGACGAGAGTGATTGGATGTATTGGCTGAAGGAAAGACTGGAGTCAAGAATCCCTCCGAGGCTGTGGATGTGGGCTGAAGGAAGGATAGTGCTACCATCAACAATTGTATAAAAGTCAGAAATCAGAGTAGAATTAGTAGGGGGGAATTAGAAGGAGCTCGGCCTTGGACATATCGATCTTCAGATAGAGAGGTCATCCAGGCAGAGATCCCAAACAGACAGTCACTGACCTGAGAGAGAACAGAGATCGGGAGTGGGGAGGACTAACAACCGAAATCCTTCCTGTTGTAGCTATCAGCTCATGCTTTCGCCACAAGTGTTGGACAGTGGTTTAGTCAAGTCTCTTCACAACAAGTGTTGACTCCCATCATGGCCATATCCATGCATAGTGAAGTCAGAATCCTACGAGGTACCCAGGGAAACTCACAGCTCTTGAGTCGCTTAAAATCCTGCCCATAGGCCCATCAGTGGTCAGAAATCCTAGTATAAATTTGACAAGAACATTGGTTGACCAGTCAGGAAACATGTAAGTATAGAGCGGAACCTAAAATACCTAAACCAAAATAAATAAATAAAAGGCCGTAACATAAATATGATAGACAGCTGTGTTTTGATGGGAGGAGCTTAGAAAGTAAACTTGAACTATTCTAGGTCAAACTGCTTTTATTATCAACCATTATAGAGTAATTTGCCGTGGAGCTGCAAATGGTTTGTATGATTAATATGTAGTAAGATATCACATTTATACACAGTGAGTAAAAATATTTCTAGTTAGTCAATCGGTCCCCACTATCTTTTATTCACTAGCAATGTGATTTCCAATCACTAGACGTCATAACCCCAGTGAATTTCCTTTGTATGTGGTTATTTTAATGTTGAGAAATATTATAAAAAGTATTATGGAATAATTAAATGTGAGAGCGTCATATGGCTTCTCCAGCATCTGCCACACGAGACCTAATGACTAAGATTTAAAAATTATGTATGAACTGATGTTTTCTAAACTCAATGTTCGGTTTTACCAAAAAAATGCTGTCGCTTTGACTTATTCCAGCACAGCAGCTTGTTCTGATTCTGCAGGGGAAAGAACCAAGCTTGTCCATTTTATCGCCAACTGCAACAGAGAGCATGCTGGTCTGAGTCGTGTTCTGCTCCCATGCCAGCTTCTCCCATAGTGGTGAACAAGAGCATTGCCACCAAATGCATTTCCTTGGCTTTCATTTCAGGTCACGCAGATAACTTTCCAGCCAAGGCATATGTTTTTTTTCTTTTCCTAAACCCAAATTTAGCCCAGAAGCTAATCTGGACCTGTGCATAAGCATCATCACATCAAGCCAAGTATAGATTTACAAACATGTCACTTAGCAACAAGACAGTCAGTGGTGACTAATGAAAACGAGATGGAAAAGGAAAAAAAAAAAAATGCTGTGTGTGACATAACCTAGACAAACACAAAATAGAGATTGTAATGAGAATTATAGGATGTAGGATGGTTCCATGTTCTGCTACATCAGGGCAGGATTTTGTGTTGTTTTGGATCTGAGAATATCATGCCCTTTTTTATTATTTAATTATCATATATTGCTTTCCGAACGCAGATGGTCCTCATTAAAAAACAAAATTAGTCTTTTACCCTCTTGTGGAAAACTTCAGAGACTGGAAGAGCGGTGTACGAATGAATTAATTAGTAGAGCATGGTTTGTATCTGACAAATTATACTGAAACACATACAAAATAACTTGGATCATGATGGGTTACACATACATATACACAGACTCACAACAGATTATTATATTAGTAGGGAAAACAGCAGTACTGTGGCAAGGGCACTTGAGTTGTCATTTCATGAAGCTGGAGTGGTGTCAGTAGGTTACACCCATGTGGCCTGCTCTAATTCTGACATTAACCATCTGCCATTTAAAGCTTCAGGTTTCAGGCGACACGTAGAAAGGATATACCTGATCTCACAGAACCAGCCAAAGACAGGTAGATATTCTACCACTTTATTTTTGGTTTTAATAAGTGGTTCTTTCATATATAATATTTTATTAAACTTAGGGACCTAGTTACTAAAACAGTTTTAGTTCACCACCAGTTGATTTTCTTTGGTAATTGTTTGGTTCACATTGGTTGCTGAAAAACAACAAACTATGGTCAATTCTCTGATAACCCCTTTCGCCGCTGAGCCATTTCACCTCTGTGTGCTGAGCTCATTTTAACCGTTTTGTGCTCATCCTGTTTAAACGTGTTTTAAAGTCATGGTTTATTACAGGACCCAGACTTTTTATATCCTTATTTCCAGCAGACTCGGCAGATTCAAAATATATCATTATTATGTATACATCATGTCGTGTCAGAATGCTATAACAAAATAGTAAAAATTATGGAAATTTCCATTTGGTTTTCACTAATTTACAGCTTGTACAATAAATTTTTATTCACATTTTATTATCCAAACCTTTGTGGTTTTATATTCTATGGGTACTCTTGTTAAAAAAAAAGTTAGAAGTGGGAACCTGTTACGGCATTTTTTCTGAGAAAATACACAATTTTAACTAAAACTGAAAAAAACATACAGGGTTATTCAAAGAGCGTGAAAAGCAGGAGAATCACTGGAGAACGAAAAATTATAGGTCAAAATAGCCAAACCAGAAAAATTCTCCCTTTCATCTCACTTTCCAAATCGGCTACTTTGACCTAGAATTTTTCGTTCTCCAGTGATTCTCCAGTCATTCTCCTGCTTTTCACGCTCTTTGAATAACCCTGATAGACGGTTATTCAAAGAGATCCGAATGGCTGCTGAAAGGGAACCGAGCGCTGAAAATTAGCTTTCTTGGCCATTCGGCTATTCAGAGAGCATGCAATTCGCCAAATCTTGGCGAATTGCCTGCACATACGGTGCCTGTTCGGTACCTGTTCGTGAAATCCCCATAGAGAAGCAATGCTTCGGCTATTCAGAGAACAAAAACCAGCAGTGAAAGGTTCCCGAAATGCCCTGTCATTCGGTGGTTTAGGCTAGGGACAGATGAGCGCATTTTCTGCGGCCACCGTCAAAATGTACGTCGATGCGTGCGCACGCATTTTTTCACGGAATACGCTTAAGTGGTCAGACGACCACAGTCGCACAGTCGCAGGTACTCACCAACGCAATTCTAGGGAAATCCGGCTGTTTGAACGTTATGTAGGCCGCACACTAGCAGCGTCTGACGTCTCCTAATCACGCACACACGCTGCCATGCGGCCGCAGCGCACTCTGTACGTCTGTAGCAGCGGTTTCACGTTCTGAGAAAAATGCGTTCATTTGCCGGTTGCGTGGTGTCGGCGCACTTTTGTACGCACATACTAAGTATATTGGCCGTCATTGGCTGTTATGTGCTGCTACTGCCGCCGTGATTTAGTGCGCCTGCACGCGCGTTCCGACTGCCCCACTCTGACCCTAGCCTTAAGGCTAGGGTCAGACGAGCGTGATTTCTACGGACTGTACGTCCGTGCAGTACGGACATCGTCAGTACGGATGACACAGTAGTGGTCACACAGTCCTTTTTTTCACTGAAGTTATTTTTGACGGATGTAGGAGGGAAAAATAAATTACAATGAAAAAACATTCTGTCCGTCAAAAATGCTGGACGTATAAATGCAGTCCGTCTGACCATGCTCCATCACTCACACACAAAGCTATGCAGACGTTGTGGACGTGGCGCACTCCGCACGTCCGTTCTAGCAGTATTACGTTCTTGCCTAACCTGCGTCCGTTTTCAAACATTCAAGCAAACTGTTTTTTTAATTTATTCACTCCATTCGTCTGCGGTGTCGGCTTTTTCTGGCGGCTGCACTGCGTGTGATCGGCTCCTGCTTGGGTTTTTCCGGCGTTTTCGGCGGGGTTAATCCAGATGTTTTTGCGGGTTTTCAGTGTCCATTCGCCGGGTTTTGCAGTTAGTTTTTGGCAGGTTTGCGGTGAGCTTCCCCTGCAATTCGGGGACCCTGTGGTGTTTGCTGAATACATCGCAGGGTCACCGAAATGGGATCGCCAAATCGAACCGAATTGAAGAGAACGAAAAGTCACCGAACGTGTGGTGGCTTTTCGATTCTCTTTGAATAACCCTGATAATTTCCACTTGTATTTTGGAGGAATGTGTTTTATGAATAATATGACTATATATAAAACACAGGCTTTAATCCTGGTGTGGAAAATGAGAAGGTGAGCAGTGGTATTGCTCATTTTATACATGACAAATGGACAATCCCATTGCTTTGGAACAAAAAAGAATTACAGTATATAAATAAATAAATAAAAAATATATCAGTTTGTTTGGGTTTATGTTTTTTTTCTCCATTTTACATGATCATGTTTGGTATCATTAGAAAGGCCTAACTTCGACCTTTATGGGGTATAACAAATGGAAATACACCGCTCTCCTCGCGGTTGTGACAAGGCTTATGTATTAGTTGAACCAATGCGTGATAACACATTGTAAAAAACGTTTTTAAAAAAAAATATTTTATTTAATTTTTTTCTCTTTTTTTTTTAAATTTTTAGAAATAATGCGGGCCTATTTGTTATTGTTGGAAAGGCCAGACTCTGACCTTTCCAACACCACCTCAATTGACCTTGTGCAGTGTAAAAATCATTGACGCAGGGTTCCTCGCACTCCTCGCTACAGTGCAGTTGAAACAAGGGCGTGGTAATGCATTGTGACCTCACCTCCACACTGGCTGGCATAACGGAAAATGTGCAGTTGAATTAGTGCAGCATCATTGTTTACTTTATAATTGAAAAGAGAACAATAGTACTGCATTGTAAAAAAATAAATATATATTTTTACATGTAACCTGGCCATGTTTGGTTTCGTTGGAAAGGCCATGCTCTGGTCATACATGACCCTCTATCTTTTATGGTTTCAGAGATACAAAGGAACCCATTATCTCTTCCATTGGGAATCCCCTGCTTGGTCGGAAGGAGGTCCCTTTTCTGGCTTCATCACGCATGAGCGATGATGTCAGTGTGTGAGGAGGGGTCCCAAAACAACACAGGATGTTGCTCACTCAACTCGCCTCAGTCCCGCAATTGGCAATGTAACATTAGCAAACAGTCACTGCTCTTACAAAAGAAAAATCATTTTATCATATGGTGATCAGAATCCTACGCAAAAAAGTGGCCCTTAACTTCATCTAGACCGGCCCATTCCGATATGCAAACACACAGGGTCGGATTAAGATTTCTATGGGCTGCAGCTAAAGATTTTGTTTGGATTTTAATGAAATTTGAAATGTTAATATTTATGTTATTTAAATTGCGTGCATTTTCTGTGCCTTGAGGCTAGGGTCAGACGAAAGCATTTTTCCCCGCGAACGTGAAAAAGTGCGTCCGAACGCATTGATGTATTTTTTCACGGAATGCACAAAAACGGTCAGACGACACGCATTTTCGGGCGTGATTTTGTACAGATCGTCAATAAAACTGTCGGGAATGGCTCCGGGGTGGCACCGGAGGTTCAGGGAGTCTAAGCCCAGGATGCAGGGATGCTCTGAAGGTACCTTGGTTAAGCTGATGTTATGTGATCCAAGGCGTGGTACAATGGGGGTTATCCAGGAGAATTGTCAGCAGGCGATCCTAGGTCGAGGGACTGGTACAGCGGGATAGTCGTTGAAGCAAGCAGGGGTCTGATACACAGTAAGTCTTTAGCAATAGTTCAGCTATGTTTGCAGGATAGACTTGCAATGCGAAGCCATGGTAGAAAGGTGGGAGTGACTCTTTATTTGCAAGCAGGAGGGTGTGGTGTGTGTCGAGCTTGTGCTTTTACTGTTTAACCCCTCTCCTTGCTGGATTGGAACGGGGCAGCACTTTACATGTGCTGCCTGAGCAAGGAATGTGATCCTGGTGTGGTCAGCGATGGGGATCCTGACATAGCCCCTCCCTCAAGGCCGAACCCCGTGCGGCCCAGATGTGCTTGTAGGCTGGGTTCAGCTGCAGGAGACACATAGAATCTTGATCTTTAGTAGAGTTTCTGAACTGTGCATCACAAGGTATAGGACCACTCTGGTAGGTGTTGGAAGCGAGGAGGATCGCCTCGCAGCAGGAAGAATTCTGGGCAGAGGGGGCAGCATTAGCTTGGAGATTATTCTTTCTCTGACGCCTCCTTGCCCTTGATTTGGAGGATTTGGCCAGGATGGTTCCACACAAGGAAGGAACCGGAGCCACACTTGGACCAATCTCCTCCATGATGGGTATCTCTTCCTCGTTGCTGGATGTCATAGACGTGGTGAGGTTAGTGCCCAGGAATGCCCCTTCTTGGTCACTCTGCAGCGGTGACTCACCATTTAAATCAATAAAGTCAAGCCCCGTCTCTGAGGATGGATCAAAGGTAGGTGGTACAACTGCAGCAGATGGTGGCATTTCGGCAGTGGCGCTTATTTTAGCCAGTTGTTTCAGTAGGAAAGCGGGGTTTTTCTGGAGATTCTGTAGGATGTCGGAGAGGGAATCAACCTGGCTTGCCAGGGTAACAACAGTAGAAGTTAGCACTGATATTTCTGGGGCCTTGTCAATAACCACACAAGCTGGCATTGAAGTGGGTTTGACATGTACCTCTTCATTCGGCAAAGCAGGCATGGATTTGGATTCCTCAAGCGGCTGGGCAGCGCACTTGGATTCATCAAGCGGTAGGGAAGCACACATGTATTCCTCAGGCTACAGGGAAGCGCACATGGATTCCTCAGGCTGCAGGGAAGCGCACATGGATTCCTCAGGCTGCAGGGAAGCGCACATGGATTCCTCAGGCTGCAGGGAAGCGCACATGGATTCCTCAGGCTGCAGGGAAGTGCACTGGGGTTCATCAGCAGGCCCCTCGGCGTAGGCTTCAGGTTCAACTTCCTCAGTTATCATAAAAGGAGCCAGGCCAGCATTGTCTGTGGGAGCAACATAGGGATCCAGAGAATCTTGATGCAGCGGCGTGTTCACCGTGGTATATATGGCACTTCTGGTGATCACGTCTGGTAGTACAAGGTCAAGGAGTTGATCTTTCTCCATGTCAGCCCGGCTGGGGTCAGCAGAGATCCTTGGAGACTTGATCTTTCTTTTATTCACCAATGTCCTCTCATAGGTGTCAATGTTGGCTTTTTCAACCACAAAACCATTGGAAGCAACAGTGTACTCTGCATGATTGAAAGGAGTGGTACCGCTTGGGTAGGTAGCGGGATATGAAGCGGTAGTGCTAATATACCTGGCATAGCCACAAGGAGACCCTCGGGAGCACCGTGCTGTCTGTAGCAGATTCGTTGGAAGGCACAGAAGGTCTTGGGCTGCCAACCCCTCACTGTCTGACTCCAGGGACTCCCACTCACCATCAGACTCTGAGTCCTGTCGAGAGAGACACGGTGAAGGCGGTGGTAGGTCTTCCCGAGGCATGTGGTACTTCCTGGCAGAAGTGGGCATAGCTGGCTCTCTTCTTGCAGACTGTCCGAGGACTGGAGCAGGGGAGGAGATGCAACAGTCTGCAAAGGTGATGGGAGTTGCAGTCAATATGTGAATAGCGTCCACAATTTGTTTTGCAGCTTTCCTCATCATTAATGCTTCCTCAAATACTTTTAGGTCCTCTCTGCAAACCCTGGTTCCATTAGAGGCATATACATGACTGGGAGGACCTGGATCTGGAGCACCTGTGGTTGAAGCAGTAGTTTTCATGCATGCAGGTTCCGGGGTGGAAGGAACACACGTCATGATACAAGGTATGGAGGTTGTAGGTGTCACCGCCCAGGGTATGGTGCTGGCGATGTCCATGGGGGTTTCCAGGTTGCTCTCTGTGGTGACCTCCATTTCCACAGGGGTGACAGGGTCTTCCTCCTCTCTACACCTGGCAGCTTGAAATTCCATGCTCCCAGGTTTAGCAAGTAAAGAGGGCAGATCTCCTCTGGGTCTAGACTTGGACCAGGATTCAGCTTTTGGAACCGGATTACTTCTGTTCTCATGCTTGGGCCAGGGTTTAGCCTTGGGAGCATGAGCCCCTCTAGTTCCATTCTTGGGCTGGGGTTCCACCTTGGGAGCAGGAGCCCTTCTAGTTCCACGCTTGGGCTGGGGTTCCCTGGAAGAGCTTGCCACCGGGATTTGCTGTCTGATGGGCCTTTCTGGGCATTCAGAGACCCAGTGATTCGGAGAGGCACAGTACCAGCAGAGATTCTGGGTCTGTCTTCTGAATCGCTCCTCAGGAGTTAGTTGGCCTTTGACCTTTTTCACAGGAGGAACACACACCTTATTATTGCAGTTTTTGAGGGAGTCCTTCAGTTCCCATAATTCCTCCAACACCCCACACAGCTGATAGTCCATACGGTCCAGGGCTTGTAGTATCCCTGCGGACTTAGTTGTAGGGCTTCGCATTTTGTCGGGAATGGCGCCGGGGTGGCACCGCAGGTTCAGGGAGTCTAAACCCAGGATGCAGGGATGCTCTGAAGGTACCTTGGTTAAGCTGATGTTATGTGATCCGAGGCGTGGTACAATGGGGGTTATCCAGGAGAATTGTCAGCAGGCGATCCTAGGTCGAGGGACTGGTACAGCGGGATAGTCGTTGAAGCAAGCAGGGGTCTGATACACAGTAAGTCTTTAGCAATAGTTCAGCTATGTTTGCAGGATAGACTTGCAATGCAAAGCCATGGTAGAAAGGTGGGAGTGACTCTTTATTTGCAAGCAGGAGGGTGTGGTGTGTGTGGTGCTTGTGCTTTTACTGTTTAACCTCTCTTCTTGCTGGATTGGAACGGGGCAGCACTTTACATGTGCTGCCTGAGCAAGGAATGTGATCCTGGTGTGGTCAGCGATGGGGAACCTGACAAAAACTCTTTTTGCGTCTGGACGTTATGTTGGCTGGACATTAGCAGCGTCTGACGTCTCCTAATCTCGCACACACGCCGCTATGCCGCAGCTGCGCACTCAGTATGTCAGTACTAGCGGTTCTGCGTTCTCAAAAAAATGCGTTCAAATTCCACTTGTGTTGCACGGCCGGACTTTTGCGCCCGTACATCGTATATTGGCCATCATTGCCCGTCATCTGCTGCTAGTGCGGCCGTAATTATGTGCGCCAGAACGCATGTTAAAATTGCGCTGGTCTGACCCCAGCC
This sequence comes from Leptobrachium leishanense, assembly GCA_009667805.1. Classification (NCBI taxonomy): domain Eukaryota; kingdom Metazoa; phylum Chordata; class Amphibia; order Anura; family Megophryidae; genus Leptobrachium; species Leptobrachium leishanense. The sequence continues at coordinate 295,746,911 of CM019063.1, read as the reverse complement.
TGAGTCTCGCCGCAGTTCGGCGCTCTTCGTTGATGCCATTTTGCCAAAAATACAGGGAATTCACTATTTTTTTTAATGTTCACCGTGTTTTGCTGAAAATGGAGTTGCCGAACCAGTTATCGAACGATGGCGAAAACCGCTGAATTGCGCCAATAACCGCTCAATAGCACCAAATTGGCATCGGAAAATTCCTCTGAGCTGAAAAAGAGTCTCCTATTCTCCTAACAGGAGCTTAAATCAATAAAAATGTGTATAAATAATAATAACGGCACATTAAAAAATAATACAAAAGGTCCATTAAATGATAATACAAAATTAAAAAGTCTTTTAAAACTCAAACAAAAATGTCTAATAAAATACAAAAGGATCTTTTTAAAAAATTACAAAATAAAGTGTTTTTGCAAAATATAAAAAGTATGGTGTTTTTAAAAAAAAATACACCCCCAGGCTCGGCCGGCAGCCAGACCAGGCGATCCCCTGGCTCGGCCAGCAGCCAGGCTCAGGCGATCGCCAGGCTTGGCCGGTGGCCAGGTCCAGGCTTGGCTGGCACCCCGGCCCACTGAGCCATTGGCCCACCGTGAATCTCCCAGAAGTCCCAATGGCTAGTACATGCCTGCACTCCATAGAATAAAAGGTGATTTTTGGTTTTAATGGCCATTAACTGTACAAGGTTTGCTGACAAGGCAAGGCAAATCTTGTAGGTGGACACTGAAAACCAAACCACAACTGCAAAAGTGAACTTGTTGTAGGATTTTTGCGGACATATGATAAAAAAATATATATTTTGAAAATTATTGTTGCTGAGCACTTCCTGAATGGTTGCAATCTAATTTATAATTGGCAATAGAGAAAGGAGATTGCTGTTATCCCAAGCTGAGGACGTATTAATACTTCTTTGGCATGACTTTACTTGCAAGCTATGCAATCTCTGTAGTCTCTGTACAAATTGAGTAAGGCACACAGTGCATTGAAACGTGCCTGCTTGGACCTTCATTCCTCGTGGACCTCCTTTCGGTGGGCTCATACTTTTAGGATTAGGGTGAGGCTTACTGTTTGTGCTTGTTTTAGGGTTATTTACTATAACAGAAACACAGCTTTAAAATGACGCAGTAAAAAGTTGTGTCTTTAAAAGAGATGCTCTAGTTTGGCTGAGGCTGAATTTTGGGTTAGGGTTAGGAAATAGGGAGTAGAAATTAGAGATAAGGTTAGAAATTTGGATTTGGGTCTGAAATTTGTGTTAGAAATTATGGTTAAGGTTAGAAATATGGATTTGGGTCAGAAAGTTGTGTTAGAAATTATGGTTAGGGTTATAAATTCTGATTAGGGTTAGGTTACTATTTGTAGTTTAGTTTAGTTAAGGTTAGACTTAAACTTAACCCTAATTCCGAAGCATAGCCCTAATTTTGAACCCTCATATAATTAACATGATGGATGCTAGGGATGTGCAGCGATTTTTTTTTTTTTTTTTTTTTTTTTTTTCATTTCATTCAGGCTCATTCGTTTTTTTTAAATTTTTGTTTCAGCTCGTTTCGTTTTGGCTCGTTTTTTCGTATCGACTTTCATTTCGTGATATCGGAAATTTTGGGTCTTTCGGATCGTCTGTGCTTGTTGTTTCAAAGGGTCTATTTCGTTTTGACTTAGACGAATGGTATTTCGGATGTTGCGATATTTCAGTCGATATGGTAATTCTGCCAATTCTATCGTTTTTTATGAAAGATCCTTTTTTTCTTATGAATATACATTGCACATCTTTAATCATATTAAAATGGTATGAAAGGAAAAAAAATGAACAAAACGATTTACCTCTACAGTATAATAATGCAGCATATGAATCCGCACACTGCCAGGCAGCACCTCTACAGTATAATAATGCAGCATATGATTCCACACACTGCCGGGCAGCACCTCCACAGAACAATTGATGCAGCATATGATTCCGCACACTGCCGGGCAGCACCTCTATAGTATAATAGTGCAGCATATGATTCCACACACTGCCGGGCAGCACCTCCACAGAACAATTGATGCAGCATATGATTCCTCACACTGCCGGGCAGCACCTCTACAACAGTATAATTAATGCAGCATATGATTCCGCACACTGCCGGGCAGCACCTCTACAACAGTATAATTAATGCAGCATATGATTCCGCACAATGCCGGGCAGCACCTCTACAACAGTATAATTAATGTAGCATATGATTCCACACACTGCCGGGCAGCACCTCCACAGAATAATTAATGCAGCATATGAATCCACACACTGCCGGGCAGCACCTCTGCAGTATAATAGTGCAGCATATGATTCCGCACACTGCCGGGCAGCACCTCTACAGTATAATAATGAAACGAAACGGTATATATCAAATTTATTTCGTTTTTACACTGCCATCATCATAAAAGAAAAATTTTACTAATTGATATCAACTATCGAATTTGAAATGAACTATCAAATGGATCAACTATCGAATTTGAAATGAACTATCAAATGGATATCAAGTAACTATCGAATTTGATTGAAATGATACAAAATTCCGGCATCAGCAATGGAACCGAAACGGACTCGAAACGATCCGAAAATACGATGTCTGAAATTAACTGAAACGGACCCGAAATCGTGAATAGAACGAAAATTACTTGCGATTTTACAAATTTCACGTTCAAATTATTTAGTTTCGTTTCGGAAGGTGTGTATTTCATTGTCGATCCGATTCGGAACATCGGACAAATCCAAAGCACCGAATCGTGAAAAAAAAAATCGGTACGAAACGAAATGCACATCCCTAATGGATGCCCCTTTGAGCATTCAGCCTCCCTGAGGACAAGTAACTGCTGCGGCTTACAGGAAGCCCGCCACTCAATTTAGTCCCGAGTCAGGCGAACGCAGTTATCACGTCCGTGTTGCCGCACAGTTTAACGTACGTGGTAGCATAGAATCATGATCAAAAGAGACCCACACACGAAGTGCGTCCGCACCGAACTGCGCACACACAACGCACGTGGCAAACGGACGCACTTTAGGCAAGAACGTAAAACTGCTAGAACGGACACCCAGAGTGTGCCACATCCGCATAGCGTTGTGTGTGTGTGATGGCTCGAAGTCAGACGGACCGCATTTGCGACGTCCAGCACCTTGACGCACAAAATGGCTTTTCATATAATTTTCAACTTTTTATAATTTTTCATATTAATTTTGTTTCCCATAATTCCCTTGTTTGTTCAACGTCTGTCAAAAACAACTGACCGTGTGGTGTCTACAGCATCTTCCGTCAGAACATCCGTCCGTTGTGCACGGACGCAGAGTGCGCTCAGAATGCGCTCGTCTGAAAATAGCCTTAAGATAAGTTTATATACTGATTAATGGGTTAAAATGGGAGACTTGTGTGAGGGGCAGGAGGGATTCATGTTTAACCCCTTTGTTTCTCCCCCTCTCCAGTTTTAACCCTAAAGTATCCTTTTGAGTCTTACAGTGTTATTCAGAGAAAGGTGAAACTCTGGAGAACTTTTGGAGAAGTGAAAATTCTAGGTCAAAATAGCCAAATCAGAAAAATTCTGCCATTTATCTCCCTTTCCAAATCGGCTATTTTGACCTAGAGTTTTCACTTCTCCAAAAGTTCTCCAGAGTTTCATCTTTCTCTGAATAACTCTATTTGTTGAAAAAACGGTGGCCCCTATTACATTCTTTGCGCAGTGCGTTTTGCGTGCGCAAATGCGCATTTGCACGAGGGGCAAAACCCTTTGCACTGAACGTCGTATTACAACGTTCGAGCAAACGATGCGTGTTATCGTTTAACGCGGATGGACCTGCGCGAGCGTGATGAACTGTGCGCGTCCTATACTTAACAATGTGAGCACAAATTCGTTCGTGCGATGGTACGCGGATGGTATTTCAATCGATGCACATTTTTTTCCGAACGACGTTTGCGCGCATAATTTTAACGTCTTGGAAAAACTGGTGGTATCTGCAAATCGGAACGTTTTTGCTGAAACGAAAAACACCAGCACGAAAAAAAATATATAGCATAGTATACACATTCTACACGTACCCAAACAAAAAAATTGTGAATTCGTGGATATTTTTTTTATTGCTGAAGCATGTATACTCAGATTTACTTTGACAGGCGCAAAAACTTAAGTGAGTCAATTAACGTAAATTGATGCCAATTAAGTTTCTTAATTCTGATTGGCTGAATCCAATGAAAAAAACAGTCCGCACACTGATTTACGTGTGCAACGGTACTGTACGCGTATTACACTTCGTTTTGTGCGTCGTTTTTACCAACGTTATTTTTTGATGGATGAGAAAATGCGTTCGGATCAGTATACCACATTAATTTTCACGCGATAACGCTGGACAATGCGCGCAAAAAAATTTGCGGTGTGCGAACGAAATTGCGCGAAGAATGTAATAGGGGCCTATATTTAGAACAAACGTCATTTATATCACCCACTAAGATAATGAAGGTGAAAATTACATTCTAGATGGCTAGATGTTAACAAAAGTATATATAAATATATACAATTTAGTGTGGGCGCCTACTAAATGAATTAAGACAGAAATGAACGTAAATAAACTGCTAATGAATAGTCGTCTTACACGCTGCCTATAGCATGGTTAAAAACACACATAAAACAACCAAAATATGTGCCATAAATAGATGAAAATATAGTGGATAGAACCATACGGCGCATCAAGGGTGGATTGGCTATTAGGTGAACATGCAAATACTCGTGTCAATAATTCAAAAAAGTGCAACAGTGCTTATTGTCATTTCATCATTATTTCAAAGTGCATATGTACAATATTATTCCAGAAAAAAGAGTCCAATGTAAAATAAACTATTGAAAAAGTGCTTTAGTGCGTAATTGTCCAGTACTCAAGGAAAATGATTGATCCTCTCTGAGGGGCTGATGTTGAATCCCTTTTGTCGTCAATATTTCTCAAAAAGACAAGGAACATAAGAAATAATGGTGCAGATAATCATAATAGAATTGGTCAAAATACTGTAATAAGAGTATAGACCACTCACATTTATAAGAGCCTACAAGAGCCTACAATGCCCACTTTCATTTTTTGTCACTTGCAACATATATGGACATTACTGGACTTTTATACTGACTGAGGAAGGCTTTAATAAGCCGAAACGCGTCTCGGTAGATCACATGTCCACTTTTTACCATTGTTTATTATTTTAATAAAATCCATTTGATTTTAACGGTTTATCGGCCACTTTCTCCTATTTATTCAATTCTACACACGGATTGCAAGCTGCAGAGGTAAAGAGGTCTGGGTCTCCACCTTAAGAGCGCCCAACGCTATACTGATTGAGCCCATCATTGCGAGGCTCCTGAATTGGTGAGTGTGGCTCTTTTTTGCCTTTATTACCGTTCTGCATACAACATTACGCTATGGGAGTGCCGTCTCCCGATTATTTCTGATTTTGTTTAGTGCCCACCACGGATGAAAGAAGGGGAGTGCCACCCTGTATATGGCCAGAGGCTTTTATTCCTAGAGCCGGTACCCTTGTAGGCTCTTATAAATGTGAGTGGTCTACACTCTTATTACAGTATTTTGACCAATTCTGTTATGATTATCTGCACCATTATTTCTTATGTTCCTTGTCTTCTTGAGAAATATTGACGACAAAACGGATTCAACATCAGCCCCTCAGAGAGGATCAATCATTTTCCTTGAGTATTGGACAATTACGCACTGAAGCACTTTTTCAATAGTTTATTTTACATTGGACTCTTTTTTTCTGGAATAATTTTGTACATATGCACTTTGAAATAATGATGAAATGACAATAAGCACTGTTGCACTTTTTTGAATTATTGACACAAGTATTTGCATGTTCACCTAATAGCCAATCCACCCTTGATGCGCCATATGGTTCTAGCCACTATATTTTCATTCTAAATGGCTGTCTGATAGAGGCACAGGCCCTTTTATAGATACCTAAAAGGTAGTCGCTAATTTTAAGGTTAGATATTTGTAAGTCATTCGTCATTTTGACACCATTTTTTGGTTTGTTGAAAAGGCCATTGTTTCTAGAAGCATAAAAATATTGCTGACACAAGATAGTATATATATATTGTAATCACTTGTTGAATATATTTTTTTACAGTTTGCACATAATAACATGGCACATAAAGCTGTGCTGTCGTATTAGTCACAGCTGCATAACTAGTCTTTATAGGATGTCATTATGGATTAATAATTAGCATTGTTAAGTGTAAAGTTGTATAATGTATGGACATGTTTTCCACTGAGATAATATTGCTAAAATAGTAAATGAAGATATTTCTTCTATTTTTCTTCCCAGTATTATGTTGTCCTCCAACTCTCCTTGGACACACCAGTCCCTTTTGTTGGCTGGAGTAATTTCTTTTCAACGCTGGCTGTGTTAGACGATTTTAATGATTGCAACAGAAAACATATATTAAAAATAACTTTTAGAAACAAAAATTTGTTTTGTAAGTATAAAATCGTAAGATGTGCCAACATTTGAAATGAGAACATTTTTGAGGCATAACTTTTTTTTTTTTTTTTATTCTTCCAGCTAATGTGGTGAGGAGCGTGAGTTATTTTTTTTTTGACTCATATGATAATTGAATGTGTTAAAGATCATGGGAAACCGTTCTACTGAATACATTGTATTCTGGATTTTTCCTTGATGCATTTATATAGCCTACTAATTACACGTTGCACTTTTTTGATCTTTAACAGCACTTTCAATTGCAATATGAGTCTCAAAAAGAAATCACTGAAAGCTTTTTTAGAGTAAGATTGTTTTGCAAGTTTGAAATATTTGTATGTAAAAGATAGAGCATTCCTAACATTTTTAGTAATTTTCCATCAAAATCCATGGTACTAGAAATGACTTGCCAAAGAAACTCCAAATAATCTCCAGCTCTGTCTATTTTACTTAAATTGGAGCCTCAGCATGACTGACAAATTTCTCAGTCATCACAAGGAATGGGTTCATATGTGCTCAGGTATGTTTGTGCATTAGTGCGACAAAATTGCTGATCTTATCAGAGACACATAACATAACGCTTAGTTCAGAAAGGTTATCCAGTATTATTATTGTTGTGGTATGCCTGACATATGAAATTGTAAAAGGTGTGGTATGATCAAGTACACATTTTTTATATTATACTTCAGATGTTAAAGAAATATATATATTTTTAAAAAATTGAAAAACATATTTTTGGCAGAATCCACAAGGGACACTTTAGGGTTAAATACGAATGAGGATACAGATGGGTTAAATCTGTGGGTTAAATGCACCTGTTTTGCATCCCATCTCCCATTTTGTCCTTTAAGATCATTTTAACTGCTGAGGCATTTCACCGCTGTGTGCTGAGCTAATTTTTACCGCTTTTGCTCATCATGTTTAAACGCGATTTGAAGCCACATTTTATTATATGACCCAGACATATTATATATCGTTCTTTTCGGCAGATTCATAATATATCATTATTATATGTATACGTCATGTCCTTCCTGTATATTATAACAAAAAATGCAATAAAATTAGAATTTTTTTAATCATCTACAGCGTGTAAAGTGTTTTTTTTTACATTTTATCACATGAGCGGTTATATTTTCTATGGGTGCGCTTGTACAAAAATTAGAAATGGGGACTTGTTACATTTTTTGAGGGGAATTACGTGATTTTTAGCAAACGAACCCATAGAAAAAAATCATTAGTGCAGCATCATTGTTCACATTATAATTGAAATGGGAACAATATTGCTGCATTATTTGAAACAACAATTTGAACATGGTCATGTTTGGTATCAATCGAAATGCCATATGCCATTCAGGAGAATGACTGGAGAATGGAAAATTCTAGGTCAAAATAGCCAAACCAGAAAAATTCTCCCATTTAGGCTGGGGTCAGACTAGCGAATTTTTAACATGCGTTTAGGCGCACTTAATCACAGCCGCACTAGCAGCAAATGACGGGCAATGACAGCCAATATACGAAGTACGGTCGCACGAAAGTCCGGCTGCGCAATGCAAGTGGAAAATGAACGCATTTTTTCGAGAACGCAGAACCGCTAGTACGGACGTACAGAGTGCGCTGCGTCCACTACCGGCGTGTGTGCGTGATTTGGAGACGTCAGACCCTGCTCATGTCCGGCCAACATAACGTCCAGACACCCAAAGTGTGCTGGTTTGGATCCGTAAAAAATCACGCACAAAAATGCGCATCGTATGACCGTTTTCACGCATTCCGTGAAAAAATAAGGCAATGCGTTCGGACGCACTTTTTGACGGTCGCAGTGAAAAATGCGTTAGTCTGACCCTAGCCTTATCTCACTTTCCAAATCGGCTATTTGGTCCAGATTGTTCTCTTTTCCTGCCATTCTCCTGGTTTTCACCTTTCTCTGAACAATCTGCGCGATGACATCTAATTCAGGCGCCCCCCCCCCCGCATGTGCAGAGGAAGCGCCTGAAAGGGAGAGGGGAGGTCCTTCGGACCTCTCTCCCTCCCGATCGCTGGGGGGCAGAGGGTTAATCCAGGCACCGTTTGGAAGGGCACAGCCTGCCCTTCCAAACGGTGGCTGTGATTAACCCCTGGGGAGCCGGATTACGAATCGGCGCTGAAAAGCGCCGGATCGTGATCCTCTCCTGGAGCTGGCCGACATCTTGGATGTCGGCCAAGCCTCCAGGAACTCCCCCTGAGGACTGGCGTCATCGTGCATAGCACAATGACGCCAGTCCTGGAGTTAACCCCTAGCTGCCACCAATGGTGGAGATAGGGGGTTCCAATGAACCCCCTATCTCCCGATCCGTGGCAGCTAGGGGTTAATGTTTGATATCGTTGGATCGGCCAGAACATGAGCATGAAAAATGTTTTAAAAAAAATATATATATTTTAAAAATCAAACTTCTAAAAAAAAAATAAACAAGTTTTTTTTTTGTTTTTGTTTTGTTAATGCAGCAATATTGTTCCCATTTCAATTATAATGTGAACAATAATGCTGCACTAACGATTTTTGTATGCGGTGCGTTTGTTAAAAAAAGCAAAATTTTCCCCAAAAAAAAATGTAACGAGACCCTATTTCTAATTTTTTTAACAAGCGCACCCCATACAAAATATAACCGCGAACGATCGCATGTTAAAATGTGAAAAAAAACACTTTACACATAATAAATTATTGAAAATTCTAATTTTATTGCATTTTTGTTATAATATGCAGACATGACATAACGTATACATATAATAATGACATATTATGAATCTGCCAAGTCTGCCGGAAAGAACGATATATAATATGTCTGGGTCATATATCAAAATATGGCTACAGAACGCGGTTAAACATGATGAGCGAAAGCGGTAAAAATGACCTCAGCACAGAGGTGTGAAAAGCCTCAGCAGCGAAAGGGTTAAATGCAGCATATTGGGATATTTTAGGGAAATTAATTCTCAAATCTCAATCAGAAGCAGACACCACCCCACCCTCAGTATGGTGTACAATGTATCAAATTGATTATCAGACTAAAAACACCTGGGGTTATGCCAGTTTGTGAACAGAGGTCATTTAGAGTTGATAATCTTTCCACGTACACATTAGTTTTTAATTCAATATCTAATAAACCGTTGCTTATAATATTCTGCAGTAAAGAGTTTTTTTATTTCTAGGTTTTTTAGTATTTTTTTAAGCATTTTCTATACTTTTTTCAAAATTTCTTTTTCGAACCGAACACACCCAAAAAGTTCGAAATTCGCGAACTTTCGAACTGCCAAAGTTCGGGTTGAACTCCGAACCATCCGAACCCGAACAGCTCATCCCTAGTGATGGCAAATAAACAACCTCAATACAATCAAATGAAATACAATGCAAGTAAAATGGTGCAAATAGGATAAAACAATCTAGGATAAAACAAAGTAATGTGACATTTACAGTCTTATCCTGTATACTCAAGGTTGTAAAAGTCTTATAGGGTTATTCAAAGAGAATCGAAATGTCACCGCACGTTCGGTGACTTTTCGTTCTCTTCAATTCGGTGCGATTTGGCGATCCCATATCGGTGTGACCCTGTGGTGTATTCAGCAAGCACCACAGGGCCGTCATAGTGCAGGGAAAAGCCGCCGCAAACCCGACGAACACTCACCGCAAAACCATCCGGATTAACCCCGCTGAACACGCCGGAGAAACCCAAGCAGGAGCCGATCACAGCGCAGAGCAGCCGCCGGAAAAAGCCGACACAGCAGACGAATGGAGTGAAAAAAAAACAGTACACTTGAATGTTTGAAAAAGTGAAACGCTGTTTGCAAAGAAACTACAGAACCAAATTGTCTGAAATTTATATATAAGATCCAATGAATGATAATAAAAAGGGCTGTTATGGAAAAAAGAAAAAATTATGTAAACAAAAATCCGGAAAAATGCCTAAAAGATCTAAAAACAAAGAGACTTTTTAGTGCAGAATAAAATAATAAACGATTTATTAGATATAGAATTAAAGGGGTAATATTTTTAACATTTGTAAACCTGTCGAATGAAACCACCGAATGGCAGAGTAAATGTGAGTATGACATTCTTCTCCTTTGTTTGCACTCCATTTTGTACAATATTGCTCTATGTGAGTCATTTAATATTTTGAGGGACACGGAAGATGGTAACCCTGTAAGGAAACACACTTCTGAACCATGGGGTGCAGCAGAAGGAACCACTAACAGGACAAGAAGCGCCAACTCCAGCACATCTTTCTTTTAGAATGAATTAATTGGTATGCTGGTGGAGAAATGAATGAATGGCTATGCTGGGGGGGAATGAGTGAATGAATTGATATGCTAAGGGGGAATGTATGAATGAATATGCTGGGGGAGAAATGAATGGATATGCTGAGGCGTGGAATAAATTGATTTTGGTACATTACATTGAGTTTTATTACTGTGGAGCTCTGACACCCTCCTACACGCTGTACATTACTGTGGAGCTCTGTGACACCCCCATAATGTGCAGTGTTGTATGGGTTTTTACAGAGCTCCACAGTAATATGCGGTGTGTATGAGCGTATCACAGAGCTCCACAGAAATAAAACTCACAGTAATGTGCCCTGTGTAGAAAAATAAAATGTGGGTTGCTCAGTCCAAAATGCCCAGGCCTACATTTTGTCCCAGTTCGGGCCTGCTTATAACCAGAGTGGATGTTTATATAATGATGAGGGGTGGGCCGAAAAAAAAATTCTGCCCCGGGCACCCATAACTCTGGTTACACCACTGTGGCTGAGAACTTGGTTTAAAGTGCTGTATTACCTGGACAATTATCCTATGGGCAGGGATGTCTTTCCTCTTGTATCATGTATGTCTCCAGTTTGTGTTCCCCCTTTGTAAAGCCCTACAGAATATACCAGCGCTGTATAAATACCTGTAACTGTAACTATTGGTATTTTTTGGAAGCTGCTCTGCTAATAATCATTATTTTCACTACAAATCCCATAAGCAGGAGATCTCACTGTCATGAAATGCAAAGGACATGTGGAGTTCTTTCCAACAGATCTTTATTATATTACAAACCTTGTGGTGAGACAACAACCACACTTCCAGCTCCCTTCACATTCACTTCCTGTCTCCGAGTGCCAAGCACCTTCCTGTGACATCCCTTCCACTATCATCACACTCACCATTTTCCTTATCTATCTTTATCACAGCTACAGTATTTGACACAAAGGCCATTTCTGCTTGACTGCTGATAATACTGTGTAAAATTGTGTAAGGTAAGGGAAACCATCTAGAGCTCAAACTCTTACATTTCAACAATATTTCTGTAATGGATAAACAAATACATCAAAAAAAATTAAATGAGCACATTTACATTATTCAAATTATTTTACTACTGTATGTCAGAACAATAATCTCTGTGATCTTTTGCTAATTTCCAATATATTTTAATGTTAAATTCGCATCCCATGTTTCAAATAAATATCATGTTATTCGGTTAATCCAGATAACATTTAGAGTTCCAAATTTAAAGATATAAGCCTTTTCCAAGCATTATTTCCCTTGTAGTGTTGACTTGCAAAGGTAGCACTAACCAAGAGCAATATTACCATAAGGATGTTTGGGCAAGGATTCAACATGGGTAAAATGTACAGAGTCCTACAAAATAAAAAACTCGTAGATTTTCATGATGCTTCTGTAGATTTGAAACAGGATAAAAGTGCTCTTAAATTGATACAATCACAAGACAGTGAGTAGCTACAGTATATTTATTTATTTAATTTATTTATAAAGGATTTTACCAGGAAGGATACATTGAGATTTCTCTCGTTTTCAAGTATGTCCTGGGTTCAAGAACATTGAATTGTTACAGAAATACAAAGTAATAAAAATGCAAGATATTAAAATATATATATATATACATATTAACAGAAAATGAATATATTCACTGTGTTACATGCTTACAGGTGCATTCTGTACTGAGGTATGTTAATAGGGAGCTCTTAAGTGACTTTAGACTGGGGGAAGATTTGATTGTGTCTGGGAGGTTATTCCATAACTGCGGTGCTGTGTAGGAAATAGAAGATCGAGTCACTTTCTTTTTGTATTGTGGTACTGCAATTAAGGTGCTGGTCCTGGATCGGAGGTTATAGGATGAGGGAACTGCTGGTGGAAGCAGTCTATTTAGGTAAGGTGGTAGCTTCCAAGAAAAGCTCTTAAACACCAGGTTGGAAAGGTGAAGGGTGCGTCTAGTTTCCAGCGACGGCCAGTTTAGCTCTTTTAACATGTCACAATGGTGGGTCATGTAGTTACATTGTAGCACAAAGGGCAGAATGAGTTGCAATGTAGTAAGTTTATGAAGGTGTGTTTGCGAGCAGCTGCATACACTACATCTCCGTATTCAATAGCCGGCATAAGCATTTGCTGTACAAACTGCTTTCTTACCGCGGGGCTCAGGCAGGATTTGTTTCTGTACAGGGCACCTACAGGTAGTTTGGGGTAAAGTTTAGATGAGAGTTTTTCGATGTGGGTGCCAAAGGATAGATTTGGGTCTAACCACTAGGGATGAGCTGAACAGCCCCGTGTTCGGTTCGCATTTGAACTCGAACAATTTAGAAAGTTCGAGTTCAAACTCGAACACGAACTGAACTCGATGCAAGTCAATGCGACTCAAAAGTTCGGTTTTTAGAGTGCCCTGCAAGAGGGCATATGTGCAAGATATTTGCCATAAAAGGTGTATGGGGGTCTGGGTAGTGCCCTGGGGGACAGGAAACAAGGACAAAAAGTAAAAAAAAAAAGTTTTTAAAGGGACAGTGAGTTTTCCATGAAATAAGGGTTAAAAATAAAAACAAAAAATTCCTTCAAATATCGTGCCTAGGAGGTCCCGATAACCTGCCCGTGAAGTGGTGGATTTGCAGGATGTATAGAAACATTTTAAAACAAAAAAATGACGTTTCAAATGACGGTAAACGGTTTTCCTTTAATCTATTCATAAACAACTGCTTGGGGCGGCAGTCTGTATTAAAAGAGGAGACCTTTTAGGACACGTAGAACAAGTTTAGTGATTTTTTGGCTAAATTATGGTGAAACGTATGCAGGCTTTGGAGGAAAGTAACAATAGGTGCTTTAAAATTGGGCCTTTAGTGTCGGCAACAGTGCCGTCACACCGTAACCCCTCTGTGGTATTGTGGAAGAGTGCTGATATAAATCTGGTAATGGCGTCAGTGCACCCAAATAATGTGCCTTTAGCCTTCATGGCAGCAAGTGCCTTCACACCGTAACCCTTTTGTGGTATTGTGGAAGAGTGCAGGGTTGGACCCTGCGTTTCAAAAAATTAAAATGATATAAATATGGAAATGGCGTTAGTTCACCCAAATAATGTGCCTTACATGGCAGCAAGTGCCTTCACACCGTAACCCTTTTGTGGTATTGTGGAAGAGTGCAAGGTTGGACCCTGCAGTTCAAAAAATGTAAATGATATAAATTTGGTAATGGCGTCAGTGCACCCAAATAATGTGCCTTACATGGCAGCAAGTGCTTTCACATCGTAACCCTTTTGTGGTATTGTGGAAGAGTTCAGTGGTGGAGGTTTTGTGAATGCAGAAGACATCCCCGATCTATTCCGTTACGTCAGCATCAGGGGATTGATAGCTGCTGATCCCGGACTGATTAATTTTTATAAATGTCAGCCGGTCTACAGAGTCGGTGGACAGACGCACTCTATTGTCTGTGACAAAACCTCCAGCGGCACTGAACATCCTTTCAGAAAGCATGCTGGATGAAGGGAAACCTAGTAGCTGCATAGCATATTGGCTAAGTTCTGGCCAGTGTTCCAATCTCAACACCAACTAAGCCAGTGGATCATCTGCTGGAAAGGTATCCAGGTCTGCCCTTGGCCCTAGGTAGTCCTGCACCATACGGTGAAGACGCTGGCAATGGGTTCCTACATTTGACGTCCCTGGGTGTTGTGGACTAAAAAAATAAAAAAATGCGTCAGTCAAGCAGCCCCGGCCTTCACCTCTATTCCTCTGATCATCCACAGCCTCAGAAGCACCTGTGTCATCACTTGGTAACCTACCAGTGCCTATAAAGGTGTTACACAAGTGTCGCTTTAGAGCGTCCTCAAGTTTTTTCATCCTGTCCTCCCTCTGTGCAGGCAGGATGAGCTCTGCAACTTTACCCTTGTATCGTGGATCAAGAAGGCTTGCCAACCAGTAATGATCCCTCTCCTTGATAGCACGAATCCTGGAATGCTGTCTGCAGAAAGACTGGGGCCTTGAGAGCTAGGGAAGGCCTCCTCTTCCTCCCGCTGCTCTGCCTTTAGAGCCACATCTATAATTCCCTGCAGAGTGTGCTCCAGCAGGAACACTAAAGGAATTGTGTCACTGATGCATGCACTGTCCCTGCTCACCATCCTCGTTGCCTCCTCAAATGGTCACAGTACAGTGCATGCATCCTTGATCATCAGCCACTGCGGGGGGGAGAAAAACAAGGTGACCTGAACCTGTCCTTGTGCCATACTCAAACAGGTACTCGTTGATGCCCTCTGCTGCTTGTGCAGATGCTGCAGCATTGCTAATGTCGAGTTCCATCTGGTGGGCATGTCACAGATCAGATGGTTTGTGGGAAGGTGGAATTCTCTTTGAATTTCTGCCAGGCGAACACTTGCTGGGAATGACCATCTGAAGTGCCTGCAGACTTTTCTGGCCTGGCTGAGAAGCTCTGCCAGCCCTGGGTACCTGGTTAGGATTCTGGGTACCACCAGATTTAAGACGTGTGCTAGGCATGGTACATGCGTCAACTTACCCAGTCGTAGGGCGGAGAGAAGGTTGCTGCCATTATCACAGATTACCATTCCCAGCTCAAGCTGGCATGGTGTTAACCATCTCTGCACCTACCCCTGCAGAGCTGACAGAATTTCTGGCCCGGTGTGGCTCCTGTACCCTAAACAAACCAGCTCAAGCACAGTATGGCATCTTTTTGCTTGAGCCATTGCGTAGCCCCTGCCACTTAAACTCAGTTTAACTGCCACTTCACCAGAGACAGAGAAGGAGGAGGAAGAAGAGGGAGAGGTGGTGGTGGAGCAGACAGACCTCATACAAGCAGCTATATGGAGGTGTGGTGGATGAACAAGCTCCAGCACAGAGCCCCATCTTGGATCCCTCCCAGCTGCAATCAGAGTTACCCAGTGTGCCGTGAAGGAAATGTATTGGCCCTGTCCATGCTTGCTGGACCACGTGTCTAAAGTCACATGCACTTTGCTGCTGACTGCCTTTCCCAATGACTCTATAACATTGTCTTCCACGTGCTGGTATAGTGCTGGATTGGCCTTCCGTGAAAAGTAATGGCGTTTTGGAACATGCCACTGTGGTACAGCACATTCAGCAAATTCACGGAAGGGAGCAGAGTCCACCAGCTGGAAAGGCAGCAGCTGCAATGTGAGTAATTTTGCTAAGCTGGCATTTAGACGCTGTGCTTGGGGATGGTTGGGACTATATTTTTTCTTATGCTGCAGCAGCTGGGGCAACGTAATCCGACTGAGTAAATCTTCAGCTCATGGGATGCTGTCACATTGTGAGGAAGGACCTGGTACATCCATTAGTGTAGCATCATCCCAGTCAGTGGAGGTTGGAATCAATGACATGGCAGGACATATAGTGGGGGTAGAGACAGGTGAGGAGGAGGACCTACGCAAAGTTTTGTGCCAACGGGATGCGTGGCAGGTGGTCATATGTCGCCACAGGCACGTGGTACCCAAGCGTCCGGTGTCTTTCCCACGCTTGAGCCTCATCTGACATAGATTACAAATAGCACCGGTGGGGTCTGCTGCACATTTCTTAAAGAACTCCCAGACAGCAGAGTTCCTGGATGTGTGCTTTGAGACAACAGCACTCTGCACCTGAGCAGCGCTGACATCTGATGCCTTGGACTGGCTAGTGCTACCGTTGGTCATAGAGGACGTTGTGCCTCGTGTTTGTTGTGCGTCCTCCTCCTCCTCCTCACTTGACTCCTCTGTTCAATCAGGCACCCAGGTGGAGTCAGTGACCTCATCATCATTGTCATCACCCCCTATCTCCTCGTCATTGGAGCCAACTTGGCAGTATGCTGCAGCTGCTGGGGCAACATGAGTGCCAGTTATTTGTGTGTCACTGGCACCCCCTTCCTCTAGGTTCATTATATTCCCTTCCTCAACCACAGAGATTGAATCAGAGCACTGTAGTTGCTGCGCATCCTCAAGCAGCATGTCACTGTCATTGTAGTCAAACAATTCAGCTGACTCCTCCGTGTGTGATAGTGAGGCTACGGCAGGAGTAGCTGTGGATGTGGAGGCTGCATTAGATGCTTTGGCAGCTGAGGTGAACTGTAAAGCACTACAAGCCTGGCTGGCAGAGAACTTGGAGGATGAGGATGGCCTGGTTAGCCAATCCACCAAATCCTTTGTATGTTGCTGCTGCTTAAGACGGCCAGCACCAGTTAGAAAGGACAAGCGTGCCCCTGCAGAGGATGCACCACGTCCACCACGACCAGAGGCACAGCCTCCCGACACAGGGGCTGCTTGCCCTCTTATCTGCGTCTGGGAGTGTCTGCCTGTCCTTTTTGTTCTCTCAGACATGGTGAGTGATATATAGATTAAATATATACAGAACTCTGATTCAACTCTGGTATAAAGATTAAAGATTTACAGAACTCTGGTATAACTCAGTGAGACACCCTGATAGCTGGCAGCCAGTAACAAGACACAGATTACAATTCCCAGAAACCTCCTATAAATCAGTGAGACCCCCTGATGGGTGGCAGTGAGAACACACAGATTAGAACAATTCCCAAATATTTTGTAGAAATTACTGATCCCCCAAAATACTGGGTGGCAGTGAGAACACACGGATTAGAACAATTCCCAAATATTTTGTAGAAATTACTGACCTCCAAAATACTGGGTGGCAGTGAGAACACACGGATTAGAACAATTCCCAAATATTTTGTAGAAATTACTGTCCCCCAAAATACTGGGTGGCAGTGAGAACACACGGATTAGAACAATTCCCAAATGTTTTGTAGAAATTACTGACCCCCCAAAATACTGGGTGGCAGTGAGAACACATGGATTAGAACAATTCCCAAATATTTTGTAGAAATTACTGACCCCCCAAAATAATACTGGGTGGCAGTGAGAACACATGGATTAGAACAATTCCCAAATATTTTGTAGAAATTACTGACCCCCTAAAATACTGGGTGGCAGTGAGAACACACGGATTAGAACAATTCACAAATATTTTTTAGAAATTACTGACCTCCAAAATACTGGGTGGCAGTGAGAACACACGGATTAGAACAATTCCCAAATATTTTGTAGAAATTACTGACCCCCCAAAATAATACTGGTTGACAGTGAGAACACACGGATTAGAACAATTCCCAAATATTTTGTAGAAATTACTAGCCCCCCCAAAATACTGGGTGGCAGTGAGAACACACGGATTAGAACAATTCCCAAATATTTTGTAGAAATTACTGACCCCCCAAAATACTGGGTGGCAGTGAGAACACACGTATTAGAACAATTCCCAAATATTTTGTAGAAATTACTGACCCCCCCAAAATACTGGGTGGCAGTGAGAACACACGGATTAGAACAATTCCCAAATATTTTGTAGAAATTACTGACCCCCCAAAATACTGGGTGGCAGTGAGAACACACGGATTAGAACAATTCCCAAATATTTTGTAGAAATTACTGACCCCCCAAAATACTGGGTGGCAGTGAGAACACACGGATTAGAACAATTCCCAAATATTTTGTAGAAATTACTGACTCCCAAAATACTGGGTGGCAGTGAGAACACACGGATTAGAACAATTCCCAAATATTTTGTAGAAATTACTGACCCCCCAAAATACTGGGTGGCAGTGAGAACACACAGATTAGAACAGTTCCCAGAAATATTGTAGAAATGAGACCCCCCCAGTGGCTGGTGGCAGACTGGCAGTGAGAACACACACTAACACAAGAACAATCTCCTCTCAAACACGTGCTGAAGCGCTGTGTGAAGCCTTATATAGTGTGCTGCGGGATTTAGCTCTGTGAGCCCATGATTGGGCAAAATTTGCCCAATCTGGACTCTGAGCTGTGATTGGCATAGTCTTGAATCTGTCTTGCACCTGACCTGTGGTCAGGTGCAAGGCTATAGCCAATTACAAGCTTCAGGCCAGTAGAAAAGTGCATTGTGGTCCATTGTGGTGCATTGTGGGTGAACATGCGGCGAACCCGCGGAAATGTTCGTAGTTCGCGAACATGCGAACAGGCGATGTTCGAATCGAACTCCGAACCGATCGAACCGAACAGCTCATCCCTACTAACCACATACCTAGATATTTGAGAGAAATGACTGTGGTCAACGTGTCATTTGATTTTGTCCAGACACCTAGCTGGGGATTTTGCAATTTATGTAGTTTCGGTGCTGTTCCAAAGAGCATCATTACAGTTTTGTCAGCATTTAGAAAACGTTTGTTATCTGCAATCCACTTTTCTACCTCTGGGAATTGTCCTTGCTGCAAGGCCTCCAGCTGCGGGAGATTTGGTTTGCTGGTATAGATTATAGTGTCTTCTGCGTACATGTGTACAGTTGAG
Organism: Leptobrachium leishanense; assembly: GCA_009667805.1. Lineage (NCBI taxonomy): Eukaryota > Metazoa > Chordata > Amphibia > Anura > Megophryidae > Leptobrachium > Leptobrachium leishanense. The sequence goes on along the minus strand of CM019063.1, from coordinate 295,727,816 downwards.
GCTTTGCAGATGTTGGACAGATCATTTATGAAAATAGTGAATAGCAGGGGGCCGAGTATCTAGCCTTGGGGTACATCGCACGTAAATGGAAGGGGGAGGGAAGTGCTGTCAGAAATGGACACATATTGTGACTGATCAGACATGTATGATTGAAACCAGTTTAGTGCCACTCAAACATATGCACTCAGGGGAGGATCAGGTCACTAGTGAATGTTGGATCTTCAAGGTATCTCCCCATGTATCAGGACAGATTAACCAAAAGTAGTCATCAAAACATGTGAACCTACACTATGCCTGGAAATGTTCCTGTCAATTGTGGTACTTTAGAGCTATTCTCTGTACCTGTTTTGGCTATACCTCAACTTTATAGCATGAGTTGCCAAAATATATCATGCCAAAAAATGTTTTGTGACTTGTCATAGGTTGCATGACAAAATTCTATTTATGATGCAAGGTTGTTATGGTTGTGTGATAGGTAAACAGGTGACAGCCTCAATGCAGATGATAAAAGTCAGAATCTCAGGAATCAGCATGTCTGAAAATGTAAAAGTTCAGGTTATTTACCAAGAGATATGGGGAATAAACAGGACATAAAGGGCACTATCACCTGGTGTGAGCTAACCCTAGCGTCAACATGTTTTTGCGTTAGCGCCAGGTAAATTCAGTCTAGCGCTGGACCAACAGATAGTTTGCCTCTCGCTACAAAAGGCGAAAATCACTTTGCGTGCATTAATCTGCGAATCGTAGCGCAAGCTTACTGTTTTTTCCGCATCCTATATTTGATATGGGATATGGGGTGCGCTAGAGATCACTTGCGCTGTTGTAACCAATAGGTCATTTGGTTCCGGCGCTAATTTCTACACGTACGCTAATCGAAAAAATTTACCTACTGCTCAACCCCGGTTTTAACTGACGGAAAAGGAGAAAATAAAAAGGGAAAAAATTTTAAAAGGTCCCTGCCCAAAATAAACAGGCAGGCAAATGAAAAGAATACAGCACAGGTGTTCTCTTGGCTTGCTGGATGTAGTTTACATGAAAAAGATGCATTGTATAGGAAAACCGCTGTGACGGAAGCCCATAGGATTCAATGTAAATAATATTATTGTTTGTATTTTATTTTTAATTCAACCATTTATTTTTTTAATCCACAGCAAAAAGCCTTTATATTTATTGAATTTTTAGAATGTATTAGATATTTTTCTGAATTTTTTAGGTGAAATTTGGGGTTCCGATTTTGATAGTTTTTATATCTCTGGAACGTTTATTTTTTTTTTCTCTTCTTGGCTGGCTGCAGGCATATAATAAGAAACCTGAAACTATCAAGTCTCATATGGTGGCATAGTGGCTTAAAAGACTAATGCAATGTGTTAGTACAAAAGCGATTTTAGGATTGATTCCCAACAGAGCCATTTTCTAAGAACTTTATTTAGGGTAAAACAAGCAAATATAGAAAAATAATAGGCATCGTTCACATACAGTCAAGTCTCGAGATACCCAGTTTTTCATTTATGAGTAAGAAAACATAAAACCGAAAAAGAAACAAAAAAATAAATAAGGAAAGTAAAAAAACAAAGACTCAAGAAAGAAAGGAATAGCCAATAAGATGCGACTATTATTCCGTGATCATGCGCAAGCATGTTGACATAGCTTTAATCCAAGAAACGAGGTTGCCCAGGACTGATCTAATCAACAGAGCCATTTTAAAATTTTATTTTATTTTTTTAACAACTTCCTATGCCTTATATATTTATAATGCCGCTATTATTTTTATAAGATTGTATAATGAATAGTAGTAGCATTATAATAATATTGTGATTATTAAGCAAATAAAACAAAGCTTGTTAAAGGTATTTAATAATAATATTATTATTATTATAATTTTACTATTATTCATAATACAAGCTTATAATAATAATAATAGCGGCATTATAAATATATACTATATAAGGCATTTGAAGATGTTTAAAAAAAGACAAAAAAAATTACAATCAGCCCTGTTGGGAATCGATCCTACGATCTCATTGGTATTAACACAGTGCATTATCTTGTTGAGCTATTGTGCTGCCATATGGGGATGTTTCCCAATACAATGCATCTTTTCACATTTCCCCTGCACATGGAGGTTTTCCTATGCAATGCATCTTTCATGTTTCCCTTGCACATGGAGGTTTTCCTATACAATGCATCTTTTCATGTTTTTCGCAGCATGCCGGTTTAACTATAGAATGCATCTTTTCATGTTTCCCAAAGCACAGCGGTTTCCCTATACAATGCATTAGCGCTGATTCTGAGCCCAGGTCTTAGCGTTTCCTTAGAGTGCGCTAAACGACCTTGTATATGGACTACCACGGACAAGGTGACTTGTTTGTGGGTTGTCACTCGCTACCAGGGCCGACGCTAATGTAAGGCAGCACAGGCGGCCGCCTTACTGTCCTGGCCTGCTGCCAGTTTGAGGGGCGGAGAAATCAGATTTGCGGCGGCGCTGCAGTGTGTGTGTCTGTCTCAGTCCCATCCCACGTTCTTAACACGAGCAGGCACACTGTGTAATTTGGCGCCGCCCCCACACGTGATCCACATAGCCCAGGAAAACAACTGCAGGAGGAGCCACCAGCCCGCGTGCTTTCACTCTGCTGCAATGGAGGAGCGAGGCAGAGAGGAGATTTATTACCAGGTGTGAATAAACTAATGGGAGGGGGGTGTAGATTAATGTACTGGGGGGGGCTTTAAATTGCTGCACTGGGTCTGGGGGCTGTAAATTGCTATACTAGGGGGGCTGTAAATTGCTATACTGGGGGGGCTGTAAATTGCTATACTGGGTCTGGGGGCTGTAAATAGATATACTGGGGGGCTGTAAATTGCTATACTGGGTCTGGGGGCTGTAAATGGATATACTGGGTCTGGGGGCTGTAAATAGATATACTGGGGGGCTGTAAATTGAAATACTGGGTCTGGGGGCTGTAAATAGATATACTGGGGGGCTGTAAATGGATATACTGGGTCTGGGGCTGTAAATAGATATACTGGGGGGGCTGTAAATTGCTATACTGGGTCTGGGGGCTGTAAATTGATATACTGGGGGGCTGTAAATTGCTATACTGGGTCTGGGGGCTGTAAATGGATATACTGGGTCTGGGGGCTGTAAATTGATATACTGGGTCTGGGGGCTGTAAATAGATATACGGGGGGGCTGTAAATTGCTATACTGGGTCTGGGGGCTGTAAAGAGATATACTGGGGGGGCTGTAAATTGCTATACTGGGTCTGGGGGCTGTAAATGGATATACTGGGTCTGGGGCTGTAAATAGATATACTGGGGGGGCTGTAAATTGCTATACTGGGTCTGGGGGCTGTAAATTGATATACTGGGGGGGCTGTAAATTGCTATACTGGGTCTGGGGGCTGTAAATGGATATACTGGGTCTGGGGGCTGTAAATAGATATACTGGGGGGGCTGTAAATTGCTATACTGGGTCTGGGGGCTGTAAATTGATATACTGGGTCTGGGGGCTGTAAATGGATATACTGGGTCTGGGGGCTGTAAATAGATATACTGGGAGAGCTGTAAATTGCTATACTGGGTCTGGGGGCTGTAAATAGATATACTGGGGGGCTGTAAATTGATATACTGGGGTCTGGGGCTGTAAACTGATTTACTGGGGGTGTAAATTGCTATGCTGGTGGGTGTAAAATCATGTACTGGGGTGTAAAATGATATGCAGGGGGTTTGAATAAACTGATATTGGTACATTACCTTTTTTTATTGCTGTGGAGCTCTGTTATACACTCATTCACACTGCACATTACTGTGAGTTTTATTGCTGTGGATTCTGTGATACGCTCATACACACTGCACATTACTATGAGTTTTATTGTTGTGGAGCTCTGTGATACGCTCATGCACACTGCACATTACTGTGAGTTTTATTGCTGTGGAGCTCTGTTATACACTCATTCACACTGCACATTACTGTGAGTTTTATTGCTGTGGATTCTGTGATACGCTCATACACACCGCACATTACTGTGAGTTTTATTACTGTGGAGCTCTGTGATACGCTTTTACACACTGCACATTACTATGAGTTTTATTGCTGTGGAGCTCTGTGATACGCTTTTACACACTGCACATTACTGGAAGGTTTATTGAAGTGAGCTCTGTAATTTGCAGTGTGTATAAGTACATCAATAAGGTAGACGTATCTTATAAACCTGAATTGCTCCTGGTGAGGGTATAAATTAAACCCACCAGTTTCTCTCATGGCTGAGAAGCCGCATGAGGACATGTGGTTGCTTAGAAAGCAGCTTTTGGTTTCATTAGGAAGGACTAGCCTGACCCAGAGGTGTCGTGATGCGGCAGAAGAGCTTACACTTTAATGACCATTCAAATAAACCAAAACCTCTGTGTTTTGTTTAACATGGAGCTACAGGGGTGAGCAGGGCTGGACTGGGACAGAAAATCAGCCCTGGATGTCATCCAGACCGGCCCAATTTAATTATGCAAATACGCACAAATATAGTATATAATCCAACTGGATCGCTCAACCAATCGCTCTACAGATACTGGAGTTGCTGCAGAGCGATTGGGTAAAGCACCGCAGTGGCACTGAGGTCAAGTGTGCACCATGCCTTAAGGTGAGGCGGATGCGCAGAGGGTCTCACCTGCACGGTGGCCGCAATATGAGACTGCGTCTGTTTTACAGTGTGGAAGTTCTCACCTCACCCATTAAGGGCAGCGCGAGCCACGCGGTGAACCAGCATTCACACTGGCCCACAGAGCCATCGGCCCACCGGGAATCTCCCTGTAGTCCCTATGGCCAGTACATGCCTGGGGGTGAGCGCAAATGACAACTTATTTTCTTGGTATGTTTTAGAGATTATTATGCATCTCAATGCTGATTGACATGGCATGGTAGGGATGGGGGGGGGCACCAAAACGCACCTTCGCCTGAGTAGACAAAAATGCTTGCACCGGCCCTGCTCGCTACCTTTTAGTGTTAGATTTTTCATGTAGTGTTGGCGTTTTAGCTCACACCAGGCGATAGAGCTCAGAGTATGCAGGGAGAAACAAAAGGCAATACTAATAACAAAGGAGAAGGTAGGGAACAGGAACAGGCAGGTCAAAGCAGCAATCAGCAGGACTATACAGGGAACATGGCTTCAGTCAGAATACAAAGCACACTTTGTCTAAGCTGCAGAAGCCCTGAGACATAGGGGCTTTACTATACCCTAAATAGGGTATGAGCCAGCACATCAAGAGCAACAAAAAAGAACAGCAATGAAATGAGCACAGTTCCCAAGGGCATGAAAGATGTTGACATGCATACGGAAAGATCAAAAGAAGAGTTAAGTTCTTAAAAAGCCGGCCTGAGCACAGATCCTTTTGACCTTCCTCTGTACCCTGATCAAGGTACATGACAAAGGTGCTTGGAATTGCCTCTGGTTTAGAGGTGAAACATCAGAAGATTATGAGAGGACAGTCTGGTTTTTAATACCATATATTACCATATTTAATTTTTATGTGCAGCAAGTGAGTCCGTGGATTTTTCTAAACAAGCGCTGATCATTTATTTATTATTCCTTGCTTCATGATAAAGCAAATTAGAATTTATAACTCCTGAAGGACTTGATTTCAATTGTTTCTGTGAGTATGAGTCTTCAGATTTTCTCACAGAGGGGCAACGAGATGCCATTGACTGTCTGATGCTTATCCAACATTTGCCATTTTTCTCTGAGTTCTGAGACACCCAGAGACTAAGTAGAGTAGGCCCTTGTGTGTCATTTGCTTGAATCGAAATTTCAATGAAAATTGATCTTTCACTAAAATACCAGTGCAGTATACAATGGTGTGTATATGCAGGTGTTTTTTTTAAAGAAGGATTCTATCTCTAATAATAACTCAGGAGTGACAGTAATGCTTTAAATTAAATCTGTATCCAACCATTAGAGGAAATGTTACATTTTTTAGATTGGCTTTCCTCTTTAAATCAGCTGATCTCATAGCAACTTTGGAAACAGGAGATCTTGAGAGAGAATGAACAAAATCATTATCACACAGTTGATTCGTTGTCATATGGCAGCTGTGCTCGAATGAATTTACCCTAAAGGCAGGTTTCACCCCAATTAGAATAAGCTATAATCTTTCTTGAGGAGTAATAACTGTGTATTTAAAGTATGAAAAAATGCCTAAATATCAATAAAATAGCTAAAGTTTGTAATAACGATGATAGACTGGAGTTTTCCACTGAGACAGATTCTCAAATGCAGTGATGTATCACCACAATATGCTTCAGGATAAAGCAGTTTTATGGCTTTCTCCAGCCATCGACAGAGAGATGAACCGTCTGCTAAATTACATATCTTATCTCTGATACCGTCAATTGTACATGGCAGCACGGCTGCACGGTAGACTCCTTCTTTGAAAACATATAATTATTTTAAAAATGTTGGATGACAACAACAGGATAATGTGTGCGATATACCCAGAAGATAGTGGTATAGAAATTATATATAAATATATGTTTATATATACAGTATATATATATATATATATATATATATTAGTTGTGTGTGATGTGTTATTCTTATATTTGTAGAAGACAAAAATCCTAAGCAGCTCTCTTCGTGCACCATAAATAACAAAAAAATAAATTACAGAGGTGGAAACATCTAAATGTCCTCCTGTGGATTTCAGTTACTGCTGACTGCTTGGCAGTGGACCTGTGTTTGTCAGAAGAGAAACTATCACTTACCGTTGTTTTGAATTAATGATATAAAATGCAGCTTGAGCTATGCTATAAAATACCATGCCAAATTTACTCTCCTTTTTCCAGAAGAAAAAGCTCCCCAGTTAAATGTATGTATTATAGACAATAAGACATATTTACAAAGAACAGATTTATGAGAATCTGAAATGAGCACTGGCTTGCAGTGCAAAGATTTTACTATTCATATGTGTATTAAATAACACATGCTAAAAACTCGAGCACATATTTAAGAGAATGAAAGTGGAAATATACATTACTCATGATCATTTTTTTCAAAATAAGTTTTTTTCTCACTTATGAAATCTCGGTCTATACATAGCTCTGGGATTCTAGTTTTTTTTTTTTTTTTTTGTGAAAGGATTTTACCAAGAAGGATACATTGAGATTTCTCTCATTTTCAAGTATGTCCTGGGTGGCGAGTATGTACCGTTAGGTGTCTTGCCAAGGACACTTACTGGAGAGGTTGCTCGCTGGGATCGAACCCATGACTCCACAGGCTCTCTCCATGCAGAGCAGTGACATTACCTCTACTCCACCCAGCCGGTACAAATTAGTTATAATGAATATTTATTTTGCTTTGTGAGTTTATGTCACAGATACATAAAATCCTGAATTTATAGCTCATCTTTTCACCTTTATCCATATCAAGACTTTCATATACTGTAATCAGGTGACCTCTTAGTGTACTGCGACTCTATCCCTCTTACACACCAATCATGACGTAATGATGGTGCACCATAATTTTGAAGGAGGGAGATGTTCTTCATTCAATTATACTATAGTGAAGAATTGCATGAGGTCTAGGTCTCTGGCAAGATTACCAGAATTATTACTCCTGTTAGATACTAGGCTAATTGTTCCATTATATTGTATCCTATGTCATGGTTGTATACATTGCTGTCAGGCTTTTTGATGGTAATGGTATAGTAAAGGATCATTTGAGTGACCTCTCATTCATTTTCTATAATATCTACATAATATTAGAGGAAGATAAGGTAAGAGCGGGATTTCGTCTTTGTGGACCTGTTGCAATGTATTGTGTCTTGTTGTAAGATCTCATCCCTAGTCAACTGGCACTCCATAGGCAGATAGTAAAAAATGGGACCCTTTACCAATGTGTTATATTGATCATAATGCAAAAATAATATTCCATGCCCTTGTCATCATCAGCAATGAAGCTGAGAGGCTGGGATATTTACTAAGGAATGCTATTCCTTGTTTTAAAAATGGATTTAGCCTATGAGAGAGCTCCAGAGATGAATCCTCTCACATTGGCTGAAGTATTTGGCCATGAGAAGTCAATTTGGCCAATCAGAGAATAAAGAGCCCAACTGGCCAATTGATTTCACTGAAAATATCTTTTACATCCTCTCTGATTAGTTTGATGTATTTTGGCCATACGAAATGAATTGGGCCAACCAGAGAAGCATGCTTTCACAATGGATTGGCTGGACGCTGACTTGAGTGTCCAGCCTCCAGCCAGCCACATGACATCTGCAGCTTGAAAGGTAGGTGGGTTTTGTTTAATAAACTCTGCAGATCAAAAGGAAGAAGACCCTACAGTATCCCTGTATCGGTGTAGGGTAATTTTCACAGAGTTTGTAAAATCAAGACATTAAGAGGACAAAAGAAATCTGCAGCCGGTTATGAAACACATACAAGACAGAAATTTAAAAAGAGAGAGAGCGAGAGAAGACAAGAATGGATAAAATGTATTTTATTGCAAGTTTTTGCTTCCTATTCTATAAATCATACAACTTCCATAAAATTCATTGTCAGCAATACATAGAAAATCACAGTTTACCTGCTGGCTCTATTTACACATATGGATGAAATGTCTGGGACTTGCCCCTAATGCAGGCAGACATATATTGAGCAATGAGATAGGATAATCACATAAGGAGAGTAAAACAGACAAGGTTTAAACCGTTATTCGCCACTGGATCGCAGGAACTTGAGAAACTACAACTTTTTATATATATATATATTAAAAAATGTGACATAGTGTATTAAGTGGAGAAGACATACCAGCGCGTGGAGCAGAAGTGCAAGTCAGAACCACCTTTGAGGCGCACTTTGAGATATTTACTCAACATTCAAAGTCACTAATAAAAATTGCGGGTAGGTACCTAGTGCCTACTTCCAGATTGCCCTTAGTTTAAAAAAATACAATCATAGGCAAGTGGAATTTTGTCAGCACCATTGAAGATTTCTGCTCTTTTGAGTTGTGTTTTGAAGATTTGCTGTTAAAGTGTGTAACTGTATTTTTAGCGTGAATTCTGAATTTGTTCAGCATATATCTGAAAATTTAATTCTGCTTTCCCATATATTTTTTTTATATTTCACTTAAGTAAATAATAAAACCTTAATATATATTCATATGAGTACAATGGCTCACACACTGGATTTTCCTCCCTCAACACTACTGTATAACTATTCCAACTCACATTTAACAGAAAATGAATGAGTCATCTACAGGACACCCTCTGCTACAATGGGCCATTACTGTATTACAAAAAAAATGCATTACCTTTTCTATGCACATAATATCAAAGACAAAGATTTTTTTTAAATTTTATTTCTATAGAAAAGTGAAATAATTACCTAAACATAATTTGGGTCAAATGTATACAGAATAAAAAAAACTATGCATACATTCTGCTATTAGAATAGGCAGGAAACAAATAGATGTGGATAAGATTTGATTTAAATCTTCTTATCCCTGGCCAAGTGTGACATAATCAACCACATATGCATTTTGACAGATTCACAGGAAAGTAATTAATTTGCAGTTTTGGTTAGTTTGATGATATCACAATTCGAACTGAGTAACAAAATGTAATACAAGCTCGTTGTTCACCTGGAGTTTGAGAAATCTCTCTGCATTCGGCATACAAATACAACAAAACAACTCTCTGTAGCTGCTCCGAAGAACAAATAATCTATGACGAGAGAGAAAGAGTTACAATGAATGCTGGATCAATAGGTTTCACGTGGTACATTTCATCGATTAAGAGCTTAATGTACCGATTCAGAACGGAAAGTTAATTATTTAACACTAGTTGTTCAGGTTGTCTTGCCATAAAGAGCAGAATGATAGAATGTTGAACTGCTACAAACAAAAAAGACACTGAGGCTCCTTGGTGTGTTAAGATGTGTAGTTTCATTGTGGGAATAGCTGAAGCACTGGAAAAAACATTATAAAAGACAAATGATCAGCATTGTAGACGCCTCTTGCAACTATACGACTGTGAGGAAGAAATGCTGATAATGGTCCTTCCATCGTGTACCGCCAAATTATTTTACATAACAAATTCAAAGCCTTTGGAGGAAATGTGAGATGGAAAAACGTCAAGAGAATAGAAGAGAAAAAATGGCTAATGTAAACAACCAGAATGAGTGGGTACCCATTCAATAGCTGGGGGGGGGGAAACTTTACACTTATGTCATTCTACTGATGTGAATGCAGTAAACATACTAATAATACAAAATAAAAAGACTATACATTTGGTCTGGAAATGCAGAAAGCAAGTTAACCGGGAAGTGCTTAACTTTAGCACACCTTTCCAAACCAGAGACATAATTTATTCAGCATATATGTTAAACCCTTTCTTCATTGTAAGCAACAATTTTGGATTGTCTTTATTGTCCCATCACATATGTTGACACTTTAGCTGCTGGATCCATCCCTGTGTGTGGTGAAATTAAACCTTCCATTTCCTGGTATTAGAGACTTCTTTCCTTGCTTCTGTTTTCTTTTCTTGTTTGAAAGCCGTCAGACAGCTACAAGACGATAATAGTCCAAAACAGAAGAAAACCAAGGCTGGGGTGAGGAACCCTGAGGCTTAGGCCCGAATTATTGCTGGTGAAGATAGGCTCTGGAGACTCATAAAGAGAATCATCTGCAAGAAACAAAACCCAAATTAATGCGAAAAAAAAGGAAATGCTTGTCAAGTCTGTCAACTTTTCAGGTTGCTTACATAGGTATCTGTTTAGCAAAAACATACTTTTGACTCGTTACCTTTCATGTCTTTGTAATAGTAAGTTGACTAGTGAAAATATGCCTGTTTTTATGTATGTTTCTCCTCTTTAAGGGATAATAATAATATTATGTATGAGTTAACTTGTTTATCTACATTGCATATTTGTCTTCTTTGTTGTCTCAAACATATTTGGCATCCAGGAAATACAATATACTATACAGTTATTTTAGAAGATCCATTGTTTACCCAATGTCTATGAAGCCTCTATTAGACTTATGCAATTCAGTTCGGACCAAAAATAAGTTTGACCGAATATCAGTGATTTGGAACTGAGGAAGCATTTGAAAGGGTTATAGGGGGGAAAACAGAGAGGTGTATAAAAATGTAAAGCGAGCATATAGAGGTAAGTATAGAAGGCAAATATCTCTGAAATTTCGAACCGATCCAAAAACAGTTTTTCCTACCAGTCCAATATTTTTAGATTAATCCAAATCTGAAATTTCTGTAATGCATTCAAATCTGAAATGTTTGGATTTGGAAATTTACCAATCCGAAGCAAATCAAAATTTTGACCCATGCACTTGTCTAGTTACCATACCTAAAACGAATATCAAATATATTTAAATTGTTACCAGGTATTTTGGTGACTACCGACATCACTCAAAAGCAATGAGTAACTAATAAGCAAACAAACAACAACTAGACAGTGCAAAAAATAAAATTACAAAACAATAGTGTAATCCTGTTATGGCAACTGGCCTATTATCACAACTAAATGCATTCATACACATAGATAATATAGTGCACATGTGAATGTAGGACATCATCAACACCTGAAGACAACTTTGACAAAATCCAAGCAGAAAAGTAACCATTGGCGCCAGCAAAAAAGAGACCGTCGGGATGTAGGTAGAACAGATTAGGAACACTTTCCATTAAGTATTGGAATGGAAAAAGTATTATACCAAAATTAACACAATTACTCAATCTGTTTCATCCCTATTATCAGAACATCTTTGTGAATGTTCTGATTAATAAAAAGCTACAGACAATTAAGAAATTTGCACCATAATCTGTCGAATTAAAAAAGAAAATTAAAAAGGTTTCAGTCATTTGCAAAAAGTGAACATCCTGGCTGAATGATTTCAGAATGATTTCTTTGTTGATTACTTCACAAGCACAAAGTTACTGTGAAGACATGACAGGCATACTTTAGGATGTCTTCAAATCACAAAATCTTCACGTAATCAGTCAATTCTGAATGACTAAAAGTATGTTTTTGCAGGCCTCACTTTGGCAAAAAATATTAAAAACTAGATATATTTATATATTTCTGTAACTACAATAATGGGTATTTTATTGGATGGTACACATCAGGCTTACCAAAGCTCTAGCGCAATATGTATGTATGTGCGTTTGCTTCATTTAAACTGAGATGTGTATAGTGAGTGTGTTTGTGTCATTTGTGTCAAACAGAGCTGGTAAACTGCTACAAATGAGACACCGGCATCTCCAATCAATCTGTCAAAAAGCATTGTTTGAAGAAAGCTGAAATTGTTATCTGTCATGAAAAAATTACCTGGTGTCACTTCATAGGGAAAGACAAACCATGTAAATAAAAATGGCATCTCGCAGAAATAAAAAAATACAAAAAAGTCATTTTAAAAAAAAGTCAAAACCTTACTGTTTTAGAGCAGCCTATTTTTTTTAGTACAAATAATTTATTTCATATTCCAAAAAATGTAACTTGTTTTTAAGAAATGCAAGAAAAAATTACCTTTCAGTACAAAACAGCAAGATGCCTATCATTTAGATTTGTTAAAATAAACAGAAATCCATAGTCATCATTCATTGCAGGACAAACTATTACAAAAAGTGAAAGGCAAAGGTGGGTTGGAGGCAACTGGACCAACAGAGGGAAAATTATAGTCTCTTTATAAACAAAAATGGTCCTTAAAACAATTTTAAGAACAATATAAGTAAGGGAAGGTTCAGGTGATGGATGATGTTTTGAATGGGAGGTAGAGTTGCTGGTCCAACAGTTGAGTTTAACAATTTGAACACTTGAAGAAGTGGAGGCTCTTCTACCTGATTGAATTAGGGCTAGGGATATGGGTTCTTAATGCAATCAGCATCCTAGGGAATAAAGTTGTCTTGGAAATAAAGGAGACATATGGCTGGGATGTTATGTTACTGCCAAAATAGGTAAATTTCAGAGAGGGTTCATTAAGGACACTAGGCTATCAGTGGTGCCCTACTCAACCTTTCCTAAGAGCACACTAATATCATAGTGCTAAAGTATAAAACCAGTAATTTCCTCTTCATAATACACATCCTGTGATAGCTATAAAATTAGTATATGCTGGTCATATGAGGAACTCTCAAAATAAGGGGAGAACTATTTCCCCTTAATATTTCATTCATAGTTAATTGTGAGTATATTTCGTAACATTTGTAATATAGACACTATAGGGGTTATTCAGAGAGCACTGAAATGTCACCGACATTTCGGTGCTCTCCCATAAGCCGCACTTCGGTGAGTAAAATTTGTCAACCCTGCGGTGAATTCAGCATTCAATGCAGGGTCCCAAAGTGTGACAAATCGACCCACCAAACACATCTTCAAACCGCCGCAGAACTGTCGAATCGAAAAACCACCGCAAAACCACTGAACGAATCGAAAAACTGGTGAATCGATCTGAAATACTGCCGCATCGATCCGAAAAGCCTCAGACCACCAGAAAACCGCCAAATCTATCCCATAACCGTCAAAAAATCGCCAAATACATCCGACAATTCCCCGAATAGATTGCTGAATAGGTCCGGAAAAAGCAGACCAGCCACCAAACGGGGGGGGGGGGGGAACAAATACTGCAACGTTTAAATTGCATTTAAAAAAAAAACTACTGCATGAAAATGCATGGAAATAATATATAAGGTACTATGAATAATAATAAAAAGGTCTGTTACAGAAAAAACCCCTGCCATTTTAAGAAAATCAGGGGGAAAAAATTCTCAGAAAAAATCCAGAGAAATACCTAAAAAATCCTAAAAAATAAATAAAGAGACTTTTTTCTGCAATTAAAAGAATAAACGATTGAATAAATATATAAGCTAAACAGGGTCTTTTTTTACATTAAGACCCATGGGATTCGCCTGCTTAAATGAAAGCACCGAAAATCAGGGCATTTCACTGGCATGACTGCTTAAGCCTGAGGCCTTCCCAACCCATACCCCAATAACCCCTTCCCAACCCATACCCCAATAACCTGAATAAACACAAACACGTATATGTCAGTTGGAATGTGCATGGGCCACAGCTTTATTAAACCATATATATATAACCATGTATATATATAACCATCCCTTGCAGTGCTTACTCAAACTGCCCTATCGCTCCATGCAATAGGCATTACCAAACCATTGAGCTCGTCCCCGCAAGCGAGGTCCGTCTCCCCCCAGGCCTCACCCGATGGCGGCTAAAACCTCCATTAAGCACTGCTGTCCAGGGAAACCGCCAACCTTCAGCTGTGACACGACTTGATGAAATCCAAGGGTGGGTGGGCGGGTCTCACCTTGATGCACTTCTCACGTTGGCAGGAACAGAGGAAGAACCCTGCACCCATCACCAGCATATATAGTCCAGTTAAGCAACACTGTTGCAACCACTCCACCAATAACACCGTAGCTTTCCTTGACTGACAGGCCCATGCTTCCAACCGACCCCCCCCCCTTCCCCCTCCCTGAGGGGCCCCAGGGATTCTAAACCCTTCCAGATCTTTCCTTAACCTACAGGCCCAGGCCATCAGTCATGTCCCCCTTCCTGAAGGTCCAGGGGTTTCTTGACTGCTTAAGCCTGAGGCCTTCCCAACCCATACCCCAATAACCCCTTCCCAACCCATACCCCAATAACCTGAATAAACACAAACACGTATATGTCAGTTGGAATGTGCATGGGCCACAGCTTTATTAAACCATATATATATAACCATGTATATATATAACCATCCCTTGCAGTGCTTACTCAAACTGCCCTATCGCTCCATGCAATAGGCATTACCAAACCATTGAGCTCGTCCCCGCAAGCGAGGTCCGTCTCCCCCCAGGCCTCACCCGATGGCGGCTAAAACCTCCATTAAGCACTGCTGTCCAGGGAAACCGCCAACGCCAGGGGCCGCCTCAGCGTCCGCCCCTGCGCCCCCCCCGCAGACAGCGCCTCCTCTATGCCCGACTGCAGACCCTCCAGGAAAATATCCAACCCAATATCCGTGAGATGGACCCCATCCCCTCTAATGACATTCCTATTGTCCCCCTCCAGCCCCGTATGTCTAACTGACACTCCACCCAGATCACCCCCAAACCTCGATATCTCCCTGTTAACCCGCTTCCGAGCCTTGTCCATAGCCCTGGGAGCCGCAAATTCCTCCCAACTTGTGCGAGAGACTATCTCTGAAAACACCAGTGATAAACCCCGAAAAATGGTGAAACAACTGGCTAAGTCACGTTTCATCCTCCTAACCAAGTCTACCGATCGGACCACCCCAAGATCGTTTCCCCCTGCATGTACCACTAACCCACATCCCTAGCCGCTTGTCTAGCCAACACCCTGCATTGTCCAGCCACCTGGGCCCAATGCAAACCCTTGCTGCCAATCCACCGAATCGTAGCCAAGTCCAATCGTAGCCAAGTCCAATCGTAGCCAAGTCCTGTGGAAAACTCAGGTTCCAGCCAAGCGGCCGTTAGCAGCCCGCTTGGCCACCCAGTGTATAAACGAGTGTCCGATGATCCAAACAACATGTACCACGAACACCACATCCCTAGACGCTTGTCTAGCCAACACCCTGCGTTGTCCAGCCACCTGGGCCCAACGCAAACCCCTGCTGCCAATCCACCACCGAAACGTAGCCAAGTCCAATCGTAGCCAAGTCCTTTGGAAAACTCAGGTTCCAGCCAAGCGGCCGTTGTGCAGCCCGCTTGGCCACCCAGTGTATAAACGAGTGTCCGATGATCCAAACCATGTACCACTAACACCACATCCCTAGCCGCTTGTCTAGTCCACACCCTGCGTTGTCCAGCCACCTGGGCCCAACGCAAACCCTTGCAGCCAATCCACCGAAACGTAGCCAAGTCCAATCATAGCCAAGTCCTTTGGAAAACTCAGGTTCCTGCCAAGCGGCCGTTGTGCAGCCCGCTTGGCCACCCAGTGTATATACGAGTGTCCGATGATCCAAACAGTCGTCGGGGATGAACCTGTAATTATAAGAGGTTAGGGCGCACATAGGAATGACAACAATCCGATCGCCATCTACCCACACGCCTAATCATGTCGTCTGACGCACCCGCCTCCACCGCCATTGTCGCTGCGCCTATCCGAAAAGAATGCGGCGCGAACTGCTTCGGGACGTGCCCCAAAGATGCAATACAACGCTTAAATCAGGTCGACATACGCAAACAATACAACCCTGCGCTTCGGGAATCGCTCGCACCCGATAGCACAAGAAGCCAAGAAACCCTGTAGCCCCTTCCCAAAAGTGGGAGGAAGCGTTTTTCTTCAACTTCTCCTTCTTTTCCATGAACCGGTCAGGCCGTTTGGGACGGTCCACCGTCTCCCTATCCCCAGAAAGTAGTGTAAGCACATCCACATATTCGTTCTCCAAACCCTCTCCCGTAACCTGCAGTGACCCGCAACCCATTGGGGACAACTCGCCGGACCCATAAGAGATGCCCGCACCCCAACGTGAGACACCTCCCCAGCACCCACCGCTGAGACCCCAATTAACTTGCAGGCCCAGTCATTCCCCCTGACCCCGAAACCAACTGCGCCAGCCTCGGAAATCCCCTGCTGACCCGACCTGTGCCAAAACCGGCGCGGGCGCTGCCCCAGATGTGCACGCAGACGCGGGAACCCCAACCGCAGCAGAGCTAGGCGCAAGAACCGCCGCCGGTACCACGCTCCCCGAAACGACGTGTCCCGCCACACTCAGCGAAGACTTCCCCTTAGCCGCGTCCTCCGACCCATCCTGCCAGCGTCTAAGAGCAGCAACCAGGGCTTCTAGCAACCCCGTCGTTACACCACCAGCACCACCCGACGCATTAACCCCCGAAAGGCCGAGCGATCCAAACGCTGCACCCCCAAAATCCGACTCCCGTGCAGCCAGCAAGGGGATCCTCCCGGAGCCCCAGAATCACAGCCAAAGGTGATCCCAGCGATGGTCGCCCAGGAATAGCACCTCCACTGGTAACCGGCACCCTTCACCGACCTCCATCTCCTGCCACCAACCACCAAGACACTCCTCGGCTGAGAGCGTTGAGAATGTCCATTACGAATTGAAATACTCCATCCGATATCCCCTGCACCAGTACCGGTACGTCCCCAGCCACCGGGCTCCCTGCAACTGCTGCCGACGATCCTCCTCCGATGTCCAGCCGCACGATGGGCGCAGCCATGTTGCGGGCGGGCCGAACGCGCCGCGCCGCCCGAGACGCTGCATGCCTGCAACGAGTGGGAGGGAGCCTGGAGGCAGCCGCTGCCACTCTCGGCACTCTCCCCCGGCCGCCGGAAGTGAAGGACCTCCACGCGGGCTCCTCGAGAGCGACCTCCGTCGGCCATCTTACCTGGTCCGGGGGGGGGGGTGTGGTTCCTTCCAAACCCCCTTAAGTCCTTCCATCCCAGTCCCCTCGACCAACTCCTCCAGACTCCTCACGTAAAGACAGGGAAGAAAAACAGGCACCTGCACCATGTTCACCCTCCTCCGCACACTCAAACGCAGACCCCTGGGTGGCGTGTCCATGACGACCGCCCTTCACCCGATTGGGAACCGGCTGCATCCACTTCCTTCTATTGATATTAAACCGGGCTCCCCTATGCCCCGGGGGGGGGGCACTCGGGAGGGGCATTCTACCAATTTAGGCTAGACAGGGCCCTGGGAATGGCAAATCCGCAAGGACCCCACCTGGAACCCAGTAACCCTTAAGAACCACGAGAAAGTGGCTCGAATCACATCCACCCACAGAGCACCGCACCCACGGAACAACCCTCCAGACACCACCAAACCTCCCTAGTCCAAAGCCACTCCAGAGCCCCCCACCAGCACCCCCAACCAGAATGCACCTGCCAACATGCAACCCAATGACCATATCCGAATGCAATTGCAAACATTATCCAATGACCGTATACTGACTGCACCTGCAACCATGCCACACCGTGACCACACCGACTGGACTTGCGAACATGCAACACAGTGGCCCCACACAGAATGCGCCTGTAACGTGCAACACAATGACCATACCCGGAATGCACATGCAAACATGCAACAGTGACCCCACACAGATTGCACACGCAAACCTGCAACACCGTGACCTCACCCGAAATGCACACGCAAACCTGCAACACCGTGGCCACATACAGAAAGAGCCTGCACACATGCAACACAGTGACCATACACTGAATGCATCTGCAAGTATGCAACATCGTGACCACGCACAGCACGCCCGCGCAAAAGTCAACACAGTGACCATACCCGGAATGCACCCGCAAGCCTGCAACACAGTGGCCACACACAGAATGAGCCTGCAAACATGCAACACCGTGACCATACCCGGAATGCACATGCAACATAGTGACCACACACAGAATGCACACGCAAACATGCAACACCGTGACCACACCCGGAATGCACACGCAACCTGCAACACAGTGGCCATACAGCATGAGCCTGCAAACATGCAACACAGCGACCATACACTGAATGCATCTGCAAACATGCAACGCCGTGACCACGCACAGAACTTTTAAAACTCTCGGTTCCTAAGGGGTTAATGGGGTATTATGCTGCAGTAACCCTTATTGAAACCGCTAGTAAAATAAGCATTTTAGCAATTGAAACTGTTTACTACAATTATGTATTCAAACGTTTCCCGCACCTTATCTCCCTGGTTCACACGAAGGGATAAGAGTTTTTTTTTTTTTTTTTTTCTCTGCCCAGTGCCGGACCTCAGGGTACCGGACCCCAGGGTGCAGGAGCTCAGGGTGCAGAACCCCAGGGTGCAGGAGCTCAGGGCCTCAAGTTACAGGACCTCAGGGTGCACTCGCTAAAGGACACTGAAATTTCATTCAATGCACTGAATTGTGAAGTATTTGTCCGCCGGCACCTGCTGGGTAAAGCACAGAACAGGAGATGCAGAGGAACCATTCCCATGTGATCCCATTGCAGCCCGAATAATGAGCGGGAACATGGGAGACACAGGCAGCAGCACTAGCAGATATCAGACGGGTCTGTATGGCAACAGCCAGCCTTAGGGACCAGCCGCATGTGCTCGCATTGTATATTAGATTGTAAGCTCTTGAGCAGGTCCTCCACCTCCCGCTCCGCTTATGCAAGGTGTACGTCGCCCTGTCATTGCTTCACCCATTGTACAGCGCTACAGAACCTGTCGGCGCTCCTTAGACCAATAATTGTATCGGTGTATACACCTTACGCATATATATTTAAAATATATTGTGTTGAATAACCCCCAGGGTTTTCTTTGTAAGAGCCACCACGTTATTTGATCATTTGTGCCCCAGATCATTTTTTTTTATTTTTTTTTTATTTTTTTGATTACTAAACCTTCAATGCTGTGCAACTACTTATCCCACAGCGCTGCTATCTGGCTGCCTGAGCATTGTGGGATCTGCAGCCACAACACATGCAGGTCCTTAGAACAAAAACAGAAAATCAACAAAACCAATTGAATAAAAACCATCTGCCTTTCTCTTTAACCAAATCTAGTCACACACAGACAGACACACAGACACACCCTACACCTGCTTCTTGCTGGGGAGTGGGAATCCAGCAGCTCTGCCCCCTATAACAGCAGCACATGGCACAGCCTGCACTTCCTGTCACCCTCTCCCCTTACACACACAGAGGAAGCTCCCGGTCATGTGATCACACAGAGTGCTCCTCAAGTGTTCCAGCAGACATGTAGATGCCCCCCAGCCACCAAAACTTTCCCTCTCCTTTCTCTTTCACCAGAAACACCTGAAAAAACATGATCTCACCTTGATGCACTTCTCACGTTGGCAGGAACAGAGGAAGAACCCTGCACCCATCACCAGCATATATAGTCCAGTTAAGCAACACTGTTGCAACCACTCCACCAATAACACCGTAGCTTTCCTTGACTGACAGGCCCATGCTTCCAACCGACCCCCCCCCCTTCCCCCTCCCTGAGGGGCCCCAGGGATTCTAAACCCTTCCAGATCTTTCCTTAACCTACAGGCCCAGGCCATCAGTCATGTCCCCCTTCCTGAAGGTCCAGGGGTTTCTTTTCGGTGCAGTTCAGCGTTCTCTTTATAGATTAACCATTATTTCTCTATAAGGATTTCACTGCTGCCAAAGGTCATTGAATTTTGCTGGCAAATTGACACTATTTGGCTAATTGACAGTTTTTTGAATAGCCAAATGGCCACAAAATTGCACCGTGCCTGGAAAGTCAACAATTCCGTGGCCAATTCATTGTTCTTTGAATAACCCCTTATGTAAAAATGCTGAATATACACTATATTGCCAAAAGTATTCGCTCACCCATCCAAATAATCAGAATCGGGCGTTCTAATCACTTCCATGGCCACAGGTATAAAAAAATCAAGCACCTAGGCATTCAGACTGTTTTTACAAACATTTGTGAAAGAATGGGTCGCTCTCAGGAGCTCAGTGAATTCCAGCGTGGAACTGTGATAGGACGCCACCTATGCAACAAATCCAGTTGTGAAATTTCCATGCTCCTAAATATTCCACAGTCAACTGTCAGCTGTATTATAAGAACATGAAAGTGTTTGGGAACAACAGCAACTCAGCCACGAAGTGGTAGGCCACGTAAACTGATGGAGCGGGGTCAGCGGATGTTGAGGCGCATAGTGCGAAAAGGTCGCCAACTTTCTGCAGAGTCAATCACTATAGACCTCCAAACGTCATGTGTGCTTCAGATTAGCTCAAGAACAGTGCGCAGAGAGCGTCATGGAATGGGTTTCCATAGCTGAGCAGCTGCATCCAAGCCATACACCACCAAGTGCAATGCAAAGCATCAGATGCAGTGGTGTAGAGCACGCCGCCACTTGACTCTAGAGCAGTGGAGACGCGTTCTCTGGAGTGACGAATTGCGCTTTTCCATCTGGCAATCTGATGGACGAGTCTGGGTTTGGCGGTTGCCAGGAGAACGGTACTTGTCTGACTGCATTGTGCCAAGTGTAAAGTTTGGTGGAGGGGGGATTATGGTGTGGGGTTGTTTTTCAGGAGCTGGACTTGGCCCCTTAGTTCCAGTGAAAGGAACTCTGAATGCTTCAGCATACCGAGACATTTTGGACAATTCTATGCTCCCAACTTTGTGGGAACAGTTTGGAGCTGGCCCCTTTCTCTTCCAACATGACTGTGCACCAGTGCACAAAGCAAGGTCCATAAAGAAATGGATGACAGAGTCTGGTGTGATGAACTTGATTGGCCTGCACAGAGTCCTGACCTCAACCCGATAGAACACCTCTGGGATGAATTAGAGCGGAGACTGAGAGCCAGGCCTTCTCGTCCAACATCAGTGTGTGACCTCACAAATGCGCTTCTGGAAGAATGGTCAAAAATTCCCATAAACACACTCCTAAACCTTGTGGACAGCCTTCCCAGAAGAGTTGAAGCTGTTATAGCTGCAAAGGGTGGACCAACGTCATATTGAACCCTATGGATTAGGAATGGGATATCACTTAAGTTCATATGCGAGTCAAGGCAGGTGAGCGAATACTTTTGGCAATTTACAGGGTAATTCAAAGAGATCCAAATGGCTGGAGAAAGGTAACCGAACGCTGAAAATCAGCGTTCGGTTACCTTTCTTGGCCATTCGGCTATCCAGAGAGCAGGCAATTCGCCAAATCCTGGCGAATTGCCTGCACATACGGTGCCTGTTGTTTGGTTTGCGGCCGCCTTTCCCTGCAATTCGGGGACCCTGTGGTGCTTGCTGAATAAACTGCAGGGTCGCCGAAATGGGATCGGCAAAACAAGCCGAATTGAAGAGAACGAAAAGTCACCGAACGTGCGGTGACTTTTCGATTCTCTTTGAATTACCCTGATAGTGTATGTGCATGTACTAAAGGGAAACATGGTTATACAATATGTTGCTCTAGTTCCAACATACTGCAATGCTGTGAGAAATATACATTATGCACTTTTTGTCTTAGATCATTTGTACACAGCTTGTGACACAAGTTTTCATACTGGTAATCAAATCTTCTGAGAGTGGCAGTGCAACAAGTCCCATATAAGCACACTGAGGTTGCCAAATTGCATTGGACTTTTCATCTTGGTCAGCTCAGCCTCTCATTAACACACTCCATCATAACATTTATTAAAGACGCCTAATGTAATGCCTTACTATTAATAATAAACATAAATAAACACAATAAACATAATTATCTATATTGCACGGGAATTTCCAGGAAAATCTTTTACATTTGTACGATCCAAATTCCTACCAACTGATTACCTATTTGAACATATCTCTGAAATTATTCTAAAGGTTAACAAATTATTAAGGTAACTTTAGCTGTATTTTTATGACTACTGAGGTACTCCAATGTCTGCAGTATACACGAAGTAGAACTTACTTGTTGGACGCACGTAAACTTTCAGCCTGAGGCAGGGCTTATCCACCAAGTTTGGAGGAGTGGATGCTGTAAAAGAAAAAGTTCAATATTGAAAACATAAGAAGTATTCCCGAGCTTTTTTGTGAATGTTTAATGTGTATAGGAATAATCCGACTTGTTTACAGTGATTGAGTATTTCCACTGAGCTTTATATTTCTATGAATAATTGCAATAGAAATCTATATAAGTGATGCTTCGTTCTATTAAATGATTTAATATCTGTTTTGTTAATGTTGATATCTCACTCTAAAGTGACATTTGTTCGTGTTTAATCTGTTCAGGTAAAACTTGAATGATTTCCAATAGATTTAGAACCCTGTTAAATGAGACAGATGACATAGTTATTCAAAACATATTGATAAAGCTGCTCAGTAAAAATAAATAACCAGTAGATAAATCAGTTTTTATTATGAAAATTGAATAATTGGAAGAATGAATTTAGATTTCCTGTGGGCAGTTTATACGCTCTCTATTGTCATTTCAAACAATGCAGATGTATTTTATCTTTTCCCTGAAACAGAGAACAGAGAAGGTAGTTTAAACCCACCCAAAAAACCCATACTCACCTCAGTTGCAAGAGAGGCACATTCCGTTGTTTCCTCGCTCCACGAGCAGAGGTACATTGGGAACAAATAGTTCCAGTGTTCCTCCGCATATACCTCCGCCGCCTGACTGGAGCCCATTCGCGTGAGGTGCAGAGGTTGCACGTGATCTCCTTCATCTCCATGGAGTCCTATGGACTCCTGCAGCAAATAACACCAGAGGTGATCAGCGGTCAGAATAGTCACAAGTGTCTTTACTACAAACCCTTGGTCCTAATGCTGGGCCCCATCAGCACTGTTTCGAGGCAGAAGCCGCCTTTACTTCCACAACAGTGGTGTGCTGAAGCAGACATTGGATGCACTGAGAGCTATTGTCTAATCAGGTATGCACACAACTCTATATCCCTGACCTGAAAACACTGAAAGTTGATTAGACATTTTGAGTGACAGCTTTCCGGGCTGTGTGAAAATAAATATTCCCTTGTTATGTCCCCCCCCTGCTTGGAGAGTAAACCAGACCTCTAGGACTTCTGCTATAACACTGGCTGAATGGACGTGATGTCTCTAATCTCCCCTTAAATTGATTCTTGTCTGAGAGTTTGATGTATACATAATTTTGCTATGTGACACAATATTCTGAAATTTTGTGGAAGGCCTTGTAATATTAAGAGTTAAATACATTAATCACTAACTCATGATAAATGCTTTCTTTCATTGAGTCTGTAATCAACGTTAGTCATATCTAGTGCACATGCAATATTATATAGTGATGAAAGAATGACACCGTCTAGGACAAATATGCAGTGTATATTAACGGCACTAATGTAACCTTACATTTATACATAGGCCAAGGACAGCACAAGTCATATTAAATTACATTAAAGTGGGCCTGTCAAGTAGGAGAACCATTAAGCTATATTTTAAAAGGTTTTTAATCATACATTTAAACCTAAGTGTCATATAACTCATTGCTATGGCATCTAAGGCACACATCTAATCCCCACCACTATTTAATAGGTATTCATTTCTGAAAAATGTAGAAAATGCATTTTAGGAAAGTACCAGATGAAAGAACATCTAAGGCTGCAGTGGCCAGGTGGATATTGGTATAATGGTATGGGTATTGGGTTGTGTTATATAGAATAATGATGTCTGATTCTGTCACTCAGAAGACATGCAATAAGGTGTAAAGAAAAACATACTGCATTCCAGTCCTAATATGATTCTGTTTTAATGGTTCCTTTTATCTCAAATTTTAGATCTCTTGGCCTGTGTCCAATGCCTGCTGGGTAGTGATATGTAATGTTAATTTTAATCAAATTTGAGTGTGCCATTTTAACGATCTTAAGTCAAAAGGTCCTTCACTAAGGAAGGAAATTAAATCCATCAAAATGCCTTTAATGTGCTAGTTTGCTTGCATAATGCCATTAATGTGTGCAGTAAAGAAAATGAGAAAGAAAAATAACTAAACTTTAACAAAAGCAAAGTAGTAAATCACTGAATAGTATAGAAATCTTTAAATATTTTAGTATCAGCTGGATGGAGTAGAGGTAGCATCACTATGACAGTGTAGCCCGTGGAGACACAGGTTTGAATCCCAGCAAGAGCTCCTCTCCAGTAAGTGCCCTTGGGCAAGACACCTAACGGTACATACTCGCCACCCAGGACATACTTGAAAACGAGAGAAATGTCAATGTATCCTTCATGGTAAAATACTTTCTAAAAAAAAAAATATTCAAAGCTTGTAGATTAGAGGAAGGAAGAAATATCTACAAATGTCACAGTCAAGGATAAAATAGTTACTGGTCCTGGTGGCCCTGGGACTTGATAGTAGTTAGGTGACCTACATGGAAAAAATAAAAAAAATCATGGGTCAGGGGTCATGAGGTATGGCTGTCACGGTTCGAGCCCTGAACATATACAGTATATGAGCCAATCCAAACCAGCTCTTCCTCTGGCCTTGCTTTACCCAGTATCTCCATCTGGTCCAGGAGTTGGACTTCCAACTGTCTCACAGAGCATTGACCAACTCTCTTTTTTTTTATTTAAAGTTTTTAATTATGTAATAAATGTTACAGACAGTGAAATTTGAGGGTCGCACTAGACCACCCAATGCAAATTGACAGTAAATCACGCAAAGAAGAATAATAAACGCAAACAAGAGTTAGCAAGTATCTATGTCTCAGTGGAGGGGGTGGAGGGGGTAAGAAAAAAAAAGGGGGACAGCAAGAGTCCGCGGATAGAAGGCAGGAAAAACATTCAGCTTGTACTCAGCAAAAATCAGGGGTCAGTCATCTTAAGGTGTCTATGGGACCAGCAACGTCTCCAGCCGGGGACAGTAGCAATTGCGGTGGGGGGGGGACAGAAAATCAAATCAAATATACTCAGCCATAAGGGGGAGGGAAGTGTCCGCATACAATGGCGGGGTGTCATCAGAATAAACGGGTCTGCATTAAAAAGGGAAAAGGTGTTTGAGCAGAGTGCCTCAGCCCGTGTCAAATGGAAAGGCCGCGTTTACAGGCCCATCAATCCGAGGCATCCATCACTCCGGAACTTGGTCAAAGGCCGCAGTCCCCCGCAGGTCCTCCATCCACCCGCAAGGCCCACCGCTCCAGCTGCGGCCGTATCGCAGCATAACTCTCATCACTGCCAGCACAGAAAAGGAAAGTCCCGGGCAGCACTGCAGAAGGCGGGGTTAGTCGCTTCAGACCTCTGACTGACAACCATCCAGAGGTCCGCCGCGGCTCCGTCCCAGGCAGTGTAGGTAGAAGCATGGGGCGCCACACTGGGTCCTCCAAGACTCTGCCGGTCTCCTCAGGTAGTAGCTCCTCGCCCCCACACCTCTCTGGGATCACAGCCCCTTCCCCTGTAGCTTCTTCCTGACAGCTGGTGGAGGATCCTTCCTCCGAATCATCTCCAACCGGAGCCTCCCCCCGCCGATTGGTCTCCAGTTCCGCCATCAGTTGGCGCCACGAACCGCGTGTCAGCGGTGCATCGTCATCCCAGGGCAGCGACTCCAAACAGGCCTCGAGGTCCTCCAGTACAGATCCCAGGGTCCTGGCAGGGGGTGACAGTCGTCACCAGTCCGTACCTCTCACCATTCCGCGGGCCGCCAGAGCAGTCGGGGGATGGGGGCCCTCCATCTCCACAGCTCGCAGCAGCCGCACACCCAGGCAAGGAGTCGACATCTAGGCCCCAAGATGGCCAACAGAAGACCACGCTCAGCAGGGAACGAAGGCCCCAGATGGTGTGTCTCTCGTCCGGGGGGGGACAAAGCGGGCCCCGGACAGCTCAGTTCCGGTGGCTAGCCCCTAGGCACCTCAAATTCTAAGATCTCTGTGGTAATAATCAGCTGGAGGTCCCGAAGGGTAGCAGACGTGCGGAGCTCCACCAGAACACGTCTGCTGCTGATGGCAGCCAGCCACACCCCCCTGACCAACTCCCTTTTTAAGGGCATGACTCCCTATAGTCGGGGCTCTGTTTTTGAGTCACCAGGGCGTTGGTTCTTCTGCTCCAAACCACTGTTTTTCCTGCTGTTCCTGTTCATCTTCTACCAGCTTTCCAGCAAGGTCTCTGACTTACCCCCAGATACTGCATCTACATTTGCAGTGAGTACCAGTCCTTTATGAATCACTGCATAGCTGTTCTGCACCATCCCATGCCATATCATCTCACTGCCAGTTGTGCAGCGGTGTTCCAAGCCTGCATTAGTGCTGTGTCACAAGCGTGCTGTGTTCCAAGCCTGCTTCACTGCTCTGCTCTAACCCTGCTGTGCTGCTGTGTTCAAAGCCCACCATACTGCTGTGGTCCAAACTCAGCAACAGTTATTGTGAAACACTGTCCAGCAGTGTGCAGAGTCCACAGCCACTGGATTCCTGCTAAATAATAAAACATTTAATCGTGCCCGCTCCTGTGCGTCCTTGCCTGATTCTTTTATGTCCTGCCCTGGGGTCCCACCATGGCTCACACCAGGGGTCACAAAGGGGCATTCCATTTTACTCATTCTACTGATCCTAAAGGAAAGAGAATATTAACTTATTAAAGTTAGCTTAGTTAAATGGGGTGTGGCTGGAAGCCAAGGGAAGCAGGCACACTGCACATTTCCTGTAGACTTGCTGACAAAAATGAACTTTTCGGAGTTTTGCTATTTTAACACCTGTCTCCCCTCAACTCCAGGGCTGTATACAGCAGCAAAGACACTGCGGATACTCACATACCCCCTCCCAGATCCCTCCGCCCTTATTATCTGGTCCGTAGTTGGCATTATATTAGGAGTGGTGGCCATCTTGTGCAGTTTACCACACATCAAGCTGCACGAGAGACCCCTCAGAGTTAAAGCCGTTCGGTACCGATGAGGAAGGGAAATAGATGAGTAGGAATGGTGGAGGGCCCCCCCCCTCTTTGACATTCATCTCTCCCTCAGGGGTACGACAAATTGCAGATCCCCTCCCCACAGGAGCAATAGAGTCCGAGGACTCTAGCCCCTTCGATACACAAGTGCTTTTTCTCCAACTACGTTACGCAAAAGAAGAGAGCACAAACCATTAACCACCCATTCCAACTGACAGTCTTTAAGGACGAACAAACATTCTCTCTTACTGCCCCGGGGGACATGGAACATGGCTGCAGATCTGGGACTCTCTCGGATTCACTGGCATAAGATCAGAGTCATTCACCCCCCGTCACCCTCTCCACTGCCACCTAAGGGCTCAAGGAACTGCAGAGATACACTGGGTTATTCCTCCAGCAGTGGTCAGCTGGATTCTGATACTGAACACTGAGACAACCTGAACACCTTGCTCCATGCTACCACTCGACTTGGAGGTGAAAGATGCATCAACATAAGAAACCGCTTACACATATATTACTTCCTCAGTTCCATCCTTCCAGGGGCCCCAGCGACACCCTTTTTTTTCTTCTCTGCCTCCCCAGATCCTCTGCCTACTATAAAACTATGCACCTCACTGGCATGCCCACTGGTGGTAATCCCAGCTTGCAGCCACCCTGCTCCCAAAGAATACACCACACAACGACTTTTTTGCATTCTGTGTTTTATGAAGACACAAACATGAAACTCCAGGGTCTGAGTTTCAATGGGTGCCATCTATCTCACAACAGCTATACAGATAAGACTAATCCCATTATTCTATGCCTTGGAGAGAGGACCTTGAAGCAATAGCCTTCAACAGCAGTGATGCACACAGAACTCACTTTCAGGGGATATGCCTGTGGGCTCTCTCTCCATTGCTGGACGTTGAGGAGGGGAAACCTGTTTTAACCGTGTACCGTACTTGCACTACCTGTTGAGTACTTTTTTTTACCTTTTTCAGGCCATTTCAACACCCTCCTTAGCTCCTTACACTGCGTGGGAGCACCTGAGTTTCCACTGCCGGGTGTCACGTTCCCACGTTCCAACCCTGTCTCCCTGCCCTCTGTATTCCTTATGTCTGTGTTTCCCTGTGCTGCTTTCCCTGACATGCAGCTCAGGGGTTAAGTTCTTTGCTCGTTGAGCTTCTGCTGGTGATATGGGCTGATTACTCCCCTATTTAAAGCCATGGGCCCATATCACCATGCTCTTGCATCCTGGTTCACTTCAGCTACAGATTTGTTCCTGAGAGCTCCCTGTTATTCTTTCCTAGTGCTTTCTCAGTGTTTCCCCCTTGTCTGAGTTCTAGGTTTCTGATTGACTTCCTGGTATTGACCCTCTGGTTTGGCTGACGGATTTTCTCTGGTGCTATATCCCCGCTTTGGCTCAAGGTATACGTTTTGGTTTTGATCCCTGGCTTATTTATTGACGACTCTTCTGGACATCCCTAGCTGTTCTGTGCATATTGAATTATATGTTGTGTATCCCTGTTGACCACGGCTTTTGTATATTGAAGTCCTTCCCTGCAAGTTGTTGAGTAATGTATAACTCCTTCAGGTGTCTGTGTTTTCCCCAGGACTCTGCAAGGCTACAAGGTAACCTTTTTCTATTAGTGCAGATTCGGCCACTCTAAGGACCGCTCTATCAGTATAGGGCTCCTTCGGTAATAGCCGTGCAGAGGTCCCCAGTGTCTCCTGTGGTTTATTTACGTATCCTAGATCATTGTGTCATGCATCTCTGCATATAGCGGCTTTTACTCATACCTGGGCCCTACTTGGCGCATGCCGGGTACCGCCATAGTGGCTGATCGTGACACCGGGTGACCCTGTGGTTGTGCTCCGCCGAACGTCTGAGTTCTGCTTGGCAGGCATATTTGGGGCCTGTCTGGCGTGTTGGGTTTGAAGACAGGTGACTGCTGTGGTCTTCCCGTTGGAAACATTGATGGTCCAGTGGGTGGCGATACCGGGTAGGATGGTAGGTCCTGTCCTCGGGAGTCCACCTGCTTTATGGCAGTGTGTTCCACAGGCTTGGCTGCAATGTCCCTGATGACTTACCTGCACGTGAGCCATCGGAGTGTGCTGGGAATGTCACCTAAATAAGGGCAGTGCCCTCCCTCCCCCTTCCCTATTGTTGGGGTTCCCCCTTTTGTGTGTGTTTCTCCCTCTCTGAAGCCCATTATTTCATTTATTGAGGACTTCTCTGCTTTCCTACCTTTGTTCTCTGACTTTCTTGTTTCCTTTTTCTTTTTTCCCTCTTCCCCTCCCCCACCCCCTTCCCTTTTCCCACATTCTCTTGTGCAGTCCCTAGATCATAGTCCGCTCTATTTAAGATACTTGTTGGCTTTTGATGACACTTACTGTATGTTCGTATTATTCTGCTGAGTATTTCTGAGACTTTTGTGCTGGCCCTGCTTGGCCACTTTTCATTCTGACATTCTGTGATTTTGAAACAAATCATAAATAAAGCATTTTAAAAAAGCTACGGACGGCACTCAATTTAGTGTCAAGTTTCACATCTTAACTAGTCCCAATACACACAGCTGGCGTTGGGTTCTCTAAGGTCTTGCTCCTTTTTGCTATGTATTCCCTGAAGCTGATGTAAGCCCAAGAGATTTGTTATTGTTTTTTTATTTATCTACTTTTCAAGGGATCATTCTTTTATGCCCTGTACTCCCTGACGCTTGTGTAAACCCAGGTGATTTTCGATTTTTTTTGTGTGTAATTATACAGTCACACATATACACCTTTTTCAATCTCCTTTCTTTTCCTCTCCTTTTTCTTCTTCTCCCTTCCCCATCCTACTCTTCTCTTTCATCCCCCACTTTCTTCCACCGCTCCCCCACCGCTGGCTCGCACAAATTTTGGACTGCTGGCCGTTGGAGGGGTACCATGCAGCTCGCTCTAAAGTGTGTTTCTCTTCATGTCAATAACCTGAGTAGTCTAGTTAAAAGACATGGGGCCACATTACATTCCTAACGCTAAAACGGGCGCGCTAGGGAGGAAAAACTGCGCCTGCAGTTCTCCCCCTAGCGCCTCCGTTTTAGCTTGTAATTACAATGCAGGCGCTAAAAAAGCTGCCTGCATTGTTACTGGGCGCAAAGCTCCAGGATGCGCGTGGCAGCGCTGAGTGCCGCCAGGCGCATCCGCTCAATGGAGTCCATAGGACTCCATTGAGCCAGACGCCGGCGGTCACATGACCTCACGAGATCCGGCTGGTCGGCGTAGTGATACGCAGGGGGAGACTGAGGAACTTTTTCCCCCAGTCTCTCCCTGCTCCCACCGGACAGAGGAGGCAGACGGAGTCGCGGTCCTTGCCGCAGGACAGGAGGTGAGTATCTGATAATTTTTTTTCTTTTTTTGGATGGTGTTAACGGATAAGCGGATAACGGATAAGCGGAATCCGTTAACACCAAGTCCTGGCTGTGGTTAACTTTTTGCTAACCACAGCTGGATGTTAATCAGCGCTAGTAGATTGTAATACTAACGCTGATTAACACTTTGCGCTCCCCATGTTAGTATAGGGAGGGCAAAGTATAGTAACCTCACGCTGAAAAGCGCAAGGTACCAACGCAAACGGGTTACTTAAACCGTTAGCGTTTGGATTGTAATATGCGGTAACCACCGTGGCTAACGTTAATGCTCACTCAGGTGAGCGTTAACGTTAGCACCAGGATTGTAATGTGGCCCATGGTCTGTTCAGATGGGCAGCTTGTTCCAGGGCTGACATTCTTTTTACCACGCAACCTATCCAAGAACTACGATTTCTCGTCTTGACTTTGACTCTCGTCCAAAGCTCCAACCTGTTTGGCAAGCGATGACAGGCTTGTTTCAATGGCTCCTTGGACCCCCTGCTAACAAGTCCTCTGGACGAGCTTGAGCGATCTGAAAACAAATTACTCGCTAAACTGGCCCTTGAAACACATACAGTGACTGCACAACCTTGGAATACTCCACGGATCCCAGCTGTTAAATTGATACATTCTAAAATAGTAGAATCTATGGAAATGGATCTGTTGACCGCAATTTTGCACACTACACCTCAAACTTTTCACAAACTCACGGTCTCGTGGCTTGTTATGCAACTAACTGCAGCATTGGGATGGCTGTGGGGCTTGACTGGGGGCGGGGAAGATTTCCACGCCCTGCTGTTCCTCTTCTTTTCTAGACGCAATCTTACTCATTCGCTTTCTTCCCTTACGTCTCTTTTCCCTTCCCTCCCCCCTTATTTTTCTTATTCTCTTTCTTCTTTTTAGCCATGGGTTATCATACGTGGCCCATGCAAATTTGAGACATTGGTTTTCCATACTTCCTAGTGAAAAGCTCCACATATCTCCACTTACAACTTTGTTACTTTGCTCACTATGCGCGGATTGAACCACTTGATTCTGTTAAGATATGTACTTAAAACGTTTCTGAAAAATAAAGAATTTTTTAAAAAGAACACGTAATTAAGAAGCTTAGAATTATGGATATTGTTCAGCAGGATATACTCCGTTATTCTTTACTGAAAATAGTAATTAAACAGAACACTCTCAAGATCAAAGCACAAACTGTCCATTGCCAAGTTCTGCACCCAGGAAGCAGACTTAAAGCTGCACTCAACACAGCGTGACCGCTCAATGTTATCTAAGTGGTCAAAGTGATGTGAGCTCCCTCTCCCCTTCTGTGGGGGCGGGGGTTGTAGGGCTGATTAATCCATCCAAATGCAGGAGCACAGTCCTGCCCCAAACCTCGGCTGAGGGAGCCATAAGCACAAATTTCAGGGCTTGGAGATCTGTGGGAACTAGCACCTTCCTGCATTTAGAGCCACTGGATTGGCCAGAGCACTCATCCCTCCTGTGGTCAGGTGACAGGTCAATAAACAGGTCATATACCAAGAAGGAAGGAGTAAAAAAAAGTAAAACACACTCCACCAATATAATTTTTTTTATACTGAACCACACAAAGTCCTTAGTGCCCCTTCCTCTGCACTATTAGTAATCACAAGAACAAAACAAAGGACACCTGCGGTAGAAAACACATAAACATAGTTGTGCTGACTGGAGCAGCTTGAGAATAGTCAGTAATCGTAAGAGATAGTATTATAGGAATTGGGAACTGTCCCCTTAAGGGAAATGTCTTCAAGGGATTGTAGTTTTATGACATGTGATCAGATCTATGTTTCTAATTGGTGCTGAGAAGCTTTGCATGCAGGAAGAAGGGCGTGTACTTCAGGAAGTAATTCCAGGAGAAGCTGCAGCATGCTCTCTCTCCACATGGGAGTGAAATTACCTTTTTTTTCACACCGTATAAAAGGACAGAATATAAATGATCCAGTTGAGTCTATTCAATGACTGTAAGTTTTGATTATGAATGCCTGGAAATAAATATCTTATATGCCTTTCATCGGAGTTGAAGCGGTCTGTTCCTACAAAGGCCACCGTGGGGACAGAACAGTGAAAAAAGGCCTGAATAAATTCACTCCCATGCTTCATTTGAATGTTAACCCCTTCGCCTTTGAAACAAAGAAAGACTATACCTTTACTTTATGCAACTACACCTAAAGGCCCTTTGTGAAGTTTATATCAAAGTGAACTGCGCCAGCTGCAACGCACTCCATCAGCGCTTCTCAGAGGCCACAAGGTGAACTGCTCCAGCTGCAACGCACTCCAGCAGCGCTCACCAGAAACCAAAAGGTGAACGTCTCCAGCTGCAACGCACTCCAGCAGCGCTTCCCAAAGGCCACAAGGTGAACTGTACCATCAATCAAATTTTCCCACCCTGCGGTGAATTCAGTATTCACTGCAGAGTCCCCAGAGTGCAGGGAATTGGCCACCGAATGCCACTGCCAACCTGCCGCAAACACGCTGCAAACCAGTCGCCGGCCGCTGCCAACCCGTCGAACATTCACCACAAATCTGCCGAGCATCTGCCACAAACCCAGCCGCAAAAAAACGCAGCCGACAAGCCGCCAGACGGTTAAAAAAAATAATAATAATAACACAATTGAAAGTGTCGAAATTGAAACACTGGTTACAAAAAAACTACTGAACAAAAATGTCTGGAATTTACATATAAGGTCCTATGAATGATAATAGAAAGGTCTGTTACAGAAAAAAAAGAAAATACTCTTTTAAAAAACAAAAAAATTATTTGCTGAAAAAATCCCCCCCAAAAGAAAAAAGATCCTAAAATAAAAATCAATAAATAAAGAGACTTTTTATTGCAGGTTAAAATAATAACTGGTTTATTAGACATCGGATACAAACAGGAATGTTTTTAACATTGAAATCTATGGGGTTCGCCTGAATAAACCTGCCGAATGAAAACACCGAACAGCCGGGCACTTTGGCAACTTTCACTGCTGTTCAATGTTCTCGGAATAGATTAACCATTACTTCTCTATGGGCATTTCACTGCCTTTGAACAGGCATCGTACTTGCTGGCAATTCGCCAAAATTTGGTGAACTGCCTGCACTCGGAATAGCCAAATGGCCCCGAATGTCACCCATTGGGGAAATTCCCAGTTCTGTGACATTACGGGGCCAAATCAGCTCTTTCTGAATAATCGCTTATGATATAGTTTCTTCTTTAGGCTAGGGTCAAACGAACGCATCGACCGTCAAAAAGTGCGTCCGAACGCATTGACGTATTTTTTGTACGGTGAACGCGAAAGCGGTCAAACGATGCGCATTTTCGTGCTTTTTTTATTTTACGGATCGTCAATAAAACACTTTTTGCGTCTGGACGTTATGTAGGCTGGACATTAGCAGCGTCTGATGTCTCCTAATCACGCACACATGCCGCTATGCAGACGCAGCGCACTCTGTACGTCTGTACTAGCGGTTCTACGTTCTCGGAAAAATGCGTTTTTTTGCCGCTTGCATTGCGCGGCCGGACTTTCGTGCGGCCGTACTTCGTATATTGGCCGTCATTGCACGTCATTTGCTGCTACTACGGCCGTGATTAAGTGCACCTAAACGCACGTTAAAAATGCATTTTTCTGACACCAGCCTTACTGGCATCATTGGGCCATACATTAATATGAGACCTTACCTTAGTGCAGAATAACCAAACAGCAGGCCACTGTTTGCCACTGCAAATTATTAGTGATCTCGTTAAAAAAAAAATGGTGTTTTATTAGTGTTTACGTTTCTGATTCAAAGATTCTTTTGACTGGTCTTTAACTTAAATATTGAAAGTGAGGAATGCTACCATAAAATAAACCCCCATAACTTAGTATGATGTGTGCCAAGTCTTGAAGGAATATTCTACACACCCTGACCACTTTTAGCTTTTTAAAGTGGCCAGATTGTGTGTAGTATCCTGCCCCTCCAAGGTCCCCCCAACTCTTTAAAATGCAGGGTACCTTCACCCACCCCGGCAGGACCAGGCAGCAAGGAGGTTTGAACTTCCCGGCTGTTGGTCACTAGTTCGTTCAATTGAGACGTCAGCACGCTCAAGCGTGTAGACGTCTCGTCCCTGAGACCACCAAAGTATCAGATCTGCGCGTTCGCACGTAGCCTCGATCCATCATTGTGCGCAAGCGCTAAGTGACTTGCGTACTCCAAGAGCGTAGACCCGTTAGACTATCCAATTTGCCTAAGGAGCACAAATTACGTAGAAAAGCTCAGGGACTTTGTGATTTTGATGTCTCTGAGCTGAAGAGGAGGAGCTGTGCGTAGCGAGGGAGAAAAAGGGAATAATAATACGGAAAAGGGGAAAAACCGAAATAATTGGACAGAGGCTGCCAGCATTGTCTGTCCAATTAAGGGAAAAAAGGGAACTCTAATAAAAAATAGAGTATTCCTTTAAATCCACCCATTCTTCTTTTGGAGTTATGCTCATTTGGCAGTAACGAGGGGATCAATAAGATAAAATAATAATTTCAGTAGTTATTGTAATGAATAATTCTGGAAAACACAGATAATGGATTAGATTTATTAGATTGTTATGTATTGTATCGATGCAATTAGCACATGTGAGCAGGGTCCTCTTTTCCTATCATTCTCTGTGTGTCAATCTTATTTGTTATTTTAATGTTTGTTTTGTCCTACCCCATGTACCCTGCTCTGGAATATGTTGGCACTTTATAAATAATTATAATTGGAATTGTAAAAGGTAACTGCAACAGTTTGGCTTGTTTGTCTCTTGTGATTGTTCAATGATCAAATTCCTTAAGTAGCTGCTGCGCTAATAGGAAATTAGCATTCAAGGGTTTAATTTACACAAATTCCACCTTGTCATTGCTTTCTAATTAGTGACAATTACTGAAAAGTACATGTGAAAAGACTTGGTACTTTATAAAAGTCTGTCCTGTGGATTTTTTCCAGCTAAGGCTTCATGTTTTCCAAGGAATAATAAGCCTTCCCGATGGCTAAGAAGACGTAAACGCTCATGAGCAAACTCCTATTTTATGTCTATCATCTTTATTTATAATATTGCATGCGAAGTGCCAGTTTATTCCATAGCAATACTGCAAGGGAATATAATGAATACTTAAAGACAATAGGGACTGATGCAGGATAATGCAAAAAGGGATGCTCTCTTCTAATACTTATGCAACGTATATTTGTGTGTTATTCACAAACACTGCAATCGCCAATGAATCTTAAAACTAGCTACTAAGGACCAAATATGAGCAACTTATGTAAAATATGAACAATAAAGGAATTTATTATTCTTACGCTGTGCAGTCCTCATATTAACCCTCATCCCCTAGGGTTCAATGTGGTGCTAAAGGTGCATTATGATAACACCTAGTATCATTCTGGTAATATAATAACCAGACATCACAGCTCCTTTGAGATTGCTAGCCATGATTTTTTAATTCATACCAGGCCCATAAGAATTTCTCCTACAGCATTCAAAATTCATAAGGGTAGGAAAAGAAAATTACAGAGTGACGACCTTCTATTTGTAACTGGCTGATTGGCAACGGGTTTGCAACTTAAAATCGTTCAATGTACCCATCGCCAGCTACTTTATGGATGCAAATTGTATAAAGAAAACATGGAAATTATAATGTCCTACGGATTTATGAGAATAAGTAGAACAAAGATTCTTATCAGTTTCAGAAACTCACAAAATCCTTGGAACACCAATTGATCCGAAATTCTCCCATTCGGTTATTCACAGGAGGACGCCACAGGATGTAGTATAAAGGAAATTTATTATATATACAGTTGTGTTCAAAATTATTCAACCCCCACTGAAATTGAGTGTTTTGGCCAGTTTGACATTGATTTTGATCATTCAGTCATCTTGCTTACAATTAAATCAAAGAGGCACGTGTAGGTCAGACAAATATAACATAACATTTATAATGAAATAACCACAAATGTCTTTTCTGTGCTCACATCATTATCAGTTTTATTCAACCCCCAAGTGACATTCAATCTTAGTACTTAGTACAACATCCTTTTACAGTTATAACAGCTTTTAAACGTGAAGCATAGCTTGACACAAGTGTCTTGCAGCGATCTACGGGTATCTTCGCCCATCCGTCAGGGGTAAAAGTCTCCAGTTCAGTCACATTCTTAGGCTTGTGCACTGCAACTGCTTTCTTTAAGTCCCACCAGAGGTTCTCAATCGGATTTAAGTCAGGTGACTGCGATGGCCACTCCAAAATGTTCCAGCCTTTAATCTGCAACCATGCTCTAGTGGACTTGGAAGTATGCTTGGGATCATTGTCCTGTTGAAAGGTCCAACGTCTCCCAAGCCTCAGGTTTCTGACGGACTGCATCACATTGTCATCCAATATCTCCTGGTACTGAAGAGAATTCATGGTACCTTGCACACGTTGAAGCTTCCCTGCACCTGCAGAAGCAAAACAGCCCCAAAGCATGATTGACCCCCCGCCATGCTTCACAGTAGGCAAGGTGTGCTTTTCTTCATAGGCCTTGTTCTTCCTCCTCCAAACATAGCGTTGATCCATGGGCCCAAACAGTTCTAATTTTGTTTCATCAGTCCACAGAACACTATCCCAAAACTTCTGTGGTTTGTCCACATGACTTTTGGCATACTGCAGTCGACTCTTCTTATTCTTTGGAGACAGCAAGGGGGTGCGCCTGGGAGTGCTGGCATGGAGGCCTTCATTACGCAGTGTGCACCGTATTGTCTGAGCTGAAACTTCAGTACCCACCTCTGACAAATCTTTTCTCAGTTCCTCAGCAGTCACACGGGGACTTTTCTCCACTCTACGCTTCAGGTAGCGCACAGCAGTCGAAGTCAGCATCTTCTTTCTGCCACGACCAGGTAGCGTTTCAACAGTGCCCTTTGCCTTGAATTTGCGAATGATGCTTCCTATGGTCTCTCTTGGTATGTTTAATATCTTTGCAATCATCTTATAGCCATTCCCCTTCCTGTGAAGAGTAATCACCTCTTCTCTTGACTTCACCATGTTTGTAACCACACCAGTAAATGTCTAGAAGGAGCTGAGTATCACAGTCATTTTAAAGCTGCCTAATTGGTGCTTATTATGCTTTATTGCTGAACCTCTGTTCTTCAGAGTGGTAGTCTTTAAGGGGTTGAATAATTGTGTCAATGAAGAATTCACAAAAGAAACATTTACTACTGTATTACAAAACCAATTGATGTCATTTTAGTTGCATATGGTTCTTTAAAAAGTCCTTGTAGGATTTCATTCTGAATACAATTACAAATGTACACTAAATTCCCTAAAACCCTTAACAGCATTGGGGGTTGAATAATTTTGAACACAACTGTAAAATAAATGAATAAAATCAGCTATTTGAAATCAGCTAATAAAATAATAGATGCCCAACGCGTCTCTCCCCTAGTTTTTCTTCCTTCACTCTCTTAAGACATTCCTATTTAGGGAAGCCTACCACCCGACTCACTAATACACCTCACTGCCCCAACCAGTCCATCACTCGCACCTTGCAGTCCATCACTCTCACCTTGCAGTCCTCTCCTCCTGTTTCCACAGCATGTGAGGCAAGTGGCAGTTGGAACAGATTTTTTTAGGAGGGGAGGAGAAGTATAACTCCTTAGCATCACAGCATGTTGATAACTAATGCTCTGATGGTCATTTCGAAAAAATCCTTTCTCAGTGAGCACCTAGAAGCCAAGAGGAACATATGTGCCAAATTGCAAGTTTGTAGGCTTTACAGTTCTGGAGATATTGTGATGTTGCGCGAGTGGCATTTCGCTTTTATATACAGGTGCATCTCAATAAATTAGAATGTCATGGAAAAGTTAGTTTATTTTATTAATTCAACTTAAATTGTGAAAGTTGTGTATTAAATAAAACCAATGCACACTAATTTTTTATTGATGCACTGCCCCTGAGGAAGTCTGATGTTGCAGACGAAACGCGTTGGGCATCTATTTTCTTATTAGCTGATTTCAAATAGCTGATTTTATTCATTTATTTTATATATAATAAATTTCCTTTATACTACATCTTGTGGCGTCCTCCTGTGAATAACCGAATGGGAGAATTTCGGATCAATTGGTGTTCCAAGGATTTCGTGAGTTTCTGAAATTGATAAGAACCTTTGTTCTACTTATTCTCATCAATAATTATAATTTCCGTGTTTTCTTTATACAATTTGCTTAAGGAGAGTACGAACCACCTCCTGGAAATTAGTCCCACAATTCAAAGTTAACTATTCCGTGTGACCATCTATTTGTATATTACTTTATGGATGCAGCTGGCTTCAGGTAATTAGGAGATTCAATTCAACTATCACGTGTGTACCTTTAAAACAATGCTGTGAAAAATGGTAGGGCATATATCCCATTATTCCTAAAAGAGTGGTGTAAAAAAAATATCTATTTAAATGATGTGAGTCTCTGAAATGTTGGCTGGGGAACGAGAGGCCCTTTGTGACAGAACACATCTCATACTGATAAAATGTTCACAGATTCATGCACCTTGCTGTGGAGTCCAAACTAATCCTTTTTTTGAAGGAGAGGTCAACAAAACCTTGCAAGGTATTACTCTGACAAACCCAGTCTAGTATTGCAAGATGGGCTGATTTGACTGCTATTTATCACTGTGATCTCTGGGATTTTCTACTCTGCTAAACTCCAGGATTATATATATAAAAAAAAAGCATTCATTTCTAAAATGACAAACTGCTAAATCCATGCAAAATTCTGTTTTATTTACTCTCGCTGCACTGAATGAAAATGCCTGGAAACAACTGCATGAAATAAAACGCTATGAAAGTCGGATGAAAATATACAATGTTCTATAGTGATTGCACAAGCTGTATAAAATACCCTAAATAAACCCCACAGAACAATGGCATTTATTTAATATTTTAAGCCACTACCTGTCATCTTATTCATATTGTTAAGTGATACTCAGTATGATTAATATCAAAAGGTTAATGGGCTCTTAAAATTCTTACTATTTTACAAATTGTGTAAATGTAAATAAATTAATTTTAAATATCAGGTTTTTTTTTTTTAAAAGTATAAATATTGAGAATTTTAATGATTCATTAACCTTTTAATAATCACATAATTATTTTCGTAATCATCATATAGAAAACCGTTGTTCTTAAATTTCTTTGCAATTGCTCTTGATATTTATTTTTGTACATTTGTAAGATGGTATCATGCTAACTGTATGTATACCTGCCAATAAAATATAAAATGTATGTTAGTGAGCACAAGAGATATATATATATATCACATTTTATACTAAGTGTCTATAAGTGTTTGATGAAACATGTAGATGTTGTATTTCATAATATCTCCAAATGGAAGTGCATGATCAACCCTTTAGTACTATACTCATAGGCGCCTCTAGGGGGGGCCGGGGGGCATTCCCCCCCCCCAGGTTATTCCTTGCCCCCCACCAGGATTCGCCTCCAGCTTCCCCACATCTTTGGATGTATCTCCGGCCCCGTGCGTCGTACTAGGTCCATCAAGATGTCATTGGAAAGAGCGGAGATTGGCCTTTCCAATGAACCCCAACATAACCATATTCAGTGTAAAGACAAAATCGTAAATAATAAAATAAAAACAAAACAATTTTTTTCAAAGGGTGGAAATGGCTCAGCAGTGAGAGGGTTATTGGTCAGACTATATACTACATTGTGTATTACGTTTGTTTTTGCCTTGGTTTAGTTGTATATTAAGGGTTAATGGGCAGGCTTCATTCCTCGCAGTATACATTTTATTTTTTCATTTATTAATGGCATTTTGGCATTTTATGAGTTAATGTGTAGGCTACATGTCTCATAGTGTATACATTTCATGTTTTCACTTGCTCACAGGCATTCTAGGGGTTAATGGGAAGGGTACATGCCTTACAGTGTATATATTTCACATTTTCACTTGATAACTGGCATTTTAAGAGTTAATGTATAGGCTACATGCCCCACAGTCTATTCATTTAACCCTAAAATATCTCTTTAAAGTGTGAATATTCATGCTTCTTCATTTGCAAGTTTTGTACAGTGTATATATTTCACATTTTCACTTGATAACTGGCATTTTAAGAGTTAATGTATAGGCTACATGCCCCACAGTCTATTCATTTCACGTTTTCCCTTGATTAATGGCATTTTAGGGGTTAATGGGTAGGCTACATGCCACAATGTTTATTATTTTTATTTTGTTGGGTTTATGGCATTTTAGGGGTTATTATGGAAGTTAGAAACTAAAGGATCTACAGTATTCATATTTAGATCCTTTGCTTTTTGTCACATTTTGGGGAATCTATTTCGCTGAAAATCTGGTGGATACCCTTTTTAGCGAATGGTCATCGTAATTTGTGAAAATTGGAGTTGCCGAAAAAGTTATCGGACGTCGGTTAAAAACCGCCGAATTGCGTCGAATAAATATTGAATTTATGTATCAGGTTAGTACTACAAAAAGGTGTCATTGCATCACACTACTCTGGGATTCTGGAATCTTATTTATATATACTTACCTATTTATGTTTTTTTCAGTGGTATGA
The DNA here is from genome assembly GCA_009667805.1 of Leptobrachium leishanense. Classification (NCBI taxonomy): domain Eukaryota; kingdom Metazoa; phylum Chordata; class Amphibia; order Anura; family Megophryidae; genus Leptobrachium; species Leptobrachium leishanense. Next base: position 295,686,571 of record CM019063.1, on the reverse strand, counting down.
TTTAGTAGCGAAAATTATTAGTGCCCCCCCAGCTTTGACTGTGGTATCTTATGTGCCCCCCTATATGTTGTTCCTAGAGTCGCCACTGACTATATTAAATGGATATTCTAGGAGTGCCTAATATATTATATCTCAGCGGTTCCCAATCCTGGTCCTTAAGTATCCCTAACAGGCCAGATTTAAGGATTATCTTGGGGAAAGGCATATTGAAAAACCTGCAATCACTGAGCAGAAAATCATATCACCTGTGCTGTGCTTCAGATATCTGGCAAACCAGACCGGAGAATAGAACTTGAGGACCAGGGATGGGAACCACTGTTCTATCTGTAAACCTCATCATGTATCTTTGATAAGAATTTCCAAATATTGATATGTTTTTTTATTTTACTAGTTGAATAGTCTGAACATTGAGAGTCACCGTATTGGCTGCCTACCTGCAGTCATGTGACAAGTTGCAGCTTACAGGAAGCATCAGCATGTAATGTCCGACCAGGGCAGAGGCAACCCAGTGCTTGATTCTAGGAGAGCTTAAAAAAATTTAAAGGGTTAAAATGACATGAGGGTGTGGGGGGGCAGGAGGAGTTAATGTTTAACCCCTCCATTCCCCCCTTATAATTTAACCCTAAAATATCTCTTTAAAGTGTGAATATTCATGCTTCTTCATTTGCAAGTTTTGTACAACATGACTCCATGGAACCTAGTAAGTACTGCTAATATTCCTACATCAGACCTGCCAACCCATACGGTAGGCCACGTGACACCCAATTGAACCTCCTGATCACCCAGCAGCTGTCACGTGGTTATTGGGATGCCCGAGGGAAAAAGCGCTCCAAGTAACCCTTTAATGATGTTTTCTGTGCTTACAGGGTTATATATGGGCTTTTTGAAAAAAATTAGCAGCACTGACTGCCTGCTCAGCAAACACAGAAAACATAAACACCCTACAGCTGGTGACCCTGCCACACATGTGTTGACATGACACACTGGTCGTGACAGCGACAATGTGAATTGTATGACAGCTATTATGACCGTCTCATCCAGTCTAGAGATGATATTAAATATATTGCTCCAATCTGTATCCAAACTGTACAAAAAAGGATCAAAAGGAAAGAATAAAAGGGTTATTCACAATCACCATTTTTTTCATTAAAAAAGAACAGTGGTTTTGTTTTGGTGGACAAAGTATGGTAAAGCTACGGGGTATTATATTGTTCAGTCACTCACTGTAGTTTCTGCTGAAGTAGCAACGTGTAGCTTTGTTCTTATCGTTGTTTTCACCATAATTTGTATGTTTGGTCTATGGAGATTGCCACTTTAAGATCTACAAAGTCTGCAGCACCAATGAAATAATGGTAACTGAAGAATAGTTGTAGTTCATGTATGTAATGTGGAGGTTCCCTGATCCCCTAGTTGTCTGTATCCCGCAGAACTACTGATTCTGGCCGAACACCCAGTGAAACACAGGAGATCCTTGCAGGGTGAAAACCAAACAGAGACTGAGTTTATTTATATTTTACAACTGGTTGTAAACACACACACAGGGGAAGGTATAAAAAGACAATGGAAACACGCCCAGCATTGAAACAAACATTTAGAAGTGGCCCAGCATTCCAGTTCAAGATCGTTGCTGGGGGAGCGCGTGATGGAAGCAGGTGAAAACAAAGGAATCCATTATTCGCAAATACACAAAGGAAAAGAACAGCACAGCACACACAGTCAGTCAACCCACAGGAGCCTCCACAGTAAATACATACGTAAGGGAATAATAATATAACACAGACATCAGGGAATGGGACACAGAAAACACAAACACCCTACATCTAAAATTGTAGATACAGGGTGACTTTGACAAAGAAATGAGCAAGGAAACAATATGAAACTTCTGGCACGCACCTCTCAAATTCATTTCTAGGCCCATGTACTTCAAGTCCAAAGTGACGCACGTCACATTGTATTTATAAATAATGGTAATGGGCACAGATCAGCATTATGTGGAACAGCTTCACCTGCTGGTGTTAGATTTTCTTTGTCTGGATAGACAAAGTTCACCGTAGTTTCAACAATGGTGACTTTTGCCATTGTTTGCAACAATGGCGATCATCAGCGCTCTGTGAATTACTCCTTAAACGTTCCAGGGACATGTGCATGAAAGATATTTGATTGAGCCGTGATTATTGCTCTGAATATTAGGGCATATGTCTATTTTTTATTAGTGATAAATGACTTAATTAAGGGGTTATTCAGAGAACATCAAAATATCACCAACATTTAGGTGCTCTCTCTCTTTCCTCGCACTTCGGGGAATCAAATTTCCTAACACTGCAGTGAATTCAGCATTCACTGCAGGGTCCCCGAAGTGCAGGGAAAAGCCGCCGCAAAACCAGTGATTTTTTTTTTTAGTATTTAAAGGTTTATTTTGTAAATAAGAAAGAATCACAATTCAACCAACAATATTGGCCTCGCAGAGCCGTAAACATTCACAGAGAGTGCAGTAATAACAAGAGTCAGCAAAGGGGGATAGCATGGTACGAGAAAAGGGAAAAGAAAAAAAAAAAGGAGAAAAAAAAGAGAGAAGAGGAGGACTCATAGGATAATCGGTGGGAAAAATAAAGAGTCGCAATGGCACCGTACATGATGCCTCGGTAGGGTACAAAAAGAGAGCCAGCCAAAAATATCAATTTCTGAGCCAATACAAAGGGAGATAAGGTATCTATAATCACACTTCCAGTTCTCAAAGAAAGAAAAATAAGAGAGCGGGGGGGGGGGATGAAAAAGTTGGAGAGCAGTCTCAGGAAATTAAGCCATCAACAGGGGGGACAGGACATCTCAAAGTAGGAACAGCCGCAAAAAGGGGACGTAAAGTCACAACAGGGTCTCACGTGGGGAAGTAGAGGGGCATCAGACATTCAGCCCGGATCTAAAGAGGATGAGGTTGTGGTACCGGCAACTGTAGAGTCCAGACCGCGGGGGATCCCCAGGAAGGCAAGGACCGGCCACACCTCGTCCAGGTCTCCAAAAGCATATGGCACGTTGTCGAATGTGAAGAGCAGGGTACGAGCCGCACCCCATCTGTACCGAACCTCCTTAGCTCGGAGACACGCCACCACCTCCCGAAACTTGCGGCGTGCTGCCAGTGTCAAGAAAGGCAGGTCATTGTACAAGGAAACTGTGGAGGAATCGAAGGCAATGACACCCCTAGCCGCAGGCAACGACATCAACTTTTGTTTTATAGGCATCTCCTGGGCAACCGCAATTATATCTCTTGTCACCGTCTCCGGGGCTGCCGCTGACTTCCGGACGCGGATCGCCAGGCCAAAAACCTCCGGTGCGCCGGAGTGGAGTTTCAGCAGGTGACCCGCCAGATGGTTAGCATACTCCAGAATCTCACCAGACTGTACCGATTCCGGCACCCCCCGAGGCGAACGTTACGCCGACGGTGTCGGTCTTCTAATGATTCCACTGTCCGTGACAAAGTCTCGACCTGCAGCTGGAGGGAGTCCACCCTGCAAGAGAGGTGAGTATGCGCTGCCTCCACAGTTGTTGTACGGTCCTGAATCCCCACCAAGTGCTCCTGCACCCGGGTCACTTCAGCCTTAACACCCGCTACGTCAGCACTCCACATGGCCCACATCTCGTTCATCATCCGTTTAATATCGCCTTTAGTTGCAAGCTGGACGTCCTCTCCTGGTGCTGCAGCCAGGAAGGCGGACAAGGCAGTCTGGAGGGCGGCAGCGTCATAAGACGCAGACAATGCCGCCCGTCGACGAGCTTCCTTAGCTGCCTTCTCCACTGAGGCCTTCTTTGACTTCTGGTCCTGCAACGGGGGCTCCAAGGAGAGCAGATTCACCTCATCGCCACTCTCCCTTGACCAGGTGAATATCTCCTCATCTGAGGAGCCATAACCCAGAGGCAGGGTGGGGGAGGGGAGACCCGCAGCGAGCAACCTCCTGCCACCCAGAGATTCACGGATGTCCTGCTGTCTAGGATCCGGCAGCAGATCCTGTCACTTTGCTGACTTCTTACCCATCCGGGCGTTAGACAGGACCAAGAGAGAGCACCACGCGACAGGCGAAAAAAATGCAGGGAAGCCGAAATACCTCCGTAGACTCCCAAGATGGCCAATCTTATTAGGCCGCAGATACCTTTCCGGGGCTTGCTGATCTCTCCGTTCCGCCTCCAAACGCAACACAGGGTTCCTCGGTATGAGTCCCTAGTCAGCAAGATGTCTCGTGCATGGGAGCCAGTCAATTCCCAAGGAAAAGGGATATAAATAGCTAAGTAGCAGTCTCTGTAGTGGAGCTCTGTAGAAATGTGACCGATCGTGTCCGAGTCTAGCTCCGCACCGTTTTTTTTTTTTTGGGTTTTTTTTAAAGGCCGCAAACCACTGAAATTATTGAATCCGATAATTTAGGCGGGTCCCAGCGGCTGATCAGATCGAATCCGATTCGATAAGCCACCACAACTCACAAACATTTTACGATCCGATACATTATCGGATCCGATAAGTCATCACAAACCTGCCGAACACAGCGCCAACCAGCCACCAGAAAAAGTCGACAAGCCGACAGACAGGGTAAAAGAAATAAAATGATTGAAACTTTCCAAACTTAAAAGCTGTTTGCAAAAAAACTGTTGGACGAAAATGTCTGGAATTAACAAATAAGGTTCTATGAATAATAATGAAAAAGGCCTGTTGCAGAAAAAAAATGCTATTTAAAAAAAATCTGAAATTTATTTTGCAAAAGAATCCCCAAAAATGTCAATAAATAAATAAAGAGACTTTTTGCGGCAAATTAAAAGAATAAATGGTTTAATAGATATTGAATAAAACGTGAATATTTGTAACATTAAAACCTATGGGATTCTCCTGATTAAACTAAACCTGCCAAATGAAACCACCGACCTTGACATTTCACTGACATTTCACTGCTGTTCGGTGTTCTTTGAATAGACTAACCATTACTTCTCTATAGGGATTTCACTGCTGTCAAACAGGCACCGGATTTTGCTCACAATTCGCCAAAATTTGGCGAACTGCCTGCTTTCTGAATAGCGAAATGGCCATGAAATGGCACCTTACGGGAAATTCACTGTTCGGTGCAATTTCGGGGCCAGACCTATCTTAATAACCCTGTTAATCCTGCTTCAGTTTTGCTTGCGAAATATGCTGCCTTATATGGAAGTAGTTTTAGGAGCCATCATAACCAGGGGCGGAACTGACATCTCTTGGGGCCCACGGGCAATAGGTGATCTTGGGGCCTTCCCATTGCACCTGTCCTCATGCAAGCACCACCCATATGTACATTGTTGAATTTCATAATTTATTTCTTAATGACATTTCCAAAATGAAAGCCTATTCACAGCTTTCACTTACACACTGTTATAGTGCGGCTGGTATGGTAAAATACATAGGGGCAGATACATTTACAATTTGCTGCTGATGCGAAGTCCAAATAATTTTTATCTGTGGTGGCGTGGGTCCACACTGAAAGGGCAAGCCTTAGTGGGCCCTTAAGGGGCCCCCTCCTAGGCCAGGGCCCTCGGGCAGTGCCATATTGCCCTAATGTTCAGTCAACCCCTGATCATAACACAAAGGTATTCACTCTTTTCATGTGTTGCTCAAGTTAAACCAATAATTTATTGGAGCACCTTCTCAAACTTTTATTTGCAGGAATTGTTGTTAATCTATACTGGTAGAACCAAAATAAGTGAAAACTGGTTAGTTGAATATGGTAAGATTGAAATGGGAATTTTTAGACATGTGCCTTCGTTTTAGTACTAAAACGATTTAGTCCGAATTTTGGGATAATTTAGTCTTAGTATGACTCAAGAGATACGAAACTGCTCAGTACAAAAAACGAAAGAAACTAAAATAAAATGCACTACATTTTAGTTTCAGTCCTTTTTGTGATATTACATTGATGAGTGAAGGAGACCAGTAATGAAGAGCGCAACATCGCAAAGCTACAGAAAAGGTTTGTATGCGTAATCCTTCCCGACCCCTTCCCTGAAAATCTGACAGTGATAGAGTTCCAGAATACTCACTCACAGCACAGACAGTCAGCACAGGAGAGGAAACCTTTACTTAACCCTTGCATGTCTATGAGGCAGACAAGATGATAAAAGCAGCTGGAGAAGGAAAACATTCAAATAAATCACACTGAAAGCTAATGACAGAGGAGGGCTGGATACTAAAAACCCCTTTATAACAAGCAGCGCTGGGAGAAGCGAGGGACTTTATAAAACGTGTGTTATCTCCCCCCCCCCCGCTCTGCATAATAGGGGCTTAGGTCTGATACATTTTATATTATCCAGGAGCACTATCCCCCTTTCCTCATCTATAATACACGTTTTATATAAAGTCCCTCTCCTCTCCCAGTGCTGCTTGTTATAAAGTTTTTTTTACGTCTGATACATTTAGTATCCAGCTCTCACAGTTACTGTCATTATGAGCCTTCAGTGTGATTTATTTGAATGTTTTCCCTGGATTTAAAGTGCTTTATTTTATTATAAAAATAAGTTTGCACCAGTCATCTCTTATCTGAGCTTTCAGACCTATTTACGTTAATATTTTCCCTCTCCCCTGCTTTTATATTCCTGTGTCTCCCCCACAGAGATATAAAAGTTTAAGTAAAAGTTCCCTCTCCTGTGTTGGATAAGCATTGCATTCCAATCTTCTGCACCCTCCACATGCCAATGCAGTAGGATGTTCGATACAGAGAGGGGCATTAATTAATGCAGGTGGATGTTGTATACCTTATACAGAGAGGGGTATTAATTAATGCAGGAGGATGTTCTATAAATTATACAGAGAGGAGCCTTTTTTTTTAGCACTTTAAATCCAGTGGCTATGAGCGCTGAGATCGGCTGCTTGTTATATTATCTCTCAGTACAATGTATCAGGCTCAGCTGGTACAGTAACTGACTGTAACAGCGCTCAGAGTTTCAGTAAAACAAGGAAATAATATTGTTCTAACCGCTTATATATAAAAATATTATTTACTAGTTTTACTGAAACTCTGAGCACTGTGATGAGCAGCAGTCAGTTACTGTAACAGCTTTGCCTGACACATTGTGCTGAGAGTGAGAGATACTGTAACAAGCAGCGATCTCAGCCCTCTGAGGAGCTACTACAATAGTAATTGTATCCACTGGTTTTCAGATGAATGAAATTAGTTTTCATACTAAAGAACTGAAAACGAATTTCTTTAGCAACTAAATAAATTGCATTTTAAGACTAATCCATTAGTTCAAAACGAAATTTTGTGCTGTGCACATGTCTAGTAATTTTCCCAGGACAAGTCACAGAGAACTCCTAAACCTCAACCTTGACCTAAAATTCCATCTCTGCACCTTGTACCTGTGAAGTCTTTTTTTCCCAGGGAAAGAAAATAAGGTTTTGTTCTCTTCTTTCATGTGTGTTTAATACGTTCTTACCACTGAGGTCTAACTTCTGGTGTTCCTTATGACCTGAATTTTAAAAGGTTTAGCTGCTGTCTCAATTGTCTTGGTTGTCAATATTTTAATGTAATTAATGAATGACAAAAGTCAACAGGGAGTCAACTTAAAAGGGCTCTCTGAGGTTAAAATGGGAGGTGGGGCAGAAGGGTTAAATATTAACCCATCCTCCAACATATGGGTGTTAAGTTAAACCTCTGCACTCAGATGGCTGAATCAAGGTGGCACACTCAGGTCATTATAACCATACAATATTACATTCCATGGTTATAGGCACTATCAGGGTTATTCAGAGAGAGGTGAAAACCAGGAGAATGGCAGGAGAAGAGAACAATCTAGACCAATTAGCCGATTTGGAAAGTGAGATAAATTGGAGAATTTTTCTGGTTTGGCTATTTTGACCTACAGGGTAATTCAAAGAGAAGCGAAAAGTCACCGCATGTTCAGTGACTTTTCGTTCTCTTCAATTCGGTTCCTTTTGCCGATCCCATTTCGGGCAACCCTGCGGTGTATTCAGCAAGCACCACAGGGTCCCCGAATTGCAGGGAAAGGCCGCCGCAAACCAAACGAAAACTAACCGCAAAACCCGGCGAATGCACGCCGAAAACCCGCAAAGACATCTGGATTAAGCCGCCGAAAATGCCAGAAAAACCCGAGCAGGAGTCGATCACACGCAGCGAAGCCACGGGAAAAAGCCGACACCGCAGACAAGTGAAGTGAATAAATTATCAAACCAGTTTGCTTGAGCGTTTAAAAAGTGAAACTCTGTTTGCAAAGAAACTACTAAGCGAAAATGTCTGAAATTTACATATGAGGTCCAAGGAGTGATACTAAAAAGGGCTGTTACAGAAAAAATAAGTAAACTTAAAAAAATCTGAATTTTTTTAAAAAAAAATTAAATCAAGAAAAATGCTTAAAATATCCTAAAAAATCTTTACTGCAGAATTTTATAATGAATGGTTTATTAGATATTGAATTAAAACAGGAATATTTTTAACATTGAAGCTTATGAGATTCGCCTGAATAAATCTGCCGCATGAAACCACCAAACAGCAGGGCATTTCAGGAACCTTTCACTGCTGGTTTGTGTTCTCTGAATAGCCGAAGCAGAGCTTTTTTATGGGGATTCACTGCCCTCGAACAGGCACCGAACAGGCACCGTAATGTGCAGGCAATTCGCCAGGATTTGACGAATTGCCTGCTCTCTGGATAGCCGAATGGCCAAGAAAGGTAACCGAACGCTGACTTTCAACGTTCGGTTACCTTTCTCCAGCAATTTGGATCTCTTTGAATTACCCTGCTAGAGTTTTCAATTCCCCAGTCATTCTCCTGGTTTTCATGTCTCTCTGAATAACCCTGTATGAGTGTCATTTAAAGAAAACAGTATATTTGAACAGCTAGAGGAATCAAAAAGTGTTGATAAATCTGCATATGCAATGAACGCCTTTAGTTAATCTTTCTCTATGCACTGACTTCTCACCTTCAACAATTGGCAGGACCTCCTATATGTTTTATGATTGAAACCCCTATTCACTCACAAAATTGTGCATACTCAGGAGGGATTTTGTGACTTCTGGAAAAGTGTGAATTCTAGCCAACAGACCTGCTCTTAGTGACAGTAATGTCCTCCATTTCAGGTTTTGTTTGTTCCACATTTAGCTGCAACATTGCTGCGGCAGAAGGCTAACTATACACATAGTTAACCCCTTCACCAGAAAGTGATTTTCCGAAAAAACATTGTAAGAAGCCAGTGTTTTTGTAAAATTATTTTAAATTAATTTAAAAGTAAAAAATATTTGAGTTTATACCCATTGTGTGTCTTACTGTAAATAAACTATTTATTTGGCAGTAGTTGGCGCCATCTACTGCCAAATTGAGTTACATAGGTTAGTCTATTTTCTTCTATTTCTCCCTGCATCGACTGCTGAAAGCCCGATATTTCAGAGCTTTGAGCAGCTGATTTTACAGTTTTAGCTCTTTGCACATTATGCCCACAGGATTAGGACTTTGGGGGCTCCTTCTGCAGCCCAAAAGCAAGTGGAATTTGTTTTCGGCAAACAAATTTCATTTGCATTTGGGTTGCAGATCATATACCGAGCTATCTCTATAATCGAGGCACCAGATGCTGCCTTTGAAGCCTGAGATATCTCTATTGGTAGTGAAGGGGTCTTTATGACACAGTCCTCCATCAATTCCTCTCCATTGCCTTTTTCATTTGTTTGTCATGTCCTATTTGTATATAAATGCCCCATGTTATGTGCATTAAAGTAGAAACCCTCTCCACTTCATTAAGGGGTACATTTACAAAGCACCGAATTTTAACACAGTTTTAGTGTTTTTCTTTTCAGCACATTTCAGTTCACGTCTGTAATTCTATTTTGTCGAAAATTCAGGAGCTTAAATCAGCAAAGATGTAGTAAACATGTGTCTAAATAATTAAAAGGGGTTCTTTAAAATATAATAAATATGTCTGTTAAAAATAGTAAATCTAAAAAATGAAAATGTCTTGAAAAATACAAAAAAGGTTTTTCTAAAAAATAAAAATAGTAAATGGTCCCTAAATTTAAACAAAAAAGATATTACATTCATAACAATGAATACTATGCGACTCACCTTGTGAAAGAACGGCCACGACAATGTTTATTTGCATTTAATAGTCTTACATTTCATTGCCTTGTATTTAGTGTAGAGTGTTGTGTGAGATACTGGGCTGTTTTCCCCATGAGTAATCTGTAACCATTTGTCCTGCTTCCACCCCCTCCCCCCAGATATGGCTTTAACCAGAACTCCAGAACTCTTTACCAGTTTCCTTTGTTAGGAAACCAGGGTGTGTATGGGGTGGGGAGCTTTGGGAGTGTCTGGAGCAGGGAAACACGGAGGCATGTTTTTTACGTTTGAATGGCTAACTGAACACCTCTGAATAAAAGCATTCTGAGTTTGGTGTTCAGTTGGCAAGCATCATCTCACAGTCTATGCGTCGTCTATTCTATAGGGGTACGATCACCTCCTGGTACAGTGAAAGGGGCATCAGTGAGGATGGAAGTACGAGCTTGACTACTAGAATTCTTAACACTGTTTGCAGCAAAGTGGGATTGCCCTTTCCAGCTGGAACGGTTCAGCTGAAGGGAGCTGATGCACACCTGAAATGCTGAATGGAGAGCATCTACCTGCGCCTGAAATGGGTAAAACTTAAAGAATTGGAAGAAGTTTGGGGACTGGCAACAAGCAACAAACCAAAAGCTGCCCTCATCGCTGCCCTAATGGAGGATGACTGCACCAGGTCAGCCTCGTTGCAAGCCTCCGTAAAAGAGACTGAGTTTAAAAAAAAATATGCAAATGAGGATGGCATTCTTCAGCCCTAACCTGTCTGCAGTGATTTGAGCCATCATGGATGATGTCAATGCTTATTTGCTGGAAGAAAGAGAATGCAGAGACAGCCAGGCAGGATTTTGAAAGTCAATGTAACCTGCAAGAGATTTACACAAGAGACTTGGTACCGATACTGACCAACAAACTCTCTGGTCGCGCAGAGGATGCCTGCTGTGAACAGAGGAAGCAGAGATCTCTCCTTCACCATGACAAACAAACACACACACAAGGCTGGTGTAAAGATACACAGCTCTATGTATGTCATAATGAAGGAGAGATCACTGCAGCCTGAACAGTACCGACAAAGCACCGCACCCTGGTTTAAACCCTGCCTCCTTTACATGCAGCCCATCCTCCTGTGCTAGCATTCCAATGCAGCACAGGGTGAATTGTTCCCACCCACCTCCAGGACCTGCCAGAGAGACCCCCTCCCATAAGTAAGGAATGGCATGGTATTTGAGTATATACAGTGCTTTTTTTCTGGAAAAATAGGTGGGGATACTCTCAGGTCCAGGGAAAAACTGATAATTATGACTATTTTCATGTCCCCATAGGGTTACAACAATAGTTGTAGTTCACTTAAAGGAAGACACTATAAAAGGGAACCATATTTTTTAATACTGTGTTCCTTTAAATGAACTACAACTATTGTTGTAACCCTATAAGGCTTATCCACTAAGTGCCTCTGTTGCAAGAAAAATCTGTATTGCAAGGCAGTTAGCGGTTTTTTCAGGGTTTTTTTTTGCAATGATGGCACTGAGTGGATAATCCCCTAGCCTTTGTGAGCACCACAGCAATGAAACTCACAGTTTTGCTGTGTATGTATGAACTCCACAGCAATAAAACTCACAGTAATGCGCAGTGAACAGAAGCGTTCAGGAGCAACATGAGCTGCCGAGTGCTTCCGATTCTCTGCCTGCCACTGCAGGAGGAGCATCATGCGCTCTCCTGTTAGTTCTGGCTGGTGGTGAGGTGCCGGTACTGAGTGGTGAGGTGCTGGTACTGAGTACCGCCTGAAAAAAAGCCCTGATATATACCAGAGTGGGGAAGGGTGACTAGGGTGTCTTTTGGGGGGTCAGCTGTGTCTATCTGGTGTTGGAGGGGCACACTGCACATTACTGTGAGTTTTATTGCTGTGGGTTCTGTGATACGCTCATATGCACCGTACAGTACTGTGAATTTTATGGCTGTGGGGCTCTGTGATAAGCTCAAACACACTGCACATTACTTTGAGCTTTATTGCAGTGGATTCTGCGATATGCTCATACGCACATTACTTTGAGTTTTATTACAGTGGATGTTATGATACGCTCATACGCACATTACTGTGAGTTTTAGTGCTAATATGGAGGCAGCTGGAGAATAATGAGCATTTCCAAGGTTACTCGTTATTCTCGCTTGCACCTGGCAATGTTAAAAGAAATACCCACTGGAAAAACCTGACATTAAGTGGTTTGCATCAAAATAGGTAACTGCTAATTCTTTGTGGCTACTGTGGTCTTATTGTATTAGTGGCTCGGTATAACTGGCTTGGCTTGAATAGGGCCTTGGTCCTATTGTTAAGTAAAGACCTGTCCAGCTACATCACAGAAAAAGTAGTTTATCCATGAAGCAAAAATTATGCACAGACAATATAATCAACATGAAGTAGCCCTAGGAAGCTCCAGATGAGACGATGGCATGCTGAGTGAGATCTAGAAAAGAATCTTTGTCCTTTGTGATTATTTATATTGGAATCGGGGAGCATCACTATCCAGTATTTGCAGGAAATCAATTCCTAAGAGTCCTTTTTGTGGTTATAGTATTACAGCTACTAATTGTGTCAGGGTCCCATAGAAGAGGGTAATTACATGTTTAAATCCATTACATTAATGACTTATCTGTGTAGGAGAGTTAATTAGTAGACATTCCAATAGTATTCTGCCCATGCTCCTTGAGAGAAATCTGATTCTTACAGCGGAATTTAAATGACCTCAGGGTCAGGCAAATCGCTCCTTGTAAAGTTCTGTGTTATCTGAATAAATTGGAACTACTTCTGAGGGAGATATAAAGGATATAGTTTGAAGAAAACTGAACCAAAGTCACGTACCAGACATCCTGGAGATATTGTATGGATAAATAATTTAAATGGCACCATCACTAATTTTTATAATATAAAAAAAGTCTAAAAACCAATATCCCCAACAAATTAATTTCCTCTTTGTCTGTAAGCATGACTTAATTAACTTAATTTAATGCGCTGATTATAGGAACGGCTTGGATAATGAGAAACTTTACTTTCGTTTTTTGCTTGGCTCTTATCAGTTAAAGCATACCTACTGTAAGTTTAAGTAAAAAAAATTCAGAGATACTGTACCACAGCTTCATCCTTGTCCTAAAAATGGGTTTGTATAGGATGGTGCACCTCATGGCAGGGGCTGACTGGCAACTTTTGGCCTAGGGGGCAAGTATGACCCAGAGGCCCATAGTGCAGCAACTCAGGCCCTTGTGTATGAGCGTTATCACAGACCTCCGCAGCAGTATAATTTACTCTCATACACAGTGCACATTACAGTGAGTTGTATTGCTGTAGAGCTTTGTGATACGCTCATACACACCGCACATTACTGTGCGTTTTATTGCTGTGGAGCTCTGTTACGCTCAAACACACTGCACATTACTGTATCAGAGCTCCACAGCAATAAAACTCACAGTAGTGTGCAGTGTGTATGAGCGTATCACAGAGCTCCAGAGCAATAAAATTCACTCCTACACACCGCACATGGATATATTGCCCCCACCTCACACATGGGTATATTGCCCCCACCTCACACATGGATATATTGTCCCCAGCTCACATGGATATATTGGCCCCAGCTCACATGGATATAGTGACCCAGCTCACATGGATATATATTGCCCCCAGCAGCTCACACATGGATATATATTGCCGCAGCAGCTCACACATGGATATATATTGCCCCAGCAGCTCAAACATGGATATATATTGCCCCCGGCAGCTCACACATGGAAATATATTGCCCCAGCAGCTCACAAATGAATATATATTGCCCCCAGCAGCTCACACATGGATATATATTGCCCCAGCAGCTCACACATGGATATATATTGCCCCCAGCTCACACATGGATATATATTGCCCCCAGCTCAAACAGGGATATGTATTGCCCCCGGCTCACACATGGATATGTATTGCCCCCCGCTCACACAGGGATATATATTGCCCCAGCAGCTCACACATGGATATATATTGCCCCCAGCTCACACAGGGATATATAATTGCCCCCAGCTCACACATGGATATATATTGCCCCCAGCTCACACAAGGATATACAGTCAGGTCCAGAAATATTGGGACATTGACACAATTCTAACATCTTTGGCTCTATACACCACCACAATGGAGTTGGAATGAAACAAACACAATGTGCTTTAACTGCAGACTGTCAGCTTTAATTTGAGGGTATGTACATTCAACTCAGGTGAAAGGTGTAGGACTTACAGCAGTTTGCAGGTGTGCCTCCCACTTGTTAAGCGACCAAAGGTAATGGGACAGAATAATAATCATAAATCAAACTTTCCCTTCTTAATACTTGTTTGCAAATCCTTTGCAGTCAATCACAGCCTGAAGTCTGGAATACATAGACATCACCAGACACTGGGTTTCATCTCTGGTGATGCTCTGCCAGGCCTCTACTGCAAATGTCTTCAGTTCCTGCTTGTTTTTGGGGCATTTTCCCTTCAGTTTTGTCTTCAGCAAGTGAAATGCATGCTCAATGGGATTCAGGTCAGGTGATTGACTTGGCCATTGCATAACATTCCACTTCTGTCCCTTCAAAATCTCTTTGGTTGCTCTTGCAGTATGCTTTGGGTCATTGTCCATCTGCACTGTGAAGCACCGTCCAATGAGTTCTGCAGCATTTGGCTGAATGTGAGCAGATAATGTTGCCCGAAACACTTCCGAATTCATCCTGCTGCTTTTGCCAGCAGTCACATCATCAATAAATACAAGAGAACCAGTTCCATTGGCAGCCATACATGCCCACGCCATGACACTACCACCACCATGCTTCACTGATGAGGTGGTATGCTTAGGATCATGAGCAGTTCCTTTCCTTCTCCATACTCTTCTCTTCACATCACTCTGGTACAAGTTGATCTTGGTCTCATCTGTTCATAGGATCTTGTTCCAGAACTGTGAAGGCTTTGTTAGGTGTTGTTTGGCAAACTCTAATCTGGCCTTCCTGTTTTGAGGCTCGCCAATGGTTTACATCTTGTGGTGAACCCTCTGTATTCACTCTGGTGAAGTCTTCCCTTGATTGTTGACTTTGACACACATACACCTACCTCCTGGAGAGTGTTCTTGATCTGGCCAACTGTTGTGAAGGGTGTTTTCTTCACCAAGGAAAGAATTCTTCGGTCATCCACCACAGTTGTTTTCCGTGGTCTCCCGGGTCTTTTGGTGTTGCTGAGCTCACCGGTGCGTTCCTTCTTTTTGAGAATGTTCCAAACAGTTGTTTTGGCCACGCCTAATGTTCTTGCTATCTCTCTGATGGGTTTGTTTTGTTTCTTCAGCCTAATGATGGCTTGCTTCACTGATAGTGACAGCTCTTTGGATATCATCTTGAGAGTTGACAGCAACAGATTACAAATGCAAATAGCACACTTGAAATGAACTCTGGGCCTTTTATCTGCACGTTGTAATTGGGATAATGAGGGAATATCACACACCTGGCCATGGACTAGCTGAGAAGCCAATTGTCCCATTACCTTTGGTCTCTTAACAAGTGGGAGGCACATCTGCAAACTGCAGGATGTACATACCCTCAAATTACAGCTGACAGTCTGCACTTCAAGCACATTGTGTTTGTTTCATTCCAACTCCATTGTGGTGGTGTATAGAGCCAAAGATGTTAGAATTGTGTCGATGTCCCAATATTTCTGGACCTGACTGTATATTGCCCCCAGCTCACACATGGATATATATTGCCCCAGCTCACACAGGGATATATATTGCCCCCAGCTCACACAGGGATATATATTGCCCCAGCTCACACAGGGATATATATTGCCCCCAGCTCACCTCTCCTCTGCCAGGCCCCTCCTGCACAATATTGCCGGCCGCTACGTGCTTCCTACGAGCAGCCGCAGGCGTGAAACTCTGCCACTCACGTGGGTTCCACCAGCCAGCCGCGATCTAGCGATCACGCAGCTGGCTGGTGGAACCCACGTGAGCGGCAGAGTTAAGCCGGCAGCCGCTCGTAGGAAGCACGTGGTAGCCGGCAATATTGTGCAGGAGGGGCCTGGCAGAAGCGGCCTGGGTGGCACTTGTCCCCCTGCCCCCCGGCCCAGTCTGGCCCTGCCTCATGGGAAGAATATCTGATCAGAAGTACATTGGAAAAAATTGCATCGGACCACAAAGCGTTTTGAGGGTGACCTTCAGTTACATGGCCCAATCTCTTTATAAAGCTGCACCCAGCAAGCAGCAACACGCGTCGAGATTGCAGTGTTTTTTAGCAGTTAATGTTCCCATTGTGGTTTTTTGCTGGCTGTTCCTTAGTGGTGTTTTGCCCCTATTCACTGAGGGCGTGGTAGGGTCTTTTCTGTGCCATTATATCCCTGGCCCTGATGTTCTGTTGACGCCAATTTGGCAACTTACTGTTGTACATCGGTATTTAGGCATAATTCGGCCATGGAACAGCTTTTGCTGTCTCTATTTCTCGAATATGGCCACTTGTGGATTTTGGAGTATATACATTGCTTATGTGTTTGACTCAGCCCCCGAAACCCTCTATATTGGACTTTCTTCAATATTGTCTTTATAAACACCTCCCCCTGTGAGTGTGTATAATATCTCACTACTCAGTGTATTTGAGGGCTGACTAATTACTCCAGCAATTGTCATTTTTTCATTCTCCTTTTACGTGGTTTTAACCGTTCAGTTTTGTGTTTTTGGATGCCAATGGCAATTAATAAAATTTGTTATAAACTGAATGCCAATATTCAGCATACAATCTCTTCTTTTTTTTCTCTTACTGTGATGCTAAGGGTTACCCCCTTATTCTGCTGAACATGTTATTCTATTTCTTTTCCCTGTGTTTTCTATTTTTTTGTACCTTACATGGCCCTGCCAACATACTAATATTATGTGGTAATACTTACATATATAGTAATACTCATGTCCGGGACGAAATTCAAACCCCAGAGAGAAAGGAGTAAACAGCTGGAATTTTTCTGAGAACTTCAAAGGTCCATTAGGAGAATCCGGTCGGTTGCACTCCCAGCGTTTGAACCCTTTCTGTCGGTGATCACATGTGGCATGGCCATCATAATTGACCATATAGAGTATGTAACGTTCCATCCTGTCTGATGGCAGAGAAATCTCGTAATGAGGGCAGTAAATGTCCAGGTAATCATTGATGCTCACATCCACAGTATAGTCACCATGGTGGAATCTGTGGGAACACATTACAAACACAAGATTAGTAATATTATTTATTAAACATAATTCCCAATTTTGATAATTCTTAAAAACAGACCCCCCTCCTCAAAAAATATACAAATAAATATATATTTTAGTTTAATTATGCTAACCAAAACACTTTTCAGTTCTGCCAGGTCTGGAAAAGTGTAAGATTGTAACAATAAAGTATATAAGCAAAGGGTAATTTATGAGATTCATGGAACTGGATTCTTGTAAAATTGTCCTAGCGTTTTACAGCAGGGTTTCCTTTTTATATATGTGTAAACTGTAAGCACAAATATCACAAGCTGATGCCTTTCTGTAGTTTCATTAACGTTAACTTCTATAAATCTTGGTTTTGACTTGCCTGGCAGATTGGTGGTCACATTTCCTTCATATAATACAGTTATTTCTAGAATCACATTCTGTGTATACTTTATATATATTTATATATAATTTGATGCTGTGTTAGTACATTTACAGTCAGGTGCAAAACAGGTGCAATACGGGTGGATAAAAATAGCAGTATATTAATCAAAGGGGAAAAACACAATTTTTTCCATTGGCATACTCTGTTCAACAATAGAATGTTAGGATATTCCTAAAAATACTGTTTTTTATTTCAAGCCAGCCATTATTACTAACAATCGAACCGCTATGTATAATAGCCCCACTAATTAATTATAGTGCTTCCTGTCCTAATCTTGCTTAGCAACAAAATTCCACTGTGATTTGGCTATCAGGGAACCATACTGTTATTTACATATCCTATACCTTGTACAGGAACTGTCTATTTTCAGACAGCCAGAGAATAATGAGAAATTTCAAGCTCGTTTGTTATTCTCACGTCAAATTGGTATTTACACAAATACCACCTCTCAGGGCCTGGTCTTAAGTGATTTTGCAATTGAATAATCACTTAACACAAAGAAATAAAAGTATTTTTAAAAATCCATACTTAGTTCTGGTCCCACGGTGCCGAAGATGCCCAATCCTTTTACTCCTCTCACCACTTGCAGAAGGAAACTAATGGTTCCATTAAAAAATAAGTTACCATTCTCTTTGTGATGGTACTCTAAACTCATGCTGATGCAATCTCGAGGAGGGCTCTCTCTGGTCTCCATGGAGTCACTACCAGCAGTACTTCTGGTAATGGATGGTGACTCTGGTAACATTTTTATGGAGAAAGGCAGCAAGTATATATTTTGATTTTTTTCCAGTTATGACTACGATTGTTTATATTTGTGCTATTGCAACTTTGTTTTGTGAAAAAAGTTCCTGAGGTTTAGTAAGTTTTAGTAAGTAGAAAGGACTTTCAAAACACCACAACTGGCTCGGTTATGGCTGCAGTGAGGACTCTGCTGCCATATTGTTATAAATCAATTCCTATAGGGTCAATTAGCAGTAATCCGGGTTAATGGTGTAGTATGAGACGACTGTTCTTTTTTTACCTTTGCCCAAGCCAATGCTGTCTAAAGCAACTTGGCTATAACAGCTGAGAATTCCTACTTAACGGAAACCTAGACTTTTATCTAAAGTAAAGACTTTCCATCCCCAAAATGCAGTGTTTATCAGATATTCTACTTTCTGCATTGGTTTGTTCTGAGGTCTGTATGATTGTTCTTAACATGCTAGCACTTGGAAGACTTGGAATGCTCTGTATTCAGGCACACTGACACGTTAGTATATTCACATATTTTTGCAGTTTTGTAGTGTACAGCCTTAATGGGAGAACTGGTTTACTATGATAGACTTTGGCATGCGCATCTGCAATGCTCCCTCAAAGCTTAGTATTTATAGAAGTGTAATGAGCCAATGGCCTAGAATCTGTAATGGTCATTATGGTCATGTTGGGAATTGTCCATGAGGCGAGGAGAAACTCCAAAATTACTATGCATCCTATAGTCCACAGATGTGTGCTAATCACTAGTCAGCATTAGAGCCTGGAAAAAAAACAGACGACTAGGCAATGCTATAGTTCAAGTGCTAGCATTTATTACTGCAGGGACACGCAAGGCAAAATTTTAGCTACTCCTAAAAGCTGGTGCTAAATGATTCTGCATTTGCAAAATCATTTAACAACCCCCCCCCCCCAATAAATCTGATACTCCCCTCTCATCCCATCACAGAGAGAACAGTGGCTCGATCCGCTGCTTCGTATGGCCACGATCAGAGTGAGACTGGGAACAAATAGTTCCCAGTCTCTCTCCACGATCACTCCGCAGCACAGCTAATCTGCGACGTTGCACAGGGCTCGCAGCCCAGAAACGCAACCCTCCATAGAGTCATCTTAGATTGTAAATTCTCGAGCAGGCCCCTCTCTCCTACTTTTCTGTGTGTTTAACTTGTATGTATATTTGTTATTCTGTCTCACCCATTGTACAGCGCTAAAGAACAGCACTTTATAAATACTTGGAACTGTAACTATGGACTCCAAAAGGTAATACTCACGGTAGCGCGGAAGCACTACCGCAACTATCCCAACGGTTAGCGCTGTGTTCCAGGGTGCTCAGCTAGCACCTGCCTCGGAAAATCGTGCTAAAATGGGGACACTAAGAAGAAACCAGCAGGGGCAGACTTTCCTCACTAGCATCCCCATTTTAGCACAAACTATGGAATAGTGGCACTTATGCTTTGTGATTTTTCAACCTCTATGTAAAAAGCTGATATGTACAGTGTGTTTAACTTGAACATGTGTGCGTTAACTTTGATTGCATTTATTTTTCTTTCCCTCTGCTTCTTTTTATCACCCGCATACATAGGGTCACTATGCTTGTCGATCTATCGATAGGCAGAATGTAGGCACTCTATCAGCATCTCTCAGTTTTCTCACAGTGTTAATTGGACAAGTTCCGATATTCACATAACTTAGCATTTTCCCTCCGATGGGCACAGACGAGACTCGGCACTTGGAGCTCACAATATGGCCAGTTTTTAGTGAAGTTGCATGCTTTACTGCATGTGTGTGTGTTTGTAGGCCAATGGTGCTGCTGTTCTCAATTCATACTGCAAATCCCATTAACCAATACCAGGATTTACAGAGACGTCATTAGCCTCTATAGCCCAAAATAAGAGCCTCCAAAATGTGATCTACTACCCTGTCAAGTGAAAACTAGAAATAAGAGTGAATAATGTTTTTTCACAATAACTAGTGATGTGGACTATACAGGTGGATCTAATTTTATTTAAAAAAATCATTATTTTGTGTATAAAATAATTTTCAAGAGTGTAGGGTTTCGTTAAGTCATCTGATTATAAAGCAAGGCCATTCACCAAATCTGATGAATATGCATCTTGACTAGTGTTTGTATTGGTTTTGAAAATAAAGTGCACTTCAAAATTAAAATGCAACTAGAACCTTAAAACTGTTTTATTATGAATATGTTTATTAAGTTTGGTGAGAAAAGTGGGGAAGTGATCAAGAATCCTCATATCACAATTTTTAAGATTTTTTTCCTATTTTTTCCTGTTATTTTGGCCTAAATTTTTAATTTTGTTGCCTATTATATTATTAATCTAGCTGTTAATAATCCCCTATTATAATTACAAAAGCAAATACCGCAACCATAAATCCTGAAATAATGATATTCTTCAATTCCATAACTTTCGAAATGAAATCCATTCCACAAATTTGCAAAGCTGGATTTGACAAAGTATACCTATTTATTTCCAATTTGGCTGTATATATGTACTTTAAACTTTAAATTAGCCAAAATCATGTTTACAGTTCTGTAAGTGCTGAAACCTTGAGGAACACAATTTTTGGCAGAATTAGGCCTGACTAAACATGAGAAATCAGACAATGTCAAGGTTAAATAGAATAAATCTCACAGCTTGCTTCCAAATAGCATAATGACTCACATCAACTCCCATGTACTATTTTATTTTTAAATGCTGCAACATAACTATAGTCCCTATTTTTTAATACATGACTTTCTTTATGTCTGTAAAACACATTAAATGCTGAGTGATAATAAAACTGAGTAACATAATTAATATTTCATGTTCATTTCTAGATTCACATTATGGATAATGTTGTATCAGCTTTAATTTCATTGGCTAAAAGGTCGTAAAAAACTAGAAAACATCAATAATTAAGCTTTACAAGATGGTTTATTTTAATTTTGACTTAATGTCCATAACAGCAATATATTTTGAAGACCTCAAACATATGTCAGATTGATGCTCTGAAAGGGGAAATGATCTCCTTGGCAGATGACCAAAGTTGAAGGCTTGATAAGCTTATATCTCTGCTGGAAATTAAGCACCACATATTGTTCCCCAATTTGGGACTTAAACAGGGTTTTCCAGTAAACAATATTATGTGTGCGTGTGTATATATATATATATATATATACAGTATATATATATATGTGTGTATTCACCATCAAGTAAATATTACAACACCCAGATGTGCAGTTCCAAGTGTATATATATCAAGATAGGAAAAGAAGTGTCGCTCTCAAGTCTTCTTGATAAAATATAAGCTTAACATAACACACAGGTTAAAGAGCACTACAAACACGAACATTTTTGAAGATTTTAAACCATCTACCTTATGAATCAGGGATTGAGATTTGATCATAAAATTTGTTGCGAGCCAGTTGCGTTTGGCAGACGAGGATCTGTGAATCTCTTGGAATTCCAAGAATAACGGAGCAGCCCGATTAGTGAATCGTGGATGTTCATTGGGCGATTCAATTGAAGCATCCGCAGGGGAAGTTATTAAGCCTAGAATGGCTCAGGAAAGCGAATTGCAGACCCCTTGGGATTCCCAAGAAAAGTGGAGCCGCCTGTCCAGTGAACCGTGGAGGGCTACTAGATGAGCCAATTAAAACATCCGCAGGTGAAGTCATCAAGCCTAGTGAGGCTCAAAAAAGCATGAGTGGGATTTATCCATTCTTTCTTTTACATTTTTTGTTGCTGGACTTCACTATTGTGTACTCCTCTTTTTTCTAGGAACATTCTATGAGCTACCCTACAGACGATTCTGTATTTTAGATATAGGAACCGCCATATCTGTAGAACATCTACTGTATCTGTATGTATGTTATATGTATATGTATATATGTATATATACCATCTGTTTTAGTTGTGTTAGCCCATGAGCGCTGAGCATCCTTCCCTCTTTTCTTTTTATTGATAAAATATAATCTTAACATAACACACAGGTTAAAGAGCACTACAAACACGAACATTTTTGAAGATTTTAAACCATCTACCTTATGAATCAGGGATTGAGATTTGATCATAAAATGTGATCATATGCTGTTTAAATCTGTCACTATGCCAATGTACCCCAGTTTCGCTGTATATATATAGATAGATGTGCTGGCTGGGTGGAGTAGAGGTAACATCACTGCTCTATAACCATGGAGACTGTGGAGACACAGGTTCGAATCCAAGGCAGAGCACCTCTCCAGTAAGTGTCCTTGGGCAAGACACCCAACAGTACATACTCACCAACCCCAAACATACTTGAAAACGAGAGACATCTCAATGTATCCTTCCTGGTGAAATACTTTCTCAAAAAAAGAAAAGATAGATCATTATATATTATAATGAGCCATTAAAGTTATATTATACTTATACAGGTTTATTCAAAGAGATCCGAATTGCTGGAGAAAAGTAACCGAATGCTGAAAATCAGCGTTCGGTTACCTCTCTTGGCCATTCGGCTATCCAGAGAGCAGGCAATTCGTCAAATGCTGGCGAATTGCCTGCACATACGGTTCCTGTTCGGTGCCTGTTCGAGGGCAGTGAAATCCCCATAGAGAAGCACTGCTTCGGCTATTCAGAGAACGAAAACCAGCAGTGAAAGGTTCCCGAAATGCCCTGCCATTCGGTGGTTTCATTGTTAAAAATATTCCCGTTTTAGTTCAATATCTAATAAACCATTCATTATAAAATTCTGCAGTAAAGAGTCTCTTTAATTATAGATTTTTTAGGAAATTTTAAGCATTTTTCTGGATTTATTTTTTTGTTTTCTTTTAACTTTACTTATTTTTTCTGTAACAGCCCTCTTTATTATCACTCCTTGGACCTCATATGTAAATTTCAGACATTTTCGCTCAGTAGTTTCTTTGCAAACAGTGTTTCACTTTTTCAAACATTCATGCAAACTGTTTTGCTAATTTATTCACTTCACTCGTCTGCGGTGTTGGCTTTTTCCGGCCGCTGCTCTGCGTGTGATCGTCTCCTGCTCGGGTTTTTCCGGCGTCTTCGACGGGTTAATCCAGATGTTTTTGTGGGTTTTCAGCATGCATTCGACGGGTTTTCGCCAGGTTTTTGCCGAGTTTTTGGGGGGATTTCGGCAGCTTTTCCCTGCACTTCGACAGCCCTGTGGTGCTTGCTGAATACACCGCAGGGTCGCCGAAATGGAAAAGCCGATTTGCACCGAATTGAAGAGAACGAAAAGTCACCGAACGTGCGGTGACTTTTCGAATCTCTTTGAATTACCCTGATAGTGTTTTATAGTGTTATTTTAAGAGACCAACACACGAGCAGACTCAGTTTTTTGAGATTAGTAATTTTCCAGCTCAGTGCCCAGCCTGGTGGTTGTCCTCCATGTTTGTGACTCTATATGTGTCAGTGACAGCTAACCTTGGCACATCAAACGATATCGATCTACAAGTTCCCTAATGCTCAAATATGCAGTAGGGAGAGTTCCATCAAGAAGTACATGAGGAACAAGACCTTTCTTTGACAGCAAACAAAATCCTATTTAATAAATATATTCTCAGGTTCAGTAATATGTGCATTGGCAGATTCTGCTGTGCAACCATGAATTAGTACCATAAGTCTAGTCAAGAGAGTTTAACGCTGCCTCCCACAAATTTATCATATAGCGTTGTAGAAACTGTTTGTGCTATATAAATGATAATAATGACCTCCATGTCAAAGTTAAACGCAAGGTACTAGTCCATCACATGTGTTCATTTTGGATTTTTAAGAGTTGTAGAAGGGTTAATTGTTTGTTTTGGCTCCTTCTCCACAGGAACCAGTTTAATCTGTACACACACACACAAGTCTCTCCCAAGTGTGCACACTTTTCCATTCTAACATTAATTGAAATATCTTATGTGATTTTATGTTTGTGGATTTGACAAAATTTCTGTGTCCCCCTTGTTAAATCCCGAGAGAGGATGCTGACGTTAAACGCAGCGGGGATTCCTCACCAATTAATTTGAGGCCTCTGCCCGTCGCACTTCCAGTTGGATAAATCTGTCTCATTGGCAGAATTGTCTCAGACCTGTCGCAACAATTACGTTTGGAATTTCTGACAGGTATGAGTCGAAACCTACCCTAATTACTCACAAAAACAAACGGTGACTACGCTCTGCACAGGCTGGTACACTTAAAATAAAATGTTTTGCTCAGGGCTTTTCTGAATGGATGCCAGCCTGAGACAATAAAAGAATGGAGAACTTAATACAGCAATCCCTGGTGCATACACACTGGGAGAACTCAGAACATGTGTGCTGCCTCTAGTACAGAGTATTTTTGTGCTTCTATGCCGCTGCAAGAAGGTCTTGGATTAATTTGTCATGCCCCAAAGGAACCCCAGAGGGATTACAATCCCACAGAAATATCACGGAACTTATTTATATACATGATATCTCACTATGCCTGTTATTTTTTTTAAAATTATTTTATAGTGTAGTGGATGCTATTGTAGATGGCTTGTTATAATAAGACGCTGGTGTACAAAAACGTATTGGTAAAAAGAATCATCCATAAAAAAAAGATTACGTTTTATTACTGACTGATCAGAAATGACATACGGGGTTATTCAAAGAGAATCGAAAAGTCACTGCATGTTCGGTGACTTTTCGTTCTCTTCAATTCAGGCCGATTCGGCAATCCCATTTCGGCGACCCTGTGGTGTATTCAGCAAGCACCACAGGGCCGTCGAAGCGCAGGGAAAAGCTGCCGCAAACCCAACGAAAAGTCAGTGCAAAAACCCGGCGAATGCAATCCGAAACCCGCAAAAACATCTGGATTAACCCGCCGAAGATGCCGGAAAAACCCGAGCAGGAGCCGATCACACACAGCGAAGCCACTGGAAAAAGTCGACACCGCAGACGAGTGAAGTGAATAAATTAGGAAAACAGTTTGCATGAATGTTTGAAAAGTGAAACGCTGTTTGCAAAGAAACTACTGAGCGAAAATGTCTGAAATTTACATACGAGGTCCAAGGAATGATAATAAAAGGGATTGTTACAGAAAAAAAATCCAGAAAAAAAGCTTAAAATTTCCTAAAAAATCTATAAATACAGAGACTCTTTACTGCAGAATTTTATAAGGAACGGTTTATTAGATATTGAATTAAAACGGGAATATTTTTAACTTTGAAGTCTATGGGATTCGCCTGAATAAACCTGTCGAATGAAACCACCAAATGACAGGGAAATTCTGGAACCTTTCACTGCTGGTTTGTGTTCTCTGAATAGCCGAAGCAGTGCTTTTTCATGGGGATTTCACTGCCCTCGAACAGGCACCGAATGTGCAGGCAATTCGCCAGGATTTGGCGTATTGCCTGCTCTCTGGATAGCCGAATGGCCAAGAAAGGTAACCTAACGCTAATTTTCAGCATTCGGTTACCTTTCTCCAGCCATTCGGATCTCTTTGAAAAACCCTGATAGGTCAATAAAACCTAAAATGCCAAACTGCTTAAACACAAAGAGGTGAAGACTTGTACCCAAAGACAGAAAGGAGGATGAGATTTTTAGCGCTGTAAAGCAGCGGGCCGTCTCTTCCTATCTGCTGCGATGGTCTAATTGATACGCAAATATAAACAGCGTAAGAATTAACTACATTCACTCTTCTAAATCCGTGCATGCCGTCCACCCCCCCCCCCCCCATATATCGTGACTAGATTGACAGGCGTAAATGGGACGCCTGTTGTAATATGTTTGCAAGGAGAGACATGTGCGAGAAGCTCTACGGGAACGCTTGTCAGCTGTCAGTCTCCTTTTAAACAACCGAAAACAAAATGCTGGCAGCACCCCCTGTGTGAAGTCAGTGGCCGGGTCACTAACAATTCAGCTGCAAAGCGTGGGGAATAATTCATGAACCTAAAGGGTCCCAAAAAGTCCTCTAGAATCCTCACGCATCTCAAGGATGAACGTCATAGAGGGAACAGAGACAGTCGACGCTCATGGTATTTAAATCCAGAATTCAATGGATTTCTAAGAACATTAAAAGCAATCATGCATTGACTTAGCCCAGTTGAATAGTAGGGATGATCAGTGTAGGGGTTAAGGTTGTGTGAATGCAAAAGGCAGACTTCTGCAAATCACATATAAAATGTACTATGCTACACGTCGGGGACTCCCTTATATGCAAGCTTTCAATGTAAATCTTAATTAAAAAGAAAATAAAAACAGCGGTAGTGCTGCATATGGATATTTTAAATATATATCTAATTATGCTAAATTTGTGTTCCCGTCTCGTGGCGTGATGCATCAGATAAATTTTCCCCCTGTGCATTTGCAGCCATGCAGGTTTCACACATTGCTCATCAGAACAATTATGGCTGCCATGGGGAGACTGAAATCAAGATTTGTGATCCTTGGTAGCTAGGGCAAAAAGTTAAAGTGAGTAGAATGGCAAGCCTGGTCTCACACGGTTTGGGGGTTCTAATGCATAAATGTTAAAAATTAACCTTAGGACATTAAGAAAATCCATTTAAGACTTTGCATTTATGCCTGTGGAAAGTCTGTGATAACATTGATAGCGCTACCATTTCCAGTACCCTCTCAGTCCATCTTTTGGTGTCACGTCTCCATGAACCTAAGGGCATTCCTGGCTTATAGAATTGAAGATTAGCACCATCCAGCTTCCCTAAAGAAACATTCATGCCAAAAAGTTACTTGTCTCTCTCCTCCGTGTGAAGAATTCATCCCTCTGATCTCTATTTAAATGGAGATTGCTCCAGCTAACAAAGAGAGTCCCACTGGGCTTGTAAGTGGCAATTCAGCACGATGGGTAGGATCATATTGATGGCCCCTGGAAATGCAGCCTGATAGTGTGAGCAGATACTGCAGCATTTAATAGAGATGGAGGGAGAGACAGTGGGAGAATAAAAACAGATGCAACATTTAAAGACACAAACCTCGACGCCCTATCTGCAAGGAAGATGCTCACAAAACATCTATCAAAGACGCATACAAGGACAAACACACGATATAGGGATACGTTGCTGCATTTACAAATGTATGAGTGAGGAAAAAATATATATAGAATGTTTGCATTTCTTATTGTATAATTGTATTATTAACCACCCACCACATGCATTAAATCTCCAGGTAGCGTGTTCAATTAATTAGCGCATTACTTCCCAAATTCAACATCTACATACTGACTTATGCAGCTGGGAACAGTTAAATGGGAATCTGTGCGCAAAATGAATGAATAAATAAATAAAATTCATAAGCATAAAAAAAAAATCCTGACTATAACTCATAGGCAATTCTACAGAGACTCGAGTTGATATCCTGTTTTCTGATTTACCTCTGGGCTAATAATGGTATGTTCAATGCATACATTTTCATTTCAAAACCTGTTTGTAGCCTGGGAGTGCAGACTTCTACACTAGGGGCTTAACACCTACAAATTGTAATGGAATATATTATAACAATGAAAACAGATCGAAAGCACTATTGTAAAATGAATACATAAACGCAAACATTTAAACTAAAGTTTTAACTGAAATACAGTTTATTATCGCTGCGATGTTACCTATTAAAAAATACGTATGTGTGCGTGAGTGTTCTTTTAATTCTAAAACGGAACCCTCGTCTTTTTTACACATTCTATTATTTTTACCCTTATAGATTGGTCCTATATTTCTGAAAGGATACAATTAAACAGCTGTTCAAGCTAGATGCTAATTACGGTCTTTTTGATAAGTCGACACACACCTTATAGCTGAAAAAAATAATAGATATGAGAAAAAAAAAAAAGCAACCGTAAAAATAGAAACAACATAATGCATTTGTCACATACATTATTTTGATTCACTTAATTAGAGATCTGAGAAATCAAAATAGGCTTTCGGGGTTTTTTAGAGTGCAGGAAGGATGGCGTGTGAAATCAGAAAAGCCATGGGATATCTAGAAAAACAGAAGCTCGGTAACAGGAAAGGAGTTCCAGCCGACCAGGTATTATCAGTGGTGAGACTCCCATCTCATTATTACCTTCATCAGCAACCGGATCACACCGGGAAAAACGCTAATTACGGGCAGTTCTTTTTTTTATTATTCTCACAATCCAGTAGTGCCAAGCATGCCCCTGGCAAGGTAACTTTTAAAATGTAAAATTAATACAAGAGAACAATTTAGTCGGCACTTTTCAAAACTCCTCTTCATATTAAAGTCTAGGCAAGGAGCAAGGATTAGAAATCATTTGCATTTAAATCAAAAAACTCAGAGCTCCTTGCAGACTTACAAATTTGTTAAATTACCCTTTATTAGATATTATAAATTGTACACATTGGGAAACAGATGAAAAGGAGATAGGATAGGTGGGTAAGAGGAACAACCATTACGTTTACTCTTTTCACTCCATCATTTACTTGAGTGGAACTCAAACAATGAAAAAAGAATAGAGAAATGTCTCCGGTGAAAGAAAGATCCTCTCTACCTCTTCTAAGAGCCCTTTAAAAAAGATGTGCTCCCTGTGAAACAAAGGAACGTGTATTAACAAAAATTACACTCATACATGGGGCTTAGCAGTATTGTTTAATGCCCAGCCTTGATTTTTCCCTGGAAATGCATCAGCTGTTTAAAACTTTGAAACAATGGATAATCTAGCACACTTTTGCTATGAGGGTACATCTGCAAATTTTGGTGGTCAGCAGTATTTTCTTCGGTATCTAATAAGCATTTTGAGCTATTTTGTAGCAAAAATAAATCTTCTGACCACCAACAAGAATGTAGGCCAGGGGCAATTTAGACATGCCCAAGGCACTCCAGATTCTGCTGCCCTCCACAACACAACATCAAATAGATATCAACATGTACGTAAACATGAAATTAAAGTGCCACTGTCATGCCCAACACATGTTGGTCATATTTCATAGGGAATCGCTTAGCATTTTTTTCCTAACAGATATATTGGAGAAAGTGAAGAAGTTATTCCCTGTCTAAATTTAACCATCATGCACTTCTGCTGGCATGGCACATGGGTGATAGCTGTAAGACGAGGTGACCTGCAGGACAGCCTTCACACTCACGCCGTACACCCGAATGGCTGTCAAGGTTCTGACTGCCTGCCAATCAAGCAGAGCTGTGCCAACTGCCCTCCTTGGACATTAAACAAGTACCTTATGGGATATCTCATCAAGGGTTGAGATATCACATTGATCTTTAGGAGCAATGTGATATCCTATCTCTCCCCTGGTGGGATACCACAAGGAAAGTGCACCTGTCCTGTCAAATATTCATGACTATTTATGTCAATAAAAATGTAATCTTTAACAAAAGTGAAGTGTCTTTTTCACACCAAATGATTTCTAAGTACATATAGTATAGTTTGTAGACTCATTGCTATGTGTTCCATGGTTCTGCAGCTCTGTTATACACCTGCACCTTGCAAATATAGCTGACCTGTAAAAGAAGAGACATTAGGAAAAAGATGAGAGATTGATAGTTTCTTTTAGATGTCTCTCTAACTGCCCTTTGTCTCATTCAGCGCGTATTAAAAAAAAAAGTTGTGTTGAGTTGGAAATACAAAGGGATTTGTTGACTTCCTATGCTGCCAAAGGGACACAAATTAATCAATGATGACTCCCTTATGTGATTGATTTTCCTATCTCATTGCAGAGTTTGTAATTTGCTGCTCAGCAATGTAGACAATAATATGTGTACAGGGAAACACATCCCTCTGCACACGTGACCCCTGTAAAATAAAAGTCCACAGTAGGAATGCTTGTAGTAGTGCTTTTCCACACTAAGGCTTGATTTAATTTTTTTTAATTCAGTTTTTTTTATTGGTATATTAACCCTTTCGCTGCTGAGTCATTTCACGCCTCTGTTCTCAGCTAATTTTTACCGGTTTCGCTCATCATGTTTAAACACGATTTGAAGCCACGTTTTATTATACGACCCAGACATATTATATATCATTCTTTCCGGCAGATTCGGCAGATTCATAATATATCATTATTATATGTATATGTCATGTCCTGCCTGTATATTATAACAAAAAATGCAATAAAACTTGAATTTTCAATCATTTACATTGTATAAAGTGTTTTTTTTCACATTTTATCATCCGAGCCTTTGTGGTTATATTTTCTATGGGATGCGCTTGTTAAAAAAATTAGAAACGGGGACTCATTACATTTTTTTGGCGGGGGATTACGTGATTTTTTGCAAATGCCCCCACAGAAAAAATCATTAGTGCAGCATCATTGTTCACATTATAATTGAAATGGGAACTATATTGCTGCATTAATAAAACAAAAAACTTTTTTAATTTTTTTAATATTATTTTTATTTGTAATTGTTTTTTTAACATTTTACATGGTCATGTTTGGTATCAATGGAAAGGCCATACTCTGGTCGTACCAATGATACCAAACATTAACCCCTAGCTGCCACAGATCGGGAGATAGGGGGTTCATTGTAACCCCCTATCTCCACCATAGGAGGCAGCTAGGGGTTAACTCCTGAACTGACGTCATCACGCTATGCGCGATGACGCCAGTCATCAGGAGGAGATCCCGGAAGCTTGGCTGACATCCAAGATGTCGGCCAGCTCCGGGAGGGGACTGCGATTTGGCGCCTGTGGGCACCGAATCGCGATCCAGCCCCTAAGGGGTTAAAGACAGGCACCACTTAGAAGGGCAGGCTGTGCCTTTCAAAGCGGTGCCTGCCTTTAGATTCTGGCCTGCACAGATCGGGAGGGAGAGAGGTCCAAAAGGACCTCCCCTCCCCTTCAGCCACCTTCCCCGCACTGCCGGAGGGTGCGTGTAATAGACATCATCATGCCTGCCGGGGTCCCAGAAGCTAGGCTGACATCAAGGATGTAATTCCGCACCGGGGGGGGAAGCGATCGTCTGGAATACAGGCCGATTGCTGCCTCCTGTGCAAGGATGCGCTCAGCACGTCCTCCGCACAGGAGAACCACTTGGCTGGACGCGCTGAGCGCGTCCTTAGCAGCCAAGTGGTTATAAAGATCATACAGAGTGCATAATAGTAGGCACAATAACGGAGCAGAAGACATTCTGAAACAATATGAGAAAGCAATCACAAAGTATTTAAACAATACTTGCTGAGGCAAAAGAGAAGGTGCAAGGCATAGAAAAGGGAAATCTGTCGAAGACCATTTGAGGAGAATGGGGGGCATAAAAAGAAAGAGGGAGAGAAAGAAAAAGGGGACAGAACAAGGGGGGGATCAATGGAGTAGACCAATGAGTTCAGTTTTACAGGGTAGCGCCAGAAGTCCGAGTCAAAAGGCCCAGATCCGTAGGTAGACGTCAGGGTTGTCATGCAATCGCTCCATAAGTTGCTCCATTGTGCGAGTATCTGTAAACAATTCATGCATCTCCCGAAAGGAAGGGAGGGTTGGTTGATTCCAATGTCTCGCCAGAGCCTGACTAGGCTTGATTTAATTTTAACAGATCTTTGAAAAAAAAAAAAGCATGTGCAATTTTTGACTGATATTTTTCTCGAAATTTGTAGAAATTTGGCCACAGCCAAATTTCGTTAAATAGTCCCTTTGATAAAAATTTGTGCCAGTAATAAGTCCAACACAATTTGAAATCGTATCAGATTAATCCCTATTATTATTTCTAACCCTAAACGTAACCACTGTTTTTCTGACAATATGTCCAAAGCACCTTCCATCCAACCACATGTACTTCAATAATTGGATAGTCAAAGGTTCTTTGATAAGTTGATGTTCTTCATCTATTTCTTGGTTCCTCAACACTTCATTAGCCCAACTGTGAACTTCTAATGCTGTGAAGTTTAGGTAGATTGAGGCCCTGTTCAAAGATTTTTCAGTTTAAGGATATCCCATCAACCCATCATATACAAACTCATCAAGTTTGTAGCTTCTTCTCTGGCTTACATCAAATGGATCACTATAGATGATTTAAATATCCAAAAACAGTCATAAATGCTAGTGAATTACCACTGACCTATGGTTTTTAGGCACAGACACAATGGCTTTGATTATTACATATTGACAGTTCTATTTCTTTTTCCTGTGTATATATTGAAGTGTGTTGGTGCTGTCTCACAGAAGAAAATTGTCCAAAGTATCTCCTACTAATTAGAGTTGACAGAATGGTGACCTTTCTCAGCACGTAGGAAAATGGACTTCCTACGAATCATAGAGGGCTGATCCCTATATCTCTATGATAAATCTTTAAAGAATTAAAATGAGAGGGTAAAAGGGAGGGAATAAATAGTATAATATTATTAACAAATTCCGACCCTCTCCATACATCCCTCGTATTTTTGCCCCTTTAGATTTTTTTAAATTAGCCTGGAATCCAGCCGTGGATTTATTCCCACTCGTCGACATGTGACAAACTGATGCTTCCAGCAAGCTGCAATATGACACGTGACTGCATTGAGGCAGCCAATCCAATAGCTACCAAGCAGATTAAGAGCTATTGTGCTACCTAGATTCTGAATGTGCCAAATTCCAAGAACCTAAACTCTGCAGGCAGGATCTGGGCAGGACTAAGACCTTAAATTATAAAACCTCATAGTGTTTTGTTGTACATGGAATACATAGAAACCAGCGCAGATGACACTTTTTTTCCTTCTTAAATTATAAGGGCTGAACCACCACTCCAAGACCCCCCCAAAGGGGTGTGAAGGAGTGAGACCACTCGGGTCAACGTGACCACTCAAATAACATTGAATGGTCATAGTGCATAGAGTTCCCCTTTAACTACTATGCCATCATCTATGCTTACAAATTGCCCCCCCCCCCAGATAACTGTACCAGATGATGATACCATTCACTTCACCTTTGTTTCTCAATCCAAGACTGTGGGTTTTTATCCTAAATAATAACTCATGAAAATTTCTGCCTACATTCCCACTCTCAAATTTCATATAATTATGAATTATTATGACTTAACAGATGAACAAATGAATGTGCTCCTAATGATATTATATGTTGCATACAGCCTAACGAAGAATGAGAGTTATTTCTAATTTTGTATATCTAATTCCCAAATACACATTGTGATTTGTTTTACCTTACATGTAATGCCTGATGCTCCGAAATTAATTTTAATTCTGGGCAACAGTGCACCCCCTTCTTGATGGATGACTGTGGGAACAAAATTTCTTGAATGGATGAGACCACGTACTGATTTTGTGCTCACTATTTGAAGTCCAGCCTGATAGCATTGCCACGATTGAAGAGCTGGCAGCACATCAAAGACTTTTCAGAATGTAATGACTGGGAACTCAGTTCCCTTTGCAAAAATAGTGGTGGAACTACCGTCTCCAGTGTTAAGCTTGACCCCTGCTTTTGACCCCAAATATAAGGCCCATAAAAATCACTATCTTTATTTTCTCACCTCTTATGATTATTAGTTATTGAGTGAATTAATGCAAAGAAAAGATTTTAATAAAGATATATCTAACAATTATCTTTCAAAACAAAGATATGCTCTGTAAAATAAATTATATTTATACAGATGATATCGAGCAAAATCAACCAATGTCTTACCTTGAAATTTAACCTTATTTCCAAGGAATTAGGACCCATGGCTTTGCTTTTTTTCTTCTTAGGGTTGTATTAATAATAGATCCGTTCTGCTAATACTTGAATATTTCTGACCTTTAACACTGTATTTGGTACTATGTGCCTATGTGTTTCAGTAATGTTACCGAGTGTTGCTCTTTGTTGGTCTCTGCTGCAGCTGCTAATAAGGATATTTTAGGTGGTGTTAGACAGGATGCACGTGCTTTCTGGGACTTTAGGCCTATTAAATTAAATGTGTTCCTAGCAACAGCCAACCTTTGTGTACAACAAGAAAGTACAAACGAATGGTGGCCAGCAACTTGACATTGTATGCTTTTAACTAAGAGGTCAGGGATTCAAGACGTAAAATGAGGGAACACAATTCACTTTGTTGTTTTATTTTTTGAGTTTTTTTAGTTGTTTTTTCTTTGAGAAAACCTAAATACATACATGTTAAACGTCTGTAAAATGGCAGGAACCAATGGTTTTATGGAATACAATTTTAAATTACCTCTTAACCCAGGGGGGTCAGAAACCTTGGCCGTCCAGATATTTTGGAACTACAACTCCCATGGTTCTCAGCCACTCATTAGGAGTTAACTCACTCATTAATATATGGAAAGTCGAGGTTGTTGATTTCTGTCTTAACCATTCATCACCGCACACACACATACACCTACCCATATAAACACAAATATACACACACTGACATAGTCTAAATGCAATGTAATTGCTTTGCAGAGCATTTACATATTTTATGCAGCATTTGTCAGACAGTGGGCTCCCACTGCCAGGGCCGGTGCTAGACTATTTAGCGCCTTAGGCAAAACTAGCTACTTGTGCACCCCCAAAAAAATTGTTAGCTGTTGAAATGCGAGGGGACACGCACACACTGTGCGTGCGGGGACGTACGGACACAAACACGTTGCGGGGGGCACACACACTGTGCACGGGGCCGCACACAATCGTTCGGTGCCCATCTTACTCCTCCTCTGGTCAGACCCGGGATCGGTCTGCGCCTCTTTCTTTCATCTGCCTCTTTCTTTCATCTGCCCCTTTTCTTTTTCTTCTGTGACTCTTTCTTTCTTACTTTCATGCCTTTCTTTCTTCTGTGCCTTTCTTTCTTCTGCCTCTTTTCTTCCATCTGCCTCTTTTCTTTCATCTGCCTCTGGCGCCTGCACATCATCTGGTAACGCTTCTGCGCCGCTACCAGGGGTTCACGAGCCGACAATGTCGGCTTTGTGAGCTGCCGCTGCTGGCTACTCGAGCCGCAAAATGAGGAACGTGTACCATAATGGAACGCGGGTTGGGGCCGGCTGCGCCCCTAGGTGGCAGTGCGCCCTAGGCAGTTGCCTAGCTTGCCTAGTGGGAGCACCAGCCCTGCCCACTGCCATTCAATCCCAGTACTGTCAGAAGCAAGAGAAAGCAGAGACATTCAAGGTGTTATTCACTAAGCCCAAACTTGCTACCGAAGGGCACCGAACGGTGAATTTCACTATTCTGGAACCCCAGGGTGATATGCAAGAAGAGAATGTTACATGCAGGATATGATTGAAGTCAGATAGCTTTAACTCATCCCTTTTGAAAGCAAACAAAGTCCTTTGTATTTTCTTCACTTTATTGGGAAAGTCTCCGCAAATAAATGGTGTCTTGTAGGAAGAGAGTACCAGTCTCAGGTGTACCTTGTTATGGGAGGATGGTAAAAACAGGATGCAATCACCCAGTACAGACAGATGCTTGCTGACATCCAGAGCTTGTAGGGGGTGGCGTTATCTTGTATGTTGAACAGGTTAAAGTATTCTGATTTCTGACCTGACCAACGATCGGTTGCTCTGGTCGTCGATGATAGCATACATTCTTATAGATCTTTCGGGTTGTCCCCCAGGGTGCACTGATACAAGGAATATCTTGGAACAAGATCTTATTTCACCTCTTTCTCTACAATTCTTGGTGCGTTTAGATGTTACCAATAGGGGAGGCGTACTAGCCTCTTCTTCCTACCCGTACTGCCTTGTCACAAGGTTGGTGGTCTCGACCATTTTAGGCTTAAATATCTCTGGGTGTAAGGCTGTTAAGGCTGTCACATGTCTGTCACTGTCACATTCTTCACATTTTATGGCTTCCTTACACTCCTCGGATAGGTGTCTTTTAGAAGCACAGCATTTAAAGCAAACTCCTAATTGCCGGAGTAAGTATTTTGCGCTCCTCTTTGGACTTCATCCTGAACCCGCTGCATTCTGTAAGCGGATGTGGTCTTTTATGCATGTGACACTCTTTGTTGAAGTCCCTTGTTTTCTTCTGTCCAGCGGGTGACTGGTCGAGGCTGGTGTGGGTTGTGGGGAACACATCTGTCCCGTGTACCGAGACTTATGTTCGTTGGCATGTTTCGCCGTAGGTATCTCATACCTCGGGCTGCTATAAAGTCTAACCATTTTAAGTTAAAGCAGTGGCGTAACCAGAGTTATGGGCACCCGGGGCAGAATCCCCCCTCCCCTCATTATATAAACATCCACTCTGGTTAGAAGCCGGCCCGGACTGGGACAAATATAGGACCACCAGAATTATATACACAGGCACTGGACCCCCAGAATTATATATACAGGCATTGATCCCCCAGAATCACAGGCACTCTACCCCAGAATTATATACACAGGCCTCCAGAATTATATATACAGGCACTGGACCACCAGAATTATATACACAGGCACTGGACCCCCAGAATTATATACTCAGGCTCCCCATAATTATATATACAGGCACTGGACCCCCAGAATTATATACACAGGCACAGGACCCCAAGAATTATATACTCAGGCCCCCCAGAATTATATACACAGGCACTGGACCCCCAGAATTATATACTCAGCCCCCCCTCCCAGAATTATATACACAGGCACTGGACCCCCAGAATTATATATACAGGCACTGATCCCCCAGGATCACAGGCACTCTACCCCCAGAATTATATACACAGGCACTGGACCACCATAATTATATACACAGGCACTGGCCCCCCAGAATTATATATACAGGCACTGGACCACCATAATTATATACACAGGCACTGGCCCCCCAGAATTATATATACATGCACTGGACCCCCAGAATTATAAACACAGGCACTGGACCCCAAGAATTATATACTCAGGCCCCCCAGAATTATATACACAGGCACTGGACCCCCAGAATTATATACTCAGGTCCCCCCCCAGAATTATATATACAGGCACTGGACCCCCAGAATTATATGCACAGGCACAGGACCCCCAGAATTTTATATATCCAGCCAGCAGCCCACTCACTCACTCACTCAGTCACAGACCTCAGATTCAGATGGGGACCTGCGCATGCCAGCATGCTCCTCCATGAGGCCCGCTGGCTTCTGAAGGCTGTTGATGCGCTCTCGCGAGATCGCATGAGATCTCGCCTGTAGGCCGCATCACAGTCTTCAGAAGGCCGGCGGCCGTGCTAGGCAACACGCTGTGCACTCACCAGTGCTCAACTTTGTCTGGCTCGGGCCACAGCGAGAACCTGCGTTCCCTCAGGACTCAAGCCCTGCCCCCAGGTCTCTGTGGCGTTGGCAATGGCACCCTCAGCCCTGCGCTCTATTTACAGAGCGTCAAACTGCACCAAAGTGTTGGCAAAATGCCCTGATTTTCAGTGATTCAGTTCGATAGGTTTAAACAAGCAAATCCCATAGGTTTCAATGTAAAAACGTAATATCATTTTAAGTTTTGTTTTTTTAAAAAAACTTTATTCTGTTCATTCTCATCAAAAGCCCTTTTTATTTTTTTTATTTTATTAGAACACCTTTATGTATTTTGTTTCCCAATTTTTTCTAAAAAAGTCTTTTAAATTCTGTAACAGACCTTTTTATTCTTTTTCTATAGGACTTTTTTATTTATTAGACACATTATAATATATATTTTTTTGCTTCAAACATCTATTAGGAGAATAGGAGAGTTAAATTTTTTAGTGTTTTTTTTTGCAGTTTGGTGGATTTCACCAAGGCCTGTTCGTCACTCTTTGGTGGTCTTCGGTGCTCTTCATCAATGTTCACCAACTTTTTCATGCTTTAGGGACATATTCTGGAACCCATATGCAATCAAATTTCATCTGCCATATACAAAATACTTTTGCATTCCTCCAGAATACATTCTGATCGAGTTAGCTTGATATCGGACCCTTGAAGGTGCTTTTTTTAGACTGAGTTAACTCGATTGTGGTAGTGAAGGGTTAATTATGTTTATATGCAAATACAATACATATATAAAAGTGTTAGCACATTAATTAATGCTAATGTCTGGATTGTATTTACTTTTTAAGGCTCTTCAGTGATTTTTTAAAAATACAACAGCATATATAAACACCGGCCTAAGGCTGCTGTCAGACGAGCGTAGTGTTCACGTCCGTGATTGCGCCTAAAAGTACGTCCGTGATAGCATGAAAGAAAGTCCATTGGAGCCTGACACATGAAGTACGTCCGCACTGAACTGCGGACGCATGACGGACGCTGCAAACGGACGCAGGTTAGGCAAGAACGTAATACTGCTAGAACGGACGTGCGGAGTGCGCCACAACGTCCGCATAGCTTTGTGTGTGAGTGATGGAGCATGGTCAGACGGACTGCATTTATACGTCCAGCATTTTTGACGGACAGAATGTTTTTTCATTGTAATTTATTTTTCCCTCCTACATCCGTCAAAAAATAACTTCAGTGAAAAAACGGACTGTGTGACCACTACTGCGTCATCCGTACTGACGATGTCCGTACTGCACGGACGTACAGTCCGTAGAAATCACGCTCGTCTGACCCCAGCCTAAGTCTCAAACTTATTTTGTTTTAGATACGATTTGGTGACTTGCAAACATATATCAATATCGATCACGTCAGCAAAACTGTCAATCAACTGCCCCTAAAACACAAGTTCAGCCACATACCACTGAAAAGAACAGATGTCTCAGCAACAACTGTTCTAAAGATATGCCTGAAGGCAGGGCTGTATTTATAACTAGGCAGAGTAGGCATGCCTACAGGCGCCTGCCACGAGGGGGCCTTGCTACAGCCTTGCTATGTAAAAATACAATACATATATATTATGTACAATCATTTAGACCACTGTATCTCTTAAGTCCTAAGGGCTAGAGGGACATATGAGGCCAGATTACGGCCTTTCCAGTGATACCAAATATAACCAAGCTAGATTTATGGAAAAATTAAATATCAAATAAAATACTATTTTTCTTTTTTTCTTCTTCTAATGCTACACTCTGTGACGGAGTGCAGGGGTTGGGTAACAGGATGTCTGGGAGAGTAATTGAGGGAAGGTATATAGGACCCAGAATCCTGCACAGCCTCTACCCTCCTCACACACGTGTTGCCAATTAATCAATTAAAGCCACAGGTAAAGTCCCAGGCTGTTGACTGCTAGATAGAAGTGTGTTTAATCAGACTGCTGAGAGCAGGGTGTGGAGCAGTTGCACTTCTAAAGAGATGCTCAGGGTCATTCAAAGAGATCCGATGTCAGGGTGGAACCTGGCATACGCCGTGGTGGGACCCATGTACGGATGGTTAGAGCCCTTTTGGCAGGGATATACTGGAGGTACCTGCGAGTAAATTGGCTGAGACAGGTCTGAGTCCGTGGCGAGGTACAAAGGGAGTTGGCAAACAGTAGTCAGGACGGTCCGTGGATCAAGGGGCTGGCAGCAAGGAGGCAATATCGGTGGGTAAATCAGGGTCTGGTACACGGTTATCAACAGAGACAGGAAGGCAGGTCTGAATAGCAGAAGGTGAGACTTGACAATGCAAAGCCAAGTTGCACAGGGGGAGGATACTCTTTTATTGATAGGCAGAGAAGAGGTTGTGGTGTGTGTTTGGTGCTACTTTGGTTTTAACCCCTATCAGTGCTGGACAGGTCCGAAGCAGCACTTTTCATGGATAGCACTGATTGTGCGAATTGCCTGCACATACGGTGCCTGTTCGGTGCCTGTTCGAGGGCAGTGAATCCCCATAAAAAAAAGCAATGCTTCGGCTATTCAGAGAACACAAATCAGCAGTGAATGGTTCACGAAATGCCCTCAATTCCTTAATTCGGCAAGTTTATTCAGGCGAATCCCATAGGCTTCAATGTTAAAAATATTTCTGTTTTAATTCAATATCTATTAAACCGTTCATTATAATATTATGCAGTAAAGAGTCTCTTTATTTATCGATTTTTTTAGGATATTTTAATCATTTTTCTGGATTTTTTATTTTTTTTAAAAAGTCAGATTTTTTTTATTTTAACTTTACTTATTTTTTCTGTAATAGCCCTTTTTATTATCATTCCTTGGACCTCATATGTAAATTTCAGACATTTTCGCTCAGTAGTTTCTTTGCAAACAGCGTTTCACTTTTCAAACATTCAAGCAAACTGGTTTGCTAATTTATTCACTGCCTTCGTCTGTGGTGTCGGGTTTTTCCGGTGGCTTCGCTGCGTGCGATCGGCTCCTGCTCGGGTTTTTCCGTGGTTTTTGGCGGGTTAATCCAGATGTTTTTGCAGGTTTTCGGCGTGCATTCGCCGGGTTTTGCGGTTAGTTTTCGGTGGTGTTGCGGCGACCTTTCCCTGCAATTTGGGGACCCTGTGGTGCTTGCTGAATACACCGCAAGGTCGCCAAAATGGGATCGGCAAAACGAACTGAATTGAAGAGAAAGAAAAGTCACCGAACGTGCGGTGACTTTTCGATTCTCTTTGAATTACCCTGGCTGTGTTTTTTTCTTTCGTTTGAGATTATGGTTTTGTGATAGTTAGGTGTGCTGGATGTTTAGTAAGAACTCTCATTTGAGTTAGGTTTTCTTTTGTAGTTTTTTTTCACTGAATCACCTGCAATAGTAATTCCAAAGCCTTGTCTGCTGTTTGCTGCTATATGCTGGAATAAAAGACCTCCAATTTGCACAAGTTTCAAGTCTGCAGCTGTTTCTTCCCTAGAGGACCGTGTTGTTTGGCTGGAACCAAGGATCCCGAGCTGTTGCTATACTACAACTATTATTCAGTTTACAATTATAAAGTGAAAAAGTGAACAGTGATGCTGCGCTAACGCACCTTCTCATTTCTCACACTTCCAGCAAGTGTGGAGCTGATGCTGCAACGCATTGTTTCATCGACAACCTAGACCGTGGCACTGCAGTGAGGAGAGACAGGGGGACTTTGTAACCCTGTATCTTTGAAATGAACACCTCACAGGGTTAAGTGAGGGTCATTGGAAAGGTCAAGAGTTTGGTCTTTATAATGATACCAAACATGATCATCTAATGTGTAGATAGATATTTTAAAAAAAGTAAATACAAAATGTATTTATATCTGTTCTACGGCAGAGGCAATATATGCTTTTACATACAAAAACAAACAATGCCACTGCACTAACTCAACTAAGGCTACAGATTCTGCCCCTACTGATTTGAGGAATTGAGCACAGGAGAAATGTTTTTTCAGTTTTAAACAAGCAAATCCCATAGGTTTCAATGTAAAAACGTAATATCATTTTAAGTTTTGTTTTTTTAAAAAAACTTTATTCTGTTCATTCTCATCAAAAGCCCTTTTTATTTTTTTTATTTTATTAGAACACCTTTATGTATTTTGTTTCCCAATTTTTTCTAAAAAAGTCTTTTAAATTCTGTAACAGACCTTTTTATTCTTTTTCTATAGGACTTTTTTATTTATTAGACACATTATAATATATATTTTTTTGCTTCAAACATCTATTAGGAGAATAGGAGAGTTAAATTTTTTAGTGTTTTTTTTTGCAGTTTGGTGGATTTCACCAAGGCCTGTTCGTCACTCTTTGGTGGTCTTCGGTGCTCTTCATCAATGTTCACCAACTTTTTCATGCTTTAGGGACATATTCTGGAACCCATATGCAATCAAATTTCATCTGCCATATACAAAATACTTTTGCATTCCTCCAGAATACATTCTGATCGAGTTAGCTTGATATCGGACCCTTGAAGGTGCTTTTTTTAGACTGAGTTAACTCGATTGTGGTAGTGAAGGGTTAATTATGTTTATATGCAAATACAATACATATATAAAAGTGTTAGCACATTAATTAATGCTAATGTCTGGATTGTATTTACTTTTTAAGGCTCTTCAGTGATTTTTTAAAAATACAACAGCATATATAAACACCGGCCTAAGGCTGCTGTCAGACGAGCGTAGTGTTCACGTCCGTGATTGCGCCTAAAAGTACGTCCGTGATAGCATGAAAGAAAGTCCATTGGAGCCTGACACATGAAGTACGTCCGCACTGAACTGCGGACGCATGACGGACGCTGCAAACGGACGCAGGTTAGGCAAGAACGTAATACTGCTAGAACGGACGTGCGGAGTGCGCCACAACGTCCGCATAGCTTTGTGTGTGAGTGATGGAGCATGGTCAGACGGACTGCATTTATACGTCCAGCATTTTTGACGGACAGAATGTTTTTTCATTGTAATTTATTTTTCCCTCCTACATCCGTCAAAAAATAACTTCAGTGAAAAAACGGACTGTGTGACCACTACTGCGTCATCCGTACTGACGATGTCCGTACTGCACGGACGTACAGTCCGTAGAAATCACGCTCGTCTGACCCCAGCCTAAGTCTCAAACTTATTTTGTTTTAGATACGATTTGGTGACTTGCAAACATATATCAATATCGATCACGTCAGCAAAACTGTCAATCAACTGCCCCTAAAACACAAGTTCAGCCACATACCACTGAAAAGAACAGATGTCTCAGCAACAACTGTTCTAAAGATATGCCTGAAGGCAGGGCTGTATTTATAACTAGGCAGAGTAGGCATGCCTACAGGCGCCTGCCACGAGGGGGCCTTGCTACAGCCTTGCTATGTAAAAATACAATACATATATATTATGTACAATCATTTAGACCACTGTATCTCTTAAGTCCTAAGGGCTAGAGGGACATATGAGGCCAG
The DNA here is from genome assembly GCA_009667805.1 of Leptobrachium leishanense. NCBI lineage: Eukaryota > Metazoa > Chordata > Amphibia > Anura > Megophryidae > Leptobrachium > Leptobrachium leishanense. The sequence continues at coordinate 295,643,600 of CM019063.1, read as the reverse complement.
ATTACGGCCTTTCCAGTGATACCAAATATAACCAAGCTAGATTTATGGAAAAATTAAATATCAAATAAAATACTATTTTTCTTTTTTTCTTCTTCTAATGCTACACTCTGTGACGGAGTGCAGGGGTTGGGTAACAGGATGTCTGGGAGAGTAATTGAGGGAAGGTATATAGGACCCAGAATCCTGCACAGCCTCTACCCTCCTCACACACGTGTTGCCAATTAATCAATTAAAGCCACAGGTAAAGTCCCAGGCTGTTGACTGCTAGATAGAAGTGTGTTTAATCAGACTGCTGAGAGCAGGGTGTGGAGCAGTTGCACTTCTAAAGAGATGCTCAGGGTCATTCAAAGAGATCCGATGTCAGGGTGGAACCTGGCATACGCCGTGGTGGGACCCATGTACGGATGGTTAGAGCCCTTTTGGCAGGGATATACTGGAGGTACCTGCGAGTAAATTGGCTGAGACAGGTCTGAGTCCGTGGCGAGGTACAAAGGGAGTTGGCAAACAGTAGTCAGGACGGTCCGTGGATCAAGGGGCTGGCAGCAAGGAGGCAATATCGGTGGGTAAATCAGGGTCTGGTACACGGTTATCAACAGAGACAGGAAGGCAGGTCTGAATAGCAGAAGGTGAGACTTGACAATGCAAAGCCAAGTTGCACAGGGGGAGGATACTCTTTTATTGATAGGCAGAGAAGAGGGTGTGGTGTGTGTTTGGTGCTACTTTGGTTTTAACCCCTATCAGTGCTGGACAGGTCCGAAGCAGCACTTTTCATGGATAGCACTGATTGTGCGAATTGCCTGCACATACGGTGCCTGTTCGGTGCCTGTTCGAGGGCAGTGAATCCCCATAAAAAAAAGCAATGCTTCGGCTATTCAGAGAACACAAATCAGCAGTGAATGGTTCACGAAATGCCCTCAATTCCTTAATTCGGCAAGTTTATTCAGGCGAATCCCATAGGCTTCAATGTTAAAAATATTTCTGTTTTAATTCAATATCTATTAAACCGTTCATTATAATATTATGCAGTAAAGAGTCTCTTTATTTATCGATTTTTTTAGGATATTTTAATCATTTTTCTGGATTTTTTATTTTTTTTAAAAAGTCAGATTTTTTTTATTTTAACTTTACTTATTTTTTCTGTAATAGCCCTTTTTATTATCATTCCTTGGACCTCATATGTAAATTTCAGACATTTTCGCTCAGTAGTTTCTTTGCAAACAGCGTTTCACTTTTCAAACATTCAAGCAAACTGGTTTGCTAATTTATTCACTGCCTTCGTCTGTGGTGTCGGGTTTTTCCGGTGGCTTCGCTGCGTGCGATCGGCTCCTGCTCGGGTTTTTCCGTGGTTTTTGGCGGGTTAATCCAGATGTTTTTGCAGGTTTTCGGCGTGCATTCGCCGGGTTTTGCGGTTAGTTTTCGGTGGTGTTGCGGCGACCTTTCCCTGCAATTTGGGGACCCTGTGGTGCTTGCTGAATACACCGCAAGGTCGCCAAAATGGGATCGGCAAAACGAACTGAATTGAAGAGAAAGAAAAGTCACCGAACGTGCGGTGACTTTTCGATTCTCTTTGAATTACCCTGGCTGTGTTTTTTTCTTTCGTTTGAGATTATGGTTTTGTGATAGTTAGGTGTGCTGGATGTTTAGTAAGAACTCTCATTTGAGTTAGGTTTTCTTTTGTAGTTTTTTTTCACTGAATCACCTGCAATAGTAATTCCAAAGCCTTGTCTGCTGTTTGCTGCTATATGCTGGAATAAAAGACCTCCAATTTGCACAAGTTTCAAGTCTGCAGCTGTTTCTTCCCTAGAGGACCGTGTTGTTTGGCTGGAACCAAGGATCCCGAGCTGTTGCTATACTACAACTATTATTCAGTTTACAATTATAAAGTGAAAAAGTGAACAGTGATGCTGCGCTAACGCACCTTCTCATTTCTCACACTTCCAGCAAGTGTGGAGCTGATGCTGCAACGCATTGTTTCATCGACAACCTAGACCGTGGCACTGCAGTGAGGAGAGACAGGGGGACTTTGTAACCCTGTATCTTTGAAATGAACACCTCACAGGGTTAAGTGAGGGTCATTGGAAAGGTCAAGAGTTTGGTCTTTATAATGATACCAAACATGATCATCTAATGTGTAGATAGATATTTTAAAAAAAGTAAATACAAAATGTATTTATATCTGTTCTACGGCAGAGGCAATATATGCTTTTACATACAAAAACAAACAATGCCACTGCACTAACTCAACTAAGGCTACAGATTCTGCCCCTACTGATTTGAGGAATTGAGCACAGGAGAAATGTTTTTTCAGTTTTCTTAAAAAAAAATAATAAAATTAGTTTGCGCCAAACCGTCATTTTGGCATGTTTCCTTTTTTGTGCCTACAGGCTCCTGAGATACAAATCCGGCCCTGTCTGAAAGTGGTCTAAGTAGAAGAACTGAAAGAAAAAGGCAAAAGGTAGAGCTATAAAATATGAGCGGAATACTTGAAAGGCAAGAAGAAGGCAGAGATAGTCAATTACCTCCATGTGTATGTGAAGGGTAAGCTCGTGGGTTTTTGATGAAGAAGTCATAGAATATTCTGAGCATTGGAACAGTCCCACATGTGGATCTCAAGCAAAATAAAATTATTCGGCGCAATTCGGCGGTTTTCACCAATATCTGGTAACTGCTTCGGCGACTCCAATTTTGATAAAATTTGCTAAGTAGTGAATTCACTGTATTTTTGACAAAATGGAATCGATGAAACACAAAGCACTGAAATTGCCTGCCTATACAGTAGTAATGATATATTTTGACTGAATGCATGAATGAGTGTTTACCTGTGTGTTTGTCTATGTATGCATAAGGGTGCGTGTGTATACATATTATATATGTTTATTATTGCAGAAGCCACCTGCACATCACAGCAATTCAATGAATTCAGAGCTCCTGTGCCACATTCCCAATATGCAGCAAGGAACTCTGGGTAGGATATGCAAATGACCCTCTGTCCCACTTTTATGCATCCTGGATCTGTAATTACACAGAACCCTAAAATCAATGCTGCTATGCCACACCGTGGCTTTGTAGCAGAGATAAGGTTATATACACATGTGTGTTTGAGATTTTGGGTGCACACCCTAATGCAATAGGCTGCACACCCCATCGGTGTATAATTAGTACGAGTAACACAAATAGATCCAACCAGGAAGCCACAGGCTTTACCACTTCAGACAAGGGAAGGTAAGAAAAAGACACAATGAAATTTTAATGCAAGTGCTCAAGACGTCTATGGGCACTAGACTACTCAAAGGCAAACTTGCAGATGATCATACTAGTGCTGGAGTCATACTGTGCTGTTTATTAGCCGTAGGCACAAAAGTGGGCATGCCAGGTATACTCTGGTGATCCTGCTCATCCATTTTAATTTTTTTACTTTACAGAACTCTCCATCCCTATGCGTAGTATTGACAGGTTTTATAATGTGCATGCGAAATGCGTTATCATTGCGTCACAAGACAGCCTTTGGTCATTCTTGCCAAGCCGCCTTTCATTTTCTCCTCTTATAATAGAGGATGAACGAAGAACCATGCAATTTTCCACAATCTTTTGTTGCATGCCATTTACTTGCCAGTATCTGTAGCTGGCTGAATGGTTAATACACATTTAAAGCACTCCCAGCCCAGACAGGAGTCTATCTGTGAGATCTCTTGTTGTTTCTCCCATTCCATTCATCTCAAGAGTAAAGTGATACTGCTGTCCGCTTGGATAGATGTCTGATAGGATTCTCCCTCTGCATGCATTGTTTTCATCATAGAAATGCCATATACAAGCAAGCTCTTGTTAAGGCGGAGGTATGGGGCACAGAAAACAAAAGGACGTTCCTTTTCCAAAAGCAAAGATTGTTGTACACGCTCAAAGTATCATTCAACAAATCTTAAGCTTTACATGATGTAACAGCTAGAAGGGAACAAAAATCCCACTGACTGAATTACTTGCAGTTACAGGGACACAATACGGCCTTTCTCCCTCCGTTATCACAAATCCTCTTTTTTTTTCTCCTGATGTGTCGCAAAGGGCTTAAAATTGTGATGAATTGTTGTTCTCAGGTGCAGGCGCCAATTTTTCAGGTTGCCAAGACTCTGCTCACGAGAGGCTTTCCGAAAAAGTGAGGGTGTGAGGTAGCACCACAGACGTTTAATTGAGCAGTATTGGTTTTGGATGGCTCACAAAATAAATAGCGCCCTTAGGACTGTGCAATAAAGTAGTGTATGAACTATTGATTAAACGTCATCACAAATTACACCGCTGGAGCCCCCTCAGCTCCTCTGCAGATGACCTCAGTGATAGAGCCAGCATCTGCCTCTTTTACACATGCTAAAGAAATATTTTGTGTGGGATTTAATGCCTGTCCCTTGCTTCATTAAAGCTGCCATCTCTTGGTCTGAAGATATATAACCATGACAGCAAACACCTTGTAATTTGTTTAGGATGAAAGTTCTTCAGAAGATAGGGTGGAGTAGGCCAAGGCAGCAAGAGATAAAATCTCACTCTCTCGGGTACAAATCTAGAGGTCTGTGATCAATAATTAAAACAGAGCCCGAGAGACTAGAGGAAATGGGATGTGACTGGTTCCTGATACACTGTGTTTGAGATCTCAAGAAAAGAGGGAGCAGCTCGGAGAGAAGCATATTCTGTATTATGGCTACCTCACTGCTAGCATGACCAGACTTTGGCTCTGAAGCAGTAGAACATGTCCATATTTGGCTAGAGGATTGTTCCACTAGTAAAGCATACGTTTTTCATGTATGTTCTTTAGTAAAGCACAATTGCATAGGCAACCTCATGACCGTAGACTTGCACAGATGGGTGTGCCTGATCAGTGAATTGCTCCTGCTCTTGACATTTTAGGTCCACATACACGTTTTAAATAGTTTTTCTTATTTGGCTCATGACAAATCTCTTCATATTTATAAGTATGTAATTATTTAGAGTTTGTAAGCAGTAAATGTAACACTAGAGCACACCCTAAACCTAAAACAAGGGCTAAGATCACCTATGCCCTTGTCCCAATTTCATTGTTCCCTGACATTGGGCTCTAACACCTCCAAGCTAACAATAGCACTCACGTTAGCTCTAGATTAAAGGAGGTCATAGCACGCCGCACTGATCACCTCTGATTCACTAACGGAATAAAAACCTGTTGACGCTCGATAATTTGCGATTTGCAGGGTGTTTACTGTACCTCTTTGCTCCCTATACTTAAGTGACAGCAGAGATTACATAGTGTTAGGACCACAAGGTCCAAACGCTAGTTACTAAGAGCTAGTGCTAACTAAAAAAGTTCCAAAAACTTGCTCTGAGCTGCTGCAGCATCAGTTAGCTGCAGCTCAAAATCACCCCAAAAATCAAATGCCTCTGTTCCCACGGCAAGAAAAGAGGCCCGATCCGCTACTTCTGGACACCGGGAGAAGAATGAGGCTGGGGGGAAAAAAGTCTGCAGTCTCCCTCCACAATCACTCCGCCGACCAGCAGAATTTCGCCGGTCATGTGACCCGGCAAGAGAAGCTTCCATGGAGCGGATACTTGGGACGGCGCAATGATACCCAAGCTGGCGTGGAACAAGGAAACCTAACTGGAGCCATCTTCCTTGATTTTGCCAAGGCCTTTGACACAGTAGACCATGGCATCTTATTACAATCACTTAAAAACTCAGGTATTGGTTAGTGATGGGCCGAACACCCCTGTGTTCGGTTCGTATTCGAACATTAGAACAGCCCAAATGTTCGAATACGAACTCGAACACAATGTAAATCAATGTGGGTCGAACATGCAAAATGTGTTCACAGTTCTCCTAAATGTACCGGCAGCTGCCGATATATTTAGGAGACTTGTGGCTGCAGCCCCCCGGCCCCCGTACCTCTGCTGTGCTGTCCTGCTCCTGTTCCGGCCTCCTGTTCCTCCGGTCCGTCTGTTCCTCCGGTCCGTCTGCTAATCCGTCTGGCCGCAGCTCCTCTGCCCCACGCCTCGTCTTCATGCAGACTGCTGAGCCCTGATTGGGCAAAGTCCTGCACCTGACCTGGACTTTGCCCAATCAGGGCTCAATATTGAATTACAGCCCTGATTGGGCAAAGTCCAGGTCAGGCGCAGGACTTTCCCCAATCAGGGCTCAGCAGTCAGCATGAAGACGAGGCGTGGATCAGAGGAGCCACGGCCGGACGAAGGAGCATCAGCAGACTGACCGGAGGAACATCAGCAGACGGACTGGAGGAACAGGAGGGACGGGGGCCGGGGCCTGCAGCCACAGGTCTCCTAAATGTACCGGCAGCTGCTGCTACATTTAGGAGAACTGTAAACACATTTTGCAGTAATGTTTTTACTATGGAATGTCCACGGTCGAACAGACCACAAACATCCCATAATGTTCGGCGTTTGCCAAACACTCGAACGGCCGATGTTCGATTCGAACTCATGTTCGAATTGAACACTCGGCCCATCCCTATTGGTGACCGCATGCTAACCTGGTTTGAAACGTATGTATCCGACCGATGGCAACATGTGTCCATTTCTGGCAGCTCCTCTCTCCCCCTTCCAGTCACGTGTGGAGTACCCCAAGGCTTGGTACTCGGCACCCTGCTATTCACGATATTCATAAATGATCTGCCCAATGTCTGCAAAGCCTCAACTGTACACATGTATGCAGATGACACTGTTATCTATACCAGCAAACCAAATCTCCCACAGCTGGAGGCTGTGCTGCAAGACCAATTCACAGAGGTAGAAAAGTGGATCAAAGATAACAATTTTTTTTAAAATACTGACAAAACTGTTACGATGCTCTTTGGAACAGCACCTAAACTACATAAATTGCAAACTCCCCATCTATGTGTCAGGACAAAATCAAATGGCACGCTGACCACAGTCACTTCTCTCAAATATCTAGGTGTGTGGTTAGACCCAAATCTATCCTTTGGCCCCCACATCGAAAAACTCTCATCTAAACTTTACCCTAAACTAGGTGCCCTGTACAGAAACAAATCCTGCATGAGCCCCACGGAAAGAAAGCAGATTGTACAACATATGCTTATGCCGGCTATTGAATACAGAGATGTAGTGTATGCAGCTGCTCCGCAAACGCACCTTCAGAAACTTACTAGATTGTATAACTCATTCTGCCGCTTTGCACTACAATGTAACTACATGACCCACCATTGTGACATGTTAAAAGAGCTAAATTGGCCATCGCTGGAATCTAGACGCACCCTTCACCTTTCCAACCTGGTGTTTAAGAGCTTTTCTGGGAAGCTGCCACCCTACCTGAATAGGCTGCTTCCCCTAGCAGTTCCCTCATCCTATAACCTCCGATCCAGGACCTGCACCTTACTTGCAATACCACAATACAAAAAGAAAGTGCCTTGATGCTCATTTCCTACAGAGCACCGCAGTTATGGAACAACCTCCCAGACGCCATCAAATCTTCCCCCAGTCTTAAGTCACTCAAGAGCTCCCTAGTAACATACCTCGATACAGAATGCACCTATAAACATGTAAGATAGTGACCATATTACTTATATTATTTATTTTCTGTGTTAATATGTATATTTGTGTATTGTTTTTAATATCTTGCATTTATTACTCTGTATTTCTGTAACAACTATAAAATTTCAATGTTCTTAAACCAAGGACATACTTGAAAAGGAGAGAAATCTAAATGTATCCTTCCTGGTAAAATACTTTGCAAATAATATGCAAATAAATAAATAAATAAATTAGCGCTGCCCCCAGCATCCTCGAGCCTAGCGGCCGCTATGCGGCAGGCTGCTGGACTCAGTGCCTGCCTCATGATATGCTGGTGAAACTGGGGCGCAAAGGGGAAAATAGCTTCAGGCCCATTGTGTTTTCGTTTTGATTTTTTTTTGTTATTAATTCAGTATCTGTTCCATACTAGGGTTTGTCAATTTAAAAAAGAAGACACATCCTCAGCGATTGTGAAGCCTTTGATTGCACAGGAGACGTAACAAAACTGGTGATATTGGCCACGTGAGGAAGCGAACATACATCCCTACTTCAACGTTGGTCTGCAGTATGGAATTGCTACAGTATAGATCAGAGGTGTAACTAGATACCTCAGGGCCCAGGTGCCGGAACAATGATGCCCCCCCCCACCCTAGGCAAAAACATATTCCCCCCCCCCCTTCCATCAACATTTATTGGTCCCCTCCAGGTCCACAATGTTGACTCCAGACAATCAGTGCCCCATTTTTTCCAGGTCCACTATGACTTCTTCAGTCCATCCCATTTTTAATGTAATGTGCACTATGTGTATCAAATCCAACTCCACAACAATAAATCTCCTAGTAATGTGAAGTGTGTATGAGTGTGTCACAGAGTTCCACAGGAATAAAACTCACAGTAATGTGCGGTGTGTATCAGTGTAAATCACAAAGCTCCGCAGCAATGAAACTCACAATAATTTGTGGTGTGTATGAGCGTATCACAGAGCTCCAAAGTAAAACTCACACATAAGTATCAAATTAAAAAAATAAATTATATATACAGTATATAAAATATAGGCAAGCCCCCAGGCCCAGGTAGGCGAGTGTGGGCCCCCCCCTGGACTCAAGGACCCAGGTGCGGTGGCACCCTCTGCACCCCTGGTAGTTACGCCCCTGGTATAGATGCAGGAGGACAGAGCAACTTATGTAAAGAGGATACTGTACTGATGGTTAATGTGAGCCAAAGAAAACTCTTTTTACTGACCTTACTTTATATCACCATGCCCTATCATGCATTGCTAAAGGTCAGCATAAAGGATGAAAATCTTAAACACAAATGATGTCCATAATTGCACATTTTAAGTTTTTTTTTCTGCTTTGTGTTTTCCAGGACTGTGGCATTTAGACAGCCGTTTTACAGAAGTCGTACTGGCGTCCTTCACACTCAAACACAAATATTCATCAACAGCAAGCTTAGTTGCTCCTGGTAAAATGCTATTTATCTCAGTGAGGCTCTGTGGAAGGTAGCGCTCTTAGAGCCAGGACTAATCAGCCAGTACCATTGTCCAGAAGACAAGGTGTAATTACAGAGCACTTTGGAGAACATCTCTGTCACAGGTTCAGAAATACTACGCCATTTAGCAATTTTAACCCCCACTCCCGCCTCCCCCAAAAAAGCCACTATAATAATTTCACTTCTGCAGCAATTTAAATATTATTCACGTTATCTCAACCTGTTTGTGAGTAATTTGTTTTTCATTTTGCCCTTATACAATTTATTTTCTGCTCTGCCAAATATGTCCTCCTATACTTATTGTTCTTTGGCAAGTGAGCAATTATATAAAAAAAACAACAGATAAATGAAAAAATTAAAACCAACGCAGATTGCTAACTACAATATATCAGTAAAAGGCTTTCAATGGTTTTCTACGTATGCATTTTCCTTTTAATCTTTGGGTACAACACCTGCGTGATCCATATTGCTAACATTAAAAAAAAAAGAAACAAAGTGTATAGTAAACTTCTTCACGCTTGGAAATCAGAAATGTGCTCTGTACTTCTTAAAGCCTATGGTTCCATGTTATATGTGCTTTACTTCTGGAAGACTTGGAACCGAGATGTAATTTCACATTGCAATGACTACGCTGACAATTGTTGTTAGTTCTATAAATTCTACCAACGACTAATGAAATGTTACAATTTAATGACTCATTTTCACTACGGCAGATGTCTCGTATTGGCATATAAATGGTTTTGTGTTCTATCAACTCATAAGGTTTCAATGCTAAAATGAAAGCTGTCTATTTTGTAGGCTAAAATTCAATTCAATATGCTTAGATAATTACAGCTATCTAATTCTAATTGATGGAAGGATGTCAAAAGAGAAATCAAGGGCCTATACCGAATATTTGTAATTCTGTAATATATATATATATATATTTTATATATATCATAGTAAAGGTTGAGTTCTACACTCCTTGCGTAATATATATATATACATATATATATATATATGTATATATATATATATATATATATATAAAGATTCCAATACATTTGTGTGTGTGTGTAGGTAAATTAAGTAGATTGTAAACAATACAGGAAATTTAAGATATTAGAGAGGAAATACTGTAATTTACAGTTGCTTTAAGTCAAACATCCTGAACGATGTAACCACACGAACAGAAAGCGGATCGTTCTGGAGGAGCAGATTAAACAGGTGGATTTTGAAAGAGAACACAGTTTGGCAGCTGTGCACGCAGCAGGTACTGGAGGAAAGATTATAACCACAATAAGCTCTGCCTCAGAAAGACCGGTCACTGGGCTACGAGAAAGCTAGAAGGACATAAAGAACAATAATCAGTGGAGAGGATACACTTCCAAATATATTCCGCCATAAACCATGCTGCGTGCCTGCACAAATCGTATAACTAGCTGTCTACTGCAGAACACCAATGCACAATACAAGAAAAAAAAAAACACACCAAAAAGACGCGAAAGACGAAATCACGGAGACGTGGCATTCTATGAAAACGTATAACAGATCAGATACAAAACGGAAGAAAAAATAACCTTCAGTTAAAATTCAAAACACACAAAAAAACAAGAACAGATACCTCATATAAAATATTATAGAGTTACACCGAAAAGCAACAGCAAAAAAATATATATATAAATTAAAAAAAAAAGCCTACACACATTTTGTAATGCAGTGAGGAGATTGAATTATTATTATTTTTTTAGTATGTCATAGTATTTTATTTTATTTTTGTTTTAACCTGGCGTGTATTTTGTTTAAATGTTATATCTATTGATTTGGTAAATGACAGTCTTAAACTTTCACTGATAATGAGAATTGTGATGGAACACCACAGGATTTGTTGGTTGTCCTCCATCGTTTTGGGCAGCGAAACTTAATAATAATTAAGAAAAACTGATAATGGACCATACTACTTTACTACAGATAAAAGTCAGTCTCTAGGACACATTAGTAACCCTTTTTCCTTATTACACTTTGTACAGTGGGACATTTGCCCTGTGTCATATTAAAGAAAATTGATCTAATGGGAAAAAGTAATTATATTGCCCTGTTCTTATTATTAATCTATATAGTGCCAACAAACTCCTTATCATTAAGTACAACGAGCTAAGGTTATGAAAAGTCTTAACTGAACAGAGAAAATGTAGTACATTATGTTTTCTATATCTATTACTAACAGGGTTATTCAGAGAGAGGTGAAAAGCAGGAGAATGACTGGAGAATGGGAAATTCTAGGTCAAAATAGCCAAACCAGAAAAATTCTCCCGTTTATCTCACTTTCCAAATCGGCTATTTTTACCTCGAATTTTCCCTTCTCCAGTCATTCTCCTGCTTTTCACCTCTCTCTGAATAACCCTGTATGTGCTTCCATTATCCCCAAACATCTGGAGGGGCTGTACTCTATAGGGGTCATTCACTAAGCAGGGAATTGACAATTTTAACCCAAGAGTCAAGTGATGGAAAGAAAGTTGGAATTTTTTTTAAACTGAACTTTTTTAGAATTAAAATTTCTGATTTACCACCATTTCACTACTTAGTAAATAATTCCTTACATTTGACAGCTACTAGATCAATTAAATATTTTTCTTGCACATAGCCCAGCTCCCGACTCACTCGATATCTTCCGCAAGTGGAAATGTTTAGGGGGTTCACGGTATATCAGTAAATTTATATTCGTCTCAAATTGCAAGTTTGAGACGTTAAATAAACTTTGCTTTAAACGCTATGCCATCATCTCCTTAAAATTCGTCCCTCATTCTTTTGTCACCATTGGACGGGCACGGCAGGCATTGTTAAGGTGGAGAGAGGGTTAATATTTTAGCCTTTGCTTTCCTGACAGAGATGAATGGAGCTTCTCCACATTTCACTCCAAAGGGATGTTGAACTTGACAATTGACTACTCAGAGCTTTCAGCTCCGTCAGCTACTATTAAGGCTCCGATCCCAGTTAATTGGGTGCTTCATTAGGGGCATTCGTTACTGCAAGCTCCATCTGACAACCTGAGCATCTCTCTCAGCTCTCATATAGAGAGGACACAGACAAGCACCTGATTCTTCCAATTTCTTCCTCACCTTCTCCCCCTGTGCTCCCACCAATCCCTGTTTCCTCCTAGAATCGCTGATTCGGTTTCCTACGCTTGAATCTGACAAATGAATATTCCCCGTGGAGGGAGAAGAGGGATCCTGGTACCGATCATTTACCAGAAATTAACCCCTCCTGTGAGCACATCCTCATACTGTCATCCCGCCACGTTATACTCTGTCACATGCTGGACTCAGCCCTGCGAGGTATCCTGCTGGGTACTTCTGCCGTGTGAGTTCACTTGGGTTTTTTGGATCTCATCCAGGGCTGAAGACGTTTAACCGTCAGGGGGGCTTCTCTTTCCTTTGTTTCCAGCTTTTGCAATTTTTGTTATTTGCAATTGGAGAGAAACGGCCGAGAGAAAGCCAGATCTGTGACCTCCATCCATTCTGTCCCCTCTCTTCCTGTGCTTCTGGGTTTCAGACTTTCTTTCCACCAGATTAAATTACAAGCCATTAACATAAAGAAGAAGCTTCACGTGTGTTTGTAGGCTTTTTTTGTACTTCTTAGACTCGTCTGGGAATATAAATTTGCTTGTTTTTTTGTTCGCAAACCTCAGCCCCTGATTTGAAACTCTCTATACACACAGGTACCAAAATTGTTCTAAGAAAAAACACTTTATATTTATATAGATGTAATTTTTTTAGAGAATACCTTGGGCCAAAGATTAATCACTACATAATGATGAGCTAAAATGATTAACCTCTGAGAGAAAACGCTAGGCCTAAAATGCAAAACTAGCGAAAGAAGAAAAGTGATACCGTGGGGATACATTTACCCTGAGGAACGGGAATCAGAATGTAAACAGCAGGGTGCTGGATTTTTAACTAGCGGAGAAATATTCAGCAAGGAGTAAGCCTGCACATATACGTGTAACTAGTGGGGGAAGGGTGGGTAGGAATCTCGAAGAAAGCCGGCGATAAAACCCTTTGGGGACCCTCCATACACAGTCATGTAAATTATTTAATTTTGCCAAACTGCTGCACCTTTCTGCATCATTAATGTCTCCTTTTGATCTGTGGTAATGATGTTCCCGAATGCTTAAATTTGAATTTAGCTCTACGTTAGTGAATCGGCTAATTAAAAAAGTGAGTTTTTAAAGATAAGGACAGAATTTGTATATTTTATGTTTTTTATGTAAGGGAGTGGTAGAGAGGTAGATTAAAGAATAATACATAAGAACGGAAAAAAAGATTTAAAAAAAACGCGTCAACGATATAGTGTTAGAGTCTGCGTCTTTCGAATGAAATTTTTTATAGTGTAAAATAAAAGAACGATATGTCATTGATAAGTTAGGAGAGCTGTGCTGAATTTGACAGCGAGGTTGTGTATGAGGGACCCATTAAATGTATTTGTGTCAGATCAAAACAACAACTTTAATATCTATTTATTTCACCTGTGAACTCAATTTCTATCTCTTGGACAACAGCGTCCAGCCATCTGGAAAGATTGTGACTGATCCTAGCGCTATGAAGTAAGTCTGGGGCTGCAAAGGCTGCATCTCTGTTAAATATCAATGTGCACACACCTGCTATACGGCCTACTGAATGCCACCAATTCTCCTGGGCTTTGCTCCAAATCTATACACAGAGCAAATTGAACATCCCAGTCACAACTTTCATTAATCACCCTGGGCGTCTATAGGTCTTCAGCTCTTCATACCTCTTGGTTCTTGTCCACTTCTCATCCATACAGCCTATTGATTTGTACCATACTAAACACAAAGGGAATTTATTAAAAAGGAAAAAAAAGGTGCAAGTTCAACGCTATCAAAGTAAAATCATTTGTTCCATGTTTATGCTTTTAAGACACAGCAGTTCCTTTGAGTTAGTTCTTACAATTTAGAAAAACCAAATCACTTATTGGGGATGCCATATGATTTATTTATTTATTTTAAAAGTATTTTACCAAGATGTATACATTGAGATTTTTCTCGTTTTCATGTATGTTCTGGATTCAAGAATATTGAATTTTTACAGTAGGTACAGAAATACTACGTAACAAAATGCAAGATATTATGTTGATTATGCAGAACAATTAATGAAAAGCAAATTTGTTTTTTATTGAGTAGTCATTCTTCACTTACATCTCTAAAACATGGAAAGTTTAAAACATTTGCTATGGGAAAATTCTGAGTATAAAAGATGATCCACACCATTGTGGGAATCCAGCTTTTAGTGATGTTCTAAAGTAAAATGTCTGTAAGTTCTATTCCAAATTCATACCGGCTCCAGCTGTTAACAGCTCAAGCTATTAGTCTTACAGAGCCAAAAGGAAAGCTTTGCAAATGCTTACTACAAATTAAAGGCTCACATACTTTGAATAGGAGCCATTAATTTGAGGCTAGCCAATGAAGAACGTGCTATTCCAACTTCACTTGTTTTTCATTGGCTTGAACTGTTATTCAGGAAAGAATATTACTCTTAAACAATGGTGTTAAGGGATTTTGCTTCTGCATGCAGTGGAAGACTGCTTGGAAAACTAGGTCCCAGGGCTCTTCATTAGTCCCTACATGACCACTGCATACATGATCTTGCGTAAAGCTCATGGCAGGTTCGCAAATAGCTACTTACAGGGTTATTCAAAGAGAATCGAAAAGTCACCGGTGACTTTTCGTTCTCTTCAATTCGGTGCGATTTGGCGATCCCATTTCGGCGACACTGCGGTGTATTCAGCAAGCACCACAGGGCCGTCATAGTACAGGGAAAACTCGACACAAACCCGACGAACACTCACCGCAAAACCCGGCGAACGCACACGGAAACCCACAAAAACATCTGGATTAACCCCGCCGAACACGCCGGAGAAACCCAAGTAGCTGCCGATCACAGCGCAGAGCAGCTGCTGGAAAAAGCCGACAAAGCAGGCGAATGGAGTGAGAAAAAACAACTGTTTGCTTGAATGTTTGAAAAGTGAAACGCTGTTTGCAAAGAAACAACAGAACGAAAATATCTGGAATTTACATATAAGATCCAATGAATGATAATAAAAAGGGCTTTTACAGAAAAAAGAAAAAATGATTTAAAAAAAACCCCAAAAAAATTATTCACTAACAAATCCCGAAAAATGCCTAAAAGATCCTAAAAAATCTATAAATAAAGAGACTTTTTACTGCAGAATATTATAATCAACAGTTTATTAGATATTGAATTAAAACGGGAATATTTTTAACATTGAAGCCTATGGGATTCGCCTGAATAAACCTGTCGAATGAAACCACTGAACAGCAGTGCAATTTGGCAGCTTTCACAGCTGGTTTTTGTTCTCTCAATAGACGAAGCGTTGCTTCTCTATGGGGATTTCACTGCCCTCGAACAGGCAACGAACAGGCACCGTATGTGCAGGCAATTCGCCAACATAGGAATAGAAACATAGAAACATAGAAAAATGTCGGCAGATAAGAACCTTTCGGCCCATCTAGTCTGCCCAATTACATGGATACTTTACCTGGATTTATCTTTTGTTTAGGATAGCCTTATGCCTACCCCATGCTTGCTTAAATTCAATTACTGTTTTGGCCTCTACCACTTCTACTGGAAGGCTGTTCCATGTATCCACCACCCTCTCAGTAAAATAATGCTTCCTGATGTTACTTAGGGCCCTATGTGTTTATTCTCGCATAATTCAGTTGTTCGTTAAATGCAATTAAGAACGTTAGGAAGAATATTTTGATGAAGGTATGGAATATCATTGGCGCATAAAGAGCTAAAGTATATACGCAGCACTATTAAATACATATTTTACTATATTATTATATTGTGACTATATGTGCACTTTATATCCACAGATACAAATCCTGCCTGAGCCCCGCGGTAAGAAAGCAGATTGTACAACAAATGCTTATGCCGGCTATTGAATACGGAGATGTAGTGTATGCAGCCGCACCGCAAACGCACCTCCAGAAACTTACTACATTGTATAACTCATTCTGTCGCTTTGTGCTACAATGTAACTACATGACCCACCATTGTGACATGTTAAAAGAACTAAACTGGCAGTCGCTGGAATCCAGACGCACCCTTCACCTTTCCAACCTGGTGTTTAAGAGCTTTTCTGGGAAGCTACCACCCTACCTGAATAGGCTGCTTCCCTCAGCAGTTCCCTCATCCTATAACCTCCGATCCAGGACCAGCACCTTACTAGCAATACCACAATACAAAAAGAAAGTGTCTCGATCCTCATTTTCCTACAGAGCACCACAATTATGGAATAACCTCCCAGACGCCATCAAATCTTCCCCCAGTCTAAAGTCCCTTAAGAGCTCCCTATTAACATACCTCAATAAGGAATGCACATGTAAACATGTAACATAGTGACTGCTTTTCCTACATATTTATTTTCTGTTAATCTGTATATTTGTTTTGTGTTAATTTCTTGCATTTTACTACTTTTGTATTTCTGTAACCACTCAATGTTCTTGAACCCAGGACATACTTGAAAACGAGAGAAATCTCAATGTATCCTTCCTGGTAAAATCTTTTATAAATAAATAAACTAAAAATAAATAAATGTCCAAAAATGTTTGCTTGGACATTCTGTGATGTCTCTCACCCATATTGGAATGAGAGAGTTTGGTGACATATTTATGTGTGAGCACAGAATCTACCACCGTGATCATCAGGAATTGGGTACTAGGCAAATATTCCTTTTTTATGATATCTAGTGCTCAATACATTTATGATTCAGTTAGCTAGAAGAGTCTACAGATGTAATTATTTCTAGATAATAAAGGAAATATCTTAATTACACCGGGTTCCTCTAATGACAAAGCAAAATTTTGCTATTTTAGGTTGTCTTTGTGAAATCATAGACCAAGCACATCATGGAAAAGTTCACTATTTTCATTATTAAACATATGCAGTTCAAACTCTTTTCCCTATAAATGTATGCATGACTGGTTGACAGCCCACTTCCTGAGACTCACAATTGATACAGATCTATGGTCCCAAACCGAACTCTAATGTGTCTCTAAAATATAATTTTATAAGGTTTAAAGCATTGATTCTCCTCACTATTATTTTGATTGGGTTACATGCAAAAGTGCGATGTGGTCACCACACATATACCTGACAGAACTAGATTATCTGTGTTTACTTAATGGTACAAGTAGATTTTCTCAATTTCATAATCTAAAAATAACACATTTATGAGACCATGGATATCTGTGCCACAGGCAGTAAATAAAAACCCTATAGCATGCTCCGTTGCTCTTCTTGCTTAACGAAGCAAAACGCATTGATATTAAATTATAGTCTGCCATACTGCTGCATTAAACTAGCATGAAGAGCGTAGGAGAACGCCATAAAAGTTGGAGTCAGCTGAAGGCGAGCTTCCACTCCCTTACAAAGGTTCTAAGAAGGTTCCTTGTGGCATCTCAACTGTCTTATTACAATTGAATGCATTTTAGTGTAATTTAGGAAAGAATTTGGAAAGGGAAGAGTAGAATTCACTATATGGAAAGGAAAGGATGAAAAAGCACTCCTAAGGCTTTGTGGATTCAGGTCCAGGTAACTGCACCCTTGGTGGCCCTGTATCGTGGCTCAAATGGGAACTGTTTTTTCTCTGGTGGTCCAGAAATTCAACAGTCAATGGAGGTGAGGGGTGTACTTCACAGAGTATATTCAAGATGTTTGAGCCAAAGAATGAAGCTTTCATCTTCTATATCTGCCATCTGCCTGTCTCTACGTGGAACAAGGTACCACTCAACATGAAATTAAACTGTGCCACATGCCTTTACAGTGAAGTCTTGGAAAGGACAATGATGGTTCCAATACAGTGAATAATCATAAAGTGAACTGAAATCCACTCTGAATCATAGATTGTATACAATCTATAGCAGACAACCAAGATCCATTTTACATAGACAACCAAGATCTATTCTACACAGACAACCAAGATCCATTCTACACAGATCTTGGCATTCCAGGAATACTTACAACATACAGAGCAGTATTACAATGTTGGTGCTAACTTAACCAGAGCTGTTGTAAACCGAAAACCTCCATAGGCTATAATGGCTCTGGTAATTTACAACAGCTCTGGTTAAGTTAGCACCAAGTATGTAATATGGCCCACAGTGTGCAAAGACGTTTAGCCTGCTGCTACTTTTACAGGATGTTCCTTTTCATTAAATTTACCTAATCATTACTTATGCCATGCTATTATTATTATTATTATTATTATTAATTTATAAAGCGCCAGCATATTCCGCAGCGCTGTACAATAAGCACAGTACAGACAGGGTTACAATACATTGAACAACATTTGACAAACAGTACAGGAGGAGATGAGGGCCCTATTCCCGTAGGAACTCACAATCTAGGAGGGTTGGGGTTGGAAACAGGAGGAGAGGACTGTAAGGTGAGAGTGATTGATGGTTGCGTCAGTGAGTTGGGTGGTAGGCTTCCTAAATAGCAATGTTTTCAGGGAGCGTTTGAAGGAAAGAGTTAGGGGAAAGTCTGACAGCACAAGGGAGAGCGTTCCAGAGAGTGGGGGCTGCGCGTGAGAAATCCTGCAGTCTATCATGGGAAGAGGTGATGCGGGGAGAAGCTAGGCGCAGGTCACTGTTTGACCTTAGGGAGCGGGCTGGGGTGTATTTGGTGATTAGTGAGGACAGGTAGTGGGGCGCTGAGTTAGTGAGGGTTTTGTAGGTAAGGATAAGGATTTTGAACTTAATTCTGCAGTGGATGGGGAGCCAGTGAAGGGACTCGCAGAGGGGAGCGGCAGAGACAGAGCGGCGGGTGAGGTGAATTAGCCTGGCGGAGGCGTTCAGGATGGATTGTAGGGGGGAGAGGCGGGACAGAGGGAGGCCAGATAAGAGATTATTGCAATAGTCGAGTCGGGAGATTACCAGGGCGTGTATGAGTTGTTTTGTGGTGACAGCGGTAAGAAATGGCCGAATTCTGGAAATATTACGCAGTTGGTATCGGCAGGAGGAGGAAAGAGACTTGATGTGGGGGATGAAGGAAAGAGCAGAGTCCAGTGTAACTCCAAGACAGCGAACTTGGTTTGATGGGGAGATGGTGATACCCTCCACCGTGATAGAGAAGTCAGGAGGTGGGGAGGCATTAGAGGAGGAATAAGTAGGAGCTCAGTCTTTGACATGTTGATCTTTAGGTGGTGGGAGGCCATCCAGGAGGAGATGCCAGATAAACAGTCACTGACTTTTGAAAGGACAGGGGGAGAGAGATCAGGGGTAGAGAGGTAGATCTGAGTGTCATCAGCGTAGAGGTGGTAATTAAAGCCAAAGCTGTTGATGATTTTGCCCAGGGAGGAGGTGTAGATGGAAAAGAGCAGAGGACCAAGGACAGAGCCTTGAGGTACACCAACAGATAGAGGCAATGAAGAGGAGGAGTTACCAGCAAAGGACACACAGAAGGACCTGTTGGATAAATAGGAGTCAACCCAAGCAAGTGCAGTGTCACCGAGACCCAGAGAGTTGAGGGTCTGTAGAAGGAGGGGGTGGTCAACAGTGTCAAAAGCAGCCGAGAGGTCAAGCAGGATGAGAATAGAATAGTGCTGTTCAGGTCATCCAGGGAATGGGACTGCTAGGAGATGATGGACATAGTTTATAAACTCTTCCTCCTAGGTCAAATAGTAGATGAAGCAACATGAGGCCACATATCTTTTATCAGTAGATCCCTTAGCACATGATTGCTGTCCCTTGACTCTGGTGCAATGGATCAAACTGAATGCAGAAAAGAATTGTGCTTTTCTAATAAACAGTTCACCATACAACTGTAAAACCCATTGAAGTGGAAAAACGGGCATGTACCATTAATCAGTTTCTGAGTTTGTCCACAATGACAACGATGTTTCGAATCACGTGACAGTTTTGAGAGCAGTTTATTTCACATTTCAGCATAATAACAAGTTTACGGCTAATGTCAGATAAATGCAGTCAGAGCACACTCTGCGTGCATGCACAACAGATGGACGTACTGATGGAAGATACTGTAGACACCACACGGTCTGTGTTTTTTTGACAGACGTAGAAAAAAAAGGGAATTATGGGAAACAAAATTAATATGAAAAATTATAAAAATTTGAAAAGGATATGAAAAGCCATTTTGTGCATCAAGGTGCTGGACGTCGCAAATGCGCTGCGTCTGACATCTCATTACTCACACAGAACGCTACGTGGACGTCGCGCACTCTGCATGTCCGTCTAGCGGTTTTACGTTCTTTCCTAACTTGCATCCGTTTGCCACGTGCATTGTGTGTGTGCAGTTCGGTGCGGACATACTTCGTGTGTGGGTCTCTATTGCTCATGATTCTATGCTACGACGGACGTTAAACTGTTTGGCAACACGGACGTGATCACTGCGTTCATCTGGCGCCGGCCTCAACTGGGAATTAAAAGCTGCTTTGAATATATTTCAATAGCAGCCCCACCACAGGCTTTCTGCAAAGGAATTGTGCTTTGTATAAGAAGCGCTAATCAATATTAGAGAGAGCAACCAGGGAGCCTACGGTTATTTGTACTGGGAGCACATAAATAGTAAAAAATTATCACTTAGGCCCCCGGCACACGAGCGTATAGGTACTGCGCACAGTGCGTCCGTTACGGACGTAATTTTTGACGGGAGATAAATGTGTTCAAACAGGGCCAAGTTAATAATTACGGACGTTGAAAAAAAAAGGAGGGAAAGTGAAAAAAATAAGTATTTTGGTGTTTGGAAGCAGCACGTATTTCCCACGTCCGTCTAGCTTTTTTACGTCCATGCCATGTTGACGTCCGTTGCAGTACGCGAATGCCGTGCGTGAAACAGTGCGCAGGTGCATCGTGTGGTGTTCAGATTAACTTCTTTGCAAATCTATAACGGACGTCAAATTTTGCGCACAGACGGACGCAAAAATAACGCTCGTGTGCCGGGGGCCTTAATTGGCAAGAGATTGAGCTAAGGGCAAATCAAAGATGTGGGGTAAAATTGTGACCAGAGGTTCTAAATGTATCTCACACACAAAAGGTAAAATATCAGCCATGGATGCCCTGTTTGGTTCTACATGCATGAAACCTACAAGTCGTATGATTTGCTGAGTGCTTGTACGTATTCCAGACTATTCAACTGTCACATTGTGCTGGAACAGCAAAGAATGCAGTACTATGGTTTAATTAAATATGGCCATGCCAATCAAAATCAATTGAGGACACATCATGTGCTCACTTTCCCCTCTCTGTAGGAATAGTGTAGGAAATCTGTCTTTGTCTCTTCCAAGACTTCCCATGTAGCTTAAAATTACAAAACCATGAAGTGTAGCACACCCAGTGTTAGGAAAAATACAATATTTTTAGCTATACAGGTAAGATTCAATATTCTATATGTTGAAGGTACCTTGTTCCTCAAACATATAGAGAAAAGTAAAACATCATAGCAAAACCTTTACAACACAATGTTTGATGGTCACATTCCAAAGAGCCAATCCCAGCTCTAGAATTTTCACCTTTGTGTTAATCGACAGCCACCCAACAGCCCTATGGATCTCCAGTATTTCCACCAGTTCTTCAATAAACAATAATCACAATAGTGGAATATGTAACCAACTGATGAAGCTAGAGAGACATTTATCCAAGGAGAAATACAATTTGGTGATATTGCGTTATTTTATGTGTTTTTAATTTATTTTAAAAACTTTTTGACAGTAAAAGGATTTTATATTATTATCCACTGCCATCATCTCATTTCGGTAGGTAGGTTTTCTGGGAAGTTGTACCTGAATGGAAACAACTTCCGGGCCATTCACAATGCACAACTAAATAAGAATTACTCGGTACATGTGGAGAAAGACTGCATATACTGATTTGTGCAGCTAGAATGGCTGCCAAAATTATTTGTAGACCTGTGGTCAGAAAAATTGTAGCGTTGGGGGCGTGGCCGGCGGCGGACCGAGACGGACGTGCCGAAGTGGAGCTCCGATCCCTCTTACTTTTCCTGCGGCCTTTGGGTGTATCTGGATCGAGCTACCCACCTTGCAACGACATACAGCCGTCGGCCAACAGGTACAGACGTTCCGGAGCCTGTCTGATCCCCCTCCTCCGGACTTGCATTAGGCGAACGAGCCGCTGCGTGGTTCTTTCCTCGGCCGGCGGCCATATTGAGAGCCAGGAGTTGGCGCGCTTTATCACCCCGCACTGAGCCGCTGCTTCTCAGCATGGGGAAGAAGCCTAAAGCCGGTGGCGCCGGTGAGGATCCCGGCACCCCAGACATCAGACTTTCGCTTGGCGGGGGTGTGGGGCGGAGGCTGCCGATACGCTCTGTGCCGGAGTCTGGGGCTCCGACGCGGCTGGAGGAGATGGCGGCCACCTCTGCGGCACGTGCAGCACCGCTGGGCCTGGGAGAGGATGCGCTTCCCGCCACTAAAGCTGATATCCGCAACTTGTTGGAGGATGCCAGGAGATCGTGGAAGGCGGATTTCCAGTCCCTGGGTGTGGCGGTCAGGGAGACTCAGGTCCAGGTGGACGACCTTCGGACTCGCACGCAGGGGATGGAGGATGTACAGGCTGCTACCTCTTCATCGGTGAGAGCTCTACAGGCCCAGGTCTCTGCGAGGCAGTGGTGGCATTGGAGTCGAGGCACAGGAGGCGCAACGTGAAGCTACGAGGCATACCGTAGAACATCACTTATCCGGAGCTGCTGCAGTATACCAAGAGATTCCTGGGGGTGGTTCTCGGTCAGTCGGAGCACCTACAGGACTCTGTTCTCCAGGCCTTCCGTGTTCGGAGGGCTGCAACGGCCCCGGCGAAGGCACCGCGAAACGTCTTCATCACCCTGCGAGACATTACCCTGCATTCTACGCTGTTCCGGGTGGCGCGGAATGTTCCTGCGGTCTCCTTCGAAGGAGCAAGCATCGCACTCTATCGAGATATCCCCTTCCTGGTGCTGGCTGCACGGCGTCAGTTTCGGCCGATTACAACCCTCCTCCGTGCTCGAGACATTGACATTGACAGCGGACTGGTACACCTCCAACACCGATTGCAACGGACTGAGCTGGGGGCCCTATAGAGACACGGGATGATATTCTGCCTATGTTTTATCCCCTGGGAGTCATTTTTGTGGCACCTCAACGCCGCCTACCTTCGGAACTTACTGCACCTCGTTCGGTTGCTGTCCCCGTATACGGGATATTTGTGTCCCCTCTGCGTTGACTGTTTCCCCCCCTCCCCATTTGCGGCTTTTCTGATTAGTTGGTGCCAGACCTATCGAAGACAATGAACCCATTCCCCCCTCCCATCCCCTCTCCCTTTTTCTTTTATTTTTATTTATTTATTTATTTTTCTTTCTTTTCCTTTCTATTATTATTATTTTGGGGGTTTCGGGGTGTGCCACCATGGCTTTCTTTTTTGGTCCTGATTGGCCCTCGAATCCCTAGGCTCCGTGGCATGTTCACTCCATGGCCTCCTCTGGGAGCGCGCCAGGAGCGCCATGGTAATGGCCATCACGTTTTTTCCCACCTCCACCCCCTACCCCTCTTTTCTACCCCCCCCCCCTTTTCTTTTCCTTTTTTTTTTTTTTCTACTCCTCTTTCTTTGCTTTCCCACACTATGGGTCTCCGTCTTATACTAAGCAACTCTTTGGCACCCTTCTGTCCTCCATTTTCCCTTTGATTCGCATTATTGCATAATTTTTGGTAGGCCCTGCGAGGCCGTTCCTATTGGTTGTCTTATGACGCTTTATTTCAAATAAAACAAACTTTATAAACATAGAAAAATTGTAGCGTTATAACATGATCTGTGTTGATATGAATATTGTACATGTGTCCTACTGTTCTCACATATTTTCTATCACCGTGTAGATATAGAATGGCAGTCTAATAATGATCAAATCAAATGTAGAACGAGCCTGACTGTGCTGGTTCTGGCATACAGTGCAGTTCTGTCCCTTTTTTAAACCATTCTAAAACATCTCCACATCTCCTCAGGTTTTTCCATGTCCATCCATAAACATATCCATGTCCATAATTTTGTATTAACAATCTCACTTGTTTCTTTTCATCACCCTCACTTTCTTCTACCTAGATACCTTGTACCTTTGCACTACAGTTCTCTCAATCTTTTTATGCATCAGCTCCCCTGCTGTCTCCCTTTCATTTTCTACATATGACAGGACTCCCCATGACTCTGTATGCATTTCTACCCCTGTCAACATGACATCTCCTCTCATACCACATTGCTCTCTTTTTCTATGTAAACCTTTCTTGTTCTATCTATTTCTCCCTCTTTGCCATTTTATCCTGTCCCAAACTTCAATTCCAGTTATCGAACTTTTTTCTATGCCACCGAATCCTGTCATTCTAAAACATGTATTTACATGTTATATTCATCTCGCTGCCCTTGTACCCGTTCTTTTACCTTTATCAGCAATGTTGCTGAGCATGGTTTCCAGTGGGCAGAGAGCAATGTAGCTAATCCATCTACCCATTTGGCTCTGTCTTCAGATGATACCTCCTGCTCTTTTTTTTGAGAAAGGATTTTACCAGGAAGGATACATTGAGATTTCTCTCGTTTTCAAGTATGTCCTGGGTGGCGAGTATGTACCATTAGGTGTCTTGCCCGAGGACACTTACTGGAGAGGTGCTCGTCGGGTATCGAACCAATGACTCCACAGGCTCTCTCCACGCAGAGCAGTGATGGTACCTCTACTCCACCCAGCCGGTTACCCTGTATTGTGTCACTGTTTTATCCTACTTACCTGCCGTTGTATTTTTTATTCTCCAAGTTTGAGGAATTTGGTGCCAAATTAGTTAGCTTTTCACTGTGACAATTATAGGTCCGGAATTTGAATATTAAACAAATGTTGTGGCCTATTCCAATTCATATACAGGTTGAGTAGTATTATTCGGAATGCAGAGGACCCCGAGCATTCTGGATTTTGGATTGTTCTTGATTTCAGAATTCCTGAGAATCT
Organism: Leptobrachium leishanense; assembly: GCA_009667805.1. NCBI lineage: Eukaryota > Metazoa > Chordata > Amphibia > Anura > Megophryidae > Leptobrachium > Leptobrachium leishanense. The sequence continues at coordinate 295,618,599 of CM019063.1, read as the reverse complement.
GATGTTGCAGATGAAGTCAATCGCAGAGGGGAAGCCGTAATCGCCTTCCTGCTGTACACACACTGGGAGCATTCTGCAGGCTTTTCGCGCAGTCATGCTGCCTGGATTCACTGTGTCTCCTGGCAGCAGGTCACAAGCTGGAACTTCCCAGAAGAATGTACAGCAGTCTGCTGCAGGCAGCACTCGGGAGCTGAGTTCCTGAGCGAAACCAACCATGCTGAGCACACCCCTCATCCAGAATAACCATAATCCACACATTTCCAAAAACTCCGTTTTCATAGCCTTCCGGGTTTTAGAATTCTGAATAAGGGATTCAAAACCTTTATAGGCAAATGTATTTTAATTGGGTATGGTAAGATTTTGTGTGATAAACTGGGGTTGCCAGCAGATAATGGGTTCAAGGTGTTTTCATGCAACTCCTGTCCCATTTGGTTTCAATCCAGCCCCTCTTACCCACTCTACTATGCCATTTCTGCACCACATACCACCATGCCAACCACGTCCCCTGCATATAGTGTTTGTAGTATTCTTTCTAACTCACTTGTTTTTACTCTGTCATAATTATGTTCTTAAAATAGCACATCAAGCAGTTTGCATTTTTTACCCATGTTTGCCAAACACCTTGTACGATATATGCAGGGCTCCATTTGAAAAGAGGAGATTGGCTGGCATTAGCAAACTTTTTCTTTTCATTTCAACTTTTTTAAAGTATCCTTAAATATAGATAATTCGTTTTCAGCCTCGAATTTCCTTTAAATTGTTAGAAAGAAAATGATAAAGAAAGGACGTTTAACAATTATCTCCAAAAGGAACATAGCTGTCAGAATTCTAAAGTTCTAAATGTAAAACAATGTAAGGTAATAGGAAAGCCAGAAATGCTGGCCAGCAGTCCAAGTCCAAGAAACACAATAGTGCTTGCATTTGTCTAAAGCCGTTGTGAGTCAATCTCTCGTTTATTCATCACATTGTTGGCTTCTTGCCGGGTTATTCTCAAAAAAACAGAGAATTCAATATCTTAGGTTTAAAAAAAGGAAAAAAAACTCCAGCCAAACTAGAAATATTCAAGATTCAGCTATTTTTAGCACATCCATTGTGGACTTAACCCCTTAAGATCCAATTATGTTCAGTGCTGCCACTATGATGTGGTCCATGCAGATTCTGCAAGCACATGGAATGATTTTTTTCTGTTTAGCATTGCTCTATACAGCCTTGCTGTCATTAAATAATCGAGAGATTCCGTTTTATCACCAAAGAATAGTATGTTATTTGTTATGACGGGATTATTCTGTCACTGGAACCATAGGGGATTTCTCCATAAATTCCTCATTTAGCTCCGTCACCTCACCCTTTTGGTGTTTTCTGCTAATGGGCTGACTGCTACGCCAGAAGTCAAATGAATAAATATATAAACAAATAAATAAAATAAGTAAATGGCATAATCTTACGTACCTATAAAAACATCTTTAAATGTGTTCTTTCATATAAGCTGAAAAATACACATTTGCATTCCTTTAAAATCTTCCATCCAGTCGCATATAAAGTTTAAAGATGCCTCTTATCACTACAATTTGAAAACCAAAAATTGTGACACATATTTGCACAAATGGATTCGTAAATATTCCAATTATTTTGGAATATCTGTCATTCTCGCAGCATTCCATTGATCCGAGTAGTAGGCTAAGGAGCACTGCCGTATGGTAAAGACATTATTATTTTCCAGATGAGTAGATTCTCCCATTGTAAAATGCACCCCTGGAGAATTTGGGAGATTCTGGGATTTGAAAAACTGAAAACATATCATCCGTAATAACGCAGCAAGGGCACAGGGAAAAAAAAAAACCCGTGGTTGCTCTGCAATTTTTCTTTACGACTTTATCACGGCTTTCCTTCAGAATTTCTCGAAAATCTTCTGCAAATTATAGACATTTTCATTTCAATTCAAAATAGGAAGATAGATGGAGGTTACATATCAAGGTTGATTATGTTTTTAAGCCAAGTTGGCGAAGAAGGAAGATTTAGAGAAACCAGTTCAATCTGATTTCACATTTTTTCTTGAAATGAAACGTAAAGCCTTACCATATGAATTGGAAGAAAGACACTTAAAAGAACTAAAGGCACATAATGTGCCAAACTGAATTTGTATCATTCTATTTGTTATTTTTTATGATATATAGATGAATAAATACAATTTTAGTCCATGCATGGTTGTTTCCATTTCCATGTATTTCATTTTATTCTACATGTATTTGATAATCATGTTCTTTTTTATATTATGGTTGGTTTGAATTTGCGCAATGTATAATGTTGCCTCTTTAAGAAAACTGTGTTTTTACAGCAAAACTATTAACGTTGTCTATTTTGAACAGATTAGGGGACTTTGAACAGGAGATATTTAAGAATAGGGATGGTATTCGTGTAATGGACAGCTACGTAGAGTTATGAAATCTGGGGTGTACGCTCATGTCACTACGTTTGTGGACCCATGAAACATTTATTATGTGCAAACATACACTTATAAAATGCAGCAAATAAAAATCACAATTTCATTGTTGATATCCAATTACACAAAGATGCAATCATTTTTTGTTGCATTCAGATATGAATAAGACATGGCGACTTGAAAATGTATAACTCAGGAGGGGGGAGTACTCAGGCACACCTTACGTCCAAAGCTATGGCTAGGGGTTACCAGCCTTAACTGTGCTGTGGGCTCTAATTTTAATCAAGCTGAGCCAATTAAAGCTTGTCAGTACAAAGATTTTCCTCAGTGGTATTATATCAGCATCTAAGCAAACTCTGTACACTTTACGCACTGTGACCACTCATTGTAAATTGTGCCCTGAACGTCTTTACCCCTCTCCTTCTTCTGGACAAAGACTCTTGGAGGGCTTGTTCAGTCCTCCCAAAGCAAGGGCATAGCTCCTCCTTGAAGCCAAGATAAGCAAGAGCTGACCATTGCTTCTTGCACCGTGACCAGGAAGAGTGAACCAATTTGGTTCCCGCTTCCCACTATCCAAGCCATTGGAGCGCCTAGCCAGCCCACAGCCACGTGACATGCTTTGGCTTTCTGCAAGCTAGAAGACCGGTGGATTATAGACCAGATCTATATATAAGCAAGATATAAGAGTTAAAATAGGAGGGGGAGCAAGGTGGTTAATTTTTAACTCCTTTGTTCTCCCACCCCTTCCTCCTCCCATTTGAACCCTAGAGTGTCCCTCTAAGGAGGTTCATGCTTTGCCCCAAGCCTTGCAAAAACGATGCTTGCATTCTGAAAGTTCATACTGCGTGGTAGGCTTTCTTGAATCTTATCAAAACTGAAGCATATTGCAAAGGTAAATGCCAAATTTTCGGAACAATCGGAGTCTTCCATTCGGTCTCAAAAATAATTTTAAATTAATCTGGGGTTTAGAGGCCAGCTGTCTCATGAAGATCTTATCTGATGTCAGTTTGTATTGGCCAAAGATTCTACATTTTCTACTTACTGCCTAATGGTGGTAGCATGAGGCAGTGCCTGACAAAACCAGGGGCCAGATGGCCACTGGCCCCTGGCACTTTTTCTTTGGCTCCTAAGTTTCTGAATTAGTCTACATAAATCTACATACAAATCTCTGCCTAGCTCTTACATTTTCTGACTGGTTCCCAATTTTTACATGGATTTTTTAAGCCACAGAAGCCTGCCTGGAAGCAATGATTGATGTAATAGGTAAGAGAGAATATGATTCTATTTGCACCACGATTTTACACTTATGCCAACTTTAATTAAGATGGGTTTGGTAAATTCAATAAGGATGTTGCATTGAATACCCACGTTGTCAAATCCATCACCTTGAGGAAAAATCACCAGGTTAGCCTTGCAATTAAAGTGATCTTGTAGGATAGTGGTTCCCGACCCTGGTCCTCAAGTACTCCTAACAGGCCAAGTTTTCCAGATATGTGAAGCACAGGACAGGTGCTATGATTTGCTGCTCAGTGATTGCAGTATTCAGTCTGCATTTCCCCAAGGTGATCCTTAAAATATGGCCTGTTAGGGTTACTTAGAGAGTTGGGAACCACTGATGTAGAGGATAATTTCACTTCTCTATGATGCCCCATCAGGAAGTGGATAACACATTGAACAAAAAATATCAATGTGACATTGCATCCCTTGAGATATCGCTCACTGCTACTTATCTGCTTCTTGCTCTGCCCTCCACCATGAATGAGAATCTTCATTGGGTGGCATGCTTTGGGTGTCATTGCACATTGCTGAGTGATTGGCTCTTAGTGGTGATATGAACATGCTGACTCATAATTCAGTGTGTTCACAGTTAATGAGCTGTTTGGGTTGAATGGAGGGCTGCCCTAAAGGATGGCTCTTCAATTCTGTCTGCTGTCCACAGCTGTCACTGATTTTTTTGGCAGACCACCAGACGTTGGTGACAATAAAACTCTGACAGAGAATATCTCCAAACTTTAAATATATTGCAAGTGATTACCTGTCAAAGGAGCCCAACTGGTGTTTGGCATTAGTCATGTCAATTAAGTAAGGGATCCTTGTGTCCAAATTACAGGATAATTACTTGGTTGAAACAGTGAACAAAAAAGTTGTAATGCACTTCAGTGCAGCTCTCCATTCTCACTTTTGTCATACCATTTCTAGTTTGATAAGCTGTTAGACAAGTAAAAAGAGGGACACATTTCAAGTATATACTATGATTTGTATTGGAAAGACATTAAACATAAAACAATAATACAAGACAAATTCTTAAAAGGGATGCGCCAAGTGAGTTCTGGCACACGTGAATACTGGGCGAATTTGTACTGTCTTCCCCTTACTTAGAGCTCTACCTACACTATTTGGTTGCCCCTTACCTGGTTCATGATAAAAAGCGTCAACACCAATTTTATCTCTATATATACACTTACCTTATTATTAAACAAAAATATGTATTTAGATGTGAAGTACTGAAATATTATGTTTGCAATTTATCATTGTTCCATGGCCACACGTATGAAATGGGCTGCATTGGCCAGTCCTCTAGGGATTAAAAGTGAACAAGCCCTATAAAGATAATATTGTTTTCCTGTTTATCTCCGGACTCATTACTTACACCTTTAACCCCTTAAGGACGGGAGTAATTTTACAACTTCGGCGCTGTTTCGGAAGTAGAAGTTTGCTGAGCTCATTTTGACCATTTTTAAGTCACGTATTATTATACCACCCAGACAAATTATATATCGTTCTTTCCGGCAGACTCGGCAGATTAATAATATATCATTATTATATGTATATGTCATGCCCTGCCAAAATGCTATAACAAAAAATGTAAAAAAAAGTTAAAAAATTTAAATTTTCAATAAAATTTCAATCTTCCACAGTGTGTAAAGTGTTTTTTTTTAAAATTTTATTATCCGAGGCTCTGCGGTCATATTATATGGGGTAGATTTGTTAAAAAAATTAGAACGGGGAACCCATTTTTTTTTTGGGGAGAAATTGCGTGATTTTAGCTAACCGCCCCCCCACAAAAAAAATCATTAGTGAAGCATCATTGTTCACATTATAATTGAAATGTGAACAATAGTGCTGCATTAAAAAAAAAAAAACGTATTTATTTTTTTATTATTTAATTTATTATTTTTTTATTATTTTTATTTTTACTTTTTTTAAACTTTTATTTTACTTATAACATGGTCATGTTTGATATCATTGGAAAGGCCATGCTCTCCATAGGAAATCCCTTTGCAGCTAGGGGGTTCCCTTCGGTTAACTGACATCATCGCGCATGGCGCGATGAGTCAGTTGACCGGGGGGGACCCAGAGGTGGGGGCTGCCATCCAAGATGGCGGCCCCCACCGGAAATAGGCCGCGATCGGGCACAAATTAGTGCCCGGTCGTGACCTGGCAACTAAGGGGTTAACCCCCCATACATCGCTGGAAAGGTCAGGCTGTGACCCTTCCAGCGATGCTGGCCACAGCCGCCTGGTGCCCGGCGATGGGGAGATAGAGGGATCCAAAGGATCCCCCCCTCCCCTTCAGGCGCTTCCCCTGCTCCGGCGGGGGACGCCTGAAACTGACGTCATCGCGCCACCGGCGCGATGACGTCACTGCGCCGGAGGAGGGATTCACACTGATCTGACTCCGCGGGAGTCAGAGCAGCGTGGGAGCGACCGGAGCAGGTGAGTATTAACGGAGGGGGGCTGTAAACGCCGAGGACGTACATTTACGTCATGCAGCGTCAAAGCCCGCCTAATGCAGGGCGTAAATGTACGTCCTGCGGCGTTAAGGGGTTAAAGGGATACTTTATTAAAAGTAGTTTTTTACCCTTAAATAACTGGGCAGATGCTGCTGACAGCCTCTCCCCAATAATTATTTTTTTAATATTTTTTTATTTTGGGTAATTTTACTCCTCTTTTGTCCCTCGCCACTTTTAAAACAATAAAGTTGTCAGGACTCAGGACGTGTAGAGAATCCCTTTTAAAATGCAGCATAAGATTCTGTATATAGCACCTTGTCAATCTCAGTCTAATTTGCTTTTTCTTTTGTCATTAGTTTTCTCTTAAAGGTACTTTTGTAAATTTTGAATATCTTGGTTTTTTTTTAAGACCTTTTATGTGTTTTTATACCTGGTTACTTTTCCCTCTTAAAACTTTAAAATATACAGGGTTATGCAAAGAGTTCCGAATAGAGGCCGAAAGGTAACCGAACAGTGAAATTCAGCGTACGGTTACCTTTCCTGGGGTTACCTGTTTTTGCACAAAGTATTTTACCACGAAGGATACATTGAGCTTTCTCTCATTTTCAAGTATGTCCTGGGTAGGCAAGACCTAGGCTGGCACTTTCCAGGGGACAGAAAAAAAAAACACTACTAAAGGGGTTATTCACAGAGCACCGAAATGACGCTGACATTTCTGTGTTCTGTTGTTCCCCAAAGTTCAGGGAATCAAATTTCCCCACCCTGCGGTGAATTCACTATTCACTGCAGGGTCCCGGAAGTGCAGGGAATCGGTCACTGAATCCTGCTGCAAACACGTCGCCGCCAACCCGCCAGATAGCTGCCGCAAACACGCTGGACAGCCACCAAAAACACTGCCCACAAGCCGTCGGACACAGCACTGACCAACTGCAATAAAAAGCCGACAAGCCGCCTTGTAAAAAAAAATAAAAAAATACAATTGACAATGTCAAATTTGAAACGCTGTTTTCAAAAAAACTACTGAACGAAAATGTCTGGAATTAACATATAAGATCCTATGAATGATAATAAAAAGGTCTGTTACAGAAAAAAGAAAATCTGCTTTTGTTAAAAAAAATTGCTGAAAAAATTCAGAAAAATGCCTTCAAGATACAAAAAAATAAATAAAACTAAAATAAGTAAATACCCTTTTTGCTGCAGATTAAAATAATAAAAGGTTTATTAGATATTTAATTAAAATGGGAATATTTTTAACATTGAAACCTATGGGATTCGCCTGAATAAACCTGCCGAAGGAAAACACCGAACAGCAGGGCATTTCACTGACATTTCTCTGCTGTTCTGTGTCTCTGAATAGATTAACCTTTGCTTCTCTATGGGCACCGTATTTGCTGGCAATTCGCCAAAATTTGTGTGTGTGCATATCACAGAACTCCACAGCAATAAACCTCACAGTAATGTGCGCTGTGTATGAGCATTCAGTGTTATATGGGAGTTTTGATTAATGAGTAGGTGTAGTTAAAAAACACAACTTTGTAAAACTCGGGGGGGGGGCGGATGACACCATGAGTTACTGCACCGGGTGACAACAACCCTAGGGACGTTACTGTTCCTGGCCATTCAGAGAGCAGGCAGTACGCCAAATGTTGGCGAATTGCCTGCACATACAGTGCCTGTTCATTGCCTGCTCGAGCAATGCTTCGTCTATTCAGAGAACAAAAACAAGCAGTGAAAAGTTGCTGAATTGCCCTGCTGTTCAGTGGTTTAATTCGACAGGTTTATTCAGGCGAATCCCATAGGCTTCAATGATAAAAATATTCCTGTTTTAATTCAATATCTAATAAACCGTTGATTATAATATTCTGTAGTAAAAAGTCCCTTTATTTATAGATTTTTTTTCTGGATCTTTTAGTCATTTTTCAGGATTTTTTGCGAATTTTTTTTCGTTTTTTTAAATCGTTTTTTCTTTTTTCTGTAACAGCCCTTTTTATTATCATTCATTGGATCTTATATGTAAATTTCAGACATTTTCGTTCTGTAGTTTCTTTGCAAACAGCGTTTCACTTTTCAAACATTCAAGCATACTTTTTTTTTTCACTCCATTCGTCTGCGGTATCGGGTTTTCTGGCGGCTGCTCTGCGCTGTGATCGGCGGTTTCTCCAGCGTGTGCGGCGGGGTTAATCCAGATGTTTTTGCGGGTTTCGGTGTGCACTCGCCGGGTTTTCGCGGTGAGTGTTCGGTGGGTTTGCCGTGGCTTTTCCCTGCACTACGACGGCCCTGTGATGCTTGCTGAATACACCGCAGGGTCGCCGATATGGGATCGCCAAATCGCACCGAAGAGAACGAAAAGTCACAGCACGTGCGGTGACTTTTCGATTCTCTTTGAATAACCCTGATAGATTGTGTGAATGCATTGATGAAGTGAAATGATACGCATTTTACAAATCTCAGCTCCACGTTAAACTTCATCAAATATTTCACAGTAGGGCTCTGATGTTTGCTTTTTTTTTACCCGTGTACCACAAGAGATCTCAGTATAGCCTCTCCCATTTAGGCTAAGGTCAGACGAAAGCAGTTTTAACGTGCGTTTAACCGCACTAAATCACGGCCGTGCTAGCAGCAAATGATGTCCAATGCCGGGCTGCATATGAAGAATGGCCGCACAAAAGTGCGGCCGCGCAACGCAAGTGGCAAACGAACGCATTTTTTCGAGAACGTCAAACCGCTAGTACTGACGTACAGAGTGCGCTGCGGCCGCATAGCGGTGTGTTTGCGTGATTGGGAGACGTGAGACGCTGCTAGTGTACGGCCAACATAACGTCCAGACACAAAAAGTGTTTTATTGATGATCCGTACAAAATCACGGATGGAAATGCGCATCGTATGACCGCTATCGCGTATTCCGTGAAAAAATACGTCCATTTCTTCGAACGCACTTTTTCACGGACGACGCAAAAAATGCGTTCGTCTGACCCTAGCCTTATATTTTTTTATACATGTTCTAGGATACAGCACTGTTTTTTTAAACATCATAATACTAATTAAATATCTCTGACACTCCTGTATTAAAATAAAGCTTTAACGATATGTAAAATTACCATCCCATATTCATAATATATCACATATCATGCACGATGAACCTGGTATGCAACCAGCTGCTACAATTCACATGGTTCCCCCTTATTAGCATGGATACTCGTTAGCTAAGCTCTGAGACTAATCAGTATTGCCATTAATGAACTATTTTGAATTAATGCATTTTAACCTGCCAAGCCCTGCAATCTTTAACATTTTATTGCTTTCACCTAGGGATTAAAGCATTTCTAATGGATAAAAATTAGGCTGATGTGTACAGGAGGGAAAAAAATCCCTTTGTTTTGATGATTTTTTTCTTTTTAAATGTGCTTTTTTTTTATTAACATAATCTTCATTCGCCAGAATAGGTTGGTAAATGCTCTCTCTTGGACAGCAAAAGGAATGGGACTGAAATGATCAGAGTGCTACAACTTCAGACTTCTTAAATCTTGTTTAATAAGAACCTTTGCTCCTCGGCATCCTTTGATATGTCTTGAATGGGCTTAGTACAATTTTATCAAGAAAGCAAAAGTGAGATTTCCTACTCTGCATGGGCACATTTGTGGAAGAGGGATTTTGGAGGCTTCCCACCCGGTTTCTAATAATTATCAAGAAATTAATTTCCCCCCTATTTTTTATTTGTTGGAACGTCTCTCACTCCTAATTACAACAAAAAGAAGGATCATTGCAAAAATTTGCATAATATATAAAATGATGAATAGATAAGTAGACAGAGATAAGAAAAATATGTAGATAGATATGGGTAAAGATAGGAATGATTCTTTTGCAGGGCCAGTCAAGACCTTTGACATAACAAAACTGGAGTAATCATCTGTCTTCTATCATCACCATGAGGACAACAACACATTCTGTCTGTCCTTCTGTCTGTCAGGAATTAGGAGTTCCTTCTATACACAAACGCGCTATATCTTACCTCCCTCCCCTGATTTTCCATTCCCCTGCTGCCTCTCGCTGCCTCTCAATGCCTCTGGCTAAACAAAGATCAGAAATGTTAGATCTTTCTTAGCATCTCCTGCCAGCACTGTCAGTGCCTGCCTCCAGAGGACCCACATTCTCTGTTATGTAAACACAGCACATACCCTGTCAAAGATTAAAAAAGATACTCATTTCCACATAAAAGCTTTGACTATGCCAGTCGCGGGCTTAGTGGCATGTTAGAAAGTCTAGAGGTTAAACTTGGTAGGCAAAGAAGCACGAGAGAAAGGTTGGGTCTGTTTCATCGGCGCGGCGTTCACATTTTCAGCAATTAACGTCTTGAGCACTGGAGAAGGCTCATTACAGTTCATTACATTTCCTTGTTATAACAACTGCCGTCATTAGGCCAAAAATTAGACTGTGCCAAGGCTGCCATCACTGAGTGGCATTAAATACTTCTTTCCATACAAAAAGAGTTCTTGACTTCTCAAACAGGTGAAGGGTTATAATAAAAGGGGTTGTTGCTGACTGGGTCATGGTTGGCTCAAGATGTACCCTTCAAGGACACACAGGACATCTTGTAATGTCATTAGCTAAGGCATAAATATACCATACTGAAAATATTATTTGAAAATACCACCAACACCATTTATGATTACTCAACCACCTGTTGAGGTTTCCGGGTATCCCATCAGTGCATGTTTTCATGGTAAAACAGGGCCTATTCTTTAATTCCACAGAGGGCATCACACCATGACTTTCTCCTAGGACATCTGGCCTTGAGATCTTATCATTTGGTTTTTGATGAGGGTGTCGAAAAACAAATATCAGAGTAATTTGCTCTACTAAATTGTGATATTATGCTTCATCATTCAGAAGAGCACACCATAAGCTCTATGATGCATCCATTTGTTTTCCCAGTGTGCACTACGGGGAGCACCATTCACATTAATGCTATTTCAATTGAACAATAAATCAATAGTTCTCTGTGTGATATAATTGCTTAGAAAGTGTTATATAACCAGGATGATAGCTTATATCCCTTTCTCATTTAAGTTGCAGTTGGCTAATAATAGCTGCACAGTCCAGCCTACAACATTAGCTCTAAATGGAGAGATGGACTCAACATTTCCACCAGGTCTCTCCTTCACCTTAGAGCACCGTGTTTTGACTGAAAGGTAGATTTCATATAACGTCTGTGTCTGTCATGGTTAGAAACATAGAAACATAGAAACATAGAAAAATGTCGGCAGATAAGAACCTTTCGGCCCATCTAGTCTGCCCAATTACATGGATACTTTACCTGGATTTATCTTTTGTTTAGGATAGCCTTATACCTATCCCATGCCTGCTTAAATTCAATTACTGTTTTGGCCTCTACCACTTCAACTGGAAGGCTGTTCCATGTATCCACCACCCTCTCAGTAAAATAATGCTTTCTGATGTTACTTTTAAACCTTTGCCCCTCTAATCTAAGACTATGTCCTCTTGTTTTGCTACTTTGTTTCCTTTTAAATATACTCCCGTCCTCTACCTTGTGGATTCCCTTTACGTATTTAAATGTTTCTATCATATCTCCTCTGTCTCGTCTTTTTTCCAAGCTGTACATGTTAAGATCATTAAGCCTTTCCTGGTAACTTTTCTCCTTCAAGCCATACACCATTTTAGTAGCCCTTCTCTGAACTCTAAGATGTCTATATCCTTCTGGAGATACGGTCTCCAGTACTGCACACAGTACTCCAAGTGAGGTCTCACCAGTGCTCTGTACAGTGGCATGAGCACTTCCCTTTTCCTACTGCTAATACCTAGAAGTAGTTATTCACTTCTAGGTCCTAACAGCAATAGTTGCTACTGTTGTGTGATTACAAATGCACTTCAACCATCATATTCATATATGGTCCTTGAATATATTGTTGTGCAAGTCAATGCCCTACTCCCAAGGTCTCTATTTACTCGTTTTTAAATATAGAAACACACAATGATATATGTAGATATAATCCTACCACCTCACTCAAATGCATTTGGAGGAAGTAGTACACTAAGGGCCATATTACGTAGTTGGTGCTGACTTAACCAGAGCTGTTGTAAACTTCCCAGAGCCTTTATAGCCTATGGAGGTTTTAAGTTTACAACAGCTCTGGTTAAGTTAGAGCCAACATTGTAATACTGCCCTCAATGGGCTCCTCCATAGAGATCTATAATGTAGCCCGTGTTACAATTTTTTTGGCCCCATTCAAGAAAAAAAACTTTCAGGTGCCAAGTTTTGCTCATAACTGATGATATTTTAACATCATGAGATATGCTCAGCTAACCCATTGACGATAAAAGGAAAAAAGGGTAACGTGCTGAAAATATTCAGCTACTCCCTAGTTTAGGCCGAACACTCTGTGGGAGCTTCAAATTCTTGGTTTGAAAGGAAGATAGAGTACCTTTTTATCATCTTATTTATAGTTATTTAAAAATGTTACCTATAAAAATTCATAACAAGTGGTGTAAACGCCAGTCCTGGGTGGCTCTTTCATGATGTGGAAATCTGCATGAATATGTAGACTCAAAAGAACTGTCTCAAGGAAACGGTTTTCTTTGAACTCTATTACTGGGGTGGACACTTGCATCCATCCAGATTTATTAGTGTACATCCAGGTGTGATGCTGGTGGCATTGCACTATATATAAAGGTCGAGTATCGGCTCTCAGATCCCAAATTTGGAGCCCCACAGGGCCCAGAAAAAACTATTTTGAGTCCTGTGTGATCTGAAACAGAAGTTACACATTGTGATGAAAATACTGCCTATAGTGTGCCACCCCTGTGTGAGGGCAAACCAGGCAGACAATGAGGAATCTGCTCAATCATTGGTACAGCAAGTAAATGTGACTTGTTGCAGAGGGCAAGGAGTGAGTTACAGGACCCACACAAATGAAGGGGGTGGATATGAGGCCTCTACAGAGGCAAGAGACTGATAATGCTGCCCAGAAAAAGGCACAGAAGGGGCTTGCTGCAAATACTGAGAAAAGGAGGACGATATAATAAACAGGGATCCCAAGTCTCCAGGATTTCCCAGGAGTCTCCCTGAAGTGAATGTGGGCTCCCTGATGCCCACAAACGCTTCTGAAACTTCCAGATTCGGGAGTGGTGGGATCCCTAAGATTGTGGCTGGTTTTGTAGCTGAATGAAATAGCTTCTTGTGACAGGAAATAAAGGTAGAACTACATCTCCCGGCATGCAGTGCTCCTGTGATGTCAGCAGGTGGTGCCCTGACAGTTAAAGATTATTTGGAAGTTCGGCACGGCGGGACTTTCAGATGGGGGGAAACAGCATGTGATGGGAGAGAAGCAGGTAACTGCCGGGCAACATGGAGGCCAGAGGGACGCAGGGGTCCCAAGCTCGGGTTGTGAATATGCACTGCACTCTCATACTACATAAGGTAAGTTACTCAACAATACAGCAATATACTGCAGGTGTTTTTTGTTTGGTCATTCCTGCTGTGCCAGGGTATTGTGGCTCTGACAGGATGCAGCATCTGCTGTCAGAGCCCCGTTCAATACCTCAGCAGCTGCTGAATTGCTGCAGCCCAGCAATTCAGTTTTCTGCAGCAGTGTCATTGAACGCTTTGGATGCGAATTTCGAAATAAAATGGCCGACGATTTCTTAATGAAAGATTCAGATTGGTTTTCATAGGACTCGGACAAAATATGATAAAGAAAAGCAGTCAGCACAATTCCGTTCTGTATGCACACACAACAAATCATAGTTTTTATTGAATAAACATTATGTTTACTTCTGAAACAAAATATAATTGAACTGTAATATATGCCTATGTGCAGGGGTAAATAATAAATAAATATTTTGTGCTTTGGTGAACAGAAACGCATAACACAAGCTGCAACTTCACCTTTGCAAGGAGCGGGAGTCCTTTGGACCCTTGTATCTCCATTCTTAACACCCCATAAAGTCATGTTAGGTGTCTTTGGACAGGTCATAGTCTGGCCTTTTTTTTTTTACGATACCAAACATGACAAAGTTATATTAAAAAAAGAAAAAAAATTAAAAAATATAATAAAACATTTTTTTTTATTTTTATTAATGCTGTACTAATTCACCTTATTTTCCACGATGAAAAATGTTTTCTCAGTTTTAGTTAAAATCGCATATTTTCTCAGAAAAATACAGTAGCAGGTTCCCATTTCTATTTTTTTTTAACAAGTGTACCCCATCGAATATATAACCACAAAGGCTCGGATAATAAAGTGTGAAAATATAAGTATACACGCTGTAAATGATTGAAACTTTTTGGGAAATTCACATTTGTTAACATTTTTTGTTCTAACATTCTGGCAGGACATACAGGGTTATTCAAAGAGATCCGAATTGCTTGAGAAAGGTAACCGAACACTGAAAATCAGCGTTCGGTTACCTTTCTTGGCCATTCGGCTATCCAGAGAGCAGGCAATTCGCCAAATCCTGGCGAATTGCCTGAACATACGGTGCCTGTTCAGTGCCTGTTCAAGGGCAATGAAATCCCCATGAAAAAGCACTGCTTCGGCTATTCAGAGAACGAAAACCAGCAGTGAAAGGTTCCCGAAATGCCCTGCCATTCGGTGTTTTAATTCGGCAAATTTATTAAGGAGAATCCCATAGACTTCAATGTTAAAAATATTCCGGTTTTAATTCAATATCTAATAAACCGTTCATTCTAAAATTCTGCAGTAAAGAGTCTCTTTATTTATATATTTTTTTAGGATATTTTAAGCATTTTTCAGAATTATTTTTTTTAAAAGTCAGATTTTTTTTTCTAAGTTTACTTATTTTTTCTGTAACAGCCCTCTTTATTATCATTCTCTGGATCGCATATGTAAATTTCAGGCATTTTCGCTCAGTAGTTTCTTTGCAAACCGTGTTTCCCTTTTCAAACATTCATACAAACTGTTTTCCTAATTTATTCACTTCCCTCTGTCTGCGGTCTCGGCTTTCTCGGCTTTCTCCAGAGGCTTCGCTGCATGTGATCGGCTCCTGCTCGGGTTTTTCCGTGGTTTTTCGGCAGGTTAATACAGATGTTTTTGAGGGTTTTTGGCGTGCATCCGCTGGGTTTTGCGGTTCGTTTTCGTCGGGTTTGCGGCAGCTTTTCCCTACAATTCGGGGACCCTGTGGTGTTTGCTGAATATACCGCAGGGTCACCGAAATGGGATCGGCAAAAGGAACCGAATTGAAGAGAACGAAAAGTCACCGAACGTGCGGTGACTTTTCGAATCTCTTTGAATAACCCTGATAGTGCATACATATAATAATGATAAAGCAGATTGTACAACAAATGCTTATGCCGGCTATTGAATACGGAGATGTAGTTTCTGAAGCCGCCCCGCAAACGCACCTTCAGAAACTTACTACATTGTATAACTCATTCTGCCGCTTTGTGCTACAATGTAACTACATGACCCACCACTGTGACATGTTAACAAAGCTAAACTGGCCGTCGCTGGAGTCTAAATTTATTTATTTTATTTTTATTTATTTATAAAAGGATTTTACCAGGAAGGATACATTGAGATTTCTCTCGTTTTCAAGTATGTCCTGGGTTCGAGAACATTGAGTGGTTACAGAAATACAAAATAGTAAAATGCAAGATATTAACACAAGACCAAATATACAGATTAACAGAAAAATAAATATGAAGGAAATAAGTCATTATGTTACATGTTTACAGGTGCATTTCGTATTGAGGTATGTTAATAGGGTAGCCTCGCGAGATCCGGCCGGTCGGAGTAGTGATACACAGGGAGAGACTGGGGAGACTTTTTCCCCCAGTCTTTCCCTGCTCCCGCCGGCTGGAGGAGGCGGACAGAGCCGCGGTCCTCGCCGCGGGACAGTAGGTGCGTATACGCTTCTATTTTTTTAGTTTTAGACTGGTGTTAACGGATTCTGCAGAAGCGGAATCTGTTAACACCAAGTCCTGGCTGTGGTTAACTTTTTGCTAACTACAGCCGGACGTTAATCAGCGCTAGTAGAATGTAAAACTAACGCTGATTAACTCTTTGCGCTCCCCATGTTCAGTATAGGGAGCACAAAGTACAATAACCACGCGTTGAAAAGCGCAAGGTACCAAATGCAAACGGGTTAATTAACCCGTTTGCGTTTGGATCGTAATATGCGGTAGACGCCGCAGTTAACGTTAATGCTCACGCAAGTGAGCGTTAACGTCAGGAATGTAATGCGGCCCATAATGTGTCTGGGTCCTACAATAAAATATGACTTCAAATCACGTTTAAACATGATGAGCACAAAATGGTCAAGATGAGCTCAACACACAGAGGTGAAATGACTCAGCAGCGAAAGGGTTAATTTACCCCCAGGTAGGAAGACAAATTAATCATTTTTTCAAATCTTATTCTGAGAAATAAATCTTTTTTTGGTTTGGTTTTTTTTATGGGTGGCCAAATAAAGTATTTTTGCTTTCCAGGGGAGGGGGCAAATAAACGCTAGTTTTATTTGTTTTTATTTTTTTGCTGGGTGGGCAACATTTAAATATATTTTTTTTTCTGGGTGGGCAACATTTTTTATGAAGCAGAGGTCGTGGACATGGTGACCTCACTCACAAAGTCTGCTGCTCCTTCCTCTAGAGTCCCAGGGTGCGTGCCAGCGTCCTGAGAGTGATACTCTGATTCCGGTCAGAGTATCACGCTCTTCTTCAGGACACGGCTACGACTCCCGAGAAACATCAAGACGGGGCATGGTCAGCAGATGTTACGCGGCACGCCCTTTCTGACTTCATCAGAGGATACCGTCCGGCCACCGTCTTGTATTCGCTGGTGGCCAGGCCTGCAGCCTAAAAACGCTCAGCCAACCCGTAATCAGATAAAAACTGGTTCTGGGGGTTAGGGGCGATTGCCCCATTGTGCACCAGCGCCCCAAAACAAATTGCCCCGGTGACCCCCCATGCTATGCCACTGAGTGTGTCACTGGCGTCACCTTGCTTCTCTTAGATTGTAAGCTCTTGAGCATTCTCCACTTCTTCCTTTGTTATCATTTATGTAGATTTACCTAAAATATCCAACATCTATATGTAATAAAATATCTAAGCCACTTAGGCTAGGGTCAGACGAAAGCATTTTTCCCCGCGAACGTGAAAAAGTGCGTCCGAACGCATTGACGTATTTTTTCACGGAATGCGCAAAAACGGTCAGACGACGCGCATTTTCGGGCGTGATTTTGTACGTATCGTCAATAAAACTCTTTTTGCGTCTGAACGTTATATAGGCTGGACATTAGCAGCGTCTGACATCTCCTAATCACGCAAACACGCCGCTATGCCGCAGCTGCACACTCAGTACGTCAGTACTAGCGGTTCAGCGTTCTCAGAAAAATGCTTTCAAATTCCACTTGCGTTGCACGGCCGGACTTTTGTGCGGCCGTATATCGTATATTGGCCGTCATTGCCCGTCATCTGCTGCTAGTGCGGCCGTAATTATGTGCGCCAGAACGCACGTTAAAAGTGCGCTGGTCTGACCCCAGCCTAAGATTTTATCTAGAAACCTCCCATACCCCTTTCCGGTCTTATTATATCCCTTAAGATCTTACCTATTTGATATCAGCTTTCTATTTATTTTTAATTTTTATTGAGAATAAAAATGGTGAGGGGAAAAAAACAAACACCATCAAAAACGGCATCAAAGGGGAGCCTCCCTGAAATGAGTTTTCCATAGGACTCCATACAGGGTTGCACTTCCGGGCTGAGAGCCCTGCACAATCTCGCGGAGTTATTGCGGAGGGAGTCTGGGAACTATTTGTCCCCAGTCTCACTCTGCTTGCGGCCAGGAGAAGCGGAGGATCGGGCCACCATTCTCAAAGTGGGATGAGAGGGGAGGATCGGATTTATTGGGGGTTTTAGGGGTTGCTAAAGGATTCTACAACAATCAGTTGGCTCCAGCTTTTAAGACTCGCTAAAATTTTGTTTATCCCATGGGTACAGTAATTAGCACTAGGACTTTGTAATACCTACTTATCTTACCGCTAATTAATGATTGAGCTCCCCCATGTTAAGTAATAGGGTGCGCAAAGTACAGTAAATAATCACCGACGCGCTAACAGACTTTTTCACAGGTTTAGCATTAAGGCCGGGTGCACACTAGGGACTATATTACAAAGCTGGTGCTAACTTAACCAGAGCTGTTGTAAACTTAAAATCTCCATAGGCTATAATGGCTCTAGTAAAATTACAACAGCTCTGGTTAAGTTAGCACCAACTATGTAATATGGCCCTAGGCGTTTTTTTGTGCGCACAAATGTGCGTTAAAACGCACTTACCGGTGTGCGTCGCAGCATATAATTACGCGGATAGAGAAGAACACACGCATAACGCTCGCTACGCATAACGCGCGCTGACAACGTCCGTCATGGAAACACCAAGGCTTGTGCACTAGGATTGATGTGACGTTGGCCGTGTGCTGAACATCAAATGTCAAAAGCCCAGCTTTTTTTTTTTCATTTAACTCAAATTCAGTTTTTACGACGTGCGTCAAAATTAACGCATCGTCTGGGAAATACCATCTCTTCCGTCATTTTTAACGCATGGGTGCATCGTTTTTAATGCACGCTAGTGCGCAAAAAAACGCCTAGTGTGCACCCGGCCAAAGAATGTAATATGGGTGACATGAGTTAAAGTCACTTATCCTAGTGTTACCGCTTACATATCTGGACTCAACAGTTAGCGTTCACTATGTAATTTAGCCCAGAGACTTTTACTTTTTCCTAAATAAATATTCGTAAATAATGTGATCAATCACTAGTTACAACGATTTATCGTAAACCTACAGCTACAAACAGTCTACTCGAGTGGAGGAGCTGTCATCCTAGACCCTTGAAGATGGGCATTCCAGTGGGTCAATATTTGCGATTAAGGAGATTGTGCAGTTCAGTTGATGAGTTTAAAAGGTAAGCAGAAGAACTCAGGAGATGCTTCAAAGAAAAAAGATACCAAAATGGGGTCCTTAAAAGAGCATATGTGAGAGCGTTATCTTCTAATAGACGAGAGCTTTTGGAGGATAAATGTGTCAGCAGACAGTAAGATTAATAGCAAACTATGATTCCGGATAGAATAAAGTGAAAAATATCTGTAACCAGTTTTGGGCGATCTTAATGCAAGATTTCCTTTCCGCCACAGGATGTACTATGCCATCCCACCATGCAAAGCGTAACGTTAGCTGCTGCGGGATGGCCTGAACTTAGGCAAAACCCCTGCAGCCAATGATGCACGTAGCCGAAGGAGAGGCCTGCGTTAAGGGATTATTATTATACTTTATTTATTTATTTAGCTGCCAGCATATTCCGCAGCGCTGAACATTGGGCACAATATAGACAGGATTACAATACGTTGAACAACATTTTGCTAAACCAGTACATGAACAGACGAGGGCCCTATTCCTGTAGAAATTTACAATCTAGAAGGGTTGGGGGTGGAAACAGGAAGAGAGGACTGCAAGGTGAGAGTGATGGACTGGTTGGGGCAGTGGGGTGTATTAGTGAGTCGGGTGGTAGGCTTGCCGGAATAGGAATGTCTTAAGGCCTGGTTCACACCTGGGCGTTTTACAGCGCGTTCCTACGTGCTGTAAAATGCTCAAACACTGAAATCCTATAATTTCCTATGGGCATGGTTCACATCTGGGCGTTTTACAGCGCGTAGGAACGTGCTGTAAAACGCCCTACACCCAAAGAAGTAAAGGAGCTTCTTTGGGGTGTATTACAACGCGTTTGCAGCCATAGACTTCATAAAACGCACGTACGACGCGCGTTTCTAATTGTCAAAAATGCTCATAAAACGCCCGGCAAAAAACATGCGTAAAACGGGCATATGAGATACACTCAGGTGTGAACCAAGCCTAAGGGAGCATTTGAAGGAAGGGAAACTAAGGGAAAGTCTGATAGTACAAGTAAGAGCGTTCTAGAGGATGGGGGCTGTGCATGAGAAATCCTGCAGTCTATTGTGGGAAGAGGTGATGTGTGGGGAGAAGCTAGGCGCAAGTCACTGTTTAATCCTAGGAAGCGGGCTGGGGTGTGTTTGGTGATTAATGAGGACAGGGAGTGGAGAGCTGAGTTAGTGAGAGGTGGGGAAACTTTAGAGGAAGGAATTAGTAGGAGCTCAGTCTTCGACATTTTAATTTTTCGGTGGTGAGAGGCCATCCAGGAGGAGATGCCAGATAAACAGTCGCTAACTTTGGAAAGAACAGAAGGAGAGAGCAGGGGTGGAGAGATAGATCTGAGTATCATCAGCATAGAGGTGGTAATTAAAGCCAAAGCTGTTAATGATTTTGCCCAGGGAGGGTTAAAAAAGAATTGCCATTGCAAATCTTAATGACAGCTAGACGGGCCAGGAACCTCAATGACATGTTGGTGAAAAGCCATTTTCAAAGAACAAGTAATTTGAAAGGGAATTGGCTGACAAACTCATTGACTGGCCCTTATCGCTGTGTTGGCTGCAAAACATGTGCCTTTATTTCCAAAGACAGCAAAGTGATCTATAATATTAATGATTCATCTCAGTGGACTGTTAAAGGTTTCTTTGACTGTAAGGTCAAAGGTATAGTTTATCGGATCACATGTAGCTGCGGAAGGAAACAAGTAGGTAAGACCTTGACAGAGTTTAGTGTATTTTGGAACATGTTAGATCAGTATGTAATAATAAAGACACCCCTAGACACCTACATTTGCTAAAATTGCTATATGACGGCTCAGCTGAGAGCCTGATGTTTAAAGTGATTTAGCAGGTACGTCTGGGCCCGAGAAAAGGGGACATAGACAGAAAATTAATGCAGAGAGAATCATATTGGATTTACAAATTGGGGACCGTGTATCCCAGGAGACTCAATGAAGGATTCACATTTACACCATTTATAAAGAGACAATGTGGCAATTTATGTGTTCATTCAAGTTAATGTTTTTAAATAAGGTTTTATTTTTTGCCATAGTTGTAAGGCATGACATTAATTTTAATGCCTGCCAAGAGGGGGACAGGGACTTTGAGGTACAACTGGTAAGGTTAATTTAGTCCTGTACTTTTTGCTTGACACTACAAGTCCATTTTTTGGTAGGATGTTATAGAGTTAACCCTCATCATCAACAGCTAGTTGAGCTAGTACGATGTTTTTAGAGAGGAGTTAAAATTGTATTGGATTTGGAAACCTTGGATCTGATCGACATACAGTTAGCCGTGGGACCCTTTGGAATTTTGACCCTAGGGGGCAGAGGAACTGGCTTTCCCTGGAGTCGTGATCCCTGTGGATTTATATGGATTGTCTGAGTATTTTAGGTTTAATAATTATACAGTTGGTTCAAAGATGTAACTGAGGTTAGATGTTTTAGTTGTGTAACCATCCTGAGGAACAATGGAGTACAATAGATATACACCAAAGAGAATAAACCTGATCTGATATGGTGAATGGTATGGGATTGTAGGACTGGTATGCTCATATGGACCTATTATATAAATGTGGACTTGTAATAATAAAGTGATGTATGCAGTGTATAGTTGCTTTCCTTTAGTTCCTTTGCTTGAGCCTGGTATAGGATGATAGGATTGTTAATTACACATTAACTGACTATATTAAAGGACCCTTATGAAAGCTTTAGGATCATAGGAAATGTAGTGGTTTATGGTATATTTGCTTCTCTATATAGGTTGTAGAACCAAGTGATTAGTGGCTACATGATGATTTTTTACAGGTATAATAAAATCAGTTGAGGATGTTCACAAAGCAAATGAGGGGGTTAAATAATTATACTAAGGAATTCTATATATGAAGAATCCTTTACAATAGATCTTTTCTTAAACAGGGGATCCTATATTAAACAGCTATTATGAAGGGAAGGGGATCATAGGAAAGGCAGCTGGGAGATGTAGATTATCCGCGCATTAGCACAGCGGAGACACCTCTTGCCTTTTCCTTTAAGGGAGGTGGACAGCTTTTTGGCATGTTAATTTATTGGGTGCGACTCAGGATATGGATTGTAAGCGCCCATATGTGTGGTAAATTATGCTGGGGGACTGGATGCAGTTAATGGAGTTGCCCCTACAGTTTATAAACCTATGGCAGATCATAGCTGTTTGATTGCTCTTGAGAAATCTGTAAAATAACTTATTTGTTACTTATGGATTAATGAAAGCTTGGATGTAGTTACCCAATCAAATTTGACAACACTATTATTGAGGTGTCGATTTGTTTCCTTTGGGGACAATTTGGCCGTTTTAGCCGCAGTTGGTCTGGTGTGGCATTAGTGTAATTTGTTAACATTTGCTGTAGCAGATAAAATCACCAATTGACCCTCATCATGTATTGTCTGGTTTAGGATACCTTGTTTTGATTGCTAAGGAGCTGGTGAATTTAGTATATACTAATGTATTCTTTGGTCTATATTGCAGTGGAATCATTTATTTGTTACCTATGGATAAATGATGGTTCGGATATAGGTGCCCAAGTTAGCTTGACAACACTACTGTTGAAGTGTCCACTAATGTTTGGTAATTATAGCAGCACGTGTTGTCGCAGGTAACCCCCAATGAACATCATTATGCGTGACCTGTTTGGGATACCTTTTTTGATTGCTAAGGAGTGGCAAGAATTTGGTACATATCAGCATAGTTAGTTAGCTCCATTTAGATATTATTATTATCCTTTATTTATATAGCGCCACAAATTTCACAGCGCTTTACAAGATCAGTGTACAAGGGGTTGATACATTAGAATACCACACATGGATGATGACCTGATTCAGTGGGAGCCAGTTCCCAGGGGAACTTACATTCTATGAGATTTACAAGTATTTTGTGAGGTAGGCGCATCCATATCGTTAGGTGTCTTGCCCAAGGACACTTGATGTTGGCGTCTTCCGAGTGGGATCGAGTGTGTAGTAGGCAAGTATGTACCGTTAGGTGTCGTGCCCAAGGACACTTACTGGAGAGGTGCTCTGGCCAGGATTCAAACCTGGGTCTTCACGGCTAAAGGTCTGATGTTAGCTAGAGCTAGTGATGTTACCACTACTCCATCCAGCTATTGCTAAGGAGCTGCTGAATTTAGTACATACTAGTGTATTTAGATAGCCCTTATGAAGGGTAATCTAGTACAAGTAATCTGTTTGATTATTAGTAAGTTGTTTGAGTTGTTGGATAACTATGAACTATATATACTGGATGAGTGGATACATGTTTACACAGTAGATAATTAGTATTCTGTGTATATGTTACTAGCTAATGATGACTTATCAGCAACCAATTAGCTACAATACCACAATACAAAAAGAAAGTGTCTCGATCCTCATTTTCCTACAGAACACCGCAGTTATGGAATAACCTCCCAAACGCCATCAAATCTTCCCCAGTCTTAAGTCACTCAAGAGCTCCCTATTAACATACCTCAATACGGAATGCACCTGTAAACATGTAACATAGTGCCTATATTAGTGCCCTGTACAGAAACAAATCCTGCCTGAGCCCCGTGGTAAGAAAGCAGATTGTACAACATATGCTTATGCCGACTATTGAATACGGAGATGTAGTGTATGCAGCTACCCCGCAAACGCACCTTCAGAAACTTACTACATTGTATAACTCATTCTGCCGCTTTGCACTACAATGTAACTACATGACCCACCATTGTGACATGTTAAAAGAACTAAACTGTCCGTCACTGAAATCCAGACGCACCCTTCGCCTTTCCAACCTGGTGTTTAAGAGCTTTTCTGTGAAGCTGCCACCCTACCTGAATAGGCTGCTTCCCCACTGGTGTATTTTGGCCTAGGCCAACAAGGCCTAGGCCTAGGGCGGCACTCTCCAGGGGGCGGCGGCCCGCCGGGTGGCCCCACCCCTAAAAAAAAAAAAAATGCAAATATTGCAAACTATTTTACCAGGAAGGAAACATTGAGATGTCACTAATTTTCAAGTATGTCCTGGGTAGGCAACGCCTAGGCTTTCACTTTCCAGGGGGCAGCAAAAAACCTCACCACTAATTGAGCACCGAAATGACGCCAACATTTTGGTGTTCTGTAGTTCCCTGTACCTCGGGGAATAAAATTTCCCCACCCTGCAGTGAATTCACCATTCACCGCAGGGTCCCCAAAGTGCATGGAGTCGGCCGCTGTATGCTGCCACCACAAACCCATGGCCTGCTGTTTTCAAAAGAACTACTGAACGAAAATGTCTGGAATTTACATATAAGATCCTATGATTGATAATAAAAAGTTCTGTTACAGAAAAAGAAGAACCGATATTAAAAAAAAGGGGGTGGGATTTTGCCAAAAAAATTCTGAAAAATTACTAAATGGTACTAAAAAAATAAATCAATAAATAAAGACTTTTTACTGCAGATTAAAATAATAAGTGGTTTATTACATATTGCATAAAAACGGGAATATTTTTAACATTGAAACCTATGGGGTTCGCCTGAATACCTGAACCTGCTGATTGAAACCACCGAACATCAGGGTATTTCACTGACATTTCTCTGCTGTTTGGTGTTCTCTGAATAGATTAACCATTACTTCTCTATGGGGATTTGCACTGCCTTCAAACAGCACCGTACTTGCTGGCAGTTCACCAAACTTGTGTGTGAGCATATCACCAGAGCAGTGGTGTACTTAGAGGAGTGGCGGAGGGCGGGCCGCCCCAGGTACCAGTGATTATTGGGGTGTCATTAGGGGGTACTAGGAGGTGCCACTGTCACTGTGTGTCAGCTTTGAGCTGTGTTCTCAAACAACGAGCAGCGGAGCATGGCGTTTGCATACGGAATAAAATCGAATAGAATAAAAATCCCCCTCTCCTCCCTCCGTAGCTCCTCCCCTGCCCCGCAGCAGCTCTAGGAGGGGGATGTGATTTGTGTCCAGAGAGAGATGACAGTAAACGGCAGGTAAAGGGGGGGGGGTATCAGCAGAATATGAAGCCCTGTCTGCTTACTGCTGTTTAAAGTGGACCTTTCCTTAACCAGCACTGCAGTGATAGAAATTTGTCATTGAGCTGCCTGGCTCCTGGTGAGGCTGCGTGCGTGCAGGTCACACTCGGTCCGGCCAATCAGGTGGTACTGAGTCTCAGTACCACCTGACTGGCTGAACCACGTGACACGCATGCAGCTGCCCACCCTTTCGTTAACATGGACTGTCACTCTATTCTGGACTGAACACCCACCAGGAAGGGAATCAAAGCCACGGTGCACCCTCTGGCAGTGGCACCCCACTGCTGACAAGATGGCTCCACGCACAGGCACAGCCGCGATCCTAACGTGGCCTGGAGGGACCTCCTGCTGAGTCTGTACACAGTCCCTGCTGACTCTGCACACAGCCCTACCGCGGACGGAGGCCGGTAAATATAGTTACATAGTTACATAGTTACATAGTTATATAGGCTGAAAAAAGACATGCGTCCATCGGGTTCAGCCTCTCCCACATAACCTACTGCTGTTGATCCAAAAGAAGGCAAAAAACCCAGTCTGAATGTAGAATAAATAATTGCTGTGTGCTCATATACACTCGGTTTGCTGGGAGTTTTATTGCAGTGGATTCTGATGCACTCATACACACCACACATTGCATTGCTGGGAGTTTTATTGCCATGGATTCTCATACACTGACACACACCACACATTGGATTGCTAGGAGTTTTATTGCTGTGGATTCTGATACGCTGACCCGCACATTGCATTACTGGGAGTTTTATTGCTGTGGATTCTAATACACTCATACACACTGCACATTGCATTGCTGGAATTTTTATTGCTGTGGATTCTGATACGCGGACACACACCAAGCATTGCATTGCTGGGAGTTTTATTGCTGTGGATTCTGTGATACACACTGCATACTACTGTGAGTTTTATTGCCTTGGAGCTCTGGGATACACTCATACACACTGCACATTACTGTGAGTTTTATTGCTGTGCAGTTCTGTGATATGCTCATACACAGTGCACATTTCTGTGGGTTTTATTGCTGTGCAGCTCTGTGATACGCTCATATGCAGTGCACGTTTCTGTGGATTTTATTGTTCAACCAATTAGAGCGGCTGTGATCCAGTATACTTGACATGCGTGGCTGTTCTTTGTAAAAATGCTTGAATTTAAACATTTCATAATTTTATTATCTCGATACATTTGAAATGGTATACAAAACATACAAGTAGGCACTTGGTATCCACTTTTAATATAAAGAGAGGAAAAGGCGGAGCTCTAAGAGGAAAAGGTGGAGCTTAAAGAGGAAGGGTGGGGATTAACCAGGAAGAGGTGTGGCCTTGACAGGAAGGGGTGCCTCAAATTTAAATTAGGGGGTGCACGAGTTTAGTCAGGCCTAGGGCAGCACAAAACCTAAATACACCACTGGCTTCCCCTAGCAGTTCTCTCATCCTATAACCTCCGATCCAGGACCAGCACCTTACTTGCAGTACCACAATACAAAAAGAAAGTGGCTCAATGCTCATTTTCCTACAGAGCACCGCAGTTATGGAATAACCTCCCGGACGCCATGAAATCTTCCTCCAGTCTTAAGTCACTCAAGAGCTCCCTAGTAACATACTTCGATACAGAATGCACCTATAAACATGTAAGATAGTGACTATATTACTTACATATTTATTTTCTGTGTTAATATGTATATTTGTGTTTTGTTTTTAATATCTTTGATTTATTACTTTGCATTTCTGTAACGACTGTAACATTTCAATGTTCTTGAACTCAGGACATACTTGAAAACGAGAGAAATCTCAATGTATCCTTCCTGGTAAAATACTTTATAAATAAATAAATAAATAAATATGGGTCAGCAACTAATTAGCTATAAGTGATAGGGCATGGTAGTTGTGGCCTTTCATCATTTTGATCATTTTTGTCTGGGGAACCTGGATCGTCTCAGTCTATCAGCCCCCCCCCATTTATCTCTAGTCACATGTTGCTGTACCTTGTATTCAATACCATTAATCCAGGATGTTATAATTGAACTAGTATGCAATTATTACTATATTATTCATTTTCCTTTGTTTGTTATGAGTTTTATTCTTATTTTCTAATAAAGCATTTTTTGTTTAAGGTGTACATATATATGTTAGTATCTTACATTGCATCCGTGCCGACACGTGTATCACCTATTTGAGTCCATTGGACTCCAAGGAGGGTTGCGTTTCTGCACCGAGAGCTCTGTGTAACCTCGCGAGAACGCGCAACACCAAGGAGTGATCGGGGGAGAGACTAGGAGCTATTTGTTCCCAGTGTCACTCTGCTTGTGGCCAGAAGAGGCAGCGGATTGGGCCACCCTTCTTACCACGGGATGAGAAGTGAGTACGGGATTTAATGGGGGGTTAGGGGGTGTTAAATGATTTTGCAATTGCAGAATCACTTAACACCAGCACACACTGACCATCACAGACCCAAGATTCTCCACTCTGCACCCCGGAACCTGAATAAGTATACTCTGACCAGCACCCGGGAACCAACCTAAGGTAGCCGGATCTCAGAATGCCGTCCTATGCTATCCTCCAAAGAACCCCATTCTTGCAACTGTATTTTATTTTTAAATGTATTAATTTCTGGCTGATTCCTTGGTTCAATGTTCCCTCCATTTTACTTATAAAAAAACTTTTTTACCTGGTCTTTACCTCTGCTTCTCGCCCTCCCCCCCTCTTCCTGCTCCTCCTCCTTCCCCCTCCTGCTGTGTAGTTTTTAAGGGCACACTTAGCAAATCTCCATTCTATTTTGCAGCACACACTGACCATCACAGACCCATGATTCTCCACTCTGCAGTGTCAGTGTCATCGTCTCAGTTCATCAGCCCCCCCTCCCATCTATCTCTAGTCACATGAATAATATAAAATTCATATATTATTTTGTGTAATTGTTTTTATCACCGACAGATTTATTTGGTATCAAGCTTACCCCAAAATAAGTAGGTTTCATTTTGTGTAAATCTTTATTAACTCTTTCACTACCAAAAACGTTATACAATTCCATATATAGGCATTGTTTTTACATTTTGTTGGTATTTTGTGGAGGCTGCATAGCTATTAATATCATTATGATAACTACAATAATACAGGCTATCTGACCACTTTATTAGCTCTATATCACATTTACAGTATGTGATATTTAGGTCATATCTGCCTGTATGCTAATAATGCAGAGCCCGTGTGAAATTGTTCAAGATAATGAAAAATAATGTAGAATTTAGAACCTTTCATCCCAGCAATATTTCTGTAAAGGATAGATGAAGACATACATTAATATTTTAACTATTTTAGAATAGCAATCTCTTTGCAAATTTTCCATTTTACCCTATATTTAATTTTTAACCCTTGCACTGCCAATTTTACGTTAACTCGATTGTGCATTGTAGCACATTGAAAGGCACACATTAGCCTAACAAAACCCCATTATCATACCATTTTAAATCAGGATTAGTGTGCCCCGAGAAGAAACAAAATCCACTGTCTTATCTCTATCCAGTCACACTGCATAAAGATAAAACATCATGCTTATAGCAGCCCTAATCCTCACTGTAACAAAATGTTTAAACACATACTGTCACAGTACACCAGCCAGGGAGAGGGCAGAATACAGGGAGAGTGCTGGAGTCATTCGCTGCTGTACAAGGATAAGATTCAGGAAGTTATAATGACTGAAAATCCCAATACAGTTCTGATACATAGTGTTACTGTAATTTCCATACACAGGCATTATGCCGTATACACATATTACTTTTACATTCTATTGCTATTTTTCGAATGCTGCATTTCTAATAATTTCATTATGGTAAGTACAAATCCCCATGAGCAGGAGATCTGAACATTTTTATTATCTAATCCTTATCACATTTACTGTATTGGACTTCAAGGCCATTTCTACCTGTATGCTAATAATGCAGTCCCCGTGTGAAATGGAGTAAGATGAGGGACAAAATCTAGAGTTCTGAATCATTCATTCCAACAATATTTCTGCAAGGACTAAACGAATACATAAAAATTTAAAAATAAGCACATACATTATTTTGATGTTTTAACTATGTCCAAACAAAAGTCTCTGCGCAAACGTTCTAGTTTACACCATATATAATTGTTCCCTTTGCATACTGTGCTTCAATTAAACGTTACAACTATTTTTTTCAATACAAAAATGCTAGGTAGTGAAGGGGTTAACTACACATCACGTTTCAAATGTTATGATAATATTTTTTTCAACAAACGAGCTTGGTAGTGAAGGGGATAAGCTGTACATTTGGATAAAAAAAGACGATGCCACATGCAATGCATTTTAATGTGTAGGGTTCAGAAAACAAAGGAGGTTTGGAGCAAAAATCATATTCTCCACTTTACAATCAGTTTTTGCAGACAGCATTTCATTTTACTTAGAAGAAAAATTATTAATAAAATAGAAAGACCCTTTTTTACGAGTCCTTGAATTATGCAAATCTGTGTTTCAACGAAAGATAGTTTACTTGTTATTTTCCTACAGCTCACCTTCCCTCAAAACGGGGTTTCAGCTTTGGAGTAATGGAAAAAAAACAGCTCTTAATAAGTTTACAAGATTTCAGCGAGAACATTACACACCCAGCAGGATAGCACCATAACTGCATCCCAGCTATTAAAAGTGACACGAGCTCAGTCTGCTTTAGCAGCTTGTCAAGAGGTGTGCAACTTGTCTAGTTCTGTAAATGTCTTTTAAGAGTTTTTTTATGTTTGTTATTTTGTGTGTGTGTGCGGGAATTTACACGGAAACATACATTTGTCCCTAGTAAACATGACATATGATAATAGGGAACACCAAAGTGCTTTTCCCCACACTTCGGCAATTTCACTTTGCCGAAATTTTGGTTGTTTCAGAATTCGCCAAATGGTAACTGTAGTGTGCTGAAGATGGAGTTGGAGAACGTCACTGAAAAGCACCAAAAAAAACGTCTAAGAGCGCTGAAGTGGTCTTGGCTAATGCCTCCCAAGTAAAAAAATAAAAAGCACGGAACTCTCCTATTCTCCTGTCCTGATAGGTGTTTAAACCTATAAAAATGTATTAAAATTCTGGTAAGTAATAAAAAAGTTACTTTAAAAAATAATAAAAAGGTCTGTCACAGAATAAAATAAACAGCTTTTTAAAAAATTGGGAAAGAAAAATTTTGTTTAAAAAAAAAAAGGGTTCTGAATAGTAAAAAAATAAAAAGCTTCTTGCTGAAAATGAAAAATAATAAACGTACTTTTAAAAAAACATTAAAAAACATATTACATTTTTACATTGAATCCTATAGGATTCGCCTGTTTAAACCCGTTGAACACCAAAATCAGGTCATTTCGCAAACACTTCGGTGCAGTTTGGTGTTCTGTGATTAGACGAACTATGGGACATTTCATTGCTGCCGAAGACTGCTGAAGAACGCAGAACTTTGGCGAATTGCACAGTATTTTGCCTCTTTATGGCAAATTGACAGTTAAGTGAATAGGAAGAACTGCCCTGAAATTGCAGCGTATGGTGAAAGTCACTGTTCGGTGCAATTCGGTGGCAAGTTCGGTGCTTGGTGAACAGACCCTCTAGTCTCCTAGTCAAAAACAATGCATATATCATCCATTGTGCAGAGAACCCCAAACTTCTAGCCCCCAACAACTCTCAATTCAATCTTTCTCAAAGTACAATTATGATATATGAGCCACAATAATGTTTGGGCAGCAGTAAAAGCTAAAGTGTGGCCACTAAATTGATGTGTAGAACTGCATAACCCATTGTACATTCTACTGTGTACCCTGCTTCGTTTATTTTAAAGCATGTCTAGGATCAAGAGTTTTGATGGTGTCATGGAGTGATACCAAGGTGGCACTGAGGATTGGGAGTTTGAGCCCAGTAGGCAGGATGGGTGTAGGGTGGTGGACAGCAGGATAGACCAGGTAAACACAGAAGGTACCAGGATACTTGGGAGACACTTGGAATGTACTTTGGAGTGGTAGACAGAACACAAGGGGATTCCAGGCGAGGTACAAATGATAGTAGTCAGGGGACGATCTGTGGGTCAAGGGCTGGTAGAGAGCAGCAATCAGTAGGCAAAGCAGAGGGTCTGGTACCCAGTTAGTTGCAGGAGCAGATCAGAGTATGACTTGATCCTAGGAATCACTGAGCGTCAATGCTGAATCATTGAGGGAAGGAAGGTGTGGTGTATTTCTGTGCTTAACTGTTTCATGTCTGAATTCCTGTGGTGAGCGTGAGCAGCACTTTTCATGTGCTGCCTGGATATAAACGGCAAGCACGGTGTAGTCAGTGGCGGGGGCATGACAGAGGGTGAGCATGGGCTTCTCAAGAAACCAAGCTTTAGTATTGTCAGAGAACGTTATTACATTGCACAGCACTTTCATAACTTGCTTTCTCCAAGGAGAACATGCATGGCCTTCCTAGCACAAGAATTCACCCAGAAAGGCCACTCTCACCCATATGACCACACAAGCAACATCAATGCTTGTGTCATTCTGGTAGAAGATCATGATCTGCAGGCTCTTAGCTCACTGGGAACAGAGCTAACCAGACTTGATGCCCTGACAAGGGAGCCCACCGCCCACCTTTTCAACAAGTCGCCAGAGTTAAAAAAAGAAGACTTGTTTATGACGTGTACCTATAATAGTAAAGAGTAACTTCAAACAACAATTTTGCCATTGTTTGGAGTGGATAATCGACAAAGATTGTTTAAACCCTTCACTGCTTAGCCATTTCACCATTGTATGCTTTGCTCATTTTCGCCATATTTTGCTCATCTTGTTTATCAACTTCACTACCAAGTGATTTTCCAAAAAATCATTGTCAGAAATAAGTGTTTTTTTTAAAAATCATTTTAATTATACAGTAAGCAATATTTGGGAATATTCACATCATATTCTATGCTGTAATAACCTATTTGGCAGGCAGATGTTACCATCTACTGGTCAAATGGAATTACTGCAGATAGAGCTGCAGCTCCTGGTTACCTGCATTTGGTGTTGAAAGTCCAATAAAGACATTCAATTGGTAGATATTACACACTTTTAGCACCTAATGCCCACAGGGCTAAAAATTTGGGAACATCATCTGCAGGTCAAGCAAAATCCAAATTTGCTTACAGCAAATTAATTTCATATGCTTTTGTCAAGATAACTAGATATTGGGCATCTTATGGTGCCTTTGAAGACCAAATTATCTTGATCTCGGTATTGAAGGAGTTAAACGTCATATAAAAGTCATATTTTGTCATAGACCCGACAAATTATATGTCCTATTATTCAGCTGACTCTGGAAATTCAAAATATATAATTTCTGTGGCACACATCATGACCCGTCAGAACACAAATAAAAAATGTCAAAAAAGCATAAATTTCCATCTGTATTTCAATTGTTTGCAGGATGTAAATTTATTTTTCCACATTTTATCATCCAAACTTTTGTGGTTATACATTCTATTGATTAGTCTTTATAAAAAAATAAATCATAAATTGTTACTTTTTCCCTCCAAAAAAACACAAATTAACCAAAACTGAAAAAAAGTCATGTTTTAAATTATTTTGGTGCCTTGTGTTTCATTAAAAATACACCTATATATATATAGAACAATGAACTTGCTCCCAGCACAGGAATTGAGAAGGTGAGTCATGGCAGCGACATTGCTCTTTTTGTATGTGAAAAATGGGCAATGTCACAGCCTTAATTTTTCTTTTTTTAATATCTTACATGGTCATGTTTGGTATCATTGGAAAAGCCAGACTCTCACCTGTCTAATGGCACTTGTGGGGTGTAAAGAATTGCGATACAGGGTTCCAAATGACCCCCCGCCACTCCTTGCAGTTGTGCGATGGATTGTGTTTTAGATGAAATAATGCTTATTAATGCATTACGCTATCAATTCCAAAAATGCTATCAATTCCACAGTGTGGTTAATGAGAACGTGAATTTGTGCAGTAGCATTGATTGCAGTATAAGAGAATATTGCCACTGCCTTAGAACAGAGGAAAAAAGGTTTTTTGCAATAGATTGTTTTCACTTACTTTATTTTTACACTTTATATGGTCATGTTTGGTATCATTGGAAAGGCCAGACTCTAACCTTTCCAATGGCACCACACTTCAACTTGCGGGGAGTACAGAATGGTGATGTAGAGGTACAAAGTACCCCTGCGCTATTCGTGGCAGCTTAACCTCAGGGGTTAAAGAGAGGTACCACCGAAAAGGGGAGAGTCTCCCCTTTCCAGCGGTAGCTTTTATTTTTTTCTAGCCCTAACAGTTCGTGAGGGAGAGGCATCCAAAGAACCTTACCCTCCTCTTTCAGGTTCCCCCTGCAGGAGCAAGGGGAAGCATGATAGTGACTTCATCGCGCATGGCGATGACATCATCGTGACGGCCGGGCCCCATAAACACGTGGTGCAGGCCTCAACCTTGCCAGACTGCCGTAGGGAGCCCAGCCAGAGAGGTGAGTATAGAGAGGGGGGGGGGTGTTTATAATTTACTATTTAAAAATATACGAAATATGATGAATTAAATGGAAAAAACACACTTTTTCAAAATTTAATCCCCGAAATCTACAGCTGCAAAAAAAGACCCCGGCTAAATAGTTTCAAAATTTTGTCCTGAGATTAGAAATACCCAATTTTTACATGTTTTTGCTTTTTAACCACTTCACTGCTGAGCCAGTTAACCTCTGTGCACTGAGCTCATTTTGACCGTTTTATGCTCATCATTTTTAGATGCCAGCGTAAATCCTATTAAATTAAATCCCCCAGACAAAAATATTTTTTAAAAACCCCAATTTTTTTACTATTTAATTTAATTTATTTACAACAAACCTGGTCATGTTTGGTATCTCCAGGCCTCTCCAATGACATAAAACATGACCCTCTAGCTTCAATGGATTGGGAAATATGGGGACCCGAAGGATCCCCCTATCTCCACTTGGCAGCTAGGGGGTTAACTGGCCCTCTGACATCCTCACACATATGGCGAGGATGTCAGTGCATGGGGATGACCCAGAGGCTTGGCTGACATCCAAGATGTCAGCCACCTCCGGGTTTGAATCGTGATCCACCAGTGTCATGGTTAATACTATGCACCGCTGAAAAGGGGAGACTCTCCCCTTTTCAGCGATGCAATTTTTTTAAAATCTTAAACTGTTTGGGAGATAGAGGGCTCCAAAGAAGCCCCCCTCCCCTTCCTCATTTTCAATGCAGGTGCCGGGGGGGGTGCCTGGTGATGATGTCGTCACGCACCGTGTTGACTTCATTGTGCCTGCTGGGCCCCCTGAAAAGGCGGGGGAGGCTTCCAGCCTGCCATACCGCCGCGGGAGCCCAGCAAGGGAGGTGAGTATTGGGAGGGAGGGAGGAGACCCTGATATACCAATTACGTCCACGGGTGTAAAGGGAGACTTCCAAATCGGACTTACATGGAACGTCAACGGTCGGGGGGGGGAGTTTAGGGGAATTTTACCCAGGATTTACTATGTACGTCAATGATCCTTACGGAGTTAAGGGGCTAAACAAATAAATGCTACCAGTGCAGAATTTGCAATGATTTCATGGACTATTTGCTTTGGGACAGCACTAGTTTTGCTGGTCACCAAAAGAAAAGACCCTTATACTGCTTGCATCTTTTTTTTTTTTTAGAAATGAAATTACATACACAGCATGTTGCCAAATAAAGTTCCCTTTGTAACCCCTATTATATACCGCTTATAAAATAGCTGTTGATATCTGCCTGTTTCAATAAGAATTGAAATGGCTCTAATAGTAGAAAGATTATGAATGAGTGCATACCTTCTATACCAGGGCTCAAAATTTCCACTCTCCTACTAGCATTTGGCGAGTGGAAATTAAGTGATGTCGAGTGGAAATGCACACACAGGCAGCACAATAAATAATTTTGTGCTGTGTATTCCAGCGGTGCCACCATGCGGGCCCCCTTCCCGAGGCTGCACGGTGGCAGTGATCAGCTGCCTAACCTGAGCCAGCTTGTCTCTGTCACTGGCAGGGGGTGGAGGGGAGCTTCCCTGCCTCCTCGCTCTGCTCACACTGGGGTCTGATGACTGGGTATACATGTATCTGGGGTCTGATATCTGGGTATTAATGTTATTTTTGTAACTTTAATCTAAATAAAACCTTTAACAGTGTAGTTTCATAAGATTATTTATGGGGGGTGTTTAGGGGCAGAGTTAAGGGCTGGGTAGGGGTTAGGTGGAGCAACTGGTGGCGAGT
Organism: Leptobrachium leishanense; assembly: GCA_009667805.1. Taxonomy (NCBI): domain Eukaryota; kingdom Metazoa; phylum Chordata; class Amphibia; order Anura; family Megophryidae; genus Leptobrachium; species Leptobrachium leishanense. The sequence continues at coordinate 295,583,227 of CM019063.1, read as the reverse complement.
AACTCTTATGGCCTGGTTAGTAGCTTGGGACTTGAAATTTTGAGCCCTGTTCTATACCATTTTTCAAGTCGGCTATGGAGGCTCAGCAATCACTGCATGGCTTTATACTATCATTACTGCTTGTGCTCAGTTTGCAATGCCAAGCGCAATAGGTAGGACCCAGTGGATTTATGGAAAACCACTAACCATTAAAGACAGTGTAAAAATGTTATCCTTGTTACCCTTCACCCATCTGCTTTAGAGACAGTAAGCTTATTTGAAAGACAGAAGATTCCCTCTTGCCATAAAGCGTTATGGCATGTACAATAATAAAATTGGAGCTCCATGTTTCTGTAAAAGACAAACAGAACTCAAAACAGCTTCAGCACTTTGGCAGACATGTTCAAGGTGCTGAAATATGGAGGCACATTATGGAGTCCATTTGTAAAAGACTTTTGTTTGTGATACACGATCCCCATATGCATCTATACATACACGTATTCTATATGCGTTGTACTTATGGTGTGACCAGTCTGGCACATTTTTGCACCCTTGATCCTTATCATAATAAAGATTGCCGGAAGCTGTGGCAGCTGCAGTCAGGGGCAGATCCAGGTTTCAGGAGACGCACTCTACCAGTTTTGGGTAAGAAAGCTGGTATTCAGTTTGCAGCGAAAGTGACAGGCAGCACGGGCCCGGATTGCAGCCTGCACTCTTTACACTCACTCTCACCAGGACATTGCCGCACAAGTTCTGTGTTCCTGCTGCTCAGGTGACACCTGACAGACCCAGCACAGCAATGTCCTGCAGTCTGCATTCTGGCATATGCTCTGCCTGTCAGAAACAAGCACCACAAGTAATAACACTACATGTCCAGACACACACTTATAACCCTACATATCCATATAGCAAAGAAGAAGACACAAACAAATATATGGATATATAAACTGTTTAATGAAGTTCCTGGAGGCAGGCTATTTCCAGACTTTTTAGACAGCATCACAACCCATTTACTTCAATACAAATTGAATGTAGAACAAAATTCATGTATCGTATTTTCATAGAGAAATTTCTATATTATTCTATAACAATATTTATTATAGTTTAGAGACACATAGCTGGGACTTTAATTGCTTTGCAGCTCTGTTATACGCATGCACTCCTTGAATATATGAAAGAGCTCCTATAAAGAAGGACAACAATAATAAAAGAATGAAAGAGGGATTTGCACCCAAAATATGTACTGCCTCTCTAAAACAGGGACATTTGGTAGGTATGCACCCAGATACACACTCATACACATCTGTATACACTCATATACGCTATCATACACATACACACAAAAAGACAAATGCATGGCTATATACACACTCATACACAGATGTAAACAGGCAGGTTTCGATGTACAATATACACAATATAGAGGTGTATACATTGTAAGTGTATCCTTGTCAAGTCGACTCTAGAGGTTAGAGGTTGACCCCAATGTTTCTGAGCCACTTCACCACCTTGCGCTGAGCTAGTTTTGACTATTTTTGCTAATGACATTTAAACCATATTTGAAGTTATGTTTTATAGTGGGACCCAGACAAATTACATTTCATTTTTTTCAGGGAATCCGCAGATTAGAAATATATCATTTCAACGTGTATATGTCATGTCACATCAGAATGCCAATTTCTATTCAGATTTCAATCATTTACGCCATGTCAATTTATTTTCCTACTTTTAACATTTATGATTATATATCCTACAGGGTACGTTAAAAAAAAATCAGAAACCGAGAACCTGCTACTGTATTTTTCTAAGGTAATACACAATTTTAACAAAAGAACCCAACAATCTCTATTTTGCTTGTATTTTATCTCTTCTAATTTTTGGGTTTATACACTGTAAATGGTCATGTTTGATATAATTGAAAAGGCTAGATGCTGACCCAGTAGTTTTTGTTTAACCGGAGATACTGTGGTCCAAAAGACCCTGCATTTCCTACTATGGGATTGCATATCAGGAGGCAAGTGCCCCTGGTCCCCCTGCCTGTATCACCGGGGCTGCAACACTTGTTTATATATAAAAATTTAATTATCTGGCAAATCCAGAGAAAATGTCACTCCCGTATACTGAATGCCTGGAAACAGCCTTAAATATGTACATTCTTGTAAACTGGTTTCTGAGTAGAAAGATGTAGCAGCTTTCCATTCTATCAGCAAAATGAGAACTAAGTTCATACCTGCTAAAATAGTGGGGAAAATGTTGAAATAGTGGGGGAATTTCCAGGAGTTCCTATACGACTTGAAATTGAAAGTCGTCTTTGTTATAACAAGTAAAGAATGGTTGGTTTGTTACTGCATAATACATCCATCAAGCCACGTATCCAATTTTGGCAATTTTTAAATAATGTAAATGAAAGTATTGTATATATTTGAAGAAATAAAAATTAACATTTTATACAAAACATGTTCCCTTAAAGACATCACTAGCTTGTGAGCTCATTGAACAGGACCATTTACACCTCTAATTTCTGAGGTTTTCTAGTTTCTTGACATTTTTGCTGTTTTATTTCTCCCGTTCATTATAAGTGGCACTGTGGAATTCTTGGTGATGATAATAATTGCTTGAAATAAAAACTGGAACTACTATCCTGAATGCTAAATAAAACATAATAAATACTTAATAATATAGATCAATGTATTCATTTTTGATGACTGAGTTATTTACAAAATTAGTTTAATGTAAAAGAACACGTCTTTACAATAAAGTTCAGGTAGCTATCAAGAAATCCCTCTTGGCACTAATTCCTTTAATAGCCCTGGGGTGTAAATTAGTGCATGGGACTAAATGAGGAATCAGGAAAGTCATCAAAATGAGAACAACAGATACTGGGCTAATAATCTGTTGCTAATGTTTTACATGAATAATTACTTCTTATAGTAGTAATAGTGAGCTGTGTTCACTGAATATATTTGTATATATGGAGTAAATCAATATCAAAATTTTATACATTTATATATATAAATATATATATATATATATATATATCACAGCCACAAATTGTGTTGTTTTCTTATTTAACCACTGTCAAGCGATTTGGTTAAATTGACCTCCTGTTGCTTCTTTGATTTCTGTTTTGTGCTGCAGCTTTAGTGTACCTTTTCCTGCAACTACCAAGGTCAAACAAAATCTGTTAAATATATTTTTGCAGGAAACAATGATACAGTAAAAGAAGACAAAAAAGATTCTTTCCACATTTAAAATACATATATATAATAAATTAGTCATGGTAAGAAATACTTGCTATGGAATGTTGCGTTATATACATGTCACGTATAATGCTACACCCAAACAGATTAAGTAGATAATATAATAATAAGTAGATAAAAACATATGAGTTGGTTCTTTAATTAACACAAAGAATCAAGGCACCTTCTCACAGGTCAGCATTGACAGGAACACAATTTTTTTGAGAAAGGATTCTACCAGGAAGGATACATTGAGATTTCTCTCGGTTTCAAGTATGTCCTGGATGGCGAGTATGTACCGTTGGGTGTCTTGCCCAAGGACACTTACTGGAGAGGTGCTCTTGCCGGGATTGAACCCATGACTCCGCAGGCTCTCTCCATGCAGAGCAGTGATGTTACCTCTACTCCACCCAGCCGGTACTAGGAACTATCCCTTATGCTGGCAACACCTACATCATGGGTTGTGTTATAAACATAAAGTATCACAAGAGATAGCACTCGTGTTGTGAGCACAGACTGTACGGTTGGGTACCCCATTGGAGAAACCCAACCCAAATTCATACAAAATAAATATTTTGCTGGACTTGAAGAAAAAGAAAGGTCAAAAACGTGTATAAATGGAATAAGAGGAAAAGGAAGCTCTACTATAATAAAAACAGTATAAATATCACAAGAAAAGCATAACTATAGTTTAATAATAACGATCTTGATGAAAATGCTAGGTTGTCAAACACCAGAGATATTGAGATCAGCATGTGTTACTCCGTAATTTATGTTATTTACTATAGTAATCCTCTACAACTAGCAACAAAAAAAGCAAACAAAATCAAACTTACCTAGCTGCAATTATAGTAAATTATAGTAAACCAAGCTGCCACCTCAAGTATGATAACCATTATCTTCAAAAATGATAAAAAAATAAATGGGGCACTTATGAAATTATAAAAACACACAAAATCATTTCTCATTATATAAAATAAAAATGTGATATATTATTTTTTTATATATATATTCTAACGATATGATACCATAAATAAATCGACATCAATATGTGAAAAGCACATACGTAGAGTGACCCCAAAAGACCTAATACAGAGTATGGTTTAGGGTTAATTAGGTATATACAGGTATAGTTTTACAGATACATTTTATATAAGGGGAAAGTATATTTTTTTTATACCTTTGTTATCTGAATTCATCATATAGGAGGAGCAGGATATAATTGTAGGGACTGTTACGATTATCATAGAAGAAAAACCTTAGAATTGGTGATTTTAAGACCTGGCTAAGATATGTTATGATGTATTCATGTTAGCACATTAGCATTCTGTATGTATTGCTGCAACAAGACAATATAGCATAAAATAATAGTTGCTGTTCATTTAATAAAAACACTTAGCCCCTTCGCTGCTGAGCCATTTAACCCTTGTGTGCTGATCGAATTTTCACCAGTTTTTGCTCATCGTGTTTGAATGTGATTTGAAGTCATGTTTTATTGTAGAATCAAGACAAATTATATATCCTTTTTCAACAGACTCAGGAGATTCAAAATACATAATTTTTATGTGTATATGTCATGATCCGTCAGAGCAGTATAACAAAAAATGTCAAAGTGTACATTTCCATTCGGATTTCAATCGCTTGCAGCGTGTAAATTTATTTTTCCACATTTTATCATCCAAATCTCTCTTGATATACAGAATATATTCTATGGGTTAGTCTTTATGAAAAAATTAATAAATGAAGAACCTGTTACTAATTTTTTCTGAAAGAAACGCTAATTTAACCAAAACTGAAAATAAAAAAATAATGTTTTTGCTAGTATTTTGGTGCAATGCATTTTATGAAAAATATGATTATTTATAAACCACTGAACTTGCTCCCAGCGTGGGAAATGAGAAGGTGAGTAATGGCAGCGGTATTGCTCACTTTGTAGGTGACAGTCTTAACCCCTTCACTACCAAGATCGAGATATCTCGGGCTTCAAATGCACCATCTGGTGCCCCGATATCGAGATATCTCAGTATGCTGATCTGCAGCCCAAATGCAAATTAAATTTATTTGCTGCAAACAAATTTCCTTTGCTTTTGGGCTGCACAAGGTGCTCCCAAAATTTTAGCCCTGTGGGCATAATGTCCAAAGAGCTAAAACTGTAAAATCAGCTGGTGAAAGCTCTGAAATATCGGGCTTTCAGCAGCAGTCAACAGCCAATGCGGGGGGGGGGGGATTAGACCTGCAGTTCAAACCTCTGTAACTCAATTTGACAGTAGATGGTGCTATCTACTGGACAGATAGGTTATTTACAGTTATAACTATATATATATATATTTTTTTTTTAGAAAGGATTTTACCAGGAAGGATACATTGAGATTTCTCTCGTTTTCAAGTATGTCCTGGGTGGCGAGTATGTACCGTTAGGTGTCTTGCCAAGGACACTTACTGGAGAGGTGCTCGCTGGGATTGAACCCATGACTCCACAGGCTCTCTCCATGCAGAGCAGTGACATTACCTCTACTCCACCCAGCCGGTATAATTAATTAATTAAAAATGATTTTACAAAAAAACACCGGTTTCTGACAATGGTTTTTGGAAAATCACTTTGTAGTGAAGGGGTTAAAAAAACAACGTTTTATTTACCTCTATTTCTCTGTCTTTCATTTTTCTTTTATCTTTTTTAATATCTTACATGGTCATGTTTCATATCATTGGAAAGGCCAGACTCTGACCTTTCTAATGATACTTGAATTGACCAAGTGGGTTGTAAACAATGGCTATAGGGGGGTCCAAATTACCCCAGACTCTCCTTACAGCTGGGCAACGGATTGTGTTTTAGATAGAACAAAGCACAATAACGTATTTTGTCATCAATTCCAAATGTGCCCATAGTGTGGGAAATGAGAAGGAGAATTAGTGCAGTGGTATTGTTTGGAACATAAGCAAATAATGCCACTGCCTTAGAACAGAGGGGAAAAAAAGACGTTTCGCAACTGACTTTTTTTCCCTTTTTTTTTATTTTTGCACATTATTATTATTATTGTCATCATTTATATAGCGCCAACAGTTTCCGCAGCGTTTTACAATAACCAAAAGGGCACGAGAAAAAGATATACGGACATAGGTTGGAAACAAGAAGTGTAGAGGGCCCTGCACAGGAGTTTACAGTCTAGAGGGATTGGGGGTTGAGGAAGACAAAGGGATTTTTACTGGACAGCAGGATCATTAGTGCCAGTGGTTTGGGAATGGTAGAGCCATAGAAGCAGCTCCAATCATGTGTGAGTAGGTTAGCAGAGGGATGAGTTGCATCAGTGATGTGGCAGTATGGTCATATGTGGTACCTTTGGAAAGGCCAGACTCTAGCCTTTTCAATAAAACCTCACTTGACCTTGTGGGGGGTACAGAATGCTGATGCAGGGGTACCGCGCTCTTCGCAGCAGATTAAGACTTCAATGAAACAAGGCGTACTAACTGCATTGCTCCATCACCTCCACACTTGCTGCTGTGGCAATTGAGAAGGTGAGTTAGTGCAGCAATATTATTCACATTATTATTGAAAAGTGCACAATATTGCCGCTTTATAAAAAATAAATATTTATTTATTTTTACAGATTTCCTGGTCATGTTTGATAGCACTGGAAAGGCCAGAATCTAACCTTTCCAATAACACCTTACTCCGCCATGTGGAGAGTACAGAATGTTGATGCTGACCTCCTACGTTTCATGCTTCTGGAGATACAGGGGTCCAAAGGACCTTGCATCTCTTATATTGGGATACACTTGCCGAGCATGGGGACTTCCTCTTTATGACATCATCGAGCGCAAGCACGATGACTCCCGCAGTGGTGGTACGGGCAGTCCAGATCGGTTCCCGAGCAGGAGGCAATGTGAAGACATACGTGGAGTGTCCTCCGTGCATGGGAGTGAAATAGGAGGACACTGTGCACACATCCTTCACGTTCAATTGGTTAAGTATAAATTACTATATCTTATAATATCTGATTGTCAACTAGCACACATGTACTCACTGGGAATTATTTTAGAACTGCAAGGTTTGGTCTAAAATAGTCTAAATCAATTGAAATTATTTGGTTATATGCAAATCCCAGGTGGATTCTCCACAATTGCATACATGGTAAACCTGCCTGGCAAAAAAATGGTCTCCCCTTACTGTACAAGCCTGTAATGATCTGGGGTTGCTTCCAGGCCCAGGTCCAGTAACGTTATGTGCCCAAAAAATTAGGACAGTTGACTACCTGAATATACTGAATGGCCAGGGCAATCGATGGATTTTTTTCTTCCCTGATTGCACAGAAGGCATATTCCAAGATAACAATGCTATGATTCCTCAAGCTCAAACTGTACAAGAGTGGTTCAGGGAGCATGAGACATCATTTTTTCACAAGGATTGCCCATCACAGAGTCCACTCTCGCACCATCAATACAAGATCTTGACAAGACATTAATGCCTCTAAGGGCAGAAATAAATGTTGTGGCATTGAATAAGCTTATCGAAATGATACCACGGTGATTGCATGCCGCAATCAAAGCAAAAGGCAGTCCAACAAAATAGTAGAGTGTTGATTTTTTTTTTTGGCCAGGCACTGTATTTTTACATATATACGTATATATATATTTTTTGTATTTTTACAATATTAAAAAATGAGAATTGTCTCTCCATATTCTTTAATACACAAAGCCAACACAGAGTATATTGATTGGATTAAAGATCTGACAGCTTGCAATTGGCACAACAAATTTACAATAAATCCAAGATAATGTGATAAAATCTACAGGTAAGCAAAAAAGCATTCTCTGGGCTCAATGTCTCTGAATGTGTAACCAGTCAGTGCTCTAGTAAATAATTGTGCTTTACACAAGTAAATTTGAGCTTTTTTTGACCAATCTCCCCTTGTTATTTTTATTTTCTGGTATTAGGGCAAGTGAGCCAAATGTTACATACATTTAGGTTTCAATTCTATATCGTTGGCCATATTAAACTGTAAATCCTTCCGCTCCAAGGGAAAGTAATCCTTCGTCCTGTGTGATGTATAGGTTTATTAAACAGATTATCGTACGGCCAGTTCTTATTTATGTTTTTTCCCCTCTGAAACTGAGAAACCAACCTCTTGGAACTTGTTTTCACATTTTTCAATTTTAGCACTGTTTTGTTCTGGGAGGTTTAGCACAAAGTAGATAAATGTATTTCTAATATTCTAATTTGCTTTGCACATATTTTATTAAATCACACTGGCTTATTTGCGGCGTGGCAGAAGCAAGCTCTTGCTGTAGATGCCCAAGATCCCTTTTTATTTGTGGTACAAAGAGCCTAAAATAGAATTTAAAACGAAACAGTGCTGTTCCTGTTTTTGGTAATTTGGAGTTATATATTGAACCCTTCACTATCAAGTAATTTGTTTTCCATAAAATCACTGTCAGTAACTACTGTTTTTTGGAAAATATATTTTCATTGCGGTAATTATACATTAAAAGTTTATCAATCAAATTCACAATGTGTTTTTTACTATAGTAGCCCTCTTTGACAGGCAGACGTCACCATCTGCTGACCAATAAAGGGCTACTGCAGCTGTGGCCCTGTGCTACTTCAGAAGGGGATCTTTGTTTAGACAGATCCCAGCTGTTCAAACAATTGTAGCACTTCAGCTGTAATGGTTTTCATTTCCAAATATATTGTACTTGCAATAAACAAAATTCCTTTGAAATGCTTCAGAACTAGACAAAATCGAGTTTACTCTATATTGGGGCACCCGCAGGTGTTTTACAAGATCAAATATACTCGATCTTGGTCATGAAGGGGCTAGAGCTGCTTCTGCTCCCCTTTCTTCTAGAATATGATACTATGGTGATTAATGAATCCATATACTGTCAAAATCCTTGCAATTTCCTCATTTTAAGAGCTGAGGTAGTTGTTACTGCTTTTAAAATGGACTTGCTATTCTTGTAATGTGTAGATGTCCATTCTTTCCTTAGACTCAAATGAAAAATATAATTTATATATTGTGATGGTGAAATTCACAACAAATGTCTACGCTAAAGTCATACTTATTATATATTGTCTGTTTTCATATTTAAGAAGAACTCATATGTATCTGTCAGCAACTAAATGTGGGCCATGTGGGTCATAATGTCACGCATACATTTCCAAGGCTATATTTGTTGCCTTCTCTATAGCAGTAATATATACAGTTACAAGTTTTTATAAAGTGCTAACAAGTTCTGTAGCACTGTACAATGGGAGAGGCAGAACCCTGCTTGAGAGCTTACAATCTAAGAGGAGAGGGGTGACACACTTGGTGAGGGTAAATAGAGAACATAAAGTAGTGGGGTGCATGTGGGCTGGATGGGAAGATGGCGTAAGAAATGAACAGTGGGGGATTATGGAGTGAGCCGATAGGCTTCTCTAAAGTGATGTGTTTTAAAAGACTTCTTGAAGGACTGGAGAGATGAGGAGAGTCTAATGCTGCAGGGGAGGGAGTTCCATAGAAAGGGGGCAGCTCGGGAGAAGTCCTGAAGGCGAGAGTTGGGGGAGAGGATAACGTCAGATCATTGGCAGAGTGAAGTGTTCGGGATGGGATGTACCTGTTAATAAGGGAGGAGATGTAGGCAGGGACGCAGTTATGAAGAGCTTTGTACGTGAGCACCAATATTTTTTATTTAATTCTATAGAAGACAGGGAGCCAGTGTAGAGATTGACAAAGGGGTGACGTGCGAGTGTTACGGGAAGTGAGGTGGATGAGCCTGGCACAGGCATTCATAACAGACTGCATAGGTGAAACTGGGATCTCTTAAGGCCAGAGAGAAGGAAGTTACAATAATTAAGGCCAGAGATAAGAGCTCTTAATGGGCATTTTAGCGGAGTCCTGATTAAGACGGACGTGTGCAATGTTTTTTAGGTGGAAGCAGCAGGATTTGGTTAGCTACTGAATGTGAGGAGTAAAGGAGAGATCGGAGTCAAGGTGGACACCGAGGCACTGGACCTGAGAGGTAGAAGTAATAGTGGCACTATTCACTTGAAGGGAAATGGGTGCAGGAATGTTGGTTTTAGAGGGAGGGAAGACTAGAAGTTCAGTTTTAAGAGAGTAACAGCTTTAGGAATCGGGAAGTCATCTAGTCGGAGACAGCCGACAGGCAGGCAGCAACACGTTCCAACACAGGAGGAGAGAGATCAGGAGAGGAAAGGTAGATTTGGGTTTCGTCAGCATAGAGATGCTACATATAGACAGTGCATCTCATAAGTATTTAAATCTACAATCAGGTAAATGATGTCCAGTTAATCATCCTGTAAGGTACATTATTTTAACACAAAAATTCCAAATAATTTGTTAAAACCAGCAAAAGATGTCCCTAAATATTTTCAGCACTGTTCCCCATACACATCTCATATTTCCATATTTATGACATTTATATCTGCTTAAAGTATTTTCTGGGGGGGGGGTGTTACTATGATCATTGTTCCTTCTATGAAAAATGCATCCTAGGGAGAGGCCAGCCCTTTCTGCAGTGCCCACGTTTCATTATATTAATACCTAATAGTTGCTGGCACTCTGTGCTCAGTGCAGAGCTCTAATCACGGAGCTATTACTTTGCGTATTGATATATTCCCCAACCAATGGATGGCTCATCCTCGTTCTTGTTCCAAGCAGACCGTTAAGCTTCTTTAGTCAATAGCTGTTCTAGTTTTCATTACTCCCTGGAAATGTGCTAGAAGCTCATCCGTCATTCAATTACGCCCCATTTCAGTCCTATCATACACGTGTCATAAAGTTCCTTAGATCAAAACTGCTGTTAATTCTATGTGCTTCCCTGGAGCCCCCTGTACGTGCTATGAACAATACTAGCGCGCACAAGACAAGCTTGTTCTGCAGTCATCAAAGCAGTTGTCGTGTTGGGCAGCACAATGCAAATGTCAGTTCCAAAGGGATTGCATGTTAGTCTCAGAAGAACCTACATACCATTGAGCACAGATTGGAAATGATGTGGGAGGTAAGTATTAGCTGGTAATAGAGTGCACTCAGACTTATTTTAAGAAAACTGTTATATTGTATGCAATTACAATTAGGATGTTAGTTTAGGGCAGGCCTAACCATGCATGATGTCCAGGTCATGAACAGCATGCACCAAGATACAGGTCAACAAAAACTTGTGACCTTTCTGTCACTGCTAATTGTGTCAGCATGTGGATATGTAGACATCTGCTTCACAAGCTTCCATCTGCATAAAACAGTATGTTATTATTTCATGTTCTGGTGGGTACTCTGAAAGGTAATGTCCTCAGTATTTAGCACTAATGACTCACCTTTACTCAATAGATGAGTTTAAACAATACAGCTAGTGACAACCGATCTGTCTAGAATCTGCCTGAAGGTTATCATAAAAGTAATTTAAAACATATGATTAGGTGCGTGTCCGGATGTTGAGGACAGCGGCCGCCGTTCTGCTGAGCTCCTTGCAGAGCCGCTGGATTGTGGTGCTCTCTCCTCGGCCGGGTTGCTATTCTGCTCAGGGCCCAAATGACCTTCCCTTGTTGCGGGGCTTCCGGTGTCCAGTCCCGTTCTGGAGCTGCTTCCTCCAACGGCCTATTGAAACTGGTAGCCATTTTGGTGCCTGTGTCTGCGTACCCGCGGCCTGGTCTCAGCATGAACACCACTTACTCACCTGCCTGTACAAGAAGACTAAGAAGGCTGGGGCGGCGAAGGGCCCTCGTCTCCCCTACATCCAGATGTCCCTGGGTGCTGGGCGAGCTGGAAAGGCACAAAGCCATACATCTGAGGCACCTTCTTATTCGGAGTCATCCGACGATGCCGCCCAACCCATGCCCGTGGGGCTCCCACGGTGCAGCCATTTGCGCAGTCGCTTGGTGAATTGCCAGCAAAATACAGTGACCTTCGGTGGCAGTGAAATTACCCAAAGAGAAGTAATGGTTAATCTATTCAGAGAACGTCGAACAGTAGAGAAAGGTTAGCAAAATGCCCATATTTGCCATGGTTTCATTCGACAGATATAAACAGGTCGAATCCCATAGGTTTCAATGTAAATAAAATTCCCCGGTTTTATTAAATATTTACCGTTTATTCTTTTCATTTGCAGCATAAAGTCTCTTTATTAATTTATTTTCAAGAATTTTTTAGCCATTTTGACATTTTTTTGGGCGAAATTTTTGATTCCGATTCTCTTTAAATGACTTTTTTCTATTCTGTAACAGACCTTTTTATTAACATTCATAGGACCTTATATATTTTTCCCATGTATTAGTTTTTTTAAAACGCCTTTTAAAAGTTGCATGTTTTTTTTAAAAAAATTTACCCCTGTTCGACGGTTGGCCGGCTTTTTTTGGCGGTCTGTTCTGTGGGTCGTCAGCTGCGTTCAGCGGTTTATTAGAACGATTTGGTGATTTTTTTTTGCCGGTTTGTCAAATGCATTCAGCGATTTTCGCCGATTTATCGGATGCGTTCGGTGGTTTCTATATTTGTTTGGTGGTTTTTCAGCAGTTTGCGGCTGCGTTTGGTGGGTTTATCATTGACATTCGGTAGATCGATTCGGCGCACTTAGAGGGCCCTGCGTTGAATGCTGTATTCACCACAGGGTCAGCAAATTGAGGTCGCTGAAGGAGAGCGCACTGAAATTTCGCTGAAATGTTGGTGCTCTCTGAATAACCCCTATTGTGTCTGCTAGGGTATTAACCTCCCTGGTGGTATTCCCGAGTGTGACTCGGGGTTAAATTTCACTACCGCGAGCAGTAACTCCGAGCCACACTCGGGCTGGATGCATACACACCTCCTCCTGCGCTCCCTGGCAGTGTGATCGCGGCGAGTTGCTTCCTGGTAAGGCTCCCTGCGAGTCAAACGATGCAGGGGGCGGGACCAGCAGCAAACTTAGATAAAAATTATAATACACTGTATAATCCAATGTGCAATGTTTATGAACGGCCACTAGGTGGCACTACAGGATAAGAAACAGACCATACATCGTCTCACCCTTGTTTTCAGACAGATTTCAGTGTTTTTAGTTGTATTTTATTGAATATCATTTATTTGCATTATTTTGGATAATTATTTTTGGGATAATAAATTATAATGTCATGTTTCAAACTTTATTGGACTCAGTGTCCAAAATTTACTATTTATTTTTAATTAATTAATTTATTTATTTATAAAGGATTTTACCAGTAAGGACTCTTGCTTCCACTGATTTCAGTGCGTGATTCCTAATTATTACAGGCTAACTATGTACAAAAACATGTTTCCTTTAAAATAAAAATTAGACCGCCAGGGAGGTTAATAATCACGTAGACGTTTATTCATTAACCTGTGACTTACCATGAATTTACAAACTTGGTTGATTTACTGTATTATACTAAAAACGAAGTTAGATATATTGCCAAATTCTGTTATTTGGTATAAAATTACCCATTCTTTCCTTTTTATATCTTATTGAATATACCTGATTAAGAATTACATCTAAACATTAAAGACAAGCAATTACCAACCCAAAGCCTGCTTTTCATTCTAGCTGAATGGGTTAAGAATACGTCCAGCTGGCTCCATGCCAACCTTCAACATATTCCCTCATAAAAGTCAACATTTGAAGTGTCTTTACATAAAATCCTGATGTTTGCACTCCTGTCTTGCTGCAGAATTGGGGATCAAGGAATGTTCTTAATGAGTTTTTGTGGTATGTGTGAGCGTGGACAGTCCCTCATCTGTATTGGACGTTTGAGATGGTAGTGATGAATCAGCTCCTCGTTCAGCAAGGCAATTAATATGTGCATATTATCGGTCAATGTACTCGCCTGCTTCACCCTCCGTCTATAATCTCACTACAAGCATTTGAGATATATCTCCAGCATTTCCATAAAGCCCTGTGCTTTCCTGCACGTTTATGCTGATTTAGCACATTCTTCATCGAACTGAACACGCTGAACATGGTTACGCTACTATTTCGCACACCTACTTGTTAAAACATTCCTTGCTCTAAAGTACCCCATCCAAACTCACTTTCACAATGTTGTTGGCCAAGACCTTTGAAGGGAGGGAGATACCATCAATATTGGAATGTTTCAATACTTTTCTCAGAAACGTAACACTCTACTTTGCACTTTTCCAATCAAGACCTGTTATCCCGATGAAGCACAGATAATTAAGGACCCTACAAAACGAAGCAGCAGCTCCCCCCTCACGTCTTGGATTAAAATGTCTTCAAAGATTACAATCCAATCTGCTAATTAACCATGAGGCACATCATAGGCTGGACTCTGCAGGAAATATTGCTTTAAAAATTATTTCATCTTCTAACATCTGCTCATTTCACGCTGTTCCATTTGTGGTCACACGGTCGTAATGACTTAAAGCAATGGTGGAAGTCAAAAGGGTTTAAAAGAAGCAGCTCTAGAGCTAACCTGACGAAGAAACACTCGTTTAATTTTTTTCCATAGACACCAATTCATGCTAGAAGCATAAGGCTGGGGTCAGACGAGCGCAGTAATCACGTCCGTGTTGCCACACATTAATACGTCCGTGGTAGCAGAGAATCATGACCGATGAAGCCCCACACACAAAGTACGTCCACACGGAAGTGCGGATGCACAACAGACGCGGCAAATGGACGCAAGTTAGCAAGAATGTAAAACCGCTAGAACGGACGTGTGGAGTGCGCTGCGTCTGCAACGTCCGCACAGCTTTGTGTGTGAGTGATGGAACGTAGTCAGACGGACTGCATTTATACGTCCAGCATTTTTGACAGACAAAATGTTTTTTTATTTTACTTTATTTTCCCTCCTACAATCGTCAAAAATAACGTCAGTCACAAAAACGGACTGTGTGGCCACTACTGCGTCTTCCGTCAAAAAGTGCGTCCGTACTGTACGGGCGCACAGTCCGTAGAAAATGTGCTCGTCTGACCCTAGCCTAAGAATGGTAAAATACAAATGATGGAAGATGGAGTTTCAAATGAAATGATATAGAAATTGTCTTCAAAAAGACCTGGAGCCGAGACCCCTACTTTACTTTGCCCTCTCCTTTGCTGTCGCTTTACTTATTACTACCATCACATATGATACATGATCCCACTTGTTGGTGGTCAGTTACGGGTGCTGTGTTTACATGGCCTGGAGCAGTCCTTTAAGAGTAGCAGGTCACACAGGCCAACAAAAACACACTTATTTCCTTAGCTGGGTTTTAATGTTCTGCAGCTTAATGTGACCTAATTTGGCGTGAGATGGGTCTCCACTTCACAAGGCACAATAGCTGCCTGGGCTCCCCCTCCTGGCCCTTTCATCGCTATTTAATTCCTTTTGCTTTCTCCATTCACTTAGAGACTAATCAGATTAAATCTTTTTCCAAAAGGTGCTCTCGCTCTCTCTCAGTCTCATCCCGCTCTTCCTCTAGCCTCCCTCCCTCACAAGGTCCTCAAGAAAACTGCTTTTGGCAGCCAGATCGTTAGACTGTTTTCTGCTTTTGAGTTTTATTACCTCATTCTGCCGGCTATTATTCACCTCGTCCGGGCCAGAGCACAGGACAGCCATGTGAGCCTTGCCTCTTTAATTGAGGGAGAGTCACTGTACTCCATCTAGTCCTGACACACAAACTATGCTAATCCCCCTAAATTCAGGGACTCTGCTCATGGTTACGCCTGATCGCACACTCACCAAAAAATATTCAAATTAAGTATCCCTGTGATCTTTCATTTGAGGATTTCTGGTTCCCTCTATCCTGTAAAGCCATTGGACTGTAATCCCATTTGATCTGTGCTGTCACAACTTCCTGTTCCTATAAGCCAAACTGGCCTTTCTGAATGTGCATATCCCCTTGATGAACTCCAAAGAACATAGAACATTGTTTCCCAAACTTGTCCTCAGGACTCACTGACAGGCCTGCGCCCTATTCCACAGTTGTTGGTAAAACGGAGATGGTTGATAAGAAAATCTGTGTTTTCAAATTCTTACGGTCTCCGTTTTACTGTACCTATTCTAGGTAGGCACTTTGTTAAAGCCTAGTCCTGGGAACAAAGCACATGGCTGCCTGTTAGGCTGGGTTCACACCACAGCGTAGCGCAATGCGCGCGGTTTTTTTACGCGCGTTCGCGCATACAAAAAAACACGCGAACGTGCGTTGCAGCGCGTTCGCGGCTATGATATGGCCGCGAACGCGCGGCTATATGCAGAAAAGAAGCTCCCGGACTTCTTTTTGCGTCGGCCGTTTCTCAGCGCGTTCCTGCGCGCTGAGAAACGGCCAGGTGTGATATGCCCACATAGGGAATCATGGGATTTCACTGTTTGAGCGTTTTACAGCGCGCAGGAGCGCGCTGTAAAACGCTTAGGTGTGAACCCAGCCTTACTGACAGCAGTGCTACACACAGCCGAGATTATTGACTCCTGGAGTCCATAGGACTCCATGGAGCCCTGTGCGTCCCGGCTGCGAGCTCACTCTTGTGAGATTGCACAGCGCAACAGAGGAATAGCAGAGGGAAACTAGGAACTATTTGTTCCCACTCTTACTCTGCTCCTAGCTAGAGGAAGAGACGAGTTGTTCCATCCTTTCCACCGCGGGATGACAGGTAAGTATGGGATTTTTAGGGGGAGTTGGGTCAGTGTATTAAGTTATTTTGCTAATGCAGAATCCCTTAACACCAGCTTTGCGTAGACAGTATTTCTCAGTGAGATACTGTGTTACAGATGGAAGTGGAATAGCTTGCTCTTCCATTCGTAAATTAACGTCTTCTATATAAAGTATTGGGCACGTTAATTTGCAGCCACCTCGCATTGAGAATCGGTACATTCAAGTCGCAAGCCCAGCTTGTGACAAGAGTGGAAAATGTTATGTATAACATCTCCTGCAGTAATCTTATGTCAAGTGAGGAATAGGACAGCAGGTTTTACAGATATCTGAAGTACAGCACAGGTGTACTATTTGGTTCTCAGTGATTGCAGGATTCAGTCTGCATTTCCTCAATGTAATCCTTATAATCTGGCCTGTTAGTGGGTCCTGAGGACAGGTTTGGAAAACACTGATACAGAGAAACTTCATAAAAAACAATAATAATCAAAATTTCTTCAGGTAAAATGCAATTCCTGACAAAGGTTTTTTTTATTTGATCCCAGTGGTGGCTGGTGATGTGTTAAGATGATGGGGTATGCTGACTCATAAAACTATGCACCAAATTAATAATTTAACATACAGCACCGGAATTCAGCCGACCGCATCCAAAAAATCGCCTATTCAAACCGGCGCAAAAAAATCTGCGCGTTCCGTTAAACCGCAGAAAAAAAGGCGAAAGTGCCTAATGATCTGCCGCAAAACCGCCGAACGCATTCAAATAAAGTCGATGATCAGCCGAACAGGGTGCCAACCAGCCGCTGAAAAAACCGCCGACAAGCTGTTAAAAAAAAAAAAGCTGTTTGCAAATTGACTACTACACGAAAAGTCCTGGAATATATAAGGACCTATGAATAATAATAATAAAAAGGTATGTTCTAGAAAGAACGCTTTCAAAATAAATATATATATATATGTAAATATATGATGAAAAAATCCCCAAAAATGCCTAAACAATAAATCAATAAAGAGACTTTTTACTGCAGATTAAAGGAATGAACGGTTTAATAAATATTTAATAAAAACGGGAATATTTTTTACATTGAAAAATATGTGATTCGCCTGATTAAACCTGCCGAATGAAACCACCGAAAATTAGGGCATTTCCCTGTCATTTCAGTGCTGTTCGGTGTTCTCTGCATAGATTAACCATTGCTTTGCTATGGGGAGTTCGCTGCCATCATACAGCACCGTATTGCGCTGGCAATTCGCCAATATTTGGCGAACTGCCTATTTTTTGAATATCCGAATTTCTCCGAAATTACACTGTATGGGGAAATTCCCTGTTCGGTGCAATTTCGGAGCCAATTCGGCTGTCTTTGAATAACCTTGTTTGTGTACTTATGGATATTTGACCGTTAAATTGCATAATGGCTTAATTAACTTATGCCACATAGTAAGGTCCCCTTGCGTCTTCATATCAGTAACCATCTTAAACATGTCATTATCATTTGGTCCTTGTGAGCCAATGAGAGGCCCTCTGTTTCTTTCCAAGGGCAGCTTTTCCTAATCACCATAAGAAGGGAGAATGGGTTACTTCATAAATTTTTTAATGGGGCAGACTGAGCATGTCAAAAATGGTCTCTGACAGGGCACATTTAAGAACTGAGTCTAGCCATGCTCAACTGCTACTGTTGCTTTATTTCATAACACATCCATTAACCACTTCGATGCGGAGGACGCGCTCAGCGCGTCCAACCGCATGTCACGTTGCATGCGGAGGACGCGCTGAGCGCGTCCTCCCTTTGGGGTCAGCGTTCGGCCGGGTTCCGGCCGATCGCTGGCCCCCCCGGTGCGGGCTGACATCCTCGATGTCAGCCCAGCATCCGGAACCACCGCCGGTGAAATTAGGTGTCATCGCGGCAGCGCGATGACACCTAATTCAGGCGCCCCCCCCGCATGTGCGGAGGAGGCGCCTGAAAGGGAGGGGGGGAGGTCCTTCGGACCTCTCTCCCGATCGGCGGCGTTGCGGGGGTTAACCAAGGCACCATTTGGAAGGGCACAGCCTGCCCTTCCAAATGGTACCTGGCATTAACCCCTGGGGAGCTGGATCACGAATCGGCGCTGAAAAGCGCCGGTTCGTGATCCTTTCCCGGAGCTGGCCGACATCTTGGATGTCGGCCAAGCCTCCGGGAACTCCCCCTGAGGACTGGCGTCATCGTGCATAGCACGATGACGCCAGTCCTGGAGTTAACCCCTAACTGGGTCTCGGTGACACTGCACTTGCTTGGGTTGACTCCTATTTATCCAACAGGTCCTTCTGTGTGTCCTTTGCTGGTAACTCCTCCTCTTCATTGCCTCTATCTGTTGGTGTACCTCAAGGCTCTGTCCTTGGTCCTCTGCTCTTTTCCATCTACACCTCCTCCCTGGGCAAAATCATCAACAGCTTTGGCTTTAATTACCACCTCTACGCTGATGACACTCAGATCTACCTCTCTACCCCTGATCTCTCTCCCCCTGTCCTTTCAAAAGTCAGTGACTGTTTATCTGGCATCTCCTCCTGGATGGCCTCCCACCACCTAAAGATCAACATGTCAAAGACTGAGCTCCTACTTATTCCTCCCTCTAATGCCTCCCCACCTCCTGACTTCTCTATCACGGTGGAGGGTATCACCATCTCCCCATCAAACCAAGTTCGCTGTCTTGGAGTTACACTGGACTCTGCTCTTTCCTTCATCCCCCACATCAAGTCTCTTTCCTCCTCCTGCCGATACCAACTGCGTAATATTTCCAGAATTCGGCCATTTCTTACCGCTGTCACCACAAAACAACTCATACACGCCCTGGTAATCTCCCGACTCGACTATTGCAATAATCTCTTATCTGGCCTCCCTCTGTCCCGCCTCTCCCCCCTACAATCCATCCTGAACGCCTCCGCCAGGCTAATTCACCTCACCCGCCGCTCTGTCTCTGCCGCTCCCCTCTGCGAGTCCCTTCACTGGCTCCCCATCCACTGCAGAATTAAGTTCAAAATCCTTATCCTTACCTACAAAACCCTCACTAACTCAGCGCCCCACTACCTGTCCTCACTAATCACCAAATACACCCCAGCCCGCTCCCTAAGGTCAAACAGTGACCTGCGCCTAGCTTCTCCCCGCATCACCTCTTCCCATGATAGACTGCAGGATTTCTCACGCGCAGCCCCCACTCTCTGGAACGCTCTCCCTCGTGCTGTCAGACTTTCCCCTAACTTCTCTTCCTTCAAACGCTCCCTGAAAACATTCCTATTTAGGGAAGCCTACCACCCAACTCACTGACGCAACCATCAATCACTCTCACCTTACAGTCCTCTCCTCCTGTTTCCAACCCCAACCCTCCCAGATTGTGAGTTCCTACGGGAATAGGGCCCTCATCTCCTCCTGTACTGTTTGTCAAATGTTGTTCAATGTATTGTAACCCTGTCTGTACTGTGCTTATTGTACAGCACTGCGGAATATGCTGGCGCTTTATAAAATAATAATAATAATAATAATAGCTGCCACCAACGGTGGAGATAGGGAGTTCCAATGAACTCCCTATCTCCCGATCCGTGGGAGCTAGGGGTTAACGTTTGGTATTGTTGGATCGGCCAGAGCATGGCCGTTCCAACGATACCAAACTCGAATGTGAAAAAAGTTTGTAAAAAAAATAAATAAATAAAATAAAAAAATATTTAAAAAAAAACTTATAAAAAAAAAAAATAAACACTTTTTTTGGTTTGTTAATGCAGCAATATTGTTCCCATTTCAATTATAATGTGAACAATGATGCTGCACTAACGATTTTTGTATGCGGTGCGTTTGTTAAAAATCGTGTAATTTTCCCCAAAACAAAATGTAACGAGACCCCATCTCTAATTTTTTTAACAAGCGCACCCCATACAAAATATAACCGCAATTGCTCGCATGTTAAAATGTGGAAAAAAAACACTTTACACGCTGTAAATTATTGAAAATTCATATTTTATTGCATTTTTTGTTATAATATACAGACAGGTCATGACGTATACATATTATAATGACATATTATTGATCTGCCGAGTCTGACGGAAAGAACGATATATAATATGTCTGGGTCATATACTAAAATAAGCCTTCAAAACGCGGTTAAACATGATGAGCAAAACCGGTAAAAACCACCTCAGCACAGGGGCGGGAAAAGCCTCAGCAGCGAAAGGGTTAATGAGACAAGGGGGATAACATTAACAATTTTTAATTGTAATTGGGGGGGTTGCAAAAAGGTCCTTTTATAGAAACGCCTCCACTACTTACTCCAAAAAAAACAAAATTGAATGCACCTAAATATTTCTTATAAGTTATATAAAATAATCAGCAATTAGGGTCCAGTGTCCAATAAAAGAATTATAATCATGACAACAAAAGGAAATGTTACTGTATTAAACTTATCTTTTGCCACAAAAGCCTTTCTGATTCTTTTCTGAATGTGTACTCCAGTATATAGAGCGTTATGGGTGTGAAAAGAGAGACTTGATTGGTTAAAAAGGGACATGGAGAATTAAAAGATGCATGGAAGGGTTAAAGAGAGGCCTGATGTGTTAAAGAGAGGCATGAGTCAAAGGGAGACATGAAAGGTTACCGAGAGACATGTAGGATTAAAGAGAGACAAGGAGGGATTAAAAATGCATGGAGGGTGGAGGGGTTAAAGAGCTACATGACAGTTTAGAGACTTGGGGTTAAATACGGAAAGATTAGGGCGATTGAGGGAAAGGGACAGGAAGGGGCTTGAAAGAGTCATGAGGGGTTAAAAGAAATGTGAGGAGGCATGGAGAGACATGAAGGAAAAACCACATAGACGTATGTGGTAATAGTTTAGAGCAGTGCTAAATCCGCCCTTAGCTCATATCAATGGCGACTCTAGGAACAATATATAAGGGAGCACATAAGATACCACAGTGAAAACTGGGGGGCACTAATAATTTTCGCCACTAAATAATACCACTGAAATAACTAAGTATATATAAATAAGATTCCAAAATACCAGAGTAATGTGATGCAATGATACCTTCATGTTGTGCTAACCTGATACTTAAATTCAATATTTTATACAATGGTTTTCGTCGCCGTCCGGTAACTGCTTCGACGACTCCAAGTTACGCAAATTACGGTGACCATTTGCTAAATACGGAATTCACTATATTTTCGGCGAGATGGATTCACCCAACATGTGACAAAAACCAAAGGATCTAAAGGTGAATTGGCCCTTTAGATTCTAACTTACATAACCAATTCCTAAAATGTCATTAAAGCAGGGAAATACTATGAAAATAATAAATAGTGTGGCATGTAGCCTACCCATTAACCCCTAAAATGCCAGTAATCAATGGAAAACATGAAATGTATACACAGTGAGGCATGTAGGCTATGCATTAACCCCTAAAATGACATTAATCAAGGGAAAAAAAATGTATACTTTGAAGGATGAAGCCTACCCATTAACCCTTAACACACAACTAAACAAGACAAAAACGAAAGTAATACACAATGTAATATATAGTCTGACCATTAACCCCTTCACTACTGAAATGGGATATCATTGGAAAGGCCAGACCTTGCCCTTTCTAATGACAAC
The DNA here is from genome assembly GCA_009667805.1 of Leptobrachium leishanense. Lineage (NCBI taxonomy): Eukaryota > Metazoa > Chordata > Amphibia > Anura > Megophryidae > Leptobrachium > Leptobrachium leishanense. The sequence continues at coordinate 295,560,837 of CM019063.1, read as the reverse complement.
TAGACTGATCATGTATGATGCACAGAGACGGAGATACATTGGTCCGAACAGTGGGGGAAGCTGGATGCTGATCCCTGGTGGGGGGCACATGGGGGGCAAGGAATAACCTAGGGGGGACAATTGCCGCCCCGGCCCCCCTGTAGAGACACCTTTGGCTCATATTAAGTTGACATGGAGTTTGAGAGCAGAGCTACCTTATTCTCTACAAGAAAAAGGACTAGAGAGAGTAGCAAACTCTGACATGGCTCATGTGATAGTGCTTCCAGTCACCACAGTCAAAGGGCAGTGTGTATGTGAGTGTGCATGCTTCAACTTATCCTTCTCTTCTGGTTCATTCCCCTCTCTTTTCAAGCATGCCACTATCACAAACATTCTCAAGAAATGATCCCTAGACCCAAATTCTCATGAAAACTACCACCCGGTATCATTACTGCCACAAGAGTCAAACTACTAGAGAGGTTAGGAGCCTATGACCGCTTAACTCTCTTTTTATCCTCCAAATACTTGCTTGACTCCCTGCAATCCGACTTTTGCTCCCAACATTCAGCAGAAGATGCTTTCACCAAGGTTACTAACCACCTCATCTTCGCTAAATGCAATGACAATTACTCTATACTTATCCTTCTTGACCTCTCAGCTGCCTTTGATACAGTTGACGATCCCCTCCTCCTAAAGACGCTCAGCTCTCTTGGTCTATACGATACCACCCTCTCTTGGCTAAAATCTTACCTCCCCAGTAGATCCTTTTCTGTATTTCGTGCTGGCAATTCCTCCTCTCCACTCCTGATCTCTCTCTGTCTCTGGTCTCTCTCAGGTCAGTGACTGTCTGCAATCTATTCCTGGATGGTCTCTCATCACCTGAAGATCAATATGTCTAAGACCGGACTACTTCCAATTCCTCCCTCTAGCTCTACTCTAATTTCAGACTTTTCTATAACTGTTGAAGGTATCACTATCCTTCCTTCAGCCCAAGTCCGCTGCTTCAGAGTGACTCTTGGGGCTGACTCCAATCTTTCCTTCAGCCCCCACATCCAATCACTCTCCTCTTGCTGTAATCACCTCCAAAATATTTCCAAAATATGTCTGAACAACTTATCCACTCCCTTACAATCTCCCACTTAGACTACTGCAACAACCTTCTGACTGGCCTTCATAACTCCCGCCTCTCCACCTTGCAGTCCATTCTAAAGGAATCAGCCCGGCTCATCCATCTCACTCGTCACTCTGTCTCTGCCACTAATTTCTGTGAATACCTGTTCTGGCTCCCCTTCCATAGCAGAATTAAATTCAAATTACTCACCCTGGCCTACAACGCCCTTACTAACTCTGCTCCCCACTACCTGTCCTCTCCAATCACCAAATACACCCCAGCTTGCTCCCTAAGATCCAACAATGACTTGCTCCTGGCATTCTCCATACGCTCTTCACATGCCTGATTGCAAGACGGTGCCAGCCCTATTGAAGGCGCTTCGTCTTCCTATCAGATTGTAGGTCACTGACCTTCCTGGCCGGTCGGCTGCTGTAGAGCAGGTCTTCTTCGTTCCTGCTGGCGAAGCTGCCTTTAGAATACAAGCTGGGTTGCCTAGGTTGCAGCCTAGGCCTGGCAGGGACTTAAACATGGCAGCCGACCATCCGGATGGCCGGCTACCTCTGATTAGGCCGTAGGGGGCGCCTCGTGATGTCTGCCGCCCTATGTGCTGGCGGCAGACGTCACGCGGTGCCCCCTACGGCCTAATCAGAGGGGGCTGGCTGGCTCACTCTGATTAGGTCATAGGATGCACCGGATGGCCGGCTGCAATCTTGAAGTCTGCAGGATCTGCCTCAGTGACCAGCACCAGAGATGCCACAGAGAGGGAGAAGATGGAGCTGACCAGGGGTCCACCTGTCAGATAAGGTGACTCCTGGTTCAGCTGCCCATATAACTCTCCCGCTCCAGGAAAAAGATGGTTAGTTTCCTCCCCCCACACCCTTGCCTACCCCCTATTTATCCCCCATGAAGTAAAAAACAAAATATTTAAGGGCTTATTCAAGGAGCACCGAAATTTCGGTGCTCCTTAGTTCGGCGCACTTTGGTGCGATTCGGCGATTTAAGTTTGCCGACCATGTAGGGTCCCTGAAGTGCGCCGAAGGGATCCGCTGAATGCTGCTGAACAGACCAGTGAACGCAGCCTCAAACCGCCAAATGGAGCTGATGATCCACCGAACGCTGCCGTACAGACCTCTGATCAGCTGCCAAAAAAGCCGTTCAGCCACCAGACAGAAGTAAAAAAAAAAACACAGCAATTTTTAAAGGGCATTTTAAACACAAAATGCATGAAAGTAATATACTGTATAAGGTCCTATGAATAATATTAAAAAGGTCTGTTACAGAACTTTTAAAAAAGACCATTAAAAAGTAATCGGAATCAAAAATTCCTCTGATAAAATCCAGTAAAATTCTGTAGAATCTATTAGCACCAGCTGAAACCCCCCCCCCCAAAATCAGATATAAACCTTTCATCCAACAATGCGAACGGTGGCCCGATCTGTACGCTTCTCGCTGCCAGGAGCAGAGTGAGAATGTGGACAAATATTCCCCAGTCTCTCTCTACAAATCACTCTGCGCCACTGCACGATCTCACGATGCAGGACTCAAGGCCTAGCAGCAAACCCTCCATGGAGTCCTATGGAATCCAGGAGGTGATACATGCAGCTGCGCATTAGTGCTGCCGTGAGTACCCTTGAGGGTTTCGCTGAGTTACGGAGAAGGCTGCTGAATTAGCGCCTGCCCCGTAATGTGGTGCTACAACGGGGACGCTAAGGGGGAAAATCTGCATGTGCAGGTTTTCCCCCTTTGTGTCCCTGTTTTAGCACCAGACACGGAATAGTGCCCCAAGTCAGTAATGAGTGGAGCTGATTTACTAAACACTTCAACTTGTGAACAATTTGAGCCGCTAATGCAGTTTTAGTTGCTCCTTTTGTATAGGAAGCATTAACTATGGACCAACCTGAATATAAGGAACCTTTTCCCTGGGAGCTGGTTAGTCTTGTCTCGAGACAGTATTAAAGGGAGACTACCAATTACATAAGCTGTAACTAGATTACTTGTGCATTTCAAACAAAACCACATTATAAAACACATGCTGCTATTGGGTTTTTTCTTTGTTTTAAGTAATTGCATTTAAAAAGGAAAAATAAAAATAGCTTTTTATTATCTCCTGTTACCATTTTCTGTATTTCTCCCACGAAGCAACATTTACCAAAATCTTAAGTAGCGCTCACCCCTGAAGGAGCCGCTTTATAACCGGGTATTTCTGTTTCCCCTCTGTGATAGGCCACAAAGGAAAATCCACAGCACACCAGCACACCTTGAGAGGTTTTAGATGAAAAAAATCTGGATAACAATACATATAAATTGAACCTTTAACTCTGAACAGTATGGTACCAGAACTGCAGGTAAGACACCAGTATAATAGTAAGCGACATTATAGTTATTCTAACCGTGTATTTACTGCACCGTAATTAAACTATATATAATTTAGTCCTAGTGTACCCGGGTACCTAAACCACTGGCCAGTGGGGGGTGTGGGGGGTTCTTCGGCTAGCCAACGATGGGGCTCAAATGCAAAGGGCGAAAAATAGGTGCGCACTGTCATGAACAACAATAGGCCTGAAACCCCTTATCCATACGCCGAGGGAGGATGTTTGTCTGTAGCTGGCAGATGCGTTGATAATTATCCCTTGTGAGGAAGCACTATCCGTCCCAGGCTGGAGCCCGATGTCACTAGGGGTTTTGGTCCTCAAATCCCGCTTCCGTCCGTCTGTGCCGAATCGCCACCAGCGATCTTCTCTCTGCAGGCTGTCACCTCACCCACCGCCTTAAAAGATCCCCCTCCAGACAGGAACAAACAGCGATCCACTCTGTGCAGCAGAAGACACTCCCAGACTGCAGTCGTGACAAAATGAGCACAGTCTCTCCACACTCCAGCTTGCACAACTCAGGAAATCACCATGACAGGCTGCTTTCTCGGTCTCCTCACGCTGATTTCACCCTAGCCACACTTCCTGCGCCATACATCCACTTCCCCTCCTTCCTTTATCATTCTGGGAGATGTAGTTCACTTGCCCATAGTCTCATAGCATTTCTCCTCAGTTGCGCACACAATTCCCACAAAACTGCGCTCTCTGACTCCACCTGCAGTTGCAACAGCTTCAGGAGCAGGAACTCCTCTTAAAGGAGCAGGAACAACAACAGGGCTACACATATGATGAGTTTTATTTTGTGGCTGTGCTTCATCTAATACAGTATTTAACAGTTAATGAGGTGGAGTAGGAAATGTTTAGATAAGGCAGCAAGGGGGCTATTGTGCTGCCTCTCCTTCCCGAGATAAGAGATGACAGCTCAATGAGGTATGACTGGGAGCCTAAAAGACTTTAAAACTACCCCCGTGGTGATGTCCTTTGAATACACACAATACAATGATGTGAGTCAGCTGCCTGACCTATAGACTAATTGTTTTGGCCTAAAACCATACAGTGAGGAGTAAGTTGTGTAAAGATACTCTGAGGGTGCAGTTTACAACACAAAAGATCACAAAATGGTTCCACACAGTGACACAGTAAAATATTTTCCCAGTGCTCTTCCACACCCAAGACACAATCCTGCCTATGTGAGCTCTAATAGAGCTCCACCAAGGGTTTCATTTGCCTCCATGGGGTCACATGGATCCATGGAGCAGCTACAAGTGGTAACACATGACAGCACTGCTGATATCGAGTGGTGGGGCCTTACCATTACTACTCAGCCATTAATACAGTAGCTAAATTGTAATAGAAATAGTAAAAGTGAGTCTCAAAGGATTATCGGCCCATGGCAATATTTTCGTTAGTGGAATGCTTTGGAATAGGGACCTTTATCTGTTCTGGATATATACAAATGCTTTGTGAATTGACCCCTGAGGTGGGAATTCATGGTATGTTATTTCTAACTTACAAAGTTCAGCACAAAATTTATATTTTGGATAGCAATAATCTGGTGGAGCTAGAGATACAATTTTCATGCTTCTTGTCATGAAGCAGCACCTAAAAATGTAAGCATGAACTTATAGTGCCAGTTTGCCCAATATTACAGTGTGCTCTGATCGTCCTCTAACAAATCACAAACTTCTCTGTCCTAGATGACATGGTTAAATATGTCCACGGTTACATGATTCATAGCAAACAAAGCTGCCTGAGAATGTGGGGACAAGATCAGGGCTGGATTTATAACTAGGCACAGTAGGCATATGCCTACTGGCACCTGCCACAAGGGAGCGCCTTGCTCTGTAAAAAGATATATATTTTTTTTACTACAATCATTTTTAGACCACTGTATCTCTGGAGCCCAAAGGGCTAGAAGAGGGACATATGAGGTATCATTGCTAAAGCCCGATCATGACCTTTCCAGCGATGCCAAATATAAACAGGTTAGATTTATGTAAAAATAAAAATAAAAAGTGAAAAATATTATTTTTTTCTAACGCAGCTCGATTATTCAGTATACAATTATAAAGTGAACAGTGATGCTGTGCTAACTCACAATCTCATTTCCCACACTGCCAGCAAGTGTGGCACTGAGGATGCAACGCATTGTTTCATCAGCCTAGACCGTGGCACTGCAGTGAGGAGATTCAGGGGGAATTTGAACCTGCATCTCTGAATTGTAATCTGAAATCCCGCTCTGAAGCTGATTTTGTTCGCTTCAAGTTTATTCTCCGGTCATACACCTCTGCCCTCCACTTGGCCAAACAATCCTTCTTCTCATCTCTTATATCTACACTGTCCCCAACCCTAAACGGCTCTGGTCCACCTTCAACACCCTCCTCTACCCACCTGCACCTCCCCCCTCAGCTGCCTTCAGCGCTCAAGACCTGGCAGACTATTTCCTCAGTAAAACTCTATCAGAAGCAACATCCCAACACAAGATAGTTATCTGCCACCTCCACTTCCAGAGGTCCCCTCTGCCACCCTCTGCCGCTTGCTCCCAGCCACTGAGGAGGAAGTCAATTCCTTATTGTCCTCCTCACATCTCACCACGTGCCCGCTCGACCCCATTCCCTCACATCTAATTCCTCCCCTCTCCTCCTCCCTCACCCCTGCTCTCACACACATCTTCAACCTATCTCTCTCCACTGGCTCCTTCCCATCCGCCTTCAAACACGCGCTAGTTACCCCTTTACTAAAGAAACCATCCCTCGATCCCAACTCTCCATCCAACTACCGCCCTGTATCCCTGCTTCCCTTCACATCAAAGCTCTTAGAAAAACTAGTCTTCAACCGCCTCTCCCTCTTCCTGTCCTCCAATTCCCTACTTGACCCCCTGCAATCTGGCTTCCGTCCCCTACACTCAACTGCAACTGCCCTCACCAAAGTCACCAACGACCTCCTAACTGCTAAAAAACACGGCCACTATTCTATTCTCATCCTGCTTGACCTCTCGGGTGCTTTTGACACTGTTGACCACCCCCTCCTTCTACAGACCCTCAACTCTCTGGGTCTCGGTGACACTGCACTCGCTTGGGTTGACTCCTATTTATCCAACAGGTCCTTCTGTGTGTCCTTTGCTGGTAACTCCTCCTCTTCATTGCTTCTATCTGTTGGTGTACCTCAAGGCTCTGTCCTTGGTCCTCTGCTCTTTTCCATCTACACCTCATCTCTGGGCAAAATCATCAACAGCTTTGGCTTTAATTACCACCTCTACGCTGATGACACTCAGATCTACCTCTCTACCCCTGATCTCTCTCCCCCTGTCCTTTCCAAAGTCAGTGACTGCTTATCTGGCATCTCCTCCTGGATGGCCTCCCACCACCTAAAAATCAACATGTCAAAGACTGAGCTCCTACTTATTCCTCCCTCCAATGCCTCCCCACCTCCTGACTTCTCTATCACGGTGGAGGGTATCACCATCTCCCCATCAAACCAAGTTCGCTGTCTTGGAGTTACACTTGACTCTGCTCTTTCCTTCATCCCCCACATCCAGTCTCTTTCCTCCTCCTGCTGATACCAACTGCGTAATATTTCCAGAATTCAGCCATTTCTTACCGCTGTCACCACAAAACAACTCATACACGCCCTGGTAATCTCCCGATTTGACTATTGCAATAATCTCTTATCTGGACTCCCTCTGTCCCGCCTCTCCCCCCTACAATCCATCCTGAACGCCTCCGCCAGGCTAATCCACCTCACCCGCTGCTCTGTCTCTGCCGCTCCCCTCTGCGAGTCCCTTCACTGGCTCCCCATCCACTGCAGAATTAAGTTCAAAATCCTTATCCTTACCTACAAAACCCTCACTAACGCAGCTCCCCACTACCTGTCCTCACTAATCACCAAATACACCCCAGCCCGCTCCCTAAGGTCAAACAGCGACCTGCGCCTAGCTTCTCCCCGCATCACCTCTTCCCATGATAGACTGCAGGATTTCTCACGCGCAGCCCCCACTCTCTGGAACGCTCTCCCTCGTACTGTCAGACTTTCCCCTAACTTCTCTTCCTTCAAACGCTCCCTTAAAACGTTCCTATTTAGGGAAGCCTACCACCCAACTCACTGACGCAACGATCAATCACTCTCATCTTGCAGTCCTCTCCTCCTGTTTCCAACCCCAACCCTCCTAGATTGTGAGTTCCTACGGGAATAGGGCCCTCATCTCCTCCTGTACTGTTTGTCAAATGTTATTCATTGTATTGTATTGTAACCCTGTCTATACTGTGCCTATTGTACAGCGCTGCGGAATATGCTGGCGCTTTATAAATAAAGAATAATAATAATAATTGTACCCCGCACAAGGTTAATTGATGTGTCATTGGAAAGGTCAGAGTCTGGTCTTTGCCGAACATGACCATGTCAACAGTAAAACTAAAAAAATTGAAAATGAAGTTAATGCAAAGTTAATTTTTTTTCTTTTCTGTGGCAGAGGCAATATATGCTTTTACAAATAAAACAAACAATGCCACTGCACTAAGGCAACAGATTATACCCCTTTTGATTTGAGCGCAGAAAGAAACCTTTTTTCTGTTTTTTTAAAAGGTTTAATTTTTTTATTTTGCCCCAAAACAAACATGGCATGGTTTTTTTTGTTTGTTGGAGGAGGGGGACGCTCCAGATTTCTGTGCCTAGTTACAGGCTCCTGATATGCAAATCCAGCCCTGGACAAGATGGCTGCAGAGAAACAAACGCCCCAGAGCTATGTCACCAAAGGCCAATTGGTTTTTGCTTGTCCTGTACTTTTGGGGGGGGGGAATCTTCTTGAATTTTAACAGCTCAGATACTTTTGGCATTTCTTTTCACTTGCCAAGCCTTTAATTCTTGATCAAGTGACTAACTATACTATTTATTTTATTTTATTGGTTAAATACCAGAGGAAATACTAATTACGCATATACATCTTTTTTTTATATTTTCGACTTCTCTTTAATTTTACGGATGTTTTATATAGTTTACTGTAAACTTGCAGACTTAAACAAATACCAATGTTTATTGGCTTCTACAGTACTACTAACCACAATGATATTTTCAAGTACCAATGAAGTACAGGTATATGTTTATTTATGATTATGCGGGTCTACACTTCCAAGGCAAATTACCCGGATCATGGAAATTTACCCTGAAGATGGAGAAATCTGGTTGTTCCATTCCTGTTGCTGTTCATAACATATATATATATGTTGATGACGCAACCATCAATCACTCTCACCTTACAGTCCTCTCCTCCTGTTTCCAACCCCAACCCTCCTAGATTGTGAGTTCCTACGGGAATAGGGCCCTCATCTCCTCCTGTACTGTTTGTCAAATGTTGTTCAATGTATTGTAACCCTGTCTGTACTGTGCTTATTGTACAGCGCTGCGGAATATGCTGGCGCTTTATAAAATAATAATAATAATAAAATAATTTATAATTATACCTACATTTTTTAATCATTAAATTAGGTTTCCTTTGAGCAGAGTAGTGACATGACATCCACTATTTAATTTTTAATTATTTCTTTTTGCAATACAAGGCTGTATTAATAATTGTGAATCTCGTTAACAAATTAGTAGTTTACCGTTACAAAGAAAAATCCAATTGCCACATTGAAGAAAATAATAATCCTTTCCATGGTCCTATTTAGGTCTTAGCTGCTTCAAATTCAGCTGACCACCTCCATCATCCGATATCAAATAAATTTGACAATAAACATGAAATTAAGATAAATAGTCCCAACCTATCAGGGATATTTATATCACTAAAAATCTGTTGCCCTAGGCCCAAGCTTAGATGGCCTATTCAAGAATACAACCCAGACCCTTTCCTATTTTTTGATGCTATTTAAAATCGGCTAACGTTTTTATCATTTGGATCACCTACATATACCAGGATGAATGGAAGGGTGAATTGAAGTTTTGTTCTTCAACCATTGCTTACAATGTGACCTTACACGGGTTAGAGAAAGTCCTCTCTCCGTAGAAGAAACCAGCACCATCAAATTAAGAAGAATATACATTTTACGTCTAATTTAACCCACCTGGTAGAAAATGGTATAATGCCCGAGCAGCCGGCATGACGTTACCAGAGAATTATGTCTGTCAATAAGCAGAGCGATGAATGGTGTCACTGTATCATAATAATGCCTATTCTGGTCTTTTCTATTACGGACTAAATAGAAACATATTCACAAAGCAAGTAAAAGAAATCTGCTGCATAATCAGCCCTCCCCTTTCTGTGTCCTCCGTGCACAAACCCCAACCCTCTCCTCAAGTCCCACATCCAACCCCAGCCCTCCTTAAAGAAACTTAAAAAAATGATTGAAATTCAATTGGGTCCAGATCTAGTCACAAATGCATTGGACACGGCCCTCACTATAAACCAGGATTGTATGCAGAAGCAGTAAGGGGTGATGAATTATTCATAAGCCCCTGTCTTTCAGAATTATACTGTGAAGAAAATAAATGGGAGATTATACATGTATATACATATATGTACATTATATGGTTATGTATATTTATGAATGGAGGTGAACAGTGTAGACACAAGGATACAGGGGAAAGAGAAGCTTTATGTTGCAGGGGATAGGTTTGGTTGCCCACCATCCATCATAGAAAATCCACAAAATAAAATAGTTTAATTGGAGGCAGATGAATGACATTTAGGGAACTTTTCAGGTTTAACGATACATTTTTTTTCTCCTTCTTCTTCTGTGGAAAAATATAGAGTATGAGGGCAAATTAATAACTTGAACAAGGATGGATTTAATCACTCATGCTTATAATACCAAACAAAGACATTTAAGTCCTTGCCTTGTGCCTGGGGGGAATAGTCTAAAAAAAAAAAAAAAAACATTCAGAAATATTCTACCTTTTATACTTGAAAGTAACATTTAAGAGAGGAATAAATTTGAATACACACAAATGCTGCAGTTTGGTGAGCTACACCATTATTTTAAGAGGAACGCAATGCTAAAGTAGCAGCCCACAGAGATCACATCATTTCTGGACACTACCCCATATATCGGTGATCATTGAAAAAGCTTGTAATAGGTATCACACCTTTCGCAATTTTTTTTTTCAGGGTTATTCAAAGAGAATCGAAAAGTCACCGCACGTTCGGGGACTTTTCGTTCTCTTCAATTCGGTGCAAATGGGCTTTCCCATTTCGGCCACCCTGCGGTGTATTCAGCAAGCACCACAGGGCTGTCGAAGTGCAGGGAAAAGCTGCTGAAAACCTGGCGAAAACCCGGCGAATGCACGCCGAAAACCTGTAAAAACATCTGGATTAACCGGACGCCGGAAAAACCCGAGCAGGAGCCGATCACACGCAGCGAAGCCAAGGAAAAAGTCGACACCGCAGAAAAGGCAGTGAATAAATTAGCAAAACAGTTTGCTTGCATTATTGAAAAGTGAAACACTGTTTGCAAAGAAACTACTGAGCAAAAATGTCTGAAATTTACATATGAGGTCCAGGGAATGATAATAAAGAGGGCTGTTACAGAAAAAATAAGTAAAGTTAAAAGTTAAAAAAATAAAATAAAATAAATCTGACTTTTTAAAAAAAAAAAAATCCAGAAAAATGCTTAAAATATCATAAAAAATCTATAAATAAAGAGACTCTTTAGTGCAGAATTTTATAATGAATGGTTTATTGGATATTTAATTAGAAAGGGGATATTTTTAACATTGAAGCCTATGGGATTCTCCTGAATAAACTTGCCGAATTAAACCACCGAATGGCAGGGCATTTCGGGAACCTTTCACTGCTGGTTTGTGTTCTCTGAATAGCCGAAGCAATGCTTTTTTATGGGGATTTCTCTGCCCTCGAACAGGCACCGAACAGGCACCGAATGTACAGGCAATTCGCCAGGATTTGGCGTATTGCCTGCTCTCTGAATTAGACTTGTGCACCGATTTTTTTTTCGGTTCGATTCGGTTCGGTTCGTTCGTATTTTGTAAAGTTTCGTTTCGGTCGATTTCCGTTTCGGTTCGTTTCCTTTTCGTTTCCTTTTCGTATCGACTTTTGCTTCGTAATTTCGGAAATTTTCATGTTTTTCGGAACGTCTGTTCTCCTCGTTTCAAAGTGTCTATTCGTTTGGACGTAAACTAATGGTTTTTCGGGTCCGATATTTCTGTCGATACGATAATTCTGCCATTGAGATTTCTCATGTTTTACAAGAAGGATACATTGAGATGGGAATGATACAAAATTACAGAATCAGCGATATAACCAAAAAATATGTTGTCCGAAATTACTGAAATGGAACCGAAATCAAGAATGGAGCCGAAATTACGAATGGAACGAAAATGATTTTCGATTTTACACATTTCTAGTCCATTCGAAAATTCAGAACAAATTTTCGTTTCGTTTCGTAATGTTTTTGTTTTCGGAAAATTCGGATCTGAAAATTTTCGTAAAAATCGGCTGAATCCGAATGCACGAATTGGGAAATTTCGTAAAAATTCCGAAATTCCGAAACCCGAAACGCACATCCCTACTCTGAATAGCCGAATGGCCAAGAAAGGTAACCGAACGCTGATTTTCAGCGTTCGGTTACCTTTCTCCAGCCATTCGGATCTCTTTGAATTGTTTGTGTTTGTATTATTCTTCAGGATTTTTTTAATTACTGTATTTTTATTTTATATTAATTTTTCTAACAGACAAAAAGAAGAAAGGGGTTACATTCCATGAGCATCCGATTCAGAATGGAGGAGAATTAGAATTCATAAAACAACACTGGAGAAGGTTGGGAAATTTGCTTGATTAAGGCTGGGGTCAGACGAACGCAGTATTAACGTGCGTTTAGCCGCACGAAATCACGGCCGTGCTAGCAGAAAATGACGTCCAATGCCGGGCAGCATACGACGAACGGCCGTACGAAAGTTCGTCCGTGCAACGCAAGTGGCAAACGAACGCATTTTTTCGAGAACGTCAAACCGCTAGTACGGACGTACAGAGTGCGCTGCGGCCGCATAGCGGTGTGTTTGCGTGATTGGGAGACGTCAGACGCTGCTAATGTCCGGCCAACATCACGTCCAGAAACAAAATGTGTTTTATTGATGATCCGTACAAAATCACGGACGAATATGCGCATCGTATGACCGCTAACGCGTATTTCGTGCAAAAAATACGTCCGTTCGTTCGACCGCACTTTTCCACGGACGACGCGAAAAATGCGTTCGTCTGACCCTAGCCTTAGATAATGCTGCCTACAAATTTGGAACTCTCAAACCATTAGCTAAATTACGCCTTTTTAGTCAATTCTGCGAAGAACCACACCGGCAAAGGTGAGATAAAAACCGGTACTGCAGCCTGCATCTCATTTCTCCAAAATAAAACCAGTGCTCCCAGCCTCCTTGAGTGTATCTAAAGCAAAGATAAGAAAGATTTCTTGCGAGAAAGGTTATGGAAATGAAAAGAATGATGGAAAGAAGACTTGACTTCACTCAGTGAGCCTGCCTTAATATCCTGAAATATTTTGGATATCATATCTGAATTTTATATTTTAGTATATTCATTGCAGATACAATGAATAATGAATACGTATGTATTTTTCAGTGTGGGTGTATATAATATGCATATTATAACAAGCATTTGAAGTGGGTATGGTTCTATGTATATATGTATGTGGATGCGGGTGTTAGTGTGTATGTGCTCTTCACTGTGTATTTTTCATTGTGTGTGTGTGCCTTAGTCCCAATTGCTGTTTAATAATAAAAGTAAAAGAGGCTTTGAAAAGACGATGGCAATCCCAGCGGACGACTTTCTAACTTCAAAGGAAGCTCAGTCTTCCCCTCGCTGCTGGCATCGAGAGAACGCAGCTCAGCGCCAGGACCTTTCTAATTGGCGGATGGCAGCAGGTTGAAAGGCCTGTGTACTTAACAAGAGACCCCTAAAACGGAATTACATGAAGCATGCACACTTCATACAGAAGGGAAAAATAGCACAAGAGATTACGATGATTGATTCCCACCTAGCTGCTCATAATAAATCTATGAAAATCACAGTACTAACAAACATAACCCTTATGGAGCGTGATTAGCAAAGATCAATGATTGCATCACTGTCCTGCAAATACCCACATTACCATTATTTTACATACTTTTCATTTTGCGTAACCTTAGGGGTTTATTCACTAAACTCAGAGTTTTTTGCACACTGATAAGTAGCGTGAAAATAAATTAAAAAAATAAATAAAAAAAGGTCAAAATAAGAAAATTTGGAGTTTAAAAAAAATCAGTAGTGTTATGCTTTTTTTTTTTTTAAATTATCAATAGTTGATCATCAACTCACTGTTTATAAAATCCAAATGATAACATAATCAGGGTTATTCAGAGAAAGGTTAAAATCAGGAGAATTGCAGGAGAAGAGAACAATCTAGACCAATAGCAGATTTGGAAAGTGAGATAAATGGGAGAATTTTTCTGGTTTAGCTATTTTGACCTAGAATTTTCACTTGCCCAGTCATTCTCCTGAGTTTCACCTTTCTCTGAATATACCTATATGTGTTTTTCAGTGTAAAAACATGCAGGGTTATTCAAAGAGAATCGAAAAGTCACCGCACGTTCGGTGACTTTTCGTTCTCTTCAATTCGGCTTGATTCGGCGATCCCATTTCGGCGATCCTGTGGTGTATTCAGCAAGCACCACAGGGCCGTCCTAGTGGAGGAAAAAGCCGCCGAACACTCACCGCAAAACCCAGATGAAAGCACACCGAAACCTGCAAAAACATCTGGATTAACCCTGCCGAGGACGCCGGAGAAACCCGAGCAGGAGCCGATCAGAGCGCAGAGCAGCCGCCGGAAAAACCCGACACCACAGACGAATGGAGTGAAAAACAAAACGCTTGAATGTTTGAAAAGTGAAACGCTGTTTGCAAACAAACTACTGAGCGAAAATGTCTGAAATTTACATATGAGGTCCAATGAATGATAATAAAAAGGGCTGTTACAGAAAAAAGAAAAAACGTTAAAAAATAAACGAAAAAAAGTTTTTGCAAAAAAATCCCGAAAAATTCTTAAAAGATTCTAAAAAATCTATAAATAAAGGGACTTTTTACTGCAGAATATTATAATAAATGGTTTATTAGATATTGAATTAAAACAGGAATATTTTTAACATTGAAGCCTATGGGATTTGCCTGAATAAATCTGTCGAATAAAGCAACTGAATGGCAGGGCATTTCGGCAACTTTTCAATGCTGGTTTTTGTTCTCTGAATAGACGAAGCTATGGGGATTTCACTGCCTTTGATCAGGCACCGTATGTGCAGGCAATTAGCCAACATTTGGCGAATTGCCTGCTCTCTGAATAGCCGAATGGCCAGGAAAGGTAACCGTACGCTGAATTTCAGCGTTCGGTTACCTTTCGCCAGAAATTCGGAGCTCTTTGAATAACACTGATGGTGTTGGTTCACAACACCACATGAATTGCAGACAACTGAAAAGAAATTAAACACAAATACTGGTTAAATCAGTTCGGTATTCAATTTTCTGTTCATTCCAATTTCACCATCTTCATTAATCCATATTTATGTAATGGAAAAATCTTAATTATTTACTTGTGTAAAATTAACATTACATGTTCTTTAAAAATGATCATAGTATTTTTCCCATTAACATTTAATACTGCTTTATAAAGAGATTTTTTTTACAACACTGAATATCTTATTCTATATATATATATATATATATATATATGTAAAAATTATATATACATACATATATATATATATATTGCACCAGGCATTATTGGCAGCAGTATTCCGAGTGCAGGAACCAGCGGTGTATATGTATATAAATATATATATATACATGAGAGAGAGCATAGAAATAGCGCACAGGATGTCTCTCCAAAAATGCTAAATTTACTCATTTATTACATAAGGTTGTCGACGTTTCAGTCCACGTAGGGACTTTTCTTAAGACTTCTTGGGTGGAGTAGAGGTAATGTCACTGCTCTGCATGGAGAGAGCCTGTGGAGTCATGGGTTCGATCCCAGCGAGCAACCTCTCCAGTAAGTGTCCTTGGCAAGACACCTAACGGTACATACTCGCCACCCAGGACATACTTGAAAACGAGAGAAATCTCAATGTATCCTTCCTGGTAAAATCCTTTCACACAAAAAAAAAAAAGAGAGGTGGCTCAGAAGAAAGCATTTTTTTTTCTACATATGAGTGCAGCTTATGCTTTCATTTATTTATATATAAATATATACACACATACACAAAAACTAAACGTAAATGTATTTATACATATATTTATTTATATAGTGTTCTAGTCAGACACCTCTGACTCCCACAGCACTGTCTGAGTCTGAACCTTCAATATCATTCGCCACAACACAGCTGCTGTTTATACAATTTACTTCCAGTTTATTTTGTAAGTGAGGTGAGCACCTTGAAGTGAAGTACTGCATTACATTACATAGATACAGACAGGCATGGCAGTAATGAGCAATTACTACCATCAGTATGTCACGGCAGTGGGTCAAGGCTCCAGTAAATTGTTGTAGAAAAAAAATTGAGAAAAAAAAAGAACCTCAGGGGATAGCTAGACCAGTGCAATAATGTTAAAAATCCTCCTACATTTAATGTTAGGAAACGTATTGTATTAAATGAAATCCCATGTTTTTGGAAACAGAAAATGAGCTAATGAACCGAAATGAAATGCAATATCATTTAACAAGGAAAGTTATTTAAATCGTCTCTCTCCTCCATCTACTACTAAAATATTTTTCTGAATAGAAGCATTGTTGAATTTCATATTGAGGGGGGACATTTAATTAAGTTTTTTAAAGGAAGCATATACAAGAACAAAATACTTGACACTGTTGCAAAAGATGTAAACCAAACACACAAAGGGAAGGAGAAAGAAAATATTTTTTAACAGAGAGCACCATATGTATGTGTTGAATATTTTTTTGTCCTGCCTTACAGGAGCATCCCAAGCTGGAGTTGACCATTTTCAACCTTTTCACTACCAAGCACTCTATGTTGAAACTATAGTCACACAGGAAAATCACAAACTGGAGCTGACCATTTTTTTCAGAAAGTTATCTACTCCACTTTTTTACAAAGGCAGCGAAACCTGGACCTTTTCTGAGCTCCCCTTTTCATGGAAATCCGCCCCCTTTCCAGGCCCACACTTTTCACTCATATCCAGAGGCTGACATACCTCTTCTCTGGGATGGTTTACATTTAAGGGTGTCCAAGTGATTAACGCCCAGGTACAAACAATGTGTCCCACTCAACATCCACACTACTTGACCTCCAGTTGCTATTGGTCTACTTCTCTCCTGACGAACCATCTGCAGTCAGGCTTCACTGGGGGAATCCCTGGCGTGCAGTGATGTCATGATATCAGTAAAACCCCCTAACTCTGGAAGAGCTGGTGACAATTTAGAAGTGATGGGGAGGTCATTATGACTCCTGGATCTCAACGTATATACAGTATATATATGTCCCACTATGTTAATGTGTCTGAAATAGTTAATAAGAAAATTAAATTTTTTTTTTTTTAAAAAAAAACGATACCCGTGCCACTGTCAAGTTTTTACATGGAATGTGATTAATGGTTATGTCATAACTTACATATTGCAAATTCGGGGACCGTGGGGTGGACATGCCACACTGAAAATTTTTAGAGAGGAGATAAAGTCATTTAAACCCCCATTCGTCTATTATTTGAATGCGTAAAATCCCCAAACACATGTTTGGAAAGATAACCCGCATAGTTAATCTCTTTAGTGGAGAGGACGTCTGGGAATTGTGTGGCACTGTCTGGAATGCCAGTGGCACTACCCCGGGCTGGCCCAAGACACTCTGCTGCCTGGTTCTAATGATGAAATGCTGCCCCCCAAAACAAAACCAGAAATAAAGTGCCGTGTATGAGCGTATCGCAGAGTTCCACAGCAATAAAACTCACAGTAATGTGCAGTGTGTATGAGCGTATCAGAGCTTCACAGCAATAAATCTCACAATAATGTGCAGTGTACATGAGCAGATCACAGAGCTCCACAGCCATAAAACTCGCAGTAATGTATGGTGTGCCTAGTTGAGGCCAAAAATGCTGCCCCTGGCAAAGTGCTGCCTGGAGCCATGGCTCCATTTGGCCCCATGGACAGACTGGCTCTGGCACTATCCATACATCCTCCACCAGATTGACTTACCTTTAAAATCCCACTTCAAATAGCATCTTCTTCCCTGGGAAAACAGTCTGAAGACTGTCAGCCCCATGGGGGAATGCCAGATAAATGATGACATCATTGTGTAAGTACAAGGTGACATCACCAAAGCCCTTAAAAGGGGTGGTCGTGTTCAATAGACTCCTTTATCTCTGCTTCTGTAAAATGTAAAGCCCCAGAACAGGCATCACTAGAAAGGTAATTTTTTGTAGTGAAGACAGTCTTGAGGTATATTTTTTTAGAATTAAAATAATAAAATTAAAATAGTTGACATAATGACTTTGGCCTTTTTTTAATTAAAAAAAACCCATTGGGAAAACTCCATCCTCCTATGGATCCATTAATCTCTTTGTTTCACGCTTCAGTCACTACATCATACCAGGTATACCCAAATGAACTGAGTATATCACTATGGTAATATCTCTCTGTGACACAGGTATGGGGTCACTGAGACCCCACTATCTTTGCCTCCATAAGCCTTGTGAAATACCAAGATACTTTGTTGAAAAGTCAAAAGCCTTGTATTTCATACAGTGTTTGTCTTGGGGGTAAATGATAATAAATTAATAATAAAGGAATGACATCATGATGTTGACCACTTTCTATCTAGAAAGCAGACTTCGACATCATAGCATCCTCCTACCATTTACCACTTAGTTCTCCCTGTCCCATGTCAATCACTATATCACACCCCAGTTACTGTCTGTAATACTCTTGCCATGGCCTGAGGGGGGGGGGGTATGGGGAGCTGATGATTTCCCCAATCCTCATAACTAGAAGGTCTGGTTATGTTACTGTAATGGGAAAGACTTTAGTGCAACTTTCTAAATGAAGGGGAAAAAAAGGATCTAGAGTTACTTGCATTGAATCCATAAGATGAGCATCCAAGAAACAAGCATTTCTGGTGCAACCGTTCTTCAGTGTAATGCCTCATTTGCATCATGCAAGGACTAATTTTCAAACCTCATCTCAGGAGTTAAACAAATCATCCCAACTCTCAGTAATTATGGAGCCAACCAGATGAAACTCAAGACATGCTGAGCTGGATCGATTTGATTATATCGAATGAATGGCAATTGTTACCTAGAATATAGCGTCACAGGAGCCTTGAGGGTATCTCAGCCCTTAGTGAATTGAGTAATATGGCTATTGAAGTACGCTATGTCACTAGTTAATCTAAATATATGTAATTGCTTGATCCAAAGATTAATTTTTAAATTAACTGCATAATTATAAAAAGAATATGCAAATATTTCAATCGTTAAGAGGGAATTTTATTTCATATCATTTTTTTTTTAAATTTAAAGTTTTTTATTTTGAAATAAGTCAGCATTACATCATACTGTAAAATAATGGATGACCTCGCAGGGCCAAACAAGAAGACATAACAAGCAACGGAAACCACACATGGCCAAAAAAGTGTCATCGTAAAAACAGCGAATCGAAAAAATCTAAGGATAGCAATATGTTAGCAGAAAACATCCCCTAGACGGGGGGTCTCATCAAGGGGGGAAATCAAACATATATAAATGCAGCCACTTAAGGCCGGCCAAGGTAACTACGGTCAGCTGGTCAAAAAACATGCGTCGCAAAGAAGGACAGGGCGGTAAAAATAAGTAAAAAGGCAGAAAGTACCATGTGCAGGCAAAAAAGCAAAAGCCCTATGCAATGCAGGCTGGGACTGATCAAAACAAATTACGAACCGTCCTGAAAGTCCAGGCACTAGGCCAAGCTAGAGACCAGGGACACGTAAGCATATAAGAGAAATGCAGGGGAGGGGGTGTAATTCAGTAAAGCTCAGACCTGGAGAGGTAGAGGGCATAGAAACCAGCCTTCAATCCGGTCGAGGGTCCGAGAGGATTGGTGAGAGCCCGCAGCCGCAAGGTCAATCCAAGCCACCGCGGGATCCGTGATGGTATAGGGGACATTTGCGTGGGTCACCACCAAAGCTCCTGCCAGACCCCAAGCGATATCGGACACCCTGTCGGCGAAGAACTGATGTCACTTCACGAAAACGCCTGCGAGCCATCAGGGTCTGGAATGGGAGATCATGATACAGGGCCAGAGTGGAGCCCTCAAAGCGTACGGGATCCCTCGCGCCCGGAGCAGACATAACCTTGACCTTGAAAGCCACTTCACGGAAGAGGCCACTACGACGTCTCGAGGAGCCCCAGGTGGGTTCGTCGCAGGTCTCCTGACCCGAAACACCGACCCAAGCATGTCAGGTGTGTCAGGGGGAAGCCCCGTGACCTGAAGCACAAGACGAGTCACGTAGGACGGCCAGAGCGTCGGAGGTAATAGAGTCCGGGACACCCCTGACCCTGATGTTTCGGCGTCTGTGTCTCGTTTCAAGCATCTCCACAGAGCGTGTCAGAAGTTCGACTTGGTATCGCAAACCAGCAACCTGACCAGACAGGTGAGTTTGTTCCGTTGTCACAGCAGAAGTCGTCTCCTGTACCACCTTCACCTGAGCACGCATCGCCGCTATCTCCGTGCGGACCGCCGCCACCTCAGGCTGCCACACCTCACGTATCACCCGAAGCTCCTCCAAGATCCTGCGGAGATCCCCCTTCGTGGAGGGGAGATGGTCGTCCTCCTCCTGCACCTGTTGCTGTCGAAGTCCCGTCCCCACTGCAGACCGATGATCCGAGGTCACACTATTACTGGCGGAGGTAAGGGTAATCTCAGTCGGGTCCCCATCAAAAATATCCTCTGTGTCCGGCGTTGCCCCGGACGATGTCCGCATTGATTGCTGATTTTCTCTTCTTCTGTGCCCGTTTCCTAGCAGCCGCCGAGAGGGGTCGGGAGTCAGACGCCGGTGACTGCGGGGCAAGCCAGGGCATCCCAGTAATACCCCCCTGAGGTTCATAGTCGCTGTCAGCCTCCGAGGAGCCATAGCCCAGGGGGAGGGAGGAAGAAGCAGTCAGTCCCGTAAAAGCGGACCCACCTCGCAAAACATCCGAATGTCCCTCTGTCGGGGGCCCGTCGCTGGGAACGACCGGTAGGCATGGTTCCGGAGATGCTGGGCTGGCACGAGGTCGCAGGGCGGTGAGGGAATCTCAATACGCCTCGAGTAGGCTTCCAAGATGGCCGCTGTGACTAGGCCCAAATCGCGCTGCCGGCAGCAATCTGTCCCCGGGCACGAAGATCAGGGCTAAATCAGGTACCTCAACTCTCCAGGATCCCTCTAGCCAACCGGGAAGCTCACAGGGCAGTGCAAACGGCGAAAAAAGCAATAAAATCCGTGGTAGACACAGAGCTCCTCCAAAATGCTGCTGCTCGCTTCCACAGCTAGCTCCGCCTCTTCATATCATTTTTTAATAAAAATTCTCTCATCGATCCATTGGGAAGAATATAAATTTTTATTTCAATTCCACCTTTTGTATTATAAATGATATGTATCTAGTAGATCACAAAGGAATCAAGCTGTCAGTCATTTTGTTAAATTTTACCATTTTATCTATATATATTCCCATGTTATTGCCCTATACAGGCTTTTTGGTCACTTCATTAGACTCCAAATTCACAATAAATACATCACGCCTGTCCTAAATATTGCACACTTTAATAGAAACAACATTCAAAAAGAAAAGCATAATGCAAATGGTAAGAAACTACATGCCCTTTTATACTTAGAAGTAGTCTCCATTCTGCTACAAGAACAATTATTGGAACCCGAGTTTAATTATTTTAAAATATGAAAACTACAACTTAATCCATATGAAACTAGCAGATGCAAGAAAATTAACTCAAAAAAGTATCCACATGACTCACATCAGATAAGCTTTCAGGAGGATATAAGCAACTATTTAAAAGAATAAAAAATGAAGATCAATGTCACTTTAATGTCATTAAAATAGCTCGGTGTGCCAACTGTTGATCCTTAAAGTCAAGGTTTTATTTCCTCAGTATCAAAACTCAGACAAGTCTCTGACCTGCATAAGGATAAATTGTATCTTTAACACTTTGGCTGAGCCTGAAATCGATTTAACTCAACTATGGGTGGCTTATTAGTATCACTTATTGTTATCACCTGAGGATTTAGAGAGTAAAACTAAATTACCAGAGCGCTGTCGATCGTGAGATTCAATCAAGGAGAATCATTGTGATTCAAGTTGGTCAATAACAGATGGCAGTAGAACAGAAGGTTAAATATTTGTAAGGCACTCTTGAAGCTCATTTCTATCATATTTTTCAAAGCACAACCATATAAACAAATCTTTATGGTATGGATGTACTCACTGGTCTTTTATTTTTCCTGCTGTAATGTCCTTAAAAATGATCAACGTTTCGACTCTGCCCCAGGTGTATTTGAAGATGAAAAAAAGCTCAAGCCAGAGTCAAAGCATTTATCATGCTTAAGGATATTAAATAATGAGGAAAAATATAACATAGACCTCTGAGTGCATCCATGCTACAAGAATATATTTGTTAAAGGAGCAAACACCGGTGTAAACAATGGATATTTCAAGAAATAAGGAGTGTGTCAAATAGCCAGTCCAAGCAAATGTCTGATGGGATGCAATGATCACCAGCAAACCCCCGACCACAGCACACCCAAACCCCTCCCAGACCAGTTCAATCCCCTCACATACCAGCCCAAACCCTGCCCTGTTGTACCCTACTTGTGACTTACTCCATGCAAATTGTCTGCTTGGAGTAATCATATTGGCTCCATCACCCAAGCTTGGCCACACCCCGTCCCAAGCTGATTTTTAGCTCCATTTATTTCCTGATGGTATTTGAGATATATATGTTACGGTTAAAGTCCGAAATGCGGTTAATTTTAGGATTACCTGGGTAATCCTGACATTACCCATGCATCATTAACAGAGGTCTGAAGTGAAATGAAATTTCGGACTTTACTTGGGTAATCTGCAAAGTATCCAGAGGCCTCTGGGTACTCCGGTTTTCTGCTGTTCTTTACCCGATTAAAACGCACATTACCCTAGTGTTGCTGGATAAAGTGCAAAGTGCAATGAAACATCAGACTTTATCCGGGTAAATTGCAAAGTATTCAAACGTCTCTGGGTACTCCGCTTTTCTTGAGTTTTCAGCAGGTTACAGTTGACTGAAATCCAAGGATTACCCGGGTAAAGCTGCAAACTGTTATCTGACGATAACAAAATAGTGTTTTTTGTTATTTTTAACCAAATTGTATCCACAGTCACATACCACACATACAGGGTTATTCAGAGAGAGGTGAAAAGCAGGAGAATGACTGGAGAATGGAAAATTCCAGGTCAAAATAGCCGATTTGGAAAGTGAGATGAATGGGAGAATTTTTCTGGCTTGGCCATTCTCCTGGTTTTCAACGCTCTCTGAATAACCCTGTAAATAACTGTCATGTAACTCTGTGCGTTAACCCCTTAGTGACCGGGCGGTTTTACACAAATCCGTCCTTTAGTGACCGCTGCTGTTTTTACGTTTCTGCGCTGTTAGTGTTTAGGACAAATTTTCCTCTTACTCGTTTATGCAACCCACACATATTTTACACTGTTTTTCTCGTCATTAAATGGACTTTATAAAGATACCATTTTTTTCATCATTTCATATAATTTACTATAAAAAACATTGTGAAATATGACAAAAAAATTGAAAAAACACCACTTTTTCGAACTTTGACCCCCAAAATTTCTTATGTATCAACAACCATCAAAAAATTTAATTCCTTAGTAGTTTCTAAATTTAGTACTGAGTTTAGCAATACCCAATGTTTACATATTCCTCGCTTTTTTCCTTATTTTATGCAACAATAAGTGCAAGTAGCACTTTGCCATTTCCAAAGAGTTTATTTTCAAAACTAGTGATAGTGACATTGTAACACTGATATCTGTCACTAATTCCTGAATAACCCTCCACATATACATATTTTTTTAAAGTACACAAATCAAGGTATTAAACTTGGGGTATTTTGACTCTTTCCATGCAAATCTATGCCAAAGTTTGAGAAAAAAAAAAGTTTTGGTGATTTTTTTTTTTTGAACGCAATTTAAGAATACATGTACTGTGAACTTTAAGGTTTACTGCCAAAAACCACCCCAAAATATGTTCAGCAACATCTTCTGAGTAAGTTGATACCACCCATGTATAGGTATGTCGGGTAATTTGGGGGCTAATAGGCCTTATTTGGGGGGTGCGCATTTCAGTTTTCCAACTTGGAATTTTCACATTTCGTCATCATGCACCCATGTCCTATTTGGGACATTTTTGAAGCCGGCCAAAGTAATTTACCTCCATCAAACCATATATTTTTAGAAAGGGCACACCCTAGGGTACTTCAAAGAGTTGTATTTTAACACTTTCCATGCACTAGGTCTATGTCAAACTTTCAGGTAGTCACTTTTTGTGTTATTTTTTCACACACATTGTACTTTAGGCATGAATTGTCAAATCCAGTTATGGGTTACTGCCAAAAAACACCCCAAAATATGTTCAGCAACATCTTCTGAGTAAATTGATACCACCCATGTGTAGGTATGTCGGGTCATTTGGGGGCTAATAGGCCTTATTTGGGGGGTGCGCATTTCAGTTTTCCAACTTGGAATTTTCACATTTCGTCATCATGCACCCATGTCCTATTTGGGACATTTTTGAAGCCGGCCAAAGTAATTTACCCCCATCAAACCATATATTTTTAGAAAGGGCACACCCTAGGGTACTTCAAAGAGCTGTACTTTAACACTTTCCATGCACTAGCTCTATGTCAAACTTTCAGGTAGTCACTTTTTGTGTTATTTTTTCACACACATTGTACTTTAGGCATGAATTGTCAAATCCAGTTATGGGTTACTGCCAAAAAACACCCCAAAATATGTTCAGCAACATCTTCTGAGTAAATTGATATCACCCATGTATAGGTATGTCAGGTCATTTGGGGGCTAATAGGCCTTATTTGGGGGGTGCACATTTCAGTTTTCCAACTTGGAATTTTCACGTTTCGTCATCATGCACCCATGTCCTATTTGGGACATTTTTGATGCCGGCCAAAGTAATTTACCCCCATCAAACCATATATTTTTAGAAAGGGCACACCCTAGGGTACTTCAAAGAGTTGTATTTTAACACTTTCCATGCACTAGCTCTATGTCAAACTTTCAGGTAGTCACTTTTTGTGTTATTTTTTCACACACATTGTACTTTAGGCATGAATTGTCAAATCCAGTTATGGGTTACTGCCAAAAAACACCCCAAAATATGTTCAGCAACATGTTCTGAGTAAATTGATACCACCCATGTATAGGTATGTCGGGTCATTTGGGGGCTAATAGGCCTTATTTGGGGGGTGCACATTTCAGTTTTCAACTTGGAATTTTCACATTTCGTCATCAATGCACCCATGTCCTATTTGGGACATTTTTGATGCCGGCCAAAGTAATTTACCCCCATCAAACCATATATTTTTAGAAAGGGCACACCCTAGGGGTACTTCAAAGAGTTGTATTTTAACACTTTCCATGCACTAGCTCTATGTCAAACTTTCAGGTAGTCACTTTTTGTGTTATTTTTTCACACACATTGTACTTTAGGCATGAATTGTCAAATCCAGTTATGGGTTACTGCCAAAAAACACCCCAAAATATGTTCAGCAACATGTTCTGAGTAAATTGATACCACCCATGTATAGGTATATTGGGTCATTTGGGGGCTAATAGGCCTTATTTGGGGGGTGCGCATTTCAGTTTTCCAACTTGGAATTTTCACATTTCGTCATCATGCACCCATGTCCTATTTGGGACATTTTTGAAGCCGGCCAAAGTAATTTACCCCCATCAAACCATATATTTTTAGAAAGGGCACACCCTAGGGTGCTTCAAAGAGTTGTATTTTAACACTTTCCATGCACTAGCTCTATGTCAAACTTTCAGGTAGTCACTTTTTGTGTTATTTTTTCACACACATTGTACTTTAGGCATGAATTGTCAAATCCAGTTATGGGTTACTGCCAAAAAAAAAACCAAAATATGTTCAGCAACATCTTCTGAGTAAATTCATACCACCCATGTATAGGTATGTCGGGTCATTTGGGGGCTAATAGGCCTTATTTGGGGGGTGCGCATTTCAGTTTTCCAACTTGGAATTTTCACGTTTCGTCTTCTGAGTAAAGTGATACCACCTTATTAAGTGATAGATTTGTTCTGTTGTTTTTGGGGTGCCACGCCAATCTTTTGACATGTGCTTGTCAATTTTCTAATTTGACATACAGTATCTTCTTTGCTTATCTTCTTTTTAGGGGCCTTTTTACATACCCCAATTTTATGAACGTGCATATATTTGGTAAGCTAACACCCCAAAGTATTGTAAATGGAGTGTTTTTATGCCATGGATGCAACCGTTTGCTCCAAACAAATTGGATACTGTTTGGTGGTCATTTTTCATTTTCACACCCACATCAGTTTTGGACTGTGATTTAGGAGACACTGTTGTTTGTTACTGCATGAAAACTCTCCAGGTTGTTTTCTGCAAGGTCTCTTGAGTACACCCATGCCCCCCATGCATAGGTTTGCCAGGATTTCGGGAAGGTTCAAATACAATTTTTATGACTTTGTCATTGGAGTTGAAATTGAGATTATTTCTTCAGCTAGGCCTATCTTTGGTTTTGGGTCTACCGCATACCCCAGTTTGAATTATTACCAGAAAATTGTTTATATTTGTTATGTTGACACCCCAAGGTATTGCATATGGAGTGCTTTGATGCCATGGATGCAACGGTTTTAGCCCAAAACATTTGAGAAGGTGTGTGGCGGTAATTTTTCAATTTTCTGATTTTTACGCCCACATTAGATTTGGACTGTGATTTAGGAGACACTGTTGTTGGTTACTGCATGAAAACTCTCCAGGTTGTTTTCTGCAAGGTCTCTTGAGTACACCCATGCCCCCCATGCATAGGTTTGCCAGGATTTCGGGAAGGTTCAAATACAATTTTTATGACTTTGTCATTGGAGTTGAAATTGAGATTATTTCTTCAGCTAGGCCTATCTTTGGTTTTGGGTCTACCGCATACCCCAGTTTGAATTATTACCAGAAAATTGTTTATATTTGTTATGTTGACACCCCAAGGTATTGCATATGGAGTGCTTTGATGCCATGGATGCAACGGTTTTAGCCCAAAACATTTGAGAAGGTGTGTGGCGGTAATTTTTCAATTTTCTGATTTTTACGCCCACATTAGATTTGGACTGTGATTTAGGAGACACTGTTGTTGGTTACTGCATGAAAACTCTCCAGGTTGTTTTCTGCAAGGTCTCCTGAGTACACCCATGCCCCCCATGCATAGGTTTGCCAGGATTTTGGGAAGGTTCAAATACAATTTTTATGACTTTGTCATTGGAGTTGAAATTGAGATTATTTCTTCAGCTAGGCCTATCTTTGGTTTTGGGTCTACCGCATACCCCAGTTTGAATTATTGCCAGAAAATTGTTTATATTTGTTATGTTGACACCCCAAGGTATTGCATATGGGGTGCTTTGATGCCATGGATGCAACGGTTTTAGCCCAAAACATTTGAGAATATTCCCCCATAAACACCTGCAAAAACTGTGTGGCGGTAAATCCTGCAACATCAATGTTGATGCCAGGATTTGCCGTGAAAGGAGGGATATCTGGCCTCTGGCGATGAGGCACTACCCACTCCTCAGCTGGAGCTGTGCGTCTCCTGCTGGCAGGTGGTGGCCCAGGATCTGCATCAGAAACATCACTAGGAGATACATCAGCCAGCGTAGATGATGTATTTAGCGAGGTCTCTGAGCAGTTAGTGGGGTCAAAATCTGGGTCTGAGTCCGACGCAGATGCCTCAGATTCTGACGCCAGGATGGCATATGCCTCCTCGGCGCTGTACACCCTCTCAGACATTATATATAATAGATTATAAAATTTTATAATTATTATATATATAAGCGGATTATTGGTTCTTAGAAGAACCGTTGGGTTTCACAAGAAAATACAAATAAACACCTAAATCTCTCTAAATCCCCCTAAACCTGCCTCAATTGTTCTAAATCTCCCTAAAATCTCTCTAAATCTGCCTCAATTTTTCTAATCTCACTAAATCTACCGAAAATCTCTAACCTGTCAAATCTGATCTCTCTCTCTCGCTCACCAAAACACAAGTGAGGAGAGGGAGGGAGAATCACAGAGGTCACGGCCAATATTTACAAAATATTGACCTGACCTGACAAATTTTATTTAGATTTTTTTATAACTTCTGATTGGATGTTGCTAGCCTGCCTCTCTGATGAGGCAGGCTAGGAACATCCCACACAGCCCCAAGATGACCCTGCCCTTAGAAGGGCAGCGCCATCTTGGCTGTCACATTTATTTTATTTTATTCATTTTTATTCATTTATTTTTCTTTTTTTATACTTTTTTACACTTTTTTTTAGTCTGCTGGGTGCCTTGATCCCTCGAGGCACCCAGCAGAGCACCTGATCACTCATGTGATCTTTTTTGTACTGAGTGCTACGATACCTTCCTGCTTCCTGCTGCTACCGGAAGTGATCGCTCGGGGGGAGCGATCACTGAGCGGACCTGCGGCAGGTAAACATATTGCAAGGATGCCTCGATGTCGAGGCATCCCTGCAATATACTCAGAGCAGCTGGAAGCGATACCGATCGCTTCCAGCACTCTGTAAAAGTGCGGGGCACCTTTCCGTTCAAACCGGATGTTGATCGCTCCCGGGGAGCGATCACAAGGGGCCCCAGCACTTCTGTCCGCCATTGCAGGGATGCCTGGACTCCCAGGTAGCGTGCAATGGCCCTGGAGCTGCTGGAAGCGATCGGATCGCTTCCAGCGCTCTCTAGAAGTGCGGGGCACCTTTCTGGTCAAACTGGATGTTGATCGCTCCCGGGGAGCGATCACAAGGTGCCCCGGCACTTCTAACCGCCATTGCATGGATGCCTGGACTCCCAGGCAGCCTGCAATGGCGTTTGAGCTGCTGGAAGCGATCCAATCGCTTCCAGCGCTCAAAAGACCGCAGGACGTATCATGTACGTCAGCGGGTCTAAAAGAGACCCGCGGCCGTGACGTACATGGTACGTCCGCGGTCTCTAAGGGGTTAATTGTCTGAAAATAAATTTATGAAGATACAGATATTATATAAAGAGTAACCTGATAGTTATTATGGTTTATAAATGATCTATAAGCACATATGACACATAATAAAGATCATGTAACTCTTTCACATTCATATAAGAAACATATCCTGTTACTCTGTATATTCATTAAATTCTTAAACCATTTTAATGTTTGTCTTTTGCCATTGTCATTGATAATATCCATAGATAATAGCAAAATTCACTGTTACCCAAGCAGGCCTGGATGCTCTGCAGATTACCCAAGTGAAGCTATGGATAGTCCTCAGATTACCCGGGTGAAGCTACAGACTTTTATCTGAACGATAACAAAATTTGGTTTTAACCAAAAGGGGTTGGATAGTCTGCAGATCATCCGGGTACAGTGCGAATTTTTCAACTCTTCCTGACTGTTAACTAAGAGCAGTTGGTTAGTCCTAAGATTACCCGGGTAAAGTCCGAATTTTTTAATTTTTTCAGCTTTACCCGGCGGTTTTGGGTGATGTCAGGATTTTAAGATTAACCGCACTTTGGGCTTTAACTGTAACCTTGACCTTTTGACTGAATACGTGGCACCACAACTACATGACCTTCAACCAATCATCATTTTCCAGAAAGATGGTGCACCACCACATTGGGGACTGCATGTTTGTCGGTTCCTAAATGAAACATTTCCAGACCGGTGGGTTGGAAGGGGTGGCCCAATTCCCTGGCCACCTCGTTCACCAGATGTCACTCCCCTCGACTTCTTGCTATGGGGTTATGTTAAAGATATTGTGTATCAAACAAAGGTACGGGACATCACTAATCTAAATCAGAGGATCACTGATGCCATTGCCAACATTGATGAGGGCATGCTACAGCGAACATGGCAAGAAATCGAGTACCATCTTGATGTGCTTCGTGCAACTAATGCAGCCCATATAAAGGTGTATTAAATGAGGCAAAAAAACCTTAAATATATACATCTCGTTTTGTAATAATTTTCACTTATCAGTCTTTTCATTTGCCTTTGTAATACATTTTTGAAATTGCAAAAAGACTTTATGGACACCCTGTATATATATATATATATATATATATATATATATATATATATATGGGTTGTGGTGGAGGACAAAAAGTGAGATAAAAAGCCTCCACACTATAATTAGTTATGTTTATTATTGCAGAAGCCACTTACACATCTGGGGTGCAGTTCTTAGAATTGCTGTGATGTGCAAGTGGCTTCTGCAATAATAAACATAACTATATATATATATATATATATATATATATATATATATATTGTATATACATAGCATTTCAATATTCTCAAATCCAGGAGTATCTGCACTATTATTATTATTATTATTATTATTACCATCACATTCTTCATTTATACAGCGCAGAACTTTCTGTAGTTCTTTACACTATATAATGAGGAATTATACTAAGAAAACTACAAATAAACTTTAACCCTTTCGCTGCTGAGGCATTTCCCGCCCCTGTGCTGAGGTCATTTTTACCGATTTTGCTCATCATGTTTAAACGTGTTTTGAAGGCTTATTTTAGTATATGACCCAGACATATTATATATCGTTCTTTCCGTCAGACTCGGCAGATTCATAATATGTCATTATTATATGTATACATCATGACCTGTCTGTATATTATAACAAAAAATGCAATAAAATATGAATTTTCAATAATTTACAACGTGTAAAGTGTTTTTTTTTCACAATTTAACATGCGAGCAATTGCGGTTATATTTTGTATGGGGTGCGCTTGTTAAAAAAATTAGAGATGGGGTCTCGTTACATTTTTTTTGGGGAAAATTACGTGATTTTTAACAAACGCACCGCATACAAAAATCGTTAGTGCAGCATTATTGGTCACATTATAATTGAAATGGGAACAATATTGCTGCATTAACGAACCAAAAAAAAAGAAAAAAAATTGTTTATTTTTTTATAATTTTTTTAATATTTTTTTATTTATTTATTTTTTACTATTTTTTTTAAAAACTTTTTTCATGGTCAAGTTTGGTATTGTTGGAACGGCCATGCTCTGGCCAATCCAACAATACCAAACATTAACCCCTAACTGCCATGGATCGGGAGATAGGGGGTTCATTGGATCCCCCTATCTCCACCATTGGTGGCAGTTAGGGGTTAACTCCAGGACTGGCGTCATCGTGCTATGCACGATGACGCCAGTCCTCAGGGGGCATTCCCGGAAGCTTGGCCGACATCCAAGATGTCGGCCAGCTCCGGGAAAGGATCACGAACCGGCGCTTTTCGGCGCCGATTCGTGATCTGGCCCCCATGGGGTTAATGCCAGGTACCATTTGGAAGGGCAGGCTGTGCCCTTCCAAACGGTGCCTGGGTTAACCCCCTGCACGCCGCCGATCGGGAGGGAGAGAGGTCCGAAGGACCTCCCCCACCTCCCTTTCAGGCGCCTCCTCCGCACATGCGGGGGGGTGCCTGAATTAGGTGTCATCGCGCCACCGCGATGACACCTAATTACTCCGGCGGCGGTTCCGGGTGCTGGGCTGACATCGAGGTGTCAGCACCGGGGGGCCAGCGATCGGCCGGAACCCGGCCGAACGCTGGCCCCAAAGTGAGGACGCGCTCAGCGCATCCACCGCAAGGAACGTACCTGCGGTTGGACGCGCTGAGCGCATCCTTAGCATCGAAGTGGTTAAAGAGTGATAAAAGGTGTGTAGAGGGCCTGCTCAGATGAGCCTCAATCTAGGTGAGTAACAATATCATGTGTAAAAAACGATTTAATTGTACGTGCATGAAAAATACATAATCAAATTGCAATGTGCACCTAATTCCATACACTTTGCGAGCACCATAGGACTCCTACCACAATATTGCTTTTAAATGTAAGTAATACTATAAGGAAAAATATCACAATTGGACAAGTTTGATTGTGGGGGTGAGTTACGCAGAACTACTAATTTTTAGCTTAAACTCAGTTACAGTAAAATTGTACCTCTTAATCGTTTTTTCAATAGACCATCGTTTGACATTATATATTATTGTTTATATTATTTAGCATATTTCTTTATTCCAATGAATGTTTACATAAACTGTTCTATGCTATTATGTTCAAAACAGTTGTACATTTTTCTCCCTTTCCTTCCTACTGATTGTCATTGCTGAATATGGCAGGCATGAATTTTTATTAGTGCCACCACTTGAGCGTTAATTCGACTAAGTGCTGTTACAAGTAATTGGTAAATAAGTCATTCATGTCATTCAAAAATGTGTCATTCAACATTCAAGTGTTTTTTTTTTCCCAGAGCCCCAATCTCCCTCAAAAAACCCATGGGGGTCTATTATGTAACATTCAGTGAATATATACGGTATACACGCCACACACGGCTCATGCTTCTGAATCACATACAACTTACCCATTAATTAAACAGTATGCGGTAAATGTTTTGTTTAATAATAAATCACTAATAATGTAGTTTTGGTTCTGGTCCATTAATTCCGGGGAAGTTTAAAATGCTTTGTTCTATTGTCCAACATGACACCTCTTGGTAGGCTTTTCCTCTTTCAACCATAACAACCACATAACATATAAACTCAAATGCACTGTCAAAGAAAACAAATTGGGTACTTTGAATTAGGCAAGAGAAAGGGTTTTATGCTGCTCCCTTCCTACAGGAAGCCTCCCAGAATGAAGGCCTCAATCAGATTGAGACCTAGGGAATTTGACGGCTTGCCATTTTACTGAGATCCCCTGACCATCTAATCCAGTGGTCCCCAACCCTGGTCCTCATAGCCCACTAACAGGCACGGTTGGCCAGATATCTGAAGCACAGCACAGGTGATATGATTTGCTAATCAGTGATTGCAGGCGTCAGGATCAGTACCAGAGGGGTACCGGCCTTGCGGATATGAGCCCGTTATGCAGCGATATACACACACACTTGGGGGAAATGATGGAGGCAGAGGCAGGAACAGGGGAGCCAGCAACAGGTGGAAATGGGCAGGACTTGAAGAGGGCTGACCAGGCTAGATAATGGGACATGGAGTTAACATCAGCAGGAACACAGGAGAGGTAACCAGGAGTCTTGGGGGATACAAGTGTCTTAGGCATAGCGGGGGAACTTGAGTACAGCTGGGGTCTTGTACACACTTGAGAAGGACACAAGGAAACTAAAGGTACCAGGATACTTGGGGGGACACGATGAACTTGGAAGGTACCTTGGGGTAGTAAACGCAGGGGTGCAGCAAGCAGCTGAAAGCAAACAAGGGAGATCCAGACATAGTACAAAGGGGTAATCCAGGTAGCGTGATCAGTTGAATATCCAGGGTTTTTGACAGGTAGTAGCAAGAGCAAGCAAGTATAGGTATTTATGAGTAAAGGAGCATCAATGCTAAAGCACTGGTTGGAGGGAGTGACTGATCTTTATTGAGGCAACCAGTGCTTCATGGGAAACACTGGGATGGATGAGTGGCTGAATCAATCATCAGGCCTGAAATGAATGATGCAGTCTGAGGGCAAGACATGAAGGTTGCTGCCTTCATGTACGGGCACAGTTCCACCTGCGGCTGAGAGCCTGACAGCAGGATTTAGACTGTATTTCCCCAAGGTAACCCTTAAAACCTGGGCTGTTAGTGGATCCTGAGGACCAGGGTTGGGAAACACTGAGCTAAACATCACAATGCCAAACACACTTATTTTCAATTGCCATTTCTTCTGCTTCTAACACATGAAGTTCAAGAGCTGTGTGTACCCTTGCTGCCTAATACAGTCAGGTCCAGAAATATTGGGACATTGACACAATTCTAACATCTTTGGCTCTATACACCACCACAATGGAGTTGGAATAAAACAAACACAATGTGCTTTAACTGCAGACTGTCAGCTTTAATTTGAGGGTGTAGCACTGTTTAAAGATTGTGTTTGCGGCATTTACTTTTTATGGCCACCAGAGGGAGACAGAGGCAATATGGACTATGCTGGACACAAACGGAACTACAATTTCCATCATGCTTTGCGTGAGTACAGGAAGTGGGTGGGAGGAAGAACATCAGCAGCCTCATGCGGAGGAGAGGCAGAGTGAGCCGAGCGGCGAAAGGTGGAGGACGCACGTGAGACTGCCTGGGATCGTGACCAGGCCGGAGTGCAGGCGCTGCCTCGCTGGTGCTGGAGATCGGGACACTGACCTTGCAGAGACCTGCCTACGCACCGCTGTGAGGTTAGAGTAGTGATCTATTTCCGGCTGGACCCCGAGTTAGGAGACCGCGATGATCCATTGGGAGTGCAGGCGGTAGACCGTTGTTCGCAGTGTGGAGATCAGACAAGCAAGGAGCGGATCCGGTGGCACAGAGTCCCAGTGCATAAGCGGAGAGACATCCTTGGTCGGGCGCTGAACAGATTGCCTATCAGATGGGTGAGAGGCCTCTCAGACCACAGTTCCAAATCTAAGAACCGCACGCGGCATTATTGTTTAAATCTACAGGGCCCCAACGTGACTAGTCGAAGATTTGTTTGTTTAATTCACTGGCCAGTTGAATACAGTACCCGGGTACCTGAGACAATACACATACACCTTTTTGAGACATTACATTCACGGGACCTACACTCCAGAGCTAAAGGGGTTAAACTTTTCTTTTGCCGCCGCGTGTTTTTCCCGCATTACGAAATCCTGTCGTTCAAATACCGTATCTACATTATATATGCTTCTTTATTGGGGTCAGTAAAGAATATAATCTATAAAAATCCACAACAGTGCTGGTGTATATTTATTCCCTAGCACGGTGAGACTAACCCGAGGTTAATTCAGCGGCTCCTCCGGGAGTGAGCGCTACAAGGGTATGTACATCCAACTCAGGTGAACAGTGTAGGATTTACAGCAGTTTGCAGATGTGCCTCCCACTTGTTAAGGGGCCAAAGGTAATGGGACAGAATAGTAATCATAAATCAAACTTTACCTTACTAATACTTGGTTGCAAATCCTTTGCAGTCAATCACAGCCTGAAGTCTGGAACGCATAGACATGACCAGACGCTCGGTTTTACCCCTGGTGATGCTCTGCTAGGCCTCTACTGCAACTGTCTTCAGTTTCTGCTTCTTCTTGGGGCATTTTCCCTTCAGTTTTGTCTTCAGCAAGTGAAATGCATGCTCAATGGGATTCAGGTCAGGTGATTGACTTGGCCATTGCATAACATTCCACTTCTGTCCCTTCAAAAATTCTTTGGTTGCTTTTGCAGTATGCTTTGGGTCATTGTCCATCTGCACTGTGAAGCACCGTCCAATGAGTTCTGCAACATTTGGCTGAATGTGAGCAGATAATATTGCCCGAAACACTTCAGAATTCATCCTGCTGCTTTTGTCAGCAGTCACATCATCAATAAATACAAGAGAACCAGTTCCATTGGCAGCCATACATGCCCACGCCATGACACTACCACCACCATGCTTCACTGATGAGGTGGTATGCTTAGGATCATGAGCAGTTCCTTTCCTTCTCCATACTCTTCTCTTCCGATCACTCTTGTACAAGTTGATCTTGGTCTCATCTGTCTATAGGATCTTGTTCCAGAACTGTGAAAGCTTTGTTAGGTGTTTTTTGGCAAGCTCTAATCTGGCCTTCCTTTTTTTGAGGCTCACCAATGGTTTACATCTTGTGGTGAACCCTCTGTATTCACTCTGGTGAAGTCTTCTCTTGATTGTTGACTTTGACACACATACACCTACCTGCTAGAGAGTGTTCTTGATCTGGCCAACTGTTGTGAAGGGTGTTTTCTTCACCAGGGAAAGAATTCTTCGGTCATCCACCACAGTTGTTTTCCGTGGTCTCCCGGGTCTTTTGGTGTTGCTGAGCTCACCAGTGCGTTCCTTCTTTTTTTTTTTATTTATTTTTTTTTTGCCAAAGAATAAGGTCACATACCGACCAGCAAAGTTGGCCGCGCAGGGCGAGAAAGAAATCAGCAATAATACTACACATGAGGAGTCAGCAGAAAACTCTTAATAAACTCGTCTGAGAAGACCATCCTAAAACATAGTCAAAAGGGGAAGGGGAGTTTCAAAGACTCATAAGGGCTATACCGCTCGTCCAGTAGGCACCAGGGACCCCAAAAAAAAAAAAAAAAAAAAAAAAAGGGAATAAACGGTGTGAGGGACTGCCAAAAAATAAAATGTGGCATTCCTGGCTCTCCCTGGCAACCTTGAGGAAGGCGAGGGCCATGGAAGGGGCCACAAGGCCGGGAGACCTGGGGCCAGCAGAACAGCCAGGGCCTAGGTAGCTGACCTAACGGCTCACCCAGGTTGAATCCCAATGTCCCTCATATGGGAGGGAAGGGGGGGGGGGAAAAAAAGGGGGGATCCCCCGTGCTCTGATAGACAATCAGCTCCCAGCCCTAAAACACAGCAGGTACATCTCGCAAGTCCCGGAAAGTACAGAGAAAATATCATTCAAAAGGGAGGTGGGGGGGATGAAGGACCCAACAGGGGGGGGGGGGTGGTAAGGGGTCATCAAACTAATATTCAGCTAAGAGGCACTCTAAAACTCTGTAGCGAAGGACATGAGCAGGTGTCCATAAAGTCTTCCGAGTGGGAGTTCACCACAGTAAAAAATAAAAATTAGAGAGGATCACAGTGTCAGCCGGGTTCCAATTGTGCAGCACAGGGCCCGTGCGGCACCGCTACAAGACCCAGTCGAAGGAGGATAGCACGTGCCTCTTCTAGGGTCGATGCCGAATGGAGTTTGCCATCCGAAGACACGGTGAGAGAGCCAGCAGATCCCCATTTGTAGCGGACACCATGTTGGCGGAGCACAGCAGTGACCTCCTTGTAGCTTCGTCTGGCTGCGAGTGCCAGGAACGGCAAGTCCCTAAAGATGGTGATGCGGGTGGAGGCAGCAGCGAGAAGATGAGAGTGAGTAGTCACATCTCTGGTCACGATGATGACATCCCGGGGAGCCACCACCGGGGCGGTGGCGGCCTTCCTAATACGCACCGCAGACAAGACCAACAAGTCCGCAGAGTCCCCATTCTCCGGGAGGAGATGCGCCACCAGGCCTGTAACATAGCCGAGAAGCCCATCAATGGACACAGACTCAGGGATCCCCCGCAGACGTAAATTACGACGCCGGTGTCTAGCCTCGAGGGACATCACAACCGAGCCCAAGCGGGTAACTTGCCTCTGTAGCTCCGTAATTCGGGTGTCCGCAGTCGCTTGAGCCGACTCCGTGTCAAGCGTGCGGCGGTGGACATCGTCGATCCTCGACTGAAGGGCCTCCGTAGCAGAGCGTACCTCCTGTAGGTCCTGCCGCCAGAGGGTACGGAATTCGTCCATCACTTTATAGAGGTCCACAGCAGTGAGAGGTGGGACAGGTTTCTGCAGCTCCAGAGTCCCCGCGTTTGAGATGGAAGACGGTGGCAGATCGCTCCCAGTGGGGATGTCAGAGGGGGCAGGAGCAGTGCCACGGCGGTTCCTCGCTCCTCCATCACTTCCCACCCCAAGTGACAGGCGGATATCGGGGAGACGAGGGTCCGCTGTCTCATCGCTGGACTTCGTTTTCTTCCCCATGTAGGTAGGTAGTCAGACCGCGAGGCAGGGAAGGAGATGGGGAAAAAAAAAAGAAAAAAAAAACCCCGCAAGATGGCCGCCGCCGGCGGGAAAAGTGTCCAAAGCCGGTCACACCGCGGTGGGAGCAGGAAACCACAGGCACCGGAGGAAGCCCAGGTCCAAGCCCCTCAATGCCGAGGTGAGATGGTCCAAATTGGGGTGTAAAAACAGCCACAAACCCCCGATAATCGGGCAGGTCAGCACGGAGCTCAGCAGGATGCGACCAGTCACCTCGGCATCCAGACACGCCCCCCGTTCCTTCTTTTTGAGAATGTTCCAAACAGTTGTTTTGGCCACGCCTAATGTTCTTGCTATCTCTCTGATGGGTTTGTTTTGTTTCTTCAGAATAATTATGGCTTGCTTCACTGATAGTGGCAGCTCTTTGGATCTCATCTTGAGAGTTGACAGCAACAGATTCCAAATGCAAATAGCACACTTGAAATGAACTCTGGGCCTTTTATCTGCACATTGTAATTGGGGTAATGAGGGAATATCACACACCTGGCCATGGAACAGCTGAGAAGCCAATTGTCCCATTACCTTTGGTCCCTTAACAAGTGGGAGGCACATCTGCAAACTGCTGTAAGTCCTACAACGTTCACCTGAGTTGGATGTACATACCCACAAATTAAAGCTGACAGTCTGCAGTTAAAGCGCATTGTGTTTGTTTCATTCCAACTCCATTTTGGTGGTGTATAGAGCCAAAGATGTTAGAATTATGTCGATGTCCCAATATTTCTGGACCTGACTGTATATCCCACCCAAAGGCAGGTGCCATTATATTGATATAATCAATGTTATACATTTCACCTGTCAGCAGGGCCGGATTTACAACTCAGTTCCTGTAGGCACAGAAATGTGGAGCACCCCTACCCCCACAGCCAATCAAAACAAAGAAGTGCCAAAATGGCTTTCTTATTATTTGGGGGGGCAACCTAAAGAAAAATTTGAAATGAAAACTAGTGTCTCGCTGCTCTCACATCAAAAGAAGAGGCAAAGTCTGTTGTTTTAAAATAAAGCAAAAATGGAGCAGAATGTTAGGGCTTGGGTTAACCCTAAAACGAGCACAAATAGAAACTGAGATTAGCATTAGGTTACTAAGCCTAACCCTAAATTCTATCCCTAACTATGGAAAATGATGCTCCATTTCAGCCTGGAGCAACCAAATTCTGGGCATCGAAATATGGCAGCAGCTGATGGTCCTTTTCAAGACCTGACTTTTTTACCACTTCATTTTTTAATGCTGTTTTATTTTTGGCAATTTTTCAATAAGATAAAATATGCTTTGCTTTGAAACGAAAAAAGGGGGCCATGTTTTTTTTTATCGTTTGTTTTTTTACATTTTACATGGTCATGTTTGGCATCATTAGTAAGGCCAGACTCTGACTTGTCCATTGACACCTAACTTTAACTTGTGGAGAGTAAATAATGGAGATTATTCCAAAGAACCCCCCGCTCTCTTTGCAGAGCTCGTGTTTTAGATAAACCAATGTGTAACAAGGCTTTGCTCCGCTACCTCCACATTTGCTCCCGGCGTGGGAAATGAGAAGGTTAGTGCGGTGCCTTTGTTTGGTTTGTAAGTAAACGCATATATTGCCTCTGCCTTAGAACAGAGAAAAAGTAAATTTCGTATTACATTTTTTTCAATTCTTTTACTTTTAACCTCTTCACTCACCATCTGGTGCCGATATCGAGATATGTCAATGTGCTGTTCTACAACCCAAAAGCAAATGAAATTTGTTTGCTGCAAAAAAATTGTTTGCTTTTGGGCTGCAGAAAGTGCCCCCAAAATTATGTGAGCATAATGCCCAAAGAGGTAAACTGTGTAAAATCAGCAAAAATGAATGTTGGACATCGGCATTCAGCAAGCTGATACATTGTAACAATGAAACACTCACTGCAACTGTAAGTCAATTTGGCACCATCTTCTGGCCAAATATGTTAGTATAGTAAAAAAAAAAATCATTGAGAGTATTTTTCAAAATTTCTTTCACTATAATTAGTTAATAGTGATTCTTTCAAAAACCACTGGTTTCTGACAATGTGTTTTGGAAAATCACTTGGTAGTGAAGGGGTTAATCATTACATGGTCATGTTTGTTTTCATTGGGTCTGTAGGGCCCCAGACATACAGGGGGCTAAATGATTGTAAATGGTAATTTGTTTGTTTGTGTAGCGCTGCTTTAAAAACTGTATTCTGGTGCATTGAATTATTATGGCCACCAGAGGGAGACAGAGACATTGTGGACTATGCTGGACAAAACCGAACTACACCTACCATCATCCTTTGCGTGACGACAGGAAGTAGGTGGGACAAGGAAGAGGGACGAGATCAGCAGCCTCGTGCAAGGCATGGGGAGAGCGAGCAGAGCAGGGAAAGGCGGAGGACGAACGTTAGAGCTGTCAGGGATCGCAACCAGGCCGGAGTACAGATGCTGTCTTACTGGTGCTGGAGATCGGGACAGTAATCGTGTTGGGACCTGCCTGCGCAGTGCTGAGAGGTCTGGAGGAAAAGCTGGTTCCGGCAGGACCCCACGTTAGGAGGCTGCGCTGATCGATTGGGAGTGCAGGCGGCGGATCGTTGTTCCAGTTGCGGAGATTTGGCAAGCAGGGAGCAGATTCAGTGGCACGGAGTCCCAGTACAAAGGGGAGAAGATCTTTTGGTCGAGGCATCGAGTACTGGACAGTTTCGTTCATCAGATGGGTGAGAGGCCTTCCAGGCCACATTTCCCAAAACAGAAAGGCACGCTGCAATATTGTTTAAATTTACAGGGCCCCAACGGTGACTAGTTGAAGTTTGCTCGTTTTGTTCACTAGCCAGTTGAACATAGTACCCGGGTACCCTAGACAACACACATATATATTTTTGAGCTATTTTTCACGGGACTTACACTCCAGAACTGAGGGGGTTAACCGGTTTCTTTTACCACCGCGTGTTTTTCCCGCGTTACGAATTCTTATTACTCAAATACTGTATATGCGTATTATATGCTGCTTTATTGGGATCAGTAAAGAATATAATATAGAAAATTCCACAACAGTGCTGGTGTATAGTTATTTCCTAGTGCGGTGAGACTATCCCGAGGTTTATTCAGCGGCTCCTCCGGTGGTGAGCGCTACATTTGTTTTTTTATGGAGCAAGGCCCCCCTTGCGGCAGGCATTTCTAGGCACATGCCTATTCTGCCTAATTATAAATCTGGCCGTGTCAGTCAGTGGTTTTAAAGCTGTGGCTCAGATTATAATAGTTCTGAAATAATTCAGGAGCAAACAAGGGGCCACATTACATTCTTAACGCAAAAATCCTCGCGGAAAGTGAAAATCTTTGCGCCAAGCGTTACGTTTTGCGCACGCAAATCACCGTTGGAATTATAATCCTCGCGCGTTTTTTCATCCGCTGATCAATTGCGTTCGCAAACAGGATGCGCCCAAATGCACGCGCAGTACCGTCTCGTGCAGTCTTTTTTCGAGATTCAGCCAATCAGAATTAAGAACCACACCTGTTTCACGTTAACAAATTGCGTCTGCCACTGTCAATCCGAGCATATATGCTGCAGCAATTATACAAGCACACACAACTTCACCCATTGTATTGGTTTGATATAATTTGAAAGGGCCACTGTGCTTGGGTGCATTCCTTTTTATGAGCTTGGATATTTGGGGTTAGCCAGGTTGTTCAAATTTGACATTAGCACCAGCTTTTAGGAGTTGCTAAAATTCTGCGCGCAAAGGCCATGCGGTAATTACCGCAAAATAGATTGTAATACCATACTCGTACCAGCGCACATTCGCATTTGCGCTCACAATGTTAAGTATAGAACGCATGAAGTACAGTAATCTCGCAGGTTCACCCGCGGTAAACGATTGCGCGCGGTTGTTGCGCTGACTATGTAATACGGGATTCGGCGCAAATGGTTTTACCCCATGCGTTAATTATTATTTGCACCAGCACAAACGTTTGCGTGAAGATTGTAATTTAGCCCAAGATTGGCTAGTTTGACCTATAATATACAATTCCCTTTTTTTCTACCTAATTCCCATTTGGTGGTTGTGTGAGTCCTATCCAATAATAAAATAAAATACAAATCTATATCATATAGCATAAAATATAGTGTCATAATAGTTTCTTACAATGTTTTTGGGGAAAGGTTTACTGAGGACGCGTTCTTCTCTATTAACACATAACTGGTGTACAGTATTTATATATGTATGTATGCATGGTTCCAGGAAACACAATGCTTGTTACTTTCTCACACCAGCTGTACGTGCTTCAGTTCTCAACATGTCAATAACTCAGTTTTAAATTGGTAAAATAATCAATATACTTGATAATGCAGAACAGCAAAAATGGGTCTGCAGAGACCAGCATCATTAATTACACAGACACAAGTGGTTTTCACAGACTGACACTTCAATAACACTTTAAAGGAAAAAGAACACCTAAATATGAAAAGGGGTCAAATGATGTCAAAATGTATTCCACCCTGTATAGTATCTCCATTCTCTGTTCTATAAGTCATATAATTCGGTCCTGGATGGATTGTAGATATTATTGTGCAAGCAGCCATATATAGTTTTCTGTCTATGGTCGCGTGGAGTGTTTCAGCTGACAAGCATAATGTACTCCTTAACGATTCTCCTAGTTACTAGTACAGAACAGAATCTCCTGACAGATTCTTGAAATTGATATTCATATGGTTTAACCCCATGAAATAAAGACAAACTACACAAATTATTGAGAGATTATAGTGTAAGAAAATAAATTGGCTTAGTCACTGCTTTGTGTGAACACTGCATCATGAACATCACACTAATTCAGGTTCCCCTAGACATGCGCTAGACAAGAGCTAGACAATAAAAGATTGGAATACAGCCACATCGCCGTGTCTATTTTTAAATCTCACAATATGGCATTACAATTATTTATTGTCGTATACCCCATGTAGAACAAGAGCTAATCATACTATAAAGTCCTGGATCCCTTACTTGAGCCTCCGAGGAGCATTATGGAATTATTATTATTTATTAAGCACCAACGCATTCTGCAAAGGTGCAATGGGTAAAGACAGGATAATTCAACAATACATAAAGGAGGCAGGTCAGTATTCCGCTAACAGATACAGGAGCAAATTATATGAAAGAGATTCCAGCATACCGTGGTATTCTTAGAATGTAGGTTTATTCCATCACTATCAACACGACTTTCGACCTCACATAAGTCTTTGTCAAGTATTAATTACAATTGTTCCCCTCCCTTTAAATAGGATCAGATATCAGAGGTCTATCTATTAGCAATCAATTGAAGACAGCAGTGAACACAAGTGAATTAACCCTTACAGGGTTATTCAGAAAGCGGTGAAAAGCAGGAAAATGACTGGAGAATGGAAAATTCTAGGTCAAAATAGCCAATTTGGAAAGTGAGATGAAAGGGAGAATTTTTCTGGTTTGACTATTTTGACCTAGAATTTTCTCTTCTCCAGTCATTCTCCTACTTTTCACCGCTCTCTGAATAACCCTGTAAATATATATGTTCAGCACCTATGTGACAAATAAGAGTTAAAACCAATAAATACAATGTCTTCCTCATGCCTCTATCAAATTACATTATATTAAACAACACATGGGTATTAATTACATCATTACAAATTACAACTTCTTTATTAATGAAATAAGACAAACGTATGTAAGTTTATGATATTGTCCCACAATTATTGAACCAGAAAGGACTCTATTGGAGATCTGTAAGAACAGATTTCAAAGGTTGCACAATGGTCCAGAATATATTTGCATCTGAAAAAGAATGAAAAACTTATACAGTATGTATACAATCCCATAAAATCTTATAAAAAGGGGGAATAATAGACCTCTTTGCAGGGGCGGACTGACCCATCGGGCACTGCCCGAGGGCCCGTGAGTCAGTAGGGGCCCGGTTTGGGGCGACACAGTGGGCCCCCGCCGGTTTCCCTCTGCCTCTGATCATAGAAATTAACAGGCAGCCAGCGGCACACTGTGAAAATGCAGCCTTGGTGCCTGCGCCGCCCCCTCACGTGACGTGTCATGTGAGGGGCAGCGCCAGTGCACCGTGCCTGCTCCAGTGTTAGACTGGGATGCAGGCACGCTACAG
The DNA here is from genome assembly GCA_009667805.1 of Leptobrachium leishanense. Taxonomy (NCBI): domain Eukaryota; kingdom Metazoa; phylum Chordata; class Amphibia; order Anura; family Megophryidae; genus Leptobrachium; species Leptobrachium leishanense. The sequence goes on along the minus strand of CM019063.1, from coordinate 295,517,409 downwards.
ACGCCACCGCGACATTTTCAGAGTGCGCCGCTGGCTGCCTGTTAATTTCAACTATCAGAAGGAAACCGGGGGGGCCCAATGTGTCTTCCCAAACCGGGCCCTACCGACCCACGTCCCGACAGAGCCGGTGAGCAATGTGGGGGGGCAGGGCAATTTATATTCATGTTTGAGCTGCTGGGGGCAATTAATATCCATGTTTGAGCTACTGGGGGCAAGTCATATCCATGTTTGAGCTACTGGGGCAATTCATATCCATGTTTGAACTGCTGGGGGCAATTTATATCCATGTTTGAGCTGCTGGGGCAATTCATATCCATGTTTGAGCTGCTGAGGGGAATTCATATCCATATTTGAGCTGCTGGGGGCATTTAATATCCATGTTTGAGCTACTGGGGGCAATTCATATCCATGTTTGAGCTACTAGGGGCAATTCATATCCATGTTTGAGCTGCTGGGGCAATTCATATCCATGTTTGAGCTGCTGGGGCAATTCATATCCATGTTTGAGCTACTGGGGGCAATTCATATCCATGTTTGAGCTGCTGGGGGCAATTTATATCCATGTTTGAGCTGCTGGGGCAATATATCCACGTATGAGCTGCTGGGGGCACTTTTTGTGTGATCTCACCTGTACACCAACCCACAAGGGCACGTCAACAAATAAATCATAAATTTGGAATTACATAGTGCCCTCTGACTGTACGTCTGGTTGTACGTCTTGTTTCAGATTTAGGTGGTAGGCTTCCCTAAACAGAAGGGTCTTTAGGGAGCATTTAAATGAAGCCAGATTGGGGGACAGTCTGATATTGCGAGGAAACGCATTCCATAGGGTCGGCGCCGCATGAGAAAAGTCCTGGAGTCTGGCTTTTGAAGAGGTACTGATAGAGGATGTCAGGAGCAGGTCATTGTTGGATCTTAGGGGGACTGGGGTGTATACTGGGGTGTATTTGGTTTTTATTGAGGACAGGTAGTGAGGTGAAGCGTTAGTGAGGGTTTTGTAGGTGAGTAGTCTTTTTTTAAGTTGTGATTTGATGTCAAGAGCAAGAAAATATAGATCAACCAATTTGTCAATCTGAAGAAAAAGAGGGTTTTCTGACAAACTTTTGCAAATAAAAAGGTAGCCCAACCATTAATCAGGTTGGATCCATGTTAATTTTCATATCCGCAGCTTTTGTTTGTTAAGTAACCAATCAAAAAAGCTAGGGTATCCATCAGCACCAAAATAAGTAGCAATATTGACAACTTCTTGGATTTAATTGAGACTGAGCAATTATGTTGTATTGTTTAAGGTTGAGTAGTAAACTTTTGTAGTGGTCATGGCAATATTATCTAGATCAACCTATGCCAAATATCAAAGCTCTATGCTCTGTGATCCAAACTACAAACAGGGTTATTCAGAGAAAGGTGAAACTCTGGAGAACTTCTGGAGAAGTGAAAATTCTAGGTCAAAATAGCCAAACCAGAAGCATTCTCCCATTTATCTCACTTTCCAAATCAGCTATTTTGACCTATAATTTTCACTTCTCCAAAAGTTCTCCAGAGTTTCACCTTTCTCTTAATATCCCTGTATGTCAGTCAGGCACAGGATCCTAACCTTACATTTTAAGACTGGTATATTAAGGTTCCAGGAAACAGACATAATGGATAATTGAGTATTTTAGACTTTGGGAGGCAACTTTTTCCCAAATGCCAGGATATTAAGTAGCAACTCTAAATCAATTGTTAGTCACAGGCTCCAATAACTTTATACAAAGAATAAGGCTGGGGCCACACAGATGTACAGCCATCTCATTGTGCGCACACGAGGTGGCCACACGGGCATCAGAGTGGAAAGACCCTCTACTCTCACGGACGTTCCTTACACTCTTAAATTCGCTCGTGTGACCCCCAGCCTAATTAAACTGATGAGAGCCGAAGGAACATCTGTGAGAGTGGATGTTCCTTCCACTCTGACTTTGGTACGCTCAGTGCTACAAAGCTCGACCCTCCTATGGAGGATCATGCTTTGTAGCCCCGTCGAACGCGCGTCGTAGCTTGTGGCCTGCCCCGTCGAAACGCTGGGAGGTGAGTCAGTAGGCACGCACTTAGTGCGTTCATCTGAACGCAGCCATGCAAGTCAAGTTTTTTTTACAGATTTTTTGCATCATGTCTCGAATATACCTTGACCCCTCAAATTTTTATGTTAGTTTTTTCACAAAAATCTCGCAATACACTCGAGTATCTACAGTAAGCTTGCACTAAAAAGCGCTATTACCAATGCACTAACGGATTTTTTAACCCGTTAGCAATCAGAAGGTGATCTGGTCGTAAGGCTACCTCAATTTACCTGGCACTAAGGCTCACTTATGTGAGTGCTAGCGTTAAGAAGGTAATAGGGACATTTACCTTTTACTTTCATACCCATGATTCCTTTTCCTGTATTGATGTATTTCTTATGTCAGCTTTGCTAATGCCTTCTATTTTGGGTGCATCCGTAGGCATGATACACATATTGGATCATGCAGCAATCACTGATGACCTGAAGTACTGCTCCCCTCCACCTAAATCATTCAACTGGTGCTTTCCAAGCTCGCTAATCAGGTCTGAATCATTTCAGACACATATAGAAATGTGTTGGAATAACTATGTGGCTGTCAACATTGAACACCTAGAGAAAATTAGACTTGTGCACTGATTTTTTTTCGGTTCGATTCGGTTCGGTTCGTTCGTATTTTGTAAATTTTCGTTTCGGCTCGTTTCAGACGATCGCTGTTTCGGTTCGTTTCGTTTTCGTTTCGTTTTTCGTAATTTTTCATAATTTCGGAAATTTTCGTGTTTTTCGGAACGTCTGTTCTCCTCGTTTCAAAGTGTCTATTCGTTTTGACGTAAGCTAATGGTTTTTCGGATCCGATATTTCTGTCGATATGATAATTCTATCGATACGATAGTTCTGCCATTGAGATTTCTCATGTTTTACAAGAAGGATACATTGAGATTTCTCATGTTTTACAAGAAGGATACATTGAGATTTCTCTGGTTTCACAAGAAGAATACATTGAGATTTCTCTGGTTTTCCAGGAAGGATACATTGAGATGGGAATGATACAAAATTACAGAATCAGCGATATAACCAAAAAATACGTTGTCCGAAATTACTGAAATGGAACCGAAATCAGGAATGGAGCCGAAATTACGAATGGAACGAAAATGATTTTCGATTTTACACATTTTTAGTCCATTCGAAAATTCCGAACAAATTTTCGTTCCGTTTCGTAAATGTTTTCGGATCTGCTGTTTTCGGGTCTGAAAATTTTCGTAAAATCGGCCGAATCCGAATGCACGAATCGGGAAATTTCGTGAAGATTCCGAAATTCCGAAACCCGAAACACACATCCCTAGAGAAAATTAACCTGCTTTTGGATGCGGCCAAGGCAGTACTGATGGGCCATATTATAGAATATGTACCACGAAAAAGGAGGGAGGTGAATCAATGGTTATTGGCTGCCCAGTCCGACTTGTTGGACATTTACAGAATACGTTTGGTCAACCTAACTGTTATTCTGCAGAGGCATACAAAGAAAGCAAACAACTATACATAGCAATCATGGATGAAAGGGACAATACTCCTGGTTTCACCAGAAAAATTTATTCTTTTGATGAGGTAATAAACAAAGGAAATTACTATCCACTCTCCTCAAATCACAACATCCCTCGAGCCCTTCTATCACTAAAATACGTACTACCACAAGGGCGGTTTTAACCAAAAGATTAATTAAAGTGTAATATTAATTTCTATTTCTGAGAAAAGTTCTAAAACTTTTTTGAAGCAGAGACTGAAGCTTGGGAGCCACTGGAAAAATTCTTTCTATCAAAGAGAGAAGCGAAACGCTCCAATTCATCCCACAGAAATTAGAAAGGCCATTTCCCAACTTCACCTTCATAAAACCTAAGGTCCAGATGGCTTCCGGCAGAATTTTATAAGATGCTAAATGGATATCTAGTTCCTCACCTAACCACGTTACACAACAATATTATACAAGGTAAAGATCCTCCAGTGTCGTTTAATGAGTCCAGGATTATAGTTCAGCCATCTGGATGTGAAGCATGCGCACCGCTTCCTCTGATTTAATTCTTAGCTGTGACTCAAACAAAGACTTTGACAGAATTTCGTTGTTCTACTTATTGAGATTTTTAAAATATAATTTCTCCTTCTGAATTTACCACAACCAATGGCCTCAATTTCATGACCTTTAAATTAGAGCGAGGAACCTATCCTCTGTCTCCCCTCTTTTTTAACCTAGCCATTGAACAATTGATAAGGGTCTTACTAAAACAGCAAGAATTCGCAACCTGACTAGGCAATAGCCATGCTAGTGCAATGTCTAAAGGATTTTCACGAGGCGTCAGGTTTTAAAATAAATTATGAGAAACCACTGCTGTAGAAGCCTGGTTACAGCCTGCCAGGACTCACAAAGAGGGGGACAGTCAGTTCTCTATTACCTATATATTATGTTATGGTGACTGGGGTATCCTTTTATAGCAGTGTTTCCCAACCCTGGTCCTCAAGTACCCCTAAAAGGCCAGGATTGGCAGTTATCTGAAGCACAATACAGGTGATCTCAATCAGCGATGTATCTTGGCCTAGGCTGACAAGGCCTAGTCCGGCAATTTACAGGGGGTGGCACCCCGCCACTTGATGGGACCCGCAGCCCCGCCGGATCAGAAATCCCATGAGATCTGCCGCCCGCGGCCGCCGGTTTGTGAATACAGCAAGCAAGCGTTTGTATTGCTGAGCTGCAGCACTGGGAGGAAGTGGTCACATGATGTCACTTCCTCCTAGCGTCCACCATGCTGCAGAGCAGACAGGCATGTACTGGCCATCGGGACTACCGGGAGGATCCCGGTGGACTGATGGCTCAGTGGGCCGCCTGGTTTCCTAATCAGCAGGTCTGGATTCGGACTCTCAGAGTCTGAATCCGGACCTTGTCTGACCCCGGCCCCAGCACTGCAGAGTGCCTACCATGTGCATAGCATGTGGCAGGGAAAGGCAGGCTACTAGGCGCCGCCCCCCTCCAGCGTGATTCGCAGGATGAAAGTCATGTGATGTGGACACCGTGTCACGGATCCCTCTGCTATCTGACTAGTGGTCCCTATACGCAGGACACTCTCTACCCTTCCGATCCTTAGGTTGGTCGGCACGACTAGACAGACACAGAATACGACAGGATAGTGTAACCACAAAGAATGACACTAGAACGATACACAGGACCTTAGAATAATTAGCTCTTCCCAAGATCCTAACCAGACAAGAGGTAGTCTGATGTGTGCTTAGGGTGCCACACAGACTGACCTCAATACCAGAATTAGAAGAGTTAATGCCAATGCCAGGGGTCACACACAGAATGGTTCGTTTGCCAATGCCAAGGGTCATACACAGAGTGGTTCGTTTGCCAATGCCAGGGGTCATACACAGAATGGTTCGTTTGCCAATGCCAAGGGTCATACACAGAGTGGTTCGTTTGCCAATGCCAGGGGTCACACACAGAATGGTTCGTTTGCCAATGCCAAGGGTCATACACAGAGTGGTTCGTTTGCCAATGCCAGGGGTCACACACAGAATGGTTCGTTTGCCAATGCCAAGGGTCATACACAGAGTGGTTCGTTTGCCAATGCCAGGGGTCACACACAGAATGGTTCGTTTGCCAATGCCAAGGGTCATACACAGAATAGTAGTAATTGCAAAATATACAAGAGCTCTGCGGGAAGTAACTACCACGTCAGGGCACCGGTGAATAGTGAAACTGGGTTTTAAACTCGGCGGGTCCGCGTCATCACGCCAGTCCCCGCCCCCTGGCGCCCCACGTGAGCGCAGCCGGCTGCGTTATCACTCGGCGCCTGGCCAGCGAGCAGTGAGGAAGTCGCTGCCAGGCGCCCCCTAGATCCAGCGCGGCCCGCGATACCAACGCGGTCCGTGACAGAACCCCCCCTCCACGGGCGGCCACTGGACGACCCCCAGGAGCACGAGGATGGGCCGCGTAGAAGGCCTTCACCAACCGAGGCGCATGGACCTCAGCAGCCGGGAGCCAAGAACGATCCTCCGGCCCGTAGCCCACCCAGTCGACCAAATACTGCAAAGTGCCCCTAGATACCCTGGCATCCAAAATGGCCTGGACTTCAAACTCCTCCTCACCCTCCACTGAGATAGGAGGAGGTGGGATACGGGCCCTGGTGTACCGATTACACAAGAGAGGTTTTAAGAGGCTCACGTGGAACACGTTGTGTATCCGGATATGGGGAGGCAATGCCAACGCATAGGAGACGGGGTTGAGTCGTCGCAAAACCTTGTAGGGGCCTATGAATCTAGGTGCCAACTTCATGGAAGGCACTAGGAGCTTGATATTGCGCGAGGAAAGCCATACCCTGTCCCCAACCTGATACACGGGTGCCTGCCTCCTGTGTCTGTCAGCCTTGGTTTTCTGGATGGCACTACTTTTCTTGAGTGCCTCCTTGACTTTCCCCCAAGTGTCCTTCAAGGACGCCAAATGGTCATCCAAAGCAGGTATCGTGGTATCCGAAAACGTAGTCGGTAACATAGGAGGATCGAAACCATACACGGTGAAGAAAGGGGAATGTCCTGTGGATTCGCTCACCGCGCTGTTCAAAGCATACTCAGCCCATGGTAGCAGGTCTGACCAGTTATCTTGCTGTTCTGAGATAAAGCACCTGAGATACTTTTCTACATTTTGATTTGCACGTTCTGCTGCTCCGTTGGTCTGGGGGTGATAGGCCGAAGAGAAAGACAAGTCTATCCCCACATTCTTACAAAACCCTTTCCAAAATCTGGAGACAAATTGGGTGCCCCTATCGGAGACAATCCCAAGAGGAATACCATGTATGCGGACCACGTGGTTAATGAATATGGGCACCAGTTCGGCTGCCGACGGTAGTTTACGAAGAGGAACATAGTGACCCATCTTGGAGAACCGATCGATGATCGTAAGTATAACTGTGTTCCCTCTAGAATCGGGTAACTCCACTATGAAGTCCATAGCTAAGTGCGACCATGGTCGTTCAGGGATAGGCAGAGGTTGGAGCAAACCAATGGGTGCTGTTTTGGGATCTTTATGTCTTGTGCAAACCTCGCACACGGCTATGTAATCTTTAACATCTCGGCGCAACGTGGGCCACCAAAAGATTTTATTGATGCTGGACACCGTTTTGGTGATTCCCATATGCCCGGACGTTTTATTATCATGATAAAGGTTTAATATTTCTTCTCTTTCACATTCAGGTACAAAGAGTTTCGCGGGAGGTTTCCCTTCAGGGGCCGTGCCCTGCACGGTTTGCAACCTTTTCAACAAAGGAGACGAGACATTAATCGTGGTAGAGGCTATAATTTTCTTGGGGTACAATGGGATGCTGATCTTGGATGTTAAATTCGTAGGACTCATGCTGTCTAGATAAAGCATCTGCTTTAACGTTTCTGGACCCGGGTCTATAGGTCAGTACGTAATTAAAGCTTGAAAGAAACAACGACCATCTCGCTTGTCGGGAATTTAACCGTTTAGCATCTCCAATGTATGTGAGATTTTTATGATCGGTTATGATTAGTATGGGGTCACTAGACCCTTCCAGTAGGTATCTCCATTCTGCCAAGGCTGATATGACTGCTAACAACTCTCTGTTTCCTATGTCATAGTTCCTCTCTGCCGGGGAGAGTTTTCGGGAATAGAAGCCGCATGGATGCAAGGGTTTGTCGGGTGCTTCCCTCTGGGACAAGACTGCACCAAGACCTATTTCGGAGGCGTCAACTTCCACTTGGAATGGCAGAGTCGGATCCGGATGTCTGAGTACCGGGGCCGTAGTAAACGCTTGTTTGAGTGCTTCAAAGGCTTGACTGGCTTGGGGTGTCCATTTCTGATTCCCCACCCCTTTCCTAGTCATGGCCGTGAGGGGAGATACCAAAACCGAAAAATCTTTAATGAATCTCCTATAATAATTAGTGAATCCTAGAAACCTCTGGATGGCTTTAAGTCCTTGGGGTAGAGGCCAGTCTAGGATTGCTGTAAGTTTCTTAGGATCCATCTGGAACCCCTCAGGTGTTATTATGTAGCCAAGGAAATGTACTGTCCTTATGTCAAATAAACATTTCTCTAATTTACAATATAATCCAGCCTCCAACAATTTTTTCAGTACTTTTTTCACGTGGACATGATGGGTTACGATATCAGGCGAGTATATCAGGATGTCATCCAGATATACTATGACAAATACTTGCAGGAATTCTCGTAAGGTATCATTTATGAGGTCTTGAAAAACAGCCGGCGCATTGCATAAGCCAAAAGGCATCACCAGGTACTCATAATGCCCACTTCTTGTATTAAAAGCCGTTTTCCATTCATGTCCCTCTTTAACCCTTACGAGGTTGTAAGCCCCGCGTAAATCAAGTTTGGTATAAATATTGGCCCCCTTTAGGCGATCGAACAGTTCTGTGATAAGTGGTATGGGATAGGCGTTCCTTATGGTTATCCTGTTCAAACCTCTATAATCTATACAAGGCCGCAGGTCTCCCTCTTTTTTCGATACAAAAAAGAAACCTGCCCCTGCTGGGGAAGAGGACCGTCTGATGAAACCTCGCTCCAGGTTCTCCCTTATATACTCCTCCATAACGTCATTTTCTTTTTGGGACAAGGGGTATACATGTCCCCTAGGAGGCATAGTACCAGGGAGTAAATTTATAGCACAGTCGTACGGGCGGTGCGGCGGTAGGACCTCAGTCCTGGACTTAGAGAAGACCTCTTTAAATCCCAAATATTGTTCAGGAACCTCTGTAGACAAAGGAGGGGCTGTGGCAACGTTGAGGCTAGCGATTACGTTGACCCTCCCCAGACAGTGCGATTGACAGCGAGGACTCCAGTATTTTATGTCTCTTTGGACCCAATCAATAACCGGGTTGTGTTCTGCCAACCACGGAAACCCAAGCACGACAGGACAAGAAGGGGACTCAATGATTTGGAAACATATGTTTTCATGGTGCAATACTCCTGTTTTCATGCATACAGAAACAGTGTCGTGGTGATATGGGGGCAGGAAAGAGGGTTCCATCTATAGCCTCCACCATAAGAGGTCTGTCCTTGAGGACCAGAGGTATGAGACATTTAGCAGCAAACTGTTTATCCATAAAATTGCCTGAGGCCCCAGAATCCAAGAAGGCCTCAGTCTTAATGTGAACCTTGTCCCAGGTCAATGATATTGGTACCAGGATCCTGGACTTTTTTTTTTCGTTGTTTACGAAAGAGGCATAAAGAGACCCTATAACCTGGGTATTGGCTGGTCTTTGGCTTGATCTGCCACTCTCACCCCTGCTCCCCCTAGGTCTCTGAGGACATTGAAGGCGGAAGTGGTCTGCCCCGGCGCAATAGAAGCAGAGTCCCTTCTCCCTTCTGTGGGCACTCTCTGCCTCCGATATACCAGTCTTTCCTATCTGCATAGGCTCAACAACAGGTAGATCTGTTTTAACGTTTTCCTGGTTACCGGAAGCAACGGTATTTCTGGACGATAAGGGTAAAGGAGGCAAGAGCCTTCTAGGTCTATCCCTGGGATGTCTCCTTTCCCTAATTTGATCATCCATAGCAATACAGAAGTCGATCAAGTGATCAAGAGTCTCTGGCAATTTTAGAGGAGCCAACTCGAACATAAACGCGTCGTTCAGACCTTCAGTAAAGGCCAAGGTTAGGACATCGTTCGGCCAGAGAACCTCTGAAGTCAAGGTTTTAAATTCTATTGCGTATTCAGAGACCCTCCTATTACCTTGTTTAATGTGAAATAATGACCTCCCCGCATTAGTAGCCCTTCTAGAGGGGTCAAAGGTGCGTTTAAGCTCTGAGGTAAAACCCTCATAATCGTATATGATGGGTTTCTTGTTCTCCCACAAGGGAGTAGCCCACAATAAAGCCTTCTCCGTTAAATGACTAATTAGATAGCCCACCTTAGCTTTATCTGACATACATGATCCGGGGTTGTTCTCGAACAAAATTTCCAGTTGGGTCAGAAAGCCCCGGCATAAGTTTGGTGTTCCATCATAGCGTACGGGTGCTTTCATACTGAGCCTACATCCCTCGGGAGAGGCCGGACTGATCCTAGGCACTACTGGGTCTGGAGGGCTTGCATTTCCAGAACTGGATCGGTTTAACAGGGTTTGCAGGGCAAGAGCAATCTGGTCCATTCTGTGGTCCTGCTCTTCTTGTCTGGCTGCAATACGTGTCAACTGATTAGAGAGGTCTGCGGGATCCATTGGCCCTGACGTAATGTCACGGATCCCTCTGCTATCTGACTAGTGGTCCCTATACGCAGGACACTCTCTACCCTTCCGATCCTTAGGTTGGTCGGCACGACTAGACAGACACAGAATACGACAGGATAGTGTAACCACAAAGAATGACACTAGAACGATACACAGGACCTTAGAATAATTAGCTCTTCCCAAGATCCTAACCAGACAAGAGGTAGTCTGATGTGTGCTTAGGGTGCCACACAGACTGACCTCAATACCAGAATTAGAAGAGTTAATGCCAATGCCAGGGGTCACACACAGAATGGTTCGTTGCCAATGCCAAGGGTCATACACAGAGTGGTTTGTTTGCCAATGCCAGGGGTCACACACAGAATGGTTCGTTTGCCAATGCCAAGGGTCATACACAGAGTGGTTCGTTTGCCAATGCCAGGGGTCACACACAGAATGGTTCGTTTGCCAATGCCAAGGGTCATACACAGAATAGTAGTAATTGCAAAATATACAAGAGCTCTGCGGGAAGTAACTACCACGTCAGGGCACCGGTGAATAGTGAAACTGGGTTTTAAACTCGGCGGGTCCGCGTCATCACGCCAGTCCCCGCCCCCTGGCGCCCCACGTGAGCGCAGCCGGCTGCGTTATCACTCGGCGCCTGGCCAGCGAGCAGCGAGGAAGTCGCTGCCAGGCGCCCCCTAGATCCAGCGCGGCCCGCGATACCAACGCGGTCCGTGACACACCGCCTGTCACATGCAGTTATGCAGAGGAGGCAAATGACGGATGTGTTCACGCGCCGAGTGGGCAGAGGAGCAGGCAGCTCAGTGCTGAGATGGTGAGTATACTCTCAGTCACTCAGCAGCAAGTCCCTTGCCTCCCTGGCTTTTAAGTCTTAAACCAGTAAAATGGCATTGCTGACCTGGAGAGATATTCTGTAAGGGTCACCGTATAACTATTGGCAGGTGGTCTTGGTTGGAGAAATAACAATTAGATTAGGGGGTTATTCACTAAGCCCTGTTTTTCCATGCTGTTGTTACTTTGAACAACACAGCTAGGAAAAACCTGCACAGGCTGGCGAAAGTTCAACGTATGGCAAATCTACCAGCACTGTTCTTAAATAAGAAACATAAACTGAGGCTATTCTCTCACATTGCACATTACAGTGAGTTTTATTGCTGTGGATTCTGTGATACGCTCATACACAGTGCACCTTTCTGTGACTGTTATTGCTGTGGAGCACTGTGATACATTCATACACACTGCACATTACAGTGAGTTTTATTGCTGTGGACCTCTGTGTTACGCTCATACAAACCACGCATTACTGGGAGTTTTATTGTTGTGCAGCTCTGTGATGCACTCATACACACTGTTCATTACTGGGAGTTTTATTGTTGTGCAGCTCTGTGATGCACTCATACACACTGCTCATTACTGTGAGTTTTATTGTTGTGGATTCTATGATACGCACATACACACCACACATTACTGTGAGTTTTATTGCTGTGGATTCTGTGATACGCTCATACACAGTGCACGTTTCTGTGGGTTTCATTGCTGTGGAGCTCTGTGATATGCTCATACACAATGCAGGTTTTTGTGGGTTTTATTGCTGTGCAGCTCTGTGATACGCTCATACACAGACCAGTGCACCTTTCTGTGGGTTTTATTGCTGTGCAGCTCTGTGATACACTCATACAAACCGTACATTTCTGTGGATTTTATTGTTCAACCAATTGGAATGGCTTTGATCCAGTATACTTGACATGCATGGCTGATCTTTGTAAAAATGCTTGAATTTAAACATTTCATAATTTTATTTACCTCAATAGATACATTTGAAATGGTAAACAAAATATACAAGTAGGCACTTGGTGTCCATTTTTAATATAAAGAGTGGAAAAGGCGGAGCTCTAAGAGATAAAGGTGGAGTCTAAATAGGAAGGGCGGGGTTTAACCAGGAGAATGTGTGAACTTGACAGGGAGGGTGTGTCAAATTTAAATTAGGGGGTGCACAAGTTTAGTCAGGCCTAGGGCAGCACAAAACCTAAATACACCACTGATCTCATTTGCTGCTCAGTGATTGCAGGTTTCAGTCTGCATTTCCTGCAAGGTAATCCTTAAAATTTGGCCTGTTAGGGGTATTTGAGGACCAGTGTTGGGAATAATGCTTTAAAGACTTTATTATAATAAATACATTTATTATACAGAAACTATTTAGGCGGGTCCTGTCATATACAGTATACAGTACATTTTTTCCCTTGCAAACCAGACATGTGATGAGGGATTAAAGAGACCTATATTGCTAGATTTGAATATTGCTGTACGTTAGTAGACTGAAATATAAACCTTGTTTTAAGACATAATGGCCAAGAAGATAGCTTTACAGTTCAGAATATATTGCTAAGTGAATAGATCAGTATTTTTTAAACAGAACTGTAAAGCTGTTTAAAAAAAAAAGTGAACTGCAATGTTGGTATTTTTTTTTTTTTTTTTGTGAAAGGATTTTACCAGGAACATTGAGATTTCTCTCGTTTTCAAGTATGTCCTGGGTGGCGAGTATGTACCGTTAGGTGTCTTGCCAAGGACACTTACTGGAGAGGTTGCTTGCTGGGATTGAACCCATGTCTCCACAGGCTCTCTCCATGCAGAGCGGTGACATTACCTCTACTCCACCCAGCCGGTACAACAGCACTTCCACTGTGTGTGTCCATGGTATACATCTATGCATTATAAACAAATGTGAGACGTGATAGACAAGGCCGGCCCAAGCCTCTGTGCTGCCTGGAGCCATGGATGAAATGCTGCCCCCCCAAAAAAAGACAACAACATGTGGTGTGTATGAGCGTATCACAGAGCTCCGCAGCAATAAAACTCCCAGTAATGTGCGATGTGTTTGAGCATATCACAGAGCTCCACAGCTATAAAACTCACAGTAATGTGCAGTGTGTATGAGCGTATCACAGAGCCCACAGCAATAACACTCACAGTAATGTGTAGTGTATAGGAGCGTATCACAGAATCCACAGCTAAAAGCTTCCCAGTAATGTGCAGTATATATGAGCCTATCATAGAATCCACAGCTATAAAATTTGTAAACTTTGCCCCCTCTCCTGCTTACCTTTTCTTTGCAGGGAAGAGGTTGAATAATCCCCGGTGATCCAGTCAAGCGGGGGGGGGGCGGCAGTCCAGTGGCACTGCATACCCTGTAGTCCCTCTGAAAGCAATCTGTGTGCAGACCATGACCCACGCTGGAGTCTGGACTCGAGCACCGGTGATCGCTGATGACCTGTCATCTGACCACCGGCACTCTCTGGCACAGTCAGTAAGCGCCGGTGGTCAGGTGACAGATCATCAGCGATTGTCGCCAGCGCTCAAGTGCAGACTCCAACGTGGGTCGTGGTCTGCACACAGATCGCTTTCAGAGCCCACATGGGATCTGCCACCGGGACCCAAATTCTTGCCGCCGTCCCGGACCCAGGCAGGGATTGGCAAGGTGTCCACCTGGGTCGAGGCCGGTGACAAGAATTTGCCACCCCAAGGGATTTGCCACTTGGAGCCCTTGCTCCTAATGGCACCATGGTCGGGCCAGCCCTGGTGATAAGACTCTCAAAAGTCGCAAAAAAAGCTGGGACCACCTAACAGAGTTGCAATCTACTCCCTCACCTTTATAAGAATCCACATGCCATTTCTTCTCCTACTGTGAGAAAGCCAATGAACACCTATGTTCCTGGGATCAGCATTTGAATATATCTAACACAAATATAACACTGCAACCATCTGTGTGTATTTAACAGAATTGTTCAATGTATATTGCACTGAAATCCCCTGAGTAATCATAACAGAATTCAATGCATATTATACTATAACAGAATTGATGAATGTATATTGTACTGAAACCCCCTAAGTATCTAAAGGGATATTACACTGAAACCCTCTATGTGTATTCTAAAAAATAATGATTACTGCACCAGTGTAAATGCGTTATTGCACCAATGTAAAATCGCTATTACAAGGAGGATATAAAGTCCTCAGGACATTAGTCAGCCACTTTTAGTGTGCCCTACCAACATGGCCGCCGGAATTGCCATATTAGGACTGCTCTACAAACATGGCCGCCGAAATTGAAACTGGAATCACTGAAACAGGAAGTGCCCCACCTAAGATGGCCGCCAAACAGGAAGTGACATGGCGTGACCAATCAGGCAGCTGGAAAACATTACCACTCCCCCAAGATGGCGGCGCCCACAGTTTTTTGGCAGCTTTCAGGCCAAAACAGGAAGTAAAATCCTTTATAAGACCTGTCCATATACACCAACTCATCCATGACTGATGAAGCCGCCACCTGAGCGGTGAAACGCGTTTTAAAGGACACCATTTATTTTAATTTGTTTTATATCTCCACCAAGCCCATTTTATTGTTTTTTTATACTTATGTGAATAAAATCCACTTCTTTATTGGCCATCCCTGCTTCCGGTTTTGCTTTCAACCAAGGCACCATACAAAGAATCCTAGCACCCCCAGAAGGGAAGTCCTGGATCTGCTGGGCCCTGGGACCGATCACCACAGGAACAGAGGAGTAAGCACCAAAAGAAGAGTGGTTTCACAGACCAGCCGCTTGCAGCACGAGGAATAAACCTGCGTAAGTGTGCATCCATCATTCAGACTAATAATACGCAGTGCTTGGCACAATTCTAATCACACTCTCCTGTTCTCTCGAAAGTACAAGAGAGATAGAGAAGTGCCGCAGATCGGAAAGAACTTTTATTTATTACACATTTTTTCAATTGAAAGACTTTTTGAAATACGGACACTAGGTGGCGATATACCACCAATACTGCATTACAAAGGATCTTTTATATCAATCAGACCATATATGCAATGCTGTTTTTAAATTTTATATGATATATGTATGCTTACATCTTTGCTTATGCAATTTTGTGTGAATGTATGCAATTTTGTGTGAATATATGTACATATAGACTCAACCTTTGAGCAATACGCCACCTAGAGAGAAAAGACCTCTCCTCCCACTCTTTTTCATTAGGTACAGGTTTGCGCTCTGGAGTGTGTCTCTCTTCGAACAATGAGGCTGCCTACACAATCGCGAACAAGGAAACAAGAGCAAGTCACCAAAAACATAAACTGAACATTCTATATGACCATAAAAGTGAATTTAACATAAAAATAGCATGAGTACTTATGGTTTCGTGGATGTGAAAACATGATTGCAGTCACCAAAATTTTATGGCTAATGTTAGGCTGCATATTAACCCACGGCCACTGTGGACATTTTTTCAAGTCAGCTACATCCTTTAAAGTTCATCCTTCAGCATCTATGGATGTCTTCCATCATGGCAATAATGACCATTAGAGAATCCTTATACATGAATCCATAGGGACTTTGAGGAGCTCATGTCTCTGCTTTTTGAGACCATAATCCTCATCTCTTAATATGCAACACAGTATAATTTAGTCTTCTGTGAAAAATTAATACAAGGACACACATGGCAAGTAAGGACAAAAGTTAGAAGGAATGGTAAAATACATTTGCATCTCCCTCTATGTCAACTATATGATTTGATGTCATTAGGTCATAAAGTAGAAGTATATGACCTTTATTCTCTCACCTTGTATCCCATAGATGATGTATGAAGTAAATGATCTCAACCAATGCAATCTACAAATATGCGCAGGGCCTGTGATCAAGGAAAAATACTGAGCAGGATTCTCAGCATTCTCAGCATTCAATGTGGAGAAAATATGTATATCCCTAGTCCCCAGGGTAAAAATTAAAGATAAAAAGTCCTTGAACTCTATGTCATAAAAGGTAAGGCCTCTGCAAAAGTGATGTTAGAAATTCCTTTTTAGGGGTCAAAATAATTAGTGTCTGTCTAATGACAGTGTTGAATGTAATATTAATATCACTGACAGTATCTGCCATCATATACAATATTCATTTCAATCTATCACTTCAGTATTGAATGCAATATTTATTACATTATGCAGCATTAAATGTAATATTAATGTAATGCCAACATTACAATGGTCATGGAATATCAATGTCACAATAACAGAGAAATACTGTACATAGTGTTACATGTCATTTAAATGTCCTGTAATATGTCTGTTTTAATAAATGTCATAATGTAACACTAAGCACCTTGGCATGTCACTTCACAAGTATCATATAAAATCGGTTACAATTTCTTGCTAGGCCAGATTTTTAAATATTGTAGAAATACAAACAATGTATATCAGGATATTCAGTAACAAACACATAAAACATTGTGCTAATGTAAATTTGTGTTGCTCCCCGCTCCTGCCCCTGTATGAATTCAATTTGTAAACACCTGCACACCTGAAATAAAATGGATCTCTAAATTTGGAAAAAATTAAGCAATGAGATACCTGGTTTTTTAAATTCCTTTTTAGGAATTTCTTAGTTTCTTCCTCTATAGCTAACCGCCCTTTGAATCACTTAAAAAATGCTGCCGTTTCCCCCCATTCGCTATGAACTGCTTTCCTAAGCCCAGGCCTTGTTCTCCTATAGCAGAACACCTCTATACATACATACATCTCTGACATAGTTACAGCGATCACAATGCCACGAACGGCTTATAAAATCGAAGAATTCTAGAGCAAGATGGAAGGCTCTGTTTCAATATAGCACAAAATTTTGACTTAAATGCCGGGTAAGTGTGTTTTATCACTACCATGGGGTTACAAACACACTGAAACTTGCGCTCACATCAGGATTGATCCTCCAATTATAATTCAACTGTTTTTCTCTATCAGAACATACGGCTGTCCACTGATCTGAACTGAAGCTCTCTTCCCCGGACCATTTATTGTCATGTTGTTTTGTCACTATATTACCTCTTTAAAGGCTCTGCATGCATTTCTGTAATGTATACATGGATTTATACTTTCTTTTTCATCATCTCTTTATATCACGCTTATGATGGTCAGGTCAATTATTAATTCTCTTAGGTTCGTGTTTTACTACCAAAACCAAGCATGTAAAATATGGATGTTGACTAATCCTGACATCAGGTGCAAGTGCCAAACAACTCAGAATAAACTGGCTATAATCTGTTTTCAAACGTTTATGTTTTGCATGTGATGACAATCTTTTCCGTGAACTAGAATTGAGATGCCAGAGATCATTTAGTATAGCGACAAATATTAAAAGTTCTAAGAATCTGAGCTTTGATTCTCAGGAACTGAAAGAAGCACTGGCAATTCTTGTCCTTTCTTGAGGTCTGCATCTCATGGCCACCGCTAGAATTTAGAATATGTAAAGTCGCCAAGAAAAAAACGTAAAGTACTTTACAAGGAGTAAGTAAAATAGCTAAGAATAGCTTCAAACATTGGCAGTATCGTTGTTTGAAGTGAAATGTGACATACTTTATTCAAACAAGGGTACTATCACTAACACAGGTTCACACTTCAAACTTCACTGCAAATGTCAGTGCTAATTGCGTGCACTACAGCAGACGTGCTGAAAGCCTCCCCATTGCAACGCTACAACGTGTGTTTCACTGGGCTGCAAAACGCGATCCTTCATAGGAGGATCGCACTCTGCAGCGCTGTGCGTACTAACTGCGCTCAGCGAGGTGGCGGCACAGGCATCAAAGTGGAAGGAACGTCCACTCTTACAGATATTCCTTCCGCTCTGAAAAATTACCTCGGCCTAAACCTTGTTCCTGTTGTCTTGAATTAGTTTTTACTTTTTTTACACACACTTTGGGCTCTATTCCGTGTCTGCTGATAAAAGGAAGATGGTAAAGAAAAAACTGGCACAAACTGATTTCCCTTACCAGCTCCCTTTAAGTGTACCTTTTTTGACCAAGCTGCTGTATTAGCAGATGACCTCAAATAATATGAAAGAGTGTGCCACCACTGGTATGGGCTCCAGGAGTCCATAGGAATTTTTGGAGCCCAGCGTGGCCTTTTCGTGAGCTTTGTGTGAGTCTGCACTAATAGGATGACAAAGGAGAAGCGAGGAAGCACAGAGGGAAGCTTGAAATTTTTTATGCATTACAGCTCTAACCACTAATTTAAAGGGACATGCATGCTTTGTTAATGTGGCTTTAGAAACATGCAATGCCTTTTGAATGAGACTGTAGTCTTATTCAGTAGACATTAAAAGCAAGTAAATATGATATTTTTTCATGTTTACCTACTTTTCTTTCTTGACATTTTCCACACCCACTGCAGGAGGCACACAAATCTAACCAATCACTGTGCATTCTGTGGAACGCCTAAAAACGCACTGAGCATGTGCCACTGAGTTGTTCCTCCTCCCTCCTGCACCGTGAGCTGAGGGGAGGGAGCGAGCTTAGTGCCATTCCAATCTGTTACACTTTCACCCCCAGCTACTGCAGAGACAGGGAAGGAAAGAAAATCAATACACACAGGGAGAAAAAGAGACAACAAACGACAGCAAAATATGGCACAGAGAGAGACAGCAAGAAAAGGTTCAGAGAGAGACAGCAAGATAAATCAGAAAGACAGCAAGAAAAGGTTCAGAGAGAGACAGCAAGATAAATCAGAAAGACAGCAAGAAAAGGTAAACGTAGAGAGACAGCAAGGAAAAGCAGAAAGAGACATCAAGAAAAGGTACAGAAAGAGAGACAAGAGGGCCAGAAAGAAAAAAGCAGAGAACGCAATAAAGGTGCAGAGAGAGTGCAAGAAAAGGTACAGCGAGAGCCCAAAAAAAGCGCAGCAAGAAAGAGCACTAGAAATGGCACCAAGAGCGCAATAGAGAAACAGCGAGGCAGAGCATGCACGTGAAACAGCATGAGAGAGCGCGTAAGAGAAACATCGAGAGTGTGCGCATTGTTGGTTATGTATGAAAGAGGCACTGGAGTCTTGTGAATCTGCAGTAGAGAACTTTACTTTGTGCATATAGCAATAAAACAACTTATAACAGATTAGTCACTGGATATATATCAGGATGCTTCATCATCACACAGCTAGAAAGGAAGAAGGAAGTAAAGCAGAGACAATAGAGACTTATTTCCTGTGAACATATACCAACGAGTTTAGAACACATTTAACCTGTACTAACAGCGCCACCTGCAGTCCATAGTATAATATATGCTGTTGTATCTCCAACACCCCTTCTCAACAGCATGTGCATAATCATACAACATTCAGCTTCTTTTGAAGAAAACAATAACGTTCCTTTGGCAATGGTTTGGTGAGTGCATCTGCAGTCATCTCTTCTGATGGGCAATACTGAATATCGATAAGTCCTTGCTCTTGTGTGTCCCTGAGCAGATGATATTTTACGTCTATGTGCTTGGTTCTAGGGTTGATCCTTTCTGATTGTGTCAACTTTATACATCCCTGGTTGTCTTCAAAGATGGGTATCGGTTTAGACATATCCAGTCCCATGTCTAATAGAAGTTGACGAATCCATATTGCTTCTTGACATGCATGTGCTGCTGCTATGTATTCTGCTTCAGTTGAAGAGAGTGCAACAGTCGCTTGTTTTCGACTAGACCAGCTGATGGTTCCTTCTCCGTACTGGAAGATGTAACCAGTAGTAGATTTGCGGTCTGTGATATCTCCGGCCCAGTCAGCATCTACATATCCAATTAAGTTTGCATTGGGTGTTGCTGGCAGTCGCAGTTTCATATGAATTGTTCCTTTTAGATACTGTATCACCCTTTTTACGGCATTCCAATCACATTGACAGGGTGTTGAAACTTTTCTACAGAGTATACTCAATGCTGCGGCAATGTCTGGTCTTGTCACAGTTGCAATGTATAACAATTTTCCAATTGCTTTGCGGTACTTCTCATTGTTAGGTAACAAGTTTTCCATTCCATTGTCTTTCTGATAAGCTGGTTCCATAGGCGTTTTCACCTCTTTTGCATCTTGCATGTGAAACTCTGCTAGAATATCTGTAATTTTCTGACTTTGGTGAAGAAGATAACTTCCGTCTTCTTCTTTCTCGATTTGGATTCCTAAATAGTGAGCAATGTTCCCAAGCTCTTTAATCTCAAAGTTTTGTTTCAATGTGCTAGTTATTTGATCATAATCCCCTTCTTGTTCAAAACAAATTATGATGTCATCAACATAAATTAGTAGGTAGATCCATTTGTTGTCTTGATTCTTTGAATACAGGCATGGATCAGCGTTACTTCTTGAAAATCCTTCTGTTGTGAGTACTTCGTTCACTTTTTCATTCCACATTCTTGCTGCTTTTGAGACCATAGATGCTCTTTTGCAGTTTACACACAAGGTTCTGTCCTGTATTAAACCCTGGTGGCTGCTCCATGTAGAGTTCCTCTTTGATATCTCCATATAGAAAAGCTGTTTTGACATCCAGGTGCTTGACTTGCATTTGTTTTTCAGCTGCAATGCTGAGGAATGTTCTAATGGTTGTGTGCTTTACCACTGGAGCAAATGTTTCATCATAATCTTCTCCATATTTCTGGGAATATCCCTTGGCGACTACTCTTGCCTTGTATCTGTGAATGTTTCCTTCTGCGTCGTACTTCACTTTAAAAATCCATTTACTTCCTATAGTTTTGTGACCGGGAGGGAGCTCTGTGAGAGTCCAGGTTTCATTTTTCTGAAGTGATTTTAGTTCTTCTTCAGCCGCCTTTCTCCACTGATTGGCTTCCCCTTTTGGTAGTTTATCTATGTCTTCCCAAGATGTTGGTTCAAATGTCTCATGTGTCTTAACAGTGTATGACAGCTTGCGCGGTGGGATCCCTTTTGTTGTCCGAGTAGATCTTCTGATTTCTGGTTGTTCTGTCGGTTCTACTGGATTGTGAACAGTTAAGTCATCAATTGTGAGTTCCACTTCTTGGTCTGACTCCTGCACAGTTTCCTTTTGGTCAGCATCTCTTGCTATTTCAATCGGCACCTTTTCTTCGTGTTTTTCGGGAGTCATTATTTCTGATGTTTGGCTTTCATCAAAATAAACACTGCGGCTTACTGTGACCTTGTTGGTCTTTGGATTAAGGATTCTGTATCCCTTACTTTGTTCACTGTAGCCTATTAGAATGCCTCCTACGGCTCTGTTCTCCCACTTGGAGCGTTTTTCACTTGGAATGTAAACGTATGCTTTGCAACCAAACACTCTAATATGACCTATACTAGGTTTTGATCTGTTCCACATTTCATAAGGGGTACTTTCAATAGCTTTAGATGGTAGTCTGTTCTGTAGATATGTTGCAGTCATTATTGCTTCTCCCCAGTACTTGTTGTGTAGGTTGGCATCTGAAAGCATGCATCTGGCCATTTCTACAAGAGTGCGATTTTTTTCTTTCAGCTACACCGTTTTGTTCTGGAGTGTACGGTACGTTGTCTGGTGTATGATACCATGTTTCTTTAGATATGATTCCACTTCTTTACCCATATATTCCCCTCCATTGTCCGTGCGTATTATTCCGGGTTTCCTTTGAAATTTGTTGCTAGTCATCGCTACAAATTCTTGAAGTTTATCAGTCTCACTTTCTTGTGTTTCATCAGATATGTCGTTGTGTACCTGGAATAGTCATCAATGAAGGTTATTAAATATTTGTTGCCGCTGGGTGTCGGGGTTTTCATTGGTCCACACACGTCACTGTGTATAAGTTCCATGGGTTTAGTGGTTTTTCTTTGACTGGCTTGTGGAAGTGGTGTACGTGTGGCCTTTGCTTTGATGCAACACGTGCACTTCATCAACTTTGGACAAGGTATCATTATCATGTCTTCTGATAATTCTCTCTTAGAAAGTTCCTTTATAGCTTCTGAGTTTCGATGCCCCAATCGTCTGTGCCATAGATGGATGCACTTGTCATGTGGATTATGAGTGACTGTTTTGACTTGAACACGTTCAGTGACGATTTTGTATAGGTGTTCATTCAACCTTCCTTTTGCAACGATTTCTTTTCTGTTTCGAATTGTGCATTCATTACCTCGGAATTGTACTGTAAGTCCATTGTTAGCAAGGTTTTTTTACTGATAGGAGGCTTCCTTCTAGACTTGGAACATACAGAACGTTCTTTACAAGGATGCTTCGGTTACCTCCTGATGGTGTGATGCAGTTCAGAAATCCTTGACCTTTACCTTCTGATGTAATACTTTTCCCATTTGCTAGGAAGACTTTGTCTTTTGTATTAAAATTAATTTCTGTGAAGAAGGTCTCATCACTGGTCATGTGACTTGTTGCTCCTGAGTCAATGTACCATCCATGCGGGGTAGTATTCTGAGTTACTTTAAAACTTGCACTCCACGCTGTGTCTTTGCTTTCCTGTGTGGCTGCTTTAGCTCTTTCTTTTGTGAATGTCTCTCTCCTTCGCTGTTCTGCTTTCCAGATTGAACAATTATATTTCAAATGACCTGTCCTTTTGCAGCGAAAACACACTCTGGTCTCTTTGTTTTATTTTGTGTTTTCATTCACCTTTAGAGCTACTTCTGTTTTGTCATTCTCTTCACCACGTATATTTTCCTTCTTTCTGTTGTATTCATCAATTAATTTCCCTTTAGCATATTCCAGTGTTAGTTCTTCCTCTGGTCTGGTTTCTAGAGCGTTTATCAGGGCACTATATGATTCTGGAAGGCTGCATAATAGTAATGCCACTACATGATTGTCTTTTATTTCTTCTCCAATTGCACGTAATTGCTCCACAATTCCAGCATAGCGTTCACATGTTCACACATTTCCTGGCCTTTTTCCAGCCTCATCTTATACAGTTTACGTAGCAGATATAGTTTACTGTTTAAGTTTGAACGCTCGTGCAGTTTCTGTAGCGCAGTCCACATACCTTTAGCTGTGTTTTCTTTTCTTATATGGATTAGTTGATCATCCTCCACTAACAGGCTTATAACTGCTTTTGCTTGCCTGTTTCTTTTGTCCCATTCTTCTGGGTTGTCAGTGGGTCTGATTGTATCCAGCACCTGCCACAGATCATCTTTGGATAACAGCATTTCCAGCTTAAACTTCCACAGCTGATAATTGGTATTGTTTAGCTTTGCTATTGCATATTTCACATCTGAGCCACTTGCCATCTTTCAGTATATTGGATGCAGCTCCTTTCCTCACACACAGCAGGTATTTGGATGATAGCTGCAGCACTTACTGATTTGTAGTTTCGTTTTCAGTGTCTGGGCCCATAACCTGTTGGTTATGTATGAAAGAGGCACTGGAGTCTTGTGAATCTGCAGTGGAGAACTTTACTTTGTGCATATAGCAATAAAACAACTTATAACAGATTAGTCACTGGATATATATCAGGATGCTTCATCATCACACAGCTAGAAAGGAAGAAGGAAGTAAAGCAGAGACAATAGAGACTTATTTCCTGTGAACATATACCAACGAGTTTAGAACACATTTAACCTGTACTAACAGCGCCACCTGCAGTCCATAGTATAATATATGCTGTTGTATCTCCAACACGCATAAGAGACAGACAGCAGAAAAAAGAGTGTGATAATGAGTGACCGTGTGAGGGAGTTTGAGTGAGACAGTGAGTATGTAAACCATGAAAGAGCACAAGTGAGCGTGTCAGTGGGTGAGTGAGCATGAGTGTGTGAGCGAGTCAGCTGGTGAGAGAGTTTTGCTTTCACAGTTGCACAAAACAGTTTCCCCAGCCTGAGGTCCTGAGTGTGCACAGCTTGTGCTAGTTTATGTGAAGCTTTGATGGGTGGAGTAGTGGGTGGGGAATATTCAGGAAGTAGGAGCTGAAGAAACACCCTTAGCTGAGGGGTGTGGCCAGAGAAGATGAAATGACCAAGCAAGAAAATAAAAAAAAACATATTCTTAAAACTTTTATTGATTACCATTGTTTACCTGTCAATTTATAAAAATAAAAATAAAATTCTAGCCATGCATGTCCCACTAATGGCAAGTGTGGAATAGGGACTTTTATTTGAAGCACTTCTAAAAAAAACTTTGAAGCTATACAAAATGATAAAAACATTGATGATGATGATTATTAATATTAACCATAAAATAGAGTAGTATGACATATATGAGAAAATGTATTAAAAAGCACAATAATAAAAGAAGAAAAGTAACAGTTTTTGTTAGTGCTCACTGATCTTGTGTATAACGCTTTTTATCTCTGATGCGGATAAATATATACAGGGTAATTCAAAGAGAATCGAAACGTCACTGCACGTTCGGTGACTTTTCGTTCTCTTCAATTAGATTTGTTTTGCCGATCCCATTTCGGCAACCCTGCAGTGTTTTCAGCAAGCACCACAGGGTCCCCGAATTGCAGTAAAAGGCAGCCGCAAACCAAACGAAAACTAACCACAAAAGCAGGCGAATGCACGCCAAAAACCTGCAAAAACATCTGGATTCAACCCGCCGAAAACGCCGGAAAAACCCGAGCAGGAGCCAATCACACGCAGCGAAGCCGCCGGGAAAAGCCAACACCGCAGACGAGTGGAGTGAATAAATTAGGAAAACAGTTTGCTTGAATGTTTGAAAAGTGAAACGCTGTTTGCAAAGAAACTACTGAGCGAAAATGTCTGAAATTTGCATATGAGATCCAGGGAATGATAATAAAGAGGGCTGTTACAGAAAAAATAAGTAAACTTAAAAAAAATAAAAAAAATCAGACTTTTTTAAAAAAAATAAAAACCAGAAAAATGCTTAAAATATCCTTAAAAAATCTATACATAAAGAGACTTTTTACTGCAGAATTTTATAATGAACGGTTTATTAGATATTGAATTAAAACGGGAATATTTTTAACATTGAAGCCTATGGGATTCGCCTGAATAAATCTGCCGAATGAAATCACCGAATGGCAGGGCATTTCGGGAACCTTTCACTGCTGGTTTGTGTTCTCTGAATAGCCGAAGCAGTGCTTTTTTATGGGGTTTTCACTGCCCTCGAACAGGCACCATATGTGCAGGCAATTCGCCAGGATTTGGCGAATTGCCTGCTCTCTGGATAGCCAAATGGCCAAGAAAGGTAACCGAACACTGATTTTCAGCGTTTGGTTACCTTTCTCCAGCCATTCGGATCTCTTTGAATTACCCTGATAGTGTTTTGGAAACATTTACAAGATATGAATATATGATCTATACAGCTAATCATTTTAACAAGGAACCATAGCACCGCACAAAAATATCACTCAAGCTTCTATGCCAAGTGAGACAGATTGGCAAATAGAAAATACATTGGTTATTGGCTACTTCTATTATCTTTGTGTTTGATCTCTGATTGACATGCTGAAGTATTGCTTGCCAAGAGATTAACTGTTGCTTCCAGTTGGCAACAATATGTATTGTTTCTCCCATGCTTATATGCATAACACATTGTGTTCATCTTATTTAAAAAGAAATTAGCATTACATCCATCTGAAAATGAACTCCTTCCCTCCCAATGTCTTGTAAACACAGGATATGTTTTTTGTGTGAAATAATAATAATAATAATAAGCTTTTATGTACCTGACTTACCTTTCCTTAGTTTCTGAGCATCTTAATACATAGGTATTCTAAATTCCCGTCCCATTCTTTCATATGTTCCATATGACTTGGTATCTTATGGTATAGTGCTGGCTTTTAGCCAGTGAAGATAAATTACCGTCATACATAATATCCTATGTAGTATAGATAACTGGTTTTAATTATGTAACTGTACTTGGTGTATATGGTCATATGGTCTCATAAAAAAAATTCTATTACATTATAGAAATGTAACAGATACTGCATTGCTAAAAGGCTAAGCACCATTTTTTGGCATTTTATAGTGGCCTACTTCTACTATACCAATTGCATGGAAGAAAAATTGTATTTTCTTGTCTATACTAAAATTTCATGCCTTGATGGACAAACTGCATAACTCCTTCAACATTTCTATCTTCTCAGGCATATGTATTGTTTAGGAAATAAACAAACAGCATATACTTACATAATTCTGTTTTTTCGAAGCCACTGAACAGTATTCTAACACGTAAATGCTATTTTTGATGTGCAAGTTCATCTTCTATTTTTTTAAGCTTTTTCTAAATTAAAATAATACTGTAATTGAATGGGCATGGGCAAGCAAAAGGTTTTTTTCCCCTTCCCAATATTCTCAATAAATAAATCTTAAATAATTTCCACCAAATGCAATAATTTTCTCTCATTACTAACTCTAAGGAAATCTAGGCTTTTTGTTATATACATTATATATATATAATAAACACACTATATATATATATATATAATCTATATCATCGAGGACCTTTAATAAGGTACATGTAATGATTTTAATCCTTTACTTATTAAAATTTTCATTAATTGAATAGTAAGATGTGATGTTAACTCTTCATCATCTATAGCACGCTGAAAAATGTCTATCTATATCTCTGTGTAATTTCGTGGATCCACATTAAGTAGACCGTGAATTGCAGATTTCGTACAGAATGCAGCACTTATCTACATAATTATATAAATACGGATTAATTCTATCATGTCTCTTCCCTTGCATATTTGATTAGGAGTGAAGATATTCTATTCCTAAAGGAAATCTGCCATTTTATATTGTTATCGATAAAACAAAGATCTAATTTTTAATAATGTCTTAATATTTTGTTATATCTTATATATCTTCTTATTATTTTCATAACGCACGTGTACATGTTAAGAGGATACTTACAGGGTTATTCAAAGCGAGTCGAAAAGTCACCGCACATTCGGTGACTTTTCGTTCTCAATTCGGGGCGAATTGGCGATCCCATTTCGGCGACCCTGTGGTGTATTCAGCAAGCACCGCAGGGCCATCGTAGTGCAGGGAAAAGCTGCCGCAAACCCGCCGAACACTCACCGCAAAACCCGGCGAACGCACACCAAAACCCTCAAAAACATCTGGATTAAGCTCGCCGAACACGCTGGAGAAACCCGAGCAGCCGCCGATCACAGCGCAGAGCAGCCGCCGGAAAAAGCCGACACCGCAGACGAATGGAGCGAAAAAAAAACCCAATACGCTTGAATGTTAGAAAAGTGAAACGCTGTTTGCAAAGAAACTACAGAACAAAAATGTCTGAAATTTACGTAAGGTCCAATGAATGATAATAAAAAAGGCTGTTACAGAAAAAAGAAAGAACGATTTAACCACTTGAATGCTAAGGACGCGCTCAGCGCGTCCTCAGCATTCCCGCTGGTATGCGGAGGACGCGCTGAGCGCGTCCTCGCATTGGGGTCAGCGTTCGGCCGGGTTCCGGCCGATCGCTGGCCCCTCCGGTGCGGGCTGACATCCTGGATGTCAGCCCGGCATCCGGAGCAGTGGCCGCCATTATTATGTGTCATCGCGCCCCCGCGATGACACATAATTCAGGCGCCCCCCCCGCATGTGCGGAGGAGGCGCCTGAAAGGGAGGGGGGGAGGTCCTTCGGACCTCTCTCCCTCCCGATCGGCGGCACACAGGGGCTTAACCCAGGCATCATTTGGAAGGGCACAGCCTGCCCTTCCAAATGATGCCTGGCATTAACCCCTGGGGAGCTGGATCGCAAATCGGCGCTGAAAAGCGCCGATTTGCGATCCTTCCCGGGAGCTGGCCGACATCTTGGATGTCGGCCAAGCTTCCGGGAACTCCCCCAGAGGACTGGCGTCATCGTGCGCAGCACGATGACGCCAGTCCTAGCATTAACCCCTAACTGCCACGAAGTGTGGAGATAGGGAGTTCCAATGAACTCCCTATCTCCCGATCCGTGGCAGTTAGGGGTTAAATTTTGATATCGTTGGATCGGCCAGAGCATGGCCGTTCCAACGATACCAAACATGAAAGTAAAAAATTGTAAAAAAAAAAAAAAAAGAAAAATAAAAATAAAAAAAAATTAAAAAATAAAAAAAAATAAACACTTTTTTTTTTTTTTTTTTTGTTTTGTTAATGCAGCAATATTGTTCCCATTTCAATTATAATGTGAACAATGATGCTGCATTAACGATTTTTGTATGCGGTGCGTTTGTTAAAAATGGTGTCATTTTCCCCAAAAAAAAATGTAACGAGACCCCATCTCTAATTTTTTTAACAAGCGCACCCCATACAAAATATAACCGCAATTGCTCGCATGTTAAAATGTGGAAAAAAACACTTTACACGCTGTAAATTATTGAAAATACATATTTTATTGCATTTTTTGTTATAATATACAAACATGACATAACGTATACATATAATAATGACATATTATGAATCTACCGAGTCTGACGGAAAGAACGATATATAATATGTCTGGGTCATATACTAAAATAAGCCTTCAAAACAGGTTTAAACATGATGCGCAAAACAGGTAAAAAATGACCTCAGCACAGGGGCGGGAAAAGCCTCAGCAGCGAAAGGGTTAAAAGACAAACAGATAAAAATTTCGCAAAAAATCTTGAAAAATGCCTAAAAGATCCTAAAAAATCTATAAATAAAGAGACTTTTTACTGCAGAATATTATAATCAACGGTTTATTAGATATTGGATTAAAACGGGAACATTTTTAACATTGAAGCCTATGGGATTCGCCTGAATAAACCTGCCGAATGAAACCACCAAACAGCAGGGCAATTCTGCAACTTTTCACTGCTGGTTTTTGTTCTTTGAATAGACGAAGCATTGCTTCTCTATGGGGATTTCACTGCCCTCGAACAGGCACCGTATGTGCAGGCAATTCGCCAACATTTGGCGAACTGCCTGCTCTCTGGATAGCCGAATGTAACCGTATGCTGAATTTCACTGTTCGGTTACCTTTCGGCCACAATTCGGATCTCTTTGAATAACCCTGATAGAGTTAAAACAGGAGGGGGTAAACATTAACCCCTCCTTATCCTCTCTGATCCCCCCTCCCGATTTAATCCATTCTTCTTCTTTAAAACCTCACCTGAATCCAGCACTGGTTTCCATCTGATATATGCAGGATAAGATATATTTTCAGCTAGCATGTCATGTAACTGCAGTAGGGTCTGGGTGCTCCAGCCAATCCAGTGGCTCTCAGTCCAGGAAGGATTGGATACCACTGGATAAGGCTAGCTCTCAAAAGTTTCCAAGTCCAGGAAACCTGAGCTGAGGGCTCCCTGATCTGAGATTCTGGTCAGGACTAAACCCCTGGCTTTGGATGTCTGAATCCTGAGTGGGTAGAGGGAGCAGGGAGCTCAGGGCTGTGTGACCACTTTGAGAAGCTTGAGCAGTCACACTGTAAAGTATCACCAGTCTTAACCTTGCACAGGTGGAGTTGCAATATTTCAGTCCTTTTAAATGAAAGACAGCCTCATTGTTCATCCAAATTGTGTTATACAATGTGTGTTTTTATTGTTATAAAGGTGTTCAGACATAAAGAGAAATAGGTACTTGGACCCATGATTCAAGTGCTGATGAGAGAGACATGAAATTTCTATTCTTACCCATCATACTAAGAACAATGTTCAGTATCTATTAGACATGTGCACAACGGAAAAATTCATTTTGTTTTGTTTCGGATCGATACGTTCTGTTTTTTTAATTTGTTTCGGTGCATTCGTTATGTTACCGTGATTTGTATTTTGTATCGATTCTTATTTCGGGAGATTAGTAGTTCGTATTTCGTATCGATTCGTTATTTCGTTTTTATTTGTTATTTTGGAATGGTGAATCGGATTAATTAATTACTCATTACTTAATTACTGTTAGATATGGGTTAGAAACTTGAGGGTTAAAAGATACGTAATCCCCCTGTCCTTGGTGCTGAAATATTTTTCAGCACCTGCCGAATGCAGCCAGACTGAAAAAAAACACTGCATTCGGCAAAGAGAAAAAGCCTGGTTGTAATTGGGAATCCAAAAATTTCACCAAAAATAATACAAAAAAGTACTCAATTTTTTTTAAAAAAATCTATAAATAAAAAGGCTTTTTGCTGCAAATGAAAAGAATAAATGGTTGAATAAATATTTAATTTAACAGCGAATTTTTTTGACATTGAAACCTATGGGATTCGCCTGTTTAAACCTTTCGAACGGAACCACTGAAAATCAGAGCATTTTACTGACATTTCAGTGCTGTTCGGTGTTCTCTGAATAGATTAATCATTATTCTCTATTTGGAATTTCACTGCCACCGAATGGCACTGTATGTCGCTTTCCATGGCTTGTGGTGCTGAACACAACAGATTCAGCCCCACGGTCAATGGACAGGGACAGGTGAGTCTAAGACTTGAAACGGTATAACAAATCGATTTGTTAAAAACAAAATCAATTCGTTTTATACCGTTTTGGTTTGTTTTTGTTCCTTGTCAGATGAAATCGATTTGTTATTTCGGAAGTGCTTCCGAAATAAGAATCGGTATAATTTCTTCCGAATTGCGATTCGGAACTATACGAAAAGAACATATCTAGTATTTATGCAGGTTTGCTTCTGCCCAACTGCTCATTCACCTATCAATACAGCATCTAGTATCAAGAATGTGTTGAGGAACTAAAAAAAAACAAATCCTTGTTCCTCCCTACAGGTAGATGACCAACAGGAATAAGAAAATAAACTATTTATTCTACCAGGATAAAGGTATAAGAAGTATGTCCGGTCGACATTCATGTAGGAGCATAGGAAATAGTAAAGAACAATAAACAAAGCTGAAATACGAAGACCATCTTGTTATCCAAAAAAGCAACTACCCCGATAAAAAATTTTAGGCTTGAGTATGGGATTGCAGAAGTGTTTTTGTGTTGAATGTCTGAATGCACATTAATGTGGAGCTATTTTTGTAGAGTAATGGTGTGTGTTTTAATACAGATCACCATCCTGTCATTTCATCATCCGATGCCCCAGTTTGAGTACGGCTTTATGTCGCACCTAATTTGCCTAATTGTAGGGCTGCCTCTGATCATCAAAATTAATAATACACACACTACTAATTATATGTACAAGGTATGGTATGATAGGAATAGATACCTAGGTTATTCATTCCAAGATCCCCTTTATTTATCACTCAAAAATGCACCATTATATCTATATATCTGAATAATGAGCAGGTTTTTGTGGTAAAATCATTTGTTTGAATGTATTGCCATGTGTGCTGAATGAGGCAATACATGTTTTATAACATGGGGCAGTATCCTGCAGTAAACATCGAGCCAAGAAGGGATACGTTTTGACCGAGGAGAGATCCACATATCTTACTTAGGTTCAAATCTTGGTAAGCGATATAATGTGGGGAAAAGAAAGGTTATTTTGAACAAACACAACGTCATGGCATCAGAAGATTCATTCTGAGACTGGTGATGGAGAGAAATCAACAATATGCAGGATCTGAGACAAGAGGGATGAGGTACAGTTTTGGGATACATTGGTACGTTGACAAATAAGGAAGTGATTTCTGGGTAAGACAGACATGTTTTTTGGCAGGTGATGGAGTAAGCAGAAACTCTGATGGAACAAGTTGGAAGATGGTCTAAAGCAGGGGTCATTAACCTTGACTCTCCTGATGTTTTGGAACTCCATTTTCAATGAGGCTCAGCCAAGCTTTTGACTATCTGAGTAACATGGGAGAAGTAGTTTCCAAATATCTTCAGGGTCGAGGTTGCTGATCCTTGCTCTAAAGGGCAATTACATATGAACCAGGCTCACAGAAATTCAACCATAAGTAAATTCCCTTACTGATGCAACATAGTAGTTGTTACATTCATTCATGGTGCTGGGTGCAAGTAGAGCCCAAGTTTGGGAACAGAAAGCCAGAAAACAGTTTCTGGTGAAAATAACGGGTAGGTTTAGTTACATCAGTTCACAGGATTCAGGAAAAACAACACAAATAAGGAATGGTGGTGAAAACAAAACAAACAAGGTGGCAGGGTACACATACTGGGCACAGGTCTAGCCATGAATAAAGATGTCAAAGCATCTGAAGCCAGAGGCGGCTCCCTTAAATAGGAAGTCCACAAGTTAACTGGTGAGTACCAACCTGAGGTCTACCTCAGGGCAGGTGGAAAACCAGTTCTGGAATATGCTATATGAAAGGTGTTGCCAGGGTTCATCTTAAAGCACTACCAGCTTTGGAACGAGTCTTATTTACAGGCCCTTGGAGTTCCTGGGTCAGGTGCGGGACACTAGTATATAGTTTAGAGGGATGCTGTACAAATAGATATGCCATATATTACAATTCACCTACTGGAGTAGTCAAGTGACATCTTGTTCTGTCTATAAGTATAAGGTCCAATGCCTACATGATCTACGCTGTCGTACAACTCAGCAGAAAAAATGCAGCTTGTAATTTTATTATAGTGTCAAAAGAATATTGGCATGCATGCTAGTATCTGCTTGCAGAACATTACTTGTACAAGGAGCAAATTTGCAATGCATCCAAAATAGCAATCACTTCCATTTCATGGTGAATTTCTTGTCACATTTAATTAACATAACTCTTAGCATACAATGATTCGCCTATAACTTTAATCTGACCGTATTCTGAGGTCTATTGTTTGTTGCATTGTGATATGCATCTAGTTTATTTTTAAAAAGAGAGGAGCATTCCTTGAATTCCTTGGGAACCATCAGGATGCCACCTGGCACTTTGCCCAGACCAGTTCTGGAGAGAAAAAAAAACTATTATAATGAGAGACACATTTCTATGGTAAAAGCTTTTGGAACAATGTATTGAAATTTTTAGAAACTTTTTAGAATTCTTGGATCGTCAGTACAGCAGCAATACAAGAGTTTGCCAAGCACAAAGTAAGAATTCTTTACCAACGTTCCAACATGTTGTCATGTTCTACAGACATAAAATGATAATAAATAATAGGTCTTTATTCTACAGCTCTTCCCTTCACAGGCAATGGTCATTTCTGGCTCTAAAATGATCAGACAACTCATCTCTTCTCATTAGCAGTGTCATTCAACATTTTGAATTAAAAGTTCCAACAGGAGCTTTTTACTTCCTCACGATACTCCAAGAATCCATAGCTATTACTGTCTTTCTTTGAAAAAGCTTCTGCGAGCGTAAAACAGGATTGCATTCTTTTCATTATGGGAACCTTCCATTCAGCCTATTTAACCCACAATATACTACCTTCTGTCTATGGTCCCTATTAAAATAATGTGGTACTGTTTGAAATCTTAAAGGATGCAGAATACCTACATTTTGCCATATGAAAACCTTGTTAACTACTGTTTGTCCAGGTTAATAATATTTAGCCAGAAAATAAAGCGTAATATGCCCTTTGCGACTGGAAACCAACTTTTTTAAGTCATAAATTATATCTATTTTTTGCCGATGATGGCTTGAGAATGGTATCCAGGGTGAAGGGTATCTTACATTTAGGGCTGTTTGAAAAAAATGAGGATTTAAGACATTCAATTCATATCACTGCACAAAAATAATAGTATAAAGGTATGAATGGGTTTCCTTGACAGTTATTATCTTATAAAAGCCTCTTAAAATAATCAGAGCAAAAGAAAGAAGGAAATAAGTGCTACTTGAAGGGAATCAATACATGGAGCTGTAAGGAAGGTTTACATCATTGGTTAAGGAACAAACAAATTATTAAGTGGGTACCTGTATTTAAGACCAGGGATACACACTGAATAGCCACAAAATGAAATCTGCTGACAGGGAAGTTAATAATTATATTGTTACCATGACATCTGTCAAGTGGTTGGATATATTAGGCAACATTGAGCAGTCGGTTCTTAATATCATGTGTTGGAAGCAGCAAAAATGGGCAAACGAGAAGATCTGAGTGACTTTGACAAGGACTAAATAGCGATGGCTAGATGAGGGGTCAAAGCATTGCCAAAAAGGAAGGCTTGTCGGGATGTACCTGGTTTGCAGTGGATAGAACTTCCAAAAGTGGTACAAGGAAGAACAATCGCTGAACTGACGCAAAGGTCATGGGCATCCCCAAATTCATAGATCCATGTAGGAATTGAAGGCTAACTCATCTTTTCCGATTGCAAAGAAGAGCTACTATAGCACGAATAGCTGAAAAATATAATGCTGGAAATGATAGAAAACTGTCAGAACACACTTGATATGTACCACCTCCCTAAAGATTGTTGCAGACCATATACACCCTTTCATGCCAATGGTGTTCCTTGATGGCAGTGGCCTCTTTTAACAGGATAATGCACACTGTCACACTGTAAACATTGTTCAGGAATGGTTTCAGTAACATGGCACATAGCCTTGACCTCAGATCTCAGTCTGATTGAGCATCTGTGGCATGTTCTGGAACAAGCCTGATCCATAGAGGCGCCACGTCACAACTTGCAGGACTTAAGGATATGCTGCTAATGTCTTGCTGCCGGATACCCCAGGACACTTTCAGACGTGTTGTGGAGTCCATGCCTCGGCACATCAGAGCTGCTTTGGCAGTACAACAGGGTCATTCATGATATTAGGAGGTTGTTTTAATGTTGTAACTGATCAATGTATATAATGTGCATTTCTATATAATCATTAAAGGAGCCAAAAAATTCCTGACAGATGTTGGGAACCCCTTAGGACAGGGGTCAGCAACCTTGGCTCCCTGATGTTTTGCGAACTACATTTCCCATGTGGCTCAGTCAGCCTAATGGATGACTGAGCAACTTGGAAGATGTAGTTCCCAAAACATCAGGGAGCCAAGGTTGCTGACCCCTGCCTTAGGACCTCTTGATCCGAAATATAACTAGCTTCTGAATGAAAGCCTTGGTGGCAAAGGAAAGATATTATTGCCTTCTTTGTAATCCTCACCTCTAAACTGACAGAACAAGATATGTATGTAGGGGTGCTTTGCATTGGAACACACTTGTTAAAAACAAACAGAGTAATTCAGATAGAGGTGAAAACCAGGAGAATGACTGGAGAAGATAAAATTCTAGCAGGGTTATTCAGAGAGGTGAAAACCAGGAGAATTGCCAGGAGAATGAACAATCTAGACCAAATAGCTGATTTGGAAAGTGAGATAAATGGGAGAATTTTTCTAGTTTGGCTATATTGACCTAGAATTTTTACTTCTCCAGTCATTCTCCTGGTTTTCATCTCTCTCTGAATAACCCTGTATGTTAAAATAGCCAAACCAGAAAAATTCTCCCATTTATCTCACTTTCCAATTCAGCTATTTTAACCTACAGGGTTATTCAAAGAGAATCGAAAAGTCCCCGGCACGTTCGGTGACTTTTCGTTCTCTTCAATTTGGTGCGATTTGACGATCCCATTTCGGAGACCCTGTGGTGTATTCAGCAAGCACCGCAGGGCCGTCATAGTGCAGGGAAAAGCCACCGCAAACCGCCGAACACTCACCGCAAAACCCGGCGAACGCACACAGAAACCCGCAAAAACATCTGTATTAACCCCGCCGGAGAAACCCGAGCAACCGCCGATCACAGCGCAGAGCAGCCGCCGGAAAAACCCAACACCGCAGACGAATGGAGTGAAAAAAAAACAGTACGCTTGAAAAATGAAACGCTGTTTGCAAAGAAACTACTGAACGAAAATGTCTGAAACTTACATATAAGATCCAATGAATGATAATAAAAAGGGTTACAGAAAAAAGAAAAATGATTTTAAAAAAAAGCGAAAAAAATTCGCAAAAAAAATCCCAAAAAATGCCTAAAAGATCCTAAAAGATCTATACATAAAGAGACTTTTTACTGCAGAATATTATAATGAACAGTTTATTAGATATTGAATTAAAACAGGAATATTTTTATCAATGAAGCCTATGGGATTCGCCTGAATAAACCTGTCGAATGAAACCACCGAACAGCAGGGCAATTCGGCAACTTTTCACTGCTTGTTTTTGTTCTCTGAATAGACGAAGCATTGCTTCTCTATGGGGATTTCACTGCCCTCGAACAGGCAACGAACAGGCGCCATATGTGCAGGCAATTCGCCAACATTTGGCGAACTGCCTGCTCTCTGGATAGCCGAATGGCCAGGAAAGGTAACCGTACGCTTAATTTCACTGTTCGGTTACATTTCGGCCACAATTCGGATTTCTTTGAATAACCCTGCTAGAATTTTCACTTCTCCAAAAGTTCTCCAGAGTTTTACCTTTCTCTGAATAACCATGCATGAGAATCTTGGGTTTTGTACTAACTATATTCCTGGTCCTCTAACGCATTTTCTTGAGGATGGGGGACGAAACTAAATAATAATCCCTTCAGCTTTTATAGAAATCTTTGAAGATCTTAAAATTAATGTATTTTACAAACTTATTTTTCTCATTGTATTTAGTGTTTATCAGTCGATGTTTACTACTATTCTGTAGAGGAGGGTGATCATTATCTGGCTTTATTATACAAATTTTCTCAACCAAGTTTGGAGTATGGTTTATTGATAGTTGCCTATAGCTCCATCCTGTATTCACCTCAACATAGCAATGCCAACAGCTAGTTACAATGCCCTCACTTGGGATGAATATGACATGTTCACTGCTGATTTTCTTATTCCATTTCCACTTCTCCTTCACAGACCTTATGGTCTTCATTTCAAATTCACTAATGCATGATTCCCTGGGCTCTAATGATGGAGATTGTTAATCTTCCAGGAGACATGATCCTTTCACACTTACCCCTGGGAAACATATAAACAAGATGAGCAGATGGTGTGCAGTACACTTGACCACTTTGCTCTTCTAATGCATTTATAGGCCTCTCAACTGGGGCCCAAGCTTCCAATCAGCACTGCTGGACTGGGTAATGGCCTGCTCCTGTGTTCACTGATGTTATAAACTTTACATTGCCCTAAAAATAATTTTCCTGGTGTGAAGAAAACAGTCTTTACACTTAATTAGATAAGAAGCTTATTAACGTATCATTATACTAACTGGATGTCTACTCGGTTTAACGCCTTGCCCACGGCTACAATTTTCAAAGAACAACAACCTAATTCTGAATTATTTAGGACTATGATTTTATTGTTACCAGTACAATCTGGACAGGATGTTTTAATTCCTGCTCTTAAACTTGAAATTTTGATATATGCTCTCTTTTCTGGAACGTCCAGTTGATTAATGTCAAGCTTTGTTGGTAGCAGATGACACTTGTTTCAAAAATCTTATAATTAACTGTTTCTCTTTTCTATATTTTCCACCTCATCTAAGATTTATTACTTGTGCAGACCTAAATACTGTAATCCAGGTCTGTATTGAGAAAAACGCTTGCGGAATTTATACGCATTCTTTTTTGGTGCCTTGATAACAATGTATCACCGAAGAGAATGACACCCACACACCATTCTCCTCTTCCCATTTAGGCTACTGATTAAAATGGCCAATACAACACACGCTCCTTTTCAAAGCCTTCACGTCACATCTTTACAAAATCATAGCTGTATCGTCTTACTGTGATCATTCTGTTACCTTGAATGAATTTATATGTCTTTTATACTTTTACGTATTTTTATACACCTGTATATTATATGCACAAAACCACAGGTCTTTAACTTTAATTAGCAGTAGCCTACTTATACCCTACATATGTCTTATTATCTTATATTTTATTTTATGTTCTGTAGTTTTAACTTTGTATAGTTAGATAAAGTTGTTAAAAGGACATGTAGATTGGGACACATTGTTTTCAGCTAACTGCATTAAGCATACAAAAGACCAATGAATAATTTCTTTTACCAGCACAGTAGTTGGCGTGCTTTATGACAGCGTGGAATATTATGATCAAATGCGAGAAAAGATGATGTTTGGTATTACAAAGGTGTCTTCATTGAAATGAATGAAAGCGTTGGACTCCGCTATTAATCAATGGGTTAAATATTAATCTCTTCAATCGACATATGCTCCGTTCAAGAGTACTAATTCATGATCATATATTACTGTATATGCTTTTTACAATTTATCAATGCTGTTAGGTTTTCATTAGGGATGTGCAATTCGTTTCGTACCGAATCGATTTTCATACGAAATTTACCATTTTCGTGCTTCCGAGGGCATCCCGAATCCGAAACTTCAACCACACGAAATTTTCGGATCGATTCAAAATTTCAAGTCATTCAATTCGATATTTCGGATTATTAGAAATTTTGGGTCGATTTGATGATTCGGGTCATATCGGCATTTGGATCATTGCGGTGATTCGGATCATTTTGGGTTATTCGGTTCAGTTGGTTTTTCGTTTTATGCTGCATTATTAATTTATAGTTACTGTAGAGGTGCTGCCCGGCAGTGTGCGGGATCATACGCTGCATTAATTATACTGTAGAGGTGCTGCCTGGCAGTGTGCGGAATCATATGCTGCATTATTATACTGTAGAGGTGCTGCCCGGCAGTGTGCGGAATCATATGCTGCATTATTATACTGTAGAGGTGCTGCCCGGCAGTGTGCGGAATCATATGCTGCATTATTATACTGTAGAGGTGCTGCCTGGCAGTGTGCGGAATCATATGCTGCATTATTATACTGTAGAGGTGCTGCCCGGCAGTGTGTGGAATCATATGCTGCATTATTATACTGTAGAGGTGCTGCCCGGCAGTGTGCGGAATCATATGCTGCATTATTATACTGTAGAGGTGCTGCCTGGCAGTGTGCGGAATCATATGCTGCATTATTATACTGTAGAGGTGCTGCCTGGCAGTGTGCGGAATCATATGCTGCATTATTATACTGTAGAGGTGCTGCCTGGCAGTGTGTGGAATCATATGCTGCAGTAATTATACTGTAGAGGTGCTGCCCGGCAATGTGTGGAATCATATGCTGCATTATTATACTGTAGAGGTGCTGCCCGGCAGTGTGAGGATTCATATGCTGCATTAATTATACTGTAGAGGTGCTGCCCGGCAGTGTGCGGAATCATATGCTACATTATTATACTGTAGAGGTGCTGCCCGGCAGTGTGAGGATTCATATGCTGCAATAATTATACTGTAGAGGTGCTGCCCGGCAGTGTGTGGAATCATATGCCGCAGTAATTATACTGTAGAGTTGCTGCCCGGCAGTGTGCGGGTTCATATGCTCCATTGAAACCTATAGGTTAAAAAGCCTTGTTCCTTTAAAAAAAGTTAAGAAACCTAAAATTTCACCAAAAATGCTTTAAAAAATCTTAAAAGAATAACTAAGTAAAGGAACTTTCATGCTATTGGTAGTAATCTACTTCCCATTCTTAAATAAGCAATAAAAAAAACAAATAACTCATTAAAACATGAAAAACCAAACTGAACCGAATCACCTGAATGATGCGAATCACCGAATCGCCGAAACAATCCAAATGCCAAAATGATCACCAAATCGATCTGAAATTTTTAATCGATCCAAAATTTCGAATAGTCTGCAGATATGTATATATACTGTTATGACCAATATGTTTGCATGGCTCATAATTTATTAGTTTCAGTCTCAGGAGGATTGCGGAGATTTAAAAAACACAAAAAAATTGGTATTCTTCTCGCTCAACACTATCAGCTTCAATCTATACAAAATGATGCTGCCACAGGCTGCAGGCCAACTCACAAAACTGACGATGTTGCAACATTCTAGTACAAGATGTCTATCAGGGTTATCCAAAGAGATTCGAATTGCTTGAGAAAGGTAACCGAACGCTGAAAATCAGCGTTCGGTTACCTTTCCTGGCCATTCGGCTATCCAGAGAGCAGGCAATTCGCCAAATCCTGGCGAATTGCCTGCACATACGGTGCCTGTTCGGTGCCTGTTCGAGGGCAGTGAAATCCCCATGAAAAAGCACTGCTTCGGCTATTCAGAGAACACAAACCAGCAGTGAAAGGTTCCCCTAATGCCCTGCCATTCGGTGGTTTAATTCGGCAAATTTATTCAGGAGAATCCCATAGACTTCAATGTTAAAAATATTCCTGTTTTAATTCAATATCTAATAAACCGTTCATTATAAAATTCTGCAGCAAAAAGTCTCTTTATTTATAGATTTTTTAGGATACTTTAAGCATTTTTCTGAATTTTTTAAAAAAAAATAAAAAGTCCGATTTTTTTTTTTTTTTTTTTCAGTTTGCTTATTTTTTTTGTAACAGCCCTCTTTATTATCATTCCCTGGACCTCCTGTGAAAATTTCAGACATTTTCGCTCAGTAGTTTCTTTGCAAACAGCGTTTCATTTTCCCAGATTCATACAAATGTTTTTTCTAATTTATTCACTGCCTCCTCTACGTCACAGCTGCTTCGGCTCTGTGTGATTCGGCTCATGTTCGGCTCCTGTTCGGCTCCTGTTCGGCTTCTTCGAAGGTTAATCCAGATGTTTTTGCTTGTTTTCAGCGTGCATTCGGTTAGTTTTCGGCCGGTTTGCGGCAGCTTTTCCCTGCAATTCGGGGACCCTGTGGTGTTTGCTGAATACACCGCAGGGTCACCGAAATGCAATCGGCAAAAGGAACCGAATTGAAGAGAACGAAAAGTCACCGAACGTGCGGTGACTTTTCGAATCTCGTTGGATAACCCTGTAAGTAAAAAATAAGCAAGTTGGCTCTCATAGCAACAAAGTAGTAAACATAAGATATAAAACTTTGTATGATTTGTATGTATCAACTGTGTATCAACTTTGTAAATCATTTTGTATGCTAGGGATTTCCTGTATTTGTTATTCTTCCATTAGGACTTTCTGAGAAATAAAAATATAGGTTTGTCATACAGTAGAGAAGAATATTTATTTATTTTATTTTTACTACCAAAATTGAGTCTAATACAGTAAAATCTCGATTTTGCAGTGTAATACATTGAAAATCACTCATATCAAACTCTGATTTCCAACGTCATCAATGTCATTTTCAGGCCCCACCCCCGGCATGCGTCCTTTAGATCCCTCTATCTCCCCATCTGTAAGGACTAAAGAAATAAGAGCATGGCCTTTACAATGGTACCAAACATGGCCAAGTTATATGTAAAAAATAAATAAATAAAAATGTATAAGAAAAATAAGTGTCTTTTTTTTTTTATAATGCAGCACTATTGTTCAATATTCAATTATAATGTGAACAATAATGCTGCATGAACTCACCTTCTCATTTCCCACAATGAAAAATTTAGTTTTTTTCAGTTTTAGTTAAAATCGCATATTTTCTCAGAAAAGTAGAGTAACAGGACCCCATTTCAATTTTTTTTTAACAAGCGTACCCCATAGAATATATAACCACAAAGGCTCGGATGATAAAATGTGAAAAAATTATTCTGCACGCTGTAAATGATTGAAATCTGAATGGAAATTCACTTTTTTTCCTCATCTTTTGTTATAACATTCTGACAGGACACGATGTATGCATATAATAAGGATATATTAGATATATTATGAATCTGTTGAGTTTGCTGAAAAAAAAAGGATATACAATTTGTTTGGGTCGTGTAACAAAACGTGACTTCAAATTACGTTTAAACATGATGAGCAAAAACCGCCAAAATGAGCTCAACACACAGAGGTGAAATTGCTCGGTAGTGAAGGGGTTAAAGTACGCAAGACGGAGATTTCGGGAGGTGGCGATGTTTCTTCGAGCAAAGGGAGTACGGTACCGCTGGGGTCTGGCAGGATCCATGGAGGTGAACCACAGAAATGTGTCCTATACTATAGCGGACCCCGCTGAAGCGTGGTCTGTCCTATCCGGAGCGGGCCTCTCACGGAAAGCGTCGGAGGACTGCCCAGGTTGAACATTGTATTTGTCCGCACGTCCTTCCTCGCCTCCTCCTGCTGGAGACATACCTAGTTTTTGGTCTGCTGTTCAGCCCCTAGTTTTTGGGACTTGAGGTTGGTTGGGTTCCACGTTGGATCTCAGGTCCATGGGGATGCAGAGGGATTATGAGGTTATTTGGGTTTTTGATCCTTTTTTGAACTGTTTTCCCGTGCCCACCCCCCTCCCCCTCTTTTGCACTTTCCTTAAATGAGATGACCCTGGCAGCGAACTGTCCCCTTGATTTTTGATGCTTCAATTTTTTCAAGGGCTTGTTGTCCCATGCTTTTCAGGGTAGTCACGGGGTCGCTTCGCACATATTCATATGGATGTTCTATTTGTGATCTGTTAAACTCTTTATAAATAAAGAATTTTTTAAAAAAAGCACTTCTAATCTACTCCCTAGTGATGTCCTTTGAATACATCCCACACAATACAATGATTTGAGTCAGTGATGGACCCATCGACTCCATTCTATGGCTATAGCCACACATTGAGGAGCAAGTGATGTAAAGATACTGAGGGGGGGGGTCACACAATGGATGCACCCAGTGACACATACAGGAGTAAAATATGGTCTCAACCAAACATACAAGAGAAAACCAGAGCACGGGTGAGATATCTGCAACAGAAAATAAACAAAATAAGGACTTCTCATTTTTTTGATAGTGGCCCTTTAATAATAATGAGGTTATCATATTCTCTAGAAATCATATTAAGTCTTGTTCTACTTTATAAAATTGGTGAGCCCTTCTAAATTTCCAACACATTCATTTTCATTATTGCTACTCTCAATTTGATGATGCAGATAGATTTGATGAAACTTTGAAGGATTGGATCCCAACCCTGTCCTCAGGACCCACTACAGGCCAGATTTTGCAGATCACCTTGGGGAAATGCAGACTGAATATTGCAATCACTGAACAGCTAATCATATCACCCGCGCTGCGCGATTATATAAAAATTATTTTTATAATTTTATTTTAATTTCAAAACAGTCAAACATTACAATTTACAATTATTTATAATTGTCAAATATCAGTTATAAATTTCCTAAGCATTCCTAGCATTGTTTTCCTTCCAACTGAAATAAAATTCAGTCATTTTCTTAAAAATGTGAAGAAAAGTCATGTTACTGAAATTTATATATTTGTTCTGAGATTCTCAATACAATACCGTCTTAACAACTTCCATGCCATGAAGTCAGGCTCTAAATACATCAGCAAACTGTGATCCCCCAATGTAGTCAAATTATAAAGGTGAAAACTTTCAGTTTGACGGGCGGGTACTTCATTTTTAAAAAAGACTTCACACTGAAAACTGCTGACCACATCCATAAAACCAAAACCTTTTATTTCTGAGATTTGAACTTGTTTACCAAAAGGAACATCCGCCATGAACGACTGAGCATTTAACATTTTGCAGATATAAAGGCGGTGTGTTCAGTATACACATCAATACACATTTGTAAGCTTTTTCCCATAAGAATTTGTATCTCTCTGTTTAAAACA
Source organism: Leptobrachium leishanense (assembly GCA_009667805.1). Taxonomy (NCBI): domain Eukaryota; kingdom Metazoa; phylum Chordata; class Amphibia; order Anura; family Megophryidae; genus Leptobrachium; species Leptobrachium leishanense. Next base: position 295,474,126 of record CM019063.1, on the reverse strand, counting down.
ATACAAACATTGATCTTATAATTTGCTAGACTGTTCAGCACAAAGGATGCTACAAAATAGCAACATGGCATGAGTTCTCCCTGCACTCCTATTTTTCCAGGTCTGGATCTAAGCCAGCAGAATGGAGAGGGGGGGGGGGTAGCAAATTTTTCATAATGCCCTTTCTTTTAGATTTCCAATGTATTTGAAGTCTGCAGGTCTATATATGAGCTGCAAAGCAAAAAAAACCTCCCAGCAGTTGGCCCTATCCCCTAGTGAATGCTAACCGTAGCGTTCGGGGGAGTAAGGGTTAACGCCAGGATAAGTGACTTTAACGCATGCAGGTGTATTACCTTCCTAATGCTAAATATTTAAAAAATCATTTGGTGATTGCGCCGATGGGTTAACCAACTTTTTTTTTACCGGCACCCAAAAGCTGGTGCTGATTCCACTTTTGCAGAATCATTTAGCACCAGATAAAGCCCCCCAATAAATCAGATACTCACCTCACATCCTGCAGCAAGAATGGTGGCCCGATCTGTTGCTTCTGGCCACGGGAGCAGAGTGAAACTGGGGACAAATAGTCCCCAGTCTCTCTCCTCTATCACTCCATGGCCCTGCGTGATCTTGCGAGAGTGATATCTCAAAAGGCTCGTGGCCAGGCAGTGGAACCCTCCATGGAAACCGGTAGATGATACTCACGGCGGCACGGAAGTGCTACCGTGAGTATCATTGAGGGTATTGCTGCATTCCTGGCCAAGCTGTTGAATTAGCGCCTGACCCGGAATGTAGACATGTGCGATTCGTTTCGTTACGAATCGAAATTCATACGAATTTCCTAAAATTCGTACGAATTTCCTAAAATTCGTACGAATTTCCTAAAATTCGTAAATTTGGAAGCATCCGAAATCCGAATTAAATTATGTTGTTCAACTTCAGTCAGAGACAGAGGTACTAAACGTTTCACCGAAATTCTTCAACGGAATTTAGTATAAAAAAAAAACTACCATCGACTGCCATATTTAAAAATCTATTTTTGCTTTTTAAATTCATCATAACGAATGGTCGTAATTGTTACGAAAAGTGAACGAATCTAACGAAAATTCGTATTTCGTACGAATCCGAATTGAGTTTCGGACACGAATTACGAAAAACGAAATAATGGCTAATACGAAACGAAATAAAACGAATTTATTGACGGCGCACAAGCCTACCGGAATGTGGTGCTAAAATAGGGACGGTACGGGGAATCCTGCATGTGCCCTGTTAGCGTCCCCATTTTAGCACCAACAAGGGAATAGTGCCCAATGAGTCTCTAAACCAGTGATCAGCAACCTTGGCCCTACAGATGCTTTGGAACTACAACTCCCATGAGACTTCGTCAACCAAATGAGTGGCTGAGTATCACAGGAGATGTTGTTCCAAAACATTTGGAGAGCCACGGTTGCAGAGTCAGACCCCTGCCATAAACTATAATTAATTTTACTAGAGCAAATAAGATCCATTGCTTTTATTCTAAATTACATTTTCATTAACTTTTAGCCCTGATAGGTTGTGAATATTTGTCTTAATTACATGTTTATTTTCATATTATTTCTTTTGGGGGGGGCAGGATTTAGAGTGCCTTGGTAAAACTATCAGTTCTATTCGCTAACAGGTCAATTCAATAAAGGTGACACTCAGGAGAACGACTGGAGAAGTGAAAATTCTAGGTCAAAATAGCCAAACCAGAAAAATTCTCCCATTTGTCTCGCTTTCCAAATCTGCTATTTGGTCTAGATTGTTCTCTGATTTTCACCTTTAGTGAATAGACCTGCACGTCTAAATACACGCCTGTTTCTAGCAATTGTACCATTAGCAGCAAATTGTTTTACAAAACTTCTTCCTTCTTCATTCTAAATACCTGTGAAGTAATCTCCAGTTTGTTGCAATATTGAGAGTTTCTATATAGATATGCAATACCTATCTAAAGGCTATTACATACTGCCTGCTAAAACAGGGAGGTTAAGGAGGAAAACCTGCACCTGCAGGTTTCTCCTTTGTGGCCCGTTTTAGCTCCATATTGCGTGGCAGGCGCTGATTCAGCAGTCTGCCCTGTAATGCAGCTCTAAGCCTGAGGATACAGAAGGAAGTGCTAAGCGCCGCCCGAGCTTCACCTCCATAGAGTCCATAGGACTCCATTACGGCTTTGACTGCCAGTCACACGACCTGCAGGATCTCACCTCTCGCGAGATCCGGCAGCTCGGCAGAGTGATCGCGGCAGGAGACTGGGGACTTTTTTCTCCCAGTCTCCCACTGCTCCCGGCAGCCAGAAGAGGCGGATTGGGCCTCTCTCGGGATGATAGGTGAGCATGTGATTTTTGGGGGGATTTGAAGCTTGTGATAACTGATTCCGCGGAAGTGGAATCCATTAGTACCAGCTCCTAGCTGTGGTTAACTTTTGAGTTAACCGCAGCTGGATGCAATTAGCGTTAGGACTTTGTAAACCTAACGCTAATTAACTCTTTTAAGAGCGCATGCATCGGGAGCGCAAAGTACAGTAAACTCACGCAATCTCCGTATCGCTAATGGGTTTAGTGTTCGGAATGTGATGTGTTCGGCCCGTGTTAAGACCACTTAACTGAAACATAGAAATATACTGTAGAATATGTCGGCAGATAAGAACCTTTCTTATTTTGCCCAATTACATGGATACTTTCCTTGGATTTAGCTTTTATTTAGAATAGCCTTATGCCTATCTCATGCCTGCTTAAACTCTGCCGGATAACGTTAGCGTTAAGTAGGTAATAGGGCCCTGAGAGTGATGTGGGATCTATGTATTTAGTGTTTTGGATCTACACGAAATCATCACATAGAGCAATCTCTACTAATTTGTACCTAGTTTTTAAATCTGAATTTAAATTACTCTATAAAACTGTTTAAAGTATTGTGGGGAAAAAACAGCACCATAGAAATAAATCCTATTAATAAAGATTACTCCATGTAATATTTATGGCACAAAGACAAATTGAAGTCGCTTGGAAAACAAATATCTCCCTGACACTACAAAGCGTTCCGTGTCATACTAAAATTACACTGAAACCTTTAACAACTATACATTTCTTTGTAACATATTATTGCTTGCACACTGTAAATTGCTTTACATGTAATATTAATGTTATACTGACAGTAAACACTAGGATATGCAATCTTAATGTCACTCTGTAATAATGATATACTACGTTAAACAAAATATTACTGCAAGCAGTCAAAATAGTGTCACTCTTCTTTACAAATCTCCATTATGTTGTATACTTAATATTATTTAAAAAAAAATTAAAGCAAGGGAGGGGATAATACCAACCGAATTACTGCTCTGTCCTCCTGGCCCAATGACCAGCTAGAAATCGGTGTGCCCTTAGTATATGGTTCTCACTTTTCCTAGCAAAGAGATTTTTACAATTAAATGTGAAGAGTGACCAATAAAAAGTGAAAAATCATGCAGCACTTGCTGCATTATTTACCAGAAAAACTGTTTTCATCAACAGATGAATGAGCTTACTGTACTTCGCGCTCCCCGTATTATGTGTAGGATGCACAATCAGTAATTAGTGTTAGGATAAGTAAGGTATTACAAAGTCCTTGCACTAATTACCGCACCGATGCGCTATCCAAAATTTTACTGACACCTAAAAGCCGGTGCTAACTGATTCCGCTTCTGCCCCCCAATAAATCAGATACTCGCCTCTCATTCTGCGGACTTCGCAAGGACGAAACGCGTCGGATGTACCAGTACCCTTATTTGCTTGCATTTTATTGATTTTATTTGTTAATAAATTTTATTTACCACCATCTGAGTCCAAAGTGGATAGTTCCTGTGAACCACCTTATTTTTGAGGGAAGATCCTTGAAGATCCATTTGAGAAAGATCCGGGGGAGGTCCATGAAAGATGAATCACATTGATGGGCAGGACCCAGCAGCGGAACACTGATGGATGAGTAATCGTGATATGCTCGTTTTGAGTTTTTATTCTGTGAGCAGATTTATTTAAGTAGGGGTAGTAATTACTCAATTTGTTACAGTGCTGTACCATGCAAATTATTCTGTTTATTGCAGTGCACCCACAATTTATATATTTTTTGCGACATCAGATTTTACAGCTGATAGGTTGAAATTATTTTAAACGCTGTGAGATCTGTTTTTTCCTTCACTAAACCACGAAGCACAAGCTGTACTATAAATGTAGTACTGCTTTTTGGCCAGCAGAGGATGCCCTCTGCCAATAAGGCCTTACCTGCAGTGAATGTACACTGTGGAACACCTATGCATATATTTACTGTGTGAGTAAAGGAAAGTAGTTTTCCATAAAACCACTGGGTCCTGCTGATAGTCTTATGGAAATCTGGTGGTAGTGAAGGGGTTGATTGGAGAGAAAAAAAAACCTTGAGAGCCAGTTAAACATTTTATGACATGTGCAACTAATTAAAGTAGCCCCCAATTAACTCCTAATTTACGTGCCAATTAAAAAATGTCTTAATTTCTAAAAAAAAAAAACAGGCTCTGAGCTAATTATTACAGAACGCCGTGTACCACATACAAATATCACATTAAAACAAAGAATACATTTGCATGTGTTATTATTTTGATTTAAATAGGTTTGCTTATTTTTTTTCTATTATGTTTGTAATTTTCTTTTTGACTGACAGGTGAATGTGACTAACATTTAGTGGATATCGTCAGATTTCTCGCACTTGCAATGGTAAATTGACTGTCATTGACTCACTGTGAGTTTGCCTACACAAAGTAATATATACTCGATCACGAATCTCCTTAACGTACGTTACTATGTTACACCAGCCGTCCTGTCTAACAGAGCCTGACTGGGAGTTAATAAAACTGTGCATTCAGGCTCGCATTGTGAACGAAGCAATAAAATCAGCCATCACTGATTTTATCGCTTCTAATAGAAAGGAGCCCCATGAGTGATGACATGGAAACAGTACAGGAAAAGGGTTTATTCACTAAACGGCTTCACTTGAAGATATGACAGATAGTTTGGCAAACACTAGGGGAAAATAACCGTGTTGGAATGGAACCAAGATAAAGGAAGAGCTACAACTGCCTCTTTGGCCAAACTCCAGTTCACTGCTGATCAGACCCAGGTGTCTACGCTCTATTTAAAACTAAGCTTTATAATTAAGCTTCTGCGTAAGAGATAATAAACAAATGAACAAATGAAGTTCTTGTCAATGTTACCTTCTGTGTTTTGCCATTTTAGAAGAACCTCGTATAATTGTATATACAATTACAATTGTATATTTAACACTCATCATTATTTTAACTATAAGACAAACATCTCATCAGTCGCAGATAATCCCTCACGCAGTTCCAGTGCTATGCTGACAGGGTGGATTGTTGCATGTAATAGTCATGTCATGCTTCTAACACTCCATCCATAGACCATGTCTAACGTTGAATGTTAAACTCTTCAGGATATGCTCTAAATGAAAATCGCATGGAAACCAAGCAACACCTCCAAGTGTTATTCACCAGAAACCCAAGTAGGCAGGTAATAGAAACCCAAAAAATCATCAACAACATCCTGACAGCCATATGTGAGCATTATGAAGTGGTGGCTGAAATATTCCAATTGTTCACTGTTTAAAGTGCCTCTGAACCAGTGTATATAGCAATAACTCAGCCGATATAATATTTTGCTATGATTCTTCTATTTTTTTGCTCAAACAAGGCTAGAAAAAAGCCAGAACTAAAAAAACAGAATGTTCAAGCTATCTTATCTGTGCCTCCATCCATCCATTTATCTCTATAACATATCTATTAATCTATCTGTACGCAATCTAGCTACGTATCTTCTCTGAATATCTATTTATCTATGTATCATTTTGTCTGTCTGTCTGTCTGTCTATCAAGTGTTAACACTTTTGACCTTCAAGGAACATGACATTTTCTAATTGAAAATATTTAATGTTCTGTGTTTTGCTAGCTATTTAAAATAAAAATAAAATTGATTATATACCCTAAAGCTACTGGTGGTATAAGTTGGATAATATGTATGCAGAGTAGATTATTAATAAGCACATAATAGAGAGGGAAAGCATCGTTATCACAGGTGTTCTGATAATTGGAAATTCAAAATGCCACAATAAATACAAAGTTTAATAAAGAAAAAAGTTCCATGTGGCTTTACATCATCGGAAACAACCAGTGTTTGATATACACAAGTAATATATTTATGATATTGATGCTGGGGGGGGTCTTTCTCACACCGTGAGAGTGGACAAGGTTCTGGTTAGCCCATGCTAGCGCTGTCTTGTCCTTTCTTATATTGTGAGTATAGGTGAGGTCGGAGTAAGTTCATATGGTGAACAAAGTCACACAAAGTCACCACTTCTGATTGTTGAATCCTCGCTGAGTTGTCCAACAGAATAATATAGGACACTGTGCACTAGTTAGCGCTAAAATGGGGATGTTAATGGGGAAAACCTGCACCTGCAGGTTTCCCTGTAGCGTCCCCATTTCAGCGTGAGATTCGGGGGCAGGTGCTAATTCAGCACCCTGCCCTGGCATGCGCTACCCTCAATTGGTACTCTTGGTAGCGCCTCCGTGCCACTGCGAGTATCATCTCCTGCAGTCCATAGGACTCCATGGAAGGTTGCGCTGACAGGCTGCGAGCCCTGTGTGAGCTCACGCATTGCCACGGATTGATCGCGGAGGGAGACTATATATGGACTATTTGCTCCACAGACTATTTTGTTCCTCATTCTGCTCTTGGTGACAAGAAGCAGCGGATCTGGCTCCTGTTCTCACTGCGGTCCGCGGGATGAGTGGTAAGTATCGGATTTATTGGATTTATTGTTTTAGCTGGTGCTAATTGATTCGCCAATAGTGGAATCAGTTAGCACCAACTTTTGGGTGCTGGAGAAAAAAAAAATTGGTTAAACCATTGGTGCGGTGATTAGCTTTAGGATAAGTAAGGTATTACATAGTCCTAACGCTAATTACTGATTGCGCTCCGCATGTTAACTATAGGGTGCGCAAAGTACAAAGTAAGCTCAAGCAAGCTAGCGCAATCACCGTTGCACTAACAGATGTTTAACTGTTTTGCGTTAGGAAGGTAATATGGGGATACGCGTTAAAGTCACTTATCCTGACGTTAAAGCTTACTCATCCGAACGCTACCGTTAGCATTCAGTAGTGCATAGGGCTCATAAAGTCTTGACATCGCCAGATGAACATATATGCTGAAATAGCCCTTTAGTGGATAAACCCTCTTTGGTGCTCAAATGAATATTAGCCCTTGGTAAGTAAAAGAAAGAGAAAAGTGAATAGCATAATATTCTAATTTATTGAATCAGTGGTTGAAAACAGAAGGAATCTTTGTACTTTAAAATGTTCTGAGTTTTACCAAATAAAGTTTCACTACAACAGCATTTTACTGCAACTGCAGTCTCCTCCATGTCCCTCAGCAATATCAAACAACATGTATCATTATGTGTTTCTGCTGGCTTTGAGTCATTGACGTCTAGTCCTGCGCTGCCAAGGATACCATGATATGCCTCTTCCTCTGGCCACAAGCAGAAGGACACTGTCAACAAATAGCCATATAAACTTGTGCAGTTCGCTATGATGTCCTGTAGACTCCAAGAGACAATGCAGTGGTGGTGTGCGGCACTTCTGTTGATATCTGCTAGCAACCAGCTCCCAATAAATACAAATCGATACGCTAACATTGCCGGAAATATGGAGATGTTACTGGATAAGTGCTCTGACAGAGGTTTTCCATTAGTGGCTCAGCTGGAATAGGGCCCAAGGAATCTAGACCTTGGAGTATAGACCACCGTGTTGTGTATCACAAAGATATCAATCACATTAGCTGCTCTATTTACAATAAACAAAATAGCTAATTCAATGCACTTTATTTTTTACAGGCAACTCTTTCTTTTATACCATATCAAATACCAAATATGTTAAAACGAATGGTGTAGTGAAATGCTCTAAGGATTTTATGAATGTGACCCTATAGAATATGCACAGATATTCAGGCATTCATTTCTTTCTGTTTAGGAGTTATACACTGGAATGGGATTAGCACAATTCCTAGCCTACAGGCAGTGATGCTACCATTAACGTTCACCTGTCTGTAGCAAGATAATGTTGTTCCCTTAAGAACAGATACTCCCAAGGACACTAGCCTGAAGACGCAGCATACTTTAGGTTCACTGTTCCTTATCTGGAAGGCGAATTAATGGGTTCAAGGTGAACTGTCCAGAGCGTGGTATCATCAAACCGAGAGGAATATATGGAATATGTGATATTAGTATAACTATTACTATAGAAATATTATTGTCATGTGGAAAGATATTCTACGTAGTGTCAAACTGATGTGCAAAATAGTATATTTGTTTTAAAGTCAATAACAGAATTAAAGTATTATTTCAGTACATGTTGTGTTGTATAGTTACACTTTAACTCATGTTATTATTGCACAATAACTAGATGGAAAATGATTTACCAAAATCGCTGTCATTTATTGATATGGCATTGACAAATGTCTAAAAGGCACCCACGTAGTAGTATAGTAGTGTGCTACAAGACAAAGGAGTTTATCTGCTTACATCTTGCATTAAAATTAGAAAACCTAAATTGAAGAATGTACCTAGCTGAATAATCTTGGCCTATATTCTGCATTTAGCTTAAAAATTAAAAAAACTTAATCGACAGGAGGCAAGCCAACACAGAAACTATTTAAATATTGTAAAAACACTACCAGTTAAATATGATAATCAAAACATTGCTAACATTAAAATATTAACAATGCCATTACAAAATACAGTAAGGGAAACAATATTGTACCGGAACCGATGGCAAATCAAATCATTGGCCATGGGGTAGTCCCAAATGACACATCAAGGCTGGGGTCAGACGAGCGCTTTGAAGAGTGGAAGGAACGTCCGTGAGCGTGGATGTTCCTTCCACTCGACGCCCGTCTGCGCCCGTCTGGCCACCTCCCTGAGTGCAGTTAGTGCATCGACGCAGCGCAGCCACTGTTGCGCGCGCAATCCATACGTGCACAACAGCGCCTGGCCGACCCCGTTGCAGCGTCACAACGCTGCAACAGACGCCGGAAGCCTCGTCAGTACGGGCACACCTATTGTGCTCGTCTGACACTGTCCTTAAGGTCAGGACTATGGAAACACACCAGTGGGAAGCTCAAATGATCCAGAGCTTGATTTCTGCACATTGTGCCCACACGCAGTTATGTTCTCAACTGTAATGACTTGGGTGCAAGAGCCAGCAAAAAAGATTTTAGCATACTTTCGGGGAAGATGGAAGGTTGCAACGTCTTTAGGTTAGGGAAGTCCAGGGCTTTTTTTCAGGACGTACTCGCTGGTACTCAGTGCTGACACTTCACCACCAGCCTGAACTAACAGGAGAGAGCATGATGCTCCTCCCTTCTCCTGCAGTGGCAGGCAGAGAATCGGAAGCGCTCGGCAGCTCATGTTGCTCCTGAACGCTTCCGATTGTCAGGAGTGTATGTAGGGACCGATAACCCCCCTCTTCTCCCAGTAAGTGACAAGGGAGGGCTGGTTAAATAAAATCTCCCCTCTGTTTCTTCCGTACCCCAGCTCTGGCAGATGTGTGTAAACATGCTGCACCCCCTCTCTCTGCAGCCACTGAAACTTTGAACAGCATGAGGAGGGAGGTGCAGCATATTTACACACATCTGTCAGAGCTGTGGATTGTCAGGCAAGCAGTGTGATCAGAGGAGCTGGCACTGTAAGGTGATACAGGTGGCCGCCTAAGAGCGCAACACCAGGAGGGAGTGCAAAAAAAATTGAATCCCTGGTCACTTGCCTTGACAGGGATCCAAATTTTTAAACTATCTGCCTGGCGCTGTGTCCCTGCTGCTCCTCCTCTAAGAAGCAGCCTGTGCCCAGCGAGCTGCATTGTATCTGCCCGGTCAGAGAGCAGACTCCCCCGCGGTGCTGGAAACAGAAACCTGCTCTCTCTCTCTCCTCCTGGTCCCTTCCTCCTTGCTGGTGCCTGGCCCCCTCTGATGATGTCAAGCGGAGAGCGTGCCAAAAGACGTCTACACTGCCGCCCTACACCTAGCCTCCCCAGCCGTTCCAGAGAGTGTGTGGTGCACCCTGGAAGGTGAGAAGGTGGACATTTAAGTCGTGGCTGCATTGCTCTGCAGGGACTCAGTGACAGGCAACAAAGAGAACAAAGAAAAAAAACTGCTGCTGCTTCCAAACACACTTCAAAACAGCATTTAAAAATATCAGCTCTGGCAACACAGGTATGTTCACCTGGTTCTGCTGTTACCACCATGTGGGGTGTTCTCAAGGTCAGACACCCTCTCATTGGAGACCCTCAATATTATTCAAACAATACTTGGTAGATAGTGGAGTTTTATTGCTGTGGAGCTCATACACACTGCGCATTACTGAGTTCTATTGCTGTAGAGCTCATACACACTGTGCATTACTGTGAGTTTTATCGCTGTGGAGCTCATACACACTGCACATTACTGTGAGTTTCATTGCTGTGGAGCTCATACACACTGCACATTACTGTGAGTTTCATTGCTGTGGAGCTCATACTTACTCAGCAAAACTGTGAGTTTCATTGCTGTGGTGCTCACAAATGCTAGGTGCCACTCAGTGCCAACATTGCAAAAAATAGCTAACTGCACTGAAATACAGATTTTTCTTGCAACAGAGGCACTTAGTGGATAACCCCCATAGGGTTACGACAATAGTTGTAGTTCATTTAAAGGAACACAGTAATAAAAAATATGGTTCCTTTTTATAGTGTCTTCATTTAAGTGAGCTACAACTATTGTTTATTAGGATACGAAAATAGTCATAATAATCAGTTGTTCCCTGGACGTGAGAGTACCCCCACCTATTTTTCCAGAAAAAAAGCACTGGGGAAGTTCATCGCATCTTGAATGCAGGTACCTTCTAATCCTAAATCCTCATTAAACTTGCAGTTTGCTTATCCTAAAGTATCTCTCATTTTAAAAATCACCTAGTCATGGCATGAGGTACACCTAATGATACATTCTTCCTTTTTTCAAAACTTCTAAATAGAGGGAAATCCATAAACACCCCTACATCTAACCCTATCCTTCATCCTAATTTATCCTCTTCACACCCAAAAATATGTATACAAGCTTTTGCATTGAAAAACAGTAATAAACAAAATATGGCCCAGGAAAACCTCACATGCCTCTTTATTATAGTTCTTTATTTATGTGTTTTGCCAAACATAACGAAATCAGATGTAAGATATTAATAAAAAATAGCAAGAACAATGTTCATCAAGGTCACCATACAGGATCCATGAAAGAGATGAACACAAAAGTTGCAGGACTTAATCACAAAAAGGAAAAGTATACTGACAAAACATCTTCAAAGGAGGTGGAGAGAGAGTGAGAGAGAAAAAATGTAAATAAATAAACAAAAAGAAGGGAGGGAGCAAGGGAGGTGGAAAGAGGGGTGTGGGCAACCACCAGGAGGGTAACATTCCCAGCTCTTTCCCATGGTCCCACATGATAACACGAGGATGTGGAAGAGGTTATGAGGCTGGGGAGCCCCATGGCCAAAGCCTGGAAGACAGAGCCACGGTAGCTACCAGCATGGCTCACCTGGGGCAAATCCATGCCACTGAAAAAAAGTGGGAGCACTTTCCTACTTCCAAACCTCCATGTGGACATCTAAAAAGTTACAGGTCTAAATTCTCTGCAAAATATGTCGTAAGTCTGTATATCAAGCAAGTAACAGTAAACAATATAACTGTAGGAAACAGGGCTTGGAAAACTATTAAAAAAAATAAATTAAGATTTCCCCCTAAGGGTGCCCAAAGAACCCAGCAAACTATAGCACAATGGGCATGCATGTGGTTCACAAAGTTATCGGAAAATGTCACTGGTCCGAATAAGAGAGGACTGGAAAAAAAACACCCAATAAGTTTATTTTCAGCCAGCATTATACAGATTTATGCCTTTGAATATGTCTGATTAAAAATTCCGATATTAAAAAAAAAGATTTCTGCCTTATTCCCTTTTGTTTTCTGCCTGAAAATCCATTTATCAACACCTTTCAGCACTTCAGTTTTTTTTTTCAGAAATCGGCACACTGATAAAATAGAATTGAACCCCTAAAGTCAATATTCCATTGAAAACTCAGTGCCAAAATTGGATCTGAATTTTTGTCGGAAATCGAAAGGCTGGTAAACCTGGCTTTGAATCTCCTGAACTGACAAAAGGTTCCAATTTTGTGTAAAATGTATTTGTTGGCATATAACAGTATACATATTATGCAAAAGACAGGAATGCAGAAGTCATATCAGTACAATCAGCAAGTGGAATGTCCTGAACTTCAAAGAAAATGACAGTTTTCTGTAAAACAACAAGTAAGTAATAATAAAACAACAATTACCATTAAATAGTGATCAGCAAAGTAGAGGCAGTGCATGCATAACCAGAATATCTCACAGTAAGTTCGGAATGTAACGCGCTCAGTAAGTGCAACACCCATGTAAGCAGTTACAGTAGCCGGGTCCTCCATAGTCCTGATCCCCTCAACCCTTAGTACCCAATCCCGCATAGAGGGTGGACAGTCCCTATTTCAGAACACTGGAATCAGTGCTCTCCCTGCTGACAACAAAATCGAGAGGAGGGAATTCCGAAAGGTGGACATCGAGAATGGTAAAAGGTTTAGTAAGTACACAGAGGGGGTGAACTCCAGATCCATTCCCACAAACACAGATAGGTGTTGTGCAATATCCGACCTGAAGCGAGCAATTTTAGAACAAGTCCACCATATGTGCATGTAGTCACCTCTGGGCGCCATACATCTCCAACACGTATCCGGCAATGCCGGGTTCATAGCATGTAGAACCGACAGCATGAGATACCACCTCAAAAACAATTTACAATTGGATTCACGAATCGCCTGACTCCTAGAAGCGAAATAGGTGAGTTTGAAGGCTCCAGCCCAGTCTTCAGCAGAGAGTTCCATCCTTAGGTCCCTTTCCCACTTGAGTAACAGCAGAGAGTCAAGCCTGTAGGCCCCCGCATTATGTACGAGTATATATTAGCGACAATATGCCCATAGCGAGTCTTATCAGTACAGAAGGTCTCGAAAGGTGCAAGGGGGCAATGTCTCCGCTAACCACAAAGTAGAGAGTATAAAGTGACACAATTGGGCTTATTGAAATCAACGTCAGGGGCTACCAACAGCTCCAAAGGTATCAGACCGTCACCCTCAACCACCGCCTCAAGATTCCAATTTTGACTATCAGGTCAAATTAAATTGAACCCCAAGTTTGAGATCCAGCACTTCTGATCATTTTGGGTTTTTTTAAGAGACATATTCATATAAAGGGTTATTCAGAAAGGACCAAACTTGCCACCAAAGGACACCGAAGTGTCAGTGAAATGCCCTGATTTCCGGTGATTAAGTTCGACAGGTTTAAGCAGGCGAATCCCATAGGATTCAATGCAAAAAAATATTATTGTTTGTATATTTTTTTTTCATCCGTTTATTCTTTTAATTTTCAGCAAAAAGCCTTTTTTATTCATTTATTTTTTAGAACACCTTTTTGTATTTTTTAGATGAAATTTTTGATTCCCAGTTTCTTTTAAAAGGCTTTTTTTATTTATTCTGTAACAGACCTTTTTATTATTTTTTAAAGTACCTTTTATTATTATTTACACACATTTTAATGCATTTTTTATTGGTTTAAACACCTATTAGAAGAAAAGCAGTGTACCGTTTTCTTGATTTTTTTGCAGTCCGGCGGTGTTCGCCATCTTCGGTGATATTTGGCGGGCCTTCGGTGGTCAGTTTGGCGGTATTCAGCAGTCCTTAGAGACTCCATCTTTGGCACACTTAGTGAATTTACCGCATGGTCGGTGAAATGGAATCGCTGAAGTCCACTGAACTAGAAAGCATTGAAATTTCTCTGAAATGCTAGTGCTTTCTGAATGACCCCTATAGTCTTGTCTTGTATTGCCTACAGGTGTTCTAGAGAGCGCAGATCTGGGCAAGAAAGTCATTTAATACTGTTCTGGTCCTCTCATTCTTTTTGTCTTTCTTGCAGTGTGACGGGTCCTCCATTTTCCATAAATAAGCAACTTTCTTTTCAATTTCACCACTTGAGAATAGTGGTTTAAGTCCCTCCTTAAGAAGAGAAATGCAGTTTGACAGTCTACTTCAACTAACTACTTCCATCTCAACCATAGCAGACATACCACCATGTTTGACTGTTGGTTGTAGTCCATTTATATCACCCTCCAGATTTGTCAATCACCAGACCCACAGTCATCCTTTATCTGAAAACAGCAAATCTTGACTTGTTAGAAAAAATGATGCTGTGTCAAAAAGCCACGGTCCTATCACTCATCTATACTATAATGCAGTAAGGCTTGGCGTGCCCGTCGCCAAGCCTGTACTGCGCATGCACGCGCAACCAGCGGCGGTTGGCTGCGCGCGCATGCAACCGCCGCGGCACGAGCCGGCTGTGCGCTTGCCGCGGCGGTTACAAGATGCGCACGCAGCAGCCGGGTAGAGGCTGCGCGCGTATCCTGTAGAGCCGGATGCACTCGCAGCCTCTACCCGGCTGCCGCGCGCGCATCCAACCGCTGCGGCGCGTGCCGCGGCGTTTACAGGATGCGCTCGCAGCAGACGACTATAGGCTGCACGCGCATCCAGTGGACCAGGATGCGCGCGCAGCCTATCGCCAGTAGCGTGGGGGGGCCGTGGCCCCGGGCGCAGTTTCCTTAGGGGCGCATAATTTCAAAAGAAATTTGCGCCCCTAAAAGTTGAGGCCCGGGCTTGGGCGGCTGTTCGAATGCTCTATCGGCATTCGGACAGCCGCCCCTGGAGCTCCGTCTCCGGCATACTTACCTGCCTGAGCGGCGAAGGGAAAGTTTCCTCGCTTCCGCTCTTTGAAGGGCCCAAGCTGTGGTCACGTGGGAGTCCCATGTGACCGCGGCTTGGGTCCTTCAACGAGCGGAAGCGGGGAAACTTTCCCTTCGCCGCTCAGGCAGGTAAGTATGCCGGAGACAGAGCTCCAGGGGCGGCTGTCCGAATGCCGATAGAGCATTCAAACAGCCGCCCCATGTCTGGTCTGGGGTCTGAGCTGGGGCATATCCATGAGAGCTTGGGGGGCAGTATATCCACGAGCTGGGGCAGTATCTCCATGAGCTGGGGGGCAATATCCGCGAGCTGGGGCAATATCCGCGAGCTGGGGCAATATCTATGAGCTGGGGCAGTATATCCATGAGCTGGGGCAGTATATCCACGAGCTGGGGCAATATCTATGAGCTGGGGCAGTATATCCATGAGCTGGGGCAGTATATCCATGAGCTGGGGCAGTATCCATGAGCTGGGGCAGTATATCCACGAGCTGGGGCAATATCTATGAGCTGGGGCAGTATATCCATGTGCTGGGGCAGTATATCCATGAGCTGGGGCAGTATATCCATGAGCTGGGGCATTATCCATGAGCTGGGGCATTATCCATGAGCTGGGGCAGTATATCCATGAGCTGGGGCAATATCCATGAGCTGGGGCAGTATTTCCATGTGCTGGGGCAGTATATTCATGAGCTGCTGGAGCAGTATAGGATGCGCGCGCAGCCTCTATCCGGCGGCTGCGCGCGCTTCCTGTTCTCCTGGATGCGCGCGCGGCCGACAGGTAGAGGCTGCGCGCCCATCCAGCGTCTTATTTGGGGGCACTTTAAACCACGTGAGCTGGGAGCACTTATACCCACGGGAGCTGGGGGCAACTATACCAGCTGGGGGCAACTATACCCACGGGAGCTGGGGGCAACTATACCCACAGGAGCTGGGGGCAAAAATCCCCATGTGAGCTGGGGGAAAATATTCCCATGTGAGCGGGGGCCATAATACCCATGTGAGCTGGGGGCAATTTTACCCATGTGAGCTGGGGGCAATTATACCCATGTGAGCTGGGGGCAATTATACCCATGTGAGCTGGGGCAAATATACCCATACGAGCTGGGGGGCAAATATACCCATTTGAGCTGGGGCAAATATACCCATGTGAGCTGGGGGGCAAATATACCCAAGTGAGCTGGGGGGCAAATATACCCATGTGAGCTGGGGCAAATATACCCAAGTGAGCTGGGGGAATATATACCCATGTGAGCTGGGGCGATTATACACATGTGAGCTGGGGCAAATATACCCATGTGAGCTGGGGTAATTATACCCATGTGAGCTGGGGGCAAATATACCCATGTGAGCTGGGACAATTATACCCATGTGAGCTGGGGCAATTATACCCATGTGAGCTGGGGGGCAAATATACCCATGTGAGCGGGGGCAAATATACCCATGTGAGCTGGGGCAAATATACCCAAGTGAGCTGGGGCAAATATACCCATGTGAGCAGGGGGAATATATACCCATGTGAGCAGGGGGAATATATACCCATGTGAGCTGGGGGAATATATACCCATGTGATCTGGGGGCGATTATACCCATGTGAGCTGGGGCAAATATACCCAAGTGAGCTGGGGGAATATATACCCATGTGAGCTGGGGCGATTATACACATGTGAACTGGGGCAAATATACCCATGTGAGCTGGGGTAATTATACCCATGTGAGCTGGGGGCAAATATACCCATGTGAGCTGAGGCAATTATACCCATGTGAGCTGGGGCAATTATACCCATGTGAGCTGGGGGGCAAATATACCCATGTGAGCGGGGGCAAATATACCCATGTGAGCTGGGGCAAATATACCCAAGTGAGCTGGGGCAAATATACCCATGTGAGCAGGGGGAATATATACCCATGTGAGCTGGGGGAATATATACCCATGTGATCTGGGGGCAATTATACCCATGTGAGCTGGGGCAAATATACCCATGTGAGCTGGGGCAATTATACCCATGTGAGCTGGGGCAAATCTACCCATGTGAGCTGCTTCGCTTAACAATAGACTGCCCTCTGGGCAGGCTTTCCACCTAGTCTCTAAATAATACTCATATGTCTTCTAAATATTAGTTCTATTTTAAAGAGGCTTCCTCCAGGCTGAATGGCTATAATAACCAAACTAAAGATAATTTATTTCTGCTCCTGGGCTGATCTGGAACCTTTCTGCCACTTCTGAAGCTTTTTGGGTCTTCTCAGCAGATCTCTGGACAGCTCAAAACTTTTTTTCAGAAGTCCCAGGTCAACCAGTTCATGTCTTCATTGATATTACACTTTTTCTTTAAATGAAACTATCAGGGTTATTCAAAGAGATTCGAAAAGTCACCGCACGTTCGGTGTCTTTTCGTTCTCTTCAATTCGGTTCCTTTTGCCGATCCCATTTCGGTGACCCTGCGGTGTATTCAGCAAGCACCACAGGGTCCCCGAATTGCAGGGAAAAGCTGCCGCAAACCTGACGAAAACTAACCGCAAAAAAGGTCCAGGGAATGATAATAAAAAGGGCTGTTACAGAAAAAATAAGTAAACTTAAAAAAAAAAAAAAAAAATTGGACTTTTAAAAAAAAAATCTGAAAAATGCTTAAAATATCCTAAAAAAT
This sequence comes from Leptobrachium leishanense, assembly GCA_009667805.1. Lineage (NCBI taxonomy): Eukaryota > Metazoa > Chordata > Amphibia > Anura > Megophryidae > Leptobrachium > Leptobrachium leishanense. Next base: position 295,456,572 of record CM019063.1, on the reverse strand, counting down.
CTATAAATAAAGAGACTCTTTACTTCAGAATTTTATAATGAACGGTTTATTAGATATTGAAATAAAACGGGAATATTTTTAACATTGAAGTCTATGGGATTCTCCTGAATTAACTTGCCGAATTAAACCACCGAATGGCAGGGCATTAGGGGAACCTTTCACTGCTGGTTTGTGTTCTCTGAATAGCCGAAGCAGTGCATTTTCATGGGGATTTCACTGCCCTCGAACAGGCACCGAACAGGCAGCGTATGTTCAGGCAATTCGCCAGGATTTGGCGAATTGCCAGCTCTCTGGATAGCCGAATGGCCAGGAAAGGTAACCGAACGCTGATTTTCAGCGTTCGATTACCTTTCTCAAGCAATTCGGATCTCTTTGGATAACCCTGTATAATTCATTCATCAACAGAAAGGAACAATTCAAGATCCTTAGCTATTTATCTTTGAGGCAGTACACCCCCATAATGACCAACAATTTGCACTCTTTGAAATTCAGAAATTTGTTTGGAATTTTGTTTTCTAGGATGCTTAACCCATTAAGGACGGGCAGGTGTTGCCCGTCGGGTGGGGGTCAACGCCGAAGAGGCATGCAGGTACACCTCACTGACAGATGCCGCCGTGAGCCACTGATTTAGGCCCACCCCACAGCCGAGCATGTCATTGGCTGCAGGGGGACGACCTGAGTTCAGGCCGTCTCTCTGCAGCCAATGACACGCAATGTGCACCGGTTGCGGGGAGGGGCAGAGGTGGCCCATTGACAACAAGGGGGCATACCTGTACACTCTGCATCTTCAAGGACGGCATAGAACGTTCTGTGATATTTTACACTGTAAAACAAATATTAGTCATAATAATGTTAAATCTTTGAGTGCATATACTCATCACCAACTAAGGCTTTTGCCCATTTCTGACTGCCGACACCACCAAGCAATTTATAATGGTCTTATAATGTCTTATAATTTCCCACTTACACTACTGCAATAACCTACTAACTGACCTTCCTCTCTCCCACCTCTCCCCCCTGCAGTCTGTCCTAAATGCATCAGCCCGGCTCATCCATCTCACCCGTCGCTCGATCTCTTCTGCCCCCCTCTGCACTGCACTGGCTCCCCATCCAAAGCAGAATTAAATTCAAATTACTCACCCTAACCTACAAAGCCCTCACTAGAGCCTTCACTAACACCCCCGATTACCTGTCCTCAGTAATCACTAAATGCACCCTGGCTCGCCCCCTAAGATCCAACAATGACCTGCTCCTGGCATCCTCCGTTATCACTTCGTCATATGCCAAATTGCAGCACCATTCTCGTGCGGCGCCGACCCTATGGAACATGCTTCCTCGCAATATCAGACTGTCCCCTAATCTGGCTTCATTTAAATGCTCCCTAAAGACCCTTCTGTTTAGGGAAGCCTACCACCCGACTCCGTAACAAGACATCCTACTGACCCAATAACAGTCCTCACCTCTCCCTGCATTAACATTTGATCATTTGATCATATTTGTTGTATGTCTGTTTATACATGGATAGTCAGACAGATAGCCAGCGCCTTTTGTTGTCACGAGAGGGATTGATACGCACATTTTCGAGGCAGGCCTGCCTTTTTGGGAATCAACAATGATGCTGGCCCTCCCATATCTTGATCCTCCCAGTAATATCACGATCTCATAATCCCTCATCCAAACCTACACAACCCATCCTAATTATAGTGCCTCAGACTTTATTGCAGGTAACCATACAAGACTATGGTAGAGGAAGGGAGTATATTTAAAAGGAAACAAAGTAGCAAAACAAGAGGACATAGTCTTAGATTAGAGGGGCAAAGGTTTAAAAGTAATATCAGGAAGCATTATTTTACTGAGAGGGTGGTGGATACATGGAACAGTCTTCCAGTAGAAGTGGTAGAGGCCAAAACAGTGATTGAATTTAAGCAAGCATGGGATAGGCATAAGGCTATCCTAAACAAAAGATAAATCCAGGTTAAGTATCCATGTAATTGGGCAGACTAGATGGGCCGAAAGGTTCTTATCTGCCGACATTTTTCTATGTTTCTATGTTTCTAAGAGTTAACATGACAAGCCATGCAGTTGTAGAATTTTTATTCTATTAATAATCAAAAATGTTAACGCTTATGCTGATAGCCAATGATTATTATATCAAAAAGCCTTTACTTTGAAGTGAAAAGAAATTTGTTGCTTCATTTACAGTCTGACAGAGCCAGAATGCACTTCTTATTTACCGCCAGTCAGACTCTGCTACGCACGAAGGCCAGCGTAACACATTTAATGTAATAACATACATGAGGATTGTATATAATGCAGGTGAATTAACAGATAGACAGGTACAGTCAACAAAGCTTTGCAAGTGCACAAAACTGATAACCATGGCCATCACATTCACTGGTCTGTCATTAAAACACTGTATAAACTTATTACAAATGTGTAACACACAGCAGATGTATTCAGTGTATCAGTGTTATTTGTATATTTTACTATTTGTATAATTAGCCCAGTATGTCTGCTTTACTTGCATATTCTATGAGCAAAATTAGTTAATTGACAGGTTAATTAAGGGATGATTGGGGCTATCTGCTAATTAATTTGTTTGGTTTCCATGCTTTATTGTATGTTTTTTTTAATGCGATTAAAGTGTGTCGCTTGGACTACGCTGGGGTATTGAGCATTTTTTTTTCATTAAAGCAGCCAATATTTCCCAAGCAAAGACCATTCATTGTCAATAGTGTTTATTGCGACTCCTATTGATTTCTATGTGGAAAACAAAAAGGATGATCGTTTTGTTCTTCTTCAAACGTCGACTAAACAGTTTTTAATGATTAAAAAAGAGGAAATACTGGTGACATTTTTTGTTTCATCAATTTCATTTCTCTGCAATTAATAGTTCAAAACCACCAGGGCCGACTTTAGAATTTGCATGGCACACAACCCTATCCTTCTCCATATGTGCTGCCCAACTCACAAATGCATTTATATTCATTTATACACATACATAGACGTACAGGTTGTACAAGTATGCATAAAGCTGCACTTACATGTATGCAATGCAGGCTCTGTATAAACACATACAGTACATACACACAGACATATATATATGTCTCATACACACATGTATACACCTAGACATATACTGACTAGGGATGAGCCAAACACTCCCCGAGTTTGGTTCGAGCCCGAACCCGAACTTCCCATTTGTTCGGGACCGAACCCGAACCCCCATGCAAGTCAATGGGGCTGAAAATTCGGTTTTTTAGAGTGCCCTCCAAGAGGGCATATATGCTACATATTTGCCATAAAAGGTGTATGGGGGTCCGGGTAGTGCCCTGGGGGACAGGAAACAAGGACAAAAAGTAAAAAAAAAAAAAGTTTTTAAAGGGACATTGAGTTTTCCATGAAATAAGGGTTAAAAATAAAAACCAAAGATTCCTTCAAATATCGTGCCTAGGAGGTCCCCATAACCTGCCCGTGAAGTGGCGGATTTCTAGGATGTATAGAAATATGTAAAAACCAAAAAATGACATTTCAAATGACGGTAAATGCTTTTCCTTTAATCTATCCATAAACAACTGCTTGGGGCGGCAGTCTGTATGAAAAGAGGAGACATTTTCGGACACGCAGAAAAAGTTTACTGATTTTTTGGCGGTGAAAAGCAGGAGAATGACTGCAGAATGGAAAATTCTAGACCAAATAGCCGATTTGGAAAGTGAGATAAATGGGAGAATTTTTCTGGTTTGGCTATTTTGACCTAGAATTTTCCATTCTCCAGTCATTCTCCTGAGTTTCACCTTTCAATGAATAACCCTGTCAGGGTTATTCAGAGAGCGGTGAAGAGCAGGAGAATGGAAAATTCTAGGTCAAAATAGCCAAACCAGAAAAATTCTCACATTTAGGCTAGGGTCAGACTAGCAAATTTTTAACGTGCGTTTAGGCGCAATTAATCACGGCCGCACTAGCAGCAAATGACGGGCAATGACGACCAATATACGAAGTACGGTCGCACGAAAGTCCGGCTGCGCAACGCAAGTGGAAAATGAAAGCATTTTTTCGAGAACGCAGAACCGCTAGTACGGACGTATAGAGTGCGCTGTGTCCACTAGCGGCGTGTGTGCGCGATTTGGAGACGTCAGACCCTGCTCATGTCCGGCCAACATAACGTCCAGACACCCAAAGTTTCCTGGTTTGGATCCGTAAAAAATCACGCACAAATATGCGCATCGTATGACCGTTTTTGCGCAATCCGTGAAAAAATACGGCAATGCGTTCGGACACACTTTTTGACGGTCGCTGCGAAAAATGCGTTAGTCTGACCCTAGACTTATCTCACTTTCTAAATCGGCTATTTGGTCCAGATTGTTCTCTTTTCCTGCCATTCTCCTGGTTTTCACCTTTCTCTGAACAACCCCGAGAGAGAGGTGAAAGCCAGGAGAACTGGCAGGAGAAGAGAACAATCTAGACCAAATAGCCAATTTGGAAAGTGAGTTAAATGGGAGAATTTTTCTGGTTTGGCTATTTTGACCTAGAATTTTCACTTCTCCAGTTATTCTCCTGCTTTTCACTGCTCTCTGAATAACCCTGTGAATGTTTAATCCCGAGGTGAAAAATAACATTGCTTTAGATTTTTTTCAAACACCAGTTAACCACTTGGCTGCTATGGACGCGCTCAGCGCATCCAGCCAAGTGGTTCTCCTGTGCTAGGGACGCGCTCAGCGCGTCCATGCACAGGAGGCAGCAATCCACCGGATTCTGGCGGATTGGTGCGCCCCCCGGTGCGGGCTGACATCTTGGATGTCAGCCCAGCACTCCGGGACCCCGGCAGAGCAATTAGATGTCATCGCGGCGGCGCAATGATATCTAATTCAGGCGCCCCCCCGCATGTGCGGAGGAAGCGCCTGAAAGGGAGGGGGGAGGTCCTTCGGACCTCTCTCCCTCCCGATTGCCGGGGGCAGAGGGTTAATCCAGGCAATGTTTGGAAGGGCACAGCCTGCCCTTCCAAACTGTGGCTGTGATTAACCCCTGGGGAGCCGGATCACGAATCGGCGCTGAAAAGCGCCGGATCGTGATCCTCTCCTGGAGCTGGCTGACATCTTGGATGTCGGCCAAGCCTCCAGGTATTCCCCCTGAGGACTGGCGTCATCATGCATAGCACGATGACGCCAGTCCTGGAGTTAACCCCTAACTGCCACCAATGGTGGAGATAGGGGGTTCCAATGGGGGTTCCGATCCGTGGCAGCTAGGGGTTAATGTTTGATATCGTTGGATCGGCCAGAGCATGGCCTTTCCAAGGATACTAAACATGAGCATGAAAATGTTTTTTTTAAAAAATAAAAATAAAAATAAAAATAAAAATATTTTAAAAAAATTCTAAAAAAGAAATAAACAAGTTTTTTTGTTTGTTTTTGTTTTGTTAATGCAGCAATATTGTTCCCATTTCAATTATAATGTGAACAATAATGCTGCACTAACAATTTTTGTATGCGATGCGTTTGTTAAAAAAAGCAAAATGTTCCCCAAAAAAAAAATGTAACGAGACCCCATTTCTAATTTTTTTAACAAGCGCACCCCATACAAAATATAACCGCAAACTATCGCATGTTAAAATGTGAAAAAAAACACTTTACACATAATAAATTATTGAAAATTCTAATTTTATTGCATTTTTTGTTATAATATACAGACATGACATAACGTATACATATAATAATGACATATTATGAATCTGCCAAGTCTGCCGGAAAGAACGATATATAATATGTCTGGGTCATATATCAAAATATGGCTACAAAACACGGTTAAACATGATGAGCGAAAGCGGCAAAAATGACCTCAGCACAGAGGTGTGAAAAGCCTCAGCAGCGAAAGGGTTAAATGCAGCATATTAGGATGTTTTAGGGAAATTAATTCTCAAATCTCAATCAGAAGCAGACACCACCCCACCCCCTCACTATATTGTACAATGTATCAAATTGATTACCAGACTAAAAACACCTGGTGTTATGCCCGTTTGTGAACAGAGGTCATTTAGAGTTGATAATCTTTCCACGTACACATTAGTTTTTATTTCAATATCTAATAAACCGTTGCTTATAATATTCTGCAGTAAAGAATCTCTTTATTTCTAGATTTTTTAGTATTTTTTAAGCATTTTCTATACTTTTTTCAAAATGTCTTTTTTTTTCGAACTCGAACCGGACACGCCCAAAAAGTTCGAAATTCGCAAACTTTCGAACTGCCAAAGTTCGGGTCGAACTCCGAACCGTCCGAACCCGAACAGCTCATCCCTAATACTGACATATATACAGGTTTTCACACACACACACACACATATCTACAGGCACACACACAAACATATACTGATATACAAGCACACATATATAAATACAAGAATACACACACATCTATATAGGAATTTATACTGTACATATATATATATGTATACATGGTAATGTAAATTCGATAGGCCGTGTTAGTCCAGTTTGCCAAAATCACGAGTACAGCAGTACGTACGTACTGCTATACTCGTGATATATGTATACACACACATTTATATATATATATTTACACACACACACACATATATACTGTACATACACACACATATATATACAGTATATATATATACACAAGCATACATACTTATATACTTATATATATTGGTCCAACATATACACGTATATGCCAGCATTTACATAAATATACACAGGCATACATACACAGATGTATACGGGAATACATACACGTATACAGACATACACATAGACATGTATACAAGCATTCAAACACATATGCAGGCATCCACATCTATAATTACATTTATACAAACTTAGATTTTAAAAATATACACACATACACAAAACGACACAGCACTTAATTATCGGCTCTTCACCACTGTCACAAAGACTAAAAAGTTGACATGGGGCACAAATATTATTTGGTCTGGCCCATATAAATGTTATTCCAACTTTTGCCAATGTGAGATGAAAGAGGAAGGAACCCACAAAATATTCTACCCAAGAATTCATGTATTTCAACTGCACAAATTTATAATTTATTATTTTTGGCTTTTCTGTATTTCTATTTTTACAAGTACTACAAGGAGCAGATTTGCAGGCCCACACTGGTCTGCTCTGGGGGACATAGTTCCCCCCAAACAAGTTTAACGTACTTTGGCTCCTTGGTTTGAAATTCCTCAGGGTATAGATTAGAGAATTGCAAGTGTGAGTTTCTAAATATTTTTACATCTCAGAATATGACTTTTTGCATTGATCAAAATAATGTTATGTCTCACATTTTCATTTTTTTTATTAGTGTTATCACAACATTCTATTTAATGAGCTTATTTTGTATTCCTGGTTAATAACATTTGGTCGAATACACTACATTGAACTTTAGCACAAAATGTATAACTGGTCCCGATTTGTACATTTACTAGCATATTTGTCATATATTTTAAAATACAGTTTAACACTTTTTTAGGTGACGAGCTCACTTTAATGTCACCGTGACACTAAACACACTGTTACAATGACAAAGATTATTTCAAAGATCCCTGGAGAGCAAAATGATTAGCATGGTAATTGTAAAATAGAGAGAAACATGTACTGACAGCTCTGTTATTCTCACAGTGATTCTATGGGAATAAATATAATGTAGACAACTGAAACTTGTAATAGAGAAGAATGTAAGTTGATATGTTAGTGAGAACCAATTGTGTCCATGCTCCTTTTGTTGAACTATTTTTGCAGTCGTCTGTTCTTTAGCAATTATTTACATATACCTTGTAATCCTCTCTCGTCCCACTTAAATAATGAGTAAAATATTGTTTCATACCACTTGATATTAATATAGATACATTATATAATATTTATACTATTATATTATTTTCTTATATCACACTATAATTATATTGCACTATACTGCATTAAAAATGGAAAGAAATGTGGTATTTATTCTCAGTAAATTGCAACAGGTGAGGGTTAAATAACTTGTTGTATTGAAACCATCCCACCTAGCAGCATCCAATTGATTTTAATGAGGCAAAACATTTAGTTTGACTATCAGATGAACCGAATCAACAGTCTAATGAAATTCAGGGGAACCAAAGCAAACTATTTTTTTGCCAGTGTACATGTCTACTATTTTTTTTCTATGAAATATATTGCAATCTGTAACCAGTACAATCATGAAGCTACAAATTGTAGTATAAAAATATGTTTTATCCATAAATTGCAAAATAAGATTCATGATCCAAAATCACAGACAGGTCTAACTAAGACATTTAACTACAGTTTTTATAAATATATATTCTTTTCACACGGACTAACACTAAGACTAAGGGAAGGATAAACATTCAATCTGGGCACAATGTGCCCATTATTGAAGCAAAGTATCACAAAGCACTTGGATGGCACTGTTGTCAAACAATGGTGCATTGCCATCCAAGTCCTCACTGTGGGGTATTCTGGCTTTGAAGGTCCAGCTAGCCCAGCTACAAGTTCAGGGTTGTGTAGGCCTGCACCACAATAAATGGCCGGTGCAATGTTGCGCAGTCCTTTCCAGTGCATCAGGTTGCAGGCATAGGAGGACCTTTGACCATACCTTTGGTATATTTTATGAAAGGCCCCCATTGGCTCAGATTTATTTGACAAGCAACGCTATCTATAGCATTACTTGTTTAAAAATGGACTCAAGCGATGGAGCTCCACTCACTGGTTGGCATAGAATGGCCATGCATACTGGTTTTGGCCAATCAGAGAACCCCTTCTCTCTGATTGGCCAATTGTGTACACATGGCCTCCTACATCACTTTAATCAAAGAAGAGGTGAAAGGATATTTTTCACCACTAGTCTGATGTATTTCAGTCATGTGAACCAATTTTGCCAATATTTATTAAGGTGTTAGATAAGCCACATCCACACTCCATATATATAGCAGAATCGTTCTGCGCATTCATGATTATGCAGCTTTATTACAAAGAACTTACTGTCTGTAGATACAAAACCATACCGCCCATATCTATTTAGGAAGGATGAAAATAGGGCCGCTCATTCATAAGACTTGCTTGCAGCACTGGTTTAACCATTGAGCACCATGAGTGCCATTAAATAGGAGCTCAAGGTGTTTTTTTACCTCAGAGCAGTAAAAAAAACAGGTTGGTGGGAAGTCTGAAAGAACCTTGTCACATGACCAGACTGTGTGACATAGTAGGACTGAGGTACAATGTATTTAAATTTCAATGTTGTAATAGATTCTGGTTTTTGCCTTCTCAATTAATTTAAGCCATTTTATCATAAGGCTGCAACATAAAATAATGTAAATAAACTTTCTGAATGCACTGTAAGTAATGGATACATTTAACATTGTACACGTATCTTATATAACAATACATATTATGAGGATTTTTTTCCCCCTGCCAATACATATTATTGGCTTTCATTGACTCTAGATTATTGCATCATGGGAAAAGACAAAATTTCTCACATAATGACTAGCCTGGCCCTCATACAACCCTCACATACAGAAAGCCTAATGAGAAGAAGATCTCTCATGGCCATGGTTTTCCCAAGTCATGATGGAATGGAGTGTCTGTTGTTTTTCTTTATAAAGGCCTGTTTTGGAATAATTCATTTTGTTCGGCTGAAATGATAAAGTTTTCTGTGTTCAGCCAACAAACCCCGGGAAGGCCATAGAGTTCATGTATAGTATGTTTTGTTTTCTGTTTCTTGCTTGCTATTGTACTGTATGCCGCAGAATTGCTGCCGCCTCACAAAGAGGCAGTGTGTCCATCCGTTTCCCGAGCGGGTAGCGTATCCGTGCAGACTCGCTCAATGCTCCTGATGAATCTCAGTCATCCTCCAGCCCTTACCTCTTGTATATCACTTGAGATCCAGCTGAGCTGGAAGCCTCATTAACAGATAATTAGCAATCATGAACAAACCTCTTAAACAGCACTGCGTAAAAGGGCATTCTTAACATCTGATGATAAATAATGACCAATTGAAAGCTGAAGAGGCCACAGACTTTTTTATACGAACATATGTGGGTCAGTAAAGACAAGTAGAAAAAAAAATAAAAGATGTATTTATACCACCTATTATTCTTTCCCCTCTGTGTTTCTACCGAGACACTATAACGTAAGTAGAGAACTTCAGCATCTCTGAAAAATTAGCAAATAAAATGCTTTACCAGCGCAGAATGTTTAATTGTAGAAGGGTCAAGCACATTTTATTCAGCAGCAAACTCAAGAGGCCTGAGAAAGGTCGGACCAGGAGCAGGACAATAATGTACTGCAGTAATTAAGGTATGCTATTCCACCCCCTAAAAAAGAATTATAAAACTTAAGAGACAAACTAGTACTTCGAGACAGTTATTATTTAAAGCAGGACAAATGGTTTTTTTTTTATTGGATTTTTTGTTGTTGAATTTCAAAGTCTTACTAATTAATCCAGACTTTTGTTTAAATTGTTTCGCCTGCTTACACGGCGGTGTCTTGTTTGGCCAAAACAGGCACAGGGTAATTAGCGATAATGACCTGGATTCCTGAACTTTTATTTAGTTTACCTTTACCAACAACTTCATTTCTAAAGCCTATCCTTTGCAGTAATTGTGCGCAGGCAGATTTAAAGAAAGGAACAGTAGTAAAGGACTATAATCTGGTTTCCGTACAAAAATATTGTTTATTTCACAACTGCAAATGAAAAAAAAAAAAATTCTTCTCCATGGGTGAACTAATAATTATTTGTAAATTTTTTATCTATCAGGGTTATTCAAAGAGATTCGAAAAGTCACAGCACGTTCGGTGACTTTTCATTCTCTTCAATTACGGTGCAAATCAGCTTTCCCATTTCGGCCACCCTGCGGTGTATTCAGCAAGCACCACAGGGCTGTCGAAGTGCAGGGAAAAGCTGCCGAAAACCTGGCGAATGCACGCCGAAAACCCACAAAAATATATGGCTTAACCCATCGAAGATGCCGGAAAAACCCGAGCAGGAGCCGATCACACGCAGCGAAGCCTCCGGAAAAAGCCGAAACCGCAGAAGAAGGCAGTGAATAAATTAGAAAAACAGTTTGCTTGAATGATTGAAAAGTGAAACGCTGTTTGCAAAGAAACTACTGAGCGAAAATGTCTGAAATTTACATATGAGGTCCAGGGAATGGTAATAAAAAGGGCTGTTACAGAAAAAAATAAGTAAAGTTAAAAAAAAATCTGACTTTTTATAAAAAAAGAATAATGCTTAAAATATCCTAAAAAAAATCTATAAATCGAGACTCTTTACTGCAGAATTTTTTAATGAACAGTTTATTAGATATTGAATTAAAACGGGAATATTTTTAACATTGAAGCCTATGGGATTCTCCTGAATAAACCTGTCGAATGAAATCACCGAATGGCAGGGCATTTCGGGAACCTTTCACTGCTGGTTTGTGTTCTCTGAATAGCCGAAGCAGTGCTTCTCTATGGGGATTTCACTGCCCTCGAACAGGCACCGAACAGGCACCGTATGTGCAGGCAATTCGCCAGGATTTGGCGAATTGCCTGATCTCTGGATAGCCGAATGGGCATGAAAGGTAACCGAATGCTGAAAATCAGCGTCCGGTTACCTTTCTCCAGCCATTCGGATCTCTTTGAATAACCCTGTATATTTAGAAAAATAGCTCTGGTGAAAAATGTAGAATTGGTTATTTTTAAAAGACAACCATACAAATCGAAATAACTTAAGAAAAACCTGTCCACCGAGCGTTTAAACCTTCATGTAACATGTGCTACAAAGTCCTGAAGGCAATATGTATATGTTTTCAGAAAGGTGCATGTTTCTCAAAGGAAGAAAAACACTTACAGGGTTATTCAAAGAAAGCCGAACTGGCCCCGAAATTGCACCGAGCAGTAAATTTCCCTGTACAGTGCAATTTCGTGGCCACTCGGCTATTCAAAAGCTGGCAATTTGCCAAATATTGGCAAATTGACAGCCAAACACAGTGATCTTCGGCAGCAGTGAAATACCCCATAGAGAAGCAATGGTTAATCTATTCAGAGAACACCAAACAGCAGAGAAATGTCAGAGTTAAGCCCTGATGTTCGGTGGTTACATTCGGCAGGTTTAGGCTCGGGTCAGATGAGCGCAGTGTTCACGTCTGTGTTTCCGCACATTTTAACGTCTGTGGTAGCGTACAATTATGATCAATATAGACCCACACAAGAAGTGAACGCATAATGGACGCGGCAAACGGACGCAGGTTAGGCAAGAACGTAAATCCGCTAGAACGGACGCACAAAGTGCGCTGCGTCCGCAAAGTCTGCATAGCTTTGTGTGTCAGTGTTGGTACGATGTCAGACGGACTGCATTTTTAACGTCCAGCATTTTGACGGATGAAATTTTTTCATATTAATTTATTTTCCCTTCTACATCAGTCAAAAAAAATGCCAGTCACAAAAACGGACTGTGTGGCCACTACCTTGTCTTCAGTCAGAAAGTACGTCCGTTGTGCACGGATGCACAGTCCGCACAGAATGCGCTTGTCTGACCCGAGCCTAAATCAGGCGAATCCCATAGGTTTCAATGTTAAAAATATTCCCGTTTTTATTGAATATGTATTAAACCCATGGAGACCCAGGTTGGAATCTCAGCAAGAGCACCTCTCCAGTAAGTGTCCCTGGGCAAGACACCTAACGGTACATACTTGCCTTCCCAGGACATACTTGAAAACGAGAGAAATCTCAATGAATCCTTCCTGGTAAAATCCTTTCTAAGGAAAAAAAAAACTTTATTCTTTTAATCTGCAGCAAAAAGTCTCTTTATTTATTTATTTTTGGGATTTTTATAATAAACATTTTCCATGAGAAAAAAAATACAGATTAAGTGATGTCACAGGTGTCACAAGTGGTGTTAAATAAATTATGGTGTTTTATTATTTGCACTATAATTATTATGTTTTCATTGTTTATTTATAGATTTATACTTTCAGTCTGTATATACTGAGGGATTCAAAGTAGTGCATGCCTCACAACTGTCCCAGGTTCCTCCTTGTTTTTGCCCTCCTTGCACGCCATCTGTCCTGGCGACTGGCCTTAAGGGGCACTGTGTGCTCAATCAGACAGGTAGCGTGTGGAATCAGAAGACTGAGTACCCATAGTGCATACTGGCGGAAGTGCTCAGCCATGCAACAGGGAACTGAGAGAGATGTCGCATTACAAGAAGACACACTGTCGCTTTCTCACATTGTGATGTGAACTGTCTCTTCCTCCACAAGCTGTCACTAGCAGACCTGCGAAGCCTCACATTTTTCCCTTAGCCCTCCAGATGACCTGACAGCCCTAGGCTTTTACCCAGGTTTTGGGAGGATTAAGGAAAAATACACCACAAATATCCAATGGTGATCCAGGTGCTTAAACAGCTAAAATCGGGTATCGAGTAAGTCCATCACAAATGCTAGTGCAGCACACGTCGGCCAGGATGATCCACCCTCTTTTGTAGGCGTGTTGTCCGAGCCACATCCCCAAACTCCCGATCACGACCTGTAGGTCTGCACTAAATATATATAAATATATAATAATAAAACCATTAAGCATTATGGATCCATTTAGCATTCTCTAGTTGCTAAGTAATGCTGGCATATAGATGTTATTATGACCTAATCTAATGGAATTCAATTTATCAATTTCATTCATTTGGTACAGTATGTGTACGGCTGCTTGGCATCCTGGGAGGATTATGGGAACACAATCACTGCCAGCTGCTGCTGTAAGGTTTTGGTTTTTGATAACTGACTCATACTGTGTAGCTGTGTATATTTGCTTATTAGAGAATGTACTTAAGGCTAGGGTCAGACGAACGCAGTGTGAACGCAGGTGCAGCCGCACTTTATCACGGCCGTAGCAGCAGCAGATGATGGCCAATGATGGGCAATATACGAAGTACGGCCGCACAAAAGTGCGGCTGCGCAACGCAAGCGGCAAACAAACGCATTTTGTCTAGAACGTGCTACCGCTAGTACTGACGTACAGAGTGCGCTGCGTCCGCTAGCGGCATGTGTGCGTGATTAGGAGACATCAGACGCTGCTAACGTCCGGCCAACATAACGTCCAGACGCAAAAAGGGTTTTAGTGATGATCCGTGCAAAATCACGGACGCAAATGCGCATCGTATGACCGCTATCGCGTATTCCGTGACAAAAATACGTCCATTCGTTCGAACGCACTTTTTCACGGACCGCGTGAAAAATGCGTTCGTCTGACCCTAGCCTTAATCAGTGAAGTGGTATTTTTGTTCACCACTTTTTAATTAATGTTTCACTTAATCCCATGCTAGAGATTTCCAGATGTGAAATAGCCAGTACTACACTGCTGAGGCCCTTAGGTTGAAAAAGAAAATGTGTGAGACTATGTACTTGTTTTATTTAGGACCAATTCCTAACTTATATCATGATTCATATTTTTTCATTATATATTTTTTTTTAAAGAAAGGCAGTTGCTAAGAGAGCACCTAACAAATGATGAAGGGAAACTGCCAAATATAATGGGGGGGGGGGGGGGGTGAGTGAATGTGATCACTTAGAAGTGCAGTATTAATAACAGCATTACAACTAGGATAGATAGATAGATAGATAGATAGATAGATAGATAGATAGATAGATAGATAGATAGATAGATAGATAGATAGATAGATAACAGCTATTCAGAGGGATTTATATTTAAAGAGTTGGCGCTATTCCAGTCAGATCGGTAACCTGCGAGCACTTGCTTCCAGAATTACCACTCCTAGTAATGCACTAGCGTAAGCAGTGGCGACTCTAGGAAGAATATAATCGGGGCACATAAGATACCACAGTCAAAACTGGAGGGGGGGGCACTAATATTTTTCGCCAGTAAATCATACCACTGAAAAAAATAAAATAAGTATATGAATAAGATTCCAAAATCCTAGAGTAATGTGGTGCAGTGATACCTTTCTGTTGTACTAACCTGATACTTAGACTCTTTATTTTTTTCGGTGGTTTTCACTGACATCCGGTAACTGCTTCGACGACTCCAATTTTCACAAATTACGGTGACCATTCGCTAAAAAGGGAATTCATCATATTTTCCTTGAAATGGATTCCCCGAAATGTGATGAAAAGCAAAGGGTATAAAGGTGAATAGACCCTTTACTTTCTAACTTCCATAATAACCCCTAAAATGCCATAAACCCAGGGAAATACAATAAAAATAATAAACAGTGTGACATGTATCCTACCTGGTAAAATCCTTTCTCCAAAAAAAAAAAGTATCCTACCCATTAACCCCTAAAATGTCATTAATCAAGGGAAAGCATGAAATGTATACACTGTGAGGCATGTAGCCTACCCATTAACATCTAAAGAGCCAGTAATAAAGGGAAAACAATAAATGAATACACTGTGAGGCATGTAGCCTACCCATTAACCCCTAAAATGCCATTAAGCAAGGAAAAAATAAGATGTATACTGTGAGGGATGAAGCCTACCCATTAACCCTTTATATTCAACTAAACTAAGACAAAGACAAAAAGTAATACACAATGTAATATATAGTCTGACCGTTGACCCCTTCACTGCTGAGACATTTTGTCCCTGTGAAAAAAATAGCTACGTCTTTATTTTTGTTTTACAAAAGGCTTCAGGGATGGAGATACAGTGGCCCGATTAAGTGGGGAAAGCTGGATGCTGATCCCTGGGGGGGGGCACATGGGGGGGCAAGGAATAACCTAAGAGGGACAATTACCACCTGGGCCCCCTGTAGAGATGCCTATGAACGTAAGCAGTTACAGTTGCCTGTTGCCTTATTACCTGCCGTAATTACCAAGCATCACACAGACGTTACCATACAACTTGGAATACTACCCAGGGAGAATGTGCTTTCCCCTTGTACACAGTTCATCTTTTTAGGCAATGATAGTAATTTTTTATATTTGAAAAGGGCCACAGCCAGCTTCCTTTGCAATTTTTCCTCTATGTTTGGTGCTTGTTTTGTACTCTATATTGGCGAATTGTAGCAGAATGAGGAGGAATGCCCTGTCATTCTACGGCCTTTCCCTTTCTTACATGTTCCTTATGAGGAAATGTCCCTTAGATATGGTGAGAAGGAATCTTTCTTTCCTGGAGTTACATGACTGACAAGTTACTATATCAATGCTGAAAGCAAACAACACTAGAAATGGATCAAAGGGAAGTGTGTATATCGCTACACTACACAGACACTATTAAATCTAAAGAGCAAAATAAAAGCAAGAACAGCAAATTAGAGCACAAAACGAGGCTGAGGGTTACAGGGCAATATGGTAAACAGTGTTGAATGCAGCAGGGGTTCTATGCTGAAGCTTCAAGTGGCACAGGAGGTGAGCGTTCACTGTACAGGGCCAAGAAATGAATGTGTTGGGGTTTCTGCAACTAAATGGCATTAAACATACCAATACACAGCGATGCTATCAGGCATGTCCACCATGTGCCTCTATCACTGTGCTAATGTGGATGGCTGCATCTGTGACTCACTAGAAAGTTCAGATTGTTATTCGGCAAGAGGAAATAATGGAAAAAGCCTAAAATAAACATTGGATTGACTCTATAGAGGAAGATGCTCCCCTATAGTGAGCAGTTCTTATGAATAAAAAGATTTTTCTCCAGACTGAGATAAGCTGTGTTTGTAATAAGACATATTTCAAGACCAAGGGAGGGCTTGCAAGTTTTGGAATGGGGGATAAATTCAAACAATAGCCAATAAATAAAATAAATTTTAACTTTTATAGAAAATCTAAGTAACTCATGACTAAATAATTCTATAATATAATTTATAGTAGTGATTATGTTTCATTGACACTAAAATTGTCCTTATATTGCAACTTGAAAAGCTCTTAATCAGCAGGAGGAAAGAAGAATGATGTCAGGAGATTGTGGTCCTCAACCCAGAGGGCAAACGACATTCTTGCTAACCCTTACCTGCTCAAGAAAAACTTATTTTATTGAAGCTACATTTTCCATCTGACATCAGTGACTGGATAAGACTGCAGTTTTTTCAACAAGCGACAAAAGGCTAAGATAAATATTCAAATATGAACTGCTTTAACCTCCAAACCCACCCAGCTCACAGTTAGGGCCTAATAACTGTGGGTACAGGCATGGGCAGTCTTGTTCTTATGCTGCATTTGTTCAGGGTTTGTTCACGAAAAAAGATGGGTGCTTAGTATGCAGTGACTAGGTCCATCTATAATATTAATTGAACCTTTGCAAGACTCTGGTTATGGTCTGGCAAACAGAGAAAAAGGCACAGACAAACAGACAGACAGTCCCCCAAGCCTCAAAAGTGGGGTTCTTATGCACTCCTGATCTAAGACAAATGTTACCATGCACCCCAGGATTCAAAACTATTGCAGCCACACCATAAGGATAGCGAAAAGGACAAAAAGAAAGCAAAAGTAGCTTTCTCGACTGAGGGAGATCAATCTCAAGTTGGAGGGATTAAACCCAAATAGTTCATTCGTGAAAAACCGAAGAGAATTATTTTCAGTGTTAGCCCCACAGAAATGGAGATTGAACAGAAATATTTAAAATTCAAAATCTTTAATAGAATTGCATTAAAAAGCTCAACATATAACATGTGTCGGTGGTTTGTGGCTATTTTTTGCAAGCTGTTTATTACCTCCTCATATATAATATCACATGGGGTACAGCCACACGCATGTGCACTAAACAATGAATACACAAAAAATAATAAACATTTAGACAAGAAAGTTTTCCTTAAAATAAAGAGCGGTCACTGATAATGCTTTGTACGTGCCCAACACACTCCGACTGGACTCAATTTGTGGCTAGATGTAGCGCTTAATCATACGATAACTTAATACATTTATAAACTCTTGCGTGTGATCATAGGTAGATCGATGGACACTAGTGCTTTTGGTCCTCTTTGTTGCGATTAGAAAGGCCGCAAAAGATTGTATCAAATAGTTCCTGCAACAATTTATGTGATCACAGTTGTGCTACAATTGAGAAAACTACTATCATGGATCTTTTCACCTATATATAGGGAGTGTGTTGGGCACGTATAAAGCATTATCAGCGACCGCTCTTTATTTTAAGGAAAACTTTCTTGCGAAGCAACACAGCAATTCAAAAAACTGCATCTCAGAGCTCCTGCGCTACATTCCCCATATGCAGCAAGGAACTCTGGGTAATACATGCAAATGACCTGGGTAACACATGCAAATGACCTCTGCCTAAGCAGGCATGGGATAGGCATAAGGCTATCCTAAACAAAAGATAAATCCAAGTAAAGTATCCATGTAATTGGGCAGACTAGATGGGCCGAAAGGTTATCTGCCGACATTTTCTATGTTTCTATGTTTCTATGTTTCTGTCTCACTTTTTTGCATCCTGGGTCTGTTTTCACACAGAACACTTCAATCAATGCCATGCCATACTAGATGGCTTTTTTTTAGCAGAGATCAGGCTTATGCAACTGGTCAAAGCCACCTCAGGGCAACGCGATTTCAGGTTTATTGGACCCTCGTCAGCAGAGGCTTGGCATGACCAGTTGCAGTGGATGCTTGGACCCATAGGGAAAATCAGTACTTGTTTGGGTTGTGGTGGAGGACAAAAATTTGATAAAAAGCCTCCACGCAATAACCAATAAGGTTTATTGCATATTTATATAAAGTTTTCCCCTTTCACCAATCGGTCTTGTGTTCTGTTAAGTCATATATTAATTGCAGATTGATTAGGCAATACAGGTGGGTATCCTGAGTAATACATATTATAACTAGGGATAGCATCATGAGACAAACCTAAAGAGTGAAATGTTCCCAGTACACATGCCTGTGCACCACAGGGTGCTAATTCTCTAAGATCCGTACTTGAAAGATTCCCTGGTAGCGCAGCTTGACAAATTCTAGATCTGTACCTCCTAAACATTTTCTTATTTATTCATTATTTTACATAAATATCTATGGATGTTCCTCTTATGTGCAATAATGGTTTTAAAGATAAACTACCCGTACACAGGGGAAATCCGAGTTTTGTATACATTAAAGAACACATAGAACAAAATATGAATGCATGCAAGAGTAACAACTATCATCCACCTACATGTCAGTATTATTTTGCTACGTATTAAGAGTTTGCTGTTAAAGAAGGAAAATAGTTATGTTAATTAAATCAGCTATCTATGAAAAGAAATGTAAATATGTTCATTTTAGCATAAAATATTATGCATAAAGGTCAATTCGTGTGCAAAGTTGATTAACACTTCATGTACATTGAACTGATAGTCCATAAGAAAATAATAGAATTATATTATTGTAGCATTCAATTGTGCCATATATTCTATCTGCTACCAGCTCTATCACGATTCTCTTCAAATCCTTAAAAAGACTCGCCAAAGAATTTAATTGATTACCTCTTTAGCGTAATACCTCGCACTGTGTTTAAACTCCTGCCATTTTCATACCCTGTAAGCTGGTGTCAATCACCCATTCCTTCTTCAACACTAAAAACAGTAGTATAAATTACAATCCCTTCCTTGGAAAACGTATATAAGATGCAGGAAATGTATTCTTCAATAATATTTATTTATTTATTTATAAAGGATTTTACCAGGAAGGATACATTGAGATTTCTCTCGTTTTCAAGTATGTCCTGGGTTCAAGAGCATTGAAATTTTACAGTTGTTACAGAAATACAAAGTAATAAATGCAAGATATTAAAAACAAAACACATATATACAGATTAACACGGAAAATAATTATGTAAGTAATATAGTCACTATGTTACATGTTTACAGGTGCATTCTGTACCGAGGTATGTTAGTAAGGAGCTCTTGAGTGACTTAAGACTGGGGGAAGATTTGATGGTGTCTGGAAGGTTATTCCATAAATGCGGTGCTCTGTAGGAAAATGAGGATCAAGACACTTTCTTTTTGTATTGTGGTTTTGCAAGTAAGGTGCAGGTCCTGGATCTGAGGTTATAGGATGAGGGAACTGCTAGGGGAAGCAGTCTATTCAGGTAGGGAGGTAGCTTCCCAGAAAAGCTCTTAAACACCAGTTTGGAAATGTGAAGGGTGCGTCTAGATTCCAGCGACGGCCAGTTTAGTTCTTTTAACATGTCACAATGGTGGGTCATGTAGTTATTTTGTAGCACAAAGCGGCAGAATGAGTTATACAATGTAGTAAGTTTCTGAAGTTGTGTTTGCGAGGCAGCTGCATACACTACATCTCCGGTATGCATGAGCATTTGTTGTACAATCTGCTTTCTTACCTGATGAATAGATTGGCCAAACTACTAATACGTAGAAAAAAAGTACTTTCAATTGCTAAAATGCTTCATATATCATACTTAATTAATTAAGGGTTCATTGAAAAAAAAAAGCTAGAATGCCTCTTTAACCAAAAACAGAAAAAAAGATAGCCTTCCATAGGTCCAATTTGATAAGAAAACTCATTTTTTAACAGCCTATTCATATCCCACAACTGTCTTTTAAGGAGGTTATTTCTATACCAATGCTGTCTTCCAGAGTGAAAAAAGTCTGTGTATAATGAGACTTACAGAGTCAAAGAATTCTTCTATTAATAAGCCATTTTTTTAGAGTGAACGATGCATTGTATAAAGAAGGAATTTATTTTGTAGAATAAAAGTTCCAATGTATATAGAAAGTTAAGATGTGTTGTATATAATGACAGCAAACTTGCAAACTAAAGGAGACAAAAGAATACATACAAAGTATATAATGATACTGATCTTACAAGCAACTGTCACTGGCAAATGCCGATGAGGACCTGTCTGTAAAATACAAGAGGAAATTATGATGTGCTCTGGGCCACGTTTTCCCAATGAGTTTGAATAGTACCCCAAGTTCTATACAGCAAACCCTACAATTTTCAATCCACGCTACTTGATTATCATGTGGGTGTTATAGTAACTGCTTATGGATCCCAGTGATAGCTGTACGTCAGTTGTAGACAACCTTGGCCCTCTAGATGTTTTAGAAACATCTGGAGGGCCAATGTTGCTCAAGCCTGCAGTAAATTAATGACACCCAGTTATGTTTTTCATTTCCAGATGTTTATCTCTCTACCCATTTGATCGTGTTGAAAGTCTTCGTTACTCCGTTCAATGGACACTACTCCTAACCACGTTGTAGTCTTAAAGTCGTCAGAATAAGAAAATTGCCCTATCCCCCCCCCCCCCCAGCTCTCCCGATCTGAAGAAATCACTGGGTGAAGTCAAGGAGTTTGCTCCACCTCACCCAATGTCACCAGCAGCCGGGATTTTTGAATTTGCCCGCTGCCGGTCACCAAATCGGTCAATAGTGATGTCAGCACGCAGAGAACATGCCAATGTCAACCCCTCACTGCTGTAGAAAGTGGCCTCAGGAAGCGAGACGGTGGATTGAATTTGCACATGCGCGCAGGCACTACGGAACAAGTGTACGTAAAGTGCATAAGTCCCATAGTGCTACGCAATTTTTGACTCCTATGCTACGAAAGCTGCTTAGGAAAGCAAATTGCGCAGAAAAGCTTTAGGGATTTCTGGGTTCGGAGGTCCCTGACTTAAGGAGGAGGAGCTGCTCCTGAGAGTGAGAAAAGGTGGATAAAATCCCCTAAAAAGAAATAATAATTAATTATAAAAAAATAATTGAACAAAGGTTGACACCAGCATCTGCTCAATTATTTAATGGAAAAAAATGGGAACTACATTTTTCAATACAGTATCCGTTCAACATTGGGTGCCTACCTACTGCACGAAACTTAATCACTCCCAAAAATATTATATTTTCTTCACATTAACTTTGTAGACCTTCAGGTCAATAGAGTTGCCATCATCCCAAAAGCCTTGCTTGGAATCCCATTTATCTCAAACATCTCTTTCAACTACTAGTCATTGGTAAGCAAATCCTTATTGAGAAAGAAAGCTACCAAGAAAGAGGCAAATTATGTATTTGTTAAGGTTTATGCAGGGTATTTGTATTTACTTAAAATGTATTAATTAGTATAATTTCTGCCTTTATTCAAATTTAATGGTTTTAAAAAGTTTACTTAAATACATCAGATACAGTCAGGTCCAGAAATATTGGGACATCGACACAATTCTAACATCTTTGGCTCTATACACCACCACAATGGAGTTGGAATGAAACAAACACAATGTGCTTTAACTGTAGACTGTCAGCTTTAATTTGAGGGTATGTACATCCAACTCAGGTGAACGGTGTAGGACTTACAGCAGTTTGCAGATGTGCCTCCCACTTGTTAAGGGACCAAAAGTAATGGGACAGAATAAAAATCATAAATCAAACTTTCCCTTCTTAATACTTGGTTGCAAATCCTTTGCAGTCAATCACAGCCTGAAGTCTGGAACGCATAGACATCACCAGACGCTGGGTTTCATCCCTGGTGATGCTCTGTTAGGCCTCTACTGCAACTGTCTTCAGTTCCTGCTTGTTCTTGGGGCATTTTCCCTTCAGATTTGTCTTCAGCAAGTGAAATGCATGCTCAATGGGATTCAGGTCAGGTGATTGACTTGGCCATTGCATAACATTCCACTTCTGTCCCTTCAAAAACTCTTTGGTTGCTTTTGCAGTATGCTTTGGGTCATTGTCCATCTGCACTGTGAAGCGCCGTCCAATGAGTTCTGCAGCATTTGGCTGAACGTGAGCAGATAATATTGCCCGAAACACTTCCGAATTCATCCTGCTGCTTTTGTGAGCAGTCACATCATCAATAAATACAAGAGAACCAGTTCCATTGGCAGCCATACACGCCCACGCCATGACACTACCACCACCATGCTTCACTGATGAGGTGGTATGCTTAGGATCATGAGCAGTTCCTTTCCTTCTCCATACTCTTCTCTTCCCATCACTCTGGTACAAGTTGATCTTGGTCTCATCTGTCCATAGGATCTTGTTCCAGAACTGTGAAGGCTTTGTTAGGTGTTGTTTGGCAAACTCTAATCTGGCCTTCCTGTTTTTGAGGCTCACCAATGGTTTACATCTTGTGGTGAACACTCTGTATTCACTCTGGTGAAGTCTTCTCTTGATTGTTGACTTTGACACACATACACCTACCTCCTGGAGAGTGTTCTTGATCTGGCCAACTGTTGTGAAGGGTGTTTTCTTCACCAGGGAAAGAATTCTTCGGTCATCCACCACAGTTGTTTTCCGTGGTCTCCCGGGTCTTTTGGTGTTGCTGAGCTCACCGGTGCATTCCTTCTTTTTGAGAATGTTTGAAACAGTTGTTTTGGCCACGCCTAATGTTCTTGCTATCTCTCTGATGGGTTTGTTTTGTTTCTTCAGCCTAATGATGGCTTGCTTCACTGATAGTGACAGCTCTTTGGATCTCATCTTGAGAGTTGACAGCAACAGATTCCAAATGCAAATAGCACATTTGAAATGAACTCTGGGCCTTTTATCTGCACATTGTAATTGGGGTAATGAGGGAATATCACACACCTGGCCATGGAACAGCTGAGAGGCCAATTGTCCCATTACTTTTGGTCCCTTAACAAGTGGGAGGCACATCTGCAAACTGCTGTAAGTCCTACACCGTTCACCTGAGTTGGATGTACATACCCTCAAATTAAAGCTGACAGTCGGCAGTTAAAGCACATTGTGTTTGTTTCATTCCAACTCCATTGTGGTAGTGTATAGAGCCAAAGATGTTACAATTGTGTCGATGTCCCAATATTTCTGAACCTGACTGTATGTAAAAATTTCAAAGATGTGCATAATAGTCAAAACAGTAAAAGGCTCATGGACACATGTAGTATAATATTTGGAATTTTATGTTACTTCTCAGTGGTTTTTTTGAGGTGGTACGCACCAGTACGCCGTACCGGCACCTCACGCCAGCCGCCCTTTAATTTTGACAGCTTCGGTATTGGACTCTCGGAGTCTGAATCTGGAGCTGTCCCGTCGGCGGAGGGGCAGATCCAGCTGCCGCCCCGTTCTGTTCTTCAACGAGCAGCCGCATGCATGGATATCTGCCGCTCGCCTGGGATCCCTTCTCCAGCCAGCCGCGATCGAGATCACGGCTGGCTGGAGGAGGGATCCCAGGTGAGCAGCAGATATCCATGTAGGTGGCTGCTCGTTGAAGGAAAGAAAGCAGCGGCTGCTGGATCCGCCCCTCCGCAATGACTCGGAGGGTCCTGACCGCCTGGCAGAGATGAGCTGGGGCAATATATCCATGTGAGCTGGCCTGGGGCAATATATCCATGTGTGAGCTGGCCTGGGGCAATATATCCATGTGTGAGCTGGTCTGGGGCAATATATCCATGTGTGAGCAGGTCTGGGGCAATATACCCATGTGAGCTGGGGCAATATATCCATGTGAGCTGGCCTGGGGCAATATACCCATGTGAGCCGAGGCAATATATCCATGCGAGCTGGTCGGGGCAATATATCCATGTGAGCTGGCCTGGGGCAATATACCCATGTGAGCTGGGGCAATATTTCCATCTGTGAGCTGGGGCAATATATCCATGTGAGCTGGTCTGGGGCAATATATCCATGTGAGCTGGGGCAATATATCCATGTGAGCTGGTGTGGGGCAATATATCCATGTGAGCTGGTCTGGGGCAATATATCCATGTGAGCTGGAGCAATATATCCATGTGAGCCGGGGCAATATATCCATGTGAGCTGGTGCAATATATCCATATGTGAGCTGGGGCAATATAGCCATGTGTGAGCTGGGGCAATATACCCAGTGTGAACTGTGGGCAATATATCCAGTGTGAATAAAGGAGTATTTATTAGGACACGAAAAATCATCATAATAATCAGTTTTTCCCTGGGCATGAGAATACCCCCACCTATTTTTGCAGAAAAAAAGCACTGCTCAAACCATATGAATTTCAAATACCGGCTGGGTGGAGTGTACCGGCCGGGTGGAGTAGAGGTAACATCAATGCTCTGCGTGGAGAGAGCCTGTGGAGACATGGGTTTGATCCCGACGAGCACCTCTCCAGTAAGTGTCCTTGGGCAAGACACCTAACGGCACTAGCGTCGCTAGGTGGGGGTGCGGCCTGCACCGGGTGACACCACCCACCAGGGTGACACCCTAAAAAAATTAATATTATTATTATTTTTTTTACACATAACTATTTTAGCAGGAAATTGAGGACATTGAGAATTCTCTCATTTTCAAGTATGTCCTGGGTAGGCAAGGCCTAGGCTAGCACTTTCCAGGGGGCAGCAAAAAAACCTTCACTAAAGGGGATATTCCCAGAGCACCGAAATGACGCAGACATTTCAGTGTCGTGTTGTTCCCCGCACTTCAGGGAATCAAATTTCCCTGGTGAATTCACCGCAGGGTCCCTGAAGTGCAGGGACTCAGCCACCGAATGCCACCGCGAACCTGTCCCCCGCTGTTTTCAAAAAAACTACTGAACGAAAATGTCTGGAATTAACATATAAGATCCTATGAATGATAATAAAAAGGTCTGTTACAGAAAAAAAAAAGCTATTAGAAAGAAAAAAAAATTGAATTTTTTTGAAAAACGCCTAATAGATACTAAGAAAAAAAAATCAACAAATAAAGAGACTAGGGATGTGCACCAATTTTTTTTTCGTTTTGGCTCGTTTCGTTCGTAATTTGACAATTTTCATTTCGGATCGTTTTGGCCGATTTCCGTTTCGTTTCGTTTCTCGTATCGACTTTTTTTTCGTGAAATCGAAAAAAAATTGTGTTTTCGAATCGGCTCATTTTTCGTATCAACTTTTTTTTCGTAATTTCGGACATTTTCGTGTATTCGGTGTGGGAAATGTTTTGCCTCATAGACTTCAATGTTAAAAATATTCCCATATTAATTCAATATCTAATCGTTTATTTCTTATATTCAATAGTAAAGAGTCTATTTCTAGATTTTTTTAGGATATTTTAAGCATTTTTTGGAAAAAAAAATTCTGAGCCACAGGGTTTGGGAAATGTTTCGCCCCATACATTTCAATGTTAAAATATTCCCGTTTTAATTCAATATCTAATAAACCGTTTATTATTATATTCTGTAGTAAAGAGTCTCTTTATTTCTAGATTTTTTAGGATATTTTAAGTATTTTTTGAAAATTACCAAAGTGGAACCGAAATTCCGAATTGAAGGAAAATGATTTTCGATTCCCGAAAATTTTTCGTTTCGGTTTCGATTCGGAAAAATGGCCGAATCCGAATCACCGAATCGGGCCGATTCGTGAAAAAAACGAATCGGTCCGAAACGAAACGCACACGCCTAAAAGAGACTTTTTACTACAGATTAATGTAATAAACGTTTTATTAGATATTGGGTAAAAACGGGAATATTTTTAACATTGAAACCTATGCAGGGTTATTCAGAGAAGGGTGAAAACCTTGAGAATGACTGTAGAATTGAAAGTTCTAGGGCAAAATAGTCAAACCAGAAAAATTCTCCCATTTATCTCACTTTTCAAATTGGCTATTTGGTCTAGATTGTTCATTCTCCTGGCAATTCTCAAGGTTTTCACCTCTCTCTGAATAGCCCTGATGGTGTTCGCCTGAATAAACCTGTCTAATGAAACCACTGAACATCACGACATTTCTCTGCTTTTCGATGTCTCTGAACAGATTTACCATTACTTCTCTATGGGGACTTTCACTGCCGTCGAACAGGCACCGTACTTGCTGGCAGTTCACCAAAATTTGTGTGTGAGAATATGAGAGAGCTGCACAGCAATAAACCTCACAGTAATGTGTGCCGTGTATTATGAGCATTCAGTGTTATATGGGAGTACTGATTTATGAGTAAGAGTAGTTAAGAAAAAAAAAAGTAAAACTTGGGGGCGGGGGTGACACCATGAGTTACCGCACCGGGTGACACCAACCCTAGTGACGTCACTGCCTATCGGTACATACTCACCACCCAGGACATACTTGAAAACAAGTGAAATCTCAATGTATCCTTCCTGGTAAAATCCTTTCTCCAAAAAAAAAAAATACCCCATTAGTTTAAGGTTTTCATATAAGAAGTAAAACAAGGTAAGACCACCTTTTATTGGTCAGTGTTGTTAACAGAAGCCCCCTCTGCTTTTTCATAGACCTCCCAGTCACATCCCCTAACCCACTGACTAAACCACTTACCACCACACTCAAGGCAGAGTTTGGGTGCCTTGGAGGAAACGTAAGTCTCCTACCAGGAAAATATGGGCAACTGCAGTGAAAATAACATGCAGATGATGAAAGGGTTAAGTCAACATATTCTGATCCACAGGTTGTTGGCTTGTGGATGGCAACTATGATCGTATTCACATTTTGTCTGGAATGAACAGAGCATGGTGGTTGTGTGTTATAAATTTCTTTATAACTCTTTCCTGCGTATCAGCCATTTATCATGTGTATTTGTTGATTATTCTGGGTCTATTTTTGTTCCTCTGATTATATGCTTAATTTATTGTCAATCCTCCTGCTTTTGTTGAGATTGACTGCCTTTTTATAAACTATACTTTTCAACATCAAAACAGGTTTTTCCCACTCCATCAAGTGTCTGATAGTTGTGTCTTTACCCTTTCTGGGAAACATCTCTGAGACCAGGGCTTCCAGTTTGGTAGCCTTGAAGGGGACTTTAAATCTTCTGCGTGGTTCTAGGATTAAGGAGAGACAAGCAAAGTAACAGACTAGGTCTGATTTTCAAGCCTTGGATAGAATCCAGCTTAGTCCCGTTACAATGCCTTTATAAAGAGCATGATCAAATGAAGTTCAGACTGATGGAGGGAACAGTTTATGATAACGAAGCCGTTTCAAGGAAAATTTTACCTATTCAGAATTTCTAATCAAATTTTATGTTGGGTTTTCTAAAAAAAAAAAAACTTTTTTTCTATTCCTATTATTAATGTGGATTCTTGCATCCATTTTAGGGAGATCTATTTAACCCTTTCCCGCTGTGGGGCGTACTATGCTGTCCCCGCATCGGGTGGACCATAATGCTGCAGGGCGACATAGCACCCCTGCTAGTGTCTATGGGCCGCGACAGTCCCGCCCACCAGTTGGTGCATGGGGCGCATCATTGGCTCCCGCGGGACGGCCTGAACTCAGGCCGTCCCCCTGCAACCAATGATGGGCGACGCACTTCAGCTACGTAAGCGGGCAGGAGAAGGGGTCTGCCGCAGCAGCCAGCAAGTGTAGCGTACTAGTAAGTCCCACCAGCGTTGATGCATGGACACAACCAGTCTGGCAGTAACAGGTTAAATAACATTGGCACTTAACTACAACCTCTGCAGTTATACAACAGTAGTATCATGGGATGGAGCCTATAGCAGTAGTGTATTTAGGTTTTGTGCTGCCCTAGGCCTGACTAAACTCGTGCACCCCCTAATTTAAATTTGACGCACCCTTTCCTGTCAAGGGCACACCTCTTCCTGGTTAATCCCCACCCTTCCTCTTTAAGCTCCACCTTTTCCTCTTAGAGCTCCGCCTTTTCCTCTCTTTATATTAAAAGTGGATACCAAGTGCCTACTTGTATATTTTGTATACCATTTCAAATGTATCTATTGAGATAAATAAAATTATGACATGTTTAAATTCAAGCATTTTTACAAAGAACACCCACGCATGTCAAGTAAACGGGATCACAGCCGCTCTAATTGGTTGAACAATAAAATCCACAGAAACGTGCACTGCATATGAGCGTATCACAGAGCTGCACAGCAATAAAACCCACAGAAATGGGCACTGTGTATGAGCATATCAGAGCTGCACAGCAATAAAACCCACAGAAATGTGCAGTATGTATGAGCATATCACAGAACTGCACAGCAATAAAACTCACAGTAATGTGCAGTGTGTATGAGCGTATCCCAGAGCTCCAGGGCAATAAAACTCACAGTAATATGCAGTGTGTATCACAGAATCCACAGCAATAAAACTCCCAGCAATGCAATGTTTGGTGTGTGTCAGCGTATCAGAATCCACAGCAATAAAACTCCCAGCAATGCAATGTGCGGTGTGTATGAGTGCATCAGAGTCCACTGCAATAAAACTCCCAGCAAACCGAGTGTATATGAGCACACAGCAATTATGCTGTGGAGCCATCTTGTCAGCAGTGGGGTGCCACTGGCAGTGGGTGCACTGTAGCTTTGATTCCCTTCCCGGTGGGTGTTCAGTCCAGAATAGAGTCTGTGTTAATGAAAGGGCGGGCAGCTGCACGCGTGCGTTTCACGTGGTTCAGCCAGTCATGTGGTACTGAGACTCAGAGAAATGGCAGTGAAATGCCCTGATGTTCGGTGGTTTCAATCTGCAGGTTTATTCAGGCGAACCCCATAGGTTTCAATGTTAAAAATATTCCCGTTTTTATGCAATATCTAATAAATCATTTATTATTTTAATCTGCAGTAAAAAGTCTTTACTTATTGATTTTTTTTAGTACCTTTTAGTCATTTTTCAGATTTTTTTGGGCAAAACTCCCCCTTTTTTTATTAGCAGTTTTTCCTTTTTCTGTAACAGAACTTTTTATTATCAATCATAGGATCTTATATGTAAATTCCAGACATTTTCGTTCAGTAGTTCTTTTGAAAACAGCAGGCCACGGGTTTGCGGTGGCAGCATTCAGCGGCCGACTCCCTGCACTTTGGGGACCCTGCGGTGAATGGTGAATTCACTTCAGGGTAGGGAAATTTTATTCTCCTAAGTGCAGGGAACTACAGAACACCAAAAAGTTGGCGTCATTTCGGTGCTCTGTGAGTAACCCATTTAGTGGTGAGGTTTTTTGCTGCCCCCTGGAAAGTGAAATTGAAAGTGTAAATTAGTGAAATATCAATGTATCCTTCCTGGTAAAATACTTTGCAAAAGTAAAAAAAAAAAAAAAAAAAAAAATTTTTTTTTTTTTTTTTTTTTTTTAGGGGGTGGGGCCACCCAGTGCGGGCCGCCGCCCCCTGGAAAGTGCCGCCCTAGGCCTGGGCCTAGTCGGCCTAGGCCAAAATACACCAGTGGCCTATAGCCTCTTAATTTTGCTTGTCTTGGCCAGGTTTGTGGTGGTCTAGAGAGGGTATAAATATCAGAGACCTTATGATAGTACATTGGGGTGTCGGCTCATTAGTATTCACTATTTGCATTATTTTATTTCTTAAAGGTTATACATAAGTAGCACTGTTTAGTAGCACAATTAAATAGCACATTAATTTATTGTGAAATATTGGCACTCTTTAAAAAATTCATTTCAAAGGCGGTCTCCTTGTATGACACGTTTTCTATGTGTTTCCACATATATTTATTTCACATTTGCAATTTTCACAATTTTTTATTGTGTTAGTGTAGGACCCACCAAGGAGATTTACCTTGTCGCTGGCTGGTGGGCTTATGCTTCTAATTGGTCATTATTAGTAACCAAAAATCTCAATTGTTGGCTCAGCAAAGAATTTTGAGCACATATAACAAAATGTGATTTTTCTCTACAGCCTCATAATGACGTATCTATATACATCAAGTTAGGGATGGGTATTAGATGTTGGGTGGAATTGTGGTAATTAACCTTTCAACTTATGCACTGGATTGAGGGAAGTCTCCCCTTTACAGGCCCATGATACACCATCCTTCAGCTGTAGATTTGAGGTTAGTGAGTGGATGGATGATGGTATATCCATCCTATAAATGCCTGCCATCCCACTGGCCCATAGTCCACCCCTAACATATTTATTATAGCATCATACAAAGCAGTTGTACTTTTACCATTTAAAAAAAAAGAATAACAGGGTTATCCAAAGAGATTCGAAAAGTCACCGCACGTTCGGTGACTTTTCGTTCTCTTCAATTCGGTTCCTTTTGCCGATTGCATTTCGGTGACCCTGCGGTGTATTCAGCAAACACCACAGGGTCCCCGAATTGCAGGGAAAAGCTGCCGAAAACCTGACGAAAACTAACCGAATGCACTATGAAAACAAGCAAAAACATCTGGATTAACCTTCGAAGAGGAGCCGAACAGGAGCCGAAAAGGAGCCGAATCACACAGAGCCGAAGCAGCTGTGACGTAGAGGAGGCAGTGAATAAATTAGCAAAACCATTTGTATGAATCTGGGAAAATGAAACGCTGTTTGCAAAGAAACTACTGAGCGAAAATGTCTGAAATTTTCACAGGAGGTCCAGGGAATGATAATAAAGAGGGCTGTTACAAAAAAAATAAGCAAACTGAAAAAAAAAAAAAAAAAATCGGACTTTTAATTTTTTTTTAAAAATTCAGAAAAATGCTTAAAGTATCCTAAAAAATCTATAAATAAAGAGACTTTTTGCTGCAGAATTTTATAATGAACGGTTTATTAGATATTGAATTAAAATGGGAATATTTTTAACATTGAAGTCTATGGGATTCTCCTGAATAAATTTGCCGAATTAAACCACCGAATGGCAGGGCATTTCGGGAACCTTTCACTGCTGGTTTGTGTTCTCTGAATAGCCGAAGCAGTGCTTTTTCATGGGGATTTCACTGCCCTCGAACAGGGACCGAACAGGCACCGTATGTGCAGGCAATTCGCCAGGATTTGGTGAATTGCCTGCTCTCTGGATAGCCGAATGGCCAGGAAAGGTAACCGTACCCTGATTTTCAGCGTTCGGTTACCTTTCTCAAGCAATTCGAATCTCTTTGGATAACCCTGTAAAATTGGAAACAATGTGTTCGCATGATACAAATAGCCAGTGGTTTGTAGTCATAGTTTTTCAGACTAGACATATTGTGCACATTGCGTGCTAAGCACCATCATTTTTGATCTTCACTGAATTATTGCTATAAATAACCTGTAAGACTGCAGTGAGGTTGCCACTTGATATAATAACAAACCGAGCCACAATAATAGCAGTAACCACTCGACTTGTTACAGGGCCAATAAAGATTGGAAAAAGGAAAATATTGCTCGGTACTA
This sequence comes from Leptobrachium leishanense, assembly GCA_009667805.1. NCBI lineage: Eukaryota > Metazoa > Chordata > Amphibia > Anura > Megophryidae > Leptobrachium > Leptobrachium leishanense. Next base: position 295,424,710 of record CM019063.1, on the reverse strand, counting down.
ACTTAAAATAGTTAATTCAGCCAACCCTGGATAAGTCACATTACCTACAAGATGGCAAACATCGAATGTCATTAGTGGTCACAGCGACACCTCAAATATGTTATTGAGGATAATGCAGATACAAACATTTGTGGACTTTTTGTTTAGCAAAAGTCATAGCAATGGGACACTAATTCTGTTCTATGTATGTAGCTTTTCACTATTTTATCGTGCAAAGAGAGGATCACGGTACAGATTCCTTCTGCCTGTACCCCATCTGCTTTGCCGTTCAGGACATTGTGCATTCAAAGTTGTCCTTCTGTGTGTCACTGTTGTAAAGAATAGTGAGTAGTCATGACCTTTCTGTCATCTTGAACATGTCTGATCATTTGCCTCTGAACTTTGCTCATTAACATGGAGCTTTCACCCACAGATCTGTCACTCACTAGCCCTTTTTTGTTTATCTCATTATTCTTTGAACCCTCTTGAGACTGTGGTCCCTGAAAATCCCAGAAGGTCAGCTGTTTCTCAGATTTTGGAAGTCCACATAACAGGCACCAAAAATCACATAGTGTTGTCCCTTTCCAACTTTTGAATAATCGCTAAATCCCTTGGCCTTGACTAATTTAAGGCTGCTACAATAAGATTAGCTGTTTGATGATTTGACTTAAAGTCTACCTAATAAAATGACCGGTAACAGGGAGCCACATTGACGAAAACAAGTCGAAGTGAGCTGCTAAGACTGTGCAGTTCCCCAATACTGGCTCAGTTACGAGTTGGCCGCTTTAAAAGCAGTTGGACTCGGAATTATTCTGGCCAAAATTAAATGTGGGCAACAGTCGCTGATATTCTCTCCTGGAATCTACATGGTTTCATTGGAGATCGCATGAGCCCTCCAATGTGTACATGCAATTCCGTGCGTTTGCCATTTACGGCTGAAGAAAAGTTGACAATTATTTGTTCTAAGTGTTTTCCATTTTTTGGCAAGAAGAGGTTTTGGATTTCACCCTTCCCTTCACCGTGGTCTCAGAGGTATGGTTTAAATGTATTTGTCATTATTTTTAGAGGTATTTGCAATTGTAAATCTCTTAACGCAGGTTCTTGGGAGCCAATAATTTTACTTTAACGACCAGTTACCTGGTGTAGTAGTCAAACCTGAACAGGAGTTTGAGCTCTAATTGGAATAGAAAGGGGAATCTTTAACATTTACAAATGGAGCAGTTACAGTTAACAGCCCCACTGGGATCAGCCCCTGCATGTGGAAGGTCCTAGGCCAGTGTTGCCCAACCCTGGTCCTCAAGTACCCCAGACAGACCAGGTTTGCAGGATATCTGAAGCACAGCACAGGTGATATGATTTGCTGCTCAGTGATTGCAGGATTCAGTCTGGATTTCTCCAAAGATTCTTAAAATCTGTCTTGTGAGGGGTATATGATTATCAGAGTTAGGAACCACTGTACAATTCCATCCTGTCCCTACATTGAATGTAGATTACAATTAACGTGATCCACCGCAAAGGAGAAACAATGTTTTGTATCTATAAATCTATGGCATTTCAAAATACATTATTGATTGTATTTCTGAAAGGCACTTTAGCCACCGTGACCCTTAACCTGATTTAAAGGGACAATACCACCAAAAAATGAAATGTTCTTATTTTGTTTATTTTATGTTGCTGAATATTTTCTTAACTCATCATACAAGGAGAAAAACAGAGCACATGTAAGATAAGAAAATATTTTTCTCTGTGTCACTGGGTGCATCCATTGTGAAATATCTTTATATCACTTGCTCATCACTCTGTGGCAATGGTCATACAATGGCATCTATGGGTCGGTCACTGACTCACATCATTGTAATGTGTGGGATGTATTCAAAGTACATCACCAGGGGTTGGTTAAAAATCCTTTAGGCTCCCTGTCTTATCTCATACGGCTGCCAGCTCATATCTGGAGTAACCTGCAGAATACAATACACCCTCTGCTGCTTTATCTAAACATTCCCTCCTCCCTCTCATTAACTGTTAAATACGGTATAAGATAAAGCATAGCCACAGAGTAAAACTCACCATTAGATTTTGCTACATGTTGTATCATGGAAAAAGTCCACAAAATGGAAACAGTAGATAAAAATTAAATTAATTTTTTTCCTTTTTACATGCTTCAGACAAAGAACAAAAACGAGCAGCATGTGTTTTATAATGTGGTTATATTTGTAATGCACAAGTTATCTAGTTACAGATTATGTGTGGTAGTGTCCCTTTAAGTAGTCATTGTGACAAGGATCTGTTCCCACCCTCTCCCCACTTAGCTGTCCCTGGCCACTGGGAGAGTATTTCTAAATGACGTTCATACTGCTGCTATGAAAGCTGCCACTCAAAAGTCACTAGAGTGTCCCTTCTTTAGAACATTTTTCCTAAAAATAACAAAACAGAATCCGATATTTCTTTTCTACTTGCAATGGCCTAGAATCAGTAAGTGTTGGAAATTGTAATGATAATTGAGCTGCAAGTAAATCATTGAACTGAAAGTCACTATAAACTGCGGCAACACAGCAGAGTCACGATTGCTTTGTCATTCTAAGTCTAGGAAACCACACTAGCTGGCAGGACGGCCAGCCAGAACAGAGTTATGGTCAAAACTCGAAAACTAAACTAGCCTAGTGAAGCTCAAAAAAAAAGCAAATAAGGTACACAAAAATACTATGGGTCCTAATCCATAACCAATAACCAGTAGACCAATAACGGTCTGCGTTCTACTGTCCATATCCCAGGTGCTTTACTAGATACATTGAAATAGCATGCGCATCCATTCGGAGGTGAAAATAAGTATAGGAGATGTTAATTTACAGTAACCTCGCGCAGAGAATCGCTACACTCGAGCTGCAAGTCCAGTTTATGGGAAAGATGGAATAGCGATTCCTCTCGATAAGATAAGTACAGGAGACATTATGTGTAACCGACAACTATGGAATAGGGCCCCATATTTCTACCAACACGTTTAAAAATCAAAAAACTTCAAAATCATATGGCTCTGCAAAACATATGACCACATTAACAACGCTAACCTTCTGAGCATTAACCATGAAGCTAGTCCTAACGCAATGCAAAGGCAGAGTTTAGCAAATATCAAGACAGGTCTCAGTAACACTGTGTGAAAACTGAGGAGACCACATAGAACATCTACTTTGTGCCCATTGATAGATCAAGGAGGACAGCCATCAAACACCTGCATATGTGAATGAAACACCAAACAAAACTGACACAAACGTCCAAACCAAACTATACACCCACACTTGTCACTTTTAACACAGATGACACCAAAGTCATAAAATGAAATGGCTGCATCAACATGCAATATTTTACATAAAGCTAACACAAGTAATAATGGTTTGCAGGCTTTGAGTGCGTCCATGCAGTCATCTGGACTGTTGTTCAGAGCTATAGTGTTTGGTGAGACCGTCATTTACAGTGGCGATTACCTAGTATTTTATTGAAAGTGATGCTTTGTGCCTTTCGACTTTCTAATTGTACCGGGTGACTCCCTTTGTGTCCGAATTGTTACTAGGTGGATTCAAAAATCGAAACTCTCATGAAAGGTCAGGTTCTTGCGATGTAAAATTAGAAATGTATTTATTTATTTATTTATAAAGGATTTTACCAGGAAGGATACATTGAGATTTCTCTCGTTTTCAAGTATGTCCTGGGTTCAAGAACATTGAGTTGTTAAAGAAATAACTACAATGTTGTATATCGGAAATGTTCAATCTGTAATATGTTGTAGTTATTCATTTGTTTAAAATTCTACTGATAATTATCTATTTTTTTCTTTGGATTTTTGCTTGTGGAAAGATCACATTACAGATGGAAAGGGTCTGACATTTACATTGTTGTTTTACTCTTTACATATCAAAACACTGCAATTTCAGGGTGTGTTGATTTTTTATGTTCTCTGTAAACCTCTGTATTCGGCAGCCTTCAGGATACTGCATAGGGAAAAGGGGATAGTTCTTCACACAGGCATTTCATCTAACAATAGTTAAACAATACCCCAACAATACCTGCTTAATAGTCCCGGGTAACCAACCCCAAAATAAATCCAGCAAGAAATAAACGGGAACCAGACACTTCAAAGAGTGAGTAACAGCATTCTTATTCTAACAACCACAACGTTTCGGCCGTAAATGTGGACTTTCTCAAGTATGAGAAAGGCCGTATTTGTGGCTGAAACATCTCAGTTGATGGAATAAAGAGCGCCGTTACGTAAAGTGCCTGGTTCCATTTATTTCTTGCTTCAGGATTGTACAGACTCAACTTTCTGCTCTTTGACTTCTTTGTTTACAGTAGGGTGAGGGAGCACCTGCTGCTCTGTGCAGAGAGTAGGAGATTGATAGCAGGTTACAGAGTGAACCAACAAGATGGTTAAAAAAAACAAGTCACAAAGGATTCATTCATTTCTTACATTTCCAAAAGAAATAGTAAAACTATCGCTACTTGGCAAGACATTATATCCAATTAAAGAGAATATCTATAAAGCAGTCTATAGTAGACAGAATATATTTATGATACAATCAAACACTGCCAGACTATCCCTTTAAGTTCAGGTTATACAAGGCAGCGATTCTGTGACGATCAAGTATAATAACTACGGCACATGATGATTTCGTGCTTATGTTTCCTTTTAAACCATTCCAAATGCTACAATTAGTTTCTTCGTGTCTGTACATTTTCAGGTCACTGACCGTGATTTCAATTCCAGCTGTATTCTTATTGGATGAAAACACCAGTAAACCAATTGGAATACAGCGATGGTTTTAAATGTGTCCATTCTGATGTTTTTCTTTTCGGGCCACTATCATTACCTCCCGCAGGGTTTTCTTGCAGCGGTAAAAGGCAAAACAGAAAATTCCCATAATTTTGCATACATATTTCAACTACTCTCAGCGTGTTATTTTGTATAAAAGCCATTTATGTTAAGGTTAAATGACCTTTTAATCAGCAGAGCATAAAATAATTTCTATATGATTTATGTGTTCGATGCTTTTTCTGTTTGTTATATTTCTTTTCTTTTTCCTTACAGTGGACATGTCAATAAAATACCGTTACATAATGTTTAATCGGTTATACAGATATAATTGCCAATGTGATAATAATGATCAAATGGTAATTGTATGTAAATATTTACATTAAAACTAGAATGTCTACACTCAACCTGAACATGCATTTTCCATAAGGTTGCTTCTGAGATAGAAATGATGGTGGGGGATAAGATAAACCTACACCCAACCATGAGCTTCACTACCTGCCCGCTTTTGTTTCAATCCCTTTTATTCCATTAAATTGTAAGCTCACAGGTCAAATGGCTTTTGCTACTTCTATAAAGGAATGTATAGATTGTATCCCATGAGAAGGGTTCTCTGTTTCCTCTGTACCGGTATGTCTTGTCTGTATTTCCCCATAGTAAAGCGCTGTGTACTATGTTGGCGCTATAGAAATACGAGATAATGTTATATGTACAAAATTTCAGAAAACAAATTGTAATATTGGATTTGAGTTGTCGCACTGTATCTATCCACCTATCTGTTCCTGGGCTGTCCAAAGGGCTTGCAATGCATGGGAGAAAATCATTACTAATTGTATTAGCAGCGTAGAAATACAAGCAATTCTTTTAACACATAACCTTCACCTGTATTTTTTTTTTTTACTTATAATTGTTACCCAGATTATTTCTTTAACTAGGTTTTTCTACTTATTACATCTTATTTTAAGATGCATATTTATAATTATCTTTTTTTTTTCTTTATCTATTGTCAACGAACAAAATTACAGGAAAGAGAATTAACGCCGTTTTGATCATCCTGGTGTATCGAGGAATTTTACGTGACAGTTAAACCTTCGCCATCCTTTTTTTTTTCCATTATGGCATATGATTATTTATGACAAAATAAAAATAAAAATTAATTGGAAGAACAATACAAAAATAAATTACTTAACCATCAGTCATGTTCCCTTCATAAACCCTGTGAAAATATTTCGGTGTGGGCTCTATCTGTAGGGATACTGTGTCAGTGTGGCAAAGCCGTAAAGGTTAATGAGCGATAATCACGGACAAATTTGGTAAACCTGTTTGCATATATTTAGGACAGTTAATAAAGAGCAGACGCCTATTTGGGATTCCATTTAGAGAGGGGAGGCCTATGGGTGGTGGGTAATTTGGGTAGATTTAGGGCTTTATAAATACCAGAGGAAATAACAAATATAGGGTTATTCAGAGAGCGGTGAAAACCAGGAGAATGACTGGAGAATGAAAAATTCTAGGTCAAAATAGCCAAACCAGAAAATTCTCCCTTTCATCTCACTTTCCAAATCGGCTATTTTGACCTAGAGTTTTCCATTCTCCAGTCATTCTCCTGCTTTTCACCGCTCTCTGAATAACTCTGATAGACTTCAAGCACAATAACCCAAATACTAAGCTGACCATGCTTCTCAGACATTGACCAACAGAAGTCAGGATGAAGACCATAGACCTGTTACCATTTAAATGTCACCACATCTAGAGAACAAAGTGTTGCCTAAACCTATTTTGTAATATAGCACTATTAAAATATAAGTTCCAATTTATATAACTATATGTTGTTCCAGAATATATAGATTTGTGCAAAGAAACAGCACAGGGTATGGTTTAAATACCTGGATAGTAGAAAATAAGACATGACTCTTTGCACCTTTCCAAAAATCCAGTACAATATACATGGTATTCAAACACAATCAGGCTATTACAGTCAACATATATGGACCACATTAGTCTGTTTATGGAAAAATGACTAATCAAAGGAGCCAGGTTACCGTACTGACACAAACATAAGGTCTGATGCCAAATAATTTCCTGTCTGTGACTCGGTGGGGTTGATTAGAATTCCGGGTCTGTACTTAAATATGCTGGAAATAGGTGTCTAGATGAGTTTGTGGATGTGAGTCCTCGGCTACATTGATTGACGACACAACTGTGTGTGGGTCTGAGTTATTGGCTAGTTGTTTGTGAATGTCACTGATGGCCTAATTAGCTATGGTTTGTGTAAGAAAGAGAGGGTAGTAGTTCGGGCGTGTAGCAGTGGTGAATGGTTAACAATAATGAGTGTAGTGAATTACGTGCTGGCACAAGAGTGTGGCTAATAAGGTGTGCGTGTCTAAATGAGGCTCGTTTCTGCCTTGTGGTCCAGGCTCATTGATTGTAGAGACATTTCAAATTGATTTGTATGTAGATAATTCAACGTAGTAATTATAAGGCTACCTTTTGTGTAGAAACCACTTTATAGATCTTCAAGCTCATATATAAATCTAGATTGTGGGGTCGCATGAGAATAGGGCCTCAGTTCCACTTGTATCTTTTTTTCAAATTTCGTTTTGTCTCAAAGAACGATACCACTGTCTTTGTTGTGCCTATTGTACGCATATACAGCGCTGTGGAATATGTTGGCGCTTTAACTATAGTTTTCTTCTATATGAGGCCTGCCTCAGCAGACAGAAAGACAGACAGATCAGTAGACAGACAGATACATTGATAAAGACATACAATATGTAATGTTATAAGATTGTCATAATCATGTTTGTATAATTGAATCAATAATTATTGTGATACCGAGAAGGTTATTTAACAAAAATTGACATTCATGATAATTCTTTAGGTCGTTTAACTCAGCCAATAATCACAATCTATAATTATACCATTTTATTGATCTCGAAAAGGTGTCATATTCGGTAAAAATGTCTTGCGCAGTCTCGCATTTACTATATATTAAAAAAAATACATCATATACTATCATCAAAAAACAACATGTACAACGCTATGGCTCAATCAATGAACTCTGCAGACCCCAATGTCTTAATCAGAAGATAAGGGCAATGTAATAACTTGTATTTATAAGACTGTGAAAGCTGAGGACAGAAAGAGGCTCAGAGACTATGGATCCCAGGTCCAATTGACACGAGGTCTGAGATACAGGGGAGAATCTAATGTGTGCTTTCACACACAGAACCTATTACACGAATAAGAATATGGTAGATCCTCTATTAATGGGGATTTCTGTTCAACTCACTTACACAACACAACAATTCAATCATAAATGGTGCATATGAAAAATCAGGATTCCCACTAATATTTTTTTTTTTTATAAAAAAAGCTGTGCAGTCACCCAACGCAAGATTATACAGCCACGCACAGAGCTAACATTTGGGAGGCTGTGGAAAACAGACTGTAGCAATTACACAAAAAAACAAATTTTTTTTTGCTAGATTTGCTGTAATTGAGTAAAATTATCCATCCTCCAACATAAGCATTTGTTCATTTATTGGTGCTATGTATACACCGAGTATATTACGCGCATGGGTTTTGAAAGACGTTAAGTCAAAATTTATTCTAAAAACACAATAGTTATTTTCGAACAATGATTTTCCGGTGCAAAAAAAAAAAAAAAAAGAGCTTCCACAATCCTGTGTTATTTCTGAGGATGTCATTTTTCTTCAATAACATCGAAGGTCATTCAACAAAAAAATGTTTTTGAAAGATCACATTTTTCTTTCTTTTTTACATTCATAAATGTATCAGTTACCAAAAAAATATATACAGAACCTAGTATCAACAGCTGGGCCTAATTCAAAACGTGACATGATGTCTTGGTACCACACATTTTTAAACTTAATAAACAGATGAATGAGAAACCTGGTAATAATATTAATATAAATAAAAAAATTCACAATAAATTGTACTATAAATGTTTCCAGCACAACATTATACTCGAAAGTCAATATAAAAATGCTAAAAATGTAGTTTAATTGGCTCATTAAGAGACATTACTAAAAAAATGTAAGCCAAGAACCTTAATGAAGAAGTCTTGTATGAAATCAGTTATAGGCCTCTGCTTCTAGTTTACTTTAGATCCAAAGGGGATTGACCCTTCCAATCATTTCAAACCCCTTAATTCAATTATAGAAACTATTTCTAAAATCCATGTATCATGTGTATAAACTACATAACCTAAGGGAGGCTTACAAGAGCTAGAGAGCCAAGTAACATATGTACACACATATATATATATATATATGTACATAGGTATACAGTTTTTATCTATATACACACTCTGTCCTCAGGTTTATGTTTAGAGTTGTGATTATTTAATACACATATATATGTATGTATTGATACATACAGATGTATAAAGGGAGACATAAGCCATGAGACAAGAATATATATGGTCTATGTATGTGTCTGTACCACTATTCTTTTCCTCATTCCTTGACGGCCGGGTAAAGTGTTAGGAGGAATGGAGCACTACTTTAAAATCACAGCATAAAAGATTTGGTTTTCTTATAAGACATATATAACTTTACTATCCAACCACAAGTCAAAACGAAATAGAATGGGTACATGGAGCAAATAGAACAAAAGAAAATCATGGTTGGTTGTATTAGAGCAGGGAAAGAAAGAGAGAGGTCCAACAAAGAGATGTGGAGATGCGGAGAGGGGGTTCTAGCAGATACCTACATGTTGTAAACTTATTTTGTATTTTTGAGACTTATTTTGATATAGTTCTGACTTGGTCAAAATGAGCCATTGTATTGTCATTGATGGGTTTTTTTTTTTAATGTTCCAATTCGGTATGTAAAGGAGATTGAAATGACTTCCGGATGTTATAGCACAGGGAAGCCAAGCTGTTTGGTGCAATACGCCCCTTGTGACTGCGGATACTGCTGGTGCCTACCTGCACATACCGCAGTCACTGTATTTCGTATGCAAATCTCTCTTGTATCATGACACACGATGCAGTCCAAGTCAACGATTTTCATAAAGGTCTGGATACTCTTACTTGGGGAAACTTCCTTTCTTCCTATGTTCTTCTTACATCATAGTCTCTAGAGTAACAAGGAACTAAGAGTAGTGGCAAATAACACAAACCCACTACAGATTTTTATGTGCATATGTTTTTGAGTTATGTATCCATTGTAAAACTGATCAATTTGGAGAAAACTCGATTTGAATTTATCAAAAGAATATTCAGCAGCCCTGTTTATGCCGTTATTCAAACTGGTGATCGAGCACCATTTATCTAGCTACAAATTCAGTCGTCTACGTCAGGATTCAATATATATTTACTTAAGAAAGGCAAACTGGATGACACGCGGAATGCTAAACATAGCTTTCAGATGTCCAAGCCACTGAAAGCTGGTTAATTTTTGTTGAAAATCGGCCCTTTCCGCTGGTTTTTGCTCCACTTTTTCTTCCAGAAAAACTGCATTAAAAAAAAGTACAAAAAAAACCAAAGGCTAAAATTACTTAAGATACAGAAAAACTGAATGGGTACAAAGTTATTATACCAAGAATGTTTCTAAATGTTTCTTACTGGGCTCCTTTTTTTTAACATACATGGTCCCGTGTTCTTCGTCTAAAGTGCCGTGGTTACTAACAGGAAAATATCTGCTAAAATCATTTTCAAATATTGAAAGTATAGAAATGCTGGAAAATTATTTGGCGTAGATATTAAAATTTATAGATTTACAAAAGAAAAAAAATAAGAAAAAAAATCTAAAACACTGATATAGTTTTCTAGTTTTATAGAAAGAGCATATAATATAAAAAAAGAACTAAAAAAACAAAAAAAAATCGGATTGTGAGTGTTTCTTAAAAACGTCGGCAAGGTTCCTAAATTTACCAGTAATAATCGGTACCATGATAGAAGGCAGACGCATTAAAAAAATACAGAGACAATATTGTTTGGAATTAAAGTTTTTTTTTCTGATTTATTGGATTTATTTTTCAAAAACTTGTCCTGAACACTTCTAGTAAGTAAGCAGCATTGCTTTTACAGATCACTATCGGAGTGTTAAATTATGTGAGGTGCTTAATCCTCTCAGACTGTTCTCTTTTCATTTAATAACTCAAGCACTTGGAAAGCAGCCGGCTAGGTCTGAAAGTGCTGAAGGAAAAAAAAAAAAAAAACTTCGATCTGTGCCAGAGCCGGACCTGGGATCCTTTAAGAATTCTAACATATGTTGAGTATTTAAGTGAACAAAAGAAATATCCCAGGCCAAGCAACGCAGACGCAGGCAGAAACCCAAAACTGGGACAAGAAAATGAAAAAAAAAAAAAAAAAGTGAAGTAATGTATCTAATAAAATCCATATGTGAAGCAATCAGTGCAGAAAAGGAACTGCTTGTGGACAAAGAACCAGATACCACAGTCTCAACTATTCTTAAAACCAGTAGAAAAAAATAAAAAAGCTGTAGTCTCTACCTTTCATACCAACAGATAGGGAAGCAATGGCTGGGTTGCTGCAATAGAACTTACATTAAAGGACCCCTCATTTAAGCATGAGCGTTTGAGACCCAAATTCAATTCCCAGAGTTCCCCAGATTTGTTATATGTACAACATACTTGCCTGTTGCTGATTCTCGTTCATTTATTCTAGTACATTGATTGGTTTCTTTACAAGTGTCCCAGCAGAATTAATAAGAATGATTAACACGCAGACGAAATCTTTCTCTGTTTGTTTTCTTTTTTCGGAATGTTGATGAATATTACTATTAATTATATTAGGTTCGTACGTGGTCTTCCCCCGGAGTGTTATATTTTTTTACACTTTCGTTGCAAAACCCAAATCACCGCAGTCCAAAATGCTATCTGCTGTGCATTGAGATAGGGTCAACTTCTGTCTGTCCTTGCAATAGCACAACGTGTGAGCGCAATCTAAATGATTGTTATAATTTGATTTTCTGGCACAATGTTAGTAAACTATTCTGAATAAGGAGTAGAGTGGCACTGTGTCTGTAGCTTCACATGGATTTGTTTCACTATTTGATATCAGTGAAAAAAGTCAAAAAGTCTGAAGAGAATTACATTTTTTAATAACTAATGAAAAGACAGAAAGGTATGTAGAAAGATAGACAGACAGACAGACAGAGAATATAGATAACTGACAAGTATGGATAGACAGATAGATACGGAAATACGGATGGTTGGATGGATGGATGCATAGATAGATGGATAAATAGATATGGATAGATGGATGGATGGATAGATGGATTCATAGATATAGACAGATAAGAATAGATAGATTATTATTAATCTTTATTTATATAGCGCCAACATATTCCGCAGCGCTGATAGATATGGCTAGATTAACAGATACGGATGGATAGATAGATAGATGGATAGACAGATACGAATAGATAGATAGATATATAGATAGAGGGATGGATAGATACGGATAGATACGAATAGATAGATACGGATAGATAGATAGATACGGATAGAAAGATAGACAGATAGATAGATAGATAGATAGATAGATACGGATAGATAGATACGGATAGATAGATACGGATAGATAGATAGATAGATAGATAGATAGATAGATAGATAGATACGGATAGATAGATAGATAGATAGATACGGATAGATAGATAGATAGATAGATAGATAGATAGATAGATAGATAGATAGATAGATAGACTGACTCAGTATTTAACATTGTAATTTTAGGACTGATCTGTTAAGACATGTTTTTTGGGCTTGAACAGGAAACATTGTATTTCTGCATCGTACTTAAAGCTTGTCTAAAGCTGTAGAGTGGGTGTAAAGCTGGAAGAATCTTGTTTAGTGTTTTGTATTGTTTTTTGTGCTTATGTTAGTTGGCAAGGATCCACGGGATGTTAGTAACTCCATGAGAATTAGTTTACAAGTTCAAGCATTCTAAAATCACCAGTGATGCGGAGCTACCCAAAGAATAATTAACATGCTACGAAACTCCTATAGGTGAGACACTGACATGTTTTTTGTTTTTATTCCTTCACGTTTATATATAACGGAGGAAATGAATTGTTGTGTTCTTCTATACAGATTGCTTGCTGGGCATATAGTCATATTTAAGCTGTATTGAAATCACTAGGTATTGACCAACTCATGACACTAACAAGCAGAAAGTGGTCTGAAGTTTTCAGAACATGTAACAGCAACCCTCGAAATAAAAAGCTATACTATAACTTACCTGACTAAGCAGTGAAGAAGAACAAGCAAGAGTACAACCTGTGTAAGTCAATTACAACATAGAACATGCCATTTCACTACATGCCATGCACACAGCTGCGCCCACAACACAATACACATGCAATCGTCATACCAACTCCCACTGTACAATATACATGTACCGAACATGCTACACGCCGGATTTTGACAACTTTTCTAGACTCTGAAGAAGATCAGCGATGCACAATATATATACAAACAACATGCCTGCCTTAAAGTACTACAAACAGTGGTCATGCCACCTGTGCAGGGTTATCCACCTAAAACCTGGCTCCAGAAGACACATGTCATGCATGCCACAGAGTGCACCACACATACTGCATACATTTTCACAATGCCAGTTTGCAGCACACAGTATACAAACACAAAGGATGCCAATCTGCCCTAAAACACACAGCTCATGCCAACCTATGCTACATGGTGCATGCCAAGCAACTCTAGAGGAAGGGGTGTCCACAGTGACGGGCTTGAATTAGATCAGATTGTCAAACCCCATGAAGGCCATTGCAAAGAACAGATGAATGATAAAGAAACTGATAATAAAATCTCTCAGAGAAATAGTGGGGTCCCTGCGCGGGATTCGACCTAAGGTACACAAGCTTCTTGGGAATCCCATGAGGAAGGCAGAACTCAATCATACGCACTGCTTGAAAATGAGTCACAGCATTCGGAAAAAATTAAACATCTCTAGAGCAGGACTCAATAAATCCAGGGGCCATGTAGCCAAGGGCTCCTAAAATTTTACCTCTGGCACCTAGTTTATTTTTTTTAACTATGCTGTGCAATTCAATATACCAAACTTTTTTCCTGACTACTAATAAATGTATTTTTGGCTCTTTCGCTTTCGTACTGGCTCCTAAATTTGATATAAATGTGCCAAGCAGCGCCCTGGATCATCATGCCAAGTCGGAATCCTTGCTACGGTGCCACAATGTGCGACGCGAACCCAATGCCTGGTGGTGATGGAACTGGCATTTAATAAGTGATAAACTTGCATGACTTTACAAAAACTTAAATTAAGCTGGAAAGAGTTGTAAGGCTAGCGAGCAGGGCCAGAACCTAAAGTGACTGCTAACACCCAGCCTGCAGAGAAGAGGGAGTACAACTCCCCGCATGCACTTAGCATGAGCCTCAATCCAAGAGCAACTTCCTATTCCCAAAATACAGTTTGCGCGGTGTTTTGTACGTTGTTGTCGTTGTTGTTGCAAACAGTCCTTGCGCTCCCAATAACTTTATTAATGTGTTTATTTGTTCTTGCATACACTGCTAGGATTGGATAAATTGTTCTGGTCCTTAGATACAGTTACTTACCAGCCTCCTCACATCATTACAGACAAATAAGTGGGTATGACTGTGTTTACATGTCTTTGTGGTGGGGCAGCTTCTGTGTTTGGTGATGAAGCAGTAAGTCTTGCTCTAAGTTTGCCATCCTGCTCCCCCTCCACACCCCCTCTCCATCACACACTCACTCAGGGCCCTTACCTGGGGTTACTCTTGTTCCAGTACACTGCATATCGATCTGAGATCACTTTGCTGGGGTCATCCGTCCAGACACAGACCCAAATGAGGGCCCCCAGGAGCAGTGGGACCAAGGGCCCCATACTCAGGGACCAAGTTGTGTGCTGCACACTCACACCGGCCCCCCCGGTCCCATGTCCGGACAGTCTCCTGGGTAAGCGGGTGATGAGGAGCAGAGGAGTTGGAGGCTCTGTCGCCACACGGAGCTGTTGTGCTGTGAGACTGTCACTTAGTGTGTGTGCCCGGCCCCGGGGCAGCTCTTAGCTCCATGCCATGGGCTGTCTATCCTTTCCCCAAACAGTGGCTGTGCTTCGCTGCCCTGCAGGGCGGTGCGGGGATGCTCTCAGCCCGGGTGCAATGAGCAGCCTCAGCTCAGGCTCTCTCTCGGCTTTCATGGTCCGGATCCCAGGAGGGGGAGAGGGGGGGGGGGTCAGCTCCTGAGTCCGGGATGAGGGAGCAGTCAGGACATCCCGGGTGTCAGGGGACAAACCGATTCCGGCTCAGAAACACAACAGGTATGAAGGTTAATGCTGGAGCCAAACTACTGCACAGTGATAGGGATCACACTGCCACGGGTACCCAGCCCCACTACTCTTACTGCAAATCCCTCTGTCCTCACTCCATGCACACACCAAACAGCTCCCCTCCCTTTCATTGCTCCCCCCAGCTCGCCGGTCAGCCCTTCTCTCTCCTCCCTTACACTACATCACTCCCTTCCCATTCTCCAGCTGGATCCGAACACTGCCTGGACCACTAGTCAGCTGCACTTCGCCATCTAGTGGCCGTCTTCCTCCCTGCAGCCATGCTCTCCCTGCACAGCTCACAACACAGAGCAACCCTGCTAAGCGAGTCTTACTTTTTACACGTCAAAATCAAATATATATATATGACAAACTGCTGCTATCTGGCTTTCCCTTTTGTGATTTGTCAATTTTGGCGGTGTTTGCCACTTCTGCAAATACCGGCGCTTTTTAAATAACACGTAATATATTATATTATTATTATTTTTACTTCCCCCACACTACCCTGTAAAAAAATAACTAGGACCTATATCACTCTTGCCGTTAAGACATCAACCGGAGCTGATATACGAATCGTCTCCAGCCAATATCGTAACATCAGGAATTGCTATTCTGGTCTTGTCGCCAGTTTTGCTGACAGATCGGTCATAGCTAGTGATGGGTTGAACACCCCCGTGTTCGGTTCGCATTCGAACTCGAACATCAGGAAAAGTTCAAACGCGAACATGATTCGAACGAAATTCAAGTCAATGGGGCTCAAAAGTTCAAAAATTAAGCTCCCTCCAGTGGGCATATTTGCAAGATATTGGTCATATAAGGCATAAGGGGGTCCGGGTACTGCCCTGGGGGACAGGAAACAATGAAAGACACATCATAAAAAAAAAAGAAGTTTTTAACCATTTCACTGCTGAGTGCTGAGCCATTTCACCGCTGTGCGCTGAGCTAATTTTTACCACTTTTGCTCATGTTTAAACTCGATTTGAAGCCATGGGAAATGTTTGAGCAACAACGAGTGGGAAAAATTACGATCTTAACAAAAACGTTACCTTCACTTGCGTGAGCATTAACGTTTGCTGCGTTGTTCACCGCATATTACAATCCAAATGCAAACGGGTTAAGTAACCAAATTTGTAAGAAGAAGAATTACTGCAGCATATGATTCCGCACACTGCCGGGCAGCACCGCTACAGTATAAGTAATGCAGCATATGAATCCTCACACTGCTGCGCAGCACCTCTACAGTATAATTAATGCAGCATATGAATCCGCACACTGCGGGGAAGCACCTCTAAAGTATAATTAATGCAGCATATGAATCCGCACACTGCGGGGAAGCACCTCTTCAGTATAATTAATGCAGCATATGATTCCACACAGTGCCGGGCAGCACCTCTTCAGTATAATTAATGCAGCATATGAATCCTCACACTGCTGCGCAGCACCTCTACAGTATAATTAATGCAGCATATGAATCCGCACACTGCGGGGAAGCACCTCTTCAGTATAATTAATGCAGCATATGAATCCGCACACTGCCGGGCAGCACCGCTACAGTATAAGTAATGCAGCATATGAATCCTCACACTGCTGCGCAGCACCTCTACAGTATAATTAATGCAGCATATGAATCCACACACTGCGGGGAAGCACCTCTTCAGTATAATTAATGCAGCATATGATTCCGCACACTGCCGGTCAGCACCGCTACAGTATAAGTAATGCAGCATATGAATCCTCACACTGCTGCGCAGCACCTCTATACTATAATTAATGTAGCATATGATTCCGCACACTGTGGGGAAGCACCTCTACAGTATAATTAATGCAGCATATGATTCCGCACACTGCCGGATTAGCACCGCTACAGTATAAGTAATGCAGTATATGAATCCTCACACTGCTGCACAGCACCTCTACAGTATAATTAATGCAGCATATGAATCCGCACACTGCGGGGAAGCACCTCTTCAGTATAATTAATGCAGCATATGAATCCGCACACTGCTGTGCAGCACCGCTACAGTATAAGTAGTGCAGCATATGAATCCTCACACTGCTGTGCAGCACCTCTACAGTATAATTAATGCAGCATATGAATCTGCACACTGTGGGGAAGCACCTCTACAGTATAATTAATGCAGCATATGAATCCTCACACTGCTGCGCAGAACCTCTACAGTATAATTAATGCAGCATCTGAATCCGCACACTGCTGCGCAGCACCTCTACAGTATAATTAATGCAGCATATGAATCCTCACACTACTGCGCAGCACCTCTACAGTATAATTAATGCAGCATATGAATCCTCACACTGCTGCGCAGCACCTCTACAGTATAATTGAGGCTAGGGTCAGACTGAGGCAGTGCGAACGCGCGTTCTGGCGCACTTAATCACGGCCGTGCTAGCAGCAGATGCCGGGCAATGACGGCCAATATACGAAGTACGGTCGCACAAAAGTCCGGCTGCGCAACGCAAGTGGAAAATGAACGCATTTTTTCGAGAACGTTAAACCACTAGTACTGACGTACAGAGTGCGCTGCGTCCGCTAGCGGCGTGTGTGCGTGAATTGGAGACATCAGACGCTGCTAATGTCCGGCCAACATAACGTCCAGATGCAAGAAGTGTTTTATTGATGATCCGTACAAAATCACGGATGAAACTGCGCATAGTATGACCGCTATTGCGTATTCCGTGAAAAAATACGTCCATTCTTCGAACGCACATTTTCACGGACAACGCGAAAAATGCGTTAGTCTGACCCTAGCCTAATGCAGCATATGAATCCTCACACTGCTGTGCAGCACCTCTACAGTATAATTAATGCAGCATAAAACGAAAAACCAACAGAACCAAATGACCCGAAATGATCCGAATCATCGAAATCGACCCAATTTATCGAATCATCTGAATTATCGAATCGAATAACTCGAAATTTCGAAATCGATCCGCAAGGGGTGGGAAATGTTTGAGTCACAAGGTGTGGGAAATGTTTTGCCCCATAGGCTTCACTGTTAAAAATACTCCCGTTTTAATTCAATATCTAATAAACTGTTTATTATTATATTCTGCAGTAAAGAGTCTCTTTATTTATAGATTTTTGTAGGATCTTTTAAGCATTTTGAAATATTTTTTTCTTTTTTTTGAGCCACATGGTGTGGGAAATGTTTTGCCCCCTAGGCTTCAATGTTAAAAATATTCCTGTTTTAATACAATATCTAATAAACCGTTTATTATTATATTCTGCAGTAAAGAGTATCTTTATTTTTAGATTTTATAGGATCTTTTAAGCATTTTTTGACATTTTTTTCTTTTTTTGCGCCACAAGGTGTGGGAAATGTTTTGCCCCATAGGCTTCACTGTCAAAAATACTCCTGTTTTAATCCAATATCTAATAAACCGTTTATTATTATATTCTGCAGTAAAGAGTCTCTTTATTTTTAGACTTTTTAAGATCTTTTAAACATTTTTTGAAATTTGTTTGAATTTTTTTATTTTTGGTCGAATTTTTTTCAAACGAGTTTGCGAACTTTCGAACAGCCGATGTTCAAATCGAACTTAGAACAGATTCAAACCGGCAGCCCATCTCTAGTCATAGAGCGTCCTTATTGTAATTTAATGTCTGCTATACCTTGTCTAGGGGGCTTTAATTTGTGCCTGGGATAAGAAGAGTGAGCTATTCCATGGCAGTTCATTCTCCTATCTTGAGCTTGTATTTCTCAAAGAAATACCGACTCATTGCCCCATCCATTCCCAAACCATTGACACTGCCTTCAAGACTTCTCCCAAGCTGCCCCTTTTTTATGGAACTCCCTCCCCCGCAACATCAGACTCTCCTCATCTCTCCAGTCCTTCAAGAAGTCTCTGAAAACACATTTCTTTAGAGAAGTCTATCGGCTCACTCCATAATCCCCCATGGTTCATTTCCTGCTTCATCTTCCCACACAGCCCACATGCGCCCCAATAATTCATGCTCTCTACTCACCCACACCTAGTGTGTCACCCCTCTCCTCTTAGATTGTAAGCTCTCAAGCAGGGTCCTCTCTCCTACTGTTCTGTGTGTAATGTGTATGCATATTTGTTATTCTGTCTCTCCCATTGTACAGCGCTACGGAACTTGTTGGTGCTTTATACATACTTGTAACTGTAACTAATGATTCTACCGTCCAGTAAAGCTCCCCTGGTCTTCCTCAATCCTTGTTTCCATCCTAAATCCATTTATCTGTATCTTGTTCCCGTTTGGTTATTGTAAAGCGCTGCAGAAACTGTTGGCACTATATAAATGATAATAATAATGGGTCATTCAGAAAACACAGAAATTTCAGTGAAATTTTAGTGGTTTCTCATTCTGCACACTTCAGTGAGCTTCGGTGATTCCAGTTCATTGGCCCAGCAGTGAATTCACTCTCCTCCGCAGGGTCCCCAGAGTGTGCCGAATGTGGAGTCACCTGAAGACCACCACAGACCGCCGAACGCCACCAAGGACACCGATCTGACCACTGAATGTCACCAAACTACAGGGGGGGAAAGCATACCTCTGCTATTCTTTAAAAGGTGTTTAAAACAATGAAAATGTGTTAAAATTATAAAAAAAAAGGTCCCATAAAAATGGAACAAGGAAACCTAACTGGAGCCATCTTCCTTGATTTCACCAAGGCCTTTGACACAGTAGACCATTGCATCCTATTACAAAAACTTAAAAACTCCGGTATTGGTACTGGTTTCAATCGTAGGTATCCGATCGATCGTAATATGTTTCCATTTCTGACAGCGCTTCCCTCTCCCTACCAGTCATGTGTGGTGTACCCCAAGGCTCGATACTTGGCCCCCTACTATTCGCGATATTCATAAATGATCTGCCTAACATCTGGAAAGCCTATACTGTTCACATGTACGCAGCCGACTCTGTAATCTATACCAGCAAACCAAATCTCCCGCAGCTGGAGGCCGTGCTGCAAGAACAATTCACAGAGGTAGAAAAGTGGATCAAAGATAACAAACTTTTTTAAAATACTGACCAAACTGTTGCGATGCTATTTGAAACTCCCCATCTATGTGTCAGGGCGAAATCAAATGGCACGCTGACCACAGTCAGTTCTCTCAAATATTTAGGTATGTGGCTATACCCAAATCTATCTTTTGGCCCCCACATCGAAAAACTGTCTAATCTCTACCCCAAACTAGATGTCCTGAACAGACACAAAACCTGCCTGAGACCTGCGGTAAGAAAGCAGATTGTTCAACAAATGCTTATGCCAGCTATTGAATACGGAGATGTAGTGTATGCAGCTGACCCGCAAATGCACCTTCATAAACTTACTACATTGTATAACTCATTCTGCCGCTTTGTGCTACAATGTAACTACATGACCCACCATCCACCATTGTGACATGTAAAAGAGCTAAACTGTCAGTCACTGGAATCTAGACGCACCCTTCACCTTTCCAAACTGGTGTTTAAGAGCTTCTCTGGGAAGCTACCACCCTACCTGAATAGACTGCTTCCCCCAGCAGTTCCCTCATCCTATAACCTCCGATCCAGGACCTGCACCTTACTTGCAATACCACAATACAAAAACAAAGTGGCTCGTTCCTCATTTTCCTACAGAGCACCGGAATTATGGAATAACCTCAAAGACGCCATCAAATCTTCCCCCAGTCTAAAGTCACTTAAGAGCTCCCTATTAACATACCTAAATACGGAATGCACTTGTGAACAAGTAGCATAGTGACTATATTTCCTACATATTTATTTTCTGTGTTAATCTGTATATTTGTGTTTTGTTATTAATATCTTGCATTTATTACTTTGTATTTCTGTACCTACTGTAACAATTTCAATGTTCTTGAACCCAGGACATACTTGAAAACGAGAGAAATCTCAATGTATCCTTCCTGGTAAAATACAGGTGAAACTCGAAAAATTTGAATATCGTGCAAAAGTTCATTTATTTCAGTAATGCAACTTAAAAGGTGAAACTAATATATGAGAAAGACTCATTACATGCAAAGCAAGATAGTTCAAGCCGTGATTTGTAATTAATTGTGAGGATTATGGCTTACAGCTCATGAAAACCCCAAATCCACAATCTCAGAAAATTAGAATATTGTGAAAAGGTGCAATATTCTAGGCTCAAAGTGTCCCACTCTAATCAGCTAATTAAGCCATAACACCTGCAAAGGGTTCCTGAGCCTTTAAATGGTCTTTCAGTCTTGTTCAGTAGGAATCACAATAATGGGAAAGACTGCTGACCTGACAGTTGTGCAGAAAACCATCATTGACACCCTCCATAAGGAGGTAAAGCCCCAAAAGGTAATTGCAAACGATGTTGAATGTTCCCAAAGTGCTGTATCAAAGCACATTAATAGAAAGTAATGTGGAAGGGAAAAGTGTGGAAGAAAAAGGTGCACAAGCAGCAGGGATGACCGCAGCCTGGAGAGGATTGTCAGGAAAAGGCCATTCAAAAGTGTTGGGGACTTTCACAAGGAGTGGACTGAGGCTGGAGTCAGTGCATCAAGAGACACCACACACAGACGGATCCTGGACATGGGCTTCAAATGTCATATTCCTCTTGTCAAGCCGCTCCTGAACAACAAACAACGTCAGAAGTGTCTTACCTGGGCTAAAGAAAAACAGACCTGTTGCTCAGTGGCTCCAAAGTCCTCTTTTCTGATGAGAGCAACTTTTGCATCTCATTTGGAAACCAAGGACCCAGAGTATGGAGGAAGAATGGAGAGCCACACACTGCAAGATGCTTGAAGTCCAGTGTGAAGTTTCCACAATCTGTGTTGATTTGGGGAGCCATGTCATCTGCTGGTGTTGGTCCACTGTGCTTCATTAAGTCCAGGGTCAACGCAGCCGTCTACCAGGAGATTTTGGAGCACTTCATGCTTCCTTCCGCAGACAAGCTTTATAGGGATGCTGACTTCATTTTCCAGCAGGACTTGGCACCTGCCCACATTGCCAAAAGCACCAAAACCTGGTTTAATGACCGTGGGATTACTGTGCTTGATTGGCCAGCAAACTCGCCTGACCTGAACCTCATAGAGAATCTATAGGGCATTGCCAAGAGAAAGATGAGAGACATGAGGCCAAACAATGCAGAAGAGCTGAAAGATGCTATTGAAGCATCCTGGTCTTCCATAACACCTCAGCAGTGCCACAGGCTGATAGCTTTCATGCCACGCCACATTGAGGCAGTAATTGCTGCAAAAGGGGCCCAAACCAAGTATTGAGTACATATGCATGCTTATACTTTTCAGAGGTCCGATATTATTCTATGTACAATCCTTGTTTTATTGATTGCATGTAATATTCTAATTTTCTGAGATTGTGGATTTGGGGTTTTCATGAGCTGTAAACCATAATCATCACAATGACGACAAATCACGGCATGAATTATCTCATATATTAGTTTCACCTTTTAAGTTGTATACTGAAATAAATGAACTTTTGCTCGATATTCAAATTTTTCGAGTTTCACCTGTACTTTATAAATAAATAAAAAACATAATAAAAAGGCCTGTTATGGAATTTTTAAAAAGCCCCTATAAAAATCCAAAAAGTAAATCTAAAGACAATTTGCTAGAACTGAAAAGAATAAACAGTTGAATAAAAAAAAGATAGTCAGGGTTATTCAGAGAGCGTGAAAAGCAGGAGAATGACTGGAGAATAACTGGAGAATGGAAAATTCTAGGTCAAAATAGCCAAACCAGAAAAATTCTCCCTTTCATCTCACTTTCCAAATCGGCTATTTTGACCTAGAATTTTTCATTCTCCAGCTTTTCACGCTCTCTGAATAACCCTGAATATTTTTTTACATTGAATCCTATGGGATTTGCTTGTTTAAACCTGTCAAACTGAATCAACAAAAATCAGGGCATTTCACTGACACTTCAGTGTACTTCGGCAGTCTCTGAATAGATTAAGCATTACTTTTCTATGGGACAATTTCGCTGCCGCCGAAGATCGCCGAATTGCAGCAAACTGCACCGTATTAAGAGGTCCCAGATTCTGTAGTCTGTTATAAATGCCTGTGATAGGCTCATCCACCTCATGCACCTCTCACACCTCGTCCCTTTGTCAATCTCTACACTGGCTCCCTGTTTCCTTTAGAATCAATTTCAAAATACTGGTGCTCACATATAGGGATGAGCTGTTCGTTCGATCTGTTCGGAGTTCGCATCGAACATCAGCCGTTCGGCTGTTCGCGAAATCCGAACATTTCCGCGTGTTCGCCGCATGTTCGCCCACAGTGCACCACAATGGACCACAATGCACTTTTCCACTGGCCGGAAGCTTGTAATTGGCTACAGCCTTGCACCTGACCACAGGTCAGGTGCAAGACAGGTGCAAGACTATGCCAATCACGGCTCAGAGTCCTGATTGGGCAAATTTTGCCCAATCATGGGCTCACAGTGCTAAATCCCACAGCACACTATATAAGGCTTTGCACAGCCCCCAGCATGTGTTTTTTGAGAGGAGATTGTTCTGTTAGTGTGTGTTCTCACTGCCAGCAGCGATTGTGGGGTCTCACTTCTACAAGATACATGGGAATTGTAATCTGTGTCTTGTCACTGCCACCCATCAGGGGCTCTCACTGATTTATAGGTGGTCTCTGGGAATTTTAATCTGTGTCTTGTCACTGGCTGCCAGCTATCAGGGTGTCTCACTGAGTTATACCAGAGTTCTGGTAATCTTTAATCTAGATAACACAGCTGAATCCGAGTTCTGCATATCTCCAATTTTTTATAATAGAGTTGAATCAGAGTTCTGTATATCTTTAATCTATATATCACTCACAATGTCAGAAAGACCAAAAAGGACAGGCAGACGCTCCCAGACACAGATAAGAGGGCAAGCAGCCTCTGTGTCGGAAGGCTGTGCCTCTAGTTGTCGTGGACGTGGTGCATCCTCTGCAGGGGCACGCTTGTCCTTTCTAACTGGTGCTGGCCATCTTAAGCAGCAGCAACATACAGAGGATTTGCAGGATTGGCTAACCATGCCATCCTCATCCTCCGAGTCCTCTGCCAGCCAGGCTTGTAGTGCTTTACAGTCCACCTCAGCTGCCAAAACAACTAATTCAGCCTCCATGTCCACAGCTACTCCTGCCGTAGCCTCACCAACATACACGGAGGAGTCAGCTGAATTGTTTGACTACAATAACAGTGACATGCTGCCTGAGGATGCGCAGCAACTACAGTGCTCTGATTCAATCTCTGAGGTTGAGGAAGGGAGTATAATCAACCTAGAGGAAGGGGGTGCCAGTGACACACAAATAACTGGCACTCATGTTGCCCCAGCAGCTGCAGCATACTGCCAAGTTGGCTGCAGTGATGAGGAGATAGGGGGTGATGTCGATGATGAGGTCACTGACTCCACCTGGGTGCCTGATCGAACAGAGGAGTCAAGTGAGGAGGAGGAGGCACAACAAACACGAGGCACAGCATCCTCTATGACCAACCGTAGCCAGTCCAAGGCATCAGAAGTCACAGCTGCTCAGGTGCAGAGCGCTGTTGTCTCAAAGCACATGTACAGGAAGTCTGCTGTCTGGGAGTTCTTTAAGAAATGTGCAGCAGACCGCACCATTGCTATTTGTAATCTATTTCAGATGAGGATAAAGCGTGGGAAAGACATCCCACGCTTGGGTACCACGTGCTTGAGGTGACATATGACCACCTGCCACGCATTCCGTTGGCACAACACTTTGCATAGGTCCTCCTCCTCATCTGTCTCTACCCCCACTATATGTCCTGCCATGTCATTGCCTACAACCTCCACTGACAGGGATGATGCTACAGTAATGGATGTACCAGGTCCTTCCTCACAATGTGACAGCATCCCATCAGCTGAAGATTTATGCAGTCAAATTACATTGCCCCAGCTGCTGCAGTGTAAAAGAAATATAGTCCCAACCATCCCCAAGCACAGCATCTAAATGACAGTTTAGCAAAATTACTCGCATTGCAGCTGCTGCCTTTCCAGCTGGTGGACTCTGCTTCCTTCCGTGAATTTGCCAAATGTGCTGTACCACAGTGGCAGGTTCCAAAACGCCATTTCTTTTCAAGGAAAGCCATTCCAGCACTATACCAGCATGTGGAACACAATGTTATGGAGTCATTGGGAAAGGCAGTCAGCAGCAAGATACACATGACTTTAGACACGTAGTCCAGCAAGCATGGACAGGGCCGTTACATTTCCTTCATGGCACACTGGGTAACTCTGATTGCAGCTGGGAGGGATCCAAGACGGGGCTCTGTGCTGGAGCTTGTTCATCCACCACGCCTCCAGAAAGCTGCTTGTATGAGGTCTGTCTGCTCCACCACCTCTTCCTCCTCCTCCTTCTCTGTCTCTGGCGAAGTGGCAGTTAAACCGACGCGTGGCAGGGGCTACACAATGGATCAAGCAAAAAGATGCCATACTGTGCTTGAGCTGGTTTGTTTAGGGGACAGGAGCCACACCGGGCCAGAAATTCTGTCAGCTCTGCAGGGGCAGGTGCAGAGATGGTTAACACCACGCCAGCTTCAGCTGGGAATGGTCGTCTGTGATAATGGCAGCAACCGTCTCTCCGCCCTACACCAGGGTAAGTTGACGCATGTACCATGCCTAGCACACGTCCTAAATCTGGTGGTACAGCGTTTCCTAACCAGGTACCCAAGGCTGGCAGAGCTTCTCAGCCAGGTCAGAAAAGTCTGCAGCCACTTCAGACGGTCATTCCCAGCAAGAGTTCGCCTGGCATAAATTCAAAGAGAATTCCACCTTCCCACAAACCGTCTGATCTGTGACATGCCCACCAGGTGGAACTCAACATTAGCAATGCTGCAGCGTCTGCACAAGCAGCAGAGGGCCATCAATGAGTACCTGTGTGAGTATGGCACAAGGACAGGTTCAGGTCAACTTGTTCCCCCCCCACAGTGGCTGATGATCAAGGATGCATGCACTGTACTGTCGCCATTTGAAGAAGCAACGAGGATGGTGAGCAGGGACAGTGCATGCATCAGTGACACAATTCCTTTAGTGTTCCAGCTGGAGCGCACTCTGCGGGGAATTATAGCTGCAGCACTAGAGGCAGAGCAGCGGGAGGAAGAGGAGGCCTTCACTAACTCTCAAGGCCCCAGTCTTTACGCAGACAGCATTCCAGCGGGTCCTCTGATCAGACAGGAGGAGGATGAGGAGGAGGAGGAATATTTAAGTAGTAGGGGCATTGACGGTGGGGATTCCTCAAAGGAAGGTTTTGTGTGCCCAGAAACCCAAGGACTAGTACGTGGCTGGGAGGAGGAAGTGGACGATGGGGTCATCTTCATTGACCAGGAAGACTTGGAAGCTAATGCCACCTCCAACCTACGCTGCATGGGCTCCCTTATTATGCAAAGCCTGCTAAAGGACCCCAGGATTCGTGCTATCAAGGAGAGGGATCAATACTGGTTGGCAAGCCTTCTTGATCCATCATACAAGGGTAAAGTTACAGAGCTCATTCTGCCCGCACAGAGGGAGGACAGGATGAAACAACTTGAGGACGCTCTAAAACGACACTTGTGTAACACCTTTCCAGGCACTGGTAAATTACCAAGTGATGACACAGGTGCTTCTGAGGCTGCGGATTATCAGAGGAAGAGCGGTGAAGGCTGGGGCCGCTTGACTGATGCCTTTTTAAAAGATGTTTAGTCCACGAAGCCCAGGGACGTCAAATGTAGGCACCCATTGCCAGCGTCTTCACCATATGGTGCAGGACTACCTAGGGGCAAGGGCAGACCTGGATACCTTTACAGCAGATGATCCACTGGCTTACTGGGTGTTGAGATTGGATTACTGGCCATAATTTAGCCAATATGTTATGCAGCTACTAGGTTGCCCTTCATCCAGCGTGCTTTCTGAAAGGACGTTCAGTGCCGCTGGAGGTTTTGTCACAGACAAAAGAGTGTGTCTGTCCACAGACTCTGTAGACCGGCTGACATTTATAAAAATGAATCAGTCTTGGATCAGCAGCTATCAATCCCCTGATGCTGACGTAACTGAATAGATCGGGGATCTCTTCTGCATTCCCAAAACCTCCACCACTGCACTCTTCCACAATACCACAAAAGGGTTACGGTGTGAAGGCACTTGCTGCCACCAAAGGCACAATATTTGGGTGCACTGCCACTGACGCCTATACCAGATTCATATAATTTTAATATTGGACCGCAGGGTCCAACCCTGCACTCTTCCACAATACCACAGAGGGGTTATGGTGTGATGGCACTGTTGCCGACACTAAAGGCCCAATTTTAAGCACCTATTGTTACTTTCATCCAAAGCCTGCATAAGTTTCACCATGTCAGACCTTTTTAGATATGAAATTTCTATAACGCAGGAATGTTTAAATTTGGGGCCAGGAATTGCGCCACACGAACAACTTGTCTGCGTCGTTAATATATAACAAGAACAAGAGATAAGCTAAACTCGTTAGTGTTACGCATACAAGAAAGGACATTTAACATTGATCAAAGACGGTCTAATGGACTCTGTTTATTTTATTTATTTGTTACAACCAAACAGGGTTTAGATCAAATGGTTTAAAAGTAAGGGAACACAATGACAACTAAGATAGATATCTCAGTATTGTGTTTATTTCGTCACATCAAAACTCTGAAAGACCACGTAAACATGGAACAATAGGTTGCCCAATAAAGAAAAAAAACCCAAAGAAGGTTAAATGGCCTGGGTAAACCAGCTTGTAATGCTATTCGGCAATATGTACTATATGGTATGAGAATATTTATTAGTTAGAACTGATAATTTTAGCATTTTATAAAACAGAGGCCCTACCACATTTAGTTGATCATCACAAATGCCTGGTGTACTAATCCGCATGAAGCCAATTAAGTCGGGTAACGTGTGACTGTTAAAAACGATACCACGAATGAATGATTGCATGTCCCCTCACATACACATCCCTGTGGATATAAGTAAAGGGGGATGAGATGCCACAATAGAAATAAATTTTAATTTGTTAATAAAATCTATGGAGTCCCGGGATATAGGAATAAAACGACCCCAAACCAGTAAAAGATTGGCCAAGCCCATAAATTAATTCCTGCAGAAGGTTGATGGTTGATCTGAGAGCGCCATCTGCTGGCCAGGTAACATAACACCTGGACAGACCCCTGGAGTTGATGAATATATATCCTCCAATCAAATGAGGCCACATAGTGATGGGCTAGATCTAAAACTGGGCGGAAGACCACTATATAGAGGGGACACTCCAGAGCAGAGGGAGACTGAGAAAAGCTTGGAGAGAGACCTGAGGGACGCTTGGAGGGAAGAAAGGCAATCACCATCGGCCGCCCCTTTAAGACCGACCACACCCTAATCTTCCACCACTCTATCTTCACTAACCAGATGGTAAAGTATACCTGAATAATATGATATCTATTTTCTAATTGCATAATCCTGACTTTAGATGTCCATCACAAACTAAAGGAATATAAATGAATTATTTTGCTGTTTGAGCCTAATAATCAGTAGAATAGAAATTCTGCCTTTACAGTCCACTGCAGAGGACTACTAAGGAGGAAGCTGTTCCCGGCTGCATACTTGAGCCATAATTTAGTGAAATTATTTATATTCCAAGAATACTGTTTGTGGACATCTAAAAATATCAATTTTATACCTATAGTGAGATACGCTGGGACCGTGAAATAGCTTTTATATGTCAAGTGCCGTCCGCCCCATTCATAACCTAGCATAACTCCTTCCATATCCATCTTGCAGCCCTTCCGAATGAATGCATGCACTGTAAGTCATTAAGAAGCGTTAGGTTAACGTATATCGAATGAAGTGCTGTGATTGATCTGTGGAAGAGATAGTCTCCCTATCGAGTGTGTTATGTATCTCCCTGAAGGAAGTTGCATTTAGTGAATAGGCCCCCACAATAATAAATTGTGCTGCAGGTGATGCCCAGTAACTGAGTGTTTATTTTAGCCAGGTGGAGGATTGGTTTATAATGGGAAAGGTTTAAGTGAATAGGATAGAGTTTGGTGTTTAAGAATTGAGGCGTGTATATCTGTGGTGCGGTCTATAAACCTAAAATATCTGTCCATTAGATTATTGGGTGTCGCAGTATCGCTACTAATCACGATCTATAATCACTTGTAAATTGTGTCTTGCTAATCCGTTGATAACATACGGTTGTATGAAACTTGACGTGTGAATAAATTTTGGTTTGAATTGTTTTACCATTACGCAGTCTCATATCTTTATTGATTTTATTGTGTTTAAAAATATCTAGAGAGCATCAAAAGAACTCGGGATAACGCGCCATATATTTGTTAAGACGTATATTCATTGATTGGTTATTAATCCCTATCTTAGGGGTTAAATACCAATTTATACCGCTGGTATTGGAGGCACTGTCAATAATATATATATATCTATGTATATCAACAATAAGAAAAATATGCGTCATAATTAATATATCCCTGACCTATTAAAGAAGTCGATAATCTCCAACAACCATAATTTAGCCAAAGAATCACTAAAATTGTTCTGCGTGTCCTAAAATGGCTCTTCTTTTCATACAGGCTGCCGCCCCAAGCAGTTGTTTATGAATAGATTAAAGGAAACCATTTACAGTCATTTGAAATGTCATTTTTTTTTGTTTTTAAATGTTTCTATACATCCTACAAATCCGCCACTTCACGGGCAGGTTATGGGGACCTCCTAGGCACGATATTTGAAGGAATTTTTCATTTTTATTCTTAACCTTTATTTCATGGAAAACTCACTGTTCCTTTAAAAATGTATTTTGTTTAACTTTTTTCCTTGTTTCCTGTCCCCCAGGGCACTACCCGGACCCCCATACACCTTTTATGGCAAATATCTTGCAGGGCACTCTAAAATTCGAACTTTCGAGTCCCTTTGACTTCATTGAGTTCAGTTCGTGCTCGAGTTCGAACTCGAAGTTTTGAAATTGTTCGAATGCGAACCGAACACGGTGGTGTTCGGCTCATCACTACTCACATACAAAGCTCTCCAGAACCGAGGCCCTGCCTACATCTCCTCCCTTATTAGCAGGTACATCCCATCCCGACCACTTCGCTCTGCCAATGATCTGATGCTATCAGCTCCACGTACCCAAACCCCCAACTCCCGCCTTCAAGACTTCTGCCAAGCTGCTCCCTTTCTATGGAATGCCCTCCACCGCAAGATTAGACTCTTCCTGTCTCTCCAGTCCTTCAAGAAGTCTCTGAAAACACATTACTTTAGAGAAGCTCTCGGCTCACTCCATAATTCTCCATTGTTCATTAGTTGTGCCATCTTCCCATCCAGTACACATGCATTCTGCTACTTTAGGTTCTCTATTTACCCTCACCTAGTGTGCTACCCCTCTTCTCTCAGATTGTAAGCATTTAAGCGCAGTCATCTCTCCTACTGTTCTGTGTGTTTAACTTGTATGTATATTTGTTATTCTGTCTCACCCATTGTACAGCGCTACAGAACTTGTCAGTGCTTGACAAATACTAGTAACTGTGTGTGTGGCTAGGCTCATACACTGGCATTAACAGACGAGGTGGCATATATGGCTGGGGTGCCAATTCTAACTGCCAGCTAGGTAGAAGGAATAAAAGCAACTCGTCATACCCTCTCCAGGTATCTGTGGATAAAGAAAGAGCTGTGGAAATTGCTGTATGCCATTCATCTCACACATCTGCTGTGAAGTCTCAGAGTGGTCAGGTTTACATGTGGGTCCAAGGCAGAGGCCAGTCAATCATCCTTCCACATTTCACCCACTTACTCTGCTCTGATGATGTCTTTGCCTGCTTTTCCACCCTGGCTGTAATGTGACACCCTTTGTCAGTATGTCCTGATAGAATACAGGAGGCAGGCTTTCTCGCTAATAGCTTCAGTGATCACTGTCTAGTGTACTGTGTGCGCAAAATAAAGGCCACAAAATCTCCCCCAAAGGTAATAATCACCAGGTCCTTCAAGAAATTTAATCTTGAATCCTTCCTAAATGATCTCAAACGGCTCACGTGGTACAGGCTAAACCTAATCCCAGACCTGGACTGTGCAATTGAATACTTTCAGTCAGAGCTCCTTCAAGTCTGGAATGCCCATGCCCCGCTGCGTAAAGTGTGAGTCAAAGGGGCACATCTCCCCTGGGTTACAGCTGACCTCACACACATGTACCAGCTTAGAGATTCCTCTGGTCAAATTTCAAGAGTACTGGATCCATGAACGATCATTGTGAATACCAAAAATGGCGGAATGCATGGACAAACCAAACAAAAATGGCCAAAGCCCAATACTTCAATGAAAATCTAAACAATAACATATCAAACCCGAGAAATTTTTGGAAAATCATAAATAACATACAATCGCCCCCTGTCCACTCCCAACCAGCTGCTGTCAAAGAAAACAACCAAACCCTGCAACACCCCCTAGATGTAGCAAATGCCTTTAATAACTATTTTGTTGGATGCGCCAACACCCTGATTGAAACTCATTCAGAAAGACAGCACACAAGTCAGATCCTTCCAACTGTGCAAAAACCCTGTATCAAAGGGAAATTCAGTTTTAGACCGGTGCCTGTCAGTGCCATTACTAAACTTCTCTGTAACCAAAATATTAAACACCAGTCAGGACCTGTCCCAATCCCAGCATTGCTGCTGAAAATCAGCGCACCGGCAGTTGCAAAACCTGTCGCAACCCTAATCAATGAATCACTGGTGACTGGAAATATACCCAAACTCTGGAGGACTGCGAGAGTGGTACCTATCCATAAAAGGGGAGACAATACTTTGGTATGCAACTACCATCCAATATCATTGCTTCCTGTAATGTCAAAAATTCAGGAAAAATGTGTTTACACTCAATTACGCGATTACTATCAGTATTGGAACTATTTAACCCCATATCAATCCAGCGTCCGTCCAAATCATTCAACCACAACTGCCCTTTTAAAAGTTTCCAATGATATCCAGGCTGGTATGGAACAAGGAAACCTAACTGGAGCCATGTTCCTTGATTTTGCCAAGACCTTTGACACAGTAGACCATGGCATCTTATTTCAAAAACTTAAAGACTCTGATATTGGTGATCGCACGCTAACCTGGTTTCAATCATATGTGTCTGATCGGTCGCAATATGTGTCCATTTCTGACAGCACTTCCCTCCCCCTCCCAGTCATGTGCGGTGTACCCCAAGGCTCGGTACTCGGCCCCCTGCTATTCACAATATTCATAAATTATCTGCCCAATGTCTGCAAAGTGTCAACTGTACACATGTACGCAGACGACACTGTAATCTATACCAGCAAACCAGATCTCCCACAGCTGTTACAAATGCTCTTTGGAAGAGCACCTAAACTACACAAATTGCAAAAACCCCATCTATGTGTCAGGACAAATTCAAATGGCACGTTGACCACAGTCACTTCTCTCAAATATCTAGGTATGTGGTTAGACCCAAATCTATCCTTTGGCCCCCACATCGAAAAACTTTCATCTAAACTTTACCCCAAACTAGGTGCCCTGTACAGAAACAAATCCTGCCTGAGCCCCGCGGTAAGAAAGCAGATTGTATAAAAAATGCTTATGCCAGCTATTGAATACGGATGTATGCAGCCGCACCGCAAACGCACCTCCAGAAACTTACTACATTGTATAACTCATTCTGTCGCTTTGTGCTACAATGTAACTACATGACCCACCATTGTGACATGACGCACTCTTCACCTCTCCAACATGGTGTTTAAGAGCTTCTCTGGGAAGCTACCACCCTACCTGAATAGGCTGCTTCCCTCAGCAGTTCCCTGATCCTATAACCTCCGATCCAGGACCAGCAACTTGCAATACCACAATACAAAAAGAAAGTGGCTCGATCCTCATTTTCCTACAGAGCACCACAATTATGGAATAACCTCCCAGAAGCCATCAAATCTTCCCCCAGTCTAAAGTCCCTTAAGAGCTCCCTATTAACATACCTCAATAAGGAATGCACCTGTAAACATGTAACATAGTGACTATATTTCCTACATATTTATTTTCTGTTAATCTGTATATTTGTTTTGTGTTAATATCTTGCATTTTACTACTTTGTATTTCTGTAACCATGTTCTTGAACCCAGGACATACTTCAAAACAAGAGAAATCTCAATGTATCCTTCCTGGTAAAATCCTTTATAAATAAATAAATAAATAGCCTGATGATCACCTCACGGTTGCAAAATTAAAGAAAGAGTTTGAAAACCCTGAAACTGCTGACTTGCATTTTTTTGTAAATGAAAAATACATACACATTTATAAGGTTCTTCTGTGAATCTGATGGAATATTTTCATTTATTCTTGCAGGAAAGTGAAGAAGAAACCATTGAAATGAACCAGTTTTCTTACACAGTTTATCGTGCCTTCCTGTAATATTTGTACACTGACAGTATCAGCATTTCTTCCAAGGATGCTATTGGGCTTCTGAAGCTAGCAACATTATATTGAGAAAACCAATTGAAACAACTTTGCCAGCAAACTATGAAGCAAGGTATCTGTAAAGAGAACGCGTCATACTGCTATCAGCGGCTGTTAAGTATGATGATCAGAATCCATGACTGTTTTATGGATTTAATGGTAGTAAGTGAATACAAACCATAAGCGATGCCTTATTTGAAGGATACAGAATGTAGCTGTTGTCCAGAGAGTGTGTCCTTCATTTGGAATATCCAATACTTAATGTGACAGAAGTTCCTTCATGTTCATATATTTTTAACACCTTCACTACCAAGTCCTTTTTGTTGAAATAAATTTTATCATAACATTAATTTGAAACATGGGATGTGAATTTAGCAATTAAATATTGGGTACAATAGACATTTTACAGATATTGTTGTTCTGAAAAAATTAAAAAATAATGTCAATTAAAAAAAAAACACTTACATTGTGATCCTTAAACATTCACCATTCACTTTTCACCTTGACTTGTGACTCCAAGCCCTCCATGATAACTCAACTCTGCAAGCAAGCTAAAATTCACTTACATGCTGATCTCTAAGCATCCACCACTCTCTGCTTTACCTGGGCCTAGTTTTTACCCTATGGGGGTTATTTAAAGAGATCCGAATTGTGGCCGAAAGGTAACTGAACACTGAAATTCAGTGTATGGTTTCTTTTCCTGGCCATTCGGCTATTCAGAGAGCAGGCAGTTCGCCAAATGTGGGCTAATTGCCTGCACATACGGTGCCTGTTCGTTGTTTGTTCGAGGGCAGTGAAATCCCCATAGTGAAGCAATGCTTCGTCTATTCAGAGAACACAAAACAGCGGCGAAAAGTTTCCGAAATGCACTGCTGTTTCGTGGTCTCATTCGACAGATTTATTCAGACGAATCCCATAGGCTTCAATGTTAAAAATATTCCTGTTTTAATTCACTATCAAATAAACCGTTTAATATTATATTCTGCGGTAAAAAGTTTCTTTATTTATAGATTTTTTTAGGATCTTTTAGGCATTTTTTGGGATTTTTTTGCAAACTTTTTTTCTGTTTTTTTTTTTAAATAGCTTTTTCCTTTTTCTGTAACAGCCCTATTTATTATCATTCATAGGATCTTATATGTAATTTCCAGGCATTTTCTTTCAGTCGTTTTTGCAAACAGCATTTCAAATTTTCAAGCGCATGTCGTGTTTTTCAGGCGGCTGCTCTGCGCTGTGATCGGCGGCTAGTCGGGTTTCTCCAGCGTTTTTGGCAGGGTTAATCCAGTGGTTTTCTGCGGGTTTCGGTGAGTGTTTGGAGCGTTTTGCAGTGAGTGTTTGTCGGGTTTGTGGCGGGTTTTCCCTGCAGTACGGCGGCCCAGTGGTGCTTGCTGAATACACCGCAGGGTCGGCGAACTCGGATCGCCGAATCGCGCTGAATTGCAGGGAACAAAAAGTCACCGAACGTGCAGTGACTTTTCGGTTCACTTTGAATAACCCTGTATGGGTTTTCCTTTATTTTTTACACTACTAATAGATCACATGACTAATAGCTATCTGATCACATCCACCCACCTGGTTGACTTCTGCTCTTTGCATCCTACCTGTCTGGTCCAGTCTCCCATATTTGTCCTTGTTCTCACCCGGCCACCTTCTAAACAATGTTTTTCTTTCTTTTATTATTCTTTTTTCTTACCTCTAAACTGCCCTTTTCTTCGATGTACCAACCTGCCTCACAATTTCATAAATTTTCTCTCACTCCTTCACACACTCCTTTTTTCAACTCAAGTTCTAGCTTCTTTATTATGTTTCATCCGTTGTACAGTGCTGCGGAATTTGTTGGCGCTATATAAATACTTGTGACTGTAACATTATTTGTGCAATCATTCCTCTCACAAATTCAAGCCCCAGTCATCATCACGTTCGCTACTTTCTTACTCTCACACCCTCAATTTTATTTTCCTACTACTTCAGAAATCCAGGGATCCTCTCCTAAACCCTTGTCCTATTCTCACTTCTCTAACTGCCACTAGAAATCCTGAAATATTATCCAAATTCCTTTTCTTCCCTCCACTGCTCTCCCTCTTCACTGCCCCCCTCCTGGAATGCCTGCTCTGCTTGGATTGTCACTAAGTCTAACTTTTATTCATGACTTCTTTATCTCTAAGACTTCCAGCACTCACAGAAACCTGACTCTCTCCTTCTGACACTTTTACCCCTGCCTCCCTGTTGGTAGTCTCCAACTGTCCCACACACCGAGACCTGGTGATCACAAGGGTGGGGGTATGGGATTTCTCAACTCCCCAAATCACACCTTCATGATTTGCTCTTACAGTCTCGTTCTATCCCTTGCTAAACAACCTTACTACTCGGCCCTCATCTGCACATTCTCTTGTGATTCCAGATGCCTGATACACACATTAAATCCAGGGCCCACCTGGGCCTTGACCAGGCCTGTCACCTGCCTGCCACGGTGGCTTCGACTAGACCATGAGTCTGCCTGGGCTTTGTCTAGGCCCGGTGTCGACTAGGCCTGGTGCCCACCTGGGCCTCGTCTAGGCTCAGCATCCGTCTTCACCTTGACTAGGCCCAGTGCTCACCTGGGTCTCGACTAGCCTGTTGTCCCCAGAAAAAAAATCATCTGTACTTGCCCAGCAAAAAAATTAAAAAAAACAGCAGACTGAGTTTATTTGCCCCCTCCCCTAGAAATAAAAAAACTTTATTTGGCCGCCCCATAAAAACAAAAGATTTATTTCCCCTTCTCAGAATACAATTTTTTTTTTAAAGAAATTCTGGAGAAATTCTGGACATACGGTAATAGCTGGACATGTGCATTTTGTTTCGTTTTGGAGAAGCACTTCCAAAATACGAATTGGATCCATCTGAAATGAAACCAGTCCGAAACTAAATGATCCGATACGCAAATGTAACGTAACGACTCAGAAAAAAATTAAACGAAAAACAACAATTTAATTCTGTTTTTAGGAATTTATTTATTGTATTTCATTGTGCACTCCAAAATTGTTCAGCAATTTCACCAAAAAATCCTGAAAAAAGCCTAAAAAATCCTTAAAAATAAATAAATATTCCCCATTTTTATTAAATACTTATTCAGTCTTTTATTCTTTTCACTTGCAGCAAAAAGTCTATTTATTTTTTAGGATTATTTTAGGCATTTTTCAGGATTTTTTGTGTGAAATTTTTGGATTCCTAATTTATTTTAAAACAAAGTGTTTTTTTCTTTCTTATGCAGCACCATAGCTAGTAGCAGCTGAAAAGGCATTGAAAATAGATCTAAGATGAAAATAAGTTTATGATGAAGATGCAAACAGCTTCTCAATTAACAAAAGTTAAGCTAATACCAAATATCATACATAATTTAAACCGTGAAGTTTGCCCCATACATATCACAATGGACCCAGTACATGAACATAGGCTTGCTGGGTGTGCCCAGAAACACGTTATCTTATCATTTTAAAGGCACAACATTTTAATTTTGAAAAGTACAATTTCTGCTAAAATTTGAATACTCCTTTAGAAGTTATTAAATCTCCTGGATCTTGCCACCAAGATGCATGTGCCTGCCCACACGAGTGTCCAGGGCATGGCAATGATGTAAAAGCACATTTTGATTTATTTGGTTTGTGAGATGTTCGAGGATCCCCTGCTGAGCGCTTGACATGTATGACCTACATACAATATAGCTTCCAACATGCGTCCCTTATCACTAGGGTGACCCTATCTGACATGTTTCAGGGGACATATTGCTATTTAAACCATATGGGAGCACAGGGAAAAGTGCTGCCCTGTAACATGTATAATTCATAAGCTGCAGGAGGCCAATGGTGGCTGGTCACCTGGGCTTCCTTGGGGATTGATGAACTGCAGCGTATGGTTTAAACATGCTCCAAGGTGGCATTTTCCATGTAATGGCCATCAGCAGCAATTGATTATACGTGTTTATTTAAGCTGCAATCTTTTGGTCATGCATGCCCACATTGGTTCAGGTTATCCCACAATTGCCTCAAATACAAGCAGGTCTTTAATGCGTTTTGTTAGTGTGCACTCAGGCATGTGTGAATAATGTATATTTAACCCTGTAGCTCATGATGGACAGTGACCTGCAAGCAAGGCCGGCGCTCCCGCTAGGCAAGCTAGGCGGCCGCCTAGAGCGCACTGCTGCCTAGGGCGCAGCCGGCCCTGAGTCAACAGTCGTTCGTAATAAGCCCGCTGCCGGCGCCCGCAATATTCTGAGTCCAGACGGAGGAGCAGAAGAATTCAGCTCCTCCCAGTCCTGACTCCTCCTTAATGCCAGCGTGATGTGAGTGACGCAGCACGCCGGAGACACGCTTCGTCGCCTGTGATGTCAGTCGCTGGCTGCTGTGGCGCGTGGGAAGGAGCAGGATGACTAGGTGAGACGCTCCTTAATATAACGTTATCTGCTTTAAGTGCAATAACCATGTGAGTGCCGAGTATGACCCCCCCTCAGGCACTCTGGTGATTAGTCTCCGCATCGCATCCAATGAACACACAGCTGGTGAGGGTTTAACCCTTTTGGGATACGAGGCCGACTCCCCTCTGCAGTCATGGTATGGCCTGTACATAACAGTCAGCCTTTACCCCGACCATTCATCATTTCCCAAGCACTACCTGTCACCCTGAAGCAGAGTAGCTGCGGCCAATAGCTGGGCTGCAGCACTGGTTGAAGGAAGTTGTAGTTCAAGGCTTGTAAATTGTAAATGGAAGAAAGCGGCTGTAGACTACAAATCCCATGATGCAGCACCAGGGGTAGGTAGCCGATTATTCAGGGCTTGTTTACAGGCAGGGGAAGTGGTGGGATTAAGGGAGCATGCAATGGCATCCTAGTAGTGTGTATTGAAAGTGAGGACCTTGCATGCACAGCTCAGCTCAGCTCAGCTTTGTCCTCTACAGGAGGGCTGCCAGTGCTCAGAGTCCAAGCTCCCTGGAGACTGAGCTGGCAGGTGACAGATCCAAACCATGTTGTCCCAGTGTCTGTGGAGAGCTGTGGTGTGCAGCAGGCACAGGCTCCTAAGCAACCATGTGACATGTCTGTGTCATGGGTGTGTCTCTTCACAGGGTTGCACTAGGCAGCCTGGCATGTCCCCTTGCCATACCTACAGGCAGGGCCGGCCCGACAATGGTGCAGAGCGGAGCAGCGGCGCCAGGCGGCAGAAATTCGGGGGTGGCAAATTTCAGCCCCCGGCACCGCTGCTGCGCTCTGCACTTTATTTTATGTGGCGGCGGCAGATCGTGCGGCTGCCGCGTTCATTCCTTCAACGAGCGGCAGCCGCATGAGTATCTGCCGCTCGCCTGAGATCCATCCGCCAGCCTGCCGCGATCGAGATCACGTGATCTCGCAAGAACGCGGCAGGCTGGAGGGTGGATCCCAGGCGAGCGGCAGGTACTCACGAGGCTGATGCTCGTTGTTGAAGGTAGGAACGCGGCGGCCGCAGGATCTGCCCGTCGGAGGGGTCTGCAGAGGTGAGCTTGGGGGCAATCTATCCATGTGTGAGCCTGGGGGGAAAAATATCCATGAGCCTGGGGGCAAATATATCCGTGAGCCTGGGGGCAAATATATCCATGAGCCTGGGGGCAAATATATCTGTGAGTCTGGGGGCAAATATATCCATGAGTCTGGGGGCAAATATATCCATGAGTGAGCCTGGGGGCAAATATATCCATGAGCCTGGGGGCAAATATATCCATGAGTGAGTCTGGGGGCAAATATATCCATGAGTGAGCCTGGGGGCAAATATATCCATGAGTGAGTCTGGGGGCAAATATATATCCATGAGTGAGTCTGGGGGAAAATATATCCATGAGCCTGGGGGCAAATATATCCATGAGTGAGTCTGGGGGCAAATATATCCATGAGTGAGCCTGGGGGCAAATATATCCATGAGTGAGTCTGGGGGAAAATATATCCATGAGCCTGGGGGCAAATATATCCATGAGTGAGTCTGGGGGCAAATATATCCATGTGTGAGTCTGGGGGCAAATATATCCATGTGTGGGCACTGCTGGGTCTGTGATGCTGGGCACTGCTGGGTATGTGACGCTGGGCTCTGCTGGGTATGTGAGGCTGGGCACTGCTGGGTATGTGATGCTGGGCACTGCTAGGTATGTGATGCTGGGCTCTGCTGGGTATGTGATGCTGGGCACTACTGGGTATGTGACATTGGGCACTGCTGGGTATGTGATGCTGGGCTCTGCTGGGTATGTGATGCTGGGCACTGCTGGGTATGTGACACTGGGCTCTGCTGGGTATGTGACGCTGGGCTCTGCTGGGTATGTGATGCTGGGCACTGCTAGGTATGTGATGCTGGGCTCTGCTGGGTATGTGATGCTGGGCACTACTGGGTATGTGACATTGGGCACTGCTGGGTATGTGATGCTGGGCTCTGCTGGGTATGTGATGCTGGGCACTGCTGGGTATGTGACACTGGGCTCTGCTGGGTATGTGACACTGGGCACTGCTGGATATTTGAGATGCTGGGCTCTGCTGGGTATGTGATGCTGGGCACTGCTGGGTATGTGATGCTGGGCTCTGCTGGGTATGTGATGCTGGGCACTGCTGGGTATGTGATGCTGGGCTCTGCTGGGTATGTGATGCTGGGCACTGCTGGGTATGTGACGCTGGGCTCTGCTGGGTATGTGATGCTGGGCTCAGTTATATACACCTCACATTACTGTATCACAGAGCTCCACAGCAAGAAAATTCTAATGTACGGTGTGTATGAGTGTTTGAATTTTATTGCTGTGGCGCACTGTGATACGCTCATACACGCTGCGTGTTGTTTTTTTGGGGGGGACAGCATTTCATCCTTCGCTCCAGGCAGCACAATTTCTTGGGCCGGCCCTGCCTACAGGCTGTGTCCTAGTGCCCACAAGGCAGAACCTCTGCACCAACAGGGGAGGGAGCTGGGAGGGAGGGAAGGAGCAGGACAATGAGGTGCTATATGCTATTATGATTCCAGTATTTTCTTTGTTTAAATTACAGACACCTTATATACTAGGGAATCTGAATGTCTTTCCCACCCGTGTACTATCCATGCACATGCCTGCTTAGCATTTTGAGAACTGATGCACTTTTGTACATGGCGACAATGTAAACCACAAATTGTCACGTGAGCACAGGATACAGATAACAAAACATTTCTAGCAGTGGGGGCTCAGAAGGTAAAAGCACTTGCAGATTTTTAAACTATGCTCTCTTAAATCTCAAAATTCAACTTTGTGAACGGTTAAGAATCTTCAGATTATGAATTATGAAATGGATATACAGTACTTCTGAAAAACAGATCAGAGATATGAAATTCTGTTTTCCCTCTGACATGATAGACTCTGTAAAGAAAATGCGGAGTTCCTGTGTAACTGTATTCCTTTGTAATGACTAGTCATACGGAAAAAGGGTAGAGCCCTATTTCAAGATAGGTGCTAAATGGCAGATGCCAATGGAAAACCTGAGCACCTGCCATTTAACACCCATATTATGACGGAGCCGCTTTCTCAGCAGCTCCAGACTTAATGCCGGCGACGTGTTACATGATAACAGCAGCAGTACTACTAAGCGCCGTCAGTGTTATCTGCTTCAAGAGTCCATAAGACTCCATTGACACAGGACTCACGATAATGTGTGAGCTCTTGCATAGTTTGTGCAAACAACATCTGGCCAGGCGGCAGAGGGATACTCTGAGTTACACTAGGAACTATTTGTTCCCAGTGTACCTTTGCCTCTGAGCGCGGGATGTGAGGTGAGTATTGGACTTTTGTTTTGTGTGGGGGGGGGGGGGGTGCAAGTAGCTAGTCTTGCCTAGGGAGCAAAATAGCCTAGCACCAGCCCTGCCTGCAAGACAACACTGGAGAGATCTATGTTGGCATTCAGTGTGAGTATACAGATGATATGCAAGAAGAATTATATGCTAGTGTAGGGCTAATTGACTAACACTGGGAAACAACATGGAAGGGGCAAACATGCGTCATGCTAAGGTTGTTTGCATTATATCTCTTTCAAGTTTATATATACGAAAAGACTAACCGCTATATATAACTGAAAGGTGTGATTATACACATATATAATGTTTTTATATCTGAAAAGTAGAATTTAATAGCAAATCTAACTCAAATGCTTTTTCATTCAGAATTGCTTTGTTTGCCATAAGTACGTGTGAGATAAGATGTAGAGTTGAATCTTGCTAATACCCAAGGCCTGTGAAAGGATGTTTTAGTGCAACATTGTAGCTACACGATCCGCTTTCCCAAGAAGGAGCACAGTGAGTTGTTGAAAGAGAAGGACATATTTGTGATAAGCAGGATGTGACGTTTTGCAAAACAAGCGCCATTGTGCTAAAATTATATTATTTATTTCGCTTATTTTTGTGATAGCGCAAAAGTGCCACGTCGCGACTAAATTATTGATAGAAAATCCCGATGATTCAGGAGTTAATTTGGTAGGCGTGGAATTGGGGTAGCAAAGGTTTATAGGTGGACCCCGAAGATAGAGGATATTCTTCTGGGATATATTCTTCTGGGACATTCTGCTGAACATAAAGGGGGATTCTAGAACTCGTTACGGAAGCTTCTGGGCAGACGGCTTCTGAGCTAACATTTTTTTGGCGATTCTTTAGAAGTTTCTTCTGAGATGGGTATTCTGAGTGGGAGCTCAATGTAATTCTCGGAGGGGAATCTTCTGGGCTGATCCCGGGGGGGGGGGGAATACCACCCAATGCTATCCTGGCCAGAATGTCATGCTGAGACAATGCATCTCTCCTGAGAGTTGTGCGGGAAATTCTAGCCAGCATCTCTAGAAAGGAGGGGGCACACACAGAGACATGCAGACATGGAAGGCATCCAAGCAGGAAGCCCCACTGTCACACTGTTCCATGCCACTCTCACTCACATGTCTCACATCTTGACACCAAGGCAACTATCAGTTCATCAGAGGCTATAGACTGCTGAATCCAAGGTCCTTACTACATCCAATTCATAATTATAATAATATAATTAATCAATTACAGCATGTTATATACCTCTAATCTATCTTTGCAGACAAGACTCGCTGTTTGTGATCAATTGCAGTTTTGGGGACCAATCATATGGGTCAAGACTGCAGATTGACACATATATTGTATTCTCCAATGACAGATAATCCAGAGGTATTTCTGTAGATATCCAAATTGGTCTGTAGAAGATTGATCATAAAGAGATAATATGAAATGCTGTAATACACTGATATCTAGATAAATCTGTAGGTTGAAGTCCCTATAAGGAGTATGCCAAACAGAGATTGGTATCAGAGTCATTATCTTGATCTAAAATGATGCTTTATAGCAACATATTATTCCAGTGAAACTCTTGATAACTGAATTGCAGATAATGAACTGTATGCCATATGCTTGGATATATGTATTTGTATAGAACCGTTGAACCATTTTTGTTTGTTCAATAAAAATGTTTTTCTTCTTTTGCACATGTTTCACTGAGTGTTAAATGTTTGATATAGATTCAATTGATGTGATAGCAATCTGTCAATTTCAGAATGTACGAACTGAACAAGCATTTAAGTATGTCTGCTCAAAGGATTTTATGTAGGTTTACTTTACGACTAGTAATCCAACTTGGTTAACCCCTTGTGTGGATAATTGGCGTAGGGCAGGGGTAGGCATTTGTTTTGGCTCGGGGGCCACTTTGTGGGAGCGGAGGTTAGTGGAGGGCCGCACCTTTTAAAATGATGAAATAGTGGTAGTTTTATTCAATTTATTTTTTGTGCTAATTTCATATCATCTATAGCTACAAGCACATTTAATTTTAAACCAGTTTAATGAGGCAAATGTATCCTATCACACTTTTCTACAATTTTTTTGAAATCAGGAGTGAGATTGCTTGTTGAGATTCTCATCACAGCCTGCAAGTTATATATTGGTATATATTGCCCCCAGCTCACATGGATATATATTGCCCCAGCTCATATGGGTATATATTGCCCCAGCTCACATAGATATATATTGCCCCCAGCTCACATAGATATATATTGCCCCAGCTCACATAGATATATATTGCCCACAGCTCACATAGATATATATTTCCCCCAGCTCACATGGGTATATTGTCAGGGTTCAGACTGATGGATGCAGCAGGTGCGGTAGTGAGCCCAAGATGCAGTGAGGCAGGTTGTATGACAAATAGTTTATTAGATAATAAACACCAGGACATAAAGATACAAGAGATCAGAAAAGGACACTAGAGGAGACTGGACACAATGGGGAATAGCTATGAGGAGAGGAGATGTAGGAAAAAGAGGTTGAGGCCAAAAGGGATGCCTGAGAGTAGTGGGAAGGGAGGTTTAAGGAGAACTAAAGATGAGCAGTTAGAAAGCAGAGGAAATGAGGGATAGCAAGAGGAGACTAAAGATACAAGAGAAGTAAGCAGAAGGAGACACAAAGGGAACTTAACAGTACATGGGATAAGCAATGAATAAACATCTATACTATAATAGTAAGGCTTGGCGTGTCCGTCGCCAAGCCTTACTCTGCGCATGCGCGCGCAACCAGCGGCGGTTGGTTGCGCGCGCATGCAACCGCCGCGGCATGAGCCGGCTGTGCGCTAGCCGCGGCGGTTACAAGATTCACACAGCAGCCGGGTAGAGGCTGCGCTCGCAGCCTCTACCCGGCTGCCGCGCGCATCCAACCCCCGAGCGGCGAAGGGAAACTTCCCTCACTTCCGCTCTCTGAAGGACCCAAGCCCCGGTCACGTGGGAGGCTTGGGTCCTTCAACGACCGGAAGCGGGGAAACTTTCCAAGGTAAGTATAAGGAGCTCATGGGGCGGCTGTCCGAATGCCGATAGAGCATTCGAACAGCCGCCCCATGTCTGGTCTGGGGTCTGAGCTGGGGCATATCCATGAGAGCTTGGGGGGGCATTATCCAGGACCTGGGCGGCAATATCCACGAGCTGGGGGCAATACCCACGAGCTGGGGGGCAATACCCACGAGCTGGGGGCAATATCCACGAGCTGGGGGCAATATCCACAAGCTGGGGGGCAAT
Source organism: Leptobrachium leishanense (assembly GCA_009667805.1). NCBI lineage: Eukaryota > Metazoa > Chordata > Amphibia > Anura > Megophryidae > Leptobrachium > Leptobrachium leishanense. Next base: position 295,380,117 of record CM019063.1, on the reverse strand, counting down.
ATCCACGAGCTGGGTCAGTATCCACGTGCTGGGGCAGTATCCACGTGCTGGAGCAGTATCCACGTGCTGGGGCAGTATCCACGTGCTGGGGCAGTATCCACGTGCTGGGGCATATATCCACGAGCTGGGGCAATATCCACGAGCTGGGGCATATATCCACAATAGACTGCCCTCTGGGCAGGCTTTCCACCTTGTATATACATAAACACAGTAGTATGGAAACAACGGTATCAGGCAGAGGGCAGGCAAGAGAATGGTCGTGTGCAAAGCAGGGGGTCTAGGCAAGGCGGCAATCAGAGTGGTCAAAGTCCAAGATAAATGAGGTCTGGTAGCCAGGTGTTCAAGAAAGGGGGGGATCAGGATGCACAGTGGGGTTACCGGCTTGAAGGGTAAATAATCAGGATATGGAGGGTCCTCTGGCCGCTGGCATGCAGCTTTGCCGTTCGCTGGGGATGGGAACCCCCTTGACCAGCCGCGTTCTCACGAGATCACGCGCTGGTCAGGTGGTTCCCATCCCAGGCGAGCGGCCAAGCTGCATGCCAGCGGCCACTCGCCTCGTGAGTAGAAGAACGCCCCTGTCTCCAACCAGCTGATGGGGCTCACTACGGACATCTGCGCATGCACTGTCCTAGTGGAAAATACGAGACGAATCTTCGGTTGCGCACGGGAAGGAAATCTCGGTTCAAGGCGGATTTTTCTGACTGTCTTGGTGGGCCAAAAAAACTCTGTGGCGGGCCACAGTTTGCCCACACCTGGCGTAAGGTAATCTGGTGGAGAGATAAATCTTGTGATCCATTCTTTCTATGACTGTAATATGTATGGAGGGATGTGCCAAGGTTATCGCCATTTCAGACTATTCGAATCTAATATACTGACACTAGGCAGCCATTTAACATAAGAGTGTGGTCTCATTAATTGTATGGATGTGATAAATTACAGACACATATTCTTAAAAAATATATTTTTATTAAAGAGGTGGAGCAATGTTTATAGCTTCAAATCATCTCAACTTTGCAGGTTTGAAAATGGCTTTTCGGACATTTCAAATCTGACACATATAGAGAGAATTACAGGCAAGGGATTGCAATTGGCAGTATTTGGAAAATAATTTATGTTGTGACAACCATGACAATTGTCACAATTTTATTTATTCTACCCATTCCTTAGTTTCAATGAACGCACTTTTGTTTTGCAGATGGGGAACCATGAAATGATGATCATCTTCAAGAAGCTATTGAAGAGAATTTACTGTAACATTAATCTGCATGTGGCAATAACATGACGTTTGGGCAAAACAAATCCTTTGCGAGTCGAAATCTGGCAGGTCATGTGACTGGCAGAGCAGAAACTCTGTGGAGTCCTATGGACTCCATCGAGGGGATGCTCGCGGCGGCGCTTAGTGCAGGCTTACGATGCAGGCAACTTTTCTAGCATCTGCATCGTAGTATCACGCTAAAATGGGGACACAAAGGAGAATCCTGCAGGCGCAGCGAGTTTTTATCCCTAGCGTCCCCGTTTTAGCAATACAAATGTAATAGGGCCCACAGTAATGTGCATTGTGTATGTATGTATCACAGAGCTGCACAGCAATAAAACTTGCAGTAATGTGCGGGGGGGGGGTATGAGCATATCACAGAGCTCCACAACAATAACACAGAAATGTGCTGTGTGTATGAGCGAATCACAGAGCACAACGGCAATAAAACGCAAGTTATTATTTATCATATATAAAATACAATATAAAAATTTAATTAAAATAATTATAATATTGTTAAATAAAATCTAAAAATACGTTTTAAAAGATTTATTACAATCAACTTAAATATATTAAAATGTACAGGGTGTGGCAGAAATAACTCCGGAAATTCAAACGTAAATAACACAGCAATGCAAAACGACAATCCGAAATTTATTACGCAGTTTGAAAGAGTAGTGTTCGCCTTTTATGTCACATACATTGTTGCGCCACGGCTCTGGTGCGCATGACCACCTCATTAGGACTAGTCAGTCGCTAGCATGGCTTGGAGTGGAGAGCATCGAGGTTTTGTGATTGAGACTTACTTTAAAAATGCCGACTCTGTTACCGCAACACAGTGTTTATTTCGTAGACACTTCAGGCTAGGTCGACATGCGAAAGTTCCAGATAGGAAAACTATTCTATTGTGGGTCAATAATTTAAGAAGAACGGGTTCGAGTGTTAAAACGAAGCCGCCTGGTAGGCCTCGTAGTGCACGAACAACAGAGAACATCCGTGCAGTGAAACATGCTTTTACGCAATCTCCTCAACGTTCGGTCCGTAAGCATGCAATTGCTATGGGACTCTCGGACCGCACCGTAAGGAGAATTTTACACACAGAGATGAAGTTCCATCCATACAAAATGGTAGGTGTGCAGGAACTCAGTGAACGTGATTGGGCCAATCGCAGAGCGTGTTGTGAGACTATCATGGAAGTTGCTGCAGTCTACTGGCTAGTGATGAAGCGCACTTCCATCTGCCAGGCTACATCAATAAACAAAATTTTCGGTGCTGGTCCGCAACCAATCCTCGTCAGATCCTTGAGCGCCCCCTCCACAGCAAACATGTTACTATTTGGTGCACTGTTGCTGATTTCGGAATTGTAGGCCCATACTTTTTTGAAGAAGAGGACAGAACTGTGACGGTAACATCTGATCGTTACGTACAGCTGCTATGCAACTTCCTGCAGCCGACACTCAATGACCTAGGGAATCCTGCTGTGTGGTTCCAACAGATGGTGCCACTGCACACACAGCCAGGGCATCGATGGGCTTCCTCAGAGAAATGTTTCCGGGGTGTCTGATTTCCTTAAGGGGTGATGTTCCGTGGCCAGCCCATTCCTCCGATCTCACCCCTTGTGATTTCTTTCTCTGGGGATACCTGAAGGCGCGTGTCTTCCGTCGTAAGCCGCAAACACTACATGACCTGAAAGCTGCCACCCGTGACGAAATCGAGGCAATACCCCAAGACATGACCAGGAGGGTTATGCGGAATTTCAGAGAGAGACTTCAGATGTGCATAGAAAAGTACGTACGTCATTTGGATGATATCATATTTAAAACCTAGTGTGCATGTGTATGTGATGTAAATGGCAAACATTGCTCTTTCAAACTGCGTAATAAATTTCTGAATGTCGTTTTGCATTGCTGTGTTATTTACGTTTGAAATTCGGGAGTTATTTCTGCGGCACCCTGTATATGAACATAGTTTATTGCAGCGGCATTATTAACCTTATAAGTGGGGAGGGAACAATGCCGCTGCTTTTAGAAGAAAAAAGCTTTTTATGTATTTATTTATTTTGTACACAACAAATACATTTCCAAAATAGTCATATGAGGTATCATTGGAAAGGCCAGACTCTGGCCCTTCCAATGACATCTGAAAAATTCTGATGGGATACTTGGGTCCAAAGATACAGGGGTCTAAATGACCTCTGCATCTCCCATAATGGGATTTTCCTGCCTAGCAGGGGAAATCCAAGTTTGTGACATCATCGTGTGCATGCGCGATGACTTCCGTGGCCCGGCGGGCAGTCTCACAGCATGACTGGCATCCAAGATGTCAGCCCAGTGTGGCTGCAGCCCCTGCTCGGTGCCAGATTGGCACCGAACACAGCAGGGACACAGGACGTCTGTGGGCCGTCCTCCAAGCTGGGGAAGGAATCCCCATGACCCTCCACAGATGTTCCACCTCTGTTGGGCAGCAAAGCAGACTGATGGGGCACCAATCTGGGCTACACCCCCATGCAGGCCCTCGGGCAGCGCCCGAGTGCCTGATGGGTCACTCCGCCTATACAATGTGGTTTGGTATCGATCAATCATGTCATCAATGGACATATTGTGGATTTGTGAAGGACGTGGCATATGATAGTGTTTGCGGTGTACAAATCTTCGAAATTTGCTTATTGGTCCGGCAAAATGTTGTACAGATGTGAACAAATAATCAGCAAACTTGATCAGGGACACAGTCATACTGAAGAGAAAAATTTGGAGATAAAACTAGAGACCACTATCCCAAAATGGAATGAAACAAATAGAAGAGCCAATGGAGCAAGTGTGAAAATTTAGGATACATAGATATTTATGTATTCCCAAATGCATTCAATGCAATATTATGAACCTGAAATAAACCACTATTTAGAGAAGAAGGAAAAGAATTAAACAGCTTAGAATAGAAAAAAAGTGTTCACTTGCTCCTATGTCTTTTGGAGACAGGACGGCCACATCTGGAGGTGATGTCAGAGGTGACCGATGAGGCAGATGAGGTAGAGGCAGATACAACTGGCTGTACAGATGTAGATGGAGGGATGACAAATGCTGATAGTCCCCTGTGTCTGGGCACTGCTGCATGTGGTGGTGCTGGAGGCAGTGTTGCTGGAAGCAGTGGTGCTGGTGGCACTGACAGAATGGGGGACAGTGGTAGGCTCGGCAAACAGTGGGGAATGGGGCTGGCACTTTGCAGATCCACCATGGCCTGTATCACATTTGTGAACTGTGTAATGGCTGATGTCATCTCCCCTGCATCACTATCTGGGTGTTCAGATCACAAAATCCCCTCAGCACCTGGATTTGGGTTTGTCGCTTCTCCTATTGCAGTGAGTACAGCCTTTTGCATAAAATAATTGTTCTTCCACTGGCTGGAAGAGTGGTTGTCTTGGAGGGACAGGCTGTGGAGCTGGTCTTGGAGGTGCAGGTGGGGATGGAGGTGGAGATGCAGGTGGCAGTTGCTGTCTTGCTTTGCGATGGGCCGCTGGTAATTTTTCTCTTTGGTAGAACGGTGAAGGAGGCAAAGTCGTCATTGGTCTCTCTGATTCTGGTGGTGGAGCAACATCAGGTGCAGCAGTGATGTCATGCGCTGGGCTTCTCGTGTTCCCTGGTGACAAACAGCTCTCTTAAGATTGCTCTTTGATACTGTTGACCACCCACTCCTGCTCCTCACGCTGCGTCAGCTTGGCCTCAGTGATGCCACTCTCTCCAGGTTCTCTTCCTATCTCTCCTCTCGCCCCTTCAGTGTCTCCTTTGCCGGTGCCTCTTCACCACCAGTGCCTCTCTCAGTTGGGATGCATCAAGGCTCTGCTCTGTTCTGGGTCCCCTACTCTTTTTGATCTATACCACTTCTCTGGGCAACCTCATCTCTTCCTATGGACTCAATTATCATATCTATGCGGACGACACTCAAATCTACCCTTCCTCCCCCGATCTCTCTCCTCCCGTGCTGGACCGTGTTACAGCCTGCTTTTCAGTTGTCTCCGACTGAATGACTTCACATTTCCTAAAGATCAACCTCTCGAAAACAGAACTTCTCATCTTCCCTCCCTCTAAAACCTCTCTTCCTGCACCCATCTCCCATCAGGTGAATGGTGCCACCATTACTTCTTCTTCTCAGGCTCGCTGCATCGGGGTCCTCTTGGACTCCGATCTATCCTTTACTCTTCACATTCAGTCACTAACCAAATCTTGCTACTTCCACCTAAAAAACATTTTACGCATTCATCCCCTTCTTAATCAGGACTCTACTAAAATGCTTATCCAAGCTCTTATTATCTCCCGCCTTGACTACTGTAACCTGATTCTCACTGGCCTTAAGAGGTTCCCGGATTCTCCCACTGCAATCTATAATGAATGCCAGCGCCAGACTCATACACCTCACCTCCCGCACCTCCATCACCTCACCCCTTTGTCAATCTCTAAACTGGCTCCTGGTTTCCTTTAGAATCCATTTAAAAATACTGGTGCTCATATACAAAGCTCTCTGTAACTGTGCCCCTGCCTACATCTCCTCCCTTATTAGCAGGTATATCCCTTCCCAGGGCCAGATTAACATAGGGGCTGATGGAGCAGCAGCTCCAGGCCCATGCCCCAGAATAGACCCAGAGAAAGGACAGCTATGGGCGTTATTCAAAGAGATCCGAATTGTGGCCGAAAGGTAACTGAACACTGAAATTCTGCGTACGGTTACCTTTCCTGGCCATTCAGCTATTCAGAGAGCAGGCAGTTCGCCAAATGTTGGCGATTACTCACCTTCTCATTTCCCATGCTGGGAGCAAGGTCAGTGTTTTATACATAGTCATATTATTCATAAAACACCATCCTCCAAAACACAAGGGAAATATTTAATTTATTGGTTAAAATTGTATATTTTCTCAGAAAAATGTAGTAACAGGTTCCCATTTCAATTATTTTTTTTTAACAAGAATTCCCCATAGAATATATAACCACAAAGGTTTTGGATGATATAATGTGAAAAAAATATTTTACACTCTGTAAATGATTGAAATCTGAATGGAAATTTCCTCACACAGTATCTGCCTGGTTAGATATACTGTATCTGCAATATTAAATAACCTAAAATATGTTGTCATTTTACTAAATTCCAAAAAAAGCACACCAAAATATTCAGCTTCATGCCCATAGAGATCTTAATCAAACTGCCCCTTCCCGAGTCCCGACCACTTCGCTCTGCCAATGATCTGATGCTATCAGTTCCTCGTACCCCCACCCCCAACTCCTTCCTTCAGGACTTCTCCCCGAGCAGCCCCCTTTCTATGGAACTCCCTCCCCCGCAACAATAGACTCTCCCCGTCTCTCCAGTCATTCAAGAATTCTCTGAAAACTCATTACTTTATGAGAAACCTATCGGCTCACTCCATGATCCTTCACTGTACATCTCTTGCTCCATCTTCCCAATCAGCCCACATGCGCCCCACTACTACACATACTCCAGGTACCCTCAGCTACTGTGTCACCCCTCTCCTCTTAGATTGTAAGCTCTCGAGCAGGGTCCTTCCCTCCTACTGTTCCATGTGTGTAACATGTATGTATATTTGTTATTCTGTCTCTCCCATTGTACAGCGCTAAGGAATCTGTTGGAGCTTTATAAATGCTTGTAACTAACTCTGCAGAGAGTAGCACATCCTGTAGAATTTCTTGATCCGACATAATTTCAAAAAATGATGGTGTTGGAGAGACTGGGTAAAAATCCAGGGAAAACACTGGTGATGCCAGCTGTGATAGTGCTGCTGCTGCTGCTGCCGATATGGATGCCGACGCTGCTGCTGCCACACTGCGATTGGGGAGTTTGTGTACCTGGGAATGGAGATTAGTATATTTAATACAATGTAACAAACACTTTAATGTGTTCAGAATCTGTGGGTAAACTATTTAAAGGTTCATAGAGACTCATGTGCCAACAAGGGGTTAATTAACTAATATATTTTAACCACTTCACTGCGGAGGACGCGCTCAGCGCGTCTACCCGCAGTATCGTTCCTTGCGGTCCACCCGCAGTATCGTTCCTTGCGGAGGACGCGCTCAGCGCGTCCTCCCTTTGGGGCTAGCGTTCGGCCGGGTTCCGGCCGATCGCTGGCCCCCCCGGTGCGGGCTGACATCCTCGATGTCAGCCCAGCACCCGGAACCACCGCCAGAGTAATTAGGTGTCATCGCGGGGGCGCAATGACACCTAATTCAGGCGCCCCCCCGCATGTGCGGAGGAGGCGTCTGAAAGGGAGGGGGTGGAGGTCCTTCGGACCTCTCTCCCTCCCGATCAGTGGTGTGCAGGGGGTTAACCCAGGCACCGTTTGGAAGGGCACAGCCTGCCCTTCCAAATGGTACCTGGCATTAACCCCATGGGGGCCGGATCACGAATCGGCGCCGAAAAGCGCCGGTTCGTGATCCTTTCCCGGAGCTGGCCGACATCTTGGATGTCGGCCAAGCTTCCGGGAATGCCCCCTGAGGCCTGGGATCATCGTGCATAGCACGATGACGCCAGTCCTGGAGTTAACCCCTAACTGCCACCAATGGTGGAGATAGGGGATTCCAATGAACCCCCTATCTCCCGATCCGTGGCAGTTAGGGGTTAATGTTTGGTATTGTTGGATCGGTCAGAGCATGGCCGTTCCAACAATACCAAACATGAGTATGAAAAAAAGTTTTAAAAAAAAATTAAAAAAAAAAATAATAAAAAAAATAAACATGTTTTGTTTTCTTTTTTCGGTTCGTTAATGCAGCAATATTGTTCCCATTTCAATCAAAAAAAAATGTAACGAGACCCCATCTCTAATTTTTTTAACAAGTGCACCCCATACAAAATATAACCGCAATTGCTCGCATGTTAAAATGTGAAAAAAACCACTTTACACGTTGTAAATTATTGAAAATTCATATTTTATTGCATTTTTTGTTATAATATACAGACAGGTCATGACGTATATATATAATAATGACATATTATGAATCTGCCGAGTCTGACGGAAAGAACGATATATAATATGTCTGGGTCATATACTAAAATAAGCCTTCAAAACACGTTTAAACATGATGAGCAAAATCGGTAAAAATTACCTCAGCACAGAGGCGGGAAATGCCTCAGCAGCGAAAGTGTTAAATAGATGATTGACATGTTGAATACTAGCAAGTTAACACCAGCAATTAATGAGATTACTCCCAAGCATAATTAACTATTAGTGTAATTCAAAGCAAAAAGGAAAAAGGAAAAAACGTGCCATTTCACAGCTCTTTTATTTTTTATTTTTGAGAAAGGATTTTACCAGGAAGGATACATTGAGATTTCTCTCGTTTTCAAGTATGTCCTGGGTGGCGAGTATGTACCGTTAGGTGTCTTGCAAAAGGACACTTACTGGAGAGGTGCTTTTCTGGTTTGGCTATTTTGACCTAGAATTTTCCATTCTCCAGCTATTCTCCTGCTTTTCACCTCTCGCTGAATAACCCTGTAAGTGTACTCTCTAGCTCGATTAATGTTGTGCAAGCTGGCACCTTCACATGTCATTGGACTATTGCTCCCATGATGCACTAGAGAGCAATTGAGTGACTGAGCATCTTGGGAATAGTAGTCCAAAACATCTGGATACAAAAGTAGTAGAAAACATAGGATAGAAGAGAGAGAAAATGACATTGACAAATCAGAGAGACAGCATTACTCATGCTCGGTGGTCAATGGCATACGCCTGGAGTCCATTCCTCCATGAAAGCCAACAACGCTGATCTCTGGGATTTGGGTCTTCAGCATTTCCTTCCACTGAGCATACATGTAGCACCTTGGTTGGCCACCTCCAGTCTTGATGATGTGCCACTGCTCCTGCGCCAGCTTTGCTTTCACTTCCCTATTGCAGTCCTGGAATCGGTGCTCCGTTGCTTCCCCAGCACACACACCGTATTGTTACCGGAACCCACCTGGTTCACTCGGGACGAAGCCGGACCGGCACGGTCAAGGATTGACTGGACACGAGTCTCTTCAGGAAAGGCAAACTTTATTGTAACGTCACAACAGATGCTCACACAGGATTGTATCGCAAAGAGTGAGCCCCGATTACACAGTGTCATGAGGTTTTATACCCCGAATACATATTTAGGTACATCCCAATTAGCCCACCTCCCGGTGACACTATCCCACCCCACGTGGGTCTGTACCTCCCTTAATCGAATACAAAGACATTCCATACATTGGTCATAAATTGGCAAGCATCATAACATTCTGACACAAGAGGATTTACAATTGCTCTGGATCCTGCCTGTGCCCACCTCCCTTGCGCTTGTTTATTGTTTGTTTTAGATAAGGCCTGGTCTGGTTTCATACTCCTCTTTGTCTCAGCTGCAGGCTCCTATGACCTTGATGTATCTCTTCTTCATCCTGTCACCCTGTGCCAGCAACGGCCCGGATCTTCTCTAATTTAATTGCTTTACTGCTTGTCTAACACATTCCAAAGATTCTATGTAAGCTTCATTCTAGTTTCTGCTAATATCTACTATTTAGACTCAAGTGAACCAATGTTCTGAGCAAGATGGCCGCCTGGCTCAAGATGGCGACCATCTACTGGCCTGAGTCTCCTTCAGTATCTCGTTCCACAGTCATGGCCGCAGGTGCCCAGTGATGGAAACATTGGTGAGCCAGTGCACTCTCTCCACATACACCCAAATCAGCTCAATTGTTTCCAGGTTCCTCCTGTTTTCGTCCTGCTGAGCTCGAATGAGATTGCGTTGAGGACTGTGAAGGTGCACTAACTGCCTGCTGTGACCCAGCCTTGCCCAGAAGCTGACCCTTTGTAGATGGGCCTGACCTGGCACCCTCACTCCTCGCCTCCCTGTCTCCACTAATGCCCACCCATAGGACTCCCATCAGCTCTCCTCTGGCACTCAGCATGTCGATTCTCAGTAGACCTCCCCCCATCACCCCTCATCCTCCACTCCTCACCCCTCATCGTCCTCTGCTCATCAAGCCTGGGCCTCCTCTCCTCATCAGCCCTGGGTCCAGAGGCGTAGCAAGGTCATAAGGTGCCTGGGGGAAAGTCCTCCCCTAGCGCCCCCATTTTTAGATAAAATAATGCATAGTAACGCATTATGCCATCACTTTCAATTTTGCTCACATAAACATGACGATTAATCAACTAATTGATTAATCCATAATGGGAATAGTTGACAACTATTTTCATTATCGATTAGTTGTTTCAGCCCTAAACTTATGGTAGCAGCGATACAGTGACCCAAAGGACACCTGTATCTCCAGTAAAGGGATTTGCCAGCTGGCTGAGGGGGAAGTGGGAGAGACTCTGACATCATCACGCTCTTGAGCGATTATATTAGTGTCCAAGGCTCATCCTACAGTGAGGGAAAGATGTCAGCCTGCTGTGAAAGTAGAAAGAAATGGCACGGAGCTGCAGGACTTCAACGAGGTGCTGAGTACATCATCTGCACACAAACATGAAACCAGAGGATGCGCTCAGCACGTCGTCAGCAGCAAAGAGGTTAAAGGGAAAAAAGAGGTAAAATTTGAGCAGGGTGTATCTTTAACCTGCTGCCCCGCATCACTAGTTAGTCTCCTAACTGTTCCTCACGATGCTGCCAAGACGCCCGCTGTCATTCTTACTTTTTGGATTGCAGGCAGCAGATAATGTGGTGATTCTAGGAGCAACACCATCCTTTAGAGTGCAGGGCTAGGGGGCAACGACAGACTACGACAAGGACACAGGCACAGAATTTTATGCACAGGAGCCTGTTTAAAGACAAATACATGCATTTACACACACATCCATACTTTCACATATAGCCATATCCCACCTACACCCTGGGGGTATGTGGCAATAAAACTCACAGTAATGTGCAGTGTGTATGAGCGTATCACAGAGCTCCACAACAATAAAACTCACAGTAATGTGCAGTGTGCATGAGTGTATCACAGAGTTCCACAGCAACAAACCTCAAAGCAATGTGCAGTGTGTATGAGCGTATCACAGAATCCACAGCAATAAAACTCATACAGTGTTATTCAGAGAGAGGTGAAAAGCAGGAGAATGGCTGGAGAATGGAAAATTCTAGTCAAAATAGCCGATTTGGAAAGTGAGATAATGGGAGAATTTTCCTGGTTTGGCTATTTTGACCTAGAATTTTCCATTCTCCAGCCATTCTCCTGCTTTTCACCTCTCTCTGAATAACCCTGACAGTAATGCCGGGTATGAGGATATCACAGAGCGCCACAGCAATAAAACTCACAGTAATGTTCAGTGTGAGCGTATCACAGTATTCACTGCAATAAATGCAAACATATTTAATTTATTATTTTATTTAAGTTCTATAGGAAAGCATTTAAATTAATTTTAAAAATATACTATTCGAAATTATTATTATTATATTGTACTTCACTGCGGAATATCATTATTATCCTTTATTTATAAAGCGCCAGCATATTCCGTAGCGCTGTACAATGGGGAAGCACAAACATGAGACATAGATGATAAATAAGGAAAAGACAACCCTGCCCAAAGGATAGCTTGTCTAGGAAGTACATCACTTTAACCAAGTGAGCCAGACATCCCGTGAGCTTACAATTTAAGGGACGGGGTAAGTGAAACAGATGGGAGCAAAGGGAAGGTGAAGCTGGTTGCTAGAAGAAATGTTGTGACAGTTGCATGGGTAGGACCAGAAGCTTGGGCTGAGTAAAGGTAATTAGAGCGAGAAGTGGAAACAGCTGTAAAGGAGCCCTTAAATTATGGACCAGGCCTGGGTGGATAGGATAGCAGAGTGGAGAATCTTGTGGTCTGTGTTGGTCAGTGTTGGTCAGTGTATGCTAGAAAATAGAATGGATATTTGTGCTTTTTTAGAAACTACACGGCAGGAGGGGGAGGGGTGAGAGTGAGAGTGAGAGGCAGAGGCAGAGGAGAAGATCAAGTAAAAAAAAGTTTACGTAAAAAGGAGGGAACATTGAAACATGGAATCAGCCAGAAATGAATACATTTAGAAATAAAATACAGTTGCAAGAATGGCATTCTTTGGAGGATAGCGTTGGACGGCATTCTGAATTCCTGCTACCTTATGCTCGTTCTGGGGTGTTGGTCAGTGTATGCTTATGCTGGTTCCGGGGTGCAGAGTGGAGAATCTTGTGGTCTGTGTTGGTCAGAGAATGCTTATGCTGGTTCCGGGGTGTTGGTCAGAGAATGCTTATGCTGGTTCCGGGGTGTTGGTCAGTGTATGCTTATGCTGGTTCCGGGGTGCAAAGTGGAGAATCTTGTGGTTTGTGTTGGTCAGTGTATGATTATGCTTGTTCCGGGGTGTTGGTCAGTGTATGCTTATGCTGATTCCAGGGTGCAGAGTGGAGAATCTTGTGGTCTGTGTTGGTCAGAGAATGCTTATGCTCGTTCCGGGGTGTTGGTTAGTATATGCTTATGCTGGTTCCGGGGTGCAGAGTGGAGAATCTTGTGGTCTGTGTTGGTCAGAGAATGCTTATGCTCGTTCCGGGGTGTTGGTTAGTATATGCTTATTCTGGTTCCGGGGTGCAGAGTGGAGAATCTTGTGGTCTGTGTTGGTCAGTGTATGCTTATACTGCACGGGCGCACAGTCCGTAGAAAAGCGCTCGTCTGACCCTAGCCTTAGTGTCCACTATGGAATAGTGCCTTTATAATGCGCATTGCACATTATTGGCGATTAGTCATTAGGTACACAGTCAGAAAAAGTAAACAGAACATATAAAGGCTACGGTAACTTTGGTAACATACACCAAAAAAGAAACAGAAAGTTATGCACTAAAATATGTATACACAATTTTAAGTTTTCGAAACCTCACTGATATTCCGTCTTCCAAAAGCACATACAACACAGTGCTGAACCATTTTACTTTAGACTAACTTGTGAGCTCTTATTTCATTAAGTAAACTAAAGTATTTCTAAAAGATAAAACATTTTAATTGTAATTCATACAGCACAGATAAAACCGTGATCGAGTGAACTTGAAGAGTCCAAGTCCATTCATCCGTATCCTGTGTTTTCGAAGCACTGAGGGTATAGTAGCTAGGGGTAGGATTTGCACTGTTGTTATTGTATGCTTTGTGGTTGCAGAGCACATTGCACAATACAGGCCTCAGTGTGTCATTGTGATCCTGCCGGCCCTATAATGTTACCCCCACCACCTCCCCACAACTCAGGTTCTCTACTCATTGGTAATTTGTTTTCACTGAACAATGAATTCTTGTAAGGGCCAGAACAGAGGGGAGGAGGCCACTGATAAGGACAGTTTTGTATTTTTTTTTATCATATGTGCCCATCTCAAGACATGCTCCACTAACCTGGCCTTGCTTCAGAATTGTTTTCCTATGAGAAAATGTCAGGGGAACTGAAAGGAGATGTGGTGGGGAAGGGGGAGAGGAATGCGTTCCGTACTAATGACAGGGGAGGACTACCCTGTCAAGGAATATATCTTACAAAGGAAAGCATCCAATTGATCATCAACACAGCTTCAGCTACAGTATATTGTGAATAAGTTACCACCTAAATTGGCTTTTTTTTTTTTTTAAAAAAAAAACAGAATTATAACTGCTCTATGTCTTCTGAGTTTTTTTTAGTTATAGTGTATTACATATTTCAGCTTCTATTTCTATAACCTGGATGCTGTATAGTTTTTTTTTATACTGGTGCGTCAATCACACAAGGTGACTTCCGGCTCTGCTTTCATTTCTTCTAAAAAATTAATTTCATTTCCAAAAGAAAGTTGGAAATCTTCAACCTTTTCTACACTCACAGCCATTAAGCAAGACAGCCACCTTGTGTCCATCAAGTATATTAGCACTATCTGTAGTCCATGTCATGCTGTAGTTGTCTCAGTGTGCCACTGGATTCAACATTTTTCTCAGTACAGGGATTAAAGTTGAACACCAGATGGGAGTAAAACAAAGCAGATCAGTCCTTTTTCAGGGAAAAATTACAAACATCACGACTATGCAAACAATTAAAAAGGGGCAGTGAAAATTCGTTAACCTTGCAATAACAGTGAACAGCAAGTTAAAGAAAAATTATATTTTACTATAAGTGGGAAAGAATTCACCAACTCAAACAATTATATGAGATATATATTTTAAGAAGCCTCAGACATTATGCGCTAAAACACGGAAGCAAAAGTGGAAAACCTGTGCCTGCAGGGTTCCCCTTAGCATCCCTGTTGTAGCACCCTATTACGGGGCAGACGCTGATTCAGCAGACTGCCCCATAATGCAGACTAACCCCCTGGATACTCGCAGCAGTGCGAGTACCACCTCCTGAAGTCCATAGGACTACATTAAGGGTTCTGCTGCCAGGCCTTTAGCCCTTCACAATGTCGCTCTCGCAAAATCCTTCAGGGACGCGGAGCGAGACTGGGGACTATTTGGGGACTACACTGATTATATATATAGATAAATATATACTGTGTATATATATAAATTACCAGAGCTAATCAGAGGGGTACAAACAGTACAAATGTAGGGAGTCTGGCTACTCCATGATACCTGAGCCCCTGCCAAACCTGGCTGCACCTGGCTACTGCTGGATCCCCTGAAGCCTCTGTACTCCTGTATTGACAGGGAGATGAATCTATGGATTAGGCAACAGGAATAAACATTATCTCTGGTGGTCCGTTAGGAGACTAGAGAGCTATGCACATGCATCAGCTCTCTAGCATTGATGGTGCTCAGCATGAATCACACCGACACATCATCACTGAGGCCAGTGCAAGAGACCAGTCGTCCATCACACATTTCACACACCTTACAAAGGTCAGGCGCACATCACATAGACATGTTGCACACATTATACAGACAGACATATATCTAAAAGCCACCGTAAAGCAAAGGTGTCCACAAACCATCACTTGTCTTTTTTGTGGGTTGTTTCTTAGGCATTTTTGCTTAGAACTACATGCAGTCCCAATTTCCTTATACCAGAGACAGTGGCTACTGGTGTAATTTCAAGTTGGTTGGTCGCCGGACTGGAAACATCAATAGTTTTAATCATAAATAGAAATATGTCTATATGGCACAGTGCACTACTACCTCCAAAATTTGTGGAAGATGCTATATATAGGAATTAGACCATAAAGACATACAGTGAGGCAAATAAAATGGCTAAATTAAATAATTATAAATGTACTCCAGAATTTAGCCTCAAGATGTATACATAACCCATTACTCATAACACATTAACCCATTACTCATAACACATTACTCAATATCAAAAAATGTGAAAGTGAAAAAGTGATTTTAATATTACTTAATTAAAAAAAACTAATCATACCCATTTAATTCTAAATAACTCAGGGCTCTATTACAATCTTTGCGTTAAAACAGGGGCGCAAGGGAGGAAAAACTGCGCCCGCAGTTTTCCCTCTTGCGCCCGTTTGTTAACGTTAGATTACAACGCAGGCACAAAAAATGCTGCCTGCATGACTGCTTAGGTCTGTGACCTCCCGGTTCAGCCATACCCTTTCCCCCCAAATAACCACACAAACACTTCTGTATTGGAAAGGGCATGGCCACCGCTTTTATTGAAAACCAACATGTAAATCCATTTTCTTCATCCATATATTTCTGACCCTACCGCGCATGTCCTGCGGTAGGCAGTTACACCAATTATTTTCCATGAGCTCATCGCCCCACCTGACCTTATTCAAGTGAGGGTCGTCTCCCCAATGCCCACCCGAAGGCGGGCGTATTCCTTATCTGTTCCGTTGCTGGCAAGGCATCACGCCATCCACTGCTGTGACTTGAAGAAAAGAAAACAAAAACCACCGAATAAAAGGGCGGGCGGGCGGGAATTTCTCTCTCCCGTGCTGTACCTGAGCCAAAAAGGTAAGACCCTTTCCTAAAGGGCTTTATATACCACTTGATTACCCCCCGCTGTTTTCCCACACAGACCAAACACTCCTTCTCTGACCATCCTGACTGACCGGCCCAGCCCAGCAGTCATGCCCCCCTTCCTTATAAGTCCAGGGGCCTTCTTGACTGCTTAGGTCTGTGACCTCCCAGTTCAGCCTTACCCTTTCCCCCCAATAACCACACAAACACTTCTGTATTGGAAAGGGCATGGCCACAGCTTTTATTGAAAACCAACATGTAAATCCATTTTCTTCATCCATATATTTCTGACCCTACCGCGCATGTCCTGAGGTAGGCAGTTACACCAATTATTTTCCATGAGCTCATCGCCCCACCTGACCTTATTCAAGTGAGGGTCGTCTCCCCAATGCCAACCCGAAGGCGGGCGTATTCCTTATCTGTTCCGTTGCTGGCAAGGCATCAAGCCATCCACTGCTGTGACTTGAAGAAAAGAAAACAAAAACCACCGACTAAAAGGGCGGGCGGGCGGACGGGAATTTCTCTCTCCCGTGCTGTACCTGAGCCAAAAAGGTAAGACCCTCCCCTAAAGGGCTTTATATACCACTTGATTACCCCCACTGTTTTCCCACACAGTCCAAACACTCCTTCTCTGACCATCCTGACTGACCGGCCCAGCCCAGCAGTCATGCCTGTCACGGAATGACCCAGGAGGCTCGGCAGCCAAGCCCATGACTCTCAGCCAGAGACAGCTTTAATGACTTTGGGGTTACTATGGACCCTTAGGTGCCGTTGCACCGTAGGAACACCTTGATTTCTTTATTAGATGTGGTTGTTATTGTGTGATGTAATAAAAGTGTCCCCTGTATGTATAACTGTGTAAAGTATGTAAGACACCCATTGTATGTTTTGCCCGTCGCCATTTGCCATCGCCTCGTGGTTCCGGTCGGAGTGGCCGAATCGTAAAATGGCCGATTCGGAACGTCCGGTTACGAATCGGCACCACCCCGATTCGGGAACAACCAATACGAATCGGGACCAAGGCACTCCACCTCGAGAAAGGGCCAATGACATCATGGGTGGCGGGCAGGGATCCCATTGTTCTGATTCTGTATGATTGTTGATAAATATATGTGCCTTCCCAGTAAAAGTTAGTTCAACCTGTACATACAGCTTCGCCTGGTGTCTTTCTTGAGCCTTCCCTGCATGAGATTCCCCGCAGTCTCTTTCACATCCATTGCCCAGGTACTGATCCCGATACCCTGTGGCTAAGCCGCGCATCGACCCATCGAACGGCCGTATCCACGAACTCCGCTTCCCCGAATCGGAGCCGCGGCGCATCGACCGTGCACCGGCCCAACAGACCGCCGGATCCGCTGTAACTCCGCTTCCTCGAATCGGAGCAGCGGCGCTTCGTCCGTGCATCGACCGCTCGAAACGCTGCACAACCGAACGTTCCCTCCAGCGAAGCTAACCCAGCAGACGGTCCCATCCCTCCCCAAGGTCAGTAGATCAGCCGCTCGAGACGCCGAGTGCCGTGACGCTCGGTGGTCGGGCTGATCTCTTGCAGGGGACCCTCCCTGTATCCCACCAACCCTTCCCCAGGGTCATTCCAGGCCGCTCGAGACGCTGAGTGCCGTGCCACTCGGTAGTCGGGTCGGCGGTGAGCGCACCAGAAGGGGCAGATAGGAGCACACCCGCAGGCGGACAACACACATTCCGTCACAATGCCCCCCTTCCTTATAAGTCCAGGGGCCTTCTTGACTGCTTAGGTCTGTGACCTCCCGGTTCAGCCATACCCTTTCCCCCCAATAACCACACAAACACTTCTGTATTGGAAAGGGCATGGCCACAGCTTTTATTGAAAACCAACATGTAAATCCATTTTCTTCATCCATATATTTCTGACCCTACCGCGCATGTCCTGAGGTAGGCAGATACACCAATTATTTTCCATGAGCTCATCGCCCCACCTGACCTTATTCAAGTGAGGGTCGTCTCCCCAATGCCCACCCGAAGGCGGCGTATTCCTTATTTGTTCCGTTGCTGGCAAGGCATCACGCCAACGCCAGAGGCTGCCGCACCCCCCACCGGCAGTCTCTGCGCTCCCACCGCAGCCAGCGCCCTCTCAACACCGCTCATAAACCTGGCCAATAGGATATCCAGCCCGATATCTGACAAATGCACCCCGTCATGACGCATGAGGTTCCCATTCTCTCCTTCCAATTCCGTGTGCCACACCGCAATCCCTCCCAGCCACTCCATGAAGTGCAAAACCGGTTGACCATCCGCCGGACCCGCTCCAGCGCCCTCAGTGCCGCAAATGTGTTCCATCCCGGCCGGGGGATGACCTCCGACCAAACTAAAGAAACGCCGTCGAACAACCCAAAGCAACGCGCCAAGTCCCGTTTAATATCCTGAATTAAATCTACCGACCGAGCAATCCCAAAATCGTTACCCCCCGCATGGATCAACAAGACAATATTCCGCGGAACCCTCCGAGACCACAAGGACAGCTCCCGGAAAACCTGTGCCCACCGCAGCCCCCGAATACTCAACCAACGAACTGTGACCAGATCCGGCGGGAAACCCAGGTTCCTCCTGTGCGGCCGACGTTCCGCCCGTTGCGCAGCCCAATGCACGTACGAGTGCCCGAAGATCCACACAAATCGAGGCCGACCTGAAATTACAGTAAATTAGGATGGATATATGACATGTAACATTCTGACCGCCACCTTCCCAGGCGCCGCAGCATTTCCAGAGAAACCTCCGCCCCCGCGGCAACCGTTGCGGTGCCGATGCGGAAAGAGTGTGGCACGTAAGAAGCTGGGTCGACGCCCAAGCCCACTAAGCAACGCCTAAACACTGCTCTGAACTGGTACCGGGTCAAGGGGGCACCCGCTTCCATGTACCAAGAATGATCCCTCACCCTGCGGACGCAGGGCCAGATACCGGTCCATCAGTTCCCCCGGGCACCCAGCTCCCTCAATCCGCCCCAGGGTAACCCAGGCCCCCTACCACTCTGATCCGTCTTTGAGCGCGCAATAAAAATCTGGACCCCTCCCTCCAAAGTCGCCACATGGCTCCCCAACGAAGGAGACTCTACCCCAGAACTACGCGCTACCAATTCCCCCACCCGGAACGCCCCATAGAAACAAAAAGAAAAAGAAACCCGAAACATCCCCACCTCGTAACTCGAAAAACAGATTTCCGACAATATCCGTAACAGACCGAAAAATAATTCTTCTGATACCGGCCTGCGACGATCTGGAGCCCGGCCCCGGTGCCATCCCGCCACCGCCATCCGCAACCAAAAATCCCGACCGACATCCTCCCACCCCATTAATCGGCACAAAAAGGACAGGGCTGACAAAGCCTTCTGCGCTGCCGCTCCTGAGTGCCCCTTCTCCTGTAAATCTGAAACAAAAACCAGCGTTGCCCACCACCGATCCTCGGTGGCAACCAACCCTTCTCCTTCTCTGCCACCATTACCCATTCCAGCCAGACCTGCGTGTAGGACTGCCAGGTTGCCTCTGCCAAAGCGCCGTCCACCATCCTCCTTACACTGGCGAAACGAGGTTCCACAGCCATGAAGGGAAAGACGTCGCTGCCGCAGATGCCCGATGAGCCACCTGCCAAAAACGGTCCCACTGGAACCGGGAGAGAACATCAGCAATTACGTTGTCCACACCCGGTACATGCGCCGCCCTGACAAAGATGTTGTGTTCAAGACAGCGCAAAACCAAATGGCGCAGCAATGCCAACACTGGAGCCAAACCAGAAGATGAGCAGTTCACCACGTGCCATGTTATCGGTCCTAAAAATCACTCTCCGATTTGCCAACCTCTCCCCCACAATTCCAGCGCCACCACGATCGGAAAGAGTTCTAAGAAGGTCAGGTTCCGCACCAAAGCGGAAGCAGCCCACTCCCGCGGCCAAGCCTGGGTGCACCATGACCCCTGAAAGTAGGCCCCAAACCCTCCTGAGCCTGAAGCGTCCGTGAACAGTTCCAGGGAACCGTTGTCCACTTCCACCTCCCGCCAGTAGGTACGCCCATCAGTGGTGTATTTAGGTTTTGTGCTGCCCTAGGCCTGACTAAACTCGTGCACCCCCTAATTTAAATTTGAGGCACCCCTTCCTGTCAAGGCCACACCTCTTCCTGGTTAATCCCCACCCTTCCTCTTTAAGCTCCACGTTTTCCTCTTAGAGCTCCGCCTTTTCCTCTCTTTATATTAAAAGTGGATACCAAGTGCCTACTTGTATATTTTGTATACCATTTCAAATGTATCTATTGAGATAAATAAAATTATGAAATGTTTAAATTCAAGCATTTTTACAAAGAACAACCACGCATGTTAAGTATACTGGATCACAGCCGCTCTAATTGGTTGAACAATAAAATCCACAGAAACGTGCACTGCATATGAGCGTATCACAGAGCTGCACAGCAATAAAACCCACAGAAATGTGCACTGTGTATGAGCATCTCACAGAACTGCACAGTAATAGAACTCACAGTAATGTGCAGTGTGTATGAGTGTATCCCAGAGCTCCAAGGCAATAAAACTCACAGTACTATGCAGTGTGTATCACAGAATCCACAGCAATAAAACTCCCAGCAATGCAATGTTTGGTGTGTGTCAGCGTATCAGAATCCACAGCAATAAAAATTCCATCAATGCAATGTGCAGTGTGTATGAGTGTATTAGAATCCACAGCAATAAAACTCCCAGCAATACAATGTGTGGTGTGCATGAGTGCATCAGAATCCACTGCAATAAAACTCCCAGCAATGCAATGTGTGGTGTGTGTCAGCGTATCAGAATCCACGGCAATAAAACTCCCAGCAATGCAATGTGTGGTGTGTATGAGTGCATCAGAATCCACTGCAATAAAACTCCCAGCAAACCGAGTGTATATGAGCACACAGCAATTATTTATTCTACATTTACCGGCCTCCGTCCTCGGTAGGGCTGTGTGCAGAGTCAGCAGGGACTGTGTACAGATTCAGCGGGAGGTCCCTCCAGGCCACGTTAGGATCGCGGCTGTGCCTGTGCGTGGAGCCATCTTGTCAGCAGTGGGGTGCCACTGCCAGAGGGTGCACCATGGCTTTGATTCCCTTCCTGGTGGGTGTTCAGTTCAGAATAGAGTGACAGTCCATGTTAACGAAAGGGTGGGCAGCTGCGTGCGTGTTACGTGGTTCAGCCAGTCAGGTGGTACTGAGACTCAGTACCACCTGACTGGCCGGACCGAGTGTGACCTGCACGCATGCAGCCTCACCAGGAGCCAGGCAGCTCAATGACAAATTTCTATCACTGCAGTGCTGGTTAAGGAAAGGTCCACTTTAAACAGCAGTAAGCAGACAGGGCTTCATATTCTGCTGAAACCCCCCCTTTACCTGCCGTTTACTGTCATCTTCTCTCTCTGGACACAAATCACATCCCCCTCCTAGAGCTGCCGCGGGGCGGGGATGAGCTATGGAGGGAGGAGAGGGGGATTTTTATTCTATTTGATTTTATTCCGTATGCAAACGCCATGCTCCGCTGCTCATTGTTTGAGAACACAGCTCAAAGCTGACACACAGTGACAGTGGCACCTCCTAGTACCCCCTAATGACACCCCAATAATCACTGGTACCTGGGGCGGCCCGCCCTCCGCCACTCCTCTAAGTACACCACTGCTCTGGTGATATGCTCACACACAAGTTTGGCGAACTGCCAGCAAGTACGGTGCTGTTTGAAGGCAGTGCAAATCCCCATAGAGAAGTAATGGTTAATCTATTCAGAGAACACCAAACAGCAGAGAAATGTCAGTGAAATACCCTGATGTTCGGTGGTTTCAATCAGCAGGTTCAGGTATTCAGGCGAACCCCATAGGTTTCAATGTTAAAAATATTCCCGTTTTTATGCAATATCTAATAAACCACTTATTATTTTAATCTGCAGTAAAAAGTCTTTATTTATTGATTATTTTTTTTTAGTACCATTTAGTAATTTTTCTGAATTTTTTGGGCAAAATTCCCCCCCCCTTTTTTTTAATATCGGTTCTTCTTTTTCTGTAACAGAACTTTTTATTATCAATCATAGGATCTTATATGTAAATTCCAGACATTTTCGTTCAGTAGTTCTTTTGAAAACAGCAGGCCATGGGTTTGCGGTGGCAGCATACAGCGGCTGACTCCATGCACTTTGGGGACCCTGCGGTGAATGGTGAATTCACTGCAGGGTGGGGAAATTTTATTCCCCAAAGTGCAGGGAACTACAGAACACCAAAATGTTGGCGTCATTTCGGTGCTCTGTGAGTAACCCAATTAGTGGTGAGGTTTTTTGTTGCCCCCTGGAAAGTGAAAGCCTAGGCGTTGCCTACCCAGGACATACTTGAAAATTAGTGACATCTCAAGGTTTCCTTCCTGGTAAAATAGTTTGCAAAAGTAAAAAAAAAATAAAAAAAAAATTGCTTTTTTTTGGGGTGGGGCCACCCGGCAGGCCGCCGCCCCCTGGAGAGTGCCGCCCTAGGCCTAGGCCTTGTTGGCCTAGGCCAAAATACACCAGTGACGCCCATTGTACTCCACCAAAAACTTGCGCCACATCTCCAGGTCCTCTTTCAATGATCGAGTAACGCGGACAAAATGATGCGGCGTCCTGACGCCCGCTGTCGCCAAGGATAACCGGCGACAAAATGCCCTACCCATCGGCATCAACCGGCGCGCGAAGGCCAAGTGACCTAACAGCGGCTGCAATTCTTGTAACCGCAATTTTTCAGCGCCCAAGGCCCGCACCACCAAGCACTGCAACACCTCAATCTTATCAGCCGGCAAGCGGAAAACCCTCTCCACCGTATCTATTTCGATCCCCAGAAATGACAAACGGCTACAGGGCCCCTCGGTCTTCTCCTCCGCCAACGGTATACCAAACTCTGCTGCAACCTCCCGGAATGTCCCGAGCAACTCCGCGCAAACCGTAGACTCCCCATGACCTGCAAATAGAAATTCGTCCAGGTAATGTACTATGGTGTTTTTACCTGATTGCTGGCGCACCACCCACTCCACGAACGTCGCGAACAACTCAAAATAGTGGCAGGAGATGGAGCACTCCATTGGCAGGCAACGGTCGTAATAATATTTCCCCCGAAACGAGCAGCCCAGCAGGTGGTAGCAGTCTGGATGGATGGGAAGCAACCTGAACGCCGCCTGCACATCCACCTTGGTTAACCAGCACCCCGGACCAGCCTCCCTAACCAGCTGAAGCGCTTCGTCAAAGGATGCATAACGTACCCAACAAGAATCCTTGCCTATGCCATCGTTGACTGACACCCCAGCCGGATAGGACAGGTGGTGGATCATTCTGAATTTACCCATCTCCTTCTTCGGAACCAGACCCAACGGTGAAATTCTCAAGTTGACAAAGAGTAACTCCCTGAACGGACCCGCCATCCTCCCTAGTTGCACCTCCCGCTTCAACTTCTCCCCCAGCACCCTTTCATTGTCCCACGCAGACACCAAATTTCCCGAAAACAATGGGAAGTCTGACGGCTCATGAGGAATATGAAAGCTGGAGTAAAACCCGTCCCGCAGGAGCACCGCCGCCTGATGACTTGGGTATTTAGCGAGCCACGGGAGCATCGCGTGGACACGCACTGGCGAAACCCCGTCCACTAAACTCCTCTCGGCCGGCAGACCTAGTCGCTGCGCTTGCTCCCTTCTTAAAACACCTGAACAAGGGGTGGGGCCCCCCACACCCCGAACACTCATGCCGGAAGTGGCACGCTGCCGCCCACCTGCATTGCAACTCGTTATAGAGCCAACAGCACCCCTTACTTCCCCCCACCGACCCCCCCCTGGTGCCCTGGGGACAGCAGCTCCAAGAAAGGACTGCCCCCCCCCGGCCGCGCCGGCGTCATCAGCAACAGCCACAAGTTGGTGTCCTGTACGTCGAAATGCGTACCCGGACGCACCGCCATTTTTTGCCTGAACTGCTGGTCATATCTGAATCAGCATTGCCCGCCATACACCTTATACGCTCCCCATATGAGGTCTATATACGTCAACAAGGGTATGCAACGCTCCGGGTAACGCTCGCACACAATCCCACTATACGACAAAAAACCCTGCATCCAATTCCCCCACGTCCACGGTAACGTTCTTTCCTTTTCCTTATCCTTTCCCTTCAACCCATACTCTGTTTTTTTAGGGCGATCCACTGACTCCCTATCCGGGGAGACCAGGGACAGGACCTCTACATACTCCCCTTTCCAAATTTTTTCTTTGACCTCGGGGGTCACGTGCAATCCGAGTGGTGACAACTCGCATGCACCCCCCCCTTGCACATCAAGCGCGGACCCACTGGTACTCCACAACCCCCCACTCTCTACTGAAACCCCCGTTTTTTCCACCTCCACTGCATCCATCTGCACCTCTGTCGAAACACGCGCCGGCAACGTGGCCGGCACTGAAGCCACCCGATCCACTGGCACTTCCCGCCAGTGCTGAAGGGCTGTGACCAGGGCCTCTACCAGCCCCATCGGTCTGGCACCATCACCTGCTGCAGGGCCCGCACCCCTTGAGCCCTGGAAACGCCAAGTTCCCCCCAAATCAGACTCACGTGCCGCCATGAGATGTGATGTGCCTCCAGGCGCGTCACCGGTAGTGGCCTCCAGAATTTTTTGCCGCCATCCACAAGCCACCCCGTTCGGAGCGCCGTACAGTCGAGTCCTGCGCCGGTCCCACAAGGGCCACAGGACGCGCAGCTTGATGCAGCCCGCGTTGTAGGTGGACATCCGCTTCATCCCGGTCTCCATAGGCCTGGTTCCACACGACCTCCGGCACACTGTCGTCCTGGCTGTGTTCCCCCAGGTCTCCTGATTAGCGGTGTCTCAGTGCGCTGGCGGGGAACCGATGCTGCCACCCTTCGCCCGCTGCTCCCCTGCCTTCTGCTGCCGGCACTCCGCCGCCATGATCCTCTGCAGCATCAAGGGGTAAAAGTTTCTTATTTTTTCTGCAGCCGGCATGGGCGCCGCCATCTTGGGGGCGTGGCCATGGCGGCTGGCGTGACGTCGATGCCCTGCGCCGCGCTGCTCTACGCCGGGGGGGCGGAGCTACGTGCAGCAGCCGGAAGTGATGGCTTTCCCAGTGGGCTCCTTGACCGGACATCCTGTTCCTCCCCAGCGTGCAGCTCCATCTCTTCTCCCCGGCGGCCATCTTGGTCCTCCGCACCATGTGTCCTGAGCATTCTTCCTCCACGGCCATCTTGCTCCACCCGATCTGCATCCACCGCCGACAGCCTCCTCCTGGCTCCCAGCTCCTGCAGTCTCATGGGGCCCAAACGTCCTGCCGGCGTGTCCGGTACCGCCGCTGGCATTGCCGGTCGCAAAAAAGGGCCTCCTCGCAGTTGTCCTCCGGACTAATCTCTTCTTCCAAGCTGTGCCCACGATCTCTCAGGGGGCCAGGACTCAGCCTCTGTGGAGGCCTCGATTGCCTCTCCCTCCTCCACTGTATTCTCCCCTCTGTAGTCAGCTGGGACAGCTCCATGCTCGGTTGAGCCTCAATAAGGTCCATAATTGTTGATCCCTGAGCCGCCGCATGGGCCCGTAGCTGCTCCAGCAGAGCTTGCACTTTGTCAGAATTTCCCGACATGCTAGCCTTCACTTTTCAATCCCGGTCCTCTGATAACTCCCAGCACTCACAGCCAAATGTCTTTTCAGGGTAAGAAGTTTCCAAAGGAAAATTCGCCAGCAGGAATTCTGGAATTTCTCTCTCCCGTGCTGTACCTGAGCCAAAAAGGTGAGACCCTCCCCTACAGGGCTTTATATACCACTTGATTACCCCCTGCTGTTTTCCCCCACAGTCCAAACACTCCTTCTCTGACCATCCTGACTGACCGGCCCAGCCCAGCAGTCATGCCCCCCTTCCTTATAAGTCCAGGGGCCTTCTTTGTTATCGCCTGTTAAAATCCGGGATGCTCGCAGTAGCGCTGAGCGCAGCCACGAGCATCCACTCGATGGAGTCCATAGGATTCCATTGAGTTTCCCCCTGCCGGTCACATGACCAGCCGGATCTCGCCTCGCGAGTCGGCGTAGTGATACGCAGTGAGAGACTGGGGGGTCTTTTTCCACCAGTCTTTCCCTGCTCCCGCTGGCTGGAGGAGGCGGTTGGAGCCGCGGTCCTCGTCTCGGGACAGGAGGTGAATATCAGATTTGTTTTTTATTTTTTTAGCCTGTTAACGGATTCTGCAGAAGCGGAATCCGTTAACACCAAGACCTGGCTCTGGTTAACTTTTCGCTAACCAGAGCCAGACGTTAGTCAGCGCTGGGACTTTGTAATCTAGCGCTGATTAACACTTTGCGCTCCCCATGTTAAGTATAGGGAGCACAAAGTACAGTAATCTCGCGCTGAAAAGCGCAAGGTACCAAATGCTAACGGGTTTTTTAACCCGTTGCGTTTGGATTGTAATATAGAAACGTAGAAAATGTCGGCAGATAAGAACCTTTCGGCCCATCTAGTCTGCCCAATTACATGGATACTTTACCTGGATTTATCTTTTGTTTAGGATAGCCTTATGCCTATCCCATGCCTGCTTAAATTCAATCACTGTTTTGGCCTCTACCACTTCTACTGGAAGGCTGTTCCATGTATCCACCACCCTCTCAGTAAAATAATGCTTCCTGATGTTACTTTTAAACCTTTGCCCCTCTAATCTAAGACTATGTCCTCTTGTTTTGCTACTTTATTTCCTTTTAAATATACTCCCTTCCTCTACCTTGTGGATACCCTAATCCTAAACACCGCAGCAATCGTTAATGCTCACGCAAGTGAAGATTGTAATAGGGCCCTCAGAGTATACAAAACTTCAGTATTTGAAAGAAAAAAAAACTGTTTACTATTGCTATTTAGAATGGCTGTGCATTCCCCGTCATTATAGAGTTAAGGCAGGCCCCGGTGTGTGTGTGAAGCAAATTCTGGGAAAATGAGTGGCACTCCTTGTGGTAGTGTAGAAGGATCTTTATTGGAATATGGATAAAGGTGATGTTTCGGCCCTAAAGACATGACATACAACATAACATATTCAGTGTTGCTTTATATACACATTTATCTCAGTGCACTGATTACAAACAATAGGAGGAGCAATGAACACACCCACTACATTTCCCATCATACTCCATGATGTTTATTTATTTATTTATTTATTTATAAAGGATTTTACCAGGAAGGATACATTGAGATTTCTCTCGTTTTCAAGTATGTCCTGGGTTCAAGAACATTAAAATGTTACAGTTGTTACAGAAATGTTAAAGAGGTATCACAGAAAGAAATATGATAAACAGAATGCAACATGTAACCAATCTACAATATGATGAAACAAAACATCAGTAATGTACATCAGCATCAACTACCGTGTTTCCCCGAAAATAGGACCTACCCCGAAAATAGGACCTAGTGGGTTTTTCGTATCTACGCAAAATTTAAGACCTACCCCCGAAAATAAGACCTAGTCGAGACCAAGTTGCGGAGCCGCGGGGGAGATTTGCCGGCGCCAGAGCCTGCATTACCGTATGTATGTTGCGTAGGATTGCGATTCCCTTCATGGCAGCGCTCGTATTGCGGGTTATGTGCAGCAGGATGGATTACAGGGCTGTGCAGGGGAGCAATACCGGCGCCAGAGAAAGTGAGGAGACAGTGGAGGAAGCAGAGCTGCTTCCTTTAGCGCCGGCTTCTGTCACAGGCGGAGTGATACCAGATGCACACCGCCTGTGAGGAATCGCTAGTGAAACATACCGGTATTTTGAAGAAGATGAGTGCAAAAAGAAAGAGCTATTCCGTCGAGTATAAGAAAGGAATTGTAGAGGACTCGATTGGCAAGAATCTTACAGCTTACTGCAAAGAGAAGATGCTGGATCTCCGATTGGTCTGAAAATGGCGAGCAGATTACAGTAACCTCAGTCAACAGGTGGATGTGGGAAATGCTAAGAAGCGCAAGTGTGGATCAGGCCGGCCAACATTATTTCCAGATTTGGAAGACATCACCTGTGAATGGATTGCTGAGAGGAGAGCAAATGCTTTGGTTGTGCGCAGGGCTGATATTCAAGCATTTGCCCTTGAAATGGCACCAAAGTTGGATATATCCCCAGAAGATTTCAAAGCATCACAACATTGGCTGGATAACTTCCTCCAGCGTTATGAACTGTCTCTAAGAAGATCGACAACACTGTTCAAGCTGGAAGATGCTGAAATTGTTAAAAGTGCACTTGCATTCAAGTCCTTTGTTGATGGCATCGACTTTTCTAAATACCAAGTCTCCAACATGATTGCCATGGATGAAACTGCAGTGTTTAGGAGGCAAGGATCTCAAACGACAATAAGAGGGGTGCCTCGTCAATCTACATTCCCTCCACTGGTTACGAAAGTGCACGAGTTACCTGTATTTTGGCAATTCGTCTGGATGGAAAGAAAGTCACACCTCTAATCATCAATAAGGGCAAAAAAGATAAGATAGAACGTGTTCTTGAAACTGAAAAAGCCTGCTGCACACAACCAGTTATAAGGAAGTGGGTCGATTTATTGCTGCCACTTATTTTGCGAGGTGGTCAAAGAGGCCTGCTAGTCTGGGATTCAGCCAGCACTCACCGCGCTAAAGACATGAAGAACTTCCTTGCAGAGAGAAGAATAGATCAAATAATGATTCCTGCAGGAATGACTGCCTATCTCCAGACTCTGGATATTGCAATAAACAAGCCATTCAAGGATCACTTGCATGTGGAAATCAATGATTTCATTGAATATAGAATGGAGAGAAATCAGCGTGGAAACTTTGTGAAGCCTGGCCTTCAAGAGGTTGTGACGTGGGTGAAGAATTCCTGGGATAAAATCATTGACACCTGTGTTGCCAATGCACTACAAGCCGGCTACTTGGAAAAGAACTGTTCTTTTTAAGGGAGCTCTATTGCTAGGCATGAAAGATTGAGGTCAATGGTTCTAAAGGAAATGGAGTTACAAGAAAATAAGGCCAGAATTCAGGATTTGGAGAGTTATGACGATGTTCCAGAAGAAGATTACATGATTGTAATTGAATAAATGTATGTTAAAAAATGTATGTTAAAAAAATTAAAATATAAGACCTACCCCCGAATATAAGACCTAGTGTGACTTTTGGGGTCCAAAAAAATATAAGACAGTGTCTTATTTTAGGGGAAACACGGTAGATTAAGGTAATTAAAAAATAGAGTTCCTTTCTGCCCTTAAATAATTGGGAAGCTGCTGCTAACTGTCTCTGCCCAATTATTCTTTCTAATGTTTTGTTTTTTATTTTAGTGATTATACTCAACTTCTGTCCCTCTCCACGTGCTTTTCCTCCTCTCCAGCTCAGGGACTGCCACATACATGGCAAGAAGCCATATCTAAGAGACGCTAGCATCTTACTGATGTCTGCTCCTGTTTTTTCTGCATGTTAAACCAGCTACAGCCATTACATCTGATGGAGCACGATCCACTCCTGGTCCGCGTGTTTCTGTCCTGAGGTATAGCTATTCAGGAATCTAATCACTTGCACTGAAAAGGGGAGCACACTCAAACCAAGATGCTTCAGCATTGTTTGTTGGTGTGACTATTCACCAAGTATCCTGAAGCCTGGGAACCAACCTGCCCTGCTTCTCAAGCAGCCTGCATCCTGTCCTTTAAGCTTATTGCCACAGCTTCCAAGTCACTACCTGCATTCAAAAGATATAAATAAAGAGCCCCCTAAGGTATAAAAAAAGAACAATAGTGCACACTGTAACAAATGAACATTCCTGCAGTGGATAATCAAAACTGCGCACCATAAATAAATAAATTCATGTTTATCTGAACCAAATGTCCCTTTTCCTTTCAGGAAACTTCAAGTTACACTGAACTCCGCTCACAGAATCAGGAGCTGCAGCCATAACATGAAGTTTTTTCATAGTTATTCAATAAAACAATATAAAACAGGTATCATAGAATAAAATCATAAATTCGTTGGCATTCAGCGTGTTTCGTCCCGTCAAATATATAAAAAATGGGGACTTTATCAGGAATCTAAAAAAACATTTTATAAACAAAAAAAACTAATTGTGTACAAGAAGGCACAGTCTCTGAAAAACAGGCTGGCTCCGGGGGTCATACCATCTGACAAGAACAAGAATTAGAATTTTTTAAGGGACAAACCAGAGGGATTCTACAAGTGTGGGGGTTGTTTCGCCTGCAGTTCACAGACAAGGAAAGTTACCACTTTCACAGGACAAAGAATATAAAATTACACAATTTATTAATTGTTCTATGTGGTTTATTTATTACTGTCATGTCCCATGATTTAGGATTTATTGTACAGTACATATTTCTGTTTTGTGTTGAATCTGCCTTTGCTGCGTACATGCTATATTGATTTCATAGCTATTTTGTCCCTGCTTAGCTTTCTGTATCCAGCTAGTTTCCACCCCTTTCTCAGTGTCTTGTTCTAAGGGACTTCCTGGTTACATAGCAGCCATTCTGTGCTCACTGCTGGACAAAGCTAATGTCTTTTTACCTACATTGCTGTACACTATTATAAAGATTGTCAGTCTGATCATTAAACTCTTCAGCTGGATTCATCTTTCTACGTGTCAGTTTTTCTGAGTTGAAGCTATCTGCCGAACTTCATCGTGTGAGTACTGGTCAAATACAGACTTGTCTAGTCTAAAGCATCCACGCCTCACAGCTTTGAAAGGGAAACAGAATAATTACAATGCCCCTGTGGAGTTCAGTATGTAGGTCGAACTACTAGACCTCTTAGAGTTAGGATATTAGAACATAGAAACAATATCTTAAAGAGAAAAGAAGACCATAGCGTTCCTCTACACTGTATTACCTGTCCCCATTTTAATTGGAAAGAGATGAAATGGGTAGGGATAGAGCAAATAGATCTGGGGTGGAAAGGAGGCAGCATACTCATGGGTGTCCGCAGACATTTTTTCAGGGGGGGGGGAGTTTTCATGGCATCCATATTCTGCCCTTTTGGGAATGTCATGAAGGAGACAGTCATAAAATAAAGCCTAGTAATACAGATGCTGTGAAACATGATGCAAGTCTAATAGAAGAATAAAGGTGTTAGTGTCTGATCTGAGTGTTGCATTTTCTAGTCTGTTAAAGCCATTCAATGCACCACCCTAGTTACTACATATACATATACATATATATATATATATATATATATATATATATATACATACATAGACACACAACCCCCTCCGTCCATCTCTGTATACACAGAGCCAGCTCTGTATACACAAACCATGACCCCCCCCCCACACACACACAGATACTGGCACACATACCAGGCTCCCCACTCCAAATATATATATATATATATACACACACCAGGGGCGGATCTAGGGGGGGCAATGGGGCAGCGGCCAAGCTGCATGCCGGCGGCCGCTCATAGGGAGAAGAATGGCCACAGACAGAGGAGCCTCGGAGGTGAGAGCTGGGGGCAAATATCCATGTGAGCTGGGGTCAATATATCCATGTGAGCTGGGGGCAAATATACCCATGTAAGCTGTGGGCAAATATACCCATGTGATGAGCTGGGGACAAATGTATCCATGTGAGCTGGGGGAAAATATATATCCATGTGAGCTGGGGCAAATATATCCATGTGAGCTGGGGGCAAATATATCCATGTGAACTGGGGGCAAATATATATCCATGTGAGCTGGGAGCAATATATATCCATGTGATCTGGGGCAATATATCAATGTGAGCTGGGGCAATATATATCCATGTGAGCTGGGGGCAATATATATCCATGTAAGCTGAGGCAAATATATATATATATCCATGTGAGCTGGGGCAAATATATATATATCCATGTGAGCTGGGGGAAAATATATCCATGTGAGCTGGGGCAAAATATATATCCATGTGAGCTGGGAGCAATATATCCATGTGAACTGGGGGCAATATATATATCCATGTGAGCTGGGGCAACATATATATCCATGTGAGCTGAGGGCAAATATATCCGCCTGTCACTGCGAACCCAACACCAGCTCTTGGCCAAAACTGGTAGAATGCCACCCCCCCGAAACCTGTGTCTGGATCCGCCCCTGATACACACACACACCAGCCCCCTTCCTACACATATATATATACACACACCCTCCCTGCACACAGATACACACACACTTATATATGCACACACCAGACCCCCTCCCTACATAAATAAATAATAAATTTAATAAATAATAAAGAAAAAACATTTTGCCCCCTCTCCTTACCTTTAACGCAGGGAGGGGGCTACACTTGTAAAGGGCACCAGAGCGTCTCTGCTCCTTGCCGTGCTCTGCCTGGTCGGCCGGGGCACTTGCCCTGCTGTAAACGCAGGGCGTCGGCTGTGAGAAGGCAACACACGTGCCTCCCCCAACGTGGTTCTGGCGTCCGTGCGACATCACCACTTTGCACCGGAGCCCATACGGGGGATGCACGTGTGCAGACGGCGGTCCCAGAGCACTGTGCAGAGCGCACCTGCCTTCGCATGCCGTGGCACCCTGTGCAGAGCACGGCATCCAGAAGCAGAGGCGTAGCAAATTCATAAGTCAAATCAAATCGATTTCATTATTTCATTGCGAATTCAATGTTTCAGTCCACGATCCCCAGACTCTCACCTGGCTAATGGGCTGAAACAATGAAAGCGTAACAAAAGTCAATTTGATTAGATTTAACAAGTCCCAGGATGCCGGAGCTCCCTCCAAATAAACTATATACATAAATATATTTTAACACCCCCTTAAAGATATTGAATTATACAGCTGACAGCCTCCACATCAAATTAAATCATCTACACCTAAAGTTAAGCAGGAAAGATCTTAATTTTTTTATTTAAATTTTACATACATTTTGAGGACATTACAGCAGATATAGATACCAGAGCGAGGTACACAAAGCATCAAGAGTATGAAAAGAAGAGGTTGGATTTTTGAAGAAATCATCATGTTAAAGAATGTTTTACTATGTGGATGATCACTAGCTCAATGGTACAAACAAAAGTCAAATATGCCAGCCCCCATGAGACAGCAGGAGGGGGAGTGCTGTCAGAAAGTGTGTGAGCCAGCCCGAAGAAGTGTGTGGGGGCTCTTAGATTGTAAGCTCTGGAGCAGGGTCCCCTCTCCTCTTAGATTGTAAGCTCTGGAGCAGGGTCCCCTCTCCTCTTAGATTGTAAGCTCTGGAGCAGGGTCCCCTCTCCTCTTAGATTGTAAACTCTGGTGCAGGGTCCTCTCTCCTCTTAGATTGTAAGCTCTGGAGCAGGGTCCCCTCTCCTCTTAGATTGTAAACTCTGGTGCAGGGTCCTCTCTCCTCTTAGATTGTGAACTCTTGAACAAGCTCCCCTCTCCTCTTAGATTGGAAGCTCTTGAGCAGGGTCCCCTCTCCTCTTAGATTGGAAGATCTCGAGCAGGGTCCTCGTCCCCACTGCCCAGCAAGACCCTGCCTAGAGCACCTGTATGCTGCCAATATTGCCCTGGCCTGTACCTCATGCAAGCTCTGTGAGCTTGACACAGGCCCCCACCAGATTGCTATTAATCATTTTGTGTCCCTCTTCCCCAGACAGATAAACTAGACCTCAGACCAGGGACCTCTCATAAATAATGATAATGGCATCATGCTTAATAAAAATTTATTTATTTGAAAACCATCGCCTTTTTTCTTGTGTCCAGCATCCCAGCCAGTGGCCCATAGGAGCAGTTGCACTTGCATCTCAGCCCTGCCTCTCCCAGCCTGCAAAGTGAGTGGGAGCACGTGGTGGATTGGAGGTGGAGTGGGGATGTGACGCTCGTGCAGCCTAGTGGAGAGCCAAGGAACTGTAGCAGTGCAATGAATTATCATAATTTAAGCCTGTTGATCCAGAGGGGGCAAGTGCCCCCCCTTGCCCCATCCTGCGGACGCCCATGAGCATACTAAAAAGACTGCCTTTTATGGAAAGTTTCTAGATTTTCACTCTATGCACGATGTACAATGGGGGTCTTAATATGGAGATGGATATGAAGAACTGCATCCAGTAGCTGACAATCAACTGTGTTGGTTTTTTCATATTTGGTATATTCATTCTAAAGGATGCAAGTTCTGGGCACCATCTCTATTATGTTTTTATGAGATCGTAATTGATGTTTTTGTTTTTTAAGTGAGTGATGAGACTCTGAATGTATCCCCTATTGTGGGACATTTATGTGGACATTCCAAGATGAGAATGAAATGCCATCTGAGAGTCTTCAAACAGAACCAGACCTGAACGACTTTGCATGCAATGAAACAATGAGGAAAGACTACAACTACACGCATGCATTTTGTGGATTTGGAAAGACCAGAAGTTGCGGACTGGTGACGTATCTGTTGCGGGAAGTAAAGTGGTGGCACGGAGGATTTGGGAACCACAGAGTTAAGAAAGGCTGACCTTTTTTCACAGAGAGACTGACCTATTGGATGTATGCAGACCTAATTGATTTATTGCTTAATTGTTTTAAGATGGGGAGGTATAGGCATAAAAACCGGGAAAGGAGGGCGGAGCTAGACTCGAACAGGAGAGGTTGCGTTATTGTAGAGCTCCGCTACAGAGACTGCTATTTCACCTTTATTTTGTTGGGGTTTTTTTGAAGATAGATTTCTGTGGAGGCACTGTGATGGTGTTTGTGTTAATAAGGGTTGCTGCCTACCAGGTATTGCACATAAACCTCAACGAAATGTGCAAAAAGATTACGGGAGAAAATGGGGGGTTCCTAGTGGCGCAATGGATACTTAAATATATTGATTTTTCTAAATCATGGACATGTGCCTAAACAACCGTTTATACTTCAATTAGGGCCTATGTCCACAATGAATACAGTGGTCATTAAATATAAACAGAGATGGACCGACTTATCCCAATTGTGTGCAATATCACATCAACATCCAGAATAGCAGTGATGATCAATTGCCAACATGCATAAATACCTATAATTAAATCGTATACAATAAAACCACATGTGCAAAATATATGTATAAAGTGCACGTGCTCATATATACTTCCTTTCTCAGAAAGTGCAGACACAAAAAATGTGTCAAAGTGATGTACAAAAAATTATAATTTTTTTTTAAGTATTGTCCTCTTTTAACCCCTTAGTGACCGGACGGTTTTACACAAATCCGTCTTTTAGTGACCGCTGCTGTTTTTACGTTTCTGCGCTGTTCGTGTTTAGGTCAAATTTTCCTCTTACTCGTTTATTCAACCCACACATATTATACACAGTTTTTCCCGCCATTAAATGGACTTTCTAGAAATACCATTATTTCCATCATATCGAATAATTTACTATAAAAAAAATATGAAATATGAGGAAAAAAATGGTAAAAACACACTTTTTCGTAATTTAATCCCCAAAATCTACAACCACCCAAAAAGACCCCGGCTGAATAGGTTCAAAATTTTGTCCCGAGACTAGAAATACCCAATTTTTACATGCGTTTGCTTTTTAACCCCTTCACTGCTGAGACAGTTCACCTATGTGCGCTGCGCTCATTCTGACCATTTTGTGCTAATTATTTTTAGATGACAGCCTAGGTCCTATTTAATTAAACCCCCCCAGACAAAAAACTTTTAAAAAAAACATTTTTTTATTTTATTTAGTTTTTTTAGTATTTTTTTTTTTTTTTTAAACCAAACCTGGTCATGTTTGGTATCATTTGAAAGGCCATAATCAGGCCTTTCAAATGATGTCAAATATGACCATCTAGCTGCCATGGATCGGGAGATAAAGGGATCCTTACGATCCCCTTATCTCTACATTGCAGCTAGATGGTTGACTGGCCAACTGACATCCTCACACATATGGTGAGGTTGTCAGTGGGTGGGGGGGGACCTGAAGGCTTGGCTGACATCCAAGATGTCAGCCCCCCTCCAGGTTCGAATCACGTTTTGGCGCCAATTGGCGCGGAAACGTGATCCGGCTGCGAAACAGTTAATGCCATACACCGCTTTCAGCGGTGTAAAAAGCATCTCCCTAGCTGCAATGGTTGGGGAGATAGAGGGCTCCGAAGGAGCCCCCCCTCCCCTCCATTGCTTTGCATGGGGATGCCTGCTGATGACATCACCACGCAGCGTGGCGACGTCATCAGCCTCGCCTGCCCATGTAAATCACATGGGCAGGCTTCCTCCCTGCCAGATCGCCGAGGGATCCAGCGAGGGAGGTGAGTATTGGGCGGGAGGGGGATTAGGCGCCGCTGACGTACCCTGTACATCCGCGGGTCTAAGGGAGACCCGAGGACAGGACGTACAGGGTACGTCAGCGGCCCTTAAGGGGTTAATAGTTATTCAGTCTCAGATAATTCCTAAAACCAATAGTGCACGTGCAAAAGTGCAAAGTGTAAATAAAGTCATATAAGGGTTCACAAATCACTGTGCAGCGAAAAAATTGCATTGCGAAGCGTGGTATCCTGCCGTCGCGGTTTCCTCCTCAATTGACGGATCCCGGTTGAAATACAGAGGGGAGGAGAGAGAGAGAAGGGGATAATAGTGCAGACTGTTTCCTACAGTTCCTGGTGAGTATATGATAAAAAACCACTCACAGATAAATGAGCCTGATAATTCCCAGCTCTAGGTTGAAGCACTTCACACCAATTATAGAGTGGCGTTTCCCTTCTTTGTGTCCTTTGATTATCCTCAAATAAAATGCACAAGAAGAGACAACGCTCTCATAGCATAACACAGTTTATAAAAAAATGCGGTAAAAATTATGCTGTCAGTCTAACTCACCCATGTTGGAGCCTCGGTTGTATCAGTCTCGGCTTATAAGCAGATGGTACTCCTTAGCTAGGTGGTACCAAACCCCTCTCTCCCGAACTGTCTGTCAGCTCCTGTCTTCAGATCTTAGTTGATTCCAGGGTGAATGGAGGAGGGGGGGCACAATCCCCTGCTGGTATGCTGTCCTCAGACTGTCAATTACAATCGGAGATGGTAAGTGTAAATCCAATACCAATAGAATAAGCAAAGCCGAGTGAATACATTTTAAAAAATGGATATTTATTAAAGGAAAAAATATATGAGGGGGTAACTTTTTTTGCCTGCCTGGTACAACCCACCTTGCTGCTCTGGAGAACGCACTGGGGGGACGCTGTGTAGTGTCTAGAGGTGGAACTGTGAGCTCGGGAAGCCACCGGAACGGAGATGGCGGCCTAGCACGGGTGGCCATTTTGGGAGCCTGTGGAGGTACCTCAGCTTATCGCTTCTTTGCCAGCTGCATGGTGTTCTACCCTGGTCCCGACTAGTGCCTGGATGGGTAAGAAGACGGCGAAGCAGACTGACTCGTGCCGGACCCTGGTCAGCACGATATCCGCGACTCTCTGAGTGGTGGGCGTTTGTTCGCCGTGGGTCTCCCCTCCTCCACCCTGCCTCCGGGTTATGGTTCCTCGGATGAGGATGGCTTCATCTGGTCGAGCTGGAGTGGTGATGAGGCGGACCTGCTCTCCTCGGAGCCTCCGTTGCAGGACCAGAAGGGTAGGAAAGCCTCTGCGAAGAGGGCTGCTAAGGCGGCTCGTCGACCAGCTGCACTGCCTGCCTTTTCCAACGCTGCTGCCATTCAAACTGCCTCGTATGCTTTCCTGGCAGCGGCCCCGGGGGAGGACGTCCAACTTGCCACTAAAGGCTATATTAGAAGAATGAAGAACGATATGCGGGCAATGTGGAGTGCTGAGGTGGCGTGTGTTAAAGCTGAGGTAACCATGGTGCAAGAGCAATTGGTGGAAATTCAAGATCGAACGATGTCTGTGGAGACAGCGCATACTCACCTCGCTTGTAAGGTGGAATCTCTCCAGCTGCAAGTGGAGACATTGTCGCGTACAGTGGAGACGTTGGACGCCCCGACACAGCCGTTTTAATGTCCACATCCGGGAGGTGACGGAATCAGTACAGCCTGGAGAGACCGTGGCGTATGCAACCAGCTGCAACTGCCTCCCGGCGCACCAGAGACTTTTGGCTTGACAATCCACGTCCGGAAATCTGCGGCGGCTCCGGAGATGGCACCACGAGATATCATTGCAGTGGCACGGGAGATACCTATGAAACAAAAGCTGATGTCGTTGCCTACGGCGAGGGGTGTCATTGCCTACGAGTCCTCCGCAATATCTTTGTATAATAACTGCCTTTTTTGACACTGGCGGCGCGCCGGAGGTTTCGGGAGGTGGCGGTCTGTCTGCGGGCTAAGGAGGTTCGGTACAAATGGGGGTCAGCTGGCACCCTGATTTTTACATTCGACAACGTGCCGTATGTTTTTGGCACCCCGGATGAAGTGTGGCCTATCCTTGCCTCCCTGGGGATCCCTCGAGGCCTGGAACCCGCAGTAGTTAGTGCCTCGACTTCACCCTCTCTGGATCCGGGCTGAATGTCTGTCGCCTTCTCCCCTCTGTAGAATTCGAGACAGGCTGCCCACAGTAGTTAGATGTGTCTCCCCCCGAGCGATCTTTGTCCCCTCCTTCCCTCCACCAGCTAGTTGAGACCTCCTCGTTGAGTATTTGAGTGAGACTTTTATTTTTTGTTTGCTGAGGACTTTTGTTGCTCTACTCCCCCCTTTTTTTTATTTATTTTTTCCTACCAGATGACATTTATTTTTACCAGCTGAGTCTTCTTTTCTTTTTTATTCTGCTGACGCCGCCTAAGAAGACTTTGGTTTTTGGATTTTACTTTTTAATAGGCTGAGATTGTTGTCGCTTTTTGTTTGAGTATTCTTCTCTACTTATTTGTTTTCCCCTCTGCTATTTGAGATATTGAGGACTACCTACGAGAACCCCCCCCCATGCTTGTTTTGTTTTCGATGTCTACATGGCCCTGCGAGGCCTATTATGCCAGTCAGTTTGTGACTTTTTCGATTGCAAAAATAAAAAACTTGAATAAAAAAAAAACGGGAAAGGAAAAATATTTTTTAGATTCTTGATGAAGTCCTATTTTTTATATATTTGATGGGGCGAAACGCATTGAATTTATGATTTTATTCTATGATACCTATTTTATATTGTTTTATTGAATAAATATGAACAAACTTCATGTTCTGGCTGCAGTTCCTGATTCTGTGAGTGGAGTTCCATCTGGCTTGAAGTTTGAAGGCTTGAAGAAAGGAGAAGGGATGGCACATTCCTGTCATTTGGTTCAGATAAGCATGAATTTATTTATTTCTGGTGTGTAGGTGTGATTATCCACTGCAGGAATGTTCATATGATACAGTGTGCACTATTGTTCTTTTTTTATACCGTAGGGGGCTCTTTATTTATGTCTTTTATATCTAAGAAGTGCAAAGAAGGAGCACTGAAAGTTCTCCAGCCTCGTTATTTTATTTATTCCTCTGTAGCCCTTGTATTGTTGATTTTCTTGCCCTATTATATTGCTTTAATTCAATAAAACACCTTGCCCCCTTCCCTGTTTTCCGTTTATTTTTGTATCTCCTTCATATTGGGCTCAACACCCTATGCACTCCTGACAGAGACTTTTGAACCCGAAGTCCCTGAAGATTTTCTAAGGAATTTGCATTCCTACATAACTTGTGTAGACTAATAACCGCAAACTGCACCCTACTACAGGACATTTGCACTTTACATACGCAAGTTTTGTAGCACCTGTGCAGAACGTTAGGTCACAGCTGTGTGCGCATGTGCAAATCTGATCAATTGGCTGCCTCTCTGAGACCATTTGCCATTGTGGGCAGTCTTAGAGGGTGATGTTGGCACGCTCTCTGCATGGTGAAGTCAATAGTGACTGAGCTGGCAACCAGCAGCTGGGAAATTCAAAATCTCAATTGCTGGGGAAACTGGGTGGTTTGGAGGTAAATCCTCCACTTCACCCAGCTTTTCTGCCAGATTGGGGCAGCATTGAGGGGGAGAAAGAGAGAGGCGGTTGGGGGGCACTTCTCACAATAAGACCACTTTAAAACAATAACGTGGTCAGGATGAGGAGAGTATCGCTTTAATCCCTACAAGGATAAATATATGTGGACAATGGAGGGGGTTCTTCCTTATTCCTAATAAAAATATACCTGGCCCAATGTGTGAAATACATGGGATAAAACAATTACAACGATGGACTTTAAAATAAAACAAAAAAACAAACAGGGCAGTGCATAGTAGCCATTGCCCCTTTCTCTTATACAGAAGCCAATGGGATGCAGCAGGGAGACTATTTGTCTGACTGTCCACCTGCTGTATTTTTACCAGTGATATATGGGAATAAGATGGACATTATCAAAGTATATTCTATCTACCACCCACACTATTTATTTTATATGTCATGCGTTACAAACTTTTTATATACAACCCTTTTCTTGTTGACATGGTCAATAGCCAGAGGGCTGAGTTATCTATTTCATTGTAATGTGGCAACAAAATTGAGACTTTTTAAGTCATGCTTTTCCTTACTTTTGAACTTACCTGGGCTGATTTGGGTCAGTACTTAATCCCTTTGAAAAATTCAGTTAATGAAAAATTCGTCCTAATAAAGTTAACCCTTTCGCTGCTGAGGCTTTTCCCGCCCCTATGCTGAGGTCATTTTTACCTGTTTTGCGCATCATGTTTAAACGTGTTTTGAAGGCTTATTTTAGTATATGACCCAGACATATTATATATCGTTCTTTCCGTCAGACTCAGTAGATTCATAATATGTCATTATTATATGTATACGTTATGTCATATCTGTATATTATAACAAAAAATGCAATAAAATATGTATTTTCAATAATTTACAATGTGTAAAGTCTTTTTTTCCACATTTTAACATGCGAGCAATTGCGGTTATATTTTGTATGGGGTGCGCTTGTTAAAAAAATTAGAGATGGGGTCTCGTTACATTTTTTTTTGGGGAAAATGACACTATTTTTAACAAACGCACCGCATACAAAAATCGTTAGTGCAGCATCATTGTTCACATTATAATTGAAATGGGAACAATATTTCTGCATTAACAAACCAAAAAAAATTAAAAAAAAGTGTTTTGTTTTTTTTTGTAATTTTTTTTTAATTTTTTTTAATTTTTA
The DNA here is from genome assembly GCA_009667805.1 of Leptobrachium leishanense. Lineage (NCBI taxonomy): Eukaryota > Metazoa > Chordata > Amphibia > Anura > Megophryidae > Leptobrachium > Leptobrachium leishanense. The sequence goes on along the minus strand of CM019063.1, from coordinate 295,338,997 downwards.
TTTTTCTTTTTTTTTTTTTTTTTACAAAAATTTTCACTTTCATGTTTGGTATCGTTGGAACGGCCATGCTCTGGCCGATCCAACGATACCAAAATTTAACCCCTAGCTGCCACGGATCGGGAGATAGGGAGTTCATTGGAACTCCCTATCTCCACAGTTGGTGGCAGTTAGGGGTTAAGTCTAGGACTGGCGTCATCGTGCTACGCACGATGACGCCAGTCCTCTGGGGGAGTTCCCGGAGGCTTGGCCGACATCCAAGATGTCGGCCAGCTCCGGGAAAGGATCGCGAACCGACGCTTTTCAGCGCCGATTCGCGATCCAGCTCCCCAGGGGTTAATGCCAGGCATCATTTGGAAGGGCAGGCTGTGCCCTTCCAAATGATGCCTGGGTTAACCCCCTGTGCGCCGCCGATCGGGAGGGAGAGAGGTCCGAAGGACCTCCCCCCCTCCCTTTCAGGCGCCTCCTCCGCACATGCGGGGGGGGGCGCCTGAATTAGGTGTCATCGCGCCCCCGCGATGACACCTAATTCTGGCGGCTGCTGGTCCGGATGCCGGGCTGACATCCAGGATGTCAGCCCGCACCGGAGGGGCCAGCGATCAGCCGGAACCCGGCCGAACGCTGACCCCGATGGGAGGACGCGCTCAGCGCGTCCTCTGCATACCAGCGGGACTGCTGAGGACGCGCTGAGCGCGTCCTCAGCAGTGAAGTGGTTAATCAAACATTTGCTTTTACATGTTCAGGGCATAACCCTCCACAGAAGCAGGGGGTCAGGTCTAGGGGCAACATGTAGGAACACAGTTCCTCTGCGATTTTTACAGAGGAACTAAATACCCAATGGTATACACTATAAAGCTGTTATTCAGAGGTCTGTTCAGTTCCTCAGGAGCTGATGAATTGCTACATTGCAGCAGTTCAGTTTGCTGCAGCAGTCTCACTGAACACTTTGGCTGTGAATATTGAAGCAAAAGGGCATAGGATTGCTTAATGAAAGGTGCTGTTTCTGCAATATCCACTGTTTTCCATTTTATTACCACTTTAGTGTTAATGTTTACCTTGTTCCAATAAATATTTGGTGTTTTGGTCCACCAAAAGTTCAAACTGAACATTTCCTTATTGGATTATTTGGTCCGTGGAGGCGGCCATATTTCCCAAGTCACACTCAGCTACTCTGCAGCATCTCTCTACTTGGCTGTAAGTGCTAAGTTAGCAGTGCTGAGTGCTGAACTGCAGCACAGTGTTCAGTGCCAAGTTAGTAACTTAGCACTTGCAGCGGCTGAGGAACTGCACGCGTCTTTGTGTTCAATCATGTTTCCCTCTTCGATCAAAATAAATATGATTTATGATGTTTTCACCTATATATATATATATATATATGGCTTGAGTGTATGTTTATATTATGTGTGAGATGATAATTTTTAATTGGGGACAGAAAGCTTGGTGAGTTCCCGCACTATTTTTAGGACTTGTCCCCTGCACAGCACACATCACTAAATTCTGATGGGTGATAGGGCTCTTAAAAATTAAAACACTTTTTTATAGAACGCACCAAGTGAAAGGTAGTCATGCGGCAATCCATGTTAACAATTCACAAATACTATCCTATTTCACCACCCATCACAAACAAGTGTGCGATGTGCTCAGTGACATCTTTGCACACAACATCTGTATTTTCATGAGTCTCTGGGAGGAAGTGCTTGAATATATAAGACAGGTCATGCAGAGGAAAGGCTGGAAAAAAGCAAATAGAAACTGCTCTTAGGTTCTTGTCTGAGATGTCAGACATGGTATTATACCAATAGCATCAAAGACTGCCCTTTCACCTGGTCCAGAGGCATATATGCATGCTATGTCCCACAGGTCTTCATTACAGGGAGCTGCTCTTGCAGTGATTAGCACATTGCCCTCAGGGGACGTGCTACCTGCCACAAACAACACAGCTTTGTTTGTCCAAGCAGCTGCCAGTCTCCAAGGCCTTCATTATATTACACGCATCTGTGTTTAATATCACTCAGTATTACAAACACTTCCTAAAACGCGCACCAATCCCATATCCATGCACAAGTCTGTGTCAATGAGGTGACCCGGTCTACAGAACTTGATCCCTCTCCTGGGCACCAGAAAACCGCTGGAATGAAAAAAAGAAAAAAAAGTTTTTTTCTAAAACCGTTACAGATGAAGAACCACCAGTACTATGTAAATGCATAATGCATTGCATAAAGTACTGAAAATAAAAACACCAAATGATCAATGGTGCAAGAATGTAAAAAATGAATACTATAAAAATAAAAATTAAGCATGACAAGAAACGGAAAAAAAATCTGATTCTAGTTTACCAATTTTTTTTTTTTATTTTTTAAATTACCAACAGGTCTATTCAAAGAAATATGAAACTCAGGAGAATGACTGGAGAAGTGAAAATTCTAGGTCAAACTAGCCAAACCAAAAAAATTCTCCCATTTATCTCACTTAGTGATGAGCAGAACACCCCCGTGTTCGGTTCAAACTCGAACAATTTCAAAAGTTCGAGTTCGAACTCGAACACGAACCGAACTCAATGCAAGTCAATGGTATTTGCCATAAAAGGTGTATGGGGGTCCGGGTAGTGCCCTGGGGGACAGGAAACAAGGACAAAAAGTTAAAAAAAAAACATTTTTAAAGGAACAGTGAGTTTTCCATGAAATAAAGGTTAAGAATAAAAACGAAAAATTCCTTCAAATATCGCGCCTAGGAGGTCCCCATAACCTGCCCGTGAAGTGGCGGATTTGTAGGATGTATAGAGACATTTAAAAACAAAAAAATGACATTTCAAATGACGGTAAATGGTTTTCCTTTAATCTATTCATAAACAACTGCTTGGGGCGGCAGTCTGTATGAAAAGAGGAGACATTTTAGGATACGCAGAACAAGTTTAGTGATTTTTTGGCTAAATTATGGTGAAACTTATGCAGGCTTTGGATGAAAGTAACAATAGGTGCTTTAAAATTGGGCCTTTAGTGTCGGCAACAGTGCCGTCACACCGTAACCCCTCTGTGGTATTGTGAAAGAGTGCAGGGTTGGACCCTGCAGTCAAATATTAAAATGATACGAATCTGGTATAGGCGTCAGTGACAGTGCACCCAAATATTGTGCCTTTGGTGGCAGCAAGTACCTTCACACCGTAAGTAACCCCTCTGTGGTATTGTGGAAGAGTGCAGTGGTGGAGGTTTTGGTAATGCAGATGAGATCCCCGATCTATTCAGTTACATCAGCAGCTATAACAAAACCGGGTCAGCAATGTTTAGGCACTTGTACTGTGCTACTGTATATGGTAAGAATCGGCGCACACCAGTAGCAACAGGAAGCAAACAGAACAGGCAGGGAATACACAGAGAGAATAGTCAAATGGCAGGCAAAGTTGGCAACAGATCGGGTCCTCAGAACAAGCAGGGTCAGTAACAAGTATACAAACTCATTCGGTAAGCTAGCGATGCGGGAATAAAGGCTGAGACACACTGAACGTGTAGCGACACACAGCGTAGCGAAGCGAAGAGAAGCAAACATTTTGCAGGCTTGACTTCACTCTGCTCCGCCTCGCAGCGTGTCTACACTACATTATGTTTGCTTCTCACCGCACTGGACAGGAATCCACTAACTAAATTAAAATGTACACACAAAACCATTTTATTTTCACAAAGCACATGTTGTATAGGCAAAAAAAGTTTCTACTGAATAAAATACATCAAAAATTACTGTTAATTTAATAGGAATAGTATAAAAATATAAAAAAAAGGTAACCCCTGATCATATATATTATAGGTACACAGAGCGCCGTGTATTGAGTAGGGATGCATTGATACCACACACAGACATATACATATATATCAACACGCAGACCTATATATAGGTATATATCAACACACAGATATACAGTGGCAAGAAAAAGTATGTGAACCCTTTGGGATTACGTGGAGTTTTGCATGAATTGGTCATAAAATGTGCTCTGATCTTCATCTAAGTCACAACAATTTGAAAAACACAGTCTGCTTAAAATAATACAACACAAACATTATCTGTTTTCATGTTTTTATTGAACAGAACATGTAAACATTCACAGTGCAGGGTGGAAAAAGTATGTGAACCTTTGGACTTAATAACTGGTTGACCCTCCTTTGGCAGCAATAACCTCAACCAAACGTTTCCTGTAGTTGCAGATCAGGCCTGCACAATGATCTGGAGTAATTTTGGACCACTCCTCTTCACAAAACTGTTTCAGTGTAGCAATATTCTTGGGATGTCTGGCGTGAATCGCTCTCTTAAGGTCATTCCACAGCATTTCAATCGGGTTGAGTTCAGGTCTCTGACTGGGCCACTCCAGAAGGAGTATTTTGTTTTGTTGAAGTCATTCTTTTGTTGAAATACTTGTGTGCTTTGGGTCATTGTCCTGTTGCATCACCATCCTCTGCGGAGCTTCAGTTGACGGACAGATGGTCTTACGTTTTCCTGCAAAATGTCTTGATAAACTCTGGAATTAATTTTTCCATCAATGACAACAATGCGTCCGGGCCCTGAGGCAGCAAAGCAGCCCAAAACCATGATGCTCCCTCCGCCATGTTTTACAGTGGGGATGAGATTTTGATGTTGGTGTGATGTGCCTTTTTTTCTCCACACATAGTGTTGTGTGTTTTTTCCAAACAACTCAATTTTGGTTTCATCTGTCCACAGAATATTTTGCCAGTAGTGCTGTGGAACATCCAGGTGTTCTTTTGCAAACTTCAAACGTGTTGCAATATTCTTTTTGGACAGCAATGGCTTCCTCCATGGTGTCCTCCCATGTACTCCATTCTTGTTTAATGTTTTCCTTATTGTAGATGTGTCAACAAAAATGTTAGCATGTGCCAGAGATTTCTGTAAGTCTTTAGCTGACACTCTAGGATTCTTCTTTACCTCATTAAGCATTCTGCGCTGTGCTCTTGCAGTCATCTTTACAGGACAACCACGCCTAGGGAGAGTAGCAACAGTGCTGAACTTTTTCCATTTGTAGACAGTCTGTCTTACCGTGGACACATGAACATCAAGGCTTTTGGAGATACTTTTGTAACCCTTTCCAGCTTCATGCAAGTCAACAATTCTTGATCGTAGGTTTTCTGAGAGCTCTTTTCTGCGAGGCATGCTTCGCATCAGGCAGTGCTTCTTGAAATCAGTAAACCCAAAACTGGGGTGTGTTTTTAAAGGGCAGGACAGCTTTCAGCATCACATCCAATAATATCACACTGATTGGACTCAAGGTTGGCTCACTCCTGACTCCAATTAGCTCTTGGAGAAGTCATTAGGCTAGGGGTTCACATACTTTTTTCACCCTGCACTGTGAATGTTTACATGCTATGTTCAATAAACACATGAAAACATATAATGTTTGTGTTGTATTATTTTAAGCAGACTGTGTTTTTCAAATTGTTGTGACTTAGATGAAGATCAGAGCACATTTCATGACCAATTCATGCAAAACTCCACGTAAACCCAAAGGGTTCACATACTTTTTCTTGCCACTGTATATACACCCACCTACAGACCTCAGACCATATATACACATACACACATGGGGGGTGGCATGTGGACAATCTCAACTAAATGCCGACCCATTTGGCTGATCCCTCCAGAAGAAATGTTGAACCCGACAGAGCAGAGAATATATATATATTATTCTCTGCTCTATCGGGTTCAACATTTCTTCTGGAGGGATCAGCTAAATGGAGGGGGGGCAATTAGTTGCCAAAATGTGTGTGTAATACAAGTCTGGATATATATATTTATAAGAATATAGATGTATATCTTATCTATATATATATATCATACCTGCCCTTACCTTCCCCTATAAATTTGCTAAAAATATGCACACAAAAAACAAACCACTGCCTGAGACCCCACGCAGCCCACATGCCACCCCCCTCTACCTGGCTGAATGTATCTAATATATATAATTAAATACATTCATCCAGGTAGAGAAAGAAAAAAAAAGGTTTTATTTTATGTGCCCGCACAGTCGCAGCTCTGTCATCCAGCGACCGCATGCTCCTCAGTGCTCCTCAAGCGGATCCTTGGGAGGCCCTGCAGGCTGGCCTCTACAGTGCCTGATTAGAGGGCCGTGTCTGCCTGATGTTTTAGTAACAAGAATGTTTTATCCCATAGGCTTCAATATTAAAAATATTCCCGTTTCAATTCAATATCTAATAAACCGTTGCTTATAATATTCTGCAGTAAAGAGTCTCTTTATTTCTAGATTCTTTAGTATTTTTAATACTTTTTTCAATTATTTTTTTTTCGAACCTTTGGCGAACGTCCCAAAAAGTTCAAAGTTCGCGAACTGTCGAACGGCCTATGTTCGATGCGAACTCCGAACAGATCGAACTGAACAGCTCATCCCTAATCTCACTTTCCAAATCGGCTATTTGGTCTAGATTGTTCCCTTCCCCTGCCAATTCTCTTGATTTTCACCTTTGTTTGAATAGACCTGCAATTTTTTTACAGCAACTAACCATGAGTATACATACCCCAGTCCTCATTTTAACCAAACGTTTAAATAGATTACTGCTGCATTACAGAAGCCAGGGCAGAATACAGGGAGAGTTCTGGGGTCACTCACTGCTGTACAGGGATAAGATTCTGGGGTTATAATGAGTGAAAATCCCTGTACAGTACAGATTCAAGGTGTTACTATAATTTACATACACAGGCATTATGTCACATACAGATATTATTTTTATATTCTATTAGTATTTTTTAGACTCTGCATTGTTAAGCTCATTATGATTACTACAAATCCCCGTAAGCAGGGCAGTTGACTATTTTTATTATTTATCTTTATCACAGTTACTGTATCTAACACATAGGTATTTTCTGCCTGTATGATAATAAGGCAGACCCTGTTTGAAATTGTGTAAGCAAAGGGAGTCTGTCTAGAGAGCGCAAAATCTTACATTTCAACAATATTTTTGTTAAAGCTTAAATGAATACATTGAAAATTAAAAGCAAATTAACATTATTTTAATTTTTTAACTATCTTAAAATAACAATTTCTGCGCAAAACTTCTATTTCACCCTATATTTAATTGTTATCATCACATCCCATGTTTCAAATAAATGCTATATAACATTTTTTTTCAACACAAATTGGTTGGTAGTGAACTGGTTAATGTTACTTTTTCATCCATTAAATACATTTTATTTTATAAGTTTAAATTGACACCCGATGCCATTCTGAATTGCCGCAAAAAAGAAAGCAAACCTTAGTCAAATCGAAGTATATCATTTATTGCACACCATCATTAAAGCAGTATATGTAGTAATCTATCTGTGCTAGAACCTCTAGTCTTCTTCCTCTGAAGATGGTTGGCTGGGTTGGTCCCCTCCTCTTCGAGTAATGATCTGGGTCTGTCTTTTAATTCTTTTCTGTGGCTGGTGGTCTGGGTCATTTTTCCACTGAGTGGTGATCTGGGTGGGCTCTTTGCTTTGTTTCTTCTGGGGTAGTGGTTGAATAGGTCCTGTCCTATTTTTCTTCTGGTTGGGTCATCTAGATTGAGCTTCTCCCCTTTTTCAATAGCGGTGGTGGTACAAAATATAAAACGGACCTTTTATTTTCTCATATTTAAAGGGGTATGTGAACAGAAAATTTCTTTTCACTTACCGCTTTTAAATATGAGAAAATAACTTTTTATAATTAATTACACAGTAACAATCCTGATATTTCCTTTTCTGCTGCTCTGTGTAGGGTTAACTTCCTAGACATGTCGGGCCCTATAACAAAGTTAATGGTAACTTAACGAGAGCTGTTGTAAATTTACCAGAACAATTAGAGGGCTAGATTACATACCAAACGTTAACTGTGGCATTTGTATATGTAAGCGTTAACGTCAGATATAGTGACTTTAACGCATGCCGCCCAGATTACCTTCCCAATGCTATACACAGTAAAAATCTGTTTGCGCATTGGTGATTTCGCTAGCTTGCGCGAGCTTACTGTACTTTGCGTACCCTATACTTAACATTGACAGCGCAAACAGTAATTAGCATTAGGATAAGTAAGGTATTACAAAGTCCTAGTGCTAATTACCACACCGATTGGTTAAACGAATTGTTACCGAGTCTGAAAAGCTGGTGCTGATTCCGCTTTTGCATTTAGCCCCAATAAATCTGATACTCACCTCTTATCCCACGACGAGAACGATGACCTGATCCACTACTTCTTGCCCCCGGGAGCAAATAGTCCCCAGTCTCCCTCCATGACCTATTCGCATTGCTGCAAGATTTCACTATAGCTAGATCTCACAGGGCACGCCGCCCAGCAGCACAACGCTACATGGAGTCCTATGGCGGCGTGGAAGTGTAAACGCGATTATCTCCAAGGGTAGCACTTGGTTCCAGGCAGGAATCTCACATTGAAATGGGGGCGTTAGCGTCCGCATTTTAGCATTACACATGTAATCTAGCCCATAGTCTATGGCAGTGGTTCCAAACTGCGGTATTCAAGTACCCCCAACAGGTCAGGTTTTCCAGATATCTGAAGCACAGCACAGGTGATATGATTTGCTTCTCAATGATTGCAGGATTCAGTCTACATTTCCCCAGGGCAGTCCTTAAAATCTGGCCTGTTAGGGGTACTTGAAGACCGTGGTTGGGAACCACTGATCTATGGGATTGTTAAGTTTACAACAGCTCTGGTTAAGTTAGCATCAACTTTGGAGTATTGCCCGTTATTGGGTACCACCTCATCTACTTTGAACAAATAATCCACCAATTCCCATAAATAGTGCATTTGGGATTAGAGCGTGGACTACATATTTTCATGTGTTTTTTATATGAAGCAGTATGTTCTCAGCCTCCAGGTGACATTCCCTAGCAATGTGGCCCAATGTTAGCGTTGAATAAAATACTTCACATCAAGGTACTGTTCTACACATATTCACAACCCCAATTCCGAAAAGGTTGGGACAGTATGGAGAATGGCAAAAAGAGTAGATTGAAAATTCAATTCATCCTGTGGTATATTAAAAACACATTATTAACACATTATTTTATGGCTTACTTCGTGAATTTAATGTATTTATTATTTGCAAAGTATTTTACCAGGAAGGATACATTGAGATTTCTCTTGTTTTCAAGTATGTCCTGGGTTCAAGAACATTGAAATTTTACAGTTGTTAAATAAATACAAAGTAATAAATGGAAGATATTAAAAACAAAGCACAAATATACAGATTAACACAGAAAATAAATATGTAGGAAATATAGTCACTGTGTTACATGTTTTACAGGTGGATTCCGTATTGAGGTATGTTAACAGCAGTGACGTAGCGTGGGGGGTGCCTCGGGGGCGGTCGCCCCGGGCGCAATTTTCTTAGGGGGTGCAAAATTTCAAAAGGAATTTGAACCACTAATATTTTCCAGCAGGGATCAGCAAGGTGTCCGCCAGTTTTACCACGCCAGCAGTGACTTAGCACTCAGCATCCAGAAGGGAGGACCAGGACATAAAATTCTGGTCCTGTCCTGACTCCTCCTCAATGCTAACATGAGTCACATGAAGCAGCGCAGCATTATTCAACGGAACACCCTGTACCACGCTTGTCAGCCCCCCTTGAAGCCCTGTTCCAGCCCCCCACCGCTGGCAGCCCTGCAGCCGCTGAACAGGAAGGAGGGAGGGAGGCGCCTGCCCTGAAGCACATTTAAAATCCGGTCTCCACTAAGCCCCCTGGAGAGCTCCCCCCCGGGCCACCAGCAACACCGCATAGATAGGCAACACTGTATGACACCAAAGCAGCATGACCACCACACAGTGAGGGGGTACAGGGAGAGGGTGACTGGAGGTTCAGGGAGAGAATGACTGGGGATACTGGGAGAGAGTGACTGGGGATATTGGATAGAGTGACTGGGGGTACTGGGAGAAAGTGGGGGTACTTGGAGAGAGAAAGAGAGTGACTGGGGGTACTGGGAGAGAGTGTGACTGGGGGTACTGGGAGAGAGTGACTTGGGGTACTGGGAGAGAGTGTGACTGGGGGTACTGGGAGAGAGTGAGTGACTGGGGGTACTGGGAGAGAGTGAGTGACTGGGGGTACTGAGAGAGAGTGAGTGACTGGGGGTACTGGGAGAGAGAGAGAGTGACTGGAGTACTTGGAGAGAGAGAGACTGGGGGTACTGGTAAAACGTGGGGGTACTTGGAGAGAGTGACTGGGGGTATTTGGAGAAAGTGGGGGTACTGAGAGTGACTGGGGGTACTTGGAGGGAGAGGGTGACTGGGGTACTGGGAGAGAGTGACTGGGTTTAGTGTGAGAGTGGAACTATGATAGGGTATAGTGAGACAGGGTGACTGGTAGCAGTGGCGTAGTGTGGGGGCATGTGTGTTTCATTTTTTTTTATTATATCAGTATTTTGTTAATATACAATACATGTGCTTGTGGGGTAATTGGGTCAATAATCTACTGGTGTCAGGGAATCATGGTGTGTTAACGTATCCACAGGTTGAGGGGGCGCACAATTCTTGCCTTGCCCCGGGCACTGACAACCCACGCTACGCCGCTGGTTAACAGGGAGCTCTTGAGTGAATTAAGACTGGGGGAAGATTTGATGGCGCCTGGGAGGTTATTCCATAATTGTAGTGCTCTGTAGGAAAATGAGGATCGAGCCACTTTCTTTTTGTATTGTGGTACTGCAAGTTAGGTGCTGGAGCTGGTTCGGAGGTTATAGGATGAGGAAATTGCTAGGGAAAGCAGCCTATTCAGGTAGAAACATAGAAACATAGAAAAATGTCGGCAGATAAGAACCTTTCGGCCCATCTAGTCTGCCCAATTACATGGATACTTGACCTGGATTTATCTTTTGTTTAGGATAGCCTTATGCCTATCCCATGCTTGCTTAAATTCAATTACTGTTTTGGCCTCTACCACTTCAACTGGAAGACTGTTCCATGTATCCACCACCCTCTCAGTAAAATAATGCTTCCTGATGTTACTTTTAAACCTTTGCCCCTCTAATCTAAGACTATGTCCTCTTGTTTTGCTATTTTGTTTCCTTTTAAATATACTCCCTTCCTCTACCTTGTGGATTCCCTTTACGTATTTAAATGTTTCTATCATATCTCCTCTGTCTCGTCTTTTTTCCAAGCTGTACATGTTAAGATCATTAAGCCTTTCCTGGTAACTTTTCTCCTTCAAGCCGTACACCATTTTAGTAGTCCTTCTCTGAACTCTCTCTAAGATGTCTATATCCTTCTGGAGATACGGTCTCCAGTACTGCACACAGTACTCCAAGTGAGGTCTCACCAGTGCTCTGTACAGTGGCATGAGCACTTCCCTTTTCCTACTGCTAATACCTCTCCCTACACAACCAAGCATTCTGCTAGCATTTCCTGCTGCTCTATTACATTGACTACTTACCCTTAGATCCTCTGAAATAATGACCCCTAAATCCCTTTCCTCAGATGTTGAGGTTAGGACTGTATCAAATATTCTATATTCAGCCCTTGGGTTTTTACGTCCCAGGTGCATTATCTTGCACTTATCCACATTAAAACTCAATTGCCACAACTCCGACCATTTTTTTAGTTTACCTAAATCATTTGTCATTTGGCTGATCCCTCCAGGAACGTCAACCCTGTTGCAAATCTTTGTGTCATCAGCAAAAAGACATACTTTTCCATTAATACCTTCTGCAATATCACTAATAAAAATATTAAAGAGAATGGGTCCAAGTACTGACCCCTGAGGTACCCCACTGGTAACAAGACCTTGCGCCGAATAAACTCCATTTACCACAACCCTCTGTTGTCTGTCACTCAGCCACTGCCTAATCCAGTCAACAATATTGGAATCCAAGCTCAAAGATTGCAATTTATTGATAAGCCTTCTATGCGGAACAGTATCAAAAGCCTTACTGAAATCTAAATAAGCAATGTCTACTGCACCACCTGTGTCTATTATTTTTGTTACCCAATCAAAAAAATCAATAAGATTAGTTTGGCATGATCTCCCTGAGGTAAACCCATGTTGTTTCTGATCCTGTAATCTATGTGTTTTTAGATGTTCAACAATCCTTTCCTTTAACATGGTTAAAGGTAGGGTGGTAGCTTCCCAGAAAATCTCTTAAACACCAGGTTGGAAAGGTGAAGAGTGCGTCTAGGTTCCAGCGACAGCCAGTTTAGCTCTTTTAACGTGTCATAATGGTGGGTCATGTAGTTACATTGTAGCACAAAGCGACAAAATGAGTTCTACAATGTGGTAAGCTTCTGAAGGTGTGTTTGCGGGGCAGCTGCATACACTACATCTCCGTATTCAATTATATGACTGGATAGGTTTTCTTAATCAGGTGCATTTTAACCAAGCCAAGCTTTGACAGCATGTGAGAAGGACATCACAATGCAGGTCCTTTGAGACTCAACTAAAACAGCATCATAAAAAAGCTCTTCTTGCCTAAAAGCAACAGATAAAAGACATAAAAAGTACTTAAATGCACTATGCATATGTAAGTAACGCCTAAGAGATGCCGTTTTTATATACAGTTTATGCACATGACTGTTGCAATCCATACTTTAACAAATCTTATTCAATATCACTTCATCTAGTTCATTGACAAAGAAAGTGTGGTGCGAGAACAGACTACTACTAACAAAATTGTGGCAAAAGTAAAATTTCAGAGAAACAAAGAGTAGCCAATGTCACATATAGTTGAGTTATGATCCCTAGAGCGATTTCGGCAGCAGAATCCGGTACAGAAAATGGACGTTTCCATTCCAAAAGTGACAAATGAATTGGAAATATTCAATGGAAAAAAGAAATGTTGTATAACTTGAAGGAGAGCTATAATTAACTAGGGAACAACTGACACACAGTAGAGTAATATTTATAGTTCACTTTTTCTTTGAAGTAAGGCTCCAGTCTCTTGGAAGAAATCCCATCGCCATGAATGCACAGCGACCACCAGTGGCTCCAGTTCTTTTACATTGTCAAAAATACACACTGCTAGCATATCATTCTCATTAAAATCAAGCATAAACATATGATTTTTTTTAACAACTATATAGAACATGCTGAGTACACATAAAAATCAGTCCCACGCTCTCTTCTGAACCTATCCAGCAGTGTATATTGTCAATATCCAGCTCCACTTCATGCATAAAACATACCAAATAATAGTTATCTGAGCTACAACTTCCATATATTCAAAACAAAAACAGAGGTTTTTAGTTCACTGGCCATTAAGGTGTCAAACCCAACTGCTATGTAATGGCAAACTTTCAAGGTGGGCCCTAACACAGCCTTCTACTTTTTTCACCTCAGAGACAAAATGGTTGTTTTATATTCATACCCTCATCAAAATGGTTCCCCTATGAGGTAACAAAAAAAAAAACGTGGTGAGGACAGCAGCAAAGATGACCAGGCTGCACTATACAGAAAATAGTTAATATCAAAGAGTGTATTAATTGTGGATGTTCCAATGTTGCAACTGAAGATTCTCACTCCCACTCAGAAACTCATTTGTCCAAAATGATATTCTCTGGAAATGAAACAGTGAATAAACGCCAGAATGGATAAAACGCAAACAACTTTATTACTTCTCTGTTAAACTGACAAATTACAGATCATCTGCTCAAAGTGTTTGTCCAAAAAGAAAAACCCAGACTTTTCCCAGGAGATTTTGCTATAGCGCTGAGACTTGACCTATTCTGTCCAGTGAGATTGTTGTACCACAAAAACAAGGTATGATTGAAAGAATTTTGTGATTTAGCAAGATCTCATGAATCAGGAAATGGGGATTAAAAATACAATTTAAATATTTATACTTATTTAATGGCTTCCTTTGTAATTCTGTTTGCTTGATTCCTTGAATTATCCATTCCAAAACCTAATTTGACAGAAGCTCGGTTAGCTTTAATCTGACTATAAAGCCTCCAATAGTCAGGGATATTCTGGGTTAACAGTAAGTGTGCATTCTGTTAACACATAGGCACATTGGGGAAGGGTTCTGAACCCTGGAGACTCCAACGTGACCTGCTTATAAGATCGAAAATGCGTTAACGAAAGAGGAGCAGCCTTACAAAGCAATGATGTACACCACCCCCACCCTCAAGGCACAGGAGATTTCCCTCTGTGAATCTAGCGCTTTAATCTCTGGAAGTCTTTGACAACCTGTCTGCTCATCTCCCTTCTAGACACTTGCTAATGGTGCATTAACCTTGGCGGGTGCCTACAAATTATTGCTACAGTAATCCTGACAGGCTCTGTGAAACCAAAGGAATGAAGCTTAAAGAATTCAGAAGCGTTGCTTCCTTGAGGGAAGAAGTACTAGCCCTCGCTAAAGAGCAATGTCAAATGTCGAATAGAGCCATTTTTAACCTAAACTGTAGAGGTTTAAGATAAAGAGCAACAGGATTAATACTACGGGATGTATACTGGGTCAAAGAGAAACATTGGTAGTGTCTATGATACCGGAACAATGGCAAACATACAAATTTGAAGAGGTTAAAGCAGCAGGTATATACAGAGGTGTGCCCTACTAACCAAATATAGTTTAGGTGATGTACTTAAGCCATACCTACTGTATAGGTCACGGCTGTCAGATGCATGGCCCGCAGAACTGATGAATCCATCTTGCAGCAAAAATGCGGCCTGAATAGAACCACACGAGATGGGAAATAAGCGGGAACTTATATATACCCTCATCATTTTCTTCCTAAATCAGGTGTTTTTAAATATGGGTGAAGAGTTCTGAAATTGGCTTGGAAAACAAAATTATATATATACTGTAAATATAACACTCAGTGGCGACTCTAGGAACAATATTTAGTGGGGGGCACATAGGATACCACAGTCAAAACTGGGGGGGCACTAATAATTTTCACCACTAAATCATACCACTGATTAAAACTAAGGGCCCGATCAACTGGTGTGAGCTAAAACGCCATCAGTAAAGTAAAAATTTAGCGCAAGTTGCTAAAACGTAGTGCCTGACGACCTACTAACAGATCACCTTGTCCGCGGTAGTGCATGAACAAGGTAGTTTAGCGCACGTTAGGGAAACTAATGCGGTTGTGTACAGGATAGAACTGTTTTTTTCTAGTGCAGAGTGCCGGGCCATACTTATCCCCTGCTCTCACAAGCTTGAATATGAACACATCCGGTGAATAACCTCCCACCCCTGCATTATTAAAATCCTCCACGGTGGTTGTATCATCCATGTTTTGATGCACACATATATTAATTAAGGCTGATGGGCATTGATAAATGCCACCCAACAGCATGTAGAATCATTACACTGCATTTAATGGATCCAAAAAGGAAGGCCAGGTGAGCGACACAAATTTCCCTGCTGCAGCATATAAATAATACATGTTTCAGGGCAAGACTTATTTATGTCTCCCTTTAAACATGGTCCACACAGTCACCCTAATAATCAACCGCTTACATACTATGAATAGCCCCCAGCATAAAATGTTTAAAATTAGGCAATATATTAGAATTAGGATATATGTGGATAAAGAATACATTTATAATAGAGCCTACTGCAACACCAACGACATTGCGGATTAGATCCATTACTATGGTGTATGGGGCCAAGAGAACACCTGTACTGAATTCCTTTCAATTGCCTGTTAACCACTTCGATGCTGAGGACGCGCTCAGCGCGTCCTCAGCATTCCGCTGGTATGCGGAGGACGCGCTGAGCGCGTCCTCCCATTGGGGTCAGCGTTCGGCCGGGTTCCGGCCGATCGCTGGCCCCTCCGGTGCGGGCTGACATCCTGGATGTCAGCCCGGCATCCGGAACAGCAGCCGCCGGAATTTGGTGTCATCGCGGCAGCGCGATGACACCAAATTCAGGCGCCCCCCCCCGCATGTGAGGAGGAGGCGCCTGAAAGGGAGGGGGGAGGTCCTTCGGACCTCTCTCCCTCCCGATCGGCGGCTCTGCGGTGGTTAACCCAGGCATCATTTGGAAGGGCACAGCCTGCCCTTCCAAATGATGCCTGGCATTAACCCCTGGGGAGCTGGATCGCGAATCGGCGCTGAAAAGCGCCGGTTTGCGATCCTTTCCCGGAGCTGGCCGACATCTTGGATGTCGGCCAAGCCTCCGGGAACTCCCCCTGAGGACTGGCGTCATCGTGCGTAGCACGATGACGCCAGTCCTGGACTTAACCCTTAACTGCCACAAACTGTGGAGATAGGGAGTTCCAATGAACTCCCTATCTCCCGATCCGTGGCAGCTAGGGGTTAAATTTTGGTATGGTTGGATCGGCCAGAGCATGGCCGTTCCAACGATACCAAACATGAAAGTAAAACATTTTGTAAAAAAAAAAAAAAAATGAAAAATAAAAATTAAAAAAAATTAAAAAAAAATATAAAAAAAAATAAACACTTTTTTTTTCTTTTTTTTGGTTTGTTAATGCAGCAATATTGTTCCCATTTCAATTATAATGTGAACAATGATGCTGCACTAACGATTTTTGTATGCGGTGCGTTTGTTAAAAATAGTGTAATTTTCCCCCAAAAAAAATGTAACGAGACCCCATCTCTAATTTTTTTAACAAGCGCACCCCATACAAAATATAACCGCAATTGCTCGCATGTTAAAATGTGAAAAAAAACACTTTACACATTGTAAATTATTGAAAATACATATTTTATTGCATTTTTTGTTATAATATACAGACATGACATAACGTATACATATAATAATGACATATTATGAATCTACCGAGTCTGACGGAAAGAACGATATATAATATGTCTGGGTAATATACTAAAATAAGCCTTCAAAACACGTTTAAACATGATGAGCAAAACCGGTAAAAATGACCACAGCACAGGGGCGGGAAAAGCCTCAGCAGCGAAAGGGTTAATTTCCTGTTAATTTAGGGCGAGGACCTGTTTTTTCTGTTTTTTTGGAGTTAGCACCAGGGTTGAGCAGTAGGTAAAATGTTGCAATTAGTGCCCCTCAAAAAATTATCGCTGGCACAAAGTGATCTGTTAGCTGTAAAAGCGCTAGAGATCTCTTGCGCTCCCCATGTTAAGTAAAGGACGCGGAAAGTACAGTAAGCTCGCAGTACAAATCGCTAATAGCAACACGCTAAGTGATTTTTCCTGTTTGTAGCGAGAGGCAAAAGATCTGTTGGTCAGGCGCTAGACTCAATTAACCTGGCGCTAACGCAAAACCATGCCGACGCTAGGTTAGCTCACACCAGGTAATAGTGCCCTAAATAAGTATATATATAAATAAGATTCCAAAACCCCAGAGTAATGTGATGCAATGATGCCTTTTTGTTGTACCTGATACTTCAATTTAATATTTTATTTGCTGCAATTCGGCAGTTTTGCCATAAACCCAGGGAAATACAATAAAATTAATAAACAATGTGGCATTTAGCCTACCCCTTAACCCCTAATATGCAATTGATCAAGGGAAAACATGAAATGAATACACTGTGAGGCATGTAGCCTAACCATTAACCCTTAAAATGCCATTAATCAAGGAAAAAATAAAATGTATACTGTGAGGGATAAAGCCTACCCATTAACCCTTAATATACAACTAAAACCAAGGCAAAAACTAACGTTATACACAATGTAATGTATAGTCTAAACATTAACCACTTTACTGCTGAGCCATTTCAACCCTGTGAAAATGTTTACGTTTAAGTGCATGTTTATATTTAATGCTTTATGACTTTTACTTTACACTGAATATGGTCATGTTGGGTATCATTGGATAGGCCAGAACCTGCCCCCCTGTAGAGACGCCTATGATAACACTTCAAGGATGATGGTTGCACTCCAAGGGCTAAATTACAATCCTCACGCAAACGTTTGCGCTGGCGCAAAAAAAACCATTAACGCGAGGGGTAAAACCATTTGCGTGAATGCCGTATTACATAGTGAGCGCAACTACTGCGTGCAATCATCTACCGCGGGTGAACCTGCGCGAACTCTGCGCAAGCTTACTGTACTGCGTGCACAGGGGCGGACTGACCCATCGGGCACTCGGGCACTGCCCGAGGGCCCCCGGGTCAGTAGGGGCCCGGATTGGGGCGACACACTGGGCCCCTGCCGGTTTCCCTCTGCCTCTGATCATAAAAATGAACAGGCAGCCAGCGGCGCACTGTAAAAATGCTGCAGTGGCGTCTGCGCCGCCCCCTCACGTGACGTGTCACATGAGGGGCGGCGCCAGTGCAACGTGCCTGCTCCAGTGTTAGACTGGGATGCAGGCACGCTGCAGGCACCACCACGGCGTTTTCAGACTGCACCGCTGGCTGCCTGTTAATTTCTACGATCAGAGGGAAACCGGCGGGGGCTCACTGTGTCGCCCCAAACTGGGCCCCTACTGACCCGCGTCCCGAAAAAGCCGGTGAGCAACGGCGGGGGCAGGGCAATATGTATCCATGTTTGAGCTGCTGGGGGCAATTAATATCCATGTTTGAGCTACTGGGGGCAATTAATATTCATGTTTGAGCTGCTGGGGGCAATTAATATCCATGTTTGAGCTGCTAGGGGCAATTCATAACCATGTTTGAGCTGCTGGGGGCAGTATATACCCATGTTTGAGCTGCTGGGGGCAGTATATATCCACGTGTGAGCTGCTGGGGGCAATATATACCCATGTGTTGCGTTGTAGGGGATGTTTTTTCTGGGTGCGGAACAAGGGGGCCCCATGACCTCCTATTGCCCGGGGGGCCCATTAGTTGTCAGTCCGCCCCTGTGCGCGCATCATATACTTAACATTGTGAGCGCAAATGCGAATGTGCGCTGGAACGAGGATGGTAGTACAATCTATTTCGTGGTAATTACTGCATAGCCTTTGCGCATAATTTTAGCAACTGCAAAAAGCTGGTGTTAATGGCAAATCTGAACAACCTGGCTAACCCAAATACACCAGCCCATAAAAAATAATGCAGCAAAGTATAGTTGCCCATTCAACTCATACCAAACAATAAAATGGAGAAGTTGTGTGTGCATGTATTATTGCTGCAGCATATATGTTCAGATTGACTGTGGCAGGCGCAATTTCTTAACGTGAGATAATTGTGGTTCTTAGTTCTGATTGGCGGAATCGCAACAAAAAAACAGTGCGCACACTGATTTTTGCGCGCGACGGTACTTTGCGAGCATTTGGGCGCGTCCTGTTGCGCGCGTTATTGATCGGCAAATGAAAAGACGCGCGAGGATTGTAATACCAGCGTTGATTTGCGCGCGTAAAACTTTAACGCTTGGCGCAAAGATTTTCGCTTTGCACGAGGATTTTTGCGTGATGAATGTAATATAGCCCCAAGTCTTTTAAAACGTTTTATTAATCCATAAGGTCAACGTTTCAAACCCAGCTCAAGGTTTTCTTCAGGTCATATATTTGATACAAAAAACACAATGCAAATAAATACAGTGTTTCAAACACACTTACCCCTCCATCAACTCGGCAGGAGGTGTAAGTGTGTTTGAAACCTTCTCCCTCTCTCACTTTTTCCCCCTCTCATTTTCTATTTATTTCTCTCTCTCTCACTCATTCCCCCTCCCAAATGTTCTCTCTCTATCCCACTCACTCTCACATTCTCCCTCTTTCCCTCACTCCCCCTCTTTTCTCTCTGTCCCACTCACTCTCACATTCTCTTTCTCACTTTCTCTCATTCTTTTGTGCGGTACGATTTAATTATTTCAATGTAGCACATATGTAAAAGTTTTACAGAATTGTTGTTATTGCTTATCACAGAGCACCCTGTACCCCAACTGGGTAACTCCATCAAAACCGTACTCCCTCAGCCCGCGACAGCATCCAGGAACTCCACCAACCAGGAACAGCAGAATAACAGTCATAGAAAGGAGTTGATTATAGCCGATTACCCTGAGCACAAGAAAGAACCAGTATCGAGGTAAAATGGGAACCGACTTTCATGGGCAAACTTACACATATTAATACAGAACAAACTAATTAACATACAATGGAACAACAAAATGCGCACAGTTCCCCATTAGGTTCTACATTTCCCAGGACAAAGTAATATAAAATGGCCTTTGCACAGGACTGGTCTGGTCTATATTAAAATTTTCATTATTTATTTTTGGTTACCCCCAAAACCAAAAATTAAATATTGGCCTCAGTTTGGAGAGGGGGGCTCTATATTTCTGTGTCTACAGACATTTAAGATGTAAATCCAGGCCAGTATTAATACGGGGAATGTGTACAGCATAGGGTTCCCACCTGTCCGGCTTTGACCTGTACTGTCCGGTTTTGGGGTCATGTGTCCGGGTTTGACACCCTCTGCCACCCGGACACATGAATCCGAGCCGGTACCGGCACCTCCACCCCATACTTACATTTATACGAGCCCCGTCGCCGCAATCCTCTCTTCCTCTATTCGGCTTAGATGCAGCAGGGCTGCACCGCCCACTGTCAGTGACGCCCGACGAGGGTGAGAGAGAGATGCGTGCGTGCTGCCCATGCTTCAGTGGAACGGGTACCGTCTTCGAATCTTGCCAGTGCTGCCTGTCCTCCTGGTGACTGTCCTGTCCACCACCGAATCCGAGACCAGCAACAGAAACTGTGTGTGTGAGTGAGCGCAGCGCAGCGCAGCGCAGCGCAGCTGTAGCATCAGCCATAATACCAGTCTGCCATGTGTGCTACCTATGTGCCAGCCATAATACCAGTCTGCCATGTGTAATACCTATGTGCCAGCCACAGGGGCGGACTGACAACTAATGGGGCCCCCGGGCAATTGGAGATCATGGGGCCCCCCGTGTGCCGCACCCACACAAAACCCCAACCATACAACGCAACATCCACATGTACATTATTGTACTAAAGAATTTATTTCTTAACTCATTAAAATAATCTTTTGAAAATTGTGTAAAAAAAAAACAACATTTGGACCCAGACTCAAATTGGGGAATCCACTGTGTCCCCCCAGTCTTCCAGATGGCAAGTGCTCTGCTGCAGCAGCCACCACCCACTCATTGCAGCTAAGCCTGCACCATGGCACAGAAAGTCCCTGTGGCAAACGAGGGAAACTGCCAATCACTTTGAAAGATACTGTACATTACTGACACACTGCACATTTACAGAGCTCCACAGCAATAAACCTCACAGTAATGTGCAGTGTGTATGAACGTATCACAGAGCTCCACAGAAATAAACCTCACAGTAATGTGCAGTGTGTATGAGCGTGTAGCGCTCACTCCCGGAGGAGCCGCTGAATGAACCACGGGTTAGTCTCACCCACTAGGCAATAAATATACACCAGCACTGTTGTGGATTTTATAGATTATATACTTTACTGATCCCAATAAAGTGGCATATATAATGTAAATACGGTATATGAACGACAGGATTTCGTAATGCGGGAAAAATACGAGGTGGCAAAAGAAAAGGATTAACCCCCTCAGTTCTGGAGTGTAAGTCCCGTGAATGTAATGTCTCAAAAAGGTGTACGTGTATTGATTTGTGTACCCGGGTACCGTATTCAACTGGCCAGTGAATGGAATAAGCAAATCTTCGACTAGTCACGTTGGGGCCCTGTAGATTTGAACAATAATGCAGCGTGCTTGGTTATACTCGGACTTGCGGCCTGTAAGGCCTCTCACCCATCTGTTAGACAATCTGTCCCACTGCCCGATCAAGGATATCTCTCCGCTTGTCCTCCGGAACTATGTGCCACCGGGTCCCCTCTCTTGCTTGTCCGATCTCCAACACAAGAAACTATGGCCTACCGCCTGCACTCCCCATGGATCATCGCGGTCTCCTTACAGGGGGTCCAACTGGAACTGAAGTTCTGCACAAACCTCTCAGCGATAAATGGGTATGCCTCTGCAAGTTAATGTCCCGATCTCCAGCGCCCTCGAGGCAGCGTCTGCACTCCGGCCTGATCTCGATCCCTGGCAGACTCACTTGCGTCTTCTGTCTTTCACCGCTCCGCTCACTCTGGCGCTCCTCCGCACAAGGCTGCTTACGTCCTTCCCCTCTGTCCCACCCACTTTCTGTATCCGCCGCAAAGCCTGATGGATATTGTAATTCGTTTAGGTCCCGCATAGTCCATATGGCTTTTGTCTCTCTCTGGTGGCCAAAAATGAGCAATTGCAGCAACACAGTTTTAAACAGCGCTACACTCTCCCCCTCCTAGAACTCTTGGGTCTCTCCAAGGAGGTGTAACATTTACATGACATTTCAGCATTTACATTAGGCAATATATACAGGTTCAGCAGCAAACATACAATGGGTCAGTTATACGTCCTCAAGTTGACTCATGCTCCTGACTACCTCAGCTAACATAGCAGACACTTCGGGCAACCTTCGCACTGTGGTGACAGCCTCTTCAGTGCTATGTCCTGGTGAGTCGTAAGTGAGTCTCTGAGGGGGTCGGATAGAACGTTTTGACTCTGGCTCAATCATCTCCTCTTCAGGTGGAAGTGCCACGGGTAAGGGCTCAATTCTTTCGTCCACAACTGGAGCAGACACCTCTTCGGAATATGACCCTTCCAGTGAAGGCATAGAACTATAATCTATGGACACATCTTCCGGTACTACAGGAACCTCCAAACTCTCAGAAACTTCCAATTGGAATTCAGGAGCCTCAGGCCTCAGGTTACTTTCCCACCGTTCGGAAACTGGGATGAACTCTTCAGGCTCAGGTGAGCGCACCCAGTCCAGACAAAAACTTTCCTCACTGTTTCCTTCACTTTCTCCAACAACCCGTGTCTGTTGAGACCGAGTAACAGGAATCGAGCATGGAACAGGCGGTTTCGGCAAAGAAAGTTCGTCTCCAACTGGTATTCTTACAGCTTCTCTTAGAGGTAACAGATGATTTCGGTGCCAGTTTTTCAGAGGCCCGGCCTTTCCATCAGGTCGGATTTGGTAAACTGACAGACCCGGCAGTTGCTTGCAGACAATGTAGACTTGAGAACTCCATCTATCCGCCAGTTTATGCCTTGCAGAAACACCCAAGTTCTTAAGCAACACTCTATCACCCGGCTGTAGATCCTGTATACGAACTCTCAAGTCATAGTTTCACTTGTTCCTCTGTTCTCTGCTTCCTGAAGTCAAACGGGCCTGTTCAAACGCAGAGGCCAAATTCTTCCGAAGTCTATCCACATAATTTCTATGAGAGGCCACAGACGTCTGATCTAGAGATAGCCCAAACGCCAAATCAACCGGCAGTCGAGCTTCTCTTCCGAACATGAGACGGTAAGGTGAGTATCCAGTAACGTCACTCTCCGTACTGTTGTACACATGCACCAGCGTAGCTATGTGACGACTACAGCTCTGCTTCTCTCTGTTTGACAGTGTCCCCAACATATTTAACAGTGTGCGATTAAACCTTTCTGGTTGAGCATCACCTTGAGGGTGATATGGTGTAGTTCGGGTCTTCTGAATTCCTAACAGTTCCAGCAATTGCCCAACAAGCCGGCTCTCAAAGTCTCTGCCCTGATCCGAGTGGATTCTCCTTGGTAGGCCATAGTGAACAAAAAACTTTTCCAGCAAAACCTTCGCCACCGTAGGAGCTCGTTGATCTTTGGTAGAGAACGCCTGGGCATAACGCGTGAAATGATCAGTCACTACTAGAATATTTCCCTGCCCACTAGCATCCGGCGCTAAGCACAGGAAATCAATGCACACCAAATCCATAGGCCCTTGACTTTGCAGATGGCTCATTGGAGCAGTTCGAGTATTCTTTCTCTGAATACACCTCAGACACGAATGGCAGTAACTTTCAACTTCAGATCTCATACAGGGCCAATAAAATCTGTCTCTCACCAGCTTAAAAGTTCTCTCGGCACCCAAATGTCCATGGTCATCATGCAAGGATCTCAGCACACCCTCTCTGTGTTTTGTGGGGAGGAACAGCTGTTGTGTCTCTTCGGCATTGTTCGAGGGGCCCCTTCGGTAAACCACCCCATCCAACATCTTCAACCGTTCCCATTCTTTATATAATAGTCGAGCTCCTTCTGGGGAATTTGTAAGTAGAATTTCTCTTTGGTTCATGTTTAGGGCCTTCACGGTTAATGAAATCAGAGGATCCCTAGCCTGATCGGCTTTCAGGTCCTGTTTCGAAAAAGTAGGCAAACTTTTATCCTTCAGCTGTGTCGGATTACAGTAAAACTCTGGGACAGCCACAGCCATAACTCCTATAGCTTCTGCTTCAGCTACTCCCTTGACATGGCGCTCTACTCCTTGACACAAGGCTTGCACCCCATCTGGAGTCAACTGAGTCCATTCTGTAGTGTAGGGCCTTCTCGACAAAGCATCTGCATCTCGATTATTCACTCCAGGGCGATACTTCAGGCTGAACCGAAACCCTGACAGATCGGCCAACCACCAATGTCCCGTTGCATCCAGCTTCGCAGTAGTAAGGACGTATGTAAGAGGATTGTTGTCAGTCTTAATCTTTCAGTTTGTCTACTACCGCCCACTTCAAGGCTAGGAACTCCAACTTGTGGTAGGATTGTTCTTTTCTGAAGGCGTAAGGCTTCGGCTCACATACGCTACAGGCCTCAACAATCCACCATATTCCTGGTAAAGGACTCCCCCTAGGCCTTCTCTGCTGGCATCCACATGCAATTCGTACGGCTTATGAGGGTCAGCGTAAGCCAGGACAGGAGCTCGAGCTAGACTCTCCTTCAACTTCATGAAGGCACTTTCACATTGATCAGTCCATTCTTCTTGAATGGATTCTCGGGTCTTCCTTTGCCCTTTAGCCGACGAACCTCGATCAGAGGCCTTGGAGCCTTCTTCCACATCTTCCTTCTGTAGGAGCTTATTCAAGGGTTGAGCTATCTTGGCAAATCCTCCTACGAATCTTCGGTAATACGAGCAGAACCCCAGGAAAGATCTAAGTTCAGTAACATTTCGGGGTCTAGGCCAGGAAGCTATGGCTTCCAACTTCCGAGGATCCGTTGAAACACCTTCAGCTGAAACAACATGTCCCAGGTACGTAACAGTAGGTAGGCAAAATTGACACTTCTCCAGAGACAGTTTCAACCCTTCTTCATGGAGCCGCTTCAAGACCTTTTCCAACCGCTGCTCATGTTCTTCCAGAGTCTTCCTGAACACAATAATATCATCAAGATACACCAACACTTCGATCAGGTTCATGTCCCCGACTGTCTTCTCCATTAACCGTTGGAACGTGGCGGGAGCCCCGGTAAGGCCTTGAGGCATTCTGTTGAACTCGAAGAACCCCAGTGGGCAGATGAACGCAGTCTTCTCTTTGTCCTCAGGATGCATTGGTATCTGATGATACCCACTTTAGTACACTAAACCATTTTGCTCCAGACAAACACTGTAAGGAATCTTCTATCCGAGGAGTGGCATATTGATCCGGAATGGTTCTCTGATTTAGCGTGCGATAGTCTATACATAGACGGATAGAACCATTTTTCTTTCGAACCATCACTATTGGAGGAGCGTACGGACTCCTGGACTCTTGAGTCACCTTAGTCCTCTGTAGTTCATTTAGCTGTTCTCGTAGATCATCCAAGTCTCCCAGCAGAACTCGTCGTGACCTTTCACGAAACGGCTTATCTTCTTGTAGTCGGATGCGATGTTCCGTACTCTTAGCTAAACCCACGTCGAACTCATCCTTCGAGAATAAGTCCTTTCATTTCAGGATCTGGGACTGAAGTCGTTTCTTCCATTCAGGCGAGATGGGAGCACCTTTAGGATAGAACCTTTCAGCTGGAATCTCTTTATTCACTGTCCCTCCTAAATCGGTAGGGGAGAGAGGTGTAGCGGACGCTACTTGCCCGATGGGCATTCGGGCTTTCAGGATCACTGGAGAATCGGACACATTGCACACACTAACCGAAACTCTTCCTCGTGTCCGTTTCAAAGCTCTTGTGGAGATTATCTCAGGGATTACTTCTACTCCAGCTTCATTCCCATGACTGAGATCAGTTTCCAGTACCACATAGGGACCCGGTTGTGATCCGTTCAACTTGACTGATTCAATGAATATAATCATAGATAAAAATGGATAAAATGTTAGTTTTTTAATATTTTTTGAGAATTCTTTACTGACAATGACTGGCTGAAGTCTGGAACCCATGGACAATACCATAGACTTGGTTTCCTCCTTTCTGATGCTTTGCCAGGCTAACTGCAGCTGTCTTCAGTTGTTCTTTGTTTGTGGCTTTCTGCCTTTAATTTTGCCATCAGCAAGTGAAATGCATGCTCAATTGGGTTGAGATCAAGTGATTGACTCAACCATTGCAGAATACTCTACTTCTTTTCCTTCAAAAGCTCAAAAACTCCTGGGTTGCTTTTGCAGTGTGTTTTGGATCATTGTCCATCTGTACTGTGAAGCGCTGTCCAATCAACTTTGCTGCATTTGGCTGAATCTGGGCTGACAGTATATCTCAAAACACTGCTGAATTCATCCGGCTGCTTCTGTCTACTTTCGCATCATCAATAAACATCAATGACCCAGTGCCACTGGAAACCATGCATGCCCATGCCATCACACTGCCTCCACCATGTTTTACAGATGATGTTGGGTGCTTTATATCGTGAGCTGCTCCAAGCCATCTCCACACTTTTTTCTTCCTGTCATTCTGGTACAGATTAATCTTAGTTTCATCCGTCCAAAGAATGCTTTTCCAGAACTGGTCAGACTTTTTTAGATGTTTTTTTTTGGCAAAGTCTAATCTGGATTTTCTGTTCTTTAGGTTTATGAATGCTTTGCACTTGTGGTGAACCCTTTGTATTTGCTCTAGGGATGTGCGTTTCGGGTTTCGGAATTTCGGAATTTTCACGAAATTCCCCGATTCGTGTTTTCGGATGCGGCCGAATTTCCAAAAATTTTTAGATCCGAAAATGGCAGATCCGAAAAGTTTTCCGAGCCGAAACGAAATATTTTTGGAATTTTCGAATGGACTTGAAATGTGTCAAATCGAAATTTATTGCTTTGAAACAAGGAGAACAGACTTTCCGAAAAAACGAAAATTTCCGAACTTACGAAGAGTCGATACAAAAAACGAGCTAAGTGACACAAAAATACGAAAAACCGGTCGAAATTCCGAAAACATGTACAATTCCGAAAAACGAAAATTTCCGAAATCACGAAAAGTCGATACAAAAAACGAGCTAAGTGACACGAAAATACGAAAAATGGTCGATATTCCGAAAAAAAAGTACACGAAAAAACGAATTCGAGCCGAACCGAATCGAAACAGAAATCGGTCGAAACGAGCCGAATCAAAAAGTTTAAAAGTCCAAAAAATCAAACCGAATCGAACCGAAAAAAAAATCGGTGCACAAGCCTAATTTGCTCTCGTGAAGTCTTCTCTTGATTGTAAACTTTGACAATGATATGCCTACCACCTGGAGAGTGTCCTGTACCTGTCTGTATGTTGTGAATGGGGTTGTCTTTGCCATAGAGAGGATCCTGCGATCATCCAACTCTGTTGTCTTCCGTGGACGTCCAGGCCTTTTTATATTACTGAGCTCACCAATGTATTCTTTTTTTCCTCAGAATGTAGGAAACTGTTGATTTGGCCACTCCTAAAATTGCTGCTATCTCTCTGATGGATTTGTTTTGTTTTTAAAGCCTTCCAACGGCCTATTGGCCTAATTCCCATGGCCATCCACCATCACGATCCCTAAATCCTGTGACTCCTTCTCTCACAGGTAAGACATTATCACCCATTATCCACAGACACCCACATCTCAACTGATCCCCTGCATACTTTTGCTGGTAAGACATTATCACCCATTATCCACAGACACCCACATCTCAACTGATCCCCTGCATACTTTTGCTGGTAAGACATTATCACCCATTATCCACAGACACCCACATCTCAACTGATCCCCTGCATACTTTTGCTGGTAAGACTTATCACCCATTATCCACAGACACCCACATCTCAACTGATCCCCTGCATACTTTTGCTGGTAGGACCCCCATCACCCAGTATTCGCAGGCACCCACATTGTAACGTTACCTTGGTCTTTTTCTGTTTTTTTATTTATTTTTGTTTTCTCCACCATTTGCTTTGCTAATTAGCATGTGAATCTCCTGCCCTATTGACACAGCCCATCCAGCTTCAGGTGTTTACCTTTTAACTGCCTGAATGCAATCAGTCTGCCCTATATAACAGCTAAGACTGGCTTCATTGAGCCTTGGCTCCAGTGACCTCCCCAAGTGGCATCCTAAGTGGACGTTCAGAGTTGATTTCCTGGAGTTGCGGGACTGGAGGAAGGAACTGCAAGGCCCACTTTTTACTCCGGGTAAACACACGTCTATATCATGCTTTCTCTCACGCTTCTACTCTTTACTTCTACCTTTCTCCTTAAATGGAACTCCTGCCCCTCTACCACCGACCCCTACACTATCTGCATCTCTCCCTCCCTCCTCTCGTCCCACATGATGGCCTCGCATGAGCTCCTTTGTTTCCTCAGAACATGGTCTCCCTCTAACTCTCGTGCTGCCAATCACTCCCACTCCCACAAATCCCATTCCCACCTTCTCTTTCTCACCCTCCTGCTGTTACTCTATTCAGGTGACATATCCCCTAACCCTGGCCCACAACACATCCAATACTTCCCTCTCATCCTATCTCCATCGCACATAAATCACCTCCCTGCAAGCCCAGCAACCTCATTCCCATAATCCCTCAGCGCCTGTCCTCTTTCTCCTGCGCCCTCTGGAACGCTCGCTCTGTGTGCAACAAACTCACAGCAATCCATGACCTCTTCCTTTCAAACTCCTTCAACCTCCTAGCTTTAACTGAAACCTGGCTAACTCCCTCTGACACGGCCTCCGTTGCTGCTCTCTCACATGGCGGTCTACACTTGAGCCATACCCCCAGACCGGGTGAGAGAAATGGTGGCGGGGTCGGAATCCTGCTCTCTCCCACCTGCACCTACCAGCATCTCCCTCCACCATCCCTCTCCTTCTCCTCCTTCGAGACACACTGCATCCGCCTGTTCTCTCCTCTGGCTCTCAGGGTGGCAGTCATCTACCGCCCACCGGGACCAACCTCCCAGTTCTTTGACCACTTTGCTACCTGGCTTTCTCACTTCCTGTCTTCTAATCTTCCATGCCTAATTCTCGGGGACTTCAACATTCCCATTGACGATCCTTCCGCCCCTGCTGCCTCCAAACTTCTTTCACTCACGTCCTCCCTTGGACTCACACAATCCTCCCTCCTCCCTACCCACCGCGATGGTCACGCTATTGACCTTGTCTTTTCCAACCTCTGCTCCATTTCTGAGTTCAAATGTCGCCCTTTCCCCATCTCTGACCACCACCTTCTCTCTTTCAACCTATCTGGACTTCCTAAACACCCTGCTCCCCCACCCCGCACACACACTCGCAGAAATCTACATGCTGTGGACCCCCATCAATTCTCCAACCTACTTCACCACCTCCCTCATACCTCATCCTTCACCTGCCCTGATGCTGCCACTAATCACTACAACACTACGCTTATCTCTGCTCTAGACACTCTTGCTCCTCTTCGACTCTGTAAGGCCCCACGCCGCCAGCTTCAGCCCTGGCACACCCTCCAGACTCGCTACCTGCAAAGATGCTCCCGCACTGCAGAGCGTGCCTGGAGGAAATCCCGCTCTGAAGCTGATTTTGTTCACTTCAAGTTTATTCTCCGGTCATACACCTCTGCCCTCCACTTGGCCAAACAATCCTTCTTCTCATCTCTTATATCTACGCTGTCCTCCAACCCTAAACGGCTCTGGTCCACCTTCAACACCCTCCTCTACCCACCTGCACCTCCCCCAAAGCTGCCTTCAGCGCTCAAGACCTGGCAGACTACTTCCTCAGTAAAACTCTAACTATCAGAAGCAACATCCCAACACAAGATAGTTATCTGCCACCTCCACTCCCAGAGGTCCCCTCTGCCACCCTCTGCCGCTTCCTCCCAGCCACTGAGGAGGAAGTCAATTCCTTATTGTCCTCCTCACATCTCACCACGTGCCCGCTCGACCCCATTCCCTCACATCTAATTCCTCCCCTCTCCTCCTCCCTCACCCCTGCTCTCACACACATCTTCAACCTATCTCTCTCCACTGGCTCCTTTCCATCCGCCTTCAAACACGCGCTAGTTACCCCTTTACTAAAGAAACCATCCCTAGATCCCAACTCTCCATCCAACTACCGCCCTGTATCCCTGCTTCCCTTCACATCAAAGCTCTTAGAAAAACTAGTCTTCAACCGCCTCTCCCTCTTCCTGTCCTCCAATTCCCTACTTGACCCCCTGCAATCTGGCTTCCGTCCCCTACACTCAACTGAAACTGCCCTCACCAAAGTCACCAACGACCTCCTAACTGCTAAAAAACACGGCCACTATTCTATTCTCATCCTGCTTGACCTCTCGGCTGCTTTTGACACTGTTGACCACCCCCTCCTTCTACAGACCCTCAACTCTCTGGGTCTCGGTGACACTGCACTTGCTTGGGTTGACTCCTATTTATCCAACAGGTCCTTCTGTGTGTCCTTTGCTGGTAACTCCTCCTCCTCATTGCCTCTATCTGTTGGTGTACCTCAAGGCTCTGTCCTTGGTCCTCTGCTCTTTTCCATCTACACCTCCTCCCTGGGCAAAATCATCAACAGCTTTGGCTTTAATTACCACCTCTACGCTGATGACACTCAGATCTACCTCTCTACCCCTGATCTCTCTCCCCCTGTCCTTTCAAAAGTCAGTGACTGTTTATCTGGCATCTCCTCCTGGATGGCCTCCCACCACCTAAAGATCAACATGTCAAAGACTGAACTCCTACTTATTCCTCCCTCCAATGCCTCCCCACCTCCTGACTTCTCTATCACGGTGGAGGGTATCACCATCTCCCCATCAAACCAAGTTCGCTGTCTTGGAGTTACACTTGACTCTGCTCTTTCCTTCATCCCCCACATCAAGTCTCTTTCCTCCTCCTGCCGATACCAACTGCGTAATATTTCCAGAATTCGGCCATTTCTTACCGCTGTCACCACAAAACAACTCATACACGCCCTGGTAATCTCCCGACTCGACTATTGCAATAATCTCTTATCTGGCCTCCCTCTGTCCCGCCTCTCCCCCCTACAATCCATCCTGAACGCCTCCGCCAGGCTAATTCACCTCACCCGCCGCTCTGTCTCTGCCGCTCCCCTCTGCGAGTCCCTTCACTGGCTCCCCATCCACTGCAGAATTAAGTTCAAAATCCTTATCCTTACCTACAAAACCCTCACTAACTCAGCTCCCCACTACCTGTCCTCACTAATCACCAAATACACCCCAGCCCGCTCCCTAAGGTCAAACAGTGACCTGCGCCTAGCTTCTCCCCGCATCACCTCTTCCCATGATAGACTGCAGGATTTCTCACGCGCAGCCCCCACTCTCTGGAACGCTCTCCCTCGTACTGTCAGACTTTCCCCTAACTTCTCTTCCTTCAAACGCTCCCTTAAAACGTTCCTATTTAGGGAAGCCTACCACTCCACTGACGCAACCATCAATCACTCTCACCTTACAGTCCTCTCCTCCTGTTTCCAACCCCAACCCTCCCAGATTGTGAGTTCCTACGGGAATAGGGCCCTCATCTCCTCCTGTACTGTTTGTCAAATGTTGTTCAATGTATTGTAACCTGTAGTATATCATAGTGTTATTCTATCCACCACTAGAGGGCGCATGTTGTAGGTATTATCTGTGTTCCTGTTCATTGTAAATAAAGTTTCCTCATCACATGGTAGAGTTCTAAGGCAGCGTGCGGACGCTGTGCGCAGCTCCAGTAAGAAAGAATAAGAACCTTCCACAGCCTGTCTCTGCTTTCAAAGATATGGAGATATCACATTGGCGACGAGGGTAAACAGGTTGTACTGTGGAACGTGTATGTGCAGTTTCAAGGTCTGCAGAGCAGAAGAAAAAAAAATAAGAAACAGAAGAAACTACAAGGACGTGAATTGCTGAGACAGAATGGCTGCTCTTGTGGGAACAGTGAGCCCCTTTGACTGTGAGTTGCAATCGTGGGACGAATATATTGAAGTGTTGGACTATTTCTTTCAAGCTAATGAGATTACTGATGCCGGTAAGAGGAAAGCAGTGTTATTAAGCGGGGTCGGCGCGTCAACTTATAGTTTGCTGAGAAGTTTGCTGTGTCCTATGACGCCAGCAGAGAAAACATATCAGGAACTTGTCGTCGTGCTCAAAGCCCATTATAATCCAAAACCAAGTGAAATTGTGCAGAGATATAAATTTAATTCACGCACACGGCATACTGGCGAGAAGGTGGCTGATTATGTGGCGGAGTTGAAAAAGTTAGCACAGTATTGTGAATACGGGCCTACACTACCACAAATGCTGCGGGACAGGCTGGTGTGTGGAGTAAATGACGACAGGATGCAGAGACGGCTGTTGTCAGAAGTGGATTTAACCTTTGAAAAGGCTCTTACTATGTGTCTGGCGATGGAGTCGGCTGACAGAAATATAAAAGATCTCCAAGGCTTCTCTGGGATGAAGAATCACAGTCTCAAAGGTCTCATCAGGGACAATCGGTGGTGCATAATGTGGGTGCAGTGGATAAGAGGGGGTGGAAGACGGACTATGAGTGTTTCAGGTGCAAAGGGAATCATGCACCCCACGAATGCAAATTTATAAATGAACTGTGCCACCATTGTCAGAAACGTGGACACATCAAGCGGGCGTGCAAATCCAAGCACGTGATGCAGAGTCACAAAACCCCATTTCAAGGACTGAGGGGGGAGAGGAAAGGAAAGGAGAAGGCTGGGAGGTCGCATTTAGTGAAAGAAGAAGACGTTAGTGAGACAGAAGATGCAGGTGACATAAACACGATATACAGTGTCTCACATAAAATGCCTAAAGTGGCTCCTATTCTACAGAAGTTAAAGGTGAATGGCATGAACATCGAATTTGAGGTGGACACAGGTTGTGGCATTACAATTATTAGCAAAAAGCAATACTCTAAGCTATGGAAAAACACCGACATACCAGAGTGGGAACCATGCAACCTGACATTAAAAACATATACAGGTGAGAAGATGCTGGTGTTAGGTCAGGTTATAGGAACAGTGCAGAGTCAGATGGACAACAAGAAACTTACTATGGTAGTGGTTGAAGGGGCCGGGCCAAATTTATTGGGACGAAACTGGCTGAAAGACTTAAGAGTGTTGCCACAACTGGTGAATACAGTAACAGCCAGTCCAACGCTACATTTGGCTGACCTGCTAGATCGATATGCTGAGGTGTTCAAAGATGAGCTAGGTCAGCTGAAAGGCACCACGGCCAAAATTCATGTGAACTCAGAGGCCCAGCCACGATTCTATAAGCCACGACGGATACCTTTTGCTGTCAAACCTCTGGTGGAGGCAGAACTGCAGAGACTGGTAGATGAGAAAATTATAGAACCAGTACAATTTTCGGAATGGGCAGCTCCCATAGTACCGGTGAGGAAGCCGGATGGTTCAATCCGCATCTGTGGAGATTACAAACTCACAGTAAACCGAGCATCCAGTGTGGAACAATATCCTATTCCTAAAGTGGAAGACTTATTTGCTCAGTTGGCGGGCGGCAACAAATTCTCCAAACTGGATATGAGTCATGCGTATCAGCAGATCGTGCTGGATGAAAGCGCCAAAAAGTATGTGACTGTTAATACACACAAAGGACTGTATACTTATGGTAGATTGCCGTTTGGAGTGGCGTCGAGTCCAGCCATTTTCCAGCGCACTATGGAGGGCATCCTACAAAACATGCCGCACGTCACAGTCTACTTAGATGACATTTTAGTTACTGGGGTCAGCGAGGACGATCATTTAATGAACTGAAGGAGGTTCCACAAATGGCCTCGCCACGCATTCAAAGATGGGCTGTGACATTATGTGGATATGAGTACTCCATCGTGTACAAAGCAGGCAAGGATCATCAAAATGCTGATGGCTTGAGCCGGTTGCCAGTCGCGGAAACAGGGGTGGAGACGCCTGCGGAGGAAGAGAGAGTACTTCTATTGGAAGAAAAAGGCGTACCATTGGTTAAAGCCGACCAGGTGAGGAAATGGACAGATAAAATACCGTTTTAGCACGGTTAGAGAGTTCGTCCTCAGAGGATGGCCAAAAAGAGTGGAGAAATCAGTGTTTGGAGCTTATGTGAAAAGGAAGGAGGAACTTAGTGTGGAGGCAGGTTGTGTCTTGTGGGGTGCCCGTGTGGTCATTCCACCCCCAGGTCGCACAGACCTACTGAAGCACTTACACACGACTCACCCAGGAATAATCAGGATGAAGGGGCTGGCGCGGAGCTATATGTGGTGGCCGAAGATGGATGCCGATATAGAAGCAATGGTAAAAACTTGCACCATGTGCCAAGAAAATAGAAATTCTCCCCAGTGTGCACCTTTACATCTTGGGAAGTACCAAACCTTCCATGGAGAAGACTTCACATTGATTATGCGGGCCCGTGGATGGGCAAGATGTGTTTGATTTTGGTGGATGCTTACTCTAAATGGATAGAGGCGTACCCGTTAAGTAAATCCACCTCCGCAGTGACTATTCAATGCCTCAGACAGAGCTTTAGCCAGCATGGAATTCCCGAAATGGTGGTGTCGGACAATGGCACCAGTTTTACGAGTATGGAGTTTCAAGAATTCATGGCTCGAAATGGTATTAAGCACGTGACCACAGCGCCTTACCATGCAGCGTCCAATGGACTGGCCGAAAGGGCGGTGCAGACATTTAAAGGGCTGATAAAAAAAAGTTCAGGAGATTCCATTGAGGTCAAGATGGCCAGAGCGTTGTTTAGTTACAGGATAACTCCTCAGTCCACGACTGGAAAATCACCTGCAGAGCTCTTGTGTGGGAGGAAATTGCGTTCCACGTTGGATCTCATACATCCGGATTTTAAAGGCCAGGTGCAAGAAAAGCAGGTGAAGCAAAAACTTTATCATGATCAACATGCCAAGGAGAGACATCTGCGGGAAGGTGACAAAGTATACACTAGAAATTTTGGTGTGGGACCTTCCTGGATTCCGGGGACTGTTCAGAAGCAGACAGGTCCTGTATCATGCACTGTTGCACTTGGAAATGGCCAGATTGTGCGTCGTCACATAGATCAGGTGAGAAATAGACATGTTGCATATCCAGAGGATCTACAGAGTTTGGCGGAACCATTAACGCAAGATAGGGAGATTTTGGCTCCCTTTCCGGTGTTGTACTTGCAGAAGCCGGGGAAGAGGGACAGATGGAGGGGGAGCTTGTCACAGAGAAATCAAGAGACTGCTCATGTGGAGGGGGAGCAAGAATTACGGCGATCCACCAGAACAAAGAAAGCACCAACTTATCTACAGGATTATACTTAGCTTAGTAGTGAGTTCCCCAGCCACAGGACAAGAATGCGTCCTGGAACTCACTGGGACGGAGGTAGTCTACCCAAAGTCTCAAGTTTAGTGGGAGTTTTTCTGTGCCTAGGGTCATGTGGGTGGTATTTTTGAAACTAGTGTTATCAGAGGGAAGGGGATGTAGTATATCATAGTGTTATATCTATCCACCACTAGAGGGCGCATGTTGTAGGTATTATCTGTGTTCCTGTTCATTGTAAATAAAGTTTCCTCATCACATGGTAGAGTTCTAAGGCAGCGTGCGGACGCTGTGCGCAGCTCCAGTAAAGAAAGAATAAGAACCTTCCACAGCCTGTCTCTGCTTTCAAAGATATGGAGATATCACAGTAACCCTGTCTATACTGTGCTTATTGTACAGCGCTGCGGAATATGCTGGCGCTTTATAAATAAAGAATAATAATAAAATAATAATAATATTTAATTTGCATGGACAGCTCCTTTGGACGCATGATGTAGGTTCACAGCAAGAGATTCCAAATGCAAATACCACACTTAGAATCAACTCCAGACCTTTTACCTGCTTAATTGATGAAGAAATAATGAAGAAGTAGCCCACACCTGGCCATGAAACAGCTTTTGGTTCAATTGTACAATTTCATTTGGTCCCTTGAAAAAGGGGGGTGGCTACTAAAGAGCTGTAATTCCTAAACCCTTCCTCCAATTTGGATGTACATGCCCTCAAATTAAACCTGAGAGTATACACTTTCAGCCCATATCCATTATATAACTACAGCTTGAATATGTTTTGGCAAATACCTGAAAAAAATAAAATTGTGCCTGTGTCCAAATATATATGGACCTAACTGTATACGAGTGCCATCTCCCAGCATACTTATATGAACAGAAGACGATACAGGCACTCCAAATTGACTTCAGGGCAACTTTATTGGTGTTGCATCAAACAGAGAAGACATGGTTAGGTAGGTGTGTGTTTAGGTGTATGGAAGTGGTTAGGTGTGTGTGTAGGCGCCCCTATAGATATATACTAGGCTGTGTAGGCACCTGTATAGATATATAATTGGGGTTGTATGCACACATATAGATACAAAATAGGGAAGTGTAGGTATTTGTATAGGGGTGCATATCGAGGTTATGTATAAATATATAGGTGTGTGTCTGTGTTTTTGAATTGCAGCGGACAAAAGTTTGCTGCTCACTTTAAAATGCCTGGGCCTCTTTTTGTCCCAGTCAGGGCTTGATGCTGAGGGATGACTGTCTGTGGTTCCAGAGGTAACACATATTCCAGATCCCTCTGTAATACCTAAATACCTGTCATTATTATTATTATTATTATTATTTATTTATAAAGCGCCAGCATATTCCGCAGCGCTGTACAATAAGCACAGTACAGACAGGGTTACAATACATTGAACAACATTTGACAAACAGTACAGGAGGAGATGAGGGCCCTATTCCCGTAGGAACTCACAATCTAGGAGGGTTGGGGTTGGAAACAGGAGGAGAGGACTGTACGGTGAGAGTGATTGATGGTTGCGTCAGTGAGTTGGGTGGTAGGCTTCCCTAAATAGGAATGTTTTCAGGGAGCGTTTGAAGGAAGAGAAGTTAGGGGAAAGTCTGACAGCACGAGGGAGAGCGTTCCAGAGAGTGGGGCTGCGCGTGAGAAATCCTGCAGTCTATCATGGGAAGAGGTGATGCGGGGAGAAGCTAGGCGCAGGTCACTGTTTGACCTTAGGGAGCGGGCTGGGGTGTATTTGGTGATTAGTGAGGACAGGTAGTGGGGAGCTGAGTTAGTGAGGGTTTTGTAGGTAAGGATAAGGATTTTGAACTTAATTCTGCAGTGGATGGGGAGCCAGTGAAGGGACTCGCAGAGGGGAGCGGCAGAGACAGAGCGGCGGGTGAGGTGAATTAGCCTGGCGGAGGCGTTCAGGATGGATTGTAGGGGGAGAGGCGGGACAGAGGGAGGCCAGATAAGAGATTATTGCAATAGTCGAGTCGAGTCATGTTTCACATTCCTTGTGATATGCCTTTAAACATTGCATGTGTTTCATCTACCCCTGGGTTTCTCTCCTCCCCTCCTCATGGCTCAATTTCCTGTATAGATAGTGCCATCCCTTGTTTATTTTCCCAGTAAACGCATAGCAGCCTCATGTCTCATGGAGTGAATCACATTATGATCTTTTGACCTATCCGATGTATATTGTAGTGCAGACCTCAAAATTTCCACTCGCCAGCTCGCATTTTGCGAGTGGAAATTACATAAGTGCGAGTTGGAATGCAGACACAGGCAGCATATATCAATGTTGTGCTGCGTATTCCAGCAGCGGCCGTTTTTTTTTTCCTGGCACGCCCCTCTGATGACATCAGAGAGGGCGTGCCGAACGTCTGCCTCCCATGCCTGCACAGTCCACTGCCAGTGAACGGACTCTCAGAGCAGGCAGGCAAAGCACAGCACCCAGCTCTGCCTCCAAGTGTGAAAGACAACAGGCACCTGAGCTCATTCAGCAACAGCAGGGTTAAAGGAACACTCTATCAAAAAAATCACCCCCCCCCCCGTTTTTTTATCCTAACCTATCCCTATTCCCTTAATAAATAGTTATTTTTTGGTTTTTTTTGTGTAACTGTAATACTCACCCTAAAATCCTCTTGTTTCCAGCGCTGTTTTTTTTTTTTTTATACTCACCTCCCTCCTCTTCCGCTCCCGTCCTTCTTGAGTGTTCTTGCCTTCTGGTTTACGTGAGAAGCGCGCATGCGCGCCTCTCACGTAAACCAGCCAATCGGCAGGCTTCCTCCCGACTCCCTCTGAGGATTAGTGTTGCGCGCAAGAGGATGCGCGCAACACTAACCCTCAGAGGGAGCCGCCAGTTTCTGCGGTGAGTTGGAGACGTCATCGCGCTGAAAGCGCGATGACATCTCCTACTCGGCAAAAGTCGGCAGAAGCGGAAATATGATCCCGCTCTGCTGACTGACAGCTGGGAGGGCGGAGTAAAGTTCTCTGCCTCTCTCAGCTGTTTTCAGCATTTACAGCTGAACCGCTGAGCGGAGGGAGGGGGGACAGAGGGCAGGATACTCCGGGCATCATGACCACCTAAAATAGCTTAGGTGGTCATGTTGCTTAGAGTATCCCTTTAACTCTGTCTGCTGCGGGTCACTGAATGGCCGGAGCCACTGTCCAGAAGCCTCTGCACAGAAACTCATGAGGAAAGGGAGGGGGGAAGACGGCCCAGAGTCCCTGCACACGCACTGATGGGGGAAGAAGGGGGTAGACGAGCAGCAGATGGTGATGGTTTAATTGCAATTAAAGTAAGAGAAACCCATATTACCATTCTAACAAATGTCACATTCATTAAATAAAACCAATATCCCCCTGTCTTTTAAATGGGCTTTCCCACAACTCCTATCACTCTCATCTGCTCCTTTTATTCAGCTTCCATGTGTCCCTATTCAGTAAGGACTGTTTTTATTTTTTTATAATTTCCCAAAATATTTGTTTGTGGATCTATAAATCAGCTGAAAGTAATTAAGTCAGAGTTACTCAGGAAGTGCCAGAGTAGATTGTGAGCGCTGGAGCAGGGTCCCCTCTCCTCTTAGATTGTAAGCTCTGGGGCAGGGTCCCCTCTCCTCTTAGATTGTAAGCTCTGGAGCAGGGTCCCCTCTCCTCTTAGATTGTAAGCTCTGGGGCAGGGTCCCCTCTCCTCTTAGACTGTAAGCTCTGGAGCAGGGTCCCCTCTCCTCTTAGATTGTAAGCTCTGGGGCAGGGTCCCCTCTCCTCTTAGACTGTAAGCTCTGGAGCAGGGTCCCCTCTCCTCTTAGACTGTAAGCTCTGAAGCAGGGTCCCCTCTCCTCTTAGATTGTAAGCTCTGGAGCAGGGTCCCCTCTCCTCTTAGATTGTAAGCTCTGGGGCAGGGTCCCCTCTCCTCTTAGATTGTAAGCTCTGGAGCAGGGTCCCCTCTTAGATTGTAAGCTCTGGAGCAGGGTCCCCTCTCCTCTTAGATTGTAAGCTCTGGGGCAGGGTCCCCTCTCCTCTTACATTGTAAGCTCTGAGGCAGGGTCCCCTCTCCTCTTAGATTGTAAGCTCTGGGGCAGGGTCCCCTCTCCTCTTAGATTGTAAGCTTTGGGGCAGGGTCCTCTCTCCTCTTAGATTGTAAGCTCTGGGGCAGGGTCTCCTCTCCTCTTAGATTGTAAACTCTGGGGCATGGTCCCCTCTTAGATTGGAAACTCTGGAGCAGGGTCCCCTCTCCTCTTAGATTGTAAACTCTGGGGCAGGGTCCCCTCTTAGATTGTAAGCTCTGGAGCAGGGTCCCCTCTCCTCTTAGATTGTAAGCTTCTCCTGCCACTGTATGAACTTCCCTTTTGTTAAAACTATGAAATTTGCTGATGATGCAGTTGCAGCTTTCTAAATAACCTACACACTAACGAGTCTGTAAAGATATATACAGGGGTGTATATATATAGCCCTGAAACCCGCACACCCTGAATATATGGCGGAACCTCAAACACACCCTGACTGTTTTGGTTGGTGCAGTTTTGGGAGGCAGAATTTCTTCCTTGGATCCAGGCAGCACAGAGACGTGCTGGGTCAGGGAAGGCACCTACTCCCAGCATCTCTGTCACTGGCAGGGGGTGAAGAGGAGCGGAGATACAGCGGTCCACAGACTCTTGTGCCTCCTGCAATGAGTTGACATCTTCCCCCAGTCTGCACGGTGGCAGGGAGCAGCTGCCTTCCCTGGCCCAGCAATTCTGTCACTGGCAGGGGGTGTAGAGGAGCTTTGCTGCCTCCTCGCTCTGCTCACACTAGGGTCTGATGTCTGGGTATACATGTATCTGATAATTTAAAATTGTGTATTTAGGGGTTGAGTTAATGGCAGGGTAGGGGTTAGGTGGGGCAACTGGTGGCGAGTAACTCTTAAGGCCTGGCTAGTAGATTGGGACTTGAAATTTTGAGCCCTGTTGTAGTGGATCCCTACAGTTTATGGAATAAACTTCATCAGATTTTCAAGGTGTCGTCTGGATAGAATCACTGTCTGCAATTCAGCTAAGATTGAGAGTTATAGCTATCTCATCACAACAGTAAGTTACAGAGACCACATTCTCAATGCTTGGATGGAGAAACAGAACAGTAAAAAGATCGTAGAAAGATCAGTCAGATGTCCTTCATAGGATCCTTGCTAGCTCTGGATACACATTGAGATTTATATGGACACTGGAAATAGCAGCATACAGACAGTGCAGCCATTACCACACAAGCCTGTGTGTGCCTGCAAGCAAGTCCCAGCATAGCTATCATCAGTGTCAGTACATTACTGCTGTGAATGTTCAATACATCTGTGTCTTACAAACAGTTTGTAAAGTGCCTCTGTGCCTTACAACCAGTTTATTCCTCTGTATGCATTGCACATGGATTTGGCTGTGAAATCTTATCAGAAAGTAAAAGACAGCAAAACTGATACATTTTTCTGCTGCTGAAAGAACTACATCATTAACCCTCTCCTGTTCAGCAAAATGCTCCAGCAAAGCAATATGCAATCTGGGGAATCTAACACACAACCAGAATCAGAATTTTGGAACAGGAATTAAACCCTGAACCAAACAAAACAGAAAAACGATTAACGAAACCAGCAGAATCTTGAGGCTGAGAAAGAAGAGCTGCTGTTTAATATCAATGACTTGTGGTCTAATACTGTTAAATGCATATCTGCTGTCTCTCAACCATGTCATGATCCATTACAACTAGAGGGCACTATTATGCAATTGGATGTCGCTTATCAGAGGTATCGAAGACAGTGTGCTAAATATATTGATCTCTAAGAGCGGTACAACACTGAGGTGTTACTGGAGAGGAACTAAAAAGATTTAGGGCTAAATTACAATCTTCACGCAAACGTTTGCGCCGGCGCACATAATCATTAAAGCGTGGGGTAAAACCATTTGTGCCGAATCCCGTATTACATAGTCAGCGCAACAACCGTGTGCAATCGTCTACGCGGGTGAATCTGCGCAAACCCTTACTGTACTTCGCGCGTCCTATACTTAAAGGAACACTCTAATCAAAAATCCCCCCGTTTTTTTACATTAAACTATACCTATTCCCACAATAACTAGGTAGGGATTTTTTTATTTTTTTTTACTGTAATACTTACCCTAAAATCCACTTGTTTCCAACTTTTTTTTATTTTTTTTATACTCACCTCCCTCCTCTTTCCGCTCCCGTCCTTCTAAATCTTTCACTTGGCTAATGGTTTATGTGAGAAGCGCGCATGCGCGCCTTTCACGTAAGCCAGCCAATCAGCAGGCTTCCTCCCGGCTCCATCTTCTTTGATTAGTGTTGCGCGCAAGAGGATGCGCGCAACACTAATCCTCAGCCGCTCCCGCCAGCTACTGCGGCGAGTTGGAGACGTCATCACGCTGAAAGCACGATGACGTCTCCTACTCGGCAATAGTCGGCAGAAGCTTGAAATATGAATCCCATTCTGCTGACTGACAGCTGGGAGGGCGGAGTAAAGTCCTCCGTGTCTCTCAGCTGTTTTCAGCTGTTTCAGCCGATTGGGAGGGAGGGGGGACAGACAAGGGCATACTCAGGGCATCATGACCACCTAAAAAAGCTTAGGTGGTCATGTTGCCTAGAGTATCCCTTTAACATTGTGAGCGCAAATGCGAATGTGCACTGGTACAAGTATGTTATTACTATCTATTTCACGGTAATTATTGCATGGCCTTTGCGCACATAATTTTAGCAACTCCTAAAAGCTGGTGCTAATGGCAAATTTGAACAACCTGGCTAACCCCAAATATCCAAGCCCATAAAAAGGAATGCACCAAAGTACAGTGTACCATTCAAATCATACCAAACCAATACAATGGAGGAAGTTTATTTATTTATTTATTTATTTATAAATTTTACCAGGAATGATACATTGAGATTTCTCTCATTTTCAAGTATGTCCTGGGTACATATATTGCTGCAGCATATATGCTCGGATTGACAGTGGCAGATGCAATTTGCTAAAGTGAGACAGGTGTGGTTCTTAATCCTGATTGGCTGAATCTCGAAAAAAGACTGCTCGCGCAAAGACGGTACTGCATTTGGGCGTGTTCTGTTTGCGCGCACAATTGGTCATCGGATGAAAAAACGCGGATTTTAATTCCAGTGGTGATTTGCGCATGCAAATTTTAATGCTTGGCGCCAAGATTTTTGCTTTGCACAAGGAGTTTTGCGTTAAGAATGTAATGTGGCCCTTAATGAGCTCAATTTAGAATGGAAGCAGAAACCACACGCCAGAAAGCAGAGAAGGAAGCTGAAGCCACACGCCAGAAAGTAGAGAAGGAAGCTGAAGCCGCATGCCAGAAAGTGGAAATGGAAGTTTTGGGAAAAAAAATTGAAAATTGCCATGGCAAGGTTAAGGGTCTTAGAACAAGCTGCTAGTGAAAACGACAACAGTAGCAGACACTCAACTGTGTCTTATGCCTCAGATTCTTCACATACCTCTCCAGAACGTCAGTTTCCTGTCACAGCAGGTGAAGCACTCAACCAAGGTCTCTTCTCTGCACTTACCTCAAGACAATTTGCCTTTATATATTCCAGTACATCAGACTGCAGCATCTCAGCAAGCAGTGGACACTAGCAGGCACATAATAAGCTATCCACCTTACCTTGACACTAGCCAAGTACTTTCTAGCAAGCACACCACTCCACAGCTACAACCCAAGATGTCAATGAACTTTAAACCAGTTCCAGTGTTGAATGCCTTAGCACCAACATTTGTTCCCAAGCCACCTGCAGCCATACACCCAAAGTTTGAAAACACGGACATGTCATAGTTTGCTAAATACATGCTCTGCAGAGCGCTCACAAAGACAGGACTCACCAAGTTTGATGACAAGCCTGAAAATTACAGAGGCTAGAAATCCACCATTAAAGCCACAATGAGTGACCTAGACATCACTGCTACAGAAGAACTAGATCTGCTCATAAGATGGCTAGGTCCCCAGTCTACTGAACGCGTCAAGAGGCTCAAAGCGGTTCATACTGACAACCCTGCTGCAGGCCGTAATGCGGCTTGGGGCAAATTTGAATGTACCTTTGGCAGCCCGGAAGCCATTGAAGATGCCTTATTCAAAAGGTTGCAAAGATCCCCAAGGATTTTTGCTGGAGACAATTTAAAGTTTCAAGAACTCAGCAATGTTTTACTAGCGCAACAACTTGCTAAAACTGACATCCACTTACCCGTCTCAGTTACCTTGACACCCCTCGTTGCATCAACCCTATTGTTCTCAAGCTACCATATGGCCTTCAAGGAAAATGGGCAGCGCTTGGATCAAAGTACAAGAAAAAACTTCAAGTAACCTATCCTCCCTTTTCCTACTTCTGCGTGTTCATCAAAAGAATTGCAGACACAATGAATGACCCAAGTTTCTCCGATGGTGACTGACAGTAACCCTCTCAGTTCACCCTCTCTAAGACCTACAGACACATGTATGACACACAGAGACCATAGAGGACCAGTGTCAGTGAAGAGGACCAATGTTCTACCTGCACCTGCTACAGTTCTTGAAAAGACTGAACAAAACAAGGACATTGAGAACCCAAATAGCCAATGTCCCATACATAACAAACCACATCCACTTAAGAAATGTATTGGCTTCAGAAAGAAAACCCTACGTAAGGAACTTTAAAGAAATTTGGGGTCTGCATCAAATGCTGTGCGTCCACAGAACATTTTGCAAAGGACTGTAAGGCTATCATTAAATGCATAGAGTGTGACAGTGATGACCATGTACAAGCTCTTCATCCATATCCACACAACTCTACTAAGCCCACAAACAATCCTCTTGAAGCAAAGCAAGGCAGGGAGTGCACAGATCAAACAGCACCAGTGGCGTCACTAGGGTTGTGTCACCCAGGGCGGTAACACATGGTGTCACCCCGCCCCCCCCATATCTCCTTCATAGGGAATAACTTATAGAAGGGGTCCTAATGGCGCAATATGTTGTCAGGATAGTTGTATAGTTGGTATTAAATGCCTAATATAGATATTGCTATGGGACCCGAGGTGATGTCTCCACAGTTACTGATAGTGATTATAGCCACTGAAAAATGTAAATACAACACAGATTGTATAGAACAAAAAAAGGGGATAAAATGAAAGTGCTGGTAGCAGAGCTGTGCGAGCCTTAAAGTGCAGACATTGTCAATGATGGTAAATCCCAATTCTTGATATGGGATATGTGCACTGTCTAAATGACCGGAAGTAAAGTGCAACCGTAAAATAATCTAAGTGCAATCTTTTTTGTGCAAATAAACAGTTAAGAGCATATAATTTGCTATCAGCCAAGCTGCTAAATAAATGTACAAAA
Source organism: Leptobrachium leishanense (assembly GCA_009667805.1). Classification (NCBI taxonomy): domain Eukaryota; kingdom Metazoa; phylum Chordata; class Amphibia; order Anura; family Megophryidae; genus Leptobrachium; species Leptobrachium leishanense. The sequence continues at coordinate 295,294,360 of CM019063.1, read as the reverse complement.
TGTAGTACAAAGTGCATATAGTGCAATAAGATCCACAGTTTTGTCCTTCGGGTACTGTACTATCAGTGTTACCTATATTTCAAAAAAATGTTCATAGTAATGCTATACTCATTCCAGTCCTGCAAGGTATATAAATAGCTACAGTGACAAGTCGTGCACACTGTGCCTGGTATGTTAAACAAAGTTCTTTACAACCTTTATCTGTATAGTCCAAACAGGTATGTAGATCTTGATATGTTGTCTTGTCCTATATTTTCAATGGACTCCCGATTCTCAAATAAAAGAGAGGAAGAGGAAAAGAGAATAATAGTGCAAGATCGCCTTGGTAAATTAGCGAATATTTCTGGAAAAATGAACACTTACACTATTCAGAGCCTAATACTTCCCGGCTCTGGTTTGAAGTGCCCTGGGCCAAATAGAGGGTGGCCACTTCCCTTCGTTATGGCTTCTCGGTTACCTCAAATATAATGAGTAGAGAGAGACGGTGCGCTCATAGCGTAACATAAAACCAGTAATATAGGTGTAAAACGGGATTAGTCACACTCACCAATGTTGGAGCCTTATTGATCCAGGGACAACTTTTCAGCGTTTGGTACTCCTATTTCGGTAGGTACCTGCACCTCTTTATCTGCCAGTCAGTCTCCTGGATGGATGTGGACAGTTGATGGGGTGTATAGTGGTTAGTTATACGCCTATTGTAGAACAGTGAGTGGTACCAGTATATAAAAAGGTCAGAACAGGGCAGTTGATGTTAATAAAAGGTAGATTTATTAGATAAAATACAGAAAAATTAAAACATGATATTTGAAAGATGGGGAAGGGAAAGTTCAGGTGTGGGCAGAAATAGATACGCGTTTCGGCACTTCCTGTGCCTTCCTCAGTCCATACAGGTCTGTCAAATGAAAAAAAAGGGGGATCATTTGATCATTATTTACAATAGGCGTATAACTAACCACCTCAACATTGGTGAGTGTGACTAATCCCGTTTTACACCTATATTACTGGTTTTATGTTACGCTATGAGAGCACCGTCTCTCTCTACTCATTATATTTGAGGTAACCGAGAAGCCATAACGAAGGGAAGTGGCCACCCTCTATTTGGCCCAGGGCACTTCAAACCAGAGCCGGGAAGTATTAGGCTCTGAATAGTGTAAGTGTTCATTTTTCCAGAAATATTCGCTAATTTACCAAGGCGATCTTGCACTATTATTCTCTTTTCCTCTTCCTCTCTTTTATTTGAGAATCGGGAGTCCATTGAAAATATAGGACAAGACAACATATCAAGATCTACATACCTGTTTTTACTATAAAGATAAAGGTTGTAAAGAACTTTGTTTAACATCCCAGGCACAGTGTGCACGACTTGTCACGCTATTTATATACCTTGCAGGACTGGAATGAATATAGCAATACTATGAACATTTTTTGAAATATGGGTAACACTGATAGTACAGTACCCTAAGGACAAGACTGTGGATCTTATTGCACTATATGCACTTTGTACTACATTTTGTACATTTTTTAGCACCTTGGCTGATACCAAATTATATGCTCTTAACTGCTTATTTGCACTTGGATTATTTTACGGTTGCACTTTACTTCCGGTCATTTAGACAGTGCACATATCCCATATCAAGAATTGGGATTTACCGTCATTGGCACTGTCTGCACTTTAAGGGTCGCAAAGATCTGTCACCAGCAATTTTTATCCCTCTTTTTTGTTCTATACAATCTGTGTTGTATTTACATGTTTCAGTGGCTATAATCATTATCAGTAACTGTGGAGACATCACCTGGGTCCCATATCAATATCTATATTAGGTATTTAATACCAACTATACAACTATCCTGACAACATATTGCACCAATAGGACCCCTTCTATACGTTTTTACCTATACACCTAACACATTTTTGTCGAGGTTTTGTGTAATTTCCTAGTTGGCTGCACAACACACTATCTTATTTAATATTAGCGCCTCCACTGTATACTCTCTTTTCACATAGGGAATAACCTGCCTGGCGGGGGATACGTAGAGGGATAGACAGACAGCTATAGAAAGAAACGCAGAGGGGCAGACAGACGGGGATAGAAAGATATGCAGATGGACAGACAGACAGCTATAGAAAGACACGCAGAGGGACAGACAGATGGGGATAAAAAGATACGCAGAGGGATAGACAGACAAGTATAGAAAGAAATGCAGAGGGACAGACAGACAGGGATAGACATACAGCTGTAGAAAGATATGCAGAGGGACAGAAGGTATAGAAATATACACAGAGGGACAGACAGATGGGGATAGAAAGACAGCTATAGAAAGATATGCAAAGGGACAGACAGATATAGAAAGATACACAGAGGGGAAGACAGACAGCTATAGAAAGATACGCAGAGGGACAGACAGGTATAGAAAGATACGCAGAGGGAGAGACAGATGGGGATAGACAGACAGCTATAGAAAGCAGTGGCGTAGCGAGGGGCAGGGGGGCGCTTGGCCCGGGTGCCTGTCAGCCTGTCAGGGAGGGGGGTGCCACAAGGCACTCTCTATGGAACATAAATTATGATAATTTATCCACTGCAGTTCCATGGCTCTCCACTAGGCTGAATTTGTGACGTCACCTCCCCACTCCACCTCCTATCCACCACGTGCTCCCACTCACTTTGCAGACTGGGAGTGGCAGGGCTGAGATGCAGGTGCAGCTGCTGCTATGGCCACTGGCTGGGATCTTGCACAGAAGAAAAAGGTGATGATTTTCAAATAAATACATTTTTATTAAGCATCTGCCATTGTCTTTCTTTATGAGAGGTCCCTGGTCTGAGGTCTAGTTTATCTGTCTGGGGAGGAGGGACACAAAATGATTAATAGTAATCTGGTGGGGACCTGTGTTAAACTCACAGAGCTTGCATGAGGTACAGGGCAATATTCAATATTGGTAGTATACAGGCGCTCTAGGCAGGGTCTTGCCTGGGCAGTGGGGATGCATTGTGGACCCTGCTCAAGAGCTTACAATCTAAGAGGAGAGGGGACCTTGCTCCAGAGCTTACAATCTAGAGGGGAGCTCCAGCAATCTAGGAGAGGACCCTGCACCAGAGCTTACAATCTAAGAGAAAGGACCCTGCTCCAGAGTTTACAATCTAAGAGGAGAGGGGACCCTGCTCCAGAGCTTACAATCTAAGGGCAGAGGGGACCCTGCTCAAGAGCTTACAATCTAAGAGAGGGGACCCTGCTCCAGAGCTTACAATCTAAGAGGGGACCCTGCTCCAGAGCTTACAAATCAGAGGAGAGGGGACCTTGCTCCAGAGCTTACAATCTAAGAGGAGAGGGGACCCTGCTCCAGAGCTTACAATCTAAGAGGAGAGGGGACCCTGCACCAGAGCTTACAATCTAAGAGAAAGGACCCTGCTCCAGAGTTTACAATCTAAGAGGAGAGGGGACCCTGCTCCAGAGCTTACAATCTAAGGGCAGAGGGGACCCTGCTCAAGAGCTTACAATCTAAGAGAGAGGGGACCCTGCTCCAGAGCTTACAATCTAAGAGAGGGGACCCTGCTCCAGAGCTTACAATCTAAGAGAGGGGACCCTGCTCCAGAGCTTACAATCTAAGAGGGGGACCCTGCTCCAGAGCTTACAATCTAAGAGGAGAGGGGACCTTGCTCCAGAGCTTACAATCTAAGAGGAGAGGGGACCCTGCTCCAGAGCTTACAATCTAAGAGGAGAGGGGACCCTGCTCCAGAGCTTACAATCTAAGAGAAAGGACCCTGCTCCAGAGTTTACAATCTAAGAGGAGAGGGGACCCTGCTCCAGAGCTTACAATCTAAGGGCAGAGGGGACCCTGCTCAAGAGCTTACAATCTAAGAGAGGGGACCCTGCTCCAGAGCTTACAATCTAAGAGAGGGGACCCTGCTCCAGAGCTTACAATCTAAGAGAGGGGACCCTGCTTCGGCCCCCACACACTTCTTCGGGCTGGCTCACACTCTCACTGGCAGCACTCCCCACTCCTCCTGTCTCATGGGGGCTGGCATAATTGGCTTTCGTTTGCGCCATTGAGCTAGAGATCATCCAAATAGTAAAACATTCTTTAATATGATGATTTCTTCACAAAGCCAACCTCTTCTTTTTATACTCTTGATGCTTTGTGTACATCGCTCTGGTATCTATATCTGTTGTAATGTCCTCAAAATGTATGTAAAATTTAAATAAAAAAATTAAGATCTTTCCTGCTTAACTTTAGGTGTAGATGATGTAATTTGATGTGGAGGCTGTCAGCTGTATAATTCAATATCCTTGAGGGTCTGTTAAAATATATTTATGTATATAGTTTATTTGGAGGGAAATATTTTTCCCTTTAACCTTTGATGCTTACGACGTGCTGAGCGCATCCTCTGGTTTCATGTTTGTTTGATGATGTTATACTCAGCACGTCGCTGAAGTCCTGCAGCTCCATGCCATTTCTTTCTACTTTCAAAGCAGGCTGACATCTTTCCCTCATTGTAGGACTTCCTCTGGACACTGATATATTCGCTCAAGGGCATGCTGATGTCAGAATCTCTCCCACTTCCCCCTCTGCCAGCTGGGAAATACCTTTACTGGAGATACAGGTGTCCTTTGGGTCACTGTATCGCTGGTACCGTACGTTTAGGGCTGAAACAACTAATCGATAATGAAAATAGTCGTCAACTATTCTCCTTATTGATTAATCAGTTTGTTGATTAATCGTCACGTTTAAAGCACACACTGTTTAGAATCTGACTGAGCTAAACGATAAACTCAGATGCTGCTTCAGAGCCGACTGGAGAAGACGTGCCGCTGCTTTACTCTGTATGATTTAGTTCTAGGGTTATGTTCGACATTGCCAATTTGTTTTTATTTAGTTTACAACAGTACCAGAACACACACATAGACCTTTGGGTACTGTCACTGGGTGGAGGAGCTGGTGTTTGATCTTTACTTGGAGCTGCAGTCCTGTGCTGCCACCCCACCCTCCCTGCTTCCCTCTAATCCAGGACTGCCATCCCTCTGGTCTGGCTCCTTCCCCCCAAACTCCACCCAGGGCTGGACTGGGACAAAAAAACAGCCCTGGACTTCATCCAGACCGGCCCACTTTAACTATGCAAACACGCGCATAAATTGTATATAAACTGTAAGTATTGCAGAAAAAAACATCAATCCTTTTAACCCCCCCTCGCCCCAGTCGCTCTCATCTTCCAATCTTTATTCCCCCAGGTCACTCTCACCCCAATCACTATTTATTTTTTTTGCCCCCCAGCTTCCTCTCATGCCCCAATCTTTATTTTTTATTCCCCCAGCTTCCTCTCATGCCCCCAATCTTTATTTTTTTTACCCCAGCTTCCTCTCATGCCCCAATCTCTATTTTTTTACCCCCCAGCTTCCTCTCATGCCCTCAATCTTTATTTTGTTTACCCCCCAGCTTCCTCTCATGCCCCCAATCTTTATTTTTTTATTCCCCTCTCAGCTTCCTCTCATGCCCCAATCTTTATTTTTTATTCCTCCCCAGCTTCCTCTCATGCCCCAATCTTTAGTTTTTACCCCAGCTTCCTCTCATGCCCCCAATCTTTATTTTTTATTCCCCCAGCTTCCTCTCATGCCCCCAATCTTTATTTTTTTACCCCAGCTTCCTCTCATGCCCCCAATCTTTATTTTTTCCCCCCAGCTTCCTCTCATGCCCCAATCTCTATTTTTTTACCCCCAGCTTCCTCTCATGCCCTCAATCTTTATTTTGTTTACCCCAGCTTCCTCTCATGCCCCCAATCTTTATTGTTTTATTCCCCTCTCAGCTTCCTCTCATGCCCCAATCTTTATTTTTTTATTCCTCCCCAGCTTCCTCTCATGCCCCAAATCTTTATTTTTTACACCCAGCTTCCTCTCATGCCCCCAATCTTTATTTTTTTACCCCAGGTTCCTCTCATGCCCCAATCAATCTTTACCCCAGCTTCCTCTCATGCCCCAATCAATCTTTATTCCCCTCCCCCAGCTTGTTCTCATGACCCAATCAATCTTTATTTTTTATCCCCCCCCCAGGTTCCTCTCATCATTCTTTATTTCTGAACCTGCTGATAATCCATCCTATAACACAAAATGAGTATACTCACCAACACCTCAGCTGCCTGCTCCTCTGTCCAAGACACGGTCTCTGTCTGCTTGATCGTGGCCTCCTCTGCGAGTGAAGGAAGGGGCCAGCGTCCAGATCACATGACAAAGTCTTGGGAGTCATGCCGTAGGGGGCGGCGCCAATGGGAGGCACGATGCGGTGCTTGGGCCGCGATTGCATTCAGACTGCTGATTAGGAAACCAGGCTGCCCAATGAGCCATCGGCCCACCGGGAACCTCCCAGTACTCCCAATGGCCAGTACATGCCTGACTCCATCCCATCCTTGCCCTTGGTTCCTTGCCCAAACTCACTCCCATCTCTGGTCCATCCCCCCATTCAATTTCTTCATGAAATTATTTTAAAGGGACGCTCTACACACCCTGACTATAGCTTATTAAAGTGGTCAGGCTACATGCAGCGCCTCCCCTTCTCACCCCGTTTTATACTGACAACAGCCTATCTATCAGAGTGCTTGTAGCAGCATTTGTTCAGTGAGAAAGGAGACGTGGGCTTGAGCTGCACACACAGCAACAATGCATAACTCTGAGCAGGTGCTCACATACGTTGTGTGCAACAATTACACATGTTACATGAGATACACAATGTAAGTTCTACAGGGTCATATGGGGCATCAGCAGAAAGGCCAGAGTCTGCGTTATTACACATTTTATCTCAAACAAAAGCCATTGTACTGGTGCAGGGAGACCCCTGTATCTCCATTATGTACACCCCACAAGGTCAAGCGAAGTGTTATTGAAACGGATAGAGTCTGGCCTTTCCGATGTTACCAAACATGACCATATAATGTGTAAAAATTAAACACAATTGCAAAACATCTTTTTTTCTCTGTTCTAAGGCAGTGTCATTATTTGTTTATAACGCAGTGTCACTGCACTAATTCACCTTCTCATTTCCCACACTGAGCAAATTTGAAAGTGATGACATAATGCGTTACTATGCATTATTTCATCTAAAAATGGGGGGGGCTAGGGGAGGACTTGCATCCGGTGCCTTATGACCTTGCTACGCCTCTGATAGGTATAGAAAGATACGCAGAGAGACAGACAAACGGGAATAGAAAGAAAGCTATGGAAAGATACACAGAGGGACCGACAAGACAGGTATAGAAAGATACGCAGAGGGATAGACAGGTATAGAAAGATACACAGAGGGATAGACAAACAGGTGCAGAAAGATATGCAGTGGGACAGACAGACGGGGATAACTAGACAACTATAGAAAGATACGCAGATGGATAGACAGACAGGTATAGAAAGATATGCGGAGGGACACACAAGCAGGGATAGAAAGACAGGTATAGAAAGAAACGCAGAGGGACCGACAGACAGGTATAGAAAGATATGCAGAGGGATAGAAAGACCGGTATAGAATGATACGCAGAGGGATAGACAGACAGGTATAGAAAGATATGCAGAGACATTTAGGAGCCAGGAGTAAACTCACAGAAATGTGTGGCTACCTGGCCATTGGATTTATCAAGCCCTGGACTAGTCTAGCGTACAAATAAACCCTTAGGTGGGGGGCGTGTCTAACTGCTTCGGAGAGTGGACATCTTTTTGCTGTACTCCAGGCCGTGTTACCAGAACCGAGTTCTCACGGCCGTCTTGCTGTTCTGATCCTGATGCACTCTCCCCAGCCTGCTTGTTAAGGTATTCGTGCTCACCTTGGTTCGACTTGGGAAGGACTGCGGGGAGGCAGCAATCTGTTTAAGCTTCCTTCCATTGCGATCTGTCCAGCGCGGCGGCCATTTTGAGGCCTATCCCTGGGTCCTTTTACCCTGCTCCCTGACTCTGCTGTGTCTACTCACCCTCATGAGTAAGAAATCAAAAAAAGCTGGGGCGGAGGGACCTCGCCTCCCGGACATTAGAATATCCCTTGGAGTGGGGCGCGAGGCCTCGGATGGGACACCTGGACTCTCCTCGGGAAGTATCAGGGAATGAGACCCCGAAGTCACAGCCTGTCCGGCCTCTTACTGCTGAAGACATGCAAAGAGTTATGGAGGATTTCCGAGCCCTCTGGCGTCAAGACCTGCAGGAGGTGAGGAACGCATCGGAGACTTTGCAGCTCCGGATTGAGGAGGTCCAAGCGTGTACCCTGGAGGTTGAGAGGGCACAGCTGGCTTCAGACAACCGAGTGGATGACCTCCAGAAGCAAGTCAGCAAACTGAACTCAGCGGTGATAGCACTAGAGAACCGACACCGTCGCTGAAAACTTCGTTTACGGGGTCCCCGAGACTGTGGCCACGGGGGTCTTTATAACTATGTCCTGGGATTGGTGACTCACCTGCTGCCGAAGTGCGATGGCTCAGGGGGCCCACTGGTAGTCACAGCTACTCGCATCAGATGGGCGGCTGCGGCCCCAGAGAATGCTCCCCGTGATGTTCTCTTGGTGACAAGGGATATAGCCGTTCACTCCCTGCTGCTTCGGGCTATTAGTCCCACTTACACGGTCACATATGACTCTGCTTGCCTGACGGTCTTCCGGGACCTCCCGTTCTTGGCCCTGGCGGCACGACGCTGCTATAAGGAGGTTACATCGGTGCTCTGTGAGCAAGGCATTCATTATCACTGGGGGTCCTCGGGCACATTGATGGTATCCAAGGATGGCAGGGTGTATACGGTGACGAATCTGATGGAGGCACATGAGGTCCTTTCTTGCCTGGGACTTTCGGAACCAGTGAAGGATCCTTGGGACGTCGCTCAGGAGCCTGGCTGAATATTGTCTGGGTAGCAGTTCTCTGTTCTGGCCTTCCCCGCTTTGGCAGTACTTTACCTTGATTATTTTGATTTTCCCCCCTCTGCTGACTTTCTCGTGACTATTTTCGTTGATATGGTCACATACAGTTGTGTTCAAAATTATTCAACCCCCACTGAAATTGAGTGTTTTGGCCAGTTTGACATTGATTTTGATCATTCAGTCATCTTGCTTACAATTAAATCAAAGTGGCACGTGTAGGTCAGACAAATATAACATAACATTTATAATGAAATAACCACAAATGTCTTTTCTGTGCTCACATCATTATCAGTTTTATTCAACCCCCAAGTGACATTCAATCTTAGTACAACATCCTTTTACAGTTATAACAGCTTTTAAACGTGAAGCATAGCTTGACACAAGTGTCTTGCAGCGATCTACGGGTATCTTCGCCCATTCGTTATGGGCAAAAGCCTCCAGTTCAGTCACATTCTTAGGCTTGCGCACTGCAACTGCTTTCTTTAAGTCCCACCAGAGGTTCTCAATCGGATTTAAGTCAGGTGACTGCGATGGCCACTCCAAAATGTTCCAGCCTTTAATCTGCAACCATGCTCTAGTGGACTTGGAGGCATGCTTGGGATCATTGTCCTGTTGAAAGGTCCAACGTCTTCCAAGCCTCAGGTTTGTGACGGATTGCATCACATTGTCATCCAATATCTCCTGGTACTGAAGAGAATTCATGGTACCTTGCACACGCTGAAGCTTCCCTGTACCTGCAGAAGCAAAACAGCCCCAAAGCATGATTGACCCCCCGCCATGCTTCACAGTAGGCAAGGTGTTCTTTTCTTCATAGGCCTTGTTCTTCCTCCTCCAAACATAGCGTTGATCCATGGGCCCAAACAGTTCTAATTTTGTTTCATCAGTCCACAGAACACTATCCCAAAACTTCTGTGGTTTGTCCACATGACTTTTGGCATACTGCAGTCGACTCTTCTTATTCTTTGGCGACAGCAAGGGGGTGCGCCTGGGAGTTCTGGCATGGAGGCCTTCATTACGCAGTGTGCGCCGTATTGTCTGAGCTGAAACTTCAGTACCCACATCTGACAAATCTTTTCTCAGTTCCTCAGCAGTCACACGGGGACTTTTCTCCACTCTACGCTTCAGGTAGCGCACAGCAGTCGAAGTCAGCATCTTCTTTCTGCCACGACCAGGTAGCGTTTCAACAGTGCCCTTTGCCTTGAATTTGCGAATGATGCTTCCTATGGTCTCTCTTGGTATGTTTAACATCTTTGCAACCTTCTTATAGCCATTGCCCTTCCTATGAAGAGTAATCACCTCTTCTCTTGTCTTCCTGGACCATTCTCTTGACTTCACCATGTTTGTAACCACACCAGTAAATGTCTAGAAGGAGCTGTGTATCACAGTCATTTTAAAGCTGCCTAATTGCTGCTTATTATGCTTTATTGCTGCTCCGTGACATCCACAGGTGTTTTCAATACCTGATTGAAAACACTTGAATGAACCTCTGTTCTTCAGAGTGGTAGTCTTTAAGGGGTTGAATAATTGTGTCAATGAAGAATTCACAAAAGAAACATTTACTACTGTATTACAAAACCAATTGATGTCATTTTAGTTGCATATGGTTCTTTAAAAAGTCCTTGTAGGATTTCATTCTGAATACAATTACAAATGTACACTAAATTCCCTAAAACCCTTTACAGCATTGGGGGTTGAATAATTTTGAACACAAATGTAATATGGGCAGTCCACGCTAGGGCTATTTAACCTAACGTTAACGCTAACGTTAGGAGAATTCAATTTTTTTGCAGTTCGGTAGAATTCTCTAAGATCACTTTGGCACTCTTTGGTATTTTTCGATGCTCTTCAGCTATGTTCTCCAACTTTTTCATGAGGCTTCAACAACTCCATCTTCGGCACAATACAGTGATCATTCGCTAAATAGTAAATTCACCATACTGTCAGCGAAATGGAAATGCCAAACTGCGCCTGAGTGAAAAACACAGAAATTTTGCTGAAATTTCAGTGCTTAGTTAACAGACCCTCAAGATTTATTTGCGCCCCCCCCCTCCCACCAAAGAAACATATTATTTATTTGCTCCCCTGGAAAACACAGTAAACTCTATCATATGTGGTAAGTATCAAATCACTATCTATTACTCTCAGTAATGTGTGGTGTGTATGAGTGTATCACAGAGCTCCACAGCAAGAAACCTCACAGTAATGTGTGGTGTGTATGAGTGTATCACAGAGCTCCACAGCAAAAAACCTCACAGTAATGTGTGGTGTGTATGAGCTTATCACTGTGTATGAGCATTTCACAGAACTCTACAGCAATAAAACTCACTGTAATCTGCAGTGTGTACGGGTGTATCACAGAGCTCCACAGCAATAACACAGTAATGAGCAGTGTGTATGAAACAAATATATTTCTAAAAGCTGTGAATTCTAAGATCATAGGAGTTAAGGTTTGGTTTAAAATACACAATTCATTTCATATCACTTGTATTTGTTCCCTTATGGATGACAGGGGGGCCTCATGTTTCAGTTTTTCCTAAGACCTCACAAAATCTAGAGCCGCCTCTGCTCTCTAATGTGTAAAAAAAGTCCACAAGCCTGCAACTTTGTTTTTAATTTACGTGGCTGCAAGCCTGCAATGCAGCTCTCAGCTGCTTATTCATTGCCGCACCTTTTCCCCTGCTTGTGATCCACAGTGGCAGCCTCACCGCTCCTCTCCCCTGCTTACTTTAGGCTGCACCTGTCTCATGTGGGTTAGCCGTGGCTTAGCTACAAATCTACCATAATCATCACGGCTGCTTATCTCTGCTGCTACACGCGGCCGCCGCACTAATTTTATCTTCTATTACCAATCACAGCCAAACCTCTCTAAAGTAGTAAGCCGTGGCCGCGGCTTACTGCTGTGGAGAGGTGAGGCCACGATTGATAATAGAAGAGGAAATCAGTGCGGCGCCCCCGAGTAATAGAAGAGATGAGCAGCCGACGCACTTTAAGTCCTGCACTGGGCCTCTGAATTATACTTGCTCCCTGTTCCAAAAGTTACCATTCAGCCCCTGCCTAGCACACCACAATTAACCCTTTCGCTGCTGGGCCTTTTCACACCTCTGTGCTGAGCTCATTTTTACCGATTTCGCTCATCATGTTTAAACGCGTTTTTAAGCCTTATTTTAATATATGACCCAGACATATTATATATCGTTCTTTCTGGCAGACTGTGCAGATTCATAATATGTCATTATTATATGTATACGTTATGTCCTGTCTGTATATTATAACAAAAAATGCAATAAAATTTGAATTTTCAATAATTTACAATGTGTAAAGTGTTTTTTTTTTCACATTTTAACATGCGAGCGTTTGCGGTTATATTTTGTATGGGGTGCGCTTGTTAAAAAAATTTGAAATGAGGAATCGTTACTTTTTTTTGGGGAAAATTACGTGTTTTTTAGCAAACGCCCCCCATAGAAAAAATAGTTAGTGCAGCATCATTGTTCACATTATAATTGAAATGGGAACAATATTGTTGCACTAATAAAACGAAAAAAATAACAAAAACATTTTCTTAATTATTTTTTTTAATTTTTTAATTTTATTTTTTTAATTTTATTTTTATTTTTAATTATTTTGCTTTACATTTTACATGGTCATGTTTGGTATCATTGGAAAGGCCACGCTCTGGCCGTTCCAATGATAGCAAACATTAACCCCTAGCTGTCACGCATCGGGAGATAGGGCTTTCATTGGAACCCCCTATCTCCACTATAGGTGGCAGCAAGGGGTTAATTTCAAAACTGGCGCCATCGCGCTCTGCGCAATGACGCCAGTCATTAGGGGGATATCCCGGAAGCTTGGCCGACATCCAAGATGTCAGCCAGCTTCGGGAGGGGACTGCGATACGGCGCATGTTAGCGCCATATCGCGATCCAGCCCCCTAGGGGTTAAAGACAGCCGCCGCTTGGAAGGGCAGGCTGTGCCCTTCCAGGCGGTGCCTGCCTTTAATCGCTGGCCCGCGGGGAAGGGGAGGGGGAGACCTCCCCCCTCCCCTTCAGGCACCTTCCCTGCAATGGCGGGGGGGGTGCCTGAAATAGACGTCATCGCGCATGATGATCGATGATGTCAGCCCGCACCGGGGGGCCGCGCGATCGGTCGGAATACCAGCCGATTGCGGCTGCAAAGGGAGGATGCGCTCAGCGCATCCTCCGCAGCGAAGTAGCAATGCGGGTGGACGCACTGAGCGCGTCCACCGCATTGAAAGGGTTAAGGGTTAATTTTGTTTCAGTCCATTTTTTTCCTAAAATAATTTTTCCAAATTTTAAAAATATATACGTTTAATAATATAATTTGGATATGGAATTTTGCACCTATGGGTCTCACTCAAACCTACAGATTAATATGAGGGGAGCAGGAACTGGTCAATATTAACATCTCAGAAGCAAAAGCAGTGATCAGCGCAGGGCCAGCGCTGCCGCTAGGCAAGCTAGGCGGCCGCCTAGAGCGCAGTGTCCGCCTAGGGCGCAGCCGGGCCCGACAACCGAAAAACTAGTGTGTCCGCGCTGCCGAGAGGAGGGGGGCCCAGTGCCGCCTGCCAGATCCCGGCAATCAGCACCGGAATCTGGGAGCCGCACGCTGGCCGTCCCTCTCCCTACGTGGGCGGCCGCTGGATTGCAGCTTGGCCGCTCGCGTGGGATCGGAACCACATGACCAGCGCACGAGATCCTCTCGCGAGACCTCTGCGCTGGTCAGGTGGTTTCCGGCGAGTGGCCAAGCTGCATGTCAGCAGCCGCTCGCCTCGGAGAAGATGCTGGCGGAGGTGAGCTGGGGGGCACTATATACCCATGTGTGAGCTGGGGGACAAATATGTGTGAGCTGGGGGCACTATATACCCATGTGTGAGCTGGGGGCACATATATACCCATGTGTGAACTGGGGGCAATATATACCATGTGAGAGCTGGGGGGCACTATATACCCATGTGTGAGCTGGGGGGCACTATATACCCATGTGTGAGCTGGGGGGCAATATATACCCATGTGTGAGCTGGGGGGCACTATATACCCATGTGTGAGCTGGGGCAAATATATACCCATGTGTGAGCTGGGGGCAATATATACCCATGTGTGAGCTGGGGGCACTATGTACCCATGTGTGAGCTGGGGGCACTATATACCCATGTGTGAGCTGGGGGCAATATATACCCACGTGAGAGCTGGGGGGCACTATATACCCATGTGTGAGCTGGGGGCAATATATACCCATGTTTGCTGGGGAAATATATACCCATGTGTGCTGGGGGCAATATATACCCATGTGAGCTGGGGCAATATATACCCATGTGTGCTGGGGGCAATATATACCCATGTGAGAGCTGGGGGCACTATATACCCATGTGTGAGCTGGGGGCAATATATACCCATGCGTGCTGGGGCAATATATACCCATGTGAGCTGGGACAATATATATCCATGTGTGCTGGGGGCGATATATATCCATGTGTGCTGGGGCAATATATACCCAAGTGTGCTGGGGCAATATATATCATGTGTGCTGGGGGCAATATATACCCATGTGTGCTGGGGGTAGTAATGTGAGGTGTTTATGAGGGTATCACAGAGCTCCACAGTAATGTGCAGTGTTTGGTTTGGGGGGCGCAAGTAGCTGGTCTTGCCTAGGGCGCAAAATAGTCTAGCACCGGCCCTGGATCAGCGGTTGCGCCCAGCACTTTACATGGCGCGGTACTGAAATTACATATTTGGCAAAAGAGCTGACCTATCCACATATAGAGATCTTTGTCCCCCTATGAACAGTTGTCTCTCAGGCACTGGAGGAGTGGACAGCTCCAACAGTCTCCTTGTTTGGAAGAGTTAGCATTCTGAAAATGAATGCCTTTCTACAGTTACTTAACCTATTCCGCACTATCCCAACTAATTTATTGATAAACTTCTTCAGGATGATACAGAAGGTGTTCACCAGCTATGTGTCGAAGTGCTCTCATCCACGAGTCAGTCTACATACCCTCATGAGACCAAAGACTGTAAGTGGAGTGGCTCTTTCCATATTACATGTCTAATACTACATTACTACACAGCTCCTTCAGGTGAACAATTGGCAGGACCTGGAGTGCAGTATGATAGCACTCTCAATGTGGGTACTGCCCTGGATATCCAGGAAAGATAGACCATCTTCATCTGTGGGTCACTCTTTTGTAGGGACCCACACTCCGAACTTGTGACTGTTTCCCATGTATTATCACTCTCCAAATTCCATTCACAATTACTACCATTCAAGGATAACCTGGCCCTAACAGCATGACGCTGCCATACTACCTTTAGGAGGAGAATGCCATATCCCACCAGACCCAGGGCACATGACCTAATAAGGGAAGCCTCTTTTGTGATCATCCCAGAATGCCATGCCTCCTGACAGGCACGAGTCTTAGAAGCTAATCACATTTTAGTATCCTACTCCATCCCTCCTTTTCCAAATTTGTCTGCTAGCCGCTGCCTCACCACATTGTTAGAGATGTTCTGAAGGAGTGGGGGATTACATCTATATCTGGCGTTCTTGTCTGACATATACGCTTTTTTGGACAGAGGTCCAAGCAGTGACTAAGGAGGTGACAGATGAGAAACAACCCTTCACAACAGAAACCTTGCTCCTGCTCAGCAAATACCGCTGATCTGTGATTGTACCTTTGATCACATCTGCTAGATCAACGATATGCTCAAAATGGACCACTACTGTTGATCTACCAGTTAGGGAGTGGGTGAATAGAGTGGAAGAAATCAAGGCAGAAGAGGGCATGATGGCAGCCTCTGAGAAGTCCCAAGACAACCCACATAAATGGAACCTCTTAGCTGGTTTTGACCAACTGACCGGCTGTCATCCTAAGAACAGATACCGATCTTCTGTACCCCTGGGGAAATGTCATTCCACCAATGCACAACGTTGCTGTTTTCCTATTACTTCTTTTCCTCGTCCTTCACTAATACTCTCATATCTGATACCTTATTCCCATGCCTTCTGACCTCCTTCCTCGTTATCCCCCTTTTTTCTCCTCCTCTTAATTTCCACATCCACAGCACCCAACTTTCTACTCCCTAGGCCTACACAATACTTCTTCCTAGGTCAAGGACAGTCCCTCAATTCCTACTACACACACATTTTTCCACACGTGCCCTCTCTTAACATTAGATTTTGCTGTTATTTCTGTCTCTAACGGGAAACGCAGAAACCCGTAACACCACCTTTTTTCTTGTATAGTTTTGGTTAGAGAAACTCTTTGCTGTGCTACTTCTGCCATTGAATAGTACCTTGCTATATTTGGTTTCCATGCCTTAAGACTACTGATATGGCTATTGGCTAATGTATATTTGTCATTTATGCCCTTAATTATTCTCTATTTTTGCGAAATTATGCTGTACTTCTTTGCCATTTGTACACAAGCTTTGAATAAAAATAAATTTGCATAAGGTGACCGATTTAAATATCAAGTCCTTGTGTATCACATTTCGAAAAATATTAGCACCAATTAGTAATACACATCTTGCGATAAATGGAGTATGGAAGTACTCATGTGAGGTATTCCCTCATTCAGTACAAATTTCTGAATCTGTCCAGTGTTACTTTACTCTATTTTACCATCCGTATTCCAGGGTAGGACGCTTTGTTAGCACCTGGCCATGGAATGAAGTGCAAGGGTGCCTAATCCCAGCAACGGTGCTCAATCCCAGCAACGGTGCTCCGCTGTGAATTTCAGCTTGTGAAGTCGATAGGACTCTATGGAGCCTTGTGTATCCCGTCCACAAGCTGACTCGAAGAGGAATAGCAGAGGAAGACTAGGAACAATTTGTTTAGTAGACATTGATTTACAGTAACCTTGCGCAGGGAATTGATACATTCAAGCCGAAACCAGAGTTTGCAGCAAGCATGGAATAGCTATGACTGCTTAAGCCTGAGGCCTTCCCAACCCATACCCCAATAACCCCTTCCCAACCCATACCCCAATAACCTGAATAAACACAAACACGTGTATGTCAGTTGGAATGTGCATGGGCCACAGCTTTATTAAACCATATATATAATAACCATGTATATATATAACCATCCCTTGCAGTGCTTACTCAAACTGCCCTATCGCTCCATGCAATAGGCATTACCAAACCATTGAGCTCGTCCCCGCAAGCGAGGTCCGTCTCCCCCCAGGCCTCACCCGATGGCGGCTAAAACCTCCATTAAGCACTGCTGTCCAGGGAAACCGCCAACCTTCAGCTGTGACACGACTTGACGAAATCCAAGGGTGGGTGGGCGGGTCTCACCTTGATGCACTTCTCACGTTGGCAGGAACAGAGGAAGAACCCTGCACCCATCACCAGCATATATAGTCCAGTTAAGCAACACTGTTGCAACCACTCCACCAATAACACCGTAGCTTTTCCTTGACTGACAGGCCCATGCTTCCAACCGACCCCCCCCCCTTCCCCCTCCCTGAGGGGCCCCAGGGATTCTAAACCCTTCCAGATCTTTCCTTAACCTACAGGCCCAGGCCATCAGTCATGTCCCCTTCCTGAAGGTCCAGGGGGTTCTTGACTGCTTAAGCCTGAGGCCTTCCCAACCCATACCCCAATAACCCCTTCCCAACCCATACCCCAATAACCTGAATAAACACAAACACGTGTATGTCAGTTGGAATGTGCATGGGCCACAGCTTTATTAAACCATATATATATATAACCATGTATATATATAACCATCCCTTGCAGTGCTTACTCAAACTGCCCTATCGCTCCATGCAATAGGCATTACCAAACCATTGAGCTCGTCCCCGCAAGCGAGGTCCGTCTCCCCCCAGGCCTCACCCGATGGCGGCTAAAACCTCCATTAAGCACTGCTGTCCAGGGAAACCGCCAACGCCAGGGGCCGCCTCAGCGTCCGCCCCTGCGCCCCCCCGCAGACAGCGCCTCCTCTATGCCCGACTGCAGACCCTCCAGGAAAATATCCAACCCAATATCCGTGAGATGGACCCCATCCCCTCTAATGACATTCCTATTGTCCCCCTCCAGCCCCGTATGTCTAACTGACACTCCACCCAGATCACCCCCAAACCTCGAGATCTCCTTGTTAACCCGCTTCCGAGCCTTGTCCATAGCCCTGGGAGCCGCAAATTCCTCCCAACTGGGGCGAGAGACTATCTCTGAAAACACCAGTGATAAACCCCGAAAAATGGTGAAACAACTGGCTAAGTCACGTTTCATCCTCCTAACCAAGTCTACCGATCGGACCACCCAAGATCGTTTCCCCCTGCATGTACCACTAACCCACATCCCTAGCCGCTTGTCTAGCCAACACCCTGCATTGTCCAGCCACCTGGGCCCAATGCAAACCCTTGCTGCCAATCCACCGAATCGTAGCCAAGTCCAATCGTAGCCAAGTCCAATCGTAGCCAAGTCCAATCGTAGCCAAGTCCTGTGGAAAACTCAGGTTCCAGCCAAGCGGCCGTTGTGCAGCCCGCTTGGCCACCCAGTGTATAAACGAGTGTCCGATGATCCAAACAACATGTACCACGAACACCACATCCCTAGACGCTTGTCTAGCCAACACCCTGCGTTGTCCAGCCACCTGGGCCCAACGCAAACCCCTGCTGCCAATCCACCGAAACGTAGCCAAGTCCAATCGTAGCCAAGTCCTTTGGAAAACTCAGGTTCCAGCCAAGCGGCCGTTGTGCAGCCCGCTTGGCCACCCAGTGTATAAACGAGTGTCCGATGATCCAAACCATGTACCACTAACACCACATCCCTAGCCGCTTGTCTAGTCCACACCCTGCGTTGTCCAGCCACCTGGGCCCAACGCAAACCCTTGCAGCCAATCCACCGAAACGTAGCCAAGTCCAATCATAGCCAAGTCCTTTGGAAAACTCAGGTTCCTGCCAAGCGGCCGTTGTGCAGCCCGCTTGGCCACCCAGTGTATATACGAGTGTCCGATGATCCAAACAGTCGTCGGGGATGAACCTGTAATTATAAGAGGTTAGGGCGCACATAGGAATGACAACAATCCGATCGCCATCTACCCACACGCCTAATCATGTCGTCTGACGCACCCGCCTCCACCGCCATTGTCGCTGCGCCTATCCGAAAAGAATGCGGCGCGAACTGCTTCGGGACGTGCCCCAAAGATGCAATACAACGCTTAAATCAGGTCGACATACGCAAACAATACAACCCTGCGCTTCGGGAATCGCTCGCACCCGATAGCACAAGAAGCCAAGAAACCCTGTAGCCCCCTCCCAAAAGTGGGAGGAAGCGTTTTTCTTCAACTTCTCCTTCTTTTCCATGAACCGGTCAGGCCGTTTGGGACGGTCCACCGTCTCCCTATCCCCAGAAAGTAGTGTAAGCCATCCACATATTCGTTCTCCAAACCCTCTCCCGTAACCTGCAGTGACCCGCAACCCATTGGGGACAACTCGCCGGACCCATAAGAGATGCCCGCACCCCAACGGGAGACACCTCCCCAGCAGCACCACCGCTGAGACCCCAATTAACTTGCAGGCCCAGTCATTCCCCCTGACCCCGAAACCAAAACTGCGCCAGCCTCGGAAATCCCCTGCTGACCCGACCTGTGCCAAAACCGGCGCGGGCGCTGCCCCAGATGTGCACGCAGACGCGGGAACCCCAACCGCAGCAGAGCTAGGCGCAAGAACCGCCGCCGGTACCGCGCTCCCCGAAACGACGTGTCCCGCCACACTCAGCGAAGACTTCCCCTTAGCCGCGTCCTCCGACCCATCCTGCCAGCGTCTAAGAGCAGCAACCAGGGCTTCTAGCAACCCCGTCGTTACACCACCAGCACCACCCGACGCATTAACCCCCCGAAAGGCCGAGCGATCCAAACGCTGCACCCCCAAAATCCGACTCCCGTGCAGCCAGCAAGGGGATCCTCCGGAGCCCAGAATCACAGCCAAAGGTGATCCCAGCGATGGTCGCCCAGGAATAGCACCTCCACTGGTAACCGGCACCCTTCACCGACCTCCATCTCCTGCCACCAAGACCACCAAGACACTCCTCGGCTGAGAGCGTTGAGAATGTCCATTACGAATTGAAATACTCCATCCGATATCCCCTGCACCAGTACCGTACGTCCCCAGCCACCGGGCTCCCTGCAACTGCTGCCGACACGATCCTCCTCCGATGTCCAGCCGCACGATGGCGCCGCCATGTTGCGGGCGGGCCGAACGCGCCGCCCGAGACGCTGCATGCCTGCAACGAGTGGGAGGGAGCCTGGAGGCAGCCGCTGCCACTCTCGGCACTCTCCCCCCGGCCGCCGGAAGTGAAGGACCTCCACGCGGGCTCCTCGAGAGCGACCTCCGTCGGCCATCTTACCTGGTCTGGGGGGGGGGGTGGTTCCTTCCAAACCCCCCTTAAGTCCTTCCATCCCAGTCCCCTCGACCAACTCCTCCAGACTCCTCACGTAAAGACAGGGAAGAAAAACAGGCACCTGCACCATGTTCACCCTCCTCCGCACACTCAAACGCAGATCCCTGGGTGGCGTGTCCATGACGACCGCCCTTCACCCGATTGGGAACCGGCTGCATCCACTTCCTTCTATTGATATTAAACCGGGCTCCCCTATGCCCGGGGGGGGGGGCACTCGGGAGGGGCATTCTACCAATTTAGGCTAGACAGGGCCCTGGGAATGGCAAATCCGCAAGGACCCCACCTGGAACCCAGTAACCCTTAAGAACCACGAGAAAGTGGCTCGAATCACATCCACCCACAGAGCACCGCACCCACGGAACAACCCTCCAGACACCACCAAACCTCCCCAGTCCAAAGCCACTCCAGAGCCCCCCACCAGCACCCCCAACCAGAATGCACCTGCCAACATGCAACCCAATGACCATCCGAATGCAATTGCAAACATTATCCAATGACCGTATACTGACTGCACCTGCAACCATGCCACACCGTGACCACACCGACTGGACTTGCGAACATGCAACACCGTGGCCCCACACAGAATGCGCCTGTAACGTGCAACACAGTGACCATACCCGGAATGCACGTGCAAACATGCAACAGTGACCCCACACAGATTGCACACGCAAACCTGCAACACCGTGACCTCACCCGAAATGCACACGCAAACCTGCAACACCGTGGCCACATACAGAAAGAGCCTGCACACATGCAACACAGTGACCATACACTGAATGCATCTGCAAGTATGCAACATCGTGACCACGCACAGCACGCACGCGCAAAAGTCAACACAGTGACCATACCCGGAATGCACCCGCAAGCCTGCAACACAGTGGCCACACACAGAATGAGCCTGCAAACATGCAACACCGTGACCATACCCGGAATGCACATGCAACATAGTGACCACACACAGAATGCACACGCAAACATGCAACACCGTGACCACACCCGGAATGCACCCGCAACCTGCAACACAGTGGCCATACAGCATGAGCCTGCAAACATGCAACACAGCGACCATACACTGAATGCATCTGCAAACATGCAACGCCGTGACCACGCACAGAACTTTTAAAACTCTCGGTTCCTAAGGGGTTAATGGGGTATTATGCTGCAGTAACCCTTATTGAAACCGCTAGTAAAATAAGCATTTTAGCAATTGAAACTGTTTACTACAATTATGTATTCAAACGTTTCCCGCACCTTATCTCCCTGGTTCACACGAAGGGATAAGAGTTTTTTCTCTGCCCAGTGCCGGACCTCAGGGTACCGGACCCCAGGGTGCAGGAGCTCAGGACCTCAGGGTGCAGAACCCCAGGGTGCAGGAGCTCAGGACCTCAGGTTACAGGACCTCAGGGTGCACTCGCTAAAGGACACTGAAATTTCATTCAATGCACCGAATTGTGAAGTATTTGTCTGCCGGCACCTGCTGGGTAAAGCACAGAACAGAAGATGCAGAGGAACCATTCCCATGTGATCCCATTGCAGCCCGAATAATGAGCGGGAACATGGAGACACAGGCAGCAGCACTAGCAGATATCAGACGGGTCTGTATGGCAACAGCCAGCCTTAGGGACCAGCCGCATGTGCTCGCATTGTATATTAGATTGTAAGCTCTTGAGCAGGTCCTCCACCTCCCGCTCCGCTTATGCAAGGTGTACGTCGCCCTGTCATTGCTTCACCCCGTGTACAGCGCTACAGAACCTGTCGGCGCTCCTTAGACCAATAATTGTATCGGTGTATACACCTTACGCATATATACTTAAAATATATTGTGTTGAATAACCCCCAGGTTTTCTTTGTAAGAGCCACCACGTTATTTGATCATTTGTGCCCCAGATCATTTTTTATTTATTTATTTTTTTATTTATTTTTTTTTGATTACTAAACCTTCAATGCTGTGCAACTACTTATCCCACAGCGCTGCTATCTGGCTGCCTGAGCATTGTGGGATCTGCAGCCACAACACATGCAGGTCCTTAGAACAAAAACAGAAAATCAACAAAACCAATTGAATAAAAACCATCTGCCTTTCTCTTTAACCAAATCTAGTCACACACAGACAGACACACAGACACACCCTACACCTGCTTCTTGCTGGGGAGTGGGAATCCAGCAGCTCTGCCCCCTATAACAGCAGCACATGGCACAGCCTGCACTTCCTGTCACCCTCTCCCCTTACACACAGAGGAAGCTCCCGGTCATGTGATCACACAGAGTGCTCCCTCAAGTGTTCCAGCAGACATGTAGATGCCCCCCCCAGCCACCAAACTTTCCCTCTCCTTTCTCTTTCACCAGAAACACCTGAAAAAACATGATCTCACCTTGATGCACTTCTCACGTTGGCAGGAACAGAGGAAGAACCCTGCACCCATCACCAGCATATATAGTCCAGTTAAGCAACACTGTTGCAACCACTCCACCAATAACACCGTAGCTTTTCCTTGACTGACAGGCCCATGCTTCCAACCGACCCCCCCCCCTTCCCCCTCCCTGAGGGGCCCCAGGGATTCTAAACCCTTCCAGATCTTTCCTTAACCTACAGGCCCAGGCCATCAGTCATGTCCCCCTTCCTGAAGGTCCAGGGGGTTCTTTCTGGTCAATAAGACAACTATAGGATCCCTATGTGTAATGTCTCCTGTAGGTATCAACAACTATGGAATAGGACCGTATGTTTGTTGAAGGTGCAAACACCTGAAAGGGGGGGGGATAATGCTGTTGCAAACTTGCAACTATAACATATGCCAGCATTTCACAAAAGTTAAATGCAAAGAGCGGCAGGAGGAGCTTCACAGTAAATCGTCTGATGCTTTTTGGATTCAACGTCTGTGAAATGCCAGTGTTTGTCAGAGTTGAGACAACTGAAATTTTTGACAGTGTTTGCAACTTCTGCTAACACTGTGGTTATTGAATAACCCCCTACAGATATTGTATATGTTTTGCCAATCATAACTAAGCATGTGCAGTATATGTACCCTATTCAATATTGGCTGTAGAGTCCAGTAGTAACATCTCTGCACTTCGACCATGGAGAAGCAAATCAAAATGCCATTTAGCACATCCCTCCAACTGTGGAGAAGCAAGTCTCGACTTTACGAGAAATGAGTTCAACCTAGCCACCAGGTCGCTGATCTACAATCATGGAATGCCAACTCAATCCCACTCAGATGACGCCACCAGCGAGTGTTCTTGGGCACGACACCTAACGATATGGATGCACCTACCTCACAAAATACTTGTACATCTCACAGATTGTAAATTCCCTTGGGAACAGGGTCCCCCTGAATCAGGTCATCATCCATGTGTGGTATTCCAATGTATCAACCCCTTGTACACTGACTGTACTGTGACTGCTGCGCGTTTTGTGGTACAATATATAGGATGATGATAATAATAATAATTCTAAACAAAACACTTCCTGTGCAATATGCAGGGCTCTGCTGACACCTTGTGGCCATCTATGGGATATTACAGAAAGGGTGGAACTAAAGCAAATGTCCTTAAATGTAATGGGAGAATGCCAGGATTTCCATCTAGTTTACTTTGACATTTCTACTTTTTCTTGTTTACAGGCACCTCATAAGATACCCTGAAGAATGCAACAGGTCTATGCCAAAATTTGTATACAGCTTGAGCATCCCATAACTGAAACCCCTGAGACCCTGAGCATTACCGATATTGGATATTTAAAAAAATATTTATATATTTTTATTCAAGAAATGCAAAAAGGGATACAGAAAGAAAAAAGTTGGGATGGGAAAAGAGAAAATAAAATAAATTAACAACATGAGCAGTGTTTTTGAAATACATCCGTCAAGTAGTAGACTTTTTCCATAGTCTTGCAATAAGCAAAAAAATACAAGATGTTATTATGCCTTTTGTCGTGGGAGCTTTTGGAGGAACCCCAGGTAATATACGCCTGGTTAAAATGGGACCGTTAATCCTAGCACCTCATCTACGAGTTTTGCTGCCTGAAGCCATAAAATGTGAAGCATGGGGCAGCCTCACCAGTTATGCAGCATAGTCCCTTGTTGTGATTGGCACCATCGGCACACATCTGTGGCCCATATGTTGGTACCATATGCCACCTATACAGTACTTTGCGTCTCATCTCAAAGAGTGAGATGCACCTAGTGGCCCCCTTATCCAGGAGAAAAAATTCTTGCAAAATTGATGTGTCAAACATTTGGTGTAAGTCCTCCACCCATGCCAAATTAAACCGCGACTGAGGAGATTCAGGTGCTGTTTTCAGACATGGTGAGTGATATATAGATTAAATATATACAGAACTCTGATTCAACTCTGGTATAAAGATTAAAGATTTACAGAACTCTGGTATAACTCAGTGAGACACCCTGAAAGCTGGCAGCCAGTGACAAGACACAGATTACAATTCCCTCCTATAAATCAGTGTGACCCCCTGATGGGTGGCAGTGAGACGCAACAGATTACAAATCTCAGAAACCTCCTATAAATCAGTGAGACCCCTTGATGGGTGGCAGTGAGAAGCCACAGATTACAAGTCTCAGAAACCTCCTATAAATCAGTGTAACCCCCGATGGGTGGCAGTGAGAAGCCACAGATTACAATTTGCATAAATCTGCTAGAAGTATGTGGGACCCCCTGATGGGTGGCAGTGAGAAGACACAGATTACAAGTCTCAGAAACCTCCTATAAATCAGTGTGACCCCCTGATGGGTGGCAGTGAGAAGCCACAGATTACAAATCTCAGAAACCTCCTATAAATCAGTGAGACCCCTTGATGGGTGGCAGTGAGAAGCCACAGATTACAAATCTCAGAAACCTCCTATAAATCAGTGTGACCCCTTGATGGTGGCAGTGAGAAGCCACAGATTACAAGTCTCAGAAACCTCCTATAAATCAGTGTAACCCCCGATGGGTGGCAGTGAGAAGCCACAGATTACAATTTGCATAAATCTGCTAGAAGTATGTGGGACCCCCTGATGGGTGGCAGTGAGAAGACACAGATTACAAGTCTCAGAAACCTCCTATAAATCAGTGTGACCCCCTGATGGGTGGCAGTGAGAAGCCACAGATTACAAATCTCAGAAACCTCCTATAAATCAGTGAGACCCCTTGATGGGTGGCAGTGAGAAGCCACAAATTACAAGTCTCAGAACCTCCTATAAATCAGTGTGACCCCCTGATGGTGGCAGTGAGAAGCCACAGATTACAATTCGCATAAATCTGATAGAAGTATGTGGGACCCCCTGATGGGTGGCAGTGAGAGCCACAGATTACAAATCTCAGAAACCTCCTATAAATCAGTGAGACCCCTTGATGGGTGGCAGTGAGAAGCCACAGATTACAAATCTCAGAAACCTCCTATATAATCAGTGTGACCCCCTGATGGGTGGCAGTGAGAAGCCACAGATTACAATTCGCATAAATCTGATAGAAGTATGTGGACCCCCTGATGGGTGGCAGTGAGAAGCCACAGATTACAAGTCTCAGAACCTCCTATAAATCAGTGTGACCCCTTGATGGGTGGCAGTGAGAAGCCACAGATTACAAATCTCAGAAACCTCCTATAATCAGTGTGACCCCCTGATGGGTGGCAGTGAGAAGCCACAGATTACAATTCACATAAATCTGATAGAAGTATGTGGACCCCCTGATGGGTGGCAGTGAGAAGCCACAGATTACAAGTCTCAGAAACTCCTATAAATCAGTGAGACCCCTTGATGGGTGGCAGTGAGAAGCACAGATTACAAATCTCAGAAACCTCCTATAAATCAGTTTGACCCCTTGATGGGCGGCAGTGAGAAGCCACAGATAACAAGTCTCAGAAACCTCATATAAATCAGTGTGACCCCCTGATGGGTGGCAGTGAGAAGCCACAGATTACAAGTCTCAGAAACCTCCTATAAATCAGTGAGACCCCCTGATGGGTGGCAGCCAGTGAGAACACACGGATTATAACAATTCCCAAATATTTTGTAGAAATTTGTGACCCCCAAAATACTGCGTGGCACTGGCTGTGTGACAAGACACAGATCACCTCAAATCCCAAATGTTTTGTATAAATTAGTGACCCCCAAAATACTTGCTGGCAGTGACAAGACACAGAAGATCACCTCAATTCCCAAATATTTTGTAGAAATTTGTGACCCCCAAAATACTGCGTGGCACTGGCTGTGTGACAAGACACAGATGTCCTCAATTCCCAAATGTTTTGTAGAAATTAGTGACCCCCAAAATACTTGCTGGCAGTGACAAGACACAGAAGATCACCTCAATTCCCAAATGTTTTGTAGAAATTTGTGACCCCCAAAATACTTGCTGGCAGTGACAAGACACAGAAGATCACCTCAATTCCCAAATGTTTTGTAGATATTAGTGACCCCCAAAATACTTGCTGGCAGTGACAAGACACAGAAGATCACCTCAATTCCCAAATGTTTTGTAGAAATTTGTGATCCCAAAAATACTTGCTGGCAGCCAGTGACAAGACACAGATCACCTCAATTCCCAAATGTTTTGTAGAAATTTGTGATCCCCAAAATACTTGCTGGCAGCCAGTGACAAGACACAGATCACCTCAATTCCCAGATATTTGGTAGAAATGAGACCCCCCCAGACCCCCCCCCCTCCAGTAGCATGGCAGACCGGCAGTAAGAACACACAACAACAATCTCCTATGAAATCTCCTCTCAAATGCATGCTGAAGCGGCACGTGGAAACCTTATATAGCGTGCTGCGGGAAATTTGCCCAATCAGGACTCTGAGCCATGATTGGCATACTGTTGAACCTGTCTTGCACCAGACCTGTGGTCAGGTGCAAGGCTGTAGCCAATTACGAGCTTCAGGCCAGTGTAAAAGTGCATTGTGGGCCATAGTGGTGCATTGTGGTTGAACTTGCTCCGAACACCCAGAAATGATCGGAGTTTGCGAGCAAAACGAACAGGCTAAGTTCGGTCTGAACTCCGAACCGTCCGAACCGAACAGCTCATCCCTAGTCCTGAGCAGCCTGGTGCCCCGACTTTACACAGTTATTTGGGGCGATTGCAATGGAGTGGTGGCCCAACCCAGGTACAGCTGAGTAGATCTGGTCCCCCTGCTTCTTCTGACTAAGAAGCGACCTGATCCATGCATGGGGTCCTAGCAGTGTGCTGTTTAAGCTCGGCAGCTGGTTTAGTGTACCTGGGCAGCAGTTCCAATGAGTGACCGCGCTCTGCGTGAGAGGAGTAGGGAGCTCAGATGTTGGAGTTCCCATTGGAGCTCTCCTGCAGGAATCACCCCATAGTAGGCTGCTCTCTTTAGTGACACTGCTCAAAAAGCGCCATAGTGAGCTGAATGGTGGTTGGAGCACTCAGGGTTAAAGTCTTGCGGACAATTGTGAGGTCTCTGCTGGCGGCTGATTCAGTACTTGCACAGGGGACACGAAAAACACAATTTTGGGCAAAGCAGGGTAAATTAGTGGACTGTTATAAATAATTAGAGTTACAGTTACAAGTTTTTATAAAGCGCTAGCAAGTTTCGTAATGCTGTACAGTGAAACAATGAAACATATATAGTGGGGGAAAAAAATTACATTGTATAACAACAAAATAATAACAACATAGGATTAAAATAGACGGCCATCCCGTCTAGAGATGGGAAGGCCTGGAAAAAAAACTGAAAAATTGGGAAAGAAAAAACAGTTTTTTTTCCAAAGCCATTTTTTTTTTCCCGGAAAAAGTGAAAAAAAAAAAAGTGTGTGATATGTTCTTTTACAATGATTTATATTGTCTAATATAGATTTTATATCATAACATTAGGACCTTAATGAAAGACTTCTGAGACTTTATTTAAAGTCTTAGATCGTTATAATTTCTCTGAGCTGAAGACGAGCAAATCCTGGAAAACAATTCAAGTAACTTGTCTCAATACAATACTCAGACAATAAAAATATACATTTCAGCCTCTGGGGGGTGCTACAAGGAAAATGCTTCAATTTAGCATGATTGTGAGCTCCATCTTGTACCTTCTACAGTGGTTGTTGGGATACAGTTGATAGTTTCTGTCTTCTCAGGCCTTAATTGACAGGTAAGAGGTTAAATTTGTCCCTATTTGATCCCTATTAATGTTCTCTCCAGTACAGTCTGGGATTCTGCAAATCATATCTCTCCTGCAACATTGTGGCAAGTTGTCTGCACAACACGACCTCTGACACCTCTTGCATCCCACTTCCTGCAGATTCCTGCATCTTCTGCTGCTGCATGTGAAAGAATCTGCTCTATGTTTGGTAATACTCATACCAAATCAAGAAATTAACCTGTGACGGGAGAAACGGTTGTTTCAATTTGTGAAAACCTTAAGTTTTCTGAAGTCAATGAGAAAAATGACAAATATGGAGAGGAAGAAGAAACAGAAAATGATAGATCAGAAAATTAGATTAAATCGCATGTGTTGTATATGTTGTGTCCTTTGTTTCCTTTTCTCAATTTATCTTTTTAAAGCACCACTCGAAAGTTAAACCTCAACATGGAGCTTAAATATTGATGTATCCATATCCTACAGGCACAATTAATGCAGTTACTTCCTTTTGCTATTGGTGCTAAGGGGCAAATTTGATAATATATATATATATATATGTTGATGGTTTCTTTCTTTTATTGTTGCTCTTCAGGAAATGGAGGGGTGGTTACTTGTTCGCATAGTTGTTACCAGGGCCGCCATCAGGGCATTACAGCCCATACTGCAGTAAGGGGCCCGGCCGACTGGGGGGCCCGCCGTCGGTAGCTCTGATTACTTTAGGCCGCAGGCCTCTGGAGGAGGTACTGCGGCCTACTTGGGCCTGGCTGCCCTGTGAGCAGCAAGATGGCCGCCGGGCCCCCTCTGATCAGTATGTGTCACGTGGGGAGGGACCCTGGGCCCACACTGGGTGACACCCTCTTGGAGGGTGACACCACTCAGGGCCACCCTTTGTATGCTGCCTCTGTGTGCTCAGCAGCGCTGTGTCTCTGTGGGGAGAGATCACTGGACTTCCCCCCCAGTCTTAACCTGCTCCCACCGGCCAGAGGAGGCAGACAGAGCCGCAGATCAGAGGGTATCTGCTCACTTTTTTAATTGTTTTGGCTGGTGTTAACGGATTCTGCAGAAGCGGACTCCGTTAACACCAAGTCCTGGCTCTGGTTAACTTTTCACTAACCAGAGCCGGACGTTAATCAGCGCTGGGACTTTGTAATCCTAACGCTGATTAACACTTTGCGCTCCCCATGTTAAGTATAGGGAGCACAAAGTACAGTAACCTCGCGCTGACAGGCACAAGATACCAAATACAAACGGGTTACTTAACCCATTAGCGTTTGGATTGAAATATGCGTTAAATACTTGTGTTACCGGAATCCACCTGGTTCACTCGGGACGAGGCCGGGCCGGCACGGACAAGGATTGACTGGACACGAGTCTCTTCAGGAAAGGCAAACTTTATTGTGACGTCACAGAATGCTCACACAGGATTGAATCTCAAAGAGTGAGCCCCGATCTCACTCCGACAAGGGGTCTTATACCCTGAATACATAATTAGGTACATCCCAATGAACCCACCCCGCTGTGACACTATCCCACCCCACGTGGATCCGTACCTCCCATAATCGAATACAAAGACATTCCACACATTGGTCATAAATTGGCAAACTTCATGCTATTCTGACAAAAGAGGATTTACCACTTTCTCTGGTTCCTGCCTATGCCCACCTCCCTAAAGCTTGTTTATTGTATATTCTAGATAAGGCCACGTCTGGTTTCACACTCCCCTTTGTTCAACAGCTAGCTTCTCTGACCTTGATGTATCTATTCTTCATCCTGTCACTTGTGTGCCAGCTACGGCCTGGATTCTCATTAGTTTTAATTGCTTTGCTGTTAGTTTAACACATTCCTAGAATTCTATGTAAGCTACATCCTAATTTCAGCTAATATCTACTATTTAGATTCAAGTGAACCAATATTCTGAGCAAGATGGCCGCCTGGCTCAAGATGGTGGCCATCTCCTGGCCTGAGTCCATTACATTCCCCCCTTGGCTCAAGTCTCAGATTCACCATCAATATCATGGATCCAATCTGTGAGATAAATCCCAGGATCGATCCGAACCAATCTCCGAATGCTCCGAACCCACGGAGTGGATTCCAGCCCTCGGCAGCAATCTGGCTAGCCGTATTCTGTAACTGGTCTACCTTCTCTTGGTGATCCTGGATTACTTGGTAGTAGTCTGGAACCTCATGTGATGTGTTCCTGATGAATGTACAACACTCATAATGCATTGTCATCTCACACAGTCCATTCAACGCTGCACTGATCTGTTCCAAAGCCATATCATGTATCATTTGTAACTTCCGGATCTCTCTCATCTCAATATTCAGCAACTGAATATCCATGCTTGTTTTATTCAGAATCTCATCCATCAAGTTAGCATAGCTATTCATTCTCACCATCAACTCTCTTCCCCATCCAGTCCATGCTAGAAACCACGCCCATATTCGATCTTTCTTAGTGAACAGCTCTCTCTTCTGTTTTTCAAACACCAGTGGGTACCTAGGGTGTAGTGCAGTGTCTGTGTCAGTATCGTCCCCCCGTACTCTCTGAATCGGAATCAGTCTGGTCAAATAACACATCCCTGTTATTGTAGGTGGTACCCATGTGTAACACACTCTCCCACAGCACACCTGATAACCCTCAGTCATCATAAAGGGTGATAGATGGAGTGTTCCCTTTCGCATTTCAAGCATCATTCGTCCCAGGCGCAACAGGCGATCCAGTGCATTCCATTTATCCACTGTCACATCTGCTATTATCTGTTGCTGTTCTCGGGTAAGTGTTACTGCCCTAAGTAAAAATGGCCTCGGCCCTGTTTCCATCCTATATACATGCGAAGTCCAGTTAAATCTACTTGAATGACATGGATTCTCGCCTGTCCCTGAACCATTACCATTCCCTCCTAACTGAAAACACCACTCTGGCGGATATACTGGTCCAGATATGGGGTAATCAGGGGTGAATGCCTCTGGTTTTGTCTGGGGGTCAACAATATTGTGTATCGTAATGTTTCCAGATGCAAATGTACTCAAGTTCATAGGAATTGAAGCTAAAGGTATATAAATTGTCTCTGGGTGCAATCTGCTGCACACCCAACACGCAGTCTGTCCAGACTTCTTTGCGTTTGCATATTTAAATTTCACAAGCAGGTGCCCTCTTGGAGTGGTTTCCGTTCCCACATCACGCTTCTGTCTCCACATGGTACGGTTTTCCATTACTGGGTGTGTACCATTCCAGATATGGGAGAAATCCACTTTCTCTGTCGCTTTTGGGCACTTTGGACATGCCCGCTGCGATAGTCCATAGATCAAATTAGCGAGGTACAGTATTAGCACCAAAAATGCCCCAAATGTCAAAATCCCTTGGGCAACCCTTTTCACAGTCACATATACCCAATCCCTCCCCACCGGAATTTCAAAAGTAAAAGTCATCTCTAATTGATCAAGGGTCGGGGCTGGGCCCCTAAAAATAGCCCTTTGGGCATCCCCGGGGATCCCTTTGCTCTTCCGTTGGTGGGTGGTCAGGCATTATTGTGTCCTTCAAAACATCCACTTGTTGAATCTTTTAGGTACTTGAGACTGCGGTCCTTGTCAGCTTTAGCCTTAATGGATTGGTCTCGTTGGTGACGACCTTACACTCTGGTTCAGGATTAGCTGCCGCTGTCTTCAGACTGGAGTGATGTATCCACGGGACCACCTCGGCAACCTTCACTGCTGTAGGGGTTGATAATAGGTCAAGGTAAGGACCTCTCCATTTTGGGCCTAGTGGGTCATTTTTCCACTCCTTCACCCATACCGAGTCACCTGTACAAAACTTATGCAGTGGGGGATATAAAAAGTGAGGTACATTATCTCCCACCCAAGTATTTAGCTTTTGCATTGATTTACCCAACAATACAACCTGTTCATTCAGTTTAGTTTCACCCAATGCCCGAAGGTCCCCCCTTAGTCCATTAATTAGAGGGGTAGGCCACCCAAACATAAGTTTGTACGGACTTAGCTTCAATTGGGGGGTTGGCCTGCACCTAATGTGCAATAAAGCTATCAGCAGCACATCCAACCAGCCTAGTGACGTTTCTTGGCACAGTTTGGACATTAAAGTCTTTAGTGTTCTGTTCATTCACTCGACTTTTCCCGAGCTCTGGGGCCTGTAAGCCGTATGTAGCTTCCAGGTTATGCCCAACAGGCGGGCGAGCTGCTGCAAACAGTTCTGTATGAAAGCTGGGCCATTGTCCGACCCTATTTCAAGGGGAAGTCCATACCATGGTATTACTTCTTTCATTAGGCTTCTCACCACGTTGTCTTCTCTGTCCTTGTGGGGAAAGCCTCCACCCATCCTGTTAGAGTGCACACCATCACGAGCAGATACTTGTATCCTTTGCAAGGTGGTAGCACCGTAAAGTCTATTTGCAACGATGCCATTGGGGACAGCCAGACTGGCTGCTTTCCTGGAGGTTGAGATGGGCCTGCTCTTGGGTTATTCTTGGCACATGTCACACACTGCTGGGCTATTGCTTTGCAGATTACTGACAGTCCCGGTACGTAGAAATGTGGCTCCAGTTGTTGCTCCATCATTTCTCTTCCTCCATGAGTATTTGCGTGAAGTGTTCTCACGATCTCTGGAGCCAATGTTGCTGGCAAGACTATTCTCCTGTCTGCCAATTGGAACCATCATCTTCTCCATATTCTTAAAATTAACAATAGTTAAAAAAGTAAATAATGGTCCAGAAAAAGAAACTGGACCATTATTTACTTTTTTAACTATTGTTAATTTTTAATAAACCTTTTAAGAACGAGTTCCACATCCTATCTGTTTTTTCCTGGATTTGACCACACTAAAATCCATAGGCGCATATCCTGAGCTTGAATAAGCTCCAGCAAATGTGAGTTGTCACTCCGTTAGGAGTTTTTCATTTCAACTGTTGTAATTCAGATACACACAGAGATTGTTTCTGCTTTACTTTACATTTCCCTCATCGAGAGAGCTGTGAAGAATCGCAGACAAAAAGGAGTGGGTTACCTGAGAATATCTTCAGAAAAACAACCCATAGGCGATTACCCGCTCAGAGCCAGGCTTGTGAGTGAACATTTCTCCATCATATGCACTCTGTATCAGGGGCGGACTGGGGCGGGGGGCAGGGGGACCGGTGCCACCCGGGCCGCCTGTGTCAGCCCCCTCCTGTACAATATTGCTGGCCGCCGCATCGGGCCAGGACCTGGGCCTAGGGCCCGGGGCCTTGCCTGCTGGTAGTCGGCCCGAAATTGCAGCTGCACAATCATATGTGTTAAGCAGCAGACTGCCGCAGGAGCTCCTACGCCTACCCCTCTATGGCTGAGCGCGGAAGTGCAGGCGCACATGTGACATCGTATCACATGACTGTGAGCTGACGTCATCATGTGCTGCCTGCACGTGGTGCCCTGTGAAGGTGCTTTCAACTCCGCTGTGGACCGGGTGTTTCCTGCTCCTCCTGCTGGCCTCATGAGGGGCCCCCTGTAACTTAGCATGCTTCCAGATTTGGGGGCCCCTCAAGCAAAATGTTGTCAGGAGAGCACTGAGAGAGCCTGGTGGAGAGCACTGTCTGCTCAGAGAGAAGGCAGGAGAGCACTGCACGGAGAGCAGCCCCGCCCACA
Source organism: Leptobrachium leishanense (assembly GCA_009667805.1). Taxonomy (NCBI): domain Eukaryota; kingdom Metazoa; phylum Chordata; class Amphibia; order Anura; family Megophryidae; genus Leptobrachium; species Leptobrachium leishanense. The sequence continues at coordinate 295,260,358 of CM019063.1, read as the reverse complement.
CCCGGCAGCTCTGAAACCTACCAGACCCCCAGCACCTCCAGGATGAAGTAAGGAGGGGGATGGGGTTGAGTGTGTTGTGTGTGTGTGAGGGGTGAGTTTGTGTGTCTGGGTAGGTTAAAACAGTGTCTGGGGGTGGAGGGGAGTCATTGTGGGTGTGTGGGAGGGTTAAATCTGTGTGTGTATGAGGGATTAAGTCTGTGTGAGGGGTTAAATCTGTGTGAGTGTAAAGGGTTAAATCTGTGTGTGGGTGTGAGGGATTAAGTTGTGTGTGTTTGAGGGGTTAAATGTGTGTGTATGTGTGTGTTTGAGGGGTTAAATCAGTGTGTGCATATCTAGATTTTTATTTTACTATATAACTTTTAATATATTTTAATAAACTAAATATAATTAAAATAATAATGTTATTTATTTTTATTTTTACTTTTAAAATAACATTTTTATTAATAATATATTTGAGTTTTATTCCTGTGGATTCTTTGATACAGTATTGTGAGATTTGTATAAGGATATCACAGAATCCACAGCAATAGAACTCACGCTCATACACTCTGAACATTACCGTGAGTTTTATATGCTGTGGATTCTGTGATACTCTCATACACACCGCACATTGCTGCGAATTTTGTTACTGTGGAGCTCTGTGATACGCTCATATACATTGCACATTACTGTGAGTTTTATTGCTGTGCAGCTCTGTGATACGCTCATGCACACTGCACATTGCTGCGAGTTTTATTGCTGTGGAGCTCTGTGATATGCTCATACACACTGCACATTGCTGTGAGTTTTATTGCTTTGCAGCTATGTGATACAGTAATGTGCGGTGTGTATTAGCGTATCAGAGCTCCACAACTATAAAACTCACAGTAATGTGCGTTGTGTATGAGTGTGACTTTAATAGTTGTGGAGCTGCTGTGGGCAGTATATATCCATGTGCGAGCTGCTGGGAGCAATATATTTCCATGTGTGAGCTGCTGGGGGCAATATATTTCCATATGTGAGCTGCAGGGGCAATATATATATCCATGTGTGAGCTGCAGAGGCAATATATATCCATGTTTGAGCTGCAGGGGCAATATATATATCCATGTGTGAGCTGCTGGGGGCAATATATATCCATGATTGAGGTGCTGGGGCAATATATATCCATGTGTGAGCTGCTGGGGGCAATATATATCCATGTGAGCTGGGGCACTATATCCATGTGAGCTGTGGCACTATATCCGTGTGAGCTGGGGCCAATATATCCATGGGAGCTGGGGGCAATATACCCATGTGTGAGGTGGGGCAATACACCCATGTGTGAGGTGGGGGCAATATATCCATGTACGGTGTGTATGAGTGAGTTTTATTGCTCTGGATCTCTGTGATCTGCTCATACACACCGCACATTACTGTGAGTTTTATTGCTCTGGAGCTCTCATACAGTAATGTGCAGTGTGTTTGAGCGTAACAGAGCTCCACAGCAATAAAACGCACAGTAATGTGCGGTGTGTATGAGCGTATCACAGAGCTTTACAGCAATACAACTCACTGTAATGTGCGCTGTGTATGAGAGTAAGTTATATTGCTGCGGAGCTCTGTGATAATGCTCATACACAAGGGCCTGAGTTGCTGCACTATGGGCCTCTGGGTCATACTTGGCCCCTGGGCCAAAAGTTGCCAGTCAGCCCCTGCTCTGTATATCCTGTGTGAGACATACTGCACCAATGTAGTATTTTTGTCTTCCTATTTCCCATATATTGTACCTTCACGGAAGAAATTACTACAAGAGCTGCCGAAACATCCCTTGCGTTCCATTCATTCGCGCTGACCAGATACGTATTTTACTTAATTGTAAGCAATAGTTGCTGACAATCTGCCCAAGTGGGATTATGTGTGAGCATAACTGATTCTATCATACTGGCCACTGCTGCAGGATTTGCGGAATAGAGTGGTGTATGTGTCTTCCAATTAAACAAATCTGTTGTCGTGAATGGGACATATGTGAATTGTACCGGCCCCGGCTCTCCGTTTTCTAACGGGGGACCTGGTACCTCCCGCAAGGGGAGCTGCAGTTTACTCTTCCCTGGGTTGTGCTGATATACATCTCGGGGTTTATATATATTATTGGCAGCCCGTGTCTCCATCCCCATCTCCACTCTCTTTAGGGGTTACTCGTCGGTAAATGGCCCCGTCAGGCATCTCGATCTTTTCTGCAATAACCACTTCATCCCCTTCATCCTCCGCCACCTCCTCCGCGATATCACGAGCTGGAGCTGGGGGAGCAGGCGGGTTAATAGCAGCAGCCTGCCCCCTCCTCTCTGCCCGCTCCACCGCGGCACCCAAAGCCTCCCTGGCTGCCCCGTAGAAAGACGGGTATGGCGGCGGAAGGGAATCAATCTTCTCCGGGTGTCCTGCCAACACCGGTTTACCCTTTGCATCCTGGCGAAGGGTTTCTTGTTTTTTATTTTTCCAGGCCAACATAATAGAATGACTCTTATCCCTAACACAATACCTCCATATATCTATATACGGGTACTGATCAGGGTGACCATACCTTCCGGTAATACAGGAATGCATCTTCTGTATTAACTCTGGATCCATAGATCCCTGCTCTGGCCATTCGGGGACCAACATCGGCCAAACTATAGTACATAACAATTTTAACTTTTCTTTACCCAATTCCACACCATAGTGATGTGTTTCATACAGCGCCTCAAAATTGTGCACCATATATTGCAGGGGTGTTTTGCCCTCCTTTGCCTTCTTGGGTTTAGATGACCCGTTACCCATGGTTACTCTTGAAATTAATAACTTCTTCACAATACAGGTATTACTTTCGGCAAAACACCTTTAAATCAACTGTCTGGTACATCAAACAACAGTTCTCTCGTGCCGTATTCGCTTTCTCCTTTGGTAGCCAACTGCAGTCGCCTGAGCTGGAAACGTACCTCCGGAGTCCACTCTCAGATTTGCTTCCTTGCTAAGCAAGTTGGCGCACAATCACTCCCAACACTCTCAGCAATCACAGCACGTACATGTACTAGATACATTCAGCACAAAACAGTACATAAACAATTCTACTCTTTCCCTGTAGCCTAGGGCATGCTGACCCTTTTCTGGCTCCTTATACCCAGTTAATTGATCTCTACTCTTATCTGCTTTTCAACTATGTATATCCTGTCCTATGCAACACTCTCTCCTGCTACTCCAATTTGCCTAAGGGCAATTAGCCCACCAGGCACCACTCCCGCTGCAGCTACCGCTGGCCCTGACTGGCCCCCTCCCTTTTTAACTAAGATACACACAGCATCAACTCGGGCTCTCAGCCCAGTCACAAGATTCCTCCTCCTTTCCTTGTCCATGTGCAGCAGTTCTATTTACAAACACTAACTATGACAATACTACTCCACGTGGCTACCCTCTCCCTCCTTTCCAGAACACCTTAGTTAATATCCGATCCCCCGGGTTCAGACACGTGCTAGCCACTCTACTGGCCCCTGTGCTGTCGGCGGCGGGGTCGGTATACTAACGAGACCGTGGCCGCGGGTCTCCTAGCCCAACTTCGGTCGGACGCTTCCCCTATACCGGTATCCAGTGCACACAAACACAAAAACACCTTACCTATCGCCGCGCTGCTCGCTGTTTCCTCGGACTCGGTGGTGTCACAGATTCCTGGGCCGGGGGTCCGTTTGGGACGAGACGAGGTCCACTTAACAGGAAATCCTGCTTGGCGCTTGCAGATGTCAGCTCACCTTCAACGGACGCCCAACCGGCGGGAGCACTCGCACCTGCAGTCAAACGCTATGGTGTCCAGCAGCCAATGCCATACCGGTAAAGGCCTGGATCCCGGACGAGCCCCCAAAAATGTTACCGGAATCCACCTGGTTCACTGTCCGGCACGGACAAGGATTGACTGGACACGAGTCTCTTCAGGAAAGGCAAACTTTATTGTGACGTCACAGAATGCTCACACAGGATTGAATCGCAAAAGAGTGAGCCCCAATCTCACTCTGACAAGGGGTCTTATACCCCGAATACATAATTAGGTACATCCCAATGAACCCACCCCGCTGTGACACTATCCCACCCCACGTGGATCCGTACCTCCCATAATCGAATACAAAGACATTCCACACATTGGTCATAAATTGGCAAACTTCATGCTATTCTGACAAAAGAGGATTTACCACTTTCTCTGGTTCCTGCCTATGCCCACCTCCCTAAAGCTTGTTTATTGTATATTCTAGATAAGGCCTCGTCTGGTTTCACACTCCCCTTTGTTCAACAGCTAGCTTCTCTGACCTTGATGTATCTATTCTTCATCCTGTCACTTGTGTGTGTGCCAGCTACGGCCTGGATTCTCGTTAGTTTTAATTGCTTTGCTGTTAGTTTAACACATTCCTAGAATTCTATGTAAACTACATCCTAATTTCAGCTAATATCTACTATTTAGATTCAAGTGAACCAATATTCTGAGCAAGATGGCCGCCTGGCTCAAGATGGCAGCCATCTCCTGGCCTGAGTCCATTACACTTGGGCTAACGTTAATGCTCACTCAGGTGAGTGCAAACGTTAGCACCAAGTATGTAATGTGGCCCATTGCCTTTACTGTTAGAGGTCTATTGCTATGGATCCTGTGTACGTTCATACTCACTGCCTTTACTGTTGGAGGTATATTGCTGTGGATTCTGTGTACGTTCATACTCACTGCCTTTACCGTGAGAGTTCTATTGCTGTGGGGCTCTGACATGCTCATACGCACTGCACATTACTGAGAGTTCTGTTGCTGTGGTGCTCTGTGATATGCTTATCCAGTGGAATTATCTAAATATACTTTTATGCTACATTGTTTGCACAAATACACATTTTATGTGATTTTAAGGTATTGGGAGCAACACTCTGAAATCCGATCTTGATTCATATTTTTTTTAAGAACAATTTTAATTTTTTACTGTCTTAAATTATTTGAACCAGATAGATTCTTTTTTAGGTTAAATGTGCTGTTGTGCAAGCAATATGTGTGATTTTAAGATATTGGGACTAACACTCTGTAATGTGATCACGATTCACAGTAAAAATGTATTTCCTATGGGGAGAGGGGATCATGGGGGGCCATATTCTTAGTAGGGCTGTCAAAAATAATCGTTTTGCCGATGCATCGCGATGCAGCCTTCCATGATTCTGCATCGATGCAATGGAGCTCAAAAATCGATTAACTGACCAGCCTGGAATGTCTGCCATCATCCGGTTTCCGGCGCTGCCCCCGCTGTGTGTTTAGAGGGCAGCGCGTGTTAGCTAGGAGCTGCGGGGGAATCAAAGCCTCTGAGTCACTCCCCGCACTCCCGAGTGGCTCCGCCCCCTTCCATTGCATCACTAACCTTCTGCCTGCCTACTGTGTTGATGTCAGTACACTGAAGGCAGGCAGAAGGAAGGTCCCTCCTTCTTATCCCCCAGCACTAGCGTAATGCCCCGCCCCTTTTTACAGGCTATGGGGCCAGCACCTTAGAAGAAAAAAAAAAGTGTGCTGCCTGTCAGGGTCTGCTGCTGCTGTGTGATGCCTAGGGGATTTTTCAATGCATCCACACAGCAGCAGCAGCAGAAGGAAAGGAGGGTCACCCTTGGTCTTCAATACATTCCAGAAGGTTTATATTCCAGACATGGGATGATAATTGCAAGTCACAGGAGGGCCCTGCTCGCAGCCATGTGATATCTGCACAGTGTAATCACACTCATGTAAAATAAAACTACATAACCGGGCCATTCAGTAAATAATGGCCATACACTGGGCACATCTTATTCAGCTCCATAGAGTCACTCCCTGCCTGCTCTGCCCCATACATTACATTATATAACATTCTATATACTGCCCTGCCTACATCACAACATTATATATTAAACCTCCTACCTGCTCTGCCCCTATACATTATATATTAATCCTCCTGCCTGCTCTGCCCCTATACATTATATATTAAACCCCCTGCCTGCTCTGCCCCTATACATTATATATTAAACCTCCTGCCTGCACTGCCCCTATACTTTATATATTAACCCCCTGCCTTCTCTGCCCCTATACATTATATATTAAACTTCCTACCTGCTCTGCCCCTATACATTATATATTAATCCTCCTGCCTGCTCTGCCCCTATACATTATATATTAAACCCCCTGCCTGCTCTGCCCTATACATTATATATTAAACCTCCTGCCTGCACTGCCCCTATACTTTATATATTAACCCCCTGCCTTCTCTGCCCCTATACATTATATATTAATCCTCCTACCTGCTCTGCCCCTATACATTATATATTAATCCTCCTGCCTGCTCTGCCCCTATACATTATATATTAAACCCCCTGCCTGCTCTGCCCCTATACATTATATATTAAACCTCCTGCCTGCACTGCCCCTATACTTTATATATTAACCCCCTGCCTTCTCTGCCCCTATACATTATATATTAAACTTCCTACCTGCTCTGCCCCTATACATTATATATTAATCCTCCTGCCTGCTCTGCCCCTATACATTATATATTAAACCCCCTGCCTGCTCTGCCCTATACATTATATATTAAACCTCCTGCCTGCACTGCCCCTATACTTTATATATTAACCCCCTGCCTTCTCTGCCCCTATACATTATATATTAAACTTCCTACCTGCTCTGCCCCTATACATTATATATTAATCCTCCTGCCTGCTCTGCCCCTATACATTATATATTAAACCCCCTGCCTGCTCTGCCCCTATACATTATATATTAAACCTCCTGCCTGCACTGCCCCTATACTTTATATATTAAACCTCCTGCCTGCTCTGCCCCTATACTTTATATATTAACCCCCTGCCTTCTCTGCCCCTATACATTATATATTAAACTTCCTACCTGCTCTGCCCCTATACATTATATATTAATCCTCCTGCCTGCTCTGCCCCTATACATTATATATTAAACCCCCTGCCTGCTCTGCCCCTATACATTATATATTAAACCTCCTGCCTGCTCTGCCCCTATACTTTATATATTAACCCCCTGCCTTCTCTGCCCCTATACATTATATATTAAACCTCCTACCTGCTCTGCCCCTATACATTATATATTAATCCTCCTGCCTGCTCTGCCCCTATACATTATATATTAAACCCCCTGCCTGCTCTGCCCCTATACATTATATATTAAACCCCCTGCCTTCTCTGCCCCTATACATTATATATTAAACCCCCTGCCTTCTCTGCCCCTATACATTATATATTAAACCCCCTGCCTTCTCTGCCCCTATACATTATTCAGTATATTACACCTCCTGCCTGCTTTGGTGAGGTCATTGAAGCCTGGCACAAAGATTGCAGCTCTTCTCTGTTGTTAAGAGTATTTTTTAGTTATTATAGATATAATAATAAACTCCTTCATCTCATTCAAATAAAATTATAGGGTCTATTCACAAAACACTGAAATTGTGTGCAATTTTGGTGCTTTGTGTTTGGGCACAGTTCGGCAAAATTACGGTGAATTCACTATTCAGCAAATGGTAACTGGATTCTGCCAAAAATGAAGTCACCAAAGCAGTTATTGTGGTTTGGTGAAAACCAACAAAGTGCACCGACAACCACTGAATTGGCCTAGAGGTATTCCACCGAACTGAAGGAAAAAAATATATATATTGAATTACCTATACTCCTAATAGGAGCTTAAACCAATAAAAATTTCTTAAAATGTGTCTAAATAATAAAAAAGGTCCTTTAAAAATTAAAACGGTCTGTTACAGAATAAAAAAAAACCTTTCAAAAAAATTGGGAATATATATATATACCCAATTATTTTTTTTACTCCTCGGCAGCACTGCGCTCCAGCTCCATGCAGTAATCATGATGCATCGTGGAATCGGATCGAATCGAATCGTTGACAGGATAATCGTAATCGAATAGAATCGTGAGACCAGTGAAGATGCGCAGCTCTAATTCTGAGGGTCAGTAAGGGGCCCCAAAATTTCTGATGGCTGGCCTGGTTGTTACTTCTGCTCATACTATCATATTTATTTATAAAGTATTTTACCAGGAAGGATACATTGAGATTTCTCTCGTTTTCAAGTATGTCCTGGGTTCAAGAACATTGAGTGGTTACAGAAATACAAAATAGTAAAATGCAAGATATTAACACAAGACCAAATATACAGATTAACAGAAAAATAAATATGTAGGAAATAAAGTCATTATGTTACATGTTTACAGGTGCATATCCAGTCCTTGTTATTCCATTTCAAACAAAAGATAAAATTATAAAAAGCAAATTCAAGTTTTTGAATAAACTGTACTTATTTCAAGGGAGGCAAAATTCATTTTAATTTGTAAACCTACTCCATGGTGCATATTTTAAATTTTTCTGAAAATTTCCAATTTTTCCTGGAAAAAACTGAGAAAAATCATTTTTTTTTCCATGGCTTCAAAATTTCCGGAAATTTTACATCTCTTGTCCCGTCATCTATGTCATCTGCAAATAAGTTTAAAAGAGGTGGGGTCCACCGGCAGGGCCAGCTCTGGGATTTATGGGGCCAGGTGCAAGGTAAAATACAGTAATATGCGGTGTGTATGAGCATCTCACAGAGCTCCATGGCAATAAAACTTTCAGCAATCTACAGTGTGCATTAGTGAGTTGTATTACCGTGGAGCGCTTTGATACACTAATACAGCACGTAGACCTAACCGCCAACTGTGGTACACTAAATAAACACGATATCTCCGGGCAGCTGAATGTGGCTGGAGAAAGTCCCGCACTTCAGCTGACTTCCTGCACTACAAATTCAAGCTCCGTTCCTACAGCCTCACTTTGTCCCTCGCTAAAAAAAAACTTATTTCTTGTTCCTTATCTTCACCTTTTCTAATGATTCCAAACCTCGGTTTCATAATTGCAATCTGTTAATGCTCCCCTTTTCCACTCAACCTTCCACAGTCTCACGGCTGCCAGCTTTGCTGACTACTTCACCAACAAGATTAACAAATTTAAGACTGGAAATCTGTTCACTGCCCCCTCCATCAACCTTACTCCTTCACTCCCTGACCCTTCTACTCTGTCTGCCTTTGCTCTGGTCTCAGAGAAGGACATCTCAGCACTTCTCATGTCTTCCTGCCCAAGAACCTGTCTGCTCGATCCTATCCCCTCGCACCTTATTTCAGTCTGTCCTACTGGTTATTGCCCCTCCTTTGATTCACATTTTCAACCTCTCACCTGGAGTCTTCCCCTCTGCATTTAAACATGCTCTAATTACACATCCACTGCAGAATTACATTCAAAATCCTTACCCTGACCTAGAAAGCTCTCACTAACTCTGCTCCCCACTACCAGTCCTCACTAATCACCAAATACATCCCAGCCCGCTCCCTAAGATCAAACAAACAGTGACCTGCGCCTAGCTTTTCCCTGCATCACCTCTTCCCATGATAGACTGCAGAATTTCCCAAGCGCAGCTCCCATCCTCTGGAACACTCTCCCTTGTACGGTCAGACTTTCCCCTAGTTTCCCTTCCTTCAAATACTCCCTTAAGACATTCCTATTTAGGGAAGCCTACCACCCGACTCACTGATACACCTCACTGCCCCAACCAGTCCATCACTCTCACCTTGCAGTCCTCTCCTCCTGTTTCCACCCCCAACCCTTCTAGATTGTGAGTTCCCTCGGGAATAGGGCCCTCGTTTCCTCCTGTACTGGTTTATCAAATGTTGTTCAGTCTCAGTGTATTGTAACCCTGTCTATATCGTCTCCATTGTTCAGCGCTGTGGAATATGCTGGTGTTATATAAAGTATAATAATAATTCCCCCCATTCTGAAGAATCCATCTCCCTTTCAAACTACCATCCTATCTCTTTGCTCCCCTTTGCCTCCAAAATCTTATAACACCTGGTCTATAACCAGCTCACCAGTTTTCTCATTAACTCCCTACTTGACCCACACCAGTCCGGCTATCGCTCCTAGCACTCTTACAGGGTTATTCAGAGAAAGGTGAAAACCAGGAGAATGGCAGGAGAAGAGAATAATCTAGTGAGATAAATGGGAGAATTTTTCTGGCTTGGCTATTTTGACCTGGAATTTTCTCATCTCCAGTCATTCTCCTGCTTTTCATCTCTCTCTGAATAACCCTGTTAGTTGCTAAAACCAAAGGTCACATCCCCCTCCTCATTCTTCTTGACCTTTCTGCTGCATTTGACATGGTTGACCACCCTTTCCTGCTCCTCATACTGCGTCAACTTGGCCTCCGTGACAACGCTCTCTCCTGGTTCCCTTCCTCTTTGCTCCTTCAGTGTCTCCTTCACTGGTGCCTCTTCACCCCCAGGTCCTCTCTCAGTTGGTGTATTTCAAGGCCCTGTTCTGGGTCCCCTACTCTTTTCTATCTATACTGCCTCTCTTGGCAACCTCATCTCTTCCCATGGACTCCAATATCAGCTCTATGCTGACAACAACCAAATCTACCTTTCCTCTTGCCATAGTTCTCCTCCGGTGTTGGACCGTGGTACAGCCTGTCTGTCGACTGTCTCCGACTGGATGACTTCCCGTCTCACAAAGCTCAACCTCTTTAAAATGGAACTTCTATTCTTCCCTCCCTCCAAAGCCAATATTCCTGCGCCCATTTCCCTTCAGGCAAATGGTGGCATCATTAATTCTACCTCACAGACGCGTTGCCTCGGGGTCCTCTTAGACTCTGATCTCTCCTTCACTCCTCACATTCAGTCGCTAACCGAATTATGCTATTTTCACCTAAAAAACATTGCACGCATCCGTCCTTTCTTAATCAAGACTCTACTAAGACTAGTGTCAGACGAGCGTCTTTGGAGAGCGGAAGGAACGTCTGTGAGAGTGGACGTTCCTTCCACTCAACGCCTGCCTGGCCACCTCGCTGAGTGCACGAAGGCTTGATCCTCCTATGGAGAATCGCGCTTTGCAGCTCCGTCAACATCCGTCCTAGCGCCTTGCCGGAGAGGCTTGGATAACGGACGCTTGTTGCGCACACATTTCGTGTGACCAGCCCCGTTGCAACGTCACAACGCTGCGATGGATGACGGTAAGCACGTCAGTACGGGCGCACATAGCGCGCTCATCTGACGCCAGCCTAAAATGCTTATCCAAGCGCTTATTATCTCCTGCCTTGATTACTGTAACCCCCTTCTCACTGGCCTTAAGAGATCCCAGACTCTTCCTCTGCATTCTGTAATGAACACTTGTGCCAGGCTCATCTACCTCACCTCTCGCCCCTTTGTCAATCTCTACCCAGGCTCCCTGTGTCCTATAGAATCCAATTCAAGATATTGGTGCTCATGTACAAAGATCTCCATAACAGAGGCAGTAATTAAAGCAAAAGGAGCCCCTACCAAGTATTGAGTACATTTACAGTAAATTAACATACTTTCCAGAAGGCCAACAATTCACAAAAATGATTTTTTTTCATTGGTCTTATGAAGTACAGTATTCTAATTTGTTGAGATAGTGAATTGGAGGGTTTTTGTTAAATGTGAGCCATATCATCACAATTAAAAGAACCAAAGAGTTAAATTCAATGCACACAGACTGAAATAGTTTATTTAATTCAAGTTTCACAATTTGAGTTTAATTAATGAAATAAATTAACTTTTCCACGACATTCTAATTTATTGAGATGCCGCTGTATAAGCGAACTGTCACTGCACCACCTACCTGGAGGCAAGCAGGCACACATCTCAGCATATCATGGAGGTCAAATACCTGGGAGGTTCCATTAGTTAAAGTACCACCCATAAGCGCGAGGCGCATTGCAAGAAGATTAGATAGAACTGCTCATAACACAGGAATGAACACATACAAAAAACTGAAAATAAAAATAGAGAATTTATATACACAATAGATTATGGATCTCCTACACGGCAACGAGCCTGCTGCTGTCCACAACTCTCAAGGCAAGAGGGAGTAACCAGAGGATCATGGGCGTGAAGGATATTGGGAGGTATATCCGGTTAGTTCAGATGCGCAAGACCCATACATTGTAATAATTCGCGAGGTTCAAAAAATGGGTGAAATTATGTTTGGCTTGCGTCTAGTTGTAGTGCCTTTGGAGGTACGAATAAAAGGGTTTGACGAGCAGGAGAAGGTAGCCGTGCAAAGAAACCAATGATCATGAGAGTCCCATGCCAAGGGGCAGCTGACCCAGGTACTCTAAACCGCTTTTCCCTTCTGAATTAAATTTCCATTCTTTGGTCTCTTAGTCAAAGATGAGGGGGCATGACCTCGGTGTGGATAGTCTTAGCCCCCCTCGTTAGAAACGAGAGAGACCCTGACCGAAGATCAAGATAAGGCAGAAATTTTGAATGATTATTTTTCTTCAGTATTTATCAAAGAGAAACCTATAACAGGAGACATGCAATTCACTAATAAAAACATACTAATACAAAGTGACTAATTGCTGCAAAACCTTGTCAACCAAACAATGTGAATAAAGCCCCAGGGCCAGTTGGAATTCACCAGCGAATACGGAGGGAGCTACGTATTGAAATATGTAAACCTCTGTTCGTAATCTTTCAAGATGCTTTTCTTTCAGGAATCGTACCAGAGGATTGGAGAAAAGCCGACGTGTCGTGGTCCCTATATTTAAGAAAGGTTTAAAAATTGTGTCTGGGAATTATAGACCTGTGAGCTTAACATCTGTGGCTGGGAAAGTATTTGAGGGGTTACTAAGGGATAATATTCAGGAATCTATTGGGAAGTATAATGTAATTGGCAAAAATCAGCATGGTTTTATGAAACACAGATCATGTCAGACTAAAGTAGAAGTATAGATCGGGGGTCGCAGTGGATGCGATTTACTTGGATTTTGCCAAAGCGTTCAACACAGTTCCACACAAGAGGTTACTATTTAAATGAAGAAAAATTGGTCTAGATGAAAATACTTTTTCTTGGATAGGAAACTGGCTAAAAGATAGGATACAGAGTGATCATAAATGGTACATCTTCAAGATGGACATCAGTGGTAAGTGGTGTCCCTCAGGGGTCTGTTATAGGACAAATTCTATTCAATTTATTTATAAATGACCTTGAGATAGGCATTGAAAGTCATGTATCAGTGTTTGCAGATGACACAAAACTAGGAAAAGTAATACAATGTGAACAGGATGTTACTTCACTGCAGAGGGATTTAGATAGGGTTATTTTACGGTGAGAACAATAAAGCTGTGGAATTCTCTGCCTGTTGAGGTGGCTGGGTCAGACTGTACAGACTTTTAAAAAACGACTGGATGACTTCCTGTAGACACAGAATATTAAGGGTTATAATATTTAATATGTGGGTAAGCTTCTTGATCCAAGGAGAAATCTGACTGCCAATCTGGGGTCAAGAATGAATTTTTTTCCGAGTGTGTTGCATATTGGCGAGCATTTCAGACTGGGTTTTTTGCCTTTCTTTGGATCAACAGCAGTAGGTGATGTGTGAGAGGTTGAACCCGATGGACGCATGTCTTTTTTTAGCCTATGTAACTATGTAAGTTCGCAGTTTACGATTTGTTTTGGTTTGATCCAGTGTTGTTTCAGTGTGTTGAGCCCCCCCCTTGTGGGAAACCCCAGTTATATGGTATTTCATGGTGTCCCAGGTTAGTAGTGACGGGGTTTGGGTCGAAATCCCTACAACCAAGTTCCCTAACGCCAAAATCACGACAGCCAACTTTTCTACACAGACAACTCGACGGCCAACTTCCCTACACAGACAACTCCCTGATGGCCAACTTCCAGACATCCAAAACCCCAGCGGCTAACACTATCCCTACTTCCTAACCCCCCAAACCAAGCCCTAACCCCTTAAGGGTTAGGGTGTTAGTATTAACCGCTGGGATTATGGATGTCTGGAAGTTGGCCGTGTAGGGAACTTGGTATGTCCGGCACTTGTTCTGTCTGGAAGTTGGCCGTCGGGATGTTGGAATTAGGGAACCTGGCTATAGGGATTTTATCCGGCACCCGTAGTGACGCACTGGAGAGACCTGTAAAAGTCCAGGGTATGTTTCCTAAAAGGTCCAGGTACATCTGGATGTGTTCGTAATAAGGAAACAAACTTTTTGGTACACGCAGGCCCAGAAAGATAAGTGCCCGAGGCTGATAGTAACGCAAGCATCGTATGACAACGTACACAGCAGTGGCTGGCATCGGGGGGGGGAGGGTACGGGGAGGACGACAAGGGATAGGGTGCATTCTATCCATCAGCAGTGAGTCAGGGGTTAAATCAAGCACGAGGTGTAATAAAAGATCTATGACGTACGTCATCAGATTCTGATGTTTAACAATTTCTGGTATTCCACGGATTTTAAAATTATGCCTGTGGGATCGGTTTTCCAGGTCCGCGGATTTTGTTGAACATTGCTTAAGAGTCCAACTCATGCACTTTATCTGCCATGATGTTATGTGCATCTGCATATTCTCTCGTATTGGTCCTTGATATGTGGGGTACAATCTGCCAGTGCATGTATGTTTGCCGTAATCTCTTTAGCCATGTCCCTGAGTTGGGATTTAAGATCTGTAGACATTGCAGAAAGCATACCTTCCAGGGTCTGATTTCTGACCCCGTAACTAAGCAGTCCGACATTCAAACCGCATGGGTGTCTGGACTATGTGGGCTGGCGCCGTCCTTTTTGATGGAGTGAAGAACTCCAACTTTAGTGCCAGGTGTTTGTTCTGCCCTTGTGACATCTGTCAGGCCACTGGGGTGATTGAGCAGCATATGCCCGCTCACGGTCATGTTCGACAGGGTCTCACTGCAGAGCTCTGCAATCAAACCGCCATTAAGCTCAGTGACTAGCCACGCCCCCCCCAGGTTATGGAATCCAAGAAATTCTGATGTCTAAGAGGAGACATGCTGCACAAAAACAGCTTGCCTCTGTACAGCACGTCGACAAGCTGCAGGACCCATCTGGAGCATCAGGGAGGCAAGTTTAACCTAAAGCCAAAAGGTTCCAATAATTCCAGATTTCTGAGTCTTCCAGGTTTTAGAATTCTGGATAAGGGGTGCCCAAACGGAGTGCGTGTGTAATATATACATATATTTACTTCTCTCTGGAGCAGATCAATATTGCATATTGGTCAACAGCATTTACAAGTGTCAGTCAGCAAGCAGAATTGATATGTATCCAGGAAAGACTGAGGATCTCGGGCAATCGTCCAATATTTGTTGCATGTAATGTTTATCACTCTCTGCTGCTTGGCTATAGGTGATGAAGAGCAGCTGTTACAACATCCACCGGTATAACTGCACCTCAGAGAAATCAATATAATTGAAAGCATAAAATAAATCGGAAAACGGGGAATGTTTTATTAAGTTAGAAAAGATATGCTGGAAAAATAAAAGTTTGTTACAAAATGATCCCACGGTACTTTTTTTTTTTTTAACCAGCAGAGTTTAGGAAGAGAAACAAAAACACAAACTTAAACCGTTGCCATATCTACAGGGGCTGAAAAGGTGAAGGGCTGCAAACTATTAACCATGTGCCATTCTTGTTTGGTTGTTTTTTTAAGAAACACATGCTTTGGCAGTAAATGCACATGAAATGCAGAGGAGCACCATAATGCTCCTGAAAGTAAAAGGAATGTGTGTTTTGTTCTGTTTAGAAAGCAGTCTTTTCATCCACTACTTCTCAAAAGTCACCTGTAATAATACAGAAAACATATTAGGCATACTTCTGTATTTGAAATTAACAGTCTCTTAAATTTTCTTCAACAAGAAATAAGTCCCAGTTAGTAATATTGAGTTTCCAGCACGCCATGCTACTTTGTACTCCGGACCATCAGAAGAAAGCCTGTGCCATCACAAGAATAGAATGGTCGCAAAAACGACATAATTTGCTGGCCGTATCCTCAGCTTCATCTTTATAGATCACCTGGGAAAAGAAATAACATAAGTAATAGCCAATAATACATAAATATCCACAGAAAAAGACGTTAAAATGTATAAACTATAGTGTTTACTTAGTAAGT
Organism: Leptobrachium leishanense; assembly: GCA_009667805.1. Lineage (NCBI taxonomy): Eukaryota > Metazoa > Chordata > Amphibia > Anura > Megophryidae > Leptobrachium > Leptobrachium leishanense. The sequence continues at coordinate 295,244,403 of CM019063.1, read as the reverse complement.
GTCCTTGATTTGTCAGCGCTGCCACATTGACAATTGACAATAAAGAACAACAGGAGAAACGTCACAGTAAAGCTTCTCCTGATGCTCTTCGGATTACTTTTGTGAAATGTTGGCATTTGTCAGTGAAGAAACACTGGCGATTTTAGAACCCCTTGTGACAGGGCTGTCAAGCTCTGGTCCATCCCAGGTGATTCTGAACTACAATTCAATGTTTTTCTGCCCATTTATTGCATTCAATAAATTCTGGGGATTGTAGGCCATCAACATCTCGTAGGCCTGAGTTTGACAACACTGCCTTATGGATTGACAAAAAAGTGAAATAACAGCAAAGTGCGTCATGTTAATTTGAACTGTAAAGTTTGTCCCTCTCCTTTGTTTCTGGAATAAATTTTTACTTTGAGGGCGGAATAAATGACAGCACTAATAAGGGATAGGCCGATATCATTTTTACCAGTACCGATAATCGGCCACTTTTCGGACCGATACCGGATATTCTGTACAGTGAAATTTTTTTTTGATGGGGGGGGGGGGGGGGGGGGGGTTGGGGGAAAATAAATTAAAAAAATAAACTAAAAAGCACACACTAACCATCACTACTAGAAAGCTAACAAAGAATTTGCTTTAAAGAATCTCAGTGCGACTCATTGACGGGTAGCTCACAGCAATGTGCGTGCTTTCATTGCTGTGCAGCTCTGATACAGTAATGTGCGGTGTGCATGAGAGTATCACAGAGCACCATCATTGGTTCTGGCCTTTCCATTGATACCTCACATGACCCCCTAGCATCTATGGTTCAGGAGATACAGGGGTCCAAAGAATCCCCTGCATTTCCCCATAAATAATTCCTGCCCGGGGTAGGAGTCCCGTTTCTGATATCATTGCGGCCATGCGCAATGATGTCAGTGGGCGAGGCTTGGCCCCATTGGCGCAGACAGCCGACATCCAAGATGTCGGCCCCCCTACGCGAGAAGACCGCGATCAGCGTCAGAGGGGCACAGAGACACGGAACTTCACAGCTTGGCTGCAGACGTCCTCTGCAACTCAGCGGAGGAGAGTCTGTCCTGCCAGTATGTACCAGTGGGTACTGGCGGAAAAAAAGCCATGGTTAACAGTATATCGGTAATGTAGCAGCCGATACCAATAACCTTAATAATTGATTATCAGTAGTACCGATAATCGGTCAACCCCTAATAGAATTATAAAATGGTTTTAATATGGAAATATGCGAAATAAAAACAAAAGTTGTAGCTTCTTTGTGAAAGATTAGGTCACAAACCTTCTCATGCTTCTTGCTTCATAGATCTGGTCCTCATCACTGTCCATAGATCCCATCTCCATGTTGTTTTCATCATAATTTGACAGCAGGCCATATTTCTTTTTTATAGGTTTCTTCTTTAATCTGAAAGATGGAAAGTCAGTCAAAATAGAGGTTTAAATAAATAGAGCAAGCTCGCTCAAAGTGCAAGGTAAAATATTGTCATTTCAAAAGCGCTTTAATAGTATATTATAACAATTTTCCCCCATCCTTTACTGATGGCAACATGTACAAGCAGAAGAAACTAAGAAGATACAACAATATCAAGTTCTATGTTTGGAACTTCAATCAATAGCAGAGTGTGCATATTTCTGCAAAAGATATGAACAGCAAACGTTTCCAAAGCAACCAGTGCTCAACAACTTACTGACTTACTGAAAGCAGAAGCCAGCAACTGTGGTCCTTCAGATGTTTTGGAACTAAATTTCCCATGAGGCTCGGCCAAGTTCAGGAGTGGCTCAGCATCACGTGAGATTTAGTTGCAAAACAACTGGAGAACAAGTTGGTAAACCCTGCTGTATTATAAAGGTTTGGCCCACAGCATCAGTGGGAGGTCCCCCCATGACACTGGGCTCTCAATCCCTGCAGATCGCATTGTCTACAAGAGTTTGTGAAGGAAAGAAAGTGACAAGTTCAGGACTGAATATGGAAAAGAAGTCAATCATGGAGGATAGATGATATCTCTGCATAAATGTCAAACTGCTCCAATGTAAATTGGTGCGACCTTAGACTGCTTGTTATGTGGGTAGAATCTCTCATTCTTGGGGCAGGCTTTTACATTCCAGGGCTACTCTGTACAATCTACAGTAGCCTAGGCAATGATGACCTGGCAAGAGTGATAAGATGCATCCAGGGCCGCCATCAGTGCATTGTAGCACATGACGGGCACACAGGGCTGGGGGGGGGGGGCGCCGGCGCCAAGGCTGGACTGGTCTACCGGGAGGCCGCTTCATTTTTGGGCCACTACATCATCCATGAGTTCAGGACAGGCATAGGCTGCAGACATCCAGCACGCCCTCTCTAACGTCATCAGAGGGGGCCCGCCGGCCGCCATCTTAAGAGTTTCTGCCCGCTGGCGGCTGGGCCCAGGTAGGCCGCAGTACCTCCATAAAAAAAAAAAAAAAAAACAGCCACTGTCGTGATCTCACAGCACTGTGGAGTCTAGGCTGCACAGAGCCATCACCTTTCATCGCTGGTCTGCTACTGAGGTCTGTCTGGGGCCTGCGGTGTGGGGCATACACACGCATCTGGTGCCTGCGGCATACGCGCGCATCTGGGGCCTGCGGTCTGAGGCATACGCGCACAACTGGGGCCTGATGTCGGTCTTTAGCAGTTCCATATTCATAAGCCCAAGTCTGAGCATCTTTGTCACCATAGGAACGGCGGTAGCTGGAGAAGATGAGAAGCAGCGGTGAACCAGCGGGAGAAGAAGCGGTGAACCAGCGGGAGAAGAGTCAGAACAGAAGACGGCAGTGAAGAAGACAGCAGAGCGATGAATAGTGCTGTTGCTGAAAGTGCCTAGCGTTAATTGTAGAGGGGGGTCTGGGGCTGGCCTGGAGGCTGGGCCCTGGGGTTGGGCGCTGGGGCTGGCCAATAAAACCATACATAAATACAATATTTGCTGTGAATCGTGATCACATTACAGACTATTAGTCCCTATACCTTAACTTCCCACATTTTGCTTGCACAACAGCACATTTTACATAAAAGTATCTAACACCGTATGAAATTATTTTATCACAATGTGAATCATGATCATATTGCAGAGTGTTGCTCCCAATGCCTTAAAATCACATAAAATGTGTATTAGAGTAAAAACCCTCGCTTTATTTGAGGCTACAAGTGGACTGGCTGCTTTTACTCCATCTTAACCAGTGAAATAATATAATTCTACTTTTATGCTACATTGTTTGCAGGAATTCTCTGCCTGTTGAGGTGGTTGGGTCAGAGACTGTACAGACTTAAAAAAAACGACTGGATGACTTCCTACAGACACAGAATATTAAGGGTTATAATATTTAATATGTGGGTAAGCTTCTTGATCCAAGGAGAAATCTGACTGCCATTCTGGGGTCAAGAAGGATTTTTTACCCAGTGTGTTGCATATTGGTGAGCATTTCAGACTGGGTTTTTTGCCTTCTTTTGGATCAACAGCAGTAGGTGATGTGGGAGAGGCTGAACCCGATGGACGCATGTCTTTTTTCAGCCTATATAACTATGTAACTAATACACAGTTTGTGAGATTTTAAAAAGGTATTGGAGCAACACTAATGCGATCTTGATTCATACATAATTATTTTTTTAAATCACAATTTCATACAGTCTAAAATTATTTGAACCAGATAAATACTTTATGTTAAATGTGCTGTTGTGCGACCAATAGGTGTGTGATTTTAAGGGATTGGGACTAACACTAATGATCACGATTCACAGTAAATATTGATTTCCTATGGGGAGATCACGGGGAGAGGGGATCACAGGGAGAGGGGATCACGGGGGGGGGGGGCATTTTGAGGGTCAGTAAGGGGCCCCAAAATTTCTGATGGCTGCCCTAGGTGCCTCCCTCACCCAACCCAGAGACATCCATTCAGCACTGCTTATTGTGTTTAGCAGTGCTGGAGTACAAGGTGAGACTTTGCTTCTTGTTATGGAGGGGAAGGAGGAGCAAGCAAACAAATGGCAGCAAATGAACTACAGCCCAGCAATGCTTGATGGTTGCTTGTCCAGTGAATGCAAAGCCTTTATCAGCTGTGTGGGGCCCGCGTTCTGCTTCCTTCGAGTGCCTGTAGTACTTTTCCAGCCTCGGCAGATTTGAGAAATCTTTTGAACCTGCCTTTTCCCTGTAACTTCCATAGACATAAATAGATTTTTACTCAGCGTGGCAAAGTCGACGTATGGGAAGTGCTTCCATTGTCCTCTCTGCAAGGCTGAATAAAAATATTTTTGTATGTTGAAATGACCAATTTCATAGGCGTTGATGGTTTCTTACTTTACCATCGACACAATATTCACCCCATTGATGCTGTGACTTACAATGTTAGGGAGCAGAATGCCAAGCCTTGTGTATAGGATGCAGTGTCAGTGACTGGTGCTCCCCCAACTTGCATCATCGCCATCTGCCACTGATTACATGGGATTTTGCGCATTTTTAGAGTCTGCATTAGTACCTTACTGGCAGGAAGGGCTCATACATTGAGATTTCTCTCGTTTAAGTATGTCCTGGGTGGTGAGTATGTACCGTTAGGTGTCTTGTCCAAGGACACTTACTGGAGAGGTGCTCTTGCTGGGATTCAAAACAGTGTCTCCAAGGTCATAGAACAGTGATGTTACCGCTACTTGTTGCAATGACTATAAACTCGGTGTTTCCTAAAAGGGAAATTGATACAGTAGCAAGAGAAGATTCATTGATGAATCGCGTCCTGCCACTATTTGAGTTCCCTTTTAGGTAATGTCTAAGTTTATTGTCTTTGGTAACAAAGGTAAACTGCGGTGGTTAGTAATTAACCCCAATAATATCTATATGTGGTTGAAGTGTATCTATAACGTATAAAACATCTGAAAATTACAGGTTTTCCCACCAATTACCCAAATAATATCCCTGTAGAATAGTGAATGACCCTAGAGCTTTTCCTTGACCATCGTATTAAGAAAACTTAAATACATGTGGAAAATGCCTATAGGTAGTAACAACATATACATAGCCAGGGCCTGACTGGGCCAGAAAATAGGCCTTTGTTAAGCAGCCCATTTACTGCAGGCAAATGTGTTCACATAAACCAACCCCTTATCCCAAATCCCCAGTACCCTAGTTTATCCCTCTCCATGTGTCCCATACCCTACATCAGCCCCTTGCTTGTTCCCCAAAGCAAACAATAGTTCTTTCACCAGCCCTATAATGAACATCAGCACGCCTGTCACGTGGTATAAGGCTGAATAGCTTTCCTTCAGTTGCATGCATCGTAGTGTGCAGTGCTGTGCCTCCTATCTGGCAGGCACCAAAGCTCAAAATCTTATTTGCCCAGGTAGAACTGACATTGAAATCATGTTCTGTGTTACAACAACCCCCTTTAGACCAGGGTCAGACGTGCGTTTTTAAGAGCGGACGTTCCTTCCACTCTGAAGCCAGTCTGCGCGGCTCGATCCTCCTATGGAGGAACACGCTTTGCAGCCCCAAAAGCACGTCGTAGCGATTCAACGGGGAGGCTTTCGAAACGTCCAGGGACATCCACTGTAGCATGTACAATACGTCCGCGCACTACAGCATGTGGCCAGCCCTGAAGTTTCACAACGCTGCAAGGTGTCACCAGGAGGCCCATCAGTAAGGGCGCACATAGTGCGCTCATCTGACCCCAACCGAACATGGAGGGCAACGTGCAGGTGCCAACAAATAATAAAACCAAAGTTTTATATATTGGTGACACCTGCATGTTGACCTCCATGTAAAGGGGTTGTTGCTGTTGAATTCAATAGTAGTTTAACCCCATGTTTCAGTGTGGAGTGTCCGAATTCATGATCCAGGGCTAGAACTTTACCCCATTATCCTTTAATTTCTTTTTCATATTCTGTGTTAAATATGTGGTGCAATATGGACGGCAGAAAAACGCCTATCAGCATATACTGGTGTAGGTCTAAATGTAGCACAGAATAAGACTGCTCAGCGCCTTTAATTTATCAGCTGAGTGGCTAGTGTTAAAATCCAGCCCTCCCACCCCCACACAAAGCAGTTTTAAAACTCTACAATCACAATTTTCCCAAAAGAAAACTATGTCCAAAATCCTATTTATTCTGTTTGCCCTGGCAAATGATGTGGAATCCAACCCATGTCCAATAGTTGACACCACATTTAGTCTCCCCCACTAAAAAAGGCCTCTCTTTTGTGCACTGCAAAATCCGCAGCTTACTCCCTGAACTGGATGAGCTTAAAGCTTGGTGGTTCTATTACAAACCTAAAGTCATTGTGCTGACAGAATCACGGATAACACGTAAAGTACCAGACTACGCCATATCAGTACAAGGGTATTCATGTTATAGAAAGGACAGAGCTAAGAGAGGAGGGGGAATTGTTATTTATGTTGACGAGTCCATAAAGTTCACCACTTTGCAGAATCCTAGCTCCCAGCCACATTTGATTTCCTTTCTGGTATTATTGAGATCCTGTTCAGTAAACCAATTATTGATGCTTGATTCTACCACCCACCGAGTTCCCCAGTGCACTCCCTTTCTGACATAACCCAAGTCCTAACTGGAGCCATCTTTCTTGATTTTCACCAAGGCCTTTGACACAGACCATTGCATCCTATTACAAATTGCAAACTCCCCATCTATGTGTTAGGACAAAATCAAATGGCACGCTGACCACAGTCACTTCTCTCAAATACCTAGGTATGTGGTTAGACCCAAATCCATCCTTTGGCCCGCACATTGAAAAATTCATCAAAACTTTACCCCAAACCTGGTCCCCCGTACAGGAACAAATCCTGCCTGAGCCCTGCCGCAAGAAAGCAGATTGTACAACAAATGCTTATGCCGGCTATTGAATACGGAGAAGTAGTGTATGCAGCTGCCCTGCAAACACACCTCCAGAAACTTACTACATTGTATAACGCATTCTGCCGCTTTGAGCTACGGTGTAACCACATGACCCACTATTGTGACATGTTAAAAGAGCTAAACTGGCCGTCGCTGGAATCCAGACGCACCTTTCACCTTTCCAACCTGGTGTTTACGAGGGTTTCTGAGAAGCTACCACCCTACCTGAATAGACTGCTTCCCCCAGCAGTTCCCTAATCCTATAACCTCCGATCCAGGTCCAGCACCTTACTTGCAATACCACAATACAAAAAGAAAGTGGCTCGATCCTCATTTTCCTATAGAGCACCACAATTATGGAATAACCTCCCAGACGCCAATAAATCTTCCTCCAGTCTAAAGTCACCTATTAACATACCTCAATAAGGAATGCACCTGTAAACATGTAACATAGGGAATATATTTCCTACATATTTATTTTCTGTTAATCTGTATATTTGTGCTGTTTTTTAATATCTTGCAATCTATTACTTTGTATTTCTGGAACAATTCAATGTTCTTGAACCCAGGACATACTTGAAAAACGAGAGAAATCTCAATGTATCCTTCCTGGTAAAATCCTTTATAATAAAATATATGATTCCTATGTAAGGCTAGGGTCAGACGAACGCATTTTTCGCGTTGTCCGTGAAAAAGTGCGTTCGAACGAATGGACGTATTTTTTCACGGAATACGCGATAGCGGTCATACGATGCGCATTTTCGTCCGTGATTTTGTACGGATCATCAATAAAACACTTTTTGCGTCTGGACGTGATGTTGGCCGGACATTAGCAGCGTCTGACATCTCCTAATCACACACACATGCCACTAGTGGACGCAGCGCACTCTGTACGTCAGTACTAGCGGTTTGACGTTCTCGAAAAAATGCGTTCGTTTGCCACTTGCGTTGCGCGGCCGCACTTTCGTGCAGCCGTTCTTCGTATGCTGCCCGGCATTGGACGTAATTTGCTGCTAGCACGACCGTGATTAAGTGCGGCTAAACGCACGTTAATACTGCGCTCGTCTGACCCTAGCCTAAGAGTAGAGAAAGATGCATATAAATAAAACTTTTCCATCCACTTTCCAAAGTGATCTAACAGTACCTAGTGACCATGGTGTGCCCGTGTAAGGCGCACAAGAGGACAAATTGTTACTATCAGCAGGACATGGTAGCATATTTGACTTAAGCTATAGATTTACTACTTTTCTATATATATATATATATACACACACACACACACACACATTATTCTATTCATGCCTAAGGAAAGATGACCTTGTTAATGTTATTCACCATCTTAAAAGATGGCGATTCATTTGTAGAGAATGGGAGTAACCACAAAAATCGAGACAAAATGAGCTCTGGCTAAAGTTTTCAGTTTCTCACCTCATAGTACGGATGACGAAATACAGCACAGCTAAAACGCTGACACCTATTAGCACGTAGAAAGCCCTCTGCATCATCTGGAAATTGTTCCAGAGACTCACGACTGGACCATGTAATGTCGTCAAAGTAGTAGCAGCTTGAGGAGAGACAGTGCTGTTTGTGACATTTGCAGAATTCCCCAGGCATTCCACAACATAGGGAAGAAAAATCAGGAAGATGACGTAGTACCACATCTGCAAGACACAAAGAAACGTTCAGTCTAGTCTACAAAACGACATTCATACATTTAAAAAAAAAAAATCACGCTCGAAACCATCATCTTTAAAGGCTTAGTTGTTGAGTATATTTAAATTGTGAGCAAAAACAACATTTGTGAGGGCCCTGAGAACGGACAACATCAATAGATTTATGAAGGTCCTGGGATCAGGCACCAGCATAAGTGGCCCGCCTTACAGTGGGTCCCTGCTCATGTCAAGGTTTTAGCTCAATGTTGCCAAAAAAAAACTGAACCAGTCTGCCATCACTGGCAAAGATTGGCCAGTACTGAAATGCCAAGGCAGGCTTCTCCGCACAAAACATACAGAAACCCCTAACGATTGTTTCAGCCTTACAAGGCCTCTTCAGGAGGGTATAGTGGACCCCCCCCCCCAGGCACCTCGAGCAAGGGATCTACGTATGGATATTTAAAATTTAACAGAAAACAGGAACAACCCTTTATACGAGCAGGTTCCAAATTAGAAAGCTTCATAGGAACGCATATATCTTGTAATTTTATCAAAATGCCAACACAATCCCATATTTCTGGACTACAAAAAATAATATATGCATTGCTACGAGAAACAATTGTAAGTGCAGTGCTTTTATTGTCCAGCGTGTACATAAAATCTTCCCTTCCCACTGATGATATTGCGTATGAGCGTGATGACAACAGAAATGGGGCTTCCCTCTCATTTTTCAAGGAATTCTATACTAGAGGAGATGCAGGGGTCGTATGGACCCCTGCAGCATCTCTGGTACCATATGCCCTACTGAAGGGTCAGCAACATTTGGTCCTCCCGATGTTTTGTAATTACAAATCCAAAAGAGGCTCAACCAACCTAATGAGGAGCAGAGCATTATGGGAGCTTTAGTTCCAAAACATCTGGAGGGCCAAGGTTGCTGACCCCTGTCGTACAAGGACATAGGAGGTATCATTGCAAAGGCCAGAGTCTAGACATGGCCTTGCTGCTTGCAAAAACAAAAAGCATAAATATATTTTTTAATTACTTTGAATAAATGCAATGGGCATGGTGCAAGGTTTAAAATTGTATTAACCCCTTAAGGACCGCTGACGTACCCTGTACGTCCTGCCCACGGGTCTTCCTTAGACCCGTGGACCTACAGGGTACGTCAGCGGCACCTAACCCCCCTCCCACCCGATACTTACCTCCCTCGCAGATCTGGCAGGGAGGAAGCCTTCCCTCCTGATTTGCATGGGCCGGCGAGCTTGATGACGTCACCACGCTGCGTGGTGACATCATCAGCAGGCGCCCCCATTGAAATCAATAGAGGGGAGGGGGGGCTCCTTCGGAGCACACTATCTCCCCAACCATTGAAGCTAGGGAGATGCTTTTTGCACCGCTGAAAAGGGGAGAGTCTGGTGTATAGCATTCATTGGTGTATAGCATTAACCAATTTGGCTGCCGGTTCGCGTTTCGGTGCTAATTCGAACCTGGAGGGGGGCTGACATCTTGGATGTCAGCCAAGCCTCCAGGTGTCCCCCACCCACTGACAACCTCACCATATGTGTGAGGATGTCAGTGGGCCAGTTAACCCTCTAGCTGCCATGTAGAGATAAGGGGCTCCTAAGGATCCCCTGATCTCCCAACCCGTGGCAGCTAGATGGTCATATTTGACATCATTGGAAAGGCCTGATCATCCAATGATACCAAACATGACCAGGTTTGGTTTAAAAATAAAATTTAAAGAAATAAAAAAAAAACATTTTTTTTAATTTATTTAAAGTTTTTTTTTGTCTGGGGGGGGGGGGTTAGTTAAATAGGACCTAGGCTGTCAGCTCAAAATAATTAGCACAAAATGGTCAGAATGAGCGCAGCGCACATAGGTGAACTGGCTCAGCAGTGAAGGGGTTAAAAAGCAAAAACATGTAAAAAGTGGGTATTTCTAGTCTCGGGACAAAATTTTGAAACTATTTGCCTGGGGTCTTTTTTAGATTTTGGGGATTAAATTACGAAAAAGTGTGTTTTTACCATTTTTTCATCATATTTCATATATTTTTTTATAGTAAATTATTCGATATGATGGAAATAATGGTATTTCTAGAAAGTCCATTTAATGGCGGGAAAAAGGGTGTATAATATGTGTGGGTTGAATAAACGAGTAAGAGGAAAATTGGACCTAAACACTAACAGCGCAGAAACGTAAAAACAGCAGCGGTCACTAAAGGACGGATTTGTGTAAAACCGCCTGGTCACTAAGGGGAATAAACGCATTCAGTTAATTGTAGGGATGCACCGATACCGATACTAGTATCGGTATCGGGGCCGATATTGCCGTTTGCACGAGTACTTGTTACTCGTGCAAACGGCCCGATACATCCCGCCGATACCGGAAGCCGGCGCTGGGCCGGCTTGCCGGTATCCGCGGGGCTGGGGAAGCTGGCCGCGTGCATGAAAAGCACGCGGCCAGCGTTCCCCTCCGGCGCGCCAAATACTCACCCTTCCTGAAGTTCCGGTCTCTGGCAGTGATGCGGTCACGTGGCCGCCGGGCGCTCCTGTGACGCGGCCTCTCGGCTGGAGGCAGCGTCACAGATGCGCCCGGCGGCCACATGACCGCATCACTGCCCAGAGACCGGAACTTCAGGAAGGGTGAGTATTTGGCGCGCCGGAGGGGAACGCTGGCCGCGTGCTTTACATGCACACAGCCAGCTTCCCAGCGTTCGAGCTGGGGGCCAATCCATGAGAGCTGCGGGCAAATCCATGAGAGCTGCGGGGCCAATCCATGAGACCTGGGGGCAAATCCATGAGACCTGGGGGCAAATCCATGAGACCTGGGGGCAAATCCATGAGACCTGGGGGCAAATCCATGAGACCTGGGGGCAAATCCATGAGACCTGGGGGCAAATCCATGAGACCTGGGGGCAAATCCATGAGACCTGGGGGTAAATCCATGAGAGCTGGGGGCCAATCCATGAGAGCTGGGGGCCAATCCATGAGAGCTGGGGGTAAATCCATGAGACCTGGGGGCCAATCCATGAGACCTGGGGGCCAATCCATGAGACCTGGGGGCAAATCCATGAGACCTGGGGGCAAATCCATGAGACCTGGGGGTAAATCCATGAGAGCTGGGGGCCAATCCATGAGAGCTGGGGGTAAATCCATGAGAGCTGGGGGCAAATCCATGTGACCTGGGGGCAAATCCATGTGACCTGGGGGCAAACCCATGTGAGCTGGGGCAAATCCATGTGAGCTGCGGTCAATCTCATATAAATTTTTATGAGGTCTGTTCCTATTGGAAAGCGTCACATGACATTAAATAAAAGTATCGGTACTCGGTATCGGTGAGTACTTTTAAAAAGTATCGGTACTCGTACCCGGTCTTAAAAAAGTGGTATCGGTGCATCCCTAGTTAATTGCATAATTTCAGATGTTTTTTCAGAACTCAAAAGTAAGAATGTGCTTTGTAAATGGCATCTTCGAAGAATAAATAAGCGACTTGGAAACCACCAGAATCAATACTCTGTCATCTTTTGCCTTCGTATATTCACCAGTTACCTCACGGTTAATTATTTTATTACGTTTTTCGCTATTATTAGACATACAGGGTTATTCAAAGAGATTCAAAAAGTCACCGCAGGTTCGGTGACTTTTCGTGCTCTTCAATTCGTTGCAAATCGGCTTTCCCATTTCGGCTACCCTGCGGTGTATTCAGCAGCACCACAGGGCTGTCGAAGTGCAGGGAAAAGCAGCCGAAAATCCGGCGAATGCATGCCGAAAACCCGCAGAAACACCTGGATTAACCCATTGAAGACGCCGGAAAAACCCGAGCAGGAGCCGATCACACGCAGCGAAGCCGCCGGAAAAAGCCGACACCGCAGAAGAAGGCAGTGAATAAATTAGGAAAACAGTTTGCATGAATGTTTGAAAAGTGAAACACTGTTTGCAAAGAAACTACTGAGCGAAAATGTCTTAAATTTACATACGAGGTCCAGGGAATGATAAGTAAACTTAAATGCTTAAAATTTCCTAAAAAAAAAAATAATCTATAAATAGATGCTTTACTGCAGAATTTTATAATGAACGGTTTATTAGATATTGAATTAAAACGGGAATATTTTTAACATTGAAGCCTATGGGATTCTCCTGAATAAACCTGTCAAATGAAACCACCGAATGGCAGGGCAATTCGGGAACCTTTCACTGCTGGTTTGTGTTCTCTGAATAGCCGAAGCAGTGCTTTTTTAATGGGGATTTCACTGCCCTCGAACAGGCACCGAATGTGCAGGCAATTCGCCAGGATTTGGCATATTGCCTGCTCTCTGGATAGCCGAATGGCCAAGAAAGGTAACCGAACGCTGATTTTCAGCGTTCGGTTACCTTTCTCCAGCCATTCGGATCTCTTTGAATAACCCTGATAAAGTTCAAAGCAGAACCCAAGCAAATTATGTACCGTAGATCGAGTATAATGCGACCCGAATAGAACGCGATGGATAGAAATTTATTGTGGAAGTGAGAGAGTATTCAAGACTCGAATAGAACGCAAGGAACAAAATTATACTGTACCGGTAAACAATTAAAAAAAATCCTTCCACGTTCTCTTAACGCAGTCAGGTTACCCCTCAGGCCAGGGTGTTCTGCTCTAAAATGATTGCAGTTGTTACCAATTATGAACCCGCCAGCCACCCATCTTCTTTACTAGCATTTAGATGGCCGGCGGAGGCGAGCAAAGTGAATGATTGGCTTTAGGCCGGGGGCAAATGGGACGTTTTTTCTTTAACGCACATTACTTGCGTTAAAGAAAACCAGCGTCGCACTCGACACTCACTCTCGCGCAATCTTCCATAGGATGATAGCGGAGCCCCGTCGACGCACATCCTAGCGCATCGACAGTGATGATGCGCTAGGATTCGCGTCGACGGGACTCCGCTATCCTCCTATGGAAGATCGCGCATCGAGTGCGACGCTGGTTTTCTTTAACGCACGTAATGTGCGTTAAAGAAAACGTCCCGTGTGCACCCGGCCTAAACCGAGCGTGCCCTGTGGCCGTGATGGGTCCGACGTCTCCCGAATCCGGGAGTTCCTGAAGTGTTTGCAAGCATCAGGGAGCCCGCATTCACTTCAGCGAGACTAACGTAACTTCCAGGAGACTTGGGATCCAGAGCAAGGCAATATTTTTTTTATTATTATTTTTCTTAAATTTTTTTTATTTTTTTTACACGCGATGCAGAGGTCTCGAATATTGTGCGACCCCACAAAAAACTAGCGGTATACACGAGTATCTACAGTACAGTATCTTTTTTTGACTACCAGACTTAGCAGCTTCACAATACATCATGACAATGGCTATAAACATTAGAAACAGAACAAAAAAAAAACAACAAAAAAAAAGAATGGGTAGAGATTTGTTCAGATTTCAATGAGTTACAGCAGGTAAAATTTACTTTTCTGCACTTTGTTTTGGGAAAAAAATCTGGTTATATATCCTATTATGGTAGGTACCCTTTTGTTAGTAACAGGATCTCAATTTCTTTTTATAATGTTTTTTTTCCCCCATTAAAAAAAATAAAATATATATATATATATAATTTTAAGCACTTGGTTGTATTTTTTGCATATTGCCATTCACGAATATATATTGAACATGGAATTGCCAATTATTTTTAAGAAACATAGAAGTCTACAACATTCCAAATCCAAAAAAGGCTAATAAGTTTTCTCTGTATTATTTCTAGGGCTGAAACAACCAATAGAGAATGAGAATAGTTGTCAACGAATATCGGTTGGTCGATCAGTCTGTAGAGCATAAACATTATAAACCTCAGATAATACTTTGTATAACGTTCTTCTAGGGTTATGTTGGACACAACCAGTTTGTTTTTATTTAGCTTACAACAGTAGGAAAACTATCACACAGACCGTGGGGTGCTGCCACTGTGTGGTTGGAGCTGTATCACCAATGTCATATCCTTATTTTGACCTGGAGTTCTGTGCCACCACCCCACCCTCGATCCAGTACAGAGCTGCTGCCACTCCTGTTGGTTCTGGTGCCTTCCCTGCAAACTCCCTCTTAAACTCAGGTCCAGTCTCTTGCCCAAACTCACTTCCTCTCACACAAACTCCTTCCTTCTCATCTCTAGTACCTCCCCCCACTCAATTTGTCCATGAAATCGTTTTAAAAGCTACTCACTCACACCCTGACCACTACAGCTTATTAACAGGCTGCGTGGAGTTCCCTCTACCTTCTCATCCGTCTTTGCGCGCTGACATCATCATGTCTGTCCGAGTGCTCATAGCAGCATTTGTTCAGGGAGAAAACAGACATGAGCTAGAGTTACGCACACAGAATCCAATCACTCTTGACCAGGTGGTCGTGAAACTTGTGTGTGAAAAGTATGCAAGATACATAATTTGTATATGTATGTACGTACACCACGAAATTACAATTATTTTTTTTTTGCAATTTTATTATCCGATGAATCGAAAAAGTTAAAAATCAGCCAACTAATCGATTATGAAAATAATCGTTAGTTGCAGTCCTAATTATTTCACACTTTATAATTACCAATTTTTCAAGACAAGGAGATATTTTCTTTACACAAATATAACCTTCACTGCTGAGCCATTTCACGCTCATCATGTTTAAACATGATTTGAAGTCACGTTTTATTACAGGACCCAGACAAATTATATATCCTGTTCTTCAGTGGACTCAAGAGATTCAAAATAAAAGGGTGATTCACAAAGTATACAGTTTCCAGTTGTTGTAAATAAGTAACAGTTGAAGACACGAACCACAGCTGCTAGTTAGGTAGATGTACGCATAAAGTTTGTGTCCCATTACTGAGGGAAGTGACATAGATGATAGCAAAGTTTGCAGTGGAGAAGGCATTTTGTGTTCTTGAATTGAGCAAAATGGAATCTGTAACTGTTGTGCAACGGCATTTGCAATCACGATTCAGAAAAAGAACCTCCAACCTGAAAATCTATCAACAATTGGCATAAAACTGTTTGAAAGTGGGCTGTTTGTGCAAACTAAAAAGTCCTGGACAAACGTGGATAGTGTTTGCAACGCCATTCAAAATAGTCCAGGAATATTAACGCGGAGGACGAGTCGTGAAGTGCAGATTTCACAACCCACTGTCTAGAGAATTTTGAGAAAGAAGCTGTAAATGATGCCATACAAAGTGAAGATGTTGCAAAATGTCACTGAGTCACTGACCTTGACAAGACAAAGTGCTTTCAACTTTGTGCCGAAAAGCAGCACCATTTTGAAAATAAAGTTTTTGCCAATGAAGCTGCATTTCACGTGAGTGGTCAGGTAAACAAGCACAATGATAGCTTCTGGGGAAAGAATTCCAGATTTACAGTGCAACAGTTGCGAGATTCCCGTGGTAAATGTGTTCTGTGGGGTGTCCAAAAAGAAAGTGTACAGCCCTTTCTTTAAGGCTAGGGTCAGACTAAACGCATTTTTCGCGTTGTCCGTGAAAAAGTGCGTTCGAACGAATGGACGCATTTTTTCACAGAATACGCGATAGCGGTCATATGATGCGCATTGTCGTCTGTGATTTTGTACGGATCATCAATAAAACACTTTTTGCGTCTGGACGTGATGTTGGGCCGGACGTTAGCAGCGTCTGACATCTCCTAATCACGCACACACGCCGCTAGCAGACGCAGCGCACACTGTACGTCAGTACTAGCGGTATCACGTTCTCGAAAAAATGCGTTAGTTTGCCACTTGTGTTGCACAGCCGCACTTTTGTGCGGCCGTTCTTCGTATGCTGCCTGGCATTGGACGTCATTTGCTGCTAGCACGGTCGTGACTTAGTGCGGCTAAACGCACGTTAATACTGTGTTAGTCTGACCCTAGCCTAAGAGAAAACTGTCACAGGAGGCTCTTTTCTGGATATGTTAAGCCTTGTCGATGCCACAGTTGCAGGACGACAGTGACAGTTACAAGCATTTATAAACCACCAACAGATTCCTTAGCGCTGTACAATGGGAGACACAGAATAACAAATATACATACACGGAATAGTAAGAGGGAAGGACCCTGCTTGAGAGCTTACAATCTAAGAAAAGAAGGGTGACACAGTAGTGGGGCGCATGTGGACTGATTGAGCAATAGATGTACAGTGAGGGGGATCATGGAGTGAGCTGATAGGCTTCTCTAAAGTAGTCAGTTTTCAGAGACTTCTTGAAGGACTGAAGAGATTGGAGAGTCTAATGTTGCGGGGAAGGGAGTTCCATAGAAAGGGGAAGTCTCGGGAGAAGTCCTGAAGGTGGGAGTTGGGGGTGGGGGTACGAGGAACTGATAGCATCACATCATTGGCAGAGCGAAGTGGTCGGGAAGGGGTATACCTGCCAATAAGGGAGATGTAGGCAGGGGCGCAATTATGGAGAGCGTTGTATGTGAGCACCAGTATTTTGACATAGATTCTAAAGGACAACTTTATTCTCCAATTTGATGGTGAACCACCGCACGGGTTTCGTGACGTGCGAGATTATCTCAATGAACATCTTCCTCACAGATGGATTGGACGAGCTGCGGTCTACAACATGCCACTGACCCAATGGCCACCCCGAAGTTGTGACTTTTTTCCTGTGGGGGTACATAAAGAACAAGGTATTTGCATCTCCCCTTCCTGTTGATCTAGCGGAGCTGAAACATCGCATCACAGCCACTATCACTGCACTTGATTCAGATAACTTACCTCGTGGAAATGGATTACCGGCTCGATGTGTGTCGTGTGACTAAGAGTGCACACATAGAACTGTGACTGTCTCTAGGAAAAAAACTTGAAGCATTCCCCTACAATTCTGTTACAGGTAACAAAATATCTTACATTGTTTTTTATAGTGTGTTGAACCTGTATACTTCTTTATGAATCACACTGTAAATCAGGTGTACACGTTATGTCACGTCAGAATGATATATATAATCAGGGCATGACAAATTTGCTTTGAATCTAGGAGCCAGCTACAAAAGTTAGGAGCCAACGTTTCTGCGAGGATTCGCCTTCATCAAGGTAAACCTTAATAAAAGGCGAATCCTCGCCGAAACGTTGGGAACCTTGCCTCTCTGCATCTGGGAGTTTGTTTTTACTGCCCCCAAATTACGATTTTAGCCGCTTCTATTTATTTATCACTTTGCTACCTGGTGCTTTTTGCTGCATGTGGTCTTTTGGCTACTTTTTTGAGCCTAGAAGTGTAGACTGTTTCTTCTAATATCAGTTTGGCTGCTCTGATATATATATATATAACAGATATATAGATATATTTGTGTTGTTAACATCTGTACATTGTGACGCTGTGATAGTTTTATTTTACTTATTTTATTTGCTCTGTTGTCATTGGACACCCTATTTACCCTCTGCACACACACTGACAGCTGCACACTGGCTCTTTCTGCCAGCCACACCCACACACTCACTCTCTGCCAGCCACACCCAGTTCCAGGCTCCTGTCTCACCTCTCCCTGCTGAGTATCAGACACACGGCTACAGGGGGGGAGGGACGGCCTGCCTTCACTAGAGCCAGATGATTGACTGTGAAGGCAACCTATCCAGCTCGTGTTTGGGCAGTGAGCGAACAAGGCAGAGCCCTGCCCTCCAGCACATATTAGCTAATGCAGAGGGAAAGGGGCGTGTAGAAGTATCTAACAGCAACAGATCATCTATTGGGTGCCGGTATGTGAAGAGAAAAAAAAAAACTTTAGCGCTGCGGCGGGTAAATGCTGAGGGTATGATGCTGCAGAGCTAAAGTTTTTTTTCTCTTTAGAGGTTACAATAAATCTGCTGCCCGGCCAATTTTTAATGCCCACTACCTGCAGTGAATGGGCTGACAAAAGCCCAGGCGCTATTTATAGTCGCCATTGTGACCTGGCTCCTGGGGTTTGTCAACCCCTGATATAGAGATATATATTTATATAAAATGTCCATTCTGGAGTCAATTATTTACTGCATGCAAACCTTTCCGGTTAAAGATTCTTTAAATTTATTATTATTAAAAATTGTTGCTGCATTTTTTAACCCCTTACCGCTGGGTGGGTTGTGCCCGAGTTCAGGCCGTTAAGCAGCAGCCAATTGCACGTGCCAGCTGGTGGGCAGGAATACTGAGACCTATTGAAGTCATCGGGCGTACTATGCCGCCCCGGGGCTTCAAGGCCCACCTGCCGCAGGAACGGCATAGTATGCCTTGCAGCGGTAGCAGGTATAGAAAAATTAAAAAAAAAATTGTCAATTTTGACCAAAGCACAAAATTTTTTGCATGGATTTTGGCACATTGCCTTTATTAATAATATGACTATGTATTCAACACTGAACTTACTGCCTGCGTGGGAAATGAAAGGCGAGTACTGGCAGCGGCATTGTTCGTTCTATCTTTAGCTTTAACGTGGTCATGTTCGGCATCATTTCAATGACACCTCACATGACCTGGTACGGGATAAATGGAAATATAGGGGCCTGAAGGACCCCCGGCACACCTTACAGGAGGTGCGGCAACTTGAATATTATATGACGCAATGAGCAATAATACATTGTGCCATGTCTCTAAATTTGCTCCTGGTGTGGAAAATAAGAGTTATAAAACAAGTACTGCCGCTGCAATAAGTAAAAGCACATAATGCCACGGCCTTAACCCCTTCGTTGCTGTGCCATTTCCCCCTTGTGTGCGGAGCTTATTTTGACCGTTTTGTGCTCATGTTTAAATGTGATTCGAAGTCACATTTTGTTACTGGACCCAGACAAATTATATATCCTTTTCGGTAGACTCAATGAGGGGCTAAATGACCCACCATTTCTCGGCAGAGCAAGATCCTACATTGCTTACGTTTTAGATGATGCAGTGCATACATTTGCACAGCATCATCCTCCCATGGCTTGGGAAACAAGAATGCAAGTTAGAATCTGGACAACAGTGCCCCATGATTAGTTTTTTTTGCCATCTTTACAATCATTGCGAAGGCCAGACAATGATATCTCACTTAACTTGGTGGGAGCAAAAGTGTGAACTTGATTTAGCACTCATTTCAGGAGTGGGCCAGTGCTAAGCGGCTACCTGATTGAAGATCTTCGCAGAAAGAGCAGGATATAAAAGAGAGTTAACACTATAGACAGAAAACCGGGAAGGGGATGAAAACCAGGGTGAGGACCAGGAGAAGTTAACTAACCTCGATGGATTTCTCCACTCTGCCCTGATTTTTGCCTTGAGCGTCCCTTTGAGGCAAGTAGCATTCCATTCATGAAGAGCATATAGATTTTTAAACATCCATTACACATACATAACAACTTGTCAATAGATCAGGGTAGAGACACATACAGGGCCAGGTAACCATTAGCTGGAATATGATATATTGATTATTCTACACAAATATTTGTATACGAAACTCGCATGGATTCCAAAAATGTGTTGATGAAATTTTGCCAAAGAATGCAGTAGATTAGCGGTGCTGCCTTTAAGCAGAAAAAGGAGTCGCTGTACTCAAGACGGTAATGCAGAAGGTGACAATTCCCACACAGAATTTAATTTATTATTTTTTTATTTGTGCACAGCGCAAACAGCACATGTTAAGTAAAGGCCGCGCATGGCCAATAAGATTCAGCTATGTACAGACACATAAAAAGAAAAAACAACAATGGCGAGATGTCACATAACACCGCAGCTAAATCATAGCAGATATAAAAAGAACAGCAAAAAGTGTGGTCCCAAACCGCAGAACAAAAGGGTGTCCCCAGAACATCGACAAAGTCTCCTCCAAAAGAAATACAGAGAGTCCGCAGCACAGAAAAAGATAAAATAATAAAATAAATCGGGGGGGGGGGGGGTCTCATCAAAAAAGGAAAAGTCTCGATATGGGGGGAGGAGGGGAAACAAAATACAATGGTGGGGGTGTAAGCATACACACCGAAAAAGGCACTGCAGTGTAAGAAAAAAAAAGGAAAAAGGTGGCAAAGGCCAGTACTGTGCCGTCCCAGGTGTGTAACCATGAGTCTAGTAGACCAAGGGAGATAAATGGCACTCCGAATAAATAAATAAAAATTTATATATATATATATATATATAAAATAAAAGGTAAACGACCACACCGAACTCAGCGAAAGAAAAATGGGGGAGGCACTCAGCATGGACAGTCCTCAGCCGTGTCCCGGGAGAGGCCCACCCCTGACAGCACAGACCAGATTTCTGCAAGGTCAGCGATGGTGCATGGCACATTTCCATAAGTCACCTCCAGGGAGCGGGCCAGTCCCCACCAATATCGAATCCCCTTGGAACGGAGAAAGGACGTCACCTCCCGGAATCTGCAGCGAACAAGCAGTGTCACAAAGGGCAAATCTCCGTACAGCAGCAGCGTCTTCTCTTCAAACTGCACAGCCGCCTGTGCTCCCAGGGCCAACATGAGCCTCTCCTGCCTAGCGATATCCACAGCATCCACGATAATGTGCCTCCAGGGGGGCAGTCGCGGCCTTATGAATGCGATAAGTCGAGGCAAACGCCGCCGGCGATCCAAATGTCTGACCTAGGACCTGGCTCCCCAGGTGGTTAACGTAGGGTATTAGGTTGGCAGGAGGCAGCGTCTCCGGAACACCCTGGATTCGGACGTTACGTCGGCAGTGTCTAGCCTCAAGGACCTCCACAGAGCGAGAGCAACCTGGGATTGGAGCTCCACTACTTGATCCGAAAGGTGAGCCTGTGCTGCCACCACTGCGTCGGACCGAGTCTGCACTGCCAACACCTGAGTGCACACCACCGCCACCTCATCTCATCCATGAACCTGCGTAGGTCACCTTTCGTAGAGGGGAGCGCATCATCACCTTCAAAGGCTTGAGGGTCAGGGGCACGGCTCGGCAAAGGGGGGCAGCACAACCACCTGCGACGACAACGATGTGGCATGCTGGCGAATGGTCAGAGCCCCCAAAGATTCTGGACTACAAGTAGCCAACGAGGAGATGCCCTCATCCAGGGGTTGTTGGTCGGCATCCGAGCTCTCCTGCGATGCATCAGGAGCTGTCACCAAGCTATGACAGATCTCCTGAAGTGTCCCCGCTAAGGACAGGTGCTTCACCTGGGCCTCCTTTGCTGCAGTGAGAGCCGACTTCTGACCTGTTGTGGGATGCTGCGGGGCAAATATTTGTAGGCCTTCCGCACTTCTTAGTGGCCAGTAACAGTCACCATCTTCTAAAGACCCATAGCCCGACAGCAGGGTGGGGGTCGCTGTCAGAAGAGCAGGTCTCCCGCCCATAGACTAGGGATGCACGATACCAATTTTTTAAGACCGAGTACAAGTACAGATATTTTTTAAAAGTACTCACCGATACCGAGTACCAATACTTGTATTTAAAGTCATGTGACCGCTTTTAAATAGGAACAGATCTCACACATAGGATTGCCCCCAGCTCACACACAGGATTGCCCCCAGCTCACACACAGGATTGCCTCTCCCGTGCTGCCAGCCTCCTCTGACATCTTCTTTCTTCGAGCAGCCGCTGGCAGAGGTTGTAGCCCGACAGCCCGTTGGGAAACACGCACAGCTGCAGTCTCGCGAGATCCCAGAGTTCACGAGATCTCATGAACTCCGCAATAACGAGATCGCGGCTTTGATCGTTTCCAAACGAGCGGCCGGGCTACAACCTCTGCCAGCGGCCGCTCGAAGAAAGAAGACCTGGCCGGGAAACGAGCCCAGCGCTGGCTTCCGGTATCGGATTAGATATCAGTGGCCTCTGCACGAGTACCACGTACTCGTGCAGGCCCCGGTATCGGCACAGATACCGATACTAGTATCAGTGTCGGTGCAACCCTACCATAGACTCCCAGATGTTTCGTTGGCAGAGGCCTTCCACTGTGTCCAGCTTTCTGTGTGATTTCTTACCCATCACTGCCGCTGGGAAGTTGAACGGAGACCAAGAAGGGTGCCAGTGGCAAAATCAGGAGACGAACGTTAAACCGCAACACGGAGTTTAAATATTGTTGTATCCATATCCTACAGGCACAAATAATGCAGTTACTTCCTTTTGCTATTGCAGCTAATTTGATATAGAAAAATATTCAATATTTCTAATGTTTTTTATGTTGCTGGTTTCTTGCTTATATTGTCGCTCTTCAGGAAACAGGTGTGGTTACTTGTTCTCATACAGGTTTATTCAAAGAGAAATCGAAAAGTCACCGCACGTTCGTTGACTTTTCGTTCTCTTCAATTCGGTGCGATTTGGCGATCCCATGTCGGCGAACCTGCGGTGTATTCAGCAACCACCACAGGGCCGTTGTAGTGCAGGGAAAAGCTGCCGCAACCCCACCAAAAACTCACCGCAAAACCCGGCGAACGCACACCGAAACCCGCAAAAACATCTGGATTAACCCCGGAGAAACCCGAGCAGGAGCCGATCAGAGTGCAGAGCAGCCACCGGAAAAACCCGACACCGCAGACGAATGGAGTGGAAAAAAAGAAGAAAAAAAAAACAGTATGCTGGAATGTTTGAAAAGTGAAACGCTGTTTGCAAACAAACTACTGAGCGAAAATGTCTGAAATTTACATATGAGGTCCAATGAATGATAATAAAAAGGGCTGTTACAGAAAAAAAAGTTTAAAAAAAATTAATATTTTTTTGCAAAACAATCCCGAAAAATGCTTAAAAGATCCAAAAAAAAAAAAGAGACTTTTTAGAGCAGAATATTATAATAAACGGTTTATTAGATATTGAGTTAAAACGGGAATATTTTTAACATTGAAGCCTATGGGATTCGCCTGAATAAACCTGTCGAATGAAGCAACCAAATGGCAACTTTTCAATGCTGGGTTTTGTTCTCTGAATAGACGAAGCTATGGGGATTTCACTGCCCTCGAACAGGCACCAAACAGGCAACGTATATGCAGGCAATTCGCCAACATTTGGCGAATGGCCTGCTCTCTGGATAGCCGAATGGCCAAGAAAGGTAACCGAACGCTGATTTTCAGCGTTTGGTTACCTTTCGGCAGCCATTCGGATCTCTTTGACTAACCCTGATAGTTGTTACTTCTCATACAGTCCTTGTTATTCCATTTGAAACAAAAGAAAATTATAAAAAGCAAATTCAAGCTACTAAATAAACAGCACTTTTATTTCAATTGTGGCAAAATTTATTTTAATTTGTAAACCTAGTCCATATTTTCAATTTTTCCAAACCTTTCCAATTTTTCTGCGGGAAAAAGGTGGGAAACGTTTTTTTTCCATGGCTTCAAAATTTCTGGAAATTTTATATCTTTAGGCAGGGGATGGATTTTCAAAATGTCTAGTTTGGAATGCAGAAAAGCTGACGTCTGACACATTTTCTATTTTTAGGCAGTGAATACCCCAATAATCCCCCTGGGTCTTTCGATTGATATTTCAAGTAATGCGAACAGGTGCAGAGAGTCCCCATATAATCCCACTTTCATGAACACAGACCTCATTAACTGCCACATTTGCAGTTAGCAATAATGAACCTGCCAAGCAAAATAAAATACCTGATGACCTTGCCATTTAACCTGTCTGGCAGTATTCCCGAGTGTGACTCTGGGTTAAATTTTGCTACCGCGATCAGTAACCCCGAGCCACACTCGGGCTCTATACTCACCTCATCCTGCACTTCCTCTCCGTCCCCCGCAGTCACCGCAGTGTGATCGCGGCGGCCAGCGACTTGCTTCCTGGTTCCGAACCACGTGACATTGGGGGGGGGGGGGGGGACCAGGCGGCAAATTTGAAAACTGGAAAAAAAAAAATCTGAAACTGTAAAAATGACTGTAAAATGGTAAAACAGTACACAGTCCCATGTTTCACTGGTGCTTGCCCAAACCAACTGCTGAAGCTGGGAGAGCAAAAGCGAAGGCCCTATTACATTTTAGAAACTATTTTTATGTGCTTTTTATTTCTGTAAAGCTGCTTTGAGAATAGATCCTCTATTATATTGCAGCCTTTTTTTCCTGAAAGATTTCAGTGTTTTTGGTTTGATTATATTTTTGAATAATTATTTTTGGGATAGTAAATTATTATTTCGTATTTCAAACTTTATCTGACTCCGTGTGTTTACTAGACTCTTGTTTGCATGGATTTCAGCGAGTTATTCCCAATTATTACAGTCTTACTATATAAAAACACATTTCCTTTCCAAAAAAATTGAAACGCTTTTAGACACAAATTTTTTTTTTAAAAAAAAAGAGACTGCCAGGGAGGTTAACACCACAACAGAGTCCGTAGCTGGTATGCTCTAATCCAATGGGTCATTATCACCCAAATGGCCTAAGGAAGCATTTTAACCCCTGCAAACATCCCTGAGTCAGTGCCATGCCTGGTGTGCGCAGAGCTGCCGGATATTAATGAAAGATTTGTGCAGTTTGAATTCTGCAGCTAGCTTTGGGCAATCTCCTTAACGTTACCCATACTTCCCCTGTGTGATGAGTATGGGCGGCATTATGGAGACTACCAAAAGCTGCTTGCAGAATTCACACAGATTTCAGGAACAGCTGGAGCTGAGCGTGAACCCAGAGTCTTCCCTGCAAGCAGGCAGGGAGGACGCCATGGTACAAATCCAGCGCCTTTGGATTTTTTATCAGCCAAACCTGGTCCAAGCGGTTTCAGATCAGAACTTACCACGTGCCAATTCAAACACATGCAGCTACTTTCAAATGCACTCACACAGTTACAGCGCTAACAGGTTCCGTAGCGTTGTACAATGGGAGACAGAATAACAAATATATACACGTTAAACACACAGAACAGCAGGAGAGAGGACTCTGCTACACACAAACCAGTAAATATACAGACAGCACAGTTACACATGTGTACACACACACACAACAAAGACATAACAGCAAACACATATGCACACAGCACCACATATAAGGCTGGCCATCCACTGGAACCGTTTTCGGCCGTCCGACCATTTCGTCAGAACGTCGGCCGTCCGACCATTTCGTCAGAACGTCGGCCGTCCGACCATTTCGTCAGAACGTCGGCCGTCCGACCATTTCGTCAGAACGTCGGCCGTCCGACCATTTCGTCAGAACGTCGGCCGTCCGACCATTTCGTCAGAACGTCGGCCGTCCGACCTTTTCGTCAGAACGTCGGCCGTCCGACCATTTCGTCAGAACGTCGGCCGTCCGACCATTTCGTCAGAACGTCGGCCGTCCGACCATTTCGTCAGAACGTCGGCCGTCCGACCATTTCGTCAGAACGTCGGCCGTCCGACCATTTCGTCAGAACGTCGGCCGTCCGACCTTTTCGTCAGAACGTCGGCCGTCCGACCTTTTCGTCAGAACGTCGGCCGTCCGACCTTTTCGTCAGAACGTCGGCCGTCCGACCTTTTCGTCAGAACGTCGGCCGTCCGACCTTTTCGTCAGAACGTCGGCCGTCCGACCTTTTCGTCAGAACGTCGGCCGTCCGACCTTTTCGTCAGAACGTCGGCCGTCCGACCATTTCGTCAGAACGTCGGCCGTCCGACCATTTCGTCAGAACGTCGGCCGTCCGACCATTTCGTCAGAACGTCGGCCGTCCGACCATTTCGTCAGAACGTCGGCCGTCCGACCATTTCGTCAGAACGTCGGTCGTCCGACCGGGTCAGACTAGGGGTTGTCCACTGCGTGAGTTCTGTCGTGCGACCACAGACGATCCAGATCAAAAATCAAAAGGTCATGGCTGCCAAAACCAGAATGAACTGATTTTACATGCAAAAAAAAAAAGTTCATTCTGCTTTTGGAACCAGTGCAGTCCTTTTTTTTGTTACTATTATTTTTACAATGCGCTTTGTCTGTAAATCTGTCAAACTATTCACTAAATCAGGGCATGACGTCAACACTTCACTGCAGTACTGCGCTCTGATACTCGTTCTCTCGGCCGCTGCAGATTGCCGAAGTGCGGCAAACTGCAACATATTTCACCATCATTTTTACAGTACAAACAGCAACAAAATTGCACCGTATGGGGAAATTCAAGATTCAGTGCCCTTCGGGAGGCATGTCAGTGCTTAGTGAATAAACCCCTTTGCGCAGCAGCCCCGCTTCCCACCATGTTACACAGCTAGTCCCACCATGCACAAAAGGTGTTTTGGTAAACTTGCATCATGTCTGCACCATTTATTTTCAATGGGAGTTAAAAAAAAACAGCAAAAACAATATAAATGCGTTTTTTTTTTAAAACTCCCCTAATAAGTTTGTCAATGTCCATCTTGCCCAATCGTTCTGAACTCCCAGCCTGCTAGGTGAGATCGCCCATCTGCTGCGGTCTCCAGAAGTCGGCCGTCGGATGTCTGCCGCAACGGACGATGGTTCCATTCACATTCATCTTACGGAATCGAACGTACGACGACGGACGATATCGGCTGATTGCACCATCGCACGAAAACAGTTCCAGTGGACGGCCAGCCTAAACGTTTGAAGAGATCGCTCAAAACCCATAACAAACAGTACAATCGTGACAAATTGGCTTTTAAACCATCCTAAAAATGAATATAGCACTAGAATTTACACTATGTAAATCCATCTTGGAATCAGTGGCCTGACAGCATTTAACCCTTTAAAACCACCTTTTATATGAACTATTTAACCAAATAATAAACCAACTTTAGCCTCGTACAGAAAAATAAAATAATCAATATACCCTGCATAGAAAATGAAAATAGCACTAACAACTGGTTCAACGGTTAGGCAAAGGCCTATCTAGCATGGTATTACCCACATGCAGGTTTCTAGGTATTGCTATATGTAACATATTGTGACAGAGCCCAGCTTCTCTCCCTGCTCCTGGAAACACAGCGCATGATCAGACACACTGCCCTGGCCGCACAGATGTGTTGCTGCTCCCGAGCACTGCTTGTTAGAACAGGCTTAGGCCACACACGTGTATTAAGGCCGCCCGACGGATGGAAAGGGGGGGGGGGTGCGGCTGACATGTTGAACTCACCGTTCACAAGTCGCCGATTCGCTGTCACACGCAATACACTGGGCCTGA
Organism: Leptobrachium leishanense; assembly: GCA_009667805.1. Lineage (NCBI taxonomy): Eukaryota > Metazoa > Chordata > Amphibia > Anura > Megophryidae > Leptobrachium > Leptobrachium leishanense. Next base: position 295,216,954 of record CM019063.1, on the reverse strand, counting down.
CTCCAACCTGTCTGTCTGCCAGTCCTTCCAGGCGATGCCGACCACTTCCGTCTTTCGGACGATGCCCCGCCCTCTCGTGACGTCACTCTGCGTCGGCACAGTAAGTGATGTGTCACAGCGACTACTCTGTCTACGTCTCCTTACGCCACCATTTTGATGAAGTATTAAAAATGGGTTATGCGCCTCGCCATTCACTAAATACATCATTTTACAAAAACAAATGTCTGCAGTGTGTGAACCTTCCTACGCCAGTGTAGCAGGTGCTGACAGCTCCTCCCCTTCCCTCCACCAATGAATATTAGCTCGTCCATAAGGTCAGGGGACTACTCATAGCCTTTTTAGTTACAAAACCAGCCATTTGTGGGTCAGGGTCTTTGTGTGTTGGGGGAGGGATCAAGGTAAGTGTCTGTGTGCGCATGTCAGGGTTATTCAAAGAGAGGTGAAAAGCAGGAGAATGGAAAATTCTAGGTCAAAATATCCAAACCAAATTCTCCCTTTCATCTCACTTTCCATATCGGCTCTTTTGACCTAGAATTTTCCATTCTCCAGTCATTCTCCTGCTTTTCACTGCTCTCTGAATAACCCTGTGAGTGTTGTGTAACTGGTATGATCCCACAAGTAACACAATATAAATAAATACACAGACAATAGTTTGGGACGAAAAGTGGTGAGGTGTGGACAGGCCCAAGAGTCCCCCTCCACTCTCTTTGTGTTTCTCTGTACCCCTTTCTTGCTCTGTATGCAGAGACGCGTTCAATACCTCAGCCGCTGCAAGTGCTAAGTTGGCAACTTGCCATTGAACGCCGCTCAGCGCTCAGCACTGCTAACTTAGCACTTGCAGCGACCCGAGGGGAGATGCTGCAAGTAGCTGAGTGTGACGTAGTAAAGATGGCCGCCGCCATGATGCAAGTAACAATTCCGTACGACAATGTTAATTTTTAGGTTTTTGTTCACCAAAGCACAAAATATTTATTTATTATTTACCCCATGCACATAGACATATATTACAGTTCAATTATATTTTGTTTCAGAAGTAAACATAATGTTTATTCAATAAAAACTATGATTTGTGGTGTGTGCATACAGAACGGATTTGTGCTGACTGCTTTTCTTTATCATATTTTGTCCGTGTCATATGAAAAACAATCTGAATCTTTCATTAAGAAATCGTCGGCCATTTTATTTCGAAATTCGCATCAAAGCGTTCAATGACACTGCTGCAGCGAACTGAATTGCTGCGCTGCAGCAATTCAGCAGCTGCTGAGGTATTGAACGGGGCTCTGGTGTGTGTCAGTATTTCTCATTTTTATGGCGGTGTCTTCCTTCCTGTCTCTCAATGCCAGTGTGTCTTGGTCCGTGTGTGTGTATGTCTCTCACTTGTACATGCTAATAACTGGCACACACTGAGCCTTTTTACTGTGTAGAATTCATAAGTTGCAGGAGGCGATCGGATCCTATAGCCTATGAATTCTTCATACTAAATGGGTGCATTTTCATTTGACATGAGGACAGGGGAGTTAAGAACTTCATGACATCTGAGCAGGAAAAAGAACATTGTCATGGAGTGAGGTGAGGAAACCGCGGGATGGAGAAGCTGTCAGTGCTTTGTGTATGTCTGTGTTTACATGCAAGGGCCTCTACCTAAAGTAATGTGTATCTGTGACACGTCTAAGGCCCTGTTCACACTGTGCGATTTATCGCGACGTTGCGCTGTGTAGCTTCTCCAATGCATTTCAATGGAGCTGTTCACATCTTGCCGCGCGACGTCGCAGAAGCATGTTGCTGGTACATGACCCCTTTTTTTGCGATTTGTATTGGTGGTGATTTGCAAAACTCGCACAAAACAGCGATGTCACGTGACATTATCGCACCATGTCGCGAATATGAAAATCGTGCGGAAAGTCACGCGATTTTCAAATCGCACAGTGTGAACGGGGCCTAAGTACGTGTCTGTACCTGTTAATGTGTATATTAACCCCTTAAGGACCTCTGACGTACCCTGTACGTCCTGTACTCGGGTCTCCCTTAGACCCGCGGACGTACAGGGTACGTCAGCGGCGCCTAATCCCCCTCCCGCCCGATACTCACCTCCCTCGCCGGATCCCACGGCGATCTGGCAGGGAGGAAGCCTGCCCATGTGATTTACATGGGCAGGCGAGGCTGATGACGTCGCCACGCTGCGTGGTGACGTCATCAGCAGGCGTCCCCATGCTTTTCAATGGAGGGGAGGGGGGGCTCCTTCGGAGCCCTCTATTTCCCCAACCATTGAAGCTAGGGAGATGCCGTTTGCACCGCTGGAGAGGGGAGAGCCTCCCCTTTCCAGCGGTGTATGGCATTAACCATTTCGCCGCCGGATCACGTTGCGGCGCCAATTGGCGCCAAAACGCGATTCAAACCTGGAGGGGGGCTGACATCTTGGATGTCAGCCAAGCCTCCAGGTCCCCCCCACCCACTGACAACCTCACATATGTGTGAGGATGTCAGTGGGCCAGTTAACCCTCTAGCTGCCATGTAGAGATAAGGGATCCTAAGGATCCCTTTATCTCCCGATCCATGGCAGCTAGATGGTCATATTTGCCATCATTTGAAAGGCCTGATTATGGCCTTTCAAATGATACCAAACATGACCAGGTTTGGTTTTAAAATTTTTTTTTAAAAAAAATAATAAAAAAATTAATAAAATAAAAAAATGTTTTTTTATTAAAAGTTTTTTTGTCTGGGGGAGTTTAATTAATAGGACCTAGGCTGTCATCTAAAAATAAATAGCACAAAATGGTCAGAATGAGCGCAGCGCACATAGGTGAACTGTCTCAGCAGTGAAGGGGTTAAAAGCAACGCATGTAAAAATTGGTATTTCTAGTCTCGGGACAAAATTTTAAACCTATTTAGCTGGGGTCGTTTTGGGTGGTTGTAGATTTTGGGGATTAAATTACAAAAAAGTGTGTTTTTACCATTTTTTTCCTCATATTTCATATTTTTTTTTATAGTAAATTATTCGATATGATGGAAATAATGGTATTTCTAGAAAGTCCATTTAATGGCGGGAAAAAGGGTGTATAATATGTGTGGGTTGAATAAACGAGTAAGAGGAAAATTTGACCTAAACACTAACAGCGCAGAAACGTAAAAACAGCAGCGGTCACTAAAAGACGGATTTGTGTAAAACCGCCCGGTCACTAAGGCTAGGGTCAAACGAAAGCATTTTTACACGCGAATGTAAAAAAGTGCGTCCGAACGAATTGACGTATTTTTTCACGGAGTGCGCGAAAACGGTCATACGATGCGCATTTTTTCGTGCGTGATTTTTTCGGATGTCAATAAAACTCTTTTTGTGTCTGGACGTTATGTAAGCTGGACATTAGCAGTGTCTGACATCTCCTAATCACGCAAACACGCCGCTATGCTGCAGCTGCGCACTCAGTACGTCAGTACTAGCGGTTCGGCGTTCTCGAAAAAATGCGTTCGTTTTCCCCTTGCGTTGCGCGGCCGGACTTTCGTGCGACCGTACTTCGTATATTGGCCGTCATTGCCCGTCATCTGCTGCTAGTGCGGCCGTAATTATGTGCGCCAGAACGCACGTTAAAAGTGCGCTGGTCTGACCCCAGCCTAAGGGGTTAAGTAAACCAATGTGTATATCAGGGTTATTCAGAGAAATGTCGGTGACCCGTTCCCTGCACTTTGGCGACCCTGTGATGAATTCAGCATTTTATTTTTTTTTGAGAAAGGATTTTACCAGGAAGGATACATTGAGATTTCTCTCGTTTTCAAGTATGTCCTGGGTGGCGAGTATGTTCCTGTTGGGTGTCTTGCCCAAGGACACTTACTGGAGAGGTGCTCTTGCCAGGATCGAACCTGTGTCTCCACAGGCTCTCTCCACGCAGAGCAGTGATGTTGCCTCTACTCCACCCAGCCAGCATTCATTGCAGGGTCTCCGAAGTGCAGGGAACAAGCTGCCGAACGCATCCGCAAAACCGCTGAAAAAACACCTGAACCAAACAGAAAACCGAAGATTTGCCGCAAAACCGCCGAATCGATCCGAAAAAAGCCAACAGCCCAGTGAACAGAGCGCAGACAAGCCACCAAATGGAGTAAAAAAAATGCTTGGAAATGATATATAAGGTCCTATGAATAATAATAAAACCGTCTCTTACAGGGAAAAAAACCCACCATTTTATAAAAAGATCACGAAAAATGCCATAAAAATAAATAGACTTTTTGCTGCAAAAGAAAAGAATAAACGGTTTACTAAGTATTTAATAAAGACTGGGATTTTTTTTATACATTGACACCTACGGGATTCGCCTGAATAAACCTGTCAAATGAAACCACCGACAATCAGGGCATTTCACTGACATTTCTATGCTGTTTGGTGTTCTCAGAACCATTACTTCTATATGGGGTGTTCACTGCCATCGAAGATCATCGTATTTCGCTGGCAATTTGTCAATATTTGGCAAACTAACAGCTTTCAGAATAGCCGAATGGCCACGAAATTGCACCGTATGGGGAAATTCACCGTTCGGTGCAATTCAGTGGCCAGTTCGGCTCTCTTTGAATAACCCTGTATGAGTATCTCTGAATCTCTGAGTGTTCATCTGTGTGTCAGGGCGTGTATGCGTACATGTGAGTGTCTCTGTGAATATGTAGGAGTGTGTATCAGGGATGTGAAGCAGTGGAAATATCAGCTTCCCCTTCTGCAACCAGTCAGAAACTGAATATAATATGCCTCTGTTGTACAGGCACCTGCTACTTCCAGTTTTTGAGAGGTTGCGTGACTCGGAGGACTTTTATGGCTGAGTTCTTCATTGCGTCACAGACATACAGGATTGTTCAAAGAGAGTCGATCTGGCCCTGAAATGTAACCAGACACTGAAATTCAGCGAACGGGGACATTTCGGGGCCATTCGGCTATTCAGAGAGCAGGCAATTCATCAAATTGTGATGAATTGCCTGCACTTACGGTGCCTGTTCGAGGGCAGTGAAATCCCCCATAGAGAAGCAATGCTTCGTCTAGTCAGAGACACCGAACAGCTGAGAAAAGTTGCCGAAATGCCCTGCCATTCGGTGGTTTCATTCAACAGGTTTATTCAGGAGAATCCCATAGGCTTCAATGTTAAAAATATTCCCGCTTTAATTCAGTATCTAATAAACCATTTATTATTTTATTATGCAGTAAAAAGTCTCTTTATTCATAGATTTTTTTAGGATCTTATAGGCATTTTTTGGGATATTTTTGTCAAACTTTTTCCATTTTGTTTTTCATAGATTTTTTTTTTTTCTGTAACAGACCTTTTTATTATCATTCATTGGATCTTATATGTAAATTCCAGACATTTTCGTTCAGTAGTTTTGTTGCAAACAGCGTTTCAAACTTTCAAGCGTACTTTTTTTTTTTCTTCACCTCGTTCGTCTGCGTGTTAGATTTTTCCGGTGGCTGCTCTGCGCTGTGATCGGCGGCTAGTCGGGTTTCTTCGGCGTGGTTAATCCAGAAAGGAGTGGGTCATGAAAATCGACCCAAAATTTACCTCTCTGACCACCACAGATCAGGGTTGTGATGCTGCAGGTATGTTGTGGTAATATGTTTAAGGACCTCGGATTCTATGCCAATACCCACACTACCATGGATTAAGCCAGAACATCCATAAAAAAAGTCTTTGCTCCCAGGGTTTTTGGGAGGGTCCTGCCAGCTGTTACGCTCCTCCATCCTCTAGAGCTGCTCAGGGTTCCATACCTCCAGTACCATTCTTCCCCACCTGGGCAAGATTTGGTTGACCAAAAACAACAACAGATTTGGTTTATTTGCCCCGCCCCCACAGAACCACCCCAAAGCAGCACCAATTAAATTTATGTTATTACTTTACTTGCCCCTACTGGAGAAAAACCTAATTTATTACCCTCCCAAATACAAAAAAAGATTTATTTGCCTGCCTCCTGGAAAAATTATTTTATCCCCTTCCCCCCGGAAATAAACAAGCAAGCAAACCTGATTTATTTTCTACCCTGGAAAAAATAATGTATTTGCCCCTCTGGAAAGAAATTACTTTTTCACAAGGGGTAGAGGGTGTCAAACTTCTAAACAAAACCTATTTAATTTATTTGACCCCTACCCAATACCCAAAGCAAAACACATTTATTTGCCTTCACACCTGGGGGCGGGGGAAAGATTTATTGCCCCCCCCCCTCAGGAAACCAATATAAAACTCTATAGTATGTGGTGTGTTTGAGCATATGACAAGCTCCACAGCAATAATGCTCATACACACTGCACATTACTGTGAGTTTTATTGGTGGGGAGCTCTGTGTTACGCTTATACACACCGCACATTGCTGTGAGTTTATCTTAAGATCCAGAGCAATAAAACACACAGTAATGTGCAGTGTCTATGATCACAGCACAACACAGCCCTGGTGTTTGCTGAAATTGCTTTTAAAGAAGCTTTCGAGAGTTTTCCTCTTTCTTAGGTTTGGAGCAATACAGGAGAAAGAAAGGAAAACATTACATACTTGGTGCTAACGTTCGCGCTCACCCAGGGGTCAAGTCCTGGGAAAAAAAGTGAGGGAACTCACCCACGAATTCCACAACCCCTATTACCTGAAGAAAAAATATATATACTGTATCACGAGTATAGCCGTACGTGGTAATACCATTTTTATTGGGTTTACATTACATTTAAAATACAAGCTTTCAAGAGTGTAACGCTCTTCTTCAGGTCTGGAAACTATACTGATCAGTGAAAGGTATCACTACGTACAGGTATACTCGTGATTTTGGCAACTGGACTAACACGTTATATAATATATATATCATATATATATATATATATATATATAATATATATATCCAGGCACAGACCCCCCAGAATAATATACCCAGCACTGAGCCCTCAGAATAATATGCACAGCACTGAGCCCCCAGAATAATATGCACAGCACTGGACCCCCAGAATAATATACACAGGGCTGAGCCCCCAGAATAATATACCCAGCACTGGACCCTCGAATCAGACCTCAGAATCAGATGGGGACCCGCCTGCACCATCGTGCTCTGCTCCTCCACGCAGCCTCTGGCTACTGAAGGCTGTGATGTGCTCTCACGAGATCTCGCCTGTAGGCAGCGTCACTTCCTTCAGAGGACTGGGGGCGGATCCAGACACAGGTTTCGGGGGGGGCATTCTCACATGGATAGATTGCCCCAAGATCACATGGATAAATTGCCGCCAGCTAACATGGATATATTTGCCCCCCGCTCACATGGATATATTTGCCCCCAGCTCACATGAATAAATTGCTCCCAGCTCACATGGATATATTTGCCCCCAGCTCACATGGATATATTTTCCCCCAGCTCACATGGATATATTTACCCCCAGCTCACATGGATAAATTGCCCCCAGCTCATATGGCTATATTTGCCCCAGCTCATATGGATATATTTACTCCCAGCTCACATGGATATATTACCCCCAGCTCACACATGGATATATTGCCCCAGCTCACACATGGATATATTGCCCCAGCTCACACATGGATATATTGCCCCAGCTCACACATGGATATATTGCCCCAGCTCATACATGGATATATTGCCCCAGCTCATACATGGATATATTTGCCCCCAGCTCACATGGATATATTGCCCCCAGCTCACATGGATATATTGCCCCAGCTCATACATGGATATATTGCCCCAGCTCATACATGGATATAATTTTGCCCCCAGCTCACATGGATATATTGCCCCAGCTCACATGGATATAGTTGCCTCCAGCTCACATGGATATATATTGCCCCAGCTCACGTGGATATATATTGCCCCCAGCTCACGTGGATATATATTGCCCCCAGTAGGGATGCACCGATACCACTTTTTTAAGACCGATTACGAGTACAGATACTTTTGTTCAAGTACTCACTGATACCGAGTACCGATACTTTTATCTTATGTCATGTGACCGCTTTCCAATAAGAACAGACCTCATATAAAGCCCCCAGGTCTCATGGATATGCCCCCAGCTCATGGATAATGCCCCCCAGCTCATGGATAATGCCCCCCAGCTCATGGATATGCCCCCAGCTCATGGATACTGCCCCCAGCTCATGGATACTGCCCCAGCTCATGGATTTGCCCCCAGCTCATGGATATTGCCCCCCAGCTCGTGGATATTGCCCCAGCTCGTGGATATTGCCCCAGCTCGTGGATACTGCCCCCAGCTCGTGGATAATGCCCCCAGCTCATGGAAATGCCCCCAGCTCATGGAAATGCCCCCCAGCTCATGGATATGCCCCCAGCTCATGGATATGCCCCCCAGCTCATGGATATGCCCCCAGCTCATGGAAATTCCCCCCAGCTCATGGAAATATGCCCCCAGCTCATGAATATGCCCCCCAGCTCATGGATAATGCCCCCCAGCTCATGGATAATGCCCCACCAGCTCATGGAAATGCCCCCCAGCTCATGGATTTGCCCCTCCAGCTCATGGATAATGCCCCCCCCAGTCTCCCCCTACGCAGATCGGCCGGATCTCGCAAGGCGAGATCCGGCTAGTCATGTGACCGCCGGCGTCTGCTTCAATGGAATGCTATGGACTCCATTGAGAGGATGTGCGTAGCTGCGCTTAACCCTGCCGCGCGCATCCCGGGGTTAACGCCTGCACACAATGCAGGCAGCATTTTTTGTGCCTGCATTGTAATCTAGCGTTAAAACGCGGGCGCAAGGGGGAAAACTGCGGGCCCAGTTTTTCCTCCCTAGCGCCCTCGTTTTAACGTTAGGAATGTAATGTGGCCCCTTGTCTTTTAAGTATCCGGTTAGTACAGCAAAAAGGTATCATTGCACCACATTACTCTGGCTTTTTAGAATCTTATATATACTTTGTTTTTTTCCCAGTGGTATGATTTAGTGGTGAAAATTATTAGTGCGCCCCCCCCCCCCGTTTTTACCGTGGTATCTTATGTGACCCCCTATATATTGTTCCTAGAGTCGCCACTGCTGCCAGCACACGAGTGCCAGCAAACCCAACCAGACCAGTGCCTGCCAGCAAGACCAGCTCCTGCCACCACACCAGTGCCAGCAAGACCAGCGCCTGCCAGCCATGCACATGGTTAAGGTGAGCTTGGTGGAGCCAATTTAGGACTATATTCCATAGTTGTCAATAAGCTAACTACAGGAAACCTTACACATAACGGGCTTTATTACACTCTTCACGTTAAAACGCGGGCGCAAGGGAGGAAAAACTGCGCCCGCAGTTTTCACCTTGCGCCCGCGTTTTAACTCTGGATTACAATGCAGGCGCAAAAAATGCCTGCATTGTTTCCGAGTGTAAAATTCCAGGATGCTCGGGCAGCACTGAGCTCAGCCACGAGCATCCACTCGCTGGAGTCCATAGGACTCCATTGAGTTCCTCCCTGCCGGTCACGTGACCAGCCGGATCTCACCTCGCGAGATCCTGCCGGTCGGCGTAGTGATATGCAGGGAGAGACTGGGGGGACTTTTTCCCCCAGTCTTTCCCTGCTCCCGCCGGCCGGAGGAGGCGGTTGGAGCCACGGTCCTCGCCGCGGGACAGAGGGTGAGTATGCGATTTGATTTTTATTTTTTCAGCCTGGTGTTAACGGATTCTACAGAAGCGGAATCCGTTAACACCAAGTCCTGGCTCTGGTTAACTTTTTGCTGACCAGAGCCAGGCGTTAATCAGCCCTGGAGCTTTGTAATCCTAACGCTGATTAACACTTTGCGCTCCCCATGTTAAACATAGGGAGCACAAAGTACAGTAACCTCACGCAGAGAAGCGCAAGGTACCAAACGCAAACAGTTTTTTTTATCCCGTTTGCGTTTAGATTGTAATATGCGGTAAATACCGCGGCAAACGTTAATGCTCATGCAGGTGAGCGTTAACGTTTGCATGTAGATTGTAATAGAGCCCAACATCTCCCTTAGTTGATTTTTCGACAGGAAATGCCATTCCATTCGAGCCACAACCGGCTCCCTGTGCGAGGGTACTGTACATTAACATCTCCTATACTTATTATGGGAGAGATTAATTGCATTAATTGTAACCTCCGTGTGAAAGTGCAGATTATTCCAAAGTATCCTGCGCTTCCACGCGGGAGACGGTATTTCACTGTGAAATAACGTCTCATCAAAGCTGAGTTTTTTCATTCTCCTAACCGCCACCCACCCCTTTTAAATTCCAAAGTCACCTCTTATCCCGCGGTGAAAAAGGCAGCACGATCCGCCGCTTCTTCTCCCCAGAAGCAGAGTGAGACTGGGAACCAATAGTTCCTAGTTTCCAGGGGTCAAGTCCTAAAAAAGTAACTCCCTATCATTTATGTAAATTCTGGTCACAAAGATTACTGGGAGCCAGCGGCGTAGCGTGGGTTGTCAGCGCCCGGGGCAGGGCAAGAATTGTGCGCCCCCCCCCCAACCTGTGGACACGTTAACACACCATGGGTCCCTGACAGTAGATTGACCCAATTACCCCACAAGCACATGTACTGTATATTAACAAAATACTGATATAATTAAAAAAATGAAACACACATGCCCCCACACTACGCCACTGCTACCAGTCACCCTGTCCCAGTATACCCTATCATAGTTCCACTCTCACACTAAACCCAGTCACTCTCTCCCAGTACCCCCAGTCACCCTCTCCCTCCAAGTACCCCAGTCACTCTCAGTACCCCCACTTTCTCCAAATACCCCCAGTCACTCTCTCTCAAAGTACCCCCACGTTTTACCAGTACCCCAGTCTCTCTCTCTCCAAGTACCCCAGTCACTCTCTCTCCAAGTACCCCAGTCACTCACTCTCTCTCTCACTCTTTCCCAGGACCCCCAGTCACTCACTCTCTCCCAGTACCCCAAGTCACTCACGCTCTCCCAGTACCCCCAGTCACACTCTCTCCCAGTACCCCCAGTCACTCTTTCTCTCTCCAAGTACCCCACTTTCTCCCAGTACCCCCAGTCACACTCTATCCAATATCCCCAGTCACTCTCTCCCAGTATCCCCAGTCATTCTTTCCCTGAACCTCCAGTCACCCTGTCCCTGTACCCCCTCACTGTGTGGTGGTCACGCTGCTTTGGTGTCACAGTGTTGCCTATCTGCGTGGCGTTGCTGGTGGCCCAGGGGGGGAGCTGTCCAGGGGGCTTAGTGGAGACCGGATTTTAAATGTGCTGCAGGGCAGGCTCCTCCCTCCCTCCTTCCAGTTCAGCGGCTGCAGGGCTGCTAGCGGCGTGGGCCTGGAACAGGGCTTCAAGGGGGGCTGACAAGCGTGGTACAGGGCGTTCCGTTGAATAATGCTGCGCTTCTTCATGTGACTCAAGTTAGCATTGAGGAGTCGGACAGGACCAGAATTTTATGTCTTGGTCCTCCCTTCTGGATGCTGAGTGCTAAGTCACTGCCGGCGTGGCAAAACTGGCAGACACCTTGCTGATCCCTGCTGGAAAATATTAGTGGTTCAAATTTCTTTAGAAATTTTGCGCCCCCTAAGAAAATTGCGCCCGGGGCGACCGCCCCCGAGGCACCCCCCACGCTACGCCACTGCTGGGAGCAGCAGCAGCTGCAACGCTTACTTATGCATGAGAATGTCATTCCTCCGGCAAACACTGAGAAATTGTCATTCCCATGCCACCTCAATGTACCAGGAAAACTCCTTAAAAATAGACTGTTTTATAAAATTGTGTCTCTAGAAAGGTATTGCAGCTTGCTAGTATATCAGCCAAAAGTGAACTAAGGTACTCCTGCTAAAATAGTGAGGGAACGGTGTTCCCATGCGTTCCTGTAGGACTTGACCCCTGCTGGTCTCCCTCTGCGACTCATGAACTGAGCACAAAGCTTGCGGACGGGACGCGAAAGGCTCCATGGGTGGGGTCTGGTGGGGGGCTCTTGCTTTATTTGGTCCGGGGGCCCTGAGTCTTGTCAGTCCGCCCCTGGAGTGTAGCGATGGTGACAGGGATGGTGCCAAATTACACAGGCTGGTAAAATATGAATGGAAAACTGACAGCATACCATCCGGGAACTTGACCAGGTTACCGTGACCATCCCGCATCTGATGAATTTAGAGCAAAGCCTGACGTTTCCTCAATGCCCGTGCTAACAGCCTGCCGCACTTATTCCCAGCCTCGTAATAAATTCGTCTAGCCTGCGTAAAGCTTTTCTGAGCTTTCAAATTATAGAGCGTATGAAGCCGCTCGCAAAGCGCCAGTAAAGTCCTGTAAGAATCGTCATCCGTCAGTAGTTTATGTTTCCTTTCCAGTATACCTATTTGAGCAAGCAAGTCAGCAGCTTGGTCCGCCCCTTCCCTCTGCAACCTAGATCCGTTAGAGGTGAAGAAACTGCAGACCACAGCTTTGTGTGCCTCTCATACAGTCGCGGGGGACATCCCAGGCAGGAGTATCATTTTCACTGAAATAATCATGCAGTAGTTTCAGGACGACGGGGAGAAATTCCGGGGAGTTAAACAGCGTCTCATTGAGACGCCATTGTCGCTCCTTTGGGGAAAGCAATGGTGAGTGGATGGTCAATGAAACCGGGCCGTGATCAGATCAGGTCGCGGGACCTATAGAAGCCGTGTGCAGTAGATGCAAAGAGTCAAAGGGTAGGATCAAATAATCCTGTAATGCGTACGACTTAGTTGGTGAGCTGTAGTGGGTATAGTTGCGTTCTGTGGCGTGCAGCGCCCTCCAGCAGTCTATGTTCAGTCAGGGTAATGTTGGCACGGCGTAATACGTTATGCAGGGATGCTAGAGAGACCTCTTGATGTGTCCCATTTGGGGTTCAGAGGTAGGTTGAGTTCGTCCCCATCATCACTATGCCCTCAGAAAAGTTGCTAAGCCTTTCTAAGATATTGTGTAAGGCCACATGTTGGCAGCGGTTCGGCAGAAATATGGATGCAAAGGTATAACTAACATCACATAGCATGCCCTTGACGAAGACATAACTACCCTCCGGGTCAGCCAACGTGGCCGAGGGTTGAAACGGCACGTCTTTGGATTTTAAAATAGCCACCCCCTTCGCTTTGCCCCCAGCATTATTCCCAAAGTAACCAGTGGAGTAGAATCTACTGTGCAGTGAAGGTGCATGGTCCGTACGGAAGGGAGTTTCCTGTATGAGCACTATCGAGGTCCGCTGTTTATGAAATTCCTACAAAGCTGTGTGACGTTTGGCCGAGATATTCAGACCCTGTGCGTTTATAGACACAACATGTAAGGAGCATGGGTTATACATCCGGTACAATTACAATAGGGATCCCCCTAAAGCCAACACTTGGTAAGAGAGAGGAGTGAGAGACCAATCCCAACAATTATTCAGTGAAAGTGTAAAATGAGAATTTATGTTAACGTGTCAACGACGGGAACTAAACCCCCCACAAGGAGGAGAAGAGTACCTCCTGTACGTCACTAACGTGACCAGACACAGGGCTCGAGTCCTGCGGGAACAGCGTTCCCGCACTTCTCCCACGGCGGGAATGCTGCGGGAACACTGGTTCCCGCTGTGGCCCGAGCCCGAAACAATTTAGCCGGCGGCCGCGTGTTTTCCTCCTACGAGCGGCTGCTGGAATGAAGCGCAGCAGCTCGCCTGAGATCCAACAGACAGCCGCGATTTTGCGAGATCGCGGCTGGCTGTTGGATCCATCCCAGCCACTCGTAGGAGGAAAACACGCGGCCACCGGCTAAATTGTTTCCGGCCTGGTGGAGAGGTGAGCTGGGGGCAATATGTCCATGTGAGCTGGGGGCAAATCTATCCATATAAGCTGGGGGCAATATGTCCATGTGAGCTGGGTGCAATATATCCATGTGAGCTGGGGGGCAATATGTCCATGTGAGCTGGTGGCAATATGTCCATATGAGCTGGAGGCAAATATATCCATATGATTTGGAGCAATATGTCCGTATGAGCTGGGGGTAATATGTCCATGTGAGCTGGGGGTAATATGTCCATGTGAGCTGGGGGCAATATGTCCATGTGAGCTGGGGGCAATCTGTCCATGTGAGCTGGTAGCAATATGTCCATATGAGCTGGGGGCTATATATCCATATGATATGGGGGAAATATAACCATATAAGCTGGGGGCAATATATCCATATGATCTGGGGCTGGGGGCAATATATCCATATGAGCTGGGGGTAATATACCCATATGAGCTGGGGGCAATATAACCATGTGTGAGCTGGGGCCTGGGGGCAATATATCCATATGAGCTGGGGGCAATATAACCATATGAGCTGGGGGCAAATATACCCATGTGAGCTGGGGGCAAATATATCCATATAACCAGTGCTGGATATATTATTCTGTGGGTCCAGTGCTGGGTATATTATTTTGGGGGCTCAGTGCTGTGTATATAATTCTGGGGGTCAAGTGCTGGGTATATTATTCTGGGGGTCCAGTGCTGTGTATATTATTCTGGGGGCTCAGTGCGGTGCATATTATTCTGGGGGCTCAGTGCTATGTATATAATCCTGGGGGTCCAGTGCTGTGCATATTATCCTGGGGGTCCAGTGCTGTGCATATTATTTTGGGGGTTCAGTGCTATGTATATAATTCTGGGGGTCCAGTGCTGTGCATATTATTCTGGGGGCTCAGTGCTGTGTATATTATTCTGGGAGTCCAGTGCTGTGTATATTATTCTGGGGGTCCAGTGCTGGGTATATTATTCTGGGGGTCCAGTGCTGGGTATATTATTCTGGGGGGTCAGTGCTGTGTATATTATTCTGGGGGTGCAGTGCTGGGTATATTATTCTGGAGGTCCAATGCCTGTGTATATAATTCTGGGGGGTTTGTGCCTGGATATATATATATATATATATTATATATAACGTGTTAGTCCAGTTGCCAAAATCACGAGTATACTTCTACGTAGTGATACCTTTCACTGATCAGTATAGTTTCCAGACCTGAAGAAGAGCGTTACATTTAAAAGACAAGCTTTCAAGAGTGTAATGTTAATCCAATAAAAATGCTATCACCACGTACTGCTATACTCTTGAATGATATACAGTATATGTTTTTCTAATAGATAGGTAATAGAGGTTGTGGAATTCGTGGGTGAGTTCCCTCACTTTTTTCTCAGGACTTGACCCCTGAACAGACACGAGTAATAATGGGGAACGAGCCCGACGAAATCGGGAACAAAATGTGAATAAACAAAACTAAAAATAAAAGGTGAGTAGCACTTAACCCAAAACAGAGCTAACCCAACTGAAATAGAAGGGTCTGTCCCCCACGAGCACAAACAGTAATGGAATTCAAATGTAAATAAAAACTGAAAAATATGCACAACCTAGGGAGGAGGGAATCCCATTACCAGTAACCCAGGCAATGTCCCCTGGACCCTACATTGAGTCTGTAGGCCGAACGTCAGGGCGTGCTCCAGTCCAGCATGACCCCATTCCTACATTGCGGGGATCCAGGCACCCGAGAGAGTCCATGCGGGCTGCCAGAATCTGCAGACTCCGTTCCACCACTGGAAACCAAAAAACCCCCGGTGGAGAGGAGTAAAGGTGGAAAGCCAGGGCAAAGTGAGAGTTCTCCACTGGTCCGGTCTACAGGATGGTCACCCGCCAGTCAGCAGCTGGCAACCAGGAGAAAGCAAATCCAGGAGCATCCTATTTCTGGGAGCTAGGAGGCAAGGACTCCGCTACCGATGCCAGACGGGATCGTTGGCGGCGCAGTCTGGGTTTGCGGCGGGGTAATGGACCCACAGGGAAGTAGCACTACATCTGGTCTGTCCAAGCAATTTGGGTTTCCAGGTGCAGATTGAGAAGCTGCAAAGCCATTGTCAGGTCTTCCTCCGACCTGAGAATTAACGGGCCCTCCGGCATGTGTATTTGTAATGTGCATGTGTAAATGTAAGGGGTGAAGCCAGCAGTATTGTAATCCTTTCCAGAACAGAGCCATCATCAGGGGGCGAAGTGCGCGTCTGGATTGCAATGTGATAGGGGACAAATCATGGAAAAAGGACACCACCGTGCCTTCGAACGGACTATGCGGCAGGTTCCACGCCTTTTGCAGTATCTCTTCCTTCACCCCAAATTGCAGTAAACAACAGATGACATCCCTGGGGGGGCTTCTGAGGGGACCCCAAGTGCGAAGCGCCCTATGATACCGCTCCAGGTCCAGCGGGGAGTTAAAGTCACGGCCCAATACCTAGTTGAATAAACGCACCAGGATGCCACCAAGGTCCCATGATGACTCCTCTGTCTCAGGGAGGCCCCGCAGCCGGATAATGCAGCGGGGGCCACGATTTTCCAGGTCCTCCAGGTGACATGTCAGGTGGCGGAGGGAGCGGTGGTGAGTGTCCGTGCGGTCCTCCAGGACCGAGAAGCGAGAGTCCTGATGCTCCAGCGTGGCCTCCACCGAGCCGATTCAGGTTCAAAGGCCTAGAAAATCGGAAGGAAGGCCCTGGATCTCCCCCTTGAAAGAGGGCTGCATGTGGGCCGTGGCTGCATCCACGTCCGCCCGTGTAGGTAGGGAGCGGATGATGTGCGCCAAGTCCTGCGGGAACTCCCACATGCCGGCCGAGGAAGCAGGGGTCTGCCAGACCCGTGCTCTGAGGTTCCAGCACCATATTGGGGCCTACACGCCGATCCAGCGGTACCTCCTGCGGGGCAAGGTATTGCCGGATGGAGTTTGCAGAGGGGCTCCCCTGGTGCTTCTCAGTCCCCGGTGTCGGTAGGTTGCGTTTTGATTTACCCATCGTGGGTATAGGCAGCGTTGATAGCGGATTGTGCAGGGTTAAGCGCGGAGCTCACCATTCAAGTGGCCATTCTGCTCCGCGTCTAGGCCACGCCGCTACTGTACATTTCTTACGCCATCTTTCCACCCAGCCCACTTGCTCCCTGCTACTTCAGGTTCTCTATTTACCCTCATCTAGTTTGCCACTCCTCTACTCTTAGATTGTTAGCGCTCAAGCAGGGTCCTTTCTCCTACTGTTCTGTGTGTTTAACTTTTATGTTTATTTGTTATTCTGTCTCACCCATTGTACCGTGCTACTTTTTAGTGCTTTATAAATACTTGTAACTGTAACTCCTCTCCACTATAGGGCACTGCAGCATCTGAAGGCTCGTTACTTCTGGCAGGGCCTGCCGTACGAGGGCCTGATCACTCTAGACGAGGAGGCGGTAGAAGATCTTTGGTGATTGCTCTTCCACGAGGACGCCCAGAACCGATTGCTTTCTCGAATCTGGATGTCTTCATTGACTCGGATGCCAGCACTCTAGGCTGGGGTGCGATTTGTGGGATTCTGACGAGAGGGGTTGTATGGTCCCCTCAAGAAAGGGTCTTCCATATCAATCTCTTCAAAATGTTTGTGGGCATTTTCGTGAACTATCCGTTGCTTTACCAAGGGAAGACTGGCTTGTTACATCCTATTTCGGATGGATAATTTTCAGTTCGACCGGTACATCAATGGATTGGGGGGGTCTTCGCTCCAAAGCATTGACCGACATGGCACAGGTCCTGTGGCAGTTTTGTGTCAATCACTAGATCACACTCATTGCCCAATACCTCCCAGGCCTGGACAATTTTGTGGCAGCCTGGCATTCTCGGCAGGATTCAGGGGACTGGCATCTACAATCCTCAATTTTTGCTAGGCTGTCCTTACTATGGGGTCCTTTTCTGTTGGATCTATTTGTGTCCTGCCTCAATGCCCAGCTGCGGACCTTTTTCACTTGTCCAGATTACAGATCCGAACACGTTGGCGACGGATGCATAGGTCTGGGCAGGGGATCGACAATACGCATTCCCGCCTTTCCCAATGTGGGACTGTGGCAAGTGTCACTTTGAACTTGGGGTACATGGGCCTAGAGATGCATTCGGTAGATGCAGAAATCCTGATGTTCTATATTATTTCCCTGCCATCTCCTATGTTGAAGTCATCCTGTGCCTGTAGGGTACTTGTTTCGTCTGTATTATGTATGAATGCTGTTATTGTAATTATCGTTATTGTCTATGTTTATCTGATTACTATTACTATGGTTTATATCAGGGCTCAAAATATCAAGTCCTGAGCTACTAGACAGGCCATAAATGTTACTAGCCAACAGTTGACCCACCTAACCCCTACCCTGCCCTTAACTCCACCCCTAAACACAACCTCTTAAATTATCTTATGAAATTACACTGTTAAATGTTTTATTCTGAATAAAGTTACAAAAATAAACAACAACAACAACATTAATACCCAGATACATGTTTTGTATACCCAAACATCAGAACCCAGATACAAGTATACCCAGACAACAGACCCAAGATACATGTATACCCAGACATCAGACCCAAGATACATGTATACCCAGACATCAGACCCAAGATACATATATACCCAGGCATCAGACCCAAGATACATGTATACCCATACATCAGACCCACGATACATGAATACCCAGACCCCAGTTACATGTATACCCAGCCAGAATATGCTGCACAAGCCGCACAAAATAATTTATTTTCCTGCATCTCCACTCGCCCTCACTTAATTTCCACTCGCCGAATGCGAGCAGTTGAGTGGAAATTTTGAGCCCTGGTTTATATAATTACTTTGTGATTACTGTTACAGAAAACAACAAATATATTCTCCAGTAAACTGGCCACCATGGGACAGTCACTGATTTATCTGGGAGCAGCAACAAACAATGGCACAAATGCCTTTAATTAATTCACAAAGAGACACTCCCAAATACCAACTTAAAAACAACGTATACACATCAGCAATGTGAGGAAAATTAGAGGTATATAATGATAGAACTATTGGCTATTGCAGCAATATTGAACTGTGATTGCTCGGGTGCTAATAATTGTAGCTAAAATGCAGCCACCAATCATAATGGTAAACTTATTGTACCTAGGATGCAAAATCCAATCAATTAGTGCAACCAAAGACCAAAAGAATTGGTCACACATATTAATATTGAATGCTAGCCGCTAGCCCTAATACTTATCAGATTCTGCTCTTGCCCTCACAACTGCCAAGACAAGACATACAGTTTAAAACCACATAGGTTAAACACTCAGCTCAACATATGTTTCGCCGGTAGCGACCGGCTTCATCTGGAGCGAAAATTGAATGGCTAATCGTAAGTGTTCCCCTCCCTCCTTAAAAGACGTTTGGTCGGGGGGCGTGGCCGGCTGCGAGCGGGAGCGGACACGCTTTGAAGGAGCTCCGCGTGTCTTTCTTGCTTAGGGACCCCCAGCTGCCTTAATTTTCCAAGATTTTACCCTTAGGGGTCCTGGTGTGGCTGGCCACCGGTACTGACGTGCCCGGAGCCCGTTAGGTCCCCCCTCCGGACCAGAGACATTGCTTGCGGCTACTGATCCAGGGCTGGAACACGGCGCGGCGGCCATCTTGCGGCCTACTTACAGCCTACCTGCGGCCTCGTCCTAGACCGAGATCCTGAGGAGGACCAGGGAGATGGTGGGCCCACATCTCCCAGTCAATCCGACTGCCGGTCCTGGGAGGGGAGAGGATGGGATGGCGGGGAGAGGGGAAGACGGATCACATCCACACGCTGACATTTTTTCAGGCCTGGAGGCTTGCCTGCTGATACTGGCTGAGGAGGATGACGACGAGGCCCCACTCACCAAAGGTGTGTGGCACCAGATGATGGCGGCGTTGCGAAAGTGCAGAGTGTCGTCGGCCCTGGGGGCGGATGGATTCGGGGCACCGGAGATCTCCCCCTTACCAGTTATAACTGAAGAGGAAGCTGACAGAAGTGGGGAATCGGAGGCTTCAGGCGAGGCCCTCTATCCCAGTGCTGCTGCGGAGGATCTGCGGAACGAGGTTGTCATCCTCGTGACAGAGGTCGGTGCCCTGGGAAGCGAGGCAGAAGAGGTGCGGCAGCCTGAGGAGCTTAGCAGAGAGGTGGGGGTCATTGTGCGGCCCGCCGTGGCTTCAGCTGTGCGGGGGCCGCGGCAGATCCATGGGGGGCTATCGGCTGTAAAGGCCATTCTGCCTGGGCCTTTCTGGCCAGCTGCTACGGGGATACTGGCCTGCGCTTGGTCAGGCGGCACCGCAGATGTCGAGACGCCTGAGGGGATACCAATCCAGGTGGTCCGGCCTGAGGGGGATGTTGCCCCCGTGCTCTGGATGGACACAGGCTGAAAATCATCACACCTACCCTGGTTCCAAGCCCGTACCAGAATTTTGTGATCCTCCTCTCCCTGATCTCTTTATAATTTTCTCCTCTGCCGCTTTCTCACCCGTTTACCCCCCCCCCTGCAAACGATGACTTTATTACTCTGAGACTCCCCATTGCTTTTGTTTTTCTGCTGAGTCAATCGTCAAGCTTTGAGAGTTTTTTTTTCTTTTTTGGGACTTTTTTGAGGCTTGCTGATCCCATGCAGAGCTTTCCTGTCGCAGCAGCCCTTTACTTTGCTGTTTTATTTAATTTTGATGTGCGCCCCCTCCCTCTGTCTTTTAACCCTCATCAGTCTATTCTTGATTTTTGTTTCTCCCTCCCCCCCTGCTGAGATTATACCTTGGATCCTTCTCGCTGCCTAAACATCGTTGCTCCCCGGCTGGGGACGTTGGTTTCCTTGAGACGCTATGAGGGCTCCCCCCCCTTTTTTGTGTGTCATACTACTGTTTATGTGTATTTTTTCTTAATCCCTTACCCCCCTCCCTCCTGATTTTTATTATATGCTGAGACCCCCCCTTAGGGGGATGTTTATTACTTCTCACATGTGGTACTTCTGCTGTGGATGGCCCTGCGTGGCCCTTGTTTTTATATGTTTGATTATATGCTGACTTCTTTACAAAATAAAAATTGTAAATTCAAAAAAAAAAAAAAAGACGTTTGGTCCACTGAAATTGACCAATGAAAAATTGAGTATGTCCCACATGTCATGAATTACTTACAGCTGATGTTAATACAAGTAAATTGGTACTGATTAGTAAGATAAGGTTGTAATACATGATCATGTGTCTTTACTTCACCATTGAAAGAACAACAAATAATAATGTCATGTGAGTGAATAAACAAACGAAAAAAGTTGCATTCTCTACTCGGCGTTTATGTTCAGTACCATACTATTTGTAGCGTTTATACTTGATACATAAGTGACCATTTCTCGCCGGATTGAGAAACTTAGAGGTGGTACCAATCCATTTAGCTCGAATGGGAGCGATATATACATAGTAAGGTACCCAGAACGTGTGCATTATAAGGTCCATGCCGCTCCACACTGAGTTATTGTATGGCCAATCGTATCAATGAGACACCACGTGACCCGATTCTACCAATGATCAGGTACATAATATCGACAGCCTTCATTTCTTCTGTATCTAGGTGTAAGCCGTCTTCTAATAGGTTCCCATGTGACACCATTTAATACGGGCAATGTACATACCATTCTCGCTTTTCCATTGCACATTAGTATATCTTGATAAAGGAGATGGTCTTACAAATGTAAAAAGAAAACGGCTCTAATGGCCTCTGAGAACTAGTGTTATCCTCATCTGTTCGAAACAAAAGCGCACCATTTGCCTACCCCTCGAAACTGAATGATCAAGGAAACACTCTAGAGATCGCAATAAAAAAGAGACCATATGTATTAGATATTTATAGAATAATGACCAGATTTGGTATACTTGGAGGTACCAATCCATTTGGCCCGAATGAGAACAATATATACATGATGCAGTGCCCAGAGCGTGCGTATTGTGAGGTCCATGCCGCTCCTCAATGGGTTACGGCATGACCAATCGTATCAATGAGATACCACGTGGTACGATTCTTCCAATAATCAGGCACATAATATCAACAGCCTTTGTTTCTTCTGTATCTGGGTGTAAAACGTCTTCTAATAGGTTCCCATGTTACGCCATTTGGGTCTGGGCCGTGGGGTCTGGGCCCTAGGGTCTGGGCCTTGGGGACTGGGGTCTGGGCCCTGGGCCTTGGGTCTGGGCCCTGGGGTCTGGTCCCTGGGTCTGGGCCCTAGGGTCTGGGCCTTGGGTCTAGGCTGGGCCCTGGCTCACCACTCCGCTGTTTTCTTTTCTTCTGTCTTCTTTTCTTCTATCTTCCTTCCTTCAATCTTCTTTTCTTCTCCTTTTCTTCAATCTTCTTCAATCTTCTTCTTCCCGGCCCCTCCAGCTCCGGCGCGCAGCTTCACTGAGTGGAGGGGGCGGAGCCAAAGCAACGTGCTTTGGAGGCCCCCACACGCTGCTTGGCCCCGCTCAGCCAGCCAGTGAAGCTGTCAGGAGCCGGAGGAGACACAGTGTCTCCTCCAGCTCCTGCAGCAGAGACACAGGTCTGGATTCGGACTCATCGAGTCCGATACCGGAGCTGTAAAAGAGTGATGCCACGGCCGACGAGGGCCCGGGATCCCCCCCCCCGGGCCCCGGCGGCCCGGGCCCCCACCAGGCCCAGGCCCCTTACGGCAGCATGGGGCGTAATGCCCTGATGGCGGCCCTGCCTGTAGAACTTACGTAGGGCTGCAACTGACGATTATTTTAATAATCGATTATATGGATACAAATATGCATTTTTTTGTTTTACGTAGCAGTAACAAAAATCAACTATTTTTGTTACACAATGTATGAAAGTTATGTAAATTGCGTATCTCACGTAACGTGTAATTGTTGCACACAACATATATGAGTACCTGGTCAGAGTTATGGATTGTGCAAAGTACTCAGCACTGAGGGAAACTCACTTCCAGAGACTCTCCGCTCTCATCCCGGACTTCACCTCTATAGAAGAGACGAGGAAACTCCACATCATACTGGGAGAAGAGGAGCCGGCGGTGAAAATATCTGCCCAATACGTCACAGAATGTCACAGACTGAGAGGAACATGAGAGATCCTGGACTTATAAATCCCCAACATGGACTCGCCCCCATCCCCCTTCACATTATCCCTTACCCCTGATAATGTCCATGGACTTGCCCATTCCCCCCCATAAATATGTCCCACTACCCCCCCCCTCCTCCCCATATGCTTTGGCAATGCTAAAATGTATTTGGTCCTGCCAATAAAGCTTATTTTGATTTGATTGATGCTGTGTGTGCAGCACAAGCCCTCGTCTCCTTTCTCAGTGAAAAAATGCTGCTAAAAGCGCTCTGAAAGATAGGATGTTGTCAGTATAAAAGTGGGGTGTGAAGGGGAGGCACTCCACTTTAATAAGCTATAGTCAGGGTGCATGTAGCGTCCCTTTAAAATAATTTCATGAAGAAACTGAATGTGGGGATGGACCAGAGATGGGGGTGAGTTTTGGCAAGGAACCAAGGGCAGGGATGGGATGGAGTTTGGGGGAAGGGTCCAGACCAGAGAAATGGCAGCTCTGGATTAGAGGGAAGCAGGGAGGCGGGGTGGCAGCACAGGACTCCAGCTAGAAGTAAGGATATAATACCAGCAGTAAAGCTCCTCCACCCACTGACAGCGGCCCAAAGTCTATGTGTTAGTTCTGCTACTGTTGTAAACTAAATAAAAACAAATTGGCTACGTCGAACATAACCCAGGAACTAAATGATACAGCCTAAAGCAGCGGCACGTCTTCTCCAGTCAGCTCTGAAGTAGCATCTGAGGTTATTATCGTTTAGCTGGGGGTGGGGGCTACAGGCCTACAGCTAAAAAAAGAAAGGACATCGCGTGGAGGAGTCATTCAGACGTGGATCGGGTAAGTAGCCGGCAAAGTAAAAATAAAAGGCAGTCCACTTTAGCCTGTAACCCTCCAGATGGTAGGGTGAGCATCCACACCGGGCTTCACCAAAGGGCTGGACCGTGCTGCCATACTCTGTGAGATACCACAGCTTCCCGGGGGACATCTTCCCGCTGCCAGGCAGCTCCACTGCTGTAGACATCTCGGGGGGACAGACTTGCAGCGTAGGTACCCCCACAGCTTCCATGGGCTCATCAAGCAGCCGCACAGCCTCACCGCACGATCCCAAGGTCACGCCAGGAGGCAGGGGGTCGGCCGGCAGCGCAGCAGAAAGACCTTTAACCGCGGTGTGAGTTTCCATGTCTTCAGCCTGTAGGCCCTCAGTGCAGTGGAGAGGCAACGTTGCCACCACCTCAACCGAGCAGGTATCCGCCGCTCCCCTGCATCCCTTCAGGATATCAGCCGTCGTATAGTCCCCCTTCGTAAGTGGGCCTGCTTCATCCTCGTACAGCATCGCCAAACAGACGTCAAGGCCTTCCAGCGCCGCCATCTTCTCTTCAAAGTGGGGAGGGGGGACATCCCGAAGCTGGGCTTCACCTGCTTCCTCCGTTTCGGGCACAGCAGTGACAGGGAGACGGGGGCCTGCCGTCACCATTGCCCTCCCCATGGTGCCCTCACCATGGACCCATCCGGGGATGAGGCACTCAAAGCTACATGGGAGGAAGGTGGTAGGAGCCAGACGTTAGGCCGTAAGATGGCCACTGGCATCGTGCTGTGGCAGAGAATGGCTGGCAAAGGTGAGTCTCTGGCCCGGAGAGGGGACAGGACGGGCTCCAGACAAAACTTACCCGGTTACCAACCATTTAGGGACCTCGGGCACTAAAAAGATCAGCGGGAAAAGTCATCTAGAGTCCCCAAGGAGAGAAGGACGTGTGGAGCACCATCATAACACGACCTCTCTCTTTCGCAATCGGCCACGCCCCCTTTTATTGCTTATTTAAGAATGGGAAGTAGATTACTACCAATAGAATGTAAGTTTCTTTACTTAATTATTCTTTTAGGATTTTTTTAGGCATTTTTTGGGTGAAATTTTAGGTTTCCTAACTTTTATAAAGATAAAAGGCTTTTTAACCCATAGGTTTCAATGCAGCATATGAATCCGCAGCGCCTCTCTGCAGAATAATTCAGCATATGAATCCGCACACGGCGGGGCAGCGCCTCTCTGCAGTATAATTCAGCATATGAATCCGCACACTGCCGGAACGCCCCTCTCTGCAGTATAATTAATGCAGTATATGAATCCGCACACCGCTGGGAAGTGCCTCTCTGCAGAATAATTCAGCATATGAATCACCCAAAATGAGCCGAATTGTCGAAATGATCCGGATCACCGAATGATCCGAAATTTCAGATTGATCAGAAATGCTCCCGCACCACGAAAATGGTGAATTTCGTCCGAATTTCAAATCTCTGAAATTGATTACCTAATATACATTTATTTTAATATATTATAACAAATCTATATTTAAAAATGTTAAATATACTAAATTAAGGACTTAGATGATAACTGTGTGTGTATGTACAGTCAGGTCCAGAAATATTGGGACATCGACACAATTCTAACATCTTTGGCTCTATACACCACCACAATGGAGTTGGAATGAAACAAACACAATGTGCTTTAACTGCAGACTGTCCGCTTTAATTTGAGGGTATGTACATCCAACTCAACGGTGTAGGACTTACAGCAGTTTGCAGATGTGCCTCCAACTTGTTAAGGGACCAAAGGTAATGGGACAGAATAATAATCAAAAATCAAACTTTCCCTTCTTAACCCCTTAGTGACCGGGCGGTTTTACACAAATCCGTCCTTTAGTGACCGCTGCTGTTTTTACGTTTCTGCGCTGTTAGTGTTTACGTCAAATTTTCCTCTTACTCGTTTATGTAACCCACACATATTTTACACTGTTTTTCTCGTCATTAAATGGACTTTATAAAGATACCATTTTTTTCATCATTTCATATAATTTACTATAAAAAATATTGTGAAATATGACAAACAAATTGAAAAAACACCACTTTTTCGAACTTTGACCCCCAAAATTTCTTATGTATCAACAACCGTCAAAAAAAATTAATTCCTTAGTAGTTTCTAAATTTAGTACTGAGTTTAGCAATACCCAATGTTTACACATTCCTCGCTTTTTTCCTTATTTTATGCAACAATAAGTGCAAGTAGCACTTTGCCATTTCCAAAGAGTTTATTTTCAAAACTAGTGATAGTGACATTGTAACACTGATATCTGTCACTAATTCCTGAATAACCCTCCACATATACATATTTTTTTACAGCACACAAATCAAGGTATTAAACTTGGGGTATTTTGACTCTTTCCATGCAAACCATTTTACCACAAATCTATGCCAAAGTTTGAGAAAAAAAAAAAATTTTGTGATTTTTTTTTTTTGAACGCAATTTAACCACTTCGCTGCTGAGGACGCGCTCAGCGCGTCCACAGCATTCCCGCTGGTGTGCTGAGGACGCGCTGAGCGCGTCCTCCCATTGGGGTCAGCGTTCGGCTGGGTTCCGGCCGATCGCTGGCCCCTCCGGTGCGGGCTGACATCCTGGATGTCAACCCGGCATCCGGAACAGCAGCCGCCGGAATTTGGTGTCATCGCGGCAGCGCGATGACACCAAATTCAGGCGCCCCCCCCGCATGTGCGGAGGAGGCGCCTGAAAGGGAGGGGGGGAGGTCCTTCGGACCTCTCTCCCTCCCGATCGGCGACTCTGCGGGGGTTAAACCAGGCATCATTTGGAAGGGCACAGCCTGCCCTTCCAAATGATGCCTGGCATTAACCCCTGGGGAGCTGGATCGCGAATCGGCGCTGAAAAGCGCCGGTTCGCGATCCTTTCCCGGAGCTGGCCGACATCTTGGATGTCGGCCAAGCCTCCGGGAACTCCCCCTGAGGACTGGCGTCATCGTGCGTAGCACGATGACGCCAGTCCTAGAGTTAACCCTTAACTGCCACCAACGGTGGAGATAGGGAGTTCCAATGAACTCCCTATCTCCCGATCCGTGGCAGTTAGGGGTTAAATTTTGGTATGGTTGGATCGGCCAGAGCATGGCCGTTCCAACGATACCAAACACTACAGTGGAAAAAGTTGTAAAAAAAAAAGAAAAATGAAAAATAAAAATAAAAAAAAATTTTAAAAAAAATTATAAAAAAAAAAATAAACACTTTTTTTTTTATTTTTTTTGGTTTGTTAGTGTAGCAATATTGTTCCCATTTCAATTATAATGTGAACAATGATGCTGCACTAACGATTTTTGTATGCGGTGCGTTTGTTAAAAATAGTGTAATTTTCCCCAAAAAAAAATGTAACGAGACCCCATCTCTAATTTTTTTAACAAGCGCACCCCATACAAAATATAACCGCAATTGCTCGCATGTTAAAATGTGAAAAAAAACACTTTACACATTGTAAATTATTGAAAAATACATATTTTATTGCATTTTTTGTTATAATATACAGACATGACATAACGTATACATATAATAATGACATATTATGAATCTACCGAGTCTGACGGAAAGAACGATATATAATATGTCTGGGTCATATACTAAAATAAGCCTTCAAAACACGTTTAAACATGATGCGCAAAACAGGTAAAAATGACCTCAGCACAGGGGCGGGAAAAGCCTCAGCAGCGAAAGGGTTAAGAATACATGTACTGTGAACTTTAAGGTTTACTGCCAAAGAGCACCCCAAAATATGTTCAGCAACATCTTCTGAGTAAATTGATACCACCCATGTATAGGTATGTCGGGTCATTTGGGGGCTAATAGGCCTTATTTGGGGGGTGCGCATTTCAGTTTTCAAACTTGGAATTTTCACATTTCGTCATCATGCACCCATGTCCTATTTGGGACATTTTTGAAGCCGGCCAAAGTAATTTACCCCCATCAAATCATATATTTTTAGAAAGGGCACACCCTAGGGTGCTTCAAAGAGTTATATTTTAACACTTTCCATGCACTAGCTCTATGTCAAACTTTCAGGTAGTCACTTTTTGTGTTATTTTTTCACACACATTGTACTTTAGGCATGAATTGTCAAATCCAGTTATGGGTTACTGCCAAAAAACACCCCAAAATATGTTCAACAACATCTTCTGAGTAAATTGATACCACCCATGTATAGGTATGTCGGGTCATTTGGGGGCTATTAGGCCTTATTTGGGGGGTGCGCATTTCAGTTTTCCAACTTGGAATTTTCACATTTCGTCATCATGCACCCATGTCCTATTTGGGACATTTTGTGAAGCCGGCCAAAGTAATTTACCCCCATCAAATCATATATTTTTAGAAAGGGCACACCCTAGGGTGCTTCAAAGAGTTGTATTTTAACACTTTCCATGCACTAGCTCTATGTCAAACTTTCAGGTAGTCACTTTTTGTGTTATTTTTTCACACACATTGTACTTTAGGCATGAATTGTCAAATCCAGTTATGGGTTACTGCCAAAAAACACCCCAAAATATGTTCAGCAACATCTTCTGAGTAAATTGATACCACCCATGTATAGGTATGTCGGGTCATTTGGGGGCTATTAGGCCTTATTTGGGGGGTGCGCATTTCAGTTTTCCAACTTGGAATTTTCACATTTCGTCATCATGCACCCATGTCCTATTTGGGACATTTTTGAAGCCGGCCAAAGTAATTTACTCCATCAAATCATATATTTTTAGAAAGGGCACACCCTAGGGTGCTTCAAAGAGTTGTATTTTAACACTTTCCATGCACTAGCTCTATGTCAAACTTTCAGGTAGTCACTTTTTGTGTTATGTTTTCACACACATTGTACTTTAGGCATGAATTGTCAAATCCAGTTATGGGTTACTGCCAAAAAACACCCCAAAATATGTTCAGCAACATCTTCTGAGTAAATTGATACCACCCATGTATAGGTATGTCGGGTCATTTGGGGGCTATTAGGCCTTATTTGGGGGGTGCGCATTTCAGTTTTCCAACTTGGAATTTTCACATTTCGTCATCATGCACCCATGTCCTATTTGGGACATTTTTGAAGCCGGCCAAAGTAATTTACCCCCATCAAATCATATATTTTTAGAAAGGGCACACCCTAGGGTGCTTCAAAGAGTTGTATTTTAACACTTTCCATGCACTAGCTCTATGTCAAACTTTCAGGTAGTCACTTTTTGGGTTATTTTTTCACACACATTGTACTTTAGGCATGAATTGTCAAATCCAGTTATGGGTTACTGCAAAAAACACCCCAAAATATGTTCAGCAACATCTTCTGAGTAAATTGATACCACCCATGTATAGGTATGTCGGATCATTTGGGGGCTAATAGGCCTTATTTGGGGGGTGCGCATTTCAGTTTTCCAACTTGGAATTTTCACATTTCGTCATCATGCACCCATGTCCTATTTGGGACATTTTTGAAGCCGGCCAAAGTAATTTACCCCCATCAAACCATATATTTTTAGAAAGGGCACACCCTAGGGTGCTTCAAAGAGTTGTATTTTAACACTTTCCATGCACTAGCTCTATGTCAAACTTTCAGGTAGTCACTTTTTGGGTTATTTTTTCACACACATTGTACTTTAGGCATGAATTGTCAAATCCAGTTATGGGTTACTGCCAAAAAACACCCCAAAATATGTTCAGCAACATCTTCTGAGTAAATTGATACCACCCATGTATAGGTATGTTGGGTCATTTGGGGGCTAATAGGCCTTATTTGGGGGGTGCGCATTTCAGTTTTCCAACTTGGAATTTTCACATTTCGTCATCATGCACCCATGTCCTATTTGGGACATTTTTGAAGCCGGCCAAAGTAATTTACCCCCATCAAATCATATATTTTTAGAAAGGGCACACCCTAGGGTGCTTCAAAGAGTTGTATTTTAACACTTTCCATGCACTAGCTCTATGTCAAACTTTCAGGTAGTCACTTTTAGGGTTATTTTTTCACACACATTGTACTTTAGGCATGAATTGTCAAATCCAGTTATGGGTTACTGCCAAAAAACACCCCAAAATATGTTCAGCAACATCTTCTGAGTAAATTGATACCACCCATGTATAGGTATGTCGGGTCATTTGGGGGCTAATAGGCCTTATTTGGGGGGTGCGCATTTCAGTTTTCCAACTTGGAATTTTCACATTTCGTCATCATGCACCCATGTCCTATTTGGGACATTTTTGAAGCCGGCCAAAGTAATTTACCCCCATCAAACCATATATTTTTAGAAAGGGCACACCCTAGGGTGCTTCAAAGAGTTGTATTTTAACACTTTCCATGCACTAGCTCTATGTCAAACTTTCAGGTAGTCACTTTTTGGGTTATTTTTTCACACACATTGTACTTTAGGCATGAATTGTCAAATCCAGTTATGGGTTACTGCCAAAAAACACCCCAAAATATGTTCAGCAACATCTTCTGAGTAAATTGATACCACCCATGTATAGGTATGTCGGGTCATTTGGGGGCTATTAGGCCTTATTTGGGGGGTGCGCATTTCAGTTTTCCAACTTGGAATTTTCACATTTCGTCATCATGCACCCATGTCCTATTTGGGACATTTTTGAAGCCGGCCAAAGTAATTTACCGCCATCAAATCATATATTTTTAGAAAGGGCACACCCTAGGGTGCTTCAAAGAGTTGTATTTTAACACTTTCCATGCACTAGCTCTATGTCAAACTTTCAGGTAGTCACTTTTTGTGTTATTTTTTTCACACACATTGTACTTTAGGCATAATTTGTCAAATCCAGTTATGGGTTACTGCCAAAAACCACCCCAAAATATGTTCAGCAACATCTTCTGAGTAAAGTGATACCACCCATATATAGATTTGTTCTGTTGTTTTTGGGGTGCTACGCCAATCTTTGACATGTGCTTGTCAATTTTCTAATTTGACATACAGTATCTTCTTTGCTTATCTTCTTTTTAGGGGCCTTTTTACATACCCCAGTTTTATGATGTGCATATATTTGGTAAGCTAACACCCCAAAGTATTGTAAATGGAGTGTTTTTATGCTATGGATGCAACCGTTTGCTCCAAACAAATTGGATACTGTTTGGTGGTCATTTTTCATTTTCACACCCACATCAGTTTTGGACTGTGATTTAGGAGACACTGTTGTTTGTTACTGCATGAAAACTCTCCAGGTTGTTTTCTGCAAGGTCTCCTGAGTACACCCATGCCCCCCATGCATAGGTTTGCCAGGATTTTGGGAAGGTTCAAATACAATTTTTATGACTTTGTCATTGGAGTTGAATTTGAGATTATTTCTTCAGCTAGGCCTATCTTTGGTTTTGGGTCTACCGCATACCCCAGTTTGAATTATTGCCAGAAAATTGTTTATATTTGTTATGTTGACACCCCAAGGTATTGCATATGGAGTGCTTTGATGCCATGGATGCAACGGTTTTAGCCCAAAACATTTGAGAAGGTGTGTGGTGTAATTTTTCAATTTTCAGATTTTTACGCCCACATTAGATTTGGACTGTGATTTAGGAGACACTGTTGTTTGTTACTGCATGAAAACTCTCCAGGTTGTTTTCTGCAAGTCTCCTGAGTACACCCATGCCCCCCATGCATAGGTTTGCCAGGATTTTGGGAAGGTTCAAACACAATTTTTATGACTTTGTCATTGGAGTTGAAATTGAGATTATTTCTTCAGCTAGGCTTATCTTTGGTTTTGGGTCTACCGCATACCCCAGTTTGAATTATTGCCAGAAAATTGTTTATATTTGTTATGTTGACACCCCAAGGTATTGCATATGGAGTGCTTTGATGCCATGGATGCAACGGTTTTAGCCCAAAACATTTGAGAAGGTGTGTGGTGTAATTTTTCAATTTTCAGATTTTTACGCCCACATTAGATTTGGACTGTGATTTAGGAGACACTGTTGTTTGTTACTGCATGAAAACTCTCCAGGTTGTTTTCTGCAAGGTCTCCTGAGTACACCCATGCCCCCCATGCATAGGTTTGCCAGGATTTTGGGAAGGTTCAAATACATTTTTTATGACTTTGTCATTGGAGTTGAAATTGAGATTATTTCTTCAACTAGGCCTATCTTTGGTTTTGGGTCTACCGCATACCCCAGTTTGAATTATTGCCAGAAAATTGTTTATATTTGTTATGTTGACACCCCAAGGTATTGCATATGGAGTGCTTTGATGCCATGGATGCAACGGTTTTAGCCCAAAACATTTGAGAAGGTGTGTGGTGTAATTTTTCAATTTTCAGATTTTTACGCCCACATTAGATTTGGACTGTGATTTAGGAGACACTGTTGTTTGTTACTGCATGAAAACTCTCCAGGTTGTTTTCTGCAAGGTCTCCTGAGTACACCCATGCCCCCTGCATAGGTTTGCCAGGATTTTGGGAAGGTTCAAATACAATTTTTATGACTTTGTCATTGGAGTTGAAATTGAGATTATTTCTTCAGCTAGGCCTATCTTTGGTTTTGGGTCTACCGCATACCCCAGTTTAAATTATTGCCAGAAAATTGTTTATATTTGTTATGTTGACACCCCAAGGTATTGCATATGGAGTGCTTTGATGCCATGGATGCAACGGTTTTAGCCCAAAACATTTGAGAAGGTGTGTGGTGTAATTTTTCAATTTTCAGATTTTTACGCCCACATTAGATTTGGACTGTGATTTAGGAGACACTGTTGTTTGTTACTGCCTGAAAACTCTCCAGGTTGTTTTCTGCAAGGTCTCCTGAGTACACCCATGCCCCCCATGCATAGGTTTGCCAGGATTTTGGGAAGGTTCAAATACAATTTTTATGACTTTGTCATTGGAGTTGAAATTGAGATTATTTCTTCAGCTAGGCCTATCTTTGGTTTTGGGTCTACCGCATACCCCAGGTTGTTTTCTGCAAGGTCTCCTGAGTACACCCATGCCCCCGTGCATAGGTGTGCAAAGATTTTGGCAAAATACAGCACCAATTGTAGAACATAAAAATGTACGAATAAAATGTAAAAGTCTGGTGCAGTAAAAGAAAAAAAAAACTAAACTGAACTAACTAACTGGAGTGTGAGAAAAAATAGAATGGAAAAAAAAATCACAGATCACGCACAGTGTGATAAATCTTGTCCAGGGCATTCTGGGCAGTAAAAGATTGTGTCTCTCCTCTGCCCCCTCTTGAAACACACCCTGCAACTTTTTTGGGGTTTCTGTTTGCCCTCAGTAGGGGGGATTTTATAAATAAAATGCGTAGCCCCAACTCTGTCCCCCATCACCGCCCGGGGAGCAGGTGCATCCTGGTACAAAAGCCCCGAAATGACCTGGAGCTGAAACTGTAAAAAGGACAGCGTCACTCCGGGGTTTGCCTTTTTGCAGAGCAAAAAGGCATTGTGGGTTGCAATTTGCATCAGGTAAATTGCAACCTTTTTGTACCAGGCCCTTGACTTCCGCATAATCTGGTAGGGCTGGAGCATCTGATCTGCCAGATCAACCCCACCCATATGCCGGTTATAGGCTTTGATGCACACTGGCTTCCTGATGCGCTCAGCTCTGCCACGTACAGAGACCTCCACAGACCTCTCAGTGTGGATGGTGGATAGAAGGTATACATCCTTCTTGTCTCTGTACTTGACCGCCAACAGCTCCTCATGGCGCAGAGCTGAGGTCTCCCCCCCTTTTTAACCGGGTGCGGACAAGCTGTGCTGGGAAACCTACGCGGTTCTTGCGAACAGTACCGCATGCTGCTGTATCAAAACAATACAGCAGCTTGAACAAAGGGACACTCGTATAAAAATTATCAACATACAAGTGGTACCCTTTGTTCATCAGGGGAAAAAGTAGGTCCCACACAATCTTGCCACTGGTTTCCATGTGTTCTGGGCAACCTGGAGGGTCAAGGCTACTATCCTTTCCCTCGTACACCGGAAGGCCTGAGTATACCCACTCTCGCTGTCACAGAGCTTATACACCTTCACTCCATACCTGGAGCGTTTGGAAGGAATATACTGCTTGAATCCCAGCCTTCCCTTGTATTTCATTAGGGATTCATCCACGCAGATATTCCTTCCAGGTGTATAAGCCTCTGCAAACCTGGCGGCGAAGTGGGTAATCAGGGGGCGGATTT
The DNA here is from genome assembly GCA_009667805.1 of Leptobrachium leishanense. NCBI lineage: Eukaryota > Metazoa > Chordata > Amphibia > Anura > Megophryidae > Leptobrachium > Leptobrachium leishanense. The sequence goes on along the minus strand of CM019063.1, from coordinate 295,183,219 downwards.
TATACAGCCTGTCAAACTGGGGATGCTCTCTAGGAGGGCACAGGCTGTTGTCACTGAAGTGCATGAAACGCAAAATGTTTTCATACCTTCTACGTGACATTGATTGGGGGTAAATGGGGGTAGAGCAGATGGGGCTACTGCTCCAGTAGGAGCGAATTGAGGACTTCTTTATGATGCCCATCAGCATAGTAAGTGCCCAGAATTTCAGAAATTCTGGCACATCTAGCGGGGTCCATTGCTGCCTTGCCAAGTAGGAGTCTGGCTTCGCAGCACAATGCTGATGGGCATACAGATTTGATTGGGCCACGATGTGGCCCAACAAATCATCCCCCATAAACACCTGCAAAAACTGTGTGGCGGTAAATCCTGCAACATCAATATTGATGCCAGGATTTGCCGTGAAAGGAGGGATATCTGGCCTCTGGCGATGAGGCACTACCCACACCTCAGCTGGAGCTGTGCGTCTCCTGCTGGCAGGTGGTGACCCAGGATCTGCATCAGAAACATCACTAGATACATCAGCCAGCGTAAATAATGTATCTAGCGACGTCTCTGAGCAGTTAGCGGGGTAGAAATCGGGGTCGGAGTCTGACGCAGATGCCTCAGATTCTGACGCCAGGATGGCATATGCCTCCTCGGCGCTGTACACCCTCTCAGACATTATATATAATAGATTATAAAATTTTATAATTATTAGATATAATAAGCGGATTGTTGGTTCTTAGAAGAACCGTTGGGTTTCACAAGAAAATACAAATAAACACCTAAATCTCTCTAAATCACTCTAAACCTGCCTCAATTCTTCTAAATCTCCCTAAAATCTCTCTAAATCTGCCTCAATTTTTCTAATCTCACTAAAATCTCTCTAAATCTGCCTAAATTTTTCTAATCTCACTAAAATCTCTAACCTGTCAAATCTGATCTCTCTCTCTCGCTCACCAAAACACAAGTGAGGAGAGGGAGGAGAATCACAGAGGTCAGAGCCAATATTGACAAAATATTGACCTGACCTGACAAATTAGAAATTTTATTTTGATTTTTTTTTACTTCTGATTGGATGTTGCTAGCCTGCCTCTCTGATGAGGCAGGCTAGGAACATCCCACTCAGCCCCAAGATGACCCTGCCCTTAGAAGGGCAGCGCCATCTTGGCTGTCAGTTTATTTTATTTTATTCATTTTTATTGATTTTTATTTTACTTTTTTTTACACTTTTTTTACTCTGCTGGGTGCCTTGATCCCTCGAGGCACCCAGCAGAGCACCTGATCACTCATGTGATCGTTTTTGTACTGAGTGCCACGATACCTCGTGGCACTCAGTACTTCCTGCCGCTACCGGACGTGATCGCTCGGGGGAGCGATTACTTAGCGGACCGGCGGCAGGTAAGCATATTGCAAGGATGCCTCGATGTCGAGGCATCCCTGCAATATACACAGAGCAGCTGGAAGCGATCCGATCGCTTCCAGCGCTCTCTAGAAGTGCCGGGCACCTCTCCGGTAAAACCGGATGTTGATCGCTCCCGGGGAGCGATCACAAGGGGCCCCGGCACTTCTCACCACCATTGCACGGATGCCTGGACTCCCAGGCATCCTGCAATGGCGTTTGAGCTGCTGGAAGCGATCCGATCGCTTCCAGCGCTCAAAAAACCGCAGGACGTACCATGTACGTCAGCGGGTCTAAAAGAGACCCGCTGCAATGACGTACATGGTACGTCCTGGGTCCTTAAGGGGTTAATACTTGTTTGCAAATCCTTTGCAGTCAATCACAGCCTGAAGTCTGGAACGCATAGACATCACCAGATGCTGGGTTTCATCCCTGGTGATGCTCTGCCAGGCCTCTACTGCAACTGTCTTCAGTTCCTGCTTGTTCTTGGGGCATTTTCCCTTCAGTTTTGTTTTCAGCAAGTGAAATGCATGCTCAATGGGATTCAGGTCAGGTGATTGACTTGGCCATTGCATAACATTCCATTTCTGTCCCTTCAAAAACTCTTTGGTTGCTTTTGCAGTATGCTTTGGGTCATTGTCCATCTGCACTGTGAAGCGCCGTCCAAGGAGTTCTGCAGCATTTGGCTGAATGTGAGCAGATAATATTACCCGAAACACTTCAGAATTCATCCTGCTGCTTTTGTCAGCAGTCACATCAATAAATACAAGAGAACCAGTTCCATTGGCAGCCATACATGCCCACGCCATGACACTACCACCACCATGCTTCACTGATGAGGTGGTATGCTTAGGATCATGAGCAGTTCCTTTCCTTCTCCATACTCTTCTCTTCCCATCACTCTGGTACAAGTTGATCTTGGTCTCATCTGTCCATAGGATCTTGTTCCAGAACTGTGAAGGCTTTGTTAGGTGTTGTTTGGCAAACTCTTATCTGGCCTTCCTGTTTTTGAGGCTCACCAATGCTTTACATCTTGTGGTGAACCCTCTGTATTCACTCTGGTGAAGTCTTCTCTTGATTGTTGACTTTGACACACATACACCTACCTCCTGGAGAGTGTTCTTGATCTGGCCAACTGTTGTGAAGAGTGTTTTTTTTCACCAGGGAAAGAATTCTTTGGTCATCCACCACAGTTGTTTTCCGTGGTCTCCCGGGTCTTTTGGTGTTGCTGAGCTCACTGGTGCGTTCCTTATTTTTGAGAATGTTCCAAACAGTTGTTTTGGCCACGCCTAATGTTCTTGCTATCTCTGATGGGTTTTTGTTTCTTCAGCCTAATGATGGCTTGCTTCACTGATAGTGACAGCTCTTTGGATCTCATCTTGAGAGTTGACAGCAACAGATTCCAAATGTAAATAGCACATTTGAAATTAACTCTGGGCCTTTTATCTGCACATTGTAATTGGGGTAATGAGGGAATATCACACACTTGGCCATGGAACAGCTGAGAAGCCAATTGTCCCATTACGTTTGGTCCCTTAACAAGTGGGAGGCACATCTGCAAAGTGCTGTAAGTCCTACACCGTTCACCTGAGTTGGATGTACATACCCTCAAATTAAAGCCGACAGTCTGCAGTTAAAGCACATTGTGTTTGTTTCATTCCAACTCCATTGTGGTGGTGTATAGAGCCAAAGATGTTAGAATTGTGTCGATGTATGTGTGTGTGTTTATTCTGCTTCCCTAAGCAAAGCTGTGAGGCGTGGATGCTTTAGACTAGCCAAATCTGTATTTGACCAGTACTCACACAATGAAGTTCAGCAGATAGCAAAACTGACACTTAGAAAGATGAATCCAGTTGAAGACTTTAATGATCAGACTGACAATCTTGTAATAGTTTACAGCAATGCAGGTAAAAAAGCATTTATTTTGTCCAGCAGTGAGCACAGAATGGCTGCTATGTAACCAGGAAGTCCCTTAGAACAAGACACTGAGAAAAGGGGTGGAAACTAGCTGGATAAAGAGAGCTAAGGAAACCCAGCAGGGACAAAATAGCTATGAAATCAATAGCATGTAAGCAGCAAAGGCACATTCAACACAAAACAGAAAAATATACAATAAATCCTAAATCATGGGGCATGACAGTGTGTGTGTGTGTGTGTGTGTGTGTGTGTGTGTGCGTATGATGGCCACAGGTTCCCCTCTCTGTGCATCTGAGATAGTGCCCGCCTCATGTGTACACCCAGGGTCTGTTCAGCACAATAAACTGTACTCTGTGAGGGGTCTCCCTGTCCAGGAGTAAACCCTGCTGGGAAGGAGAAGCTAGTTTTTAACCCCTGCTAGACTAGGCATCTGAGCATCACACTACAGTGTACCTCAACTTTGCTTTTATGCCATTAGTCCTGCTGCTCCAAAGGTCTTGTATGATCTGTGAGCATGGTGTAAAGCACAGTCCTACCGGGGTTAAAAAATAGCTTCTCCTTCCCAGCAGGGTTTAGTTCGAGAGAAAGACTAAATTAGGAATGAAGGAGGTTTAAGGATTATCCCTGTATTGCACAAAATGGAAAGGAGGGAGTTTCCTTTGTTATATGGGATCAGGCTTTGTTTTATGAGCTGAAGCATGGCTCTTTGTGATTGGGTACAATGGGAAGATAAACAATGGGGAAGGAGGAGGAAGGGAGGATATAAAAGGCTGGGCGGGGACATTTTGGTATTGCAATAATTTTTCTTTTACTAAGAACTTCAGAGACAGAGCGGCGGCGAGCTCCATTTTACCATCACCATCATCGTATGAAAACCAATGACTGGATAAGTATTACTTGCAGTATCAATCTGTTATGCATACTCTATTATCATAAGTCTGCTACATATATATTCCTAGTTCCATTATTTATTGGAAGGATAGGTGTGAGTTTCCCATTGTATGGATTTGTAGGTTTATTTAGTGGATGCTTATTTATATTTGTTTCAATTTGCAATACTGTATTCCTTGTTCATTTGGTGTCCAGCTGCGTGATAGTAATTTCTAATGGGTTAGTGGTCTGCGATAACTCTGTCAGAATTCAGTGATTTGTTGTTTTGTATGTTATTAGGGGCATTGGAATTCCCAGTAATTTTGCTTTGGCTGTCTGTGGACTGCTGTGCCTTATTAGTTTATGTGCTCTGTATAGCGACTGACTGTACAATTTTAGTATCATCCATGGCTGCAGCCAAAATCATAATAAGCACCCATATAGACACCGTAAACAAAGCACAGGGCATCACTATACACGCATGTGCCCTCAACCATGCACACAGAAGGAACTCACTATGCATAGTGAAATCACACGTAGAACCTCGGTATAACACACGCTAATGATGTAGCTATCATACACCCTGAAATCACAAAATTCATCTCTATAGCACACTGAAATCACTAATTTAGAATAACACTAAGAGATATAAAAATAAATAAATAATATATATATATATAGCATAAAAATAACATAAAAACTTGCTATAACACGCCGTAATCACACAATAGAAACACACAGAAACCTAGCCATAGCACACGGAGACAACACAAAGGGAATGTAATCACACATCGGAACCTGATATAATACACTGAATCACTGGACATTAGTCACTATAACTCTATAGTGTGCCGAATGAGAAAAGCACCATACGTGCATTGCTGAGTAACACCTTTAGTGGATTCTCAAGCAGCTTCACATGCTGGCCTTTTATGTGGGTTATGATTTACAGGGTTATTCAAAGAGCTGTGTGTTTTAAATAATGTTGGAGTAACCCCAAGGGCAAAGCAATAAGTTGATGAACAAATTAATTTGTATACTGTATTTAAGTTCACTATTTTAATTGTTGCAATTTTTAAAGTGACACAGCAGCAATGACAATCTTTTGTTTTGAGCACTTGCTACAGTTGAGTAAATAATTATTTAGAACGGTAACTTTGTCTTTATTGAAGGAGAGGAGAGACTTATTTCAGAAATAGAGGAAACATGAGCAGTAACTCACTCATATTTCACACTTGTACCATCATCATAATAAAGCCTGCGAGTGGATAAGTATTAACCCCTTAGTGACCGGGCGGTTTTACACAAATCCGTCCTTTAGTAACCGCTGCTGTTTTTACGTTTCTGCGCTGTTAGGGTTTAGGTCAAATTTTCCTCTTACTCGTTTATTCAACCCACACATATTATACACCCTTTTTCCCGCCATTAAATGGACTTTCTAGAAATACCATAATTTCCATCATATCCAATAATTTAATATAAAAAAAATATGAAATATGATGAAAAAAATGGTAAAAACACACTTTTTCGTAATTTAATCCCCTAAAGCTATAACCACCAATAAAGACCCCGGCTAAATAGTTTCCAAATTTTATCCCGAGAATAGAAATACCCAATTTTTACATGTTTTTACCTTTTAACCCTTTCACTGCTGAGCCAGTTCACCTATGTGCGCTGCGCTCATTCTGACCATTTTGTGCTAATTATTTTTAGATGACAGCCTAGGTCCTATTTAATTAAACTCCCCCCAGACAAAAAAAACTTTTAAAAAAAAAACATTTTTTTATTTTATTTAATTTTTTTATTATTTGTTTTTTATTTAATTTTTTTTTTACATTTTTTTTTAAAACCAAACCTGGTCATGTTTGGTATAATTTGAAAGGCCATAATCAGGCCTTTCAAATGATGGCAAATATGACCATCTAGCTGCCATGGATCGGGAGATAAAGGATCCTTAGGATCCCCTTATCTCTACATGGCAGCTAAAGGGTTAACTGGCCCACTGACATCCTCACACATATGGTGAGGTTGTCAGTGGGTGGGGGGGGACCTGGAGGCTTGGCTGACATCCAAGATGTCAGCCCCCCTCCAGGTTTGAATCACGTTTTGGCGCCAATTGGCGCCGCAACGTGATCCGGCGGCGAAATGGTTAATGCCATACACCGCTGGAAAGGGGAGGCTCTCCCCTCTCCAGCGGTGCAAACGGCATCTCCCTAGCTTCAATGGTTGGGGAGATAGAGGGCTCCGAAGGAGCCCCCCCTCCCCTCCATTGAAACACATGGGGGCACCTTCTGATGACGTCACCACGCAGCGTGGCGACGTCATCAGCCTCGCCTGCCCATGTAAATCACATGGGCAGGCTTCCTCCCTGCCAGATCGCCGTGGGATCCGACGAGGGAGGTGAGTATCGGGCGGGAGGGGGATTTGGCGCCGCTGACGTACCCTGTACGTCCGCGGGTCTAAGGGAGACCCGAGGACAGGACGTACAGGGTACGTCAGCGGCCCTTAAGGGGTTAAGTGTATTTATTCTGGGAATTTGAAACTATGTTGATAATATACTATATGCGTGTGTGGCTAATCTATTGGGTTAAATACGCGCTAATTTATCCGTTCTAGTGATTTGCATTGTTAGCTAGAATATGCTCGTTGATATTTGCTTCACTTTGTAATACTTGATCAAACCTTATTAGTTGTATAATCTGTATGATCTTATAAACATAGGCAGTCAGTGACCGCATGGCTGGCAGCCATCTTAAACCTCAAAAAGTCACATGTGCTTCTACCAAGGAGGAAGTGCTGCAGCAGTAACTGTACAATCTGTTTAAATTTACATTTGCGCAACTAAATTAATCCAGATCGTTTCTGCCAGATTTATGAATATATAACAATTACTAACCAAATACACATCTAAATGTGTCTGTTATAATTTCTGAAGAGGCTTATCAACTAAACAGTGATTCTGTATGTTAGCAAGGGCTGTGTCATTAGGTTAGTTCGGTTGGTTTAACTTCGGGTCTATAGATTAATATACTAAGCAAGAATCAGTTTCATTGTGGATGGAGGTTAAAGACTTTCACATGTGCAGCTTGGTCCTATTGATAAGGAATTCCAGCCCTGATGACTCATAAAATGGAGGACAATGCAGCCACTTATGTACAGAACATCTATGCTCTTTCTCAACTCGAAATGGAGACAGCGTTATTTACATTTCGCAAGGGAAAAGAACAATGGGTCAGATAACAGTGAGCTGGTGACCTTAGTTGCTGGGGGGGAGGGGAGGGGCTGATGGAAGCATGTGAAAACAAAAGGAATTCATTACTTACAAGGGGTGTACACTATACAAAGACTGGATCGTAATACAGAGGTTACTCTATACAGAGGGAATACAATACTCTACATGATACACAGAGCAAGGGAATGTAAGGAAAATACATACAAATAAACATTGGGACGGCCGTTTCTTTGCAGAGGCAATAAGTAGGGAAGATGTTTCTGTTAGCTACCATTCAATCAGGTGGTGATTTTGGTGAGGGTAGCTGGCGAGGGGACAGAGTTACCTATGCTTGATCTAGAGGCAGCCTTCAGGTCGTACCGCTGTGTCCAGGGGGTTTTCTTTTAATGGGGTGTAAAGTCGATGGGTAATTTTACATAGATATCTGTTTACCCATTGGGGTGGGCAATATCCCGTGCTCCCCTTTTTAAAGGCTTCCTACTTTTTTGCATTGCTTAGTGGAGAAGAGAGCGGGGAGGAGACGTATAGTACATTACTTGAACGCTTTCATGGTAACGGCTTCCAAAGGGACTGGAGAATGAGGTAGGATCGGGGGGGTAACAAATAAATTTAGTTGATCGGGGAGAATTGTAGGTGGTTTGGGGGGAATGGCCAGACATTAAGATCAAATGGTCTAGTGTAATTTCAAATGGTGAGCAGGCAAATGGCCCAGGAGTGGATTCAATGGATGGGTGCAAAGCATGGCGTTTCTGGAATTTTTTATTTTCCAATCGTCGGGGCAATACCACTGTGGGGGATAGAATTAAAAAAAATAAATAAATAAAAAAGAAAAAAAAAAAAAAAAAACATCCCTCCCCCCCTTTTTATTTTTGGGTCTGATAGTCAAGGTGTGGTGCAAGTGCTGAATAACATGTCTGCATCATCACCGTAGGTTGTAGCCTATGTCAGGTATTTGGTGTTGATATGTTGTCTGCATAATCACTGCAGGTTGTAGCATATGTCAGGTATTTCGTGTTGATATGTTTGAAAAGCAATATTAATTTCACGGCAAATCACATACCAGGGGTAAGGAAGGTGGTGGTGGATACATTGTCCAGTTTCAGGTGGGATGTGTTCCGGCAGTTGGCACCGCGAGGAGGAAAGAATAAAAAATAAATAAATAAATTTTAAAAAAACAGGGTGAAGACTGCCCTCCATTTCTTTGCCAGATGGGGAGCAGTTAGAGGGCATCAATGATTAGGAGAGGAGATTGTTGTTGCAGAAGACATGGGCACCTTAGAGCAAACAGTGAAAGGGTTGGATCGAGTTTTAAAGGGACAGAGGAGGTAGGGCAGAATGTTGTGTTGAAATAGCTACTGAAGTTCGGCGGTAAGGCAATAAAGGACAGCTTGGAACTATTTAGTGGTATTTCATACTTTGCTCGGTTAAAGGAAGAGGACTGGGCTAAACAATTCGTGGTGAGGAAGATCTTGGCAGCAGAGTACAAGTAGGAGATAAGATGGAGCTGATAACAATCTTTGTAGGGCAGCATTTGTTTTAGTTTTACAGCTGCCCTAAGGATTGAGGAAACCATTGCTCTAGGTGCCCATGGTGGGGAAGTATGCCCAGTGGTATGTATGAGGGGATACTTGGAGGCGACTCCTTCAAACGGTCGCATGTTCTGGGGGCACAAGGGTGGTTCTAACTTGTCCGGGTATCAATTCAAAATGGTTCCGCAGCAGGCCACGGAGGGGCTTGGTGGAAAGGGGAGTTATGTTTGCACCCATTCTTTCAGGATAGGAGCTGCTGGTACTGAGGCAGAATTGGGTTACCCAAAGGACCGAATTAAAAAGATGGGGAGATGGAAATGGGAAGTGTATAGGAGATATGTGAGGTCATTAAAGAAATGAAGGGAAAACTTATGGGGAACAATTGGTTTGTTTAATAATAATAATTTGTTTCCTTGTTTCTTTTGGTTTCTTTTCAGTTCGGGTACACTGTGTGTGTGTGTGCATTACAGTTAATAGTTTACATTTTGGTTATTTGCAGGACGTGCAATGAGAGTGCGGATCATGGGACACTCCTATGTGCACTGGATGGAGAGTCATGCTGCTGGCACCAAGAGAGGAGCAACCCCGGGGTGCAGCGTAATTGAAGTAGGCATTAGATGGATAGGGAAGCAAGGTAGGGGGTGGGGCAGATATTGGGAATAGCAAAGACATCCAGGAGAAAGAGGGGTAAGCCAGATATTATGGTACTACATTTAGGGGACAGCTAGAGAAGAGATAGGTATTGTGAGTAGTGAAATAGCGGCCTGGCACGTGGGGATGCAATGGTAGGGGGAGGGTCTGCAGGGTACGGGGTGAGTGTGGTTTCGTACGGCCAAGCTCAGGTGCCTTCCTGGTTTGCAGATCCTCTCGGCCTGCTATTTGCGATATAAAGAGACCCCTGAGCAGACGTGTGGTCATCCTGCTTAGCCACGTGGGCCCGCTATTTCTGGGCAATATGTGTGGTGCATTGCATTTGCCGATGATATCTGGCAATGGTTTTGGAGCACCCTGAAATAGGAGCAAGAAGTGAGGAGTTCATTGAAAGGAGTGATAAGGCTGGGAACACACTCTTCATTGAAGGCGCGATAAGGAGCCTTTTGTGGGGTAAGAGGAAAGGTCACGGTTTTTTATTGGTGGCAGTAAAAAGAGGGTCCTCGTTTTTGGTGGCGGTGAAATAGGCGGCCTGGCACGTGGAGGGCGATAGTGGGGGGAGGGTCTGCAGGGTACGGGGTGAGTTGTGGTTTCATACGGCCAGGCTCAGGTGCCTTCCTGGTTTGCAGATCCTCTCGGCCTGCTATCTGCCATAAAAATACACTGAGCAGACGTGTGGTCATCCTGCTTAGCCACGTGGGGCGCTATTTCTGGGCAATGCTTGTGGTGCATTGCAGTTGCCAGTGTTATCTGGCTGCCAGTGTTATCTGGTGAAGCGTATTTGGCAAACGAGGATCGATAATAATAATTCTGCCTTAGAGGCAAAGAATTTGGCCTTAAGTAATAAAAGACGTGACCTTTTCAAAATGCCAATACTTTGTTGTGTTTTCATTTACGGGAAAGGGAGGGGGGTCGGGGCGGGTAGGGGGGGGTTAGTAGGTTTAAGAAGGTAACTTACATGGGAAAAAGTGTAAGAAGAGGATAGGGGTATAATTCTTACTCACCCCCTCACATAGCACAGCTTCTTGTGCTGGACAGACCCCTAAGTGTGTACACAGGAGAGGGAGGGGTCACTATCTCACCTGAACAAAGAGCGATGTGTAGTGCAGGGGAGAGGAGCAGACAGGGGCATGCAGTATCCCACTCACCTCCTGGTCTGGTGTGGAAATGGAATCTGTATCCTGCCGAGCTGGTGCTGGTGCAGGTTTTACATCATCCCTCCTCACTCAACCAGCAGGCAGGAGGAGCAGCAGCACGAGGCATCATGTGTCCCAGGCTCTGATGAGTCCAGCAACATGTGACTCACCAACCAGGAAGTAATTGAGGCAGTCAATCCAAGTCACTGGGAAGGAGTTGTTTTCCATAATGGGCAGAATTAGAGAGTGCCTTGCTGCGCCCCCCCTTCCTGACATGCTGACAAGCGCCTGGGGGCAAGTGCCCCCATCGGCCCCCCTCGCTACGCCACTGTGCCCATGACAGCTGTTAGGCTGGGTTCACACCTGGGTGTAGTGCTGCGTCGCGCAATGCGCGCGTTTTTTTAAGCGCATACAAAAAACGCGCGTTGCAGCGCGTTCGCGGCTATGATATGGCCGCGAACGCGCTGCTGTATGCCCGAAAAGAAGCTTCTTTTTGGTCCGGCCGTTTTAAAGCACGTTCCTGCACGCTCTAAAACGCTTAGGTCTGAATGGGGCCCATAGCAAAGCATGGGATTTCCCCGTTCATGCGTTTTAAAGCGTGCACGAACGCGCGATAAAATGGCTAGGTGTGAACGGGGCCTTATAGGTCTCTTGAAAGACGCATTTGCAGCATCAAAGCGTACCACTCAATCTATATCGCTCCACTATTTCTGCAGGTCACTCTGGGTTGACCTCTAGGCGTTCCCAGCTGCCTAAACCTCCATATACGATTCTGTGGGATGTTAACAGAGTGCTTGATTTTTTTTATCTATTAAAATTTTTATTATGAGAGATAGTCAGCAACATAAGCAGACAAATGAAAATGACCTCGCAGGGCCAAAACATGTCATTGAAAGAGTCAAAAACTGTCGCGCAGGACCAGAGCATGTCGTCTTGGAGGAAGAACTAGTTGCATAAAACGATAAATAAGCAAAATTACACAGTTTAGGAAGTCAACTGAATGGGCCTAATATAGGGGGAGGGGAGGAAATAAAATGGGGGGGGGGAGTGGCAATTACCAGTATTGTGCCGACCCAGGCGAATTCCCATGCGGCCAAAGACCGCGGGAGAAGGCCATGGGGGGGGGGGTAAATGGCACCGGGCGCCTAGCTTCGGCTATGTCCCACGAGGCATCCTGAAGTAGCCAAAAGAAACAAAAATGGAGGGGCACATGGAGGGAGGGGGCACAGACAGAAAAAATAATAACAGTCTCATCTGATATAAAAGTGAGTCATCTGAGAGGATAAAATAAAATGCACTGCTAAAAATCAAAAAGAGATCTCATTATAAAATGGGTGGGGGAGCAACAGTCATCACGAAAATACTGCGATACAAAAAAAAAAAAAAGGAGGGGAATAAAATTTATTTAGAGCAGGGTAATCCAAAAGTGGGGAAATCCATGGACCAGTATCCAGGTCGAGGAGGAGGAAAAGACATCAGGAAAACAAGGTAAAGTCCACTTCAGCCCATATCTCTCCAAGAAGCGAGGACAACAGTTCCATTGGTCTCATATTTTCTGCTTTGGGTGCACCAATCAATCAGCCACTAGGTCTCCCGGTCAACCATTCTGACCCCTCTACGAGGCAGAGGCTGGTAAAGCCCCGCTTCAGTCGGCAGACCGACCAGCCCGTGCACCTCCAGTACCACATGCCTCACAGCACGGTAAGCAGCAGTAGTCCCATATCCCTGGCGCATTAGCAGGTCCCGTAAAGTTCCGACACTTTCCACAGCGTGCGGTAGGCCAGAAGCTTCCAAGAACAGTAGGCCCTCGGGGGACAACGCATCCAGGCCAGCGAATCCCGTAGTTGCCCAGACCCCACAGGCCACCGGAACGTCGCCATCACACGGACCACAGAGCTCTCCCTCAGTCAAGGGAACCAGGGCGGCTCCACAACCGGGTCGCCAGGGTCAGCAGCACAGCTCACGTCTTCGGGGCGCCGCCCGTCATCCACACAGCCATAAAGCAGGGACAACTCGGGCTCATTCACACCCACCACCATCTCGCAGGACTGCAGCACGGCCATCATTTTACACCATATACCTCTGGTAGTAGGCTGTCTGCATTTCCCAACAGCATCTCCAGGCTTCGCAGCACAGACCCCTCCTCCGAAAGGAGGAATGAGCTGCCCGCACGCCCAACTGCCATCTCCTCCTCACAGCCAGCAATGATGGCTGGGAGATGTGGGCCCACCATCTCTTCAGCCCGTATCAGAGTTCCACACCGGAAACGTAGTCGTCAAGGAGGATGGGGCGTATCAGCGAGAAATCCGCCAGGAACCAGGCAGCAAGATGGCCACCGGCAAAGAGCTTCAGACATTGGCAGCATCTAGGATGCGAGTCTCAGGTCCGGAGGGGGGAACTTAACGGGTTCCAGACAGGTATATCCTGTGGCCAGCCACGGAGGGACCTCAGCGGGTAAAACTGGCAGAGAAATCTGGCCCAAAAACCCCCTTCTAAGGGGTATCCGAAGTGGAGCTCTGCCAGGCACGTCTTCTTTCCACGGCTAGCCACGCCCCCCGTGCTTGATTTTTTTTTTAGCCTGATAACAGTAACTTGTCTGTGAAACAAATGTCTGCAAAATTATTAATGCTCTTGTGTTTGTTGCCATGCAAACGGGGGTGGGATGTTCAAGCTTTGGGTTTTCAGGTTCATTCATTTGTCCCAGACGGCGTCCGTTTTGACATTTTCCTCTGTACTAAGACCACCATCTCGTTTGCTTTCTAGCTAGCATTTCCTGCGGTGCCGATATTTTGTACTGTTCATTGTCTCCAGGTTTACGAAAGGGTCACTTTGCCTCTTCATGCCCCTGGGGTGCAGCAGCTCTTTGTTTCATTCCGGAAGCCGCATTTGGCAGTTTCGTCTTCCACGTTCGCACGCTTGATGTGCTGGATAATGACTCAGGCGGGCATCAATATTTCTGTGCTTGGGGCTCATTCTGCTCGGGGAGCGATGGCTATGGCTGCCAGTGCTAGAATGCAGGATATCAGGCGTACCTTTCGTGATTGCTATATTCTTCATATTCTTGATGTTTCTCTTATGTCTTGGCCCTGCGTGGCCGTTAACTTTCATGTGTGTGTTTCTGCTGACCTTCTCTTACAATAAAAATTATTGTATGTAAAAAAAAAAAATAGAAAATAAAGTTCAGGAAAAGACCTTAGTTACATAGTTACAAAAAAGACATGCGTCCATCGGGTTCAGCCTCTCCCACATAACCTACTGCTGTTGATCCAAAAGAAGGCAAAAAACCCAGTCTGAAATATGCAACATACCGGGAAAAAATTCCTTCTTGACCCCAGAATGGCAGTCAGATTTCTCCTTGGATCAAAAAGCTTTTACCCACATATTAAATATTATAACCCTTAATATTCTGTGTCTGCAGAAAGTCATCCAGTCGTTTTTTAAAAGTCTGTACAGACTCTGACCCAACCACCTCAACAGGCAGAGAATTCCACAGCTTTATTGTTCTCACCGTAAAATAACCCTTCCTATGCTTTAAGCTAAATTTTCTTTCTTCCAGTCTAAATGGATGACCCCATGTCCTATTTATAGACCTGTTAATGAATAGGTTATCAGACAATGGTTGATAATGGCCCCGTATATATTTATATAAGGTTATCAGATCCCCTCTAAGGCGCCATTTCTCTAAACTAAACAGGTTTAAGTTTGTTAGTCTTTCCTTATAACTTAACCCTTCCATTCCCCTTATTAATTTAGTTGCCCGTCTCTGCACTTTATCTAACGCTATAATATCTTTTTTTAAGACAGGTGCCCAAAATTGCACGGCATATTCAAGGTGCGGCCTGACCATTGATTTATACAGAGGCAAAATTATGTTTTCATCCCGTGAGTGAGCTCCCCTTTTAATGCATGCCAATACTTTGCTGGCCTTGGCGGCTGCTGTTTGACATTGCACATTGTTACTTAGTTTGAAGTCTATGATTATTCCCAAATCCTTCTCCTGATTGGATTTCCCTAACTCCGTACCATTTAGGGTATAAATTACTTGTGTGTTCTTCACTCCAAAGTGCATAACTTTGCATTTATCTAGATTAAATCTCATCTGCCATTTAAGTGCCCAGTCCCCCAATTTATCTAAATCCCTCTGCAGCGAAGTAACATCCTGCTCACATTGTATTACTTTTCCTAGTTTTGTGTCATCTGCAAACACTGATACATGACTTTCAATGCCTATCTCAAGGTCATTTATAAATAAATTGAATAGTATTGGTCCTATAACAGACCCCTGAGGGACACCGCTTACCACTGGTGTCCATCTTGAAAATGTACCATTTATGACCACTCTCTGTACCCTATCTTTTAGCCAGTTTTCTATCCAAGAACAAGTATTTTCATCTAGACCAATTTTTCTCAATTTAAATAGTAACCTTTTGTGTGGAAATGTGTCGAAAGCTTTGGCAAAATCTAAGTAAATCACATCCACTGCAACCCCCTGATCTATACTTCTACTTACTTCCTCATAGAACGTAATTAGGTTAGTCTGACATGATCTGTGTTTCATGAAACCATGCTGATTTTTGCCAATTACATTATACCTCCCAATAAATTCCTGAATATTCTCCCTTAGTAACCCCTCAAATACTTTCCCAGCCACAGATGTTAAGCTCACAGGTCTAATTCCCAGGCACAAATTTTAAACCTTTCTTAAATATAGGGACCATGTCAGCTTTTCTCCAATCCTCTGGTACTATTCCTGAAAGAAAAGAATCTTGAAAGATTAAGAACAGAGGTTTACATATTTCAACACATAGCTCTCTCAGTACTCGCGGGTGAATTCCATCTGGCCCTGGGGCTTTATTCACATTCGCATTGTTTAATTTCTGCAAAACCTTGTCCTGAGTCAACCAGTCACTTTGTATTAGTAAGTTTTTATTAATGAATTTCATGTCTCCTGTTATAGGTTTCTCTTTGATAAATACTGAAGAAAAATAATCATTTAAAATTTCTGCTTTATCCTGATCTTCAGTTAACAATAACCCTGACTCAGATTTTAGTTAACCTACATTTTCACTCTTGGGTTTTTTAGAATTTATGTACCTAAAGAATCTTTTAGGATTGGTCTTGCTCTCTTTGGCTATTTCTTTTTCATTTTCTAGTTTAGCCCATCTAATCGCATTTTTACATGCTTTATTGGCTGCCCTATATGCTTTATAGGATGCCTCAGATTTATCAAATTTAAAAGCTTTAAATGCCTTCTTTTTATTTTTCATTTCCTTAGTTACCTTCCTACTAGCCACATTGGTTTCAGTCTGTTTCTTTTATATTTATTAACCAGTGGAATATATTGTGACGTGTACTTTTCTAGTGTTAGTTTAAAGATATTCCACTTATCCTCAGTGTTTTTCCCGTGAAAGAGTTTCTGCCAGTCAATGACATTGAGAGCTTCCTTTATTTTAATAAAGTTGGCCTTTTTAAAATTATATGTTTTAGCATGCCCCTTATGTATGTGTTTTTTTGAGTTTATTTCAAAAGTCACCATATTATGGTCACTGTTTCCCAACTGTTCCTTTACATTAATATTTGAGAAAAGATCCACATTATTTGTTATAACCAGGTCCAGACAGTTATACTCTCTAGTTGGTGTTTCTACCAGTTGTGACATGAAGGTATCATTTAAAATGTTCAGAAACCGGATTCCCTTTGCTGAATTACTAGTCCCACTATCCCAATTAATGTCCGGGTAATTAAAATCTCCAATAATTAAAGTGCTACCATGATCTGCAGCCTTCCTAATTTGCTCTAACAGTTGTTCTTCCTCATCATTATCTATATTAGGTGGTTTATAGCACATGCCAACCAATAGTTGACTTCCCTGTTTATTCCCCAACGAAATATTTACCCATAAGGATTCCACATTTCCCTCATCGCTTTCCAGTTGTGTAATATTAGGCTTTAAATCCTGATTTACATATAAACACACTCCACCTCCTTTCTTATGTTTCCTATCCTTTCTAAACAATGTATAACCTTTTAAGTTTACAGCCCAGTCATGCGTTTCGTCCCACCACGTTTCTGTTATTCCTATAATGTCGTATTGCTTAATGTATGTATGCTATTACCTCTAGTTCCCCCATCTTGTTATTGAGGCTCCTTGCATTAGCAAGCATACTTTGCGACTTTACATTACATGCCTCCACTGTTCTGACATTACCCATCCCCCCGGCTCCACCCCCTTTAGTCTGAACTGAAACCCTTCCTCTAACTGCTCTGTCTCCATTTTGTAAGATACTGTATCCCTCCCCCTCTTCCACTAGTTTAAAGTCTCCTCTAACCTTTTAACCATCCTCTCCCCTAGCACAGCAGACCCTCTTCCATTCAGGTGCAATCTATCACGACTATACAGATTGTACCCCAGTGCAAAATGAGCCCAGTGCTCTAAAAACCCAAAGCCCTCCTTCCTGCACCAAGCTTTAAGCCACGCATTGACCTCCCTGATCTCCCGCTGCCTTTCCACTGTAGCACGTGGCACAGGTAGGATCTCAGAAAATACTACCTTGGAGGACCTCTTCTTCAGTTTACTTCCTAATTCCCTGAAATCATTCTTCAGGTCCTTCCATCTTCCTCTTACTTTGTCATTGGTACCAATATGGACCATGACAGCTGGGTCATCTCCAGCCCCTCCCAATAATCTATCAACTCTGTCAACCACATGCCTAACACGGGCACCCGGCAGAGCAAACTGTCCGGTTAAGGCGATCAGCGCGACAGATTACCCTGTCTACTCTCTTAATAATAGAGTCCCCTACCACCACAACCTGTCTAGGCTTACTTGCCCTCTTTATCCCTCCCTTACATGGTGGGCTGATCCCCTGCTGTTAGAGGGAGCAGCCTCCTCCAGTACTGCTACACCTGAGCTGATGCACCCAACATCTTCGCTCAAAGGGGCAAATCTGTTGGTGTGCGCAAGATCAGGACTAGCCAACCTTTTCCTCTTCGCTGCCCCCCTGCTACCACGTGTCACTGACACCCAGCTACCAACCTGTTCCCCGGTTAACTCCACTCCTCCCACACCCCTAGATTCCTCAACTATACTTTGCTCCGTGAGAAGCAGGCTCCTTTCAAGATTGTCAATCTGCCTCAGCGTTACGATTTGCCCTTCCAGATCTCCAATATGAGCTTCCAGAAGAGCTACACGTTCACTCTTGCTACAGAGATATGGACCCTGGAAGGATTCCTCCAGACATGCATACATGCAGCAGGATGTGCACTGGGTCAAACCTTCAAGCTTGCTAACACTCACACCAAGAGAACAAATATATATCACAATTTGTACCTGGTATTTGAATTCCTGTTTTTAACTCCACTTGAAAATAGTCCACTTAGGAAGTAGACCACTGATAAGCCCTTGTGAGCAAGCTCAGTGAGCTGCCATTGAGTTTATGTAGCCATACAAGTGAAATCACCTGACAGGCTACACGCCCCCAATTAACAAGCCACCAGCCACTCAGGGAAAAAACAAAAAGCACAACAGAAAAAAAAACAGCAGAAAAAAAAAAAAGAAAGAAATTAAACAAATTGATAAATAAACCATAGGTTTCTCTCCCTCTAGAGATACAAACCACAGACTAGTACAGGTAGAATTCCTGTTTTTAACTCCACTTGAAAATAGCCCACTTAGGAAGTAGACCACTGACAAGCCCTTGGTTGTTCTGGAAACATCTATACAATGAACACATTACCTTAAATGCCAGGTTTCATGGTTGTTTTGAGTGAAACACATCTGAACCAGCTCAAACTGTGAGGAGGGAGGGGCAAGTAGTAAAAATAAAAGTAAAACCTTCTGAATGACTTAAAACACTGTCTTCTCCCAAGGTTAGTATGTTTGAGGTGCCCACTGCTGCTTGTCGCTCAGCGCATTAATTCACACCCACACATTTCATTTCATTCTAAAGGTGGATATTTATTACAGGCCACAGCATAATCCCATGTAAACAATAACAGTGCTGTAACAATTGTAGTACACCCATATCCGTAAACATAACCATACAATTATCTGTAAACATATCTTTAATCAGACAATATTAATCATAAACCCCCAATCTTAACTCTTGAAATGTTAACCACGCCCCTTTACCCCCAGCACTGCCTCCCACCCCTGCCACAAGCTCATTCGCATAAACCCTTATGAATGAGCTTTCCCATCAAGAAAAACAAGGCCTGTTCAATACCCTCTCTGAAACCCAAATTTAGAATGTCCGACCCCACATACAGACCCCATCCGCCCAAAGAAACCTGAAACCATCGTACTCCTCCAGCAAGAGATGCCGGATCACCACACCTGACAGCTGCCATACAAAGCACGCCATCGCTCTATTTATCTTTGACCTGGACCTTTGTATCACCTCCACAACCCGCGCGTGTCTCCAGACGCGCCAGGGTATCATTTCCGACCAAACCAACACGACTTGTGGCAAAAGGCTCATTAGCCGTTGTAAATCCTCTTTCATTGCACGGAGCAGCCGACACTGTGGCACTTGCCCCAAATCATTCCCCCCCACGTGCACCACCAGCACGTGGGGCTCGGCTCCACTCCCCTCCGTAGAGCTTGTTCCACCAAAGGCAAAAATTCTGCCCACCGTAGGCCGGGCACTCCGATCCATTGGAGCAGCACCGCTTCCACTGGAAAACCCAGTTGCGAGCCGTTTTTCCTCAGGATGGCACGTCTTTCCGCCCAATAGATGAAAGAGTGGCCAATGATCCACACCACGCGGGAATGTCCTGCAAATACAAAAGCATTAGTCTCCTTCCTTCAGACCTGCGACCGCCTCCACCTTGGGAATCACTCTCTCCCCCTCCTTTTTTTATTTTTTTTATTTATTCCCTCCCCTGTTCTCCCCCTTTGTAACATTCTTTCCCAAACCGCCACTGTCACTACAGTAATTGCGGTCGTATGTATTTCCTGTAGCATGTTGATTCCCACTGGCCCAGCCTCTGTATGGCCCTCGCGCCCAGTCTGAGACGTGAGGCTTCCATTGCCGCCCCTATCCGAAATGAATGCAAACCTAATGCTTTTGGATCCCTATCCAATGCCCTCAGTCCCCTTTTGAAGATCGCTATAAACTGGTATTGTGACAAAGCCGAACCGTCACGATGGCACAAAAGGGCGCGGCCGTGTTCGTGGCGCAACGCCAAAAAAGCCTGCACGTTCCCTACTGGACAAATGACGACGTCTTGCGCCCTCAGCAAGGGAATCCTCTTACCAACTTCAGCCTGGTTGAACTTGAGCCTTCCAGCTGCACGTCATCTGCCTGTAGTCCGCCCTCGCCCAGTCTCGATGCACTGACCAATTCCCCTACTCGCAGGGCGCCAAAGAACGCCAAGGACATTGCTGCCCTTAGCAAGGTGACTTCGTATCCGTCCGAGCAGAAGTCCCCCACAAATCCCTCATTAACTGCACGGACACCGGCCTTCTGGCATCTCGCCTCTTCCTGTTCTGTTGGTATCCCTTTACCCTTTACAGCCTGCCGTACCGCAAAGTCCCTCGTCCAATCCGGCAACGCGCTCAACTTAAAGAAAAAGGATAAGGCCAACAAGGCATGTTGCACCACCGCAGTTGATGCACCGTCTGCGCACTTGGTCGCCACAAAGGTGCCCGTGCCAAGTAATCCTCCTCCTCCTCCCCCCATAGTTCCCATTCCACCCATACCCGTGAATGTGATGCCCAGGTTGACAGAGCCAGCGACTCCCTCACCCAGAAGCCAAACTCTCTGTCCCAATGTTCCACAGGGATGACGGAACATCCTGACCCATCAGAACCGCTCAGGGTACCAAGCAGCAAAACCGTTCCCACTGCAAGCGAGACAAGGAGTCAGCCACCGAGTTAAGATGGCTTGATACATGTCTGGCTCTGCAACTAATATTGAATTCCAGACTGCGCAGCGCAAAATGCTTCAGCAGCCCCACCACTGGGGGGGACTTTGATGTCAAGGAGATGACGGCTGACACCACTGCCATGTTGTCTGACCGAAACGAAACCCTTCGACCCCTAAGCCGATTCCCCCCACAATTCCATAGCAACCAGCAAGGGAAAAAAATTCCAGGAACGCCAAGTTCCGAAGAAGCGGTGTGCCCTCCTATTCTCCTGGCCAACGTGATGCGCACCACTGACCCCCAAAGTAAACTCCAAACCCAATCGCCCTGAAAGCATCCATAAAGAGCTCCAATTCCTCTGCAGTCGGGAAACAAGCCCTCCCATTGAACCCCACTAGAAATGATTGCCACACTCGCAGGTTTTCTTTCATGGCCTTGGTGATTCTCACAAAATTATGCCGCTCCTTCACTCCCGCTGTCGCCTGAGCTAGCCCCCTCAAAAAGACCCTGCCCACCCTGATAATCCTGCATGCAAAGTTGAGTCGACCCAAGAGGGACTGCAGCTCCCTCATCCGCATCTTCCTAGCCTCTAATGCCCTTTCCACATGCTGTAATGTGTCCCCCACTTTAACTGCTGGTAGTCGACATTCCCCTGCCACTTTATCGATCTCAATGCCGAGGAAGACCATGGTCGTATCTGGACCCACCGTCTTATCCGGTGCCATCGGGACCCCAAACACTCGTGCCAACCATTGGAACGAGCGCAGCAAGTAACCGCACTCCGTCGTGTCCCCTCGCCCACACAGAGAAAATCATTGAGATAATGGTCTAACCTTCGTGAGCCAGCCACCCTCCTAACAACCCATTCTAAGAAAGTGCTGAACCGTTCGAAGAACACGCAGGAAATAGCACAATCCATTGGCAGACAGAGGTCAACATAAAAGGCCCCCTCAAAATGGCAGCCCAGCAGGTGCTGACAGTCTGGGTGAATTGGCAGAAGCTGAAAGGCAGACTCAATATCGACCTTCGCCATCATTGCTCCTCCTCCCGTCAATTGTACCACCTGGATTGCAGCAACGTCCGTCTCGGGACTACGCCCAAAGGCGAGATGCGGAGACCCTCCAAGGGAGGATCCCTGAATGGACCTGCCATCCGTCCTGCTTGAACTTCTTTCTTCAACTTAGCACGTACAATGTCTGGGTAATCCGCTACGGACCTCAAGTTCTTCAATCCCCCCCTCCCGTTTCTGAAAAGGGATAAGGAAACCGCACCTAAACCCCTCCCTCAGGAACTGCGCGTCCCCCCCTCCATTTAGCGTATAAGTTTAGCCACAGCTCCATCGTGCCTGGACTCACTGGCGTGATTCCCATCCCCAACCGTGGCTGCTGCGCTCCTGGCCTTCTTAATGCATCTGGCTTGCGCGTGTCCACACCCTGCGCACTCGTGCCTAAATTTGCAAGTGTTCCCAAACCTGCAGCTTCCCTCGTTGAACTACCAGCACGCGCTGTGCTTTGGACCTGCCGGTGAGATCCTGGTAGAGGTTCCCCCGGATCCCCCCTGAAAAGGTGCTGAACGCTGCGGAATCATAAGCCGCATCCAAAGTGTGATTTCAATCTGGTCCCACTGCATGCCCGGATGTGTTGCCATGTGCTGACGAAACTGTTTGTCATAGTGCCACCAGGCCCATCCCCCATATTTTCTACACGCATCCCAAATGCAATGAGTCAACGTAACAAAAAAGGGAGGAGCACAATTTTGGCGTGCGCTCCCCCATTACACTCGCCAGAATGCAAAAGGCCCTGATCCAGTTCCCAAATGATCTAGGAACTGTCTGAAAGTGCTTCCTGTGCTCCTCTTCCTCTTTTCTGCCCTCATTCTTTGCCCCATCCCCGTGCACCTCGTCTAACAGACGTAAGGAGAATAACTCCACGTACTCCCATGACAAATGCGTTCCTTCACCTCCTGCTTTAAATGCATGCCCAATGGGCCCTCTAAGGAAAGGTAAGCACTGCAAGCACTGCCCTTTGTAGTTTCTGGGACCCCGGGTCCCCCCTCCCCCGAGTCTCCCGTGACCTATCCCCTTGCCTCTCATTCTCGAGGCCCCCCATTGCGGGGCCACCTGGCCTCCCTGCTACCCCTTCACATTCCTTCTCTCCTCCCCATACTTGACCCACGTCGTTGTCCCTCGCCCCCTTATTCCCCGAACTTGCCCATGCAGCCAAGAACTCCTGTAATCCTGCTATCCTTTCCCCCCAGATTTCCCCAACAACTCACTGCTGTTTTCCAGTGCCCTCGAACCCTTCGGCGTCTCGCAAATCTTTCCTCGGCGGGGGCCTACTCCTTCTGTGCCTCCATTTGCTCCTGTGCCGGCGGTCCTTGTTGAAAGTAGTTCCTGCACCCCAGCTCCTCGTTGTCCTGTTGTCTCAGCCTGCCTGAAACACCTGGAATACACTGCATTGTGAATCGCCCCCACCCCCTTGAGACACGGCTCTGCCCCTTTTCCTCTGTTTATTAATGGGACCCCCCTCGAGCGCCCTGTGGAACGCCCCACGTTCCCTGTTCTATCCTCCTGTTCTATTCTGTAAGTGTTCCAAGACCATGTGTGAATTGCGCTGCTCTCCTGCCCCCTGCAGCCCCCCAGCCGTCTGGCTCAGGGGTATCTCCTCCATCCACATCCATGTCCCCCCCTTCCTCCCCCAGGGATTTATCAGAGTCCGAAAATTGAGCCACCAACGAACCCCTGGGCCCCACCTCCATGTCGCTCTCTTTCCGCCCCCTTTAGAGGTCCAGTCCAACCTCTCTCACTGGCCTGCCCCCCCTTACTGCTGCCCACTCCAGGTCCAAACCCCCATGGTTCCCGCGTGGGAGGGTGCAGCTATGTCGCCCCCAAAACCTAAGTCCTGTGTACCCCCAACTCCACCGTCCCCTGCTCCAGCCCTACCAGCCCCCTCCCTCCCTCGTGGTCCCACGGAAGCCCCCCCTGGCTTCACCCCCGACCTGGGCGCCCCTGTGCTTGTGCTGGCTCGTCTGCGCTTGCTGCGTCTCTCTGGGCCCTCCACCATTTCGTAATATAAATGTGCTGGGTGTGTGGTCTTGTCCCCCCCCCCGAACAGGAATCGCACCCTTTTTTAAAAAAAAATCTGCACTCTGATCATGTGGCCCAGCTCTGCTCCACGTGCCTGTGCCCCGTCGATGATGCGGCTGGCTCGCGTCATCTCTCATCGCCCCCTGCTGGCAGATCTCCACCTCGCAGTTGCCTTTCCAGTGCGGCAGACTACTGATGCTCTGCTTCCCGTCGATCTTCTCATCTCCTGCTGTAGCGCGTCTCCGCCGGCTTCCCTCCTGCTGCTGGTTCCGCTCACCCACGCTGACTGGTCCTGGTCTTCAGGCCCAACGGTCTCAACTCTCCTGTCCCACGTGGTGGATCTCTCCTCGCTGTCCTGGTGAGCGCTGCAAAACTCGATGCTGCGCCTTCTTCTCCTGCTCCTGGCCACGAACTGAACGCTCGGGCCCCTTCTGCCTGGCTTAATGCCCTCCCTGCCAACCCCCTCCCCCTGGCCCACCCCGCGGCCAGATCCTTTGTTCGTTCCTGCCACGGGGTTAACCCTTGCTGAGCCAGCAGCTTTGCGGGGCCCTCAAGGCTCTTCCGCCTTATTGCTACAGACCGTCATTTCTTGTGGACCCAGCTAATCTTTAAGTATGTTTTTTAAAAGTATTTTTTTGTTCAATCACTGATTTTGTTCATCATCTGCTTTTGCCGCTTTGTTTTTTTTTTAACCCTTCTCCTACTAAAAACACCTTTGCATTGAAATACCACGAGAAGCAGAAATTTTAAATACAAAACCAAATTTTCTGATAAATATTCACATTTACTGTAATTGACACAGGCAATTTCTGCCTGTTTGCTAATAATGCAGACCCTGTGTCACATGGTCAAAGATATAGGAAACCATCAATTTACAGGATTTGCCTTTATGAGAAATTCAAAAGTATAAACTACTACATAAAAAAATTAAACTAAAGTTTATTTAAATATCTCCAAATAACAATTTTTATGCAACATTTATATTTTAACCTATGTTTACTATCTTCCACCTGAATACAGTGGTCTATGATATACCACTGAAACAAATTGGATTTTAACTCCTCTAACGCTTACTTTCTAGGAAAAGAAAATAAGATTAGCGTGACTTTAAAGATTATCTCTTATATGCGAGATGTTTTCTCTTTTGATATCCTATACAGTCAGCGCTGTATCTTGGCCTAGGCCGACAAGGCCTAGGGCGGCAATTTACAGGGGGCGGCGTTCCGCCGCTCGGTGGGACCCACTGCCCCGCCGCTCGGTGGGACCCGCCACCCTGCCACTCGATCATGGGACCCGCCGGACTTAAGACCTGCGTCCATGAATATTGGCCGCCGAGCGAAAGCGCTGGGAGAAAGTGGTCATATGATGTCACTTCCTCCCATGCGCTCCACCTGCCAGAGCAGATGCCGGGGCCCAGGAAGGAGAGGTGACTCCGCCGCCAGCCCCCAGCCCAGCCGCCAGCTCCCAGCCCGCCGCCAGCTCCCAGGTCAATTGAGTGAAAGCGGTGGGGGGGTGTTAAGTGAGGGGGGTTAAATTAAATGAAAGCGGTGGGGGGGGTTTAAATGAAATAGAGGTGGGGAATTAAATGAAATAGAGGTGGGTTTAAATGAAATAGGTGGGGGGCTTTAACCACTTGGCTGCTATGGACGCGCTCAGCGCGTCCAGCCAAGTGGTTCTCCTGTGCTATGGACGCGCTGCGCGCGTCCATGCACAGGAGGCAGCAATCCGCCAGATTCCGCCAGATTGCTGCACCCCCCTGGTGCGGGCTGACATCTTGGATGTCAGCCCAGCACTCGGGACCCCGGCGGAGCAATTAGATGTCATCGCGGCCGCGATGACCTCTAATTCAGGCGCCCCCCCGCATGTGCGGAGGAGGCGCCTGAAAGGGAGGGGGGGAGGTCCTTCGGACCTCTCTCCCTCCCGATCGCCGGGGAGCAGGGGGTTAATCCAGGCACCGTTCGGAAGGGCACAGCCTGCCCTTCCAAATGGTGGCTGTCATTAACCCCTGGGGAGCCGGATCACGAATCGGCGCTGAAAAGCGCCGGTTCGTGATCCTTTCCCGGAGCTGGCCGACATCTTGGATGTCGGCCAAGCCTCCGGGAACTCCCCCTGAGGACTGGCGTCATCGTGCATAGCATGATGACGCCAGTCCTGGAGTTAACCCCTAGCTGCCACCAATGGTGGAGATAGGGGGTTCATTGGAACCCCCTATCTCCCGATCCGTGGCAGCTAGGGGGTTAATATTTGATATGGTTGGATCGGCCAGAGCATGGCCTTTCCAACGATATCAAACATGATAATGAAAAAAGTTGTAAAAAAAACTAAAAATTTAAAATAAAAAAAATATATATTTAAAAAAAATTCTAAAAAAAAAAATAAACAAGTTTTTTTTGTTTTGTTAATGCAGCAATATTGTTCCCATTTCAATTATAATGTGAACAATAATGCTGCACTAATGATTTTTGTATGCGGTGCGTTTGTTAAAAATAGCGACATTATCCCGAAAAAAAAATGTAACAAGTACCCATTTCTAATTTTTTTAACAAGCGCACCCCAAAGAAAATATAACCGCAAACGCT
The DNA here is from genome assembly GCA_009667805.1 of Leptobrachium leishanense. Classification (NCBI taxonomy): domain Eukaryota; kingdom Metazoa; phylum Chordata; class Amphibia; order Anura; family Megophryidae; genus Leptobrachium; species Leptobrachium leishanense. The sequence goes on along the minus strand of CM019063.1, from coordinate 295,156,972 downwards.
CGCATGTTAAAATGTGAAAAAAAACACTTTACACATAATAAATTATTGAAAATTCAAATTTTATTGCATTTTTTGTTATAATAATCGGCCTAGGGCAGCGTAAAACCTAAATACACCACTGTATACAGTACTTATGTGAGCGCCACCCCCTTCTTTTTTCTTTAATGTCAGGCCCAATCTAGGACGGAGCCATGGTGGGACCTATTGGTTTTATTTTTATTTCTCAATCGCAGTGGCGACTCTAGGAACAATATTTAGGGGGGGCACAGAAGATACCGCAGTCAAAACTGGGGGGGCACTAATAATTTTCACCACTAAATCATACCACTGAATAAAACTATCACCTGGTGTAAGCTTAAACACCATCACTAAAGGAAAAATTTAGCCAAGTCGCTAAAACTTAGTGCCTGACGACCTACTAACAGATCACCTTGTCTGCGGTAGTCCATGAACAAGATCGTTTGGCGCACGCTAGGAAAACTCTAAGACCTGAGCTGAGACCCAGCGCTAATGCGGTTGTGTACAGGATAGAACTGTTTTTTTTTTCCAGTGCAGAGTGCCGGGCCATACCTATCCCCCGCCCTCACAAGCTTGAATATGAACACATACAGTGAATAATCTCACACCCTGCATTATTAAAAGCCTCCAGGGTGGCCGTATCATCCATGTTTTGATGCACACATATATTAAGTCTGATGGACATTGCATGATAAATGCCACCCAGCAGCATGTAGAATCATTACACTGCATTTAATAGATCCAAAAGGAAGGCCAGGTGAGCCACAATAACCTCCCTGCTGCAGCATATAAATAATACATGTTTCAGGGCAAGACTTATTCACGTGTCCCTTTAAACATAGTCCACACGGTCACCCTAATAATCAACCACTTCCATACTATGAATAACCCCAGCATAAAATGTTTAAAATTAGGCAATATATTAGGATATATGTGGATAAAGGATACATTTATAATAGAGCCTACTGCAACAGCAACGACAATGCGGACCAGATCCATTGCTATGGTGTATGGGGTCAAGAGAACACCTGTGCTGCATTCCTTTCAATTGTCTGTTAATTTTGGGTGAAGATCTGTTTTTTTCTGGTTTTTTTGGAGTTAGCACCAGGGTTGACCAGTAGGTAAAATGTTGCAATTAGCGCCCTTCAAAAAATTAGCACTGGCACCAAGTGATCTGTTGCTGCAAAAGCGTTAGAGATCTCTAGCGCTCCCCATGTTAAGTAAAGGACGCGGAAAGTACAGTAAGCTCGCGCTACAAATCGCTAATAGCGACGCGCTAAGTGATTTTTCTCGTTTGTAGCGGGAGGCAAACGATCTGTTGGTCAGGCGCTAGACTCAATTAACCTGGCGCTAACGCAAAACCATGCGAACGCAAGGGTTAACCCACACCAGGTAATAGTGCCCTAAATAAGTATATATAAATAAGATTCCAAAACCCCAGAGTAATGTGATGCAATGATGTCTTTTTATTGTACTAACCTGATACTTTATTTGCCGCAATTCGGCAGTTTTCGTTGAATGTCTGATAGCTGCTTCAGCGACTCCACTTTTAGCAAATTACAGTGACCATTCGCTAAATAGGAATTCACTATATTTTCGGCGAAATTAATTCCCCGAAATGTGACGGAAAGCAGAGGATCTAAAGATGAATAGACCCTTTAGATTCTAACTTCCATAATAACCCCTAAAATGCCATAAACCCAGGGAAATACAATAAAAATAATAAACAATGTGGCATTTAGCTACCCCTTAACCCCTAATATGCCACTAATCAAGGTAAAACATGAAATGAATACACTGTGAGGCATGTAGCCTACCCATTAACCCCTAAAAAGTCATTAATCAAGGAAAAAATAAAATGTATACTGTGAGGGATGAAGCCTACCCATTAACTCTTAATATACAACTAAACCAAGGCAAAAACTAACGTAACACACACTGTAATGTATAGTCTGAACATTGACCACTTCACTGCTGAGCCATTTCAACCCTGTGAAAATGCTTAAGATTAAGTGCCTGTTAATATTTAATGTTTTATGACTTTTATTTCAACCTGAATATGGTCATGTTGGGTATCATTGGAAAGGGCAGAATCTGCCCTTTCCAATGATCGTCCATATACGATGCACAGGGACGGAGATACAGTGGTCCGAAGAATTGTGGTAAGCTGGATGTTGATTTTTGGTGGGGGGGCACATGGGGGGCAAGGAATAACCTAGGGGAGGCAATTGCCCCCCTTGCCCCCCTGTAGAGTCGCCTATGCTCAAGCGCTGGGGGTGATTAGGATACCAGACACTTGAGACGTAGAATGCAAAATAATGAGGGCCCTATTACATTCCTCACGCAAAAACGCACGCGCAACGCGTGAATTTTTGCACGAACGTTAAACGTTACAATCCTCGCGCATTTTTTCATCCGTCAAAAAATAACCCGCGTAAAACGGATGCGCACAAACGCGTGTAGCAACGTTGCACGCAGAAATCAGTGCGGATTGTTTTTTTCACGCAACTCAGCCAATCAGAATTAAGAACCCCAATTATCTCACGTTACGTTTTTGCGCCTGTCAAAGTCAATCTGCGCATATATGCTGCATCAATAAAAAAACACACACAACTTCTCAAATTTATTGGTTTGGTATGTGTAGAATGTGTAACTATACTTTGCTGCGTATTTTTTTTTGGGTTGGTGTATTTGGGTTCGGCCAGGTTGATAGAATTTGCCATTAACACCAGCTTTTAGGAGTTGCTAAAATTATGCACGCAAAGGCTATGCGTTACAAACTGCGCATAGATTGTAATACCATCCGCGTACAGCTCACAAACGAATTTGCGCTCACAATGTTAAGTATAGGACGCGTGAAGTATAGTAAACTCGCGCAGCGTTCGCGCACGGCAGGCGTATACATGTGTTTGTTGCGCTGACATTGTAATACGACGTTCTGCGCAAAAGGTTTTGCCCCTCACGTTAATGCGTTTTTGCGCACGCGCTGACGTTTGCGCAAAGATTGTAATAGGGCCCTAAGTGTATTGTAGGTATACAAAACAAAACAGTCTTTGCAAAAGACGAAGTCCCAATACAAAACGGGCAATATATATAACAATTGGATGGTGGGCCACGTAGTCTCAAGCTGTATAGAGAATCCACTTGAACAAGCACCAGGAGCTTTGGCAGCAATACCTTGATTGAAGGTCTTAGTAGATGGAGCAAGATGGATGTCTGGCAGCCAGGTAAATCTCCAGATCCAGTGGATAGTGGGCTACATGGTTGAGATTATCCACTTGTGCAGCAAACAGGAGCTCTGGATCAGGAAGCGTGGATACAGCGCAGATGGAGATCGCTGTTGCATATTGTCGAGCGTTTCAGACTGGGTTTTTTGCCTTCTTTTGGATCAACAGCAGTAGGTGATGTGTGAGAGGCTGAACCCGATGGACGCATGTCTTTTTTTCAGCCTATGTAACTATGTAACTGGAAGCCTCAGGCAGTGACTGCAAACAGGAGGATGGTGGGCTATGCAGTAGTAGAGCCCACTGTACAGGAACCAGGAGCCTTGTTGCCCTGAAGAGGCCACGGGCCTTGGATCTGATGGCTCATCAGTGGCCGGAGCACCTTGGCCATAGGCCTGATTCTGTACCAACCGCTCTTGCTGATGGCTTGGATGACTCTAGGCCCTCCACGAGGCCCTCCTCCACGAGGCCCTCCTCCTATCATTGAGCAGATATGGGCGATCTGGTAGGCGGATCTCCAGGAAGTGTCGAGGAGAGATTGCCGAGATGTGAAGCATGGTGGAGACAGTACAAGTGCGAGCAGATGGAACCGAGGTGACACAGACGAATTTGGCGTGCCGTGTGGACTCACTCCAAATGGATCACCAAGTGGATCACCTCTACAGGGCTCTGGAGGCTATCGAAGCCCATCATAGACGCAAAATGTGCAAATCCGGGGGTTCCCACAGTCTGAGTCCTCCGACTCTGTACTTAGGTTCGCTAACAGAGTTGCCCACCAACTACTTCATTTACCACCGTATGCCCCTCTGTTGTTTGGTTTAGTAATTCACATCCATAAGGTGGCATCCCAAAAGAGACTCGGAGGGATATCAACGCGGTCGCCAGAGATGTCTCGATTAAGTTCCGCCTGATGTCCCTACCCACGGCTTGCTCTCTTTTTTTGTTTGAATCAGGGTTCCACTCACTGTTCAATAATCTGTCGTTCCTGACACTTAGGAGCTCGACGCAGATTCTGTGAGGGTACGGCTCGACTGACGAAATTCCCTATTAATGGGGGGATGCCCGTTCCATTTTATACACACATGGCAATATTAACCACTCGGCTACTGTCCTGAAAGAGGCTTGGACTTTACCTAAAACCCTGGGCATTTTTTCTTTCTTGTCTCCAGGGACTATTGGCCCCAGCAGTGCTGTGGCTGCGGACATTGATCCAGATTAAATAATATTGTCCCCCATGTTGGGGGTTTATCGCTTCATGCAGTATTTGGTCACCGACTATATATGATGTTTAATGGTAGATGGACCTTATGTTCTTTGTAGCTGGTTTATATGTTTTTGCTGTGTTTTTACTGATAATTTTGTTGGTTTTGGAGGTTCTGGTCATATGGTGACGGATGGAGTTCCCCCTTTTTTGGGGGGGTTGCATGGGAGCATAGGTGAACTCAGGTCAGCTTTTAGGGTAGCTACCATGGCTCTGTTTGCTCTCCTGGTCCTGAGTTCCCTGGCCTTGCGGCCTCTTCCATGGCCTCTAGTTCTTGATCCAGGTTCCGAAGCAAGCTGGGAATGCCACATACCTTACAGCAACTACCCACTTCCTTTGTTTTTCTTTTCTTCTTCTCTCCCCCCCCCTAACTCCATCATTTAGTGTTAGTGTTTAGGTGATGATTTGGCCACTCTCTAATATGGCTACTTGTATATTTCCTTTTTTTCTCCTCATGACGTTGCTCCGTATACTTAAATTTGTAAATTCCACAAATGTCTTTTTCTACCTGTACACTTGCAGTTGTTTTGTATGACAACTTTATAAATAAAGAATTATTTAAAAAAAAAAGAAAATTCAACCAAGCGTCTAGAATCAAGACAAATCTTCCAAAGTTTTTGCTGAGAAATAGAATGATAACAAAATGGATAGCAAAAGAGAGTCTTGATAGTCTTTACTAAATAGTTCTTCGCTTAAGCTCAGCTAGAAGACCTGAAGGATTTGTATTTGGTCTTGGGAGAAAAACATCACTGTAACTATCTATGTCCGGCATGTTGCTCTCCTGGCTATTCCTGCCTTGGAATCAGATTCTCTTTATTATGTCAATCTATTAGCAACTTATTTTCTGTGAGGGTAATGGCCCCTTTTGGAAATGTTTAATTTTCATTCTGATTATGAGCTTTTAAACATGATCTATCTAGTACATAAAAATGAACAGCCTTCTAATTATCAGTGCTCACAGCTTTCACAAATGATCTATAAAAAGTCATGAAATTCATGTTTTTTCTTGTTCGTAAAATAGCACCGAGCAACTAAGCCTCTACGTAAATTACAAGCGATGCCTTTGCCTATAAATATCCCTGACGTCCTCCAGGCTGAGGTGAGCTGTTCAATACAGAAATAAGTCATCACGTGAGTGTTTCTGTTTCCTTATTGGCTGAAAGGTTTCATTACAAGAGGGGTTAAGTAATGACATCAACCCACAATGCCTTACTCTGTTTGCAGTTTATAGACTGTTGCTGAAGCAACCATGCAAATGGACAAATCCCAGGACGTCATATTTGACCAATCCCTACACAGCGAAATGTCATCATGGGATAGGGAGGGAATATAAGGGGGGGGACAGGCAGTGGCTGGGCTCAGGACAGCATGAAATTTCAGAAGAGAAGTGGGTTGGGAATCAACAGCAGCAAAAACTGGCAATCACAGAGAGAACTTGAAACCGAAGTTATAAGAAGAAAAGTCTACCGATTAAAAAGTATTGAGAATGCTGCTCTGTAACTGACATTTCAGGCAGTATTTAAGGGAATGACACGAAATGATGCTCTTCCGGCATACCTATGAACCTGGACTACAAATATCAGAGAAGCATCAAGAAAACATAGATTATTATTATTGAAAAGATTCCAGTTATTGATATTTTCACTTATTACCTGGACGTGATACAAAAAAGAAGTGTATAGCGATATCCCGCTCAGCAGAACACAGAAGATATTTCATTGTTTGGCTCTGTTGGAGTTGTCTGCATTGATTGGACCTTATTATTTTTTTATTATTATTATTATGGATCCACAAAAAAGATTCAACCACATATAACAAACTCAAGGACAGCTTCCACAATTATTTTGTCCTGTCTGGTGTCAAAGGATAATGGAAATACCCTTTTACCATGATGACACATTAAATCTTCAGTCGTACGAAAGCTCTTATGCTTCCACAGCCGACACCATGTTAAAGAAAGACCTGAAACTTAACCTAAGTGATCACGGGTCTCATGTGAAGCAACACCAGCAGGATGTGGATGGACTGCTCACCTCACCTGACTTAGGCCTACTGAAGCTCGCCTCTCCTGAGTTAGAGAGACTGATTATTCAGTCGAATGGCATGGTTACCACCACCCCTACTAGTAGTCAGTTTATGTACCCTAAGGTGGCGAACGAAGAACAGGAATTTGCTGAAGGATTTGTCAAAGCACTTGAGGACCTGCATAAGCAGAACCAGCTTGGAAATGGAATGAAGCTGAATTCGGTGTCAACTGGGGTTACTGGTCAGCCTGCTTTGCATACTGATAGCCCAGTTTATGTAAACCTCAATGGTTACCCCAATGCCACTATGAACACCACCGTCAACTACAACACTGACACTACGCCCTATCCCTTTTTATCACAAAATATTAGCCAACACCACCATCACCTTGCTACGCACAGGATACACGCTTTAAAGGATGAGCCTCAAATAGTACCGGAAGTGGTGAGTTTTGGAGACAGCCCTCCAATGTCCCCCATTGACATGGATAACCAAGAGAGAATCAAAGCCGAGCGGAAAAAGCTGAGGAACAGGATAGCAGCGTCCAAATGCAGAAAAAGAAAACTAGAGAGGATTTCAAGGCTTGAGGAGAAGGTGAGGAGCCTTAAAACTCAGAACACAGACTTGGCCTCCACTGCAAGCTTGCTAAGAGAGCAGGTGGCACAGCTTAAGCAGAAGGTCATGAGTCATGTGAACAGTGGGTGCCAGCTTCTACCGCATCAGGTCCCCGCCTTTTGACAGGGTACTTGGTGGGGATATATTTTTGGACCTTATAAAATGATTGTCCGACATTTGGTGGAAAGTATGTTTTGGCATTTGATTTGGAGATGATAGTTTAGTTTTCATGGGAGCTCACAGTATAGGAAATGTCAGATTACCTTTTCAACACCATCTGTTACGGCACCAATTAGTTGGCTTGGTTTGTTGCTATCAATATGGGTAAGTGAATATTTCAGGATAAGATACTTATTTTTGTGTACAGGATGCTTGAAAGACATTGCCATTGCTTAAGCTTAACATAGTATTAAAAAGTCACCTTAAGTCAAACAACCTTTACATTTTAACAGCAATATATGCATAAAAATACTGTGTTTTGCAACCGTATAATAAGCATACTTTATAATGGGACTTTCAGTGGCAATATACGAACGTGCACAAGGTGTGCTATCACGTGATGCAAAAATGTATTTCTGAAAGTTAAAAAGAAATATGTATTAAGCCTTTGATCGACGGTCAGCAACCTTGGCCCTAAAGATGTTTTGGAAATGCATTTCCGATAAGTCTCCACTAATTTAATAAGTGGCTGAGCATCATGGGAGATGTAGTTCCAAAACATCTGGATGTTGGCAAACCCTGCCTTAGCGAGTGTGTTAGAACTGAGGGTTCAGTATTATTTTTTTTAATCACTGTGTGTAATCACACTTTTATGTATATTCTATATTAATCACCATTAATCACACAAGCGTATTATCAAGCTACACTAAAATCTCCATTATATTGATGAGGCCTGAAACCAAGGTACCCATAAATAAATTGCCTTTCTTCATTGAATTGAAAAATTTATGATTTTGTCATTAAGTGTAGCCATAAGCAAACAGAATGCACTGTATACTGTTTGTGATATTTTCAACTTACTTTGTAAAACAATGTAAATATGTTTTATGTAAAAATTATTATGTGAGTTTCTTTGAAATGTCTTATTAATATAAGCATACTTTTATGTGGTTTTGATACTGTACATTCCAATGTATCCAATTTTTGCACTATGCAATAAAGCAATGTTTAAACAACTTTTCTGAGTGTTAACATTTATTAGGGTGTATTTCATAACTGTATGAGCATTTTATGCCTTAATTCCAGCCGTAATAGACATGGAGTTGCTGCTGGAGTAATGGAGTGGAGTTGGAGTGATGCGACCACACAGTGACTAAATCCAAATAATTTAGCTCCTTGTTTCCTATTTATGGGTAATCAAGATATCTATATAGACCTTCCAAGGACCTAGCAGTTTATGTTTGTTTACTGCTACCATATCACTCTAAGATTTTAAACCCCTCTCCTCTTCAACACTTACCAAAGAGCAGAAATTCTCAACCTCTGCTGTGAACTAGGAAGATGAACAATGATGATACTCTTACTCTCTTGTTGAAGGGCACTTTTCGCTAAATAACGTGCGACACGGCGGGCAGTGAGGTGCCATCCCAGGGCGTCCAGGACACCCAGCATGGGTCAAATTCCGCTAATCTAGAGACAGGTAAGCAGAAGGACAGTCGTTCCAAGGCCTCCACACACATTAAGGAACTGTAAGGCAATGACATCATTAAGATTGTAAGCTCTCGAACAGGGTCCTCTCTCCTACTGTTCTGTGTGTTTAATGTGCATGTATATTTGTTGTCCTGTCTCACCCATTGTACAGCGCAACGGAACTTGTTGGTGCTTTATAAGTACTTGTAACTGTTAACTTTGGTGTTATTTACTGATGTATGCAACTACTTTGGACTTTGATTCCATAATGGGTTTTGAGTAACCCCTTAAACATGCCCCATTTTTGGAAATGAGAGGCCTTGATGGAGAAAAAGGAAAAATTAGCAATATACTTACCATCATTTTCTTTCACTGTCGCTATATCATGGCTATGTTAATAAGAGTAGTTCCTCGTTTTTTCTTTGTACGACAAGAATTAAAAACAAAAGGGGTTTATAACGAGATGCCCAGGTCGAATATTTTCCCTCGGCCGTCTTGAGCCATTCGCCTTCGCCAGTTCCTAGATTCTCCCCTCAGCCCGCAGCGTTGGATCAATGTCAGATCTTCATTTCTCACAATAAAGCAGACGACACTCTTCCGATTGGGTTAAGCAGACTCACCCTGGCCATTTCACATGGCCTGTTTTTATTTGGTTCAAAATCAGATAACAACCGTTAACATTCCGACCCCCAGACATTTCGGCACCGCCATTCAGTCTGTTCTCCATCTGGTCCTCTGAGTGCAAGCTCTTGAGCAGGGGCTTCGCTGAAACTGTTCTATGTGTTTAACTTGCATGTATATTGGTTATCCTGTCTTTCCCATTGTACAGCACTACGGTACTTCGTGACGCCTTATAAATAACTGTAACTGTAGTCATACAGAGCACAGGTCCTTGTTTGTGGGGGATTCCAGGGGAGCAGCAGCAATTTAGGGGTGCCTTTTGATAGCTCGGGCCCCTAGGGTGTCACAGTCCAAAAAGCACCCAGATCTGGGGGCAGGGGCACGGATGGCAGCATTTAGTAGTTATTCCCAGCTGATGCCGCATGGTCACTGCGTGGGTTCCCAATGGAGCTCCCTCCTGAAAATCACCACAACGGCAGCTCGCATGAGGAGGACCCCAACCCCAAAAAAGCACCTCGCTGGATCAAATGGTTTTCTGGGCACAGAGGTTTAGAGTTTCTGCAGAGGGCTCTATTAAAGTCAATGCAGTGCCGTCTTGGAATGGGATTGGTTGGCCCGTCTAGCTCCTTGGATGGTGATTGCCTGGGGTTTCAAACCCAGCTCATACTTTCAATCCCATGCTAACCCTGGTGTCTGATAACACAGTGAGCATAAGGGACAGGTTTAAAGGCATTTTGATTACGTGCTGTTAGGGGGGAAAAGTCACAAAAACACCACTTTAAACATTAAAACGTAAACAGACAAGTAGCTTAAATGAGGGGATAGCAGAGGGGTGAGATTTTAGTATGGTCCACAGTCTCTGAGCAAGGGGTTCCGCGACATTGCTTCCCCTTCTGAAGAAGACAATCTGGGGTTTCCCAGATGGTAATTCCGAGATTGGCTGGTATCTCCATCGAAAAGGGTTGGGGATCTGGGCCGACTGCCCAGCATCCCGAGTGTATGCATCTGGAACTCCCAGCCCCATCCACAATTCTACAATAAGCATCGCCTGCCATTTGTGAAAGTGGGTCAGTAACAAATCATTGCTTGAAGAAGGGCCACCCCCACCCTCTCCCTGGGGCTCAATCCACCGCCGGGGCAAAGTTCCCCCTGTATTCTCTCCCGGGGACACACTCTGCAGCTGGGAAGCGGTATTAGCCGTCTCTGCTCCCAGAATCACAAACTGCTGCTGGGGAGCGGTATCGCCAGTACTTGCCTTCTGCCGTTGGGGAGCGAGGCCGACTGCCTCCCCTCCCTGGAACTTGCTTGGCGGCTGGTGTAAGGAGGGGATGGTTATCTGTCCCTCGGCTCCTTTGCACGCTGGTGGCTCTTCTCCTCCAAAGAGGGCACTTTATGCTGCAGCTGCAGGGTCTTTGTTTCCTTGGTTGCAACATCGGCCAGGAGCTTGGTTTGTAGTTGGGGAGATGTGCCGACTACCTCCTCTCCCTGGGACTGCTACGGGAAAGCAGTACTGCCAGTACCTTCTCCCTGGGGTACTCTCTGCCGCTGGGGTAAAGAGGGGATGATTGTAAGTTCCTGGGGCTCCTCGTTTTCTCCAATCTATGGAGCTGTCGGTTGAGGCCAAAAGTTAGCGCCCCGCTGCTACGGTGCCATTCTCTCAATTGGGGTGGGGGACTGCCCCCCCATGTACAAACTGTCCTCCTTGACCTCTGGAAGATCAGCCGCAGCACCCTGGGAATCCGGGCCGGCTGCCCCGCCATTCCTTGGCACCAGGGGAAGGAATGCAGCCCCTTGCTCTGTGGGCCAGACCAAGTCCGCTGTCCCCCGCTCCTCCACCCATCCGCAGGTGGGAGCACTTTGTTGGGGTGCGGCGTCTCCTGCCAAGCATTCCAGCAGATTGTCTGTGGTGGCCTCAGTCCCACCCACCATCACCAGGCAGTCCTCTTTCAATAGTGGATAGTCTCTTGGGGTCACATTGTTGGAGACTGCAGTCCCATCCACGTTTGCTTGACAAAGATCCTCTGCTACCTGAAGACAGAGGTCAGGGATGTTCTGCACGGTTGTCAGCTCTTCTGCTGCTACTGCAACACCATCACAATCCCCAGAATCTGCTGCTGAGTGGAATCTAGCAGCTTTTTATAGGCCATCTCCAGGTCCAATTCCTGGAAACTTATAAAATCCATATAATTTTGCAACCAGGGTATCTCTGAGAGATTCAGCAGTTTCTCTCTGATCTCCTCCAGACGCCACTGCGAGTCGCTCCCGCAGGCTGGGTCTATAGTAAACTTCTCAAATAACAATCCAGGGCCACCAAAACCAGTATATTTCCTCATCAGTGGGGAGGAGCTTTCCATGATAGTCCTTCCTCCGTTGCAGAGTCTCCCTCCACATCTCCAGGCGAACAAAATTCCTGCAGTCCAGCTTGTACTGTGCAGTGCTAGGTCCATCATACTGGGCCAGCGCCTTTTGCAGCCACCGATTAAACTCTTCTGCTATGGCTTTGCAAATGTCCAGCTCCACAGCTATTTATTTTTCTGCTGGCAGATAGAGCACAAAATTATTATGTTCTTAACCACTCACAGGTAGTCATTACTGGGAAGACACATAGCAAGTTCTTGAATTTCTCCGGGCTGGAATGGTAGCCTTAAGGGAGAAAAAATATAATAGTGTAGACAGCCAAGCAACCATAAAACCAAAGTTTTAATTGCGCTTACAAAATATTAAAACAAATGAAGCATTTCATCACCAGATCCCATGACCCAACGTCTATAGGTGCTGCTCGACGCGTTTCGTCCCGTGGACTTCATCAGGAGCGTGAAAGTTCCATCTAGTACCCCTCTGATATACCCAACCCAAAAATCAATTAACCAACCAAAAAGTAAAAATAATAAAAAGTAATAAAACAGAAAAACGGAAAACGGAAATCGCAAAACGAAACCGCGTGTGTCCCGCAAAAATACTTCCGGTTCAAGAACCAGAAGGAGTTCTCCATCAGGTGGTGCGCCACACAACACGAGGAACCCCCGATGGGCGGAACAGTTCTCCTCGCGTCCTGGATCTGACGTCCTATTTACGGCATGGGGACCTTCTGGACGAAGATCCAAGAACAAGCGCGCTTCCGGTTCCCAGTGTTTCCATAGATGCAGTTCTATCAGTAGGCTGGTATGAAGTCACCGCCGCCATCTTTGAAAATGGCAACCTCCAAACACAGCCAGATGGATGGTCTCCCGATGTGGATGAACATAAAATATAATAAATATAAAATACAGTACAATGGGTTATAAAATTGGATTAGAAAATCAGAGGGGTACTAGATGGAACTTTCACGCTCCTGATGAAGTCCACGGGACGAAACGCGTCGAGCAGCACCTATAGACGTTGGGTCATGGGATCTGGTGATGAAATGCTTCATTTGTTTTAATATTTTGTAAGCGCAATTAAAACTTTGGTTTTATGGTTGCTTGGCTGTCTACACTATTATATTTTTTCTCCCTTAAGGCTACCATTCCAGCCCGGAGAAATTCAAGAACTTGCTATGTGTCTTCCCAGTAATGACTACCTGTGAGTGGTTAAGAACATAATAATTTTGTGCTCTATCTGCCAGGGGTATCACCCTACATGTGTTATTGTCCTATTTTTGTTTAATGATACCGTCTTTTTGCTATTTATTTTTCTGCGGCTTCCATTATTCGGTTGATCACTTCTATGGGTGGGTTTGGACCATAGAATGCCAGGCGCTCTCTCACCCTCTGGGATAACCTGTCCTGTCCTGTCTTGGATGCTGCTGAGGATGAGCTACTGGTGCCTGGCGATGAATCTCTGCTGAGCATGTTAGCTGGCCTCTCTTCTCCCTGCTGGGCTAGAACTGTCAGATGCCTGTAGTTTCTGGCCATCCTGACTTTGCTGAATTATAGAATCTGTCTGGAACTGTTTTGCACGAAGGATCCCGTTCTCCTGACACCAGTGTAACGAGATGCCCAGGTCGAATATTTTCCCTCGGCCGTCTCGAGCCGTTCGCCTTTGCCTTTATACCGTGATGTGCCTTTTTTTTTTTTTTGAAAACAATTTTTATTGGATTTTCAGTAATACAGCAATAAGGCACTCATGAAAGCCCATAGAGCGGTGCATAATCTCAGGGAGTCAGGAACAAGATTGGACATATAGAGAAAACTGAACCTGTTTTCTGTCCCTGAGGCATAACGGTACCTCGAGAGAGCCTGCAAATCATACATATTAAACAACATTATTAACAACAGAAATAATACCGAGAGGAAGAGAAAAAATGAAACAATAAAAATAATAAAAAATAAAAATAAAAAAAAATAAAAACAACTTTAAATCAAGGTCTCAGTGTCCCACATTTCTATACTCGATCACGTCATAGTCTGCGACGTAATCCAAGGATCCCAAATCTTTGTGCATTGTTGGAGCGTGTCATGTAATTGTGCTGTTAGGCGTTCCATTTTATATAGAAACCACACTTTCGCAACTATCTCCGGTAGTGAGGGAAGGTCTCGTTTCCAGGGTGATGTGCCTTTTTTTTTAATATACTTATGTGAGTGCAATAAATATTTTGCATTGTAATTGACAGTACCAGATTATTTGCTCTCTCTCTCCTTTTAATATATACTGTATCTACGTTGCTGAGAATCCACTGCAATTCAAATCCAAAATTGAAGATGGGATCACTGCTTGGTATGAGGGGCATACTATACATCTGGAATATGTGAGTGGACACTTGTCTACTCTGAATTTCATGGTGTAACAGTATTACCCTATGTTGTTGTTTTTTCCATTATGTCTTTTAGATTTCATATTTGGAATATTTTATACACGATGAAGAGAGAGCCTGGGTGGTAAGTGCATTAATTTCGAAAAGGTACAGATACGTTTTTTGCTTTATAAACTTTAAATATGCATGATCCAGTGACTGACCGTAAATAAATACACATGTCTGTCTTTTGGCTATTAAAGGAACAAATGAGCCTTGGCAAAAGTACAAGACTAACGAAACACTGCCGTGTCCATCTGTTGTGGCTTTATTTAAATAAAATTTAGCACTGAATCAGGATTGGTGAGAAACTTTGGGCTGTATTCCAACCTTGGTGTAAACTTGACCAAAGCTGTTGTAAACTTCCCACAGCCATTAAAGTCTATGGGGTTGCTAAATTTACAACAGTTCTGCTTATGTTTACTCCAGGGTTGGAATAGGGCCCTTTGTTTTGATGTATGGCAGATTGTCCTTTAATTTACCACAGACCGATTAATCCAGTTGATCCTTTTATAATGGCATGCTAAAGTGGAATCCATTTGCATTTGGGGGTTGCTATTCTGTCCAAAATGTGACCACCGCGTCAATCTGCTGAAATTACAATTCTGATGTGGGAAAGCTTACACATGACCTTTATTTGTCCATCCAAATATCCATCTATAAAGTAAGGATTTCGCCACCTAGTAGTATTAGATGCCGCCCTGTGGCAGCCAATGACACGCACCAACTGTCACCCAGATCTTTAGTAAGGAATCGCCAAGACACCAGCTACCACTTAATGGCATATGTCAATGGACCACTTAATGCAAAAACAGCCCAGGCCGATAAAATAAAAACTCTCTTTATGGTAACAATGTAAAAAATATAAACATCCAACGTTTTTTGTCTTGTAAAATTAAACATAAAACTTAATTCGGGATGGAAAAAACTGATGAAGTTTTATGTTCATTTTTACAAAATATAAAAATGTACAATAGGGCACCATGTCATGGTCCACGTCGCCGCAGGAAGAAGGGCAAATCCTGTACTGCTCTGCCATAATCTGACAGCATTAGTCATGCCCTGCCCTTCATGGCTCAGGTCTCGCCTGCTTACATTGACCAGGTGCTCCTTGTTAGTATCTGGACTTTCCATTTAAGGAAGGCACTCCCCTTCCTCCAATGCTTCTGCATCTTATTCAGTTATAGAAGAGAAATAGTTTAAAGGCGCAATTAGTGGAATAATGGTCTGGAGAGGAAGAAGAAGCAAATGAATGTACACAATCGCCAATACACGCACACATGTCGTCCCTAACTATCGACACCAATAATAAAGATATTAGAAAAGGTGAAAAATGGGTGTGGCACTCCCCAGTGTCCAAATAGCACGCAAAGTGTTTTTAACTTAGCTTTCAACTTAGCTTATGAGTAATTCTGTGTATCCATGGCAAAGATTGAACCTTAGTATAAAAACATAATAGACATAGCGTAATACAGTAAATATTAAACATATATATCAGATGGGCGGACTATAAAACTCACACTATCAGGAGCCTAGCCTGGGCTCTAGTGTATACGCTTATGGGTTGATTTCATATTGCCCACCCATTAGCCTCAATCTACCATTCCATCTTCAGATATCTCAAAGATAAAAAGAATAAAGAAACATAGCGCATAACATATAAAACCTCTTAGAGTGATATGCAGATTGGATCCACTCACATGTTCCAGAGCCTATCTCGGCTCTCTTGAACGCGCCCAGGAGTTTGTTTAGTAGGCCCAACTCCTGCAAAAAGCCTTTGAGCGGGTAGAATAAATGCCTCGAGGTGATATTAAAATCAGGAATTTATTTCCAAAAGGGTCAATTGCCCATAAAACAAATAATTACTATAAGTACTATTCTTTTGTTTGTTCTATTTTATTTCTATTTGGCTGTTGGATCGATCCCAGGTGAGCGGCCGCATTTCATGCCAGCGGCCGCTCGTCGTAGGAGGAAAAACATGCGGCTGCCGGCAATGCGCGGCCAGCTAAATTTTTTCGGGCCTGGCAGAGAGGAGAGGTGAGCTGGGGCAATATATCCATATGAGCTGGGGCAATATATCCATGTGTGAGCTGGGGCAAATATATCCATGTGTGAGCTAGGGGCAAATATATACATGTGTGAGCTGGGGCAAATATATCCATGTGTGAGCTGGGGCAAATATATCCATATGAGCTGGGGGAAAATATATCCATATGAGCTGGGGGCAATATATCCATGTGAGCTAGGGGCAATATATATCCATATGAGCTGGGGGAATATATCCATATGAGCTAGGGGGCAATATATCCATATGAGCTGGGGCAATATATCCATATGAGCTGGGGCAAATATATCCACATGAACTGGGGCAAATATATCCACATGAGCCTGGGCAATATATCCATGTGAGCTGGGGGCAATGTATCCATGTGAGCTGGGGCAATTATTATTATTTTATTATTATTCTTTATTTATAAAGCGCCAGCATATTCCGCAGCACTGTACAATAGGCACAGTATAGACAGGGTTACAATACATTGAACAACATTTGACAAACAGTACAGGAGGAGACGATGGCCCTATTCCCGTAGGAACTCACAATCTGGGAGGGTTGGGGTTGGAAACCGGAGGAGAGGACTGTAAGGTGAGAGTGATTGATGGTTGCGTCCCTAAATAGGAACATTTTAAGGGAGCGTTTGAAGGAAGAGAAGTTAGGGGAAAGTCTGACAGTACGAGGGAGAGCGTTCCAGAGAGTGGGGGCTGCGCGTGAGAAATCCTGCAGTCTATCATGGGAAGAGTTGATGCGGGGACAAGCTAGGCGCAGGTCACTGTTTGACCTTAGGGAGCGGGCTGGGGTGTATTTGGTGATTAGTGAGGACAGGTAGTGGGGAGCTGAGTTAGTGAGGGTTTTGTAGGTAAGGATAAGGATTTTGAACTTAATTCTGCAGTGGATGGGGAGCCATTGAAGGGACTCGCAGAGGGGAGCGGCAGAGACAGAGCGGCGGGTGAGGTGAATTAGCCTGACGGAGGCGTTCAGGATGGATTGTAGGGGGAGAGGCGGGACAGAGGGAGGCCAGATAAGAGATTATTGCAATAGTCGAGTCGGGAGATTACCAGGGCGTGTATGAGTTGTTTTGTGGTGACAGCGGTAAGAAATGGCCGAATTCTGGAAATATTACGCAGTTGGTATCGGCAGGAGGAGGAAAGAGACTTGATGTGGGGGATGAAGGAAAGAGCAGAGTCAAGTGTAACTCCAAGGCAGCAAACTTGGTTTGATGGGGAGATGGTGATACCCTCCACCGTGATAGAGAAGTCAGGAGGTGGGGAGGCATTGGAGGGAGGAATAAGTAGGAGATAATGGCAATATATCCATGTGAGCTGGGGCAAATATATCCATGTGAGCTGGGGGCAAATATATCCATGTGAGCTGAGGGCAAATATATCCACGTGAGCTGGGGGCAAATATATCCATATAACCAGTGCTGGGTATATTATTCTGGGGGTCCAGTGCTAGGTATATTATTCTGGGGGCTCAGTGCTGTGTATATAATTCTGGGGGTCCAGTGCTGCGTATATTATTCTGGGGGTCCAGTGCTGTGCATATTATTCTGGGGGTCCAGTGCTGTTCATATTATTCTGGGGGCTCAGTGCTGTGCATATTATTCTGGGGGCTCAGTGCTGTGTATATAGTTCTTGGGGTTCCAGTGCTGGATATATTATTCTAGGGGTCCATTGCTGTGCATATTATTCTGGGGCTCAGTGCTGTGCATATTATTCTGGGCGCTCAGTGCTGTGTATATAGTTCTGGGGGTCCAGTGCTGGGTATATTATTCTGGGGGTCCAGTGCTGGGTATATTATTCTGGGGGTCCAATGCTGGGTATATTATTCTGGGGGCTCAGTGCTGTGTATATAGTTCTGGGGGTCCAGTGCTGGGTATATTATTTTGGAGGTCCATTGCTGTGCATATTATTCTGGGGGCTCAGTGCTGTGTATATTATTCTGGGGGCTCAGTGCTGTGCATATTATTATGGGGGCTCAGTGCTGTGTATATTATTCTGGGTGTCCAGTGCTGGATATATTATTTTGGGGGCTCAGTGCTGTGTATATAATTCTGGGGGTCCAGTGTTGGGTATATTATTCTGGGGGTCCATTGCTGTGCATATTATTCTGGGGGCTCAGTGCTGTGTATATTATTCTGGGGGTCCATTGCTGTGCATATTATTCTGGGGGCTCAGTGCTGTGCATATTATTCTGGGGGCTCAGTGCTGTGCATAATTTTCTGGGGATTCAATGCCTGTGTATATAATTCTGGGGGGGTCTGTGCCTGTGTATATTATTCTGGGGGGTCTGTGCCTGGATATATATATATATATATATGCACTATATTGCCAAAAGTATTCGCTCACTCATCCAAATAATCAGAAGCAGGTGTTCCAATCACTTCCACGGCCACAAGTGTATAAAATCAAGCACCTAGGCATGCAGACTGTTTTAACAAACATTTGTGAAAGAATGGGTCGCTCTCAGGAGCTCAGTGAATTCTAGCGTGGAACTGTGATTGGATTTGTTGCACAGGTGGCATCCTGTCGTGAAATTTCCTCGCTCCTAAATATTCCACAGTCAACTGTCAGCTGTATTATAAAAACGTGGAAGTGTTTGGGAACGACAGCAACTCAGCCACGAAGTGGTAGGCCACGTAAACTGATGGAGCGGGGTCAGCGGATGCGGAGGCGCGTAGTGCAAAGAGGTCGCCAACTTTCTGCAGAGTCAATCGCTACAGACCTCCAAACTTCATGTGGCCTTCAGATTAGCTCAAGAACAGTGCACAGATAGCTTCATGGAATGGGTTTCCATGGCCGAGCAGCTGCATCCAAGCCATACATCACCAAGTGCAATGCAAAGCGTCGGATGCAGTGTCGTAAAGCACGCCGCCACTGGACTCTAAACCAGTGGAGACGCGTTCTCTGGAGTGATAAATCACGCTTCTCAATCTGGCAATCTGATGCACGAGTCTGGATTTGGCGGTTGCCAGGAGAACGGTACTTGTCTGACTGCATTGTGCCAAGTGTAACGTTGGTGGAGGGGGGATTATGGTGTGGGGTTGTTTTTCAGGAGCTGGACTTGGCCCCTTAGTTCCAGTGAAAGGAACTCTGAATGCTTCAGCATACCAAGACATTTTGGACAATTCTATGTTTCCAACTTTGTGGGAACAGTTTGGAGCTGGCCCCTTCCTCTTCCAACATGACTGTGTACCAGTGCACAAAGCAAGGTCCATAAAGACATGGATGACAGAGTCTGGTGTGGATGAACTTGACTGGCCTGCACAGAGTCCTGACCTCAACTCGATAGAACACTTTTGGGATGAATTAGAGCGGAGACTGAGAGTCAGGCCTTCTCGTCCAACATCAGTGTGTGACCTCCCAAATGCGGTTCTGGAAGAATGGTCAAAAATTGCCATAAACACACTCCTAAACCTTGTGGACAGCCTTCCCAGAAGAGTGGAAGCTGTTATAGCTGCAAAGGGTGGACCGACGTCATATTGAACCCTATGGATTAGGAATGGGATGTCACTTAAATTCATATGCGAGTCAAGGCAGGTGAGCGAATACTTTTGGCAATATTCAGGGCTATTCAGAGAGAGGTGAAAACCTTGAATTGCCAGGAGAATGAACAATCTAGACCAAATAGCCAATTTGGAAACTGCGATAAATGGGAGAATTTTTCTGGTTTGACTATTTTGACCTAGAATTTTCAATTCTCCAGTCATTCTCAAGGTTTTCACCTCTTTCTGAATAGCCCTGATAGTGTATATATGTATGTGATATACAGTACTGTGCAAAGGTTTTAGGCAGGTGTGAAAAAATGCTGTAAACAAAGAATGCTTTCACAAATGGAAGTGTTAAACATTTATCATAAATGATCAAAACGCAGTGAATGAACAAAAGAGAAATCTTAATCAAATGAATTTTTGGTGTGACCACCCTTTGCCTTCAAAACAGCAGCAATTCTTCTAGGTACACTTGCACACAGTTTTTGAAGGAATTCGACTGGTAGGTTGTTCCAAACATCTTGGAGAACTAACCACAGATCTTCTGTGGATATAGGCTTTCTCACATCCTTCTGTCTCTTCATGTAATCCCAGACACACTCGATGATGTTGAGATCAGGGCTCTGTGGGGGGCCATGCCATCTGTTCCAGTACTTCTTGTTCTTCTTTACGCTGAAGATGGTTCTTAATGACTTTGGCTGTATGTTTGGGGTCGTTGTCCTGCTGCTAAATAAATTTGAGGCCAATCATACGCCTCCCTGATGGTATTGCATGGTAGATAAGTATCTGCCTGTATTTCTCAGCATTGAGAACACCGTTAATCCTGACCTGATCTCCAACTCCATTTGCAGAAATGCAGCCCCAAACATTCAAGGAACCTCCACCATGCTTTACTGTTGCCTGCAGACACTCATTATTGTACCGCTCTCCAGCCCTTCGACGAACAAACTGCCTTCTGCTACAGCCAAATATTTCAAATTTTGACTCATCAGTCTAGAGAAGAGCACCTGCTGCCATTGTTCTGCACCCCAGTTCCTATGTTTTCGTGCATACTTTAGTCGCTTGGCCTTGTTCCCACGTCGGAGGTATGGCTTTTTGGCTGCAACTCTTCCATGAAAACCACTTCTGGCCAGACTTCTCCGGACAGTAGATGGGTGTACCTGGGTCCCACTGGTTTCTGCCAGTTCTGAGCTGATGGCACTGCTGGACATCTTCCGATTTCGAAGGGCATTAAGCTTGATGTGTTTTTCATCTGCTGCACTAAGTTTCCTTGGCCGACCACTGCGTCTACGATCCTCAATGTTGCCCGTTTCTTTGTGCTTCTTCAAAAGAGCTTGAACAGCACATCTTGAAACCCCAGTCTGCTTTGAAATCTTTGTCTGGGAGAGACCTTGTTGATGCAGTATTGATGTGACAGTGTTGATGCAGACCTTGTGTCTTGTTGCTGTGCTCAATCTTGCCATGACATGAAACTGTCTTTCACAACCTCACCTTGGTAGCAGAGTTTGGCTGTTCCTCACCCAGTTTTAAGCCTCCTACACAGCTGTTTCTTTTTCAGTTCATGACAGGGTTTCAACCTACGTGTGACATTGATGATCATTTGCACCTGTTTGGTATAATTGGTTGATCATACACCTGACTATAATCCTACAAAATCCCTGACTTTGTGCAAGTGTACCTATGAGAATTGATGCTGGTTTGAAGGCAAAAGGTAGTAACACCAAATATTGATTTTGATTTTTCTTTTTTCGCTCACTTTTGCATGTTGAAAATTGACAAATATAAACAATCATCTACAGTTGTGTTCAAAATTATTCAACCCCCACTGAAATTGAGTGTTTTGGTCAGTTTGACATTGATTTTGATCATTCAGTCATCTTGCTTACAATTAAATCAAAGAGGCACGTGTAGGTCAGACAAATATAACGTAACATTACATTTATAATGAAATAACCACAAATGTCTTTTCTGTGCTCACATCATTATCAGTTTTATTCAACCCCCAAGTGACATTCAATCTTAGTACTTAATACAACATCCTTTTACAGTTATAACAGCTTTTAAACGTGAAGCATAGCTTGACACAAGTGTCTTGCAGCGATCTACGGGTATCTTCGCCCATTCGTCATGGGCAAAAGCCTCCAGTTCAGTCACATTCTTAGGCTTGCGCACTGCAACTGCTTTCTTTAAGTCCATCCAGAGGTTCTCAATCGGATTTAAGTCAGGTGACTGCGATGGCCACTCCAAAATGTTCCAGCCTTTAATCTGCAACCATGCTCTAGTGGACTTGGAGGTATGCTTGGGATCATTGTCCTGTTGAAAGGTCCAACGTCTCCCAAGCCTCAGGTTTGTGACGGACTGCATCACATTGTCATCCAATATCTCCTGGTACTGAAGAGAATTCATGGTACCTTACACACGCTGAAGCTTCCCTGTACCTGCAGAAGCAAAACAGCCCCAAAGCATGATTGACCCCCCGCCATGCTTCACAGTAGGCAAGGTGTTCTTTTCTTCATAGGCCTTGTTCTTCCTCCTCCAAATATAGCGTTGATCCATGGGCCCAAACAGTTCTAATTTTGTTTCATCAGTCCACAGAACACTATCCCAAAACTTCTGTGGTTTGTCCACATGACTTTTGGCATACTGCAGTCGACTCTTCTTGTTCTTTGGAGACAGCAAGGGGGTGCGTATTGTCTGAGCTGAAACTTCAGTACCCACATCTGACAAATCTTTTCTCAGTTCCTCAGCAGTCACACGGGGACTTTTCACCACTCTACGCTTCAGGTAGCGCACAGCAGTCGAAGTCAGCATCTTCTTTCTGCCACGACCGGGTAGCGTTTCAACAGTACCATTTGCCTTGAATTTGCGAATGATGCTTCCTATGGTCTCTCTTGGTATGTTTAACATCTTTGCAATCTTCTTATAGTCATTGCCCTTCCTGTGAAGAGTAATCACCTCTTCTCTTGTCTTCCTGGACCATTCTCTTGACTTCACCATGTTTGTAACCACACCAGTAAATGTCTAGAAGGAGCTGTGTATCACAGTCATTTTAAAGCTGCCTAATTGGTGCTTATTATGCTTTATTGCTGCTCCGTGACATCCACAGGTGTTTTCAATACCTGATTGAAAACACTTGAATGAACCTCTGCTCTTCAGAGTGGTAGTCTTTAAGGGGTTGAATAATTGTGTCACTGAAGAATTCACAAAAGAAACATTTACTACTGTATTACAAAACCAATTGATGTCATTTTAGTTGCATATGGTTCTTTAAAAAGTCCTTGTAGGATTTCATTCTGAATACAATTACAAATGTACACTAAATTCCCTAAAACCCTTTACAGCATTGGGGGTTGAATAATTTTGAACACAACTGTATATATATAAACGCGAAAGTCCTGACTGACTCATCAACGCCCAGCTGAAACCGTTTAACCTAGGAATGTGAAATTTTGAAGGTGCACTGTTGTTATGATGTAGGCACCCACTAAGGAAGGATTTTTGGAAACTCCGCCCCTAAGGGGGTGAAAAAGGGGGTTAAATATTTTAAACAGGATACCTATAGCTCAAAAACGGAAGATGCTACAGATGTGAAAATCGGTATTTAGATTCGTCTTGAAAACTAAAAAAACATGTATTTTACTGTTTTTCAAAAATCCAAGTGGGGGCGAAAAAAGGGGGTTGAATATTTTAAATAGGATACCTGTATCTCCAAAACAGACGATGTTACAGTCCTGAAAATTGGTATTTAGATTCGTCTTGAAAAATAAAACAACACGTATTTTACCATGTTCTGAAAATTCCTTGGGGGGCAAAAATGGGGGTTGAATATTTTTATCAGTATACCTATATTTCAAAAACCGAAGATGTTACGGGTGTGAAATTTGGTATTTACAATCTTCGTGAAAAAAAACAAACATGTTTTTTGCCATTTTCCACAAATCCAATTGGGGGGGAGTCGGGGGAACGGGGTCTGAATATTTTTATCATTATACCTATATTTCAAAAACCAAAGATGTTACAGACGTGAAATTTGGTATTTACAATCTTCTTGAAAAATAAAAACAGGTGTTTTGCCATTTTCCAAAAATCCCAAGGGGGGGATGAAAAAAAGGGGGCTGAATACTTTTAAACAGGATACCTATATCTCAAAAACAGAAGATGTTTGATAGCCGGAAAACTCTGCCTCAGCTTGATGTGTGTCCGTAATCTTCTATTCTCTAACTAAACTATCTCTCCGTAACAAAATAACTCATGGTCGACCAGTGAGAAGGAAGTAACTGGAAATGATGACAAGACACAAAGTTTTCCTTCGCTTCGTTCTCCGTTGTATGTTTGGTTACATGTACTTATATACATTTACATGACATTTCAATATCCTATCAGAGAGAAGTAACACGTACTAAAATGCATACAGCAGCATATTAAAAGTTACAATGCAGATTAACATAAAGATAAACATTTCTGCAGTTTCACAAGTTTTCCTAACGTTTCATTATTTAACAGGAATTAACATCTGTTTGCTTCTGGACTTTTTTTACTCCTCTTTGTTAGCCTCTCCCACTTATCTTGGGTGTGCTTTAACACATTTACACATGGCTGCAGATTTTAAGGTGAGATGCATTTCTACACCGTCAGCTTGATCATAGAATGCTAATTAGAGCAAAGATCACTGAAGGCATCAGCATAAACTCATGTCGTATATTTTCATAGCAGCCTGATCGTATTAGGTGCATTCCATCAATGTTACATACGTGAAAATTGGTATTTAGATTAGTCTTGAGAGACAAAAAAACACCTCTTTTACCATTTTCCAAAAATTCAGTGGGAGGGGCAAAAAGGGGGGTTGAATACTTTTATCAGTATACCTATATTTCAAAAACCAAAGATGTTACAGGTGTGAAATTTGGTATTTACAATCTTCGTGAAAAAAAACAAACATATGTTTTGCCATTTTCCACAAATCCAAATAGGGGGGGGTCGAGGGAAAGGGGTCTGAATACTTTTATCAGTATATCTATAGTTCAAAAACCAAGATGTTACAGGTGTGAAGTTTGGTAATTACAATCTTTTGAAAATAAAGAAACACGTGTTTTACCATTTTCCAAAAATCCAAGTAGGGGGGTGAATACTTTTAAACAGGATACCTACATCTCAAAAACAGAAGATGTTACAGATGTGAAAATTGGTATTTAGATTTGTCTTGAGAAACAAAAAAACACCTATTTTACCATTTTCCAAAAATCCAATGGGAGGGGGAAACGGGGGGGGGGGGGGTTGAATACTTTTATCATTATACCTATATTTCCAAAAACCAAAGATGTTACAGGTGTGAAATCTGGCACTTCCAATCTTCTTGAAAAATACAAAAACCACATGTTTTACCATTTTCCAAGAATCCCACATGGTGGGTGAAAAAAGGGGGGGTGAATACTTTTCAACAGGATACCTATATCTCAAAAACAGAAGATGTTACAGACGTGAAAATTGGTATTTAGATTCGTCTTGAAAATAAAACAACACGTATTTTACCATTTTCCAAAAATCCAGTGGGGGGGGGGGAAAGGGGGATGAATACCTTTATCACTATACCTATATCAAAAACCAATGATATTACAGGTGTGAAATTCGATATTTACAATCTTCGTGCAAAACAAAAACATGTTTTACCATTTTCCGAAAATCCAGTTAAGGGGGGTGGGGGAAAGGGATGTGAATACATTTATCAGTATACCTATATTTCAAAAACTAAAGATGTTACAGGTGTGAAATTTGGCACTTACATTCTTCTTGAAAAATAAAAAAACCTCAAGTTTCTCTTAAAAAACTATTTTAACAAATCCTAGAATCCACGCGAGCGAAGCCGCGGGTTAAAGCTAGTATATATATAAAAACGCAAAAGTCCTGACTGACTGACTCATCAACGCCAAGCTGAAACCGTTTAACCTAGGAACGTGAAATTTTGAAGGTGCACTGTTTTTATTATGTAGGCGCCCACTAAGGAAGGATTTTTGGAAAATCCACCCCTAAGGGAGTGAAAAAAGGGGTTGAATATTTTAAGCAGGATACCTATAGCTCAAAAACAGAAGATGCTACAGATGTGAAAATCGGTATTTAGATTCGTCTTGAAAAATAAAAAAAGACGTATTTTACCGTTTTTCAAAAATCCAAGTGGGGGGTGAAAAAAGGGGGTTGAATATTTTAAATATTTTAAACAGGATACCTGTATCTCCAAAACAGACGATGTTACAGTCCTCAAAATTGGTATTTAGATTTGTCTTGAAAAATAAAACAACACGTATTTTACCATGTTCTGAAAATTCCTTGGGGGGCAAAAAGGGGGGTTGAATACTTTTATCAGTATACCTATATTTCAAAAACCGAAGATGTTACGGGTGTGAAATTTGGTATTTACAATCTTCGTGAAAAAAACTGAATGTAAGGTACCAGCGTGACAGGTAAGATTCCGAACCCAGGATGCAGTGACACACGGAGACCAGGTTAGGGAAAACAGGGGTTTATTGTAGGATTCAGATAAAAAATAAGTCCAGGTTATGTAGGATGCAGGGCAGAACGTAAAGATGAAAGAGACCAACTGGAATATGGAATCTTGGTGGATACGAGGGGATGCAGGAAACAATACAAGAAGACACAGAGGGCAGACACACGGAGGAGACTTACTGGGGATACGAGACAGGACAGGAAAAGGGCTGGATGGTTTCTGGAATAGCTGAGGAATCAGGAGACAGTTGATCAGCGGGAAACCAGGATGCAGGGATCTAGGATGAAGTCTCTGGATGGCTCGGGAGACTTGATGCAGATGGGAAGCACAGGATAGATTCTGGATCAGTGTGCTTGGCTTGCTGGCTCAGGAACCATAATGCAGAAGCATTGTCTTCTGGGTGCTCCACCCTTAAATAGGGATTAGTCTCTGTGTAGATTAGAGGCACCTGTTATGCCTGCAGTCTGAGAGCAGGGTGGGATATAGGATACGCCGTCTTGTGGAAGTGCTGCCCTGCATTCAGGACAACGCAGCACCAGGTTTGCCTTTCTTCCTTTTACGGCGGGCTTTACGTGGGGTGCTGGGGGGCTCCAGACAGGGGTCCTGACACCGAACATGTGTTTTGCCATTTTCCACAAATTCAATTGGAGGGGGGGGGGTCGGGGGAAAGGGGTCTGAATATTTTTATCATTATACCTATATTTCAAAAACCAAATATGTTACAGACGTGAAATTTGGTATTTACAATCTTCTTGAAAAATAAAAACAGGTGTTTTACCATTTTCCGAAAATCCCAAGTGGGGGGTGAATAAAAGGGGGGGCTGAATACTTTTAAATAGGATACCTATATCTCAAAACTAGAAGCTGTTACATACGTGAAAATTGGTATTTAGATTCGTCTTGAGAAACAAAAAAACACCTATTTTACCATTTTCCAAAAATTCAGTGGGAGGGGGGGAAAAAGGGAGGGTTGAATACTTTTATCAGTATACCTATATTTCAAAAACCAAAGATGTTACAGGTGTGAAATTTGGTATTTACAATCTTCGTGATAAAAACCGAACATGTGTTTTGCCATTTTCCACAAATCAAAATAAGGGGGGGGGTCGAGGGAAAGGCGTCTGAATGCTTTAATCAGTATATCTATAGTTCAAAAACCAGGATTTTACAGGTGGGAAGTTTGGTAATTACAATCTTTTGAAAATAAAGAAACACGTGTTTTACCATTTTCCAAAAATCCAATTGGGGGGTAAAAAAAAGGGGGTGAATACTTTTAAACAGAAACAGAAATATTTTAAACAGGATACCTACATCTCAAAAACAGAAGATGTTACAGACGTGAAAATTGGTATTTAGATTCGTCTTGAAAATAAAACAACACGTATTTTACCATTTTCCAAAAATCCAGTGGGGGGGGTAAAAAGGGGGATGAATACCTTTATCACTATACCTATATTTCAAAAACCAATGATGTTAGGTGTGAAATTCGATATTTACAATCTTCGTGCAAAAAAACCCCATGTTTTACCATTTTCCAAAAATCCAGTTAAGGGGGGTGGGGGAAAGGGATGTGAATACTTTTATCAGTATACCTATATTTTAAAAACCAAAGATGTTACAGGTGTGAAAGGCACTTACATTCTTCTTGAAAAATATAAAAACACGTGTTTTACAGTTTTCCAAAAATCCCAAGTGGGGGGGGGAGGGGGGGGTTCTACCAAAAAAACCTCAAGTTTCTTTTAAAAAACAATTTTAACAAATCCTAAAATCTATGTTTCTGAAAGCATTCTTTGTTTACAGCATTTTTCACACCTGCCTAAAACGTTTGCACGGTACTGTATATATATATATTATATATAACGTGTTAGTCCAGTTGCCAAAATCACGAGTATACCTGTACGTAGTGATACCTTTCACTGATCAGTATAGTTTCCAGACCTGAAGAAGAGCGTTACACTCTTGAAAGCTTTTCTTTTAAATGTAATGTTATAGGAAAAAGGGGGGTATACCCTCTATTGGCACCTTCCCTTAGAAACCGTATGATTTTTGAAGTGGGCTGCTGCCTAGTAAGGGTATAGGGTAATGCTCTGCTTTGTTACCCCAGAATAATAAAGAAAAGTGAGTGGATACCCTTTGCAAAGCGCTACTCACTTATGTGCAGTAAGTGTCTAATGTTACTTGTTATAGACACTGTCCTATAAGCAATAAAGTATAAAATCACATAAACTTTTGGAGCTTGATCATAGGAAACTCTCAATACAAATTATGTTATGATTTAGGTATTTATGCAGAGACGAGTGACTTGACAAAGGTGTAGGATAGGTTTCAAATAATTCGATAAATACGTGAAGGACCTTAAACTAGAAAATGTTCCTCTTTGGTGTCCACAGGATCTGTTGTCCTCTTATGGTTGTCAAAGTCACTTATAGAATATAGGCAGAAATTCTTTGAGTAGAAATCTGAGAACGTAGTACTCTCTGTAAGCCTTTCTGTCCTCTATCATCAAATCCTCTAATTCTTTTTGCCTCAAAAGATATAAGCAAAAAAAGGCCGAACAATAGTGCGTATTGTCTTATGCCAAATATACAATGCGAATATAACGTGGTTGCACTTACGTGGTTTAGAACTAAACTGTGTATTAGCTCAAACTCTGCACCCTTTTGATCCTGTGGACACCAAAGAGGAACATTTTCTAGTTTAAGGTCCTTCACGTATTTATCGAATTATATGAAACCTATCCTACACCTTTGTTAAGTCACTCTTCCCTGCATAAATACCTAAATCATAACATAATTTGTATTGACAATTTCCTATGATCTAGCTTCAAAAGTTTATGTGATTTTATACTTTATTGCTTATAGGACGGTGTCTATAACAAGTAACATTAGACACTTACTGCACATAAGTGAGCAGTGCTTTGCAAAGGGTATCCACTCACTTTTCTCTCTTAAATGTAATGTTAACCCAATAAAAATGGTATCACCACGTACTTGACCCCTTCACGCGTAAATCAACGCTGGTATTACAATCCTCGCGCATTTTTTCATCCGTCAAAAAAATGACGTGCGGAAAACAGACGCGCACAAACGCGCGCGCAGCAACGTTGCGAGCAGAAATCAGTGTGCGGACTGGTTTTTTCATGTGATTCAGCCAATCAGAATTAAGAACCACAATTGACTCATGTTAAGTTTTTGCGCCTGTCAAAGTCAATCTGCGCATATATACTGTATCAATAAAAAATGCACACGCAACTTCTCAAATTTATTCGTTTGGTATGTTTAGAATGTGTAACTATACTTTGCTACATTTTTTTTTTTGGGTTGGTGTATTTTGGTTCGGCCAGGTTGATAGAATTTGCCTTTAACACCAGCTTTTAGGAGTTGCTAAAATTATGCACGCTGTGCGTTACAAACTGCGCATAGATTGTAATACCATCTGCGTACCAGCGCACAAATGCATTTGCGCTCACAATGTTAAGTATAGGACGTGCGCAGTACAGTACGCTCGCGCAGCGTTCGCATAGGTTGATGTCGATTTAGCCTAATTTATGTAATTATCAGCTCCTTTTGATAGGCAGAGATCATGCCCACTTTACACTCTTTTAGATTTACGTTTGATCTGTGTTCTTTTTATGTCTTCATTTGAGAATCTGTGGTCTGATTTTTGTTTTGCTTTCATTTGTTTTTATCCAGCTGTTGAGTAGGATATGTTATGTGAACATGTATGGACTTTATTGTATTTGAATCGCCCTTGCCCCTGCCAGTATCTTCAGTTCAATTGCCAGCATCCAAGATGGAGATCGGGATGACGATACGTCACTTCCGGTTTCGGATGCCGGTGTTCTGCCATAATGGCGAACTTGCCATAATTGCGAACCGCATCACTTCCGGTGCACCTACGTCACTAAAAATTATCAAAAAACAGCTGTGTTCAGCATCCGGAGGTACAACTCTAGAAACGCCCCGTCCCTTTAGAAACGCCCCGTGCCAGCACCTCTAACGAATTAACCATCTCAGCGTCTCCCCCAACAACCCCCCCGCTCAAGTTAATCAGCCGCCCTGTCTCAGCACTTCTCCCCGCACCGAGCATCACTGACTCCGGGGAGGGATTGCTCTATTCTCCCCTGGGGGAACCTTCCATTGCAGGAGACCCAGGGGTTCTTTGGGGAGAATAGAGCAATCCCTCCCCGGAGTCAGTGATGCTCGGTGTGGGGAGAAGTGCTGAGACAGGGCGGCTGATTAACTCCCTTCCTGTTTGAGCGGGCAGGGGGGGTTTGTTGGGGGAGACGCTGAGATGGTTAATTCGTTCTGTCTGTGTTCCAGCGTGTATGATAGGGGGAGGAGAGGTGCTGGCACGGGGCGTTTCTAAAGGGACAGGGCGTTTCTACAGTTGTACCTCCAGATGCTGTACACAGCTGTTTTTGATCATTTTTCGTGACGTAGGTGCACCGGAAGTGATGCGGTTCGCCATTATGGCTAGTTCGCCATTATGGCAGAACACTGGCCGGAGGAGAGATCACGTGGACGGTGAAGATGCTGTCACTTCCGGTGCGCCACGATGATTTCGGCAGCACTCCGGCGGCACCTTGTTAAAGTTAATGAAGAATGGGGACTATAAAAGGGGACGTTTGTCACTCGAGGACACAGGTCTTGAGGAAGTCACATCTATGACGAAACGCGTCGAGCGTGTTCAACTGAGTGACACCTTTCCTTGGGGCATCTATTCCTGCCATTGGTCACCAGTCTGGAGAGCCTGAAGGGTTCATCTACAGACAGATGGTATCCAGATAACCAGCTTTTGGTGACAACCATTATTGTCAATGTTTGTTTGCACTCATATTAATTTTATGTAGTGCCATTTCCTTTGTGAGTGGCTTTTATACCTTTTTAAACAACATATTAAATGTAATGGTTTTATGCTATGGATTTTTCCGTTCTTTTTACCTCTAGAGTATCCAGTACGCTTACCATCGAGCGGTGCATGTGAGCTATATCGGTGGTGCCAATTCAAGCTTAAATCATTTTGTTTTATCTCTATGTCCCCCAATGTTATGTTAAGGGCATAATGGCAGCAATGATCCACACATCCGCTTGGTCCAACCATAACCCCAATAGCTTCATACTGGCGGATTAGTGCCCATGTTTCACACGTCCCCCATGGCGTCTGCGAGATTCCTTGTTATTGTGCCCTGACGTTTTGGAAGAATCAAAAACGGCGATTTCCCAATTCTTGTTTCATAATTCCCCATCCCACTATTCGCCCGAACTCCTGTGGATGACGCATAAAGCAGTGCTTCATTGCTCACCAAAATAAGCACAATTGAAATACACATGCACAGACACCTCTATCCTAGCATGAGCAACTCAGAGTATCAAAACATTTCATCTGGTGAGTATGGATCTATATCATCAACGTATCAGCAATCCTTGATGGGTATTCAGGAAGTGCTACAGGGGAGTTATCTGAGACAGAGCTGGTGACTACGTATATTTGATTTTCAGCAGTCTTCCTAAGCAATACTATGAGTTTCTGAATTGTCTCTCTATGTGGGTATAACCACACAAGGAGGCTGCCTGCACCATATTGACACCACTGTGATAGTATGTTCTTTTGGAATCTGTATATGGTAGTCACCACTGAGGATGGTGTTGGAACCATGTCTTTCTGTTTATATGCTCATATCTTGGTGTCTCTTTGACTGAATACTTTAGATATAGATGCATACTCACCAGATGAAATGTTTTGATACTCTGAGATGTTCATGCTAGGATCGAGGTGTCTGTGCATGTTATTGCAATTGTGCTTATTTTGGTGAGCCATGAAGCATCAACATATCAATCCTTGATAGGTATTCAGGAAGTGCTACGGGGAGGGGGTTATCTGAGACAGAGCTGGTGATTATTTATATTTGATTTGCAGCAGTCTTCCTATGCAATACTATCAGGGTTATTCAAAGAGAGCCGATCTGGCCCCGAAAGGTAACCGAACACTGAAATTCAGCGTACGGTTACCTTTCCTGGCCCATCTTCTATTCTGAGAGCAGGCAGTTCGCCAAATGTTACCGAATTGCCTGCACATACGGTGCCTGTTCGTTGCCTGTTCGAGGGCAGTGAACTCCTCATAGAGAAGCAATGCTTTGTCTATTCAGAGAACACAAAACAGCAGTGAAAAGTTGCCAAAATGCCCTGCTCTTCGATGGTTTCATTCAACAGATTTATTCAGGCGATTCCCATAGGCTTCAATGTTAAAAATATAAAAATAAAATGTCACATATTCCCTAGGAGTATAGAAAACCAGTCCCTGAATGCAAAGTCACCCCTAACCTGTCCAAACTTTAGAGTGGTTGGTTTCTCAGAAAGTATAAATGTAGTGGTAATTGTGTACTACCACAGATCAGGAGGCAGATATCAGAATCGTCACTTACCAAAGCCAGAGGGTCAGAATACCACAATCATTAATTGCCAAAGTCAGAGGGTCAGAATACCAGAATCGTCAATTGCCAAAGCCAGAGGGTCAGAATAACAGAATCATTAATTGCCAAAGCCAGAGGGTCAGAATACCAGAATCGTTAATTGCCAAAGCCAGAGGGTCAAAATACCAGAATCGTTAATTGCCAAAGCCCAGTGGCGTAGCGAGGGGGGGCAGTGGGGGCACTTTCCCCCAGGCATCTGTCAGCCTGTCAGGGAGGGGGGCGCCACAAGGCACTCTCTACGAAACTTAAATTATGGTAATTTATTCACTGAGCTCTCCACTAGGCTGCGCAAGCATCCCCATTCTACCTCCAATCCACCCCCTCCCACTAACTTTGCAAGCTGGGAGAGGCAGGGCTGAGATGCAGGTGCAGCTGCTCCTATGGGCAAGGGATCTTGCACAGAAGAAAAAAGGTGATGATTTTAAAATTAATACATTTTTATTAAGCTTGATGCCATTGTCTTTCTTTGTGAGGGGGAGGAGGGACACAAAATGATTAGTAGTAATCTGGTGGGGGCCTTTGTTAAGCTCACAGAGCTTGCATGAGGTACAGGCCAGGGAAATATTGGCAGTATACAGGTGCTCTAGGCAGGGTCTTGCCTGGGCAGTGGGGATAAGGACCCTGCTCCAGAGCTTACAATCTAAGAGAGAGAGGGGACCCTGCTCCAGAGTTTACAATCTAAGAGAAGGGACCCTGCTGCGGCCCCCACACACTTCTTCGGGCTGGCTCACACGCGCTGACAGCACTCCCCCCTCTTGCTGTCTCATGGGGGAATGGCATATTTGGCTTTTGTTTGTGCCATTGAGCTAGAGATCATCCAGATAGTGTAACATTCTTTAATTTGATTTCTTCACAAAGCCAATCTCTTCTTTTTTTTCTCTTGATGCTTTGTGTACATCGCTCTAGTATCTGTATCTGCTGTAATGTCCTCTAAATAAATGTATGTAAAATTTTAATAAAAAAATGGATCAGGGCTGTGTGCACATACACAGATCTGATCTTTTGCGGGCTCT
Organism: Leptobrachium leishanense; assembly: GCA_009667805.1. Lineage (NCBI taxonomy): Eukaryota > Metazoa > Chordata > Amphibia > Anura > Megophryidae > Leptobrachium > Leptobrachium leishanense. The sequence goes on along the minus strand of CM019063.1, from coordinate 295,123,275 downwards.
CTAAGAGCGATTGCTAACACAATTGGTCACTGCCAGAGAAAGTAAAAAATCTATTTACAGGATGACACACTCGTATACACCGCACATTACTGTGAGTTTTATTGCTGTGGAGCTCTGTAATACACTCATACACACGCACATTACTGTGAGTTTTGGCTATGTATGTGAAAGAATGGCTGTGTGTATGAATGCATGCATTTGTCTTTAAACAGGCTGCTGTACATAAATTTCTGCGCCTGTGTCCTTGTCGCAGTCCGTCGTTGCCCCCTAGCCCTGCACCCTAAAGGCTGGTATTGCTCCTAGAATCGCCACATTATCTGCTACCTGCACTCCACAAACTAAGAATGACAGCGGGCGTCTTGGCAGCATCGTGAGGTACAGGTAGGAGACTAAATATTGGTGTGGGGCAGCAAGAGGTTGAATTGGCACGATGGTCAAATTTTACCCCCTTTTGTCCCTTTAACCTCTTTGTTGCTGATGACGTGCTGAGCGCATCCTCTGGTTTCATGTTTGTGTGCAGATGATGTACTCAGCACGTTGAAGTCCTGCAGCTCTGTGCCATTTCTTTCTGTTTTCACAGCAGGCTGACATCTTTCCCTCATTCCCTTCCCCTGGACACTGATATATTCGCTCAACAGCGTGCTGATGTCAGAGTCTCTCCCACTTCCCCTTTTATCCGAATAATCGATTATGAAAATAACCGTCATTTGTAGCCCTACATAGGTTCTACAGGGCCATATGGGGCATCAGCAGAAAGGCCAGAGTGTCACGTCTGCGGTCCCTGGTGCCCCCCAGCACCAAGCAGCGTCATCCTCGCTGCTCGCTGGCCAGGTGCCAAATGATATACAGGCTCAGAGCAATCACGTGACTGGCCCAGGGGTGGGGCGCGGCATGTTAACGAGGAGCCACAGGGTTTAAAAGCCAGCTTGCTGCAATACACATTGAGCTGTCGTGGAGTTTACTTCCCTCAGTGCTAACGTCTCCTAGCTGATCTCTCTGTGCTATCTCTTGTGTATATCACCTGGCTAGTCTGAGAACCACTGTGTACCAGTCCATTGCTTTGTCTGACCATTCTGTTTCCTACTGTTTTGGCTAGTTTCAGCCTTCTCCATTGTACCCTGTCCTCTGTATATCGTATACCAGTGATATATGTGTTCCGTCTGGATATTCATGTCCAGTGTTGGTAAAACATTTCCCACTCGTTGTTGGTAAAACATTTCCCACTCATTGGTAAAACATTTCCCACTTGTTCGTAAAACATTTCCCACTCGTTGGTAAAACATTTCTCACTCATTTTGTTTACTGTATCTGGTATCCTGTCCTGTGCATACCTATATGTATATTTGTGTTTGTGTCCCTAAGTGGTAGTAAGTTTACGGACCACTTAAAGGATAGGAGGGGTCGATAGGGACTGTCTTAAGGGACTTGCATCATGTTTGTAGAGGGATACGTGACACAAAGTCTGCATTATAACACATTTTATCTACAACAAAAGCCACTGTACTGGTGCAGGGAGAGGCTGGAGTCCTACGGACCCCTGTATCTCCATTATGTACACCCCACAAGGTCAAGCAAAGTGTCATTGAAAAGGATAGAGTCTGGCCTTTTCGTTGATACCAAACATGACCATATAATGTGTAAAAATAAAAAAGAAAACACAATTGCAAAACATCTTTTTTTTCTCTGTTCTAAGGCAGCGTCATTATTTGTTTATAACGCAGTGTCACTGCACTAATTCACCTTCTCATTTCCCACACTGAGCAAATTTGAAAGTGATGGCATAATGCATTACTATTCATTATTTCATCTAAAAATGGGGGGGGGCACTTGGGGAGGACTTGCCCCCGGGCGCCTTATGACCTTGCTACGCCTCTGCCAAAGCCAGAGGGTCAGAATACCAGAATCGTTAATTGCCAAAGCCGGGGGTTCAGAATACCAGTATCGTCAATTGCCAAAGCCAAGGGTCATACACGGAATAGAGAAATACTGTATATTCAAACATTAGGTAGCACTGTGGGAAAATGAACCACGTCAGCTCAGTGCGCCGATCTCATCTGAGTGCAGGGTATTTAAACCCGATGGCGCCGCGTCACAGCTCTGCGCCCTGCCCCTCCGACCGTCACGTGGCATGCATTTCATTCAACGCTTGGCCAGCGAACAGCACGGAGGATGCTGCCAGACGCCAAGAGTACGTGACACATAAATCCTGTGGAGGCTTAGCCATACCTAATCTACTACGTTATTACCGAGCTGCCCAACTGGCTCAGATGCTGCAATGGCAGTAGGGGCCAGGTCGCATTTTCGAAGTCGACATCTAGTGGCTGCTGGCTTCTGCCATCCTGGCTTTTTCACCTGCCATGTTGTCAGGTCACAGCAGGCACCATGCCCCTTCCCTGACTCCCATGGCTCACCTTAGGGCTCACCGTAATCCCGGCGGTGTCCTCCATTGGGGCTCAGGGGCTATGGCTGCCCTCCCGGCCTGTGTGTGTGGGCCCTCAAGCTTGAGCATGGGACTCATTGTCCTCCTCCCATCGTGGTGGTGGGATCTCCTTGTGGTTCTGGCGTCCGGACAAGTCAGCGTGTGACGTGTCAGGGGGGCGTGGCCTCCGCATTCACAGCCGGAATGATGTCCAGTGTGACACTTGGGGTCTCGCCCTCTGTTCCAGTGGTGGAGGAGGTGGACTGGAGGGGTGGAGGGCTAGGGGGTAGGTGTGACTGGCTCCTGATTACCTATAAATACCCTGCGCACCAGGACAAAGGTGCTCACTCGTTTTGTGCCTTTGGTGTAACAAGCTCAAGCAACGCTATCGAATACCTTATTACTGCCTCCTGCTTTCCTTACTGACCACGTTCCTTGGTGCCAGCCCCGCCCTCCGAACTCCTTGACTACCCTCATCGGATTAACTCTTGTGTACCTTTGCCTCGATCTTCCAACCTCTGCATCCTGGGTTCCTTATCCCTGAAACCTGACACATGGTGTCCCCATCGCATTTAGTCCAGAAGAGACTCCTTGCCACGACTGCTTATACCTTAGCCCTCTGGAATGGTTAAATTCCAGACTGCTCTCACAACACACTCATCCCTGATGACCCCACTAATTCACTATCCATAATTTCCACCTTTAGATAAATGGGGGTGGGTTGACAGGAGTTTCAGTGGTGGGAGGGGAAAGGGTTTTTGACTGTGGGTACCATACTTTTGAAGGGCAGATTTCCAATGTGGGGGTACTTTCAGGATTCGTGTGATATCCCACCCCAGGAATGCTATCAGCCCAGGTCTCCTCCCTTCCTCCACTCACTCCATTTGAAAGATTGGAGCACAGTAGCACTGATATGAACAGAGCAATCTTGTATATTTACTCCCCTTTGGGCCTTCCCTCTACAATTTCCCCATGCCGCTTTCAAAAATTGTGGGATTGAGATGTTGGCCGCCCTATAACGTCAGAGAAGTGGGAGGCTATTCTGGACTCTTCCTTAAAAATAACTACCTGTGTTTTGGTGATAGAGAACTGTTACAAATTATTTTCCAGATGGTATATGGACCCTGTACTTCAGAGGATTTATCACCATAAGTGTAGGCTCTGCCTGTGAGGTTGGGGAAAATGGGGTACATTTTATCATATGTGGGAGTGCGGTACGAGACCTCTGTACGTCAGGTTTTGATATACTAACTTCTGTTTTGGGAATACCCATGGCCCCTGAACATCTTCTTGCTCTCCACTGTCCATCCACACGGTATTGCATTACCCGCCCTGCACTTAAACTAACACATCAGGTGTGTACGGCCACGCACATTTTTTAGTGCTCATTGCTAGAAGACCTCTCTTCCGACCCTCTCACAATGTCACCTTTCCACCCGTTCCAGCCATGCCCTCTTGTGGTGAGAATGATCCAGGCCAGCTCTTCCCCATCTGAGCTAGCCATTCCACCTTGTGCTACTCCTGGATTCCCCTGTGGCTGTTCAGCCCTGGGATCACAACCTGGCTGCTTAGTCCTGGTTCTTATAAATATGCAAGCTGCACATAAGCTCCTGGCTTTTGCATGGGTTCCTGTTTCTGAGTATAGCTTCCTGTATTCTTGTCCTGGTATTCTGTGTATGATCTTTGCTTGTATTCCTGACTACGCTCTTGTTATATCGCTGTAGTATATTCTGGTTCCGGATTCCTGCCCTGGCTGACTTCCCTCTCTGGTATCTGATCTTGGCTTGTATTCTGACTGTTACGCGAGCCCAGGTCAAATATATTTTCCCTCGGCATCGTGTCTCACTTTCCTCCACTAGTTCCTGGATTCTCCCTCAATCAATGTCAGTTCTTAATTTCTCCCAATAAATCAGACGACGCTGGTCATATTGGGTTAAGCAGACTCACTGGCCATTTCAGCCTGTTTTATTTGGTACAGAATCCGATAACAGTTAACATCCCAGACATACCAGCACCGCAGTTGTCCCTGGTCTCTATCAGGTCCTCACAGATTGTAAGCTCTTGAGAAGGGTCCACTCCCATTGTACAGCGCTGCAGAACTTGGTGGTGCCTTATAAATAAATAACTACAGTCATACAGAGCAAGGGTCTTTGTTTGGGGGGATTTCAGGAGAGCAGCGGCAATCCGGGGGGACTATTTGATAGCTCGGGCCCCTATGGTATCACCGTCCAAAAAGCGTTCAGATCCGCAGGCGGGGCAAGAGCAGCAGCATGTGGCAGTTACCCCAGGTGATGCTGCATGGCCGCTGCTGCGTGAGCCCCTGTGGCCAAGAAAGGCTCAGAAACTCAGGTTCCCGATGAAGCTCCCTGCTGAAAATCACCCCAACTGCAGCTCTCATGAGGGGGACCCTAACCCCAAAAGAGCACCCTGCTGGGGCCAAGAGTTTTTGGGGAACCGGGGTTTAAAGTTTCTGCAGATGTTTCCATTAAAGTGAATGGCTGTGCGGTCCTTGAATGGGATTGGTTGGCACGTCTGCCTCCTGGATGGTGATTGGCTGGAGTTTCAAAACCAGGCTACCCCTGGTGACAGGGAACATGAGGGACAAGCTTAAGGGCATTTGGATTATGTTCTGATGGGGGAAAAGTCACAAACCACCACTTTTAACATTAAAACATAAACAGACCAATAGCTTAAATGAGGGGAATAGCAGAGGAGTGAGGTTTTAGTACAGTCCACAGTCTCTGAGCACGGGGTTTCGTGACATTGACATACTCTCCTAGCTTTTGATCCTTTGGTTCTGACATTCTAATATATGTTCCTTGTTTCCTGTTCTGTGTATTACCCAGTAGCATTATATGTCCATAGCATAGAGACCAGTGCAAGGACCTCATCCCAGTTCAGGGTTCCCTGTGTTGGTGCTGGGTGTGTGTATATTGTCCTTCTGTATCTTGTTTAACCATCGCCCTCCTGTTCATGTGTATTCTTGTTGAGGTTCCCTTTCCTAGACAGAAGGCCATACAAGGACCTTATCTAACAGGGTTATTCAGAGAAAGGTGAAAATCAGGAGAAGTGGCTGGAGAAGAGAACAATCTAGTCCAAATAGCCGATTTGGAATGTGCGATAAATGGGAGAATTTTTCTGGTTTAGCTATTTTGACCTAGAATTTTCACTTCCCCAGTCATTCTCCTAATTTTCACCTTTCTTTGAATAACACTGCTAGTGTTAGGGATCCCTTTACCGTCCTGTGTTCTCCTTGTTCTCTAGCCATTCCTGTTCCAGATCTGTTATTCTTGTCTTGTATCTATCTAGTATCTGTGTGCTGTGGTCTGTTGATGCAGCCAGCAGCTAACCTGCCTCAAGGGCTGAATATCCTGTACAAAGGGCTCACCTAGGCTCATGCTATGTGCCCCCATGACACATGAATCACAGCAAAAATTTGGTATCTGTATAAGTTGGAATATTTGACAGCCCAATTCCACAATACCGTGGTCCAGTGTAGGGTTGCTAGGTCGGCCATGTTTTCCTGGACACATATTCCTATTTCATGCCGAGAGGGAGCACAGGAAAAAGTGCTGCCCTGCAACATGTATAATTCATATGCTGCAGGAAGGAAACCAAGGCAATTCACCAATGATTCGCTTTTGATTTCTTACCTGCAGCATATGGATTATACATGCTGCAGGGTGGCATTTTTCATGCACTGCCCATTGACATGAATAAATTATAAGTGTCCAGGAAAACATGGCTGACTTGGCAACCCTAGTCCGGTGTCACAAAATCTGGAAACCATCATTACCCTCCCAGCAGTGGCGTAACTAGAAACCTGAGAGCCCTGGTGCAAGAATCTATGAAGGGCCCCTCCTCCCCCCCCCAAAAACTCTATTTTTTATACTTTTTTTTCCTGCAATATAAAAAAGATAGTATTGCCCCAGCTCACATGGATATTTATTGCCCCAGCTCACATGGATATATATTGCCCCCAGCTCATGTGGATATATATTGCCCCCAGCTCACGTGGATATATATTGCCCCCAGCTCACATGGATATATTTGCCCCAGCTCACATGGTTATATTGCCCTAGCTCACATGGATATATATATTGCCCCCAGCTCACATGGATAAATATATTGCCCCCAGCTCATCACATGGGTATATTGCCCCCAGCTCAATGGATATATATATTGCCCCCAGCTCATCGCATGGATATATTGCCCCAGCTCACATGGATAAATATATTGCCCCCAGCTCATCACATGGATATATTGCCCCCAGCTCATCACATGGATATATTGCCCCCAGTTCACACATGGATATATTGCCCCCAGTTCACACATGGATATATTGTCCCCCAATTCACATGGATATATTGCCCCCAGCTCACATGAATATATTGTCCCCAGCTCACATGGATATATATATATTGCCCCCAGCTCACATGGATATTTATATATTGCCCCCAGCTCACATGGATATATATATATTGCCCCAGCTCACATGGATATATTTGCCCCAGCTCACATGGATATATTTGCCCCTAGCTCACATGGATATATTTGCCCCAGCTCACATGGATATATTTGCCCGCAGCTCACATGGATATATTTGCCCCAGCTCTCACCTCTGTGGCCGTTCTTCTCCGAGCGGCCGCCAGTCATGCAGCTTGGCCGCTCACTGGGAACCACCTGACCAGCGCAGCCGCGTTCTCGTGAGATTGCAGAGTTCACGTGAACTCCGCAATCTCGTGTGCTGGTCAGGTGGTTCCCATCCCAGACGAGCTGCAAGCTGGCAGCCGCTCGTAGGGAGAGGAACGGCCGCTGAGGCTGCTCCTAGATTCCAGCGCTGATTACCGGAATCTGCGGCTGCCTGGGCACCCCCTCCAGTGGTGAAATGCCAGGGCCTGGTCACAAGTACGACCGCTGCGACCCTGGTACTTCCGCCACTGCCTCCCAGACAGTGTACGACGACCCCCCCTCTCTCACATTCGTGTGGTTCTCCTATATTTACCATACGGCCTTAACATCTTCTCCCCTGCTCCCTTTGTTCCTCCAGGATACCCATGTTGAGACCGTACACACAGGGTTATTCAGAGATCCGAATGGCTGGAGAAAGGTAACCGAACGCTGAAAATCAGCGTTCGGTTACCTTTCTTGGCCATTCGGCTATCCAGAGAGTAGGCAATACGCCAAATCCTGGCGAATTGCCTGCACATTCGGTGCCTGTTCGAGGGCAGTGAAATCCCCATAGAGAAGCACTGCTTCGACTATTCAGAGAACACAAACCAGCAGTGAAAGGTTCCCGAAATGCCCTGCCATTCGGTGGTTTCATTCGACAGGTTTATTCAGGAGAATCCCATAGGCTTCAATGTTAAAAATATTCCCGTTTTAATTCAATATCTAATAAACCGTTCATTATAAAATTCTGCAGTAAAGAGTCTCTTTATAGATTTCTTTGGATATGTTAAGCATTTTTCTGGATTTTTCTTTTTTTTTAAAAAGTCCGATTTTTTTTTAAGTTTACTTATTTTTTCTGTAACAGACCTTTTTATTATCATTCATTAGATCTCATATGTAAATTTCACATTTTCGCTCAGTAGTTTCTTTGCAAACAGCGTTTCACTTTTCAAACATTCATGCAAACTGTTTTCCTAATTTATTCACTGCCTTCTTCTGCGGTGTCGGGTGTTTCCGGCGGCTTCGCTGCGTGTGATCGGCTCCTGCTCGGGTTTTTCCAGCGTCTTCGGCGAGTTAACCCAGATGTTTTTGCAGGTTTCGGCGTGCATTCGCCGGGTTATTGCTGTGACTTTTCGTCGGGTTTGCAGCAGTTTTTCCCTGCGCTTCGATGGCCCTGTGGTGCTTGCTGAATACACCGCAGGGTCGCCGAAATGGGATTGCCGAATCGGCCCGAATTGAAGAGAACGAAAAGTCACCAAACATGCGGTGACTTTTCGATTCTCTTTGAATAACCCTGACATTATTATGTGCTATATTTTATTTGTACGGTTTCTTATTTAAAAGACCGGTTACTTTATAATGTGTGATCCACCATTCACTGTTAGGCCCGTGTCACACGAACGCAGTGATCACGCCCGTGTTGCCGCACAGTTTAACGTCCGTCATAGCATAGAAACATGAGCAATAGAGACCCACACACTAAGTGCGTCTGCACTGAACAGCGCACGCACAACGCACCGGACAAAATTTAGGCAAGAACGTAAAGCCGCTACAACGGACGCGCAGAGTGCACCACGTCCGCGTAGCGTTGGGTGTGTGATGGAACGAAGTCGGATGGACCGCATTTGCGACATCCAGCACCCTGACGCACAAAATGGCTTTTCGTATAATGTATCAATTTTAATCATTTTTTATATTAAATTTTGTTTCCCATAGTTCCCTTTTTTTCCTACGTCCATCAAGAAAAACGGATCGTGTGGTGTCTACAGTATCTTCCGTCAGGATGTCTGTCCTTTCTGCATGCACGCACAGTGCGCTCGTCTGACATTAGCCTTATTGTTCCTTTTTTCACCAGCTGTGCTGATTTCTTTCTCGTATCACAGGGCTCTTTGGCTGGAATCAACATGTATCTGCTCTCTCTACATTGTGTGATTCCTTGACACTGTATGTACTTAGGGCCGGATTTGCATCTCAGGAGCTTGTAGGCACAGAAATGTGGAGCACCCCTACCTCCCCAAACAAAAAAAGGAAATCTGCCAAAATGACTTTTTAAACTTTGAACCAATTTCTCTCTGCTCTCAAATCAAAAACAGGAATAGAGTCAGTCAGTTGTCTTAGTTGAGTGGCATTGTTTGTTTTATATGTTAAAGCAAATATTGCCTCTGCTGCAGAACAGAGGAAAAAAAATAATTTGAATTTACAATTTTTTTACACATTACATGGTCATGTTTGGTATTAGGGTTGCACCGATACTGGGTACTGCAGGAGTACTTGGTACTCGTGCAGTACCCTCCGATATTTTCCCCGATACCGGAAGCCGGCATTGAGCCGGCTTTCGAGGGGCTGCGGCGGCTGTCCGAATGCTCTATCGGCATTCAGACAGCCGCCCCTGGAGCTGCTCTCCGCGATACTTACCTTCCTGAGCGACGCCGGGAACGTCTCCGCGCGTGCGCTCGTTGGAAGGACCCCAGCCGGACCACGTGAACGCGGCTGGGGTCCTTCCAACGAGCGCACGGAAACTTTCCCGGCGTCGCTCAGGAAGGTAAGTATGAACACAGTGAGCAGCTGCAGGCCCTTTCCGAATGCTCTATCAGCATTCGGACAGGCCCTGCAGCTGCTCACTGTGTTCATACTTACCTTCCTGGGCGACGCCGGGAAAGTTTCCACGCACGCGCTCGTTGGAAGGACCCCAGCTGCGATCACATGGTCCCACGTGGTCGCAGCTGGGGTCCTTCCAACGAGCCCACGCGCGGAGACATTCCTGGCGTCGCTCAGGAAGGTAAGTATCGCAGCGGGGGGATCCATGAGCTGGGGGGCATACCCATGTGTGAGCTGTGGGGGCATATCTGTGAGCTGGGGGGGGGCAATACCCATGTGTGAGCTGGGGGGGCATATCCATGAACTGGGGGCAATACCCATGTGTGAGCTGGGGGGCATACCCATGTGTGAGCTGGGGGGCAAATCCATGTGTGAGCTGGGGGGCAAATCCATGTGTGAGCTGGGGGGCAAATCCATGTGTGAGCTGGGGGGGCAAATCCATGTGTGAGCTGGGGGGCAAATCCATGTGTGAGCTGGGGGGCAAATCCATGTGTGAGCTGGGGCATATCCATGTGTGAGCTGGGGGGAAAATCCATGTGTGAGCTGGGGGGCAAATCCATGAACGGGGGGGCATACCATGTGTGAGCTGGGGCATATCCATGAGTGAGCTGGGGGGCATATCCATGTGTGAGCTGGGGGGCATATCCATGTGTGAGCTGGGGGGCATATCCATGTGTGAGCGGGGGGGCATATCCATGTGTGAGCTGGGGGGGCAAATCCATGAGCTGGGGGGCATATCCATGTGTGAGCTGGGGCATTGTCATGCCCCATGGCAGCAGCCACCCTGACAACCCCCTGATGGTACATTTCCTGCCCTGCAACCTGCATCCAGCTGTCATGTTCCATCCTGGGGACCCCTGAACCTGCATTCAACATTCATTCTCTGCAAACCAGCTTTCATCCTAGAACCCCCCCTGGTGGTGTACTTCCTGCCCTGTAACCTGCATCCTACATCCAGCAACCAGCAGTTAAACAGTTAACACCAAAGCACGTCACACCACACACACGAAATAAAGTACTCCACCTCACACTGACCAATTGCTGAATCATTACAGCTCTTGAATGCCTAGAGTGAAGTCCTGTTACCTGTTGCTCTGCAAAAACCTATTCCTTTTGTTTTCCTGGTTCCTGCATTTGTTTCCACCACGCTTCCCACCATCCTACAGAATTCATCCGGTCAGTTTCCATATTTCATCCCCTTCCAAACCTTACCCACCCGGTCATCTGTGCAGGAAACTGCATATTGGGTTCATATCCCCTACATCCCGGTGCCACCCCGGTACCCGGGCATGACAGGCATATCCATGTGTGAGCTGGGGCATATCCATGTGTGAGCTGGGGGGCAAATCCATGTGTGAGCTGGGGGGCAAATCCATGTGTGAGCTGGGGGGCAAATCCATGTGTGAGCTGGGGGGCATATCCATGTGTGAGCTGGGGGCATATCCATGTGTGAGCTGGGGGCATATCCATGTGTGAGCTGGGGGCATATCCATGTGTGAGCTGGGGGCATATCCATGTGTGAGCTGGGGCATATCCATGTGTGAGCTGGGGCAGTATGAATATATATCGGGGGGATATACATGTGAGCTGGGGGCATTTTATATGGTCTGTTCTTATTGGAAAGCGTCACATGACATTAAAGAAAAGTATTGGTACTCGGTCTTAAAAAAGTGGTATCGGTGCATCCCTATTTGGTATCATTGTAAAGACCAGACTTTGACCTTTCCAATGCCACCTCACGTAACCTTGTGCGGTGCACAATCCAGAGATGCAGTGTTTCAAACTCCCCCGGTCTCTCCTCACTGCAGTGCCACGGTCTAGGTCAGTGTTTCCCAGATATCTGAAGCACAGCACAAGTGATATGATTTGCTGCTCAGTGATTACAGGATTCAGTCTGCATTTCCCCAAGGTAATCCTTTAAGAATTATACCCTTATCCTCTTCTTACACTTTTTCCCATGTAAGTTACCTTCTTAAACCTAACCCCCCCCAGGCCCCCCCCCCTTTCCCGTAAATGAAAACACAACAAAGTATTGGCATTTTGAAAAGGATACGTCTTTTATTACTTAAGGCCAAATTCTTTGCCTCTAAGGCAGAATTATTATTATCGATCCTCGTATGCCAAATTCGCTACACCAGATAACACTGGCAGCCAGATAACACTGGCAACTGCAATGCACCACAAGCATTGCCCAGAAATAGCGCCCCACGTGGCTAAGCAGGCTGACTACACATCTGCTCAGTTTATTTTTATGGCAGATAGCAGGCCGAGAGGATCTGCAAACCAGGAAGGCACTTGAGCTTGGCCGTACGAACCACACTCACCCCGTACCCTGCAGACCATCCCCCCACTATCGCCCTCCACGTGCCAGGCCGCCTATTTCACCGCCACCAAAAACGAGGACCCTCTTTTTTTACTGCCAAATAAAAAAAAACGTGACCTTTTCCTCTTACCTCACAACAAACTCCTTATCATGGCTTCGATGATTTCAGTGAAGAGTCCGTTACCGGCCTCCGATAGGTGGACCCCGTCCCTCCGGAACAACTCCTCGTTAATTGTCTTTATGCCTGTGTGTTCCAAAATCCTTCCCCCTATTTCCTTCACTGCCTGATTCAATTTTTTCCTACCTCTACACCCTGCCCTCCTATCTCTACAATTTCCCCATGTCAGCCTAGAAATCGCGCTAGACCAGACAATCCTAACATCTGGCCACTCCCTCCCAAACCACCTAAAAGTCTCCATAACTAACTCCTGAAGTACATGAACTGGTATACTGCCAATATTGTTACCACCTAAATGTATTATCATAACATCCGGCCTCCCCCATTTTCTCCTGGACGTCTGCGCTATTTCTATCAACTGATCCCACCTCATACCCCTCATTCCTACCCATCTAATCCCTACTTCCTGGAGACAGAACCTGACGTTCACTCCCTTCCTTGTGCCTGCAGCATAACTTGCCGCCCAGTGCACGTAGGAGTGTCCCAGGACCCAGACTCTCATTGCCCGACCTGGGAAAAAAAAGAAACAAAAAAGGAACATATTAACCACCATTTCAAACAAATCACAGAAACCAATTTTTTTTATTTCCCCCCCCCCCCTCCTTCTCTTCCCCCCTCCCTCTCCCCCCCCGCTTTATATGACAACCCCTCACTTCCTTAAAGGCCTCACATACCGCCTATACGCCTCTGATTTCCATCTGCCCAATTTTTTAATTTGTTCTGTAGGGCAACCCAGTTCCGCTGCTGTGGTAGCTGCCCCTATCCTGAATGAATGAGGAGCAATGCAACTCCCTTTCCAACCAAGACTCAACAGCCTTGCGCAAAACCGTCTTTAATTGGTACTGCGATAAGTTAGTACCATCCTTGTGCCTCAGAAACATGTGGCCAGTTGCCGGAGCCACCTCCAAGTATCCCCTCACACATCCCAATGGACAGACTTCCCCAGCCTGCGCCCTAGCAGCGACCCACACCCCCTTTCCTTCTCTATCCGTTTTCGATTTCCTTGTTAACACCAACACGGCTCCCTCTGTCACTCTCACGTCCTCCCTCATTAAACCTGACTGGGTGGAATGTCTGCTTGGAGCGACCAGCTCCCCGATCCTTAAAGCCATTGAAAAAGATAAAACAAAAGCCGCCCTAAACAGCTTGGTCTCATACCCATCCTTACAGACCTTGCCAAGTATTCGCCCCAAAGCTACCAGTCTCTCTCGCGTTATCGGCTCCCTCTTATCACTGCACCTGTCCCCCATTGTACCCCATCCTCTCAAAATCTTCCTGACAACAAATCTTTTAGTAACATCCCTCTCTTCCCTTAACCAAGCAAAGTACGAAATACCAGCTAAAATATTTCCTAGTAGTCCCCTCTTTATCCCCTTAAATTCTCCAAGTATTCTAAGAACACCCTATCTGCTCCCCCTTCCTGACTCCTTCTAAAGTCGCTCCATTCCCTCCAATGTTTGCTGTACAATACCCACATCTTTGGTGCCAACGATCTCCTCACCAACTCACTGATGACCTCTATCTGTTCCCAATCTGCCAAAGAAACGAAGGGTAGCCTTCACCTTGCAGATTCGCTTCCGGCGCCAACCGACGGAAAACATCCCACTTGAACCGAGACAATGCATCCGCCACCACATTTTCCACCCCCGGGATATGTTTAGCCCTAAAGTTTATATTGTTCTGCAAACATAACAACACCAAGTACCTAACATAGGCTATAACCTGAGGAGATGATGCTGACATGCTATTCAGCACCTGGACCACACCCTGGTTATCTGACCAAAACAAAATGCTTTTATTCGCCAGTTCTTTCCCCCACAACTGAACCGCTGCCACAATTGGAAAGAGTTCCAGCAACACCAAATTTGTAATCCAACCTTTCTGAATCCACTCCTGCGGCCATTCCCCAGCACACCATCTTCCACTCAAGTATGCTCCAAAACCAGAACCTCCCGCAGCATCTGTAAACAGCTGTATCTTCCGCTGTGACCCTCTCTTCCCAGATTCTCACCCCATTAAAATCCCTCAAGAAGAAATCCCACACTCTCAAATCCTCCTTAACCTGCTGGCTTACCCAAATCCTGAAATTCGGCTTGGTGACTCCCCTGGTACAAATTTCCATACGCCTCTTGAATATCCTACCTACCGGAATCACCCTACAGGCAAAATTCAGCAAACCCAACAGCTTCTGCAACTCCCTAAGCTTGATTTTCTCCATTTCCATTGCCTGCCGAATAGCCAACCTCAGTTTCTCCACCTTATCCTCCGGCAACCTGCATAGCTGATTCACCGAATCAATCTCGATGCCCAAAAACGTCAACTTAACACAGGGCCCTTCTGACTTGTCCCCCGCCACCGGGACCCCTAGCTGGCCAAACGTCCTTAACAGCACCTCCATGACCCTGCCACATTCTCCTGTCCCTTTGGCACCCACTATCATGAAGTCATCCAAATAATGCACCATACTCTTACATCCTGCTTTCTCCTCCACCAACCAGTGCAAAAATGTACTAAAGCTTTCAAAATGAGCGCATGATAGCGAACACCCCATGGGCAAACACTTGTCTATGTAGAATTGTCCATTGAACTTACACCCCATCAACCGAAAACTGTCTGGATGCAACGGTAACAGCCTGAAAGCCGATTCTATGTCAACCTTAGCAAACTCAGCCCCCCGTCCAGCCTTACGTACCAAACTCACTGCCTGATCCAACGACTGGTAAGTAACTGAAGAATCTTCCTGACTTATAGCATCGTTCACTGACTGCCCTCTCTGATAAGACAAATGCTGGATCATCCTGTATTTCCCCTTTTCCTTCTTAGGCACAACCCCCAGGGGCGAAATCACCAGCTTCTCTATTGGCGACTTTAAAAATGGACCAGCCATCCTACCTAGTAAAACCTCCTTCTCCAACTTCTCCTTCAAGACCTCTGGTAGCTCATACGCTGACTTCAAATTTTTTACTCTCTTACCCCCCATCACATACCCCATAATCGGTATCCTGAAGCCCTTACGAAAACCGCTACTCAGTACCTCCCTATCCTCCTCTTTCGTGTACCCTTTCAACTCAGCCACTAACTCATTTACCCGGACCGGTGTTCTGGCTGGGCCCAGCATGCCCTCCTGACCATTTACCTGGGGAACGAAAGGAATTATCCCTCCCCGCATTGTTCCGCCTACAATCAAGTCCTGGGTGCGCACCTCCGCATAACCTACAGATATGCTTGTACCTGCACCCCATGCCCTTCTCACACCTTTTTTCATTAAAAGCCCAGCATTCCCTTGTTTCCTTCTTCACCGACCTGTTCACCCCCTGCCCTCCCCCTCCCTGACCATCATACACCCTCACCAACCTGAACCATGTATCCAAAACCGTCACCCCGAAAGCCTTCCTCCCCTTCTTGCCAGTTCCGACACTACCCCTCCTAAACTCATCGTAATACCTCCATGAAAACCCCCCGTACGCCGTGGCACAATCTGATTAAATGCAAATACCTCAACATACCTTTGACCTGACCCGGATGTTTCCCCAAAAAACATTCTGCATAGACTGCGAACCCCTTCACCCATTCCATAAATGATCCCCTTTTCCTGGACTGCTCCCCCTCGCTGCCACGGCCTCCCTAGTAATGGTAAATAAATCCAAATATCTCCCTTCCTGATTGTCTTAGGCTTTAAATGTGACGACAATGGAATTAACCGCGTCCCCTGAAACTCAGACTCTCCCTCACTATCAGACCCGCTATCCCCATCATCTGAGTCTGACTCGTTCCCTCTGCCTCTACTGCCCTGCTTTCTACACATCTTCTTAACCATCCTAAACAGCTTCTTATTCTCGCCCCCTCTCCCCCCCTCAGAATCAGAACTGGAATCCGTTTCTGAAACGTCACTTGAATCAACAAATCTTTTCCTCTTACCCTTCTTTGCAGCCGTCACCTGATCACCCGTCTGCGATCCGCTTGCTCCTCCTCTGCTGGTTCCCGGTTGCTCCACGTCGCCAAACCTTGGTGACCGCTCGCTCTCTTCTCCATGCCGTGTTCTTTCCTCGTGGCTGGACGCCCTGGAACCACGCTCCGTGTCCTGTAATTGCACAATGTCAGTATACGTATCCATTGCATTAGCATAAAAATTCTGAACCTCTCCCTGAAGCCTGACGTACACATTGCCTGCGCTGTCCTTACCATAAACCTGGCTATTTCCGTAAGATCTATCCTGGTAAAATAAGGGGGGGCCCCCCCTGCCCTGGCCCTGAACAAAATCCCCTTCAAAATCCCGCAATCCACTGGGCGAGCAATAACCCCTAAACACAGACCCCACCCGGGAACTGCGCTCCCCCTGCACCATGCCAGCCCTGCTGCCCTCTGCGTCTCTCTGGCTGCGCATATTACCAGTGAGAGTGGGCGTTATTTCAAACTGGTTTCCCCCCCGTGCTAAATCTTTCCTGAAAATGTCCTGTCCCCCTGTACCTTAATGGCCCTGTGCGCCCGCAGTATCCCTCTGTGTTTGGGCTGCATATCCACTGTCCAAGCCAGCTTCCCCATTCAAATTTGCCGCTGATTCAATGCGATTGGCTCCTGGCCGCTCACATGGTGCCTGGCCATGTGATGGTGGAGCTCTGACGTCAGACTGGGCGGAGGGGCTCCTGGGCATGCGCAAATTCCCACGCTGGGGAAAAGAAGATGGTCGCCGATCGCATGCTGCAAATGGCGGCGGCTGCAGCACGAGCCCCCCCCCCCTGCTGGGCACGATCAATCGATGCCCACAGGTATGCGCCGGGAACCCACCCCCTCCTGCCCGGGGACATATGGGGTAAAATAAGGGGATTGTTGCCTCCTATACATATGCCCGGGCTGCCGCTCGGCCGCCGGGTCGCCTGCCCCCGACGAGCTATGCAGCGGGACATATGATACGGGCCGAGCGCGGGGAGCAGAGGTGGGAGAAGCCGTGGGGGAAGTAGGGGAGTATTGGGTGACAATGGCAGAACGAACAGAAGAGGATGAGACCGGAGACAGATGGAGAAAGAGATAAGATACCAGAAACAGGAATAGGAGACGCCGCGCCTGCTAATACTCCCTGCACCGGACGCCTTGATCCTCCAGATCGGGTCTTCCTCGTCCCCGCTGCCGAGTCCTGCTGTCCATGGAGACTCTTCCAAAAACTTCTTTGGGATGCTCCTCTTCCTTCCAGACATTTCCAGCGATTTCAGGTGACCTGTAAGTAAAAGAAAATTTGTTGCAATACCAAAATTGTCCCACGCACAGCCTCTTGTATCCTCCCTTCCCCCGCCTTTCCATTGTTTATCTTCCCATTGTTTATCTTCCCATTGTACCCAATCACAAAGAGCCATGCTTCAGCTCACAGAACAAAGCCTATCCCATAGAATAAAGGAAACTCCCTCCTTTGAAACTCTTGTGCAATACAGGGATAATCCTTAAACCTCCTTCATTCCCAATTGGTCCTTCTCTCGAACAAAACCTGGTGTAACGGATCAGCTACCCTGCAGGGGTAGCTCCGTCTGCAGCGCTGAGTCTTGCTGGAGAGCTTAGCCGGGTAGCGAGCTAGCAAGGTGGGAGAGAGATTGGCAGCGGTCCCTGGATGGTCTGGAAGCGAAGGATTCAGTAAAAGCCGGCTTATTCAGTGATTATGCCCTCCAAATACTAATCGTGACTCAGTATAGGTTTAAGCAAGTTGGTTTAATGTTAAACAGCACATACACGGTCCAGTTATAGTACAGTCCCATTGTTCTCTCCCATGCCCGTCCCCGGACCCCTGGAGTGAATTCTGCCACTGTCCTTAGCCACAGCCCAGTTTCTGGCGCGGCTCCCAGCCCGATGGTCTGGGAAATGGGGGTTTTCGGGGGGTGATCCCCTGGGCGCTCCGGCACCTCCTTTACACCTTGGGTAGCTCGGGTCCCTGGGCTGCTTCCCTGAAAGAATCTACCCGATCCGTCCAGAGGGGTCAGAACGCCACCAGATACAGTTTGTCAGCTCTCTCTCCGAGACTGCGGTGCAGGGGCTGACAGGCTCCGGGCAGGAGCGGGATTTCTAGTTGGATGGAGGGGTTCTCCTGGGCGAATCCTCTCCAAACTTGCCCCACACCAGGCTACCATCCCTGGGGACCTATGGTCCAAAAAGCACCTTGCTCGGGGTAAAGGGGGCTCCAGGGCAAGCAGGTGAACTCAGGTCGGGTTTTGGCAATTCGCCAGCGGTTTGCTACAATGTTGCAGTTTCTACAAGTAGAATCAGTGGGCAACCTTGCAGGGAAAACACAATTAAATATGACCTTGGGGACACTTTACAGCACATCTAACAGGGGAATTCGTTTGGATAAATACAGGGCAACCGAAATACATCAAAACAGATACTAAATTATAGAAACAAATTTAACCTTTTAAATGAAGGAATAACTACACACACATAATCTTTTTATACACCGTGGCGGCCGTTCCGTCACACCTGGCCTGTTAGGGGGTACAGGAGGACTGCGGTTGGGAACCACTGGTCTAGGTTGACAATGAAACAATGCCTTGCCTCGTCAGCTCCACACTTTCTGCCAATGTTGGGAAATGAGAAGGTAAGTTAGCGCAGCATCACTGGTCTCTTTATAATTGTAAACTGCATTAGATTAGTGCTGCATTAGAAAAAAAAAGAGAAAAATATTATTTTATCATTTTACTTTAACATAAATCTAACATAGTTATATTTGGTATCAGTGGAAAGGACATAATCTGGCCTTTCCAATGATAGGGATCTATATCAGTGGTTCCCAGTCGCGGTCCTCAAGTACCCCTAACAGGCCAGATTTTGCAGATCACCTTGGGGAAATGCAGACTGAATCTTGCAATCACTGAGCAGCTAATCATATCACCTGTGCTGTGCTTCAGATATCTGACAAACCTGACCCTTTGGGAGTACTTGAGGACCATGGTTGGGAACTACTGGTCTAAATGATTGTAAAAAAATAAATAAAAAAAATAAGAAAATAAAATGTTCCCACCGAGCAAGGCGTCCTTGTGGCAAGCGCCTGTATGGCACATGTCTACTCTGCCTAGTAATAAATCAAGCCCTGTATGTACTATATCCTGGGAAAAAAATCTTAATATACGGAATGTTAAAAAAAATACATAAATCTGTCATTGATACAGCAAAATAGCATGGGTTACATTGTCAATTTGTTATAAAAGTTGAGCAACACATGGATTTCTGATATCCAATTTGAAATATCGGACAAACAGAATGGATATTTTAACAAATTTTCAGTTCGGACGAAAAATCTTGGACTGAAGCAAACCGAAGTTTTTCGGCTTGCACATGGCTAAAACATGCAGATATACGGGCACACTCAGGCATACAGGGCTATTCAGAGAGAGGTGAAAAGCAGGAGAATAACTGGAGAATTGAAAATTCTAGGTCAAAATAGCCAAACCAGAAAAATTCTCCCATTTATCTCACTTTCCAAATTGCCTATTTGGTCTAGATTGTTCATTCTCCTGGTTTTCACCTCTCTCTGAATAGCCCTGATACTTTCAGACATTGATTTAGTCATACAGTGATAGGCTAGGGTCAGACGAGCGCATTTTGTGCAGACTGTGCTTCCGTGCACAACGGACGTACTTTCTGACTGATGACAAGGTAGTGGCCACACAGTCTGTTTTTTTGACCGACTTTTTTTTGACTGATGTAGATGGGAAATAAAATAATTATGAAAAACCATTTTGTTCGTCAAAAATGCTGGACGTCAAAAATGCAGTCCGTCTGACTACGTTCCTTCACTCACACACAAAGCTATGCAGACGTGTGTGGGTCTCTATTGATCATAATTGTATGCTACCACGGACGTTAAAATGTGCAGCAACATGGACGTGAACACTGCGCTCTCCTCTGACCCGAGCCTCAGAGGCAGAGACAAACATACACCCCTTGGGTTGTGCCCCAAGCACCTGTCTTTCTTACCTACTGAGTGATGCAACAGGTGAAGGGTCCAAGTAAATGAAGCTGTCACGTGTTTAAAGTGTAATGTGATTTAATATATATGCACATTATATATATATATATATATATATATATAAAAAAATTTACCGTGAATATGACCACATTTGGGAAGTGTAAAATCCAAAAATATTTATTGGGTTGGGTCATTTAAAAGTAGAACACCAATGTTTAGGATCTCACAGGAGCCATTTTCAAGGTTGATATTTGTGTGTGTGTGTGTACATAGTTACATATTCAAAAAACGAAAAAGACACACCCACAATCTAGCAGGTGAAGACAGCTGTCACCTCACCTCAAAAACACTATAGGAGTCAAGGTGAACACCCTGAACAAGGATTAAACCTGATAAACTATATACCACAAAAAAGAAAGAAAAGACTTCCTCAAACGAACATCAGGATGCTGAATTATAAAACATAACTTTTATTAATTATGATAATATAGACGAACAGACACATAAAACCATATACACAATAGAGAGCTGAGGTTAAATACATAAGGCTTTATAGATGTAACAGCAATATATGGTCGGAACTTGCACACTTGGCTATGATACTAATTACAAACGGTCAATGGGTATTACCACAAGTAGCCATATTATTGCATACATTACTAGATGCGTTTAGCGGCGCAAAATTGGACTAGACATAGCATACAAGAATTCCCAGAAGGAGTATACTGGTCACACGGCAGTCTGAAAAGAGATGCCCCAAACGCAGTTGAAAAAAAACTAACTCTTATACCCCAACATAAGCTACAGTTGTGTTCAAAATTATTCAACCCCCACTAAAATTGAGTATTTTGGCCAGTTTGACATTGATTTTGATCAGTCATCTTGCTTACAATTAAATCAAAGAGGCACGTGTAGGTCAGACAAATATAACATAACATTTATAATGAAATAACCACAAAGGTCTTTTAGTCAACCCCCAAGTGAAATTCAATCTTAGTACAACATCCTTTTACAGTTATAACAGCTTTTAAACGTGAAGCATAGCTTGACACAAGTGTCTTGCAGCGATCTACGGGTATCTTCGCCCATTCGTCATGGGCAAAAGCCTCCAGTTCAGTCACATTCTTAGGCTTGCGCACTGCAACTGCTTTCTTTAAGTCCCACCAGAGGTTCTCAATCGGATTTAAGTCAGGTGACTGCGATGGCCACTCCAAAATGTTCCAGCCTTTAATCTGCAACCATGCTCTAGTGGACTTGGAGGTATGCTTGGGATCATTGTCCTGTTGAAAGGTCCAACGTCTCCCAAGCCTCAGGTTTGTGACGGACTGCATCACATTGTCATCCAATATCTCCTGGTACTGAAGAGAATTCATGGTACCTTGCACACGCTGAAGCTTCCCTGTACCTGCAGAAGCAAAACAGCCCCAAAGCATGATTGACCCCCCACCATGCTTCACAGTAGGCAAGGTGTTCTTTTCTTCATAGGCCTTGTTCTTCCTCCTCCAAACATAGCGTTGATCCATGGGCCCAAACAGTTCTAATTTTGTTTCATCAGTCCACAGAACACTATCCCAAAACTTCTGTGGTTTGTCCACATGACTTTTGGCATACTGCAGTCGACTCTTCTTATTCTTTGGAGACAGCAAGGGGGTGCGCCTGGGAGTTCTGGCATGGAGGCCTTCATTACGCAGTGTGCGCGCCGTATTGTCTGAGCTGAAACATCAGTACCCACATCTGACAAATCTTTTCTCAGTTCCTCAGCAGTCACACGGGGACTTTTCTCCACTCTACGCTTCAGGTAGCGCACAGCAGTCAAACTCCGCATCTTCTTTCTGCCACGACCAGGTAGCGTTTCAACAGTGCCCTTTGCCTTGAATTTGCGAATGATGCTTCCTATGGTCTCTCTTGGTATGTTTAACATATTTGCAATCTTCTTATAGCCATTGCCCTTCCTATGAAGAGTAATCTCCTCTTCTCTAGTCTTCCTGGACCATTCTCTTGACTTCACCATGTTTGTAACCACACCAGTAAATGTCTAGAAGGAGCTGAGTATCACAGTCATTTTAAAGCTGCCTAATTGGTGCTTATTATGCTTTATTGCTGCTCCTTGACATCCACAGGTGTTTTCAATACCTGATTGAAAACACTTGAATGAACCTCTGTTCTTCAGAGTGGTAGTCTTTAAGGGGTTGAATAATTGTGTCAATGAAGAATTCACAAAAAGAAACATTTACTACTGTATTACAAAACCAATTGATGTCATTTTAGTTGCATATGGTTCTTTAAAAAGTCCTTGTAGGATTTCATTCTGAATACAATTAGAAATGTACACTAAATTCCCTAAAACCCTTTACAGCATTGGGGGTTGAATAATTTTGAACACAACTGTATTACTATTTCATTCAGACGGTGAGTGCCTGGAAACGTGCTGCCCTGAACATGTATAATTCATATGATGCAGGTAGGCAATCAAGGCAGCTCACCTGGGATTCCTTTCATACATGCTACAGGACGGCATTTTTCAGCACTGCCTGTAACGGTAGCGGTAACGGCGCTACCCTGGAGTAGCGTTTCTTTGGATCCTTTAGGACAGATTCTTGAACACAGACAGCAGGAAAGGCTGTAGTACCTGGATTCCCACACCAGGGAGGTACTACAAGAACACATGAACTATCTGTGTACAGATACATAGACTTGACGTGATACATGAACAGACGTGAACAAGATTGCTGAATCTCAATGATACATGAGTTGTGCGGACTGCAGGGCAGTCACACAATACCTAGATACAGATATTGGAAACATAGACAGCAAAAAAGGCTGTAATACCTCGATTCCCACACCAGGGAGGTACTACAAGAAACCTAATTAACTCCTCAGCACCAAGTGGCTTCGTGGCCAGGAGGTCACTGCTGGGTGTAAACACATGAACTCTGTGTACAGATATATAGACATGACACAAAAACATGAACAAGAGTGCTGATGCAAGACTTATGAGACATACAGAGCGGGAACACTTGTGTTCATTAGCCTGCAGGGAAGGCCTACAATCTTAGATTGGATATACTGTATGTACTCAGCTATACAGAGGTGGAACACAAAGTTCAATAGCCTGCAGGCAGGCCTACTATCTGCGATAGGCTTCTGAATAGCAAACAAGGAAACATATACTAGACAGGATACATAAAACTAGGAACAAACATGACACTGATCTAGACACAAAACTGGATGCCTTGAGAGAAGGCCTTGAAACCAGACAGACAAACAGACATGAAAACATGAACCAGAAAACCAGACTAGAAACAGAATAGCGAAGTTCATGTTTCTGAGTATAAACAGAGGGGGAATACAAAGTTCAATAGCCTGCAGGCAGACCTACTATCAACGATGTCTGTCTTTGCTATACAGAAGCCTAACAGACATGAAAACACAAACCAGAAAAACCAGACTAGAAACTCAGATACATGAACATGAACATGAACTAGAAATCAAGATACTAGAACTAACAGCGACTTGAACAGAACTCCACTCCAAATACTCCCACGACAGTTCAAGGAGCAAGTCCTTTCAGCCTCTTTAAAGGCTGATGGCTCCTTGCACTTATGCTAAGTCCCACCCCCTCAGATTCCATTTTGCCAGCTCTCAGTACTGGCAACAGGCTAGCCAGCGATGCCACCGGGCACCCTGACCCCCCAGGAAGCGCTGCGGGGGCCAAGGATGTTACACTGCCTGTTCTGTCACTCACAAATTTCTAAGCATTTAGTTTATTAGAGTACTGTTTCTTTAATTGAGCGGCCATTACTGATGCCATGCAGTACAGTTACTTCCTGGTAGAGCCAGATTCAACCAGCATAGCTACCAGTGAGTCAAGCAGAAAGCAAGCTCCACAGTTCTGTTACTCAGGCCTTCTGTTTATAAGTCTGTAAGTAGAACCTTCATGTTTTTAGTTATGTATATATTTTTAGCAACTCAAAGCACTGTTAGATTAGTTTAGTAGTGTTTGATTGTCTTCACATTAAGTTAAACTTCTGTTAGCCAGTAATTTACATCTAGGTAGCATGCCTGTCACTTATTTGTGTAGATTTGCATTCCTAGACTAATATATTGCCATAATTCCGTATTTTCCACAGTTTTACAAAGTTTAAAGATCTGAAAAGTAAAGATACAAATAAAGTTCAGTAAAGACTTTTCTTCAATCCTGCTTCCAGATTTTTATTATGTTAGCTGTCTGCCAAGCTTTGTACCTCAGACACACTGTGAGGGCAGAACAGTAAAAAGACTTTATACACAGCAGACCTAATCAAAAGAAAAGTGGATTCTTTCTACACATCTATCTCTAACTTCCTCAAGCATCCTGCAAAGTAGTAATCTGTCTCACCATGCAGCACACAGAACAGCATGCTACTCCAGCCATTCCTCAGCTTTCAGATGCAGAGCAAAGCACACTCAGCACACCAAAGACCAGGTCACGGTGCACAAGCTCCACAGTCTCTAGTAAATCAGATCTGACATCAGCTAGTGCTAAAACTGCCAGATCCAAACACACTAGTTCAAGACACTCAATCTGCTCCAACCTGTCGATGGCGAGTGCTGCTGCCATCAAGGCACGTGCAAAAGCAGAAAAAGCATATGCAATGGCTGCCTATGCAATACGCGAAGCTGAAATGATAAGAGAACAGGGCTACATAGAGGAAGAACAGCATAAGAATGAAGCTGAAACTACTAGAAGAAAAGCAGAGTTAAAAGCATCTCTACATATTCTTCAACACGAGAAAGCAGCTTCAGCAGCAGCAGCAGAAGGTGAAGTTCTCATGAAAGCAGTAGCAGAAGCTGAAGTTCTCATGAATGCGGCAGAAGAAGAGTATCAAGAAACATTCCCTGTCATAGAAGAACAGGTGACACCTCTCAGTGCAATTCATCGTACCAGGGAGTATGTTCAGTTACACACAACCGTGTACACCGATCAACAAACTGACAATGCATTAAAACTATCAAAAGCCCCTCTAGCAGACGGCTACCTAGAATCACCTAAAGTCTGCAAAGCCAAAACAGAGTTCCAACACGACAAGCCAAATGTTTACGAACCCAAAGACCAGTTAGCCAGCTCTTCCAGACATCAAATCAATAACGACACGATTCCTACCCAGGCACACACCAATGTGGGCTATAGGAGAGTTATTTACAATGAGGAAAACACACCATATAACCAGATCAAGCCTGACCTAACAACCCCACCGTCCTATCAGCCACAGCCAAGCCCGGGGTCTGTTCCCAGAGTACGTTCACCTGAGGCAGCTGGAATTTCAGATGTAACGAAGTACCTGATACGCCGTGAAATGGTGAGTTCCGGTCTCCTGAAGTTTGACGACCGTCCTGAAAATTATTGGGCCTGGAAGTCATCTTTCCTTAGCAGCACCCAAGACTTAAACATGACAGACAGAGAAAAACTAGATCTACTCTCTAAATGGCTCGGACCAGAATCTTCCGAACAAGCCAAAAGAATTAGGTCCGTACACGCTCACAACGCAACAACAGGACTCGCTATGGTGTGGCAGAGATTGGAGGAAGGTTATGGATCACCAGAAGTAATTGAAGATGCACTCCTGAAGAAAATTGAAAATTTCCCAAAAGTAACAAACAAAGACAATCAGAAGTTAAGAGAGCTTGGAGACATACTCCTGGAGATGGAATCAGCAAAAAATGGTGGACACCTACCAGGTCTCTCATATCTAGACACTGCACGTGGGGTCAACCCTATAATAGTGAAGCTTCCTTACAACTTGCAAGAAAGATGGGTTACAGCAGCGTCAAAATACAAAGAATGCTATCAAGTGGCATTTCCACCTTTCTCCTTCTTCACTAAGTTCATAACGAACCAAGCGAAAACCCGCAATGACCCAAGCTTTGCCTTTTTGAACCTGGGAAACCCAAACTATAGCAGAACAGAATCACTGCAGCCGAACAGGGAATCAAGGACAACGGTGTCTGTACGGAAGACAGAAGTACCACCTGAGTCTGAATACGTCAACAATAGAATCGCAGAAAAGAAAATTGAAGATCCAGACGATCAGTGTCCGATACACAACAAACCTCATCCTCTGAAAAAATGTCGCGGTTTCAGGATCAAGACAATCGAAGAACGTAAGTCCTATCTTAAAGACCATTACATCTGCTTCAGATGCTGTGCTTCAACTCAACATCTCGCAAAAGATTGTAGGACAGCAATACAATGCAGAGAATGCCACAGTGACAAGCATCTTTCTGCAATGCATCCAGGCCCAGCACCATGGGCAGAGGAGAACGTAACCACCCAAGAAGATCATGGTGGGGAGCAAAAAGAGGACGTAGCACCAGCAATAACGTCAACGTGTACAGAGATCTGCACAAAGACATTTAGTCCTAGATCATGCTCAAAGATATGTTTAGTAAAAGTATATCCTGAAGGTCAGAGAGAGAAAACTGTGAGAATGTATGCAGTATTAGATGAGCAGAGCAACAGGTCTTTGGCCAGAACAGAGTTTTTCAACATCTTCAACGATAGTGGAATCCGGTTTCATATACCTTGAAGACTTGCTCAGGTATTATAGAGACATCAGGGAGAAGAGCAACCAACTATATCATCGAGTCAATAGATGGAAAAACACAGTTGTCCCTCCCAACTCTCATAGAATGCGATACGATACCAGATGATAGATCAGAGATCCACGCCCGAAATTGCACGTCGACATCCTCATCTGAGACAAATAGCAGAAAAGATACCAATACTTGACCCAGACTCTGCAATCCTCCTCCTACTTGGAAGAGACATACTGAGAGTACACAAGGTTAGGGAACAGTACAATGGGCTACACAACGCACCATTTGCGCAACGTCTCGACCTTGGATGGGTTATCATTGGTGACGCGTGTCTGGACGGAGTTCACAAGCCAACAAAAGTGAATGTCTACAAAACGAACCTGTTGCAAAATGGACGCACGTCATGTTTGAGCCCTTGTACAAACAACATGCAAATCAAAGAGAGACTAGTCCTCTCGAAGCAACACCAGAAGCATCAGGTCTACATGGCGACTACAGCTTCAACAGAAGATACAGATAGATTAGGGTGCAAGGTGTTCGAAAGAACACAAAGTGATGAGAAACAAGCATTATCTGTGGAAGATAACCTCTTCCTTGAGATCATGAGCAAAGAAGTCTTCATAGATGAATCAAACAACTGGGTAGCTCCTTTACCTTTCCGTTTACCACGATGTCACCTCCCGAATAACAGAAGACAAGCAATGAAGCGTCTCCTTTCCATGCAATGCACTCTGAACAGAGTGACCCGCATTAGGAAGTCCACCCATCCAGAACAGTGGCATTACATCAGTACAGATAAAAATCCAGCTGACCACGGGACTAGACCTATAACAGCATCTGCCCTACAACACACTAACTGGTTCTCAGGTCCACCCTTTCTAAACAGGAGAGAGAAAGGAGAGAGTGCTCAGTCAGAGACCTTTGAACTTATAGAACCAGATGATGACAAGGAAATACGACCACAAGTCACAGCGTTAATTACTAAATCTACCGGAGGTAGTCTAGGCACGTACAGGTTTGAAAGATTCTCAAGTTGGAAGTCACTTACTCGAGCAGTAGCAAAACTTATTACTTTAGCCAAATCTTTCTGCAGAGCTACAAACACTGACAAGTGTGATGACAATCATCTCGTACAAGCTAAAATCAACATTATCAGATGTGTACAACAAGAAGTTTTCAAAGAAGACATCAAGTGTCTTACTAAAAGAGAAGAGCTCCCCAAACATAGTTCACTTAGAAAACTGAACCCTATCTTGGATGAAAACGGAGTCATGAAAATTGGAGGTCGTATGTCAGCAAGTGACATAACTATTGAGGAGAAACATCCCTACATCATACCCAAGAACCATCACCTTTCGTTGCTATTGATAAGACATTATCATGAACAAATTGGTCATCAAGGACGCCACTTCACTGAAGGAGCAGTCCGGTCATCTGGATTCTGGATTATAGGAGGTAAACGACTAATCTCCAATGTAATTCATAAATGTGTAATTTGTAGAAAAATTAGAGGAAAACTTGAAGAACAAAAGATGTCAGACTTACCCATAGATAGACTTACTTCGGAACCACCATTCACGCATGTTGGATTAGATGTCTTTGGTCCTTGGAACGTCTCCTTTCGTCGGACCAGAGGACACAGCACAGGGAGTAAGCGTTGGGCCGTTCTGTTTTCTTGTATGAGCACTAGAGCAGCACACATAGAAGTGATTGAGTCCTTGTCTACGTCAAGCTTCATCAATGCCCTGAGAAGATTTATTTCTATCCGAGGACCCGTAAAGCAACTTCGCTCTGACTGTGGTACGAACTTTGTAGGAGCTTGCAAGGAACTGAAGATTAACACGGAAGGCTCTGAGATGGATACTTACCTTCAAGAACAAGGATGTATTTGGACCTTTAATCCTCCGCATGCATCACATATGGGAGGAGCTTGGGAAAGGATGATCGGAGTCGCTCGGCGTATTCTAGATTCCTTGCTTCTAAAAGCTACCTCTACACGTCTTACACATGAAGTCCTGACCACACTCATGGCTGAAGTCATGGCCATCATGAACGCTCGACCTTTAGTTCCAGTATCCACAGATCCTGAAATGCCAGAAGTATTGACACCCGCGATGCTTCTGACTCTGAAAGTCAAAACAACAACGGCACCTCCTGGAGATTTTGAACTCAAAGATCTTCATACCAAGCAGTGGAAGCAAGTGCAGAGTCTTGCAGACACATTCTGGAGACGATGGAGACAGGAATATTTAGTGACGCTCCAGCCACGCAGGAAATGGCAAGCTGACAAGCCTAACTTACAAGTCGGAGACGTTGTCTTACTGAAAGACACTCAAGTTCATAGAAATGAATGGCCTGTTGGACTTATTATCAAAGTTGTACCTAGTGTTGACAACAAAGTTAGAAAGGTAGAAATTAAAGTCATGAAGGAAGGTACTCCAAAAGTTTATTTTAGGCCTGTTTCTGAAGTTGTCTTACTTCTCAAAAAGGATACATAGTTGCATAATGTTATCATCCAAAGTGGGGAGTGTTCTGTCACTCACAAATTTCTAAGCATTTAGTTTATTAGAGTACTGTTTCTTTAATTGAGCGGCCATTACTGATGCCATGCAGTACAGTTACTTCCTGGTAGAGCCAGATTCAACCAGCATAGCTACCAGTGAGTCAAGCAGAAAGCAAGCTCCACAGTTCTGTTACTCAGGCCTTCTGTTTATAAGTCTGTAAGTAGAACCTTCATGTTTTTAGTTATGTATATATTTTTAGCAACTCAAAGCACTGTTAGATTAGTTTAGTAGTGTTTGATTGTCTTCACATTAAGTTAAACTTCTGTTAGCCAGTAATTTACATCTAGGTAGCATGCCTGTCACTTATTTGTGTAGATTTGCATTCCTAGACTAATATATTGCCATAATTCCGTATTTTCCACAGTTTTACAAAGTTTAAAGATCTGAAAAGTAAAGATACAAATAAAGTTCAGTAAAGACTTTTCTTCAATCCTGCTTCCAGATTTTTATTATGTTAGCTGTCTGCCAAGCTTTGTACCTCAGACACACTGTGAGGGCAGAACACTGCCCATCAACATGAGTAAATGATATGCGTCCAGGAAATCATGGCCGATCTGGCAACCCTAGTTGCAGCAGCAGACCACACTGGGTGCCACTCCTGTCAGCGAAGAACAGGAAACGGAAGCTACAATTCGCACAGGCTCCCCAAAATTTGTTATTAGAAGATTGAAAAAACGTTGCCTGGTCTGATGAGTCTTGATTTCAGCTGCGACATTCAGATGGTAGGGTCAGAATTATGCGTAAACAGCATGGATCCATCCTGCCTTGTATCAACGGTTCAGGCTGGTGGTGTGGTGTAATGGTGTGGGGGATATTTTCTTGGCCCCTTACTACCAATTGGGCATTGTTTAAATGCCACAGCCTACCGAAGTATTGTTGCTGACCATGTTCATCCCTTTTTAACCACAGTGTATCCATCCTCTGATTGCTACTTCCAGCAGGATAATGCACCATGTCACAAAGCACAATTCATCTCAAACTGGTTTCTTGAACATGGCAACAGCCTCCACAGTCATCAGATCTCAATCCAATAGAACACCTTTGGGATGGGAGAATCACATCATAGATGTGCAGCCGACATCTGCAGCAACTGCGTGATGCTATCATGTCCATATAGACCAAAATCTCTGAGGAATGTTTCCAACACCTTGAATCTATGCCACAAAGAATCAAGGCAGTTCTGAAAGCAAAATGGGGTCCAACACGGTACAAGCAAGGTGTACCTAATAAAGTGGCCGGGGAGTGTATATAAAACAATTTGTGTACCAGTTACCCAGGACCGATGAAAGTATTTTGAAACAGTTGGAAATCCATTCTGACAACACCCCCATATACAGCTGATGTGTGGCAACTGATTTGTGGGATGAGGTACTATATTTTGTGATGATACCTGTATGCATGTTTTTCATAGGAATGTATGGCTGAGACAGAAATGAAGCCTGACAGGATTGGAAATGAGATTGTAGGATGTGCAGCCAACCAAAGTACACACCACATTGACAATACACACAACACATATTGCAGGGCTCAAAATTTCAAGTCCCAAGCTACTAGCCAGGCCTTAAGAGTTACTCGCCATTAGTTGCCCCACCTAACCCCTTATCCTGCCCTGCCTCTGCATTCCCACTCGCCCTCATGTAATTTCCACTCGCCAAATGCGAGCAGGCGACTGGAAGTTTTGAGGCCTGACATATTGCATACACTGCATGAACAGTACACACAACTACATATACAACATTCGCTGAATACAGAACCTACTGCATACACCCACAGATTCACACACTTACCCCGATGACATTTGACAGTTTTACCAACCTGCCCCCTCCCTTTGCCTTTATTTCCTTTCCCATGGCCTTTGTCTTTTACCAACTTGTGGTAGTCTTTATCAGCTTAACCACCATCACCTCTTGACCTTTGCCTCCTTTAACTCCCCTGCTGTTTTCTTCCTTTACCAGCCACCGCTGCCTCTTAACCCCCACCCATCCACCCACCTCCATTGACCATTCTCTCCTTTGCCATCCCCTCAACGGCATTTGTCTATGCTACCACATCCCCACCGTCTTATTCTCCTCTACCACTATGTCCTTTGCCTCTTTTTCCTTTACATTCCCACTCTGCTTAATTATTCCCTTCTGCTCCTTGAGGCTGGTGTCAGACGAGCGCATTTTATATGGACTGTGCGCCTGTGTAGTAAGGACGCACTTTCTGACGGAAGACGTAGTAGTGGCCACACAGTTCATTTTTTTTAACTGACGTTATTTTTGACGGATGTAGGAGGGAAAATAAATTTAATATGAAAACCATTTTGTCCGTCAAAAATGCTGGACGCACAAATGCAGTCTGTCTGACCTCGTTCATCACTCACACACAAAGCTATGCGGACGTTGCGGACGCAGTGCACTCCGCACGTCTGCTCTAGCGGTTTTACATTCTTGCCTAATTTGCATCCGTTTGCCACATGCGTTGTGCGGTCCGCAGTTCGGTGCGGACGCACTTCGTGTGGGGGGCTCCATTGGCGATTATTCTATGCTGCGACGGACGTTATTATGTACGCAAAAACTGACGTTCACACTGCGCTCGTCTGACACCAGCCTTAGGTTGGGGCCCCACGAGTGCTGAGGGACCATCCGTGAGAATGGACTCCTTTCCATGTATACACCATTATGGCCACCTCTCTGTGTGCACATTTGAGAGGACAGCTCTACAAAGTGCAAGCTTCCGCTTTATAGACCAGATGGGGAGGAAAACTGCAAGCCGGTTATAACATGCAATAAAAGTATATGTTACATTGTGTGTTCCTCACAACTGATCCATAAAAACTGTACGATTGTCAGGAATCACACTCAGTCTAAGCTCGTGCCCGCACCTAAAACCCCTGGCAGCCCCTTTCTTCCCTGTACCGGTTTGCTATTCTCCTGCTTATGCTGTATTCAGATTACAGGATCCTCTATCTGGCTGTTCAGCTCCGGCGTTGTGCCTTCAGGTGTACTCTCTTCCACCTAATGAAGCCTGTTTAAAAGAGGGACCCACCCTTCCATCAGGGCTTCAACGTTAATGTTTTGGGAAGTGCAAACAACCAGTCCTGTTCCTGAAGCTCCCTGCTACTGAATCCCTCCAGTGATCCAGTCAAGCGGAACCCTGCTATCAAAGGTACCCCCGCTCTCAAGCATCCTCGCTGTCCAGGGTACCCCCGCTCTCAAGTGGACCCCTGCTTTCCAGCAAACCCTGGAACCAGCATACAGTCTGTTGCCTGCCTGATATTGACTATTTGTTTTGTATATTCTTTAATAAACCTTCTGTGCCCTGTAACCTACGTGACTCCTACAATCACTGCATTATGGGCTCACTTCACCAACTGCTGCACTCCCAGCCTGACAGAACGTTGAAGCCTTTACACAGTGAGTCCGCAGTGATCCAAATTGTTCTGGAGTACCTCAGAAAGGCAATTCAAGGCTTCCTGCAACATTTGGATTCGTTATTTGCAAGCATGCTGCAGGGTTTAAATGGCACCTCTACTAAGGTGTGCGCTCCAAAGAAAGTGGGTAGAGGACCCCTAACGTCTGAAGAAATTGCTAGGAGACGATCCCAGAAACTCTGCTTCTGCTGTGGGGGATTGTCCCATTCCATGTCAGACTGTTTGGTGCACCCACCCAAGCTGTCCAGCACTTTTCCTGGAGTTGCAAAAGAAATCCAAGTCTGCACCTGTTAACCCAAAAAATACTTTTTCTGTCAAGGCCAGAGAACCCTTGTCTACCAAGTCTGTGTCCCCAATGCCTAGTGAAGCACTGCCCACCACATTCAAGAAAGCAGTGCATGTCAAATCAGCACCCACCAGGCCAAAAAGGGAAACTCTTCCTACCAAGCCCTTGTCCAGAAAACCATTGCCTGCTAAAACAAAGACTGTGTTTAAAAAGTCCTATGGAGGCCTGGTCTAATAAGCGCCAAAAAGGTGCCATCCAAATAGGATGGTGTCGCTGGAAACAACAGATCCTGAGGTCACAGACCATGAAGACCCCATTCCTGCTGAAACAATGGAGTTCGAGTCCACCCTACCTCCAGAATATGACCCTGAAATCCCCATGGAGATTGCTGCTGCCTCCTCTTTTCAGAAGACCCCCCACCACTCGTAGCCAACACATCATGGCTGGTGTTTCAAAAATTCCTGAACCAAGTCCTCTATCCCCACACTGTGTATATGCCTCAAATGGGACGGTTGTTCGTAGGGAGGACCTGGGAGGATTCGAGGAGGCCCTACAGATTCTGGAAGCTGCACGCCACCATAAAAAAAATCAGTCGAATCACTCCCAGCCAGCATGACTCCCCACACCATTCTAACCATGAGTCTGGGTCCTCTGAGTATTGGAGTTCCTTGGACTCAGACGACGAATGGCCCAGAGAGACTGCACGCCGCAACCAAGGGCCACCAGGTCAACATTCCAGGTACATTGGCGTCGCTGCACCCCAGCTGCCTCTGTACCAAGGAGGGCTTTTGGATTAGAAAAAATTGAGACTCACAGCCGGAAGGCTGGACCTGTTGCTGGACAATCCCGATGGAGAACCACATAAATTGGCGCTGCACCCCAGCTCCAGTCTACATATTGATGGAGAGACCTGAACCCCAATATCTGGAAGCCAACACCTGTCTTCTAGACCTCAAGGATGAACAGGAGAAAGAATCCAAAATACCAGGTACAGCAGCCCATAACAACATGCAAACTGTACCCACTACTTACCTCTGTCACAGTTTTCCAGGACCCGGTGTCAACGCTGCTGTCACCCTGGACCCCGCTCCCTCAGCTACTCAGGAGGTCGAGCCTGCGGACCTAGAGATGCCCACCATGGAAGATCCCACTACCGAGGCGTCACATGCCTAGACTGCTGCTACTGAAGCAACATTTGTGGAGACTGATACTGCTGCACCTGCCATGCCAACTCCTGGTGACGCTGATCCATCTAGTGAAGTCCTGGTACTTGTCTCTGACATCACCACTATGGCAGCCCAGGTGAATACCCTCACCCATACCATACGGGACATTCAGCTGAACCACGAGTCCCTACAGTCTAAGGTATAGGTTGCATTAGCCCTAGTACAAACTCCTGCTCCCGATCCTGTTGCCACCAGCACCCCCACACATCCAGACAACCCCGAACCCACTGTGCTCGATGGCACCTCAGATATGGACCCCATGACACCCTACAGTGTGCAAGGTAGGGAGATACCGATACTAGTATCGGTGCCAATACTGCCGTTTGAACGAGTACTTGGTACTCGTGCAAATGGCCCAATACATCCCCCCAATACCGGAAGCCAGCGCTGGGCCACCTTGCCGGTATCCGTGGGGCTAGGGAAGCTGGCCGCGCGCATGAAATGCACTCGGCCAGTGTTCCCCTCTGGCAGGCCACATACTCACCTAGCAGTGGGTCCGGTTGCAGGGCTGTGACGCGGCCGCTGGGCAGTGGAGGCTGTGACGCTACCGCCAGCCGAGATCTCGTGGGAGCCTCCCGCCAGATATCGGCTGGAGGCAGAGTCGAGGCCTCCATAGCCCGGCAGCCACGTTACAGCCCTGCGACCAGATCCACCAGCCTCCTTCAGTTTCCTCAAATCCAGGTGAGCTGGGGGCAATATCCATGTGAGCTCAGACCTACGCCTTTGGACAAGATCCTGGTGTGGGGAGGTCACTACAAGAAGCAGGACATTCCCGAGATCCTATCGTGCGATGTGGTGAACGCAGCCAAGAGCAAAGTGCAGGTGAAGTTTGCTGGTCTAATGATGCTCATGACGATTTTCGGCTGCGTTGTCATGGTGATCTCTGGGAAGCAGGCAGCCGGCCGTCACGAGTCCGTGGCCAGCTACAACCTGGAGAAGAAAGCCCGTCTGTGAGAGGAGGCTCTGAAAGGGGAGACTTCCAAACCCGAATGATGCACCAGTGCACACAATATGTGATACCCCCCCCCCCGGTAGATCCTTGCTTCGTTTTGTAATGGGAATCCAAGCAGCGCTTTATTGCTCGGGCGTGACGCTGGACCTATGAAGTGCCCGTTACACATGCAGACGCTTCACTCGATCCCTTGTAAAGGGATCCCTTCTAAAGGGATTTAGTATTAGATTTCTCACCATTTCATGATACAGGTCACCAAATAAATTATGGACAAAAAGAAATAAAGTGTTAGAAGAAAAAAGAAAAACAAAATATCCACGTGAGCTTGGGCAACATCCGTGTGAGCTGGGGGGCAACATCTGTGTGAGCTGGGGGGCAATATCCGTGAGTGCTGGGGGCAATATCCGTGAGCGTTGGGGGCAAGCTCCATGTGAGCTGGGGGCAAGCTACATATCCATGTGAGCTGGGGGCATTCTGTGTAATATATATATATATATATATATATATTATATATCTCTCTCGGGGGGATATATACATGTGAGCTGGGGCATTTTTATATGAGGTCTGTTCTTATTGAAAAGTGGCCACATGACTGTAGTGATTGTGGATGAATTGTGTCATAAATCATCATTTAATTTAATTGAGGGTTAAAGAGGGAACACTAGAGGCAGTGTGAGGCTTGTTGCCCTGTGTGGCTAGCTGACATCATTAAGCCAGCCTACTCTAGAGTGGTTACCTCATATGGTGACTCCCACTGGGATAAAGGTGTATACATTGTTGGTGGGGGGAGACAAGACTCTAGTCAAACCCTGTTTGGATTCAACCTGGAGTTTCAGGAAGAGATCAGCCCTCTTTGTGATATGGTTTCGACCAGAGAGCACATGGCTTGCCATGTGCTGTATTTTCCTGGATTTGGTAAATTAATGTTGATCTCTATCACTGTACCTATGCTGAGTATGTGTTATTGCAGTGTCCAGGGTTTAGTTTAATAATGTTTTTCTGTTTATCCTATTTATTTTTTAAGTAAATCCTTTATACCCATTTCTGTGTTTGTGTCGTCACTCGCTACTCAATTTCTCACGCTATCGGCTGGTATTACCTTTATTTTAACCCCTTAAGGACCGCGGACGTACCATGTACGTCACGGCTACGGGTCTCTTTTAGACCCACTGACGTACATGGTACGTCCTGCAGTCTTTTGAGCGCTGGAAGCGATCGGATCGCTTCCAGCAGCTCAAACGCCATTGCAGGCTGCCTGGGAGTCCGTGCAATGGTGGTCAGAAGTGCCGGGGCCCCTTGTGATCGCTCCCCGGGAGCGATCAACATCCGGTTTCACCGGAAAGGTGCCCCGCACTTCTACAGAGCCCTGGAAGCGATCGGATCGCTTACAGCTGCTCTGAGTATATTGCAGGGATGCCTCGAAACCGAGGCATCCTTGCAATATGGTTACCTGCCGCCGATCCGTCTGTAATCGCTCCCCCCGAGCGATCACTTCCGGTAGCGGCAGGAAGTACTGAGTGCCACGAGGTATCGTGGCACTCAGTACAAATAAGATCACATAAGTGATCAGGTGCTCTGCTGGGTGCCTCGAGGGATCAAGGCACCCAGCAGACTAAAAAAAAGTGTAAAATAAATAAATAAGAATGAATAGAATAGAATAAAATGACAGCCAAGATGTCGCTGCCCTTCTAAGGGCAGGGTCATCTTGGGGCTGTGTGGGATGTTCCTAGCCTGCCTCATCCGAGAGGCAGGCTAGCAACATCCAATCAGAAGTTAGAAATTTTTTTAAATTTTTTTTTCTGTCAGGTCAATATTTTGTAAATATTGGCTCTGACCTCTGATTCTCCCTCCCTCTCCTCACTTGTGTTTTGGTGAGCGAGAGAGAGATCAGATTTGATAGGTTAGAGATTTTAGGTAGATTTAGTGAGATTAGAAAAATTGAGGCAGATTTAGAGAGATTTTAGGGAGATTTAGAACAATTGAGGCAGGTTTAGAGAGATTTAGGGGTTTATTTTTATTTTCTTGTGAAACCCAACGGTTCTTCTAAAAACCCATAATCCGCATATATATATTATAAAATTTTATAATCCATTATATATAATGTCTGAGCGGGTGTACAGCGCCGAGGAGGCATATGCCATCCTGGCGTCAGAATCTGAGGCATCTGACTCAGACCCAGATTTTGACCCAGCTAGATACATCAGCCAGTAGATGATGTATCTCCTAGTGATGTTTCTGATGCAGATCCTGGGCCACCACCTGCCAGCAGGAGATGCACAGCTCCAGCTGAGGAGTGGGTAGTGCCTCATCGCCAGAGGCCAGATATCCCTCCTTTCACGGCAAATCCTGGCATCAATATTGATGTTGCAGGATTTACCGCCACAGTTTTTGCAGGTGTTTCTGGGGGGATGATTTGTTGGGCCGCATTGTTGCCCAATCAAATCTGTATGCCCATCAGCATTGTGCTGCGAAGCCAGACTCCTACTTGGCAAGGCAGCAATGGACCCCGCTAGATGTGCCAGAATTTCTGAAATTCTGGGCACTTACTATGCTGATGGGCATCATAAAGAAGCCCTCAATTCGCTCCTACTGGAGCAGTAGCCCCATCTGCTCTACCCCATTTACCCCCCCCCCAATCAATGTCACGTAGAAGGTATGAAAACATTTTGCGTTTCATGCACTTCAGTGACAACAGCCTGTGCCTCCCTAGAGAGCATCCCCAGTTTGACAGGCTGTATAAAATCCGCCCTCTCATTACCCACTTCGCCGCCAGGTTTGCAGAGGCTTATACACCTGGAAGGAATATCTGCGTGGATGAATCCCTAATGAAATACAAGGGAAGGCTGGGATTCAAGCAGTATATTCCTTCCAAAAGCTCCAGGTATGGAGTGAAGGTGTTTAAGCTCTGTGACAGCGAGAGTGGGTATACTCAGGCCTTCCGGGTGTACAAGGGAAAGGATAGTAGCCTTGACCCTCCAGGTTGCCCAGAACACATGGGAACCAGTGGCAAGATTGTGTGGGACCTACTTTTTCCCCTGATGAACAAAGGGTACCACTTGTATGTTGATAATTTTTATACAAGTGTCCCTTTGTTCAAGCTGCTGTATTGTTTTGATACAGCAGCATGCGGTACTGTTCGCAAGAACCGCGTAGGTTTCCCAGCACAGCTTGTCCGCACCCGGTTAAAAAGGGGGGAGACCTCAGCTCTGCGCCAAGAGGAGCTGTTGGCGGTCAAGTACAGAGACAAGAAGGATGTATACCTTCTATCCACCATCCACACTGAGAGGTCTGTGGAGGTCTCTGTACGTGGCAGAGCTGAACGCATCAGGAAGCCAGTGTGCATCAAAGCCTATAACCGGCATATGGGTGGGGTTGACCTGGCAGATCAGCTGCTCCAGCCCTACCATATTATGCAGAAGTCAAGGGCCTGGTACAAAAAGGTTGCAATTTACCTGATGCAAATTGCAACCCACAATGCCTTTTTGCTCTGCAAAAAGGCAAACCCCGGAGTGACACTGTCCTTTTTACAGTTTCAGCTCCAGGTCATTTTGGGGCTTTTGTCCCAGGATGCACCTGCTCCCCGGGCAGTGATGGGGGACAGAGTTGGGGCTACACATTTTATTTTTAAAATCCCCCTTACTGAGGGCAAACGGAGACCCCAAAAAAGATGCAGGGTGTGTTTCAAGAGGGGGCAGAGGAGAGACACAACCTTTTACTGCCCAGAATGCCCTGGACAACCCGGTCTGTGTCTTGGACTTTCAAGGTACCACCCGAAGGTGATCACTGTGCGTGATCTGTGTTTTTTTTTTTTTCCTTTCTATTTTTCTTACAATCTAGCTAGTTAGTTCATTTTTTTTTTTTTTTTGTTTTTTTTACTGCACCAGACTTACATTTTATTCCTACATTTTTTTATGTTCTACAATTGGTGCTGTATTTTGCCAAAATCTTGGCACACCTATGCATGGGGGGGGGCATGGGTGTACTCAGGAGACCTTGCAGAAAACAACCTGGAGAGTTTTATGCAGTAACCGACAACAGTGTCTCCTAAATCACAGTCCAAATCTAATGTGGGCGTAAAAATAAAAAATTACCGCCACACACCTCAAATGTTTTGGGCTAAAACCGTTGCATCCATGGCATCAAAGCACTCCATATGCATATGCAATACCTTGGTGTCAACATTTCAAATATAAACACTTTTCTGGCAATAAATCAAACTTCATAACATTCAAGATAGGCAGATGCACAATAGGGAATTCAATTTGTGGCTTCGGGAATGGTGTCGGGAGCAAGGATTTGGCTTTGTGTCCCATGATAGCTCTAATTGGAGCAGAAAGGAACTGTATAAAAAAGATGGTTTGCATCTTACTCATAGGGGAACATATGTTCTCAGTGAGAAGTTCAAAGGTTTCGCAAAGGAATATTTAAACTAGGAGGGGGGGACAAAAGGGTAAAAAACAATCTGCCCGATTGTCCCCCGAAATTAAATCGGAGGGTGCAAGCAACATGCGAGGTAAAAAATGACAAGCTCAGAGTCGTGTCTATAAATGCTCGCAGTTTAGTCAATAAAATCCATGAACTGGAGGCAATGATGGCAGCTGAAAAAGTAGATTTAGTGGCGGTTACTGAGACATGGTTCAGTGAGAAAAATAACTGGGACATAACAATACCGGGGTAGTCTTTATATAGAAAAGACAGAGAAGGTAGGAAAGGAGGAGGAGTGGCCCTGTATGTGAAAAACGACATAAAAACGAACCAACTAAAAGTGAGCGAGGTGAACATAGTCAGTTTGGGTTACGCTAACATTTGGCAATCAGACAGTAGCTCGTGTAGGTGTGATCTATAGACCCCCTGGACAAGTAGAAGAGCTACATAATCTGCTGGTTGAGGAAATAGCCAAAATGGCAATGAAGGGGGAAGTTATTATCATGGGGGACTTTAATCTTCCTGATGTGAACTGGAAAACCAAAATAGCTGGGTGCACCAGGAGTACAAATATTCTAAACTCCTTACTTGGATTATCTCTAACACAAGTAGTTGAGGAGCCGACCCGTAAAGAGGCCATATTGGATTTAATACTCACAAATGGAGGTTTGGTATCAGACGTTGTTGTAGGTGAAAATTTGGGATCTAGTGATCACCAGTCAGTGTGGTTTAATATAAGAACAGGGATGGAGCCGCGCCACACAAAAACAAAAGTTATAGACTTTAAAAAAACAGATTTTTCTAAAATGAGATTTTGTGTGAAGGAGTCATTATCAGACTGGAGGAGTTTAAAGGGAGTCCAGGAGAAATGGGATTATTTAAAGGAAGCATTATTGAAGGCCACAGGAAATTGCATTCGGCTTGTTAGCAAAAACAAATGGAAGAAACCACTGTGGTACTCTGCAGAAGTGGCCAAAATAGTGAAGAACAAAAAGATAGCATTCAATAATTATAAAAAAAACTCAGAGTGAAGAAGATAGGCAAACCTATAAAATTAGGCAGAAAGAGGCAAAGCAATTTATAAGAGCTTCCAAAGCACACGCAGAAGAGAAAATAGCTCAGTCAGTAAAAAAGGGGACAAAACATTTTTTAGATACATAAACGAGAAAAGAAAAGTAAAACAAGGATTAGTTAGATTAAAAACGAAGGACGGTATGTAGAAGAGGATAAAAGTCTCGCTGACTGCCTCAATGAATATTTTTGTTCAGTCTTTGCAGAAGGAAAGGGACCTCAGTTAGGAGGAAACACTAACGAGACATTTACATATCAGTTTACAGAGGAGGAGGTTCTACAGCAGCTGTCTAAAGTAAAGACAAATAAGTCAATGGGGCCTGATGGGATCCACCCTAAATTATTAAAAGAGCTCAGTGATGTAATAGCAAAACCGTTAGCAAGGATTGGTTAAATAAATCTGTTAACGGGAGTCGTCCCAGAAGACTGGAAATTAGCAAATGTTGTGCCCATTTACAAGAAGGGTAGTAGGGAGGAATCGGAACTATAGGCCAGTTAGTTTTACGTCAGTAGTGGGGAAATTAATGGAAACCATGTTAAAGGAAGGGATTGTTGAACATCTAAAAACACATAGATTACAGGATCAGAAACAACATGGGTTTACCTCAGGGAGATCATGCCAAACTAATCTTATTGATTTTTTTTTGATTGGGTAACAAAAATAATAGACACAGGTGGTGCAGTAGACATTGCTTCTTTAGATTTCAGTAAGGCTTTTGATACTGTTCCGCATAGAAGGCTTATCAATAAATTACAATCTTTGAGCTTGGATTCCAATATTGTTGAATGGATTAGGCAGTGGCTGAGTGACAGGCAACAGAGGGTTGTGGTAAATGGAGTTTATTCGGGGCAAGGTCTTGTTACCAGTGGGGTACCTCAGGGGTCAGTACTTGGACCCATTCTCTTTAATATTTTTATTAGTGATATTGCAGAAGGTATTAATGGAAAAGTATGTCTTTTTGCTGATGACACAAAGATTTGCAACAGGGTTGACGTTCCTGGAGGGATCAGCCAAATGACAAATGATTTAGGTAAACTAAAAAAATGGTCGGAGTTGTGGCAATTGAGTTTTAATGTGGATCAGTGCAAGATAATGCACCTGGGACGTAAAAACCCAAGGGCTGAATATAGAATATTTGATACAGTCCTAACCTCAACTTCTGAGGAAAGGGATTTAGGGGTTATTATTTCAGAGGATCTAAGGGTAAGTAGTCAATGTAATAGAGCAGCAGGAAATGCTAGCAGAATGCTTGGTTGTGTAGGGAGAGGTATTAGCAGTAGGAAAAGGGAAGTGCTCATGCCACTGTACAGAGCACTGGTGAGACCTCACT
This sequence comes from Leptobrachium leishanense, assembly GCA_009667805.1. Taxonomy (NCBI): domain Eukaryota; kingdom Metazoa; phylum Chordata; class Amphibia; order Anura; family Megophryidae; genus Leptobrachium; species Leptobrachium leishanense. Next base: position 295,081,295 of record CM019063.1, on the reverse strand, counting down.
TGGAGTACTGTATGCAGTACTGGAGACCGTATCTCCAGAAGGATATAGACATCTTAGAGAGAGTTCAGAGAAGGGCTACTAAAATGGTGTACGGCTTGAAGGAGAAAAGTTACCAGGAAAGGCTTAATGATCTTAACATGTACAGCTTGGAAAAAAGACGAGACAGAGGAGATATGATAGAAACATTTAAATACGTAAACGGAATCCACAAGGTAGAGGAAGGGAGTATATTTAAAAGGAAACAAAATAGCAAAACAAGAGGACATAGTCTTAGATTAGAGGGGCAAAGGTTTAAAAGTAACATCAGGAAGCATTATTTTACTGAGCGGGTGGTGGATACATGGAACAGTCTTCCAGTAGAAGTGGTAGAGGCCAAAACAGTAATTGAATTTAAGCAAGCATGGGATAGGCATAAGGCTATCCTAAACAAAAGATAAATCCAGGTAAAGTATCCATGTAATTGGGCAGACTAGATGGGCTGAAAGGTTCTTATCTGCCGACATTTTTCTATGTTTCTATGTTAAACTGGGGTATGAGGTAGACCCAAAACCCAAAAAGATAGGCCTAGCTGAAGAAGTAATCTCAATTTCAACTCCAATGACAAAGTCCTAAAAATTGTATTTGAACCTTCCCCTAAATTCTGGCAAACCTATGCATGGGGGTTATGGGTGTACTCAGGAGACCTTGCAGAAAACAAGCTGCAGAGTTTTCATGCAGTAACCGACAACAGTGTCTCCTAAATCACCGTCCAAAACTAATGTAAACATGAAAAATGACCACCAAACAGTAGGATGTTAGCTTACCAAATATATGCACGTTCATGGCAATAAAAAAAATTGGTATGTAAAAAGACCACTAAAAAGAAGATATGACAAGCACATGTCAGACGATTGGCGTAGCACCCCAAAAACAACCCAACAAATCTATGTATGGGTGGTATCACTTTACTCAGATGTTGCTGAACATATTTTGGGGTGTTTTTTTGTAGTAACCCATAACTGGATTTGACAATTCATGCCTAAAGTACAATGTGTGTGAAAAAAATAACACAAAGTGACTACCTGAAAGTTTGACATAGAGCTAGTGCATGGAAAGTGTTAAAATACAACTCTTTGAAGTACCCTAGGGTGTGCCCTTTCTAAAAATATATGGTTTGATGGGGGTAAATTACTTTGGCCGGCTTCAAAAATGTCCCAAATAGGACATGGGTGCATGATGACGAAATGTGAAAATTCCAAGTTGGAAAACTGAAATGCGCACCCCCCAAATAAGGCCTATTAGCCCCCAAATGACCCGACATACCTAAACATGGGTGGTATCCATTTACTCCTAAGATGTTGCTGAAAATATTTTGGGGGGCTTTTTGGCAGTAAACCTTAAAGTTCACAGTACATGTATTCTTAAATTGCATTTAAAAAAAAAAAATTCACCAAAAATTTTTTTTCTCAAACTTTGCCATAGATTTGGGTTAAAATGGTTGCATGGAAAGAGTCAAAATACCACAAGTTTAATACCTTGATTTGTGTACTTTAACCCTCCACATATGTCACTAATTCCTGAATAAAAAAATATGTATATCAGTGTTACAATGTCACTATCACTACTTTTGAAAATAAACCCTTTGGAAATGGCGAAGTGCTACTTTCACTTATTGTTGCATAAGATGAGGAAAAAAGCGAGGAATATGTAAACATTGGGTATTGCTAAACTCAGGACTAAATTTAGAAACTACTAAGGAATTAAAAAATTTTGACGGTTGTTGATACATATGAAAATTTTGGGGGTCAAAGTTTGAAAAAGTGGTGTTTTTTTCAATTTATTTGTCATATTTCACAATTTTTTTTCATAGTAAACTATATGAAATGATGAAAAAAATGGTATCTTTATAAAGTCCATTTAATGACGAGAAAAACAGTGTAAAATATGTGTGGGTTGCATAAACGAGTGAGAGGAAAATTTGACGTAAACCCAAACAGCACAGAAACGTAAAACCGCAGCGGTCACTAAAGGACGGATTTGTGTAAAACCGCCCGGTCACTAAGGGGTTAAATTGATTTTTCATTACATTTGGCGTAGTGGTGCAGGATATCACCTGATAACGAAAATGTTTAGCGAGTGACGTGCGTTTGGTAGTCTTCACTAGTGTGTTTTAAATTGCTGCGGTTTTAAGATGCCTTTATTTGGAAAGAAAGTGTCAGGAAATAATCCTAAATATGGGTCAATACCAGAATGGTGCAGTGGTGATTTAAAATTTGTGGCAGATGAACTGATAAAATATGTAGCCCCTATTTTAGATGGTGAAGCACACAGTTTAAATCTTGCTGCATACAGTAAAAATGAACGCAAAATTGCTTGTAAAACAGGATGGGTTATAATGAAAACGTTTCAGAGAGCATTGATTGAAAAATCTAAATTAGAAAGAGACTTGAAATTCGTACAAGATAAACTGTTTGTGACTGAGGAATGTTTGATAAGACAAAAGGCGATCTGATTAAGGGCACTGATTAGGCAATTGAATTGTACAGAGAATGCCCAGTTACTGTTACTGAGAAACAATGGAAATTGAGCAAGGATTGTGTTGGAATTAACCTCCCTGGCGGTATTCCCGAGTGACTCGGGGTTAAATTTCACTACCGCGAACGGTAACCCCGAGCCACACGCGGGCTGGATGCATACTCACCTCTTCCTGGCTCCCTCGCTGTCCCCCGCAGTGTGATCGCGGCGAGCGGCTTCCTGGTAAGGCTCCCTGCGAGTCACACGATGCAGGGGGGCGGAACCAGCAGCAAATTTAGAAAAAAAATCATTTTACACTGTATAATCCAATGTGCAATGTTTATGAACGGCCACTAGGTGGCACTACAGGATAAGAAACAGACCATACATCGTCTCACCCTTGTTTTCAGACAGATTTCAGTGTTTTTTGTTGTATTTTATTGAATATAATTTATTTGCATTATTTTGGATAATTCTTTTTGGGATAATAAATTATTATGTCGTGTTCCAAACTTTATCGGACTCTGTATTTACTATTTTGTATTTTTATAAAGGATTTTACCAGTAAGTACTCTTGCTTGCACGGATTTCAGTGCGTGATTCCTAATTATTACAGGCTAACTATGTACAAAAACACGTTTCCTTTAAAAAGAAAAATGGAGACGCTTTCAGACACGAAATTTTGAAAAAATTAGACCGCCAGGGAGGTTAATAGTCTGCATGAAGATGCGCATATTGTGAAAGAGGTGTTTAGATCTTTCACAATGACTGAACTAAATGAGCTTGTTAAGCGTTATAAGCAAAAGGAGGGTGAAATGTTGGCTGAGTGGATTTTAAGAATTTTTGATGATGGAGCGGATTGTGCGTTTTTAAATGCATCAGAAGTTGTGTGTATGGGACAGCTAACTTTACATCCAAGTCAGAAATGCCTTGAGAGTTAGCTCTGGGAGAAATAATGTCTCTAATGGATTTCATCAGACAGGCTTTGATAAATGTGTTTCCTTTACATGCAGATTTAGAGCCCACTTCCCCCTGTATTACAATGGAAGATGTCATTCACAGGGTTCGCATTATGGGATGTGTGGCTGGATTGAATGCAAATAACTGGGAAGGACCTGATATGGAAGATTTCACTGCTTGTATGAGAAAACGATTGTTAAGATGTGTGTCAGTGGAAATGAAAACTTCCATTTTTTTTTCATTGCTTAAAAACGAAAAAAATAATTACCAGCTGACGTCCTTGCTGGCTGAGGTGGCAGTTAAATACCCCAACCAATATGTGTGAAATTGACTTGATGGAGACGGAAGCTAGTAGTGAATGTAGGAAATATAAAGTGAAAATGTCTAGATGGCAAGTATGGCATAAATTGATAAGAGCAGGTGTGCGTAAGAATTGTCAGGCTCGCGCCATGAAGGAGCCATGGCACAGCCTCTGTGTGGTGATATATAATCCCAAGCGCTGGGGGTAAGCAGGCAGGCAGACAGACACTGGAGGCAGTATATGCACAATAAGGCTTGTATTATGGAATGGTTCACAGCAAACGGTCCAGCACAGAACAGATAGTAACACAGGCAAGTGGATGGTGGGCCACGTAGTCTCTCTCTAGATCCTCTTGAGGAGAAGCAGGAGCCTTTGGTAACAGTACCTTAATAGAAGGTCTACTTCTAGGAGAGAGCTTGAGGGCTGGAAGCCACGAGAGTCTCTGGACCCACTGGATAGTGGGCCACGCAGTGGATTGTCCAGCAAGCAGGAACCAGGTAATGCAGACACAGCAAGGATGGAATAACTGGTATACACGGCAGAGCAGATAAATCAGGAGACATACAATAACAAGAGGGAGCTCTCAAGACCTCTGACAACAGGAAGGGAAAACACAAAATGGAAGAGCAAGGATGGGAGGGCGTAGTCAGGTATTTATGCAAAACACACAGGCTTCTAGAACAGGAGTTAACAATTAGGTGGATACAGACCGGGAGTAATGGAAAGTCAGACTGGCCACAGCAAGTTCCCAGGCCTGAGGCATGACCGTACCTCCCTCCTTACAAGGTGCACTCCGGGCACCTAGGGCATGACCATATCAGATGAGTATCAATGAGGTCACAACCACCCATCAGAGTCAAGATCACTGTAGATGTCTTCATGGGCAAGCAGTGCCCTCTCAGACCTCCAAGTCCTCTTTCCGGACTAATGTCCCGTTGGATGCCCAGACGCATCAGACGTAGGCTTGGGACTGTCAAGGGGTGGCACGGGTGTGAGGGGACTGCAGGTGGCGAATCCCACGATGATGGGTGTCGAAATTGGCTGCCAGGCACTGTTCGTATGCAGCAAGGTCAGAGTCTGGCACAATGAAGCCATCAGAGGCCATGGACAGTCTGGATTTGGTCTGGTGGGCTTGGTTGAGTCTCAGAAGGTAGGTTGTCACAGCCATAGAACCTTGAATTGACTGGAGGTCTCTTGAGCAGGGCCCCAATTTGTTGCCCAGGACCACCATGGGGATGTTTGGCAGTCTGGAGGGTCCTAGTAGGGGCTACCAGGATGGAAGCAACCTCCATGGGTTCCAGAGGTTCTTGGTCTGTGGGTAAGGCAGGCGCCATGTCCATGGGTACTGCTTCAGTAGGCAGGATCTCCAAGAGCACAGGGGGTGCACGGGGCATTACCTCCATGTCCTCGGCATTGGAGTCCTTCTCTGTACCCTCCTCCCACGAGGAAACCTCACAAAATGAAGGCCTCCTTAGTACAGGAGCTCGGCGAGGCTTGCCACCATTATTAGTGGCTGGAGTCTGGTGAGGTTTGGCAGTGACCTGGTGAGGCTTGGCAGTGGCTGGAGGCTTGCGAGAACTGGCAGTGGCTGGAGGCTTACGAGAACTGGCAGTGGCTGGAGGCTTACGAGAACTGGCAGTGGCTGGAGGCTTACGAGAACTGGCAGTGGCTAAAGGCTTGAGTGAACTGGCAGCGGCTGGAGGCTTGTGCGAAATGGCAGCAGCTGGAGGGTTGAGTGAACTGGCAGCGGCTGTGGGCTTGAGCAAACAGGCAGCGGCTGGAGTCTGGCGTGGAATGGCAGGTCTGATAGGACAGAAGTTGATTTCTGTGCTGTTCCGATCCGCAGTAGAAGCATAGATTGAGCCTCCTACGCCTTTCCTTCTGAGTCTCCACATAAAGTGCCTGTGCTCTGCATAGTGGTGGAGAGAGATTAAATTCAGCAGGTTGCTGCGATGCTCTGCTCACTGGTGAAGGCCTGACTGCGCCAGGTGTGGTGGGAAACGAGTCCATTAGATTCCACACATCCTCTACTACAACGAGCAGCTGATACACAATGTCATCCAGTGCAGCTTGGACCCCCACGGCCCTGGTTTTTGGCTCTTCCATTATGTCAGGCTCGCGCCATGAAGGAGCCATGGCACAGCCTCTGTCTGGTGATATATAATCCCAAGCGCTGTGGGTAAGCAGGCAGACAGACACTGGAGGCAGTATATGCACAATAAGGCTTGTACAGTGGAATGGTTCACAGCAAGCAGTCCAGCACAGAACAGATAGTAACACAGGCAAGTGGATGGTGGGCCACGTAGTCTTATCTCTAGATCCTCTTGAGGAGAAGCAGGAGCCTTTGGTAACAGTACCTTGATAGAACTTTTTCCATGTTTTTGGTTTTAACCCCAAATGGGAAGTGTTTGGTGCGTGTATAAATAAAACCCACCATCTTTCTGCCTCTCCTTAGCTGAAAAGCAGCAGATGGGGCATGGAGCTGCTCAGTAGAGCGGCTTTTGGTACATTGGTTAGGTACTCACTCTACAAAGAGGTGCCTTGAAGGGGCGAGTGAGCTTACGTTGCAATGGCCATTGAAATAAACTAAAACCTCATAGTGTTTTGTTATACATGGAAATACCGTACATAGAAACGAGCACAGATGACACCTAAGTCGCACAATGAACAGCGGACAAAAGACTTTCATCCTAAAGCCTATGGATCGAAAGAGTTCTCAAATGAGCAAATTCGTGCACTGTCTCTGTTAGCAACATTATGGAGGTGGGAGGGGTACAAGAAAAATCATATTGGAAATATTTCCCCAAATGAGGCATTACTGAATTCCCTGAATGGTGTGTTTGTGTTTTACAGGTTTGTCACTGGTCAACCATTTGGTGTGTCCTAGTTTAGAAGGTCATTAGTGACCAGGTTATTCAGTAAAATGTATTAATGTGTTTATGTATGAAAATACTTGTGTTTTTCCAATTCTGGATGTTGCAATAGTTGAGGGTGTTTAAAAGGAGGGGAACTCACAATGGGTAAAATGGGGAGGTATCTTATAGATGATTGATTTATGACATAAGTCAAAGGGTGGATTGTAGTGATTGTGGGTGAATTGTCATAAATCATCATATTTAATTATATTGAGGGTTAAAGAGGGAACACTAGAGGCAGTGTGAGGCTTGTTGCCCTGTGTGGCTAGCTGACATCATTAAGCCAGCCTACTCTAGAGTGGTTACCTCATATGGTGACTCCCACTGGGATAAAGGTGTATACATTGTTGGTGGGGGGGAGACAAGACTCTAGTCAAACCCTGTTTGGATTCAACCTGGAGTTTCAGGAAGAGATCAGCCCTCTTTGTGAATTGGTTTGGACCAGAGAGCACATGGCTTGCCAAGTGAATGTTGGTCTTGTTGATCTCTATATCACTGTACCTATGCTGAGTATGTGTTATTGCAGTGTCCAGGGTTTAGTTTATTAATGTTTTTCTCTTTCTGTTTATCCCATTTGTTTTTGAGTAAATCCTTTATATCCATCTCTGTGTTTGTGTCGTCACTCGCTACTCAATTTCTCACACCATCGGCTGGTATTACCTTTATTTTAAATAGATTTTTCAATACAATGACATACAATAAAAGTATCGGTACTCGTACTCTGTCTTAAAGTGGTATCGGTGCATCCCTAGTGCAAGGTATCGTGATACGCTGAGCAGACCTTGATAACCCAGAGACCATCTTGGCCGCCCAGACGTCGTCCTTAGCAGAGGCGAAGTGTAATGGCCCGCGGCGTCGTAAGAAGAAACAATCAGGTGGTCCCCCTTGCTGTAAATTTAACTTGTTCGCGCCCGGAGGGTGCATCCTTGAGGTGGGGTACTGTCAGGAATCAGACTCAATCTTTCTTCCCTGTACCTGTTTGCTATTCTCCTGCTTATGCTGTATTCAGATTACAGGATCCTCTATCTGGCTGTTCAGCTCCGGCGTTGTGCCTTCAGGTGTACTCTCTTCCACCTAATGAAGCCTGCTTAAAAGAGGGACCCACCCAGGGCTCGAGTCACACGGGAACAGCATTTCCGCACTTCTCCCGCTGCAGGAACCCTGCGGGAACGCAGGTCCCCGCTGTGGCCCGACCCCAAAACAATTGAGCTGGCCGCACATTGCCGGCGGCCGCGTGTTTTTCCCCCTGCGAGCGGCCGCTGGCATGAAGTGCAGCTGCACGCCTGGGATCCAACAGCCAGCCGCAATTATTATTATTCTTTATTTATAAAGCGCCAGCATATTCCGCAGCGCTGTACAATAGGCACAGTATAGACAGGGTTACAATACATTGAACAACATTTGACAAACAGTACAGGAGGAGATGAGGGCCCTATTCCCATAGGAACTCACAATCTAGGAGGGTTGGGGTTGGAAACAGGAGGAGAGGACTGTAAGGTGAGAGTGATTGATGGTTGCGTCAGTGAGTTGGGTGGTAGGCTTCCCTAAATAGGAACGTTTTAAGGGAGCGTTTGAAGGAAGAGAAGTTAGGGGATATACTGACAGTACAAGGGAGAGCGTTCCAGAGAGTGGGGGCTGCGCGTGAGAAATCCTGCAGTCTATCATGGGAAGAGGTGATGCGGGGAGAAGCTAGGCAATCTCGCGAGATAGCAGAGTTCACGTGAACTCCATGATCTCGCGGCTGGCTGTTGGATCGATCCCAGCCGAGTGGCCACACTTCATGCCAGCAGCCGCTCGCAGGGGGAAAAACATGCGGACACGTGTGTGGCCAGCTCAGTTGTTTCAGGCCTGGCAGTGGCTGGGGGCTGTGGGGCAATATATCCATGTGTGAGCTGGGGCAATACATCCATGTGTGAACTGGGGGACAATATATCCATGCTGGGGGCAATATATCCATGTGTGAGCTGGGGGGCAATATATCCATGTGCCAGCCAGCACCAAAAGGATATCATGCCGCCATGGACTGTTTCTTCTTGTACTTCTCCCTTTAGATGGTGCAGTGCTACACTGCATACAAGATGTGTAGGAGCAGCATCATAATCAAGCACCATGGCAGACAGTTGTGACTGCTCGGCACCAGCCTCCTTCACTCTCCAAAATGCCTTCATCAATTTGATAGGTGTGTTAGAAGGCAGGTGGCCTACCACAATGCTCATTATGTAAAACAAGTTAATTTTGTGGTGACCGGTTTCCAAATTTCCTTTGTAAGATGCATGCTAGTGTATTTACAGATCTTGCACCAAGGGGTCATTCCTTAGTACTTTGGAATGTCCAATCACCCTTAAAAGTTGAACTAGCCCTCAGACCACTTACCTTTATTGAAAATGTGTATGAGAGGTTCTTATCCCAAGGGCCTCATTTCTACTTTAGCTTTAAAACTTCATACTGACCATCAACCTGATCGGCTATCTTATATGACTGCCTGGGAGAGAGGACCTAAATCTATCGTTAAAGAGGATTGGTTAGATCTATGGGAGGCTACCCATAAAACCTCCATTAGTGTTATACCACCTCATCATTGTCTTAATAAATATCACCCCAGTATTTTTGAACAAGGTTAACCCGTCCTATCCGGACTCCTGTTGGCGTAATTGTGGCATGCGGAGAATGTATTTACATATGTGGTGGCAATGTCCAGTGGTTTCTTCCCTCTGGCGGCAAGCTCACTCTCTGGCCCTGGAAGTTTTGAAGGCGCCAGTGGACTTTGATCCTTCGTCTTATGTTCTTAACCGGCCCCAATCACGCCTTACAAGATATCAGTCTAAGTGGTTGGCTAAGTTGGCTGCGGCAGTAAGAAAAGCCCTGGCGGAGACATGGAAGGCTCCCCGGCCAGCTACTTGGAAGAGAGTTATGGGGATCTTGGAGGATGTTCGTCAAATGGATGAATTGACTGCAAGCAGGGCCGCCATCAGGGCATTACGCCCCATGCTGCCGTAAGGGGCCGGGGCCCCGACGGCAGCAGTGGCGCCCTTTTACAGCTCCGGAATCGGACTCTCCGAATCCGGAGTTGTACTGTGTCTCTCCTCCTCCTGACTGGCTGGGCGGGGCTAAGCAGCGTGTGTGGGCCTCCCAAGCATGCTGCTTTGGCCCCGCCCCCTCCAGTCACGTGAGCAGCTGCCGGCGACTGAGGAGGGCCCGGGAGAAGAGCAAAGAAGGAAGAGAGGACAGGGACAGAAGACGGCGGAGAGGTGAGCCAGGGCCCAGCCTAGACCCAGACCCAAAGGCCCAGACCAGGGACCAGACCAAGCCCCAAGGCCCAGACCAGACCCCAAGGCCCAGGGACCAGAGCCCAGACCAGACCCCAAGGTCGAAACCAGACCCAGTCCAAAGCCCAGACCCAAAGGCCATCATATACAGCCCGTTACACTCATAAACACTGCACATTACTGTGAGTTTTATACCCGTGGTGCTATGTGATGTCCTTTTTTTTTTTTTTTTTGGAAGGGGGAGAAAAGCTGTGGTGTAGTTGCGCTGGCTGCCAATGGGGGGGGAGCTGGGTGCTTCTTTTGGCAGTTGGTCGTCCATTTTGTCTGCTAGTTGAGGCTCACTAGTGACGCAGCCAGTTGCTATTATAGGGAACCTGTGTACTTAGTTGTTAATAAACCTATTAATGAAAACCCAAGACGTCTCGTATTATCCAGAACACTACAGTGGCGACGAGGCTGTTGGATCTGCATGATGGCGCTGATTCGCACTCTGCATGATTTTTTTTCAAAATAGGTTTATTGTAGATTCAAGCATTACAGCATAAAATAATAGCGATCACAAGCAGTACAACGAAGATATTACCCCTTAAGCCCAGTAATAGACAACTCCCAACATAGTGTTACGATTAATCAACAACCGTTAGACATTCAAATAACTATCTAGTGCCCTGGAGCATGATGTCGGCAACAGAGGAGGGCCCATGAGCGAATTTAATAGAAACCATTCAGTAAATTGAAAGTCCTTTTTAATCCAGGATAAACTATCCTCTGGCAAATGTTGAATAAAAGGCCCCCAAACCCCAAAAAACCCACCCACCCTGTCCTCTTTATGTAGACTTGCTTCTGCCCAATCATGTCTAAAGATAGAGTAGAACCTTGAATAGAACATCGAGAACGAGGGGGGGAGGGCCTCTATCCACTGGCCCAAAATTGCTTTCTTTGCGGACTCTGCAATAATGCCTAAAAGTGTTTTCTGAACTCTAGATAATGGACGTGCTTCCAGATCAGAGAGAATAATAAATAACCCCCAATCTGGGGAGGTCGGCATTCCTAGCTTCAACATTCGGGATCCGAATCTTCTGTGTTCCAGAAAAGCCTAATGCAGTGGCATGACCACAGACAATGATAAAGATCCGCCCTGTCCTGTGAGCATTTAAGACCACGTCCCGAACTGAGTGGATTATAAAGGGCCAGTCTGGCTGGCGCTACATAAGCCCCGTGCAGGATTTTATAAAACATTTCTCCATATTGGGCCGAAGGAATTTGTTTCCTTGATCTAGTGGTGGCTGCTATAAGCGAAAAAGGTGACTGTTGCGGGAGATGGAGGCACCAAGAGGCTATCCCCGTGGTGCGGCTGTCCAATCATAGTGTGGACGGAGTGTTTAAGAAAATCCCTAGGCCCCAAATCCCTCAGCTGCTGCGAGACAAATGTGGAGAGTTGTAAATAATACATTGGATGCAGGTATGTAGGTGCTATTATGTCACATAGAGCTTCGTATGGGAGAAGGGTGTGGGAAGGGAGTCACAGTATTTGACCAATTTGGGATAAGCCTTTACGCGCTAGGGCCCAGAAGGCCGGGACAGGTGAACCGTTTTGGAAGCTCGGGTTGCGAAGCAAGGGCTGATAAATCAAAGTTTTCCAGGACAAGCCCAGGTATTTCCTGGCCTTGCAACACGGCCCACATTAAGAAGAGGGTTCGCCCTTTGCTTGGGCGGCAGTGAGGCGGGAGATAGGTGTAGAAGAGCCCCTACTGACACCGGATAAGCCATTGCCTGATCTAATTTATAATCCGTAAATCTGGAGGAGCCTGTTATCCAATCTGCGACTAAGCGGTATTGGGCTGCCAGGTTGTACGAGCCTATCTCTGGCATATTCACGCCACCCTGACTATATGGTAGTTGTAGTTTGTGCAGTGCTATACGTGCCCTCCCAGATAAACTTGCTAAATAGGGAATGAACAGTCGATGTCCTGCTTTTTAATGAGTATGGGTAGCATTTGGATCGGATATAGCAGGCGTGAGAACGCAACCATTTTTATGAGGCGGATTCTACCCATGTAAGATAGTGGGAGTTTGGTCCAAGAGGAAAGCAGAGTTTTAAGTTGGTTCCCTAACGGTGGGATTGTTACCTCGTATAATCTCCTTAAATCAATTGGGAGCAGTAGACCCAAGTACTTAAATGTGCCGCCCTCGCACCAACAGAATGGCAGGCGGTTCGCTAGGAGGGCCTTGCAGTTCCGACCCAGCGGAATGGCCAATGTTTTATCAAAGTTTATTTTAAATCCCGAGGCTATATGAAATCGTTCCAAGTAGTCCAGTAGTGTTGGGAGCGCCCTTTCTGGGTTAGAGAGGAACAAGAGCAAATCGTCTGCAAACGCCACCACCCGCACCTCCTGGTTGCCTACCCGTATGCCCTCGACGTCAGGACGAGTTAAAAGGATACGTATAAATGGTTCAATAGCTAGGTTAAAAAAAAAGAGGGGATAAAGGGCACCCCTGTCTCGTGCCCCGTTCCAAGAAGAAGGGGTTAGAGTTAAGCCCATTAGTCGTCAATGTGGCCGCCGGAAAACGATAAAGTGCCTCAAACACATTCCTAATTGATCTGCCGAAAAAATGATATTTAAAAAACCGACGCAGGTAGGCCCAAGATATTCGGTCGAATGCTTTGTCTGCATCGCAGCTGAGGATCAGGTCCACTGACGGTTGATGCTCGTTTGACGCCCAAATTGGTTGCCAGAGCGCGTCTAATATTCTGCACGGAGTGGCGCCCCTTTAGGAAACCCGTTTGTGCAGGGGAAATAAAGTCTGTCAAGGGCGCCTGAAGTCGGCACGCTATGATACCAGACAAAAGTTTCAGGTCGACATTCAAAAGAGAAATCGGGCGGTAGGACGTGATTATCATGGGATCTTTATTCGGCTTGGGAAGGACAAACGATTCTTGAGGCATTAAAAAGTTGGTGGGGGGTCTTTGCCCTGTAGAATATTATTATACAACGTAGCTAGATGTGGAACTATGTGTCCCTGTAAAAGCTTATAGAATTCCGCCGAAAAACCGGAAGCGAGCAATGGCACTATGGATTTCCGTTGGGCTAATTGGGGCATTTAACTTTTCCCAAGCCTCTGAATCTAATTCTGGTAGGTTAGCTTCTAAAAAGATATTAGCCTGGGACTCCCAGACGTCCGGTTCTGCCTTATAAAATTGCTCAAAGTAATCCCTAAAATATACATAGATTTTTAATGGATCTGTTAGGAGCTCACCGGTAAGTGTCTTGATACGCGAAATTGGGGGAGGTGTTGGCGTTTGCAGTCGAAGAAGGTTGGATAATAATTTCCCTTGTTTGTTACCCCCGCGAAAAAATTTATTTTGTTGGTGGAACCAGAAATATTGTGCCCTGTCCTCAACTATTTCGGCATATACCGTCTTGCTGGACTTGTATTCCGCCGCAGATTGGGCAGTGGCTTGAAGTGAGACCTATACGCTGACACTAGGGTCGTATGTGCCTCCTTTAAACTTCTATTGATTTCTTTTCGCTTGCGCGATACATATTCTATTATATGACCCCTCAGTACTGGCTTGGCTGCCTCCCAAAACAGATTGTCGTCTAGATGTTCTATATTGTCATCATAGGCGTGCGCAGCCTATATCATTAGGGTGTGCACCCAAAGGAGAGAGAGTGTGAGTACACATGCACTCCTGCGTGCAATCAAAATACATCATTACTATATGCATTGCTTTTAGGTGGGGGTACTCACGCCCAAGGAAAAACTGTGCAAAAAAATCCAAAGACAAATACCAAAATACAACAATAGGTGCAAAGCACACTGACATTCAAGTGCAAGTCCTGATTTGAAAGATGCAAAAAATCCCAAGTGATGCGTATCTCTAGGCTGGCACTCGTGGCTGACGTGTGCTTCTGGGCCGGAGCGTACGAGCGACACACTTAAAGACGTGTGTATGTGGGACAGCAGAGAGAGCCGCGGTGGGAGGAGAAAAAAAAGTACATTAGGAAACATTTTAAAAAACAATGCCAGCACATGCTGCCTGAAAAAAAAAAAAAACCCTGCATATACTACATGCACATGTGTGCCGCATCTACACCTTCCCATAAATGACATATACTCCCATACACACACGTCCAGCATATGTTCTCACACACTGCATATTTACACACACCACACACACACACACACACACATTTACACACTGCCACACACACAGCACATATTTACACACCGCACGTATTAACACACAGCCACACACATCATATATTTACACACAACCACACAGCGCATATTTACACACAGCCACACACACAGCGCATATTTACACACAGCCACACACACAGCGCATAGTTACACACACAGCGCAGTTACACACAGTGCATATTTATACACAGCACAGCGCACATTTACACAGCGCATATTTACACACGCAGCGTATATTTACACACAAGCGCAGCGTATATTTACACACAAGCACAGCGCATATTTTACACACACACAGCACAGCGCATATTTACACACACACAGAGCGCATATTTTACACACACACAGCGCAGCGCATATTTACACACGCGCAGCGCATATTTACACACACACAGAGCGCATATTTACACACACACAGAGCGCATATTTACACACACAACACATATTTACACACACAACACATATTTACACACACACACACCTAGCATATTTACAAATACAAACGCTACATGGTTATACACCGTAATTACACACATTAGTTAATATTCCTCTCCATAGTGACACATAATCAAATCATTGTGTGTGTAGTGTTAAGTCCCTGGTCTAATGGACAAAATGAGGTTAATATAGCAATCAAGCTATATCACTCCCCACTCCATTCATACCTGGCAGAGCAGACTGTGCAGGTTTGTTTTGTGGGACCCCACAGCCTCCATTACAGTTTGACTAACAGCAGCAGTACAGGGAAAGGAGAGGGCTGTTTTGGTGAGGGGGGGCTGTTTTGGTGAGGGGGAGGAGGAGGCCGTTTTGGTGAGGGGGCTGTTTTGGTGAGGGGGAGGGGAGGAGTGCGTTACCCAGTGACCCAGGACTTACGGATTCATCTCCTGCCGACCTCATGAAGTGGAGCCTGCTGCATGACCTCTCCCTCTGTACTATTTTCCTCCCCCCACACACACACACACACACACACACACAGCAGATGCGTGCAGGAAGATGGGAATTAGCAATCAGGCCAGGAGGTATGGCTACTCCTTATCACTTGGCCATTCGAAAGACTAACAGAGTTACCCCAGAGCAGCTGCCAAGCTTCCCCCTGCATGTCACTGGACATTTAAAAAGACACAGGCAAGGGTGTGTCTGCTGCTATTCCAGCAGCCTAACGGAGTCCTCCAGGGCAGCAATAAGCAGCAATGCTGGAGCTGGCGGTTCAAATCCAGAGGCTGCCGCGATTAAAAAAAAAAAAAAAAAAAAAAAAAAAAAAGGCTGTCTGATTAGGGTGTGCCCAGGCACACCCGGCACACCCCGTGCGCACGCCTATGATTGTCATCCACATAATTGTTCCAGCACAACGGATTCCTAAATCCTTCCGACTTTGTATAGTGAAGCCGGAAAGCGCCTGTTGCGGGAAGGGGGAGCCCAGCCGTAGCTCCATTGTGACTACCGCATGATCAGAGATATGTATCATACCTATGGAGGCATCGAGTAGGGAGTGCTGTAAGGAAAGTGACATTAGGAACATATCTATGCGGGAGAAGGAATCGTGTGAGTGTGTGAATAAAATGAGTAATCCCTCCCCTCTGGGTTAAGGAATCTCCACGCGTCTACCGGTACTATATGGTTTTGTAAGAACTTAGGTCCCGCCGTGGATTGCGTGGTGTCTGGAGATCTTCTAGGCCTTGAGCGATCTATAGTTTGGTCTACCACTGCGTTAAAATCCCCTCCCACCAGACAGTGATCAAAATTATGTTGCAGCAGTTGTGCATATAAATCAGAATAAAACTGTAGATGGGGGGGGGGGGGCTCTGCATGATTTTAATCCAGACACTGACTCTTGGATCTCTTGGGTGGAAAGGTTTGAACAGTATCTCACTGATAATGGCATTTTGGAGACAAAACAGGTAGCCGTGGTCCTCACAGCGATTGGAGCGAAGGTGTACGACACACTCAGAGATCTCTTGTATCCAGAGAAACCTGCAAGCAAGCCGTTAGTTGCTTTACTGCGGGCCCACGATCAGCCACAGCCAATTGAAATTGCTGAAAGATGGAAGTTTTATAAAAGACATCAGGAACATGGAGAAAGCGTCTCCTCCTTTGTCTCCGCTCTCAGGAAGTTGGCAAGTACCTATCAGTTTGGGGAGTATTTGTGATGGGGTTACAGTGTGAAGCTATGATTAAGAGACTTCTTACCGAGAAAGAGCTGACCTTACACAAAGCTATGGATATCGCTAGCATCATGAAACAATTCACCAAAGAAGCTGATGTTTTGCATAGGAAGCAAAAGACTGAGCAAGAGGCGGAAATATTCCATACAGATACCAGGGAGTGGTACAAGCGGAATAAACAGTACAATTCCTTACGTCAAAGGACGGTGAATGGAGAGCATCCACAGTACAATTCCTTACGTCAAAGGACGGTGCATGGAGAGCCCCAAAATGGATGTTATCGATGTGGGGTGACTTCATATGAATCTCACTTATGTCGTTTCCGCAATGCCTTCTGTCACTCCTGTGGTAATAAAGGGCATATTAAAAGGGTCTGTAAGCAAGGGACGGTGCATGAAGGGAAGCCGCATAAATTGCTTCAGAAGAGAGCATATCAAATCCAGCTCCAAGACTCCTCGGATGACTCAGACGGCCACATTCCCATTCAAACAGTAAAAAAACTTTATAAGATGGATTCAGCTTCGTTCCAGTGAAGATTGAAGGGAAATATTTGACCATGGACCTGGACACGGGGGCGGCTGTTTCTGTGATTACTGAGCAAGACTGGCAGAGATTAAAAGTAAATGTTCCAGTGATTAAGACAGCTGTTCGTCTACAGACTTATTCAAAAGGAAGTATTAACCCCTCTGGGCAGTGTACATGTGAGAGTGCAGTTAAATGGACCCTCAGAGAAGCTGATGTTATATATTATGAAGTCTGGGGGTCCTCCACTATTTGGAAGAGAATGGATTCATAAATTGGGAATGCCAGACATAAAGTATAATGCTTGCCACGCCTTACAGACATTACCTGCAGTTTCAGCTTGGATACAGGACTTGCAGAGGAAGTTTGCCCCAGTTTTTGATGATACTTTGGGGACTGTTAAGGGACGACAAATGTCCCTAAATATGAGGGAAAAATGCGGTTCCAAAATTTTTTAAGGCACGGACTGTACCTTTTGCACTTAATGCGTCTAGAGAACCTTGGGATCATTTCCAGAGTGCGCTGCAGTGAATGGGCCTCCCCGATTGTGCCTGTGCGTAAAAAGAATGGAGACATTCGGATATGTGGGGATTTCCGTATGGCCGTTAATTCTCAACTTGCTGTGGATAAATATCCACTTCCAAAGATTGAGGACATTTTTGCAACTTTGGCCGGGGGGACAGCAGTTCACCAAGCTGGATCTCAAACATGCATACCTGCAGTTACCAGTGAATCCAGGCCTTACCTCACCATCAATACTCAGAAGGGGCTGTTCCAGTATAACAGAATGGTATTTGGGATAGCACCAGCAATTTGGCAGCGTACAATGGATGAATTGCTTGCTGGAGTGCCGGGGACACAATGTCTGCTGGATGACATGCTGATCACTGACCGAACGGAGAGGGAGCACCGGCAGAATGTACAAGACATGCTCCAGATACTAATGGATAATGGACTCAAAGTTAATATAAAACAAATGTGAGTTCTTGAAAGATCACCTGGAATTTTGTGGTCATGTTATTGATAAAACTGGACTTCACACCACTGATAAGAAATTGAAAGCATTGATAGAGGCACCCAAACCAAGGAATGTAACGCAGCTGCGCTCATATTTAGGGCTGTTGAACTATTACAATAAATTTTTGCACAATTTAGCCCATACCTTGTTTCTGCTGCATAGGCTTTTGGAAAAACAACAAAAATGGAAATTGACAGAGTCCTGCTCGGCTGCTTTTAAAGCTTCAAAAGGGCCCTCATCTCCTCCTTTACTGTTTGTCAAATGTTGTTCAATGTATTGTAACCCTGTCTATACTGTGCCTATTGTACAGCGCTGCGGAATATGCTGGCACTTTATAAATAATGAATAATAATAATAATAACTAATACGCAGCTCCCAAGTCTTGGTTCACTATGATTTGTCTAAACCATTGAGTATTGCCTGTGATGCTTCTCCTTATGGGCTGGGGGCTGTGCTGTCCCATTCCATGCCTGATGGTACAGATCGACCTGTAGCTTTTTTGCTTCTCGCTACCTCAGCTGAGCGCAATTATTCACAAATTGACAAGGAGGCTTTAGCGATATTCTGGGCACTGAAGAAGTTTCACTTTTACATTTATGGCCGTTCTTTTACGCTGTTGACCGATCATAAGCCGCTATTGGCAATATTCAATCCTACAAAGAGTATTTCTCAGCCCACCGTCGCCTCGTCTTCAAAGGTATGCCTTACTGCTGGGGGCTTATCAGTATGAAATCTGATACAGGCCTAATGATAAACATACAAATGCAGATGCGTTTTCACGCCTTCCTCTTCCACTCTCCACCAATTATGTTCGGGATTCACCACCTTCCATTTACTTTAGCAAAACACTTACTGCTGTTGAAATAGCCCAAGAGACCAGTAAGGATGCTGATCTTCAAGAAGTTTTGTCTTATGTACAACATGGTTGGCCATTTCAAACCTCTCCACGTCTCCGACCTTTTCACTCCAGGAATCTTGACCTGTCAGAGAGGGATGCTTGCTATGGGGAGAGTGGCTAATTGTTCCTCCAGCCTTGCAGAAACCCACGTTACAAATTTTGCATGAAGGGCATCCAGGAATAGTCCTGATGAAACAAAAAGCCAGGGGTCATGTATGGTGGCCAACTTTGGATGAGGATATAGGCAACTACGTTGCAGCCTGTTCGGGATGTGCCCAGGCTCAGAGATGCTATCCTGTAGGTGCAGCTCAGCCCTGGCTTTGGCCTCTTAACCCATGGGAGAGAATTCATATTGACTTTGCAGGGCCAGTGAATGGACAGATGTTCTTCGTGGTGGTGGATGCACATTCCAAATGGCCTGAAGTGATATTACTGCCTCAGACTACAACTGATGCCACCATTGATGCCCTGAAGAAGCTGTTTGCCACATTCAGATTGCCTAAGATACTAGTATCTGATAATGGGCCACAGTTATTAGCTCAGAAATGTCAAAGTTTCATTAAGGATCATGGTATTCAACATCTCCGTATCATCCAGCTACCAATGGTGTAGCTGAAAGATTTGTCCAGACTCTGAAAGGATTTTTAAGGAGTACTGTGACAGACTGCAAAAGCTTACCTCAACAACTCCAGCAATTCTTGTTGCAGTACAGGAACACAACTCACCCAACCACCGGCCAGCTACCAGCAGTTCTGATGTTTGGCAGACCACTCAGGACAAAGTTAGACTTATTGCAACCGGACAAGAAGGGTCAAACAGACATCTCACAGGAACGTCATGTACAGAAACAGTAGGAAAAGATGAAGCAGGGAAAGAGTTCACGCACATACAATATAGGGGATCCAGTCTGGATGCGGATGTATAGAGTGCCAAACCGTTCGTCTCCGGCAGTTATTTCCAAGGTTTTGGGATTCCTCACCTATGAGGATAGCACGTCCAATGGTCTGCACACTAAGACACATTCAGCCCAGTTACGGCCCAGATCTGTTGATATTGACAAACAACTGAATGACCAGGCTAAAGAGTCGACAGACACAGATATATGTGTCAGGGACCGGGAACACCGGTGATGTGGATATGAACCCAGAATGCAGTAAATAACAACAACAAAAAGGGTTTGGTGAAAACAGCAGAAAC
Organism: Leptobrachium leishanense; assembly: GCA_009667805.1. Lineage (NCBI taxonomy): Eukaryota > Metazoa > Chordata > Amphibia > Anura > Megophryidae > Leptobrachium > Leptobrachium leishanense. The sequence goes on along the minus strand of CM019063.1, from coordinate 295,061,357 downwards.
GTATATTGAATAAGCTAGATGCAAACAAAAAGGCAGGAATCTGTATAAATAATAATAGTCCTTGAAAAGCAAATGCAGATGATGGGGAAAACACAGTAGCTTGAAAAAGGGAATCCGGATGATAAAAGTCTTGTCAGTTGGAACAAGGGATTGTGGATGGAGGTCTTGAGATGGGAGATGCAGAAGGGCGTCTTGACACAGTACCGGCTAGGATGAAGCAAGAGAAGTCCAGGGAAATAGCCAGGGGTCCGGTACACAGGAATCAATAGTAGAGTCTCAGCAAGGCCGGTCACTGGGCTCAGGAACTTCCTTCCTTCACAAGGATCAGACGTTAATGACAGAGCACTGGCTGGATGTAGGAGTGGTTCTTTTAAGGAACCCAACCAGTGCTCATTACATACACCTGATGCAGTACACCAAAAGCTGGGCTAAGGCATACTGCTATACATGAGCTTGCCACCAGGGTTGGTCTCAGGACTTGGTCTTTTTGCCACGGCGTCGCCGTGGGACCTGACAATATGGATGGGGGTCTGGCATGATAATGGAGATGTATTTTCACAAGAAGAAGAGGATTGTGCCCTGTCGAGGGAAGAAATAGATGGTGATCGTCTCAGTGAAGCAGATTCCACTTCACATGATTTGGCTGGAAATGTCAGTTTAGCTCGGAATCAAAGAGTTCGGCATCCTCCAGAATGCTGGCAAGCTCCAGACCCATTGAGGGATTTCCATCGGAGGAGTAAAAGCTTGCGGAACCACAGATACTATGTGAACCGAAAACACAGATTACAGAATGGAAGTCAGGAGGGTCTGGAAGATACATAGACTTGTACTGGACATTTTTGCTTTGTTTTGTGTGTTGTTTTTTTTCTTTTAAGAAAAGGGAGGAGGTGTGGTGTAGTTGCGCTGGCTGCCAATGGGGGGGTTCTTTTGGCAGTTGGCTGTTGACAGTTGGTCGTCCATGTTGTCCGCCAGTTGAGGCTGACTAGTGACGCAGCCAGTTGCTGTTATAGGAAACCTATGTGCTTAGTTGTTAATAAACCTATTAATGAAAACCCAAGACGTCTCGTATTATCCAGAACACTACAACATAATACACACCAGGAATAACGAGGGGCGATACAGGAAACAGGACTGGCTGATACTGTGGGCTGGATACTTGACACAAAACACAGGGGAAATACTGAACAATGATACAAGAGGAACACTTGCACAAGACACCAGACAGATGGGACAGGAAGGTAGGTAATCTATGGAGAGCAGGAGGTCTGGTTACACAGGAGACAATGGTGGTAGCTGTAGCATCAGGCAGGTAAATACAATGCAACAGCACTGGAGGAAGCGGTGTGCCCTGTTTAAATGGAGAATGTGCTCCTGGAGTAACGAGGAGCACCTGGTCAGTGTAAGGGAAACCTGAGCCATGAAGGAAATGGCACAAATGATGCTGCTTGATTATGGCAGAGCAGTGCCAGATTTACCCTTCCTCTTGCACCGGCGGCGTGAACTGTGACACACGGCCTTCAAGAATGTTTTGGCAGCCCGACCCTTCCGGGTTTTAAGAACTAAGGGTCTGACGCAAATAGGTCATCTGTTACTACAACCCTCCCCTTCCCTCGTTCCTTAGAGATATTTGTACTTTGGTGACACCCATAGGTGTCTCTAGGGGTGGACAATTGCCCCTCCCTGGTCATTCCTTGCCCATCAGGGATTAGCATACAGCTTCCCCCACATCTTCGGACCGCTGTATCTCCAGCCACGTGCTTCGTACGTGATCGATCTAGATGTCATTGCAATCATCGGGTGTCATATGGAGGATCGCGCTTTGCAGCCCCGAAAGCACCTCATAGCATTTTGACGGGGAGGCTTTCAGTACGTCCGCTGTAGTGCATGTGCTACAACGTGCGGCCGGCCCAGGTGAAACGTCACATCAGTACGGGGGCACAGTGCGCTTGTCTGACCCCAGCCTTAGAGCTGACACAAATGATTAGCATGTTTCCAAACAAGACCCAAATTAGCATGATGTGCGGGACTTTGTAGTGTGCCACCTTGCCCCATAATTGGCAATTAAAACAGATATGGATTAGCTGAATATTGGTGATCGATAATCTTCACAACTGATCGATCGGTCTCTTGACTCCTTTCATTGGTATAGACCAGGGGCTCACTAAACTTAGCCCTCCTGATGTTTGGAACTACACTTCCCGCAAGGCTTAGCCAACCTGATGAGTTGCTGGACATCATTAGTGTACTTTCAGTTGATCGATTATCGTACTACCAATAAATGTGGCCGATAGAGGATTTTCTCCATTATTGGCATACTACATTGCCAATAACCAGGGCTTTTTCCCCTGCCAGTATGCTGAAGACGTCTGCAGCCCATCTGTGAATTTCCACGGCTCAGCACCCATCGTGGACTTCTCCTGCAGGGGTTAACATCTTGGATGTCAGCTGCCTGCATGACCAATCCCTGCCCACTGACATCACACATGGTCATAACAGAAACAGGACCCCCGGGGTCCTTTGGGCCCTTCTTTCTCTGGAACCATAGGTGCTAGACGGGTCACAAGGTATTCTTGGGAAGGCCATAGCTTGTGTTTATGCAAGAGAAAAAATATTTTCTTCTAATGCACTATTGTTCACTTTGGTTCTTGAAGTGAACAATAATGCTGCACTAGGTGTGATATGCTCATCCAAACCAATTTTATTGCTGTGCAGTGATACACTCACACTGCACATTACTGTATCAGCAGCACAGCAATAAACTTCTGTAATGTAGTTGATGTGTGCTGTGTAGGAGTATCCCAGACTACCACAGCAGTAAAACGCCATGGGAGTGATTTTTATTGCTGTGGAGCTCTGGGATACACACGTTACTGAGAGTTAACCTGAGTGCCAAGATTCTTTAACCCAAAATATTGTTTAGCTTTCTAAACTGATAAGTTTTGCAGTTTGTGTGTTCTGGAAATCGGTTATTTTTGCAAGCGCTCTCAGTTCTAAAGGTTTACAATCTTTAGACCAGATGTAGAAATTGATATTTTTTTTAAAACGTGATGTACAGAAGATCAGCACATATTGGTTATTAGCCCAAAAGGTGACTGATAATCTACTGGAAAATGATATCGTTCTATCCCTAGTATTGAGGGATGTCATTGCAGGCCCCAAAGAAATTTGTATGCAGGAAATTACAGGAGAATCCTGCCATTAAGGTCAATTCACTAGAGCGATACAATTTGTTTAACCTCCCTAGCGTTCAGATTCTGGCATTTTGTCAGAATCTGAACAATTTATTCAGCCCCCTAGCGGTATCAGTGTGGCTCGGGGTTAAATGCATTGCAGAACGTGTTAACCGAGCCACACTTGGGATGGCACTGGATACTTACCTGTCCATGCACTCCCCTCGCTGTCCCCATTCTCCGACAATAATGACATCCTAGTTCCCTTCTTGAGAGAAGGGAACCAGGAAGCAAAATGCTGCGATCACCAAAGGAGAATGCGATCAGAGGTCAGCAAGCAGGACAGGTATGTATACAGCCCGAGTGTGGCTCAGGGTTAACTTTCTAAGCCAAAAGCGGTAACAGGGGGGGGGGGGGGGTGTAAAACACTACATTACCTCTTGGCCTGATTTTCCTCATCTGGTTCATTGTTAATTATTTAGAAAATTGTTGTATTGTTTGCTATCATTTGCATTTTGCCTGTTTATAGCACATTGCCCTCGGTTGTAGCTTGCCTCTACCCCTGATAGTGCCTTTGTATAGAATAGTGTGACACGCACTTGTCCCCCCATATTGCAGTAGTGCCTTGTCTCACTTAGGCACACACTTACTTTCCCCGAGACCCCCCCTTTTTTTTTCACTCCAACTGACCCCTCCCCCCCTCTTAATCATTCCCTTGTTGGTACCATGGCGACAGCACCTAGACCTATTAAAGTCCTCACGATTAATGCTAAAGGCCTGAACATCCCCGAAAATTCCAAATTCCGATCCAACCAGGCAGATGTGGTCCTTTGGCAAGAAACACACTTCGAAGCGGGTAAAGCACCGCAACTACGTGACCTAAAATTCCCAGTTGGTTTCTTCAGGAATTCCCCTGCTGGCAAAGTCTGCAGCACGGCCATTCACCTCTCTAGGGATTTCCCCTTCTCTATCACAGACACGAAACTGGACCAGGATGGCCGTTACACTTTTGTTAAAGGTTCCTTAGGACAACTTTATACTTTCGCCTCCATCTATTTGCCAAACAGAAAACACCAGGTGTTACACTCCTTACTGAATATTTTAGCTGATTTCCAGGAGGGTATAGTACTTATTGGGGAGACATCAACCTCCCATTAGATGCGCGCCTAGACACATCCTGGGGAACTAAGTGTCCCACACTCTGTGATAAGACAAGCACATTCTGCACTTGACTCATACCGCCTAGTAGATTGCTGGCGTGCCATTCTCTCCCCCCCCCCCCACACACACACACACACCAATCTTACTCGCGACTGGACTGTCTGGTCACCTTCACCTCCTAGAATCCGTAGTCATCGGCCCGATGACATGGTCAGATCATCACCCCGTCCTACACACACTTAGGAATTGGTGGCTAAAGGAAACCCTCCTTAACCTCCCTGGCGGTATTCCCGAATGTGACTCGGGGTTAAATTTTGCTACCGTGAACGGGAACCCCCGAGCCACACTCGGGCTGCATACTCACCTCATCCTGCGCTCCCCCGCAGTGTGATCGCGGCGACTTGCTTCCTGGTAACGCTCCCTGCAAGTTACACGATGCAGGGGGGGGGGGCGCGCGGGACCAGGCAGCAAACTGGAAAAAAAAAAAAGGAATACACTGTATTCCAATGTAAAATTTCGAGTAGCATGACCTGCTCATGAACGGCCACTAAAGGATCAGAAACAGACATAGTCTAATATTGCACCTTTGTTTTCTGAAAGATTTCAGTGGTTTTTTTTTATTGAATATAATTTATTAGCATTATTTTGGATAATTATTTTTGGGATAGTAAATTATTATGTTGTGTTTCAAACTTTATCGGACTCTGTATTTACTATTTATTTATAAAAGGTTTTTACCAGGAAGGACTCTTGCTTGCACGGATTTCAGTGCGTGTTATTCCTAATTATTACAGGCTTACTAGATACAAAAACATGTTTTCTTTCAAAAAAAATTAGACCGCCAAGGAGGTTAATGACCCCTTGATCAGGCAGGGAGCCCTCCAATAGTACTTCATGGAAAACTCCACTCCTGGCACCTCCCTTCAAATCATATGGGAAGCACATAAAGCAGTGATCAGAGTTTACCTGATGCAGCAGGGCTCCATTAAAAAAACCAACACAACCTTCAAAAGGGACACTCTTATCCAACACATCCATGCACTGGAGCGGTCCCACAAGCTCTATGTGGATGACACTGTTTACACAAAGCTTCTGGAACTTCACACCAAATTGAGTACACTCTTAAACACAGCCGCCCAAAAGACTTGCCTCACTACTCGCCGCACTTTTTATGCACATGGTAACAAGTGTTAACGGCTTCTAGCGCAAGCACTCAGTGCCCATAGAGAAGCTATACATTTCTAGATTACGCACATCACAGTGCACTCATGTCACGCTGCCTCAAGACATGCGCTCCCTATTTCCTAATCACTTCACAGACCTATACAACCTCCCCACAGATCAGTCACCCACTTCTGACACTATGCAAAAATTTGTGGAAACACTCACACTAAGCAGACAACCTATGAGAGAAGCACTAAACCCCCCTTTGACAACAGAACTCCACACAGCAATTAAATTGACCCTTTGCTGGTAAGACACTGGGCCCGGACGTTTATTCCTCCGATACTCATGTGGTTACAAGCATTTAAACACACACACACACAGCGTCCCCATGCACTACCCCCGCAATCACTTTCTGCTACCATCACATTGATACCCAAACCTAACAAAGACCCCAGACTTATGCGCTAACTATCATCCCATATCACTCCTGAATTAAGACCTAAAACTTTTTGCTAAAGCCCTTGCCTTACGGATGGCCCTCTACATACCACACTTAGGATTCATACCTGCGAGAGGCCAGGGACAACAGTCAGAGCACTCAATCTCATACATGTTGCCACCAAATCTCATTTCACCCCCTCACTTTTACTGTCAACTGATGCTTAAAAAAGGCATTTGACTGGGTCAGTTGGCCTCCATTTTGCACCCTTCAGCAGATGGAATTCGGCTCCAACATACTAACATGGATTGGTTCCCTTTACGCAGACCCTACAGCACGTATCTGAATGGCACTCTTACTCCCCTTTTCACATCCGCAACGGTACCAGGCAGGGCTGCCCCCCTTTCACCTTTACTTTTTGCGCTCTCGCTCGAACCTCTACTGCAAGCAGTCCGAACCAACCCCTTGATTACCAGCTTTGAAATTGCAGGTCACCAGCATAGTGGCAGCTTATGCGATGACTTAGTTTTTTTTTTAATCTGCCAACCATTAATCTCCCTCCCATCCCTTACCACTCTAAGATCAATATGGCAAATATCAGAAATACTAGGACTCTATCTCTACCCCTCTTCGTGCCCAACTACAAACTTCATTCCTCTTTCAAAATGGTGCAAATCATATTTTAGGAATTTCCCTCACTGCGGACGCATCTGACCTCTATTCAGCAAACTACCTCCCATTACTGCAAAATATTCCAGCGGACCTTGTCAGGTGGGCATTGCCCCATGTAACGTGGTTTGGGTGCATCAACATCCTTAAAATATACTGTCTACTGTATCTGTTCCAGACCCTGCCAATAACCATACCCAACTTATTTTTTTCAATCCCTACAAAGTTCACCTACTTTGTATGGCTTTAATCGCCAACCACGGTTGCACTGCTGATGTCTAAATCTGCAGGTTTGGCACTACCTCACGTGCACCGATATTATCAGGCGGCGCATTCTTGAAATGGACTTCGGGCTCTCAACAAATTAGGGATCCCCTTGGAACAGATTTTAGAAAGTCCACTGGCCTCTCACCCCTGGCTAACTGGCACAAACACTCCCTACCGTACCACTCTGCACCTGGAAGACGCTCCAAAAACCACACTTATTGCTCCATAGCTATCACCTCTTACTCATCCTGCCTGACCAAAAAAAATAAATAAAAAAAATTGAGGGTAACACTTAAATCCCGAGGACATCCCACTACTGCAATCCTTGACCAAATTTCACATCCTACCTATACTCTTTAGCTCCCTTGCCTCAATTCACCTGTCCAACTCAAATTGAGGCAAACTCCTGTCCAGGTAGTATCCCTCCTCCCCCCCCGACACTAGCAGCCTTTGACCAATTGCAATGACACATGCTGGAAATGCAAATAGCCACAAGCTGATTTGCTCCACGTGTGGTGGGCTTGCCCCCTAATTCCACCATACTGGCACTGTCCACACCACCATTTAAGGTTTCTTCCTCGCCAGACTTTACACCAGCAGCTATGCTACGGCTTAATACCCCTGCAGAGCCGACAGATTACAAATGATTGCTTGGCGTATGGCTCTTAAATGCAGTAAAGGCTGTATTGCCCAGATTACTACTGTCCTTACATAACACCCGAGATGTTGAAGACATGATACATAGGGTCTCTGGCAGAAGTGCAGTTCATGTACACTGGTTTTCCTGGTTGGAAGCTTGTCCTCACTCACTTTGGGTGATGGTGCCCCAACTTTATATATTCTGAGAATACTGTATAATATCTTTGTTAATGCAGCTTATATCAGATTTGGTGCATAAAGATGTTACACATATACAGTACTGTGGCAGATTCTGTAATGTTGTGAAAATATTCAAAAATAAAATAAACTTTAAGATGGGAATGCTGCGCACAGATCCATTAAATGCCCAAGCTGATAGATTACATGGAGAAAAGCACACCATATCTAGCCCCCCCCCCTATAACAAAAGGATGGTGAACTTTGTGGTAGGCTTATCCACCACATGTCAATCTCTACACAGGCTTTGTTTCCTTTAGAAAAATTCAAAATACTGGTGCTCACATACAAAGCTCTCCATAACTGCCTCAGCCTAATGCACCCTTACCAGCTAGTACATCCTGTCCACTTCACTGCCAATGATCTGATACCTTTGGCTCCATGTACCCACACCCAAATCCTGCCTTTTAAAAACCTCCCAAGCTGCTCCCCTTTCTACAGAACTCCCAGACCCAAGACATTTCTGAAAAACCACTCGAAGCCCATCCGCTCAATCCAAATTTCACTGGCTGTACTCGTGCCATCTACCTATCCAGCCACATGTGCCCCACTTCAGGTACAACACAATCCTTGTCTCCCAGTTAAGTGTTCTATAAACCAGACAAATTGCATTTGAAATTTTTATTGCTGTGAACACCATTAAACCTTTTAAATGGTACAACTTTATATTGTCTGTCTTGTGGCAACAGGGTGAGCTAGAGCGAGGTTGGGAATTCCTTACTGGTAACTATTGATCACCTGCTTGTATATTGAATCCTGTGAGTGGGATTTATTGGGGCCTTTGAAGTTTACAGAAAAAGGGCTGCACCCATGAAGGGTTTCAGATTTGTCTTTAGATGGACATGGTAACACATTGAGTGCAAAGACACTGGAGGGAAGTTGCAAAGGTTATGACTGGTTCAGAGACATGGTTTGCGGTGTTTCTCCCCCACCTAGTGTGCCAGCCCGCTTAGATTGTAAGCTCAAGGAGGGTCATCGGTTTTGTTAAGTATGACCCACTGTACAGCGCTAGAGCACTTGCTGGCATTTTAGAAATACTTGCAACTGAATTTCTACCAGTGAGTGGAGCAGACCAGACAGTCCACTGCTTTTGCAGAGACCTCAGACTTTCATTCGGGAAAAAAAAAACAAAAGCCAAGAGTCCAATAAGAGCATTTTTATTAAAAAAGTCAGCTGCATCTCCAAATAATGGATACTTCCTCTTCTGGCTGCATCTGTATGAAAGTAAAGCTTTGAAAATTTAGGTTAACAGTTACTTGTAGCTATGGTAATTAAGACAGTCTTGCCCCAACTCACGAGTAACAAACCCCTGCCTTTCAAACAGAAGACTGGCTTTCCCCTCCCATTTAGAGGACCATGACTCAAATACCTGTAATTTTATGCAAGCACAGAGGCAGTGCAAGGCAATAGTTGAGTGCCCAGATACTAACAAAAAGGTAACTTGCAGCCTGCATTGACAGGGTAAAAAAAAAAGTTTTAGGATCACCAGGCCACAGCAATACCATGAAACATACATATCTTGATCAGCGCAATTGAAATTGCTGTCAGGATCTTGGTGTCAAAAAAAAAAAAAAAAGTTATTTTTCCGAGATAATCACAGGTAGCCTACACCACACACAGCTGCGTTTCTCCATCTCCAGAATTCATAAGACAAAAGAAGACAGCACAGCTTTCCTTGTGCGGAAGCAAGTGTACATATGTAATTTAGCCAATTTTATGCTTACTGTTGGAGCATCAGTAGCTCTAAGGTCTGCATATTGATTTCACAGGTTTGGGCAAGTCCAATGAGACACAGGCTGGATTGATTTTATTTTAAAAAGCCAGCTGAAGAAGTCACCTACAGCAACAAAATGCATCCTGGGTACCAATTTTATAAGAGGCTTAGACCACAGGCTGGATCTTAAGAAAAGATTTAATAAAATCTCATTGGTTTGGGATTTACCCGAACCTGCAAAAATCCATATGCAGATTTGGGAGCTACTGAAGCTCCATGAGCAAGTGTAAAATTAGCTAAATTACATATGTACACTTGCATCTCGATTCCACACAAGGAAAGCTGTGCTGTCTATGAATTCTGGAGATGGAGAAACACAGCTGTGTATGGTGTAGGCTACCTGTGAATATCTCAGGAATAAAAAAAAAAAAAAAAAACCCAAACCTGCAGTTCCACTTAAGTCCTTATGTACCCTGTATGTCCTGTCCACGGGTCTCCCTTAGACCTGCAGGGTACGTCAGCGGTGCCTAACCCCTCCCGATACTTACCTCCCTCGGTGATCTGTCAGGGAGGAAGCCTGCCCTTGTGATTTACATGGGCAGGCGAGGTTGATGATGTCGCCATGCTGTGTGGTGACATCAGCAGGTGTCCCCCATGCAAATCAATGGAGGGGAGCTCCTTCGGAGCCCTCCATCTCCAACCATTGAAGATAGGGAGATGCTTTTGCACTACTGAAAAGGGGAGCATCTCCCCTTTTCAGCGGTGTATACCATTAACGATTTCGTGCTAATTGGCACCAAAATGCGATTCAAACCAGGAGGGGGGCTGACATCGTGGATGTCAGCCAAGCCTCCGGTCCCCCGACAACCTCACCATGTGTGAGGATGTCAGTGGGCCGGTTATCTCTACATGGCAGCTAGATGGTCATATTTGTCACCTCAAAATAATTCGCACAAAAGGGTCAGAATGAGCACAGCGCACATAGGTGAACTGGCTCAGCAGTGAAGGGGTTGAAAAGCAAACACGTGTAAAAATTGGGTATTTCTAGTCTCGGGACAACATTTTGAACCTATTTAGGCTGGGGGTCAGACCAGCGCACTTTTAACGTGCGTTCTGGCGCACATAATTACAGCCGCACTAGCAGATGGGCAATGACGGCCAATATACGATGACGGCTGCACAAAAGTCCAACGCAAGTGGAATTTGAACGCATTTTTCTGAGAACGCTGAACCACTAGTACTAACGTACTGAGTGCGCAACTGCGGCGTGATTAGGAGATGTCAGACGCTGCTAATGTCCAGCATACATAACGTCCAGACGCAAAAAGAGTATTGACGATCTGTACAAAAATCACGCCCGAAAATGCACATCATCTGACGGTTTTTGCGCAATGCGGTAAAATACTTCAATGCGTTCGGATGCACTTTCACGTTCGTGGGGAAAGGCTTTCGTCTGACCCTAGCTGGGATCTTTTTTGGTGGTTGTAGATTTTGGGGATTAAATTACGAAAGGTGTTTAAAAAAAATATGAAATATGACAAAATGGTATAGTAAATTATTTCGATATGATGGAAATGGTATTTCTAGAAAGTCCATTTAATGGGGGGGGGGGGGGGGGTGTATAATGTGTGGGTTGAATAAACGAGTAAGGAAAATTTGACCTAAACACTAACAGCGCAGAAACGTAAAAACAGCAGCAGTCACTAAAGGACGGATGTGTAAAACTGCCCGGTCACTAAGGGGTTAAACAGAGCCTGACACTGGTTGAGTTTAACTCTGACCCATATAGAACATAGATCACTATTGTGCATTTTTCTTGGCTTTTCTATATACACCAAAATATGGTCTGCTTATCTGAGACACCAAGATCCTGATCAAGACATGTAGGTTTCTTGGATTCATCTGGTATAGGGAAAACCACTCATCTAGCAATTGGATGGGATTTGTGGCACTGACCTGTTTGTTCTAAATCCACAGCAATACCAGGTCAGTCAAATACATCATTATGCATCTGACCAGGTGATTTATCCTGAATATTGCCTGATCCTACTCTAGTAACCCACTTTCAGTTTAAGCCAAGAAGTAGGCATGGGACAATTTAGTGGCAGATAAGGTACCATAGAGCGCCTTGAAGTAAACCAAATTAAGGCTACAAACCTTCTTTGCTGCTGGAAGGACCAGTTGGAGGTTATACACAGTCTGCTGTAGTACTCTGGATCCAGCCCAATTTAGCTTACGCACTGTCAATCTGTAAGTAAACAAAAGCAGGTCTTTAGTGGATAAGCCATTTAGACAGACATTGTATGACATTGGGCAAAGTAAAAAAAATATCGTGCTAATGAGAACTGGGGAAATAAGATTGCACTAAAGGTTGAGGCATCCATATTCATTAAGCTTTTCCAGATGCACAAGGGAAGAGCTACAAAAAAAAAAAAAAAAATTCAGATCTAAGATGGCTTTTCATAGAACTCTAGCAAAGGGACCTGTAAGGAGTCTGACAAGTGTGTCATCTGGCCAAGAGTTTAGTTAAAATCTTTCACAAGCACAAAATGAGCTCAAGGAGGGAGGATGTGGACATGAGCAAAAGAGTTACCTCAAAATACCGACTAATTCCAGAAATGAATTAGCAAGGAGCAGGTTGCGATTCAGGCTCCACAGGATGCACAACACTTCACTTCTCCAAGGAGTTTGCAGCTTCTGTACTCTAGCAGAGGATTCTCAGAAGGTAACAATGTTGTACTGTCTAAGTGTGTTAACCCCATAAACCTTGAGCCTGCAAGACTAGTTTCTATGCCAACAGTAGCCTGTGCCCAAATTGCTAATACTGGAATCAGAACATTTAACATCTATATAGTTTGAAAGTGCAGATAAACAGCCAGGGCTACTGTGATGGCCATCTGAACCCTTTAGTAAATGTACGTAGTAATTTTTCTGTAGTTTGTATTATGGGAGCCTCAGAATTTAGCATGCAGCATTATGCTGCTCAGAGTGACACAGTAATGAGTTATGTCAGACTGCAAACACCTTGTTCTAGACTGCATCTGACCAGGAATCATGCAGTTCTGGGATTTAAAAACCTTTGAATGAAGTATCCCTTCACCCACCTCCCCACCCAACTACTGCAGTGTGGTCCTCACTATGCATAAAGTTATATCCATGTTGTGCAGAAGGCAAATGTCAGGAGCGCAATTCATTTCAGATGGTCTTTTAATAAGCTTCGTGAAGCCAAAATGAAATTCGATACAAGGATTCTGTAACCATTGCAATACAATATTCACATTTCTTCCAGTAAAAAAAGGACAATATAAACAAACATTTTTTGAGAACTTCTTGAGACATTGTTACTGGAGAGGTTGGATAAAAGTCTTACTTTAGATATATCAAGGAGGTTTAGCCGCTATTTACATCAACCAGGCTCTGTCCTGCCTTGTTACACTAAAGGAATGTCTTTATAAAAAGAATCTTAAAATAAAAATGTAAGGGCACACCTGGCCCCTGGAATACACATTAACAGCCAGAAGAACAAGGCTGCAGAATGAGTAACCAGTAACAGATGAGGACTACCCATTTCAAGGCTTCATTCTGCCTCAGTGAGCAGATTACAGTAACAGAGGCTGACCTCTCCTTGCAACTCCTTGTAACGGGAGATCCCAGCCTGATCAGCTTCTGTGGAACAGGATAAGACTAACCCCCCTTCAATATGAAAAGCAACTTTTGTTAAAGAAAAATTATGCAACACAAATTTTAAGTGTCCACTGAACCAGGTTCCCTATGGACACTGCTGTTCCACATTTAACATCAGCTGTCAGCTTATTGAACAAGATCAGATTATAAAAAAGTGAACAAAGGTAGATGAAACTACATATTAACGATTCTGCGAAGCTCCAAAAATCTTTATAAATACAGCCATTGGAAGGACGATCTTGAGTCAGGAAGGAATTTTTACTCGTTGTGTGTAGCTGAGGACAAGAAGCAGGCACAGTTGTAAAGGCACTTGAAGTATATGGACAGGCCCTAGCATCATCTCTACCAGCATATATTAACCAAGCCCCTTCCCATCTAGCATTTTAGCCCATTGCTCTGGATAGGTTTATTGTTAGGACTGAACCTCCACATGCATTAGAGAACTGAGAAACTGATGTCAGGCTAGAGTTAGTGTGGATATATAAGAGGTCATATGCCAGAGTCAAAAGCGATTATCTAGAATCAGTTAAGTCCCAAAATCCCAATACAGCCCATCCCAGTGTCTTGCAAACTTACCATAGCTATCGTAGTTGTCCCTGTAAGACCCTCCAGAGCGCTCTCCATAACCTCCTTGACTCCTGCCACTACAAGGAGATCAATGTCACATGTAAGAAACTTTGCTAGAATACATTATACTCAAGAAAGATGCACTTTAGCCAACAAACCATTTTAAAGAAAGCCATGCTTACCTGCCATAGTAGTCCCGGGATCCTCCACTTCCACTATATCCACCAGTTCTGCTTTCAAAGCGACTGCTTCCACTATACCCCCGGTCTCCACCTGCAGACAAATTCAGATCAAAAGGTTTAGTAAGTGCTTTTATGCCTACACTCTACAATTTGTAGAGTACAGGGTCAGCAACCTTGGCCCTCCAAAGGATTTTTAAACTACAGCTCCCATAAAGCCCAGATTGGGTGATCAAGGGAAATGTAGTTAAACATCTGGAGGGCCAAGTTTGCTGAGCCCCAATTTGGGACATACAAGTGATACGTACCACGTCCCCTTCCACCACGGAAAAATCCTCTGCCACCAGAAGATCCACCTCTGTATCCTCCTCGACGGTCCCCTGAGGACTTTCCAGCCTGGTCAACACGGATTTGACGACCATCCACAGACTAGACAAATAAAAGGGGAGTACAGAAAGTGAACGAAATGCAGCTGCAAATTAATACACTGAAAGTAATGGATGGTCTTAAGCTCACCTTCCCATTCATTGCCAGCATTGCGTCCTTTGCATCATCTGGATTCTCATAGGTGACAAAGCCAAATCCCCTGGATCGCTTGGTTTCACGATCTTTCACCACAACCACTGGAGGGGAATAGAATATTTTTCTATTAGAATTGTTAGATGTGCTTCTACGCAATACACTTTAACCCTATGTATGGGTTTTAGGCATGTACGATTTAGGAATTTTTAGTAGAATATAACTTCTATTCTGCCATACTTGGCCAGCCTACGTCGTACAAACAAATTCTAGGGCATCAAGTAGCATGCAGACAACTTTCCCCACAGCCTCAGTAGAACCCCAGGAAGTCAGACCATGCCCGGTGACCTGCCCACATAGCTGAGAAGTAAAAAAAAAAAAAAAGCCCATGAGTTTAGACACCTGTATAGTCTCAGCTGTAAAGATACCTTTACATGCTCTGCATTAGAAAGAGCTTGGCCTTTCCAATGATGCCAAACATGACCGGGTCCCCTGTAAATTTAAGATTTCTCTTCCTAATGCAGCACTATTGTTCACTTTCCAATCAGCTGCTCCATTTCCCACAATGTCAGTAAGTGTGGAGGCAATGGCATAATGCATTATTACACATGGTTCCAGCAAAAACCTAAACTAGCGCACTGCTGCAAGGAGTCCTTTGGAACCTGGCATCGGATTATTAAACCATACATCATGTGAAGGGTCACTGGAAACGTCAAGAGTCTGGCCTTGCCAACGATACCAAATATGACCATGTAAGCAATACATACAAGGTTTAGTTCTTTGCTAATTTTCTCATTTAAAGGCAGTGGGCATTGTGCTTTCACAAAAGAACCAATGCTCTAACATCTAGGTTAGACACGCCTAGACCAAATGAGGTGATGGAAAAAAAAGCATTGTTACACATTAAAACCTCTATATACAAGCTGCTTAACTGCAGAGACAAAAGCGTCATTTGAATCTCCAGATGGGTCTCCCATGCATTGGGGGCGGGTGGGGGAAAATGCAGGGCCCCAATGGTATACCAGGAGGCATAGAAGACACCTGCTTTCTAATATATATATATATAAAAAAATACATTTCAGTGTTCTTGAAAACTAGAGAAACCTGGAAAGATACATTGAGCTAAGAATACATTAAATAAAATTAGCACTAGCAAGTTCTATACAAAGTTTCAGGCTTTTCATAGTTTAGGAAGAATGCAGTAGCGGGTTCCCTTTTCTATTTTTTTTTTTATGAATAATTCCCCTGGAATATATAGCCAAAAAGGTTTAGACAAATTCTGCATTCAATTCAGGTTTCATTCTGTTTGTTCCAGCATGCAAAAAGGACAGGATGTATACATATAGCATGAATCCCGAAAATAAGGATAACATTTAGCTGGGTCCTATAGTTGAACAGGTTTAAAAAAAAAATTATACTTGGCACAGCAGTGATCGGGATTAAAAAGTAATAAAACCTGGTGTAGGTAACGGGCACATGTCCAAGCAAAACCTACCAGGCCTGCTAGTCAAACTACTGCGCAGCTTTTTATCCATTATGCCACCAGATGAGATATGAAAGAATAAAACACCACTTGTCACAATACAAAGCATCCTCACCCTCCGAGATCGCTCCATATTTGCAGAAGACTTGCTCCAGGTTCTGCTCATCTGTGTCGAAACTCAGTCCCCCGATGAAGAGTTTGCCTTCGTCTCCAGACATCTTGAGATCTGGAGAGGACAATAGGCAAAGCCGTTAGTTGCAACTCCATCCGCGGCCACCAGAGGGAGAGCGCCACGCGGTCACCATGCGGCGCGGCCGCCATCTTTGCTGCACAAATCGCTGGAGCCGAGGCGTTGCCAACTGCACCTCCATCCACATAACGGTCTCAGGGAACCGCTACACATACTGCCAACCAGCGCCACAGTATAAACAGGAGGAAAGCTATAGGAACAGCTTAATGCACGTAGTTCAGAATATACCGAAAATTTCCTAAACCCGAGAAAAAAAAAACAGCCAGGCACATAAATGAAACCCCACATCAGGCACACAGTCGATAAGGCGTGTAGCATACAGTCACAAGAGGCCGCATTACAGTACTTACCTTTTTAGATGCAGCTGCACAAAACAGACAAGGAAGATCAGAGAGCTACTGCAGAGGACTGCGCAACAAAGCCCGCGTCCGTTCTTATATAGTCAGCGTCTCCGCCCACTATATCCATTATTCATGACGCTGGAGCTGTACCATTTCGTGAACAAGAAATAATTCATTCTGGAAACAATACACGTTTCTAAGCTGGCATCCTGCATGAACACGAGAATATAACACGATAGGCGAGAAAATGTTCCGGCGTAACGAGCTTTGTGTTTTATTTCGAATTAAAATCACCCCCCCCCCTCTCCGCACGTCAATGGACTGCCCTTCAGATTTGGACGTCTCGGGGGGGGGGGGGGGGGGGGACGATTCATATTGGTTTACCGTGTTACTGGGTAGGGGGAGGTGTGACAAAGAAGTGGACAGTGGATGCTTCGCGCCATTTTAGAGTGAGGGCGCCAAACAACCACTGGAAAAGTGGAAATATTATTTGCGTTAGTGATATGATGTCCCTACACTCCCGTCAGAAATATTTTGTGGGCCTTGTTGCCGTGGCAGTTATACCAACGGGTCTGGCTGTAGCTTTTGGTGTTTTTGTTTTGTCCGAAACGAGACGAGTAGCCGCGGTTTACGAGCTCGGTCGTATCCCCGGTATAGTTTGTTTATCTTAAAGCTGTTTTTGTGGTTGTTACACGGCTTATACACGTCCGTTTTTCACATTACACGGCGGCCGGATAAATCTTTTCGATGACTACACAAATCCTCACAACAGAATTCTAACGACCGTGGAGGGGCGGCATTTTTGCACCGGCGTGACGCTATCTTATCGCTCTCTTTATCACTGCATAAAATGGCGGGGCCCGGCGAGACTATCCAACTGCGCAGCTGGGATTGACCGAAACTGCACGTAGGCTGTTTAAACCACGTGACGTCATAGTTTATATCGGGATGATAAAATAATAGATTTCTGTCAATCCTCCCTGATTGATTGGAGATGTTCTAGTTAAGAAGAGCCGCTATGATAGCTGGGGGTGCTCGCCAAGTAACAGACTGTATACCAATCCCTTTATGTGGCGGAGCATCCCTCCTAATGGGTGATCAGAAGAGACGTGCAGATATGAAGCTGCGGTTGCTGCTTTAATACACATCCATTTGCTGTGGTGCAGGGGCCGAAGCATGCGTGATGCTGTTGCGTTTATAAGACACATCTCGATAGGGTGGCCAGATCGGCCATTTTTCCCTGGACACATTACTATTTCATGGATAGGGAGAGCACATTTATTTATAGAGTATTTTACCAGGAAGGATACATTGAGATACATAGAAAAAGGCTGCCTGTGTAATCGATGTGCTGCAGGAAGGAAATCACAAATCAAGCCAGGTCGCCTGGGATTCCTTTTTTTTTTATTTCTTAAGTGTATCATAGGATTCTACATACTGCGGGTTGCAATTGTCATGCACTGCCCGTTTGCACGAATGAATTAGATGTGTGCAGGAATCATGGAGACTAGCAAACCATACTTGAAAACGAGAGAAATATCATTGTATCCTTCCTGGTAAAATCCTTTATAAATAAATATATTCAGACCATACCCATGAAAGGAAAACAAGAAGCTCTGAAGCTGTGTGTTTTGGTTTATTTTTGTACACAAATCTCTGCTGTCTTAATGCATTGCATCACTAGATTGTAAACTCCTTTTGAGCAGGGCTCTCTACACTCTTGTTTCCGTCATAAGACCCTCTATCTCGTTCCCTTTGGTTATTGTAAAGTGCTGTGGAAACTGTTGGCGCTATATAAATGATAATAATAATCTTGGTGCCATCTCTGATTTACAAATGTGTGCGTTGTTTTAATAACCTACTTGGCATTGATAAAGCCACAGCACATAGCCTACTCTGAGGTAAGGGTTTCCCTATTTGGTTTGGCAGCGAGGAGCTGCCTTCCACCCCCTCTGTGCCTACATTATTGTTACACCATGCTTTCCTGACTAGCATGCTGAAAGCTTTGAAAGGACAGTGACTCCCACCCCCTGTAATTCTTTGCTCTGACCGTGTATGTTATTATTATCATCATTTATATAGCACCAACAGTTTCAGCAGCGCTTCACAATAACCAAAGGGAACTAGATACAGATAAATGGACATAGGATGGAAACGAGATGTAGAGGGCCTTGCTCGTAGGAGCTTACAGTCAGGGCCGCCATCAGGGCATTACGCCTATGGATGCACCGATACCACATTTTTTTAGGACCAAGTACCGATACTTTTTTAAAGTACTCGCCGATACCGAGTACCGATACTTTTATTTAAGGTCATGTGACGTTTTCCAATAAATAATTTAGGATTTTGCCGAAAGCCTGTCTGGTTTATGTTTATATTGAAATGTATGGCCAGAAATCCCATTTACCCCCTGCGCACACCTCATCTCCGATACATGTATACCCACTCAGGATTCCCACACCCCTGATATATAAAATCTATCGCCCGACGCCCGGGACATGAAGATCCGGGTGCCGGACAAGTAGTTTTTTTTTAGATGCAGTCCGTTGGGCAAGAAGCCTGCCGGACTGCGGGTGTGTGTCCGACCTCGAGGGCGTGGCGTCCTTCGCACCCGGCCACTGTGCTTAGTTCATGCGGTGCTTAGTTCAGGATCGGCGGTTGCATGTTGGCGCATTGCTCATGGCGCTGTAGCTGATCCCTGCCCGTACCCTGAGCCTCGCCCCCGAGGTAAGCCACTCAGCCCCGGGGGGCTGGGCTGCCATTCCCCACTTCGGAGTCCCCGCCGCTCCTTCTTTAAAGTGTGAGCATGGCTCCCCGTAGCCTGTCTGAGGACCCCTCCCAGAGCCCGGCTCCTCCTCTCCCTTTCCAATGCCCTCAGGATGCGGCTGCCCCGGGGGCTGCTGGCTTTTCCTGTGGCTTTTCGCCCTGTCCATGTCTCTACAATGTGACTCTCTGTTACTTGGAGCTGCGCTCGAAGCTGAGGGGGAGCACGGGGAGGCTCACATGGGACCCCCGCCACGAGGCGAGTGACTTCCCGCAGCCCCGGAAGACTCCGCCGCACCTCTCCAATCTGCACCCACTGGCCCTTCGACAGACACCAGGTGCGTTTCCTGTACCCTGACCCTACTGCCGGCACTACATGCTCTGCCTGACCCTACTGCCGGCACTACTACTCCTAGCATGCTCTGCTGGCCACTAACCATGCACTACTACTCCCAGCATGCTCTACCCGAGCCAATAACCATGCCGAGTGCATGGTTAGTGGCTTGGACAGAGCATGCTGGGAGTAGCAGTGCATGGTTAGTGGCTCGGGCAGAGCATGCTGGAAGTAGCAGTGCATGGTTAGTGGCTCGGGCAGAGCATGCTGGGAGTAGTAGTGCATCATGCACTACTACTCCCAGCATGCTCTGCCCGAGCCACTAACCATGCACTACTACTCCTAGCACGGCTGCAATGTGTAATATATATATATATTATACACATACACACACACACACTGCAGCCCTCAGTGTGTATATGTATGTATATACACACACTGAGGGCTGCAGTGTGTGTATATATATATATATATTATATATATATATATATATATACACACACACACATACAGAGTTTTGAAATGTGTGCGTATGTATATACACACACATTTCAGAACTCATATATACACACACAACAAAATAGTGTTTAAATAGAGGTCTTTATTCATAACAGCCTAGAGAGGCAGCGCACAGCTGACGCTGCCTCTCTAGGCTATTATGAATAAAGACCTCTATTTAAGAAAAATTATTTCAACAAGTAGATCGTCCTGAGGGACAAGTAGATCGGGCTACCACTTAGTCCGTTGGACTAGTAGATTATTTTTAAATTTCCACACCCCTGCATATATATATATATATATATATATATATATATACACAGTTGTGTTCAAAATTATTCAACCCCCAATGCTGTAAAGGGTTTTAAGGAATTTAGTGTACATTTGTAATTGTATTCAGAATGAAATCCTACAAGGACTTTTTAAAGAACCATATGCAACTAAAATGACATCAATTGGTTTTGTAATACAGTAGTAAATGCTTCTTTTGTGAATTCTTCATTGACACAATTATTCAACCCCTTAATGACTACCACTCTGAAGAACAGAGGTTCATTAAAGTGTTTTCAATCAGGTATTGAAAACACCTGTGGATGTCACGGAGCAGCAATAAAGCATAATAAGGACCAATTAGGCAGCTTTAAAATGACTGTGATACTCAGCTCCTTCTAGACATTGAGAAACAAGGGGGGTGTTTGTGAGGGTCCTGAGAACGAGCAACAGCACAATGGCCTGCTCTACGGTGCGTGCCCGCTCAGGTCTCACAAACAAGGTTTTAGGTGTCAGGACCCTCACAAACACCCCCCTTTTTTCTCCTTCTAGACATTTACTGGTGTGGTTACAAACATGGTGAAGTCAAGAGAATGGTCCAGGAAGACAAGAGAAGAGGTGATTACTCTTCACAGGCAGGGCAATGGCTATAAGAAGATTGCAAAGATGTTAAACATACCAAGAGAGACCATAGGAAGCATCATTCGCAAATTCAAGGCAAAGGGCACTGTTGAAACGCTACCTGGTCGTGGCAGAAAGAAGATGCTGACTTCGACTGCTGTGCGCTACCTGAAGCGTAGAGTGGAGAAAAGTCCCCATGTGACTGCTGAGGAACTGAGAAAAGATTTGTCAGATGTGGGTACTGAAGTTTCAGCTCAGACAATACGGCGCACACTGCGTAATGAAGGCCTCCATGCCAGAACTCCCAGGCGCACCCCCTTGCTGTCGCCAAAGAATAAGAAGAGTCGACTGCATTATGCCAAAAGTCATGTGGACAAACCACAGAAGTTTTGGGATAGTGTTCTGTGGACTGATGAAACAAAATTAGAACTGTTTGGGCCCATGGATCAACGCTATGTTTGGAGGAGGAAGAACAAGGCCAATGAAGAAAAGAACACCTTGCCTACTGTGAAGCATGGCGGGGGGTCAATCATGCTTTGGGGCTGTTTTGCTTCTGCAGGTACAGGGAAGCTTCAGCGTGTGCAAGGTACCATGAATTCTCTTCAGTACCAGGAGATATTGGATGACAATGTGATGCAGTCCGTCACAAACCTGAGGCTTGGGAGATGTTGGACCTTTAAACAGGACAATGATCCCAAGCATACCTCCAAGTCCACTAGAGCATGGTTGCAGATTAAAGGCTGGAACATTTTGGAGTGGCCATCGCAGTCACCTGACTTAAATCCGATTGAGAACCTCTGGTGGGACTTAAAGAAAACAGTTGCAGTGCGCAAGCCTAAGAATGTGACTGAACTAGAGGCTTTTGCCTATGACGAATGGGCGAAGATACCCGTAGATCGCTGCAAGACACTTGTGTCAAGCTATGCTTCACGTTTAAAATCTGTTATAATTGTAAAAGGATGTTGTACTAAGTACTAAGATTGAATGTCACTTGGGGGTTGAATAAAACTGATAATTATGTGAGCACAGAAAAGACATTTGTGGTTATTTAATTATAAATGTTATGTTATATTTGTCTGACCTACACGTGCCTCTTTGATTTAATTGTAAGCAAGATGACTGAATGATCAAAATCCATGTCAAACTGGCCAAAACACTCAATTTCAGTGGGGGGTTGAATAATTTTGAACACAACTGTATATATATATATTTATACACAGACCTCAGACCAGACATACACACATATATATATATATATACTGTATACATACAAACACATATACATATTATTACAGACCGCAGACCAGACACATACCCATATATATATACATGTGTGTATGTATACACACACACACACAGACCTCAGACCAGACATACATATGGATGTATATACATACACACACACACATATATATATTACACAGACCTCAGACCTGACATACCCATACAGTGGCAAGAAAAAGTATGTGAACCCTTTGGGATTACGTGGAGTTTTGCATGAATTGGTCATAAAATGTGCTCTGATCTTCATCTAAGTCACAACAATTTAAAAAACACAGTCTGCTTAAAAAATACAACACAAACATATGTTTTCATGTTTTATTGAACAGAACATGTAAACATTCACAGTGCAGGGTGGAAAAAGTATGTGAACCTTTGGATTTAATAACTGGTTGACCCTCCTTTGGCAGCAATAACCTCAACCAAACATTTCCTGTAGTTGCAGATCAGACCTGCACAATGATCTGGAGTAATTTTGGACCACTCCTCTTCACAAAACTGTTTCAGTGTAGCAATATTCTTGGGATGTCTGGTGTGAATCGCTCTCTTAAGGTCATGCCACAGCATTTCAATCGGGTTGAGGTCAGGACTCTGACTGGGCCACTCCAGAAGGCGTATTTTGTTTTGTTGAAGTCATTCTTTTGTTGAATTACTTGTATGCTTTGGGTCATTGTCCTGTTGTATCACCCATCCTCTGCGGAGCTTCAGTTGGCGGACTGATGGTCTTACGTTTTCCTGCAAAATGTCTTGATAAACTCTGGAATTCATTTATCCATCAAAGACAACAATCCATCCAGGCCCTGAGGCAGCAAAGCAGCCCCAAACCATGATGCTCCCTCCGCCATGTTTTACAGTGGGGATGAGGTTTTGATGTTGGTGTGCTGTGCCTTTTTTTCTCCACACAGTGTTGTGTGTTTTTTCCAAACAACTCAATTTTGGTTTCATCTGTCCACAGAATATTTTTCCAGTAGTGCTGTGAACATCCAGGTGCTCTTTTGCAAACTTCAAACGTGTTGCAATATTCTTTTTGGACAGCAATGACTTCCTCCGTGGTGTCCTCCCATGTACTCCATTCTTGTTTAATGTTTTCCTTATGGTAGATGTGTCAACAAAAATGTTAGCATGTGCCAGAGATTTCTGTAAGTCTTTAGCTGACACTCTAGGATTCTTCTTTACCTCATTAAGCATTCTGCACTGTGGTCTTGCAGTCATCTTTACAGGACGACCACGGCTAGGGAGAGCAGCAACAGTGCTGAACTTTCTCCATTTGTAGACAGTCTGTCTTACCGTGGACACATGAATATCAAGCGCTTTTGGAGATACTTTTGTAACCCTTTCCAGCTTCATGCAAGTCAACAATTCTTGATCGTAGGTCTTCTGAGAGCTCTTTTCTGCGAGGCATGGTTCACGTCAGGCAGTGCTTCTTGAAACCAGTAAACCTAAAACTGGTGTGTGTTTTTAAAGGGCAGGACAGCTTTCAGCAACACATCCAATAATATCACACTGATTGGACTCAAGTTTGGCTCACTCCTGGCTCCAGTTAGCTCTTGGAGAAGTCATTAGGCTAGGGGTTCATACTTTTTCCACCCTGCACTGTGAATGTTTACATGTTATGTTCAATAAACACATGAAAACATATAATGTTTGTGTTGTATTATTTTAAGCAGACTGTGTTTTTCAAATTGTTGTGACTTAGATGAAGTAAAATTTTTTGGGGGGGAATTACGTGATTTTTAGCAAACGCACCCCATAGAAAAAAATCGTTAATGCAGCATCATTGTTCACATTGTAATTGAAATGTGAACAATATTGCTGCATTAATAAAAACAACACACACAAAAATACATGTTTTTTTAAAATATATATATTTTTTATAATTTTGTTTTTACTTTGAACATGGTCCTGTTTGATATCATTCGAAAGGCCATGCTCAGGCCTTTCGAACGACACCCTCCATGACCCCCTAGCTGCCACAGTTCAAAGGAACCCCTTATCTCCACCAGGGGATTTCCTTGGGAAATCCCCAGGCAGCTAGGGGTTCCCCGGCTATCTGACATCATTGCGCTATGCGCGATACGTCAGGAGGTGAGGGGGAACCCGGAGGTGGAGCCACCATCCAAGATGGCGGCCCCCACCGGAGCTAAATCTCGATGTGGCGCCGAATGGCGCTGCATCGCAATCTGGCATGTAAGGAGTTTAAAAAAAGGCACCGCTTTAAAGGACATACACTGCCTTTCAAAGCGGTGCCTTTTTTATTTCTGTAAACCCTTCCAAAAGGATCCCCCCCCACCTCCCTTTCAGGCGATCTCCCGGCATTACCAGGGATCGCCTGGAAATGACGTCATCGCGGCATGGCGCGATGACATCATTGACGTTGGGAGGGGCTTAACTTCAGCGTCTGAGGACGCTGAAGTCAGAACGCGCGGGACCCCGGACAGAGAGGTGAGTATCTCCGTCGGGGCTCCCGCTTGCGGATGACGTGGGGAACGTCCTCCACATATAACAGGAGTCAATGAGGACGTTCCCCACAAGTCATCCGCAGCGAAGGGGTTAATGCAGCACTATTGTTCACGTTTTACTTATAATGTGAACAATGATGCTGCACTAATGATTTTTGTTTTGGTTTTAGCTAAAATCATTTAATTTCTCAGAAAAATTAAGTAACGGGTTCCTAGTTCTATAATTTTTTAGCAAGCCTACCCCATAGAACATATAACTGCAAAGGCTCTGATGATAAAATGTGAAGGAAATCATTTTACATGCTGTAGATGATTGGAAATTCTAATTTTTTTGTTGTAGCATTCTGGAAGGGCATGACTTCTACATATAATAATGAAAATATTATGAATCTGCCAAGTCTGCTGAAAAAAAGGATATATAATTTGTTTGGGTCATAATAAAACCTGACATCAAATCACGTTGAAACATGATGTGCAAAAGTGTTAAACATGAGCTCAGCACACAGCTGGGTGGAGTAGAGGTAACATCACTGCTCTCCGTGGAGAGAGCCTGTGGAGTCATGGGTTCGATCCCGACGAGCATCTCTCCAGTAAGTGTCCTTGGGCAAGACACCTAACGGTACAGACACCTAACGGTACATACTTGAAAACGAGAGAAATCTCAATGTATCCTTCCTGGTAAAATCCTTTCTCAAAAACAAAAGAAATGGTCCAGCAGCAGGGGCGTAACTACCAGGGGTGCAGCGGGTGCCACTGCACCCGGGCCCCTGAGTCTGGGGGCCCACAACCGGATGGGTGGGGGACCCGGACTAGCCCTGCTTGTCCCGCAGTCCAGGCAGGGATCAGGCACCTGGTCTCCCATTTGATCGGCAACATGTGGGATCAAACTCCCACACGCGCCAGAAGTAAAGGCCCTGCCGGGGGGAGAGGAGGAGGAGGAAGAAGAGGACAGCTGCTCACATGGAGATGTGCTGGCCCCGCCCCTTCCCCCTCCACAGCCAAGCAAAGCAGAGCTCTGCTGGAAGTGTCCAGTATGTGGAGAGAGTGGAGACCATACTTACCTATGGTAAGTATGTAACAAGCTGGAGTGGTTTGTTTGCGTGTGAGTGAGCAGAGGCTGGCTAATTACTGTGATCTGATACTGGCTGGCTAATTACTGTGATCTGATACTGGCTGGCTAATTACTGGGATCTGATACTGGCTGGCTAATTAATGGGGTTCTGATACTGGCTGCCTATTTACTGGGGGTTCTGATACTGGCTAATTACTAGGGTTCTGATACTGGCTGGCTAATTACTGGGGTCTGATGCTGGCTAATTACTGGGGTCTGATGATGGCTAATTACTGGGTTCTGATACTGGCTAATTACTGGGTTCTGATACTGGCTAATTACTGGGGTTCTGATGCTGGCTGGCTAGTTACTGTGGGTCTGATTCTGGCTAATTACTGGGGGTCTGATACTGGCTAATTACTGTGGGTCTGATACTGGCTGGCTAATTACTGGGATCTGATACTGGCTGGCTAATTACTGGAGTCTGATACTGGCTAATTACTGGGGCCTGATACTGGCTGGCTAATTACTGGGATCTGATACTGGCTGGCTAATTACCGGAGTCTGATACTAGCTAATTACTGGGGTCTGATGCTGGCTAATTACTGGGGTTCTGATACTGGCTAATTACTGGGGTCTGATGCTGGCTGGCTAATTACTGGGGTCTGATACTGGCTAATTACTGGGGTCTGATACTGGCTAATTACTGGGGTCTGATACTGGCTAATTACTGGGGTTATGATACTGGCTTATTAATAGGGTTCTGATACTGGCTAATTAATGGGGTTCTGATACTGGCTGGCTAATTACTGGGGTCTGATGCTGGCTAATTACTGGGGTCTGATGATGGCTAATTACTGGGTTCTGATACTGGCTAATTACTGAGTTCTGATACTGGCTAATTACTGGGGTTCTGATGCTGGCTGGCTAGTTACTGTGGGTCTGATTCTGGCTAATTACTGGGGGTCTGATACTTGCTAATTACTGGGGTTCTGATACTGGCTAATTACTGGAGGTCTGATACTTGCTAATTACTGGGGTTCTGATACTGGCTAATTACTGGGGGTCTGATACTGGCTAATTACTGGGGTTCTGATACTGGCTAATTACTGGAGGTCTGATACTTGCTAATTACTGGGGTTCTGATACTGGCTAATTACTGGGGGTCTGATACTGGCTGGCTTATTACTGGGGGTCTGATACTGGCTGGCTAATTACTGGGGATCTGATACTGGCTGGCTAATTACTGGGGTTCTGCTACTGGCTAATTACTGGGGTCTGATACAGGCTGGTTAATTACTAGGGTCTGATACTGGGGGTCCGATATCTGGGGCCCGCACAGAGGATGGGTCTTGAAGGCGCGGGGAATACTGGTACCGCCTCAGCCCCTCCTCACAGCACAGGATGGGTTCTGATACTGGCTAATTACTGGGTTCTGATACTGGCTAATTACTGGGGGTCTGATTCTGGCTAATTACTGGGGGTCTGATACTTGCTAATTACTGGGGTTCTGATACTGGCTAATTACTGGGGTTCTGATACTGGCTAATTACTGGGGGTCGGATACTGGCTGGCTAATTACTGGGGGTCTGATACTGGCTAATTACTGGGGTCTGATACTGGCTGGCTAATTACTGGGAGTCTGATCCTGGCTAATTACTGGGGGTCTGATCCTGGCTGGCTAATTACTGGAGTCTGATAGTGGCTGGCTAATTACTGGGGGTCTGATACTGGCTAATTACTGGGGGTCTGATGCTGGCTAATTACTGGGGGTCTGATACTGGCTAATTACTGGGGGTCTGATGCTGGCTAATTACTGGGGGTCTGATACTGGCTAATTACTGGGGGTCTGATGCTGGCTAATTACTGGGGGTCTGATACATCTCTGGCTAATTACTGGGGGTCTGATCCTGGCTGGCTAATTACTGGAGTCTGATAATGGCTGGCTAATTACTGGGGGTCTGATAATGGCTAATTACTGGGGGGTCTGATGCTGGCTAATTACTGGGGGTCTGATACTGGCTAATTACTGGGGGTCTGATGCTGGCTAATTACTGGGGGTCTGATGCTGGCTAATTACTGGGGGTCTGATACATCTCTGGCTAATTACTGGGGGTCTGATCCTGGCTGGCTAATTACTGGGGGTCTGATACTGGCTGGCTAATTACTGGGGATCTGATACTGGCTGGCTAATTACTGGGGTTCTGCTACTGGCTAATTACTGGGGTCTGATACTGGCTGGTTAATTACTAGGGTCTGATACTGGGGGTCCGATATCTGGGGCCCGCACAGAGGATGGGTCTTGAAGGCGCGGGGAATACTGGTACCGCCTCAGCCCCTCCCCACAGCACAGGAGGGGGGGGCCTTCATGGATTCTTGCACCGGGCTCTGAGGTTTCTAGTTACGCCTCTGTCCAGCAGTGAAGGGGTTAAATGGTGCGAGCGGCCGGTGTTCCATGCATGCGGAGAGGAGTGGCAGGAAACTCAGCACCCAAACAGCCGAGGATGCAGCCTCTGCACAAAGATAGACTGCAGCCCTCAAACTCATAACCCTCTGGCAGTGGTGTAGCGTGGGGGGGGGGGGCCACGGGGGCGGTCGCCCTGGGCGCAATTTTCTTAGGGGGCGCAAAATTTCCAAAGAAATTTGAACCACTAATATTTTCCAGCAGGGATCAGAAAGGTGTCCGCTCATGGACACTGGTGGCCGTGAGAGGCTCTTGCACAGGCAGCCGCCAGTTTTGCGGCACCGGCGGTGACTTAGCACTCAGTGTCCAGAAAAAAGGATAATTTTTTTATTATATCAGTATTTTGTTAATATACAATACATGTGCTTGTGGGGTGGTAAGGGGGTCAATACTCTACTGGGGGAAGGGAATCAGGGTGTGTTACCATGTCCACAGGTTGCGGGGTTGACAACCCACGCTACGCCACTGCCCTCTGGAACGTAGCATCTGTCCCCACAACACAACAGATCATGACAGTAAATCATTTTAGCTGCGGTTTCCAGTGTTATTCTTAACATTCTTGACACTGTAATGTGTATGGGATGTCCATGGAGATCACCACCTTAATATCGCAGACCTATATTCACTCTTGTTGCAGACATTGCTCAAATAACGGTATAAAAGATAATCGCAGCAGTTTACGCAAGAACAATGCTGGTAGCGTTGGCAGGGCCGGATTTACATCTCAGGAGCCTGTAGGCACAGAAATGTGGAGTGCCCCCCCCCCCAAGAAAAAAAAACATGCCAAATTGACTTTTTAATTTTTCGTTTTGGGGCAAACTAAAAAAAATAAAAATTAACAAAAACTGAGACAGTTTCTCTGTGCACTCAAATCAAAAGTAGGGGCAGAAACTGTTGCCTTAGTTGAGTTAGTGCAGTGGCATTGTTTGTTTTATTTGTAAATATTGCCTCTGCCGTAGAACAGAGAAAAAAAAATTATTTTGCATTTACTTTTTAAATTTTTTTAAAATTTTTTTTTACACATTACATGTTCATGTTTGGTAGTAGGGTTGAACCGATACCACTTTTTTAGGACCGAGTACAAGTACTGATACTTTTTTCAGGTACTCACCGATACCGAGAACTGATACTTTTATTTAAAGTCATGTAACCGCTTTCCAATAAATAATTTTGGATTTTGCTGAAAGCCTGTCCAGTTTGTTATAAATGTATGGTGAGACACCCCATTTGCCCACTACACAGCCTGCTCACACCCTGACCACGCACACACACCACACCTCATCTCAGATATATGTATATCCACTCAGACCTCATATATGTATTCCCACGCAGATACATGTATACTTGCAGACCTCAGACCAGATATACCCACTCAGATACATGTATATACTTGCAGACTAAGTACTTGTGCAAATGGCGTTTTGGCACTGCTACCGATACTAGTATCGGTATCAGTGCATCCCTATTTGGTATCATTGTAAAGACCAGACTATGACCTCTCCAATGACACCTCAATTAACCTTGTGATGTGTACAATTCAGAGATGCAGGTTCCATAGTCCCCCGGTCTCACCTCACTGCAGTGCCACGGACTATGTTGCCAATGAAACAATGTGTTGCATCATCAGCTCCACACTTGCTGGCAGTGTGGGAAATGAGAAGGTGAGTTAGCACAGCATCACTGTTCACTTTATAATTGTAAACTGAATATTAGTGCTGCATTAGAAAAAAAGAGAAAAATAATATTATTAGTTATTTTATTTTTACATAAATCTAACCTGGATAACAAAATTCACTGTAATTGTATTGCCAGAGGCGTAACTAGAAATCTAAGGGCCCAGGTGCAGGGATTCATGAAGCCCCCCCCACCCTTGGCAAAAACATATTGCTCCCCGTCATCCCCATGCACTGAACCCCTCCAGGTCCATATTGTCGACTCCAGGTCCACTACGACCACTTCAGTCCCATTTTTAATGTAATGTGCACCATGTATATCTCAGAGATCCACAGCAATAAAACTCACAGTAATGTGTGCTGTGTATAAGTGAATCATAGGTAAGGCTCTGGACTTTGCCAAGCCGCCCAGGTGAAACTGCGGCCGGCCGTGTGTGTGCCCCCCTGAAGTCAGGGGCTCTGTTGCAGTGGCCCTCTCTGCACCCCTGGTAGTTACGCCCCTGTGTATTGCTCCTACCTCTGCAGTAATAAAATTCACAGTAATGTGCTCACCGAGGTTTATTCACAAATCTGAGACTTACAGTTGTAATCAAAATTATACAACCCCATTGCAAATCAGATTTATTGTCAAAATTTACAGACTTTCAGCTGTTTGCAATGAACACAAATGAAAGCAAATGAAATAGCTCAGCACAACGAATGCTTGAAGTGGTTTTTCCAAAAATTCAACAGAGAATGAAATTATTATTTTTTTAAATATAAATTTTATTAAGTTTTCAGGAAAAAATACAAAATAATTAGGGATACAAAAAAGGAGGGGGGACAATAAAAAATGTATGCAGCAGAAACAATATTTGCAACCATGTCACAAACAATAATTATTGTCAGGGTATAAAGAACAACAAAGAAACCAGGAACCTCAGATTTTCATAGTGTAAATGTCCCATATAGACCAATGATCTTTCCCAACCCCAGGCAAACCCATTAGAGACCTGGCCATTGCATCTAAGGATCGTAGTTCCCCCAGCCTGGTTTTAACAGCGCCCACGGTCAGCACCACATCCGATTTCCAGTTAGTGGCTAGGAGAGTGGTGGCAACGGACAGCAAATGGGACAGAAGTTGTTTCTGGAAGTTAGTGAGAGAGTCGGGAAACAGTTGAAGGAGGAACAGGGCAGGGGAAGGGACAATCTCCGAGCCCAAGATTTCCGAACTAAGGATGGCCATCTGATCCCAAAAGGAGGTAAGGTGTGAACACAACCACCAAATGTGAAAAAAGTGCCGTCTGCCTCCCCACACCTCCAGCAGCTAGTAGGAACACTTGGGTTAAAATCGTGTTCTTTATCCGGGGTGATATACCATCGATATAAAAAAAAATTCCGAGCCTCCATGAGAGACACACATTTGAATTTCCGACAGTCAAGCAGAAAGGAATCCGTCCACTGCTCTTGCGTAATTGGGCACCCTAAATCACGCTCCCAGTTCTGCTGGAATCTCCAAGTGCCAGTCGGGGGTCTGGTTAGTAGCAGGTTATAAATTAGAGACAGCAGGCGAGTATTAGGCGTAGGGGACACTCAGTATCGCTCAAATAAAGACATCAGGTCAGAGTTTGAAGGGAGGTGCAGTAAATCATATCAAGAGAGGCAGGAGCGCAGCTGTAGGAAGCAAAAGCAGAATGTGTGGCTCAGAGAATATTTCAACTGCAATTGCGAGAAGGAGAGGAGGTCATGAGGTGAGTAGAAGCACATCAATCTATCGAGCATCTTCCGATACCATGGTCGGGGGTCAAAGTCGGGGATCAGATAGGAAAACACTGAGATTGGGGAGGCCAAAGAGAGGGGGTGGGTCGTAGTAAAGTTTGTTTGAGCGAGATGCGTCCCAGACACGTACAAATTGTTTGGGGAGGTCAGGGAGGCTATCAAGCTATGGTCGTCTGAATTTAGGCGTCCACAGTATCCCCACAAAGTCATAGGGTAACATACATGGTAGGATCAAGGAGGCCCACTGCGGGGGAGTAATAGTTGTCAAAAGGTGACCAGGATTCGCCAGCAGTGCAGCCCTATAATACAGTAGCAGATTAGGCAAACGCAGACTTCCCCTCGCAATAGGTTGGTGTAGGATATTCAGCTTAATACGAGGTTTCCTCCCTCGCCAAATAAATTTTGAGATGATCGAAAAATCCTTCAATCGCATCAGACTGCCGTATTGCTTGGGCAAGCGGTTCAAGCACTAGCGCATACAGAAGAAGGGAGAGAGGGCATCCCTGTCTAGTGCCATTCGTGATAGGTAGAGCATTGGATTGGAAACCTGCATTCAGCACCCGCGCATTAGGATTAGAATACAGCGCCAAGATAGCCCCAATAAATTCCCGGGGAAAATAAAATTTCAGTAGCGTGTGTTCCAGAAATAGCCAGTGAAGGCGGTCAAATGCCTTCTCGGCATCAAGGGAGAAAAATAGGGATGGCGTTCCAGAATGCACTGCCAATCCATCAAGGCCATACCTTTAATAGTGTTGTCGGGGCCCTGCCTTGACTTAATAAATCCCACCTGGTCATCAGCTATAAGCAAGGGCATAAAAGTGCCGGCTGGGTGGAGTAGAGGTAACATCACTGCTCTGCGTGGAGAGAGCCTGTGGAGTCATGGGTTCGATCCCGAAGAGCACCTCTCCAGTAAGTGTCCTTGGGCAAGACACCTAACGGTACATACTCGCCACCCAGGACATATTTAAAAATGAGAGAAATCTCAATGTATCCTTCCTGGTAAAACTCTTTCTCAAAAAAAATAAAATAATCGACCAATCTAGTAGCCAGAATCTTGGCGTAAAGTTTGGTGTCGGTATTGAGGAGGGAGATGGGTCTGTGTTAAGGGCAGGCGTCGGCTGGCAGTAGTGGTGGAAGTACCAGGGTCGCAGCGGTCGCACTGCGACCGAGCCCTGGCATTCCGCCACTGGAGGGGGGCCCAGTGCCGCCACCAGATTCCGTCAATCAGCGCCGGAATCTGGGAGTAGCGCCGCTGCCAGATTCCTATCCCTACGAGCGGCCACTGGAACTTGGCTGCGCTGGTCAGGTGGTTCCCGGCGAGCGGCCATGCTGCCAGCAGCCGCTCGCCTCTAGGGAGAAGAACGCTGGCGGAGCAGCAGAGGTGAGAGCTGGGGGCAAATATATCCATATGAGCTGGGGGGGGCAATATATATCCATGTGAGCGGGGGGGCAATATATATCCATTTGAGCTGGGGGCAATATATACCCATGAGAGCTGGGGGCAATATATACCCATGTGTGCTGGGGCAATATATACCCATGTGAGCTGGGGGGGGGCAATATATATCCATGTGAGCTAGGGGCAATACTATCTTTATTTTATATTGCAGAAAAAAAAGTAAAAATATAGATTTTTTTGGGGGGGTAGGGGGCCCATCTTGGATTCTTGCACCGGGGCCCTCTGGTTACGCCACTGGCTGGCAGGTTCGTCTTTGGAATGGTAACTATAGTGGCATACAACTAGTCAGGGGGAGCATTTCCCGAGGTATATATTTGGCCGAACGCAGAGAAGAGGGGGGTTCAGTAGGGTAGGAAAGGATTTATAATAAGCGGCCGTGCAGTCATCAGGCCCTGGAGATTTGTTAGCCTTAAGGGAGGACAGGGCTGAGGTGAGTTCAGCAAGGGAGGGTGGAGAGAGCAGTTGTAGACTTTGTGACTCAGACAAGGCAGGAAGGTTAAGGCGTTGTAGGAATGGGAGGATCTCACTGAGAGAGGGCTGATGAAGTGAGGTGTCGTCGCACAAATTGTAAAGGCCAGAGTAGTATGATGCAAAACAGTCCGCTATTTGCTGGGGTTTATAGCAGGAGGTCCCGTCAGCAGCAGTCAATCTGTCAATTGCTCTGCATGGAGAGAGCCTGTGGAGTCATGGGCTCGATCCCAGCGAGCAACCTCTCCAGTAAGAATTTTACCCTTATTTCTCTTTTACAACTTCCTCTTTCTTAAATTACCTCAGTTCCCTCCCGAACCAAACACCCACCCCTCGCCCCCCGCCCCCAACTCCCCATAAATAAAAACACACAACAAAGTATTGGCGGTTTGAAAAGGTAACGTCTTTTATTAATTAAGGACAGAATCATTGCCTTTATGGCAGAATTATAAGCGATCCTCGCTTTCTCAAAATAGGTAACACCAGATAACACTGGTACCAGAAATCCAGCCAGATAACACTGGCAACCGCAATGCACCACAAGCATTGCCCATAAATAGCGGCCGGCCCCACGTGGCTAAACTAGCGCGACCACAGGCTGCTCTCTTTATAGCAGATAGCAGGCCGAGAGGATCTGCAAACTAGGGATGAGCTGTTCAGTTCGATCAGTTCGGAGTTCGCATCGAACATAGTCTGTTCGCATGTTCGCGAACTACGAACATTTCCGCCTGTTCGCCCACAATGCACTACAATGGACCACAATGTACTTTTCCACTGGCCTGAAGCTTGTAATTGGCTACAGCCTTGCACCTGACCACAGGTCAGGTTCAAGACTATGCCAATCACGGCTCAGAGTCCTGATTGTGAGCCCATGATTGGGCAAAATTTGCCCAGAGCTAATTCCCGCAGCAGACTATATAAGGTTTCACACAGCGCTTCAGCACGCGTTTGAGAGGAGATTGTTGTTGTGTTAGTGTGTGTTCTCACTGCCAGTCTGCCGCCAGCTACTGGGGGGGGGTCTCATCTACTGGGGGGGGTCTCATTTCTACCAAATATCTGGGAATTGTTGTAATCTTTGTGTTCTCACTCCCAACAACTATTTTGGGGGCTCAGTAATTTCTACAAAATATTTGTGAATTGAGGTAATCTGTGTCTTGTCACTGCCAGCCAGAATTTTGGGGGCTCAGTAATTTCTACAAAATATTTGTGAATTGAGGTAATCTGTGTCTTGTCACTGCCAGCCAGAATTTTGGGGGCTCTGTAATTTCTACAAAATATTTGTGATTTGAGGTAATCTGAGGTAATCTGCCACGCAGAATTTTGGGGGCTCAGTAATTTCTACAAAATATTTGTGAATTGAGGTAATCTGAGGTAATCTGTGTCTTGCCACTGCCAGCCAATATTTTGGGGGCTCAGTAATTTCTACAAAATATTTGTGAATTGAGGTAATCTGAGTCTTGTCACTGCCAGCCAGAATTTTGGGGGCTCAGCAATTTCTACAAAATATTTGTGAATTGAAGTAATCAGAGGTAATCTGCCACGCAGAAATTTGGGGGCTCAGTAATTTCTACAAAATATTTGTGAATTGAGGTAATCAGAGGTAATCTGCTAAGCAGAATTTTGGGGGCTCAGTAATTTCTACAAAATATTTGTGAATTGAGGTAATCTGTGTCTTGTCACTGCCACGCAGTATTTTGGGGGGTCAGTAATTTTACAAAATATTTGGGAATTGTTATAATCCGTGTGTTCTCACTGGCTGCCACCCATCGGGGGTCTCACTGATTTATAGGTTTCTGAGACTTGTAATCTGTGTCTTCTCACTGCCAGCTATCAGGGGGTCCCACATACTTCTAGCAGATTTCTGTGAATTGTAATCTGTGTCTTGTCACTGTTTCCCAGCTATCAGGGGGTCCTATCATGGGGTCTCACTGACTTGTAGCAGATTTCTGCGAATTGTAATTTGTGTCTTGTCACTGCCACCCATCAGGGGGTCTCACTGATTTATAGGAGGTATCTGGGAATTGTAATCCGTGTCTTGTCATTGCCAGCTATCAGGGTGTCTCACTGAGTTATACCAGATTTCTGGAAATCTTTAATCTTTATACCAGAGTTGAATCAGAGTTCTGTATATATTTAATCTATATATCACTCACCATCATCAGAAAGACCAAAAAGGACAGGCAGACACTCCCAGACACAGATAAGAGGGCAAGCAGCCTCTGTGTTGGGAGGCTGTGCCTCTGGTCATGGTGGACGTGGTGCATCCTCTGCAGCGGCACGCTTGTCCTTTCTAACTGGTGCTGGCCGTCTTAAGCAGCAGCAACATACAGAGGATTTGGTGGATTGGCTAACCAGGCCATCCTCATCCTCCGAGTCCTCTGCCAGCCAGGCTTGTAGTGCTTTACAGTCCACCTCAGCTGCCAAAACATCTAATGCAGCCTCCATGTCCACAGCTACTCCTGCCGTAGCCTCTCTATCACACACGGAGGAGTCAGCTGAATTGTTTGACTACAATGACATGCTGCTTGAGGATGCGCAGCAAGTACAGTGCTCTGATTCAATCTCTGAGGTTGAGGAAGGGAGTATAATCAACCTAGAGGAAGGGGGTGCCAGGGATGACACACAAATAACTGGCACTCATGTTGCCCCAGCAGCTGCAGCATACTGCCAAGTTGGCTCCAGTGATGAGGAGATAGGGGGTGATGATGACAATGATGATGAGGTCACTGACTCCACCTGGGTGCCTGATCGAACAGAGGAGTCAAGGGAGGAGGAGGAGGCACAACAAACATGAGGCACAACATCCTCTATGACCAACCGTAGCACTAGCCAGTCCAAGGCATCAGATGTCAGAGCTGCTCAGGTGCAGAGCGCTGTTGTCTCAAAGCACACATCCAGGAACTCTGCTGTCTGGGAGTTCTTTAAGAAATGTGCAGCAGACCCACCGTTGCTATTTGTAATCTATGTCAGATGAGGCTCAAGCGTGGGAAAGACACCGGACGCTTGGGTACCACGTGCTTGAAGCGACATATGACCACCTGCCACACATCCCGTTGGCGCAAAACTTTGCGTAGGTCCTCCTCCTCCCAGTGGTGTATTTAGGTTTTGTGCTGCCCTAGGCCTGACTAAACTCGTGCACCCCCTAATTTAAATTTGACGCACCCCTTCCTGTCTAGGGCACACCTCTTCCTGGTTAATCCCCACCCTTCCTCTTTAAGCTCCACCTTTTCCTCTTAGAGCTCCGCTTTTTCCTCTCTTTATATTAAAAGTGGATACCAAGTGCCTACTTGTATATTTTGTATACCATTTCAAATGTATCTATTGAGATAAAGAAAATTATGAAATGTTTAAATTCAAGCATTTTTACAAAGAACAACCACGCATGTCAAGTATACTGGATCACAGCCGCTCT
The DNA here is from genome assembly GCA_009667805.1 of Leptobrachium leishanense. NCBI lineage: Eukaryota > Metazoa > Chordata > Amphibia > Anura > Megophryidae > Leptobrachium > Leptobrachium leishanense. Next base: position 295,024,360 of record CM019063.1, on the reverse strand, counting down.
AATTGGTTGAACAATAAAATCCACAGAAACTTGCACTGCATATGAGCGTATCAGAGCTGCACAGCAATAAAACCCACAGAAATGGGCACTGTGTATGAGCATATCAGAGCTGCACAGCAATAAAACCCACAGAAATGTGCAGTGTGTATGAGCATATCACAGAACTGCACAGCAATAAAACTCACAGTAATGTGCAGTGTGTATGAGCGAATCCCAGAGCTCCAGGGCAATAAAACTCACAGTAATATGCATCACAGAATCCATAGCAATAAAACTCCCAGCAATGCAATGTGCAGTGTGTATGAGTGCATCAGAATTCACAGCAATAAAACTCACAGCAATGCAATGTGTGGTGTGTGTCAGCGTATCAGAATCCACAGCAATAAAACTCCCAGCAATGCAATGTGCGGTGTGTATGAGTGCATCAGAATCCACTGCAATAAAACCCCCAGCAAACCGAGTGTATATGAGCACACAGCAATTATGCTGTGGAGCCATCTTGTCAGCAGTGGGGTGCCACTGCCAGAGGGTACACTGTAGCTTTGATTCCCTTCCCGGTGGGTGTTCAGTCCAGAATAGAGTCTGTGTTAACGAAAGGGCGGGCAGCTGCGCGCGTGCGTTTCACGTGGTTCAGCCAAAATATTCCCGTTTTTATGCAATATCTAATAAATCATTTATTATTTTAATCTGCAGTAAAAAGTCTTTACTTATTGATTTTTTTTTTTTAGTACCTTTTAGTAATTTTTCAGATTTTTTTGGGCAAAATTTCCCCCCCCTTTTTCTTAATAGCAGTTTCTTTTTTCTGTAAAAGAACTTTTTATTATAAATCATAGGATCTTATATGTAAATTCCAGACATTTTCGTTCAGTAGTTCTTTTGAAAACAGCAGGCCACGGGTTTGCGGTGGCAGCATTCAGCGTCCGACTCCATGCACTTTGGGGACCCTGCAGTGAATGGTGAATTCACTGCAGGGTGGGGAAATTGTATTCTCCTAAGTGCAGGGAACTACAGAACACCAAAAAGTTGGCGTCATTTCGGTGCTCTGTGAGTAACCCATTTAGTGGTGGTTTTTTGCTGTCCCCCTGGAAAGTGAAAGCCTAGGCCTTGCCTACCCAGGACATACTTGAAAATTAGTGAAATCTCAATGTATCCTTCCTGGTAAAATAGTTTGCAAAAATTAAAAAAAATTAAAAAATTCTTTAGGGGTGGGGCCAGGCCGCCGCCCCCTGGAAAGTGCCGCCCTAGGCCTGGGCCTAGTCGGCCTAGGCCAAAATACACCACTGCCTCCTCATCTGTCTCTACCCCCACTGTATGTCCTGCCATGTCATTGCCTACAACCTCCACTGACAGGGATGATGCTACAGTAATGGATGTACCAGCTCCTTCCTCACAATGTGACAGCATCCCAACAGCTGAAGATTTACGCAGTCAGATTACGTTGCCCCAGCTGCTGCAGCATAAGAAAAAATATAGTCCCAACCATCTCCAAGCACAGCGTCTAAATGCCAGCTTAGCAAAATTACCCGCATTGCAGCTGCTGCCTTTCCAGCTGGTGGGCTCCCTTCCGTGAATTTGCTGAATGTGCTGTACCACAGTGGCATGTTCCAAAACGCCATTACTTTTCACGGAAGGCCATTTCAGCACTATACCAGCACGTGGAAGACAATGTTATTGAGTCATTGGGAAAGGCAGTCAGCAGCAAGGTGCATGTGACTATAGACACGTGGTCCAGCAAGCATGGACAGGGTCGTTACATTTCCTTCACGGCACACTGGGTAACTCTGATTGCAGCTGGGAGGGATCCAAGACGGGGCTCTGTGCTGGAGCTTGTTCATCCACCACGCCTCCAGAAAGCTGCTTGTATGCGGTCTGTCTGCTCCACCACCACCTCTCCCTCTTCCTCCTTCTGTGTCTCTGGCGAAGTGGCAGTAAAACCGACACCTGACAGGGGCTACGCAATGGCTCAAGCAAAAAGATGCCATACTGTGCTTGAGCTGGTTTGTTTAGGGAACAGGAGACACACCGGGCCAGAAATTCTGTCAGCTCTGCAGGGGCAGGTGCAGAGATGGTTAACACCACGCCAGCTTCAGCTGGGAATGATTGTCTGTGATAATGGCAGCAACCTTCTCTCCGCCCTACGCAGGGTAAATTGACGCATGTACCATGCCTAGCACACGTCCTAAATCTAGTGGTACAGTGTTTCCTAACCAGGTACCCAGGGCTGGCAGAGCTTCTCAGCCAGGCCAGGAAAGTCTGCAGCCACTTCAGTCGGTCATTCCCAGCAAGCGTTCGCCTGGCAGAAATTCAAAGAGAATTCCACCTTCCCACAAACCGTCTGATCTTTGACATGCCCACCAGGTGGAACTCGACATTAGCAATGCTGCAGCATCTGGCACAAGCAGCAGAGGGCCATCAACGAGTACCTGTGTGAGTATGGCACAAGGACAGGTTCAGGTCAACTTGGTTCCCCCCCCAGTGGCTGATGATCAAGGATGCATGCACTGTACTGTCACCATTTGAGGAGGCAACGAGGATGGTGAGCAGGGACTGTGCATGCATCAGTGACACAATTCCTTTAGTGTTCCTGCTAGAGCACACTCTGCGGGGAATTATAGATGTGGCTCTAGAGGCAGAGCAGCGGGAGGAAGAGGAGGCCTTCCCTAGCTCTGAAGGCCCCAGTCTTTCCGCAGACAGCATTCCAGCGGGTCCTCCTCAGATCAGACAGGAGGATGAGGAGGAATATTTCATGGGCGTCCGCAGGATGGGGAAAGGGGGGCGCTCGCCCCCCCTGGAACTGCCGATCACTCACAGCACAGCCTGCAGCACATTTCATTGGAGGTTAACGCGATGATTTGCTGCAGACTCCTCCCAGTGGCAGCTCTCTAAGGCCTCATGGCCGCCTAGCCCCTCCTACCAACAGACTGGCCCTATGATGGAGCGAGCAGGGCCCTCTTGGAGATTTGCAGGGGAAATCATTCAGCAGCAGGGCAGGCAGCATGTGGCTCTTAGGAGGCTGCTCAGGCCCTGCTGCTGTGCTTCTCCCTCCTCCGCTGATGATTTCCACTGCTCCAGGCCGCCTCCAGGAAGAGAGCTACCTTGCTAAAGTAAGTGGAGGTAAAATAGCCGAGGGGGGGGGGCAGTGATCTGCTAAATATGGCTGAGTGCTGTGGCAGATCACCTGGAACCCCAGGGACAGAGAATCTCCTCTCCAGCAGCAGCATTTGGTACTGGGTCACAGACAGTGCAGAGCCTTCACTGATTTACTGCCTCTTTCCCTGCTGTGGTGGGGGCTCCCTGTCCCATGCAAAGATAAGGAAATCTGCAGGGTGAGCTGAGAGGGGCTTAACATTCAGCTCTGACAGTTACTGTGTCTGCACTTAACTCTTCCCTTCCTGGCCTTCCTTGCCCCCCTATAGTAAGGTATTATTAAATGGTTAATTCCTTCAAAACACATTGAGGGTCAGGAGTTTCAACCCCCCCCTCGCTTTACACTGGTCACATATTTTATATATATATATAATATATATATATATATATATCTTTATTAATATTATCCACTGTGAATATCCCCCACTTTCAGACACTGAAGCACCTGTACTATAACATCTGATGCTTTAAGTGATGGTCTGTACAGTGTACAACAATATACACAGTATAGTAACACCCCTGGGTGTTTGTCTCCTGCTCAGTACCGCAGACGGTCAGCTTTATAGTCAAAGTTTTAATTTATTACTAAACTTTCATCAGGATCTGTGGAGCCTGCAGTCTGCTGTACTGGAAATGAGACAGATGATTTCTGCATAATGTGAGTATATTGCTATATCCACGGCACGTTTGGTGACGCTGCCTGTCCGTCACTTTGGTTTTTTTTAACAAAAAACACTGTTCTGCTTCGCTTTCCTAATGTCCCTCATTTTAAGAACGTCTCCATTCAGGGTGTGCAGGGGTCTTTTTAAGGGCTCCTCCATATATTTAGGGTGTGCGGGTGTCTTTTTAAGGTCTCATCCATATATTCAGCGTGTGTGGGTGTCTTTTTAGGGGCTCCTCCATATATTCACGGTGTGTGGGTGTCTTTTTAGGGGCCATATATTCAGGGTGTGTGTGTTTTTAGGGGTTCCTCCATATATTCAGGGTGTGCGGCTGTCTTTTTAGGGGCTCCTCCATATATTCACGGTGTGTGGGTGTCTTTTTAGGGGCTCCTCAATATATTCAGGGTGTGTGGGTGTCTTTAGGGGCTCCTCCATATATTTAGGTGTGCGGGTGTATATTATAGGGCAGAATATGGATGGCATTAAAATCCCCCCCCCCCCCATGAAAATTTTCTGCGGACGCCCATGTGCTGGAGGAGCAAGAGCCTGACAGCCTGGTGACCTGATCCTGTGCTTTGCCACTCCATTCCCACGCAGTTTGGAGGCTTTGGGCCTACTATCTCAGCCTTTCACCAGTGGTTATCTTAGGCGTGGGTGCGCATGGTCCGGAGTGCCGTGCTTCCCGTTCCCTCTGCCTCCACCTGTGGCTGGGCATGGAGCAAAGGCGGTAGCCCCTCCTGGAAGAGGGCCTATGCCAACAGGATTTGGGGACAGACTGCTGCTGGCATCCTGAGGTCTCCCTGCTATGCTCAACTCCCGGCACGTGTGGTCCTTGGTCAGGGGCAGGCCCGGGTATTTGCTGAGCTGCGGGTCGGAGGAGTGCATGGGGAGTGTGCTAACTGGCAACGAGATGACCCACCTCCACCTGCTGAAGATCCCTGGGCCCTGCCGTCAGACCCGGTTGGGAGCCTGGCATTCCTGGAAGATAACGACTGGGTGCATACTCACCATAGCGGCAGGGGATGTGGAGCGGTGTGTGCCCTGGATGACGCGCTGCTGTGGCCACAGGTGGGGGACCCAGCAATCGGCCGCGGGTATCATGGCCTGGAGGCGGCTTCTGCGACCTTTGATGTGCTGGACCACTGTCCTGTACCTGTGGTGAGTGGAGGATCGTGAGCTGGCCCTGGATGTGGCGATTTTGACCCACTGGAAGAGCCTATGAATCTGGGAGGAATGCCACGCTCAGTCCCTGCTGTCCTGAAGGTGGTCGACTGGGGGCCTGTCGTCCACAGTGGGCCTTCCCAATGTTCTGCCCCCTCTTCCTTGGGTGGCCTTTGGTAGCTGCTTGCTGGCACTGGTCGGGGAGGCTTGTGCTAATCCTGCACTATGTCCTGCTGCTGCAAAGGCGGCCCTGCGCTTCGCTGGCTTTATTTTTGATCTGCGGTGCCTCCTCTCCGTTGGGCTGTGGTGGGCCTCATGCTGCTGGACACTGGCCGAAGATTTTTAACTAAAAACTGTCCACCCCATTTCTCTGGCATGCGACTTCTGGCTGTACCCTGCCTACCACCCCATTTTGACGAGACCTGTCTACTTTTTACTTTTGTACTACCCCTCTCTCGATGTGCTTTATACTAGGATGTCTTTTATATCCCCCAATTTTTGGGATTTTACTGAGACTTTGCTACTCAGATTTGTTTTAATTTTACTTTATCTTTTGTTCGCCTGTTGACACCCGCTGAGGACTCGGTTTCCTTTTTTTCCTAGAAGACTTATTTTTCTGTTTTCCCACCATTTATTTTATCATTTGTGTTGGCGATCATGGGTTGTCTTGGGAGTGCCGCCGTGGCCTGAGCCCGGATTGGCCCCAACGTACCACGGCCTGGTGCCATCAGTTTCCCAGGGTCCTTTGGAGTTATGGGATTACACCTGGGAAGGCACCATTTTGGCATTTGCCACTACCCCTCACTCAGGTTTTTTTTTTCTCTTCCGCTGACTTTTCATTGCCGACTCTGTGCTGCCCTTTATTAGCTGCGTGTTATCTCACCCCCCCTTTTTTTTCTTCTAACTGTATTGGGTGACTGCGTAAAAAATAGCAATATAATCAGCTAATGTCGTTTTGATGTATAGTTAATGTTCCCGACGACTTTTTCATATGCAATAGCTGATGACAAGCTGTGGCCCTACACGGCCCCTTTTTTCTTTCACAATGACTTAAGGCCCTGCGAGGCCATTTATCGTATGTTATGTCCTGCTGACTTTTTCGTCAAATAAAAAATTGAAATACAAAAAAACAATTCAGCAATTATATCTGGCACCATGTCCCTGCCAGTTAAGCGACTGTGGGAGTAGTCGCCTTACTTCTCCAGTCATTCTCCTGAGTTTCAAAAAAAAAAACACAACACCTAGGAAGAGTAAAAATTCTAGGTCAAAATAGCCCTAACCAGAAAAAAATCTCCCATTTATCTCACTTTCCAAATCAGCTATTTGGTCTAGATTGTTCTCTCCAGCTTTTCACCTTTCTCTGAATAACCCTGTTAGTCTTTGAACCATGCAAGAGATCCACAGTTGCTTTCCAGATTCCCTGCAGCCCCAGCACTGCAGAGACGTTGTCTAGAGCAGTGGTTCTCAACCCTGTCCCTCAAGTACCCCTAACAGGCCAGGTTTTCCAGATATCTGAAGTACAGCACAGGTGATCCGATTTGCTGCTCAGTGACTGCAGGATTCAGTCTTCATTTCCCCAAGGCAATCCTCAAAATCTGGCCTCTTAGGGGTACTTGAAGACAGGGTTGAGAACCACTGGCCTAGAGAACCAAAGCCCCCACAACCATCAGCCAGACATGATTGAGTGGGAAAAAGGAGGAGTCATTCATATACAGTTGTGTTCAAAATTATTCAACCCCCACTGAAATTGAGTGTTTTGGCCAGTTTGACATTGATTTTGATCATTCAGTCATCTTGCTTACAATTAAATCAAAGAGGCAAGTGTAGGTCAGACAAATATAACATAACATTTATAATGAAATAACCACAAATGTCTTTTCTGTGCTCACATCATTATCAGTTTTATTCAACCCCCAAGTGACATTCAATCTTAGTACTTAGCTTTTAAACGTGAAGCATAGCTTGACACAAGTGTCTTGCAGCGATCTACGGGTATCTTCGCCCATTCGTCATGGGCAAAAGCCTCCAGTTCAGTCACATTCTTAGGCTTGCGCACTGCAACTGCTTTCTTTAAGTCCCACCAGAGGTTCTCAATCGGATTTAAGTCAGGTGACTGAGATGGCCACTCCAATGTTCCAGCCTTTAATCTGCAACCATGCTCTAGTGGACTTGGGAGGTATGCTTGGGATCATTGTCCTGTTGAAAGGTCCAACGTCTCCCAAGCCTCAGGTTTGTGACGGACTGCATCACATTGTCATCCAATATCTCCTGGTACTGAAGAGAATTCATGGTACCTTGCACACGCTGAAGCTTCCCTGTACCTGCAGAAGCAAAACAGCCCCAAAGCATGATTGACCCCCCCGCCATGCTTCACAGTAGGCAAGGTGTTCTTTTCTTCATAGGCCTTGTTCTTCCTCCTCCAAACATAGCGTTGATCCATGGGCCCAAACAGTTCTAATTTTGTTTCATCAGTCCACAGAACACTATCCAAAACTTCTGTGGTTTGTCCACATGACTTTTGGCATACTGCAGTCGACTCTTATTCTTTGGAGACAGCAAGGGGGTGCGCCTGGGAGTTCTGGCATGGAGGCCTTCATTACGCAGTGTGCGCCATATTGTCTGAGCTGAAACTTCAGTACCCACATCTGACAAATCTTTTCTCAGTTCCTCAGCAGTCACACGGGGACTTTTCTCCACTCTACGCTTCAGGTAGCGCACAGCAGTCGAAGTCAGCATCTTCTTTCTGCCACGACCAGGTAGCGTTCAACAGTGCCCTTTGCCTTGAATTTGCGAATTATGCTTCCTATGGTCTCTCTTGGTATGTTTAACATCTTTGCAATCTTCTTCTAGCCATTGCCCTTCCTGTGAAGAGTAATCACCTCTTCTCTTGTCTTCCTGGACCATTCTCTTGACTTCACCATGTTTGTAACCACACCAGTAAATGTCTAGAAGGAGCTGAGTATCACAGTCATTTTAAAGCTGCCTAATTGGTGCTTATTATGCTTTATTGCTGCTCCGTGACATCCACAGGTGTTTTCAATACCTGATTGAAAACACTTGAATGAACCTCTGCTCTTCAGAGTGGTAGTCTTTAAGGGGTCGAATAATTGTGTCAATGAAGAATTCACAAAAGAAACATTTACTACTGTATTACAAAACCAATTGATGTCATTTTAGTTGCATATGGTTCTTTAAAAAGTCCTTGTAGGATTTCATTCTGAATACAATTACAAATGTACACTAAATTCCCTAAAACTCTTTACAGCATTGGGGGGGGGGGGGGGTCGAATAATTTTGAACACAACTCTAGGTGAGGTCTGTTCTTATTGAGTGGTCACATGGCATAAAATAAAAGTATCGGTGCATCCCTACATTTAACCCTGAGCCACACTGGAATAACACTAGGGGGCCAAATTAATTCTTCAGATTCTGACCTAAAATCTCAATCGAACGCTAGGGAGGGTAATGGTGAGAAAAAGGTATAATGTGTGGGTTCCATAAACACAGCGCAGATATGTAAAAGCAGCAGAGGGCACTTTCAGACTAACAATCGTAAAACTGCCTGGTCACTATGGGGTTAAAGTGCCAATATCAAATCCTATATGCCCTTCGCCAGAATGGAGTGAAACGTGTAGGTTGTCTTGTAAGGTTTACAGATTAAAATTGTCAGCCAGCACTAGGCAATTTGTACATTGTCAGGTCTTTATGGAGAGCAAAAAAAAACACCTTTCACTTGATGTACTCAAATTTCACAGGTCGTGTCCTAACCAGCGCCGGCTTCCGGTATCGGCGGGATGTATCGGGCCGTTTGCACGAGTAACAAGTACTCGTGGAAACGGCAATATCGGCCCCGATACCGATACTAGTATCGGTATCGGTGCATCCCTAATAATAAGCACCAATTAGGCAGCTTTAAAATGACTGTGATACTCAGCTCCTTCTAGACATTTACTGGTGTTACAAACATGAAGTCAAGAGAATGGTCCAGGAAGACAAGAGAAGAGGGGATTACTCTTCACAGGAAGGGCAATGGCTAGAAGAAGATTGCAAAGATGTTAAACATACCAAGAGAGACCATAGGAAGCATAATTCGCAAATTCAAGGCAAAGGGCACTGTTGAAACGCTACCTGGTCGTGGCAGAAAGAAGATGCTGACTTCGAATGTTGTGCGCTACCTGAAGCGTAGAGTGGAGAAAAGTCCCCATGTGACTGCTGAGGAACTGAGAAAAGATTTGTCAGATGTGGGTACTGAAGTTTCAGCTCAGACAATACGGCGCACACTGCGTAATGAAGGCCTCCATGCCAGAACTCCCAGGCGCACCCCCTTGCTGTCTCCAAAGAACAAGAAGAGTCGACTGCAGTATGCCAAAAGTCATGTGGACAAACCACAGAAGTTTTGGGATAGTGTTCTGTGGACTGATGAAACAAAATTAGAACTGTTTGGGCCCATGGATCAACGCTATGTTTGGAGGAGGAAGAACAAGGCCTATGAAGAAAAGAACACCTTGCCTACTGTGAAGCATGGCGGGGGGTCAATCATGCTTTGGGGCTGTTTTGCTTCTGCAGGTACAGGGAAGCTTCAGCGTGTGCAAGGTACCATGAATTTTATCCCAGGACTCGGAGGCTCCTATTTTGCCATCTCTTTCTTTACTTTATTAATAGCAGCAAAGGTTTAACAGTATGAAAAAACAAAACTTCCCCAACAACAGGGGTAAACACGCCCGCACCCTCTCCCAGTCTGTCCACTTAGTCCCGCCCAGAGACATGCGCCTCCTCTTTCTTTGCTGCTCTTCGGACAGATAAGTTGTTTTGTATATTTCTCTCTGTAATTTCATGCCTATTTCTTGATTTTTACACTTCGTGGTTTTAGATTCTCATATTGTTGTATCTGAGGACGCCGGTACCCTCCGGTGTTAGCCGCGGGGGGGGGGGCGGTGTTCCCCTCCGAGTCTTACCAGGACACCAACCAGGTCCCTGCGTCTGACCCGGCACTCGCGCACTGTGTTTCACCCCGCTCGTACGTATTTACGTTCGTTTGGGACATTTTCCCTGCTCAAACAACAGCTGCGTGCATCTACCTCAGTTTCGCGCGCTTCCTTCAGCAACGGCGTTACACCACGCCCACTTCCCTCGCGCTGACCGCCATTCACTGAGAGAAGTTTATCAACTCAGCAAGGTACAGCGATGTCTGACTCCCACCGCAGCGCGTCTCACTCTCCCTCACGGGGCTCAGGATCGGAGAGTAGCTCCAGGCACTCCTCCTTTACCCCTCCTTTACCTAAAAAGCACAAGCGCTCTAGTTCATCAGCGAAATTTGCGGCCCTCGAGGCCTCCCTCCGCTCTTCCATTACCGAGTCCATGTCTGCGGCTGTAGCAGACATGCACTACACCTTCAGACGCTCCATGGAGGAAGCAGTAACTGCTCTGCAAGCGCCCCCCCCCCAAGTAGCCTCCTGCTCCGCTTTCCTGCAAGGGAATGTGTCCCAAGCCCAAGATCCTCATAATAAACCCCGGGAACAATTACAGGACGCCTCCCCTCAAAGGGTCTTAGTCCCCCCCCCAGCCTTCGGGCATATTGATCCCTATCGCCACGTCCATCTGGTGCTTATGGAGGGGCTGGCAACCCCGCAACAATGCCTTTATTGATTCGCGAGTCTGATCCTTGCAAGAGAGCCCCTGACCGCGGGGCACCCAATGCGGCAGAGAACAAGAGACCCAAGGCATCACCCTGGAGTCTCGTCCCAAGAGGGACAAGTTCAGGGGAAGACGATCCTGAGGGCGATGACGGAGATGACTCCATTACATTATACGCCCCGGTCCATGATGAGGACCTTCTGGTGGAGCCACCCCCTATGCAGGTTGGGGATACGATCTACGACCCAGCAGCAAATCCCATGTTTAATCCCCGTGAGATTTCCCACCCAAGCTCTACCGCTTGGACCCCCCAACCCCATATCGAACGCTGGGTCAACAGCGTTATGCGCTGCCCTCTTGACAAGAGAACTAGACTGAACCTGCAGGCAGAATGCCCTCAGCCCACCACTGCTGGTAAAACATGCATCACCCCCGAGGTGGATGAAGCCTTCCAGCAGTTCGTCGCCAACAAAGGTTAGTCGGCTAAGAAAGGCATAGATTTTGCCATAAAGACATGCCAAGACAAATTGCTCGACACGGCTGGCCCTTTAGTAAAGCTCTAGACATCGTTAACCACGCTAAATTAACGGAGCTCCAACTGGATCCCTCAGAAATTGAGGAATGGCTGCAGCGCTCCCATTGTCTGCTAGGTAACGCGAACGCTGCATTAGCATCAGAGCGCAGAAAGACTATCCTATTGAAAATGGATACAAACCTGACCCACATGGCCGCCACCGACTTGGGCGCCAAAGCGGAAGGCCAACTCTTTGGCGACCCATTTGCTAAGAAGCTCAACACCTATGTGGGGTCTTTCTCTATGCTGGACAAGGCCGAGGCCACGATGAAACGAGTATTCCCAGGACGGGTCTCCCACAGGGTCGGCAGAGGTCGCTCTACCGGCCGAGCGGGTTACTCCCGTACCTCCGGCCCCACCTTCAACTCCACACGCTATGCTGCCGACAACCCCAGTTCCGGCTCACGATTCTTTCCATCCAGAGCCAGACCATGGCGCAGAAACGCCTACAGAGGAGGCAGATCCTCCTATAGAAGACCCTCAGGTGAGCACCTTCCAGATTATCCCTTCGTCAGGGGTAAGGGTCGGCTGACCGACTTTGCGCACGCGGGTCGCGCCTCACTACCGATGTGTGGGTCCTGGCCACGATACGGGGTTTCTCTATAGACTTTGTGGACACACCTACACAGACACAACCCCCCGCGCCACTCCACTTCGCGCAGTATTTACTGATACAAGTGGAAACTCGGGACCTGTTGTCCAAAGGGGCGATCGAACCCGCCCATTTGTCCACGGACGGTTTTCTCAGCACTTTGTTTTTGGTCGCCAAAAAAGGCGGAGGTTTCCGCCCAGTCATCAACTTGAAACAGTTGAACCTATCGGTCGTTTACCGCCATTTCAAAATGGAAGGTATTCACACGTTACGTCACGTCCTCCGGAAGGACGATTGGTTGGTCAAACTGGACCTGAAGGATGCCTACCTGACGGTACCGGTCTGCTTGGCCCACAGGGATTTCCTCAGGTTCATCTGGCAAGATCAGGTGTGGCGGTTCACGTGCCTCCCGTTCGGCCTCTCCTCAGCACCATGGTGCTTTACGAAGCTACTGAAGCCGCTGGTCGCTTCCCTGCGAACCAGAGGGGTCCGCCTGATTATATACCTGGACGACATCCTCCAGATGTCCGAGCCCAGGGACACACTTCTCACGCACCTTCAATGGACAATCTCCCTCCTGCAAGAACTGGGTTGCTTGATCAATACGGGAAAATCCCTACTGTCTCCCAACACACCGAATTCTTGGGTTTTCTCCTGGATTCCCACAACCTATTATTGTTCCTGCCTCCCTCCAAGATTCAAAACATCCACAAGGAAACTTCCTCTCCTCCGACACTCAGCGCCTACTTTGAGGATTTTGGCCAGGGTAGTCAGTCTTCTGGCGGCAGCATAACTGGCGATCGTACCAGCTCCCCTACACTATCGGGCCCTCCAACGCCTGAAGGCCTGTTCCCTCCGAGCGGGTTTGGATTACTCGGATACAGTGTCCCTGACGGAAGACGCCCGATCGGACCTGGCGTGGTGGCACTCCCAGATGACGTCTTGGAACGGCAAACACCTGTTTCCTCCTCCCCCGACTCTCACCATAGACTCCCGATGCCAGCGGCATCGGATGGGGTGCCCACTGCGACGGTGCGGAGACGGGACGGGACGGGGGGGGGGGTCGATGGTCTCCCACGGAACAGACCCGACACATCAACGTCCTGGAGCTGCTGGCGGGATTCTTCGCCGTACGCTGTTTTGCACGGAACTCCCCACATCGCTCGATCCTCCTTCGCCTGGACAACTTCCCGGCAGTGCGTTACATCAACGCCATGGGGGGCCCCAGATCGGAATCTCTGTCGCTCATGGCTTCCAACTTTTGGGGAACTGCCTTCGACACGATCTCTGGGTTCAAGCCCAGTTCATCCCGGGCCTCTCCAATCGAATCGCCGACTGGAATTCTCGTCACCTGTCGGACTCGGGTGACTGGCGGATACCGTCTTCAGTGTTCGATCAACTTCACTCACTATGGGGTCCTCTCCGCTGGGATCTGTTTGCCTCGAGATTGAGCGCCCAGCTGCGGGAGTTCTTCAGCTGGAGACCGGATCCAGATGCTCTGGCAGTGGATGCCTTCCTGCAGGATAGGTCCGAGTCCCGTCATTATGCCTTTCCCCCTGATTGCTCGGATGTTGGGTCAACTCAGGACGCAGGGAGCAACACTGGTCCTGATTACTCCTTTTTGGACGACTCAACCCTGGTTCCCGACCCTCCTGGAACTCGCGATCGATGTCCCCAGGTTGCTGCCCCGCCGACCAGACCTCCTTCGAGATGCGGCGGACGCACCCCACCCTCTGATGGCGGACGGCACTCTGGATCTTCTGGCATGGCTGGTTTCCGGTTTGCCTGGCAACACCAAGAGATTTCGATCCGGACTGGGGAACTTCTGTTACAAGCATGGGCCCCCGGCGTGTGTACGGATCTGCCTGGGGCAGATATGCTGACTGGTGTATGGGACGGCATCAAGATCCCATTCTGCATCTCTGAATTCGGCATTGGACTTTCTGACGTCTCTGGACTGGCTTTTCGCACCCTGAACGTATACCGATCGGCCATGTCCGCGGGGCATGTTGGTTTCGCCGGGGTGGCTCTAGGACGCCACCCTCTGGTCTGCCATCTGTTGCGGGGAGCTCGCTTCGAACGATCCCCCCCTTCCTCGGTATTCCTTCACGTGGGATGTTTCCCGGGTGTTAAGTTTCCTGGAAGCCTGGCCGGATAATGAGGATCTGTCCCTACGGCAGTTGTCAGCGAAACTGGTGATGCTTTTCTGTTTACTCTCTTGTAAACGTGTGGGTGATGTTCGGGCCCTGGATTACCCTTCGCGTTCCTTTGGCCCGGACGGCGTCACCTTTGATGTGTCTAGACGTACTAAGACCTCTATTTCAGCTGTCTTTTTTCCGACCTACCCGGACCGTCCTTTGTTGTGCCCGGTTAGATGTCTCAGACTCTATGAGGGCCGCCTTGTGGGCTTTCGGACTGGATCTGTTTCCCCCCTGTTCCTGTCCTTCCGTGCCCCTCATCGCCCAGTGGCCTCGACGACCTTGGCTCGATGGGTGCACTGGTTGCTGGCGGGGGTCGATACCGCCTCCTATGGAGCCCACTCGGTCCGGTCTGCCATGGTTTCCTCAGCGGTGGCGGCTGGCTGTCGCCTGGAGGACGTCATGCAGTCCGCGGACTGGTCGAGGGAGTCTACAGCTCGTCTTTCCTATGTACGTCCTCTGAGACACTGGACAGAGACTGTTATTGCCCAGCTTTGAATTGGCAAAATAGGAGCCTCCGAGTCCTGGGATAAAATTGAGGAATTTTCCTACTTCCATGACGGAAAGTTCTAATTTTAATAAGGACTCGGAGGCGAGTATTCCCCCCCCCCAAATCGACTGTTCCTTCATTAAAGCTTCCTCTGGTTGTCCGTGTCTTATTTCCTGCGCGCGCATGCGTCTTGCGTTGTAATCTACGCCGCTTCTGCGTGCATGTTCCTGAATAAAGATTTTACTGGGACTGGTTTCGTATTCCTTGACTGCGCCTTGCAAGTTGCTGATGGCTCGGTTTTAACCTCTGCCCCGTGTTTCTTCTTCTCTTTCAGCCTCGCGCTGATCGACCTGCCTTGGTGGCGTTTTTCATGGTTCCCCACGCCCGGCCGTGTTTGGCTTCTTCGTCTCTCCGTCGGGTAGCTCCGTCTCGTCCTGGAGATTCTGACCTGCAAATAAAGAGGAGGAGCCTGTAGATTAGAGGGGCAAAGGTTTAAAAGTAACATCAGGAAGCATTATTTTACTGAGAGGGTGGTGGATACATGGAACAGCCTTCCAGTAGAAGTGGTAGAGGCCAAAACAGTGATTGAATTTAAGCAAGCATGGGATAGGCATAAGGCTATCCTAAACAAAAGATAAATCCAGGTAAAGTATCCATGTAATTGGGCAGACTAGATGGGCCGAAAGGTTCTTATCTGCCGACATTTTCTATGTTTCTATGTCTCTGGGCGGGACTAAGTGGACAGACTGGGAGAGGGTGTGGGCGTGTTTATCCATGTTGGCGAAGTTTTGGTTTTTTTCATACTGTTAGAGATGGCAAAATACTCGCCTCCGAGTCCTTATTAAAATTAGAACTTTCCGTCATGGAAGTAGGAAAATTCCTCAATTCTCTTCAGTACCAGGAGATATTGGATGACAATGTGATGCAGTCCGTCACAAACCTGAGGCTTGGGAGACGTTGGACCTTTCAACAGGACAATGATCCCAAGCATACCTCCAAGTCCACTAGAGCATGGTTGCAGATTAAAGGCTGGAACATTTTGGAGTGGCCATCGCAGTCACCTGACTTAAATCCGATTGAGAACCTCTGGTGGGACTTAAAGAAAGCAGTTGCAGTGTGCAAGCCTAAGAATGTGACTGAACTGGAGGCTTTTGCCCAAGACGAATGGGCGAAGATACCCGTAGATCGCTGCAAGACACTTGTGTCAAGCTATGCTTCACGTTTAAAAGCTGTTACAACTGTAAAAGGATGTTGTACTAAGATTGATAATGATGTGAGCACAGAAAAGACATTTGTGGTTATTTCATTATAAATGTTATATTTGTCTGATTTTGATCAAAGAGGCACGTGTAGGTCAATGTCAAACTGGCCAAACCACTCAATTTCAGTGGGGGGGGGGGGGAGAGAGAGGGGAGGAGGGTTGAATAATTTTGAACACAACTGTATATGCTGGCCGCGTGCATGAGAAGCACGCGGCCAGCGTTCCCTTCCAGCAGCAGCGATACTCACCCATCCTGAGGTCCGGTCGCACTGCTGTGACGCTGCCTCTCGGCTGGAGGCAGCGTCACAGAAGTGCCGGCAGCCATGTGATCACGCCACAGCAGCGCGACCAGACCTCAGGATGGGTGAGTATCGCTGCCGCCGGAAGGGAATGCTGGCCGCGTGCTTACCTCTCAGGGTGTGTGATTACATGGTACTCGTGCAAACGGCCCGATTGTAAGTGCTCGTGCAAACGGCAGTATCGGCGCATCCCTAGTTAAATGCATTGCAGAAAGCAGTAACCTCAATCCACACTCTGCACTCACTCGCTGTCCCCATTCTCCTCCAGTGATAGCGACATCTTACTTCCCTTCTCATGAGGGAACCAGGAACAGAAGCCCACGTTCGCCAGAGAATGCAATTGGAGGTCAGCGAGGGAGCACAGACAGGTATGTATCCAGCCCGATTGAACGTTAACACCGAGCCACATACAGGAACACCGTCAGGGAGGCTAAAATGGACTTTTCTAAAAAAAAAAAAAAAAAAAAAAAAAACTCCGGCTAAATAGTTTCAAAATCTTGTCCTCAGATTAGAAATCTCCAATTTTTACATGGTTTCACCCCTTCACTTCTGAGCCAATTCACCTGTGTACAACGCTCATTGACCGTTTTATGCTCCTGTTTAAAATGTCAAATTGAAGTCCTATTTTACCACTTGTTTTTTTTTTAATTATTTTTCTACATTTTACACCAGACCTAGTACTGTTTGGTATCATTGGAAAGGCTTGATCGTGGCCTTTCCAATGAGAGACACGCTGCCACGGATTTGGAGATACAGGGATCTAAATAATCCAAGCTCCACATGGCAGCTAGGTGGGGTAAACTGTCCGACTGAGGTCATCGGTTGGCAATGACATCAGTGGGGAGGAGTGACCAACATACAAGATGTCAGCCAGTTTCAAATTGCGATATGGCACTTAAGGTCAAACTCTGCCCTCTTCAGCAGTGCCACTTTTTCCTATAGAGCTGTTTGTGAGAGCTCCAGAAAGGAGCCACCCCCCCCCCCTTCACATTAAATCACTGTGGGAGCTGGCACCTGGTAATGTTGTCATTGTACACAGCGATGTCATCTCGACAGCCAGGCCAATAGATACATGGGGCAGGCTTCAACCATGCAAGACCAGGGTCCCTGGCCAGAGTCAAGGACGGGGTGGTGGTTAAAAAGGACTGTCCTTGGGAAATTTCCCCTGGATGTACTATGCGCGTTAGAGGTCCTTAAAGGGATTAATAAGAGTTCGCGGTGTCTGTTCGTTAGAGCATTTTGAATAACCCTATTGTACCCTGCACTTCAGGGGGGGGGGGGGGGGGGGGGGAATTCCCCAATCAGGCCACGAATTCAGCATTCACTGCAGGGTCCCTGAAACCCAGGGAAAAGCTACCAACGATCCACCGCAAAACGATTGAGGTGGGGGTGATTTTTGCTGCAGATTAACTGCATAAATACATATTTTTCACACTGAAAATCAGGGCTTTTTACCGACTTGGTGTTCTCCAAATAGATTAACCATTGCGTCGGGGGGGGGGGGGGAATTTCCCTGCTGCTGAAGGTCACAGTATTTCACTGACAAGTCACCAACATTTGGGGAATTGTCAGCTTTTGAATAGCCGAATGACCAAAACTGCACCATAGGGGAAATTTGCTATTTGCATAACCCTGAAAGGGTAAAGAAAAATAAAGCAGAAATGGGAAAGCAGACCACTTGTGTTCTGTGAATACATTACCCATTTTGACCCAGCTGAATTGTAGTCGTCCCCTGGAGATTACATTTATCCCTTTCCTCTGCCACACTTAAATGAAACAGCTGACCGCTGCTAGGAATTCAGTGTAGGAAACTGCTATAGTTTGTGGGACTTTGCAGTGTGTTTATGAAGTGGCCCATTATAGTTTTGTATGGTGAACCATCGGTGTATGGGGTCCTTGGAGGCAAGATAATTTAAACAAGTAATTTAAAAAAGCCATTTAAGTAACAGTGGTACCACTGTTTGCAGTAGGTTCTCCTGCCACTGAATAACCTGTTTGCACACTAGCTTGCTCAACCGGATTTGAGGTTTAAGATCTGGTGCACACCAGCCTGGATGCATTCCTACTAGGGATAGACCGATAATCGGTGCCGATATTCAGAAAATTACTGATAATCGGTATCAGCATTTTATTTGCCGATATTTGGACAAGTTTGCTCACTGCAGCTGCGACACACAAGATCCCACAGAACTGCGCGAATCTGGGGCTTCTCCCACATCAGGCTGTAAGCCCTCACTGCAGAACAACCCCTGCTCACTGACCGTATTGCGCATGAGCGTGATGGCAACAGAAATGGGGCTTCCATCCCATCTGGCAGGGAATTCCCTATACAGGGTCTATTTCCTGCAGCAGGGTCTAGCAACCTGGGACCTCCAGATGTTTTGGAACTGGATTTCCCATGAGGCTCCAAGAACCTAAGGAGAAGATGAGCATCATGGCAGATGTAATTCCAAAACGTGGGGCAATATTACAAAGTGACTGCTTAACCAGAGCTGTAATATAACCCTTGGAGGGCCAAGGTTTCTGAACCCCTTACATACAGGATCATATGAGGATCTTTAAAAAAGCCAAAGACACCGTCTGATTGTAAAAAATAAAAGCTTAAAATAAAAATTATTAAATTGACTAAATGAAGTGGACGTGGTGCAAGGTTTACGTTAAACACATTGTAATATAGCACAATCTTTGCGCAAAAACGCTCGCGCAAAGCTTTGCGCCAAGCGTTAAAGGTTTGCGTGCGCAAATCACCACCGGAATTACAATCCTCGCGTGTTTTTGACCCGATCAATAACTCGCGTAAACCAGACGCGCCCAAATGCTCACACAGTACCGTTGCACGCAGAAATCAGCGCGCTGTCATTTTTTTTTCCCACGCAATTCGGCCAGTCAGAATTAAGAACCACAAGTCAATCTGAGCATATATGCTGCAGCAATAATACATGCACGCACAACTTCTCCATTTTATTGGTTTGGGTATGTGTAGAACGTGCAACTATACTTTGCTGCTTTTTTTATTTTATTTTTTTAGCTGGTGTATTTGGTGTCGGCCAGGACCTTCGGATTTGCTGTTACCAGCAGCTTTTAGGAGTTGCTAAAATTATATACGCGCAAACGCTGTGCGTTACAAACTGTGCATAGATCGTACCATCTGCGTACCAGCGCGCAAATGCGTTTGTGCGCAGTGTTAAGTATAGATCGTGCGACGTACAGTAAGCTCACGCAGGGTTTGCAGGTTTACCTGCGGTAGACGATTACGCTTGTTTGTTGCACTGACTATGTAATATTTCATTCAGCGTAAGGGGTTTTGCCCCCTCACGTTAAATTTTTTTTTGCACCGTTGGAAACTTTTGCACGAAGATTGTTTAGGCCATTGAGTTCATGGCATAGTCAGATTTATACTGGTTTTTTCAGAACTTTAAATTTACAGAATATCGGTGCCAATAATCTGTATCGGCCCTGAAAAAAAAAAAAATATCGGTCTATCCCTACTGCTACTTGAAACTAGATACAAAAAGGGGATGAAGAGACTAGGTAGGACTCTGAATAGCAGAAGTCTACTTAATATGCAAAGTAGGCTTTTCTTAAATGGCGCCAACAAAAAGGCATGCATAATTTGCATGCAAGTAGTTTAGAGTTCTCCATTAGTAATAACTTTATAAAAAGGTTTAGTTGCTGGTATAGTTTATGAATAGGCTTGTTGGGGCTCAGTCTGACTAAAGGTGACTGCTGTGCCGGTTTAAAAAATGTAATTCATGACAACATAAGTAAAGCAAATGCAGAGAGGCATTTTGAAATTTTTATTGCAATTCAAAACACACATACAAGCTGTAGAACAGTTTTGTTTTCCATGTACACCTCAAAAATAGCTTTTCTCCCAACAGCTGAAACACCTTGTCGAGGAGTCCTTAAACGCCAGCCTGGGAGGAATTGCCTTCCACGTGAACAAATGAAGATCTTGCCATATTAAGAATCTTCAGCCTAAGCATTTGGAAAACGGGAAGTCATTTAAGACACGGACCCAAGAACAATTTCAAACTGTCAGGGCCAATTATGGTTGGTCAACACTTTGGAAACACCGCATAAAATAAAGTTATACAGCTTCTTAACCCCTTCACTGCTGAGCCATTTCACATCTTTAAAAACCAAACTTTTTTCTTTCTTTTATAATGGTAGTGTTTGGTATCATTGGAAAGGCCATGCGCCGGCCTTTCGAATGATAACAAATATGACACTGCTAGCTGCCAACAGTCGGGAGATATTGGGGTTCAAAGGAACCACCTATCTTTCCTTAGTAGTCAATGAGGACGTTCCCCACACGTCCTCAGCAGTGAAAGGGTTAAGCCAAGAATAGACCATGATTTACAGTACTGTCTGGATGACTTAGGCAGAAAGTAGGAAATAAAATCAAGTAGCAGTTTATGAATGCAGTAGTGTGATAACAGACTGCATTGGAAAACACAATTCAAACAGTGGAATGGGAGTTTGATACAGCGCATGTAATACACATCTGCATTTGAATAAACTGAAGGCAAATATTAAAATTTCCTTGCAGACTTCCACCTTCATTAAATAGATAAAACTACTTCTGGTTTTACCCAACATCCCTTTGATCAGACTTACCTATTCAATAGTGTTTTTTTCTGGCCATGAAGTTGCATGCAATCAGTTAGGAAACACCTTCAGTAATTGTTAGTTTATCCTGAAAAAGAAATTTCAAAATTTAACTACAGTGTATTGTGTCATGAGACAGAAACTTCGAGCTCAACAATCTAATGAGATGGCAGTTGCACATATTTAGGGATGTTCAGTTTTAAGGTTGCACTTCAGTTAAGTCAATTAAAGAAAATGAGTTTCCAGCGCACACACTGGGGAAGACCAACAGTTAAGAGCATTTAACAGAACTCTGGCAAAAAAAAAAAAAAATGGGCGCACAGATAGGTGATGGACAACCAGAGTCCTTTAGGTGATTTCTTGGGAGATTCCTCTAGGTGAGTCATTGGGTGTAGGTGGAGATGCCAATTTCAAGTTTCACAAGTGCAAAGTAAGCTCAAGGAGGGAGAATGCGGACATGAGCAAAAGAGTTACCTCAAAATACCGGACTAATTCCAGAAATGAATTAGCAAGGAGCAGAGTTCGATTCAGGCTCCACAGGATGCACAACACTTCACTTCTCCAAGGAATTTGCAGCTTCTGTACTCTAGCAGAGGATTCTCAGAAGGTAACAATGTAGCACCAATTTTGTGTATTGACCCCATAATGTAGATAACAGCTGTTATGTCGCTTGCCAAGAAGACAAGTTTACTAGAGGTGTTAATGCTTATACAGGGATTGAGACCCGATGCTCAAGTGGCATCTTTTACTTTCTAATATAGAGTTGTGAGACCCACTATGTGGAAGCTGCAGGCCTAACCAAGCACTTAACTGTTCTACAGGTATAAAAATGAACTAATGTGTAGTTTAAAAGGGTTTTTTTTTTTATTTACACCCACTACCAGAGAATTGTTCATTACCCCAGGATATGGGGAAAGAAAAAAAGGCTGCTGGAACACAAGCTAGTGTACAACATGCAGATGACATTTCAGAAGTAACAAGACACTGCATTGATATTAGCTTCTGATAAACACTGCTGTAAGCTCCTGGCATTGTTCATAAACTATGCAATGAACATTCAAACCAGGTGTCAACAGCAGGACACTAGAGCTTTTACAGTATCTAATCTACATTTGAAACCACACTACCTACATATTGGAATTCCTTTCTAGCTATGCACCCCTTCTGAAGTGTACCTATACTAAAGCCCATTCTAACTCTGAAACACCCAAGTTGTATCTATCACGCCATGTGCCAAGCGGTCTCATCCATGTTGTGCAGAAGGTAACAATGTCAGGAGCATAGTTCTTTTCAGATGGACTTTTAATATGCTTCGTGAAGCCAGACGAATTACAAGAATTTTTGTAACCACTTTAATACAATATGCATTTCTTTGTTAAAACAAAAAATAAAAAAGGGGAGCATTTTGTTACATTTTCCTCAAAAAAAAAAAAAAAACACAAGTCAAGTTTTAGTATACCAAGGAGGTATATAGCCACTGTACAGTGCAACCAAGGCTCTAGTCCTACCTTGTTACACTACAAAAAAAAACTAAAAACAAAGCATGAAGTAGTATTTGAGAATAAAGAAAAATATAAAAAAAAAAAAAAAAAAAACAACCTTCAGGGCCGTTGACCCCTGGACTATATTTACATATCAGGAGGTTTCAGACAGTTCTATAGGAGTTAGATTCCAGCAGTAAAGAGATGCTCAGTTAAGGTGCCCAGCCTCAAAGCAAGACACTGAGACCCCAGTGGAGCCAAACAGCCTGACCATGGGAACAGCTGAATGATGGTCAAGGCGTAACTACAGTATACTGAAGATTGTGTCTTGTGAGCAGTCACTTTGGATACTGCCGTTTCATACTAAATACAAAGCCATGTTAACATTTCAGTTTTTCTTAGTTAAAAAAAGTGAACAGAAGTAGAAACTACATATTAAGATTCTGCGAAGCTCCAAAAATCTTTATAAATACAGCCATTGGAAGGACGATCTTGAGTCAGGAAGGAGTTTTTACTCGTTGTGTGTAGCTGAGGACAAGAAGCAGGCACAGTTGTAAAGGCACTTGTATATGGACAGGCCCCAGCATCAATATCTACCACTGCTAGTTTTAATCAAACCCAGCCCCCCCCCCCATCAATTAGTTCTCAGAATCCAATGTCAATACTAGGACAGAGTCTGAAACCATTACAAGAGCCATAGGTACTACAAACTAGGGCAACTTTTATGTTGAACACCCATATTACCCATCACTATATATGTTGACATGTAACTTACCATAACTGTCATAGTTATCTCTGTAGGATCCTCCAGAACGATCACCATAGCCACTTTGACTTCTTCTGTTAAAACAAGAACCGTTAAACAAAATTTACATAGCCGTTAAATTGGGTGGATAGACAGTTTGCTAGGTGGAGTAGAGGTAACATCAATGCTCTGCATGGAGAGCCTGTGGAGTCATGGGTTCAATCCCAGCGAGCAACCTCTCCAGTAAGTGTCCTTGGGCAAGACACCTAACGGTACATACTTGAAAATGAGAACTCTATATCTCTTTCCTGGTAAAATCTCTTGCAAGAAAAAAAAAAAAAAAGGGGGGGCAGGGTTAAACCCCTTCCCACCCGCTGACGTACCATGTACCATCAGTCAAGGCTCTGGGCCACTCCCACCATATAAGTGGAGATGGGGATCCATTGATCCTTGGCAGCTAGAGGGTCATGTTTGCCATCCTTGGAAAGGCCTTTCCAAATGATACCAAACCTGGGTCATGTCTGAATAGAAAAATATATATTTTTTATTTAATGTGGGGTGGGGGTTGTAAATAAGACCCAGGCTGTAATCTAAAAATGACGATAAAACGGTCATGAGCTCAGCACATAGGTGAACTGGCTCAGCAGTTAAGGGGTTAAAAACAAAACATGTAAAAATTTGGTATTTCCATTCTCGGGCCAAATTTTGGCAACTAGCTGGGGTCTTTGTCTGGTAGATTAAATCACTAAAGTGGTGTTTTCTTTGAACCATTTTTTTCTTCTAGTAAATTATACGATCTGGTGGCAATAACGGAATTTCTAGAAAGTCAATTTAACGGTGAGGGAAACATTGCATAAACTAGTTTTTTTGACCTAAGCACCAGCGCAGAAAAATTTACACTGCAGCAGGCACTAAAGGATGGATTTGCATAAAACTGCCCAGTCACTAAGGGGTTAAAAACACTGGAGAAAACTCCAAACTTACCCGCTGTAATAATCTCGTGAGCTACCTCTGCTACTGTAACCACCACCACTAGAACGGCTGTCGAAACGGCTGCCTCCATATCCCCTGTCACCACCTGTAAGATGAAGTCGTTTGAGAACACATTTTATAATATTTTCAGATTTAACTGGTACTATACAGATTTGTACTGGTATCTATACATACATTATAATCTTTATGAAGAGACATGAATGCTTGTGCAGGTTACTAGATAGCACTTGCAAGACTTCAGACTAGAGACACGGCTTGAAGGCCCTGTTCACACCTGGGCGTTTTACAGCGCTTTCCTGTGCGCTGTAAAACACTTAAACAGGGCAATCCTATGAGGCCTATTCACACCTAGGTGTTTTAAAGCATGTAGGAACGCACTGTAAAACGTCCCATGTCCAAAGAAGTACAGGAGCTTCTTTGGGACATATTGCAGCGCATTTCCAGCCTATAGACTGCAGCTGAATGTGCTGCTATGCATGATCGCATGATTTTTAATTTTGTGTGATACGCACGTCAAAAAAACACGCAGGTGTGAACTTGGCGTGCGGCTGTAACCAATTACCATCTTCCTTGATAAACATCTAGGAGTATTTGTTGGACTAGAGTACATAGAACACCATAACAAAAAAAAAATACCAAGAGCAGATATATAAACATACAAAAGCACATCTGAGGTCACTGAGTGTGCATAACTAGAACATTGTTCTTTTAATCTAGCAATTTTAACATGCTTACGGTTACCTCTACTACTACCACCACGGAAATAGCCCCCTCTGCCACCAGATCCACCGCGGCCTCCTCTCCTTTCACCCGAAGATTTGCCTGCCTGGTCAACACGAATTTGACGTCCATCTACAGACTGAGACAAGGAAAACCAGAACTCAACCAACAGTAACACGGTTAACAGTACAAGTAACACAGCCATCTGTCATTGTGAGCCTATAAAATCATGCACAAAACTTACTTTCCCATTCAGAGCCTGCATGGCATCCTTTGCATCATCTGGGCTCTCAAATGTGACAAATCCAAACCCCCTAGATCTGTTGGTTTCACGATCTTTTACCACACAAGCTAAAAAAGACAAAAGCAGAAAAGTTAGTGAGCACGCAAAAAAAAAAAAAAAAAAAAAAAAGGGGGACGGGGGACCACAATGCAAAGCTCCAAACACATGCTGAGATTCAGTAACACTTGAATCCAATTCCAGCAGTTTAAGATGATTCCCACTGTAAAATCCGAGCTGGGAGGTCAGCAAACTTGTCCCTCTGGGAACGGGTTTGAAATCCAGTCCCCAGGAGACCAAATCAATGAGTGGTCAAGCATCATTGGAAGCTTAGCTAAAAGCATCTGGAGTGCCATGGTTGCCAAACTATGCAATGCAGAAAAAGCTTTTGAACAATGAAACTGTCCAGGACCCCCATCGCGTATTGGTGCCCAGGCGTTGAAACACGAAGATACCAGAACTGACTCACCATCTAAAACGGTCCCATATTTACTAAACAGGTCTTGCAGGCAACGATCTGTTGTCTCGAAGTTCAGTCCACCAACAAACAGCTTTCCTTCATCGCACATGATTAAGCCTGCAGTAGCTTAAGAAAAAAAAAAAAAAAAATATCAGACGGAGTCAGAATATGCATATAATCGTAACACAAAATGTCCGCCGAGCCCACGCCGGAGGGAAATAAAGCACAAAATGGCCGATGGGCGGGACTTCATCGAATCACTGGGTGTAGCCGCAAAACGTGCGCCACGACTAGCGCGTGTAATGGCGCGCAAAACTCACAAGGACAGAATAGCAGGAAACACGGGGAAGAATAGCCACAAAAACGCAACACAAAAGGAATGGTTAAAAAAATAAAAAAAGTGTTGCGAAAGAGAACTGGACACAAGGCGTTCATCGCTTATAGGAGTATGAATATAAACAGCGAGACTAGACTGTATATAATCAGCAATTCTCTTTACATGCGATCAGCGAGAAAGGTCACGCAGAGCCTTATAAATAAACTAGAACTACAAAAACCCGATATTAAAGTCCCCGAAGGCCTTACCTTAAAGCGTTGCAGAAGAAATCAAACAGAAAATCCAGGAACTCGAAATGGACAAATAAGCCCCGGGAGTGGCTTTATATACTCACACTTCCCCGCCCACTCCAAGTAAGGCGTGTCTGGACTGAACCATCTCACAACTACGCGAGAGGTATTAGCTTACAGACCGGGCGTACCAGCACAGTAACTTCATGGCTCATGTGAAGTTGACTGAGGACGTTATGATAAAAAAAAGAAAAGAAAATAGGTTGAATATTAATGTGTTTGAAGGAAAAGTGTCTAGAAGACGTTTGCACGCAATATGCTGTGAGGTGGAAGGACCCGTCGGTTACTCGTCAGTGTGTACTCCCAAAAGATACGCCTAGGCGCCATTTTAGGAGGTAAAGACGCGTGAGAGGAAGGGCGGGCTAGATGGCGCCGTGAAAGAGATGCAAATATGATACGGCCCGATTGTTTCCCCGTCATTTGTTTTATTGCAGCCTTGCTTGTAGCGGTTTACACCAAAAGCGGGTGCGGATAAAAACAAACAAACGCTAATGTACGAGGGGCTCTAGTCTGGCTACTCGGCGAACTTCGACATTATAGGCTCTATATTAGCCGCTCCTATGGTTTCAAAAGCCAGCTATGCTATGGTAGCGCGAGCCTCAAAACACTAGCTTGCGAGGTCTGGCGTTGCAAAATCACCTGACTGAAATTTAACACGTTGTCTACTCGCGGGGCCTCGGTTTTCTCTGTAGGTTGTGGAGGGCGTGCTCAGCTAAGGTTGCCATGCTGTCCATATTTTCATGGACAGATTCAATTGTATTCATGCTGATGAACCGTGCATGAAAAATGCCACACCACATCATGTAGCATTCATATAAGAAATCAAGGCGGAATCCCACGTAACATTCATTTATTTCCTTACGGCATCATATCTTAGTTACAAGTATTTATAAAGCGACAACAAATTCTTTAGTACTGTACAATGGAAGAGACAGAATAACAAATATACACACATGAAACCGAAGGAGGGAGGACCCTCCTCAACTCACAATCTAAGAGGAGGGGGTGACCCATTAGGCGAGGGTGAATAGGGTAAGTGAAGTGGCAGGTTGAATGAGAAGAGGAAATGACCATGGGGAGAACATGGTGTGCGGCTATAGGCTTCTCTAAAGTAATGCGTTCTCAGAGACGGGAGGCAGTTCCATAAAAAGGGGGCCGCTCGTGAGAAGTCCTGAAGGCGAGAGTTGGGGGTGCGATTATGAGGAACTGATAGCACCAGATGGTCATGATGGTATATTCCTGCTAATAAGGGAGATGTAGACAGGGGCGCGGTTATGGAGAGCTTTGTATGTGAGCACCAGTATTTTGACTTATAAATCCCCAACACGGACTCGCCCCCATCCCCCTTCACATTATCCCTTACCCCGATAATGTCCATGGACTTGCCCATTCCCCCCCATATATATATGTCCCACTACCCCCCCCCCCTCCTCCCCATATGCTTTGGCAATGCTAAAATGTATTTGGTCCTGCCAATAAAGCTTATTTTGATTTGATTTGAAATAGATTCTAAAGGAAACCGGAAGCCAGTGTAAAGATTGACTTGTGAGGTGTAGGATTCTGGCACAGGCTTTCATTACAGACTGTAGAGGGATAATCTGGGGTTTCTTAAAGCCAGAGAGGAGTTTGCAGTAGTCAAGGCAGGAGATAAGATCTTGGACGAACATTTTAGTAGTCTGGATTAAAGGGACGGATGCGTCCAGTGTTTTTTAGGTGGAAGTAGCAAGATTTGGTTAGAGACTGAATGTGAGGAGTAAAGGATCGATTGGAGTCCAAGAGGACCCTGAGGCAACTAGCCTGAGAGGAAAAAGTAATGGGGAAATGGGTGCAGGAATTGAGGTTTTAGGCTAGAGTCAGACGAACGCAGTCTGAGTGCACTACGTGCGTTCATAACAGAGACGTACTGACGGAAGATACTGTAGACACCACACGATCAGTTTTTCTTGAGTGACGTAGAGAAAAAAAACTATGGGAAATACAATTAATGAGAAATGATAAAAATGTGAAAAGTATATGAAAAGCCAATGTATGCGTCAAGGTGCTGGACGTCGCAAATGCGGTCCATCTAAAATCTCCCCATCACTCACACAGAACACTATGCGGACATGGCGCACTCTGCTCGTCCATGGTAGCGGTTTTACATTCTTGCCTAACTTGCGTCCGTTTGCCATGTGCGTTGTGCGTGCGCAGTTCAGTGTGGAAGCACTTAGTGTGTGGGTCTCTATTGTACATGATTCTATGCTACGACTGATGTTAAACTGTGCGGCAACACAGCCGTGATCACTGCGTTCGTCTGACACGGGCCTTAGAGGGAGGGAAGATAAGTTGTTCAGTTTTTGAAAGGTTGAACTGTAGGAAAAGAAGTCATCCAGTCGGAGACCGCTGAGAGGCAGGCTGTAACACAAGCCAACACCGTAGAAGAGCGTTCGGGAGAGGAATGGTAGATTTGGGTGTCGTCAGCATAGAGATAATTGAAATCATAGGAAGAGGTCGGGTTGCCCAGAGAGGCAGTATAGATTGAGAAGAGAACTGAGCCTTTAGGTACCCCAACTGAAAGAGGAACAGGTGGTGAAGAGGCAAAAGCGACACCGAGGCCGAGTTCACAACTGCACGTTCTTGAAACGTGCGGAATACGCATGTTTTTTTTACGAGCGTTCGTGCATACAAAAAACGCACAATGGCTATGGCCGCGAACGCCCTGCTATGCGCACCAAAGAAGCTCCTGGACTTCTTTGGGCGCAGAAAGTTTTAAAGCGTGTTCCTGCGCGCTTCAAAACGCTTACGTATGAACGGGTCCCATTGAAAAGCATCCCCGTCCATGTGTTTTAAAGCACGCATGAAGGAGCTTTAAAACGTATATTATTATTATTATTCTTTATTTATAAAGCGCCAGCATATTCCGCAGTGGATGGGGAAACTTAATTCTGCAGTGGATGGGGAGCCAGTGAAGGGACTCGCAGAGGGAAGCGGCAGAGACAGAGCGGCGGGTGAGGTGAATTAGCCTGGCGGAGGCGTTCAGGATGGATTGTAGGGGGGAGAGGTGGGACAGAGGGAGGCCAGATAAGAGATTATTGCAATAGTCGAGTCGGGAGATTACCAGGGCGTGTATGAGTTGTTTTGTGGCGACAGTGGTAAGAAATGGCCGAATTCTGTAAATATTACGCAGTTGGTATCGGCAGGAGGAGGAAAGAGACTTGATGTGGGGGATGAAGGAAAGAGCAGAGTCCAGTGTAACTCCAAGACAGCGAACTTGGTTTGATGGGGAGATGGTGATACCCTCCACCGTGATAGAGAAGTCAGGAGGTGGGGCGGCATTAGAGGGAGGAATAAGTAGGAGCTCAGTCTTTGACATGTTGATCTTTAGGTGGTGGGAGGCCATCCAGGAGGAGATGCCAGATAAACAGTCACTGACTTTTGAAAGGACAGGGGGAGAGAGATCAGGGGTAGAGAGGTAGATCTGAGTGTCATCAGCGTAGAGGTGGTAATTAAAGCCAAAGCTGTTGATGATTTTGCCCAGGGAGGAGGTGTAGATGGAAAGAGCAGCGGACCAAGGACAGAGCCTTGAGGTACACCAACAGATAGAGGCAATGTAGGGGAGGAGTTACCAGCAAAGGACACACAGAAGGACCTGTTGGATAAATAGGAGTCAACCCAAGCAAGTGCCGTGTCCCCGCGACCCAGAGAGTTGAGGTTCTGTAGAAGGAGGGGGTGGTCAACAGTGTCAAATGCAGCCGAGAGGTCAAGCAGGATGAGAATAGAATAGTGGCCATGGTTTTTAGCAGTTAGGAGGTCGTTGGTGACTTTGGTGAGGGCAGTTTCAGTTGAGTGTAGGGGACGGAAGCCAGATTGCAGGGGGTCAAGTAGGGAATTGGAGGACAGGAAGATGGAGAGGCGGTTGAAGACTAGTTTTTCTAAGAGCTTAGAGGTAAAGGGAAGCAGGGATACAGGACAGTAGTTGGATGGAGAGTTGGGATCTAGGGATGGTTTCTTTAGTAAAGGGGTAACTAGCGCGTGTTTGAAGGCGGATGGAAAGGAGCCAGTGGAGAGAGATAGGTTGAAGATGTGTGAGAGCAGGGGTGAGGGAGGAGGAGAGGGGAGGAATTAGATGTGAGGGAATGGGGTCGAGCGGGCACGTGGTGAGATGTGAGGAGGACAATAAGGAATTGACTTCCTCCTCAGTGGCTGGGAGGAAGCGGCAGATGGGACCTGTGGGAGTGGAGGTGGCAGATAACTATCTTGTGTTGGGATGTTGCTTCTGATAGTTAAAGTTTTACTGAGGAAGTAGTCTGCCAGGTCTTGAGCGCTGAAGGCAGCTGAGGGGGGAGGTGCAGGTGGGTAGAGGAGGGTGTTGAAGGTGGATCAGAGCCGTTTAGGGTTGGAGGACAGTGTAGATATAAGAGATGAGAAGAAGGATTGTTTGGCCAAGTGGAGGGCAGAGGTGTATGACCGGAGAATAAACTTGAAGTGAACAAAATCCGCTTCAGAGCGGGATTTCCTCCAGGCACGCTCTGCGGTGCGGGAGCATCTTTGCAGGTAGCGAGTCTGGAGGGTGTGCCAGGGCTGAAGCTGGCGGCGTGGGGCCTTACAGAGTTGAAGAGGAGCAAGAGTGTCTAGAGCAGAGATAAGCGTAGTGATTAGTGGCAGCATCAGGGCAGGTGAAGGATGAGGTATGAGGGAGGTGGTGAAGAAAGGGTGACAGTTGAACTCAGAAATGGAGCAGAGGTTGGAAAAGACAAGGTCAATAGCGTGACCATCGCGGTGGGTAGGGAGGAGGGAGGATTGTGTGAGTCCAAGGGAGGACGTGAGTGAAAGAAGTTTGGAGGCAGCAGGGGCAGAAGGATCGTCAATGGGAATGTTGAAGTCCGAGAATTAGGCATGGAAGATTAGAAGACAGAAAGTGAGAAAGAAAGGTAGCAAAGTGGTCAAAGAACTGGGAGGTTGGTCCCGGTGGGCGGTAGATGACTGCCACCCTGAGGGCCAGAGGAGAGAACAGGCGGATGCAGTGTGCCTCGAAGGAGGAGAAGGAGAGGGATGGGGGTGGAGGGAGATGCTGGTAGGTGCAGGTGGGAGAGAGCAGGATTCCGACCCCGCCACCATTTCTCTCACCCGGTCTGGGGGTATGGCTCAAGTGTAGACCGCCATGTGAGAGAGCAGCAACGGAGGCCGTGTCAGAGGGAGTTAGCCAGGTTTCAGTTAAAGCTAGGAGGTTGAAGGAGTTTGAAAGGAAGAGGTCATGGATTGCTGTGAGTTTGTTGCACACAGAGCGAGCGTTCCAGAGGGCGCAGGAGAAAGGACAGGCGCTGAGGGATGATGGGAATGAGGTTGCTGGGCTTGCAGGGAGGTGATTTATGTGAGATGGAGATAGGATGAGAGGGAAGTATTGGATGTGTTGTGGGGCCAGGGTTAGGGGATATGTCACATGAATAGAGTAACAGCAGGAGGGTGAGAAAGAAGGTGGGAATGGGATTTGTGGGAGTGATTGGCAGCACGAGAGATAGAGGGAGACCATGTTCTGAGGAAACAAAGGAGCTCATGCGAGGCCATCATGTGGGACGAGAGGAGGGAGAGATGCAGATAGTGTAGGGGTCGGTGGTAGAGGGGCAGGAGTTCCATTTAAGGCGAAAGGTAGAAGTAAAGATTAGAAGCGTGAGAGAAAGCATGATATAGACGTGTGTTTACCCAGAGTAAAAAGTGGGCCTTGCAGTTCCTTCCTCCAGTCCCGCAACTCCAGGAAAATCAACTCTGAACGTCCACTTAGGATGCCACTTGGGGAGGTCACTGGAGCCAGTCTTAGCTGTTATACAGGGCGGACTGATTGCATTCAGGCAGTTAAAGGGTAAACACCTGAAGCTGGATGGGCTGTGTCAATAGGGCAGGAGATTCACATGCTAATTAGCAAAGCAAATGGTGGAGAAAAACAAAAATAAATAAAAAAACAGAAAAAGACCAAGGTAACGTTACAATGTGGGTGCCTGCGAATACTGGGTGATGGGGGTCCTACCAGCAAAAGTATGCAGGGGATCAGTTGAGATGTGGGTGTCTGGATAATGGGTGATAATGTCTTACCTGTGGAGAGAGGAGACACAGGAATTAGGGATCGTGATGGTGGATGGCATAGGGGATCTTGGATAAAACTCCAGGAAAATCAACTCTGAACGTCCACTTAGGATGCCACTTGGGGAGGTCACAAGAGCCAACGTCGTATTACAATGTCAGCGCAAAAAACGAGCGTATACATCTACCACGGGTGAACCTGTACTTAACATTGTGAGCGCAAGTGCGTTGGTATGCGGATGGTATTACAATCTATGCGCAGTTTGTAACGCACAGCCTTTGCGCGCATAATTTTAGCAACTCCTAAAAGATGGTGTTAATGGCAATTTCTATCAACCTGGTCGAAACCAAAAACACCAGCCCAAAAAAAATACGCAGCAAAGTTTAGTTACACATTCTACACCTACCAAACCAATAAATTTGAGAAGCTGTGCGTGCTTTTTTATTGATGCAGCATATATGCGCAGATTGACTTTGACAGGCGCAAAAACTTAACATGAGCCAATTGTGGTTTTTAATTCTGATTGGCTGAATCGCGTGAAAAAAACGGTCCTCACACTGATTTCTGCACGTAATTTTTTGATGGATGAAAAAATATGCGCGAGGATTGCAATACCAGCGTTGATTTCACGCGATAACGCTTTGCACAAAAAGAGGACAGGCGCTGAGGGATTATGGGAATGAGGTTGCTGGGCTTGCAGGGAGGGGATTTATGTGCGATGGAGATAGGATGAGAGGGAAGTATTGGATATGTCACCTGAATAGAGTAACAGCAGGAGGGTGAGAAAGAGAAGGTGGGAATGGGATTTGTGGGAGTGATTGGCAGCACGAGAGTTAGAGGGAGACCATGTTCTGAGGAAACAAAGGAGCTCATGCGAGGCCATCATGTGGGACGAGAGGAGGGAGGGAGAGATGCAGATAGTGTAGGGGTCGGTGGTAGAGGGGCAGGAGTTCCATTTAAGGAGAAGGTAGAAGTAAAGAGTAGAAGTGTGAGAGAAAGCATGATATAGACGTGAGTTTACCGGAGTAGAAAGTGGGCCTTGCAGTTCCTTCCTCCAGTCCCGCAACTCCAGGAATCAACTCTGGATGTCCACTTAAGAATGCCACTTGCATAGGTGTGAATGGGGCCTTAAGAAGCGAAGAGAGAGAGATAGGAAGAGAACCAGGAGAGGGTAGCATCACTGAGGCCAAGCTGACGCAGCATAAGGAGTAAAAGTGGGTGGTCAACAACAGTGTCACATGCAGCAAAAAGGTCAAGAAGAATGAGGGAGGAGTGACTTTTGGTTTTAGCAGCAGCAAAATCATTAGTCACCTTGGTCAGAGCAGTCTCTGTAGAGTGCTGGGAACGAAAGCCGGACTGGTGCGGATTGAGTAGAGCGTTAGTAGCAAGAAAACTGGTGAGCTGGTTATAGATCAGGTGTTCTAGGATTTTGTAGGCAAAGGGGAGCAGAGAGATGGGACTGTAGTTCGAGAGGCAGGTAGGATCAAGAGATGGCTTTTTTAGAATGGGGTGATCAGAGCATGTTTGAAAGCAGAGAGGAAGACTCCAGAGGAGAGGGAGAGATTAAAAATATGAGTTATTCAGAGAGCGGTGAAAAGCAGGAGAATGACTGGAGAATGGAAAATTCTAGGTTAAAATGGCCATACCAGAAAAATTCTCCCATTTATCGGGATTATCCTGTCAACGATTCGATTTCGTGATGCATCTCGGTTACTGCCCAATTTGCCCATGGGTTTATACTCGGATTCACACGCTAACTGTAATGTGCACTGTGTATGAGCGTATCACAGAGCCCCACAGCAATAAAACTCACAGTAATGGTCTTATTTAGTCGGATAGAGGTAATTGTAGGCACATAGATCAAACAATGGTGTTTAGAGGGAGGTGCACATTGAGAGGTAACACATTTTTGCGGCTATTTTAGAAAGGTGTAATTGAGCTTCCTTAGAGGTTCTGAGACCTGGTTACACAGCAGAATGTGGTCTGATTGACACGTAGGAGCAGGGCCGGCCCAAGCCACTGTGCTGCCTGGAGCGGCAGGTGAAATGCCCCCCCCCCAAAGGAAAAAAAACACGTGGCATGTAAAGCATATCACAGAGCTCCACAGCATTAAAACACAGTAATGTTCGGTGTGTATGAGTATGAGCGTATCACAGAGCTCCACAGCAATAAAACAGCAATGTGCAGTGTGCATGAGCGTATCACAGAGCTCCACAGCCATAATGTGACAGTAATGTGCAGTGTATGAGCATA
Organism: Leptobrachium leishanense; assembly: GCA_009667805.1. NCBI lineage: Eukaryota > Metazoa > Chordata > Amphibia > Anura > Megophryidae > Leptobrachium > Leptobrachium leishanense. The sequence continues at coordinate 294,990,117 of CM019063.1, read as the reverse complement.
TCATTGAGCCACATGTCCTGAACCCACTGTCAAACACATTCACATAGTCATACACAGACACACACACACGCATGCAGTCACAAACACAGTCAAACACACAGACACACACACACAGTCTCACACACACAGTCACACACAGTCAGTCTCAGACACACACCCACCCAGTCACACTCACTGTCACACACACACACCCACCCTGGTCACCAGCCTGCTGGAGGGTTTGTTGGACGCCGCCGGGCCTGGTTGAGGTCAGGCTCCAGAGGCCTGGCTTCGGGTCTAGTCGAGGCCTCGCCGTCCCGCTGGATGGCTTGAAAGCTGCCAGGCACCGGCATGCTCAAAGTGCCGACTTGCTTTCTGCGCTGGCCTGGTCCGGGCATCTGGGGCGGGGCTGGCCTGGTCCGGACGTCTGGGGCTGGCAGGGTCCGGGTGTCTGGACTGGTCGGGTCCAGGCTGGCCGGGTGTGGGCGTCTGGGCTGGCCTGCTGGAGGACTTAAACGCCGCCGGGCACCTGCACAATGGGAGGGCACCGGCGTGCTTGAAAGCCTCCAGGCACGTGGACTCCGGAGACTTTCTTGCGTGCCGGCGCCCTCCCAGGCACCTGCACGCTGGGTGGCCGCAGTGAAGGAGGCGGGTGGAGCCTGTTTCCCGACCAGCAGCAGGGCCGTGCCTTTCTAGGGCGGGCGCTCTATGCCGGTGCCTTTGACAGAGCGGCAAAATGCCGCCCTGTCAAAGGGCCGCCTGGAGCCGTTGCTCCACCCTGCTCCATGGACGGGCCCGGCCCTGCGTAGGAGAGAGTTAAGTGTGGGCATATAGGTCAAAGAATGGTGGTTAGAGAGGGGGTGATAGGTGAAAGGTGTAACTGAGCGTTGCCATTGCCAGTGTGGGCACCTGCAGTGACCATATTGTGTATATTTTATGGAATAAAAATATATTATGCTAAACGTATGCACGGGAAATTAGTCGTATTCACAAGCAGAAGTATGGCTTTGGAAGGACACATTTAATTTAAAAAAATTGTATATATATATATATATATATATATATATGAAGAGTGTGTGTGTATATAAAATATATATATATATATATATATCAATACAAAAAATAAATATTTAAGCAATTGATGTAATATTTTTACCTTGAAAAATTTATATTGTCTATATGGAGCAGTGTGTGTGTAATATATATATATTAGTAAGGGGTTAATGTGACTGGTTTTATTGAAAAGGTTGACGTAAGTTTTTGGAATGAAGGGTTAATTTTGGGACAGTAGGGTTACTTGAGGATTGCAGTCCGTAAGGGTTAATGGTTAAATTAGGCTTGTGTTGTGAAGGTTTAATAGTGGGCTGCACTGTCTTAGGTGTTTTGAGCAGGGTTACTTGAGAGCTATAGTCCGTAAGGGTTAATGGTTAAGTCAGGGCTGCAGGTTGCATTGTGAAGGGTTAAATGGGGGGGGGGGGTGCAGGTTTTTAGTTGTGTTTCAAGGGTTAATAGGGGGCTGCATGGTTTTAGGTGTTTGAAGGGTTAATGGGGTTGCAATCGGTAAGGGTTAAATAGTTGGGGCTTTGGATGAGAGGGTTAATTAGTGGTCTGCTTGGGCACACTCTCATGCTCCAGGCTTCACACATACGGCAGCTGTTGCTTTTAACAGTGGGAGGAGCCGCATCTCTGGGGAGGGGGGGGTTGGCTAGAGAGGAGGTGGGGAAGCAGATACCGCTTGATGCTGTTGGACTGGTCTCCCAGTAGAGGCAGACATCAAAGAAGGGGAATTCAACCAGGGAGGAATGACAGAGGAGCTGGAGGGGGTGTGGCCAGTGAATGGATCCTAAGCCTGAGAACTTCAATGCAGCATCGTGGAAGGAAGCATCGTGATGCATCAGGAGGACGATTATATTTGACAGTCCTAGTGGATGGACAAGAGGACAGGAGAACTTCTGAGACCTCCTCTCCTCGGAGACCGGCAGTGGTGACTCTAGGAACAATATTTAGGGGGGCACATATGATAACACAGTCAAAACTGGGGGGGGGGGGCACTAATAATTTTCACCACTAAATCATACCACTGAATAAAATTAAGGGTCCTATCACCTGTTGTGAGCTAAAACACGGTGACAGAACACGCTATCACTGTGCGACTTCGAGGGGGATGTGCGCTAGCCTCCTGCCCAGAGACTATGGCCCGTGAAAGAGACTATTGGGGAACTGGTGGACCTTTTAAATATATTGTGGTTTTCACGGTTTTATAGATATGCCAGTTAACTAAAGATTTCTGATGTCTGTGTGTTATTCCCTGTATAGTGTAGATCTCTGTATTAGTACCTACTATTGTGTAAATTCTCTCAGTAAGAAATTCCTTTTGTTTAGGTGCTTTCTCCTTCTCCCATTCTCCATTGTTTGAAGGCCCTGGGTAGTTATCTGATCTGTGATGTTGTCTTTTTGATTGTATGCAAATGTGATGGTCCTTGACTCTATCTATCTGTCCTCTCTGTGAATAAACAGTTCTATTCTGACCAAGCTTGAAGTCACAACTCATGTTTTGGAGGACCAGGAATCTTCTGCCCGCAGTTCCAAGGAAAGGCTCCAGGTCTACAGCTTCGGCTTATTCCTGGGGGTGCTAGCCAGGCTCTCTACATACACCGGGCCTTGAGCTGTGGCTAAGGTACAAGAGAAAGAGTCACAAGGAGAAACTGGGTGTCCAGCGAGGAAGCAGCATTTGGCAGATGTGACCCTGTCCGGGCACAGAGATCTGTTACAAACACCATCACTGAAGGAAAAATTTAGCGCGAGTCGCTAAAACTTAGAGTTACTCAGAGAGAGGTGAAAAACAGGAGAATTTTCCATTCTCCAGTCATTCTCCTGCTTTTCACCGCTCTCTGAATAACTCTGGTGGTGCCTGACGACCTACTAACAGATCACCTTGTCCACGGTAGTCCATGAACCAGGTCGTTTGGCGCACGCTAGGGGAAACACTGAGACCCAGCACTAATGCGGTTGTCAGGATCCATGCCTGCTATTTGCTGCTTAATCCGTGCTTGCAGCACATCCATGAAAAGTGCTGCCCAGTCTCAGCTCTCGCTGACCAGAACCTTCACAGTTAAACAAAGAACACACACACACCACACCCCTGTGTATGCAATAAAGGTTCTCTTTGCCCCTCCCTCTGGACTTCAGCATTATCTACCTTCCCTTGACCTGAAAGGACCTATGATTACCTATTCTCTATGTGTACCAGACCTCTGCTTTGCCCACCGACTCTGCATCCTCTCTACCAAACCTTGAACCTCAGACCATCTCCTGACTACGATTCTTGCCTAGCCCTTTTGACTCCACGCTACCCCGCAAGGTAAGGTCTGTCTATAACCCCTGAATTCACTGCATAATGGGCTTAATACAACCAGACTGGGACCCCACCAGCGCTGAGCCTGACAGCGGTTGTGTACAGGATAGAATTGTTTTTCTTTTCCAGTGCAGAGTGCCGGGCCATACCTATCCCCCGCCCTCACAAGCTTGAATATGAACACATCCAGTGAATAACCTCACGCCCCTGCATTATTAAAATCCTCCAAGGTGGCCGTTGCATCCATGTTTCGATGCACACATATATCAAGGCTGATGGGCATTGCATAATAAATGTCACCCAACAGCATGTAGAATCATAACAATGCATTTAATAGATCCAAAACGAAGGCCAGGTGAGCGACAATAATTTCCTTGCTGCAGCATATAAATTAGGGATGCCCCGATACGATACTAATATTGGTATCGGTGCCGATACTGCCGTTTGCACGAGTACCTAGTACTAGTGCAAATGGCCCGATACACACCCCCCCCCCCCGATACCAAAAGTCAGCGCTGGGCCGGCTTGCCGGTATCTGCGGGGCTGGGGAAGCTGGCCGCGTGCATGAATAGCACGCGGCCAGCATTCCCTCTCCGGCGGGCTTCAATACTCACCCCTTCCGAAGGTCCGATCGCACGGCTGTGGCGCGATCACGTGTCCGCCGGCGCTTCATTGACGTTGCCTCTCTCGGCTGGGGGCAAGTCCATGTGAGCTGGGGGCAAATATCCATGTGAGCTGGGGGCATTCCGTATATTATTATTTGTCATCATTTGTATAGCGCAACAGTTTCCGCAGCGCTTTACAATAACCAAAGGGAACGAAATACATATAATCAGACATCGGATGGAAACAAGAGGTGTAGAGGGCCCTGCTCATAGGAGCTTACAGTCTTATATATCTCGGGGGGGAGGATATATACATGTGAGCTGGGTGCATTTTTACATGCGGTCTGTTCTTATTGGAAAGCGTTCACATGACATAAAATAAAAGTATCGGTACTCGGTCTTAAAGTGGTATCTGTGCATCCCTAATATAAATAATACATGTTTCAGGGCAAGCCTTTTTCGCGTATACCTTTAAACATGGTCCACAGTCATCCTAATAATCAACCGCTTACATACTATGAATAACCCCCAGCATAAAATGTTTAAAATTAGTCAATATATAATTAGGATATATGTGGATAAAGGATACATCTATATCATAATAGAGCTTACTGCAACAGCAGCGACATTGCTGACCAGATCCATTACTATGGTGAATGGGGCCAAGAGTACACATGTCCTGCATTCCTTTCAATTGTCTGCTAATTTTAGGCAAGGACCTGTTTTTTTCTGGGTTTTTGGAGTTAGCACCATAGTTGAGCAGTAGGTAAAATGTTGCAATTAGTGCCCCTCAAAAAATTAGCGCTGGCACCAAGTGATCTGTTAGTTGCAAAAGCGCTAGAGAGCTCTAGCGCTCCCCATGTTAAGTATAGGACGCAGAAAGCACAGTAAGCTTGCGGTACAAATTGCTAATAGCAACGGCTAAGTGATTTTTTCCCATTGGTAGCGGGAGGCAAACGATCTGTTGGTCAGGCGCCAGATTCAATTAACTTGGCGCTAACGCAAAACCATGCCGACACAAGGGTTAGCTCACATCAGGTAATAGTGCCCTAAATAAGTAGATCTAAATAAGATTCCAAAACCCCAGAGTAATGTAATGCAATGATGCCTTTTTATTGTACTAACCTGATACTTAAATTCAATATTTTGTTTGCTGCAATTCGGCAGTTTTTGCTGAATGTCTGCTAGCTGCTTCAGCGACACCAATTTTAGCAAATCACAGTGACCATTCGCTAAATAGGAATTCACCATATTTTTGGCGAAATGAATTCCTCAATGTGACGAAAAGCAGAGGATCTAAAGATGATTAGACCCTTTAGATTCTAACCTCCATAATAACCCCTAAAATGCCATAAACCCAGGGAAATACAATAATAATGTGGCACTTAGCATACCCATTTAAGTCCTAAAATGCCATTAATCAATGGAAAACAAGAAATGAATACACTGAGACATGTAGCCTACCCACCAACCCCTAAAATGCCATTAATCAAGGAAAAAAACAAATGTATACTGTAAGGGATGAAGCCTACCCATTAACCCTCAATATACAACTAAACCAAGGCAAAAACTACCGTAATACACAATGTAGGGCCCTATTACACTCTTCACGCAAAAACGGATGCACAACGCGTGAATTTTTGTGCAAAGCGTTATCGCGTGAAATCAACGCTGGTATTGCAATCCTCGCGCATATTTTTTCATCCATCAAAAAATTACGTGCAGAAATCAGTGTGAGGACCGTTTTTTTTCACGCGATTCAGCCAATCAGAATTAAAAACCACAATTGGCTCATGTTAAGTTTTGCGCCTGTCAAAGTCAATCTGCGCATATATGCTGCATCAATAAAAAAGCACGCACAGCTTCTCAAATTTATTGGTTTGGTAGGTGTAGAATGTGTAACTAAACTTTGTTGCGTATTTTTTTTGGGCTGGTGTTTTTGGTTTCGACCAGGTTGATAGAAATTGCCATTAACACCATCTTTTAGGAGTTGCTAAAATTATGCGCGCAAAGGCTGTGCGTTACAAACTGCGCATAGATTGTAATACCATCCGCATACCAACGCACTTGTGCTCACAATGTTAAGTACAGGTTCACCCGTGGTAGATGTATACGCTCGTTTTTTGCGCTGACATTGTAATACGACGTTGGCTCTTGTGACCTCCCCAAGTGGCATCCTAAGTGGACGTTCAGAGTTGATTTCCTGGAGTTTTATCCAAGATCCCCTATGCCATCCACCATCACGATCCCTAATTCCTGTGTCTCCTCTCTCCACAGGTAAGACATTATCACCCATTATCCAGACACCCACATCTCAACTGATCCCCTGCATACTTTTGCTGGTAGGACCCCCATCACCCAGTATTCGCAGGCACCCACATTGTAACGTTACCTTGGTCTTTTTCTGTTTTTTTATTTATTTTTGTTTTTCTCCACCATTTGCTTTGCTAATTAGCATGTGAATCTCCTGCCCTATTGACACAGCCCATCCAGCTTCAGGTGTTTACCCTTTAACTGCCTGAATGCAATCAGTCCGCCCTGTATAACAGCTAAGACTGGCTCCAGTGACCTCCCCAAGTGGCATCCTAAGTGGACGTTCAGAGTTGATTTCCTGGAGTTGCGGGACTGGAGGAAGGAACTGCAAGGCCCACTTTTTACTCTGGGTAAACACACGTCTATATCATGCTTTCTCTCACGCTTCTACTCTTTACTTCTACCTTTCTCCTTAAATGGAACTCCTGCCCCTCTACCACCGACCCCTACACTATCTGCATCTCTCCCTCCTCTCGTCCCACATGATGGCCTCGCATGAGCTCCTTTGTTTCCTCAGAACATGGTCTCCCTCTATCTCTCGTGCTGCCAATCACTCCCACTCCCACAAATCCCATTCCCACCTTCTTTCTCACCCTCCTGCTGTTACTCTATTCAGGTGACATATCCCCTAACCCTGGCCCCACAACACATCCAATACTTCCCTCTCATCCTATCTCCATCTCACATAAATCACCTCCCTGCAAGCCCAGCAACCTCATTCCCATCATCCCTCAGCGCCTGTCCTTTCTCCTGCGTCCTCTGGAACGCTCGCTCTGTGTGCAACAAACTCACAGCAATCCATGACCTCTTCCTTTCAAACTCCTTCAACCTCCTAGCTTTAACTGAAACCTGGCTAACTCCCTCTGACACGGCCTCCGTTGCTGCTCTCTCACATGGCGGTCTACACTTGAGCCATACCCCCAGACCGGGTGAGAGAAATGGTGGCGGGGTCGGAATCCTGCTCTCTCCCACCTGCACCTACCAGCATCTCCCTCCACCCCCATCCCTCTCCTCCTCCTCCTTCGAGACACACTGCATCCGCCTGTTCTCTCCTCTGGCTCTCAGGGTGGCAGTCATCTACCGCCCACCGGGACCAACCTCCCAGTTCTTTGACCACTTTGCTACCTGGCTTTCTCACTTCCTGTCTTCTAATCTTCCATGCCTAATTCTCGGACTTCAACATTCCCATTGACAATCCTTCCGCCCCTGCTGCCTCCAAACTTCTTTCACTCACGTCCTCCCTTGGACTCACACAATCCTCCCTCCTCCCTACCCACCGCGATGGTCACGCTATTGACCTTGTCTTTTCCAACCTCTGCTCCATTTCTGAGTTCAAATGTCACCCTTTCCCCATCTCTGACCACCACCTTCTCTCTTTCAACCTATCTGGACTTCCTAAACACCCTGCTCCCCCACCCCGCACACACACTCGCAGAAATCTACATGCTGTGGACCCCCATCAATTCTCCAACCTACTTCACCACCTCCCTCATACCTCATCCTTCACCTGCCCTGATGCTGCCACTAATCACTACAACACTACGCTTATCTCTGCTCTAGACACTCTTGCTCCTCTTCGACTCTGTAAGGCCCCACGCCGCCAGCTTCAGCCCTGGCACACCCTCCAGACTCGCTACCTGCAAATATGCTCCCGCACTGCAGAGCGTGCCTGGAGGAAATCCCGCTCTGAAGCTGATTTTGTTCACTTCAAGTTTATTCTCCGGTCATACACCTCTGCCCTCCACTTGGCCAAACAATCCTTCTTCTCATCTCTTATATCTACGCTGTCCTCCAACCCTAAACAGCTCTGGTCCACCTTCAACACCCTCCTCTACCCACCTGCACCTCCCCCCACAGCTGCCTTCAGCGCTCAAGACCTGGCAGACTACTTCCTCAGTAAAACTTTAACTATCAGAAGCAACATCCCAACACAAGATAGTTATCTGCCACCTCCACTCCCACAGGTCCCCTCTGCCACCCTCTGCCGCTTCCTCCCAGCCACTGAGGAGGAAGTCAATTCCTTATTGTCCTCCTCACATCTCACCACGTGCCCGCTCGACCCCATTCCCTCACATCTAATTCCTCCCCTCTCCTCCTCCCTCACCCCTGCTCTCACACATCTTCAACCTATCTCTCTCCACTGGCTCCTTTCCATCCGCCTTCAAACACGCGCTAGTTACCCCTTTACTAAAGAAACCATCCCTAGATCCCAACTCTCCATACAACTACCGCCCTGTATCCCTGCTTCCCTTCACATCAAAGCTCTTAGAAAAACTAGTCTTCAACCGCCTCTCCCTCTTCCTGTCCTCCAATTCCCTACTTGACCCCCTGCAATCTGGCTTCCGTCCCCTACACTCAACTGTAACTGCCCTCACCAAAGTCACCAACAACCTCCTAACTGCTAAAATACACGCCACTATTCTATTCTCATGCTGCTTGACCTCTCGGCTGCTTTTAACACTCTCGGTGACACTGCACTTGCTTGGGTTGACTCCTATTTATCCAACAGGTCCTTCTGTGTGTCCTTTGCTGGTAACTCCTCCTCCTCATTGCCTCTATCTGTTGGTGTACCTCAAGGCTCTGTCCTTGGTCATCTGCTCTTTTCCATCTACACCTCCTCCCTGGGCAAAATCATCAACAGCTTTGGCTTTAATTACCACCTCTATGCTGATGACACTCAGATCTACCTCTCTACCCCTGATCTCTCTCCCCCTGTCCTTTCAAAAGTCAGTGACTGTTTATCTGGCATCTCCTCCTGGATGGCCTCCCACCACCTAAAGATCAACATGTCAAAGACTGAACTCCTACTTAATCCTCCCTCCAATGCCTCCCCACCTCCTGACTTCTCTATCACGGTGGAGGGTATCACCATCTCCCCATCAAACCAAGTTCGCTGTCTTGGAGTTACACTTGACTCTGCTCTTTCCTTCATCCCCCACATCAAGTCTCTATCCTCCTCCTGCCGATACCAACTGCGTAATATTTCCAGAATTCGGCCATTTCTTACCGCTGTCACCACAAAACAACTCATACACGCCCTGGTAATCTCCCGACTCGACTATTGCAATAATCTCTTATCTGGCCTCCCTCTGTCCCGCCTCTCCCCCCTACAATCCATCCTGAACGCCTCCGCCAGGCTAATTCACCTCACCCGCCGCTCTGTCTCTGCCGCTCCCCTCTGCGAGTCCCTTCACTGGCTCCCCATCCACTGCAGAATTAAGTTCAAAATCCTTATCCTTACCTACAAAACCCTCACTAACTCAGCTCCCCACTACCTGTCCTCACTAATCACCAAATACACCCCAGCCCGCTCCCTAAGGTCAAACAGTGACCTGCGCCTAGCTTCTCCCCGCATCACCTCTTCCCATGATAGACTGCAGGATTTCTCACGCGCAGCCCCCACTCTCTGGAACGCTCTCCCTCTTACTGTCAGACTTTCCCCTAACTTCTCTTCCTTCAAACGCTCCCTTAAAACATTCCTATTTAGGGAAGCCTACCACCCAACTCACTGACGCAACCATCAATCACTCTCACCTTACAGTCCTCTCCTCCTGTTTCCAACCCCAACCCTCCCAGATTGTGAGTTCCTACGGGAATAGGGCCCTCATCTCCTCCTGTACTGTTTGTCAAATGTTGTTCAATGTATTGTAACCCTGTCTATACTGTGCTTATTGTACAGCGCTGCGGAATATGCTGGCGCTTTATAAAGAATTATTATTATTATTTTCATTTTCAGAGCAAAGGGTTTTGCCCCTCGCGTTAATGCGTTTTTGCGCGAGTGCAAACGTTTGCGTGAAGAATTTAATAGGGCCCGTAATGTATGGCCAGAATCGGCCCTTTCAAATGACACCTAGATCGTCCATATACGATGCATAGTGACGGTACATTGGTCCAAATAAGTGTGGGAAGCTGGGTGCTGCTTTTTGGTGGGGGGGCACATGGGGGGCAAGGAATAACCTAGGGGGGCAATTTCCCCCCCCCTGTAGAGACGCTTAAGGAGACCAGAGAAAAGGAAGACCTAGTAGAAGAGGGGGGGCAGGGAGTGCGGGAGTCAGTGGGGTAGAATGATTAGAGGAGGGCAGTGAAGAAATATCTAGTCGAAGTTTAGTGATCTTATCGGTGAAGAAGTTAGCAAAGAAATGCAAATAGTGGAGCGCCGCACCAAAAAATTCCACAGACCCCCTGTCGCCGTGACAATGGGAGAGCACAAACATGAGACATACATGATACATAAGGAAAAGACAACCCTGCGCGTAGGATAGCTTGTCTAGGAAATACAGCACTGTAACCAAGTGCTCAGCCAGACATCCCGTGAGCTTACAATCTAAGGGATGGGGTAAGTGAAACAGATGGGAGCAGAGGAAAGGTGAAGCTGGTAGCTAGAAGAAATGTCGTGACAATTGCATGGGAAGGACCAGAAGGCTGGGTTGAGTAAAGGTAATTAGAGAGAGAAGTGGAAGTGGAAACCTGCTGTAAGGGAGACCTTAAATTATGGACCAGTGAGGGTGGGTGGGGCCATGGGCATCTGCAGAAATTTTTCGGGGGGGTAAAATTTTACTGGCATCCATATTCTGCCCTTTTGACAGTCATAAAATAAAGCGTAGTAATACCGAGGCTTGCGAAACATGATGCAAGTCTAAGTGTCTGATCTGAGTGTTGCATTTACTAGTCCGTCACTGTAGAGAGATATACAGAGTCCTCTCTGTATACACAAAGCCAGCTCTGTATACACTAACCATGACCCCCTCCCACATGCTAGCACACACACCAGAACCCCCCTCCAAACATACACCTATATACACACACACCCTCCATCTCTGTATACACAGAGCCAGCTCTGTATACAGATATACAAACTGTATCCCCTCTCTGCTTAGATTGTAGGCTCAGGGGCAGGGTCCCCTCTTTGCTTAGATTGTATGCTCCTCTGGGGCAGGGTCCCCGCTCTGCTTAGATTGCAGGCTCTGGGGCAGGGTCCCCTCTTTGCTTAGATTGTAGGCTCTGGGGCAGGGTCCCCTCTCTGCTTAGATTGTAGGTGTATAAATGAGACTGTTTCTGTAAATATTGTCTCTGACTCCAGCTGCAGGGTTTTATATATTTATTAAGAGATCATCTTATAACAGGTTCTAATCTACAGTTCTGCTAACTAGTCCGTGTCCATGTGACTCCTCTCCTATATCCTGCTGAGCTGCAGTGTAACACATATATCCTTCCCCCGGGTTACAAACACTCTCCTTCCTGGTTCCACACATATTGATACATCTTTCCCTTTTTGGGAAAATGGAAGTTGTTTCCTTTAGCTCAAGTCTAGGAGGTAGATGGATCGTGAAACGGATTCTTGTAGTGGGTCACATGTTAGTCCACATAATCATTTAGATATGCTGGTTTTAGGATGGATCTCCCGCTTCTAGTCTGGGTGTTTCTGTATCCTTGTGGTTGTTCTCGTAGAACATTGGTGTCATCCCCCAGTCTTTCTGTGTCTGATATTTCACAGTGTGGTTCTTCCTGATCTTCTTCTGGGGTATTTGCTATTGATGGCTGGTTTGTCTCGTCCGTATCATATTCCTCTTGACTGCTACTTTGGGTCCTTATTTGAGGCCTGTATCGTCCAGTGCCTCTCAGGTGCCTCCTATTTCTTCTCAGAACTTGTCCTGACTCTGTTACAACTTCATAGGACCTGATTCCAGCAGGGGCTCTTAGGCAAGCTTTCCGCCACTCTTTTGCCTGGTTAATTGGTGGTTGTACCCACACCTGTTCGCCAACATTTAGAGGCCGCAGGTCTTTGGCTCCCCTATTATATTGAGCGGCTTGCAATGCACGTTGTTTTGTGCATAGAATTTGGTGCCTGTCATTCATCCCGTGATCCTTCATTAACAGACTTCCTCTCATGGGAAGTAACGATTTGGTCCTTCGACCCATCTGTCTTTGAGCAGGACTGCACTCCAGACCTTGCGTTGGTGTGTTGCGATGATCCAATAATGCTAGGTAGGGATCATTACCAGAGGACACAGCCTTTTGCAGGAGTCTCTTGGCCGTTTTTACTGCCGACTCTACCTTCCCATTGCTTTGGGGGTATCCTGGTGATGAGGTAATGTGGTCAAAGTCCCAATTCATACTGAATTCTTTAAACTCCATCGAAATAAACTGGGGTCCATTATCTGAACATACAGTGTCTGGGATTCCATATCTGGCAAAATGAGCCTTCAATTTTCTTATCACTGTTGTTGATCTTGTATCCTGAATCTGGTCTATCTCCCAGAAGTTAGAGTCATAGTCCACCGTTATTAAATACTCGTGTCCGTGGAATGTGAACAAATCAGTACCGATCTTTTCCCATGGTCTAGTTGGGATCTCATGAGGCATCAAGGTCTCCTTTTGTTGTTTAGTATCAAATGACCGGCATATGTCACATTGGTCAATGTACTCTTTCAACTGCGCATTCATTCCTGGCCAGTAAACAGATTCCCTGGCTCTACGTAGACATCCTTCCACGCCGAAATGTGAAGAATGGATCCGAGACATAATATCAGATCGAAGTTCAGATGGTATAACAACTCGCTCGCCTTTGAATAGTACACCATCCTGTACACTCAGTTCATCACGTATGTGGTAAAATGGTGAAGCCTCTAGAGGTACCAGTTCCTTTGCATGAGGCCATCCCCTCAAAACAATGTGCTTCACTGCTTGTAAAGTCTTGTCTTTATCGGTGCTTTTTTGTATAGCGTCAAGTCTCCTGTTTGAGATGGGTAGATATTGGAGCATGTTTACCGTTTCAATCTGGTGCTCCACTGAGCCCTCCACGGAACCCTCGTCCAGATAAGCCCTACTCAATGTGTCTGCCACTGCCAGAGACTTTCCTGGGCAGTATCTGATACATGCATCGTACATTTGAAGACGTAACATCATACGCTGAAGACGTCGGGGTGCTTTAAGTAAAGGTTTCTTCATAATGCTTTCAAGGGGCTTATGGTCGGACTGTACAGCTACTGTTTGTCCAAATGTGAATTGATGAAATTTTTCCATGCCAAAGAGGACTGCTAACAACTCCTTCTCAATCTGGGCATAACCTTGCTCTGTCTCCGTCAATGCTCTGCTTGCAAAAGCTAACGGTTGCTTACTCTGCATCAGTGCTGCTCCCAGACCTCTCTCTGACGCATCGCATTGTAGTTCCAATGGTTCTTCTGGGTTATAATACTTGAGTACTGGCGCACAACTGATTTTTGATTTGATCTGCTGAAATGCCCCTTCCTGCACTTCAGTCCACTCCCACACTGCATCCTTCTGGGTTAGTTGGCGCAGAGGTTCACCTGCATCTGATATGTTCTCACAAAACCTTGAAAGATAGTTCACCATCCCCAAAAATCTCTGTACTCCTTTAACGTCTGTGGGTCTGGGCATTTCAGTAATGGCTTTTACTTTGCTGGGGTCTGCTTGAAGTCCCTGGGCTGACAATAAGTGACCAATATAAGGTACTTCAGTTTTTCTTAACTGGAATTTCTCTGGATTTAGTTTGAGCTGTCGTTCTCTGCAACGATCTAGTAACTTCCTCAGCTTCTGATCGTGATCTTTAATGGCTTCCACATCAGTTTCTCCTTCTCCTACAATCAGGATATCATCTGCAATAACCCTGATACCTGGTAGCCCTTCCAGTGCATGATTTAGTTTTCTCTGAAAAACCTCTGGGGCAGGACTAATACCCATAGGCATCCTAACCCACCGGTATCGGCCAAAAGGAGTAGAAAAAGTGGTTAAGTAGCTGGAGTCTTCCTCTAATTCGATATGCCAAAATCCACTCTTTACATCACACACTGAAAAAATTCTTGCCCTTGCTAGATCAGGAAGTATGTCATCAAGTGTAGGCAAAGGATAGTGGCTCCTTTTCAAAGCTTTATTTAGAGGCTTAGGGTCAATGCAAATCCTTAACTTCCCTGATGGTTTCTTCACTATCACCATACTACTAATCCAGTCTGTGCTTCTCTCTACAGGGGTGATAATCCCCTGTTTTTCTAAACTGGCGAGCTCCTCTTGAAGGGGTTTGAGTAATGATACAGGAACTTTTCGTTTTGGAAGTCTAACAGGCTGTACAAGAGCATCCACTTCCAATTTCAATTTTCCCTCTAGACAGCCCACTCCTTGAAAAATATCAGCATACTCCTTGTTGATGGTTGACCAGCCCCACATAGCGCTATCTGACTGTTTGCTGTCTTGTTCCACAGTTAGGATATTTTGGTGCTGCACCGAGATCAGATCCATGGCTTGGATAGCTCTACTTCCTAGTATAGGATGACACAGCTCTGAGTCAATGACAACAAATTCAGCCTGATATAACTTTTGATTGCATGGGTTCCTTATTTTGAGCTTACATATCCCTACTGGTGTCAGTGTACTCTTATTGTACATCCTTAGTATCTTATCACAGGGTAGAATTTTAGATTGGTCTTTCACCATCCTTGCTGGTAGGACATTGCAGTCCGCCCCACAATCCATTTGGAATCTCACAGCTTGCTGGTCGATGAGCATGGTAGCAAACAAAGCTGATGAAAATTTGCTCGTAGATTTCTTCAGTGCACAAATCTGAAAAGCTGGTTCCAAAGTCAGACCCAGAATGTCTTCGTATTCCTCTGAATCCGCTGTTTCCTTATATACAGCTTGTACTGCCGGCTTCCTTTGTTGGTGCAGACTGGCACGGCACTGGTTAATGAAATGATTGGCCTTACCGCACCCCTTACATTGCTTTCCAAATGCTGGGCATTTCTCTTTCAGTTTCTCGTGACGCTTACCACAATATATGCACTGTATTATCTTATGTGGAGTCTCTGCCATTCTGCTCGGACTCTTCCTAAGAGTGTAGCTTGTTTCCATTCCATGGACTGACACTGCACCGGTGCTGGACCTCTCCAGGAGCTTCACCCTCTCTGTAGACAGTTCAGCAGCTCTGCCGATTTGTAGACATTTATCAAGTGTTAAGTCCACTTCTCTCAGTAAACGTTCCCTGAGGTTAGAATCTCTTGTGCCACATATAATTCTGTCCCTTATTAAAGAGTCTCTGATATTACCAAAATTGCAGGTGGCTGCCAGTGTACGCAGCTCTGTGACATATGCGTCTATGCCTTCTTCTTCCCTCTGACTCCGTGAAAAAAAATTATATCTTTCCACAGTCTCATTTTGTTTTGGCTGACAATAATCATCAAATGCTTTCATTAGGACACTCAGTGAGGGAGCTGCCACTCCTGGGAGAAGGGTGTCTTTAACCTCTCTGCCTTTATCCCCAATCAAGTACAGGAACAGCTTTACCTTCATCTCTTCTTCTTTATCAACCAGGACCAGGTCTGTGTATAGAAGCATTTCTTCTTTCCATCTCTTCCATGCCTGAGACAGATTTCTTGCCTGAAAATCCAGGAGACTGGGTGCTTTTAAACCTTCCATATCTGCTTTTGGAGTAGTTTTCAAATGAGATCCGCTGCCACCATGTATAAATGAGACTGTTTCTGTAAATATTGTCTCTGACTCCAGCTGCAGGGTTTTATATATTTATTAAGAGATCATCTTATAACAGGTTCTAATCTACAGTTCTGCTAACTAGTCCGTGTCCATGTGACTCCTCTCCTATATCCTGCTGAGCTGCAGTGTAACACATATATCCTTCCCCCGGGTTACAAACACTCTCCTTCCTGGTTCCACACATATTGATACAGTAGGCTCTGGGGCAGGGTCCCCTCTCTGCTTAGATTGTAGGCTCTGGGGCAGGGTCCCCTCTCTGCTTAGATTGTAGGCTCTGGGGCAGGGTCCCCTCTCTGCTTAGATTGCAGGGTCCCCTCTCTGCTTTAGATTGTAAACTCTGGGGCAGGGTCCCCTCTTTGCTTAGATTGTAGGCTCTGGGGCAGGGTCCCCTCTCTGCTTTAGATTGTAGGCTCTGGGGCAGGGTCCCCTCTCTGCTTTAGATTGTAGGCTCTGGGGCAGGGTCCCCTCTCTGCTTTAGATTGTAGACTCTGGGGCAGGGTCCCCTCTCTGCTTTAGATTGTAGGCTCTGGGGCAGGGTCCCCTCTCTGCTTTAGATTGTAGGCTCTGGGGCAGGGTCCCCTCTCTGCTTTAGATTGTAGGCTCTGGGGCAGGGTCCCCTCTCTGCTTTAGATTGTAGGCTCTGGGGCAGGGTCCCCTCTCTGCTTTAGATTGTAGGCTCTGGGACAGGGTCCCCTCTCTGCTTTAGATTGTAGGCTCTGGGGCAGGGTCCCCTCTCTGCTTTAGATTGTAGGCTCTGGGGCAGGGTCCCCTCTCTGCTTTAGATTGTAAACGCTGGGGCAGGGTCCTCATCCCCACCAGATTGCTAATAATCATTTTGTGGTCTTCCCCAGACAGACAAACTAGACCTCAGACCAGGGGCCTCTCATAAAGAATGATAATGGCATCAAGCTTAATAGGAAAAAAGGTGAGGATTGTCTATTTTTTTTGTCCAGTATTCAGCCTGTGGCTCATGGCAGCAGCAGCCCCTGCATCTCAGCCCTGCCTCTCCCAGCCTGCAAAATGAGGGGGACCACGTGGTGGATTGGAGGCGGAGTGGAGAGGTGACGTCACAAGATCAGCACAGACCGCCCCCACACTGACCGGAACATCGAGTGCAGCCTGCTGTGTGTAACAAACACTCAAGCAGGCTGCACACACAGCTATTAGGGAAGAGCAGACAGGCAGCGCTGGTTCCGGGGGAGGGGGGGCAAGTGCCCCCCCTTGCCCCCTCCTGCGGACACCCATGGGTGGGACCACTGGTGTATTTTGGCCTAGGCTGACTAGGCCCAGGCCTAGGGCGGCACTTTTCAGGGGGCGGCGGCCCGCACTGGGTGGCCCCTCCCCAAAAAAAAAATATATATTTTTTTTTTCTTTACTTTTGCAAAGTATTTTACCAGGAAGGATACATTGAGATTTCACTAATTTACACTTTCAATTTCACTTTCCAGGGGGCAGCAAAAAACCTCACCACTAAATGGGTTACTCACAGAGCACCGAAATGACGCCAACTTTTTGGTGTTCTGTAGTTCCCTGCACTTAGGAGAATAAAATTTCCCCACCCTGCAGTGAATTCACCATTCACCGCAGGGTCCCCAAAGTGCATGGAGTCGGCCGCTGAATGCTGCCACCGCAAACCCGTGGCCTGCGGTTTTCAAAAGAACTACTGAACGAAAATGTCTGGAATTTACATATACAGTTGTGTTCAAAATTATTCAACCCCCAATGCTGTAAAGGGTTTTAGGGAATTTAGTGTACATTTGTAACTGTATTCAGAATGAAATCCTACAAGGACTTTTTAAAGAACCATATGCAACTAAAATGACATCAATTGGTTTTGTAATACAGTAGTAAATGTTTCTTTTGTGAATTCTTCATTGACACAATTATTCAGCCCCTTAAAGACTACCACTCTGAAGAACAGAGGTTCATTCAAGTGTTTTCAATCAGGTATTGAAAACACCTGTGGATGTCACGGAGCAGCAATAAAGCATAATAAGCACCAATTAGGCAGCTTTAAAATGACTGTGATACTCAGCTCCTTCTAGACATTTACTGGTGTGGTTAGAAACATGGTGAAGTCAAGAGAATGGTCCAGGAAGACTAGAGAAGAGGAGATTACTCTTCACAGTAAGGGCAATGGCTATAAGAAGATTGCAAAGATGTTAGACATACCAAGAGAGACCATAGGAAGCATCATTCGCAAATTCAAGGCAAAGGGCACTGTTGAAACGCTACCTGGTCGTGGCAGAAAGAAGATGCTGACTTTGACTGCTGTGCGCTACCTGAAGCGTAGAGTGGAGAAAAGTCCCCGTGTGACTGCTGAGAAAAGATTTGTCAGATGTGGGTACTGAAGTGTCAGCTCAGACAATACGGCGCACACTGCGTAATGAAGGCCTCCATGCCAGAACTCCCCTTGCTGTCTCCAAAGAATAAGAAGAGTCGACTGCAGTATGCCAAAAGCAGTGGCGTAGCGTGGGGGGGGGCTGGGGGGGCCGTGGCCCCGGGCGCAGTTTTGTTAGGGGCGCATTCGCGCCCCTAAAACTGGCCCGGGGGTTGAGGGACCCAGATGCCGGGCAGCGCGAGAGCGCCTGCCCGGTCTTGAACAGTCCGTCCTGTGAAGTGGATGCAGCTGTGTGCGTGCGCAGCCGGTCACGTGGTCCGGCTAATCAGGTGGTGTGAGCTGGGGCAAATCCATGAGCTGGGGGCAAATCCATGAGCTGGGGGCAAATCCATGAGCTGGGGGTAAATCCATGAGCTGGGGCAATATCCATGTGAGAGCTGGGGCAATATCGATAACGTGTCCACAGGTTGGGGGGGGGGCGCACAATTCTTGGCTGGCCCCGGGTGCTGACAACCCACGCTACGCCACTGGCCAAAAGTCATGTGGACAAACCACAGAAGTTTTGGGATAGTGTTCTGTGGACTGATGAAACAAAATTAGAACTGTTTGGGCCCATGGATCAACGCTATGTTTGGAGGAGGAAGAACAAGGCCTATGAAGAAAAGAACACCTTGCCTACTGTGAAGCATGGCGGGGGGTCAATCATGCTTTGGGGCTGTTTTGCTTCTGCAGGTACAGGGAAGCTTCAGCGTGTGCAAGGTACCATGAATTCTCTTCAGTACCAGGAGATATTGGATGACAATGTGATGCAGTCCGTCACAAACCTGAGGCTTGGGAGACGTTGGACCTTTCAACAGGACAATGATCCCAAGCATACCTCCAAGTCCACTAGAGCATGGTTGCAGATTAAAGGCTGGAACATTTTGGAGTGGCCATCGCAGTCACCTGATTTAAATCCGATTGAGAACCTCTGGTGGGACTTAAAGAAAGCAGTTGCAGTGCGCAAGCCTAAGAATGTGACTGAACTGGAGGCTTTTGCCCTTGACGAATGGGCGAAGATACCCGTAGATCGCTTCAAGACACTTGTGTCAAGATATGCTTCACGTTTAAAAGCTGCTATAACTGTAAAAGGATGTTGTACTAAGTACTAAGATTGAATGTCACTTGGGGGTTGAATAAAACTGATAATGATGTGAGCACAGAAAAGACATTTGTGGTTATTTCATTATAAATGTTATGTTATATTTGTCTGACCTACACGTGCCTCTTTGATTTAATTGTAAGCAAGATGACTGAATGATCAAAATCAATGTCAAACTGGCCAAAACACTCAATTTCAGTGGGGGTTGAATAATTTTGAACACAACTGTAAGATCCTATGATTGATAATAAAAAGTTCTGTTACAGAGAAAAGAAACTGCTATTAAAAAAATGGGGGGGGGGAATTTTGCCCAAAAAAATCTGAAAAATGACTAAAAGGTACTCAAAAAAAATAATCAATAAGTAAAGACTTTTTACTGCAGATTAAAATAATAAATGGTTTATTAGATATTGCATAAAAACGGGAATATTTTAAACATTGAAACCTATGGGGTTCGCCTGAATAAACCTGCTGATTGAAACCACCGAACATCAGGGCATTTCACTGCCATTTCTCTGAGTCTCAGTACCACATGACTGGCTGAACCACGTGAAACGCACACGCGCATCTGCCTGCCCTTTCGTTAACACAGACTCTATTCTGGACTGAACACCCACCGGGAAGGGAATCAAAGCTACAGTGCACCCTCTGACAGTGGCACCCCACTGCTGACAAGATGGCTCCACAGCATAATTGCTGTGTGCTCATATGCACTCGGTTTGCTGGGAGTTTTACTGCAGTGGATTCTGATGCACTCATACACACCGCACATTGCATTGCTGGGAGTTTTATTGCTGTGGATTCTGATACACTGACACACACCGCACATTGCATTGCTGGGAGTTTTATTGCTGTGGATTCTGTGATACACACTGCATATTACTGTGAGTTTTATTGCCCTGGAGCTCTGAGATACGCTCATACACACTGCACATTACTGTGAGTTTTATTGCTGTGCAGTTCTGTGATATGCTCATACACACTGCACATTTCTGTGGGTTTTATTGCTGTGCAGCTCTGATATGCTCATACACAGTGCCCATTTCTGTGGGTTTTATTGCTGTGCAGCTCTGTGATACGCTCATATGCAGTGCACGTTTCTGTGGATTTTATTATTCAACCAATTAGAGCGGCTGTGATCCCGCTTACTTGACATGCGTGGCTGTTTTTTGTAAAAATGCTTGAATTTAAAACATTTCATAATTTTCTTTATCTCAATAGATACATTTGAAATGGTATACAAAATATACAAGTAGGCACTTGGTATCCACTTTTAATATAAAGAGAGGAAAAGGCGGAGCTCTAAGAGGAAAAGGTGGAGCTTAAAGAGGAAGGGTGGGGATTAACCAGGAAGAGGTGTGCCCTTGACAGGAAGGGGTGCGTCAAATTTAAATTAGGGGGTGCACGAGTTTAGTCAGGCCTAGGGCAGCACAAAACCTAAATACACCACTGGGTGGGACAGCAGAGTGCAGAAAATCGTGGTCTGTTTGAGTTTGAGTGTTCTCTCTTGTACTATGCTCGCCTTTGTGTGGCTTTCAACAGAACGACCCACTACTTCGATTTCCCCATTGAATGCTCGGCCAGTATCCAGGCTCAGGTGAGTACTTTTGAATGTGTATGCCCCGCACCCTCCCCATCTGCAGTTCTACTTTGGCCCTAACTTTTTGAAAAATCATATAACCTCAGTGGTTGCATGGAGATTCCTCAACCCAGAGGGCAGGGAGTATTCGGTTTATTCGCACCCCCATGATTCTTTTTCGTGCATTGATGTTTCTCTTGTTGTCCCCCTTTTACAGCACTCCTTAGAAGATGCCTCCATAGGCATGATCCACATCTGACCATGCTGCTATTACGATCGATCTGTAGCTTTTACCCCCCACCTTCCAAGGTCCCGTAATTGTCGTTTTCCCCACCTCAGAGATTTAGGGCTAACATGGAGCTTTGCCGGAATAATTATCTCTGACAAAACTGAACATCTGGACCATATTAACCTGTTCTGGGAGGCGGCCAAGCCGGTCATGAGAGGCAATCTTATAGAGTATGTATCATGCAAACGGAAGGAAGTCAACCGTAGGCTACAGGAAGCTCATTTGGCGTTTGTGAACTCCTATAGGTCCCACTTACTCCACGCCACGGCTCAATCAGCTAATGACTATAAGGCTAACAAGCAGCTGTACGCCGCAATAGTTGAGGAAAGGGTGCAATATTTCTGGTTCCACCAGAATAATATTTTTTTCCGATGTGGTAACAAGCAGGGGAAACTACTGGCTAACCTCCTTAGATTGCAGACGCCATCGCCACCTCCCATTTCTAATATTAGGATTTCTCCACTGGGCATCTTAACTGATCTATCGAAGATTAATATCTAGGGATGTGCGTTTCGGATTTCGGAATTTTCACGAAATTTCCCGATTCGTGCATTCGGATTCAGCCGATTTTTACGAAAATTTTCAGATCCGAATTTTCCGAAAACGAAAACTTTACGATACGAAACGAAAATTTGTTCGGAATTTTCGAATGGACTAGAAATGTGTAAAATCGAAAATCATTTTCGTTCCATTCGTAATTTCGGCTCCATTCCTGATTTCGGTTCCATTTCGGACAACATATTTTTTGGTTATATCGCTGATTCTGTAATTTTGTATCATTCCCATCTCAATGTATCCTTCTTGTAAAACATGAGAAATCTCAATGGCAGAATTATCGTATCGACAGAAATATCGGACCCGAAAAACCATTAGTTTACGTCAAAACGAATAGACACTTTGAAACGAGGAGAACAAACGTTCCGAAAAACATGAAAATTTTCCGAAATTACGAAAAAAAGTCGATACGAAAAAGAAACGAAACCGAAACAAGCCGAAACGAAAATTTACAAAATACAAACGAACCGAAAAAAAAATCGGTGCACAAGTCTATTAATATCTATTTTAGGGACTACTTTGAGCATTTTTATAGAGCAAGGAGGACAATTGGGAGATCCAAGTCAAGTTTTTTCTGGAAGCTGACTTACCAGAATTGGATCCCCGGGAAAGGGACAAGTTAAATGATCCGATTCGCCCCACTGAAATTTGCGAAGCTATAAAGCGTTTACAACTTCATAAGACCCCGGGTCCTGACGGCTTTTCGGCGGAATTTTATAAACTATTGAGTGGTCACTTAGTCCCCCATCTCACTGCTCTATATAATAATATATTGCAGCTCAAGGAGCCCCCCAAAGGCCTTCAATACCTCCAGAATTATTGTCCTCCCCAAGCCTAAAACGGACCCCACGTTCATAACTTCCTACCGCCCAATTTTTCTTTTGAATGTTGACCTTAAGCTTCTGTCGGGCATTATGGTGCACTGCCTCCAGACACCCCTGGCCGTGTTTTAGTTCTCCTGTTCAAACAGGCTTTCTTAAGGGATGCCACTCTACTCAGAATGTCAGACAAGCTCTGGCAGCCATATGGGCGTAGAACAGCCGCCAGTCTTCTTCTGAACTGATTCTCAGCTGCGACGTGGACAAGGCATTCGACAGAATATCTTGGTCTCACTTGCGCTGGTTGAAGTATCACTCTTTTGGTAGGTCAGTGCTCCACCTGTTCTAGGCCCTGTACAGGTCACCTAAGGCTTTGGTAATGACTAATGGGCTCCACTCTCTTTCTTTTGGAACGTGGCACATGCCAGGGGTGTCCCCTGTCCACCCCTTTTTTTTTCTAGCTATTGAGCCGTTCCTGCGTGTATTACTGACCCAACCAGAATTTGTGGGTATTGGAGTGGGCACCTGGGAGGTTCGGGTGGTAGCGTTTGCTGACTATTTACTCTTGATTCTCTCCCAACCAGATAGGGCACTTCTGGCATTATTAGAGTATTTGGAACCGTTCAGTGTGGCCTCTGGGTTCAAAAATTAAAGGAACACTCTACTCAAAAATCACCCCCCCCCGTTTTTTTTTATCCTAACCTATCCCTATTCCCTTAATAAATCTTTATTTTTTTTTTATTTTTTTCTTGTAACTGTAAGACTTGCCCTAAAATCCACTTGTTTCTAGCGGCGTGTTTTTTTTTTTTGTTTTTTTTTATACTCCTCTCCCTCCTCTTCCGCTCCCGTCCTTCTTGCATCCGACTTGCCTTCTGGTTTACGTGAGAAGCGCGCCTCTCACGTAAGCCAGCCAATTGGCAGGCTTCCTCCCAGCTCTCTCTGAGGATTAGTGTTGCGCGCAAGAGGATGCGCAACACTAACCCTCAGCCGCTGCCGCCAGCTACTGCGGCGCGTTGGAGACGTCATCGCGCTGAAAGCGCGATGACGTCTCCTACTCGGCAAAAGTCAGCAGAAACAGGAAATATGATTCCCGCTCTGCTGACTGACAGCTGGGAGGGCGGAGTAAAGTCCTCCGCCTCTCAGCTGTTTTCAGCCTTTTCTGCCGCTCGGCTGAGCGGAGGCAGGAGGGACAGGCAAGGGAATACTCCGGGCATCATGACCACCTAAAATAGCTTAGGTGGTCATGTTGCTTAGAGTGTCCCTTTTAACCACTTCACTGCTACGGACGCGCTCAGCGCGTCCAACCGCAGGTAGCGTTCCATGCTCCCATCCTCTCTTTGGGGCCAGCGTTCGGCCGGGTTCCGGCCAATCGTTGGCCCCCCCAGTGCGGGCTGACATCCTCGCTGTCAGCCCAGCACCCGGAACCGCCGCCAGAGTAATTAGGTGTCATCGCGGGGACGCGATGACACCTAATTCAGGCGCCCCCCCGCATGTGCGGAGGAGGCGCCTGAAAGGGAGGGGGAGGTCCTTCGGACCTCTCTCCCTCCCGATCGGCGGCGTGCAGGGGGTTAACCCAGGCACCGTTTGGAAGGGCACAGCCTGCCCTTCCAAATGGTACCTGGCATTAACCCCATGGGGGCCGGATCACAAATCGGCGCTGAAAAGCGCCGGTTCGTGATCCTTTCCCGGAGCTGGCCGACATCTTGGAGTTAACCCCTAACTGCCACCAATGGTGGAGATAGGGGGTTCATTGGAACCCCCTATCTCCCCGATCCGTGGCAGCTAGGGGTTAAAGTTTGGTACTGTTGGATCGGCCAGAGCATGGCCGTTCAAACGATACCAAACACGACTGTGAAAAAGTTTTTTTTAAAAAACAAAAATTAAAAATAAAAAAATATATATTTTAAAAAAAATTATAAAAAAAAAAAGGATTTTTTTCTTTATTTTGGTTTGTTAATGCAGCAATATTGTTCCCATTTCAATTATAATGTGAACAATGATGCTGCACTAACGATTTTTGTATGCGGTGCGTTTGTTAAAAATCGCGTAATTTTCCCCAAAAAAAGTAACGAGACCCCATCTCTAATTTTTTTAACAAGCGCACCCCATACAAAATATAACCGCAATTGCTCGCATCTTAAAATGTGAAAAAAACCACTTTACACGTTGTAAATTATTGAATTCATATTTTATTGCATTTTTTTGTTATAATATACAGACAGGTCATGACGTATACATATAGCGGGAAAAGCCTCAGCAGCGAAAGGGTTAACTATGACAAGACGCTGGCCATACTCTTAGGACACACCAGCTGGGCCCTGTCGTTGGCACACTTGCCATTTCAATGGGGTAAGAGGTTGTGTCACGACCACTACGCACGCTGCTGCGAAAGACGCTGGGTTAAGCCACCCACTATCTGTCTAGCCTAGCCCAGATAATGGCTGCGTGGACAACCAGCCCCCACGCGCTTGCTTACCTATCTGTCCCCGCACACTTTCTCACTCAACAGGTACGTAGAGCGCGATACAATGATCCCAGGATTGCAACGCAGTACAAGTTTTCTCTTGACGCGGGTAATGACTACGTCGCCCACACTCCCTGGGCTCACTTTCCTGTTCTATTAGTTACGCTGCCACCAGTCCTCATGGACACTACGCACGTCACAGCGAGAGACGCAGGGCTAAGCAACCGCACTGTCTGCCTACCCTAGACCCGGACAGTGACTGCATAGACAACAATCCCCGCCGTCCCCAGCGACCGCAACTCACAATTTCGTATCTACCCGAGCTTAAAACAACCAGCTATACTCCAGTCTTAGTTAGCGTGGGTCTCATCAGCCAGAAGCCGAAACTTAAATAAGTTCTATTTATTTATGATATAGAAATATATATATTTTTTTTATTATTTTTTTTTCAGGAAAAATTTATAGATAGAATAAATCACTAGTTACACAGTACACAGCAAATAAAAGAAAGGGATTAAGCACAGAGCCTTAATTACAACCTTAATTCTCAGCGACTCCTGGGGGCTGGAGCTAGAAGCATGTACAGCATGGACAAATCCTCATGGCACAGGACACATGAACCCCCTTTGATCTGAAAAAGCCCAGGGCCTGCCCCAGAATATATATAGGGCTGCCTTTTTCTAACTCGAGCCTTTGCCTACAATCCCCAGAATTCCCCTCTTCTGAGCACGCTCAGTATGCTTCGTCATTCATCTTTAATTGCCCAAAGGTGTCCATCTTCGCCCCAGACCCCCCTTAGGGATCAAAGGATGTGCTTCCTTCTTTGGAGATAGGACCTACCTCTTGGTGCCAGGCTGGCTATCAAGGTGCGACTAATGGGCTACACGACATGTCAGTTCACAAAAGACCTTCCATTTTACAGCCACGTGTTATATCCTCCCCCCAAGGGAGAAAGCTAACCATTTTAATTACATTTTAGCACTTACTCCCGACAGCTGTGGACACAGAGACACACTCCCAAAAATGGTCAGACACAAATATGAATATGACTCTATATGGAGGGGATATGTATAAACAAGCACATAGACACATATACACAGGCAGACCCTTATATAGATAGAAATACAGATCTAATCTGCCCCATCTCCCATCCAAAAGGAGACGCGGAAAGGGAGGGGCTATCATGCATCTTAACACCTGTTTACCCCCTGGCATCGAGCAAACCACCTGGAGTAGGTGACCCAGAGGTGTCCATGCACCTGGCCCACCAACGCTTGTACTCCCTCTTGCCACCACCCCACACATTCCCCCATGGAGGCCTTTGGCAACTCCACCATTCTACCCCCACCTCTCCCAAGCCGGGGGAAGGGGGTCACTCGCGCCACACTCACAGCATGGCACAGACTCGGAGAAGCCCCTGGGCTTCTGCAGCCCCTCCTGGTACACCTTTTTCGGGGTGCAGCACATGTGCCTCACTCTCACCTTGCACCTTAGTCTTGCAGCCCGCCAAATACTCATACATATTTGCCGGCTCTGGAACCATCCTTACCGCAGGGGGTAGGGAAAACCCGGGTGAAGCGCCACGCTTCCCTGTAAACGTTCCCCTGGCATCTGCCAACGGAGTCAGGCATCGTGCCTGGCTCTGGGCAGATGGCTGGGAGGTCACCGGGGCCCAATCAGGACCCGCTTCCTCCCCTTCTCTCACTGTCCCCACACCTTCAGATTTTGGGGAACCCTACAGTTGGGGCACAGGATTATCCACGCTCACTCTCTCCCCGTCCCACAGTGCACCCAGGTTTCCCACTGGATCATACAATTTATCAAGCACACCTTGCTTCGTAACCCATGAGCATACAGCCGTATGCCACCCTCCTCCACAGGGAGGTTGCTCAGTATCAGTTTCCTGTGGTGGCGATAGGACCTACCTCTTGGTGCCAGGCTGGCTATCAAGGTGCGACTAATAGGCTACACGACATGTCAGTTCACAAAAGACATTCCATTTTACAGCCACGTGTTATATCCCCCCCCCCAAGGGAGAAAGCTAACCATTTTAATTACATTTTAGCACTTACTCCCGACAGCTGTGGACACAGAGACACGCTCCCAAAATGGTCAGACACAAATATGAATTTGACTCTATATGGAGGAGATATGTATAAATAGGCACATAGACACATATACACATGCAGACCCTTATATAGATGGGGCAGATTAGATCTGTATTTCTATCTCCTATCTCTAATCTGCTACAGGGTGTGTTTAAATACCTAGGCCTACTACTCTCGACTGACTTTAATAGATTATTCGAGGTGACCATTCCATTGCTAGTGACCAAATTTAAAATTCTGCTGGCCTCCTGGAATAAACTTGCGCTGTCCTATCTGGGTAGATGCAGCCTGTTAAAAATGGTTGCATTTCCACATTTACTGTACCCAATTCAGATGCTGCTTATCCTCCTTAAAAGAAGAGATATCTCAGACATTCTCAGGTTCTTATCTAAACTTCATCTGGGGCATGGGAGGGCTCGCATAGCAATGCATAAGTTACAATTGAGCAAAAACGTGTTTGTGAGGGTCCGGAGAACGAACAATGGCACTAGTGGCCTGTTCTATGGTGGGGCCCGCTCAGGTCTCACAATGCTTTAGCTCGATTGTGCCTTTACAGGGACAACTGCTCCATATGCAAATCAAACTGCAATCACCCAGAAAGGGTGGCCAGTACTGAAATGCCAAGCATGTCATCCCTGCATGAGAGATGCAGCAACCCCCGACGATCGTTTCGGCCTTGTCAGGAGGGTATACCTGACACCTCTCACTAGAAGTTACAATTGCCCTATAGTCTGGGGGGTGTGAACATGCCCAAGAAACCCCTATAATGTGGCGCCTCAAAAATCGTTTGCTGGCAGACTGGTTTACCAGCTCCTCTAGATTCACTGACTACGCCCTTGACCAAGCAGTGGCGTACCCGCTGTCATTGGTGGCTCTCCTACACCTCCCCTCCTCCTTGTTGCCTCCCTCTCAGAGGGCTAATCCTCTCCTTACTGTGGGCCGGGTTGCGTGGTGCAAGGTCCGTAAGCTTCTGGGTCTGTCCTGGAAGCTTTTTTTTTTTCTTTCAGCCTCTGCTTCGCAACCCGAGCTTCCAAATTGTTCGGCAGCCCCAGTATTTAAGGTCTTGGCAAATAAGGGTCTGACACAAATAGGACATGTGCTGCAACAACCCTCCCGTTCCCTTCTCCTACATGGCGACCTCTGCTCCTTGGTGACAGGGGCGGATCCAGAGACTAGTCTCGGGAGGGGCACTGACAGAAAATAAGGTGTTTTAGCAGAGAGCCCGACTCACGAGAATTTACAGAGGGCCTGGCTCACAGGAGCTTGCAATCTAGAGGAGCAGAGGGCCTGGCTCACAGGAGCTTACAATCTAGAGGAGCAGAGGGCCTGGCTCACAGGAGCTTACAATCTAGAGGAGCAGGGGGCCGGGCACCCAGGAGTTTACAATCTAGAGGAGCAGAGGGCACCCAGGAGCTTACAATCTGGAGGAGCAGAGGGCACCCAGAAGCTTACAATCTGGAGGAGCAGAGGGCACCCAGGAGTTTACAATCTGGAGGAGCAGAGGGCACCCAGGAGTTTACAATCTGGAGGAGCAGAGGGCACCCAGGAGCTTACAATCTGGAGGAGCAGAGGGCACCCAGTAGCTTACAATCTGGAGGAGCAGAGGGCACCCAGTAGCTTACAATCTGGAGGAGCAGAGGGCACCCAGGAGTTTACAATCTGGAGGAGCAGAGGACACCTAGGAGTTTACAATCTAGAGGAGCAGTTTACAGACTCATATCTGAAAGGTTTATTACTGTGCAGCTCTAGCTTTGTTCTACACCCTGGAGGAAGGATCAAACTCTCAGGGACCCATTACTTACCTCCCTGGTGTCCCTGCATGGAGGCTCCAGCGCCTCTCTCCTCTGATCCTGTTGCTCAGTGCAGGCTCAGATCCAGCCCTTTCCTGTGACTGGAAGGAGACAGGCTCAGCCACATGGTCACTGGGAAAAGGATCACCACGTGACACGCCCCTGACATATGACTGAGAGGGGCAATCCACAGTGCTTCTGCGCAGTATGTGCCTCTGCAAATCACCATGTCTGCATTCACTGCACACATAGTGATTTGAGTTCTGGAGGTCAGCCTGGCATCTGCACTGCTCGGGGGGGGGGCAATTGCCCTGTTGCCCCCCCTGGATCCGCCCCTGCTTGGTGGCCCCTTTATCCTTTCACACTGTTTATTACATTCACCTCTCCGTGTTTTTCTCGGAGCAGCTGTGAGAGCTAAAGGATTGTGACTTTCTAAACCCCTTGGACAGTTTGGTAAAGGTCGGTCCTTCGACCGCGGCTTTCCGACAGCTCATATGCCCACAATATGATTGGTCGGTTGCAACCACGGGTCTGGCCAGTTGGTGTCTTCACATCCCTCACCAGTCACCTTTCTCACTCATAACGGCCAGAAACAGATTACACAAATTCCCTCCTCTTAATACGGGGAAATGTTTTCCAAATTACTGCATGATGCTTATGTGGTGCCGGCCAGATTGGCCCTCTTTAACACCCTTGGTTTGGGTCGCTGTCTTAAATGTTTGCAGAACGCGGCCGACCTATTTCATTGTTTATGGTCCTGTCCCTTTTTATAACCCTTTTTTTGGAACACTATTTGGAGATTCAGCTTTCAAATTTCGAAGTTAGGGATGCTTTCCTTCCCTGATTGGGTGCTGTTTAATATCCTCTCTGTCCACGAAGCCTGCCCTCTGTCTAGGGCACAGCAAAAACCCTCTTGGGCATCCTCTCCGCAGCCGCCAAAAAAGCTATCCTGGGGCAATAGATCCCCCCCCCCACATTCCCAATGTTTTCTTCACGTTTTTACAATGTTTTTCAGCATGTCTGGGCACAGAAATTGTCCTCCATCTGGGCAAATTTTTTGAGGTTTGGGGGTTGTTCATGCCGTATTTGCCAGAGACTGTCATAGCCCAGCTACGGACTGATTTTCAATTATCCTGTTGGTTTATGACGCACTTTCTCTCAGGACCCCTACTGTTGCCACCCTCTCACTCCCAGTTGCTCAATCACTTTGGGAGTTCTGTCCCTGCCTAAGGTGACATGTTGCTGAATTGTATGGGGGGGATACTGCAACATTTCTGTTACACTGTATGTTATGGGTTTTATTCTGAATTGTATTGCTTGACTCTATAAATGGTTAAAAAAAAAAAGGGCGGAAGATAGCATTGCAGCAAATGGAGGTAAAATCCAGCAAATGTATAACACATGAGAAAATCTATAGATATATCTATATATATACACAAGGACTTAGCATGGTGCAGTCAAAGTAAACCTATGCATGGATCTAGTCTGAGGGTCACCTTTGAGTTTCTTGGAGCTAGGACAGATAGATAGATTGAGGCCTTGCAGTCAAAGACCAGCTTGAAGCAGAGGGTGTGGTGGTGTCTGGGCTCTGGATAGAATGCGAGTGAAATACATATTGCAGGACAGAATTTAAAGGGATACTCTAGGCAACATGACCACCTAAGCTATTTTAGGTGGTCATGATGCCCGGAGTATGCCGTCCTCTGTACCCCCTCCCTCCACTCGGCAGTTCAGCAGATAAAGCTGAAAACAGCTGAGAGAGGCGGAGGAGTTTACTCCGCCCTCCCAGCTGTCAGTCAGTAGAGCAGGAATCATATTTCCCACTTCTGCCGACTTTTGCCGAGTAGGAGACGTCATCGCGCTTTCAGCGCATAGCTGGCGCAGTAGTTGGCGGCTGAGGGTTAGTGTTGCGCGCATCCTCTTGCGCGCAACACTAATCCTCAGAGGGAGCTGGGAGGAAGCCTGCCAATTGGCTGGCTTACGTGAGAGGCGCGCTTCTCACGTAAACCAGAAGGCAAGTCCGATGCAAGAAGGACGGGAGCGGAAGAGGGTGGTGAGTATATAAAAAAAAAAAAAAAAAACCCGCTGGAAACAAGTGGATTTTAGGGCAAGTATTGCAGTTACACAAAAAAAAAAAAATCCCTTTTTATTAAGGGAATAGGGATAGATTAGGATAAAAAAACGGGGGGGGGGATTTTTGGAGTAGAGTGTTCCTCCTTTAACCAGTGCTCCTCTCTTTGACCAGTTTCCTAGAAACGTAGAACTATTTCAATCTGGAAAATAAGGCTTCTACCTTTCAAACCAAACCTAAGCCACTGTGTGGCAATTTTTTATGTAGCGCTAACACAATGTGTATGAAGGATGATTGAGGCCCCTCTGATGTCTGCTGTACTCTTATTTTCCTTTAAGTAAAAAGATGAGATTGTGAATTGTGCTGTGCAACAAGAGGCGAGTGTAGATTATTTTTAAATATATTTTTTTAAGTGATTTTGAAAGTAACCCTTCATACCAGAACCGAGAGAAGATAGACACTGAGTGACAGACCGACAACGTTGAGACAGAAACCAATAGTCCTTATCCGATTTCTGCCTAGCAATAGTTGAGGAGCTAACACATTTTATCAATTGGACACATACGTGTGTGTGTACACACACACACACACCCCTCAGGGCAGCTGGCAATGTGCTCTAACGGCACTCAGGCCCCTCTGCTACTCTACGTCTCCAAATAGGTGGTAGATCCCACTCCACTACATCGGCTAGTGAGGCCACTTTAATTCCTGAACCACGTACTACTGGTTTGGGAGAATGGTCAGCCACCTCCTATGTCCTCGGAGGCTGCCTCGTGAAGTCCGTGACATCCGTCTCCTTTTGGACTCTTTTTCTTCTTCTTTTTTTGAATGTAATGTATATAGTTTGCCTCCGTTTGGCTCCAGTCTCAATGCCCGGACTCGGATTTATTTTTTCACACTGAGGTTGAGGGCCCCTCCTTTTCCAACCTTTCTTTTGGTTTTTATGTCATTTTATTCGCATAGGCATTGGATAACTCTTCTCTTCCCCTTCCTCCTGCTGGGAGCATTCAGTCTAAGACCTCTCTCAAACTCCTGTCCTGGAATGTCAATGGGGCCAATACGCCCGTGAAACGGAAAACAATATTGACGTATTTAACTCCCAAGCGAGCACATATCGCACTGCTCCAGGAAATCCACTGTTCTACAACTTCCACTTTGTCAGATATAATCTCTACACATGACTACAACACGTCATATATTGGACTTCTCAGCAGCTAGCCTCCAATATGTCATTGGACGTCTTCTCTCTCTTGTTCGTCCGTCGAATCGACGAGGACCATTTAGGGAATGGGGTGGGTCACGGTGAGTGCGTAGATGGCTTTCCAAACCAATTTGCGCTCGAAATAGTCTCTGACAATGTGGACAGTGAATAGCCGCAGAAGGCCTTTAGAGCTGCTTTCAGTGTGTCTTTGTAGCGCTTTTTTTGACCTCCTTGGGAGCGCTTGCCTTGTGTAAGTTTGCCAAATAACAACATCTTTGGAAGTCGATTGTCTTTCATAAGAGCTACGTGTCTTGCCCATCGTAATTGAGACTGCGCCAGGATGGTGAAGATGCTGGGTAGGTCCGCTCTAACAAGGACCTCGGTATCAGGCACTTTGCCTTGCCACTTAATACCAAGAAGTTTTCTAAGAGATGTTGTGTGAAAATGGTTTCATTTCTTGGCGTGACGCTGGTAGATTGTCCACGTTTCACATCCATGGAGCAACGTCGAAAGGACTGCTGCGCGATACACCTTGATCTTGGTTTTTTGTCTGATACCTCTCCTGTCCCACACATTTTTGCAGAGTCTTCCAAATGCTGCGTTTGCTTTTGCGAGTCTAGCAATCAACTCGTCGTCCATGACGACAGATCTAGAAAGGATGCTGCCCAAGTACGTGAATTTGTCCACCGCGTTTAGACGCTGCCAACTGGTGGTGATGCTGGGTTCAGCGTAAGGCTTCCTGGGAGCTGGCTGATACATCACTTCAGTTTTCTTTCTATTGATAGTGAGACCAAAGTTATTGCAGGCATCAGCAAAAAATGTCAGCGCTGTGTTGCATATCGCCTTCCGAAGCAGCGTTGAGGGCACAGTCGTCTGCGAACAGAGACTCATTTATGATGTTATGTTTGACCTTGGTTTTCGCTTGAAGCCTTCTGAGATTAAAGACTGATCCATCAGTACGAAATCGAATTGGCAAGCCCATGGTGGATTCCTTGAACGCATCAGACAGCATTGCAGAATACATGATGCTGAAGAGTGTGGGAGCCAGGACACAGCCCTGCTTCACTCCATTTGTAACAGGAAATGCTTGAGATGATTGACCGTTTTCCTGGACACGAGCCAACATGCCCTCATGTAGCTGCTGGATGATAGCGGTAAACTTGTCTGGGCATCCATACTTCTTCATGATTTTCCACAGGCCATCTCTGCTGACCGTGTCAAAAGCCTTGTTTAGGTCAATGAATATGGAATATAGGTCCGAGTTTTGTTCCTGACATTTCTCTTGAAGCTGTCTAGCAGCAAACACCATGTCAATAGTCCCACGTGCTTTACGGAAGCCACATTGACTCTCGGGAAGGAGACCTTGCTCTAGATGTACATTCAGGCGGTTCAGCAGGGCTCGGGCCAAGATCTTGCCTGCAATGGATAGCAGTGAGATTCCGCGGTGGTTGTCACATGCCTGGCGATTTCCTTTTCATTTGTACAGATGGATAATGGAAGCATCTTTAAGGTCCTGTGGTACAGTTTCTGTCTGCCAGATGATCTGGATTAGACAGAGCAATTTATCCGTCAGCGCTGGTCCACCCTCTTTATAGATTTCAGCAGGAATCATGTCGGAACCAGGTGCTTTGCCACTGGACAGCTGGCGGATGGCTGTTTGTATCTCGTCCAGAGTTGGAACAGCGTCCGGTGACTTATTCGCTGGGACCTGGGGTAGTCTTTCGATGGCTTCATCATTTATGACAGGCGTATTCAACACACTAGCAAAGTGTTCCCATCTTTCCAAGATTTGCTCCTTTTCTGTGATAAGTGTAGTACCATCAGCACTGAGGAGATAAGACCCTGAGGCGGTAGGGCCATAGATTTCTCTGAGGCCACTGTAAAAGTTCTTCATATCTTTCCTGTCTGCAAAGCCCTGAAGCTCTTCAGCTTTCGCACTCAGCCAGGAGTCTTGCATCTGGTGCAGTTGCTGCGGATGTTTCGCAGTGCAAATTTCTTTGCCATTGACATTGGGTCATCATAGAGTGCCTTGTACGCCTGAGGTTTTTGCTCGAGTAGCAGTTGAATCGTTATGTTGTTTTCATCAAACCAGTCCTTGTGTTTTCTGGTAGATGGTCCGAGGTGCTCAATGGCTGTGCTATACACCGTCTCGCGAAGTGTGGTCCACGCTGCTCCCGCATCCAGATTATCCAGTGTGATTGAAGCAAGGCGTTCATCCAGGGTGTCAACAAAAGTCTGTTTGACATCAGGACGCTTCAACTTGCTGATGTTGAGGCGTTTCAGAGCTATGGCGGCATGAGGTCTTCTCTTAGGTTGAATGTGGATTTTCATCTTTGAAACGATGAGACGGTGATCCGTCCAGCAATCTGCGCCGCACATGGCCTTAGTCACCTTCACATCCTGCCGGTCCCGATTTCTGACGATGACATAGTCTATTAAATGCCAGTGTTTTGAACGGGGGTGCATCCATGATGTCTTGTTGCATGCGGGAAGGCTAAAGATGGTATTTGTCACCAGGAGGTCATGCTCAACACAGGTCTGAAGGAGCAGCAGGCCGTTGCTGTTACACTTTCCAACCCCATGCTTCCCCATCACTCTGTCCCAGGAAGTGTGATCACTCCCGACACGAGCATTAAAATCTCCAAGGACAATGAGTTTATCAGCAATAGGAGTGGAGGAGATGACGGTGTTCAGATCATCATAGAACTTATCTATGGTCTCTTCTGGATTTGTCATGGTGGGTGCATAGGCGCTGACTATGGTGGCAAACTTCTTTCCATGGCAGAGAGGGAGTTTCAGCGTCATAAGACGATCATTTATTCCTTTCGGGGAGCCGGAGAGTTTACTCACGAGAAGTTTTAATAGCAAAACCAACTCCCGCTTCTCGCTTTGCATGAGAGTCGCGTCCACTCCAGAAGGAGTAGCCAGCAAGCCTTTCTGTGAGTTCTCCTTCACCGGAGAGTCTGGTCTCACTTAGGGCGGCGATGTCTATATTGTATCTGGCAAGTTCATGGGCAATGAGCGCCGTGCGTCGTTGGGGCCTATTTGTGGTATCCCTGTCAAGAAGAGTGCGGATGTTCCATGTAGCAAATTTTATTGTGATTGAATTTGGTTTTGATTTTCGACCACATAATTGGGTCCCCGCCGACCGCGGTTAGCCGGCCAGGGTGTAAGGAGCAGGCAATGTTTAGGGCACCTTTTCTAGCCCCTTCCTCATGCATGGAGGTGAGCAGTGCTACCCTGAATAGGACTGCTCAGACACTCAGGTGGCTGCCGAACTTCACTTCTGCTCCGGTCAGTGAAGAGCGACCCTATAGCCTGAGTCGCCTGTGTGCAGGCTTGCGGCTACGACTCCCAGTGCACCACACCTGCCGCTTCGTCGCTTGCCCATCGCCACAGGACTTAAATTGTGGATGACTGATGACTTGCGCACAAAACTTTGTTTAAAGTGAAGAAGAGTTGCGCTGCGTCGACCTCACTCTCTCGTCCGGGCCCACCAGTATCCAGTGGCAAGAAGAAATCAAGACCACCAGAGATGGGCACGGATGCAGTGGATGACCAAGAAGATACGTGCCTCCTCTTGCTCCATACACTCCACAGTGCATTGCTGTAGTCGCCGTCACCTCCGTTGGACCTAGATGGTCTCCTCCACAGGATCAGCCGATGTTCAGACTTCGCATGCATAGGTAGGCAGAAACCTAATTCACCGAGGGTTTTGAGACCCTTCGGCTACCCCCATTGGATTTACTGGACCTATCTCGGCAGTTGCCTCCAATATGACAGGGATTATTATTCCATAAGAAACTTATACGAGACACATATCACACATATCAATCGTTTATATTTCCTAGAAATTCTCCTAAATTCTTTTAATTGTCTGTGTTTTGCTTTGAAGAATACAATAATCGGATAAAAACATATATATATTTATTACGTACACAAAAAAGTTTCAAATCTCATATCATAAAGAAAAATTTATAAACCACAATCCATCAGCACATAAAAACTAGCTTTAATATATATCGCCTGTTAGTAACTGCATATGATTTAATATCATTTACCTTATCAGTTAGTAACTAATACACAAATGGTTAATAAACATTTCTGCTTAATACAACATGCATTTCCCAGCAAACAATGTTTAACCAGCTAAACCTTAGAGAGATATACAGTTGTGTTCAAAATTATTCAACCCCCAATGCTGTAAAGGGTTTTAGGGAATTTAGTGTACATTTGTAATTGTATTCAGAATGAAATCCTACAAGGACTTTTTAAAGAACCATATGCAACTAAAATGACATCAATTTGTTTTGTAATACAGTAGTAAATGTTTCTTTTGTGAATTCTTCAGTGACACAATTATTCAACCCCTTAAAGACTACCACTCTGAAGAACAGAGGTTCATTCAAGTGTTTTCAATCAGGTATTGAAAACACTTGTGGATGTCACGGAGCAGCAATAAAGCATAATAAGCACCAATTAGGCAGCTTTAAAATGACTGTGATACTCAGCTCCTTCTAGACATTTACTGGTGTGGTTACAAACATGGTGAAGTCAAGAGAATGGTCCAGGAAGACAAGAGAAGAGGTGATTACTCTTCACAGGAAGGGCAATGGCTATAAGAAGATGGCAAAGATGTTAAACATACCAAGAGAGACCATAGGAAGCATCATTCGCAAATTCAAGGCAAAGGGCACTGTTGAAACGCTACCTGGTCATGGCAGAAAGAAGATGCTGACTTTGACTGCTGTGCGCTACCTGAAGCGTAGAGTGGAGAAAAGTCCCCGTGTGACTGCTGAGGAACTGAGAAAAGATTCGTCAGATGTGGGTACTGAAGTTTCAGCTCAGACAATACGGCGCACACTGCGTAATGAAGGCCTCCATGCCAGAACTCCCAGGCGCACCCCCTTGCTGTCTCCAAAGAATAAGAATCGACTGCAGTATGCCAAAAGTCATGTGGACAAACCACAGAAGGTTTGGGATAGTGTTCTGTGGACTGATGAAACAAAATTAGAACTGTTTGGGCCCATGGATCAACGCTATGTTTGGAGGAGGAAGAACAAGGCCTATGAAGAAAAGAACACCTTGCCTACTGTGAAGCATGGCGGGGGGTCAATCATGCTTTGGGGCTGCTTTGCTTCTGCAAGTACAGGGAAGCTTCAGCGTGTGCAAGGTACCATGAATTCTCTTCAGTACCAGGAGATATTGGATGACAATGTGATGCAGTCCATCACAAACCTGAGGCTTGGGAGACGTTGGACCTTTCAACAGGACAATGATCCCAAGCATACCTCCAAGTCCACTAGAGCATGGTTGCAGATTAAGGCTGGGGTCAGACCAGCGCACTTTTAACGTGCGTTCTGGCGCACATAATCACGGCCGCACTAGCAGCAGATGACGGGCAATGACGGCCAATATACGATGTACGGCTGCACAAAAGTCCGGCCGTGCAACGCAAGTGGAATTTGAACGCATTTTTATGAGAACGCTGAACCGCTAGTACTGAGTGCGTAGCTGCGTCATAGCGGCATGTTTGCGTGATTAGGAGATGTCAGACGCTGCTAATGTCCAGCCTACATAACGTCCAGACGCAAAAAGAGTTTTATTGACGATCCATACAAAATCACGCCCGAAAATGCGCGTCGTCTGCCCGTTTTTGCGCATTCCGTGAAAAAATACGTCAATGCGTTCGGACGCACTTTTTCACGTTCGCGGGGAAAAATGCTTTCGTCTGACCCTAGCCTACAGGCTGGAACATTTTGGAGTGGCCATCGCAGTCACCTGACTTAAATCCGATTGAGAACCTCTGGTCGGACTTAAAGAAAGCAGTCGCAGTGCGCAAGCCTAAGAATGTGACTGAACTGGAGGCTTTTGCCCATGACGAATGGGCGAAGATACCCGTAGATCGCTGCAAAACACTTGTGTCAAGCTATGCTTCACGTTTAAAAGCTGTTAGTACTTAGTACAACATCCTTTTACAGTTATAAGATTAAATGTCACTTGGGGGTTGAATAAAACTGATAATGATGTGAGCACAGAAAAGACATTTGTGGTTATTTCATTATAAATGTTATGTTATATTTGTCTGACCTACACGTGCCTCTTTGATTTAATTGTAAGCAAGATGACTGATCAAAATCCATGTCAAACTAGCCAAAACACTCAATTTCAGTGGGGGTTGAATAATTTTGAACAAAACGAAATCTATATATATATATAATATATATATATATATATATATATATATCTATATCTCTACTACATGGATCAACAAAAGATGAGTTAATTTAAAATGATAAGTAATAAAACTTATTTAGTGAATCCTCCCCTAATCTCGAGAATTAAACTTCTAATTTTCAGTTATATAATTCCTTGTTTATTAATTTCAATCACAGTAATTTCCAAATTCAATATATATATATATATATATATATATATCTCAAAATCCTACAACCCGTTTCTTTTAGGATAAATCCTTACGTCCACTTCTTCATATCTCTATCTGCAGAATAGAAATATTTAGATTTTGGAGCTACCAAGAATCTGAGAAATCTCAGTCTATCTGTTGCAAGAAATACTACAATTATATATAATTACATTAATCCCTTAATTTAAATAGCTCTAATACATTACCTCTCCAATCTGGATTTTGATGAGTCTGCCTTAGAATTCTTTGTAATGTTGTTTTTGGAATATGTGACAATAATCTATATTAGATAATCAATGCATGTGAGTTTAGAGATTTCATGAGTCTTGAGTGCATTGTCCCGGAATGGTCTGCTAGCGATGTGTGTTAGCCTCAGAGTGCCTCCATGTCCTGGAATCTGCATGCATTGTGGAGTATGTCTCGGAGTGACTGCAACCAACATTGCCGCTTCAATTATAGTCAATTTGACGTCACTGACAATATCCTTATTATATCAAATATAATATTTACTATCCTCTAGAGGGCAGTATTGCACTTCTTAATTCCAACATTTAATTTTTATGTCTTATCTCGTGTCAAAAGGTCAATTTGGACACAAAGGCCTTCTTAGACATTATGTCTCTCCTGTCAGAATCAAATTTATATTTCAACTCCTCTCAAAGTTTTACATTCCTCTCTAGTTAACTCACAGAATCTCTTCTTCAGTAATTATCGATTTACAAATTATATACTCCTACAATATTTATTTTGAGCATATATTTTCTACTGTAAATATTATAAAATATACCTTGATTATAAAATATATTTTGTGAATACAAATCTACATTACAAAATTTAAATTTTTATTCTCCTATACCCAAAGACAAAATATATTTTTGTTTTAAAGACTTAAGACAGACCAATAAACTTAATTATGACAGGTCTAGCACTTAGCTTGGGCATTATATCACACAAAGACATTTTAAGATTCCCTCATGTCTGGTATTTAAAAAAATATATATATCATTTTTCACCTAGCCATGAACTCTGTAAAAAAAATAATCTCTTTCAAATTTCCCTGTCTTTAAAAACAAAATGGCTACAGGCATCCATTTTAATTTTTCCCTTCCAATATACCTGACAACTTCCAACTTTAAGGTGAAATGGATCCAAGATTGTTTTGCGGCTAACTATAGCTCAAAGAAACAGGGTGTGGCTATTCGCCTCCACTCATCTTTATCCTATCCTGTTGACTCCTGTGTTTCTAATTCAGAGGGACGCTATATTTTTCTCCATCTGACCATCAACAATGTGAAATATTGTATTGTAAAATGTATATGCACCTAACGATTCTTTTTATCATTGGTTTCTCAGCCTCCTTTTTTAAATATTGCTATCCCTAACTTGATACTGGGTGGAGGCTTTAACGCTGTCCTTAACCCATCCCTAGACAGGTCTAGATCGGTCTCCACTTCACACTCTCCCACACGTTTGGTTTTCATAACTTATTCTCGGCGTTAAATCTCCATGACCCTTGGCGTGTCTTGCAACCCTCAGAAAGAGATTATACCTTTCAATCCCCAGCCCACGACTCATACTCTTGAATTTACATGTTTCTGTTGGGCTCCAACCTTCTTACTCCATTGCTCGGTGCGGACATTGATCCCATGTCCTTGTCCGATCACGCTACAGTGAGGCTGGAATTGCAATTTCCAACCACACGTACACACACACTCCTCAATAGTATTTCCCCTCATTTTGCCCCCACTTACAATCCAGTTGGGCGAACTTTGCAGATGATAATGACTCATATGGATCATCCTAAATTGTTTTGGTTAGCCTCCAAACCGGTCCTTCGTGGCCATTATTTCATATGTGGCTTCACATTATAAACAATGGCGAGACACTATAATTTTGCTTGTCTCGGCCTTACAAACCGCGCATACTGCATACAAAAGCTCCCCAACTACCGAGAATTATGATCTTTACTTTCAGGCTAAACAACATCTGGAGACGACCATACATGCCAAAGCTCAGGAGAGTTGTGATTTTCAATCCCAATTCTTCTACCGCTGGGATGGTTAGTTGGGCAAGCTTTTGGCCCGTATATTACACGTTTGTCCCCAGCAGGAAGCTCTCCGGTCTTGTCTCTGGCCCAAATTAATTATTTTATTTTTTCCATCCCGTTCCCAACCTCCGCAAGATGGGGCTCACCTAAACGTAACCTTTCTAGATTGCTATTCTGCGCCTCACCTCCTACCACATCACCGGGAAGCCCTGGAGCGACCTATTTCACAGCAGGAGGTGGGGATGTCATTACCTCCCTTAAGGCTGGTAAAACTCCAGGTCCGAATGGCTTGTCTGCAGAATGATTACTGTAAAATCCTGCAAGCTCTACTATGCCCATATGTTTCCCATAATCCTATAGACTCTCTTAATGCAGCCCGTATCATCATTCTTCTGCCTAAACCTGCATATAACGTATCCTCTTACCGCCCAATCTCCCTCCTAACACTGATTATAAACTCCTTACCAAAATCCAGGCCTCCCGCCTCCAAGCCTTTCTCCCTAGCCTTACTGACGCAGCATCAACTGGGTTTTGTACATGGCCAACACACAGTGGTGGCCATCCGGTGTGCCATTGCAGCGGAACTGGGAGCCTGCTCATCTCCCCGGACATGCCACCCAGTGTTGCTTTGTTTAGTCCTGGAGCAGGCCTTCGATTCTGTCACTTGGCAATATCTATTTAGACTTCTTAATATCACTGTTTTGGACAAACGTTTACAGACTTCATTCGAAATATAATGTGATATCCAGCTTCTTGCATTGTCACGAATGGACAAGACACCCCTTATTTTTTTGGGTAGGTGGGTGCGGCAGGGCTGTCCACTTTTGCCACTATTGTTTGAGGACATACTTGAAAAACGAGAAATCTCAATGTATCCTTCCTGGTAAAAGCCTTAATAAATAAATATTGCCCTTGATCCTTTTATTGCGTGCTTTTGAATCTTCCCTTACATTTCAAGGTATTTCAGTGGGTGGGAAAACCTTGAACACTTCTGCTTTTGCCGATGACCTGCTCCTCTCTAACTGAAAATCCTGCCAGAGGCATTGCCATCATTATTTAAGCTTTTGCATACTTTCAACGATATCTCGGGTTTAAGAGTTAACTGGAACAAATCCACTGCCCTTTATTTACGTGACCCCACCCCTGCTGCCCACGGATATACCCCCTTACGTACGTGAGCTCCCACTTTGTTGAAATACATGGGAGTGCATATCCCTGCAGACCTGCGTAACCTTTATGCCCTTAATGTTCCCTCAATACTTAAAACCGTTTTGGACGATTCCGGTAAGTAGCATAAACCAGGGCTTGACAAATCCAGGGGCCTGGTAACCACTGGCTCCTAGAATTTTACTCCTGGCTCCCAAATTTCCAGTTTATTTTACACCAATCTAAAAGCCGTTTTTGCCTGGCATCTAAACATCTAGGGCTCTATTACTTCTTAATAGGGTTGCACCGACACCGATACTAGTATCGGTGCCGATACCGAGTACTTGGTACTCGTGCAGTACCCCCCCCCCCGATTATTTTCTCCAATACCAGAATCCGAGGGGCTGGGGCGGCTGTCCGAATGCTCTATCGGCATTCGAACAGGCCCTGCAGCTGCTCACTGTTTATACTTGCCTTCCTGGGTGATGCCGGAAAAGTTTCCGCGCGTGCGCTCGTTGGAAGGCCCCTAGCCGCGATCACCTGGTCCCACGTGGTCACAGCTGGGGGCCTTCCAACAAGCGCACGCGTGAAGACTTTCCTGGCGTCACCCAGGAAGGTAAGTATCATCGCGGAGAGTGCCGGGGGGGGGAATCCATGAGCTGGGGCAAATCCATGTGTGAGCTGGGGCAAATCCATGTGTGAGCTGGGGCATATCCATGTGTGAGCTGGGGCATATCCATGTGTGAGCTGGGGCATATCCATGTGTGAGCTGGGGCATATCCATGTGTGAGCTGGGGCATATCCATGTGTGAGCTGGGGGCAGTATAAATATATCTATATCTCTTGGGGGGGGATATATACATGTGAGATGGGGGCATTTTTTATGGTCTGTTCTTATTGGAAAGCGTCACCGAGACTTTTCTTTAATGTCATGTATCGGTGAGTACTTTTAAAAAGTATCGGTGCATCCCTACTTCATAACGTAAAAACTGCGTCCGCAGTTTTCCCCCTTGCGCCCGCGTTTTAACGTTGGATCCCAATGCAGGTGCAAAAAATGCTGCCTGCATTGTTATTGAGCGTAAAATCTTGAATGGTCGCGGCAGCGCTGAGCGCAGCCACGAGCATCCACTCGCTGGAGTCCATAGGACTCCATTGAGTTCCTCCCTGCCGGTCACGTGACCAGCCGGATCTCTCCTCGCGAGAGTAGTGATACGCAGGGAGAGACTGGGGGGACTTTTCGATTGGAGCCGCGGTCCTCGCCGTGGGACAGAGGGTGAGTATAGGCTGCTTTTTTATTTTTTTCACCTGGTGTTAATGGATTCTCCAGAAGCGGAATCCGTTAACACCAAGTCCTGGCTCTGGTTAACTTTGCGCTGACCAGAGCCAGGCGTTAATCAGCATTGGGACTTTGTAATTCCAGCAATGATTAACACTTTGCGCTCCCCATGTTAAACATAGGGAGCGCAAAGTACAGTAACCTCGCGCAGAGGAGCGCAAGGTACCAAACTGTTAAGACACACTGCCTGGTTTGGTGACATTAGCCACCTGTATCTCGTTACTCACTCCTACTATAGAAACCTTTTTGGTTTGAAGTAGGCATGGTTGAAATGGGGCAATTTAAGAGGGGACCTTGTGGCCCCCGTATCCACTAAACAGGGCATAGAAACCCCAATTATGGTGATTTCCAACATGGGCTCTTTTTCAGGTTGAATAACAATGGCAGCCAATTCAGGGTATAAAACAGAGTCGTTACCTGTGTTGTCATCACATCCCACCTCATCCTAGAAAGTACCGCAATTGCGTGCAAGATGTCCGTCCATTCCGCACCTGAAACAAACCAATGGACCTCGGGGGGAAAAGTTAGTCATAGTAACTTGATCTTTTGGTAGCACGTTCTGCTGAAATTGTGGAGGTTGCTGAAATTGTTGATTCTGCGAATGCAGCTGGAGCTGCTGGTTAGGGATCATCTGTTGGTAACGTTTTTGCATTTTTGGGGGCCCTTGTCTATTTCCCCTGGGTCCCATGTTACCCCATTTCCTATTTGGAAAACCATAATTTGAGAGATACACAACCCCAGAAAGAGGATAGGGCGGGGGAGTTGTAGGGACCCCTCGCGAGGTAACTTGGACGTAGAAACCGGTACACCCATGACCTCGGGTTTTTCCTGTCCCACCCCTCCCTCCTGTCGTACCTGTACATTCATCATTTTAGTTTTCTCTTTTCGCTCAATCTTCTCTCTACGCTTTTGTAGAACTTCATACGCATTCTGAGCAATATCCACAATCTCAGGAACCGTCTTTTTTTTCTCCAACCATATGTACGCAGCTCAATCTCTTCTCTCACTTCTGGTAATAATCCACCCACTACTACTTTCACCAGTTCTGCTCTGGCTAAATCAGCTTGATCTTCCACATCCCAATCAGTATGTTTTTGCGCTATTTCTTTAAACCTACTCCAATATTCAAGCACATCCTCATTCCTTCTTTGCACAACATCCATCAACTGTCTAAAATCCTGGCCTTTATTAAACGTGGTAGCTACCCAACTTCTCAATATCTGAGTCGGCCAGCATCCGCTTCAGGTACTCCCTCATCCGCGTCATTCTCCATTTTAACTATCCCCTGTTTAGTCACACCTTTTTTTGCTTCGGTTTTCCATGCATCAACATACTTATCAGGTAGGGCGCAATCTATCAATAAAAACAAATCCCCATAAGTGGCCTTTTGCGTCTTAAAAAGCCAATTAATCCTTGAACCCCACTTACGTGGACACTTATAGAGGTCAGGGAGGTCAGAGATCATAGCCCTAATTTCGTGGGGTTTCCATGGTACATACAGTCCCCGTTTGCTGGGTGTATACCCCATTTATCACTTCTCCTGGCAGCGCCACTTCTCATAGCGGCATTTGCTTACTGGGGGTAATCGCCTCATGCCAATTCGCTTTAAGAGCCTCATCCCTGTCCTCTTTTTTTCCTTCTGCTGAATCCTAGTTAAAACTGGGGTGAATGTTTTATTTTTTGATGTGACAGCAATAGTCGGGGTATGGGGGGACTCTTCTCTGCACTGCTGGTCCCTCTTCTGCTGGTCCCCTCGGACGGGGGTGCCTATCCTAATGAATTTGGCGAGGGTCCCACCCTGGGGGGCATATGTCCATAAGTCACCATGTACAGGACCTATGACTTCTCTGACACTATGCCGTCTATTTTTCTCTCATTTCTATACCC
Source organism: Leptobrachium leishanense (assembly GCA_009667805.1). NCBI lineage: Eukaryota > Metazoa > Chordata > Amphibia > Anura > Megophryidae > Leptobrachium > Leptobrachium leishanense. Next base: position 294,945,164 of record CM019063.1, on the reverse strand, counting down.
CTTTCGGGGTACTCCTTCAATTGGGGTGGAGGAGCGCTAGGACAGATGGGGCCCTTTGGGATTGGAGGATAGTAATCCAGAATCAGGGTACCGAGTGCTTCGGCTCCGCAGCTAGCTGTCTTCTAGGTACAGAGTAAGGTGAGGCGTATTCAATAGGTAATTCGTCCTCTTCTAAGAAATGGGAATCTGGCTGAGGGGGATTTACTGAAGGACACATTTTATATGGTGGCGGATTATTTTTATTTCCAGCCAGTACTTCCCATGCTGTTAAGCAATCAATTTCATCTCCCTTGGCCTTCTCGTTAAATAATAAGGTAAATAACACATCAATATGTCGTGTATCAAAAGACTCTTCAGCCGGCCACCACAAAGCGGGATTTGTTTTAAATGCTCTGCGTGTGATTTTTACACCATTTAGCATGATATAAAAGGGCTGATTTTACCTCCTTTCTTTAACATTTGTATCAAGGGAATATTTATCGATATTTTCAAATCACGCAAACCAACATTCTTAGCGATCGTACGCAGACGTTCCGCACATTCCTTAGATAAATAAATCAAAATCCTTCATTTGCACAGTCATTTTAGACGAACGGCTTCCCATTTGTCTGCTTTTTAGTCTCCTTTTTGCACTGGAATCAGCGGTATTTCGGATCCCAAGGGACGTTGGATACGCTAAGTACAACACACAGGCTGCGTACCAACAGCCAAAAACCCTGGTTTTATTGTTCTATACCAGACGGGCGTCCCCGTAAGGCAGGCTATAGAATGTACACCTCTCGCGCTACTTCCTATGCCAAAGAACACCCACCAGAAACCAAGTGTCCACTAGGTCCACCGTCCAGCACCTGCCGGAAACCGATCTCCACTCGGTACGGGCAATTCAAGGTGCTAACACAACAATCTTTATGAGCACATACACACAAAACCTACACATAAATACGTGGTACATAAAAATCCGTCCCTTTTTGCAAAGGCTATGTTAATACGTCCTATTCCAGGCAAAAAGGCAGGAACATATAACATACAAAACATATATCAATATTTACAGTGCACATAAAAATCATCTGATCAGAACTGTACATAAACCATATATATTAAGCACCAAATCTAAGGCAGCAGTATACCTTCTTGCAGTAGCTCCCTCTCCCGCTCAGGCCTTGCTACCACGAAAACAAAAATCAAAACAATGGTTCTCACCTGAAGAGTAAGCCGGCACCACCCTCCTGCAGCAGGCCGAGAGGAGCAGGGAGCGAATCCGGAGAGCCACGAAGAACGTTGGTCACCATGTGTTAAGACACACTCCAGAAGAAGACACTCACAAGTCGGAGTAGATTTCAGTGCTCATATATATGGTTTATTCGCAACAATGCATCGGGTCATTCAATATAGCCGACCAACGGGCGTAGTCGTGTACAAGCTTTTTATGCATTTTACATAACATGGAGTTCTATCTAGGGCAAGCACCCAAATGTGACGTGCTATTGACGTACATACCCAAAAACCTGCATTCAATCAACTGTCACCTTTTAACCTTATTTTTGCTGATGTTTGACATGCTTGGCATATAACACTCTTTCTCATGGCACAAAAACATGTTTCTCATTGCACAACCTGGCAATGACCCTTCCTCGCATACTTCATTTTACCGGGGTCATAGTATCTTGAACGATGTCCTCAACTATTTAGAGATAAATAAGTGTGTTCTCGGAAACCTAATTTAGACTTGCAAAAGGAAAAATTCCCCTTATTCTCCTTGTGGTCCTAGTAAGAAATAACCGTGTCTGCCTTGCGGTCCATTGTTTCCAGAATCCTTATCTATGATAGTGGTTAAGGGTAATACTTATAAATGGTGATAGCTGCGTCTATTTAAGTGTAAGGAAAATATGACATGAGAACAAAATCATTGGTTTTTATCTTCTCTAGCGTTAACACTTTCAGGGTAAATGTACGATGATGGCAAATGACGTGTCTATGTTTTACAGATAGTTAGTAATAGATACATTTATCTACATGTATCAAGAAATATATTTTGGTATATTTTGATATGTGTCAATGTGTCGCTAATATATTTCATCTTATCAAAACGCAAACGGGTTTTTAAACCCATTAGCATTTGGATTGTAATGTGCGGTAAATACCGCAGCAAACGTTAATGCTCACGCAAGTGTTCGTGAGTGTTAACGTTTGCGTTAGGAATGTAATAGTGCCCCCTAGTTGGCTTCAATGTTTTTTTTCCTGTCTCCTACATTTAAATGTAAATATATCCAGCCCTGGTGTATATATTTTATATATGAGGACTGTTGTCGGGGCCGGATTAACGTAGGGGCGGATGGAGCGGCCGCTCCAGGCCCCGTTCTGAAAATAGGCCCACAGCAAGTCCAAAGACAGGCCTGCTAGTGCCACACATCGTCCTATGGACAATGCGACCTGGCAATGGAGTGTGGTGGCAGCTAACAGGCCGTGCACGGAGCAATAGGGGGGGGGAGGAAGAAATATTGTGCCGGTGTGCGGAGTAATCCGCTCATCCTGCACTGTCCTGCCTCAGTGCCTCCTCACCCTATTGAACAGGCCACAGGCACAGCACAGGGCAGCTGCTCCTTGAGCCCACAGAAATCATGTCCTCGCGGGCCTCCTCCCCTCTGTGGTGACAGGTGACCGCTGAGATGATTAGGCATCTTGGGAGATGAGTTTGGCTCCTCCCCTCCTCCACACCATGCAGTTCCCTCGCATCAAGCACTCAGGAAGTAGTCAGTGCTACTGCTCAGTCCTGCTCTGCCAGCCTGTCAGACTTAGAGAGACAGTCCCTACAGCATGCATTAAGAAGGGCTCTGCTTAAAAGACCCCCTGCTCCTCCAGCTCTCCCTCCATTTCCCTCTAGCTTGTCTCTAGCACAAGTTCATTTGTGAGTAAATGTTTAGATGTGATGTGTCTATTAGGGATGAGCGTTCGGTTCGGAGTTCGAATCGAAGATCGGCTGTTCGAAAGTTTGAGAACTTCGAACTATTTTGGGATGTTCGCCAAAAGTTCGGGGGGGAAAAAAATTGAAAAAAAAAATTGAAAAACTATAATAAATACTAAAAAATCTAGAAATTTAAGAGACTCTTTACTGCAGAATATTATAAGCACCGGTTTATTAGATATTAAATTAAAACGGGAATTTTTTTTAACATTGAAGCCTATGGGATAAAACATTCTTGTTACTAAAACATCAGACAGACACGGCCCTCTAATCAGGCACTGTAGAGGGCAGTCTGCCGGGGCCTCCCAAAGATCCCCTTGATGAGCATGCAGCCGCCGGATGACAGAGCTGCGACTGTGCAGGCTAGGCGCCCGGGTGCATGTGGCAGAGACGAGCGGTGCAGGGAGGGAGCCACTGCACCTGCGGCCACGGTAGACCCCCCCCACAACCAGGATCCAGGGAGCCCCCACTGACCACCAGGCTAAGGTAAGGCAACACATTTCTAAAAAAAATAAAATCCGACGGCATTTTTAAATGTCCCCGGGAACATAAAATAAAACCTTTTTTTTTTTCTCTACCTTGCTGAATGTTACATCCATACATACATACAGGTAGTGGGGGGGGGGTGGCACGTGGGCTGTGCAGGGTCTCAGGCAGTGGTTTTTTGTGTGTATTTTTAGCAAATTTATAGGGGAAGGTAAGGGCAGGTATGATTATTTATATATATATATATATATATATATATATAAATCTCTATCCAGACATGTATTACATACACATTTTGGCAACTAATTCCCCCCCCCCCCATTTGGCTGATCCCTCCAGAAGAAATGTTGAACCCAATAGAGCAGAGAATAAAATATATATATATTCTCTGCTCTGTCGGGTTCAACATTTTCTTCTGGAGGGATCAGCCAAATGGGGGGGGGGCGCATTTAGTTGAGATTGTCCACAAGCCACCCCCTCCCCCATGTGCACATGTATATATATGTATGTGTCTCTGTCTCTCTCTGTGTGGTATCCATGCATCCCTACTCTATACACAGCGCTCCATGTCCCTATAATATATATGATCAGGGGTTACTTTTTTTTTTTTATAATTTAATAGGAATAGTATAAAGGTAACATTAATTTTTGATGTAATTTATTCAGTAGAAACTTTTTTTGCCTATATAACATTTTATGAGTACATTTTAATTTAGTTAGTGGATTCCTGTCCAGTGCAGTGAGAAGCAAACGTAATGCAGTGTAGGCACGCTGCGAGGCGGAGCGGAGTGGAGTGAAGTCAAGCCTGCAAAATGTTTGCTTCGCTTCGCTGTGCGTCGCTACACGCTCAGTGTGTCTCTGCCTTCATTCCTGCATCGCTAGCTTACCGAATCAGTTTGTATACTTGTTACTGACCCTGCTTCTTCTGAGGACCTGATCTGTTGCCGACTTTGCCTGCCATTTGACTAATCTCTTGGTGTATTCCCTGCCTGTTGCTACTGGTACTGCGCTACTGTATATGGTGAGAATCGGCGCGCACACAAGTGCCCTAAACATTGCTGACCCGGTTTTGTTATAGCTGCTTATGTAACTGAATAGATCGGGGATCTATTCTGCATTACCAAAACCTCCACCACTGCACTCTTCCACAATACCACAGAGGGGTTAGGTTGTGAAGGCACTTGCTGCCACCAAAGGCAAAATATTTGGGAGCACTGATGCCTGTACCAGATTCATATCATTTTAATATTTGAACACAGGGTCCAACCTTGCACTCTTCCACAATACCACAGAGGGGTTACGGTGTGACGGCACTGTTGCCGACACTAAAGGCCCAATTTTAAAGCACCTATTGTTACTTTCATCCAAAGCCTGCATAAGTTTCACCATAATTTAGCCAAAAAATCACTAAACTTGTTCTGCGTGTCCTAAAACGTCTCCTCTTTTTTCATACAGGCTGCCGCCCCAAGCAGTTGTTTATGAATAGATTAAAGGAAAACCATTTACCGTCATTTGAAATGTCGTTTTTTTTTTTTTTTTTTAAATTAGGGATGCACCGATACCACTTTTTTAAGACCGAGTACCGCTACTTTTATCTTATGTCATGTGACCGTTTTCCAATAAGAACAGACCTCATATAAAGCCCCCAGGTCTCATGGATATTGCCCCCCCAGCTCATGGATATTGCCCCCCCCCAGCTCATGGATTTGCCCCCAGCTCATGGATAATGCCCCCCCCCAGCTCACCTGGAGCTCTCTGCTCATACTTACCTTCCTTTAGCGACGCCGGAAAAGTCTTCGCGCGTGCGCTCCTTGGAAGGTCCCCAGCCGCGACCACGTGGGACCATGTGATCGCGGCTGGGGTCCTTTCAACGAGCGCACGCTGGGAAACTTTTCCGGCGTCGCTAAAGGAAGGGAAGTATGAGCGGAGAGCAGCTGCATGGCCTGTCCGAATGCCGATAGAGCATTCGGACAGGCCCTGCAGCTGCTCACTTTGTTTATACTTACCTTCCTTTAGCGACGCCGGGAAAGTTTCCGCACGTGCGCTCGTTGGAAGGACCCCAGCCGCGATCACATGGTCCCACGTGGTCGCGGCTGGGGACCTTCCAAGGAGCGAGCGAGCGCACGCGACGACTTTCCCGGCGTCGCTAAAGGAAGGTAAGTATAAACAAAGTGGGGTGAGCAGCTGCAGGGCCTGTCCGAATGCCGATAGAACATTCGGACAGCCGCCCCAGCCTCTCTGATGCCGGCTTCCGGTATCAGAAAAAATGTCGGGGGTACTGCACGAGTACCAAGTACTCCTGCAGTACCCGGTATCGGCACCGATATCGATTACTAGTATCGGTATCAGTGCAACCCTATTTTAAATGTTTCTATACATCCTACAAATCCACCACTTCACGGGCAGGTTATGGGGACGACCTAGGCATGATATTTGAAGGAATTTTTCGTTTTAATTTCTTTTTTTTTAAAATTGGAATTTTACATGTTACATAACATTGTACCTGTCAAGTATTGTAAATATACAGTAACAGAAGAAAAGAAAGGGGGGGGGAAGAGGGTGAGAGGGGGGGAAGGACCTACAGTAATATCTACTTTTATGCAATCAATCCCGTACTTCGTTTTTATTCTTAACCTTTATTTAATGGAAAACTCACTGTACTTTTAAAAACGTTTTTTTCTCAAACTTTTTGTCCTTGTTTCCTGTCCCCCAGGGCACTACCCGGACCCCCATACACCTTTTATGGCAAATATATCTAGCATATATGCCCTGTTGGAGGGCACTCTAAAAATCGAACGTTCAGGTCCCATTGACTTACATTGAGTTCGGATCGTGTTCAAGTTCGAACTCGAACTTTTGAAATTGTTCGAAGTCGAACCGAACACGGGGGCGTTCGACTCATCTCTAATGTCTGTGTATATTTGAAGTGTGTGATGTGTCTATTATATGCATATATGAAGTGTGTGATGTGTCTTATGTGTATACTGTATATGATGAGTGATGTGTGTATTCTGTGTATATATGATGTGGTAATGTGTGTGATATGTATATTATGTGTAAGTGAATATAATGTATAATGGGTACATGTACAGTATATAGATTGTACGTGTACAAAGGGTGTATATTTATGTGTACACAGTGTTTTTCTCACAGGTGTATAAAGGATGTGTAATTGTAATTTTTTTAATAAAATAAATAGGCTTGTCTCAAAACTAAATCTATGTCTGTGTTTTTTTTTTTTTTTTTTTTTAAGGATGCTGGGGTGGAGAGCAAAATTCCAAGGGGACCCCAAGAAAATGTTTGCACAGGGCCCAGTCAATATTAAAGACGGCCCTGACGAGGAGTATTGGAAAGAAGCTGCTCAGAGCCCAGCAGTCACTGCCAGTCTGCACGCCAACATTGTCAGCCCAGCCTGTCTCTCATCAGTATGCCCAGCCCCCAGGCGGCAAGATCAGTGCCACACACAGCCAGCTGAGAGCTTGCCACCATTTGAGGTTAGTTTGGTGGAGCCAACTTTTCATGCCAATACGTTTTTATTGAGTAGGAGTATTTGCTCTGCCCTGGAGAAGGGGCTCTGTAGAGAATCTTTTATCCCCTTTGCTGCTGAGCCATGCATCACCCCTGTGAGCTGAGCTCCTTTTCACCATTTTGTGTCTGTCATGCTTAACCCCTTCGCTGTTGAGCCATTTCACCCCGTGTGCTGAGCTAATTTTTACCATTTTGTGCTCATCATGTTTAAGGCTAGGGTCAGACGAACGCATTTTCACGTTGTCTGTGAAAAAGTGCGTTCGAACGAATGGACGCATTTTTTCACGGAGTACGCGAGAGCGGTCATACGATGCGCATTTATCGTCCGTGATTTTGTACGGATCATCAATAAAACACTTTGTGCATCTGAACGTTATGTTGGCCGGACATTAGCAGCGTCTGACATCTCCTAATCATGCACACACGCCTCTAGCGGACGCAACGCACTCTGTACGTCAGTACTAGCAGTTTAACGTTCTCGAAAAAATGCGTTCATTTTCCACTTGCGTTGCGCGGCCGGACTTTCGTGCGACCGTACTTCGTATATTGGCCGTCATTGCCCGTCATCTGCTGCTAGTGCGGCTGTAATTATGTGCGCCTGCACGCGCGTTCGCACTGCCTCAGTCTGACCCCAGCCTTATCGCGATTTGAAGTCATGTTTTATTGTAGGACCCAGACATATTATATATTTTTATTTTCAGCAGATTCATAATATATAATTTTATAGCATTCTGACAGGACATGACGTATACATAACAAAAAATGTAAAAGTGAATTTCCATTCAACTACAGCATGTAAAATATTTTTTTCCCCATTTTATCATCCAAGCCTCTGTAGTTATATATTCTATGGGGTACACTTGTTAAAATAAAAATAGAAATGGGAACCTGTTGCTGTATTTTAGCGATTTTAGCTAAATTTTCGTTAGTGCAGCAGCATTGTTCACATTCTAACTGAAAAGTGAACAATAGTGCAGCATTAATAAATTTATATTTTATTTTTTTACACTTAACATGGTCATGTTTGGTATCTAAAGACAATGCTTTTGTCTTTCCAATGCATGGGTCCAAAGGACCTCATCTCCGCCATAGGGATTTCCATAAAAAGCCCCGGAGGCTTGACTGACATCCAAGCTGTCCGCCACCTCCGGAGAAGTCTGCGATCCGGCACCAGATCACGGACTGGCACCTATGGGGTTAAAGAGAGGCATCGCTGGAAAGGTCAGACTGTGACCTTTCCAGCAATGCCTCTCTTTTTTTCTCTCACTTCTCCGGATCAGGAGGAGTGGTCCGAAGCACCCCCTCCTCCCTTTCAGGCGCTCTGCCTTGGGGGCGCCGGAAGCTGATGTCATCGCGCCAGGAGGGGTTTAAAAGCTGGGTCTGACCTTTTCATTTTATTTCTATAAATAGGCCCACCAAAATTCTCAGCACCATGACCATGATACTCTTAATCCGGCCCTGACTGTTGTGTGTCTGTCTGTCTGTGTTTGCAGTGGGAAAAAGGGTGTCTGGCCATAGACCCCTATATGGACCGAAGCTCGGGCACCTCAGCCAATTACCCAGCGGGCAGGGTCAGACCTTTGCGCAATTTGATCCGGGATATGAATCTCTACGACACTTGGCACTTGATGCACCCAAAGGAAAGGGATTACACATTTTACTCACACCCTCACGACATGTACTCGAGTTTGGATTACGTCTTCTGCAGCAGGGACCGGATCACACAGCTCCACTCCTTGAGAATTCACGAGATCTCTTGGTCGACCACGCCATAATGGACTCGTGGGGGTCGGGGCTCGGAGGCGACTTGGAGGTTCGACTCCCTTCTCCTGGACCTGGGGTTCAAGACCGCTTTGCGGAAGGATCTGGAAGACTATTATGCCCTTAATCAAACACCTGATGTGAACTTTGACTCTTTGAGGGGGGCGCACAAGGCTGTCATCAGGGGTCGGGTGATTCGGGCAGCCTCCCATCATAAAAGGGAATGGCAGCAAGACTTGGTGATTTCGAACGGATCCACCAGCAGAGCGGGGACCCCCTCCTTCTTCCTCAGATTAGACCTGCGGGGGCAGCTCAACCTATTGCACTCGATGCAGGTAGCTCTCCACTGGACAGGCCAAAAAAGTTTTGAGAAGGAGGATAAGCCAGACACTCTGTTGGCTAGATGCCTGAAACAGCGCCTTCGAGAGAGAACTGTGCGAGTACTCCGAGATGGGAGCGGGTAGCTGATGTATGATCCGGAGAAGATCTCTGCCCTTTTTCGACAGTACTATGGGGAAGATACCACAGGCCCCGTCCCTCCTTCGGCAGCTGGGATTTGCGTTTTCCTGGGGGCCTGCGATCTGCCGCCGCTCTCAGGGGCCTAACGTGAACTGCTGAATGGGCCTGTTACGAAAGAGGAGGTATCTGTAGCTTTGAGGTCACTTCAGACCTCTAAGGCCCCGGGCCCAGATGGCTACTCGGTCGCCTTCTACTACAAGACCGTGGAGGCGGTCCTTTGGCCCGCATCTTCTGAACCTCTTCAACACCTTCCTGAAGGTGAGGCGAGGTCCCCTCGGCTGAAATGCTGAAAGCAAAGAAAGTGGTTCTCCCTAAGGAGGGGAAGGACCACACTTTGTACAGACCCATCTCTCTCATAAATGTGGACGTTATGATTTTCGCCAAACTCCTGGCCACCCGTCTGGGACAGTTTCTGATGGGAGGGGGAGAACTGGTTCCTCCATTACAAGGTTGGGCCCATCACAATCCTTTTTCTCCACTAAAACCAGCCAAACAGAAAAGACTCCTTGCAGAACAGATACCGAGGAAGAGGATTAAAAGCTAGAAATCCACTTAGAAATACCTGCACTTTTAATTTGCCTATCCTAAACCCACAAGGTATCTTTAACATTTCAGGGGTGCCATTATCTGATGAACTCAAATTACTTCGAAAGGGATTGAAATTTGGCCCAACAAAGAAACAGAATAACTTTGAGGTCTTCCTTGATTTACATAGATTTATGAGAAAAGTAACTAGGGAAAGGTTTTTTTTTTTTTTCTTCGAAAAAGAGCAAATGAATAGAGTTGATACTCCGCTTGAGGTCCATCAGGAGGAATTAGGTTTTCAACATACAAGGCTAAAACCAAAATCCAACTTTTTTCCAACTTGGGACAAAGGTAACCATATACCAGTGTATATGGATGTTGTTTGGAGAGACTTGGATTTAAAGGAGTGTGTTTCTAATTTCTCTAATTTGAGTTTTAAAGAAAGATAAGCCATCAAAACCTTAAAGAACAATTATCTTTTAATAAAACAGGCTGACAAAGGGGGAGGGACAGTCATCATGTCAAGAGACTAATAGAAGCTATCAAGTTTTCGAACAAGATTCTACGAAGATGTTTTTGGCAGAACTATCACTCTTATTAGAGAAAGGCAAAGTGTTATTTTGACAGAGGATGAATCTAAGTTCCTATTTAATGCCAATTGAAAAACTGCTCTCTTCTATTTTTTTGCCAAAAATTCATAAGAACTTAAATCAACCTCCAGATAGACCGATAATCAGTGGCATAGATTCACTTACGAGTAGTGATGAGCCGAACACCACCGTGTTCGGTTCGCATTCAAACTCGAACAATTTCAAAAGTTCGAGTTCGAACACAAACCGAACTCCATGCAAGTCAATGGGACTCGAAAGTTCAATTTTTAGAGTGCCCTCCAAGAGGGCATATATGCAAGATATTTGCCATAAAAGGTGTATGGGGGTCCAGGTAGTGCCTCCGGGGGACAGGAAACGAGGACAAAAAGTAAAAAAAATTGTAGGATGTATAGAAACATTTAAAGACAAAAAAATGACATTTAAAATGACGGTAAATGGGTTTCCTTTAATCTATTCATAAACAACTGCTTGGGGTAGCAGTCTGTATGAAAAGAGGAGACATTTTAGGACACGCAGAACAAGTTCAGTGATTTCTTTTGGGCTACATTATGGTGAAACTTATGCAGGCTTTGGATGAAAGTAACAATAGGTGCTTTAAAATTGGGCCTTTAGTGTCGGCAACAGTGCCGTAACCCCTCTGTGGTATTGTGGAAGAGTGCAGGGTTGGACCCTGCGGTCAAATATTAAAATTATATGAATCTGTTATAGGTGGCAGTGCACCCAAATATTGGTGCACCCAGGACGATCGCTGGCCCCCCCGGTGCGGGCTGACATCCTCAATGTCAGCCCAGCACCCGGAACCGCCGCCGGCCTAATTTAGGTGTCATCGCGGCGGCGCGATGACACCTAATTCAGGCGCCCCCCCCGCATGTGCGGAGGAGGCGTCTGAAAGGGAGGGGGGAGGTCCTTCGGACCTCTCTCCCTCCCGATCGTCGGCATTGCGGGGGTTAATCCAGGCACCGTTTGGAAGGGCACAGCCTGCCCTTCCTAACGGTACCTGGAATTAACCGCATGGGGGCTGGATCACGTATCGGCGCTGAAAAGCGCCGGTTCGTGATCCTTTCCCGGAGCTGGCCGACATCTTGTATGTCGGCCAAGCTTCCAGGAATGCCCCCTGAGGCCTGGCATCATCATACATAGCATGACGCCAGTCCTGGAGTTAACCCCTAACTGCCACCAATGGTGGAGATAGGGGGTTCATTGGAACCCCCTATCATCTCCCGATTCGTGGCAGTTAGGGGTTAATGTTTAATATTGTTGGATCGGCCAGAGCATGGCCGTTCCAACAATACCAATCTTGACTATGAAAGTTTTTAAAAAAAATTAAAAATAAAAATAAAAAAATATTTAAAAGTTTTTCTTTTTCTTGGTTCGTTAATGCAGCAATATTGTTCCCATTTCAATTATAATGTGAACAATGATGCTGCACTACCGATTTTTGTATGCGGTGCGTTTGTTAAAAATCGCGTAATTTTCCCCCAAAAAATGTAACGAGACCCCATCTCTAATTTTTTTAACAAGCGCACCCCATACAAAATATAACTGCAATTGCTCGCATGTTAAAATGTGAAAAAAACAAAACACTTTACACGTTGTAAATTATTGAATTCATATTTTATTGCATTTTTTGTTATAATATACAGACAGGGCATGACGTATACATATAATAATGACATATTATGAATCTGCTGAGTCTGACGGAAAGAACGATATATAATAGGTCTGGGTCATATACTAAAATAAGCCTTCAAAACACGTTTAAACATGATGAGCAAAATAGGTAAAAATGACCTCAGCACAGAGGCGGGAAATGCCTCAGCAGCGAAAGGGTTAAAAATGTGATATGGAAGGAAAATTTCTGTATGGCTACCATTGATGTAACTTCCCTCTACTTCTATTCTGGAAGAGCTTGTGTGAAGCCTTCAAAGTGAGCACTTGGAGATCTTCTGGAGGTAGTCTGAGGTTAGACAGGAGGTAGAAAACCTACATAAAGGTAAGATTTGCTGGTTTTAAATCCATTCTTTTATAATGGCAAGCTTAGTCCAGTGTAAGAGCTGTCATGCATTTGTTTTTAGATTCAATTTTTGGAGTGTGCCTGATATGTAGGCAGCCCTCTTTATTGCAGCAGGAAATTGCCTGTTTGAAGTCTGAGATTTGTAAATTATCTGTTAGCCATAGCCTGAGTTTGTCTAAGACTGTTACAAAGCCACTGCCACAGAGGCCTCCTAGGAGCGGCAGATGGACTACTGTAGGATCTGGTAGACTTAGAGTTGTGGATAGCAGGCATGTCACACAGTCTGTGGCTCTTCTTAATTATTTTGAGGCACTTTCAGAGTGTAGTGGTGAGACGGAAGTAGGCTCAGACACCATAGTTGAGGAACCACCATCCCCTAAGCCTAAGGTATTCAGGACTGCAACCAAGGACAAAAAGAAAAAAAAGTGGGACATGATAGAAGGCAATTGTTGCTGGGTGATTCTATCATAAGAGGTGTTGAGCTGGAGAGTAGTGGTTTGGTGAGATGTCTTCCTGGGCTACTGCTCGTAGAGACAAGAGACGTATTCTCAATATTGTCAAACAAGCAAAGCAGCAAGGGGAAGTGGACGTTCTAGTCCATCTAGGGACAAATGACTTGGCTAGCAATGAGGTTTCTGAGATTAAGGAAGATTTTTGTGTTCTTGGAGGTGAAATACAGCAGATTGCGTCCACTGTGTCATTCTCTGAAGTTTTGCCTGTGCATAACATTCAGGATAGGCAGATGCGCAATAGGGAATTTAATTTGTGGCTTCGGGAATGGTGTCGGGAGCAAGGATTTGGCTTTGTGTCCAATGATAGCTCTAATTGGAGCTGAAAGGAACTGTATAAAAAAGATGGTTTGCACCTTACTCATAGGGGAACATATGTTCTCAGTGAGAAGTTCAACGGTTTCACAAAGGAATATTTCAACTAGGAGGGGGGGGACAAAAGGGTAAAAAAAAATCTGCCCGATTTTTCCCTCAAAACTAAATCGGAGGGTGCAAGCAACATGCTGGGGGAAAAAATGACAAGCTCAGAGTCGTGTCTATAAATGCTCGCAGTTTAGTCAATAAAATCCATGAACTGGAGGCAATGATGGCAGCTGAAAAAGTAGATTTAGTGGCGGTTACTGAGACATGGTTCAGTGAGAAAAATAACTGGGACATAACAATACCGGGGTACTCTTTATATAGAAAAGACAGAGAAGGTAGGAAAGGAGGAGGAGTGGCCCTGTATGTGAAAAACAACATAAAAACGAACCAACTAAAAGTGAGCGAGGTGAACATAGTCAGTTTGGGTTACGCTAACATTTGGCAATCAGACAGTAGCTCGTGTAGGTGTGATCTACAGACACCCTGGACAAGTAGAAGAGCTAGATAATCTGCTGTTTGAGGAAATAGCCAAAATGGCAATGAAGGGGGAAGTTATTATCATGGGGGACTTTAATCATCCTGATGTGAACTGGAAAACCAAAATGGCTGGGTGCACCAGGAGTACAAATATTCTAAACTCCCTACTGGGATTATCTCTAACACAAGTAGTTGAGGAGCCGACCCGTAAAGAGGCCATTTTGGATTTAATACTCACAAATGGAGGTTTGGTATCGGACGTTGTTGGTGGTGAAAATTTGGGATCTAGTGATCACCAGTCAGTATGGTTTAATATAAGAACTGGGATGGAGCCGCACCACACAAAAACAAAAGTTTTAGACTTTAAAAAAACGGATTTTTCTAAAAAGAGATTTTGTGTGAAGGAGTCATTATCAAACTGGAGTTTAAAGGGAGTCCAGGAGAAATGGGATAATTTAAAGGAAGCATTATTGAAGGCCACAGGCAATTGCATTTGGCTTGTTAGCAAAAACAAAAAAGGGAAGAAACCACTGTGGTACTCTGCAGAAGTGGCCAAAATAGTGCAGAACAAAAAGACAGCATTCAATAATTATAAAAAACCTCAGAGTGAAGAAGATAGGCAAACCGATAAGATTAGGCAGAAAGAGGCAAAGCAATTTATAAGAGCTTCCAAAGCACACGCAGAAGAGAAAATAGCTCAGTTAAAAAGGGGGACAAAACCTTTTTTAGATACATAAACGAGAAAAGAAAAGTAAAACAAGGATTAGTTAGATTAAAAACAAAGGAAGGAAGGTATGTAGAAGAGGATAAAAGTCTCGCTGACTGCCTCAATGAATATTTTTGTGCAGTCTTTGCAGAAGCAAAGGAAGGAAAGGGACCTCAGTTAGAAGGAAACACTAACCAGACATTTACATATCAGTTTACAGAGGAGGTTCTACAGCAGCTGTCTAAAGACAAATAAGTCAATGGGGCCTGATGGGATCCACCCTAAATTATTAAGAGCTCAGTGATGTAATAGCAAAACCGTTAGCAAGGATTGGTTAAATAAATCTGTTAACGGGAGTCATCCCAGAAGACTGGAAATGAGCAAATGTTGTGCCCATTTACAAGAAGGGTAGTAGGGAGGAATCTGGGAACTATAGGCCAGTTAGTCTTACGTCAGTAGTGGGGAAATTAATGGAAACCATGTTAAAGGAAAGGATTGTTGAACATCTAAACACATAGATTACAGGATCAGAAACAACATGGGTTTACCTCAGGGAGATCATGCCAAACTAATCTTATTGATTTTTTTTGATTGGGTAACAAAAATAATAGACACAGGTGGTGCAGTAGACATTTCTTATTTAGATTTCACTAAGGCTTTTGATACTGTTCCGCATAGAAGGCTTATCAATAAATTGCAATCTTTGAGCTTGGATTCCAATATTGTTGAATGGATTAGGCAGTGGCTGAGTGACAGGCAACAGAGGGTTGTGGTAAATGGAGTTTATTCGGTGCAAGGTCTTGTTACCAGTGGGGTACCTCAGGGGTCAGTACTTGGACCCAATTAGTGATATTGCAGAAGGTATTAATGGAAAAGTATGTCTTTTTGCTGATGACACAAAGATTTGCAACAGGGTTGACGTTCCTGGAGGGATCAGCCAAATGACAAATGATTTAGGTAAACTAAAAAAATGGTCGGAGCTGTGGCAATTGAGTTTTAATGTGGAAAAGTGCAAGATAATGCACCTGGGATGTAAAAACCCAAGGGCTGAATATAGAATATTTGATACAGTCCTAACCTCAACATCTGAGGAAAGGTATTTAGGGGTTATTATTGCAGAGGATCTAAGGGTAAGTAGTCAATGTAATAGAGCAGCAGGAAATGCTAGCAGAATGCTTGGTTGTGTAGGGAGAGGTATTAGCAGTAGGAAAAGGGAAGTGCTCATGCCACTGTACAGAGCACTGGTGAGACCTCACTTGGAGTACTGTGTGCAGTACTGGAGACCGTATCTCCAGAAGGATATAGACATCTTAGAGTTCAGAGAAGGGCTACTAAAATGGTGTACGGCTTGAAGGCCATTAATGATCTTAACATATACAGCTTGGAAAAAAGACGAGACAGAGGTGATATGTTAGAAACCTTTAAATACGTAAAGGGAATCCACAAGGTAGAGGGAGTATATTTAAAAGGAAACAAAGTAGCAAAACAAGAGGACATAGTCTTAGATTAGAGGGGCAAAGGTTTAAAAGTAACATCAGGAAGCATTATTTTACGGAGAGGGTGGTGGATACATGGAACAGCCTTCCAGTTGAAGTGGTAGAGGCCAAAACAGAGATTGAATTTAAGCAGGCATGGGATAGGCATAAGGCTATCCTAAACAAAAGATAAATCCAGGTAAAGTATCCATGTAATTGGGCAGACTAGATGGGCCGAAAGGTTCTTATCTGCTGACATTTCTCTATGTTTCTATCCCACATCAAAAAGGAGTAGAGGAAGTAATAAGAACGTTGAAACTAAACCCCACTATACCAGTGTCACAAATTGATTTTTTTTGGGAGATCTTATGTTTTTTGTTTTAAAACACAATTATTTTTGGTTCGAGAATATTTTTTATCTTCAGATTTGTGGCAATACCATGGGGACAAGGTTTGCCACCCCCCCCCCCGCTATGCCAACCTGTATATGGATAGATGGGAGAGAGAGCAGGTTTGGCCAATGGCTGGGGGCAGCCTTGACCTCTGGCATAGATTCATTCATGATATTTTTGTTATTTGGGAAGGTTCTATTGAATCACTCCAGATGTTTATAGATTCTTTTAATATTAATAATTTCAATCTTCAATTTACCCATAGGATTGATCAAAAATAAATCAATTTTTTTGGATCTAACCAATTTAAAAGCATGAAGAAATTGTTCTGATCTTGCACCTTTTGATACAAGCAAAAATTATTATGAATAAGATATGTCAATAAGGGATATGCTAAAGGAAAGGTTTTGAAAGATTTGGAAGAAGTTCTAAATATAGATGGGGAATTATTGTTGAAAGAAAAAGACTGGCCCAGATAACCAATTTAATTTTGCTTTCTGTACTCCATTTAATCCTAAATCTTACCTAGTTAGAAACATAATAAACAAACATTGGCATATATTACAGATGGATGAGTTTTTGAAACAACATATTCCTACAAAATCACATGTAATTTTTAAAAAGGCCCAGAATTTAAAAAAAACTCATTAGCTCCGAGTTTATTACCGGCCATAAAGTCCCCTACAGATAATGAGAACTTCTGGAAGAAACCTATGGGCTTTAACAAATGTGGGAGGTGTAAAGCCTGTGTCAACCAAAAGAAAAAAGTTACAGGGTTATTCAAAGAGATCCGAATTGCTTGTGAAAGGTAACCGAACGCTGAAAATCAGCGTTCGGTTACCTTTCCTGACCATTCGGCTATCCAGAGAGCAGGCAATTCACCAAATCCTGGCGAATTGCCTGAACATACGGTGCCTGTTCGGTGCCTGTTCGAGGGCAGTGAAATCCCCATGAAAAAGCACTGCTTCGGCTATTCAGAGAACACAAACCAGCAGTGAAAGGTTCCCCTAATGCCCTGCCATTCGGTGGTTTAATTCGGCAAGTTTATTCAGGAGAATCCCATAGGCTTCAATGTTAAAAATATTCCCGTTTTAATTCAATATCTAATAAACCGTTCATTATAAAATTCTGCAGCAAAAAGTCTCTTTATTAATAGATTTTTTAGGATACTTTAAGCATTTTTCTGTTTTTTTTTTTTTTTTTTTTCAGTTTACTTATTTTTTTTGTAACAGCCCTCTTATCATTCCCTGGACCTCCTGTGAAAATTTCAGACATTTTCGCTCAGTAGTTTCTTTGCAAACAGCGTTTCATTTTCCCAGATTCATACAAATGGTTTTGCTAATTTATTCACTGCCTCCTCTACGTCACAGCTGCTTAGGCTCTGTGTGATTCGGCTCCTGTTCGGCTCCTGTTCGGGTTTTTCGAAGGTTAATCCAGATGTTTTTGCTTGTTTTCAGCGTGCATTCGGTTAGTTTTCGTCAGGTTTGCGGCAGCTTTTCCCTGCAATTCGGGGACCCTGTGCTGTTTGCTGAATACACCGCAGGGTCACCGAAATGCAATCTGCAAAAGGAACCGAATTGAAGAAAACGAAAAAAAGTCACCGAACGTGCGGTGACTTTTCGAATCTCTTTGGATAACCCTGATACTGATTTTAAAAGTATCAATACTGGGAAGACATTCAAGATCAATCATTTTATTCACTGTTCAAGTAAAGGAGTAATTTATTTACTTCAATGCCCCCGTGGGGCTCAGTATATAGGTCAAACTTCAAGACCATTACTTGTGCGTATTTTAGAACATCTAGGTAATATTAGGAGAAAGTCCAGTAATCATAGTGTGCCGATTCACTGCAATAAATGCCCTTTTTTCAATTTAGAACGATTTATGTGCTTTGGTATTGATCTTGTCAGCCCAAGTTGGAGAGGGGTGATTTTAAATAAAGATCTGATCAGAAGGGAAACCGAATGGATTTTTAAAATGCGCACATAGAATAAGGGAGGGCTTAATGTGGATTTGGATATACAGAATCAGACATTGATGTATATGTATGATGGCTAATGAGTTTTACACATAATTAAAGTTATGATGTGGATTTTTGGAGTAGGAGGGTTATTTTTCTGTATCGCTTATGTATTTAACATTTTCTTTTGAGCACAATAAAGAAGAAAGAACTTTGAGACCTCTCAAGATGGCAGTGTCAGTAGGATACAAGGTGACCTTCTCAAGATGGCGTGTCTCTGATGTGGATTGGACAGTGCTGTGCGATTCGTCATTTCCTGCCGGACCGGAAATGGACGGGGGACAGATCTAAACTACTATTGGAAGGAGCTGATATGCATTCCTCTGTGGGACACAGCACATTCCGCCTATCCGGATTCTTTTGGACAGATGAAAGATATTTTTTCTAATTAACTGTGGGATGTTTTAGGCACTTTATGTCAGTATATAACTGTGATATGTTAAGTGAACACATTATCCCTGATGAAGTCTTTCTTTTGGTAATACAAAACTCGTTGGATGTGTTCCAACTTTTTACTTTTAAATGTTATTTCAGGGGGGCGTGGTCTGACCGCGGAGAGAGCTGGCTGCGTGAGAGCAGAGCTCCGTCAAAGGGGACACTGAATCAACGAATATCTTAAGCGATTATACCCTAAAAAGTAATTATCAGGCAGGAGAAGGCCAGGTGAACGCGATGGCAACACAAAAAGCCGCGAAAAAAACGACAAAGGCAGAGTTTTTCACACCGCGGGGACTGAAACCGAAGGAAGGCCTAGGCATTCAAGATGGCGGCGGCTCTACACAGACCTCGCCGGGAGCGCAGGCAGACCCAGGACTGGCACAGCAAGGTATGGAGGCCTTTGCCACACGCATAGAGGGCTTAATTACCTCTCTTTCGGACAGATTGACCTCCCGTTTAGACTCTGTAGCGGCGGATATTAAGAGAGAGATCCGGGAGATTGGAGACCGCACTGATAAATTGGAGGAGAAAATGGCGGAGCAGGCTGGAGCACATAATGAGATGGCGGGGAGAGTAGAGGATTTGGAGGAACAACTGAAGGGGGCTCTATTGAAACTGGCGGACATGGAGGACAGGTCGAGGCGCCACAATTTAAAGATACGAGGGGTGCCAGACTCGGTGACTACACAAGCCCTGTCGCAATATGTGACGGATATCTTACAACACCTTCTACCTGATGCTACCCTAGACTCCCTCTTATTCGACAGGATCCACCGGCTACCAAGACCCCCTTCGGCGCCTGAGAGATCACCGAGAGATGTCTTACTTAGGCTCCATTACTTTAAACCGCGAGAGGATGTGCTTCGGGCCTTGCGTACTCCTGATGTTCTTAAACCAGAGTATGAACATATTTCTATCTTTCCTGACTTGTCCAAGGCTACATTACAACACCGGAGGAATTTCCGCCAGGTGACAGAGGCTCTGCGTGCGAATGGCGTGTCTTACAGATGGGGCTTTCCGGTCAAGTTATTGGTGGCCAGAAACGGAACTTTCCACGTAATCACCTCGGTGGAGGCCGGGAAAAGGCTCCTTAAAGTGTGGGGCATGGAACAACTTGGCTCGTCTTCTCCTCCGGCTCCTCCGTCCCGTGGCTCCACTCAGCGTCTAGATCCGGAGTGGCGTAAAAGATGAGATCAGTGCTCTGCCTATGTGACGGATGGGCCTACAGAATCTGAAGAAGGAGGCCTTCCCATGTGAGGAAGTCAGAGGAGATCCTACTTGACGGCCTGGAGGGTCTGGGATTGCTCTACTTGGTCTTATCTGAGGGCTCTCAGGATTGAACATGCCGCAGTAGGTTCGCCTGGGACACGACAGCATGCCCGCCAGAAGAGCGGTAAACTGGTCTCTTCGTTCTGAGGGTTAAGTTCCATGGACAGGTGTTCCCCGAAACTGGGCTCACATGGCTCTCACCATTTGCTTATTTTTGTGTTTTCTCTTTTCTCTCTTATTTTGCGGTCCTTTTTACCTCCGCAGACCTAGAGGTTCCCCCCTCTCCCTCCTCCCGTGAGGTGTTAGAGAAGGTCCCCCATACTTTGGGGCTTCTCGCTGGAGATGTTTTTGCTCAAGGATGTACATAGTTCTCAGGTGTATACCTGGTTTGTGTGTTTTTTTTGTTCTTGTTTTTGTGTGTCGCCACCTACTCGCTACCTGAGTATAGGTAAAAAAGCGTACTTCCCACATATTGTTATTATGCGCAATGTTGAAGATACTCTCATATAATGTTAAGGGGCTGAATGCTCCTGTTAAGCGTCATTCTCTGGAGGCGGAAGTGTTGAGGCTGAAGGCGGATGTGGTCTGCCTACAGGAAACTCATTTTAAACGCCTTGCTCACCCTCTGCTGCGAATACGTAACTTTACCACACAATATCACGCTACGGGTCCTACCAGAGCGAGAGGGGTGTCGATTTTAATTAGATCTAATGTTGTATTCCAATTGCATAGAAAGATTTCGGATCCGCAGGGTCGATATCTCATTCTGGTCTGCTCACTGAATCACAAAACTTATACGTTGGTTAATGTATACTCGCCTAACACTGAACAACTTTCTTTTATCTCTGGAGTTTTAAACAGGGTGTCCCTTGTAGCGACTGGTCTATTGTTGATCTGTGGTGATCTTAATTATAGTATAGATCCTGGGAGAGATGTTCGATCCCCTAAGATCCCTATACCGACCAAACGTAGTATTAGACAGGGACAGAAACTGAGCGACCTGTTCTCCTCTCATGGCTTATATGATGTATGGCGTTTATGGCACCCGGGCGATTCAGAGTTTACGTTCCACTCTAAGGTACACAATATGTATAGCAGGTTGGATTATTTCTTGCTACAAGGCTCCTCTCTACCACAGGTCCTGCACTGCGAGATATTGGATATCACGTGGTCGGATCATGCGCCGATCCTTTTGACAGTTGGGGAGGGAGGGGAGGGG
Organism: Leptobrachium leishanense; assembly: GCA_009667805.1. Classification (NCBI taxonomy): domain Eukaryota; kingdom Metazoa; phylum Chordata; class Amphibia; order Anura; family Megophryidae; genus Leptobrachium; species Leptobrachium leishanense. The sequence continues at coordinate 294,923,890 of CM019063.1, read as the reverse complement.
GGAGCTGGGAAGTTTACGTGGCGCTTTAATGACTCCATTTTGTCTGACCCCGGGGCTCTGGCCGAAATAGAACAGACTCTGAAGGAATACTTTGCGCTCAATAACACTTCAGGGATTACGCCCGAAACACTTTGGCAAGCACATAAGGCTGTCCTGCGAGGTATGTGTCTTAAATGGGCTTCTCGTTTAAACAAAGCCCGCCAGGCTGATAGACTCTCAATATTGTCTCAAATCCATCTAGCTGCGCAGGCGAACAGTTCAGACCCTACTCCGGCTCACTTGAAAACACTCTTAGACGCGCAGGCGCGCCTGTCAGACTGGAATTACAAGGCCCTTCTCTACTCCCAGCGTAGACTAAAGACACGCTACTACGCGTTTAGGGACCGTCCAGGACGGCTCTTGGCCCGCTGCCTTAGACCCATAGTGGCGAATTCTAGGATTTCTCACCTAGTGATAGACTCCGGAAGGAGGACGGTGTATAAGCCACTAGAGATAGGGAACGCCCTGGCCACCTACTATGGGAAATTGTATAATTTACAATCTGACCCACTCCTTCCTTCCTCTAGCGAGGAACGGGTGGATCGGTATTTATCGGACCTTCATCTTCCTTCCCTAACTCCCACTCAGAGGGACGGACTGTCGTCTCCCTTCACGGAACTAGAGATAGCAACGACTATAAAATCTCTTCCATCCCATAAATCCCCAGGCCCGGATGGGTTCACAGACACGTACTATAAGAAGTTCTCTGCACTGTTGACTCCCCACCTTCTCTCGCTTTTCATCTCTGCTGCGGAGGAAGGTAGATTTCCTGAGGAAATGTTACGTACTACTATCGTTCCTCTCCCTAAACCAGGTAAATCCCCTACTTTGTGTCCAAACTTCAGGCCAATCTCTTTATTAAATGTTGATGTCAAAATCTATGCCAAAATTCTAGCAAATAGGGTGGCGGATCTATTACCCAAGCTGATTTGTTCAGACCAGGTGGGGTTTATCAGGGGGCGGCAGGGGCCGCATAACACTAAGAAACTGATAGATTTAATCCAAGTGATTCAGACTTACCGAATCCCGAGTGTACTGTTGGCGCTAGACGCTGAAAAAGCGTTTGACAGGGTGGACTGGATGTTTTTGCGAAAAGTGTTGCTGAAGTTTGGCTTTCCGGTCTCGGTGCTGCAAAGTATTTTTGCGCTTTATGCTTCTCCGACGGCGTCGGTTTTAACGGCGGGTTTTTTATCGGATCAGATTAGAATTAGTAATGGGACTAGACAGGGATGCCCCCTGTCCCCATTATTGTATGCATTAGTGATAGAGCCACTGGCGCAGCGAATACGACAGGATGACGGGGTGGCGGGGATTATGGTGGCCCGACTACATATAAAATAGGGCTTTTTGCGGACGACATTCTGCTGACTATTACGGAACCTACAGAATCTTTACCAAGACTTGGAGAAATCCTGACGGAATATAGCGAGGTCTCATATCATAAAATCAATTTGCCTAAGTCTCAGGCATTATCTATTAATGTCCCTAATAGCACTAGGAAATCGTTAATGCAGCATTTTCAGTTTGAATGGCGGGAGGACTATCTGCAGTACCTAGGGGTAAAAATTTCTAAATCTCCGGACCAATTATTTGACCTCAACTACAAACCCTTTTTAGCTCATGTCAGACAACTTCTGTTTAAATGGAAAAGGACATCTTTATCGTGGATGGGCAGAATGGCTGCTATTAAAATGTCACTTTTGCCCAAACTATTATATTATTTTCGAACCATTCCGATCCGCTTACCTAAATCATATATTGAAGAGGTTCAGTCTCTTTTGAACCGCTATGTATGGAACGGCAAACGTCCTAGGGTTCCCACCAGGCTGCTCAACCTCCCCGTACGGAGAGGGGGACTGGCTATGCCTAATGTCCATTTGTACCATAGAGCTGCGGTACTGGCGTCCCTAGCAGAATACTTCCACTCCCCGCGCCCTCCACAATGGACAGCCATAGAACAGTCTTTTGCGAAACAATACCTAATAACGAATGTAATATGGCTCACACGCCGTCAGAGACCTCCCTTGCCAGAGTTACTGCCGCTAACTAGATGGTATTTGCATGCCTGGGATTTGAGCCGGGCCCTCCTTTTTAAATACTACCTCCCTTTCGCTAGCAACCCCTATAGAGGTATTAAAGCACTGGATAGCAGATTTTGACTGTGATAGATGGACCTCTAGGGGGATTGGACATCTCCATCAATTGATATCGGGAGGCAATATGATGACCTTCGAAATGCTTAAGCAGCGCTATAAGTTAACGGAGACCTGGAGGCTGTCTTATTATCAGATAGCGTCTGTAATACGTAGACCGGGTATGCGCTTACCACCTACCCTGCCTCAGGCTCCCTTGTCGCCATTTGCGAGCTTTGTGGTAAAACCGAGCACAAAAGTGAAACTCCTTTCTATATGTTATGAAGCATTGAATGTTCCATCCTTAGATCATATCTGGTCCTTCCAATCGGCTTGGGAGGGGGGAGCTGGGCATTCGGATACCTTCCCAGGCTTGGGAGAGGGCGTTCGGATTAGACAGGGGAGCATATCGATGTGCGTCCCTGATGGAGGTTAGGAGGAAAGTATTGTACCGCTGGTACCTGGTACCGGCGAGGGAATGTCATATGAATAAATCGGTCTCATCAATGTGTTGGCGCTGCCTGCTACTAAAGGGTACCATGGCTCATGTTTGGTGGGATTGTGTAGCATTAGAGCCACTATGGCGGGGAGTTTCAGGCCTGGCGGAAAAGGCAACGGGACTACTTCTACCGTTTGCTCCTGCGGATTTCTTACTGGGGGTTTCAAAAGTTCGGATGGGTAAATTGCAAAGGAAACTTTTTTGTGTAATAACCTCTAGCACCATGTTGCTGATAGCGCGGAGATGGAAACAAACGTGGGTTCCCACAGTCAGAGATGTGAGGGATATGGTGAACAACATAAGAGATTATGAGCTGATGGCTAGACATATATATGACTTCCCGCAACCGGAAAAAGATCACTGGACCCTCTGGGATTCCATGCTAGCTGCGGAGTGCACTGCAGCCCCAGATTCTCCGGTCCAGAGGGGATCCTGACCTGCTTGGGATACCGTACCACCCTGCAATGGGGGGAGCTTAGCTAGTTAATTTTTTTTATTATTTCTCTTCCGATGCGCTCCTCTTCAACTATGAGTTGGTGGCTTATGTTCGTTTGTATTTGTATGTTTGTTATGTTCCCCTTATATGTAATTTGAAAGGATTTGAATACCCTGGTTTTTTCCCTTCTGTATCCCACTGTCATATTTTCGTTATTCAAAAAAAACAAAAAACTTTGAATTTCAAAAAAAAAAATGTTATTTCAATAAATAATCATTTATTCTGAATAGCCCTTGGCTTGACATTTATTTTTGAAAGCCTTAATCCAGAACTACTGGTCGGTGACTGAACTCGAAAGATTTCTTTGTTCCAGACGGTTGGACTTCAGGAGGCATTCTATCCTCACTTCAGCCAGGAGGGGGTAAAAGAACCCATTATATGCCTGATTTGTTTATGTATCCTGTGAGTGATATTCCAGCAGGGGCTCGATAGATTTAGCCCTTTGTATCTGCGGTCTGCACTGTATAATTTTCAGATTATACTTCGCTATTTTCTATATCTGAACCCAGGACATACTTGAAAGCGAGAGAAATCTCAATGTATCCTTCCTGGTAAAATACTTTTATAAATAAATAAATAAATATCTACAGTTTCTGCCCTCCCTGGTCCATGCTGTCCAGGTTGGGTTCGTCCCGGGGAGGGAGGCCCCGGACAACATTAGGCGTACCATGGATATACTCCAGGTGGCGGCGGGGGGGCCTTCCTGCTGTCTTTGGACGCAGAGAAGGCCTTCGACAGGGTGGGAGGTCCTGCGCTGAGCGAGAGTGTGGACTCACTTCTTGGTGGGCGTCCAGGCCTTGTACGCCTCACGGTGGACACGGGGGGTGCTTGTTGGGCCCGTTTCGGATTTGGAATGGGACCCGACAGGGATGCTGCCACATCTGGGGCTCATGTAGGGGATCAGGGGGCTCCCGGATGTGTGGCTCCGCTGTCTTGCCAAGTGCCAGGAGTTCCAGCGGCACCCGGCATAGTTGCGGTTGATCAGGGGGCGGGTCACAGCATGATGACGCGGAGCCGCCAGCTTTGAAAAACTGAGGGTGGACACTGAGTCCTTGCCTTGACGTGGAGTTTCATTCCCGCATTGCTACTGTGCTGTATTGTTTTTTTCTCGTTACTGACCCGGCTATTCTGAGGACCTCGATCTGTTGCCGACCCTGCTTGTTAGGTTGACAATTCTCTCTATATATCCCTGCCTGTTGTCTACCGGCTGGTGCTACTGGTGTGTGTCTTCGATCCTGCCACCTACTACATCGTAGTACACAGAGTATAACCATTGCTGATCCGGTCTGTTATATCGACGATACTCTCTCTGTAACCCTGTCTGTTGTATCTGCCGCCTGGTGTTGTTGGTGTGTGCTTTCTATCCTGCCACATACTGCAGCGCAGTGCACAGCATATATACTTCGGTCTCTTGTGTTGATTGCTTGGTGCAATCTCCCTGGCCTTTGTGGCTGCTAGAGGTATAGGGTTAGTGGTCCCAACCATCCTAAGGATCGGAGATTTAGAGGTCTGCTAACTGGGATCCTACCAGGTCTGTCCTGGGGAACGTCACAGGTGCCCCCTGTCTCCGCTCTGATTTGCTCTCTCCATTGAGCCCTTGGCCAGCTACATAAGGAACTAGGACGACATTCGGGGGGTGGAGGTGGGGGGGAGAAGTACAAAATTAGCCTTTTTGCGGTCGATGTCCTGCTGTCGCTGACCCCCCCTTTCTCACTTTTCTCCCCTGTTTGGAGGAGACCCTAGGGAGGTTTGGGCCGGTGTCAGGGTAATGTAGCGAAGAGTGAGGCTTTGAACCTCCCCCTTAGCCCGGAGTTGGTGTCCCATCTGGAGGGGACATTTAGGTATCGCTGGCAAACCCTGTCTTTGGGATACCTAGGGATCGGGCCTCTACGCTGCCAACTATGGTAAGCTGCTCCCACAGCTACACGCTCTGTTGCAATCCTGGGCCAGGCTTCTCCTTTCCCTGTTCGGTAGGGTTAACGCAGTGAAGATGTCCTTTTTACCGAGGGATCCTGTATTCCTTTCGCACACGGTCTATTCCGGTGCATAGACCGGACCTCCATCACCTACAGCAGGCTTTTTTTTTTTTTTATATTTGTTTATCTGTGGAGGGAAACATAGCCGTTTACCCCGTTCAGGAACGTATATGGCCCCGGGGGGCTTGGTTGCCCCTCATCAGCTCAACTTGCAATGTTGAGCCATGTTAACCTCCCTGCATCCCAGACGAGAAGGGTTCAATTGGAGGGGTCCATGGGGGGCGGTCATGTGGCTCCCCGGCCTCAGTACAGAGACTGTCCATCCTAGTGCGGCTTGTGCCACTCACTAAGCCTGTGGCGCAGGCTCTGATATATATATATATCTTTCCACCCCTTACTTTAAACTGACTCCTCTTTTTTGGAACTCTGATTTCCCGGAGGGGCTCAGGCCTGGCGTGTTTGGGTGATGGCGGGCGAGGGATTCACGGAGGTGGGACACCTGACGCTGGTGGGTAAAGCTGCCTCTTTGGCATACCTCAGAGTCCCATGATCTCCCCCCGCGGGAAACCTTTTGAGCGGTCCAACTCCTGCACTACGTCCGGACTTTCCGGAGAGGGGCCCCTACCCAGAAGCATACCTTCTATGAGAGATGCTGTAGGCGAGGCACGAGAACGCGAGGTTTGATCTCCTTGCTTTATTCCCACCTCCTGAGCCGCACTTTTCCTCAGGAGCCGAGCTTCTGGGGGAAATGTGAGGCGGACTTGGGAACCGCAGGACCCCGACGACTGGAAGGAAGTGCTGGACCGGTCATCCCAAATCACTGCTTGCACGACGATCAGGGAAAATGGCTCCAAGGTTATGAGCAGGTGGTACATACACCCGCAACGCTTGGCCAGGATGCACACAGGGGCCTCCTCCGACTGCTATAGGGGATGCGGGGAGATGGGCACTTACCTCCACGCGTGGTGGACCTGTGGCGTGGTCGGACCGATGGGAAAGAGTCTGAGGACCTCAGCGACTGCCTGGGGGTTCAGATTGCGCCTGATCCCAGGCTGGCACTGCTTAATCGCACAAGCCGGGACCCCCCCCTTGACCCGCACCACGAACAACCTGATGGCATGAATATGCGTGGCTGTCTGCATTTGCCTGCCGTGTACTTGGAAAGGCCCACCTCCCACTACGGATCAAATAACAACAGCTAAAATCCACTACATACTCACCATGGATCGGCTGACAGCGGTGATCCACGACCGTATGACACACTTTGAGAGGGTATGGTCTCCGTGGGTGAGGTTTCCCCCCCCCCTGCCTTGGCGGCACTGGCCTCAGGTTGAGATGTGGGATGACAGAACCCTGCTTGGCGGGGAGTACGCACTCTCTCACTGCCCAGCTTCCAGCACCCCCCTCCCCGCCCTTCCTTCTTTTTTCTCTTCACTCACTTTTTTCTTTTCTTCTCCGTCTTTCTCCTTTCCTTCCTCTCCTTTGCTTTCCCCTCTGCCTTCCTCTCTTGCACTCCATTGCTTCTTCCTTCACTCCATTACCTGCTTCTCGCCTTTTCACCCCCCCCCCCATAATGGTTGCCTACCCTGATTGGAGCCTCGGGCACACTAGCATGGGCAGCAGACGGGGAGATAATGCCTCACTGCTATTTTTTTGGAATCGGTGAGGACTGGCCGTCTGATTTACTCTTTCCTATGTAATGTGCCAAACTTCACTTGGTATGGATATTGGTACACATCTGTATTTTCTCTGCATAAACTAAAATAAAACTTTTGATTTAAAAAAAAAAACCTGATTAAGCTTTAGACCTATAGTCGACTGGTCTGCAGTTGCAACGGGACCTATACAATTGCTCCGTCATCTCCCGTCCCTCTCTACAGAGGACTCATCAGCACACGCGTATATGATAAGAATTCTACTGGCAGTGTCGTATCACAAAATGTTTTTAAAAACGCCACACCACACTTATTACTCCCCACATTGGCTAAATCTAATGGGTTGGAAGCCCCTCCCCTCCTGCTTTAAATGTACGGACCAGCGTGCAGACCTCTGTCATTGCTTTTGGAGCTGCCCTGTAATTCAATGCTTTTAGTCTTCTGCTCATGCCCTTATCCTTTCTATTACCAATCTCTCCTTGCCATTGTCACCAGAATTCTTAATTTTGGACCCCATTCCCTCTTTGAAAATGAACCATAAACACTTTTTATCTCTGATTAGAGGCTGTAGGCCGTAATTTTTTTTACAAAACTTGCAATTGCCCTACTCCGGTCCCCCTCTCGCTCGTCCAGACTAAATTGAACCACCTCTTTCGCATGGACTGGCTCTACACCCGTGTTAATAAGCAGGCCCAGACTGGCCATCGGGCAAACCGTAGGCCGCTAGCCTTCCAGGCCCTATGACATACTCAGCCATTGGCCTCCGCTGATTAGATCACTTGGTGCGCCGCGTGACGTCATAAGCGGGAGTCAACTGCCAGCGGCTCCCTTTGATTTGGTATAACAGGACATCTCTCCTGGCTCCTGCTGGCACGCACCACCAGTCCCCAGCCACGAGGTATGATGCTAGGGAGAAAGAATCCATTCATTTATTTAATTTATTAATTGATATGCTAGGGGAGGGAATGAATTAATTTATTGGTATGCTGCGGGGGGGAGAAATTAATTTGGTATGCTGGGGGGGACTGTGGATGAGGTGTGGGAAACGTCCTCATAGACTCCCGCTGTATGCGGAGGACGTTCCCCACACGTCATCCACAAACCCAGGACCTTCAGAGATACTCTCTTCTCTCCTCCGTGGTCCCGCAGCATTCTGACTTCCTTGAAGTCATATGCCACTTTTAAGGCCCTCCCGACATAAATGACGTCATTTTCAGGCGACCCCCCCCCGGCAAAGCCAGGAGATCGCCTGAAAGGAGGCGGGGATCCTTTCTGATCCCTCTCCCGAGGACCTAGTGGAAGAAGGAAGAAGGCACCGCTTAAAAGGGTGCCTGACTTTAACCCCTGAGGCACCGGGCTGCAATCCGGAACCATTTGGCGCCGGATCGTGTCCTAGCTGCAGTGGGGGCCACCATCTTGGATGGCAGCTCCACCTCTGGGTCCCCCCTCGCCATCGGGCATGGCGTGATGTCAGTTAGCCGGGAGAACCCCTAGCTGCCCGGGGATTTCCTATTACAATCCCATGGTGGAGATAGGGGGGTTCAAAGGAACCCCCTATCTCCCGAACAGTGGCAGCTAGAGGATCATGGCCTGTCCGATGTCAAACATGACCATGTGGAAAGTAAGAAAGTAAAAATGTAGCGCTACTCCCGCGAGAGCCGCTGAATTTGACAGGCCTTCTGTCTCACTCCAGTGATTACCCACCTCCACCTTCGGCACCAAGTAATGCCAGGACAAGATTACTTTAAATAAAAAGGGGTTTATTAGGACTAGCGAGCAAACCCTTTGTAAGACAAAGTAATCAACAGTATAACAGTATTGAAAGAGTTAATTCAGCATCACTATGTAACACAATGATGAATGAACAAGACTGCAATCTTTACCATAATTCAATGCAGTCAGCTTATCGACTAATCAACGTAACCAATATCAATAACCTTGTACCTTTCTATCTAACCACTGGCCAGTGGAAATTACACAAAGTCGCGAGTATGCTAGCGTTGGGGCCCTTTGACTTCTGTCGTTGGGTACCTTTTTTAAACATGCAACCACATTTGTATTCCACAATATGAGAAAGAAATGTTCGCAAAGTGTCACAGGGTAACAAGATTGGCAAACTGCAGCGATCCTCCTTTTTAACTGGGGCTGTGCGGGCAGTAGGACTAGGCCGGACAGTAAAGTTAGAAATCTTAACTCATGCAGTGTAGCCGAATACCTCTCTCCGTTAGATACACTCCTTCCCCGCTGGACGGTAGCTGGATCGCTATCTCTAACACTGGAAGCACACGAGGACAACTGGATCTCTTCTCAGCTGGATACACTCGATCGCTTCCTCTGTCACTGGAAACACACGAAGGCCGCCGCACCCCTTCTCTGCTGTATGCGCAAGGACAGCCGGATCTTTGTTCCGCTGGTACTGGCAACACGTAAGGGCAACTGAATCTCTCCTTCGCCGGGCACACAAGGGCAACTGCGTGCACGATCCGCAACACAGGACCGTTCACCTAAACAGTCTCTCCCTCTCCCTTCTCTCTGCTCTGCACGTGCACTTCCCCTCTCGGAAAACGCCTGTCCCTTAGGCACTGCTGGGTGGTGTAGTTCTCTTCCTGACAAATTGCATTTGGCCCTCTGTCATTGAAACTACATGTTCCAGAATCCTTTGCATCTTCCTGTCTTAAACAGCTTCCTTTGCCAGTGAAGAGCAAGGGAAAAGGGAGGAGGGAAAGTCCTCCACAGCTGTGACCGGCTGCATGTCTCTGTCCAAAGCCTGGGTTACAGTACAATACACCACAATCCACACACCGTTCAAGTAGCCTGCGCTACAAAAATAACAAAATAAAAAATATATATTTTTATTAATGCAGCAATATTATTCCCATTTCAATTATAATTTGAACAATGATACTGCACTAACAATTTTTTCTATGGGGGTGTTTGTTAAAAATTACATAATTCCCCCCCCCCAAAAAAGTGTAACGAGTCCCCAATTCTATTTTTTTTTTTAACAAGTGCACCCCATTAAAAAATACCTCCAAAAGCTCGATGATAAAATGTGGAAAAAAAAAACACTTTACACACTGTAGATTGAAAAATCTAATTTTATTGCATTTTTTGTTACAATATTCAGGCAGGGCAGGGCATGACGTGTGTGTGTATGTATGTATGTATGTGTGTATATATGTATATATGTGAATCTGCCGAGTCTGTTGGAAAAAAGGATATAAAATATGTCTGGGTTGTATTTTCACGGACCTGACATGGCGTTCCCATGCTTGAAGGGACGGACGGACTTTGTTCCCTTTGTGTTCCCCTGTTTTAGGACTTAAGCCTGAGATACACTAAGCACGATGCGACGAGCTTCGAGACGCGCTCATTGTATACAGATTTTTCCACCTCCTTCGCTCAAGCCGTGTCACGATGCGGTGCTGAGCAACGGAAGTTGGAAAAATTAAACTTTCCCGGTGGCGGAGCGACGCGCTGAGAGGAAGGGCTAGATCTGCAGCACACGGCGCCCGCGCTGTGTGCTGTAAATCCCTCCCACCAGCACGGCTCCACACTGTTCCCTTAATCTTGACCGGGGAGTACGGGGGAGAGGAGAGCCACCCCGCAGCAGGACCTGGGGCCAGGTGCTGACAGGACTCCCCTCCATAATGTTAATACTGTAGGACACATGACATTTAGCTCTGATGCACCCTATTCATCTGGATCATTTTTGACATGTTTCTAGACTTGAGTCCATCTATAGCAAGTTCAACTACTTTGACATGATTTGGGAAGGTCACCCCTATCTAAAGTCTCACAACTTTGAGGCAGGGATCTGGGGAAGGTTACAAATTTTTTATACTTCAGTGAAACCTCCTAAAAAAAAAAAACACAATGACCTCCATAATTTTTTTAAACTGAAGATTCATGGGACTCACCAGACTTTTGCAACAGAACTATCTGAACAATTATCCCCCAACCTGAACAATTGGGGAGAAGATTCTTAATAAATGTGACCAAGAGCCCGATGGTCACTCTGGGTGAGCGCTAAGTGAGGAGATGGTTTCCTCCTGCAAGTTTCTCCCAAGACTGCAACACTCAACTGATCTGGGGCAGATGGAAGCTTGTTTGAAATTCAAAAAAAAACTAATAGGAGGAGTCTCAAGCAGAGAAGTTATAACCAAAAAGCGTGAATAAAATTGGCCACTCACATGTTCCCAGTGTTGTGTGATTATTCCAAACTGGATACTCTGACATTGTGCTATGACGTCAAAACTTAGGCCCCTTCCAGATGGGGAAAACCCATTTTTAGGAGATCCAAAAGTGTTTTGGACCAGTAGAACTCTAGTTCCGTACACTCAAATGCCAAACAAGACCATGTTAAAATAAAAAAAATTTTTGTTTTAAAGTAGAATTTTCTGCTTTTTTACTTACAAAAATAATGCGGCTGTTAAAACTCCCCTCAGTACCCACAACGAGAACAAATTTGTTGACACTGGGTTATTATACATGGCTACATCTAAAACAAAATTTGCCGCACAGCCGGGAGTAGAAGCATGGGTCCTTCGGACCGCTATATACACTCCACAAGGTCAAGTGAGGAGTCATTAGACAGGTTAGTCTGTCCTTTCCATTGATAAACTATTTGGTTTTCTAATGCAATGGCATTTTTAGATTTCTACCCACCCCCTTCCAATTTACAATGCTGCTGCCATTACTCACCTTCTGATTTACCATGCAGGGAGCATGTATCGTAGGTCATAACTGGAAAGTGGAAATGGAGAAAGTAAAGGTAACAACCTAAGGAGTCAAGACAGTTCTGTTTGAGAAAGCGTTAGAAAGTAAGAGAATTTGTGCAATCAGAATTGTGAAAAACCCTTCTGGTGAAGTCCAAATCAAATCAAATCAAACTTTATTGGCAGGACCAAATACATTTTAGCATTGCCAAAGCATATGGGGAGGTTATATTGGGTGGAGGGGGGGGTGTAGTGGGACATTATATGGGGGGGAATGGGCAAGTCCATGGACATTATCAGGGGTAAGGGATAATGTGAAGGGGATGGGGGCGAGTCCGTGTTGGGGATTTATAAGTCCGGGATCTCTCATGTTCCTCTTAGTCTGTGACATTCTGTGACGTATTGGGCAGATATTTTCACCGCCGGCTCCTCTTCTCCCAGTATGATGTGGAGTTTCCTCGTCTCTTCTATAGGAGGTGAAGTCCGGGATGAGAGCGGAGAGTCTCTGGAAGTGGGTGTCCCTCAGTGCTGAGTACTTGGGGCACTGTAGGAGGAAGTGGACCTCCTCTTCCAGGGCGCCCTGGTCACAATGCTGGCACAGTCTATTCTCCCTGGGCTTGTAGGTCTGTCTATGCCGCCCTGATTCGATTTCCAGGCTGTGGGTGCTCAGTCTGTAGCGGCTCAGTATTTGTCTGTCCTTGGGGACTTGTAGTACCTCCAGGTATGGGGCCAGTTTGTATTCCCTCTGTAATGATTGGTAAATGGGGAGTTTCTGGGAGTTTGCTATATCATGTCTCCATTCTCTGATATAGTTTTCCCTGGAATCATTAATTAGGGCCTTTTTATTTGATATTTTGTCAGGTTGCAGTCATGTGGGCTTTGGATGATCCGGGTGGATATGAGTTGTTGCAGCCCACATGGTTTGGGGTGGTCCTTGTTGGCCAGTAGGGCTTTATGGTGGTATGAGTTGAGGCTGCTGATGTTTAGGTGGTCCCAGTATGATGGCGCCCTCTTCTGTACTGCAAGAAGTAAGGGGAGTCTGCCCAGCTCAGCTCGGCAAGGATTGTTAGAGGTGCTCTGATGGACTTGGAGGAGGTGCTTGCAGAATTCTAGATGGAATATTTCTGTTGGGCTGGTGTCCCATTTGGGTTGGTCTGGGTAGGTGATGGGGCCCCATACTTCACTGCCATAAAGTAAGATTGGAGTGATGACGCTATCAAAGATTTTAAGCCAGACTCTTACAGGCGGTTTTAGTTTGTAGAGTTTTCTTCGGATGGCATAGAAGGTTCTACACGCCTTGTCTCTTAGGGCCTCTATGGCTGGTTTGAAACTTCCTGATCGGTTTGTTTCTAGGCCGAGGTATGTGTAGCTGTTGGCTTCATCAAGAGTGCAGTCATTAAGTGTGGAAGAGGAACTCTTGGTTTTTGCGTTCTTCCTTTGGAAAACCATGACCTTTGTTTTGTTTTCTTTTGGTTTATGGGTAGTCCTCATGCCGCACTGTATTTTTCCAGCACTTCCAGGCTGTCTTGTAGACCTCTCTCTGTTGGTGACAGTAGTAGGAGGTCATCTGCATACAACAGGGAACTTCACCTCTGTTCGAATGAGAAACTAAATTAGGAACGAAGGAGGTTTAAGAATTTTCACCGTATATTACACAAGAGGAAAGGGGGCGTGAGTTCCTTTGTTCTATGGGATCAGGCGGGGGTGTCCTTGTTTGTATGGGAGGAAACATGGCTCTTTGTGATTGGGTACAATGGGGAGATAAACAGGAAAGGAGGGGGAAGGGAAGTTATAAAAGGCTGTGCGTGAGACAAGTTTGGTATTGCAACTAATTTTCTTTTACTTACAGGTCACCTGGAATCGCTGGAATGTCTGGAAGGAAGAGGAGCGTCCCTAAGAAGTATCTGGAAGGAGAGTCTCCATGGACAGCAGGACAGCAGGACTCGGCGGCGGGGATGAGGAAGACCCGATCTGGAGGAACAAGGCGTCAGGGGCAGGGAGTATCAGCAGGCGCAGCGGCTGCGGCGTCTCCTATTCCTGATATCTTTCCTCTTTCTCCTTCTGTCCCCTGCCCTCTGTCTCCGGTCTCATCCTCTTCTGCTCGTTCTGTCCTTAACAACCAATACTCACCTACTTCCCCCACGGCTTCTCCCACCTCTGCTCCCCGCGCTCGGCCCGCAGCATGTCCCCCCACCTCTGCTCCCCGCGCTCGGCCAGCAGCATGTCCCCCCACCTCTGCTCCACGCACTCGGCCCCCAGCATGTGTCCCACTGCATCGATCTACGGGGGCAGGCGACCCGGCGGCCGAGCAGCAGCCCGGGCACATGTATAGGCTGCCACCATCCCCATCCCCTTATTTTTCCCCAGGTGTCCCCGGGCAGGAGGGGGTGGGTTCCCAGTACATACCTGCGGCCTCCGAACACTCCATGGTTCATGCACAGCAGGGGGGGCGTCTCGTGCAGCAGCCGCCGCCATTTGCAGCATGCGAGCGGCAGCCATCTTCTTTTTTCCATCGGGGGAATTTGCGCATGCCCAGTAGCCCCTCCGCTCGGTCTGATGACATCAGAGCTCCACCATCACATGGTCAGGCACCATGTGAGCGGCCAGGAGCCAATCACAGCAAATCAGCGCCAAATTTGAATAGGGAAGCTGGCTGGGACAGTGGATATGGAGCCCGAGGACAGAGAGAGACTGCGGGGGCACAGGGCCATCAGGTACAGGGGGATAGAGGACATTTTCTAACAAAATTTAGCGCAGGGGGGGGGAACAGCTTGGAAACAAACCCAAACCCACACGTAATATGCGCAGCCAGAGAGACACAGAGGGCAGCAGGGCTGACATGGTGCAGGGGGAGCGCAGTTCCCGGGAGGGGTCGGTGTTTAGGGGTTATTGCTCACCCAGTGGATTGCGGGATTTTGCCGGGGATGATGTTCAGGGACAGGACAGGGGGGGCCCCCCCTTATTCTACCAGGATAGATCTTACGGACATGGCCAGGTTTATGGGAAGGACAGCGCAGGCAATGTGTATGTCAGGCTTCAGGGAGAGCATCAGAATTTTCCTGCTAATACAATGGATACATATACTGACATTGTGCAATTGCAGGACACGGAGCGTGGTTCCAGGGCGTCCAGCCACGAGGAGAGGACACGGCATGGAGAAGAGAGACAGCGGTCAACAAGGTTTAAGGACATGGAGCGACCGGGAACCAGCAGAGGAGGAGCAAGCGGATCGCAGACGGGTGAATCGCAGACGGGTGATCGGGTGACGGCTGCAAAGAAGGGTAAGAGGAAAAGTTTTGTTGATTCAAGTGATGTTTCAGAAACAGATTCTAGCTCTGATTCAGATTCTGAGGGGGGGAGAGGGGGGAGAATAAGAAGCTGTTTAGGATGGTTAAGAAGATGTGTAGGAAGCAGGGCAGTAGAGGAAGAGGGAACGAGTCAGACTCAGATGAGGGGGACAGCGGGTCTGACAGTGAGGGGGAGTCTGAGTTTCAGGGGACGCGGTTAATTCCATTGTCGTCACATTTAAAGCCGAAAACAATCAGGAAGGCGCAGGAAGGGAGATATTTGGATTTATTTACCATTACGAGGGAGGCCGTGGCAGCAAGGGGGAGGGGGGGGGAGCAGTCTAGAAAAAGGGGATCATTTATGGAATGGGTGAAGGGGTTTGCGGTTTACGCAGAATGTTTTTTGGGGAAACATCCGGGTCAGGTCAAAGGTATGTTAAGGTATTTGCATTTAAATTACAGATTGTGCCACGGCGTATGGGGGGTTTTCATGGAGAGATTACGATGAGGAGTTTAGGAGGGGTAGTGTTGGAACGGGGAAAAAGGGGAGGAAGGAATTCGGGGTTAAGGTTTTGGATACATGGTCCAGGTTGGTGAGGGTGTATGACGGCCAGGGAGGGGGAGGGCAGGGGCTGAACAGGTCGGTGAAGAGGGAGACAAGGGAATGCTGGGCTTTTAATGAAAAAAGGTGTGAGAAGGGAATGGGGTGCAGGTACAAGCATATGTGTAGGTTTTGCGGGGGGGCGCACCCAGGAGTTGATTGTAGGCGGAAGGATGCGGGGAGGAACAATTCCTTTCGTCCCCCAGGTAAATGGGCAGGAGGGCATGCTGGGCCCAGCCAGAACACCGGTCCGGGTAAATGAGTTAGTGGAGGAGTTGAAAGGGTACCCGGAGGTGGAGGACAAGGAGATACTGAGTAGCGGTTTTCGGGAGGGATTCAGGATACCAGTTATGGGGAATGTGAAGGGGGGCAAGAGAGTAAAAAATTTGAAGTCAGCATATGAGCTACCGGAGGTCTTGAAGGAGAAGTTGGAGAAGGAGGTGTTACTAGGTAGGATGGCTGGTCCATTTGTAAAGTCGCCAATAGACAAGCTGGTGATTTCACCGCTGGGGGTTGTACCTAAGAAGGAGAAGGGGAAATACAGGATGATCCAGCATTTGTCTTATCCGAGAGGGCAGTCTGTGAATGATGCTATAAGTCAGGAAGATGCTTCCGTTACTTACCAGTCTTTTGATCAGGCAGTGAGTTTGGTACGCGAGGCTGGACGGGGGGCTGAGTTGGCTAAGGTTGACATAGAATCGGCTTTCAGGCTGTTACCGCTGCATCCAGAGAGTTTTCGGTTGATGGGGTGTAAGTTAAATGGACAATTCTACATAGACAAGTGTTTACCCATGGGGTGTTCGATATCATGCGCTCATTTTGAAAGGTTTAGTACATTTTTGCACTGGTTGGTGGACGGAAAAGCAGGATGTAAGAGTATGGTGCATTATTTGGATGACTTCATGATAGTGGGCGCCGAAGGGACAGGAGAATGTGGCAGGGTCATGGAGGTGCTGTTAAGGACGTTTGCTCAGTTAGGGGTCCCGGTGGCGGAGGACAAGTCAGAAGGGCCCTGTGTTAAGTTGACGTTTTTGGGCATTGAGATTGACTCGGTGAACCAGCTATGCAGGTTGCCGGCAGACAAGGTTGAGAAACTGAGGTTGGCTATTCGGCAGGCAATGGAAATGGAGAAAATCAAGCTTAGGGAGTTGCAGAAGCTGTTGGGTTTGCTGAATTTTGCATGTAGGGTGATTCCAGTTGGCAGGATATTCAAGAGGCGGATGGAAATTTGTACCAGGGGGGTCACCAAGCCGAATTTCAGGATTAGGGTAAACCAGCAGGTTAAGGAGGATTTGGGAGTGTGGGATTTCTTCTTGAGAAATTTCAATGGAGTGAGAATCTGGGAGGAGAGGGTCACAGCGGAAGAGATACAGCTGTTTACAGATGCCGCGGGAGCTTCTGGTTTTGGGGCATACTTGAGTGGAAGATGGTGTGCTGGGAAATGGCCGCAGGAGTGGATTCAGAGAGGTTGGATTACAAATTTGGTGTTGCTGGAACTTTTTCCAATCGTGGCAGCGATGCAGTTGTGGGGGAAAGCACTGGCGAATAAAAGCATTTTGTTTTGGTCTGATAACCAGGGTGTGGTCCAGGTGCTGAATAGCATGTCAGCATCATCCCCTCAGGTTATAGCCTACGTTAGGTATGTGGTATTGTTATGTTTGCAGAACAATATAAACTTTAAGGCTAAGCATATCCCGGGGGTGGAAAATGTGGTGGCGGATGCATTGTCTCGGTTCAAGTGGGATGTTTTCAGGCGGTTGGCGCCGGAAGCGAATCTGCAAGGTGAAGGCTGCCCTTCATTTCTTTGGCAGATTGGGAACAGATAGAGGTCATCAGTGAGTTGGTGAGGAGATCGTTGGCACCAAAGACGTGGGTATCGTACAGCAAACATTGGAGGGAATGGAACGAGTTTAGAAGGAGTCGAGAAGGGGGAGCAGATAGTGTGTTCTTAGAATACTTGGAGAATTTAAGGGGTAAGGGGATTAAGAGGGGATTGTTAGGAAATATTTTAGCGGGTATTTCATACTTTGCTCGGTTAAGGGAAGAGAGGGATGTTACTAAAAGATTTGTGGTTAGGAAGATTTTGAGAGGATGGGGTACAATGGGGGACAGGTGCAGTGATAAGAGGGAGCCGATAACGCGAGAGAGATTGGTAGCGTTGGGGCGAATACTTGGCAAGGTCTGTAAGGATGGGTATGAGGCCAAGCTGTTTAGGGCGGCTTTTGTTTTATCTTTTTCAATGGCTTTAAGGATCGGGGAGCTGGTCGCTCCAAGCAGACATTCCACCCAGTCAGGTTTAATGAGGGAGGATGTGAGAGTGACAGAGGGGGCCGTGTTGGTGTTAATAAGGAAATCGAAAACGGATAGAGACGGGAAGGGGGTGTGGGTCGCTGCTAGGGCGCAGGCTGGGGAAGTATGTCCATGGGGATGTGTGAGGGGATACTTGGAGGTGGCTCCGGCAACGGGACACATGTTTCTGAGGCACAAGGATGGTACTAACTTATCGCAGTACCAATTCAAGACCGTTTTGCACAAGGCTGTTGAGAGTCTTGGTTGGAAAGGGAGTTGCATTGCTCCTCATTCATTCAGGATAGGGGCAGCTACCACAGCAGCGGAACTGGGTTGCCCTACAGAGCAAATTAAAAAATTAGGCAGATGGAAATCAGAGGCCTATAGGCGGTATGTGAGGCCTTTAAGGAAATGAGGGGTTGTCATATACAGCGGGAGGGGAAAGGGAGGGGGGGGGAAAGGGAAGAGGGGAAAGGGAGGGGAAGGAAAAAGAAAAAAAAAAAAAAAAAACAAAAAAAAAAAAAAACATTTTTGCTTTGTGATTGGTTTGAAATGGTGGTTAATATGTTCTCTTTTTGTTTCTTTTTTCCCAGGTCGGGCAATGAGAGTCTGGGTCCTGGGACACTCCTACGTGCACTGGGCGGCAAGTTATGCTGCAGGCGCAAGGAAGGGAGTGAACCTGGGGTTCAGTCTCCAGGAAGTAGGGATTAGATGGGTAGGAATGAGGGGTATGAGATGGAATCAGTTGACCATGATAAGGAGTTTGTTGTGAGGTAAGAGGAAAAGGTCACGGGGTTTTTTATTTGGTGGCAGTAAAAAGAGGGTCCTCGTTTTTGGTGGCAGCGAAATAGGCGGCCTGGCACGTGGAGGGCAATAGTGGGGGGATGGTCTGCAGGGTACAGGGTGAGTGTGGTTCGTATGGCCAAGCTCAAGTGCCTTTCTGGTTTGCAGATCCTCTCGGCCTGCTATCTGCCATAAAATAAACTGAGCAGATGTGTGGTCAGCCTGCTTAGCCACGTGGGGCGCTATTTCTGGGCAATGCTTGTGGTGCATTGCAGTTGCCAGTGTTATCTGGCTGCCAGTGTTATCTGGTGAAGCGAATTTGGCATACGAGGATTGATAATAATAATTCTGCCTTAGAGGCAAAGAATTTGGCCTTAAGTAATAAAAGACGTGACCTTTTCTAAATGCCAATACTTTGTTGTGTTTTTATTTACGGGAGGGGGGGGAGGGAGGGCCTTTGGGGAGGTTTGTAGGTTTAAGAAGGTAACTTACATGGGAGAAGATGTAAGAAGAGAGTAGGGGTATAATTCTTAGTTCGAATGAGAAACTAAATTAGGAACGAAGGAGGTTTAAGAATTTTCACCGTATATTACACAAGAGGAAAGGGGGCGTGAGTTCCTTTGTTCTATGGGATCAGGCGGGGGTGTCCTTGTTTGTATGGGAGGAAACATGGCTCTTTGTGATTGGGTACAATGGGGAGATAAACAGGAAAGGAGGGGGAAGGGAAGTTATAAAAGGCTGTGCGTGAGACAAGTTTGGTATTGCAACTAATTTTCTTTTACTCCCACCCAACCCACCCTGTTTAATTTTCTATTTCAGAGATGCTGGTTCCTCTACAAAGTCGGAAAGGTCACGCAACAGAAGCACCACAGATAGGGGCAATGGAGTGGTGATTTCACTACTCATGCAAGACCGCCTGTGGTTTCCCATATGGAAATATGCCGTGTCGCATGAACCTGGTTCATGGTTTAAATGGCCATGTCTGGGGGATTGTATAAATATCGACATGGTTTGTTTACCTATTGGATCAAGTTATACACCATGTTACATGAAGCCAGCCCCAGGTTTTTTGAACGGCCAGGGTTGGGGGATTGTCTTTGATAAAAGCATGGTTAGAGTAGTTATTATCGATCAGACAGTATCCCAAGTTTGGGGTACTTTACCATGTGGCAGGAAGCCAGCTGGTGGTTTGTTCGGCCACAGCTGGGGGATTGCGCTTTAAGATGGACATGGTTTAGGTTAGGGAGGAGCGGCGAAATAGGCGGCCTGGCACGTGGAGGGCGATAGTGGGGGGATGGTCTGCAGGGTACAGGGTGAGTGTGGTTCGTATGGCCAAGCTCAAGTGCCTTTCTGGTTTGCAGATCCTCTCGGCCTGCTATCTGCCATAAAATAAACTGAGCAGATGTGTGGTCAGCCTGCTTAGCCACGTGGGGCGCTATTTCTGGGCAATGCTTGTGGTGCATTGCAGTTGCCAGTGTTATCTGGCTGCCAGTGTTATCTGGTGAAGCGAATTTGGCATACGAGGATCGATAATAATAATTCTGCCTTAGAGGCAAAGAATTTGGCCTTAAGCAATAAAAGACGTGACCTTTTCTAAATGCCAATACTTTGTTGTGTTTTTATTTACGGGAGGGGGGGGGAGGGAGGGCCTTTGGGGAGGTTTGTAGGTTTAAGAAGGTAACTTACATGGGAGAAGATGTAAGAAGAGAGTAGGGGTATAATTCTTAGTGTCATGTAGAGTTAGTCCTGGTGCTGAGGAGGATTCTAGAGCTTCAGCCAGTCCATTGATGTAGATGTTAAAGAGGGTTGGACTTAAGCTGCAGCGTTGTCTGACTCCACGGGCCTGCCGGAAGTACTTTATTCTCTTCCCATTCACCTTTATGCTGCAGAAGTTCTCGTTATATGAGCTCTCGATGTTCCACTCTCCACTCTCCAGTAGTTTGAGGAACAGGCCTGGGTGCCACATGGAGTCAAAGGCCTTCTTACTTCTTAAAGTCCACAAAGCCGGCAAATATTTTCCCATGTTTTGTATTGTGGACATGCTTCTTGATAAGACTGTGCAGGGTGTAGATGTGATCTGTAGTGCGATGGTTTGGCATGAACCCCACTTGGCTTCTGTTGAGGACGTTATGCTGTGTCAGGAAGCTGAGGATTCTTTTGTTCTGGATGCTATTGAACAGTTTTCCCAGCGTGCTGCTGACACATATTCCTCTGTAGTTGGCTGGATCATACTGGTCTCCACTCTTATGGATAGGTGTTATGAGGCCTTGGTTCCATACTTGAGGGTAGAATCCGACGCTCAGGACCAGGTTGAAAACTTTACATATTGCGGCGTGTACTTCTGGAGAGCCGTGTTTAATCATCTCTGGAAGAATTCTATCCATCCCGTTGGCTTTATTTTGCAGATCTTGAATTTTTTCTATCTAACGGGTTTTGGAAATCCTTTATTTATTTTTTAATTTTTTTTCCTCCAGTTCATGTAGTCTTCTGATGGTGTGTTCCTGTTCCCCAGTTAGCTCCTCTTTGGGAATGTCTTTGTGCAGGCTCTTGACGTAGTTGAGCCAGATGTTGCCATTTTGGATGTGGAGGTGTTTTTTCTTGAATCCGCAGCCGATTTGATTCCAGGTTTCCCAGAAAGAGTTTTCCTGGAGAGCATCTTCCAGTTGTTGAAGGTTTTGGGAGATGAAGTTTTGTTTTTTGTTTTTTGAGGATTTGTTTATAGTTTATCTGCAGGACACCATGAGTGATCCTCAGGTCGATGTTGTCGGGGTCTCTGTTTTTTATTTGAGACTGTTCGTAGGTTGTTCCTTTAGTGTTCTGCATTCTTTGTCAAACCATTTATTTGGTTGTTTATGTATGATTTCTTGAAGTTGACTTTTTTAATGTTGGAGGTCTCTGCGATGGTGTGTAGTATGCTGTGGAGGTCCTTTGCTGCTCGGTTCACCCCCTGGGGACTTCGTACATAGGTATGGTTTTGAAAGTCTTTTAGCTGATCTTTGATGGGTCTGTTGATGACCTCTCTGTAGGCTATGGTAGACTGTCTGGTCCATTTGAATGATGGTGGGAGGTTGTACAGTCCGCTCTGATGGGGTTTTGAGGATGGTTTGTTTGAGGATTTAATATAAAGCAGTAGTTGGCTGTGGTCTGACAGGTGTTTGTGGGGTGACGGTGAAGGCGTTGATGTGAGTGGCATTCATATCTGTGATTGCATAGTCTACCACACTGTTTCCTACATGGGAGCTTAATGTATACCTTCCCAGAGTCTCCCTTGGTGTGGCCGTTAAGGATGTAGAGCCCGAGACTCCAACACAAATTCAGCAGTTTTCTTCCACTCTTGTTGGTTGTATTGTCATAGATGTTTCTTTGCATCTGTATTGACTCCTGACAGTATTTTGCGGCTCCCAAAATGTATGCGTTCCCATCTGAGGTCACAGTCCTTTTCTCTTCCTGTTCTGGCATTGAGGTCTCCGTAGAGAAGCACGTGTGCTAGGGACTGGATGTGGGTGGCCTCACTCTGTACAACTTCAAAGGTGTCTGTTTTGGAGTATGGAGACTCTGGCGGTGCAATGTAAGCTGCACATAGGAAGATGTCTGACTGATAGGTGAGGATGGAGCTACTTATTTTTATCCAGATGTGGCTCTCGCCTTTCTTGATTGCTTTGATGTTCTCGTGTAGCTCCTCCTTATACCAGATTAATAGTCCTCCAGAATGGCATCCCTGTTTGATGCTTTTATCCTTCTGGGCGGGCACGGAAAATTTTCTGTAGCCAATAGGTGTTTGTGGGTCATCCTGTGCCCAGCTCCATGTTTCCAGCAGGATTTATATGTCCACGTTGTGCAGTCTGTTTGAAGTCTGGATTGTTTACTTTGGATCCAAAGGCTGAAGCATTCAGACCCTGAATGTTCCAGCTACTGATTGTTAGTGATGTCATTTTATGTTGTTATACCTTGTAATGAGCAAAATCACATGGGACAACCAGGTTGTGGATGGTTGTCATTGTAGTTCATTATGAGATAAATTCACATTAATTTGTTGTATAGTGTCGCGAGGAGGGTTCGTATCTCCTCCAAGTCTCTGTTCTGTGGAGGTCTTGCTGTCCATCTTGGGGCGGGTGGTTTCTGCCATTCTGCCATCAATTTTGTCCTGTTCTTGGTTTAAATGTGGTGTTCTTGTCTTGGTTTATCGGTGCAGTTTGAGGTCGTCTTGTGGTGGTTGTTGTTTTAGTTTGGGTTTGGATTGTGCTGGGTTCGGGGATATGGGTTCTGTTCAGTACAATGTCTTTAAATTCTCTTGCCAGGTGACTCACCCCTTGTTTGTTGAGGTTTGTTATGGTAGAGGTGTTCAGGGGTTATGGAAGGGTGTTGGGCCAGATGAATGTTGGGCTTTGAACTAGTTTTAGCCGCCAGTTCTGTGTTGATGTTCTGGATGATGTGGTTCGATATGTCCTTCCTTGGAAGTAGGCAGGATAGTATTATTTTGGAGTGGGGGAACTTTTGCTGTGCAGTGTCTGTTAGGCATTGCAGACAAACTGTCACAACTTTCTGTTGTGTCGGAATGTTGTTCGTACCTGTGTGTATGATTTGTTTGGGGTTCGTGAAGTATGGATTTGTGAGGACTTCCATTGTCTGTTCACTGGTAGCACAATGGATTTTGGTGACTTTCTTTCCTGGGAAGAGCCTTCTTGTGTTTAAGTACTTCCCTTTTGAGTCCATTATTATTACAATTTCAGGAGTTTGTTGTCTAGGATTTGTTGGCCGGCTGGTGGTGGGTTCAAGATTTTGTGAGTGTTTTTGGCTGTCACTGATCTCTGTGGTGTTGATGTATGGAGTTTTGTCTCATGTTCGTTTTCAGGCACTTTGTCTATATTAATCATTTTTGATTTATCTCTCCTGGTTGATGGGCTGTGTTTGTGTTTTAAAGTTTCCTCATCTCTTCTCTCTGGATATTTTCCTCCTTGAAGTTGTTGGATCTTCAGTTGCATTTCCTGTAGGGCAGACCTGTGTTCAGATTTCAAGGTGTTTATTTCTTCTGAGTTGGTAATCTGCATCTCTGTCACCTAGTTCTCTTTGAAAGTGTTCCTTGAATTGATTGAAGCCTCTTTCTAATTGGGATAAGCACTCTCTGAGGATCTCGGGTGAGGGGAGATCTTGACTGGGGCATAATGCAGACATGTCTCTGGGGGATTTCTTTGTTGGAATGTGTTTCTCACAGGTCTTACTAGCTGGACTTTCAAGGTCATTGAAGTCCTTGGCTTGTTCTTTAATTTGAGGGAGGAGTTGCTCAAATTCCTCTAAATAGGTCTCAGTGCCTTGTACCATGATGATGCCATTGTGGTAAATATTTACAGTGGGTACGCTACACTGTTTATTTTCCTCATCCCTGACCTTGATCTGGCGGCCCCTGTAGATGCCTCCTTTTGTAATATTATTATTGTAGTATTTGCAGAAAGCTCTATGCCAGGCCTCAGTGTTCTCCATATGAAATAATACATTTGTTTTCATCCTACCCTGATCATTATTCGAGAAGTCAGCAAATTCTCTGGATTTTGTTCAATTTGTATTTTTTTTTATTTTTTATGGCTTTTCTTGCCTGGTTGCTCTTTTCTGTCTCTGTGTAAACAATCTCCAAGGTTTCGGACCCCCTGCTGCCTGTGGCTAGTGTGTTGGAGTCTTTGTTCTGTCTTTTTAAAATGCAGATTTCCATATTGAATGTAGTTGTATGTTTCAAAAGTGATAATGTTTCTATATAAAGTTGATAATCGTGTGGGTTATTGGTGTGGGAGGATGGTCCTACCTCGTGCTGCAGTTTGCTGGAATCTGGGGCTTTCTGGTGCTTGTCTTCTGGATGGACTTGTTGTTTTCCCTTGTTTAATTTTACATTTTTGTTTTTCTCTTGAATATTCTTTTCTGGTTTGTCTTCTTGCATGAAGTCTTTGTTTTCCTGGTTAAATCGTTCAATTCTGCTCATTATAAGGTATAAAATGGGGAAGTTTTCAGGAGCTCATTCTCAGTGCTGCTGCTCTGCTGCTCAATATTGATTGTCACAACAGAAACAATGTATGCCTGTACTCTATGGTGAGCTTTGATTTTTCCGGTATTTGAAGAGGGGAGCGGAGCAACAATGCATGCAAAAATCAACCAAAACTGGTCAATTTAAGTTTGTTCATTAGTACTAATACTAATAGTACTAATTAGTACTAATACTAATGAACGAACTTAAATTGACCAGTTTTGGTTGATTTTTGCATGCATTGTAGCTCCGCTCCCCTCTTCAAATACTGGAAAAAGCAAAGCTCACCTTAGAGTACAGGCATACATTGTTTCTGTTGTGACAATCAATATCCCTCAGGTTTGCCTCTGGGCCTTTTAAAAGAGTTCAAGTTAATCAGAAAATGGGTCTTAGGCCAGTGTCAGATGAGCGTTTTTTTTTCTTCAGAGCGGAAGAAACGACGTCCGTGAGAGCGGATGTTCCTTCCATTCGCTTGTGGCCACCGCTCTGATCGCAGTTAGTGCGTTCAGCGCTGCAAGGCTCGATCCTCCTATGGAGGATCGCGCTTTGCAGCCCTGAACGTGTTTTGTTTAGACGGGGAGGCTTTTAGCAAGTCCTGTAGCGTGTGCATATCGTGCGCACCCTGCAGCGTGTGACCAGCCCAGTCAAAACAACGCTGCGATGGGCTTTGGAAGGAACGACCGTACAGGTGCACATAGTGTGCTCGTCTGACAAACGCCTTGGAGTTATTCTAAATGGAAGAGACTGGGTGCGATTTAATCCTCGCAAAAGGGTTAAAAAAACACATTTTAAACATTGCTCTGTTCTCCAACAGTTCGCAAGTCCGTTGCATCCCTCTACAGCTGTAGAACACAATGAATGCATCCACTTCACTATTTTCCTGCATAAAAATGTAATTGATGGGTTTATTATTTTATTTTTTTTGTCAAATTTTTATTATTAAATAAAATTCTAAAATTAAAATTATATAATTTTTTTATTATTATGGAAGAAAGTCATCAAAACAAGCACCTAGAAGATGGCCTCGCAGGGCCAAAACTTGACATCTGGAAAGAGTGGGAAATGGTCGCGCAGGACCAAAATGCGTCGTCACAAAGAAACACTGCATAAAAATAGTAGGCATAAAGTCAGCAAAAAAGTTAGAGAAAGGTCAGCGTGAAATCATCTCAGGCAACACAAAAAAAAAAAGATATATATGCTGAGATTATTATTATTATTATTATTATTATTAGCAGTTGACCAAGGAAAATAAATGCACCTCTATAAATCTAGGAAAAGGGAGGGGGGAACTATCATAAAAGGGAGGGGGGAACTGAAAATGGGGGAGATAAGAGAGGTGGGGAATGTGGCCAAGGCCAAAATGGTAACAAAGAAAAGGACCAGATGCACACCAATAAAAAGGAATATGATTTTATTGAAAAACAAAAACACAAAATAGCATTTCAAAAACTGATAGTCCTGATAATAAGCCACGAACATACACGTATTGCCATAAACACTGTTGTAGCACTCACTCCCGGGGGAGCCACTGAATTCACCTCGGGTTAGTCTCACCGCACTAGGGAATAAATATACACCAGCACTGTTGTGAATTTTATAGATTATATACTTTACTGATCCCAATAAAGTGGCATATATAATGTAAATACGGTATATGAACGTCAGGATTTCGTAATGCGGGAAAAACACGCGGCGGCAAAAGAAAAGGATTAACCCCCTCAGTTCTGGAGTGTAAGTCCCGTGAATGTAATGTCTCAAAAAGGTGTACGTGTATTGATTCGTGTACCCGGGTACCGTATTCAACTGACCAGTGAATGGAATAAGCAAATCTTCGACTAGTCACGTTGGGGCCCTGTAGATTTGAACAATAATGCAGCGTGCTTGGTTATACTCAGACATGCGGCCTGTAAGGCCTCTCACCCATCCGTTAGACAATCTGTCCCACTGTCCGATCAAGGATGTCTCTCCGCTTGTCCTCCGGAACTCTGTGCCACCGGGTCCGCTCTCTTTCTTGTCCGATCTCCAACACAAACTACGGCCTACCGCCTGCACTCCCCATGGATCATCGCGGTCTCCTTACAGGGGGTCCAACTGGAACTGAAGTTCTGCGCAAACCTCTCAGCGATAAATGGGTATGCCTCCAAGTTACTGTCCCGATCTCCAGCGCCCTCGAGGCAGCGTCTGCACTCCGGTCTGATCTCGATCCTTGGCAGACTCACCTGCGTCCTGTCTTTCGCCACTCCGCTCACTCTGGCGCTCCTCTGCACGAGGCTGCTTACGTCCTTCCCCTCTGTCCCACCCACTTCCTGTATCTGCCGCAAAGCCTGACGGATATTGTAGTTCGTTTAGGTCCCGCATAGTCCATATGGCTTTTGTCTCCCTCTGGTGGGCAAAAACGAGCAATTGCAGCAACACCGTTTTAAACAGCGCTACACTGTCATAAGACAACAACACAGCAATGTATTAATAGTACTATCAGAGTATAGAACATAAACGCACACTAATAGAACAAATTTAGCACAATATGGCGATAAAGAGCATAGGATTACAGACACGATCAAAAACTGCTCTTAAATACCTCAAATGAATCAGAAAAGTGAAACAAATGGCTCAGTCACTGAGGAGAGGCGCAAGACCGAAGACCAGGAACCCCCAACGTTTCAGCTTATTGCCTTTCTCAAGGTAACTCTTTCTGGTCCGGAAGGGGACAAAACGGGCTCTGGACGACTCGCCACCGGTGGCCAGCCACTTAGGGATTATCATTGCAAAGTTCCGCTCGGTATAGTCAGCTAGAAAGTCTCAGAAAAGGCAGGTAGAGACAGAGCTCCATCAAAGCACGTCTTGTTCCCTGCATAGCCGGCCACGCCCCCTCGATGGGTTTATTTGGCAAGTTGTTTAAGGATTTAATAGGAATGAGTCAGTCGGTAGCATATTGAACATGTTTGTGAATCAATTCAATACCTTTTAACAAAAACCATTACGTTTGAGAGTGAAGCAATTTTCATATGTGCGCAGAACCACTTGAAATTTAAGTCTTTGCTTCCTCAAATCATGAATAAAGTCCCACCCCCAACTATGGTTGCCAGATCAGCCATGTTATCCTAGACATGCATTACTAGTTTGTGCAGAGGGTAGACTCCAGGAAAAAGTGTTGCCTTGCAACCTGTCTATGTTTCAGAAGAGAAATCTGGTTCCTACTCAGGAGGACTTGTGATGATCTGGGATTCCGCTTTGATTTCTCAAATGTGGTGTATTAAGTATTCATAGAGCAAGGTTGCATTTACCTGAAGCTATGCCAACTGCAGTGCTTTGTGTATGTGAATACCATTCCTCTGGGCAATATATAGACCGTGTCATGACTGATTAAGCCTGAGACCTTCCCAGCCCTTACCCCAATAACCTGAATAAAACACAAACACGTATATGTCAGTTGGAATGTGCATGGGCCACAGCTTTATTAACCATATACAACCATCCCTTGCAGTGCTTACTCAATCTGCCCTATCGCTCCATGCAATAGGCATTCCAAAATGAGCTCGTCCCCCCGCAAGCGGGGTTCGTCTCCCCCCCAGCCTCACCCGATGGCGGCTCATACCTCCGTTTTAAGCACTGCTGTCCAGGGAAAACCGCCAATCTTCAGCTGTGACACGACGTGATGAAATCCAAGGGTGGGTGGGCGGGTCTCACCTAGATGCACTTCTCACGTTGGCAGGAACAAGAGGAAGAACCCTGCACCCATCACCAGCATATATAGTCCAGTTAAGCAACACTGTTGCAACCACTCCACCAATAACACCATAGCTTTTCCTTGACTGACAGGCCCATGCACACATCCAGCCCCCCCCCCCTCCTGAGGGGCCCCAGGGATTCTATACCCTTCTAGATTCTCCCTTAACTTACAGGCCCAGGCCATCAGTCATGTCCCCCTTCCTGAAGGTCCAGGGGGTTCTTTCTTTTGCATTTCTATTTTGCAACGGTTGGTTGGAAACCACTTTATATAAAGGCAATTGTTGAAAACTGAATAGAAGTGCATTGTAACTTTCCACTATATCACTAATGTGACTTTCCCCCTGCTCAAATATTGAGGAAACCACTTCCCCATGAATTCCTGCATAACTTGATCCCTTACAGGGTAATTCAAAGAGATTCGAAAAGTCACCGCACGTTTGACTTTTCGTTCTCTTCATTTCGGTTCCTTTTGCCGATCCCATTTCGGTGACCCTGCGGTGTATTCAGCAAGCACCACAGGGTCCCCGAATTGCAGGGAAAAGCTGCCGCAAACCTGACGAAAACTCACCGCAAAACCCAGCGAATGCACGCCGAAAACCCGCAAAAACATCTGGAGTAGCCTCCAGAAAAAGCGGATACCGCAGAAGAGGCAGTGAATAAATTAGGAAAACCGTTTGCAAGCATGATTGAAAAGTGAAACGCTGTTTGCAAAGAAACTGAGAAAATGTCCGAAATTTACATATGAGGTCCAGGGAATGATAATAAAAAGGGCTGTTACAGAAAAAATAAGTAAACTTTAAAAAAAAAAATCGGACTTTTAAAAAAAAAATCCAGAAAAATGCTTACAATATCCTAAAAAATCTATAAATAAAGAGACTCTTTACTGCAGAATTTTATAATGAACAGTTTATTAGATATTTAATTAAAACAGGAATATTTTTAACATTGAAGCCTATGCATTCTCCTGAATAAACTTGCCGAATTAAACCACCGAATGGCAGGGCATTTCGGGAACCTTTCACTGCTGGTTTTTGTTCTCTGAATAGCCGAAGCAGTGCTTTTTCATGGGGATTTCACTGCCCTCGAACAGGCACTGTATGTGCAGGCAATTCGCCAGGATTTGGCGAATTGCCTGCTCTCTGGATAGCCGAATGGCCAAGAAAGGTTACCTTTCTCAAGCAATTTGGATCTCTTTGAATTACCCTGTTAATCTGACGAATTAACTGGTCCCACATGAACCCCATGGATGCTAGCCACCACATAAATACCTTAGAACCCTGTGAATGGCAACCTCCAAAAGGAACTCCTTAAACAAAACGCTCAAACCTTACGGTGAAATCTTAATCCACTTATTCCATCAACAAATTGAATCCTCCTTGGAAACCAGACCATGGCACATTAAACAAATTGTTCTAGGACACCCTCCCATCCCCAATTTCTGTGCAAAGGATGCTAGATTGAGCCATGTAGGATTAGAATAGTGCATCGAGCCATTAAGAAACAGCTCTAGGTGTAATCTTATTGGCAGTGAATTTGGGACTTCATGGTAGAATGTCTCAGAGTATATTTGACAGATATTGAAAATGACCCTGGGGTTGGAACTCTGGGTCATCCAAATACACTAATAAATAACAGCAGCTGCACAGTTACGTTCCTGCACAAACACACACACGCAAACCTCACAAGGGGGCAAAATAGTACAAATAAAAATGCACACCGTTTCCTTGCAAACCAGCCCGTTTTTGTGATCTTTACTCAATGGAGACGTATAAGATACAGACGTTTCAGGTACCGGCTGGGTGGAGTAGAGGTAATGTCACTGCTCTGCATGGAGAGAGCCTGTGGAGTCATGGGTTCGATCCCAGCGAGCAACCTCTCCAGTAAGTGTCCTTGGCAAGACACCTAACGGTACATACTCGCCACCCAGGACATACTTGAAAACAAGAGAAATCTTAATGTATCCTTCCTGGTAAAATCCTTTCTCAAAAAAAAAATCTGCTCTTTAGTATACACAGCTCCCAATGAAACCTACTTATATACCCATAGAGTAACCAGGCATCTTCTTTCTGCCACGACCAGGTAGCGTTTCAACAGTGCCCTTTGCCTTGAATTTGCGAATGATGCTTCCTATGGTCTCTCTTGGTATGTTTAACATCTTTGAAATCTTCTTATAGCCATTGCCCTTCCTGTGAAGAGTAATCCCCTCTTCTCTTGTCTTCCTGGACGATTTTCTTGACTTCACCATGTTTGTAACCACACCAGTAAATGTCTAGAAGGAGCTGAGTATCAGTCATTTTAAAGCTGCCTAATTGGTGCTTATTATGCTTTATTGCTGCTCCGTGACATCCACAGGTGTTTTCAATACCTGATTGAAAACACTTGAATGAACCTCTGTTCTTCAGAGTGGTAGTCTTTAAGGGGTTGAATAATTGTGTCAATGAAGAATTCGCAAAAGAAACATTTTACTACTGTATTACAAAACCAATTGATGTAATTTTAGTTGCATATGGTTCTTTAAAAAGTCCTCGTAGGATTTCATTCTGAATAAAATTACAAATGTACACTAAATTCCCTAAAACCCTTTACAGCATTGAGGGTTGAATAATTTTGAACACAACTGTATATGAGGTACATGGCAAGGATAGGGCGGTTGAGCACCATCTGCACACCAACACAGCGGCCAATGCTTGTAGTGCACATGCACAAGACAGTATACTGCGTTGTGAGATCTGAAACGTTTGCCAGTAAAAAAGATGTCATTGTTAGATGTGAACGGGCATGGTGAGAGTCCAGTGTGCGGGCCCTATTACAATCTTCGCGCATACGTTTGCGCCTGCGCAAAAACGCATTAACGCGAGGGGCAAGACCCTTTGCGCTGAACGTCGTATTACAATGTCAGCGCAACAAACGCACGTATATGTCTACCGCGGGTGAACCTGTGCGAACGCTGCGCGAGCTTTACTATACTTTGCGCGTCCTATACTTAACATTGTGAGCGCAAATGCCTTTGTGCGCTGGTACGTGGATGGTATTAAAATCTATGCGCAGGATTTAACAGATTTTGCGCGCATAATTTTAGCAACTCCTATCAACCTGGCCGAAACCAAATACACCAGCCTAAAAAAAATACGCAGCAAAGTATAGTTACACATTCTACACATACACAACGTCTCAAATTTATTGGTTTGGTGTGTTTTTTTTATTGATGCAGCATATATGCGAAGATTGACTTTGACAGGCGC
The DNA here is from genome assembly GCA_009667805.1 of Leptobrachium leishanense. Lineage (NCBI taxonomy): Eukaryota > Metazoa > Chordata > Amphibia > Anura > Megophryidae > Leptobrachium > Leptobrachium leishanense. Next base: position 294,892,434 of record CM019063.1, on the reverse strand, counting down.
AAAAACTTAACGTGAGACAATTGTGGTTCTTAATTCTGATTGGCTGAATCGCGTGAAAAAGTCTGCCCACTGATTTCTGCGTGCAACGTTGCTGCGCGCGTGTTTTTGCGCGTCCGTTTTACGCGCGTTATTGCTCGATGGATGAAAAAATGCACGAGGATTGTAATTCCAGCGTTGATTTACGCGCATTAACGTTTAATGCTGGGTGCACAAATTTGTGTGGTTTTGCGTGAAGAATGTAATAGGGCCCTGCATGTTTTGACTCACCTTTTGAATTTTTAAAAATTCCTTGCGTTAGTCAGGTAAAAATAAACTGCTATTGTCAGTGACTTACCAGGAGTTGGAGACCAGGATGCAGAAGATGGCATATCCTTGCAAAACATCACTACCCAGCATAACCAGGAGGATGCTGGCCTCTGTGTAGTGGGAAAGGCATGAGGGCAGGTCCCAGTATATGGTACAGAGCAGGTGTAATCTCGGGACTTAGTCCGACAGTGCAGAGGTCGGGGTAGGCAGAACAGGATCATACACAGTTAAACAGGCACAAGTCAAGTCCGGACAAACAAGTCCAAAACAGGCAGGTCACTCCCAACAACCCTCAATGTACACAGAGAAGAGAGTGAAGAGTCCTGGGAGAGAGTGGATATATAGATAGGCAGGGAAGTGTCAACAGTTGAGTGTCAATTAGTCCACAGGTGGGATGCCAGGAGCAATGTCTGCTCAAACAGAGGGAGACACACGTAAAGCTCACCTGGCGACCAGGGTTCAGTTCCAGGAACGGTCATCTCTTATCTTGAGTGGCCTGGAGAACACCATACAACCCCCACCTGCCTTATCTAAACATTCCCTCTTCCACCTCATTAACTGTTAAACCCTGTATAAGATAAAGCACAGCCACAAATTAAAGATTTTGGTAAATGTTGCATCATGGGAAAAATCCACAAAATGGAAACAGAAATCCTTTTTCGGAGCTCCACACGACTTCTCTTAGGGACCTTCTGAAGACTATACTGAAGGGGTTAACTGGTCACTTGACCCTTTGGTGGGATGGACACTCGGTAGAGGAAACACTCGTCCAGCGCTGGGAGAGAGATTGGACCAGAAAGAACACAGACAGATAACCGATGCTCAGTTGGCAGAATCTCTCTGACTTTAATATTTCAAGACGCTAGCCTTATATTGTAAAAACCACTTACGCAAGTGGAAAAGCAATATACGTCATACATCTTGCAACATATACAAAATACCACGTTAATCAGTCGTGACACACTGAGGCGAAGGTAACATATCTCATGCGGCATAAACAAATTATTGTTGGTTACTTTCATACGTAAGCGCTTGCAGAAGTTCTGAGAAATGCACATTTTCTAAAGTTCATATTCATATTATGGTTTCAATTGTACGGACACAGTGACCGGACTTTTCTATGTGTTATAGTTAAGTTGATTACTGCCTTGGCGTGTACAAGGACATAGTGTGCAAGGCCGTGAGCGGTTTGCAAAGATAATAAGAGAACGCGCAAACTTTTACAGAGATACAGCCGTGAGCCGCATTCCTAAACTACAGTTATCTTGCATAAAACATGAGTTTTATTATTTAGATACATAAGGACTTTTGGATGTTTTAACTGTGTAGGGGAAGAGAATCAAGGGTGAAATCCCTTCAATCCCCTCTTTTCCTCATATGTTAATTAAGAACATATGATGAATCTAGCGAGATGGTGACATATGGGATTTCACCAGGAAACCTCACATACGTCAAGTGGAGCACATCGGAATAGTGGGAAATATCATTTGCGGAAGGGGTAACACGCAAATGCATCTACTCCGGGTGCTCCTGGTTGTGGTAGCATCCCACTAGATCGTTTCCCTGTCATTGGAGGTTGGAGAGGTTGCGTATGTGTCAGCGGAGGGCAACATAATCGTCTATTGGTGAGGATCAACGTAGGGATGCAAAAAGGGCCAAAAGAAGGTACATGATAATAGTTTCCACCCAACCAGTGGACGACTGGTGAGGCTGGGTGGCATGGGGTGTGTCATCATCCTGTCTAGGGGTATGGGCCGTAGTTGGTGGTTCTGTATCTTCGGAGGTCTCGATACTCTCCCTTTGTCCCATCATGGCGTAGGAGGTCGGGACCTTTAGGTCCCCGTTATCGGGTTCTGGGATGACCGCTAGTACCTCTTTGGTGCTGTCGTGGGCTTGACTTTCCTTTGGCTTTGTCTTTGGCTTTGTCTTTGTCTTTCTCTTTCTCTTTGTCTTTCTCTTTGTCTTTCTCTTTGTCTTTGTCTTTCGGAGGCACTAGCTGGGCACGGGAGGCATGGATCCAGGTGGGGCTGGCCACCGTAGAATGGCGGTTCTGGTGAAGGCGACAATAGTGGTGGGAGGTCCGTAGGCGAAATCCTCGGGACGTTTCCCCTCCTGTAGGTGCTTGAGGAGGATCCGGTCCCCCTCCTGGAAAGGATGGGTCGGTGTACCTGGGAAAGAGATCTGAACGTAACTTCGTCTTTGGTGGATTTCCAAGAAGTAATCAACTGCCTGACATACTCATCCCTAACCTGCTGGAGGTCCCCGAGGTCAGTGAGTACCTGATGACGGGCCCAGGGACTGGGGAACGGTCTACCCATTAGGATCTCAAGTGGAGAAAACCCAGTATTCCGATTGACGGACATACGGATTTCCGCCAAAACTATCGGGAGGACAGACTTCCAGTTATGAAAGGTGCCCCCCGTAGCTTTCCGCAAACAATCTTTGTTTGCTCGGTTCATGCGCTTGACAAGGCCAGCACTCTGCGGGTGCCAAGGGATATGATACTTCCAGTCCACCTGAAGGGCCTTACAAAGGCTCTATGTCAATCTGGAGGGAGGTAACTGCGGGGCCTCTGTCAGAATTGAGCTGGAGAGGAATCCCCCACCGGGGAATTACTTCTCGAGCCAAAATGCGAACCACTGTTTTAGCATCCTCTGCCCTAGTGGGAAATACTTCTGGCCAACAGGAGAACATATCTACCATGACAAGTGCGTACTCCTGAGCCCTACCAGCAACCCTGGGGATATGTGTGAAATCAATCTGCAGATGTGTGAAAAAAGTTGTGGGGTACTCTAGATGCTGATGTGTGATACAGGGAGGGTTGTTGGGGTGGTTGCGAAGACAAATGAGACAGCGGGAAACCTAATCCTTCGTGAGGGCTAGAAGATCAGTGATATAAAAACGAGACTCTAGCAACCGTTTGGTAGTTTTGATGCTGTGGTGACTGGCGCCGTGAAATTGATCAATAAAGAGTGTGGCACTGGATTGGGGTATGCATACTTTACCGTCCTTGGTAATCAAACCAGAGGTGAAATTCTTGTGTAGAGTGGGATAGCACCAGTCTTCTAACTCTGTGTCTATGGCGTACCGCTGTAGCTCACAGAAGAGAAACTCATTAGCAATAGAAAGGGGTTTAACATGGGAAGGTGTAGGTGGCTGTTGCCGGTGGAGGCCGCACGTTTAGCAGCCATGTCAGCTAACTCGGTCCCCTGGGGGACGACATCATTGTTACGTGTGTGTGCTCTACAGTGCAGAACAGTGAGGGCAGAGGGGAGCATGAGGTCACTTAGGAGATCATCCACAAGGGATGAGTGTGATATGGGTTTACCATCCGCTGCTACGTAGCCGCGTTTCTGCCATATCTTACCATGGTCGTGGACAACGCCGAAGGCGTATTTAGAATCAGTGTAGATAGTAACGGGCATACCTGTGTACAGAATGCAAGCGCGTGTGAGAGCAATGAGCTCGGCAGCTTGTGCAGAGCGGTAGGGGATAGGTTCCGCCTCGTGGATAATATTCAGCAGGGAGACTATGGCATAACCTGCATGGTACGAATACTACGTCAGCTTCTGGAACGGGGGTTGTGCACATGTCTGGGCGGGGGGATGTATCAGAGTCAATGGTAAGGAGGCAGTCATGGTCGGGGGGTGTTTTGTCATCAATATCCTTGAGTCCTAGGAGGGCGTTAAGGATAGCGGAAGGACCTACAATGGAGATACTATACTCGATATGTAGGGTCGGGTTGCTGAGAAGAGTCACTTCATAGCCTGAGAGTCTTTGTGATGTCATATGTTGGGTGTGTATACCTTTGAGGAGGGTTAGTACGTCATGGGAGGTGTGTAGGTGGGTTTCATGTCCTAAGGTGAACTGAGTAGCCATTCGCACCGCCATCGAGCTAGCTACCAGAGAGCGTAGGCAAGAGGGCATACCTTGGACTGGAGTTGGCATGACTTTAGAGAAAAAAGCTATGGGACGCAAGCGGCCCCCATGTTCCTGGGTGAGAACGCCGGCCATGGTTTTACAGTTGTCCCTTGCAAACAAATAAAATAGTAACATGTAATCAGGGAGCCCCAAGGCTGGACTGGACATAAGAGCGTTCTTTAAGAGCATTATATGCGTTTGTCATCTCAGGGGTCCAGGTGAGCTTGCCTGGGTTCCCCACAGTGTGTTGTCTCAGGATGTTATCATAGTAGGAGCAGTCAGGTATCCATTGTCTACAGTAGTTTATCATTCCCAGGAAAGATAGCATTTCTTTTCTGGTACTTGGGGTGACCAGGCCCATGACAGTCTGGATCCTTTTGTGACTGATACTCCTTTCCCCCTGCCGTAAAACAAAACATAGATATGCAACCTGTGTTTGACACCATTGTAAGTGTTCAAGTGAAACCTTATGACCACAATCTTGTAACCATTGTAGGAGTGACAGTCCGTCAGCCTTGGCGGCTTCGCCTGATGGTCTACAGAGGAGGAGATCGTCCACGTACTGTAGCAGGACTGAACCTTGGCTGGGGTGCCACGATTTTAAAGCGGTTTGAAGCACGATGGCAAAAACCACTGGGGCATTAATATACCCCTGAGGGAGGCGCTTCCGTGTATACTAACAACCCTCAAAAGAAAAAACAAATAGTAGTGCCGTGTCAGGGTCCACAGGAATGCTAAAAAATGCGTTCTTTAGGTCGATGACTGTGAAATGACTGTGTGTTGCGGGAACAGAGGAAAGAAGCGTTGTAACGTCAGGGACTATAGGAGCAATGGGAGTTATTAGTGAGTTTATGGCGCGCAGGTCCTGGACAAACCTAACCGACCCATCAGGTTTGCGAACAGGATTGATGGGAGTGGAAAAGGGGGACACAACCTCTTCCAGGATACCTTCTGTCAGAAACTGTTGCAGCATAGGTCTGATACCCTCAATCTTTTCTTGGGACAACGGGTACTGTTTTTGGTATACGGGGGTCAACATTCGTGTGCACTCGGGCCTTATAAGGGGTACATGGTATCATTCCGGTGTCGAAAGGACCTTGGGACCATAGGGAGGTGAACTCCTTTAATTCAGGGGGCGCGGTGTCTGTGGTTAGGAAAAAGTGACGTGTCCTGCATAAAGTCGGGATTACCGAGCTTTCAATGTGGATGCCATCTGGTGTGTTGTGTATGGACAGTTGTAAAAGAGCCAGTACATCCCTCCCCAGTAGGCTAACAGGGCAATCTTTGATAATTGTAAATGTAAAACAATGTTGTAACAAGGTTGTGCCGTCATCGGGGGTTAAAAGGAGAGGAACAGTGGTGTATGTAGGTGTGGATACGCCATTGATACCCGTGGAAGGTTCTGATTCAGAAAGGGGACCCGTGTAGTGACAAGCCTCCAGAGTACTGGTGGTTGCACCTGTATCTACCATAAATGCGATAGATTTGCCATGTATATACAGAGTAATCATTGGGTCATCTCGCCATTTACCAGTGAGTTGGGGTTAGAAGCCATTGTTCTCCTCCTAATTGCATATACTGTTTATCCCACTCTGGATCTCTTTCATAATATGGAAATGCTTCTGAGTCTCCAAGACAGAGACCTTTTACCATATCCATATGAAATGGACTGTTGTCCCCTTCTCGTGGGAAGGGATCACAACTCTGGATCTACCAGGTACTACATGGATCTACCAGGTATCTATCTGTACCCCCTACTCTAATTACATAATCATTGCATGGTTCTCCTGTCTCTGGGGGTGGATATTCATTATAACTGTTTTTATTCCCCATATTCTTATGCTTTATACAAACAAGTTACAAACAGACAAAATATAACAACAGTCAGGGAATGTTCGTCTTACCATCTACTAATTCACCTGATTATACCATACACTTATACTTTAAATCATAGACAAACAAACAAATAAAACAATGATTCACGAGGTTCCACACCGAGCGTCCTCCCAAATATAACAATCTCTTTGTCTTTGGATTCTTTAGATAAGGTAGTCCCAGACCTCCCTTATTGTCTTTAAAACTTTAGAACTTTAGAACTTTAGTGTTAACCCCGAGTTCGTTTTATCTCACAGCGGTCTCTGTCACATACCGGAGTACATATGGTACTCACCCGGTTAAATGAGCAGAGCCTGTCGGAGATCTCAGCAGTGCCTCCAAGTGAAGGGGTTAACTGGTCACTTGACCCTTTGGTGGGATGGACACTCGGTAGAGGAAACACTCGTCCAGCGCTGGGAGAGAGATTGGACCAGAAAGAACACAGACAGATAACCGATGCTCAGTTGGCAGAATCTCTCTGACTTTAATATTTCAAGACGCTAGCCTTATATTGTAAAAACCACTTACGCAAGTGGAAAAGCAATATACGTCATACATCTTGCAACATATACAAAATACCACGTTAATCAGTCGTGACACACTGAGGCGAAGGTAACATATCTCATGCGGCATAAACAAATTATTGTTGGTTACTTTCATACGTAAGCGCTTGCAGAAGTTCTGAGAAATGCACATTTTCTAAAGTTCATATTCATATTATGGTTTCAATTGTACGGACACAGTGACCGGACTTTTCTATGTGTTATAGTTAAGTTGATTACTGCCTTGGCGTGTACAAGGACATAGTGTGCAAGGCCGTGAGCGGTTTGCAAAGATAATAAAGAGAACGCGCAAACTTTTACAGAGATACAGCCGTGAGCCGCATTCCTAAACTACAGTTATCTTGCGTAAAACATGAGTTTTATTATTTAGATACATAAGGACTTTTGGATGTTTTAACTGTGTAGGGGAAGGGAATCAAGGGTGAAATCCCTTCATATACTTACGGTATTTTTTGTTGCTACTGGTTCCTGAGAGGCTGGCCAATGGATCTGAACTGTCCGTAGGCCATTTGGTCCCAATCTCTGGATGAGAGACAACCCTGACTGCAGTTGAGAGGTGGCCAGAGTGAGATGCCGGCGGACATCTTGAGGCCTACCATCTGGCTCCAGTCGCCCCGCAACCTTGCTGGGCTGGCCGATTCACCGCGGACCGATTCTGCATTGCTGACTGCGGAGACGGAGGGCCCCCGTCTCCCACCTTCTGCTGGAGGTGGACCGGAGGAGGCAGACAAGATTGGTGAGGATGTGTGCCGGGTCACCCCCCCCCCCACTGAAGAGAAGATGGCTGCGATTGCGGGCCTCGATGCCTGTATGGCTCTTTTGGAGGGGGATGACCTGAGCCCCCTCACGAAGGGGACTTGGCACCAATTGATGGCCATCCTGCGGAGATGTGGAAGTACCCCTGCTTTTTGTCCTGAGGTGCAGGTGGAGACCTTGCCCAGTGGCAATGTGAAAGATCTGGAGACTGCTGATGAAAACACGCATGGTGGCTCTGGAGTTGTGTGCGTGGCTTTCCCGGGTGCCTTTGAAGCTCCAAAGATGGCTCAGACGCGAAACCGGGAATTGCTGCTGCTGCAAGCCAGCCCGGCAGTGAGATGGAAGATCCCGGATCACCGGCCGTGTGTTCCCCAGGGCCGCCTGAGTTGGAGGTGCTGTGGCTCCATAGTTGGTTGTGTCCCAACGGTCTGGGGCACTGACCTTGGCCGCGTGGCATTGCCTGATGGAGATTGGAGGGACCAGGGGGCTGCCGATCTGCCATGACATAAGTGTGTTCTTGTGGCCCGGCGGGGCTGCCCACTCTGCCTCCCTGTTGGATACGGGCTGAAGCGGTGTAACGGGCGCAGTAGCGCTCACCAAGGAGTAGCGAGGTTGAGATCTTTAAGGACCGAAATATTTGCCTGATGTTTACACACTGCTTGGTATACACAGACTTATACTCTAAAGTCAGGGAGGATGAGAGAACAACTGAGTTGCTACGAAGGACTAAAGGTTTCAAGACCGATAGACAACTTAGAGCACGTTCAGAAACACAAAGATACTTCAGACAGTAAGTGAATTGAACGGACTGCAGGGCAGTCAGAAAATGCGCAGATTTAACATTTTCTGATACACTGGAGCAGGTCATATGGGTCTATCGCTGGTACAGTATCAAGTATACCTGGTGGTTTGAGCACAATGAACATAGACTGAATATAAACAATATTTTTCGTTCGCGGTTTTCACATGAGTTTGTGGCAAAGAAACATTGAGCCCTGGGTTGGGTATAGTAACCTAATGAGGCCACAGACGATACCCCTAAACGAGAAGGGACAAAACCTCCGTAACGTGTGAAAAACATAGCGGCAAGCATGGGGTTAAACCACCAAAGCACAACACTGGCGATCGTAAATCGAGCAGCAACAGAATGGTCAAAAACAAGCCGGGTCAAAAAGCAGGAGCAGGGATCGTATCCAGAAATGGGTTGGCAACAGAAATCCACAAGAAGAATCAGCTTAGCGATGCAGGAACAGAACTCCACGTCAGGGCGACGAGGCCTGTTTTAAACCCGTCAGCTCCTCGTGACCACGCCAGGCCCCACCCCCTCAGATGCCACTCGGCCATTACCTGGTGCTGCCACTCGGCCAGCTCTTGGCACAGAACCTTGCCCAGACACCCCCAGGCAACATAGTAGGGGCTGAGGATGTAACAAGCTGACTGTTTTGTATTGTTTTATTTTTCTTTTTGCCGCAGGCCCGTTCCTTTCCTGCAATGACACCCTCCCTTCACCTGCTGAATTTTTTTCCCCTTGAGACTCTTCCACACGACACAATTCCTGTTTTTATTACTTTTTGCTTTCCAGTAGCAGAGAATATCTCCCACGCTTTTGTTTTTTGCCCCCTGCTGTGCCGAACTGGTGACATATTGTGGCCCTGTGTGGCCCTTTCTCGATGTGCCCTAACCTAAGGACATTTTTTTTCTCCCCTCCCCCACTTTCATTACTTTTTTGTTTTTGTTTTGGCGTCTATGGGCTTCCTCGGAGAGCCATTGTGGCCTGGTGCCCCGACTCCCCCCCCCCAGAGTACCCGGGCCTAGTGCCATTTGTTCTTCTTGGCCCCCCACGGTCCTTCAGACTTGCGAGAATATACCAGGGACGGCACATTCCTGGCCTTTTCCACTACCCCTTGTCCCGTCTTCTCCCTTCCACCCTCATAAATGATGTCTTTTTTTATTTCCCCTTTTTATTTTTCCCCCCAAAAGCTGAGATTTGCTGCTTTTGAAGAATTCCCCCCCCCCTTATGTCTTTAAAATTTTTGAGGACTTTGTTTATGCGACGTCATTTGAGGACGGTAGTACTCTGAGGACTCTTTTGAATCTCTTTTGACTTATTGCTGAATTTTCATTTTGCAGCTGACATTTCTTTTTTATGTTACTTTCTTTCTGCTGTATCTTTGTAGATGACTTCATGTGGCCCTGCGAGGCCCTTACACTCTGATTGTTGTATGATGACATTTTGGTAAAATAAAAATTGTGAATAAAAAAAAGAGAAATCTTTTTTCCTTTTTACATGCATTTACTTCAAACAAAGGGAAATAATAGCAGCGTGTGTTTTTATAAGGTGGTTTTGTTTGTAATGCACAAGTAATCTAGTTACAGTTTATGTAAGTAGTAGTGTCCCGTGGCTCGATACTCCTTTTCCTACAGAGCACCACAATTATGGAATAACCTCCCAGACCCCATCAAATCTTCCCCCAGTCTAAATTCGCTTAAGAGCTCCCTATTAATATACCTCGATACACAATGCACCTGTAAACATGTAACATAGCGACTATATTTATTTTCTGTTAATATGTATATTTGTGCTGTTTTTTAATATCTTGCATTTTATTACTTTGTATTTCTGTAACAATTCAATGTTCTTGAACCCAGGACTTACTTGAAAACGAGAGAAATCTCAATTTATCCTTCCTTGTAAAATCCTTTATAAATAAATAAATAAGACTAGAAGAGTCAAGTCTCCTGCTCACGTATACTTGCATGCCATCTTTCAGAAGACAACCGATGCCTGCATAATAGCATTAACACTGCTGTGGTTACTTTTAAGATGGCCCCTCAAGTAATACCCTTGGCAATGTACATTATCCATACAGACTCGTTTTTCTTGCTGACACACCCAGATGACACACATTCTTGGAAACCTTCTTGCTTCTTTTGTTAAAATATCCCCAGGGAACATTTGCATGCACTTGAAAGCCAATATCCTGCCATCTGGTGGCACGGTAAGGACAACTACAAAACAATGAGGCGGGCTGAGCTCTAACTAGGCTACTCAAAATTTAAGTCTTCAAAGACAGCTTTTGTGTATTCAATTTGAATCCAAATCCTCAGGTTTTTTTTTTTACTCTACTTGCTGAAAGAAGACAATACAAACCTAGAATTAATAAGTTTGACAAATGGAGACCAATAGGAATAGAGAACCTTTCTGAAGTGAGTTTACAATCTGATACAGAACAGAGTCATGAGATGCAAGAGGCTAAGGTCTCGATTTTAATTATATTTTAAATCTCGGCTGACTCAGGTGAAACAGATTTGACCTGGGCCAAATTCCGTAAAATGTCTTTGTGTAGGAAAAATGTTAAGCCGGTGAAAAACTGAAACAAAGAGTGTAACTATGTGCCCACTGATACTTTTTCTGTGTTTCACTGTCTTTAAGCATTTTACCCTTATTTCTCTTCCACCATTACCTTTCTCTTAAGTTACCTTTACTTCCCTCCAACAACCCAAACCCCCCCCCCCTAAATAAAACACACGACAAAAGTATTGGCGGTTTGAAAAGGTCACGTCTTTTATTTATTTAGGCCAAAAAATCAATGCCTTTTGTGGCAGAATTATCAGCGATCCTCGCTTTCTTGGAATAAGTAACACCAGATAACACTGGCAACCGCAATGCACCACCAGCATTGCCCAGAAATAGCGGCTGGCCCCACGTGGCTAAGCTAGTGCGACCGCACGCTGCTCTCTTTATAGCAGATAGCAGGCCGAGAGGCTCTGCAAACCAGGAGGCACCTGTGTTTGGCCGCACAAACCACCACACACGGGCGTCGCTACGTGGGGGTGGGGGGTACGGCCCGCACCGGGTGACACCCGCCTTTAGGGTGACACCGTCACCCTAAGGGCGGGTGTCTTACCCTGCGCTGCGTGTTCGCTCCCTGCGAGCGTCCGAAGCATGCAGCTTCGGCGCTCGCCTGGGGGAAACATCACCAGCCGATCGCGGCTGGTCACGTGGCTCCCCCAGGGGAGCGCCCAAGCTGCACACCGCCGGACGCTCAGAGGGTGCGAACACGCGGCGCAGGAGGTGAGCTGCCTGGGCCATTATCCATGAGCCGGGGCCATTATCCATGAGCTGGGGACATATCCATGAGCTGCTAGGGCCTGGGGCATATCCATGAGCTGGGGCAGTATCCATGTGCTGGGGCATATCCCTGTGCTGGGGCATATCCCTGTGCTGGGGCAGTATCCATGAGCTGGAGCATATCCATGAGCTGGGGCAGTATCCATGTGCTGGGGCATATCCATGAGCTGGGGCAGTATCCATGTGCTGGGGCAGTATCCATGTGCTGGGGCATATCCATGTGCTGGGGCAAGTCCATGAGCTGGGGGCATTATCCATGAGCTGGGGGCATATATCCATGAGCTGGGGCATATATCCATGAGCTGGGGCATATCCATGTGCTGGGGCATATCCATGAGCTGGGGCAGTATCCATGAGCTGGGGCAGTATCCATGAGCTGGGGCATATCCATGAGCTGGGGCATATCCATGAGCTGGGGCATATCCATGTGCTGCTGGGGCAGTATCCATGAGCTGGAGCATATCCATGAGCTGGGGCAGTATCCATGTGCTGGGGCATATCCATGAGCTGGGGCAGTATCCATGAGCTGGGGCATATCCATGTGCTGGGGCAGTATCCATGTGCTGGGGCATATCCATGTGCTGGGGCAGTATCCATGTGCTGGGGCATATCCTGGTGCTCGGGCAAGTCCATGAGCTGGGGGCATTATCCATGAGCTGGGGGGGCATTATCCATGAGCTGGGGGCATATATCCATGTGCTGGGGCATATCCATGTGCTGGGGCATATCCATGTGCTGGGGCAGTATCCATGTGCTGGGGCAGTATCCATGTGCTGGGGCATATCCATGAGCTGGGGCAGTATCCATGATCTGGGGCAGTATCCATGAGCTTGGGCATATCCATGAGCTGCTGGGGCAGTATCCATGAGCTGCTGGGGCAGTATCCATGAGCTGCTGGGGCAGTATCCATGAGCTTGGGGAATTATCCATGAACTGGGGCAAATCAATGAGCTGTGGCAAATCCATGAGCTGGGGCAGTATATCCATGAGAGGAGCTGGGGCAGTATATCCATAAGAGGAGCTGGGGCAGTATATCCATGAGAGCTGCTGGGGCAATATCCATGTGTGAGCTGGTCTTGGGCAATATATCCATGTGTGAGCTGGTCTGGGGCAATATATCCATGTGTGAGCTGAGGCGCAATATATCCATATGTGAGCTGAGGCACAATATATCCATGGGTGAGCTGCTGGGGGGCAATATATAATTGTAAACTGGGGCAATATATCCATATTTGAGCTGGGGCAATATATATCCATGGGTGAGCTGCTGGGGGGCAATATATATCCATGTGTGCTTTCACTGCCTTCGAACAGGCATCGTACTTGCTGGCAGTTGGCAAAAATTTGTCTGAGCATATGAGAGAGCTCCACAGCAATAAACCTCACAGTAATGTGCGCTGTGTGTATGAGCATTGTTATATGGGAGTACTGATTTAGGAGTAAGAGTAGTTAAAAAAAATCCGTAAAACTCGGGGGGGGGGGTGACACCATAAGTTACCGCATCGGGTGACACCAACCCTAGTGACTCCACTGACCACACAGACCCCCTAACCTACAGACCCTCCCCCTCTATTGCCTCTCCACATGCCAGGGCCGCATATTTCACCTTCCGAAGGAACTGTTCATATAATCCCTCAGTTTTGGCCGCACAAACCACCAGCTGGCTTCATGTAACATGGTGAAATTACCTGACTGCACCTCAACTAACCATGTCTTTACTCAAAAACAATCCCCCTGGCTTTGGCCGTAGAAAACCACCAGCCGAAGAAACTGTCAATACAATCCCCCAGCTTTGGCCACACAAACCACGAGCTGGCTTCATGTAACATGGTGAAATTACCTCACTGCACCTCAACTAACCATGCCCATATCTAAAGCAATCCACCGGTTTTGGCCGCACAAACCACCAACCGGCTTCCTGCAACATGGTATGACTCCATATGGGAACCCACGGGCGGTCTTGAAATGACTGGCGGAATCGCCACTTCATTTGCCCCTATCCGTGGTCAAGCTGCTCTCTGACGACGTGACCTTTTCGACTCGGTAAACAGGCAGTAACCTAAAAACAGGGTGGGTAGGGTGGGAAAAAGAAAAAAGGTTAGACTGATTTTTTTCTGTCCCTTGCTTTCCCTTTTTTATTACCCCTGCCCCTCCCCTTTCTGTTATCTGCCCCGAGACCCAATCCCAGCATTTAATCCTAAAACAAAAGGGGAACCAATTGTAACTCCTCCCAACTTTCCACTTTTTCTTAAACCAGGAAATTGCTTAAGCTTCTTCGCTCCCATTCAGTCTCTCGCCAGTACTAAGCATTTTACCCTTATTTCTCTTCCACCATTACCTTTCTCTTAAGTTACCTTTACTTCCCTCCAACAACCCAACCCCCCCCCCATAAATAAAACACACGACAAAAGTATTGGCGGTTTGAAAAGGTCACGTCTTTTATTAAGGCCAAAAAATCAATGCCTTTGTGGCAGAATTATCAGCGATCCTCGCTTTCTTGGAATAGGTAACACCAGATAACACTGGCAACCGCAATGCACCACCAGCATTGCCCATAAATAGCGGCCGGCCCCATATGGCTAAGGTAGCGTGACCACACGCTGCTCTCTTTATAGCAGATAGCAGGCCGAGAGGATCTGCAAACCAGGAGACACCTGTGTTTGGCCGCAAAACCACCACACAGACCCTCCCCCTCTATCGCCTCTCCACGTGCCAGGACCGCATATTTCACGGCCACCAATAAAAGACCGTGACCCTTTCACTTACCTTACCCAAGGTTCTTTATCTCACCTTCGGCGCCGCCAACGAAAATGTTGCTCCCCGCCTCAGACAAATGGACCCCTCTTCCCTATCCCCTTAATGCCCACTTTAGTGAGGCTGACCTAGGTTCACTCCCCTCTTTGTGCCCACAGCGTGAATAACCGCCCAGCGCACATAGATGTGTCCCAGGATCCATACGCTCTTGGCCCGTTCTGAAAGAAACCCAAAAACAGAAGCTATTAATGCCCAAAATACATAATAACTTTTATAGCAATTTAAATTAACCAAACCTTAATAGAATTTTTTTTTATTTTTTTTAATTATATTTCCCCCCCTCATTTCTGAGGTGGCCTCACATAACGCCTATACGCATCCGACTTTCATATCCACATGTTTTAATATATAGAGACATATAAAATGTCGGCAGATAAGAACCTTTCGGCCCATCTAGTCTGCCCAATTGTAATAAAACCAGAAAGTCGTGCGCTTATATCCTAAATTCGCTATATATGTTCTCACAGATAATCCTTCCAAAATCTCAAACAAAACGACAATCAATGAATCAATTAGGGTAATTTAGAGCGCTGTTCCTATCAACAAACAAGAGGTGAACAATATTAGTTTGACACACCTTAATTTGGAAAGTGGGTACAATGTCCAATGGGTGCATGGATGGTAATTCGTACAAACCTCAAAATAAAGAGGGAGAAATATAACATAGCGTATAACTGTATAGCAAAAGTATATATAAACACGCAGCAAAATGTGCACTCACGCTTTCTGAGAGCTTCTAGCCCTCATGTAATCGCTCCGCAGGTTATTGCAGGGCTAACCCGACTGCCCGTATCTCCCGACTCAGTGTCCTCCAGAAATAGCTAACCTTCAATCCGAGACAGGGATGGAGGTAAGCCGTCCTCAGACCAGGTAGGCACACAGATCCAGGGAATAGGAAGAAAAAAGGTCTTTTCAAAACTTTAAAAGATTTTTTTATTTCCCAAATGGGATAAAAGAAAAAATAATAATGAACAGACAAATAAATTATCAAATCGGCCAGACGTGTTTCGCACCCTTTTAGGGCGCTTCCTCAGTGGCAAAAGATTGAAATTACTGTCCTTCTGCAGTATCCAGTATTTAAATATGAGAGGGAGTGGACTAAATCCCGATCACCTGATTTCATGCGTTCCATCCTGGTTGTTCCGGTACTAATCGATGACGTGTCTCCTATCTGTTTCAAGTCTGCCCAATTACATGGATACTTTACCTGGATTTATCTTTTGTTTAGGATAGCCTTATGCCTATCCCATGCCTGCTTAAATTCAATTACTGTTTTGGCCTCTACCACTTCTACTGGAAGGCTGTTCCATGTATCCACCACCCTCTCAGTAAAATAATGCTTCCTGATGTTACTTTTAAACCTTTGCCCCTCTAATCGAAGACCTCTTATCTTGCTCCTTAGGGTAACTAAACTGCGCTGCCTTGGTGGCTGCATCCATTCTGAGAGAATGCGGGGCAATGCAATCCCCTTTCCATCCCAGCAACATTACAGCCTTTTCCAAAGCCGCTTTGAATTGAAACCTGGAGAAATTGGTTCCATCCTCATGCCTCAAACATATGGCCGTTTGCAGGAGCCGCCTCCAAATAACCTCTTACACATTACACCGGGCATGCCTCCGCTAAACCTCTGTATTACGCTCCAGTCTTTGTATAGTATACACCCCCCTCTAAGTAATGGATTCCTTTTGTTTTCACATGCTTCCGTCAACCCCTCCCCCAGCAACCAAGGTCAGCCAGCTCACGGTTATCTGATCCATTGTTTCTAGCTGGGTGTGATTACATTGTTTCTGCACCTTTCCTCTCTGTGTGTCCCTTGCAAAATGTAAATAAACGCAGTCTCCATTTTGAGTTGAAAAAAGCAAGGATCTTATGTACGTTATTGCCCGCATTCTAGGCCAGAAGCAGTACTTCTGCAGAATACTGACTTCAAGGGGAGCGGTCTGCACGTGGACAGGAACCCCCACGTTACAGCCTCGTTCCCCGACTGCCCTCTGGGTTAAGCTAAATGGGGACTTCTCCAAAGGACCAGCCATTCTACCGAACAGCACCTCCTTCCCCCACTTTTTTCTCTATTTCTGGCAGTTCATATGCGGATTTCAACTGCTTTACTTTCCTACCCCCCTTCGCTTCACCTCTAATCAGTATCTTGAAGCCTTCCTTAAAAAAAACCTTACTCCATTCTCCTTATCCTCCATCTTAATACTCACCAGCCCTGGAATCCTTTACCAATAGTACGAGACTACACATGTGAAAGTCTTTAACCCACGTCCACCAATGAAACGGTTTCTTGCTTAGTATATTAATATATAGGCCCGAAGTTAAGTCAACCTAACCAAAATAATGAAACAGCATTTGCTAACATACAAAATCACTGTTTAGTTGATACACCTCTTCAGAAATTATAAACAGCATAAATAAATTCTAAGAACCCATGTATTAAATCAAAAGTAGATTTATTCCAGCACCAACAAGGACGACGTTTCGACCAGAACTGGTCTTTGTCAAGTCTTCAGACATTATAACAGACACATTTAGATGTGTATTTGGTTAGTAATTGTGATATATTCATAAATCTGGCAGAAACGATCTGGATTAATTTAGTTGCGCAAATGTAAACTTAAACAGATTGTACAGTTATTGCTGCAGCACTTCCTCATTGACAGCACACCATGTGACTTTTTGAGGCTTAAGATGGCTGCCAGCCATGCGGTCACTGATTACCTATGTTTATAAGATCATACAGACTATACAAATAAGATTTGATCAAGTATTACAAAGTGAAGCAAATATCAACGAGCATATTCTAGCTAAAAATGCAAATCACTACAATGGGTAAATTGGAGCGTATTTAACCCAATAGATTACACACACACACATATAGTATAATGTCAAAATAGAGACAAATTCACAGAATTAATACACCTAATACTCATCCACTCCCAGGCTTTCTTATGATGATAGTACGAGTGGGAAAGATGTGGGAGTTGCTGCTCATGTTTCCTCTATTTCGGACATAAGTCTCTCCTCTCCCTCAATAAAGACAAAGTTAGCGTTCTGAAATAATTATTTACTCAACTGTAGCAAGTGCGCAAAAAAGATTGTACATTACTGTTGTCACTTCAAAAATTGCCTCAATTAGTATAGTGAACTTAAATACAGTATCCAAATTAATTTATTCATAAATTTATTGCTTAGCCTTTGGGGTTACTTTATTTCAAATACACACGGTGAGACAACCCCCTCCCTTCCAGAATACATTACAGATAACAGGCTCCAGCCACTGGACAATAGAAAAGCTCCAGCCACTGGACAATAGAAAAGACAGTCAACACAATGGAATGTTTACCCATGCGTCTTCTCTAAACAGTGTGCTTAGGGACACACAGGATGTTAGAGTGCAAGGAGCCTCTCCTACTGTTTAGCGAGTGCAAAATATAACAACTTATAACTGTAACATACAGATACACACTTTGACAACAGCATAGCACATCACACAACACTCTACACTATATACAGAGACAATAAACTGTAAAGCAACATACTTGCAAATAAACATTGGGGCGGCCGTTTCGTCACATGTTGCTTTGTATGCATCCGGCCTGTTCAGTACAAAATGACTGCAGCTCATTAAAATTTATCTATTTTGGAGTCCTATTTGGTGCTAGAACACCCACTATTCATGTGTGTGATTGTTAAAATTGACCGTCAGTCATTTGCTAGAGTGAGCACTTTAACTATAAAGCACGGCAATCTTCAGACAGACACATGCATAATTACTGATCCCAAATGCACCTAATAACATACAAAACAACAAATCACTGAATTCTGGCCGAGTTATCCCAGAACAATTAACCTATTCATAATTACTATCACGCAGATACTACACAAAATTAACAAGGGAATACAGTATTGCAAAGTGTAACGAATATCAAAAACCATCTACTAAATAAAAACCTACAAATCAATACAATGGAAAAAAACCTGCCCCTATTTATCCAAGTATTAATAGAACTAGGAATATATATATAGAGCAGACTATAATAGGGAATACATAACAGATTGATACAGCCAGTAATACTTATCCAGTCGTTGGTTTTCATATGGTGATGGTAAAATGGAGCTGTCCAGAAAGAAAAAAGGTTAGACTGATTTTTTTTTTCTGTCCCTTGCTTTCCCTTTATTACCCCTGCCCCTCCCCTTTCTGTTATCTGCCCCCGAGACCCAATCCCAGCGATAATCCTAAAACAAAAGGGGAACCAATTGTAACTCCTCCCAACTTTCCACTTTTTCTTAAACAGGGAAATTGCTTAAGCTTCTTCGCTCCCATTCAGTCTCTCGTCAGTACAAAGACTTGTTTTCAGGACTTATTATAATGCGCATGTCCAGGATTTCATAATATAACGCACAATCTCTATACTGTAGGACCCCAACCGATACATTAAACGACACTAAAAGGATCCGATGGACTATTTATCAGCACTTTTTCAGCATTTAATGTTTTTGGAACTCAGCATTCCGATAAACTTGTATTGAATTGCTAAAACTGATATTTATATTGACAGGTATAGCTGCGAGTGGCCAGTATTTGAGGCAAATATTTATCGGGAATCTAATTTTAATGACCTGAACTGAAAAATAGCCACAATGTGGTTGTAAAAAGTCCAGATTTTGGGCCATCAGATTGTTTTAAATTGAGGTCTATATACTGATGGCATGTTTGATCATCTAAAGCAGGGATCTCAAACTCTGGCCCCCCAGATGTTTCTGAATGACACCTCTCATTATTCTCTGGCCATTTATTGCATTCAAAGAATTCTGGGATTTGTAGGCAATAAACATCTGTGGGGCCAGAGTTTTGCGATCCCTGATTTAAAGTATATCTAGGAGGGTAACATACAGGGATGTAGTCACCTTGTGGACTTGTTGGGTTACAATGTTCTGCCTTTTAACCCCTTCACTTCTGGCGACGTGTGGGACATGTCCTCAGTTACTCCCGCTGTATGCTGGGTGACGTGTCCCACACGTCATCAGCTTTGCGGGACCCCCAGCGGAGATACTCACCTCTCTGTCCGGGGTCCTGTCGGGTATATTAGAGATTTAAAATGGATGCCTGTAGCCATTTTGTTTTAAAGACAGTTTTTCTTTCAAAATTTCTCTAGGTTTAGAAATGAACGAGGTTTTTTTTTAACAAAGTTCATTCCTGGGTGAAGTCTATCCAGACATGAAGGAACCTAGAATGAATGAATGTGAGATAATGTTAAGACGTGTTATAAGTAAATTTATTGGTCTATTTTAAGTTTTTAAAACAAAAGAGATTTTGTCTTTTGGGTATAGGAATAAGAGAAAATATTCTGTAATATAAAATTTTATTATAATTACAGTATGAAATATATACTCCAAAATATTGTAGAAAGTATATAATTGGTAAATAATAAAAATTACTAAAGAATAGATTCTGTGAGTTAACCAGGAAAGAATTTAGCTGATCTAAGCAACCAAAAGGGAGTGAGAATATAAATCAGATGACAGACACTGTGTCTAGAGACAGTCTAGTTAAAAGACAAGGCTCTTTGTTAAGTTAGTCTGACCTTTGACCCGAGATAAGACTATTAAAAAGAAATAGTGCAATTAATGGAATTAATATAAGAAGTGCAATACTGCCCTCTAGAGGATACTAAAAATAATGATTCATATTATTATTGATTATCCATGACGTCAAATTGGGTATAATAGGCGGCAAAGATTCTTTTGTAAAGTCAGTCAGAGATTCCAACAGACAGAGACTCACATCAGACTCACACCACGATGCACTCAGATCCCAAGACATGAGGCAATCAATATTCTCACCAAATCTCTAACTCACATGCATTGATTATCTAATATCGATAATTTTCACATATTCCAAAACAAGGCATCACATAGAAAATTCCAAGGCAGACTCATCAACATCCAAATTGGACAGGTAATGTATGAAATAAGGAATTAATGTAAAAATATATTTGTAGAGATTTTTGCAACGTAGACTGAGACTTCTCGGATACGGTTAAAATCCAAATTCTAAGTAATTCTATTCTGCAGATAGAAATATGAAGAAGTGGATATAAGGATTTATTCCTAAAGAAATGTTGCAAGATTGATACCAATATATATATTGAATTTGGAAATTACTGTGATTAAAATTAATAAGCAAGGAATTATATAACTACAAAATAAAAAGCAGAAGATTAGAAGTTTAATTCTCGAGATTAGGGGAGGATTCACTAAATAAGTTTTTATTACTTATTATTAAATTAGCTCATCTTTTGTTGATCCATGTAGCAGAGAGATATATATATCTATAAGAGCTGGCTGGTTAAACATTGTTTGCTGGGAAATGCATGTTGTATTAAGCAGAAATGTTTATTAACCATTTGTGTATTAGTTACTAACTGATAAGGTAAATGATATTAATCATATATGCAGTTACTAACCGGAGATACATATATTGTGAAGCTAGTTTTTATATGCTGTTGGATTGTGGTTTATAAATTTTTGTTTATGATATGAGATTTGAAATTCTTTTGTATACGTAATAAATATATATATATTTTTATCCGATTATTGATTATTGTATTTTTTAAAGCAAAACACAGACAATTAAAAGAATTCAGGATAATTTCTAAGAGATATAGACGATTGATATTTGTGTCTCGTATAAGTTTCTTATGAAATAATAATCCCTGATATATTGGAGGCGACTGCCGAGGTAGGTCCAGTAAGTCCAATATAGACATATTGGAGGCTTGGCTGATAAATCCAATATATACAAACGTGTTGTATTCACGTGCAGAGATTATATCCGACAAATTGGAGGCACTGTTCCAAGATTGTAGTTTTTGTTTGGAATATAATTGTCAGTATTGTCTGATTAGACAGAGATAAAATATATATATATATTTTGATTCCTTGTTGTATTTTGACTTGTGGTTTTTACGGTTATCTACAAAACAGTGTAAAAATGTCAGAGTCAGAATCTGAGACTCAGGAAGATGTAGAGATACATACTAATCAAATAATATTGATAGATGTTATGTCTTATCTAAAGGACAAGTTACACGTCACAGACGATTTATTTGAATGGATAAAAGAATTGAAATCAAATATATCGAATTATGTTGATTCAATCTGGTCAGATCAATCAAACTTTCTTGAGTGTTTGCGAAAGATAAGTGCAGCCACAAATAAAAAGGACAAAGAAATGTTTGCTTTAAAAATTGTGCCTGAATGTATATACTTGATCGCAGAAATGAACAAGAGATTGAATGATGACAAAGAAACCAGAGACAGATTAGAAAATAAAAATTGTGACTTGCATGAAACCGTAAATAAATTAAAAGATGAGTCAGAACGAATAATAATGGAATTGAAGGTGTGTGCAAGAGAGAAAGATCAAATGCAAGATGAGATTGCTCAATTATCCAAATTAAATAAGGAGCTAAACAAACAATTGGCGAGAATGAAACGCGAACATGAGAAATTCGCTGATGAGTTACATCAGGTTGAAACTGATGTTCGAAGGGTTAAAGATTCTTCGTTAGAGAAGTTCCCTTTGAAAGCTTTAAGCCATACATCACTGATAAGACCTGATGACGGCTCTGTTTATCTGAAAAGCCAGAATGAGCAGAGCGAATGTGAAAGTGAAACTAAATCTCATGATGAAAAAAGAGTAAAACCTCTTACACAGGAGTATTTCAAATCACATCACTCTAGCCAGCCACAGCCTATTAAGAAACATCATAAAGTGAATGATTTAACGAAAATTATTAATTTCCTCAAAACCTCAGTAGGTATTTTTGACCTTAAAGGATCCTCAAGAATAATAAATCATTTATCGATGTTTGAAGAAGCTGTGGGAATAATGGGAATAAATTCAGATGCTCAGAAAATTGAGTTGATTCCATGGGTCTTTGAAAGCAAACATAGGTATTTTTTCCAGTCTTTGAAAGAATCTGGTATAAGGAAATGGAGTAAAGTAGTTTCTGAGGTCAAATCTGAATTTGGGCCTCACCGTTCCAGTCTAGCTGCGAAAAGAGCAATTTTAACTCTAAAATGCAGACCTAATCAAAGCCCCCGTGAATTTCTTTCAGTCCTTAAAAATGCGTACAGCTTGGCTGAAAGAAACCCAGATTTTGAAAACCCTGAATTTATCCAATTATTTTATGACGCATTGCCAAATAAAATAAAGGTCATTTTGGCAAGAGATTATGACCCGAGAAATGGTTTGGATTGGGTACTAAAAGAAAGTATGACCCTATTTACTGTATTTGAATATAGTGAAGAAACTCAGGGGAAAAGAGTGAAAAACTCACCTGAGGAAATAGCGGAAATTCACGCTAAAAAGGGAGATATTAAATTTGAGTCCCACAAAAAGAGTTATGCGGAAATATTGCGTGACTCCATACCCCAAAGGGAAAAATCCAAGCCAGATCAGGAAAAAGGGTTTGCCAGAGAAAATTCAGGAAGTAAATTTCAATCTAGGAAGCAATGGGTACCTAGAAGTCAGTGGGTTAAATCAAGGGAAAATGTACCTAGATAGGAAGCGACCAGAGGTAAGACTGAATCTGATGCGTCTGATAATGCGCAAGCTTCGTCCCCAAGGACGAATAGAAAGCGGAGATATAATGTACGCCAGCGTATGGGTCAAATGCAGGAAGATTTCCGTGTGCTGACAGAAAAACTGGATCAGATCACTCAGTTAATGACTGGAAATAACACTGGTCAGGTTGTAAGCGATGCAATACCTGCAGCCCCACCTAACCAGTGACTAGATGATGTTTCTGATGAAGTAACCAGCATCCATGACAATTTACCAGAAAGTGATGATGAAATGATTAATACAGATGTTTGTATGGTTGACGATTTAAACCCTTCCCTGCAAAGAGAAGGAAAATGTATTTTATCTCCCCAGACTAAGTGCGAGCAAGCTGAGAAGACTGGATCCGAAATGGACAGCACAGCTGCCAAAAGCACGTTTGAGAGAGCAAAATCAGTTGGTAAAATCTGTCAAAAACCTAATTTTATATCTCACTCTAAATTTCTCTGTAAATTGCATAGTATTGAAGACCGATATTATGTGAATGTAGAATTACAAGATAATTTACTACATATTCTGTCCTTGCTAGACACTGGAAGCCAAGTTACGTTAATATCAGCACATTATTTTGAACAGGTCCAAGAACTGTCCTCCAGGAAGCCTAGATTAGATAAATCTAATGCTAATCTAGTGAGTGTGAGTGGCACATCTCTAAAAGTTCTGGGCACGGCTAAATTGGATTTTAAATTGGGGAATAAAGTAATTCGGCATCCAACACTTGTTGTGGATCTGCCCCAAAATCGCCTAATTATTGGAATGGACCTTCTCAAAAGGTTAAATCCAATCATTGATTTTATCAATGAGGTTATTTGGTCCCAAGTAAATGTTCCAATCAGCTATGAGAGAACCCAATCCCATCACACTCAGCGTAACTGCCACGTGATTGAGGAAAGGCCGGATTCTATTGAAGTCCACTTCAGAAATAGCCAGACACCTGATATCTCTTTCTTAAGGCCAAAGCCCCTGACTACAGGAGAGCAGGAGGATAACACCATATGTGTTTCCCCCGAGAGAATTCGAGATATATGTCTGGAAGATGACGTGCTAATTATTCACCTCCACAAAAGGGAAACAGAACCAAATGGACATAGTGACCCTGAAGTGATCAGATACCCAGATCCTCAAGATGAGTGGGTAACAGATCTAGATAATGATGGAGACAGTCCTAATGTTATTGGTAAAAAGTATGTTATATATTTCTAGAAGAAATAAAACTGCCAAGCTCAATTGCATGATTGTCATTCTAGATTATCTCAGGATATGTGAAGATGGACCAACAGAAGACACTTAACTGGTATCATGTGAAGTGATGTTTTAATTAACATGTGATTCTTCTTCCCAGCATTCAGATGTTTAACTCAAGCTAGTAGATAGACTAGATCCGTACGGTTAATTAAAATTAATCAGAGATCAGAGTATCTATAGGGAATTTGAGTGAAATCGCTAGTCTATGAATGGTTATTTATACTCTTTCTTTCAACAGAAATTGAGATAAATGGTTAATCCGAACTGCGACGCTTAATCCGCAAAGATGAATCGGACCACCAAGGAGACTGCGACTATCTGGAAATTCTACGGTTTTCCGCACAATTCCAAGGAGAATGCTAAAGTCCCATGCGCATCAAGCTCATGCAAGCCTGAAAGACATGCGGGATACAGCCAGGATACCGTTGATTGCTATGTACAAGAACCACCGAAAGAAAAGATTTGCCGCATATTTTATTGCAACCGCTGTTTGATACAGAGAGAGAAGCAAATGTTTACCGGAAGAATCTGGTACAAAACAAGAGAGTGTTCATACCCACACCAGTGATTCTCGTGAAAGTTTCTAAAGAATCAAGAGTTGTTATCGAGAAGCTATTTTTTTATAAATGAAGTCTGGTATGACGAGAACAAATCGTTGTCGTATTCCAAGGGCAAGAGATACCCATGAATCCAGATTTGAAATCTTTGCTAAAGAACTAGCCTGACCATACTATTGAACTTCTAATAATAAAAAAGATAATCTAACAATTTATGCTCCAATGTATTCACAGATTGATCATCAATTGCTATCTGCTTATAACGGGCCGAAGATTACAGAGATTGTGATTTGTATAGTAATTATGTTTCTAACTGTCTGGATGATTGTACTAACAAAGAAAGTACGTACATTGAAGTTTAAAAACACTGCATCTTCAATTATTAAATGGATGAAAGAAGAAAAACGTGTTGCGAAAGGTGGAAACCTAGCCTAATTGGTAAAGGGGGGAGATAATGTATGTTTTCCTCAATTTAATTGATAAATAAATCCAAGAAACCAAAGGGGGGTTATGTCGGGTATATTAGAGATTTAAAATGGATGCCTGTAGCCATTTTGTTTTAAAGACAGTTTTTCTTTCAAAATTTCTCTAGGTTTAGAAATGAACGAGGTTTTTTTTAACAAAGTTCATTCCTGGGTGAAGTCTATCCAGACATGAAGGAACCTAGAATGAATGAATGTGAGATAATGTTAAGACGTGTTATAAGTAAATTTATTGGTCTATTTTAAGTTTTTAAAACAAAAGAGATTTTGTCTTTTGGGTATAGGAATAAGAGAAAATATTCTGTAATATAAAATTTTATTATAATTACAGTATGAAATATATACTCCAAAATATTGTAGAAAGTATATAATTGGTAAATAATAAAAATTACTAAAGAATAGATTCTGTGAGTTAACCAGGAAAGAATTTAGCTGATCTAAGCAACCAAAAGGGAGTGAGAATATAAATCAGATGACAGACACTGTGTCTAGAGACAGTCTAGTTAAAAGACAAGGCTCTTTGTTAAGTTAGTCTGACCTTTGACCCGAGATAAGACTATTAAAAAGAAATAGTGCAATTAATGGAATTAATATAAGAAGTGCAATACTGCCCTCTAGAGGATACTAAAAATAATGATTCATATTATTATTGATTATCCATGACGTCAAATTGGGTATAATAGGCGGCAAAGATTCTTTTGTAAAGTCAGTCAGAGATTCCAACAGACAGAGACTCACATCAGACTCACACCACGATGCACTCAGATCCCAAGACATGAGGCAATCAATATTCTCACCAAATCTCTAACTCACATGCATTGATTATCTAATATCGATAATTTTCACATATTCCAAAACAAAGCATCACATAGAAAATTCCAAGGCAGACTCATCAACATCCAAATTGGACAGGTAATGTATGAAATAAGGAATTAATGTAAAAATATATTTGTAGAGATTTTTGCAACGTAGACTGAGACTTCTCGGATACGGTTAAAATCCAAATTCTAAGTAATTCTATTCTGCAGATAGAAATATGAAGAAGTGGATATAAGGATTTATTCCTAAAGAAATGTTGCAAGATTGATACCAATATATATATTGAATTTGGAAATTACTGTGATTAAAATTAATAAGCAAGGAATTATATAACTACAAAATAAAAAGCAGAAGATTAGAAGTTTAATTCTCGATTAGGGGAGGATTCACTAAATAAGTTTTTATTACTTATTATTAAATTAGCTCATCTTTTGTTGATCCATGTAGCAGAGAGATATATATATCTATAAGAGCTGGCTGGTTAAACATTGTTTGCTGGGAAATGCATGTTGTATTAAGCAGAAATGTTTATTAACCATTTGTGTATTAGTTACTAACTGATAAGGTAAATGATATTAATCATATATGCAGTTACTAACCGGAGGTACATATATTGTGAAGCTAGTTTTTATATGCTGTTGGATTGTGGTTTATAAATTTTTGTTTATGATATGAGATTTGAAATTCTTTTGTATACGTAATAAATATATATATATTTTTATCCGATTATTGATTATTGTATTTTTTAAAGCAAAACACAGACAATTAAAAGAATTCAGGATAATTTCTAAGAGATATAGACGATTGATATTTGTGTCTCGTATAAGTTTCTTATGAAATAATAATCCCTGATATATTGGAGGCGACTGCCGAGGTAGGTCCAGTAAGTCCAATATAGACATATTGGAGGCTTGGCTGATAAATCCAATATATACAAACCAGTGGCGGAACTACCAGGGTCGCAGCGGTCGCACTTGCGACCGGGCCCTGGCATTCCGCCACTTGTGGGGGGGCCCAGGGCTTAGACGGACAGCGGCAAATTTCGGCAACGCTGCACTATTTGTTAGCAGCGCAGGCACAGCGCTGCCTCGGCATGTGTGAACATGTGTGTGGGCGCAGTCAGCCGGGCCAGGAGATGGAGTGGAAGAGCAGGATTAATGCGCGTGTGTGCAGATCCCTGCACTCTTCCCCTTTACTCCTGCAGGCACCACCACCAGCCAGGTAAGTGTTATGGCGGCGCTGCTGGCTTCAGCCTCCGAGTCCGGCACTTTTACTTTTCTAACAATCCGGGTGTGTGTGTGTGTTTCAAATTGGGGTAATGCAACATCCGTGCTTTATTTTTGCTGGGGCCCTCCCACAATTTAGACACCTTCCTCCCAGTGCATCCAGCTCTCTGCTGTAATGTGAGGGGCATCTTACATTATGTAGCTCTAATACAGAGAGAACTTGCCTCTTTACAGTGTGAGAGCAGCCTGGATGTATGGGATCATTCAGTGACCTGCCATGATGTCAGCTCCACACCCCCTGCCATCCCCAGTCAGTGATAACTATGTAAAAGCTGAAGGCTGTCAGTTGTACATACAGAGACAGTAAGGGTGAGCTCCCATCCACTGCCAGCACTGTGTGAGTGCCCATCACTTATACCTGCCAGCATTGTGAGTGCCCATCACTTATACCTGCCAGCACTGTGTGAGTGCCCATCACTTATACCTGCCAGCATTGTGAGTGCCCATCACTTATACCTGCCAGCACTGTGTGAGTGCCCATCACTTATACCTGCCAGCATTGTGAGTGCCCATCACTTATACCTGCCAGCATTGTGAGTGCCCTCACTTATACCTGCCAGCATTGTGAGTGTCCTCACTTATACCTGCCAGCATTGTGAGTGCCCTCACTTATACCTGCCAGCATTGTGAGTGCCCTCACTTATACACACCACCTGCCAGCACTGTGTGAGTACCCATCCCTTGTACCCACCACCTGCCAACACTGAGTACCCATCACCTGCCAGCATTGTGTGAGTACCCATCACTTATACCTGCCAGCACTGTGAGTACCCATCACCTGTACCCTCCTGCCAGCGCTGTGAGTACCCACCACCTGTACCCTCCTGCCAGCGCTGTGAGTACCCACCACCTGTACCCTCCTGCCAGTGCTGTGAGTACCCACCACCTGTACCCTCCTGCCAGCACTGTGAGTACCCATCACCTGTACCCTCCTGCCAGTGCTGTGAGTACCCATCACCTGTACCCTCCTGCCAGCGCTGTGAGTACCCATCACCTGTACCCTCCTGCCAGCGCTGTGAGTACCCATCACCTGTACCCTCCTGCCAGCGCTGTGAGTACCCATCACCTGTACCCTCCTGCCAGCGCTGTGAGTACCCATCACCTGTACCCTCCTGCCAGCGCTGTGAGTACCCACCACCTGTACCCTCCTACCAGTGCTGTGAGTACCCATCACCTGTACCCTCCTGCCAGCGCTGTGAGTACCCATCACCGGTACCCTCCTGCCCGCGCTGTGAGTACCCATCACCTGTACCCTCCTGCCAGTGCTGTGAGTACCCATCCCTTGTACCCACCACCTGCCGACACCGAGTACCCATCACTTACAGCCACCTTCTGCCAGCACTGTGTGATAGCCACCTACTGCCAGCACTGAATGTCCATCGCCTGTGCCCACCACCTGCCAGCACTATGTTAGCACCCATCACCTATACCCACAATCTGCCAGGACTGAGTACCCATCACCTATACCCATCTGCCAGCGCTGTGTGAATATCTATCAACTATACTCACCACCTGCAAGCCTATCCAGAACCTACAACTGTTAAGAAGTAAAGTATGTTGAACTAATTAATATAAATGGCGTACTAGTTTTTTTATATTGTAGGGAAAAAAAAGTTAAAATATGGATATTTTTTTGGTGGGGGGGCCTTCTAGGATTCTTGCACCGGGGCCCACAGGTTTCTAGTTACGCCACTGATACAAACGTGTTGTATTCACGTGCAGAGATTATATCCGACAGTCCCGCAATGCCGGGAGATAGCCTGGAAGGGAGGGGGGAGATCTGTTTGGATCCCTTTCCCCAGGGCCGGATTATCATAGGGGCGGATGGAGCGGCCGCTCCAGGCCCCATTTTAAAAATAGGCCCACAGCCGGCCGCAGGCCGGCCTGCCGTCGTATAACCTTATTGCCCCACACACTACTCGAGGCTGCCGGAGATCCAGCAAAGCGGCCCGCCCGCGGCCCGAGCGGAGACATCGGCCTGTGAGTGTTTTTTGGCGCCAGGCCACCAGCCGCGGGTTTACTTTAAATTTGAATGCAGCCCAGCCGCGTTTGCGGCGCCACGGAGGTCTGGAGGAGAATTAGAGGCGAGCCCGAGCGGATGCGGAAATGAGAACAGGACACGTGATGCGCTGGTGATGTGTCACTCATCATGTCCCGTCCCTCACACGTGCCCAAGCTGAAGGAAGGCAATGACAAGCAAGCGCCACGAGCAGGCAGGCAGTGCGCAGGTGCGCGGATGAATCTATCCGCTCAGCCTGCACACTGGCCTGACTGACTGTCAGTGCGGCTATCTCGTCCCTCGGTGGTGACTCACTCACCATCCATGGTCCTTAGCGGTAAAAAAATCACGTGACACGCACTGCCCAGCCCCAGCAGCACCACCAGCGTTGCGCAGCTAGCCAGCGCCCGGCCAAGCCTTTTTAAAAAAAGAGTGACACACACACACTGACTGTCTGCGAGTGCGACCTGCTGCTGTCTAGTCTGACTGTCTCTCACTGCTGGTTGCCTGCCCAACCGTGACCCCTGTCATCACTTCCTTCATTGCGTAGGTACTTGCGTTCTGTGTTAGTGTGCCACTGCCTGCCACCCACTGTCTCTCTGCCTGCCACCCACACACTGCCAGAGTCTTTGGAGGTGGTAACTAGTGACAGAGCAGGCCCAGGCAGCAAGCAGTATCTGCCACGCGTGACGCGACGCGTCGCCAACGGCGCACCGTGACTGCCAGTGCCAGCCCAGGCCCAGCCAGCAGTGTCTGCCACGCCATTCGCCAAAGGTGCCACTGTGCTGCCAGGCCAGCAAGCAGTCACCTCCAGTGCCACACGACACAGCTGCTGAGACTACCACAAGGTTAGTTTGGGGCCATCTTTTTATGTCCAAATGCAAAGCTTTATTGCCCAGTGCTCCCTCGTTTCCTCTTGTACTGTTTGTCAAATGTTGTTCAATGTATAACCCTGTCTATACTGTGCCTATTGTACAGCGCTGCGGAATATGCTGGTGCTATGTGCTATCTGCTATATAAATAAAGAATAATAATAATCTGGCTGCTCGGTGCACCCCGGGATCTCTGGCTGCTCAATGCCCTCTTGAGCAAGACCTCAATCGTTAGAAAGGGGAACAATATTGCTGTATTGTTTTTTCTTTTAACATGATCATGTTTCTTGTCATTGGAAAGGCCATGCATCCAGAGACAGACACAAACCATTTTATTATATAGGATGAGTAGGTGCCCTGCACTGGAGAAGGGGCTCTGTAAAGAATCTTTTAACCCCTTTGCTGCTGTCACCCTCGTAAGCCGAGCTCATTTTCACCATTTTGTGCGTGTCATGTTTAAACGTCATTTTGAAGTCCTGTTTTATTTTAGGCCCAGAGACATTATCTATCCTTTTTTTAAGCAGACTCAGCAGATTCAAAATATAATCATTATTTTATGTGTATACGTCATGTTCTGTTGCAATACTATAACTAAATAAAACCAAAGTGTAAATATCCATTCAGATTTCAATCAAATTAATTAATGTATGTTGACAAAAAATGCTTTGCGTTTTTCATTTTATTTCTATAAAAAGGCCCACCAAAATCCTCAGCACCAGGCCCATGATACTCTTAATCCGGCCCTGCCTTTCCCTCCTGATCGGGAAGGAACAGCGCCAAAACCCAGGCTCCACTTAAAAGGGGAGAGTCTCCCCTTTTAAGCGGTGCCTGGCTTTAACCCCTCAAGCACCGGGTCGCACTTCGGCACCTTGCGGCGCTGAAGTGCGGCCTAGTTCCGGTGGGGGATGCCATCTTGTATGGCGGCTCCACCCCCGGGTCACCCCTCGCTGCCCGACGTCATCGCGCATAGTGTGATGACGTCAGATAGCCGAGGAACCCCTAGCTGCCCGGGGATTTCCCAAGGAAATCCCGTGGAGTTAGGGGGTTCCTTTGAACCCCGATATCTCCAGAACCCAGCAGCTAGGGTGTCATGGAGGGTGTCATTCTAAAGGCCTGAGCCTGGCCTTTCGAATGATACCCAACATGACCAGGTGCAAATTAAAATAAAAATTAAAAAAATAAAAATAATAATAAAAAATAAAAACATGTTTTTTTTGTGTTTTATTAATGCAGCAATATTGTTCACATTTCAATTATTAGTGCAGCATCATTGTTCACATTATGATTTTTTTCTATGGGGTGCGTTTGCTAAAAATCACGTAATTTCCCCCCAAAAACGTAACAAGTCCCCATTTCAAATTTTTGTACAAGCGCACCCCATAGAAAATATAACCGCAAACGCTCATGTGCTAAAATGTGAAAAAAACCACTTTACACGCTGCAGATGATTTAAAAATTCAAATTTTATTGCATTTTTTTGTTATAATATACAGGCAGGACATGACGTATACATATAAAAATTATATATTATGAATCTGCCGAGTCAGCCGGAAAGAACGATATATAATATGTCTGGGCCATATAATAAAATGTGGCTTCAAATCGCATTTAAACATGATGAGTGAAAGCGGTAAAAATTAGCTCAGCACACAGCGGTGAAGTGGCTCAGCAGTGAAAGGGTTAAAACTGTTTCTATTTCACATGAGAAAAAGGCACAAATGTAAAGATTATTTTTTTCTTTCAAAATTTGTATCTTCATCCCAGTTGTGGATCCAGACACATGATACGGGAGGGACACTCTACGGCCTTTATTCCATAGTTAACGCTAACTGGAAAAATTTGCCTGCTTTTTCCTGTAGTGTCCCCATGTTAGCGTTGTATTCCGGGGCAGGTGCCTAGCACCTCGCCCTGGAACGCGGCACTAACTGCAGTGATGTTTGCAGTAGCGGTTTTGCGTTGCCCTGAGTATCACCTCCTGTATGCCATAGAACTCCATGGAGAGTTGCGCTTCTGGGCTGCGCAAGCCCTGCATGATCTCACTCTCATGAGATGGAAGTGCTGCTGCCGTGGAGACTAGGAACTATTTGTTTGGCCAGAAGAAGCTGTAGATTGGCCACTCTTCTCATCACGGGGATGAGAGGTAAATATGGGATTTAAAGGGGATATTTTTTTTTTTTAAGGGAATGTTAAATTATTTTGCAGTTGCAGAATCGTTTAACACCAACGTTTAAGAGGTGCTAACTTTTGGCTCTCCGCGTCCTGACGGCAAACCTGCACTTTGTAATACCTTACTTATTGAAATGCTAATTAATGATTGCATCCTATACCAAACATGGGGCAAGCAAAGTACAGTACGCTCGTGTAAGCTGGGAGGTGCTAACTGATTTCACCCCAGTGTAGCGTCAGGGATGTAATATGAATGCCATGCGTTAAACTCAACGATCCTAGCGCTATCGATTATGTGACGGATCGGCCTCACTATTTATTTAGTTTAATTTCATTTTTATTTTGTTATATTTCGTTTACCCTTTATTTATATGAATGAATTCCCCTGTTAGATTTACTGTAAAATGTTCCCAGTTTCGTATTTAATTGTGTTTCCCTTGCAATTTCCACACCGATCCTGCCAGTAACCTTTGTGCAGGCTTGCAACAATGTATCAGGTCCTCGAGACGGCCCGACTGCTGGTTTGTCTGTTATATTCCCTGTGCTCTTAATAATTCATTCCCTTTCGTGTCCAACTTGTGCCAGTGTCAATTGCACAAACAAAATGTGTCATTATTGACTTGTCCCTGTAAAGTGTAAAATTGTGTAATGCAGGAGGCTCCCCAGGAGATCGTGAATACCGCTGGCAAGCTGCGAAAACCCGACTCCTGTTCACTCGCCTGCCCTGGAGCCCCCTTTGCCCTCACCATGGCACTTTTTGGACATTGGGTCCCCAGGGAGGGTAGCCTGGTGTGTGATGAGTTTGAAGAGAAAGCACCCCTGGGAACCCCTACAGACCCGCAACCCTCAGCGGGGTATCAGGCTACCTCCAGGGGAAGCAGCAGCCACACCCAGCAGGATCAAAGGACTGAGATGGAATTTCCGTGCCGGACCCCTGCTGAGAGCTCTGGCTGGTACCAAAAGTCCCTTGTTAACCTTTGGTTTAGCAGTCTGTACAGGACCTCCAAGCTCCGGAAAGTGTGGAGTGGGCAGGGTAAAGAACCTGGCTTGCCATTGTTATCAAGATGTTGTAACTGTATATAAGCACTGTATGTTCCCATTCAAAATGCACTCTGATTTTCCTTCAACCTACACTTTTGTTTAGACTAGTGACTGGAAAGGGATAAAGGGCTATTCTCACAGAGCCTCGGTATCCTCGGATTCAGGTAGAGACAAGCAGCGGATTGATGCACTCTTAATAGCGGCATTATTAGCTTCATCCAGCAGATCAGCTTATTCTGAGCAGCTGCCTTCACTATATCTAGGGCTGAAGCCTCGGCTGGCACACTATCCAACAGTGCTCCAAGGCAAGGACGAAGTTAACAGCGGATCTACTTGTCCTAAATAGCTGCTTCCATCACAGATTACATATCGAGATGCTACGATAGGACCAGCTATTGAATAGTGCCCTACCAATTTTTGTTCCAGGCTGGTTGTTACGAGAGCCAAGGTCAAAGATTTTCCCTCGGCCAGCGTATTTGCCTTCCTCCGCTAGTTTCCTGTATTCTTCCCTCGGCAAGTAGCGCTGAATCAGTGTCAGTTCTTAATTTCTCCCAATAAAACAGATGACACTGTTCATAATGCAGACTCCCTGACCATTTGAGCAGGCCTCTTTTTATCTGGTACAGAATCGGATAACGGTTAACATCCTAGACATTCCGGCACCGCAGTTCAACCTGGTCTCGATCAGGTCCACCTCGCAGATTGTAAGCTCTTGAGCAGGGTCCTCTCTGTATAGAGCTATGGAACTTGGCACATTATAAATAACTGTAACTGCAGTCATGCAGAGCACGGCTCCTTGTTTGGGGGGATTTTAGGGGAGCAGCAGTCCGGGGGTACCATTTGATAGCTTGGGCCCCTATGTTCTAACAGTCCAAAAGCGCCCAGATCCGGAGGGGGGCCAGAGCAGCAGCGTGGGGAAGTTCCCATGAGGGGCACCCTAACCCAAAAGGGCACCCTGCCGGGGCAAAGGGTTTTCGGGGCGCCAGGGTTTAAAGTTTCTGCAGATGTTTCCATTAAAGTTAATGCCGTTTGGTTCTTGAATCAGATTGGTTGGCATGTCTAGCTCCTGGATGGTGATTGGCTGGGGTTTCAAACCAGACTCCTGGATGGTGATTGGCTGGGGTTACAAAACCAGGCTTCCCCTGGTGTCAGGGAACACGAGGGACAGGATTAAGAGCATTTGGATTAATTTCTGTGGGAGGGGGGGGGGAGTCACAAAAACACCACCTTTTAAAATGAAAGTACAAACAGACCAATAGCTTAAATGGGGGGAATAGCGGAGGAGCAAGGTTTTAGTACAGTCCAGTCTCTCAGCATAGAGAGTGACACTGGTGTTTGGTTCAATATTACAGGCAGAGCGGACGCCGGATCAGACTGCAATCATTACACTAACTCTCTCCAGATCAATGGCACACACTGTCTGTTCTGCTGCTCATGTGACACCCGACATACCCCGCACAGCAATGTTCTGTATTTTGGCACATACTCTGCCTGTAACTGAGAATCGAGTGCCACCAGAATAACACGTTGCAGGTCCAGACACCGCTGATATTCATAATAGCCATATTTATTTATGAAGTATTTTACCAGGAAGGAAATATTGAGATATAACTCTGAGATATAAACACAGACAGCCCTATTTACATCATGCAGCAAAAGTCAAGTTTTGAGCAAAATTAATGTAATTTTTGCTCAGAAAATGGTATTTACATCTTGTAGTTATTTCCATGCTCAAGCTTTTACTAGAAAAATTAACATGATTTTTGCTTAAGTGGTTTTTTTTTTGTTACACAATTTTATTGTATTTACTTCTTTGAAAAACTAAGTCATAAAGAAAAAATACAAAAACACAGAGTGTACAGGTATACAATACAATGTATCAGTCTACGAATGTGTGATGTTACAAACAAATCATGCCTGCAGGACCTAAACAAACCAGGGAAGAGACCGGAAAGGCAACCGGTTTCGCCAAGGCTCACCGATGCGGAGTCGGTGACCAATAAAACCACCATCTGAGATATTTGTCCAATGGACCCTTGGCCCTGTAAATCAGGTCTTCAATAGATCAAGTAAGTCCCACTTCACGTAACCAGTCTCTAAGGGGCGGGGTGACGGTTTCCAAAATTTAGGAATAACCACCTTAGCAGCATTGAGCAACCGGATGGTGAGTGAGTTTTTATAGGAAGACAGACTCCGAGGGTTGTGGAGGAGCATCGCGGCTGGGGTATATTCGAGGTCTGCATAGTCCACATGGGTGATTTTGGTGTGGACCTGTTTCCAGAAAGGCTGGATTAATGCGCAAGACCACCACATGTGGAGGATGTCTGCGTTCGGGGCCCGGCATCTCCAGCACAAGTCATCAGCAGTAATTGAAAATCTGGCTATTTGGGAGGGCGTGCGATACCATCTAGTCAGGAGTTTAAAGGCCGTATCCTGGGTGCGTGGGGAGAAAGAGCAAGTACTGGTCAGTGTTAAGATCTTATGCCAGTGCTCTTCTGACAAATGCATCTATCTCCCATTTAGCCACATATTGCTGTGTAGTCGAGGAAAGGGATCCAATGATGGAATAGAGCAATGAGCGGCTACGCCCGGGGGTCTTGCCTTTTTGTGCAAATTTTTCAAAAGGCGTAAGTTCGGACAAAAGTAGGCAGCGGGGCCAACGTACAGAGATAAGCGAGGAGTTGGTGAAGGTGAAACTGGTCAAGAAAGGAGTCAGGTCGATGGGAATCTGCTGAGGGGTTTTTGGGCCGGTGGGGGGTTATGTAATGTTGTGGTGTGTCCGGTGGAAGCATAGGGAGGACATGGCGAGTATATGCAGGTAAGTATTGAAAGGGCATGAGAGGGGAGGGGAACAGGGCAATTGCGAGCTGGGAATGTACGGAGTGCCATACCGAAAGGGTGGCAGTGACAAGGGGATGCGTGGAGCGTGGGAGAGCTCGGGTCTTCGGGGGCAACCATGGCAGAGATCGCAAAAGGGACCTCTACATCTGCTTGCTCAATGGAGACCCAGAGTTTGGCAGGTGCCATATTGTCGCAAGTGATTAGGGAGGGAAATTAGTGGTTCTTGAAGAAAAAAAATCAATCATCTGCATATGCGACTACTTTGTGCGTGCGCCCCCCCAATCTCTATTCCATGGATCGACTCCTCAGTACATATTGCCTGGAGAAGTGGTTCTAAAGTGTGAAAAGCATGGGAGATGATGGGCATCCCTGCCTGGTCCCGTTCCTAATTGGGAATGGGTCTGTAAGAGTCCCGTTGATTCGTGCAGTACGTGAGTGGTAAAGGGAACAGATCCATTGCAGCATTCGTGGGCCAATTCCCATACAGGATAATGTGGTAAAGAGAAAAGTCCAATCCACTCTGTCAAATGCCTTTTCAGCAACAGTAGACAAAAGCCGGGTGGGATTTGTGGGGTCTCGAGCTGCCCGATGGAGAAGGCCAATGGCCTGGACAGTATTTTCTTTAGCTTCACGTCCCGGGATAAACCCAGTTTGATCAGGATGTATCAGGGGATAAACGGTTTGAGTCTGTTCGCCATAACTTTGGCAAATAATTTGATGTCCTGATTGAGTAGTGAGATTGGCCTATAATTAGCGCAAATTCTGGGTCCTTACCGGGTTTCGGGATGAGCGTAACTGTAGCAGAAAGTGAGTGTGAGGGGAGATGAGGACAATCCTGAGAGGCCATTAAAGGCGACCAGCCACGGGGCAGAAAGGGTGCGACGGGCGCATTTATAATATTTGAGGGAGAATCCGTCCGGGCCCGGGGTTTTGCCTGTAGGTGTGTCTTTGATGGCCTGAGTGAGTTTGTCAATGGTGAGATTTGTTTCAAGAGATGCGCGGGCAGCAGCAGACCATTTAGTACTAATGTGAGTGGATAAATACTGCCTAATGGCAGTAAGCTGAGCGGCAGCAGGGGGTGTAGGAAGGTTATATAGGGCGTTAAAATATTCCGTGAGTAAAGCAGCCCCATCTGCTGAGGGTGAGAAATCAGTGATCCGGTGGGGGATGTATAAAGCAGTGTGCGGAGTGCTCGCGCCAACATTCTCCCACATTTGTTACCCGGCTCATGGAAACCCTTTCTAGTCGTCAGAAATGCTTTTTGTGCTGAAAGGTTGAGAAGGGAGCGTAGCTGAGCTCTAAGGGACTGTAATTGCACATATTCCCGATCGCAGAGATGAATTTTGTGCGAACGCTCTAACACCGCAATTTGGGTGACTAGTGTCTCCATGTGAGTAGCAAGGTCCCTCTTCAACCGCGCACCCTGCTGTAAAAGATAGCCTCTTGCTACTGTTTTGTGTGCCTCCCAAAGAATCTGGGGGGTTATGTCAGGGGTCGCATTCTCTGCAAAGTAGTGGTCTAAGGTGGACTACAGTCTTGATCGAACTACTTGGTCTGTCAAAGTTTTGTTTAGTCGCCAATTCCTTTTGAGTGGGGCGTAGAAGAGGGGAGTCTAGTATCGCGGTCACTGGGCTATGGTCTGAACACGTAATGGGGCCGATTTCCGCTGAGGGCATGAGATGCAAGTGGCCAAACGGGAGGAAGATGAGTCCAGATGAGTAACTCTTGTGAAGTGAACTATAGTAGGTGTAGTCCTTATACACCGGGTGGGCCGCTCTCCAGCAGTCCACCAGGCGGACGGACGAGAGGGCAAGCTTCATTCTGCGACATATTGTCTGGGGCGTGCTAGATATGCCTCTAGAGGTATCCAGCCGCGGATCTAAGGGCATGTTGAGGTCACCCCTGACCACTAAAATTCCCTCTTAGAACTCCTATGCGACAAATCACTGTACGTATTGTTCTGTGCTGGCCCCAGTTACGCATATATAGTGAAACAAAAGTGTTTGTCTGAGGACCTATAGTGCCCTTAACCTCCTTGGCGGTATTTTATATGTCAGAATCGGTCCTATTAATCTAGCCCCCTAGCGGTATGAAAATAGAGACAATTTTAGTGTAGCGCACCCATACCCCACAGATGATTTTTACACAGTTCTCAAATATCTCACAAATAATCTTAATGGATTTTTTTCTTTCTTTCCAAAACTTTATATAAGGGGTGCAGCACACCAAAATATCATCTGAAGTTCCTCTGTTTTTCGGACGTCGAGGATCTTCACCATCCCATTAACTGTTCAAATCGACTCCATACTTAAAGACCTTAAGAAAACCGGATTAATCACATATACAGATTGCACTCATCCAGTTGGAGCCTTAGACCAGGCTCTAAGTATTCAGACTCTGAGGTTTTATTCGTCAGCCAAACCTTTTCAGAAAAGCTCACTATGATTCCAATGAAGTAAGGAATAAAATTTATTTTGAATAAAAATAAAACCATCGTCTAGACGCGTTTCGCCCTATAGAATAACGGGCTTCATCAGTAGAAAATAACATTCATTAAAAAACAACCCACACTTTTATAAGGAAAGAAACTTGTTTCCCTATTGATTGGAAACAAATGGGATTCCGGTGTGCAGAACGCCGGATTTATCAGCTGTGTGTTAAAACCTCAATGTTACCCTCTCCATGCTCCCACCTCCATCCAGCCTCCACCAAAAGCGGAAGCTTCGACCACGCACAGCAGAACACCAACATCCACCTCCACGGCCGGACCAGGCAAACTGCTAAAAACCAAACGCCGCTGGACCCCAGCCAATGGGAACACGAAAATACCGCAGGCCCCACCCACCCACCTCCACACACACCCACGGCCAGGGGAACGGGATCCACAATCGAAAGCAACTTGTAAATACCAAAAAATGGCCTTATACCAAATACAGGGAGGATGAAATGCCATAAAAGAACTTGTATCAAATGCAAGGGGGATGAAATGCCATTCACCCATATGCTTTCTTTAGACCATACTGTGGAAATTATATACATGAAAACTTCCTACAGAAAATGACACAATTCAAAGTCTTTGTTTTAATCCTTTGGGGATTAAAGTACCTAGCATAAAAATAAATTACCGTATTTTTCGCTCCATAAGACGCACCTGACCATAAGACACATCTAGTTTTTAGAGGAGGAAAACAGGAAAATAAATATTCTGAAATCAAATAGTGTAATAATGGATATACTGCCCCAGCTCATGGATACTGCCCCCAGCTCATGGATACTGTCCCCCAGCCAGTGGTGTATTTAGGTTTTGTGCTGCCCTAGGCCTGACTAAACTCGTGCACCCCTAATTTAAATTTGACGCACCCCTTCCTGTCAAGGGCACACCTCTTCCTGGTTAATCCCCACCCTTCCTCTTTAAGGTCCACCTTTTCCTCTTAGAGCTCCGCCTTTTCCTCTCTTTATATTAAAAGTGGATACCAAGTGCCTACTTGTATATTTTGTATACCATTTCAAATGTATCTATTGAGATAAAGAAAATTATGAAATGTTTAAATTCAAGTATTTTTACAAAAAACAGCCACGCATGTCAAGTAAACGGGATCACAGCCGCTCTAATTGGTGGAACAATAAAATCCACAGAAACGTGCACTGCATATGAGCGTATCACAGAGCTGCATAGCAATAAAACCCACAGAAATGGGCACTGTGTATGAGCATATCAGAGCTGCAAAGCAATAAAACCCACAGAAATTTGCAGTGTGTATGAGCATATCACAGAACTGCACAGCAATAAAACTCACAGTAATGTGCAGTGTGTATGAGCGTATCCCAGAGCTCCAGGGCAATAAAACTCACAGTAATATGCAGTGTGTATCACAGAATCCACAGCAA
Organism: Leptobrachium leishanense; assembly: GCA_009667805.1. Lineage (NCBI taxonomy): Eukaryota > Metazoa > Chordata > Amphibia > Anura > Megophryidae > Leptobrachium > Leptobrachium leishanense. The sequence continues at coordinate 294,852,239 of CM019063.1, read as the reverse complement.
TAAAACTCCCAGCAATGCAATGTGTGGAGCGTATGAGCGCATCAGAATCCACAGCAATAAAACTCCCAGCAATGCAATGTGCGGTGTGTATGAGTGCATCAGAATCCACTGCAATAAAACTCCCAGCAATGCATTGTGTGGTGTGTGTCAGCGTATCAGAATCCACAGCAATAAAACTCCCAGCAAACCGAGTGTATATGAGCACACAGCAATTATTTATTCTACATTTACCGGCCTCTGTCCGCAGTAGGGCTGTGTGCAGAGTCAGCAGGGACTGTGTACAGACTCAGCAGGAGATCCCTCCAGGCCACGTTAGGATCACGGCTGTGCCTGTGCGTGGAGCCATCTTGTCAGCAGTGGGGTGCCACTGCCAGAGGGTGCACCGTGGCTTTGATTCCCTTCCCTGTGGGTGTTCAGTCCAGAATAGAGTGACAGTCCATGTTAACGAAAGGGCGGGCAGCTGCGTGCATGTGTGTCACGTGGTTCAGCCAGTCAGGTGGTACTGAGACTCAGTACCACCTGACTGGCCGGACCGAGTGTGACCTGCACGCAAGCAGCCTCACCAGGAGCCAGGCAGCTCAATGACAAATTTCTATCACTGCAGTGCTGGTTAAGGAAAGGTCCACTTTAAACAGCAGTAAGCAGACAGGGCTTCATATTCTGCTGAAACCCCCCCTTTACCTGCCGTTTACTGTCATCTTCTCTCTCTGGACACAAATCACATCCCCCTCCCCTCTCCTAGAGCTGCTGCGGGGCAGGGGAGGGGCTATGGAGGGAGGAGAGGGGGATTTTTATTCTATTCGATTTTATTCCGTATGCAAACGCCATGCTCCGCTGCTCGTTGTTTGAGAACACAGCTCAAAGCTGACACACAGTGACAGTGGCACCTCCTAGTACCCCCTAATGACACCCCAATAATCACTGGTACCTCGGGCGGCCCGCCCTCCACCACTCCTCTAAGTACACCACTGCTCTGGTGATATGCTCACACACAAGTTTGGCGAACTGCCAACAAGTACGGTGCTGTTTGAAGGCAGTGCAAATCCCCATAGAGAAGTAATGGTTAATCTATTCAGAGAACACCAAACAGCAGAGAAATGTCAGTGAAATGCCCTGATGTTCGGTGGTTTCAATCAGCAGGTTTATTCAGGCGAACCCCATAGGTTTCAATGTTAAAAATATTCCCGTTTTTCATGCATTATCTAATAAACCATTTATTATTTTAATCTGCAGTAAAAAGTCTTTATTTATTTATTGATTTTTTTTTGTACCTTTTAGTGATTTTTCGTTTTTATACTTAACTCTTATTTCCTGGAAAACTCACTGTTCCTTTAAAAAACGTTTTTTTTTTTACTTTTTGTCCTCGTTTCCTGTCCCCCAGGGCACTACCCTTCTGTTGTTAGGCAAATGTTGTCTTTGGGGTTTAAAGGGTAGACGCGCCACCCAACTGTTAGAGTCATCCTTAACTATTCCCTGTTCCATGATCTCTAAGAACAACCTATCTTCAAAGGACGTAGCTACCTGGTAATCTGTTTTAGTGCTGAGAAATACTGAGGACCCTAGGTGACCTTGGTCACTGTCACAGTAAGGGTCTACGGTAGATTTGGGCAGATAGGTGTTATGTGGTAGCTATTTTACAAGGAATCGATTTTGGCATGGTTGAAAAAGGGAGGGGCGCCCGTTCTCTAGAGTCTTGGTTAACATGTTGCTGACTGAGGTGGGTTTGTGTACGCTTCCCAAACAAACATATCCTATAATAACCCATCCTAAATCAAGTCTTTGGGCGTAGGGAGCATTGTGAGGGCCATTAATCTGATCTCTAACTTTGTGAACTCGTAAGATATCTCTCCCAAGGAGTAGGACTATCTGAGCTTGGGGGTCTAGTACTGGTATAAGGTGAGCTATGCGTTTTAGATGAGAGTGGTGTACTGCAGCATCAGGGGTGGGAATCTCAGCTCTATTATCTGGAATCTGGTTACATTCGATTACAGTAGGTAGCAGAAGGTGTGTCTGGCCATCTATAGACTCAACTTGGAAACCTGTAGCTCTTCTCCCCGCCGTCTCGACTGTACCTGCACAAGTCTTTAAGGAGTAAGGAGAGATAGGGCCTTTAATGTTGAAGATGTCAAAGAAGGTGGATCTCGCTAGAGATTTGTTACTTTGGTCATCTAGGATTGCGTAGGCACATACAGCTTTATCCTTGCAACCTGTTGGGTACACTTTGACTAGACAGATTTTTGAACAAGACCTACCGCCTATAACTCCTTTGCAGACTTCAGTACATTGTGCGGTAACTGCTGGTGTACCTATTTCGGTGTTTATTCCTTCTTCACTATGATCTTGGGTATTGTCGGCTTGAGTTAAAATACGTGGAGGTGGCCCAGGGTGTAGGGCTGCGTTATGACTTGTACTGTCACATTCTGTGCATTTTACACTGACCTTACAGTCTCTAGCAAAGTGAGACGTTGAGGAGCAACACTTGTAGCAGATATTGTTCTCCCTGAGGAAAGTCTTGCGGTCCTCCTATGGGTTTCTCTCTGAAGCCTCTGCATTTCAGAAGAGGATGTGGCTTCCTGTGTAGGGGACACTGCCGGCTAGGGTCTTTATCTTCCAAGTAGGGAGAGGTTGATGGCCTGTGGAATGAATCTGTAGAGGAAACATTAGTTTTATGGACTATCACTGGCGTTTTATGGTATCTTAGACCGGAAGGAGCAGCATGAGACTGTATAAAATCAAAGCTGGGATCATTCCTAATTCTTGCTTGTTGATTTACAAAGTCCACAAACACATCAAAGGAGGAAATGATACCTTGTGCATTTGTTTGTAATTGGAACCATGTGCGACCCACCGCTCCTGGAGGTTGTAGGGGAGCTTTTGGACTATAGGGTTGACACCTCTTGCTGTGTCAAGGAAAGTAAGTCCAGGCAAATCTCCTTCTGCTTTGGCTACCTGCAGTTCCATGAGCAGGTCACTTAGTTCTCTAAGTTTCTGATAACCTTTACCAGATATTCTAGGGATGTCATCAATTCTTTTAAACAGGGCGTTTTCTATTGCCTCTATTGAGCCATAGCACTCTTCAAGTCTTTCCCAGATCCTTCTAAGGCCTGTCTCTGGGTAGTTTATATTTATTGCTCTTATACGTTTAGCATGTTCTGCGGACTCATTTCCGAGCCAATTAACTAGGAGATCTAACTCTTCGCTGTATGACAGGTTTAAGTCTCTGATTACGTTCTGAAAGGTAGACCGCCAGGCTCTGTAGCTTTCTGGGTGATCATTGAACTTTACAAGTCCTTTGGTGATTAGCTCATGCCGTGATAGGAACTTTGCAAAGTCCATAGTAGCTTGGCTATTACTAGAATAGGGCTGCAGTGCATTGTTAGGAGGGTGGAGCAGGGCCGTAGGAAGGGCGAGGCCATTGAGGCACTTGCCTCGGGCGCAGCTGTGAGGAGGCGCAGCCAGAGCTGGCAGCCAGGGCTGCTTGGTTTTGGGGTCGTTGGGCTGAGCGGCCGTTTCAGAAACAAAGTAGTTTCAAGCTGTTTTTTTCTTCAATCGGCTGCCAGTAACGTACTGCAGGGGGCGGAGCTATGGCCCCTAGTGATTGACAAGCTGAGAGTGGTGTGTTTATGGCCGTGTGTCTCCGCGCAGCCTCAGATCAAAGCAGGAAGCAGTCTGTGCGAGTGCGTGCGTGGCTGGCTTTTACCATGTGCGCAAAGCTCCTGCTGCAGCTGAGTGAGCTCTCCCTCTCCCCCTCGGCATTCCTCATTGAGGGACAGAGATCCAGGAGCAGATAACGGCACAACAAAGCAGGTCTGTCCAGACACCCCCCCCCCCTCACATCTCAGACTTGAGTGTTACAAAAGGTACTTTTTTTTATGGCTTTCAAAATCCAGGCGGATCAAAACCACATCCCTGCTGTAGCTGTATATATCAGCAGAGATGTGTTTAACAGCCAAATGCTCGTTTGTCCTCACATCCACAGACAGGCTTAGATCTACTTGCTTTTCTTTATGCAGAAATGAGAAACCATGTCTGCAGTACTAAGAAACAGATTCTCCCCCTCCCAATGACGTTCATTGGTTTGCGCTGGCAATGAAAAGGTTAAATGCCAGCAGCTATGTTAATAAAAAAAAGAAACCCGCAATGCAGGTAACTGTGTAAATTATTATGCCCATAATTTAAAATCATTCTAAAAGGGGTTATTCATAGAGCACTGTAATTTCAACAGAATTTCAGTGCTCTCTCCTTCAACAAACCTCAATTTGCCGGCCCTGCGGTCCATTCACCATAGGGTCGCAGAAGGGAGCCACTGACTGGACGCCACCGAAAGACCGACCAATGAATGCAGCCGGAAAAAGCCAAACAGGGGTATGACAAAAAAAAACCTGCAACTTTTACAGGGCATTTAAAACTAAACTATGGAAATAATATATAATATCCTATGAATAATAATAAAATTCTGTTACAGAATTTAAAAAAAAAAAAACGCCAGGTAAACAAAATCCTGAAAAATGCCTAAAAAAATCTATAAATAAAGAGACTTTTTTCTGCAGATTAAAATAATAAACGGTTTATTAGATATTGGATTAAAACGGGAATATTTTTAACATTGAAACCTATGGGATTCGCCTGATTAAACCTGCCGAATGAAACCACTGAACATAAGGGCATTTCACTGACATTTCTCTGCTGTTCGGTGTGAATAGATTAACCATTGCTTCTCTATGGGGGATTTCACAGCCGTATTTTGCTGCTTTTTGAATAGCCGGATGGCCACGAAATTGCACCATTCGGTGCAATTTGATGGCCCATTCAGCAGTCTTTGGCTAACCCCAAGACAAAAGTGTAATAGAGGGTATGGAGATAGTGATGAAACTGGGGCATGAAGTTGGCTGCTAATAGGAGGCATGGAGGGGGGTGATTTATTGTATGGAGAACATAGAGCGGGTGATTTAAGATATTGAAGTATGTGAAGCTCTGTCAATGTGTGTGTGTCTTTGTAGGTCTTTGTAGTGGTTACTGTGTGGCTATCGGTTTGAGTGTGTGTGCATGTGTGTTACACTCAAATAATAACCCACCATCCTACTCCATGAACTATAAGCTCCCTCACACTTAACCACTCGGTTACACTCAACCCAGGGACATAAAGTATTGTTAGCAGGTCAGCCATGTTTTCCTGAACATACATTATTATTTCATGCAGAGGGGAGCACAGGGAAAAGTGCTGCCCTGCAACATGTATAATTCATATGCCTAGTTAAAAATAACGTGTGGGGGGGACAATTTTTTGTTCTTGCCTCGGGTGCAAAAGGAGCTAGCTACGGCTCTGGGGTGGAGTGTGTAGCAATACCTTTGAGGAGTCTCTGATTTAACATCATACCGTTTCGGTGTGAAAGATGTCTCTGTGTGCTGGAATGGAGGCTGATTTCCTTGTTGCGCAAAGAAGTCGCCACGGGCAGTGTCACTCTGCTCTGCGTTCTCCAGTCTGAAGCGCTGAACTTCAGGGTCGGCTGTTTGTTGCTTTATTTGCTGCGTTTGGCTTGTCGCTCTGATGACATCTATTGATTCTTGTGCAGGCTGAAGATTGCTGCTTGATTTGGAGTATTGATAGACGTACTCCGCTGTACGTTGTAGCGTGTCCTGGTGATCCTCTCCTGGACCGAGCACGCTGCTGCATCCGCTATGTTTGCTGGTGGGGTGCGTAGCTGCTTCTAGAGCCTCTGCTTCGGCTATGGCTGCTGCCGCTTCCTTCTCTACTGCCAGCTTCTCTAGGTTGATTTCCAAAAGAGCTCTCTCTTTGTTGAAAGCGGCTTCTGAAAGAGCTCTCTCTTTTTTTAGCTGCATCTCCTGCTCTGCAAAGGGGGCACTTGCTTTTGCGGCTTCGGCCTTAGCGCGAGCAATGGTGGCTGCTTCGCTAACAGACGATTTGATAGAGTAGCCCGATCGGGACCTTGTCTTGTATGAAGATGCCTGACTTTGTGACATGGTTTGACTGTTTAAAAGTTGCAGGTTGTCGTATGCAGGTAACCGCGTTGACAGTAGTTGGCCTCTGTACAGTCCGATCTCTCATCCGCTTCCTATCTGTGCGTTGTTTCACTTTTCGCGCATCTTCTCTGCGCGTCGGTTACTTTTCGCGCGTCTTGTATGCTTGTCGTTTTACTGTCCTGTCCCCACTCCACGTACCCCCGGGGTCTATGTGCAGCTTAACAGGCAGGTAAACCTCTCCTACGAGTCAATGAATGGGACCGGTTTGCAGTCTGAAGGTTTTATTAACCCGTTGTAGGAATGTGGTAAAACTATAGGAAAACAGAAATATACGATATAAAGATACAGAATATATACGTGTTTTACATAGATAATAATACAAGACAGGATGTGTCCATATAAAACATGGGGGTTTTATAACTAGGCCGGACTAAAACTTCATGAAAAGCAGCTGGCTGCAATATAAGGGTTTACAAATTTACAGCACATAAGGTGCTTCTAAAGCTGAGGGAAACTGTAAGGTGACTGGGAGGAATTTAGACCATAACCTTACCGACGATGCTTTCAATAGGGGGAGAGATTGTAATGAGGTGTTCCTTCCAGCTCCTGTGGTGAAGGAAATGGTGGCCTCTCTCCCACAATCCCCTGTAATAGTGAGGGGAGCACATGACTTAGCCTATAGGAATTCTGGGAAGGCTGAATACCAGGGTGCTGTAAAAATAAACGGCCACTAGATGGCGTCTCTAAACACATTGCATTTTACATTTCTGCTCTGAAGGCGGCACAAGGTACAAAGTGGTATAAATGACTTGTTGCAAGGACGTGTACCTTTTTGTATTTTGTTTCTCGTGCAGTGATAAAGAAAATGTAAACGGATGAAAGAAGACTTATTTCGAAGAGGGAACCCTAGAGAAACCTAGCCTTGGTCAAGTGTGGAAAATATTTCATGCTTCCATATTGATTTCTAATCTAATAAACTAGTAATTCAATGCAACCGGGGGGGGGTGTTATGTCGGGTATTTTCATAGGAAAAACAAAATGGATGCCTGTAGCCATTTTGTGTAATCTACGTATAATCCATATCTTTCTTTATAAGACTTTTTTTGTTACCTTTCACCTATTTTCCAGACTGAAGTCATTTTATTTTTTTACCAGAAGACGAGTTCATACTAAGTGTAAAACTCATTAGAAGGGAATAAAAGTTATGTGTGTGTTTAAAAAAAAAAAAAAAAGAATATAATCGCCAGACATGAAGACGCTATAAGTGTTTCTATTTGATATATATGTAGTAGATAAAGTGTTAGACTTGTCAAAAGACAAAATGTATCGTAGTCTGAAAATATATATATTTAAGGTTTAAAACATACAGTTGTGTTCAAAATTATTTAACCCCCAATGCTGTAAAGGGTTTTAGGGAATTTAGTGTACATTTGGAATTGTATTCAGAATGAAATCCTACAAGGACTTTTTAAAGAACCATATGCAACTAAAATGACATCAATTGGTTTTGTAATACAGTAGTAAATGTTTCTTTTGTGAATTCTTCATTGACACAATTATTCAACCCCTTAAAGACTACCACTCTGAAGAACAGAGGTTCATTCAAGTGTTTTCAATCAGGTATTGAAAACACCTGTGGATGTCACGGAGCAGCAATAAAGCATAATAAGCACCATTTAGGCAGCTTTAAAATGACTGTGATACTCAGCTCCTTCTAGACATTTACTGGTGTGGTTACAAACATGGTGAAGTCAAGAGAATGGTCCAGGAAGACAAGAGAAGAGGTGATTACTCTTCACAGGAAGGGCAATGGCTATAAGAAGATTGCAAAGATGTTAAACATACCAAGAGAGACCATAGGAAGCATCATTCGCAAATTCAAGGCAAAGGGCACTGTTGAAATGCTACCTGGTCGTGGCAGAAAGAAGATGCTGAGTTTGGCTGCTGTGCGCTACCTGAAGCGTAGAGTGGAGAAAAGTCCCCGTGTGACTGCTGAGGAACTGAGAAAAGATTTGTCAGATGTGGGTACTGAAGTTTCAGCTCAGACAATACGGCGCACACTGCGTAATGAAGGCCTCCATGCCAGAACTCCCAGGCGCACCCCTTGCTGTCTCCAAAGAATAAGAAGAGTCGACTGCAGTATGCCAAAAGTCATGTGGACAAACCACAGAAGTTTTGGGATAGTGTTCTGTGGACTGATGAAACAAAATTAGAACTGTTTGGGCCCATGGATCAACGCTATGTTTGGAGGAGGAAGAACAAGGCCTATGAAGAAAAGAACACCTTGCCTACTGTGAAGCATGGCGGGGGGTCAATCATGCTTTGGGGCTGTTTTGCTTCTGCAGGTACAGGGAAGCTTCAGCGTGTGCAAGGTACCATGAATTCTCTTCAGTACCAGGAGATATTGGATGACAATGTGATGCAGTCCGTCACAAACCTGAGGCTTGGGAGACGTTGGACCTTTCAACAGGACAATGATCCCGAGCATACCTCCAAGTTCACTAGAGCATGGTTGCAGATTAAAGGCTGGAACATTTTGGAGTGGGCATCGCAGTCATCTGACTTAAATCCGATTGAGAACCTCTGGTGGGACTTAAAGAAAACAGTTGCAGTGCGCAAGCCTAAGAATGTGACTGAACTGGAGGCTTTTGCCTATGACGAATGGGCGAAGATACCCGTAGATCGCTGCAAGACACTTGTGTCAAGCTATGGTATGCTTCACGTTTAAAAGCTGTTATAACTGTAAAAGGATGTTGTACTAAGTACTAAGATTGAATGTCACTTGGGGGTTGAATAAAACTGATAATGATGTGAGCACAGAAAAGACATTTGTGGTTATTTCATTATAAATGTTATGTTATATTTGTCTGACCTACACGTGCCTCTTTGATTTAATTGTAAGCAAGATGACTGAATGATCAAAATCCATGTCAAACTGGCCAAAACACTCAATTTCAGTGGGGGTTGAATAATTTTGAACACAACTGTATATATGCACCAATATATCTATGCAAGAATATAGTTATGCATAGATATATATATATTGTGACGTTTGGGGGCCCACAGAGCACGTGCACAATGTCTTTCACAAACAAAACAGTTTTATTCACCCTTTCAGGGCAGTCAAAAAGGCAACATAATAAGTACACGCTTGGGTTCAGCGAAATTAAAGCAAAGTCCTGATCTTCAGCACAAATACACAGAGAAATAATAGTGGCTCACCAACGCTTTAAACCGTCCCAAACCTAGGGAATCCTTTCCCCAGTATGTAGAAGCCTCTCCAGCAAGGCACAGCACGTCTCCTGCTTTTGGAACACAAACACACAGCTTCCACTGATTACTTTCCTTTTCCTGAAATCCCACCATCCTCTCTGGGAGCTGCTGGCTTTAAAACTCTTCCTGGACAGGAAGATTAACCCTGTGGTTGCCCTTAAAGGGTCCACAACCCAAATAGGGGTGAAACATATTGTCCATCCAGGACCCAGCCCTGCCGACCTCTACATATCCCCCCCCTCTGTCTCAACGCGGAGGTGTTTGAGGCAACAGTAGACAGCCCACAATGCATCCGGGACAGGGCATCAGCATTTTGGTGCTGTTTCCCAGGCCTGTGTTCCACCACAAAGTTAAACTCCTGGAGAGACAGGAACCACCTGGTAACCCTGGCATTAGCGTGGCGGTGCTGCCTCATCCAGGTCAATGGGGCATGGTCAGACACTAAACGGAACTTCCTGCCCAACAGGAAGTATCTCAAAGAATCCAAGGCCCACTTTATGGCCAAGCCCTCTCTTTCCACCACAGCATAGTTTTTCTCCGCTGCCGTCAGTTTCCTACTAAGAAAAACCACGGGGTGCTCTTCCCCATTGACTTCTTGGGATAGCACAGCCCCCAAACCCTCACTTGAGGCATCCGTCTGTACAATGAACTCCCTCATGAAATCAGGGACTACCAGCACTGGGTGCTGACACAACGCATTTTTAAGCTTCTCGAAGGCATCTTCAGCATTGGCATTCCATGGAATCATCACTGACTTCCTACCTTTCGTCAGGTCAGTCAGTGGTGCAGCAATAGAGGCAAAATTGGGGACAAACCGCCGGTAATACCCCACTATACCCAGAAAAGCACGAACCTGCTTTTTCGTGAGGGGGCGTGGCCAGTTCTGGATAGCCTCTACTTTGTTAAATTGTGGCTTTACCAGACCCCTGCCTACGACATATCCCAGGTACTTAGCTTCTTCCATCCCTACCGCACTTTTCTCAGGGTTAACAGTAAAGCCCGCTTTTCTCAAACCGTCCAAAACTGTCTGAACCCGGGGAAGATGGGACTCCCAATCTGGACTGAAGATGACAATGTCATCCAGGTAGACCGAGGTATATCTCAGGTAGGGGCGGAGCACCCTATCCATCGCTCGTTGGAAGGTGGCCGGGGCTGAGTGTAACCCAAAAGGCATCCGCTTATAATGAAAATGACCCTCTGGAGTGGAAAAAGCAGTCTTTTCCCTGGCTTCCTTAGTCAGGGGTATCTGCCAGTATCCCTTAGTAAGGTCCAGGGTGGTGATATAACGGGCCGGACCCAATTTCTCTATTAATTCATCCACCCTTGGCATGGGATACGCGTCAAATTTTGACACCTCGTTAAGTTTCCTGAAGTCATTGCAGAATCGCAGAGTGCCGTTGGGCTTCGGTACCAACACGATGGGGCTCGACCATTCACTCTGTGACTCCTCAATGACATCAAGCTGAAGCATTTTTTTAACCTCTTCAGAAACAGCCTTTCTATGGGCTTCTGGGATGCGGTACGGCTTTACCCGAACCTTTACATGGGGTTCCGTCACAATATCATGTTTAATCCCGGACGCGTGTCCCGGTAGTCCTGAAAACATGCCTTTGTTTCTTTGCAGAAACTCCTTAACTTCTTGGGTTTGGGGTTTGGACAGGGTGGCAGCAATGTGTACTGCGTCAACACCATCAGACTCTATACCCACCCCAACCATGGCGGACACCTCTCGGTCTCTCCAGGGTTTTAACAAATTTATGTGGTAGATCTGGTATGGTTTTCTTTTCCCAGGCTGATGCACTCGGTAGTTTACTTCCCCTACTTTTTCAACCACCTCATATGGTCCCTGCCACTTGGCTAGGAACCGACTTTCCACCGTGGGTATAAGTACTGCTACCCGGTCCCCCACCTGAAATTGCCGCAGCTTGGCTGACCGGTTGTACACCCTTTTCTGGGCCTCCTGAGCTTTCTGCAAATGTTCCTGTACCAAAGGCATCACTTTAGAAATTCTCTCTCTCATCTGAGAGATATGTTCAATGAGCGATTTGTGTGGAGAGGACTCACTTTCCCATGTCTCCTTTACCAAATCTAGCAATCCCCGGGGTCTGCGACCATACACCAGCTCAAAAGGTGAAAACCCCGTGGAGGCCTGAGGAACCTCTCGAATAGCAAACAGCAGTGCGGGAAGCAAATGATCCCAGTCTCTTCCATCTCTCTGCACAACCCTTTTAAGCATCATTTTCAGAGTTTTGTTGAATCTTTCTACCAGACCATCCGTCTGAGGGTGATAAACAGATGTTCGCAACTGCTTGATTTGGAACAACTTGCACACATCTGCCATCACCCGGGACATAAATGGGGTCCCCTGGTCTGTCAAAATTTCCCTTGGCAGGCCAGTTCTCGAAAACATAAAAAACAACTCCCGCGCAATGGCCTTTGATGTAGGGTTTCTTAAAGGAACCGCCTCTGGATACCTTGTGGCATAATCAAGAACCACCAGGATATATCGGTGTCCCCGAGCAGACTTCTCTAAGGGACCCACTATATCCATAGCGATGCGCTCAAAGGGCACCTCAATTATTGGCAGAGGCACCAAGGGGTTCCTATAATGGGGTGCTGGGGCAGTTAACTGGCAAACAGGGCAGGAGGAACAGTACCTCTTAACTGCGGCACCAATCCCTGGCCAGTAAAACCGGTCTGTTATCCGGGCCTCGGTTTTCTCAGCTCCCAGGTGACCACCTAGAGCATCATTGTGAGCCAGATCCAGCACCATTCTCTGGTAGGGCTGGGGTACTAGTAATTGTTCCACAATTTCTCCCCGAATTTCTGATACCCGGTAGAACAGATCATTATTGACCGCAAAGTGAGGAAATCTTTTCTCTGCATCTGGTGCTTGAGGTACCCCACTGACAACAGTTACCTGTTCGCGAGCATTTATCAACATCGGGTCACCCATTTGAGCCCTGCCAAATGCACCTCTGGACACATCTAAGTCAGGGTGTACTGGATAAGAAGAACCCTCCCCCTCATCCACCCCAAGTGTAATATCTACAGGGGATAATTCCTCTTCATCCTCTCCTACCATAACCGGCACGGGAGAGGATTCCCCCTCCTTGGGTGTCAACTCAGGTTGAGGAGCTAGGACACTCACATCAGTTACAACATTCTTATTTTGAACACATTTGAGCAACTCCTCATCAACAGTGTCCACAGTCATGTTTGGTGGGGGTGACCCTGAATTGTTCCCCAGTTCGATGGGCAGTTCAGTTTGTGCCAAGCACCACAGTTCAGCAAACAAGGGGCAGTCCCGTCCCACAATCACATCATGTATCAGAGTACTCACCACCCCGACCTCTTGGGTGACCGAAGTGTTCCTGGCGGAAATGGTGACAGGGATCAGCGGATACTCCCGAGTATCCCCATGGATACAGACAACCCGGAGGGTTCTTTGTACTGGACCGAGCCTTCCGACTACCCGGGCATGCACCAGGGTGACCATACTCCCAGAGTCCAGGAGAGCTTTGGCTGGGCGGTGATTCACCCACACAGTACATTCAAACTGACCCCCCTCTAGGTCAAGGTGGGTAGTGCACGTTGTGAGGGTGTAGAAAGACACTCTCCGAGCGGATCCACACTCCATGGGCTCCTCCTGTAGCGGACACTGTGCCCGGGTATGGCCCCAGGCGCGACACCTCCAACACTGTATATCGCCAGCAGTTCGGGTAGCGACAGGCCTCTGCAGAACCGAGGAAGATGATTTTGGGGTGCTGGTTCCCGGATCCAGTGACGCTTCCCTCCGAGGAACTGAAGCAGGCCTCACAGGCGGTGGCAAGACTGGTCCTCGACGACTGGTTGGTCTGAGCAGGTCCTCCACCACGGTGTATCTCTCCACCATCTCGACTACCAGTGCTGCAGTCTTGGGGTCCCCATGGCTGACCCAGCGCTGTAGATCCTTTGGTAGAGACCTCAGGTAGTGGTCCATCACAACCCTTTCGACCATTTGCTCTCTAGTCAGGGTCTCTGGCTGCAACCACTTTTTAACCAGCTGTCCTAAGTCATGCATCTGGGACCGGGGTGGCTGGTCAGGGCAGTACTTCCAGCAGTGAACACGTTGAGCCCGGACAGCAACAGTTACCCCAAGGCGGGCCAGAACCTCAGCTTTCAGCCGGTCATAATTCTTTGCATCTTCTAGTGGCAGGTCAAAATATGCCTTTTGAGGGTCTCCTGTCAGAAACGGGGCAATGAGACCGGCCCATTGGTCTTGGGGCCACCCCTCTCTCTCAGCAGTCCTTTCAAACGTGGTAAGAAATGCTTCCACATCATCACTGGCAGACAGTTTTTGGAGGAAATGACTGGCCCTTATGGAGACATGGTTACCAGTAGTGACCACTGCTTGATCACGTCCAGGTGCAAGTTGCTGCATGGCCTCCCGCAGGGCATTGATCTGCGTCTGTGTGGCTACCTGCTGTGCTGCAAGTTGTGCAGCCAGCAAATGGGTGCTTTCTTGTTGGGCAGCAACAGCCTGTGCCAGGGCTTGTTGCTGCTGAGCCATCGCCTCTTCATGGCGAGTCTGGGCCTGCACATTGACAAAGACCATCTGCTTAACGAGCTCCTCCATAGCTGTGGACTTCAGTGCAGCCTTAGCCCAGGACATGCAATCAGAACACTGTCCTTTAAAAATGTCAGTTTTTTTTTTTTTTTTTCACAAAAATTCCTCTTGCTTGGCGTGTGAGGGGTAGCAAATTGCCCGCATTCGAAACACCAGTTGTGACGTTTGGGGGCCCACAGAGCACGTGCACAATGTCTTTCACAAACAAAACAGTTTTATTCACCCTTTCAGGGCAGTCAAAAAGGCAACATAATAAGTACACGCTTGGGTTCAGCGAAATTAAAGCAAAGTCCTGATCTTCAGCACAAATACACAGAGAAATAATAGTGGCTCACCAACGCTTTAAACCGTCCCAAACCTAGGGAATCCTTTCCCCAGTATGTAGAAGCCTCTCCAGCAAAGCACAGCACGTCTCCTGCTTTTGGAACACAAACACACAGCTTCCACTGATTACTTTCCTTTTCCTGAAATCCCACCATCCTCTCTGGGAGCTGCTGGCTTTAAAACTCTTCCTGGACAGGAAGATTAACCCTGTGGTTGCCCTTAAAGGGTCCACAACCCAAATAGGGGTGAAACATATTGTCCATCCAGGACCCAGCCCTGCCGACCTCTACAATATATTCAAATATATTTTGTGTATCCAATATTTTGTAGCACAAGATTAGAATAGATGCTTCTATATTTTATAAGTAAGTAAAATATTTAGAAATACTTTGTAGTTTCAAAGTTAAGGAATGTCTGTTAACTGATAAGAATAATTGGGAAGCAACCTTGAGAAATTAGTAGGATAGAGAAGGTTTTAAAAATTAATTTGACAACCAGAGACAGAAAGTCTAGGGAGAAATGAAATGTTCTTTGTTCAATACAAGGTTCTAAATAAGATTAGAATTGACTTATGACATCTGTCCATTAATTCAAATAAAATAAATAATGTAATTATTTTTAAATCAACACTGCCATCTAGTGTTGTATTATGAGTGCGACAGGTCTCATTGGGAATCATTGAACCTATATGTATATGCTAAGTAGGAGCATGTGATAAGTGACGTAAATTACTCTATATCTGTCTAATACAGAGCGTATAAAGACAATTCAGGACACACTTCAGCTACACTTCAGCATTCACTTCTCCCTCTCGGGACTTCAAGTCCAATTCTTTCTCTCATGCATTCTCACTCATCTCTCACACCCATCCCAAAAGCCTTGTGTAACGTTGGGGGCTTCCAGCCCCTCCGGCGTGCTCAGCGGCAGCATGTCTGATGCTGCTCGCTTGCCAGCACCCGGTTTAAATAGAGACAGGCAGGGAGGTGGCTGCATGAGGCGCGGCTTGAGAGGGGGGTGCGGTCTGGTGACGCGGACCTATCAGAGGAGTCCAGGTCTTTTAAAAACCAACAGTTCCTTCTAAGCAGTGCCAGATCGTGGTTATCCATACCTGAGCTCCCTGTACCTGTTTTCTCTCGTGATTGAACCTGTTATTGACCTCTGCTTGTTTTCTGACTATTCTGCCTTCCGTTGCCCTAGACTATTTCCTTGTACTATGCTCCTGCACTGATATGGACCCGGCTATTCCCTTTGACCATTCTATACTCTGTATTCCTGATTCTGGCTCGTCTGACTACCCCCGTGGTGCTGACCTGGTTTTGTATTACGACATTGTCTTTGATTAACCCTTTCTGTCTAACTAGTGTATATATATACACCTGGCCAATTGTAAGGACCAGACAGTTAGGGATTCTTTTACGGCTACCCTGTTGTTAGCTTTTGGGCTCTGTGGAGTGTTGGGCTTTAAGGACTGCATGGTGGGATCCGGGAACCGTGACACCTTGCTCATGGAGGGGCTCACAAGGACAAAGAGAGACAAAAGAAATTAAGATGGACACATATTTATAACATCTTATAATACTCTCACAAGTTCTCACACACTCTCCATTTCAATTATTTATATCCACTGACCGTATTCAATCATTGTTGCTGTAACCAAGGACTTCACAGGAACAGGTGCCTGGAGGAAATCCCGCTCTGAAGCTGATTTTGTTCACTTCAAGCTTATTCTCCGGTCATACACCTCTGCCCTCCACTTGGCCAAACAATCCTTCTTCTCATCTCTTATATCTACGCTGTCTTCCAACCCTAAACGGCTCTGGTCCACCTTCAACACCCTCCTCTACCCACCTGCACCTCCCCCCCAAAGCTGCCTTCAGCGCTCAAGACCTGGCAGACTACTTCCTCAGTAAAACTTTAACTATCAGAAGCAACATCCCAACACAAGATAGTTATCTGCCACCTCCACTCCCACAGGTCCCCTCTGCCACCCTCTGCCGCTTCCTCCCAGCCACTGAGAGGAAGTCAATTCCTTATTGTCCTCCTCACATCTCACCACGTGCCCGCTCGACCCCATTCCCTCACATCTAATTCCTCCCCTCTCCTCCTCCCTCACCCCTGCTCTCACACACATCTTCAACCTATCTCTCTCCACTGGCTCCTTTCCATCCGCATTCAAACACGCGCTAGTTATCCCTTTACTAAAGAAACCATCCCTAGATCCCAACTCTCCATCCAACTACCGCCCTGTATCCCTGCTTCCCTTCACATCAAAGCTCTTAGAAAAACTAGTCTTCAACCGCCTCTCCCTCTTGCTGTCCTCCAATTCCCTACTTGACCCCCTACAATCTGGCTTCCGTCCCCTACACTCAACTGAAACTGCCCTCAAAGTCACCAACGACCTCCTAACTGCTAAAAAACACGGCCACTATTCTATTCTCATCCTGCTTGACCTCTCGGCTGCTTTTGACACTGTTGACCACCCCCTCCTTCTACAGACCCTCAACTCTCTGGGTCTCGGTGACACTGCACTTGCTTGGGTTGACTCCTATTTATCCAACAGGTCCTTCTGTGTGTCCTTTGCTGGTAACTCCTCCTCTCATTGCCTCTATCTGTTGGTGTACCTCAAGGCTCTGTCCTTGGTCCTCTGCTCTTTTCCATCTACACCTCCTCCCTGGGCAAAATCATCAACAGCTTTGGCTTTAATTACCACCTCTATGCTGATGACACTCAGATCTACCTCTCTACCCCTGATCTCTCTCCCCCTGTCCTTTCAAAAGTCAGTGACTGTTTATCTGGCATCTCCTCCTGGATGGCCTCCCACCACCTAAAGATCAACATGTCAAAGACTGAGCTCCTACTTATTCCTCCCTCCAATGCCTCCCCACCTTCTGACTTCTCTATCACGGTGGAGGGTATCACCATCTCCCCATCAAACCAAGTTCGCTGTCTTGGAGTTACACTTGACTCTGCTCTTTCCTTCATCCCCCACATCAAGTCTCTTTCCTCCACCTGCCGATACCAACTGCGTAATATTTCCAGAATTCGGCCATTTCTTACCGCTGTCACCACAAAACAACTCATACACGCCCTGGTAATCTCCCGACTCGACTATTGCAATAATCTTTTATCTGGCCTCCCTCTGTCCCGCCTCTCCCCCCTACAATCCATCCTGAACGCCTCCGCCAGGCTAATTCCCCTCACCCGCCGCTCTGTCTCTGCCACTCCCCTCTGCGAGTCCCTTCACTGGCTCCCCATCCACTGCAGAATTAAGTTCAAAATCCTTATCCTTACCTACAAAACCCTCACTAACTCAGCTCCCCACTACCTGTCCTCACTAATCACCAAATACACCCCAGCCCGCTCCCTAAGGTCAAACAGTGACCTGCGCCTAGCTTCTCCCCGCATCACCTCTTCCCATGATAGACTGCAGGATTTCTCACACGCAGCCCCCACTCTCTGGAACGCTCTCCCTCGTACTGTCAGACTTTCCCCTAACTTCTCTTCCTTCAAACGCTCCCTTAAAACATTCCTAATTAGGGAAGCCTACCACCCAACTCACTGACACAACCATCAATCACTCTCACCTTACAGTCCTCTCCTCCTGTTTCCAACCCCAACCCTCCCAGATTGTGAGTTCCTACGGGAATAGGGCCCTCATCTCCTCCTGTACTGTTTGTCAAATGTTGTTCAATGTATTGTAACCCTGTCTATACTGTGCTTATTGTACAGCGCTGCGGAATATACTGGCGCTTTATAAATAAAGAATAATATTATTATTATTATTATTATTAACAGGTAAAGTATGGAAGCAATGTAAGTGGAATTAATGTAGAGCTATATATGTATAAGTATATATTGCAATGGATATAGACTGAGATTTATCTCAGATATCGCTAGATCGTGACCTTTGAAATATTTCTAACCTGCAGTATAGAAATATAATAAGTCTGATAACCAGGATATAAATGTATCCTATTTATTTGTTGCAGTATATCCACATGTATATATATTGAACTTGGAAGATCTATTGTGATTGAATTACTAAACAGGGATTTTCTAACCTACAATATAAAAAGTAGAAGATTAGAAGCTTAATTCTCGCTATTAGGGGATGATTCACTAAATAAGTTTTTCTTATCATTCTACATAGAATAAGTGATAGCTTCAATTTTTTGTTAACCCAGGTAGCACAGAGACATATATGTGTATACATATATGCATATATATACAGGATTGCTAGCTTGTTTGAATATTTGTTTGCTATTGTTTGAATTATGTCGTATTAACCATATGTGTTTAGTCACTAACTTAATCAAAGTAAATTGAACTAACCATTTATATAGTTAATAATAATTCTAAAAGTTAGAAATCTGTGTGTGCTGATAGATGTGTTTAGAAATCCTTTACTTTTGTTGTGAGAATAAATCAATTTGTATATGTAATAAATATATATATATTTTTATCTAGTTTGGTTGTGGATATTTTTGTAAACAAAACGCACATGTTGAAAACCGACTTAGGATCGATTTTTCTGAGAAATATGGATAGCTTATATCTCATATAAAATTCTTATTGAATATACATCCTGACAGTATCCAGTCATAGTGTGGCTCGGGGATACCGCTTTCAGTACAAAAAGTTAACCCCGAGCCACACTCGGGAATACCGTCAGGGAGGTTAACCACTGTGTATCTGCCCTCTGGGTTTGTCATCACATCTTTGAGTTGAAAGGGAATGGAGGCGGCTATGAGAATCGCCGTCCCACAAATCTTACCAGCTGATGAGTTACTAAAATATCCTGTGGGGAATCGGTGGTCTCTTAAAGTCGGGGCTTTATTTTGTATGAAGTGGGTCTCTTGCAATGGACGTGCGTCTGGCGTAAAGATCTTGCAAAGCAGCATGCCGTTTTTCGGGTATGTTGAGGCCTTTTGCAGTTATTGTAACTATCCGTAGAGGCTGGTTGGTACTAAGCATTGCAACACCTAGGAGAGAGAAAAACAAAAAAAAAGGGGGGAGAGGTGGAAAAGGAGCAAAAAACTAGGATATAATATAACCGTAAACCATAAAATCCGAGAAGGTAAATTACGTAGTAACCACGGTGCCACAGGGGGTCGAAAGTCTGTACCTCGATAATGGCACAGTCCCACCACCAAGTACAAAAAGGAAGGGCACCAAGTTAAGGGGGGAAATGGTCTAAAAGGTCCGGAGCGACAGACTTTTAGTGACAATAAACAGTAAATTTATAATAAACAGAATAGCTGTCAACACTAACACATAAACAGTAATGATATACGAACGCTTGTGGTCGCAATGGATATCAGCAATGTCGGTCCAACAGGTCCAAGCGTTTAAGGGTTGTTTAGTGTAGAGAAAACCCATAATACGTTCAGAAGGATCCCATCCGCGTTCGGGCCTATCAGAGCAGCATGATTCGAGAGGAGGTGGGTCTGTCACAGTCCCTGACCCCCCTCCCAGGAGCATCTGTAGGGACCGAGGCAAGGGCTACAAATCTGTTCACGGGACGAGGCAGGCAACAGAGACGTCGTACAAAAGAAGCGGATTGCGTTCCGGGAACAGAACAGCGGCCAGACAAGGGCCAGTATTGAAACATGCAACGAACAAGACAGGTTCAGTCCTTAGTGTTAAATGGATGATGTGCTTGGCCATGATCCGGGTTATTGCGTGGCCGCTGTGGGCGCGATGCTGGTCTGGAAATGGGTATGTAGAAAGAGACTGGATCCGGCCAGGACTCGAATACATCTGATGCTAAATCCAGCATCTGAAGTAGGCCTGGGAGGTCATCAGCTCCTCGCAGGACATAAGTACCCGTGGGGGTACGGACCTGCAGTCCAAATGGGAACAGCCATTTGTATGCAATTCAACGTTGTTGGAGGGCTGCTGTAAGTGGTTTAAGAAGCCGTCGTGACTGCAATGTGAGCGGGGAGACGTCTTGAAACAGGGATACTTGCGATTCCTCAATAGTCACCGATCGCAGTGTTCTAGCTTGTGTCATGACAGTCTCTTTTAAGCTCGTGATGTAATAAACAGCAGATGACATCTCTGGTGGGGCTGTCAGGGGGGCCCCTGGTGCGCAGGGCTCTGTGAAACCTCTCAAACCGTATATCCGTCTCAGGATCTCTGTCCAGTAATGCATTAAATAAGCGAAGCAAAAGATTTCTAAGTTCATCTGCAGAGTTCTCAATCTCTGGAAGCCCCCTGACCCTTATATTATTACTGCGGCCTCTGTTTTCAATGTCCTCAATATGTCGGGCCATAGAAGTAAGGAGGGAATCATGGCGTGTAACCTGGGTAGGGAGTGCTGCCGAGACGTCACACTGTCGGGCGGTTTCATTTTCTACTGTCTGCAGCCTGTCTTGTAGGCCTCGCATGTCATCTTGTAGGCCTCGCATGTCGTCTTGTAGGCCTCGCATGTCGTCTTGTAGGCCTCGCATGTCGTCTTGTAGGCCTCGCATGTCGTCTCGTAGGAGCTGGACTTCGGCAGCGATCGTTGTTTCAACTCGGGTCAGTGCCATTGTGAGGTCCGAGCGGGTTGGCAAATTCTGCAGGGGTTATCTCTGATCTTGCGGCGAGTCCCATGGGCCCCTAGAGGAGGCTGGGGAGGATGGAGTCGGCGAGTCAGCAGACAGCGCCATGTTAGGGGGGGTGGGCTGGCATCTTGTTCTGCCACAGGCATTAAATACGCCTTGATAGAGCACGAGGGGGTACCCGGTAGGGGGGGTCTTGCGACTCTTACCCATGCCACGTTCTGTGCACATATTCTGGCTTTGTGTTTAGCTGTGTAGTGGAGAGAGTTTAGTTCAGGCGGCCATCTCCTTCAGCGTCCAGACCACGCCTCTGCTTCAGTTTTTTTAAGTACATGGTGAGAAGAACTTGAGTTTTACTCACAAAATTCAAGTACTTTATCACAGACTTATTTTACTCAAAAAATGTGAGCAAAATGTGAGTTAATACATCTCACAATCTCCTACAGCACAGAGCTGTAGAGATCTCAAAAGTAAAATATGTCAGCACTAGCACACATTTGTCACTGATGTTATCACTAGTGCTTTTATACAGCGACATTTTCAAAAAAAGAAGAAATCTGGATTTAAGTTTTTTTTATAAAAATTTTTGCCACACGGCGATAGTGTTCGGATTTGGAATGCTGAGAAAGTGACAACCGTACACGAAACCCTGCCATACATGCACACCCATAAATGCCACACAACCTTCAATACCCATTATCCACTTGGCTGCTAAGGACGCGTCCAGCCAAGTGGTTCTCCTGTGCTCTGGACGCGCTGAGCGCGTCCTAGCACAAGAGGCTGAAATCAGCCGGGATTCCAGCCGATTGCTCCCCCCCCCCGGTGCGGGCTGACATCTTGGATGTCAGCCCGGCACTCCGGGACCCCGGCAGGGACAATAGTTGTCTTCGCACTAGCGCAATGACATCTATTACAGGGCCCCCCCGCGAGAGTGGGGAAGGTGCCTGAAAGGGAGGGGGAGGTCCTTTGGACCTCTCTCCCTCCTGATCGGCTGGGGGCAGCGATGAAAGTCAGGCACCGTTTGGACGGGCGCAGACTGCCCTTCCAAACAGTGGCTGGCTTTAACCCCTTGGGGGCCGGATCGTGATTCGGCGCCAAAAAGCGCGAGATCACGATCCCGGGATCTCCCCCTGACGACTGGCATCATCGTGCATAGCGCGATGACGTCAATTTTGAAGTTAACCCCTAGCTGCCACCAATGGTGGAGATAGGGGGTTCATTGGAACCCCCTATCTCCCGATCCGTGGCAGCAAGGGGTTAATGTTTGGTATCGTTGGATCGGCCAGAGCATGTGCTTTCCAATGATACCAATCATGACCATGTTAAAAGTTAAAAAATTAAATATAAACAGTTCTTTATTCTTTTGTTAATGCAGTAATATTGTTCCTAACGGTTTTTGTATGGGGTGCGTTTGTGGAAAATCGTGTCATCACAGGGACCGATATCTGGTTATTAGGGGGATCCGTGACACTTTCACCCCTGCCACAAGCTCATTTGCATAAGTCCTTATGAATGAGCTTCCCCATCTAGAAAACAGGGCCTGCTCAGTACACTCTCCGAAACCCAAATTTAGAATGTCCGACCCCAGATCCGTGAGTTGCACCCAATCTGCCCGTCGAAACCTACAAGCATGCTCTCCTACATTCCTGACAGCTGCCGTACAAAGCACGTCCTCGCTCTGATCTTTGAATGGAACCTTTGTTTTGCCACCAGATGACCCTGTGCCTCGAAATGCGACAGGGTATCATCCCTGACCACACCCCCACCAGCTTTTGTACTGCCAGCTGATCCTGCACGTGCCTCCAGGCCGCTGGGGTATCCGCTTCGACCACACCACCACTCATGGCAAGAGGCTCTTTAGGGCTATGTCAGACGAGTGTACTATGTGTGCCTGTACTGTTGCAGCGATGTGACGCTTCAACAGGGCCGGACACAAAGTGTAGTGCACTCACAAATAGAGCGCGCTACAGCAGGTGTGCTGCATCCGTTCAGAAAGCCTCCCCGTCGAAGCAATATGACGCACGTTCGATGGGGCTGAACTAACTACGCTCAGTGAGGTGGCCAGACGGGTGTCAGAGTGGAAGGAGCGTCCATTCTCACGGACATTCCTTCCGCTCGTAAAAACGGTTGTCTGCCACTGGCCTTAGCCATTGTAAATCCTCTCTTTCTCTCATTGCATGGAGGCATCCTCCCCTACCAGGAGGAGATGCTGTATGATCATCCCTTACAGCTGCCGTACAAAGCACGCCAGCGCTCTGTTGATCTTCGAACTGGACCTTTGTTTGCCACCAGATCCCCCCCGTACCTCCAGACGCGCCGGGTTATTATCTCCGACTACACCACCACCACTTGTGGCAAGAGGCTCTTTAGCCATTGTAAATCCTCTCTTATTGCACGGAGCAGCCGACACTTGCTCCAAATCATTTCCCCCCACTGGCGCCACCAGCTCGTGGCGCTCCGCTCCATTCTGCAGGGCTTGCACCATGGGCAAGAAACCTGCCCAACGTAAACCACAAACTCTGAACCACTGGAGCTGCGCTACCTCCACCCAGAAACTCAGCTGCAAGCCTTTTGTTTGCAGGATGGCCCTTCTCTTTGCCCAATAGGTGAAAGAGTGGACGATGATCCTCACTACACGGGAATGTCCTGCAAATACAAAAGCATTAGTATCCTCATCCGAACATGCGATCCCCGACGCCATCACCACCCCCACTCGCCCACTGAGTGGGTTCTTTTGCATACTTGATCAGGCAGCCCATGTGCTGAACTCTGACTGGAGCTTCCCCTTACCCCTGGCAAGGCGTTTTTTTTTTTCGAAGCCCATTCCACCCTGCACTCCTCGCCCTTCCTCACAGTTACAAACTCACCATCTTAGTCTAAGTATGGCCCCTTCCCCCAGTCCAAGGCATGAGGCCTCCATTGCCAGCCCTATCCAGAGGGAATGTGAGCAAAACACTCTTGGATCCCTACCCAAAGCCAAAAGCCCCTCAAGTCTAGATGCACTCACCAATTCCCCAACCCACAATCGCCAAGAAACACCAAGGACACCACCGCCCTTAGCCTTGCCACTTCATAACTGTCAGAACTGCAGCCCCCCACAATCCTCTCAATAAATGCATGGACACCAGCCCTCTGCCGTCTGCACAACACGGAATGCTGAATCAAACGAGGTGTATGACACCGAGGACAAGTCAGGGAAGATGTCGTCAGTCATGGAGTCTCCCTTCGGGTAAGACAAATGATGTATCAGGCTAAAGGCTCCCGGCGTCCGCTTTGGGATGAAAGGGATTTGGAACCCGGACTTGACTCCCGTAAATTCAGCCACGGCCCCATTGCGTCCAACTTCACCAGGGTGCGTCTCATCCCCAACCCCCGGCTGCTGTATTCCTTGCCCTTTTAAAGCCTTTTGCTTGCCCGTGTCCCCTCCACACCCAGAACATGCAAAGTCTACAAGTGTCCCTGAACTTGCATAGTCCCTCACTGAACTGCCAGCACGCTCCACGCTTTGACTCTGCTGGTGGGATCGCGGTAGAAGTTCCCCCGTCGCCACCCTGAAAGAGCGACGAACGCTGTACGACCATGAGGCACAACCAGAGTATAATGTCCATCTGGTTGCACTGCAACACCAGGCCTACTCTCCATACATCCTACACGCAAGAGGAGCACAGTTGAGGCGTGTGCTCCCCTATCACACTCGCCAAAATACAAAAACGCCCTGGTCCAATTCCCTAATGATCTAGGAACCCTCTGATAAAGCTTCCTGCATTCCTCCTCCTCCTTTTTCCCATCATTTTCTGCCTTATCCTTAGTCCCAGATGCCTTGCCTGCTGGAAGTAAGGGTAATAACTCCACATACTCTCGTCGCCAGATGAGTTCCTTTATTTCCTGCTTTAAGTGCATGCCCAATGGGCCTGAAAAGGAAAGATAAGCATTGCTCCTTGCAGGCACTGGGACTCCAATCCTGACCTCCACCAGTGCTTCCGGCATACTGTACCCACTCCCTTCTTCCTCAGGAGACCCCTCATGCGCTGCGCTAAAGGGCAGCTATGTTAACCTTTCTGCAGTCTGCTCACCACGTGCACCCTACGCCTCTGCCCCTGGCCCCCTAGATCTAGGCCTTGACCATGCTGCGACGAGATCCTGCAACCCTGCAAGCAGAAACCCTCACTCCTCATATAGCACATCAATCCTCATATGATACAGAGTACCTCCATATTACACATCACTCATCTGACACACACTCAGCCTCCATATTACAGTTCAATCCTCATATAACACACCGTGCCTCCATATTACACATCACTCCTCATTTTACATGTGGTACCTCCATATTCGCTCACTCACCCATCAGATGGTGCTGTAGGCGATGAGGGTAAGTTTCAGACACAAACAAGCTCTCCTTGTCCACCGCTACCCCAGGAATCTGCTGGGCTGCTGATTTTACTTCTATACCTTGAATTCCGTTTATTACTTCTTTAGAGATTATGGGCTCTATTACATTCTTCACGCAAACGTTAACGCGTGCGCAAAAACGCATTGACGCGAGGGGCAAAACCCTTTGCGCTTAACGTCGTATTACAAAGTTAGCACAACAAACGCGCGCATTCGTCTGATGCGGGCGGACCTGCGCGAACTCTTTCGAATGTACTGTACTGCACGCATCCTATACTTAACATTGTGAGCGCAAATGCGTTTGTGCGCTGGTACGCGGATGGTATTACAATCTATGCGCAGTTTTAACGCACAGCGTTTGCGCGCATAACTTTAACGACTCTTAAAAGCTGTTGTTAATGGCAAATCTGAACGTCCTGGCCGAAACCAAATACACCAGCCCAAACATAAAAATACAGCAAAGTATAGTTACACATTTTATGCATAACCAAACAATAACATTGAGAAGTTGTGCGTGTTTTCATTATTGCTGCAGCCTCATATATACACTCAGATTGATTTTAGCAGGCGCAAAAACTTAACGGGAGACAATTGTGGTTCTTAATTCGGATTGGCTGAATCGCGTGAAAAAAACAGTCCGCACACAGATTTCTGCGCACAACGTTAATGCACACGTGTTTTTGCGTGTCCATTTACGCGTGCAATTTTTCAACGGATGAAAAAATGGTCGCGGATTGTAATACCAGCGTTAATTTACGTACTTTAACATGTAATGTTTCGCGAAAAAATTAACGCGCTGCGTGACCGGTTTTATGCAAAGATTGTACTAGGGATATATATATATATATTATATATAATATATATTTCAGTAGTCTGCCATGCACTCTTGCTTTGCTAAAAGGTGGTCACCTGGTGCCTACCGTTAGGTTCGATATTCAAACTTAATTCCACAGAATGACGGTGGCACTCCAGGACTGTTATGAATTCTTTAATCCGTGCTGTATCCAGTGGCATCACTAGGGTTGGTGTCACCCGGTGCAGTAATTTATGGTGTCACCCCCCCCCCCCCCGATTTTTACGGATTTTTTTTAAACTACTCTTACTCATGAATCAGTACTCACATATAACACTGAACGCTCATGCACAGCGCACATATTGCAAATTAGTTTGCATTAGTTTGCAATAGACGGCCATGGATTGCGTAAACCTGCCAACAGCGACAATGTATTCCACCCCTGGCAGGTCCTATCATACTAACCTAATGACTGCTCTTATGGGATAAACTTGAGGACCCAGGCCTTTCTAAAGCTCCCTGCAGATCAAGGTTTAAATAGAACCTGCGGGTAGAGCACCTGTGACAGGGAGGGGTGCTTGCCCAAAGGGGTGTCAGCCCTATAACATACAAAATAAACGAGAGAGGCAGCACTCCACCTTAACTACGCTTTCAGGGCGGGTGCATCTCAAGACATAATATACAACAAAACAGGAGGAGAGCACACCAAACATATTCAAATACAAAAGAAACCACAACAGCAGCTAAATTCATTTAGACATAGCGATTTACCAGATTTAACCCTTTAAATGTTTACAAACATTTCCTAACCCCTTCAAAAACGCAATCCATGGCCATCTATTGCAAACTAAACTTCCACCATTGTTCAACAGAGCTCAGCATTGAATCTGTGTAAGGGTTAAGAACTGCAGTGGTTTTGAAGGGGTTAAGAGATGTTTGTAAGCATTTAAAGGGTTAAATCTGGTAAATCTCTATGTCTAAATGAATTTAGCTGCTGTTGTGGTTTCTTTTGTATTTGAATATGTTTGGTGTGCTCTCCTCCTGTTTTGTTGTATATTATGTCTTGAGATGCACCCGCACTGAAAGCTTAGTTAAGCCCCTCTCGTGTATTTTGTGTATGTATGTGGAGCGCTCACTCCCGGAGGAGCCGCTGAATTTAAACCTCGGGTCAGTCTCCCCGCACTAGGGAATAAATATACACCAGCACTGTTGTGGATTTTATAACTTATATAGGTTACTGATCTCAAATAAACTGGCATATATAGAGCAGCACGGTATACATATATATTTATAGAAGTTCGTAATGCGAGAAACGCGCAGCGGAAAAGAAAAATGAATATTAACCCCTTCGTTGTTGGAATGTGAGTCCCGTACAGGTTGTGTCCCAAGAAGGTGTACGTGTATGCGTGTGTTGGTACCCGGGTACAAGATTCAACTGGCCAGTGAATAAAACAAACAAATCTTCGACTAGTCAAGTTGGGGCCCTGTGGAATTAAACAATGCTGCAGCGTGCGTTTCTTTATTTTACTTTGACTGCGGCCTGGGAGGCCTCTCACCCATCCGATAAGTAATCTGTTCAGGACCAGATAAAGGATTTCTATCCGCTGTTTACTGGGACTCTGTTCCACCGGATCCGCTCCCTGTTTGTCCGATCTCCACACTGCGTACAACGGTTTACTGCCTGCACTCCCAATGGATCATCGCAGTCTCCTTACACGGGGTTCAGCCGGAACCAGCTTCTTGTCCTCAGACCTCCCCAGCTTGGTGTAGACAGATATCCCCAGGGTCACTGTCCCGATCCCCAGCACCAGCGAGGTAGCCCCTGCGCTCTGGCCTAGTCACGATCCTTAACAGCTCTGCCTGCGTCCTTCTCCTTTCAGCTCCCAGCTCACTCTGAGCATGCTTTCCAAGAGGCTGCTGATGCCTTCCTTTCCTACACACACACACACACACTTCCTGTCCTCACGCAAAGCATTATGGAAAATGTAGTTCAGTGCTTTCCTTACTTGTCCAGCATAATCTTACCATGGTCTCTGTCTCCCTCTGGTGGCCATAATAATTAAATGCAGCAGAACACAGTCTTTAAAGCAGCGCTACATATGTATATATATATATATATATATATATATATTCCCCAGAATGACGATGCCACTCCAGGACTGTTATGAATTCTTTAATCCATGCATATGGCGATATGCCAGTCATGTCTAGTCCTGGCGATATGCAAGCAATGTCTACTCCTGGTGATGTGCCAGTCATGCCTACTTCTGGCGATGTGCCAGCGGTATCTAGTCCTGGCAATGTGCCAGTCATGCCTACTTCTGGCGATGTGCCAGTCATGTATAGTTCTGGTGATATGCCAGCCATGCCCTGTTAAGCTGCAAGGCAGCGGTGTCAGTGTTCTCCAAAGTGTGTCCAAAGCCAGCTTTAAGACACCTGTGCCCATGTCCCACAGTAGGCCTGATGTTGCCAAACCCAGTTCTGGGCCCGAGGAAGCCAAACCATGCAGTAAGGCGAATGTAGCAGAGTCTGGCGGTGCCCCTGCCATAGCCAGGTCATCTCTTCCAGGTATCGGTCCAGAAGGAGACGTAAATAGGTGACCATCCTTAGTCAACCTGGTGGGGCAAACCCTATAGTCAGCCTGTCTAGTTCTAAAATCCCAGAACCCAGTCCTGTTCCCGAGGATTATGTCTGGACGCCTAATGGGACATTGGTCCGTGAAAAACACCTAGCAGTGTTCATGAATAACCTGCATGCTAGGCTTGCCCTGGAGGAGGGTACTGACGAATCAGAGTGGAAACGGGACTCTCATGTCAACGATTTCTGGTGACTACTTCATGTTATGTTTCTGGTTTCCTCTAGTATTGTATTGGGTGCCCACTGCCCAGTGGTCACCCTTTGAAGGGGGGGAATACTGTAATACTGTCCCATTTCCACATTGCAGCCAGGCCCCCTGGTGGTGAGAGCAACGCTCATCAGCTCTTGTGTGTTTTTGGGATAGCCAGTGCTATCTTTCCCTGTGGCTGATTTAAAAAAAAATATTTGAGTTTTGGAGGATGGTGTTCCATGAATAATATAATATGTCAATGAATAAAATACTGAACTTGCTCCCAGTGTGGGAAATGAGAAGGTGAGTAAGGGCAGTGGTATTTCTCATTTTATATGTGACAAATGGACAATGCCATCGCTAAAAACTATAAATAAAAAAAGTTTTTCGCTGAGTAGTTTGTTTGCAAACCGTGTTTCACTTTTCAAACATTCAAGCGCACTGTTTTTTTTTTGTTTTTTTCACTCCATACGTCTGCAGTGTCGGGTTTTTCCAGCGGCTGCTCTGCGCTCTGATCGGCTCCTGCTTGGGTTTCTCTGGCGTGTTCGCGGGGTTAATCCAGATGTTTCGGTGTACATTTGCCTGGGTTTTGCGGTGAGTTTTCGGTGGCTTTTCCCTGCACTACGACGGCCCTGTGGTGCTTGCTGAATACACCGCAGGGTCGACAAAATGGGATCGCCAAATCAAGCCGAATTGAAGAGAACGAAAAAGTCACCGAATGTGCGGTGACTTTTCGATTCTCTTAGGATAACTATCAGGGTTATTCATTCTCTGGGCCTATTCTGGGACATGGGCCTGGAGCTGCTGCTCCATCAGCCCCTATGTTAATCCGGCCCTGCGTGTAACTTTAGCGAGAGGCACAGCTGGTTTTGGCTTTCCTACGGCGTCGGCGGCAAAAGGCCTGACATTACCCCTGCTGAGAACCAGGATGGGACTGGGCTGCCCGCCTCTTGTGTCTAGAGTGCTCTCATGTCTGCCCCATCATCCTTGGCTGTTTTCTGATACTGACCCTCAGATATTTACGTATCTTCCCTCCCTGCCTTCCCCCCTCCATGCACCCCCGTTTTAATTATTTATTTATTTATTTATATTTATTTTTTATATATCCCCGTGTCTCTCGCTTTCTCATTTCCCCTCTCTGTTAACTGTTATATGATCCTTCTTTTTTAAACTCTTTTCTTTTACACCGCTATTCCTACCGGTCAAGCAGTTTTTGACATTTTCACTCACCTGGGGGACATAGACTCAGGCTCCGCCCGGTGCAGAATGGTGTCTAGACCCCTTTTTATGCACATGTTAATTACTTCTGTTCTATTCCTCACGGAATTCCTCCTCCTGTGCTAACAAATGCTTTCCGGTAATACCTAATTTATATTGTAATCGCATGTTTCATTACTCCTGTTATTGTTTACTGCACAGTTGTCTGTATTTGACTTTTGCCTCAATAAACTCTTTGGGCTCTATTACAATCTGGGCGTTAAAATGCGGGCGCAAGGGAGGAAAAACTGTGCCTGCAGTTTTCCCCCTTGCGCCCGCTTTTTAACGCCAGATTACAATGCAGGCGCAAAAAAATGCTGCCTGCATTGTAGCGCCCGTTAAAAATCAGAATACTCGCGGCAGCGCTGAGCGCAGCCGCGAGCATCCACTTGCTGGAGTCCATAGGACTCCATTGAGTTCCTCTCTGCCGGTCACGTGACCGGCTGGATCTCGCATCACAAGATCCGGCCAGTCGGCGTAGGGATATGCAGGGAGAGACAGGGGGGACTTTTTTTCCCCCGGTCTTTCCCTGCTCCTGCCGGCCAGAGGAGGCGACCGGAGCCGCGGGACAGAGGGTGAGTATAGGATTTTTTTTTTACTTTTTTAAGGTGGTGTTAACGGATTCTGCACCAGCGGAATCAGTTAACACCAGGTCCTGGCTCTGGTTAACTTTTCGTTGACCAGAGCCAGGCGTTAATCAGCAATGGGACATTGTAATCCAGCGCTGATTAACTCTTTGCGCTCCCCATGTTAAGTATAGGGAGAGCAAAGTGCAGTGACCTCGCGCTGAGAAGCGCAAGGTACCAAGCGCAAATGTTTTTTTTTACCCGTTTGGATCTTAATAGCCTGCTAATACCGCAGCTAACTGTAATGCTCACGCAGGTATAAAATAAGGGCCTTGGATTGCAAAAAAATAAATATATAGTGAACTAAAGTATTTTATTCTATCCCCCAGTTCCTACACTCATTTTTATTACTTACTATGCTATTGTTAAGAGCTTTACTGTGCTACTCTTGTTCTCCAACCTGCAGCACTAAGCAGGCACAACAGAGGGCACTCAGGTACCATGATCAACTTGGGATCTTGGTACATTGAGGTGATATCCAATAAGTTACCAAGAGGCAAAATAGAGCCACAAAGGAGGAAAATACAGCCTGCGATAGAAGACACACTACACCATGGTACCAGTAAATTATTATTATTTACAGTGGGGCAAAAAAGTATTTAGTCACCAATTGTGCAGGTTCTCCCACTTAAAAAGATGAGAGAGGCCTGTAATTGTCATCATAGGTACACTTCAACTATGAGAGACAAAATGAGAAAAAAAATCCAGAAAATCACATTGTCTGATTTTTTAACCACTTGGCTGCTATGGACGCGCTCAGCGCGTCCAGCCAAGTAGTTCTCCTGTGCTACGGACGCGCTCAGCGCGTCCGAGCACAGGAGGCAGCAATCCGCCGGATTCCGGCGGATTGCTGCGCCCCCCCGGTGCGGGCTGACATCTTGGATGTCAGCCCAGCACTCGGGAGCCCGGCGGGGACATTAGATGTCATCGAGGCGACGAGATGACATCTAATTCAGGCGCCCCCCCCGCATGTGCGGAGGAGGCGCCTGAAAGGGAGGGGGGGAGGTCCTTCGGACCTCTCTCCCTCCCGATTGCCGGGGAGCAGGGGGTTAAGACAGGCACCGCTTGGAAGGGCACAGCCTGCCCTTCCAAACGGTGGCTCTCATTAACCCCTGGGGAGCCGGATCACGAATCGGCGCTGAAAAGCGCCGGTTTGTGATCCTTTCCCGGAGCTGGCCGACATCTTGGATGTCGGCCAAGCCTCCGGGAACTCCCCCTGAGGACTAGCGTCATCGTGCATAGCACGATGATGCCAGTCCTGGAGTTAACCCCTAGCTGCCACCAACGGTGGAGATAGGGGGTTCCAATGAACCCCCTGTCTCCCGATCTGTGGCAGCTAGGGGTTAAAGTTTGCTACTGTTGGATCGGCCAGAGCATGGCCGTTCCAACGATACCAAACACGACTGTGAATTTTTTTTTAAAAAAAATAAAAATGAAAAATAAAAATAAAAAAATATTTAAAAAAAAATTATAAAAAAAAAATAAACAAGTTTTTTTTTTTTGGTTTGTTAATGCAGAAATATTGTTCCCATTTCAATTATAATGTGAACAATGATGCTGCACTAACGATTTTTGTATGCGGTGCGTTTGTTAAAAATCGCGTAATTTCCCCCCAAAAAAAAGTAACGAGACCCCATCTCTAATTTTTTTAACAAGCGCACCCCATACAAAATATAACCGCAATTGCTCGCATGTTAAAATGTGAAAAAAATACACTTTACACGTTGTAAATTATTGAAAATTCATATTTTATTGCATTTTTTGTTATAATATACAGACAGGTCATGACGTATACATATAATAATGACATATTATTAATCTGCCGAGTCTGACGGAAAGAACAATATATAATATGTCTGGGTCATATACTAAAATAAGCCTTCAAAACGCATTTAAACATGATGAGCAAAACCGGTAAATATGACCTCAGCACAGAGGCGTGAAACGCCTCAGCAGCGAAAGGGTTAAAGAATTTATTTGCAAATTATGGTGGAAAATAAGTATTTGGTCAATATCAAAAGTCCATCTCAATACTTTGTTATATATCCTTTGTTGGCAATGACAGAGGTCAAACGTTTTCTGTAAGTCTTCACAAGGTTTTCACACACTGTTGCTGGTATTTTTGCCCATTCCTCCATGCAGATTTCCTCTAGAGCAGTGATGTTTTGGGGCTGTCGCTGGGCAACACGGACCTTCAACTCCCTCCAAAGATTTTCTATGGGGTTGAGATCTGGAGACTGGCTAGGCCACTCCAAGACCTTGATATGCTTCTTACGAAGCCTCTCCTTCGTTGCCCGGGCGGTGTGTTTGGGATCATTGTCCTGCTGAAAGACCCAGCCACGTTTCATCTTCAATGCCCTTGCTGATGGAAGGAGGTTTTCCCTCAAAATCTCACGATACATGGCCCCATTCATTCTTCCCTTTACACGGATCAGTCGTCCTGGTCCCTTTGCAAAAAAATAGCCCCAAAGCATGATGTTTCTGCCACCATGCTTCACAGTAGGTATGGTGTTCTTTGGATGCAACTCAGCATTCTCTCTCCTCCAAACACGACGAGTTGAGTTTTTACCAAAAAGTTCTACTTTGGTTTCATCTGACCATATGACATTCTCCCAATCCTCTTCTGGATCATCCAAATGCTCTCTAGCTAACTTCAGACAGGCCCGGACATGTACTGGCTTAAGCATGGGGACACGTCTGGCACTGCAGGATTTGAGTCCCTGGCGGCATAGTGTGTTAATGATGGTAGCCTTTGTTACTTTGGTCCCAGCTCTCTGCAGGTCATTCACTAGGTCCCCCCGTGTGGTTCTGGGATTTTTGCTCACCGTTCTTGTGATCATTTTGACCCCACGGGGTGAAATCTTGCGTGGAGCCTCAGATCGATTGAGATTATCAGTGGTCTTGTATGTCTTCCATTTTCTGATTGCTCCCACAGTTGATTTCTTCACACCAAGCTGCTTGCCTATTGCAGATTCAGTCTTCCCAGCCTGGTGCAGGTCTACAATTTTGTTTCTGGTGTCCTTCGACAGCTCTTTGGTCCACTTGACCATAGTGGAGTTTGGAGTGTGTTAGTTTGAGGTTGCGGACAGGTGTCTTTTATACTGATAACAAGTTCAATCAGGTGCTATTCATACAGGTAACGAGTGGAGGACAGAGGAGCCTCTTAAAGAAAACGTTACAGGTCTATGAGAGCCAGAAATCTTGCTCATTTGTACTGTACTGTAGATGACCAAATACTTATTTTCCACCATAATTTGCAAATAAATTCATTAAAAATCAGACCATGTGATTTTCTGGATTTGTTTTTCTCATTTTGTCTCTCGTAGTTGAAGTGTACCTATGATGACAATTACAGGCCTCTCTCATCTTTTTAAGTGGGAGAACCTGCACAATTGGTGGCTGACTAAATACTTTTTTGCCCCACTGTATATAGAGCCAAGAGGTTCTGCAGCGCTTTACAATAACTCATGGGAATGAGACCAAATTCAAACAAACAGCGACAGGAATATGAGATGTATAAAAAAATTGATTAAAAAAAAAGAGTCAAGGGGTATAGAGGGCCTTGCTCAGGTGAGCTTACAATCTAGAGAGGGAATACAATATTTAGAGAAGTGCAACAATTATATTTTACTCTTTTGAATGCAAAATGTAAACTTTCAGTAGCATCATACTTCATGCATATAGAGGTGGGCATAAATTAAAGAGACCATACACCACAGCTGCTGTTAATATAATCCAAGAGACCAAAAAACAAATAGGCAGACAGGGAACACTTTATAGCCTATGGAAAACACATTAACATAAAGGCTATAGTTATACCCATATACCAGTTAACACTTGAATAGTCTCTACGAAAGAGCCTCCACTGAACCCAGGTATCCCTTGTGGTTTAGCGCCCACTGGTTTATGGATCCTTGGTAATGGTATTGCGCCATGGCCATTTACTTGTCTTTGTACTGATGAGAGACTGAATGGGAGCGTAGAAGCTTAAGCAATTTCCCTGTTTAAAGAAAAGAGTAGAAAGTTGGGAGGAGTTACAATGGTTCCCCTTTTGTTTCAGGAGTATTGCTGGGATTGGGTCTCGGGGGCAGATAACAGAAAGGGGAAGGGCAGGGGTAATAGAAAAGGGTGAGCAAAGGACAGGTGAAATCAGTCTAACCTTTTTCTTGTTGCAGGATCCTAAAAGCTGCTGCCACATCAAGATGCCTGGAAGGAGGATTACCGTGCCCAAGAGATTCCTGGACTCAGAGCTTCAGGGGACAGGCCGGCTGGAGCAAGTTGCTGGAGCGAAGAGGAACCAAGCGGGACAGCAAAGGAGCAGAGCCGATCCGAAGAGGAGCCGAGCAGAACCTGGAAGAAAAAAAATACAGGGAGTGTCAGTCCCTGCAGAGTGCGTCCTCTCCCCTTCTCTCTCTATCTCTACCTCTGCTAACTTTCCTTCTCTTGCTCCTGCTTCGGCGCCAGCGGCTTCCCTCTCTGTCCCTGCTTTCTTTACTTCCCTTCCACCACCCCCCTCCGGTGCCGATTGTGGAGCTGATCGGGTGTCAAGCCAGAGGGCTGTGCGGGCTGGCAGCCCGGCTACCATGCGGCGGGGGGGCGATCAGGAGATCAGTGGGTCCTCGCCTGGTCATTTTCCCGGCCACTCCAGGACCCCCTCCGGCCATTCCGGCTCTTTGTCTTCCCCTCCTCGTGGCCGGCCGCCATTTTCTCAGTCTGCGATGGTTGATCTGCAGCCGGCCAGCCCTTTGCCCCGCCCCTCTGATGTCACAGGGCCTGAACAGCACGGCCCTGGTGCTCACGGGTGGGCGGGGCCTCCTCGCGGGTGGGCGTGGCCTCCACAATTTCAAAAGGCACCAAATTTAAAAGTGCCCAGGAGCCTTCCAATGATTCCCCGGCATACCGATCGTGGTATGGGGGAGTTTGCTAGCTGGGACATCGCCAGCAGGTGTGGGGGGCTAACCAGCTACCAGGTAGGGCAAGGGCGGCCAGTTAGGGGCAGCATGGGGGGGGAGCAGGCATCTGAACTTGCGCAGGGGGGGTGAATGGCAGCTGGGAGGTTTTCATGGGGGGGCGAGGCCTGGGGGCACCAGATGGACTTCCCCAGTGGCAGTTTTGGGCAGGGGGGGTCGCATAGGCGCAGGAGCGGCGTGCACTCTTTTTCATCCTGCGGGTCTGGCCCCACCATTATGTCCACAGGGGATGGGCAGGGTTATGGCAGGGACAGGCAGGGGAACTGGTACAGGTGCATGGAAGAGCCGTTGCAGCGCAGGGGGGAGAGCAGCAGTGAATCGGTTTGTAACAATATGCTATTACAGGACACGGACCGTGATTCAGCAGCATGGACTCGCAGCGGCACAAGAGAGAAGGACAAGGGAGCGGAGAGGAGGACATGGAGCGGCCAAGCACCAGCAGGGAAGGAGCCATTCATTCGGAGATCAGAGGGGCGAGAGGACCTGCGGAAAAAGGTAAGAGAAAAAGGGGTTTAAGTTTTTCATCTGACTGTTCGGGGGAGGATTCTAGTTCGGGTTCTGCGGGGAAGGGAAGGGGGGCGAGTAAAAAACTGTTTAAAATGGTTAAACTGTATGGTAAACATAGAAAGGAGGGCACCGATTCAGAGCAGGATAGCGCCGATAGTGTGTCGGTCAGCGGGGAGGAGAACGAGTTTCAGGGTACAAAGTTGATACCCTTGTCGTCACATTTGCGCTCTAAGGTGATCAAGAAGTCACAGGAGGGAAAATATGTAGAATTTTTTGAGATAACTAGGGAGGCAGTTGTCAGCAAGGGAAGAGGGGGGAAACACTTTAGGAAAAAGGGCACTTTTATGGAATGGGTAAAAGGTTTTACAGTTTATGCAGAATGTGTTTTAAGTAAGCACCCAGACCAGATCAAGAGCATGTTGCGCTATTTGCACCTGATTACGGATTGCGCCACGGCGTATGGAGGTTTTTCTTGGCGCGACTACGATGACGAGTTTAGGAGAGGTAGTGTGGGGACAGGGAAAAAAGGTAGAAAGGATTTCGGGGTTAAGGTGCTGGACTCGTGGTCTAGATTAGTTAAGGTTGCAGATGGGCAGGTGTCAGGAGGTCAGGGGGCACACAGGTCGTTTCAGGGGGAGGTTAGGGAATGCTGGGCATTTAATGACAAGCGTTGCGAAAAGGGAATGTCATGCAGGTTTAAACATGTGTGTAACTTTTGCGGAGCGGCTCATCCCGGGGTGGATTGCAGGAGAAAAGAGGGAGGTAGATTTAATTCCTTTCGGGGAAATGCAAAGTGGACAGGGGAAAATGTTGGGCCTGGCCAGAACACCATTGCAGGTAAATGAGTTGGTGGCGGACTTGGTAGTTTATCCGAAGGTTGAGGATAGGATATTGTTACTTGATGCCCTTAAGAATGGTTTTAAGATTCCGGTATGTGGGAAAGTGACGGGGGGAAGTAGGGTAAGAAATTTAAAATCCGCTTACGACTTGCCAGAGGTTTTGAGGGAGAAGTTGGGAAAGGAGGTGCTATTGGGTAGAATGGCCGGTCCATTTCTGAAATCCCCAATCCCTGATTTGGTTGTTTCCCCCTTGGGGGTTGTTGATAAGAAAGAAACGGGGAGGTATAGAATGATCCAGCATTTATCGTATCCAAGAGGTCAGTCCGTGAACGATGCTATTAGCAGGGAGGTCGCTTCGGTTACATACAGTACCAGTCATTTGACCAGGCGGTGGATTTGGTGAAGGAAGCCGGGATGGGGGCAGAGTTAGCGAAGGTGGATATCGAATCAGCATTTAGGTTGTTGCCGTTGCATCCGGAGAGTTTTAGGCTGACGGGGTGCAAATTTGAGGGGAGTTTTTATGTTGATAAATGTCTGCCCATGGGTTGCGCAATCTCCTGCGCTCATTTTGAACGATTTAGCACTTTCTTGCATTGGGTGGTAGAGAAGGAAGCCGGCAGTAAGGGTATTGTGCATTACTTGGATAATTTCTTGATAGTGGTTTCAGAGGGGTCTGGTGAATGCAGGAGGGTCATGGAGGTGCGGTTGGCAACATTTAGGCGTATGGGGGTGCCGGTGGCAGAGGATAAGTCAGAGGGGCCCTGTGCAAAGCTGACAATTTTGGGAATTGAAATCGACTCTGAGACAGCGTTGCAGGTAGCCCGAGGACAAAGTGGCTAAGATGAGGCTGGCTATTAGACAGGCTATGGAAGGGAATAAAATAAAATTGAAGGATTTGCAGAAATTGTTAGGTTTGCTGAATTTCGCATGCCGAGTGATAACGGTTGATAGAATTTTTAAAAGACGTCTAGAGATGTGTACCAGGGGAGTGACGGGGCCAAATTTTCAGATTGGGTTAGGGCAGCAGGTCAAGGCGGATTTAAGGGTGTGGGATGTTTTTCTGCAAAGCTTTAACGGAGTGAGATTTTGGGAGCAGAGAGTGACTGCAGAGGAGATACAACTGGTTACAGACGCGGCAGGAAGCGCAGGTTTTGGGGCATACTTGAATGGTAGATGGTGCGCAGGAGAATGGCCTCTAGAGTGGATTCAAAGAGGTTGGGTGAAGAATTTGGTTTTGCTGGAACTCTTTCCCATTGTAGCGGCAGTCGAGCTGTGGGGGGAAGAACTAGAGAATAAGAGCATCCTGTTCTGGTCAGATAATCAGGGAGTGGTGCAGGTACTCAATAACATGTCGGCATCATCCCCCCAGGTTATAGCCTATGTCAGGTATCTGGTGTTGATCTGTCTGAAGCGGAATATAAATTTTAAGGCAAAGCATATTCCGGGGGTAAAAATTACGGTTGCAGATGCATTATCTAGATTTAAGTGGGATCTGTTTCGGCGTTTGGCACCCGAGGCGGATTTACAAGGGGAAGCGTGCCCTTAATTTCTCTGGCAGATCGGGAGCAGTTAAGATTAAACAGCAATGGGGGAAGGGAATTGGTTTAAAGGGCACCGGTCTAGCTGGTATTTCATAATTTACTAAGTTAAAGAGGAGAGGGTTGTGAATAAGTGGGGGTATGTATATAACCCTGATTCAATTTACAGTCTCGAAAAAGTTGTTATGTGTTTGAGCGTTAATATTCAGTTTTTGGGTTTTTTCTTTCAGAGTGGGCGAAGAGAGTATGGATCCTGGGACACTCCTATGTGCACTGGGCGGCTGTTCACGCTGCAGACACAACGATGGGAGTGAACCTAGGGTTCAGCCTCACTAAAGCGGGCATTAGGTGGATAGGAAGGAGGGGTATGGGGTTGGCGCAGCTTTTAGGGGTAGCACAGGAATCTAGGAGAAGGTGGGGGAAGCCAGATATAATGGTGCATTTAGGGGGTAACGACATAGGGGCTGTGACGACGATAGATTTGCAGAATAGGGTCCGGGAAACACTTAGGTGGTTCAGGAAGGAATGGCCGGATGTTCAGATAGTGTGGTCTAACGTAATTGCTAGATTAGTGTGGAGGAACTGCAGGGAGCAGGGTGCAGGATACATCGGGAGAAAGAAGCTAAATCAGGCAGCGAAAAAGATTATGCTGGAGATGGGAGGAACGGTTTTGGAGCATCAGAACATAGTGACAATGTAGGAGGAATTGTTTAGGAATGACGGCGTCCATTTGTCCGAGGCGGAGAACAACCTTTTCGTTGGCAACATCGAATGGCTGATAAAGACCCTTGTGTAAGGTAAGTGAAAAGGTCACGGTCTTTTATTGGTGGCGGAAAAAGAGGGTTCTCATTCTTGGTGGCGGTGAAATATGCGGCCCTGGCATGTGGAGAGGCGACAGAGGGGGAGGATCTGGGAGTTTGTGCGGCCAAACACAGGTGCCTCCCGGTTTGAAGATCCTCCCGGGCCTGCTATCTGCTATAAAGAGAGCAGCGTGTGGTCGCGCTAGCTTAGCTACATGGGGCCGGCCGCTATTTCTGGGCAATGCTGGTGGTTCATTGCGGTTGCCAGTGTTATCTGGTGTTACCTATTCCAAGAAAGCTAGGATCGCTGATAATTCTGCAACAAAGGCAATGATTTTTGGCCTTTGATTATAAATAAAAGACGTGACCTATTCAAACCGCCAATACTTTTGTCATGTGTTTTTATTTATGGGGAGATGTCATGCCCCGGTCCACACCGCCATGCTGGGAGAGGTTCCCTACTCACCCGAGATCCCTCGTAGCGCGTCGCTCCAAGTTCTGGGCCCGCAGGACGGAGAGGAAGAGCCAGGAGACGCCCCACGCCGCCGGTTGAATCCGAACTCTGAGAAGGAAAGTGCGCACGCGCGAGAACAAACCCTCCTATGTAGTGTAAAACCAGGTACTCTGGCGCCCTCGGCTGGCCGATTAAGGGTACTGCGTGACACCTGTTCTGGAGATCCTCGAATGCCTCCCATTGACCTACCAAAGATCCAGGTACCTCTACTCCACCCACAATATCCAGGTGAGAGGTATTTTCATGATTCCATGAACCCTATTTAAAACCGCCTTCCTTCCCAGCACATTATCCAGGTTCTACTGTGCCTTCCGCCTCAGTTTTCCTAGTGCTCCTCGTATTCCTTGATCACATATCTTCTGACCCTTCGACCCGGATTGTACCACCGACTACGCCACCTTCTTCAACCCTTCGACCCGGATTGTACCACCGACTACGCTGCCTTCTTCAACCCTTCGACCCGGATTGTGCCACCGACTACACCACCTTCAACCCTTCGACCCGAATTGTACCACCGACTACGCTGTCTTCTTCAACCTTCGACCCGGATTGTGCCACCGACTACGCCACGTTCTTCAACCCTTCGACCCGGATTGTACCACCGACTACGCTGCCTTCTTCAACCCTTCGACCCGGATTGCACCACCGACTACGCTGCCTTCTTCAACCTTCGACCCGGATTGTGCCACCGACTACGCCACCTTCTTCAACCCTTCGACCCGGTTTGTACCACCGACTACGCTGCCTTCTTCAACCTTCGACCCGGATTGTGCCACCGACTACGCCGCCTTCTTCAACCCTTTCGACCCGGACTGTGCCAACGATTACGTCGCCTTCTATACCCTCCGATCCGGATTGTACCATTGACCACGCCATCATCCTCGTTATTATCCGTTGTTCTTTCTGGGACTTTGTTTACGAATTCCACTCCAACCTTTGACTGTATTATTTTCTGGACTTCAGCTACTATTCATGGTTCACTAAAAGATTACTTAACTCTCCTTCGTCTCCTGATTTCCTTATCTATAGCTTGCCATTGGGTTTCATACACATACTTCACTGGGGATCCAAACCCTGCATTACAGAAGAACCTGGATCATCATGGAACCCGCAAGCACAGCTCAAGTTCTTGCCATTCTCACCGAACAGATGGCCGCCCTAGCCAAGATGGTACAGAACCTACAGATCAGCCAAGAAACCTTACTCCATAGAGAGAGGAGTCGTGCTGAGGCCACGGCATTGCCTCCTTCACCCTCCGGTTCCGTCATTCAGCCGGCTGAACTCCTCGCTCCAGAACCCAGAGCCAATGCACCCGAACGGTTTTCCGGTGATCGCACAAGGTACCGCACCTTTATTACCGCCTGTGAACTTATGTTCTCCCTTTGTTCCCGTACTTATGGATCCGACTCCGTAAAAGTGCGTTCAGCCATTTCGTTGATGTCCGGGGCTCCACAGGACTGGGCCTTTCAACTCCTGCGTGAAGGGAGTCCTCTTCTATCCTCCTGGAATTCCTTCGTCCAAGCCATGAACCCTATATATGATGACCCTCTGCGTTCATCAACCGCATTATCCACCATTCGGCATCTACGACAAGGACGACGACCAGTGGAGGACTACATCTCCGAGTTTCGAG
This sequence comes from Leptobrachium leishanense, assembly GCA_009667805.1. Classification (NCBI taxonomy): domain Eukaryota; kingdom Metazoa; phylum Chordata; class Amphibia; order Anura; family Megophryidae; genus Leptobrachium; species Leptobrachium leishanense. The sequence continues at coordinate 294,810,810 of CM019063.1, read as the reverse complement.
CTGTGGCCGCAGATACAGGCCTGAACGACGTAGGTCTTAGAGATCATTTCCGTCATGGCCTCTCTGATCAGCTAAAGGACGAACTGGCCCGAATAGGGGTTCCCACAACACTGGACGCCATGATCCTGCGATCCCTAACCCTGGACCAACGTTTCAGAGAAAGACGTCAGGAAAGAATGGCCACCGCTCCTTCCTTACCTGCCCGGCGGTCTGAAACTCCACCTACGACCTCTGTCAGACTTCCCAACTCCACTCCTTCACCTCCCGAACCCATGGAGATTGGCTTAGCACGAGGTCCCTTTTCCCCTGCTGAACGAAGCAGACGACGCACTCAAAACCTCTGCCTGTACTGCGGACAACCCGGTCACCTCTTGCGTGGCTGCCCTATACGACCACCGCTTCCTTCTGACGGAGGTAAGAACCATCCTTCCTTAATATCACTTCAATGTGTATTTGGTTCCACCTCCGCTCATCTGACCATTCCTGTCATCCTGCAGTGGGGAGATAGAAGTGTGAACGTGTCCGCCATCATAGACTCCGGAGCCAGTAACAACTTCTTCGATCTCACCCTCGCTACCTCCCTAGCGGTTCCTACACGATTAAAGAAGAATCCCACGCCTTTACAAATGGTCGACGGAAGCACTCTACGTACCGGTCCCATCACCCATGAAACTACCCCTTTGATGCTGCTCATCGGAACCAAACACCAGGAACACCTCCAATGGGACATTGTACCTCTCCTTTGTTCCCTTTGGTTTTAGGGCTTCCCTGGCTCCGCACCCATAACCCTTCCATCGACTGGTCCTCCAATACCGTCTCTTTTCCCTCTCATCATTGTCAACACTTCTGTATGAACGGGTATACCACCGAAAAGATCGGGTTCTCTACCTACCCAGCTTCTGAACTACCGGTCAAATATTCTGACTTCCAAGATGTGTTTGAGAAGAGAGGGGCCGACACGCTACCTCCACACAGAGAGTACGATTGCCCCATCGACCTCCTTCCAGGAGCACCCATACCCCATGGGCGCATTTACAACTTATCCGTTCCTGAATCTCAATCCTTGAAGGAGTATATTGAGGACGGACTCCAAAAAGGATTCATACGTCACTCCACTTCACCTGCCGGGGCCGGTATCTTCTTTGTTGGGAAAAGAGATGGTGGACTTCGACCATGCGTCGACTACAGAGCATTGAACGCAATCACGGTACGTAACCGTTACCCGTTACCACTGATTTCCGAGCTACTGGATCGAGTAAAGAACGCTTGTATCTTTACAAAGATTGATCTCCGCGGAGCCTATAATTTGGTGCGAATGAGACAAGGGGACGAGTGGAAGACCGCCTTCCGTTCTCGATATGGTCACTTTGAGTATCGCGTCATGCCATTCGGCTTGTGCAATGCCCCAGCTGCCTTTCAACACTTTCTCAATGACATCTTTCGTGACGTCCTGGATACCTTCCTGGTGATTTACTTGGATGATCTACTGATATTTCTCCCGTTCTCTCCAAGAGCACGAACAACACGTCCGGCTCGTCCTGTCTCGCCTCCGTCAGCACAAATTATATGGAAAGATTGAAAAAAGCACTTTCGAAACTCCATCCATCGAGTTTCTGGGATACATCCTATCACCAGGACAAGTCGAGATGGATAAAGCCAAAGTCAAGGCCATCCTTGATTGGCCAACACCTAAAGACAAAAAGGCGGTCCAACAATTCATGGGGTTTGCCAATTTCTACCGACGTTTCATCCGATCCTTTTCACACCTCAGCGCACCTATAACCTCGCTAACCAAAAAGGACGTGCGATTTCAATGGTCTACGGAGGCTCAACAGGCCTTCGAAAGACTTAAGAAGAGCTTCACTCAAGCACCCGTTCTAAAACAGCCTGAAACTCATCTCCCATACTACTTAGAGACAGATGCCTCCGACATTGCCCTGGGAGCAATCTTATCCCAAAGATCTGGGGACAAGAAACTCCTGCATCCGGTAGCCTTTTATTCTAGACGCCTCAATTCTGCCGAACGAAATTATAACATAGGTGAGAAAGAACTGCTGCGATAAAAAATGCTCTCGAGGAATGGAGACACCTTCTTGAAGGAGCGACACACCCTGTAACAGTTTTTACTGACCACCGCAACCTTGAATACCTCCGTACCGCCAAACGACTTCACCCCGACAAGCCAGGTGGGCACTTTTCTTTTCTCGTTTCTCACTACTCATCACATATCGACCTGGAAAGAGAAATGGAAAGGCAGATGCCCTCTCCCGTCAGTATGATTCCAGTATCCCCACTACCACGATTTCAAACGACACTATCCTGTCTAGTGACTTTTTCTGTGCCACAAAAGACACCCTAATGGAACACATACGAAGGCACAGTCGACATCCACCAACTAACATCCAAGGACTCGTGCCCATCAAAGGATACCTGTATCACGAAAAGCAAATATATGCGCCTCCTGAGACCCGTCTACAAGTGCTACAACATGCACACGATATTCCAGCTGCCGGACATGGGGGTATTAAGAAAACCATAAACACCCGTACAACGATACTTCTGGTGGCCATCAGTCAAGAAGGATGTTGCCGCCTTTGTTCTTTCCTGTCCTATCTGTGCACGTAATAAACAACCACGAGCCCGCCCTGCCGGTCTTCTACAACCCTTGGCGCTTCCATTACATCCATGGAAAGACCTCTCGATGGATTTCATCGTGGACCTACCTCCCTCACGCCAGCACACAACTATCTTTGTAGTGGTGGACCGTTGCACCAAAATGGCCCACTTCATTCCAGCGATAGGCCTCCCTACCGCTGCCCATACGGCTACCCTCTTTATCAGAGAAATATTCCGACTGCATGGCATCCCTCATTCCATCGTCTCAGACAGGGGATCCCAATTCACTTCTCGATTCTGGTCTCAGATGTGTCGTAGCCTAAAAATTACTAGGTATCTCTCTTCTGCATTTCATCCCCAGACCAACGGACAAACCGAACGGACGAACCAGACGTTGGAACAGTATCTTCGCTGTTACACCACACAGATCTCCAAGACGACTGGCTGGACATCTTACCACTCGCTGAGTTCGCCTATAATAACCAGGTACATTCGTCAACTCGTCTTTCTCCTTTTTATGCCAACTACGGATACCATCCCGATATTCTACCCGACATACCTCTGAATACTCCTGTTCCTGAAGTGTCAAACCGACTAAGGCCCTTACGTCTCCAACTACGAACATTACGCCAACAACTACAACTGGCTCAAGACAGCCAAAAAAGGTATGCAGATCGTAACCGAAGACCCGCTCCACAATACACACCCGGAGACAAGGTGTTGCTGTCCACTGCCCATCTTCGATTGGACTGTCCATCCAAAGATTGGGGCCTCGCTTCATCGGCCCGTTCCAGGTCCTCAAGATGGTCAACCCTGTGGCGGCCCATTTAACCCTTCCTTCCTCCTACAGGATTCACCCTGTTTTCCATGTCTCCCTCCTAAAGCCTTGGCGTGAGAATCCTTTTCCTGGATGACACGCCGAACCGGTCACTCCTGTGTCTGTGTCCGGAGGGGAAGAGTTCGAGGTCTCGAAGATCCTGGATTCCCGACTTCGTTATGGCAAGCTGGAATACCTAGTCCACTGGAGAGGTTACGGTCCTGAAGATCGCTCCTGGGAACCTGGCGCCAATGTCCATGCCCCGGCTAAGGTTCGTGCCTTTCACCTTCGTTACCCCTCCAAGCCATCGGTGAGGCGCGCCCGGGGGTCGCGCCTTGGTGGGGGGTCCTGTCATGCCCCGGTCCACACCGCCATGCTGGGAGAGGTTCCCTACTCACCCGAGATCCCTCGTAGCGCGTCGCTCCAAGTTCTGGGCCCGCAGGACGGAGAGGAAGAGCCAGGAGACGCCCCACGCCGCCGGCTGAATCCGAACTCTGAGAAGGAAAGTGCGCACGCGCGAGAACAAACCCTCCTATGTAGTGTAAAACCAGGTACTCTGGCGCCCTCGGCTGGCCGATTAAGGGTACTGCGTGACACCTGTTCTGGAGATCCTCGAATGCCTCCCATTGACCTACCAAAGATCCAGGTACCTCTACTCCACCCACAATATCCAGGTGAGAGGTATTTTCATGATTCCATGAACCCTATTTAAAACCGCCTTCCTTCCCAGCACATTATCCAGGTTCTACTGTGCCTTCCGCCTCAGTTTTCCTAGTGCTCCTCGTATTCCTTGATCACGTATCTTCTGACCCTTCGACCCGGATTGTACCACCGACTACGCCACCTTCTTCACCTTCGACCCGGATTGTGCCACCGACTACGCTGCCTTCTTCAACCCTTCGACCCGGATTGTGCCACCGACTACGCCACCTTCTTCAACCCTTCGACCCGGATTGTACCACCGACTACGCTGCCTTCTTCAACCTTCGACCCGGATTGTGCCACCGACTACGCCACCTTCTTCAACCCTTCGACCCGGATTGTACCACCAACCCCACGACTACGCTGCCTTCTTCAACCCTTCGACCCGGATTGTACCAACGACTACGCTGCCTTCTTCAACCTTCGACCCGGATTGTGCCACCGACTACGCCACTCTTTCTCAACCTTTTGACCCGGTTTGTACCACCGACTACGCTGCCTTCTTCAACCTTCGACCCGGATTGTGCCACCGACTACGCCGCCTTCTTCAACCCTTTGACCCGGACTGTGCCAACGATTACGTCGCCTTCTATACCCTCCGATCCGGATTGTACATTGACCACCACGCATCCATCCTCGTTATTATCCGTTGTTCTTTCTGGGACTTTGTTTACGAATTCCAACTTCCAACCTTTGACTGTATTATTTTCTGGACTTCAGCTACTATTCATGAGAAAAGATTACTTAACTCTCCTTCGTCTCCTGATTTCCTTATCTATAGCTTGCCATTGGGTTTCATACACATACTTCACTGGGGATCCAAACCCTGCATTACAGGAGAGTGGGGGGCGGGGGTGTGGGGGATGGTTTGGGGGGGTGAGAGGGAAGTAAAGGTAACTTAAGAGAAAGGTAATGGTGGAAGAGAAATAAGGGTAAAATGCTTAGTACTGATGAGAGACTGAATGGGAGCGTAGAAGCTTAAGCAATTTCCCTGTTTATAGAAAAAGAGTAGAAAGTTGGGAGGAGTTACAATGATTCCCCTTTTGTTTCAGGAGTATCGCTGGGATTGGGTCTCGGGGCAGATAACAGAAAGGGGAGGGGCAGGGGTAATAGAAAATGGTAAGCAAAGGACAGGTGAAATCAGTCTAACCTTTGTCTTTTTACCACCCTACCCACCCTGTTTTTAGGTTACTGCCTGTTTACCGAGTCGAAAAGGTCACGTTGTCAGAGAGCAGCATTGACCACGGATAGGGACTAATGAAGTGGTGATTCCGCCAGTCATTTCAAGACCGCCCGTGGGTTTCCATATGGAGTCCTACCATGTCGCAGGAAGCCGGTTGGTGGTTTGTGCGGCCAAAGCCGGTGGATTGCTTTAGATATGGGCATGGTTAGTTGAGGTGCAGTAAGGTAATTTCACCATGTTACATGAAGCCAGCTGGTGGTTTGTGCGGCCAAAGCTGGTGGATTGAATCGACAGTTACTTCGGCTGGTGGTTTTTCTACGGCCAAAGCCGGGGGGATTGTTTTTTGAGTAAAGACATGGTTAGTTGAGGTGCAGTCAGATCATTTCACCACGTTACACGAAGCCAGCTGGTGGTTTGTGCGGCCAAAGCTGAGGGTATTACATGGACAGTTACTTCGGGTGGTGAAATATGCGGCCCTGGCACGTGGAGAGGCGATAGAGGGGGAGGATCTGGGGGTCTGTGTGGTGGTTTGTGCGGCCAAACACAGGTAGCCTCTTGGTTTGAAGATCCTCCCGGCCTGCTATCTGCTATAAAGAGAGCAGCGTGTGGTCGCGCTAGCTTAGCCATGTGGGGCCGGCTGCTATTTCTGGGCAATGCTGGTGGTTCATTGCGGTTGCCAGTGTTATCTGGCTGGATCTATGGTACCAGTGTTATCTGGTGTTACCTATTCCAAGAAAGCGAGGATCGCTGATAATTCTGCCACAAAGGCAATGATTTTTGGCCTTTGATTATAAATAAAAGACGTGACCTTTTCAAACCGCCAATACTTTTGTCATGTGTTTTTATTTATGGGGAGAGCGGGGGCGGGGGATGGTTTGGGGGTTTGAAGGGAAGTAAAGGTAACTTAAGAGAAAGGTAATGGTGGAAGAGAAATAAGGGTAAAATGCTTATACATACAGATGTGGTACATGCAGAAGGATAGAACAGATGTGACAAAACTAACTATCAGTTTGGAAAAATCCTACTATTTTATGGATCTTAAAGTTATTGTGATAATGGCACAATTCTTATCATAATTTTCCCTTATCAGTTGGTCATTCAAAAAATATATTCACACCCACCACTAGCAATGATTTCCAGTTAGTGGAAAGTTTGCAAGGTAATGCTAGTTGCAATGAAAGATAAACTACTTGCATTATCTCTTCATCAATGGACCTACAGTAGATTTAAAAGGAAACCCTATAGACCCCAAACAACTTCAGCTTATTAAAGTCTAATCTTGAATCTCCACTCAAAAGCTTGTAAATCAGACCATGGTAATTGTATCTGTTGGCTTCGTTTGCCATCAGGAGCCCTCTGGTCATATCATTGGAACCAACCTGAAGGCGCTTCCAAGAGAGCAATCCATCTAGTATGACAAGTATATTAAAGTCATTTTTTGTTTAGTCATGTATATCAATATGCATGATTTGTAAAAACATATCTGGTATTATTGATGTTGTCAGTGTAACGTGGGGCTTTCTGGCCATGTGCAGAATTCTCCCCTTCAAGTCAGTATTCAGCAGAAGTACCACTTCTGGCCCAGAACGCAAGCAATAACACACAGGAGATCCTTGCAAGTTCAACCCAAAATGGATACTGCGTTTATTTACATTTTGCAACTGATTTAAACACAGACACACACATACAGGGAAGGTACAGAAACAATGGAAACACGCCCAGCATTGGAACAATGGCTTAGGAATCAGATAACAATCATCTGAGTGACATTAGTTGCTGGGGGAAGGGGAGGGGGTGCGATGAAAGCATATGAAAATAAAGGAATCTATTACTTACAGGGGGGTGTATGCTATACAAGACAGGCTAGTAATACAGAAGTCACACTATACAGAGAAAAAGGTACACAGAAAACACAAACACCTTGCATCTAGAATTGTAGATACAGGGTGACTTTAACAAAGGAAAGAGCAGGAAAACAATATAAAACATAAGGCTTGCACCTCCCAAATACATTTCTAGGCCCATGTACTTCGAGTCCAAAGTGACGTCACATATCTCCCCCCTCTGCGGGAGACTAACCTGGGAGAAGACCCAAAACGGGTTGATTTCCAGGTTAGTCAGCATTAAAGTCTTCCTTATCTCACTGCTACAGAAACAGTGGCGACTATAGGAACAATATTTAGGGGGGCACATAAGAGACCGCAGTCAAAACTGTGGGGGCACTAATAATTTTCACCACTAAATCATACCACTGAATAAAACTAAGGGCCCGATCACCTGGTGTGAGCTAAAACACCATCACTAAAGAAGTCACTAAAACTTACTGCCTGACGACCTACTAACAGATCATCTTGTCCACGGTAGTCCGTGTACAAGGTCGTTTGGCACACGCTAGGGAAACGCTGAGACCTGGGCTGCAGTTGTGTACAGGATAGAACGTTTTTTTTACCAGTGCAGAGTGCCGGGCCATACCTATCCCCCGCCCTCACAAGCTTGAATATGAACACATCCAGTGAATAACCTCACACCTCTGCATTATTTAAATCCTCCAAGGTGGCCGTATCATCCATGTTTATATGCACACATATTAATTACGGCTGATGGGCATTGCGTGATAAATGTCACCCAACAGCATGTAGAATCATTACAATGCATGTAATAGATCCAAAAGTAAGGCCAGGTGAGCGACAATAATTTCCCTGCTGCAGCATATGAAATAATACATAACAAGAAAAAAAGATGTTATCTGCGCTTGTTTCTATATAATTCCATGTGCAACAAAACACTGTCAGAGGCTTTAGTTTGCTTGAATGGCCTAAACTAAAACCTCTGACAGTGTTTTGTTGCACATGGAATTATATAGAAACGAGCGCACATGACATCTTTTTTTCTTATGTTTTATACATGGGTTGTTACTCCGGGCTGTTGCAGCTGCTCTGGTGAGTACAGGCGCGATGCCATTTTTTCTGTATGTATGTATGTATGTATATAATAAATGTTTCAGGGCAAGACTTATCCATGTGTCCCTTTCAACATGGTCCACATGGTTATCCTAATAATCAACCACTTACATACTATGAATAACCCCCAGCATAAAATGTTTAAAATGAGGCAATATATTAGAATTAGGATATATGTGGATCCAGGGCCGCCATCAGGGCATTACAGCCCATGCTGGTGTAAGGGGCCCGGGGACTGGGGGGGCCCGCCGCAGGCGGCAACCTTGTTAAATTTAGGCCGCAGGCCTCGGAGGAGGTTCTGCGGCCTGCAATATCCCAGCCGCCAGCGAGCAGGGCCTCCAAGATGGCCACCGGCGGGCCCCCTGTGATGATGTCAGAGTGGGCCCGCCGAACGTCTGTAGCCTTCAGACGTTTGGCGGGCCCTCTCTGACATGACATCATCAGAAGAGGCCCGCCGGTGGCCATCTTGGAGGCCCTGCTCGCCGGCGGCAACCTTGTTAAATTTAGGCTGCAGGCCTCGGAGGTTCTTTGGCCTACATTAGCCCAGCTGCCGGCGAGCAGGGCCTCCAAGATGGCCGCCGGCGGGCCCCCTCTGATGATGTCATGTCAGAGAGGGCCCGCCAAATGTCTGAAGGCTACAGACGTTCGGTGGGCCCACTCTGACATGACATCATCAGAGGGGGCCCGCCGGCGGCCATCTTGGAGGCCCTGCTTGCCGGCGGCTGGGCTAATGTAGGCCGCAAAACCTCCTCCGAGGCCTGCGACCTAAAGCAGAGGCAGATGGGGAAAATAGGTGAGTTGCTGGGGGCAAATATACCCATGTGAACTGGGGGGGGGGGAAATATACCCATGTGAACTGGAGGGGGGAAATATACCCATGTGAACTGGAGGGGAACAAATATACCCGTGTGAACTGGGGGGAACAAATATACCCATGTGAACTGGGGGGGGACAAATATACCCATGTGAACTGGGCGGGGGGACAAATATACCCATGTGAACTGGGGGGGAACAAATATACCCATGTGAACTGGGGGGGAACAAATATACCCATGTGAACTGGGGGGGAACAAATATACCCATGTGAACTGGGGGGGAACAAATATACCCATGTGAACTGGGGGCAGACAAATATACCCATGTGAACTGGGGGGGACAAATATACCCATGTGAACTGGGGGGCGGACAAATATACCCATGTGAACTGGGGGGCAGACAAATATACCCATGTGAACTGGGGGACAGACAAATATACCCATGTGAACTGGGGGGCAGACAAATATACCCATGTGAACTGGGGGGCAGACAAATATACCCATGTGAACTGGGGGGGACAAATATACCCATGTGAACTGGGGGGGCGGACAAATCTACCCATGTGAACTGGGGGGCAGACAAATATACCCATGTGAACTGGGGGGCAGACAAATATACCCATGTGAACTGGGGGGCAGACAAATATACCCATGTGAACGGGGGGGGCAAATATACCCATGTGAACTGGGGGGAAAATATACCCATGTGAACTGGGGGGCAAATATACCCATGTGAACTGGGGGGCAAATATACCCATGTGAGCTGGGGGGAAAATATATCTGCCTGTCACTGCGAACCCAACAGCAGTTCTTGGCCAAATCTGGTAGAATGCCCCCCCTCCTCCGAAACCTGTGTCTGGATCCGCCCCTAGCCTAATGTTAAGGTTTATTAATAAAAAAGAAACCAACCAAAATCACCCTTTAAGAGGAAGAAGTAACGCCATGGGATGCCGAAGGAGGAGAGAGGTGGCTCAGGACCCAGCGGCGCCCCCTGGTTCAAACGGGGGGGGGGGGCGGTTAGTGAAAGGAAAAGAGTGGGGATGGGGGGTGTTAAATAAAATGAAAACTGTGTGTGGGGGGAGGGGGTTGGGGTGAAAAGAGGTGGGGGTGTTTAATGATATGAAACAGAGTGTGGGGATTAATGAAATGAAAACAGTGGGGATGGGGGTGGGGAGATGATAAAGGAGAGACCCCTGCCTATACCGCTAAAGGTCTATTGCTGTGGATTCCTGTGTACATTCATACTTACTGCCTTTACCGCTAAAGGTCTATTGCTGTGGATTCCTGTGTACATTCATACTTACTGCCTTTACCGCTAAAGGTCTATTGCTGTGGATTCCTGTGTACATACATACTCATTGCCTTTACCATTAGAGGTCCATCGCTTTGGATTCTGTGTACGTTCATATTCCCTGCCTTTACCATTAGAGGTCCATCGCTTTGGATTCTGTGTACGTTCATACACTCTGCCTTTACTGTGAGAGTTCTATTGCTGTAGTGCTCTGATATGCAAAACCAGTGGAATAATATAATTTTATGCTACATTGTTTGTACGAATACACATTTTGTGTGATTTTAAGGTATTGGGAGCAACACTCTGTAATACGATCTTGATATTATTTTTTAATCACAATTTGAATTTCATACGGTCTTAAATTATTTGAGCCAGATAGATATTTTGAGTGATTTTTAAGATATTGGGACTAACACTCTGTAATGTGACCACGATTTACAGTAAATATTGATTTCCTATGGGAAGAGGGGATCGTGGGGGGGGGGGCCCATTCTGAGGGTCAGTAAGGGGCCCCAAAATTTCTGATGGCTGGCCTGTGTGGATCTATCTATATCATAATAGAGCTTACTGCAACAGCAGCGACATTGCTGACCAGATCCATTACTATGGTGTATGGGGCCAAGAGAACACCTGTGCATTCCTTTCAATTGTCTGCTAATTTTAGGCAAGGACCTGTTTTTTCTGGATTTTTGGAGTTAGCACCATAGTTGAGCAGTAGGTAAAATGTTGCAATTAGCGCCCCTCAAAAAATTAGCGCTGGCACCAAGTGATCTGTTAGTTGCAAAAGCGCTAGAGATCTCTAGCGCTCCCCATGTTAAGTATAGGACGCAGAAGGCACAGTAAGCTTGCGGTACAAATTGCTAATAGCAACGGCTAAGTGATTTTTTCCCATTGGTAGCGGGAGGCAAACGATCTGTTGGTCAGTCGCCAGATTCAATTAACTTGGCGCTAACGCAAAACCATGCCGACGCAAGGTTTAGCTCACATCAGGTAATAGTGCCCTAAATAAGTAGATCTAAATAAGATTCCAAAACCCCAGAGTAATGTAATGCAATGATGCCTTTTTGTTGTACTAACCTGATACTTAAATTCAATATTTTGTTTGCTGCAATTCGGCAGTTTTCGCTGAATGTCTGATAGCTGCTTCAGCGATACCAATATTAGCAAATTACAGTGACCATTCGCTAAATAGGGAATTCACCATATTTTCGGCGAAATGAGTTCCCCCCAAAATGTGATGAAAAGCAGAGGATCTAAAGAGGATTAGACCCTTTAGATTCTAACTTCCATAATAACCCCTAAAATGCCATAAACCCAGGGAAATACAATAAAAGTAATAAACAATGTGGCATTTAGCATACCCATTAACCCCTAAAATGCCATTAATCAAGGAGAAAATTAATTGTATACTGTGAGGGATGTAGCCTACACATTAACCCTTAATATACAACTAAACCAAGGCAAAAACTAACGTAATACACAAAGTAATGTATAGTGTGAACATTAATCACTTCACTACTGAGAAAATATTTGTTTAAGTGCACTTAGTTATGTAATGTTTTAAGACTTTTACTCCACACTGAATATGACCATTATGGCCCGAATCTGCCCTTTCCAATGACCCCTAGATCGTCCATATACGATGCACGGGGACGGAGATACGGCAGTCCGAAGAAGTGTTGGAAGCTGGATGCTGATTTCTGGTGGTGGGGGGGCACATGGGGGGCAAGGAATAACCTAGGGGGGAGCAATTGCCTCCTGTTGCCCCCCTGTAGAGACGCCTATGTACAGAAATGTCCATAAAAAGTCACAACTGAGCACAAGTCACTCACCCAGCCGACCACGGCATCTTGTGTAGGAGATTGCTGCTGCTGGAGAGAATGTGGGGTGGCTGTTGTCTCCCGCACGTCACTGTTCTGTCCCCACGGTGGCTTTTGTAGAAACAGACAGCTTCAACTCCGATGAAAGGCATATACAGATATTTATTTCCAGGCATTCATAATCAAAACTTAGTCATTGAAAAGATTTATCTGGATCCTTTATATTCTGTCCTTTGATACAGTGTGAAAAAAGGGTAATTTCACTCCCATGTGGAGAGCGAGCATGCTGCAGCTTCAGAAACGAAAAATAGAATGTCAATAGTGGCTATTTTATCATGCCTATTGGCTATTAGTACTGATGCCACTTATGCTGGTGCAAAAAAAGGAATATAACAACTGTACATAAACACTAATGGTTAACTTTATTAAACAACATACATATATAAAATAATATAAACATAATTGAAATAGTTCATAAATTGTTTGGATAATAGTTAGTGGGCACAATGGAGAATAAGTTTCCAGTCTCATGTAACAGAATAGTAAATATTAATTCTGCGATCCTAATTAAATTGGTGATAATCTGATGGCATACACTATTATTAGTAAGTGTGTATCCAAAGTCTCCTCTAGGAAGGCTAACAATGAGTGGTTGAAGTTTTCCCCTAATTTGGAATCCTCAGGTGTAATGAATATAGTGACAATAGTTAGCGTTACTAAATACACAATCCGTCACAAATATTCTATAACATCCGCTAGGGTGATGATTAAACAGTATATAGTATTGGTATAGCTGCTAATGCGTAATGACATTAAGAGTATTGTACTAGGACGTTGGAAACCCTGTAAAGATATAAATATACTACAGTGCATGACCTCTATCAGTTAGTTAACTTGTCCCGTATGTTGTTTGAACCCCTACGATAGTAACAAGTTCAATGCTATATCCTATATCCGCTAATTGGATATTCTCCACGCTGCAATAGGATAATGTGATAATTAGGTATCACCATACAAGGCATATATTAGATATACAATTTAGTTAATGGTTTTAGCCACAGGAAAATAAGTGTAAAATACTGAATAAATGTCCATCAACTAATTAGAACTATACCATTTGTATATTAGAACCTATGAGGTAGCACCGGTGGAAACCTACATTTGGTAAACCGCTAGATGTTGTTCTTAGCTCTAAACTAAAATATATATCAGTCAATCTTAGAGCTAAGAACAACATCTAGCGGTTTACCAAATGTAGGTTTCCACCGGTGCTACCTCATAGGTTCTAATATACAAATGGTATAGTTCTAATTAGTTGATGGACATTTATTCAGTATTTTACACTTATTTTCCTGTGGCTAAAACCATTAACTAAATTGTATATCTAATATATGCCTTGTATGGTGATACCTAATTATCACATTATCCTATTGCAGCGTGGAGAATATCCAATTAGCGGATATAGGATATAGCATTGAACTTGTTACTATCGTAGGGGTTCAAACAACATACGGGACAAGTTAACTAACGGATAGAGGTCATGCACTGTAGTATATTTATATCTTTACAGGGTTTCCAACGTCCTAGTACAATACTCTTAATGTCATTACGCATTAGCAGCTATACCAATACTATATACTGTTTAATCATCACCCTAGCGGATGTTATAGAATATTTGTGACGGATTGTGTATTTAGTAACGCTAACTATTGTCACTATATTCATTACACCTGAGGATTCCAAATTAGGGGAAAACTTCAACCACTCATTGTTAGCCTTCCTAGAGGAGACTTTGGATACACACTTACTAATAATAGTGTATGCCATCAGATTATCACCAATTTAATTAGGATCGCAGAATTAATATTTACTATTCTGTTAAATGAGACTGGAAACTTATTCTCCATTGTGTCCACTAACTATTATCCAAACAATTTATGAACTATTTCAATTATGTTTATATTATTTTATATATGTAAGTTGTTTAATAAAGTTAACCATTAGTGTTTATGTACAGTTGTTATATTCCTTTTTTTGCACCAGCATAAGTGGCATCAGTACTAATAGCCAATAGGCATGATAAAATAGCCACTATTCACATTCTCTTTTTCGTTTCTACAACTGCAATAAGGTGTGCAGCGATGTGTTTAAAAAGACTGTTCTGCTGCATTTACTTGCAATGGCCACCAGAGGGAGACAGAGACCATGGAAAGTTATGCTGGACAAACACAAGGCACTAAACTACCTTTTCCATGATGCTTTGCGTAAGGACAGGAAGTGGGTGTGTAGGAAAGGAAAGGCATCACCAGCCTCGTGGAAAGCATGCTCAGAGTGAGCTGGGAGCTGAAAGGAGAAGGAAGCAGGCCGAGCTGTGGAGGATCGTGACCAGGCCAGAGCGCAGGGGCTACCTCGCTGGTGCTGGGGGATCGGGACAGTGACCCTGCAGAGACCTGTCTATACCCACGCTGCGATCAAGGCAAGCAGAGGACCCGAGTGAGGAGTACCGCAAGTCCATTGGATGGGAGAGCAGGCGGTAGCGGGACAAGTCCGGGTGGGAGCAAGGAAAGCCAGACAACGGATCCAGTAGCCAGTATCACAGCCAGGCATTAAGCGGAGAGACGTCCTGGGTCAGCGGAGCCTTGGTGATCGAGCGGATGGGTGAGAGGCCTCCAAGGCTGGTTTATAAAATCAAGAAAGCACGCTGCTGTTTGTTTCCAAAACCCACAGGGCCCCAACTTGACTAGTCGAAGACATCGTTATAAGTAATTCACTGGCCAGTTGAATAGTACCCGGGTACCATATACACACACGTACACACCCTTTACATTCCGGGACTTAACCTGTGCGGGACTCATTTGTTACGAATCGGAACAGGGGTTAAAGATACGTTCCGAATATATTTTTCTCTTTTCCGCTGCGCGTTTATCGTAATACGAAGAGATTGTATTTTTGGGTTTCGCTACGTGTCCCTTTTTCGAATATTCGTGCAACTGCATTTCTTTTATGTTCGGTTACGAATATTTTATTTTCCGAAATACGACGCCTCGTCTTTCGGTTCTTTTCCGCTACGTGTTTTACTGCAATACGAAAGTACTGTAATAATATCTGTGAATACCGTATCTCAACATCTGCCTAATATTTTAGTAAACTATTTAAATGATAAAAATCCACAACTGTGTTGGGGTATATTTATTCCCTAGTGCGGGGAGACTAACCCGTGGTTCATTTTCAGCGGCTCCTCTGGGAGTGAGCGCTACACGTGCTGGCTCGTTTCCGGGATCTCAGTCTCTGGAAAAACCGCATTTAAAGGGTTAAATATGGATCCAGATGAAGCAGCAGAGTGGTGTAAAGCACAGGGTGGCCAGTTAGAGTTGAGTGTAGTAATGGATATTCCTGTAGGCACCTGGGCAGAAGAGCAGATCCGCCTGGCCGTGGCAGCGTTGGCACCTGACCAGCGGGGGTTTCTAGCGGACATTAAAGTGAACCCAGAGACTTCTCACACGTATGTTCTTTTTGAGTGGAGAAAGGGTGTTCCTGTGTGTTTTCAGGACGTGAGTATACAGCTAACCGACGACGTGGAAGTTCATCTGATCCAGCCAAGTAAGCCACGTGGTGATTCAGCGAACATTCCTGCATCCAGCCCGCTGGCCATGATCGGGCCGGAGTTCATTGCTGCTATTGGAGACCTCGTGGTTAAGTGTCAAGGGCTCACCCTTCTTACATCAGCTTCGGATATCGGAAGTTGGAAAAATTTTCAGGAAACTTGCCAACTCCGGCGGGAGAAGAAACCTTCGAAGAATGGGTGGAACAAGCGATGCAGGCTCTGGATGAGTGGGACGTCTCTGAAGCGCAGAAGAAGCAAAGAATTACTGAGAGCTTAAAGGGACCTGCGTCAGAGGCTGTCAGGAATCTGAAGCTGAGTAAGAGAGACTGTACTGCTCGAGATTACCTGAACATATTACAGGAAGTCTTCGGGCGAACGGAAAAGGCTGCTGAGCTAATGTACCAATATGAGCATACTTACCAGAAAAGGGGTGAGAAGATGACAGAATACATGAGGCGCCTGGATAAGATACTGTACCAAGTACTGTTGAAGAAAGGAACAGACCCCACTACAGTAGATCAGGTTAGAATGCGTCAGATATTGAAGGGTGCCTTACCTTTAGATCCTGTGATGTTGCAGCTGAGGACTCGAGAAGGTAATAAAGAGTTAAATTACCTAGAACTGATTCGAGTTGTTCGGAGGAAGAAGCCCTTCTGGAAGAGAAGCTTGGAAAAAGGGGAGAAAAGGTCTATGCGCAACCCATAGAGTATAACGAGTGTTCATCAGATGAGGAAGATCCGGAAGAGACATATGAGCCGGAGATAACTCAAAAGTCGTCAAACCAGGTGTATGGTGAGATACAAAAGACTCTCGCGAGAGTACAAGAAGCCCAAGTTAAGATGGAACAGACACACACGGACCTATGCCGGACAATCTTGAAAGTAGTAGAAATGCAGACTGAAATACTGAAGTCTCTCTCAGATATACGAACGGCAGCGGTTGCTGTGGGTCCGACAGAGGATTTTCAAATGAGCCACAGGAAGAAAGTGTGCCCTCATCCTCGTGGGGAAGATGTTTTGCCTGTAGAGAATTCGGTCATTTCAAGGCTCAGTGCCCAGAAAGGAGACAGGGAGGGTCTCTATATGTGCCTGCTAGACCTAGAAGACTCTCCCTGGAGGTCTGATCCTATGTCACGGGAGGAAAATGTATGCCCGCAGTCACCACATATGAGGACAAGGGTTAGAGTACAACAGACTGGGTCTACCTCTCCTGCTGCTACGAAAAAGTTCCCTGACAAGTTGATAGGTCCTTCGCCATCATCCCGGTTCAAGTGGAAGGAGTCTATACTAAGGCTCTTCTAGATTCGGGTGCTCAAGTAACGCTGATTTACCGAGACTTCTATCAGAAATATCTGAAGCATATACCCCTGAAGAAATTGAAGGATCTCGAAATCTGGGGTATGGGAATGGAGAAGTTTCCCTATGATGGATATATACAGGTGAAGCTAGAATTCAGTTCGGAAATCGCTGGACAACCGAGAGTATGTGACACGTGGCAATTGTGTGTCCTCGTCCCTCGGGAGCTAATCGAAGTTCTATGATAGTGGGGAATGAACGCTGATGTGTTGAGACACCTCTTAACCCCACTGGTCACGGAAGAGAATCCTGCTCCTAAGAAGGCACACTCGATGTCACGACCGCCCTGTCCACGGAGGGTCAAGGAACAGAGAACCACTACAGAAATAAGAAGGCTGAGGAGAACGGAAGGGACAGAGAAGGCCCTACATTCAGGAAAGACTGTACAAGTACTGATTGGAGACAAATTATCTGTGCCTGGTCTGCCTATATCCCGTCCGACTCCTACTATTCGGTCTCATCAGTTACGTTCCGTTAGAGAGAGTGAAGAAGACAGTGAAGAAGAAGGCTGGTGTCTGAGCTGGGTGTGGGCACCTGAGTCCCAGAGCGTCAAGCCGGTTTCTGACTGGGGTGAGAGTGATTTAGGGTCTGATATCTCTGAAGTTATGACTCGAGCACCTGCAGTACCTGAGACCTGGGAAGTTCCTGAAGTTTTAGAGGAAATATCCATAGATTACAGTTCTATGCCTTCACTGGAGGGCTCATATTCCGAGGAAGTGTTGGCTCCGATGGTTGATGAGAGAATTGAGCCTGTAGAGTCAGCTCTCCTGACTGAAGAGGTTCTTGAAAAATTTGAACCTAAACGTTCAGTACGACCCCCTCAGAGACTCACATTTGATTCACCAGGACATAGCACAGAGGAGGCTGTAACAACTGGGCGGAGGTTTCCAGAAGTGTCAGCTCTAATTGCCAAGGTGTCTAAGGGTTTGGGGGAGATTGAGGAAAATTGCTACCTGTTGTCAACCCTGAATATGTAGGCTAAAGTTAGAAATGTTAAGTAGAAATGTAATACAACTGTTGTTATGTTATGTATGACCGACACATGTACCCGTTACACGCCCTTGGGAGGACCCAAGAGTTTAGGGGGGGGGAGAGTGTAGCGATGTGTTTAAAAAGACTGTTCTGCTGCATTTACTTCTAATGGCCACCAGAGTTAGACAGAGACCATGGAAAGTTATGCTGGACAAACACAAGGCACTAAACTACCTTTTCCATGATGCTTTGCGTAAGGACAGGAAGTGGGTGTGTAGGAAAGGAAAGGCATCACCAGCCTCGTGGAAAGCATGCTCAGAGTGAGCTGGGAGCTGAAAGGAGAAGGAAGCAGGCCGAGCTGTGGAGGATCGTGACCAGGCCAGAGCGCAGGGGCTACCTCGCTGGTGCTGGGGGATCGGGACAGTGACCCTGCAGAGACCTGTCTATACCCACGCTGCGATCAAGGCAAGCAGAGGACCCGAGTGAGGAGTACCGCAAGTCCATCGGATGGGAGAGCAGGCGGTAGCGGGACAAGTCCGGGTGGGAGCAAGGAAAGCCAGACAACGGATCCAGTAGCCAGTATCACAGCCAGGCATTAAGCGGAGAGACGTCCTGGGTCAGCGGAGCCTTGGTGATCGAGCGGATGGGTGAGAGGCCTCCAAGGCCGGTTTATAAAATCAAGAAAGCACGCTGCTGTTTGTTTCCAAAACCCACAGGGCCCCAACTTGACTAGTCGAAGACATCGTTATAAGTAATTCACTGGCCAGTTGAATAGTACCCGGGTACCATATACACACACGTACACACCCTTTACATTCGGGACTTAACCTGTGCGGGACTCATTTGTTACGAATCGGAACAGGGGTTAAAGATACGTTCCGAATATATTTTTCTCTTTTCCGCTGCGCGTTTATCGTAATACGAAGAGATTGTATTTTTGGGTTTCGCTACGTGTCCCTTTTTCGAATATTCGTGCAACTGCATTTCTTTTATGTTCGGTTACGAATATTTTATTTTCCGAAATACGACGCCTCGTGTTTCGGTTCTTTTCCGCTACGCGTTTTACCGCAATACGAAAGTACTGTAATAATATCTGTGAATACCGTATCTCAACATCTGCCTAATATTTTAGTAAACTATTTAAATGATAAAAATCCACAACTGTGTTGGAGTATATTTATTCCCTAGTGCGGGGAGACTGACCCGTGGTTCATTTTCAGCGGCTCCTCCGGGAGTGAGCGCTACAGGTGTAATCCTACCCTGCTGGTGCTAAAGCTCAATTTACAACTCTGGTCCTACTGAGTGGGCCCAGAGTTTTTTCTATTATATGCTGCAGCTTCTCCTGGAATTACTTCCTGATGTACACACCCTTCTTCCTACCAGCATGCAAAGCTTCTCAGCACAATTAGACACATAGATCTGATCACATGTCATAAAACTAGAACTCCCAGAAGACATTTCCCTTAAGGGGACAGTTCCCAATTCCTATAATGCTATCTCTTACAATTACTGACTATTCTCAGGCTACTCTAGTCAGCACAGTCAGTAAGGTTCACTTTTTTAAATATATAATGAAGGGGTTATTCAGAGAGAGCCGATCTGACCCCAAAATGTCACCGGGAATTTCCCTGTATGGTGACATTTCGGGGCTATTCAGAGAGCAGGCAGTTCGCCAAATTTTGGCAAACTGCCAGCCAGAACGGTGCCTGTTCGAAGGCAGTGAAATCCCCCACAGAGAAGCAATGGTTAATCTATTCCGAGAACACTCAACAGCAGAGAAAAGTTGCCGAAGTGCCCTGCTGTTTCTGTGCTTTCATTTGGCAGGTTTATTCAGGTGAACCCCATAGGCTTCAATGTTAAAAATACTCCCGTTTTTATCCAAGATCTAATAAACCGTTTATTATTTTAATATGCAGTAAAATGTTTCTTTTATTTATTGATATTGTTTTAGGATCTTTCTAGGCATTTTTGGGGATTTTTTCGGCAAATTTTTTTTCCCTTTTATTTTTATTAAAAGCGTTTTTTTTTTTTTTTGTACTGTAACAGACCTTTTTTATTATCATTCATAGGACCTTATATGTAAATTCCAGGCATTTTCAGTCAGTTTTTTTGCAAACAACGATTCTATTTTGACACTTTAAGGCTAGGGTCAGACTGAGGCAGTGCGAACGCGCGTGCAGCCGCACTTAATCACGGCCGCACTAGCAGCAGATGCCGGGCAATGACGGCCAATATACGAAGTACGGTCGCACAAAAGTCCGGCTGCGCAACGCAAGTGGAAAATGAACGCATTTTTTCGAGAACGTGAAACCGCAGGTACTGACGTACAGAGTGCGCTGCGTCCGCTAGTGGCGTGTGTGCGTGATTAGGAGACGTCAGAC
This sequence comes from Leptobrachium leishanense, assembly GCA_009667805.1. Taxonomy (NCBI): domain Eukaryota; kingdom Metazoa; phylum Chordata; class Amphibia; order Anura; family Megophryidae; genus Leptobrachium; species Leptobrachium leishanense. The sequence continues at coordinate 294,790,291 of CM019063.1, read as the reverse complement.
GCTGCTAATGTCCGGCCAACATAACGTCCAGACACAAAAAGTGTTTTATTGATGATCCGTACAAAATCACGGACGAAAATGCGCATAGTATGACCACTATCACGTATTCTGTGAAAAAATGCGTCCATTCGTTCAAACGCACTTTTTCACAGACAACATAAAAATGCGTTCGTCTGACCCTAACCTAAATCGTTTTGTTTTGTGGGAGTTTTTTTGTGTTTTTTACCCCATTAGTCAGCTTGTCGCCTTTTTCTGGCATCTGGTCTGTACTGTGATCGGCGGCTCGGACCCTGTGGTGAGTGCTAAATTCACCGCAGGGTGGGAAACTTTGATTCCCCGAAGTGCGGGGAACGAGAGAGCACCGAAATGTCGGTGACATTTCAGTGCTCTCTGAATAACCCCCTAAGTAGTGTGTGGATGAAACCGCCATATACTATACTGAACTGCATTCATTGTAGAAAAATCAATGAATTTGAGTGGGTCACAAATGAACTGCTTGAGTAAACATTTTTTCATTATCGCATGACATAAACCACACCAATTGGACTCAACTAGCGTCTGATTAATTTGTGGTTTAATCGTACAGGTTGAGTATCCCTAATCCAAAATACTTGGGAACAGAGATGTTGTGGATTTTTATCAGATTTTAAGATATTTGCATAAAATCAGACCATATGCATGGGACCAGAGTCTAAACAAGAAATAATTTTTCAGAGTTCATATACTGTACACATAGTTTGAAGGTAACTTTTGTACAATATTTTTAATAGTTTTTCGACTCTTACTGGTCTATTCAAAGAAAGGTGAAAAGTCAGGCGAATGATCAGAGAAGTGAAAATTCTAGGTCAAAATAGCCAAACCAGAAAAATTCTCCTATTTATCTCACTTTCCAAATCGGCTATTTGGTCTAGATTGTTTTCTTCTCCTGATTTTCACCTTTGTATTTTTTTATTTTTTGAGAAAGGATTTTACCAGGAAGGATACATTGAGATTTCTCTCGCTTTTAAGTATGTCCTGGGTGGCAAGTATGTACCGTTAGGTGTCTTTCCCAAGGACACTTACTGGAGAGGTGCTCTTGCCGGGATCGAACGTGTCTCCACAGTCTCTCTCCACGGTTATAGAGCAGTGATGTTACCTCTACTCTACCCAGCCTGTGTATTTCTTTGCTTTAACTAATTAGGGATTTTTTTTCATTCCGGATGTTGGAATTTTGCATGATACTCAATCTCTACATACATTTTGAGTATTTGGCTCTAGATCCTTTTCATTACTGTGGGATTGGTCTCTGCCCCAGTACCTGTGTCCAGCACTCATAGGAGGTTATTCACTAAACATCAAACTTGCCACCGCATTGCACCGAATGCACACTATACACACATGAGGTGCCCACTGCTGCTTGTCGCTCGGAGCATTAATTCACACCCACACATTACATTTCATTCTAAACGTGGATATTTATTACAGGCCACAGCATAACCCCATGTAAACAATAACAGTGCTGTAACAATTGTATTACACCCATATCTGTAAACATAACCATACAATTATCTGTAAACCTATCTTTAATCAGACAATATTAATCATAAACCTCCAATCTTAACTCTTTAAATGTTAACCACGCCCCTTTACCCCCAGCACTGCCTCCCATCCCCACCACAAGCTCATTCGCATAAACCCTTATGAATGAGCTTTCCCATCAAGAAAAACAAGGCCTGTTCAATACCCTCTCCGAAACCCAAATTTAGAATGTCCGACCCCACATCTGTGAGGTGGACCCCATCCGCCTGAAGAAACCTGAAACCATCGTCCTCCTCCAGCAAGAGATGCCGGATCACCAATCCTGACAGCTGCCATACAAAGCACGCCATCGTTCTGTTTATCCTTGACCTGGACCTTTGTATCGCCCCCACATCCCGCGCGTGTCTTATGACCATTCCTGACAGCTGCCGTACAAGCACGCCATCGCTCTGTTCATCTGAAAACTGGACCTTTGATTTGCCACTAGATCCCCTGTGCCTCCAGACATGCTGGGGTATCCTCCCGGACCACACCTACAAGGAGAAGAGGTCTTTTGACCATTCCTGACAGCTGCCGTACAAGCACGCCATCGATCTGTTCCTCTGAAAACTGGACCTTTGATTTGCCTCCAGGTACAGGGAAGATGTCATTCACTGAAGTTCCCTTCGGCTAAGACAAATGATGGATCGAGCTACCGTCTCCCGAGGCCCCGTTTGGAATGAAAGGGATTTGGAACCCAGACTCGAATCCCGTCAGTTAAGCCACGGCCCCAATGCATCTAGCTTCTCCAGCATGATTCCCATCCCCAACTGCTGCATTCCTAGCCCTTTTAAAGTATCTTGCTTGCGGGCGTCCCCCTCCACACCCAGAACACTCCTGCTGAAGTCTACCAGCATTGCCGAACCTGCATAGACCCTCATTGAACTGCCAGCACGCTCTACACATACTTTAACTCTGCTGTTAGGATTCCAGTAGGGGTTCCCCGGTGCCCCCCCGAAAGGGCGTTGAAAGCTGCACGACCATGAGCCGCAACCTTCGTGTCATGTCCATCTGGTTCCACAGCATGGTAGGGTGCGCCGCCATACGTTGTTGAAAACTACTCATTTTATCTCCCCTCGGTCTACGCTCCCTCCGTCCTACACGTAAGCAGAGCACCGTTGAGGTGTGCGCTCCCTTATCACACTCGCCAAATACAATTTACGCCCTGATCCAGTTACCAAATAATCTAGGAACCCTCTGATAAAGTTTCCCGCGCTCCTTCTCCCATCATATTCCAACTCATCCTGAGACCCAGAAGCCTCCTCTACTGTAAGGGGACAAACTCCACATACCGCCTGCGCCAGTGTGTTCCTCTATTTTCTGCTTTCCGTGCCTGCCCAATGGACCTGCAAAGGAAAGATAAGCATTGCACCTTGCAGGCTCTGAAACCCCCCCCCATCCTGTCCTCAACCAGCACTTCCGGCATGATGTCCCCCCTCCCTTCTACTACAGGATACCCCTCATGCGCTGCGCTAATGGGCGACTATGTTGACCTTTGTGCAGTCTGCTCCCTACGCCAGGCCCCTTACACCTCAGGCAGAGACCGGTCCATCCCCTCACCTGAACTACCAGACCACTCACCACAGCTCTTCCCACCCTCGTTAGCGTCTGTGCAAGCGTGCGTCCTGTGACCCTGGATGGCTCCTGCTGCCCCCCAGTGCCCGCAAACCCCAGCCATCCGGGGGTTTGATCCCTCCCTGACAAGGATTTGTTGGAGTTTACATATTGAGCTACCAGGAACCCTTGGACGGCCCCCCTCTATAACCCTCAATGCAGACCCCCCTGAACAAAAGAAAAGCAATCAGAAGATCCAAATCCCCAGGTACCCTCGTCCCCCACTGAAAGGAGACGTAGCAAGTGGTGAAAACCCCCTCCTTAGCAATAAAGCCCCCACAATACCCCCATAATACCAGCCCCCACTACTTCACATGCTCTGCTGCTATCCCTCACCTACAGTGTCCCCTCCCCTCTTAGATTGTAAGCTCTGGGGCAGGGTCCCCTCTCCTCTCAGATTGTCACCCCTTGCACTGACGGGAGACTGGGAATGAAGAAGCTTAAGCAAATTTCCCTGTTTAAGAAAAAGTAGAAAGTTGGGAGGAGTTACAATTGGTTCCCCTTTAGTCTCGGGGGCAGATAACAGAAAGGGGAGGGGCAGGGGTAATAAAAAAGGGAAAGCAAAGGACAGAAAAATCTGTTTTTTTTTCTGGACAGCTAACTCCATTTTACCATCACCATCATCATATGAAAATCAACGACTGGATAAGTATTACTGGCAGTATCAATCTGTTATGTATTCCCTATTATTATAGTCTGCTAAATATATATATTCCTAGTTCTATTATTACTTGGATAAATAGGTGCAGATTTTCCATTGTACTGGATTTGTAGGTTTTATTTAGTAGATGCTTTTTGATATTCGTTACACTCTGCAATACTGTATTCCCTTGTTAATTTTGTGTAGTATCTGCGTGATAGTAATTATGAATAGGTTAATTGTTCTGATATAACTCTGCCAGAATTCAGTGATTTGTTGTTTTGTATGTTATTGGGTGCATTTGGGTTTCAGTAATTTTGCCTGTGTCTGTCTGAAGATTGCTGTGCCTGATAGTTAAAGTGCTCACTCTAGCAAAATACTGACGGTCAATTTTAACAATCACACACATGAATAGTCTGTGTTCTAACACCAAATAACACTCCAAAATAGATAAATTTTAATGAGCTGCAGTCATTTTGTACTGAACAGGCCGGAAGCATACAAAGCAACATGTGACGAAACGGCCGCCCCAATGTTTATTTGCAAGTATTTTGCTTTACAGTTTATTGTCTCTGTATATAGTGTAGAGAGTGTGTGATGTGCTATGCTGTTGTCAAAGTGTGTATCTTTATGTTACAGTTATAAGTTGTTATATTTTGCACTCATTAAACAGTAGGAGAGGCCCCTTGCTCAAGAGCTTGCACTCTAACATCCTGGGTTTCCCTAAGCACACTGTTTAGAGAAGACGCATGGGTAAACATTCCATTGTGTTGACTGTCTTTTCTATTGTCCAGTGGCTGGAGCTTTTCTATAGTCCAGTGGCTGGAGCCTGTTGTTATCTGTAATGTATTCTGGAAGGGAGGGGGGTTGTCTCACCGTGTGTATTTGAAATAAAGTAACCCCAAGGGCTAAGCAATAAGTTGATGAATAAATTCATTTGTATACTGTATTTAAGTTCACTATACTAATTGAGGCAATTTTTGAAGTGACACAGCAGTAATGTACAATCTTTTTTGCGCACTTGCTACAGTTGAGTAAATAATTATTTCAGAACGCTAACTTTGTCTTTATTGAGGGAGAGGAGAGACTTATGTCCGAAATAGAGGAAACATGAGCAGCAACTCCCTCCTCTTTCCCACTCGTACCTGGGACTGGATAAGTATTAAGTGTATTAATTCTGTGAATTTGTCTATTTTGACATAGTATATGCGTGTGTGTGTGTGTGTGTAATCTATTTGGTTAAATACACGCTAATTTACCCGTTGCAGTGATTTGCATTTTTAGCTAGAATCATGGGCCCCCCCCTGGAAATGCCCATCACTCACAGCACAGCCCGCAGCAGTTTTCATCGCTGGTAACAGGATGATTTGCTGCAGGCTCCTCCCCATCTCCTCTCCCACCACGTGACTGGCTGCAGGGTGTTACTTGACTGCTGCATGTGGTGCTGGCCGGGAACAAGGACAGCCAGAGACAGAGAAGCTCTCCTGGATCAGTGTATGGTGAGAATGAATAAAGATTTTTTTTAAACAACCCAAAAATACAATAGCTTGCTTTTTGGGGGGGGGGGTGTATTTGACTATGGATTAGTTTTAACATTAGGGGTTAATCTTGGAGTTAAATGCTAGGGTTACCCTTAGGGATAATTTTAGAGTTTGGGTTAATTCTAGAATTAGGGACAGTACAAGAATTTTATTTTTTTTAAGGGTGCCTACATATATTCAGGGTGTGCAGGTATCTTTTAGGGGTTCCTCCATATATTCAGGGTGTGTGGGTGTGTTTTTAGGGGCTCCTCCATATATTCAGGGTGTGCAGGTGTGATTTAGGGGTTCCTCCATATATTCAGGTTGTGCGGGTGACTTTTTAGAGGCTCCTCCATGTATTCAGGGTGTGCGGGTGTCATTTTAGGGGCTCCTCCATATATTCAGGGTGTACGGGTGTCTTTTTTTAGGGGTTGATATATTCAGGGTGTGCAGGTGTCTTTTTAGAGGCTCCTCCATATATTCAAGGTGTGCAAGTGTTTTTAGGGGCTCCTCCATATATTCAGGGTGTGCTTGTGTCTTTTTAAGGGGTTCCTCCATATATTCAGGGTGTGCTTGTGTCTTTTGGGGTTCCTCCACATATTCAGGGTCTGTGGGTGTATTTTTAGGGGCTCCTCCATATATTCAGGGTGTGCTTGTGTCTTTTGGGGTTCCTCCACATATTCAGGGTGTGTGGGTGTCTTTTTAGGGGCTCCTCCATATATTCAGGGTGTGTGGGTGTATTTTTAGGGGCTCCTCCATATATTCAGGGTGTGTGGGTGTCCTTTTAGGGGCTCCTCCATATATTCAGGTGTGCGGGTGTCTTTTTAGGGGTTCCTCCATATATTCAGGGTGTGCGGGTGTCTTTTTAAGGGGAGGAAAAAAAAGGTCCTGATAGGTTTGTAACGTCATCTAAAACACTTAGTAAAAGTCTCATCTCTAGCCCTATGGCCACTCATTTCAGTTTTGCCTTAACCTGACCAGGTCTAGAGCTGCCTTCGCTGAGGACAGACAGGAGAGAGAGTGATACGCAGCGCAGAATTCAACATTTTAGTGCATTGCGCGATGTATGAACAAGCGAACTGTGAGTATTGCTCCAGCTCTTATCTGCAGGATTCTGCAATGAACAGGTCAAGGGAAAGTGGGTACAGGATGGACCCGGGTGACACCCTGCAGATGACACCACCAGGCAGGATCTTACTGCACTCCAGTAACTCATCTGCAGTAGTGTCACCTCACCTGAGTTTGCAGCTGCAGCATGGTAGATGCATCCCAAGTGGAGACAGTGCTGTAATACTGCAGAGCATTGTGGTAGCATTGTGGTAACACCAGTTACAGACCCTCCCTTTAGTGCGTCGATCCTGGGTGTGTGACTAGTGTGATGCATTGAATGGCGTTAACAGACTAGAAAATGCAACGCTCAGATCAGACACTTACACCTTTATTCTTATATTGAAGCAGCCTCCTGGGTGTAATTCGGGTTAGGCGATTGCGACTCGGTGGTAGACAAAGGAGACGGAGGCCTTCTTAAGCAGGAAAAGCATTTATTCGGTACCGAGCCTTGAGTCAGGTCTAGCCCAAAAAGACTCAAGTCCCGAGCCAACAGAGAGACAAAGAATTTATACATAGTGAGTAAAAATGCACACCTAATTCCCCTCCCCAGGTTACGTTACCCTCCCACTTCCCATATCAACCTTCATTATACATATTGGACTTTATTCATCATTTTGCAAGTCAGCAAGGTTCACCTCCAAAGCACGACCCTTGAGCCCACCGGAGACAATCTAAATTCTCTGTCTAGTCAATAAGGTTGTAAAAAGGGAATCATTCTTCCAAAACAAATATGGCAAGCTATGGGATTTACTCATTCCTTCTGCTGTCTCGATATATTAAGCAACTTTTATGGCTTAGAGTTAGAGACCTGGGGGGGAGAAGAGATAATTCTTCAGTCAGCAGAAATCAGGTTTAACACAAGATATTAGAGGCTACACTTAGCTGTTAGTTTATACAGTTCTATTTTCTATCTAAAATGGTGGACAGGGTACAGAGAGGGTGACGCTAGGGGTTATTCCCAGGTAGGGCTCTTTCAATATCAGACTTGCATCATGTTTCGCAGCCTCTGTATTACTACACTTTATTTTATAACTGTCCCCTTCATGACATTGTCAAAAGGGAAGAATATGGATGCCATTATAATTTTGCCCCCCCTGGAAAAATTTCTGCAGACGCCCATGGCTAGAATATGCTCGTTGATATTTGCTTCACTTTGTAATACTTAATCAAACCTTATTATTTGTATAGTATGTATGATCTTCTAAACATAGGTAATCAGTGACCGCATGGCTGGCAGCCATCTTAAGCCTCAAAAAGTCACATGGTGTGCTGTCAATGAGGAAGTGCTGCAGCAGTAACTGTACAATCTGTTTAAGCTGACATTTGCGCAACTAAATTAATCCAGATTGTTTCTGCCAGACTTATGAATATATAACAATTATTAACCAAATACACATCTAAATGTGTCTGTTATAATTTCTGAAGAGGCTTATTAACTAAACAGTGATTTTGTATGTTAGCAAATGCGGTTTCATTATTTTGGGTAGGTTGACTTAACTTCGGGCCTATATATTAATATACTAAGCAAGAAACCGTTTCATTGGTGGACGTGGGTTAAAGACTTTCACATGTGTAGCCTCGTACTATTGGTAAAGGATTCCAGGGCTGGTGAGTATTAAGATGGAGGATCAGGCCCGTCTTTAATATTGATTGGACCCTGGGCAAACATTTTTTTGGGGCCCCCCCTCCCGAAAGCTGGGGACGCATTGACGGTTGTAAACTTCATCCAACAGCTATATACAATATATTCCCAAAAGTTTTCGCTCACCTGCCCAGCTCCTGATTTGGATGGGTGAGCGAATACTTTTGGCATTGGCAATATAGTGTATATCTAATCAACCATGATGAATGCTAGCCTCCTGCATTTATCCTGAATTTTAACCTTTCTTTGAACTAGCACAGACTGTTAACCTATGTATTGACATATATAAACTGTGATATCACATTGGGTTATGTTCATCACACGCACTCTAAGTGAACGTCTCTTCCTACTGACGTCTCGCTACGTAATAAAAATGAAATTAATGTAAGTTCCCAAGTACATACATACACTGAGGGTGTTATACTATAGAGCGACTAGGTTAGCACTAAGCAGATGGTATATATTTATTTAGTGCACAGCACTGCACAGACTGATTAAAAATTGTACCAATGCACTCACACAATTCACAATACAATTATACAATGTGTAGTAGCAGACTGTGACATATAAAGGGTTCTTTCGTGTCTGAAATTCGTACCAGTCCAGTTCACTCACAGAATGCTACAGGATGCAGACACATAAAGGTTTGCTGCATCCTCTAGTATTCTGTGAGTGTGTGAGTGAACTGAACAGGTACTATTTCAGACACAAAAGAAACCTTTATATATATATATATCTGCTGCTACACATTGATTGTATTGTGAATTGTTTGTGTGAGTGCATTGGTACGATTTTTAATCAGTCTATGCAGTGTGCTGTGCACTAAATAAATATATATTATTACCATCCAGCTGCTTAGTGCTAGCCTGCCTAGTCGCTCAGCTCTATTGTATAATACACCATCAGAGAGTCATCATCAGTGACAGTGTATGTAGGTTAAGTAGGTACTTGTAAGTTAACTACTTGCCTACCTTGGGGGGTACAGAGTAGTACTAGTATTTACTACAGTAATTTCAGTTTTATAACCTATGTATTGACTTGACCGGACCTGCTGGCTGCCGCTGGCCCGTCAGAATTGAACTTTTTAGCTGTTGCTGCAGCGTCTGTCTGTGACACTGACTGACTGTGTGAGTGACCGACCGTGACAACAAGCAAAGCAACACATCAGAGCATGCATCAACCACCATATTATTCAACCACCATATTATTTATAATAATAAGCTTGCTAATAGCCAATTTAGCCACCCACCCACCCCCCATAGTATGATGTATCGATTCGAGACAGTCAGACAGAGTGAGTAGTGAGTATGACACGCACCCACACACCACAGTGTACTGCTGGGCTCCTGGCCTGGACTGGTTCGCTCCGGCTCGGCTCAGCAGCTCTGGACCTGGACCCTGGGGCTGGTAAATAATGGTGGTGGTGTCGTCAGCGAGCGAGTCTCGACAAAGTGAGACTACCATGCGGGGGACGGTCTGCGCATGCGCGCTGCGCTGCATCACGTGGTACGCCAAGAGGGCGGAGCCAACAGCGTGAGTGCCGTTCCCAGCCGTCTGTCGGCTGTAAGGAAGGCACGCACGCTGTCGTGTCGCTGGTGCTGCAGTGGCTCTGTGTTCGTGTGGCTGGCTAGTGGCTGTGGCAGGCTGGCTACCACTACCTGACTCGGCTCCACGCTCCAGTGCCTGACTGCTGCTGCCAGCCCGGGCCTCCGCACTGAGTCTGCAGAGCAGAGAGAGTGATACTGTGGGCTCAGCTGGGCTGGTGCTGCAGTCAGATGGTGGCGCCGCCGGCAGCTGTGCTTCATGAATCACACGGAGGCGGAGCCGGCGCGGGACTGTAACAACAAACAAATAGGAGTCAGAGGACAGTTACAGACAGTACACACACAAGCCGTTTTCGGCGGCGCCGGGCCGCCGGCGGTCTTTGCCGCGGGGCCCAAGGGGGCAGCTACTTTGGGCCCCTCAAGTGACACTGGGCCCGGGGCAACTGCCCCATTTGCCCCGCATTAAAGACGGCCCTGTGGAGGATAAGGAGAATCGAGTAAGGGTTTTTTAAGGAAGGCTTCAAGATACTGATTAGGGGTGAAGCGAAGGAGGGTAGGAAAGTAAAGCAGTTGAAATCAGCATATGAACTTCCAGAAATCTTGAGAGAAAAGTGGGGGAAGGAGGTGCTGGTCCTTTAGAGAAGTCCCCATTTAGCTTAACCCAGAGGGCATTCGGGGAACGAGGCTGTAACGTGGGGGTTCCTGTCCACGTGCAGACTGCTCCCCTTGAAGTCAGTATTCCGCAGAAGTACTGCTTCTGGCCCAGAATGCGGGCAATAACGTACATAAGATCCTTGCTTTTTTCAACTCAAAATGGAGACTGCGTTTATTTACATTTTGCAAGGGAAACACACACAGAGAGGAAAGGTGCAGAGACAATGTAATCACACCCAGCTATGAACAATGCATCAGATAACCGGGAGCTGGGTGACCTTGGTTGCTGGGGGAGGGAAGGGCTGACGGAAGTATGTGAGAACAAAAGGAATCCATTACTTAGAGGGGGGAGTGTATATTATACAAAGAATGGAGCGTAATACAGAGGTTAACCCTTTCGCTGCTGAGGCTTTTCCCGCCCCTATGCTGAGGTCATTTTTACCTGTTTTGCGCATCATGTTTAAACGTGTTTTGAAGGCTTATTTTAGTATATGACCCAGACATATTATATATCGTTCTTTCCATCAGACTCAGTAGATTCATAATATGTCATTATTATATGTATACGTTATGTCATGTCTGTATATTATAACAAAAAATGCAATAAAATATGTATTTTCAATAATTTACAATGTGTAAAGTGTTTTTTTCCACATTTTAACATGCGAGCAATTGCGGTTATATTTTGTATGGGGTGCGCTTGTTAAAAAAATTAGAGATGGGGTCTCGTTACATTTTTTTTTGGGGAAAATGACACTATTTTTAACAAACGCACCGCATACAAAAATCGTTAGTGCAGCATCATTGTTCACATTATAATTGAAATGGGAACAATATTGCTGCATTAACAAACCAAAAAAAATAAAAAAAAAGTGTTTATTTTTTTTTTTTTTATTTTTTTTTTTTTTTTTTAATTTTTATTTTTAATTTTTTTTTTTTTTACAAAATTTTTCACTTTCATGTTTGGTATCGTTGGAACGGCCATGCTCTGGCCGATCCAACGATACCAAAATTTAACCCCTAGCTGCCACGGATCGGGAGATAGGGAGTTCATTGGAACTCCCTATCTCCACAGTTGGTGGCAGTTAGGGGTTAAGTCTAGGACTGGCGTCATCGTGCTACGCACGATGACGCCAGTCCTCTGGGGGAGTTCCCGGAGGCTTGGCCGACATCCAAGATGTCGGCCAGCTCCGGGAAAGGATCGCGAACCGGCGCTTTTCAGCGCCGATTCGCGATCCAGCTCCCCAGGGGTTAATGCCAGGCATCATTTGGAAGGGCAGGCTGTGCCCTTCCAAATGATGCCTGGGTTAACCCCCTGTGCGCCGCCGATCGGGAGGGAGAGAGGTCCGAAGGACTCCCCCCCCTCCCTTTCAGGCGCCTCCTCCGCACATGCGGGGGGGCGCCTGAATTAGGTGTCATCGCGCCCCCGCGATGACACCTAATTCTGGCGGCTGCTGGTCCGGATGCCGGGCTGACATCCAGGATGTCAGCCCGCACCGGAGGGGCCAGCGATCGGCCGGAACCCGGCCGAACGCTGACCCCGATGGGAGGACGCGCTCAGCGCGTCCTCCGCATACCAGCGGGACTGCTGAGGACGCGCTGAGCGCGTCCTCAGCAGTGAAGTGGTTAAGGGGAGGTATGCCGGTGTTATGTGTAAGAGGTTATTTTGGAGACGGCTCCTGCAAACGGCCATATGTTTTTTGAGGCATGAGGATGGAACCAATTTTGTCCAGGTTTCAATTCAAAGCGGCTTTGGAAAAGGCTGTAATGTTGCTGAGATGGAAAGAAACATAGAAAATGTCGGCAGATAAGAACCTTCGGCCCATCTAGTCTGCCCAATTACATGGATACTTTACCTGGATTTATCTTTTGTTTAGGATAGCCTTATGCCTATCCCATGCCTGCTTAAATTCAATCTCTGTTTTGGCCTCTACCACTTCTACTGGAAGGCTGTTCCATGTATCCACCACCCTCTCAGTAAAATAATGTTTCCTGATGTTATTTTTAAACCTTTGCCCCTCTAATCTAAGACTATGTCCTCTTTGTTTTGCTACTTGGTTTCCTTTTAAATATACTCCCTTCCTCTACCGTGTGGATTCCCTTTACGTATTTAAATGTTTCTATCATATCTCCTCTGTCTCGTCTTTTTTCCAAGCTATACATGTTAAGATCATTAAGCCTTTCCTGGTAACTTTTCTCCTTCAAGCCGTACACCATTTTAGTAGCCCTTCTCTGAACTCTCTCTAAGATGTCTATATCCTTCGGGAGAGAGATACAGTCTCCAGTACTGTACACAGTACTCCAAGTGAGGTCTCACCAGTGCTCTGTACAGTGGCATGAGCACTTCCCTTTTCCTACTGCTAATACCTCTCCCTACACAACCAAGCATTCTGCTAGCATTTCCTGCTGCTCTATTACATTGACTACTTACTCTTAGATCCTCTGCAATAATAACCCATAAATCCCTTTCCTAAGATGTTGAGGTTAGGACTGTATAAAATATTCTATATTCAATCTAGGAGAAGGTGGGGGAAGCCAGATTTAATGATAGTGCATATGACGGAATGGGATGTTGTTCCGCCTGCGGGTGTGCTCTATCTGCGTGGCCCCGTCGCTTACCGCTGGCCCGACTACCGAGTGACGCACACTCGGCGTCTCGTGCGGCCTGGCGTGGCCCTGGGGAAGGGTTAGCGGGCGGTGGAGGGGACCCCTGCCTAGAACCAGCCCGACCACTGAGCCATACGGCACTCAGCGTCCCGAGCAGCTGGTTCACTGACCTTGTGGGTGTGGGGCGTCTGTGGAGATCGGATCTGCCAGCCGCGGAGGAATCTTCGGATCTTATGTGGGAAACGTTTCGGATCTTATGCGGGAAACGTTTCCGATCCAGGTGCGGGTGAATCTTCGGATCTCAAGTGGAGGACTTTTCGGATCGGGGATGGATGAAGCTTCGGATCTTGCGGGATCTGCAAAGGATTCGGATCTTACCGCAATCCCTCGCAATACCGAAGCGCGGTACACGGCCGCGCCCTTCGGATCGGATCTCCGTCAAATATTCTGGGAACCGAACCTCATACGCTGCGCCTCTGCCCTGATGCTCGATGCAGGTACAGAGCGCTCAGTTCGGTTCGGATCGTCTGGGACACCGTACCCTGAGACCGCGAGGGATTCTCAGAAGATGAAGCACGGCAGAGAAATAACCACATCAGACGAGGCTGGATGCACTGCTAAATCTGGCTTTATTATTTACAGCTCGAGCATTTATTAACTTTACACAAATTACAATACAATGGGAATCCCTGCCCGCCCTCCCAGGACCCATTGGCCCTTACCGATCGGGGAGTCGCCGATTCGGACCGGATGGTCCGAATCGGCCATTTTACGATTCGAACCGGATGGTTCGAATCGGCCATTTTCCGAATCGAAGAATCTGAACTGCGCCACAAGGTGATCGGAAAATGGCGGCGGGCAAGGCAGACAAAGGGAAATACATTTCGCAATAAACCAACGGGGACACTTCATTACACCACACATAATCACATCTAATAAAAAGTACTTTAAAAACTCCGCGCGTGCCACCGCACCTAACTGTTCATGGCCAATCAATGTCTGTGCGCACCGCCCCTGGCTGAGGGTGCTGGGCCATTCCGTGACACTCCTCCCCCTCCCCAAGGTCCGACGCACTCGGTTGGACCCCAATGGGTCGTACCGAGGTAGTCGGGGCTCCCCAATCCCCTGGTTCCCGGGCCGACTGCCGCGATAACCCATCTGCGTTACCGTTTTGCGACCCGGGCCGATATTGAATTGTAAAATTGAAGGGTTGGAGAGCCAGGCTCCACCGCAACAGGCGGCCGTTCTCCCCCGCCACCCGGTTGAGCCATACCAAGGGGTTATGGTCGGTCATCACGGTGAAGGACCGACCGTAGACATAGGGTTGGAGCTTTCGTAGGGCCCAGACCAAGGCCAGGCACTCCTTCTCCACCGCAGCATACCCCACCTCTCGTGGCAACAGCTTCCGGCTGATGAACGCCACCGGATGATCCCCCCCGTCGTCCCCCACTTGACTTAGGACAGCTCCCAGTCCGAACATGGACGCGTCTGTGTGAACAACAAAACGTTTGTTATAGTTGGGAGCTGCCAGCAGGGGAGCTTGGGTCAGGGCGGCCTTCAGTGGCCGAAAGGCCTGTTCGCACTCCGGGGACCACAGGACTTGGCGGGGCAGGGATTTCTTGGTCAGATCAGTCAGGGGTTTGGCCAGGTCACTGTAATGGGGTACAAATATTCTGTAGTACCCCGCGGTACCCAGGAAGGCGAGGACCTGGGTCTTGGTCACAGGGGTGGGCCAATCTAGGATAGCCTCTATCTTAGCGGGCTCTGGCCGTTGTATCCCGCACCCCACCCGGTGGCCCAGATACTGCACTTCGGCCATCCCCACTTTGCATTTCTCCGGCTTCAGGGTCAGGTTGGCGTCCCTAATCCGGCCCAGGACAGTCCCTACATGGTCCAGATGTTCCTCCCAGGTCTGGCTATAGATGGCTATGTCATCCAGGTACGCGCAAGCGAATCCCTGGAGGCCATCGAGGAGGCGATCGATTAACCGCTGGAAGGTAGCAGGGGCGTTCTTCATCCCGAACGGCATGACTCGAAACTGGTACAAGCCGAACGGGGTGATGAAGGCCGACTTCGGGGTCGCCTCCTCGGCAAGGGGAATCTGCCAATACCCCTTGCACAGATCCACCGTGGTCAAAAAATGACCCCCGGAGATCTGGTCTAGCAACTCGTCGACTCGGGGCATCGGATAAGCGTCCGTAATGGTACAATCGTTTATCCGCCGATAGTCGACGCAGAACCTGGTGGTACCGTCTTCTTGGGCACCAGGACCATGGGCGACGCCCATGGACTGGCCGACGGTTCAATGACCCCCAGCTCCAGCATCTCCCGGATCTCGGCCCGCATGGACTCGCGGACCGCTTCCGGGAGCCGGTATGCAGGTTGCCGAAGGGGTCTCTGACCGGGCGTGTCCACCTGATGGATGGCCTGGTCCGTGTATCCCGGGAGAGCCGAGAACACCCCCGGGTAGGCGAGAAGCAGCTGCCGCGCCTGCGCCTGCTTCTCGGGTCCCAACTCCTCCCCCAGCTGCACCTGATCCACCCCGGAAGGCTGCCTGGCTACCCCCGGAAGTTCTTCCAACGGAAACGGTTCCGTCTCCTCGGCAGCCGGCGCGCATATGGCGTCCACCGTCTCCGGCCGCTCATGGAAGGCCTTCAGCATATTGACGTGGAACGTCCGCTGGATTCTGGTGTCTGCGCAGCTGACAACCACATAGGTGGTATCCCCCAGCTGGGTTACCACCTTGTAGGGACCTTGCCAGGCCGCCTGCAGCTTGTTCTGCCGCTGTGGTTTCAACACCAGAACCTTCTGCCCCACGCAGAACGAGCGACTGCACGCAGCGCGATCGTACCACGCCTTCTGCTGAGCTTGGGCCGTTTCCATGTTCTCCTGCACGAACCCCGCGAGTTCCGCCAAGCGCTCCCGGAGCTTCAAGACGTACTCCAGCACAGGAACCCCATCTTCCTCCTGTGCCCCCTCCCACTGGGCCCTAACCAGATCCAGGGGTCCTCGCACCTGGCGCCCATACAGCAGCTCAAAGGGGGAGTAACTGGTGGATTCCTGAGGAACCTCCCGGTAGGCGAACAGCAGGTGGGGAAGATACTTCTCCCAATCCCTGCTCTCGTGCACGAAGGCCCGAATGAGCTGCTTCAGGGTCCCATTAAACCGCTCGCACAGCCCATTGGTCTGAGGGTGATACGGGGCGCTGTGCAGCGCCCTAACACCACAGAGACGCCAGAGCTGTTGGGTGAGCTCAGCGGTGAACTGGGTACCCTGATCGGATAGGATTTCTCGGGGAAACCCCACCCTCGTGAACACCCGGAGGAGCGCGTCCGCCACGGTGTCCGCCTGGATGTTGGCCAAGGCCACAGCCTCGGGGTACCGGGTGGCATAATCCACTACGGTAAGGATGTACCTTTTACCGGTGGCACTGGGCCGTGGCAACGGCCCAATGATGTCGACCGCCACCCGGCTAAAGGGCTCCTGAATGATGGGCATGGGGCGCAGGGGCGCTTTCGGGTGATCCCCGGCCTTCCCAGTTTTTTGGCAAACTGGGCAGGTGCGGCAATAGTCGCGGGTGTCTTCGCTAAGGCAGGGCCAGAAAAACGCGCGCGCCAACCTGTGCCGGGTCTTCGTCTGGCCTAAGTGACCTGCAAGGGGGATGTCATGGGCCAAGCGCAGAAGCTCCTGCCTAGGGCCCTGAGGCACCACCAACTGCGTCTGCGGGACCTGCTTCTTCTTGGCCCCCTCCCTCACGGTGTACCGGTAAAGCAGCCCATCCTCCCACTCTACCTTGTCCTTCCTCTGGTCGTCCAGGCCCTGACCGGCTCGGTCCCGGTAGCCCTGCAGTGTGGGGTCGGTCTGGGTCTGGTGGCGAAGCGTCTCCGGGGTACTCCACGGGGAAGGGAGGTCAGGTGGGAAGGGAAGGGCCGGGTCCCGTCGGGGTATGGGAGGTGATGGCGGTCTGGGCGGTTTGGGAGGTCGGGGAGGTTTGGGAGGTTTGGGGGGTTTGGGAGGTCGGGAGGGTTTTGGTCGAGATCTCACCTGGGTCCCGTTCGGAGTGCCCCTGCCGTGGCGTTGGCTCTGTTGCCTAGTGGTTACCGGGGTAGCTGCATCTGTGGAGTAAGCGGAAATGAGCTGCCCCAGGTCGTTACCCAGGAGCACCTCGGCCGGCAGTTGCCTCAACAACCCCACCCTCACCTCCCTCTCCCCGTTCCCCCAGTCCAGGTGAATCCGGGCCGTCTCGAGCCGGAGCACCTTTCCCCCGCCACCCGTACTGCAACAGTGCTTCGCAGGCGGTCGCTCGGCGGAACCAAGTGAGGCCGGACCAGGGTGATGGTAGCCCCGGAGTCCCGCAGCCCCTCAGCGGGCCGCCCGTTTATCCACACCGCCTGGCGGTGGTGACGGCGGTTGTCGTCCGCGGCGGCTTGCACGGGGTCGGCCTCATGCAGCTGCTCCCATTCCTCCGGGGCCTCTGGCCACGGAGCTTCGGCGTCGCAGCAATGGACCGCCGGCGATGGCCTGGCGGCCGGCCGGGTCAACTCCGGTCGGTTGGGGCAATACTGCTTGTAGTGCCCCTCCTGGTTGCACCCGTAGCACCGGACGTTAGCCATGTTGGTGGGCCGGCTGGTGGGCCGTGCTACCGGCGTCCGGACCGCTGGTGGTGGAGGGGGTGGAGCGGGTAGAGCTGGGCGGACGGGCAGGGATCGCTCCCCCCCTGACATCTTCCGAGTGTCCGTGTACTCGTCGGCCCAGGTGGCCGCTTGTTGCACTGTCTGAGGCTTCTTGTCGCGCACCCACTCCCGGATAGCGGAGGGTGTGTGCTCGAAAAACTGCTCGAGCAGCAGCAGTTGGGTGATCTCCGTTACCGTCTCCGCTTGGCTTCCCGAGAGCCAGGTGCGCAAGTCTCGCTGCAACCGATGGGCCCACTCCACGTGAGTGGCGCCACTGGGCCGGCAGGAATTCCGGAACTTCACCCGGCTGGCTTCAGGGGTCACAGCGAATCTGCTCAGCAGCGCCTGCTTGACGTGTGAGTAACTGGTGGCCTCTTCGTCCGGCACCGTGCGATAAGCCTCAGCGGCCCGACCGGTCAGCTTACACGCCAAGATCCTTACCCAGTCGGCACGGTGCACTTCATGCACTCGGCACAGGCGCTCAAAGTCTTGGAGGTAACTTTCTATCTCCTCCTCGGCTTCCCGGAACTCCTTGAACGCCTGAAACGGCACTTTGCGCCCGGGGTAACGATCTGACGGGGAACGGCTACTCCGCCGGCTTCGCACTTCAGCCAGCCGTAGCTCGTGCGCTCGCTCCCTCTCACGCTCCTCTTCCTGGCCGAGTTCTCGGACCAGACTCCTCATCTCAGCTTCCGATGGGGCCGGACCCATCATGGAGATCCGCTCCCGCATCTTCCGGCAAAAGTCGCTGTCTTCGGGCTCTGCGGGGACGGTGGCCGGCGCCGTGTCAGCGGGCAACGCTGCGAATGCCGCCTCCTGAACCATCCTCTTCAACTCCTCCATCATGGTCTCCCGGCTCTTGGAGCCCGGGGCGCCGCCCCGGTTCTCCAGCATGCCACGCAGGACGTCCCGCTTGTAGGCACTATACCCGGTCATGATGAGGGTCCCCCTAGGGCCTGCAGAGAGCTATCCCACCGCTGCCACCAGTATGACGGAATGGGATGTTGTTCCGCCTGCGGGTGTGCTCTATCTGCGTGGCCCCGTCGCTTACCGCTGGCCCGACTACCGAGTGACGCACAATCGGCGTCTCGTGCGGCCTGGCGTGGCCCTGGGGAAGGGTTAGCGGGCAGTGGAGGGGACCCCTGCCTAGAACCAGCCCGACCACTGAGCCATACGGCACTCAGCGTCCCGAGCAGCTGGTTCACTGACCTTGTGGGTGTGGGACGTCTGTGGAGATCGGATCTGCCAGCCGCGGAGGAATCTTCGGATCTTATGTGGGAAACGTTTCGGATCTTATGCGGGAAACGTTTCCGATCCAGGTGCGGGTGAATCTTCGGATCTCAAGTGGAGGACTTTTCGGATCGGGGATGGATGAAGCTTCGGATCTTGCGGGATCTGCAAAGGATTCGGATCTTACCGCAATCCCTCGCAATACCGAAGCGCGGTACACGGCCGCGCCCTTCGGATCGGATCTCCGTCAAATATTCTGGGAACCGAACCTCATACGCTGCGCCTCTGCCCTGATGCTCGA
This sequence comes from Leptobrachium leishanense, assembly GCA_009667805.1. Lineage (NCBI taxonomy): Eukaryota > Metazoa > Chordata > Amphibia > Anura > Megophryidae > Leptobrachium > Leptobrachium leishanense. The sequence continues at coordinate 294,771,199 of CM019063.1, read as the reverse complement.
TGCAGGTACAGAGCGCTCGGTTCGGTTCGGATCGTCTGGGACACCGTACCCTGAGACCGCGAGGGATTCTCAGAAGATGAAGCACGGCGGAGAAATAACCACATCAGACGAGGCTGGATGCACTGCTAAATCTGGCTTTATTATTTACAGCTCGAGCATTTATTAACTTTACACAAATTACAATACAATGGGAATCCCTGCCCGCCCTCCCAGGACCCATTGGCCCTTACCGATCGGGGAGTCGCCGATTCGGACCAGATGGTCCGAATCGGCCATTTTACGATTCGAACCGGATGGTTCGAATCGGCCATTTTCCGAATCGAAGAATCTGAACTGCGCCACAAGGTGATCGGAAAATGGCGGCGGGCAAGGCAGACAAAGGGAAATACATTTCGCAATAAACCAACGGGGACACTTCATTACACCACACATAATCACATCTAATAAAAAGTACTTTAAAAACTCCGCGCGTGCCACCGCACCTAACTGTTCATGGCCAATCAATGTCTGTGCGCACCGCCCCTGGCTGAGGGTGCTGGGCCATTCCGTGACAGTGCATTTAGAGGGTAACGATATAGGGGCTATGACGACGATAGATTTGCGGAATAGGGTCCGGGAGACATTTAGGTGGTTCGGGAAGGAATGGCCGGATGTTCAGATAGTGTGGCCTAATGCAATTGCTAGATTAGTGTAGAGGAACTGCAAGGAGCAGGGCGCAGGATACATCCAGAGAAAGAAGCTAAACCAGGCAGCGAAAAAGATTATGCTGAAGATGGGAGGAAAGGTTTTTGGAGCACCAGAACATAGTGACAAGGCAGGAGGAATTGTTTAGGAACGACGGCGTCCATTTGTCGGAGGCGGGGAACAACCTTTTTCGTTGGCAACATCGAAGGCCTGATAAAGACCCTTGTGTAAGGTAAGTGAAAAGGTCACAGTCTTTTATTGGTGGCGGAAAAAGAGGGTCCTCCTTTTTGGCAGCGGTGCAATATGCAGCCCTGGCACGTGGAGAGGCTATAGAGGGGGAGGACCTGTAGGTTAGGGGGTCTGTGTGGTGGTTTGTGCAGCCCAACTCAGGTGCCTCCTGGTTTGCAGATCCTCTCGGCCTGCTATCTGCTATAAAGAGAGCAGCGTGTGTTCGCGCTAGCTTAGCCACGTGGGGCCGGCCGCTATTTCTGGGCAATGCTGATGGTGCATTGCGTTTGCCAGTGTTATCTGGCTGGATCTATGGTACCAGTGTTATCTGGTGTTACCTATTCCAAGAAAGCGAGGATCGCTGATAATTCTGCCACAAAGGCCATGATATTTTGGCCTTAATTAATAAATTAAAAGACGTGACCTTTTCAAACCGCCCGCCAATACTTTTGTTGTGTGTTTTACTTATGGGGAGAGCGGAGGTGAGGTGTGGGGGGGGGGTTTGGGTTGGGTTTGGGAAGTAAAGGTAACTTAAGAGAAAGGTAATGGTGGAAGCAGTGGCGTCACTAGGGTTGGTGTCACCCGGTGCGGTAACTTATGGTGTCAACCCCCCCCCCCCTGAGTTTTAAGGATTTTTTAAACTATTCTTACTCCTAAATCAGTACTCCCATATAACACTGAATGCTCATATACACAGCGCACATTACTGTGAGGTTTATTGCTGTGGAGCTCTCTCATATGCTCACACAAATTTTTGCCAACTGCCAGCAAGTACGGTGCCTGTTCGAAGGCAGTGAAAGCACACATGGATATATATTGCCCCCAGTAGCTCTGGATATATTGCCCCCAGCAGCTCACCCATGGATATATATTGCCCCCAGCTCACATATGGATATATTGCCCCAGCTCAAAATTATATATTGCCCCCAGCAGCTCACCCATGGATATATATTGCTCACATATGGATATATTGTCCCAGACCAGCTCACACATGGATATATTGCCCCCAGACCAGCTCACACATGGATATTGCCCCAGCTCTCATGGATATGCCCCCAGCACACATGGACACTGCCCCCAGCACACATGGATACTGCCCCCAGCTCACATGGATATGCCCCAGCTCACATGGATATGCCCCAGCTCACATGGATATGCCCCAGAAGCTCTCATGGATATGCCCCAGCTCTCATGGATATGCCCCAGCAGCTCTCATGGATATGCCCCAGCAGCTCACATGAATATGCCCCAGCAGCTCTCATGGATATGCCCCAGCAGCTCTCATGGATATTGCCCCCAGCTCATGGATATGCCCCAGGAGCTCTCATGGATATTGCCCCAGCTCCTCTCAAGGATATTGCCCCAGCTCCTCTCACGGATATTGCCCCAGCTCCTCTCATGGATTTTGCCCCAGCTCCTCTCATGGATTTTGCCCCAGCTCCTCTCATGGATTTTGCCCCAGCTCCGCTCATGGATTTTGCCCCAGCTACTCTCATGGATATTTCCCCAGCTCCTCTCATGGATATTGTCCCAGCTCCTCTCATGGATATGCCCCAGCTCCTCTCATGGATTTTGCCCCAGCTCCTCTCATGGATATACTGCCCCAGCTCCTCTTATGGATTTTGCCCCAGCTCCTCTCATGGATTTTGCCCCAGCTCCTCTCATAGATTTTGCCCAGCTCCTCTCATGGATATACTGCCCCAGCTCCTCTCATGGATATACTGCCCCAGCTGCTCTCCTGGATAATGCCCCAGCTGCTCTCCTGGATAATGCCCCAGCTGCTCTCCTGGATAATGCCCCAGATGCTCTCCTGGATAATGCCCCAGCTGCTCTCCTGGATAATGCCCCAGCTCCTCTCATGGATGTTGCCCCAGCTCCTCTCATGGATATTGCCCCAGCTCCTCTCATGGATTTTGCCCAGCTCCTCTCATGGATAATGCCCCAGCTGCTCTCCTGGATAATGCCCCAGCTGCTCTCCTGGATATAATGCCCCAGCTCCTCTCATGGATATAATGCCCCAGCTCCTCTCATGGATATACTGTAACGGTGGGCTATAGCACTCACCTCAGAAAGCGTATTTGGATCCTTCAGGACAGATTTCTAAAGACAAAAGACTAGGAACGGCTGTAATCTGATCTCCCAAGCCAGGGAGTAACGGGACAGACCTGAAAGGGCAACTAAGCTCAATTGGCGGCAAGGCCAATTGACCACTCAATGCAAACACAAATACTCCAAAGAGAACAGATACAGTGATACTTGAACAAAAACATAAACATGATACAAAAACAGAATAGGCAAGATAGTAGAGGACAGACCTAACAAAGCAACTAAGCTCAATTGGTTTCTGGACCAAAATACTGCTTAGTGCAACACACTGCTAGATAAGGACATACAGTGAGGAATCTGTGTATACCAGCCTGCAGGGGAAGCCTTCAAGCAGAGCTTGGATACTGTTACTCCACAAAGATAGCACAGATACAGACGGACAGACAATGTATATATTATACAAGAAGCAGGGCAGGACTTCAACTGGACTCTGGAAGCACGCAGAACTGGATGCCTTGCGATTAGGACTCACAACCAGTTAAACGAACATAAGACATGAATCATAAGGCTGAACATAAACATGAACAAGAGAGACAAGAACCATAAAGGCAACACATACACAAGAACGAGAAGTACCAGGCAAAAGTACACATGGGATAATCAAGAGAGTAGTCAGAAGGGATAGCCGGGTCGAAACGTGATCAGGGTCCTCGAACAGAAACGGGTCAGCAACAGATTAATCAGGAACAAGACTCCACCAAACTAGACACCACGACAGTCCAAGGAGCACCTTCTCTCAGCCTCTTTTAAAGGCTGATGGCTCCTTGGACTTATGCTTGGCTCCGCCCCCTCAGATGCCGTTTTGCCAGCCCTTACTACTGGCAACAGGCTAGCCAGCGATGCCACCTGGTGCCCTGACCCCCCAGGGAGCGCTGCGGGGGCCATGGATGTGACATATACTGCCCCAGCTCCTCTCATGGATAATGCCCCCAGCTCCTCTCATGGATAATGCCCCCAGCTCCTCTCATTGATATTGCCCCCAGCTCACCTCCTGCCGCCGCCGCGTGTTCGGCTCCCTCTGAACGTCCAGTGGCATGGAGCTTGGGCGCTCGCCTGGGGAGCCACTTGACCAGCCGCGATCTCGCGAGAACTCGGCTGGTGACGTGTTTCCCCCAGGCGAGCGCCGAAGCTCCATAGCTTCGGACGCTCACAGGGAGCGAACACTGCGTCGCAGGGCTGCACCCCCCCCCCCGCCCCCACATTGCGACACCAGTGGGTGGAAGAGAAATAAGGGTAAAATGCTTAGTACTGACGAGAGACTGGGAACGAAGAAGCTCAAGCAATTTCCCTGTTTAAGAAAAAGTAGAAAGTTGGGAGGAGTTACAATGGTTCCCCTTTTGTTTTAGGATTATCGCTGGGATTGGGTCTCGGGGCAGATAACAGATAGGGGAGGGGCAGGGATAATAAAAAAGGGAAAGCAAGGGACAGAAAAATCAGTCTAACCTTTTTTTTTTCCCACCCTGTTTTAGGTTACGGCCTGTTTACTGATTTCGAAAAGGTCACGTCGTCAGAGAGCAGCTTGACCACGGATAGGGGCAAATGAAGTGGTGATTCCGCCAGTCATTTCAAGATCGCCTGTGGGTTCCCATATGGAGTCATACCATGTCGTAGGAAGCCGGTTGGTGGTTTTTGCGGCCAAAGTCGGTGGATTGCTTTAGATATGGGCATGGTTATTTGAGGTGCAGTCAGGTAATTTCACCACGTTACATGAAGCCAGCTGATGGTTTTTGCAGCCAAAGCTGAGGGATTATATGAACAGTTACTTCGGCCGGTGAAATAAGCGGCCCTGGCACGTGGAGAGGCGATAGAGGGGGAGGGTCTGTAGGTTAGGGGGTCTGTGTGGTGGTTTGTGTGGCCAAACACAGGTGCCTCCTGGTTTGCAGATCCTCTCGGCCTGCTATCTGCTATAAAGAGAGCAACGTGTGGTCACGCTAGCTTAGCTACGTGGGGCCGGCCGCTATTTCTGGGCAATGCTGGTGGTGCATTGCGGTTGCCAGTGTTATCTGGTGTTACCTATTCCAAGAAAGCGAGGATCGCTGATAATTCTGCCACAAAGGCAATGATATTTTGGCCTTAATTAATAAATAAAAGACGTGACCTTTTCAAACCGCCAATACTTTTGTTGTGTGTTTTATTTATGGGGAGAGCGGGGGTGAGGGGTGGGGGGTTTGGGTTGTTGGAGGGAAGTAAAGGTAACTTAAGAGAAAGGTAATGGTGGAAGAGAAATAAGGGTAAAATGCTTAGTACAGCACTACAGAACGTGGTGGCGTGTAAGAAATGCCTGTAATTAACATTACATTATTCTGAAACATCTCGTGCCCTGTTCCCCTATATGGAACCTTCAGCTGTCTTAACACTGATACAACGTATCGACCGCCCCTGCTCAGCCCACTCAGCCGTACCCAACTCTCCTGGCTGTCCCTTCCTTACCCAGAGCCTCCATTTAGTGCATCACAATGTTACATATCCCTCATAGAAACACACCCAGACTCCATACTACACGTTACTCCTCATATTACACACCCATCCTATTACACAATCACCATATACTGCACAGTCTCTATGTCTTCCCCACCAATCCTCGTATAACTCACACACCCAGCCTCCATATTACACGCAGCCCCATATTACACACACACCCCAAGACTCCATACTATACACCGTCGTTATATTACACGCCTGCTGAACCTTCGTTATTGCACCAAGCCCCCCTATTACACGCCGGTTAAGCCTCCCTATTACCCACAGCCTCCTTATTACACACAGCCCCAATATTACACGCCCACTGAGCCTCCATATTACCCACCGCCTACATATTACTGCTGGCTGAGCCTCCATGTTACCCCCAGCCTCCATGGCACACACACACACACCGAGCACTCCCTAGCACACACGGGCCCCCTATTACACCTTGATCCTCATATAACCCAACAGAGCCTCTGAATTAACCCAGTCTCCATGTTACCCATCAAACCTCATATAAACATACACACAGAGCATTCCTCCTATAACACACACACACCAAACCGCCATATTAGATGCAGCCTCCATATTACACATCGACCCTCATGTAACCCACAGAGACTCCGTATCCCAAGCGGTCTCCATCTTACACGCACAACCTTCACATTATACCCCAATCCTCATATAACACACACCCAGCCTATGTATTCCCATCATGCCTCATAACACCCAAAGCGTTCGTATAACCCCTTACTCACATAACCCACACGATCCTTCATATTACCCATAACTCATATAGTACGCACCCAGCCTCCGTATAACACGTCAATCCTCATAGAACACACACCGAGCCTGCATATTACCCACCCATAGCACACACCCCGAGCCTGTATATTATACCTCACTGCTCATATACAAGCAGTGCCTCTATGTTACACACTCCTCTAACACACCCCGAGCCTGTATATTACACCTCACTCCTCATAGTACTCACGATACCTCCCTATTAGCTCTGTCACCCAGCAAGAAGGCTCTCCTTGTCAGTCACTGTTCCGGGAATCTGCTGATTTTACTTCTGTACCTCTAATTCCTGATTACCTATATACATATATACAGTATATACTAATATACATACCTACATATATCCATCCATATACATACCCGCTAGCATTCTTCTCAGTAGATCTAGGCATCCCCCTTTAACCCGCATTCTGATGCTCCTGACCTCCGATGCGGTGTGCTTTGCTGGCGGCTTCTTGCTTTCTCAGCAGACATGTACCTTCAATCAGCCCTCAATGTTCTCGTCCCGCATGGTGGTCTTGTTTTCTCGGTGGTTTCTCTGGGCCCTCCACCATTTTGTCATATAAACGTGCTGTGGACTGGTCTTCCGCGTGGGTCCACGCGGCTCCCCCTCGTTCCCCCCCATGCAGCCTGTGTCACCGTCTCCCTAGCCCAAGCTATCCCCCTAAGTGACACCCGACCTCCTGTACTCTGCCACCAGCCGCTCCACTTCCCCCGAGTCAGACATACTCACCCCTGCCAGCTGCCTCGCTGCACCCTGGAAACAATCCGGTCTTCCGCAGCCGCGTTGCGCCCTGTCTCCTCCTCCTCCGCAGCCCAGGTCCACGTGCGTGCTGTTCGTCCGATGCTTGACTGTTCTGCTGTGCAGTAGATCAATCTCCCTTTACGCCCGGCCTCTTCGTCCCCCGCAGCACCAGGTCCACGTGCATGCTGTTCGTCCGTCCGTCTGTTCCGCCATGCAGTAGATCAATCTCCAAGCGCCGACAGGAATCACACTTTTTTTTTTTTTAATTCGGCGCCCTGATCACGTGGCCCAGCTCAGCTCCACGTGTTTGTCCCCCGTCGATGATGCAGCTGGCTCGCGTTGTCTCTCAGCGCCCCCTGCTGGCAGATCTCTACTTTGCAGTTGCCTTTCCAGCGCGGCAGACGACTGAAGCTCTTCTCCCCGTCGATCCTCTCGTCTCCTGCTGCAGCGTGTCTCCGCCGGCTTCCCTCCTGCTGTTGTGTCTGCTCACCCACGACGGCTGGTCCCAGTCTTCAGGCTCCGCGGTCTCGATTCTCCTGTCCCACGTGGTGGATCTCTCCTCGCTGTCCGGTGAGCGCTGTGAAACCCGATGCTGCTCCTTCTCCTGGCCACAAAGTGAAAGCTCTGGCACCCTCTGCCTTGCTTTAATGCCCTACCTGCCGACCCCTCCCCCGACCGACCCCGCGGCCAGATCCTTTGTTCGTTCCCACCACGGGGTTAACCTTTTCCACACCAGAAGCTTCTCGGGGCCCTTAAGGCTCTTCCGCCTCATTGCTACAGGCTGTCACTATAGAGGTTTATATATTTTGAGTGTATCCAGGAAATAGCCTTGTCAAGTGAACTCAAGAGGTTTGATACATAGACGTTAATCCCTTTGCTACTGAGCCATTTCACTTCCGATCCTGCATTTTTCTAAGGAAAAACTAAATTTTAAACAAAATTGAGAAAAACACACTGGTTTCTCTTGTGTCTTACTTTTACTCTGTACATTGCAGCACATAAACCTGTTTGGTATCATTGGAAAGGACAGAATCTGGCCCTTGCAAAGACACCGCAATTTTTTATAGAGGATGTGTAGAACCAGAGAGATACAGGGTTTCAAACTTGTAAAGGTCCCCTGTATCACCTACAATGGGACTGCTTCTCGGGGGGGCAATGACCCCTGTGCCCCCCTCTCTGGATCCGCCATTGCGCCGAGCTGCACCAAAGTGTCAGTGAAATGTCCTGATTTTCAGTGTTTCAGTTTGACAGGTTTAAACAGCCGAATAGCATAGGATTCAATCTTAATTTTCTCATTTTTTTTTAGAAGACCTTTTATTTATTTATCCATTTTTGTCAAAACCTTTTAATTTTTTGTTTTTTAAACACCTTTTTGTATATTTTAGACAAAATTTTTGTTTCTCAATTTTTTAAAAGGCTTTTTTAAATTCTGCGACAGACCTTTTTTATTTTTGTAAAGGACCGTTTTTATTATATCGACACATTTTAATACATTTATATTGGTTTAAACACCTCTTTGGAGAATAGGAGACTTTTTTGTTGTTTTTTTGCAGTTCGGTGGAATTCACCGATGCCAATTATCGCACTTTGTCTCTTTTCATTGATTTTGATTGCTTTGGCCACGTCTATTTGCTAAATAGTGGATTCATCGAAATTTTGGTGAAATGGAATCGCCAAAGTGAAAAGCAATGAAATTTCACTAAAATTTTGGGGCTTTGTGAATAGACCCTATACTTTTTTTTTTTTTTTTAGCACCTAGTCATTTAATCTGGCCATGGAAGGACAGGTAATATAAAGCTATTAGTCTTTTTTTACAAACTAATCCACTTGTCACCATGTCAGCAGTGTATAAGTCTTGATCTGCAATTCTATCAAGTCAAAGTAAATCTGAAAAATATTTCTCAAAATTCAGCGGATTTCGCTCTTTTTCAATTCGAGATCCATCACAGTAATGCACATTGTAATGTTCACCTGTGTTCTCTTTTAAAAACTGTTTTTGTTTTTTTTTGCTGCAAGGTCATTTAAAAAATGCCCTTATTCAATCCATGTCAAATCAATGCCAGCTATACCATCTCCAGAGGGTACATTTTTGATATTTATGATATTCGTCTTGAAAACTAGGGATATAAACAATACACATACAGTAAATATTGCTGCTCCATGGTACTCCTAGACATCATACCTTCAGGCATTTTGGTATGTCACTCTCACTTTCTGCTGAACCATGCTCTTTTGTTTTCCAAACTCAATTTCTGCTTCTGTTTTGGCTTATTTCTAACTTCAATCCCTGTCTGACCCACTCTACAGTAATTTAGTCTGGTTATAGATCTAGTTTCTTTCTTTCTATAAATGTGACCTGAAATCTCATTAGAGAATCTGGTGGCTAACTGGTCTTTTACTGGTTGCACTATTCTCTTGATCCCTGTTTCCAATTACAGTCCTTATATTCTTAAATTATCTCGTGGCTCAGACCTACTGACTACAGTTGCAGCTGAAATTCTATTTTTTCCATGCAGTCAATATTAATCGCTCTTGGTCTATATGGTGGGTCTGCAGGGACCAGAGGTTCTCGTGCGGATCCTGCAGATAAAGCCATCTATGTTAGAATGACCCACCACTTTCACTGGCTTGGTTTATTGTGGTCTTGGTACTCTTGATTGATCTTGAAACACATTTCTACTTTATGATTTTGATTTATTACATAACTAATGTATGCTACATGCCGTGGCTTACTGATCAGCTAGTCTCTTGACTTGGCCCTACATGAGGTATTTTCCCTTTCCTGGGTCTAGGAACACGTAATATGGATTCACTTCAAAAAAATGAGGACTAGTCCTGTGCTTTCTCTCATTGGTGTTCAGCTCTCTAAAATACGTATTTTAATGGAAAGGACACTTGATGCACTTTGTCCAAGCATTGTAATTTGAGTGGTCACTGTGTCCTCAATGTCTTCACCTCTCTTCTGCAATGTGCTCCCATTGAGAACTGTTGGATTGGCTAGATGCTCACATGAATGTTTGGCCTTCTGCTAGTCATATAACACCTGTGATTGGACCAGAAGACAGAGAGAAAGCCTGGGAATGAAATTAAGGTAAATTTTTAAACAATCTCTAGGAGGGGGTCAGGAGGGGTTTATTTTACTCCATTCCCATTTTAATCCCAAAGTAATCCCTTTTAATGAAAATCAAGCTCAAGTAGTCTGTTGTGACCTGATGGAGCATTTAAATATCAGTCAACCAAATTTCCTGGACTTGGTGGTAATAAACACTAAACCTGAAAATTGTAGTTTGGGTTGCTACTAAAGTCCCACCATATTATTATTATATTTATAAAGTGCCAACATATTGTGCAGCACTATACATGTAATTATTATTATACTTTAAAAAACACCAATAGATTCCTCAGAGCTGCACATAGGCACAGCTTGGAAAAAAGACGAGACAGAGGAGATATTATAGAAACATTTAAATACGTAAAGGGAATCCACAAGGTAGAGGAAGGGAGTATATTTAAACTGAAACAAAGTAGCAAAACAAGAGGACATAGTCTTAGATTAGAGGGGCAAAGGTTTAAAAGTAACATCAGGAAGCATTAATTTACTGAGAGTGTGGTGGATACATAGAACAGCCTTCCAGTTGAAGTGGTAGAGGCCAAAACAGTAATTGAATTTAAGCAAGCATGGGATAGGCATAAGGCTATCCTAAACAAAAGATAAATCCAGGTAAAGTATCCATGTAATTGGGCAGACTAGATGGGCCGAAAGGTTCTTATCTGCCGACATTTTTCTATGTTTCTATGAGTTCTGTCAAACAGCAGCCGCCAAGGCCAGTAAGGTATTGGCATGCATTAAAAGGGGAGTTCACTCTCAGGATGAAAACATAATTTTGCCTCTTTATAAATCCAATGGTAAGACCGCAGCTTGAATGTGTCGTGCAATTTTGGGCACCTGTCTTAAGAAAGGATATTATACCGCTAGAAAAAGTGCAGAGACGGGCAACTAAATTAATAAGGGGAATGGAAGGTTTAAGTTATGTGGAAAGGCTTACAAGTTTAAACCTGTTTAGAGAAACGGTGCCTTAGAGGGGATCTGATAACTTTATATAAATATATACGCAGTCATTATAAACCATTGTCTGGAAACCTATTCATTAATAGGACTATGCACAGGACACGAGGGCACCCATTTAGACTAGACGAAAGGAAATTTAGCCTAAAGCATAGGAAGGGTTATTTTACGGTGAGAAAAATAAAGCTGTGGAATTCTGTCTGTTGAGGTGGTTGGGTCAGAGACGGTACAGACTTTTAAACAACACCTGGATGACTTCCCGCAAAAACATAATATTAGGGGTTATAATATTTAATATGTGGGTAAAGGCTTCTTGATCCAAGGAGAAATCTGAATGCCATTCTGGAGTCAAGAAGGAATTTTTCCCCAGTATGTTTCATATTGGCGAGTGCGCTAGACTGGGTTCTTTTGGATCAAGAGCAGTAGGTAATGTGTGAAAGGCTGAACCTGATGGACGCCTGTCATTTTTCAGCCTATCAGGGTTATTCAAAGAGAATCGAAAAATCACCACACCTTCGGTGACTTTTCGTTCTCTTCAATTCGGTGAGATTTGGCGATCCCATTTGGGCGACCCTGCGGTGTATTCAGGAAGCACCACAGGGCCGCCGTAATGCAGGGAAAAGTCACTGCAAACCTGCTGAAAACTCACCGCAAAACCAGGGTGAACACACACCGAAACCCGCAAACACATCTGGATTAATCCCGCCGAACACGCTGGAGAAACCAGAGCAGGAGCCGATCTGAGCGCAGAGCAGCTGCTGGAAAAACCCAACACCGGAGACGAATGGAGTGGATAAAAAAAAAACAGTACGCTTGAAAGTTTGAAAGGTGAAACGCTGTTTGCAAACAAACTACTGAGCGAAAATGTCTGAAATTTACATATGAGGTCCAATGAATGATAATAAAAAGGGACTGCTACAGAAAAAACGATTAAAAAATAAAAAAAAGACGGAAAGATTTCTTTGCAAAAAAAACAGAAAAATGCTTAAAAGATCCTAAAAAAAATCTACCTTTCGACAGCCATTCGGACCTCTTTGAATAACCCTGTATGAGTTCAGTCGTGTGGACATGACAACACAAAACACAAAACCCCTTCACTGTGGATGACGTGGGGGGGGACATCCTGGGAATTCTTTTTCGCTACATGTGGAGGACATCTCCCAAATGTCAAGGGGTCTTCACAATGAAGGGGGAGATCCCAGCCTGCACAGTGATGTCATTTTCAGCCGCCCCTCGGCAGAGAGTGGAGGGTGCCTTTAGTAGAGCGGGGGGTCCTCTCTCTCCCGACAGGTACAAAATTACGAGAAGCATCGCTGGAAAAAGTCATAGTCTGACCTTTCCAGCAGTGCCTCTCTTAACATCTTAGGTGCCAGTACGCGATCCAGTGCCAAATTGCAGACTTTTCCCAGAGGAGGCTGACATCTTGGATCTCAGCCCATCCTGCAGGGCCTCCCCCGCTCACTGACATCATCGCTCATGGGCGCAATGATGTCAAAGAGAAGATTCCCCCATTGCTATCCAGGGAATTCCCTATGGAATTGGTCCCCCGTATCTCCCAAGTCCGTGGCTATAGGGTCATGCTTGGAAAATGGCCTATCCACTGACACCAACATGACCAGGTTATGTGTAAAATTTTAATAAATAAAAATAATAATATATATATATATATTATAATGCAGCACTATTGTTCATTTTTCAATAATAAAGTGTACAATGATGCTGCACTAATTTACCTTATCATTTCCCATGATGCCAGCAAGTTTGAAGGTGATGGCACAATGCGTTAAATATAAATATATTTGCAAAAGAAAAAATTACAAAATGGATAAAGTAGAAATAGATCTTTGAATATGTGTTTAGAGAAGTCTGTAAAGGAAGAGCATCAGAATTATATATAGTAAAAGGCTCAGTTCCATGAAATCTAAGAATTTTCTAGAACACCTTCACATCTTATAGTGTAGAGGTAATGTATCATTCGATAATAGGAGTTCATGTAGAGGTAGAATATCACTCCTATTAAGATGAATCACAGCTGCATCTTCCTAAACAAACTCGGCTGAGTGATGTAAGCATTCGGTAGCATGGGACACTGTGAGACACCCATAGTGGATGACACAAAAGTACCCACCCACAAGAGCAACATAACACACCCAAAGACAGGAATACTTGGTAACCAGTCCATACACAGTAACAAACATACAGATAAGTTACATAGTGACACATATGTACAAGGAAAAACTCGGTAACACCTTCTTACAAGTGATATGTGGCATCAATTACATACTTTGTATATTTCCTGTAACCTAACAAAGATAAGGATACATAGTAACATACATGCAGCAGAGAATACATAGCAACAGGTAAACAAAGGTGATATACTATTTTGGAGATCCTGCCAGAAGACACTATGGATTCTATTCACTAATGTTTGAATATTTGCCTCTGATGCAATCTGAAGCTAATTAATCTTGTCAACTTGAAGTAGAGACATAATACTCGGCTAAATTAGTTTTCTAAATAACTGAATTATAATATAGTCTGCGCATCTCCGCTTCAGAACATTAATACCTGTGTAAACGAGAGTCCATAGAGCTGAATATTTTGGCTGGATTATTCAATAACTGACAACTTGGAATTGAGCATTGCATTTCAGATTAAACTGCACTGATGGCTGTAATTTGCAACTATTCAGGTTATTCACCAAATTAAAATTCTTAAGAACAATCAATTTCTATAGCAAACCTTAAAGTGACACTTTAGGCACTGTGACTACTCAATGTTATGAGTGGTCATAGTGACCTGAGTGTCTTCTCCCCTTACCCACAGGCTGCAGGCCTAGTCAGGCGGCTGGCCCACTGTGAGTGAAAACAGCCCTGTCCCTCTGTGTCGGGACCTCTGGGACCTGGGCTAGGATAGACAAATACCATTAAAAGCAGTAGCTTATTTAATGCCGTGGCACAGGCACTCCCCTGACAGCCGAAAGGGTCCACAACTGCTTCCCAGGCATTTCAACATCTCATAAAGGACACTTGGCTCTCTAGGTATGTGCCTGCTCCAGTAATGTGCAGCCAAACATGCTGCTTGTGGAGTGTGCAGGAGGAGACCACTGAGAGAATGTGGTAGGAGATCTTGGGTACCTAATGAATAATGGGAGCTGAGTTTGGGGTTCATGGGGACCTGTTAGTAGATCAGCGGATTTATTGGGAGCTTGTGCTAAGGGGGTGGATGGGTTTTGACTCGGAAATGGTGGTAATGGGAGTTGGGGGAGATTTATGGGGACCTGGAAGGGTACGTTCCTGTTATCCGGACCACATAAATTTTTATAGTTTCATAGAATAAACTGAGTAAATTGTCATAGTTTTATTGAACTAAATGAACTGAATAAACGGGAAGACAAACATATGAGAACATGTGACAATTAATAAACTGTAACATATGACAACATGACTTGACTTATAATTGAGATACTGGTGGCCAGAAAGTTGGGGTTGGGGGGTTAGGGTTAGAGGGTTAGGGTAACCCTAACCCCAACCTTAACCCTCTAACCCCCTAACCCTAACTTTCTGGCCACCAGTATCTCAATTATAAGTCAAGTCAGGTTGTCATATGTTACAGTTTATTAATTGTCTATGAATTGACTCAGTTTATTCTGTCTATGAAACTATAAAAACTTGATGTGGTCCGGATAACAGGAAAGTACCCCTGGAAGTAATCGGAGTTGTCTGGTTAAGTGTACCTGGGGTTATTTATGGGGACCTGGGTAAAATATGGTGACCGGGGAGTTTGGGAGGTGATTTATGTGGTCCTGTGGGTAATGGGTGTTTGGTGGGGATTTCTGGAGATCTGGGGGTAATGGGAGGATTTATGGAGACCTAGGGATAATGGGAGTTGGGGGATTTAAGGGGACCTGGGGTAATGGAGACAGTGGGGGTTTATTGGGGCTATGGTTAAGGAGGCTTCTGATTTTAGGGGGAATAGGGATTAGTGAAGATGGGGCGGAGAAGTGGGACTGGGGAAGGAAAGGCTTTCAATATGTGTGTGCTATGAGGAGGAGCCCAGGGCAGAGACTTTGTCCTGGGGGCAGTGGGTTCTAGTTGGGTCTATGCCGAGAAAACAACCACTGGACCAACAGGGATTTGACACAAAGGGCCGGATTCCAAATATGGAAACTAAGGGAGAAAGTCTGTGCAAGCAGATATCCCTCACAGTCTTCCTTTTACTGATACTTTTCTGACCCAGCCACGCTGTGCATCTGGGCTTGAAATAATTGTGAGACGCAGACTGATAGTAGCAGCTGCGTGCACCACTGCGAGTGTCAGCTCCTGGAGTCCATAGGACTGCATAGAGCCCTGCGTGAGCTTGAATGTGCAGGAAACGAGGAGGGACCAGGGAACTATTTTGTTACCTTTCTCACACTACTTGCAGCCAGAGGAAGCTGTGGATCTCGCTGCCCTCTGCACTGCAGGATTTCAGGTGACTATGGGATTTTTTGAGGGGTTAAATACAGTTACAGTTACTTATACAGCGCCAACAGATTCCCTAGCGCTTTACAATGGGGAAACAGACAGACGACATAATAAATAATAAAACATAAGGAATAGATGGCCCTGCCTGTAGGATAATTGTCCTGCTAATGCAGCACTTGTATAAAGTGCTCAGCCAGATATCCCGTGCATTTACAATCTCAGGGACTAAGGCAAGTGAAACAAAAGGAAACAGGGGGAGTGTGGAGATAATTCCCAGATAATATAGCAGACACTGTATAATGATAGACCAAGAGCTTGGGCAAGGTGAGGTTAACGAGAGCGAGGATTGAAGCCGCTGAGAAAAGGAGGCTATATAATTAGGATGGGGCTGGGTGGGGCGGACGGGTGGGACAGCAGAGGGAAAAATGGTGGTGGTGAGTGACTGTGGATAAAAGAAATACAGAGTTTAGATGGTGTCACCATTTGTTCATAGAGAGGCCCCTATTACACTCTTCGTGCAAATGCGCTCGTTTGGCGCAATTTTTTTTGCGCACGCAAAAAACGTTAGCGCATGCAAATTAACGCGGTATTACGATCCGAGCGCATTTTTTTCAGCCTTCAACTTTTTTCGAGCGCAAATCCGACGCGCAAAGTCGGGCGCAAATGACCGTTGCGTGCAGGAATCGATGGGCAGACTGTTTTTTCACGGGAATCAGCCAATCAGAATTAAGAACCACCGTTTGCTAGGTTTTGGTTATTGCGCCTGTCAAAGTCAATCTGCGTATATGTGCTACAACAAAAATAAGAAAATTAAACAATTTACTAATTTTATTGTTTGGGTATGTGTAACTGTACTGTGCTGTATATTTTTTTTTATGCAGGTTCATTTCGTTTCGGCCAGAACGTTCAGATTGTAAGTTAACACCAGGTTTTCAAAGACGTTAAAATGATGCGCGCAAACGTCGTGCGTTACATTTTGCGCTAAGATTGTAATACCATGCGCGTATACGCGTACTAACGCATTGGCGCTCACAATGTTAAGTATAGGATGCGCGCAGGAACTTGCGCTTGTGCTGGGTTCGCGCAGGGTCACTCGCGTTGGACGTTAACGCGCATCGTTTGCGCGAATGTCGTAATAGGACGTTATGTGCTCATTTTTTTTTCTGCACGCAAATGCGCTGCGCGAGGAATGTAATAGGGGCCAGAGTATTTACAATAGGGAGGAGCAGACTGAGAATCAGCACAGAATTAAACTAACAAAAAAGGAGGGAAGAAAAAAATAAGTAAACTGGCAGCAGTAGCAATATGGCAAAAAATTTGTTGATTTGAAGTATACCTTCTGGGTTTCTTGCAGAGAGCAGAGGGAGAGAGAGCTTTGAATATGGCTTGCTTGTGTTCAGGGGTAACTGAAGGTATTGAGTGAATTTGCAAAAGCAAAACCTTAACACCAGGATTTAAAAGAGGGTATTCATTTCATCCTTGTTTAGAAGAGATGGAGCTAGGTTGAAATGACTTATTCTCCTCTAGGGAAAATCAAATTCACGCCTCCAATGCAAAGTATAGGAGAAGTGAATTTACTGTAAGCTTGCGCAACAACTGAGGCGCAAACAGGGCTTGCATTTTGAAAATGTTAGAAGCAAGGCTTGTATTTTGGTTGTGGTAGCTTGAGACAATGTTAAGCTAACGTCTGGGGATGTTGGCACTAATGACCAGCCCTGTGTGTTTGCATAATCGGAGTGGGCCACTCATGGATGAAGTTCAGGGCCAATTTATAGGTCCCAGTCCAGCCCTGATGCCATGTCTGGTGCAGCGCTGAGGGAGCCCAGAGGTGGATTCAAGCTGAATTTTAAAGAGGGTCAGGAGAGGTTATTTATTTATTTATTTATAAAGGATTTTACCAGGAAGGATACATTGAGATTTCTCTCGTTTTCAAGTACGTCCTGGGTTCAAGAACATTGAAGTGTTTTTTTTATTTTATTTTTTTTATTTATAATGTTTAACCCCTTCACTGCTGAGCTAATTTTTGCTGGTTTTTGCTCAACATGTTTAAAAGCGATTTGAAGTCATGTTTTATTGTAGGACCCAGATAAATTATATATCCTTATTTTCAGCAGACTTGTCAGATTCATAATATATCATTATTGTATGTATATGTCATGTCCTGCCAGAATGCTATAACAAAAAAATGAGAATTACCATTCAGATTTCACTCATTTACAATGTGTAAAGTTATATATTTTTTTTCACTTTATATAACCACAAAGGTTTGGATAATAAATTATATGCACTCTTATTAAAAAAAAAATAGAAATGGGAACCTGTTACTGCATTTTTCTGAGAAAATACACAATTTTAACTAAAATGAAAAAAACTAAATTTTTCATTGTGGGAAAGGAGGTGAGTATGTGCAGTATCATTGTTCACAAAATTCCAGAAAAATCCCTAAAATAATTAAAGAGACTTTTTTCTGCAAATGAAAAGAATAAATGGTTGACTAAATATTTAATGAAAACGTGGAAAAAAAATTTAACACTGAAACCTATGGGATTCTCCTGCTTAAACCTGTCGAATGAAACCACTGAAAATCAAGGAATTTCGCTGACATTTCGGTGCAGTTCAGTGTTCTCTGAATAGATTAAACAATACTTCTCTAAGGGGATTTCGCTGCCGCCGATGGTCACTCACTGTATTTCGTTGGCAATTTGCCAGTATTTGGCGAATCAGCAGCAGCTTTTTGAATACCAGAATGGCCACGAAATTGCACCGCGCGGGGAAATTCACTGTTCGGTGCAATTCCATGACCAATTTGGTGTTCTTTGAATAATTGTATAGTTTCCAGTGTTCTTCTACGTCCCAGGCACAATCCTACTCATGCGAGTTTGTGTATGGTCACATTTGGCTCCTTGCCTTGAATTCTATGGAGCAGATACCAGAGACTGTATGTGGCACCACTGCCAATATCAATGAGTGGCTCCCAAATATTCTAACTCAAACCATTCATACAGTGACTTGGCCAAACAGTAACAGCAAGCCACTCATGGATAACAATTGCACACAAGTTATCCAATCGCGATCCACTACTAACAGCTCTGTTGGAATATGGCCTATTGTTTCTAGTAAGAGGATACATCTAGGACTCTCTACTTTTGCCTAATATAGCCACCTAGTAGGCGGATTTCATATGCTCCCAACTAGTGATTTCACTAGTCTGCATCTAGTTTGAATTCACTGTGGAAGCATTTCAAGCCTTTATGACGCCAGTCCGCTCCGATTTAGTCCTTGCTGAGAGAACAAAGAATTCAAAACTAACCAGTTGCCTTCACCAGGAATTGTAGGTTGTGGCGTTTCTCAGAAAACAGAAGCCATACAGACGTTTAGATGCTGGCATTCATCTCGTAATCCTAAATCTGTGCACAGGAGTTAAAAATACCGTTACCAGATAGTACCTACTGAACAAAAATGGTGCTCTAGAGAGTTGTGCTGCGACACCACTACACTGATAAACCTCCTGCCGAGGTGTCAATGACGTTGAACATGACGGTTGATGAATCAATGGATACAGATGCATACCACTCAAAGGCTAGACATATGAGAGCCTTAAACGACTCCGAAAATCTATTTAATGAATAGTACAGCAGTGACGTGATACAGTTTCCTGTCACCACTTGGATAAGTGTGAGCCCACTAGCAGGAAAGGCTGCCCCCCTTACCTCATTCCTCTATAATAGTGTTACTGTGTAAGCCTCTGGGAAGGGTTGTTGATTCCTATTGTAAATATAAAGTACATTCTTGAACTATGCTAGACTCACAGCACAGAGGAATAAGCATCATAAATCAGAAAATGATCACACTAAGACACACATGACAGATAAAAGCTTTTTTTTGTGTTGCTTCAAGAAAGCTTTGATTCATTAATCCTGCCTCCTCTCACTGTCCCTGCCCATCTGCCTCCCTCTGGCAGTCTCTCTGTCCATCTGTCTGTCTCTGGCACTCCATCCATCCATCTGCCTGTCTCTGGCAGTCTCTCCTGCATCTGTCTGTCTCTGGCAGACTGTCGTTGTCTCAATATGAGATTATCTTTTTAACCTCTGTTATCCCATCCTCACACAACTCTGCCCTGTATAGTCTTTTTTATTTCCTTTATTTTTAATTTTGTATCCAAATCTAATTTTCTTTTTATATGCTATCTGACAGACTATACTTTGTATTATATCTGGTAATACTTTCTGTTGGATCTCATTACAGTATATGTGGAGTCTGCTGACCTGTTTAATTTCCAAATAATATTATAAGGTGAAGGATATCTCATTCTAACATAAAGCATCACTGTCTTACAGTTTTACTTACAATACCCTTATAATGAAAGCTAAGAAAATTGACAAATTATATAAAAGACAGGATCATTATTATTTTATATGAGCATATGTCCTCTAAATAAATCTGTATTGTCCCGGGTTACTTTCGCATATCTATTGACTACGTACACACTGTAATACAGGGTGTCCATAAAGTCTCTTTACAATTTCAAAGAATGTATTACAAAGGCAAATGAAAAGACAGATAAGTGAAATTATTACAAAATGAAACGTATATATTTAAGGGTTTTTTTGCCTCATTTAATACACCTTTATATGGGCTGCATTAGTTGCACGAAGCACATTAAGACGGTACTCGATTTCTTGCCATGTTCGCTGTAGCATACCCTCATCGATGGTGGCAATGGCATCAGTGATCCTCTGCTTTAGATTAGTGATGTCCCGTACCTTTGTTCTGTACACAATATCTTTAACATAACCCCATAGAAAGAAGTCGAGGCGAGTGATATCTGGTGAACGAGGTGGCCAGGGAATTGGGCCACCCTTTCCAACCCACCGATCTGGAAATGTTTCATTTAGGAACCGACAAACATGCAGTCCCCAATGTGGTGGTGCACCATCTTGCTGGAAAATGATGGTTGGTTGAAGGTCATGTAGTTGTGGTGCCACGTATTCAGTCAAAAGGTCAAGGTAAACATTTGCAGTAATTGATGTATCGTCAAAGAAAACCGACTTCTTTCTATTGGGTTATGTTAAAGATATCGTGTATCGAACAAAGGTACGGGACATCACTAATCAATGTTCTTGAACCCAGGACATACATTGAGATTTCTCTTGTTTTCAAGTATCCTTCCTGGTAAAATACTTAAATAAATAAATACATAAATCTAAAGCTGAGGATCACTGATGTCATTGCCACCATTGATGAGGGCATGCTACAGCAAACATGGTAAGAAATTGAATACCTTCTTTATGTGCTTCGTGCAACTAATGGTGCCCATATAGAGGTGTATTAAATGAGGCAAAAAAACTTATATATGTATATATATACTAGATGTCTCATTTTGTAATAATTTTCACTTATCTGTCTTTTCATTTGCCTTTGTAATAAAATTTAGAAATTGTAAAGAGACTTTATGGACACCCTGTATATAAGCTAATCATTTCTAACTAGTATGATAAACATTTTCCTGTGATTGGTAGCATACATGCTGCCATGGCACATTTGGTATCCCCAGGATGGCCCTGGGTACCACAAACAGTCACCAGTGTATTGTGTACACCTATTTTGATCTTCTTATCCATGTCTCCACATACAGTATATTGGTGTCCATGCATTATGAGGATTTATAAAATGCAAAGATATTCCACAGTGCTTCAAAAATGGGAATATACAGACAAAAGACCTACCGATACAAAGGGAACAAGGAACCCTGTCCGTGGAATAAAGCTTTCATGGGGTTATACGTTTTTATTCATTTATTTATAAAGTATTTTACAAGGAAGGATACATGTTGCGTTAACTTTCATAAATTTAGTGACTCAAAGAATTTTTATAAGATACAACCCTTTAATTGTTATGAGTGTAACAGTTCAATGTTCTTGAACCCAGGACATATTTGAGAACAAGCGAAATCTCAATGTATCTTTCCTGGTAAAATACTTTATAAATAAATAATTTCGATTTTGCCCCCGAATTATTCAGACAAAGACCATGGCTCCATTACATGCCCCCTCCTCAGGTCACTTTAGCAATCTGGCCCCCACCAACTCTTAGTCACACCATACTTCTAGTCACACCACCAATTATGGCTTGAGCTCCAAAGACCCTCTAAGATCTCTCCCACAGTCACCCCCTCCCCTGTCCTTCCTCCTCCTGCATGGCCAGCACACCCTCTATGGCTGAGAGACTTCTGTAAGGAATGTATGGGGAGGGAGAGGAGGGCTAAACGGAAGGAGAAGGAGGGAGGGTGGGGGAGGAAGGGAGAATGACCGAAGATAGGGACAATAAGGGGGAGAGGAGAATCTATGTAGGTGGAGGGGAAGGCTGGGTCTCATTAACTACTTGGATGTGAGGCTCACATAGAGCATTGTTGATGCAGGGAGACTCAGAAGCTGAAATGTGAGGGTGGGGGTAGGCTGGGATTTGCAGCAAGATCACTTTGAATACTTGCTCATGGGGGTTAACCTTAAACAGCAGTTTCCTGGGGTGAAAGGTCACAGAACAGCCTGAGGGACAAAATAATGTTCTTAAGCTGGGGTCAGATAGGAGGGGGAGATGGCTTTCCTCACTGGTTACTTTATTTTATTGTTATTTTCTTTTATACCACACACAGGATGGGCTTCCTTAGAGTGGGACACTGTCTGCCAGCAAGGCACACACAAAGGGAAGGGGCTCTTTCAGTCTGTCAGCAGCAGCTCACAAACACAGCCAGCTTTACACACATGGGCTGGGGAAAGGGCCTCCTCTTTTTGTCATTGTCACCCACACAAACAGGAAAGGGACTCAAAGCTCTTCTCTGAAATGCACACAAAGGGTAGGGTCTCTCAAATTCTGATGGTTTTCCCTCACATGCAGACAAACACAAGATGCGATTTCATCCTGTATTCCTTCACCTATGTACTATGAAGAGCTGCCCATAGACAGGGGTGACCTGCTATGTTCTATCACTGTCACATAAGCACTTGATAGATTAAACTTGTAAGTAAAATAAGTAAAGTCGTGTATAATCCTTCAATGTGTTTAAGTTGCAGCAATAGATCAGATGTAGAGAAGCCCACTAGATTGCTTTTGCACAATATGGGGCCTTCATGCAATTTAATTTTTATTTCTGCTGTGATAACAGTTCCAATGAGCTATGTGGTAAATTTTGTATTACATGAGCAGCAGGAAAATGTCACCTGCTGTTTGTTTGTGTTTTTATTTTTGGCTCTAATTTTTGATAAGCAGCTGAAGACCTCTGTTGCAAGCCTGCTCTATGTTTGCAGGTGGTTCTACAATAATCAGTGAGCCTCTTTCAAACACTAGTAGTCCCCTTTGTTGTTCACTATGATTAAATCACTTTAAAACAGAAAAAATAATCACTTGCCTATTATTATTATTATTGTCATCATTTAAATAGCGCCAACAGTTTCTGCAGCGCTTTACAATAAACAAAGGGAACGAGATAAACGGACATATGATGGAAACGAGGTGTAGGGTTCCCTGCTCAAAGTATAGTTCCTCTTAATGCCTGTAGTCCTCCATTGAGGACAATTCAAAATGTGCTGCAATCGCTGGATACTGAGATCACATGGGTCACTGATGTCCTTCTGGCTGTGCTGACACTCTACCCATGGAGTCACAAGGACCCATATTATAGTGCAGCATTTCTCAAGTGGTGGATTGTGACCCAAAAGTGGGCCGTGGGGCAAGTGCCCCCAGGCCTCTCTAATGCCTGGGACCCGCTGATGCATCTTACCTGCGGCAGCGGGTCCCAGGCGGTGCGGCTTCATCTGAATGTTCCCAGGCGCCACCTGGGACCCGCTGCATCAGGTAAGATACTCTGTAATGGCAAGGTGGGGGGGGGACTCAGTGAATGGTGACACGCTCTGTACTCCCAACACCAGGAGCCATTGTGCACAATGCACATCTCAGTGAAGCAAAGTATATTTATATAGGCCAGCATCCCATGGAGGCGTTTTTTGAATGGCTTGGACCAATGGTATTTTCCCATTGGTCCAAGCTATTCCATTGCTCTTCAGTGTCTCTCTGGGGCACTGAAGAGCGTAGGTTCATTGAAGTAGGAAGCACCAGACGCGCGTTGCAGACTCCTCAATCTCTTTGCCAGCTTGAGCTTACGCGATTAACGTAGAGTTCAGCTAAAAAATAATGTGTTCAGCGGCAGAGACAGACAGTGGGGGAGCATGGAGCAGATAAGTTACGTTTTTTATAATGTGTCTTATTATTCATTCAGTAGTGACTTAAATTAGAATTGCTTTTTCTGCCATCACCCCAGACTTTGAGACACTTAAGCGCAAGAAGCATCCACAGTTATCCCTTAATTAATTATATATGTTTCAAATACAGTTTATTTTTTGGGGTTTTTGCATCAACAGCGCGTTGTTTTGTGGAATAAACTATAATGTTTCAGAAATTCAATTATTTTTGGATCGCGACTTAATGACCAATGACAATTGTGGGTTCTAGGGACCATAGGTTGAGAACCACTGGTATAGTGTATACCACTAGTGGTAACCGTCACCACTGATAAGGTTTTTTTTGGTACTTGTGCTTATATGCTTTCATCTTGAACTGGAGCAAAATTTTAGTTCGCCTATGTACATAGAATTGGGCCAGTATTCTATATCCGTGTGCAGCTGACGAAACAATACAAGAGAAACAAGATTCTTTACATAGGGGGAGCAGCCATAGCTAACCGGTGACGAGCATGGTATTTCTGTGCTACACCTCCTACGTTACTCATGGGAACTGTCTTTTAGAAATAACTGCATAGAAAAGTTACTCCTTACTTGTGTAGCACGTTGGCATTTCCAAAAAAGCACCCAATGGAAAAATGGAGTTTGTAAATACCTTGCTAATGACATAGAAAAATATAAAATATTTCATAATAGAGAAGTAAAGATACTTTTGTGTATTGAGAGTAGCACAAAGTGTCTGAGCAAAAGAGCAAATTTATTTATTTATTTAGAAATACGTATCTGGTAGCGCGATGGTGATCGCTTCTTGGGATTCAGGTGATTCTCATGATTTGCATTATCTAAAATTATTATATTATATAATAAATGGATTATATAAAACAGAAGCAAAACACAAAATACATATGATAGTGCAGGGTGTATAAAATAGAATATAGGTACAATCCTAATAGACTATTCCACTCACAAGTGTAGAGCCTGGTCACTGGCTCTGAGTGGTGAAGTGCATCTGGGTCCTTTTTCTTCTTATTGATTAGAAGGAGACCCACGCCCTTCACGATCAATGTCACCTCATAGGCATCAAAATGTAGAAAAAAAACATAGGAACAAGAAAAAAACTTTCCTGTGTAGATCCACCAACCAATAAATATAATGGTACAAACGAAATGTAAACTCACATTCGATGGAGCTTATATCCAAGCTCTGGGTGGTAGTGCCAGTGGATTTGTTTAGAAGGTCAAATCCACAAAAGACCATAAGAAGAATCCAGGACAGCGGGGATCCAATAAAAAAAAGCTTTTAATAAAACATAAAATATTAAAATAGATATATAAAGTATATCTGGCTCTGCCAGGTCGCCAGAACGCGTTTCGCCGCTCGTAACGGCTTCATCAGCTGGTTTACAGAGTCCCCAAAACATTAACATGTACATATAGTCCTGTTAATTAAGGTGAAAGTGTCCCCACATGTCCTGAATCCGGGTGTGCGTTCCACGCCATTGTGGACCAACGCTCGATGCGCGCCGCCATTTTGCGCATGCGCAGTGATGTTGTTTGCATTCCATGCGTTCGACACTTCATTTCTGGTGTCTCGCGCTCATTGATAGAGGCAGTAAGCCGTTCAGTGAGGGAAGATGTTGGCAGATTGGGTCATAGCAAGGTCTGCGGATAATCTCGTAATGAAAAGAGGGGGAATGTCAATGCCCCTACATTCACATATGCATATGTGATCTAAATTAAAAAACGAAAATAAAATATAAAATGGGTAGGGGGGAAAGATGGCACACAGACACCCCTCCCATAAGCACCATCTCGGGCGAACAAGGGATGATAAACATCCAACAGATCTGGAACATAGATCTATAGATAGTAGGGTGTCTGGTATATGTAAAAAAGTGACACTGTATCCAATTGATTGTGGACATGCAACAATTATGATTCTATAAACAATAAAATTGTCTATTATGTGAAAATTATGTACCACTGTAAGCAGTATAATGTGTAAGTGCAGTGTATGCACATATCCATAGGTGGAAGGAATCTATGCTATGGTGGTCGGTGATATAAGTGGAATATAAGTGGATATTGTCCAAATTTATGGTAGAATGAGTACAAAAACTCATAACTATAGATAATCTAGTGAAATATGAAGTATATATACCTAGCCATGAAACATGGTATATAGGGAGACAATTCGTAGGCACTGTCATAGTGAATTATATAAGTATCTAAATTAAATAATGAGTCATCTAATCATGTGAAGAAATTAGGTGTGTAAAGTATACACCTATGTGCATTTTGGTTGGATTAACATACAATAGGCTGCAATGGAATGCTGAGTGAAGAACCTTAAATAGCAGGTATTACCCTAATAGATTCTGGTGATGTGTATACAATATAGATAATTTATAATCTATAGGTGGATAAAGTTCTTATATATGTGATTTTGAACCAGGTAGAATAGATAGTGTATTATCAATTTCCGTAGAATATAGGCGATGAAGGTATATAGCGTGAATCAAAGTTGAGTAAAAGGTGTGGTCTTCCCTTGTCTCTTATAGATAATGAATCTATAAGGAATAGTATTGTATAAAGTAAATATAATATATTAAATTTGAGTGGACAGAATAAATACATAAATTTAACCTGGATGGTATACAGAAGGAGAGTCTGTGAACATATTACAAAAAATGAATAACCTCAAAATCATCGTTTAAACCATTTGGGGCTAAAGTACCATTTTCAAAGATGAGTCTCATTTCTTCTTTCCCTAATCTATTCATTACATCATCCTCCACATCCATTTTCTTAACTTGTTTAATCGCCCAAAATTTTAAATCCATAGGCGAACTACTGTGCTTAATTTTAAAATGGAGGGAGACTGAATGCTTCTCAAAACCATTTCTTACATTTCTTACATGTTCGGCGATTCTGACATTAAGCGCTCTTTTAGTGCGGCCTACATAACGTAGACCGCAAGGGCATTCTACCATGTATATTATGCTCTTCGAGCAACAATTTAAAGCCCCGCCTATTTTAACACTCTGATTATACTTGTGATTAGTATAGGAGCTCATAAAATCTTTTTTATTACCGGTGGATCTACAGGCCAAACATTGGCCGCAATGGTAGAAGCCCTCTTTTAGGCTCTAGTTGCATCTTTCTTTTTGGTTTTACTGTGGACCAGATTAGCTTTTAGATTTTTAGTACCTCTGAATACAACTCTAGGCGTTGTTCCTATATAATCTTTTAGATCACCGTCATTCCTCAGAATGTGCTAGTGTTTTTTTAGAATCTTTTTAATGTCTTTAGCTCTATTATTGTAATTATAGATGAAAAGGACTTCTTCTCCTTTCACCGTTTTAGGTTTATACTTAAGCAATTCATCTCGATCTTCCTGTAGTATATTCGAAATCGTGTGGTTTAGGTCTGGTTCTTGATATCCCTTTTCCAAAAATTATTTTTTAAGGGTGTCTGCTTGTTCTTTAAAGACCTCTGTGTCAGTGCAGTTCCGTCTTAGATGGATAAACTGCCCTTTCGGGACTGCCTTAAGCCACATGGGGTGGTGACAGCTTGTCTGATCTATATACATATTTGTATCAACATCCTTGAAAAAGGTTTTAGATTTTATGCTGTCACCCTCTATATAAATCTCTAGGTCTAGAAAATGAACCATCTCCGAACTACAGTTGTTGGCCAGTTTTATACCCCACTCTATATTATCCAGATCTTTTAAAAATGTGCGTAGATCATCTTCCCCTCCCCTCCAAATGAAAAACACGTCGTCAATATATCGCCTATAGGCCAGCACGTTTCCTTGCGCCCAGCTACGCGAACAATACACGAACCTGGTCTCCCAGCCCGACATGTAAAGGTTACAAGCTTACAAGCTTCGCAATTAACCCCTTGCTGCCACCTATGGTGGAGATAGGGGATTCATTGGAACCCCCTATCTCCCGATCCGGGACAGCTAGGAGTTAATGTTTGATATCATTGGAACGGCCAGAGCGTGGCCTTTCCAATGATACCAAACATGACCATGTATAATGTAAGAAAATTATTAAAAATAAAATTTAAAAATTTTTAACTTTTTTTTTTTTTATTAGTGAAGCAATATTGTTCCCATTTCAATTATAATGTGAACAATGATGCTGCACTAATGATTTTTTCTATGAGGGGCGTTTGCTAAAAACACGTAATTTTCCCCAAAAAAAGTAGCGACTCCCCGTTTCTAATTTTAACAAGCGCAACCCATAGAAAATATACTGCAAACGCTCGCATGTTAAAATGTGAAAAAAAACACTTTACACGTTGTAAATTATTGAAAATTCATATTTTATTGCATTTTTTGTTATAATATACAGACAAGACATGACGTATACATATAATAATGACATATTATGAATCTGCCGAGTCTGACGGAAAGAACGATATATAATATGTCTGGGTCATATACTAAAATAAGCCTTCAAAACACGTTTAAACATGATGCGCAAAACCGGTAAAAATTGTTTCTTGCATTCAGGTCAGTTTAGCATTTTTTAAATCGTTTTGTTCATTTTTTTTGTTCCTTGGCTTTCATACCATTTTAATATGATAAAATAAAGTTGTGAAATGTATATTCATAAGAAAAAAGGATCTTTATTTAATAAAAAAAAAAACACGATAGAATCGCCAGAATTATCGTATCGACAGAATGAATTATCGGATCCGAAAAACAAACCAAAAATTTATTATAAAAAAAGATATAAAGTATAAAACAAGTAAACCATAGTAGTTTACGTCAAAACAAATAGTTAGACACTTTGAAACGAGGAGAACAGACGTTCCGAAAAAACGAAAATTTCCGAAATCACGAAAAGTCGATACAAAAAACGAGCAAAGTGACCCGAAAACACGAAAAATGGTCGATATTCGGAAAAAAATGTACACGAAAAACGAGCCGAACCGAATCGAAACAGAAATCGGTCGAAACGACCCGAATCGAAAATTTTAAACATCCGAACAAATCGAACCGAAAAAAAAATCGGTGCACAAGCCTAGTTGGGTGTACTTGCACTTTCATGCTGGAGAAAACCTATGCAGAGTTTATTTTTATTTTTTATTCACTTTACTTTTTCTAATTGAAATAAAAGTATTGAAGTAAAATGTCTGTGATTTTATTGAACACATTAGTATAAATACATCACAATATCAAGTAATGTTTAAATAATATTTAAAGTAAAGGTTACTCAATAATTTAAGTAAGATAACTAGGATTCTTGTGTCAAAAAAATGCATTACTTAAGTAAAAAATGCAAAGGAAGAGTGAATAACAGTTACTGGATATTTCCAAGTAATCTTAACTTGAGCTTTTCTAATTAAAGCTACAGATTATTGTGTTTTAGCCTTTACTTGCCAATGCTTTTAAATTTACTAGCATTTTCTAAGTGAAAAAACTTTCCTAGCTTTTTTAAGTAAATCCTACTCCACATTTTTTTCAGTGTAATAGGAGTTTCAATCAATACAAATGTGTCTAAATAAAAAAGGTCATTTAAAAAAATAATAAAAAGGTCTGTTAAAAATAAAAAGCAAAAGGCATCTAAAAATATACGAAAAGGTTTTTAAATTTTAGTTTTTTAAAAAAATCAGTCCTTAATAAAAGAAAATAAAGATATTACTTTTTTCCATTGAGGCCCATGGCATTCACCTGTTTAAACTGGAATCTAGAAGCACCCTTTACCTTTCCAACCTGGTGTTTAAAAGCTTTTCTGGGAAGCTACCACCCTACCTGAATAGACTGCTTCCCCTAGCACGGGGTTCAGCAACCTTTGCTCCCTGATGTTTTGGGAACTACATCTCCCCTGATGCTGAGTCACCCATTAGACTGACTGAGCCACAAGGGAAATGTAGTTCCCAAAACATCAGGGAGCCAAGGTTGCTGACCCCTGCCTAGCAGTTCCCTCATCCTATAACCTCCGAACCAGGACCAGCACCTTACTTGCAATACCACTTTACAAAAAGAAAGTGGCTCGATCCTCATTTTCCTACACAGCACCAGAATTATGGAATAACCTCCCAGACGCCATCAAATTTTCCCCCAGTCTAAAGTCACTTAAGCCTTACTGGCCTTACTTATCAGACTTTTGCTATTGGAATACCCTATTAACATACCTCAATACAGAATGCACCTGTAAACATGTAACATAGTGAATATATTTATTTTCTGTTAACCTGTATATTTGTACTATTTTTTTATATCTTGCATTTATTACTTTGTATTTCTGTAACGACGGTAACAAATCAATGTTCTTGAACCCAGGACATACTTGAAAATGAGAGAAATCTCAATGTATCCTTCCTGGTAAAATCCTTTATAAATAAATAAATAAAATAATTGAAACACTATAAATCTAGGCATTTTGCTGGAATTTTGGTGCAATTCGACGTTCTGTGAATAGAAGACTCAATAGTTTTCTATAGGAAAATTTTGGTGGCACCAAATTGCACCGTATTTTACTTTCAATTCATCTATCCCTTTTGCTGTGGAGGACGCGCTCAGCACGATGTCGCCAGTCCTGGAGTTAACCCCTAACTGCCACCAATGGTGGAGATAGGGGGTTCATTGGAACCCCCTATCTCCCGATCCGTGGCAGTTAGGGGTTAATGTTTGATATTGTTGATTCGGCCAGAGCATGGCCGTTCCAACAATACCAAACATGACTATGAAAAAAGTTTGTAAAAAAAATTAAAAATAAAAATAAAAAAATATTTAAAAACAAAATTATAAATTTTTTTTTTTTTTTTCTTATTTTTGGTTCGTTAATGCAGCAATATTGTTCCCATTTCAATTATAATGTGAACAATGATGCTGCACTAACGATTTTTGTATGCGGTGCGTTTGTTAAAAATCGTGTAATTTTCCCCAAAACAAAATGTAACGAGACGCCACCTCTAATTTTTTTAACAAGTGCACCCCATACAAAATATAAACGCAATTGCTCGCATCTTAAAACGTGGAAAAAAACACTTTACACGTTGTAAATTATTGAAAATTCATATTTTATTGCATTTTTTGTTATAATATACAGACAGGTCATGACGTATACATATAATAATGACATATTATGAATCTGCCGAGTCTGACGGAAAGAACGATATATAATATGTCTGGGTCATATACTACAATAAGCCTTCAAAACACGTTTAAACATGATGAGCAAAATCGGTAAAAATGACTTCAGCACAGAGGCGGGAAAAGCCTCAGCAGCGAAAGGGCTATATAGTTGGCAAATTATCCCAAAATTGCACCGAACGGTGAACGTCACCAGAGCAATTCAGAGCCAATCAGAAGGTCAGTGAATAACCCCTATAGAGTGTAAAAACGCAATGCTCCTTGTTTTTGTCAGTCACCTAGCCCACAGCCACGGAAGAAGCGCCATAAAACCCAGAGGCAAACTGGTGCAGCTATAACATGAACCCTGGACCACCTTTCCTGTTATGCCTGTCACGTTCCAGACCAAATTTCCCATCCAGCACTGTGCCACATCCAGTCCCCTAAAGTCCAGTCTGAAGTTTCCAGATGATCCATAGAGTCCTCAAGTGTAACCAACCCGACCTGATCAGGCCTCCATATAAGGAAGCTATGCCCCATCCCAGCACTTCAGCATTGAAGTCTCTCTGCTGTGTGGACCTGTTCCCTGTTCTAGAGATCCTGTATTCATGTTCTATTGATTGGATTCTTCTGTACCAGACCCCTGGCCTTACTTATCGGAATACCCTCCTCTGGATACCTTGAGAACCCCATTCATTGTCAAAGACCCTTATCTATTGTTGTGTTCCCTGTCTTGCTGCCTGGACTCCTATTCTCAGCACACCCATGAACTCCCACATTCTGTTCCCCCTGTATCAGTGGTTAGCCCTATTCTTGTCTCACCCCTGTGTCTAGCTCTCTTCCTGTTTTACCCCTGTGTCTAGCTCCCTCCCTGTCTTGCCCCTTGTCACGTAGCACCTTCAGACTCCAGACAGACATGTGGCTCGGCTAAATGGGTGAAGGGTTAAAAATCACTATTTGCGCTAGACACTAAATAACCCGCTACCCCAATTCGCTGCTGCCACAGGTCATTGGTAAATATGAAACAGAGGTGACTGAAACACCCCGTGCAATTATACCCACAAAACAGTTTGATAGACTGACCCCACCAAACCCAACTTAGCCTTGAGGCCTTGAGTTTCTAGACGATCTACTATTAGGACAAATGTGTCTCTTCAGGTAACGTGATTCTTATATTAGACAAAGGCAGATCTTAATAAAGGAATATTTATTAAGACAAGAAAATGGTAACAGTGCATAGATGTAACGGGCGCAGTGGCGCTCAAACAGGAGTAACGAGGTTGAGATCTTTAAGGACTGAAATATCTGCTTGACGTTTACACACTGCTTGGTATGCACAGATTTAAACCCTAAAGTCAGGGAGTATGAGAGAACAGCTGAGTTGCTACTAAGCACTAAAGGTTTCAAGACCGATAGACAACTTAAAGCACGTTCAGAAACACAAAGAGACTTCAGACAGTAAAGTAAGTGAATTGTACAGACTGCAGGGCAGTCAGGAAATGTGCAGATTTAAAGTTTTCAGATAAGCTAGAGCAGGTCAACGGTACCTTATGATATTCAGAGGTGACCGACACACATAGGGGTCTATCGCTGGTACAGTATCGAGTATACTTGGTGGTTTGAGCACAATAAACATAGGCTGAATATAAACAGTATTTTTCGATTGCGGTTTTCACATAGGTTTGTGGCAAAAAAACATGAGCCCTTGGTTGGGTATAGTAACCTAATGAGGCCACAGACGATACCCAAAAACCAGAAGGGACAACACCCCAGTAACGAGGGAAAACCCCCAGCGGCAAACATGGAGTTAAACCACCAAAGCACAACACTGGTGATTGCAATCGAGCAGCAACAGAATGGTCAAATAACAAGCCGGGTCAAAAAGCAGGAGCAGGGATCGTATCCAGAAATGGGTCGGCAACAAACATCAATAATCAAAATAGCTTAGCGATGCGGGAACAGAACTCCACGTCAGGGCGACGAGCAGGGGCGGACTGACCCATCGGGCACTCTGGAACTGCCTGAGGACCCGTGGGTTGGTAGGGGCCCGGTTCGACAGGCAGAGTGGGCCCCGCTATTTTTCAAAGGAGCTATAATCATCCAGGAGACATCCAGCCCAGCGCGGAGACATCCAGCCCAGCGACACACTCACACTACCAAACCGCCGCGGTGGCGGCGCTGCAGCGTGCCTACCTCAACCCACATTTTAAACAGGAGGATGGCACGCTGCATTGTCGCCGCCCCCTCACGTGATCCACGCAGCGGCAGGAGACAGACGGAAGAGAGTGAGTGCGATCGAGTGGAGCTATCCTGCCTGAGCCTTCCATAGAACATTCAATAATGGATGGTGGATGAGCGATAGAGGGGGTACATAATCTGGAATGGAATGGGGGGGGAATGATCAGACATAAGGAAGTGGGGGTGATCTGTCTAATGAAATGGGGGGTGATCTGTCTAATGAAATGGGGGAAATGATCTGTCTAATGAAATGGGGGAATGATCTGTCTAATGAAATGGGGGGTGATCTGTCTAATGAAATGGGGTGATCTGTCTAATGAAATGGGGGGAATGATCTGTCTAATGAAATGGGGGGACTGATCTGTGTAATGAAATGGGGGGTGATCTGTCTAATGAAACGGGGGGAATGATCTGACTAATGAAATGGGGGGAATGATCTGACTAATGAAATGGGGGGAATGATCTGTCTAATGAAATGGGGGGATGATCTGACTAATGAAATGGGGGGAATGATCTGTCTAATGAAATGGGGGGATGATCTGACTAATGAAATGGGGGGAATGATCTGACTAATGAAATGGGGGGAATGATCTGACTAATGAAATGGGGGGAATGATCTGTCTAATGAAATGGGGGGATGATCTGACTAATGAAACGGGGGGAATGATCTGACTAATGAAATGCGGGGGGGGGGGTAATAATCTGGCAAATTAAATGCTGGGTGGATAATATATGTACCTATATTCAATTACTGCGTTACCCCCTTAAAATAGAAGGACTATTGCTTCTGTCTTCTTCTCTGGATACCGATCCTACTATAATCTATCCATACACCGCTTACCTTTTTTGGGGGTAATAAGAGGAAAAATTAAATGCTGGGGGGTTGAATAAATCGGTACATTACTGTGAGTTTTATGGCTGTGGAGGTCTGTGAAACGCTCGTACACACTGCACATTACTGTGAGTTTTATTGCTGTGAAGTGATACTCTCATACACACTGCACATTACTGTGAGGTTTATTGCTGTGGAGCTGACTAATACGACATCAGGAAACAGGAATTTTTATTCTAACAGGAGCTCTGTATTGTGCAGTGTGTACGAGTGCGTCAGTAATGTCCAGTTTCTTTTAAACCTGAAAGATGATCGCCAGTTTCCCACGTGTGCTACAGGGACCTTTGGTGCCACAGCCGTAGCTGCCATGAGTGTGTGACGGCTACCGCAGCAGAGCTTTGGCAGTTTGTGAGTCTGGAGGGGACACAATGGATTCCCCAATTCGCTGGGGGCCAGAGTGGATTTTATTAACTCGTTGAAACTATTATTTTGAAAATTGTGTGAATACATTCTTTAACACAACAATGTGCATGTGGGTTGTGCACTGCATGGGAGGTGTTTTGTATGGTTGTGGCCTACGGTGGGCCTGGCACAAGGGGCCCCACAAACTCCTATTGCCCGGGGCCCCATTAGTTGTCAGTCCTCCCCTGGCGACGAGGCAACTCCTCGCGCCCTGTTTTAAACCCGGCGGCTCCTCGTGACCAGGCCAGGCCATTCCCTGGTGCTGGCACTCGGCCAGCTCCTGGCACAGAACTTTGCCTAGACCCCCCCCAGGCAGCATAGCAGGGGCTGAGGATGTAGCAATATACAGTATAAAAAGATATTACAATATTTACACCCACAAACAGGAAATAAACGTAATAAAAATAACAGAAATCCTATACTTACAAAAGCTAGAATCTCTGCCCAGGGGGGGGCTCTGTTGTAAAAATGACCAGTTACTTTCATTTGGATTGACCCCCAAAGTAAAGCTCATGGTACATCATGTAGCTGAAATTTATACAGCTCTTCTTGCTCTCAGATTTCATAAACACAGCAGGAGGTGGCTACACCGTCCCCTTGCCAGCCCATTTAAACTTTTAAGCATTCTCCTCAAAGGATATCCCTTACATTTCTTATATCTTCCAACATATATATGTCCCTGGAAAAAAAAGTGTCATCTGCGCTCGTTTCTATGTGTTCCATGTACAACAAAACTGAGGTTTTTGTTTGTTTCAATGGCCATTGCAACGTAAGCTCACTCGCCACTTCAAGGCACCTCTTTACAGAGTGAGTACCTAACAAATGTACCAAAAGGCCGCTCTACTGAGCAGCTCCAAGCCCCTCCTGCTGCTTTTCAGCCAAGGAGAGGCAGAGATATGGTGGGTTTTATTTACGGTATACACGCACCAAACACTTCCCATTTGGGATTAAAAACAAAAACATGGAAAGAGGAACAGCTGCAGAATGACGGACTGCGTTACAAGCATGATATACATAAATACAGAAAAAATGGCGTCGCGCCCATACTCACCGGAGCGGCAGCAACTGCCAGGAGTAACAGCCCAGTTAATGTATAAAACATAACAAGGAAAAAAAAGTGTCATCTGCGCTCGTTTCTATGTGTTCCATGTATAACAAAACTGAGGTTTTTGTTTGTTTCAATGGCCATTGCAACGTAAGCTCACTCGCCACTTCAAGGCACCTCTTTACAGAGTGAGTACCTAACAAATGTACCAAAAGGCCGCTCTACTGAGCAGCTCCAAGCCCCTCCTGCTGCTTTTCAGCCAAGGAGAGGCAGAGATATGGTGGGTTTTATTTATACACGCACCAAACACTTCCCATTTGGGATTAAAAACAAAAACATGGAAAGAGGAACAGCTGCAGAACGACGGACTGGTGTTACAAGCATGATATACATAAACACAGAAAAAATGGTGTCGCGCCCATACTCACCGGAGCGGCAGCAACTGCCAGGAGTAACAGCCCAGTTAATGTATAAAACATAACAAGGAAAAAAAGTGTCATCTGCGCTCGTTTCTATGTGTTCCATGTACAACAAAACTGAGGTTTTTGTTTGTTTCAATGGCCATTGCAACGTAAATATATATAATGGCCAATGGCCATTGCAACGGACATATATATGTCCCTGGCATGATGTATATATTTTAAAACCGTTCTATCCAGGCCCGGACTGGCCACTGGGCTTACTGGGCATTTGCCCAGTAGGCCATGGGCCTTCCGGGCCGGTCGGCTGCCAGCAAGGATTCCTTAACAGTTCCCCGCGGCCTGGCTGCCTGGGGCAGCCTTGGGCATACTGGGACTCCAAGCTAGTGGCCGGCACATCTAATCTCCTGAGCAGAGGGAGACTTCCCAGGCAGTCGGAGCAGGGGTCGAACAAATGGTCTCCGATTTATCCGGCAGCGTGTGGGAACAAACTCCAACACGCTGCACCGGAAGTATAGGCCCCGCCGGGGGAAAAGGAGGAGGGAGAAGAGGCTGCTAGCCCAGCCAGCAGCTCACATGGGGACATGCTGGCCCCGCCCCCTCTCACAGCAGCAAGCAGAGCCTCCCTGTTCAAGTGCTGGAAGTGTCCAGCACGTGCAGGGAGGGAGAGAGACCAACTGGACCAGGAAGGCAACAAGGGATTCCAAGTCAACCTAGGGTATGTAACGTATGTGTGTGTGTGTGTGTGAGCATGATGGGGTGTGTGTGAGCGAGCAGGATGGGGTGTGTGTGTGTGTGTGTGTGAGCAGGATGGTTGTGTGTGTGTGAGCAGGATGGGGTGTGCGTGTGAGCAGGATGGGGTGTGCGTGAGCAGGATGGGGTGTGTGTGTGCAGGGATGGGGTGTGTGTGTCTGTGTGAACAGGGATGGGGTGTGTGAGCAGGGATGGGGTGCGTGAGCAGGGATGGGGTGTGTGAGCAGGGATGGGGTGTGTGAGCAGGGACGGGGTGCATGTGTGTGTGTGCAGGGACGGGGTGCATGCGTGTGTGAGCTGGGATGGTGGGTGTGAGCAGTGATGGTGTACTTGTGTGTGTGTAGGGACGGGGTGCGTGTGTGTGTGCAGGGACAGGGTGTGTGTGTGTGTGTGCAGGGATGGTGTGTGTGAGAAGGGATGGGGTGCATGTGAGCAGGGATGGGGTGTGTGTGTGTATGAGCAGGGATTGGGTGCGTGCATGTGTGTGAGCAGGGATGGTGTGTGTGAGCAGTGATGGGGGTGCTTATGTGTGAGCAGGGATGGGGCGTGTGTGTGTGAGCAGGGATGGCGTGTGTGTGTGTGGGGACGGGATGCGTGCGTGTGTGAGCAGGGATGGGTGTGTGTGTGTATGAGCAGGGATTGGGTGCGTGCATGTGTGTGAGCAGGGATGGGGCGTGTGTGTGTGTGTGAGCAGGGATGGTGTGTGTGTGAGCAGGGATGGTGTGTGTGAGCAGGGATGGTGTGTGTGTGAGCAGGGATGGTGTACTTGTGTGTGTGCAGGGATGGGGTGCGCGTTTGTGTGCAGGGACATGGTGCGTGTGTGTGTGTGCAGGGATGGTGTGTGTGAGCAGGGATGGGGTGTGTGTGAGCAGGGATGGTGTGCATGTGTGTGACCAGGGAATGGGGTGCGTGTGTGTGTGTGTGAGCAGGCATGGTGTGTGTGTGTGAGCAGGGATGGTGTGTGAGCAGGGATGGTGTGTGTGATCAGGGATGGTGTGTGTGTGAGCAGGGATGGTGTACTTGTGTGTGTGCAGGGATGGGGTGCGTGTTTGTGTGCAGGGACACGGTGCGTGTGTGTGTGTGCAGGAATGGTGTGTGTGAGCAGGGATGGGGTGCATGTGTGTGTGAGCAGGGAATGGGGTGCATGTGTGTGTGTGAGCAGGGATGGTGTGTGAGCAGGGATGGTTTGTGTGCGAGGGGTGGTGTGAGATGAAATGAACTTGGGAGAAATTTTCTGGGGGGCTGTGGAGCTCTGCGATACACTCATACCCACTGATTATGTGATTGGGCGCACCAGACTGCCGACCAGCTTGGAGTCCCCAGGTCTCGGCCAGAAGATGGGGGGGGGGAGGTGAAGATGACGCTGACCAGGGGTCCACCTTTAAGGTAAGTATGACTCCTGGGTTCAACTGCCCCCCCAGAAAAAGTGCCCACTCCTATTTACCCCCTAATGAAATAAAAAATAATTTGCCCCAAGTAATAATTCCCCCCCAAAAAAAAATAATTTGGCCACACCCTGAATAAAAAAAAAATTGCCTCCAGTGATTTCCGAACGCTGCTGCAACCCACCGAACTAACCGCCAAACGCAGCTGCAACCCACTGAGCAAACCGTCGAATGCAGCTGCAACCCGCCAAACAAACTGCCGAACACAGCCGACGACCCGCTTAAAAGGACCGCCGGAAAAAAAACAACCAGCCACCGAACAGGTAAGAAGACAAAAAAAAACACCAACTTTTTAAAAAAAAAAAAAAAAAACAACTACTGCATGAAAATTACATATAAGTTCCTTTGAAGAAGAACTATAAAAAGGTCTGTTACAGAAAAAAAAATGCCATTGTAAACAAAAAATTCTGAGCATTTAACTGACATTTCTCTGCTGTTCGGTGGAGAGATGCAGCCCCGTCAAACGCGCGTCCTAGCGCTTCGACAGAGAGGCTTGCAAGATGGCCACAGCACGGCCGCTGTCAAGCACACAATTCATGCGATTCATGCAATTCACGCGCACAACGCTGCGACAGAAGCCAGAGGGCACGTCAGTACAGGCACACATAGTGCACTCGTCTGACACCAGCCTTAAGCGTTCACACTCACTCTACCAGCCTCACACACACACACACTCACTCTGCCAACCACACACTCACTCACTCATTCTGCCAGCCACACACTCACTCATTCTGCCAGCCACACACTCACTCACTCTGCCAGCCACACACTCACTCTGCCAGCCACACACTCACTCACTCTGCCACAGCAGCAGCAGCCCCTGCATCTCAGCCCAGGCAGCCTCTCCCAGCATCTAAAGTGAGTAGGAGCACGTGCTGGATTGGAGGTGGAGTGAGGAGGTGATATCACAAGATCCATCTACCCCCAAGATATCATCTACCCCCACACTGACCGGAACTCCTGTGCAGCCTGCTGTGAGTAATAAACACTTGAGCAGGCTGCACACACAGCTGTCTGGGCAGATCAGACAGGCAGCCCTGGTTCCAGGGGGGGCAAGCGCCCCCTTGCCCCATCCTGCAGATGCCCATGGCTCAGAGCTTCTGCATCTTCCTTAGAAGTCTCATTCCTTGTCTGACCTGTGTGCTAAGCACATCACTTGTCTGCTACCTGCATCCTGTTGGTACCCCTCATCGCTGCATCCTATGGTAACTTCTCATCGCTGTATCCTGTCTGAGACCCTTAATAGCTACAGTACCCATCAAGACCCTTAATAGCTACAGTACCCATCAAGACCCTTCATAGCTACAGTACCCATCGAGACCCTTCATAGCTACAGTACTCATCGTGACCCTCCATTGCCTCCTGTCTGCAATTCTCCTTCCTGGACTCTTATTTGCTACTCCTGTCACAGCTCCAGATTCGTATATTGATTGACCTCCCGTGTATGACCTTCTGCTCTGGACTCTGACCACCCTCTGCCCGCTGCCTGCCAAGACCTTTGCTTGATCTGACCATTCTCCTGCTATAGCCCTTCTGATACCACACTTGATATTGTTGTTGTTTCTTTTGCCCTCTGTGTCTCCTGGTCCTCCGCCCTCTGTTTATCCAGTAAGTGTTATTCTGTATTCAGTATCCAGTCCAGTACCTGTCCTGTCCACCCTTTTTTTGTTATTCTGTATTCAGTGTTCAGTCCAGTGCCTGTCCTGTCAGCTCTTTGTGTTATTCAGTGTCCAGTCCAGTGTCTATCCTGTTAGCCCTATTGTGCTATTCAGTGTCCTGTCCACCCCTCTCTATCCCATCTGCTCAGTGTACCCTGTCCTGTGTATATAGTATCTCGCCCAGCCAACTCCTATACCTGTTGTCATTATTTATACAGTGTCCCCTTCCTGGTTTACTTCTGTTTTCTCATTTAATAAACCTTTATTTCTGTTTTAACCCCACTTACCTGCCTCTCTCCATTTGTGTAACCACACTCTGGGCTCAAATCTGCAACCCCGCAAAATGAGACGTGACACAGACTGAATCCTGCAATCACTGAGCAGAAAATCATATCACCTGTGCTGTGCTACAGATATCTGGAAAACCTGACCTGTTGGGGGTACTTGAGGACCACTGTCCTAGGTGATAATTCGCCACTTCCTATGCCAATCACTGCATTCTACCTCCGTGACAAGACCTGCAATATACTTGCCCTAGTTGCGGGGGGGGGGGTTGGTGAGTGTGCTGATGTCATCAACTCACCATCATTAAAGAACTGGGTTTATTACCACACAGCTCGTGCATTCAGATCCTCTTGCCTCTGTTGTTACAAGACCCATACATAGACACAAGACACATACCCAAATACACATTATTGGAAAGAGTATTGTCTTATCTGTACAATGATGCTATATCATGTTTCTATCACGTTTCTTCGTTTTTGAATCCTAAATCTTTAAAGGGGGGGGCTTTTTTTTAATCTCCGTACCAAATTATATACCGGTAATCTGTTGCGCACGCAGTTTTTGAAGTAAAAATGCAAGTAAACCCTCATTTGAAGTGTCTGGTTATGTAGTTTCTATAGGTATAAACTTTATTTGCCATATTGTAACTCCCTAGGTAGTAAGAGCTTTTTAAATGCAGACATGCTTGCTTTCCAAAAAATACAGGAACTTGCATTTATATCTGGGACGTGCCGTCAGGGGAGGCAGGTGAGGCAGAGCCTCACTGTCTCGTATCCCTCTACAGTCAGGTCCATAAATATTGGGACATCAACACAATTCTAACATCTTTGGCTCTATACACCACCACAATGGAGTTGGAATGAAACAAACACAATGTGCTTTAACTGCAGACTGTCAGCTTTAATTTGAGGGTATGTACATCCAACTCAGGTGAACAGTGTAGGACTTACAGCAGTTTGCAGATATGCCTCCCACTTGTTAAGGGACCAAAAGTAATGGGACAGAATAATAATCATAAATCAAACTTTCCCTTCTTAGTACTTGGTTGCAAATCCTTTGCAGTCAATCACAGCCTGAAGTCTGGAATGCATAGACATCACCAGACGCTGGGTTTCATCCCTGGTGATGCTCTGCTAGGCCTCTACTGCAACTGTCTTCAGTTCCTGCATGTTCTTGGGGCATTTTCCCTTCAGTTTTGTCTTCAGCAAGTGAAATGCATGCTCATTGGATTCAGGTTAGGTGATTGACTTGGCTATAACATTCCACTTCTGTCCCTTCAAAAATTCTTTGGTTGCTTTAACAGTATGGTTTGGGTCATTGTCCATCTGCACTGTGAAGCGCCGTCCAATGAGTTCTGCAGATAGTGACAGCTCTTTGGATCTCATCTTGAGAGTTGACAGCAACAGATTCCAAATGCAAATAGAGAAGCCAATTGTCCCATTACCTTTGGTCCCTTAACAAGTGGGAGGCACATCTGCAAACTGCTGTAAGTCCTACACCGTTCACCTGAGTTGGATGTACATACCCTCAAATTAAAGCTGACAGTCTGCAGTTAAAGCACATTGTGTTTGTTTCATTCCAGCCAAAGATGTTAGAATTGTGTCAATGTCCCAATATTTCTGGAACTGACTGTATACAGTTGTGTTCAAAATTATTCAACCCCCAATGCTGTAAAGGGTTTTAGGGAATTTTAGTGTACATTTGTAATTGTATTCAGAATGAAATCCTACAAGGACTTTTTAAAGAACCATATGCAACTAAAATGACATCAACTGGTTTTGTAATACAGTAGTATATGTTTCTTTTGTGAATTCTTCATTGACACAATTATTCAACCCCTTAAAGACTACCACTCTGAAGAACAGAGGTTCATTCAAGTGTTTTCAATCAGGTATTGAAAACACCTGTGGATGTCACGGAGCAGCAATAAAGCATAATAAGCACCAATTAGGCAGCTTTAAAATGACTGTGATACTCAGCTCCTTCTAGACATTTACTGGTGTGGTTACAAACATGGTGAAGTCAAGAGAATGGTCCAGGAAGACAAGAGAAGAGGTGATTACTCTTCACAGGAAGGGCAATGGCTATAAGAAGATTGCAAAGATGTTAAACATACCAAGAGAGACTATAGGAAGCATCATTCGCAAATTCAAGGCAAAGGGCACTGTTGAAACGCTACCTGGTCGTGGCAGAAAGAAGATGCTGACTTTGACTGCTGTGCGGTACCTGAAGCGTAGAGTGGAGAAAAGTCCCCGTGTGACTGCTGAGGAACTGAGAAAAGATTTGTCAGATGTGGGTACTGAAGTTTCAGCTCAGACAATACGGCGCACACTGCGTAATGAAGGCCTCCATGCCAGAACTCCCAGGCGCACCCCCTTGCTGTCTCCAAAGAATAAGAAGAGTCGACTGCAGTATGCCAAAAGTCATGTGGACAAACCACAGAAGTTTTGGGATAGTGTGCTGTGGACTGATGAAACAAAATTAGAACTGTTTGGGCCCATGGATCAACGCTATGTTTGGAGGAGGAAGAACAAGGCCTATGAAGAAAAGAACACCTTGCCTACTGTGAAGCATGGCAGGGGGTCAATCATGCTTTGGGGCTGTTTTGCTTCTGCAGGTACAGGGAAGCTTCAACGTGTGCAAGGTACCATGAATTCTCTTCAGTACCAGGAGATATTGGATGACAATGTGATGCAGTCCATCACAAACCTGAGGCTTGGGAGACGTTGGACCTTTCAACAGGACAATGATCCCAAGCATACCTCCAAGTCCACTAGAGCATGGTTGCAGATTAAAGGCTGGAACATTTTGGAGTGGCCATCGCAGTCACCTGACTTAAATCCGATTGAGAACCTCTGGTGGGACTTAAAGAAAGCAGTTGCAGTGCGCAAGCCTAAGAATGTGACTGAACTGGAGGCTTTTGCCCATGACGAATGGGCGAAGATACCCGTAGATCGCTGCAAGACACTTGTGTCAAGATATGCTTCACGTTTAAAAGCTGTTATAACTGTAAAAGGATGTTGTACTAAGTACTAAGATTGAATGTCACTTGGGGGTTGAATAAAACTGATAATGATGTGAGCACAGAAAAGACATTTGTGGTTATTTCATTATAAATGTTATGTTATATTTGTCTGACCTACACGTGCCTCTTTGATTTAATTGTAAGCAAAATGACTGAATGATCAAAATCAATGTCAAACTGGTCAAAACACTAAATTTCAGTGGGGGTTGAATAATTTTGAACACAACTGTATATCACAACGCAAATCTCTTCAGGCAGTCCTTATCTACCACTCCGATCCTTATGTGGTCGGTAATCTGGCTACCTCTAGAGACACAATCACATATATATCTTTTATGAGGAATACACAGGATGGGGTTAAAAGGAGGCAGCCGTGATATATACAATAAAGCAACACAGAGTAGATTAGGATTGCTAGACACTGGCACCCAAAGGGTGGTAGCAGAATCACTTAGAGATAGAGTTGACAGGAAACGCCAAAAGCTGGTACACAGGGGTGGGTCTCCTACATGCCAAATCACTTAGAGATAGAGTGGTCAGGGATAGCCAAAACTGGCACACAGGGGTGGTTCTCATACAAGCCGAGTCAAACCAGTTTAACTGAACAAAAGCACAAATGAGTCAGTGAATCGCACAGCGAATCACTCAGCACCGAGGGAAGGAACTCCACGACAGAGCAATGAGCCGAATCGCGCTGTCTGCTTTTAATCACGGCGGGTCTGTGTCATCATCCGCGCCCCACCTCCTGGCCACCCACGCCAGCTCCGGAAGCTGACGCTACTCCTGACACCCGGCTGGTCGATGGCACCGCCGGATGCCGGGGCCTCCTCTGAGCCCCAGACGTGACATAATCCCCCTTTACTGGCAGCCACTGGATGACCACCAGAAGCAGCGGGATGAGAGACATGAACCCGCGTACCAAACGGGGTGCATGAACTTCTCTAGCTGGAAACCATGCACAGTCCTCTGGGTCATATCCCACCCAGTCGACCAGGTATTGCAGGACAACTCTGGAGATAAGTGAGTCAAGAATGGCACTAACCTTGTACTCCTCACCACCCTCAGATTGAATGGGAGGAGGGGGGAGTATGGACCCAGGTGCACCTATTACATATGAGGGGTTTTAGAAGACTAACGTGGAACACGATATGGATACGTAGATGAGGAGGTAGTGCCAAAGCGCAGGAGAGCGGGTTCACCCTACGCAAGACCTTATACGGACCTATGAACCTGGGAGCCATTTTCATGAAGGGAACCAAAAGTTTAATATGCCGTGTAGAAAGCCATACTTTATCCCCAACAGTATATACAGGGGCTTGCCTCTTATGCCTGTCGGCCTTTTCTTTTTGTTTTTTAACGTTATTCTCTATGGCAACTTTGACCTTATCCCATGTTTCTTTTAATGAGACCAGATGCTCATTCAGAGCAGGCAAGGTGTTCGCTTGAAAGCGAGATGGGAACACTTGAGGGTCGAATCCAGACACCATATGAAAGGGGGAATGGCCCGTTGTCTCGCTAACAGAGTTGTTCAACGAGTACTCGGCCCATGGCAAAAGATCAGACCATTCATTTTGTTTTTCAAACACAAAACATCTTAGGTATTGTTCCAGGTTTTGATTTGCCCTCTCAGCTGCCCCATTCCTCTGTGGATGATAGGCAGAAGAGAAGGTCAGTGTTATGCCAAGATTTTCACAGAACCCTCTCCAGAATTTCGATACAAACTGAGTACCTCTGTCTGAAACAATTCCCAATGGAATCCCATGAAGCCTGACTACTTCTTTTCTGAGGATTGGGAC
This sequence comes from Leptobrachium leishanense, assembly GCA_009667805.1. Classification (NCBI taxonomy): domain Eukaryota; kingdom Metazoa; phylum Chordata; class Amphibia; order Anura; family Megophryidae; genus Leptobrachium; species Leptobrachium leishanense. Next base: position 294,726,356 of record CM019063.1, on the reverse strand, counting down.
CAATTCTGCTGCCGAAGGTAATTTGGGCAGAGGCACATAATGACCCATTTCGGAGAATCTGTCTACCATCGTAAGTATCACCATGTTACCGTTGGATGGGGGTAACTCCACAATAAAATCCATGGCCAAGTGTGTGCACAGCCTTTCAGGGACAGGCAGAGGTTGGAGTAACCCTACTGGTATGGATCTAGGATTTTTATTTCTACTGCATACTTCACAAGTAGAAATATACTCACAAACGTCTTTTCGCAAGGTAGGCCACCAAAATATTTTACGTACTGTATATTAGCAATGGTTTTTGTTACCCCCATATGCCCAGACGGTTTGGTATCATGATATGTAGCCATAATGTGTACTGTCTCTTCCGTAGGAACAAAGAGTCTACCAGGTGTCTTATCGCCAGGGGCAGTATCCTGAACAACCTGAAACCTCTCCAGCAGAGGCAATGAAACAGTCATCATGGTGGTAGACATGATTCTCTCTTGAGGGACAATGGGACTCAAAAATATGAGTTTCATATGTATCATATTGCCTGATAAGGCATCAGCCTTGACATTTTTAGGCCCTGGTCTGTATGTGAGTACATAGTTAAAGCTAGATAGAAGCAGAGACCATCTAGCCCGTCTTGCATTAAGACGTTTGGCGTCACTGATGTACACCAGATTCTTATGGTCTGTGATAATGATAACAAGATCTTTAGATCCTTCTAGCAGATAGTGCCATTCAGACAATGCTGATACTACTGCCAACAATTCTCTGTAACCAATGTAGCGCTCACTCCCGGAGGAGCCGCTGAATTAACCTCGGGTTAGTCTCACCGCACTAGGGAATAAATATACACCAGCACTGTTGTGGATTTTTATAGATTATATTCTTTACTTATCCCAATAAAGAGACATTATTATTATTATTATTATTCTTTATTTATAAAGCGCCAGCATATTCCGCATCTATAATGTAGATGCGGTATTTGAACGACAGGATTTCGTAATGCGGGAAAAACACGCGGCGGCAAAAGAAAGGTTTAACCCCTTTAGTTCCGGAGTGTAAGTCCCGTGAATGTAATGTCTCAAAAAGGAGTATGTGTATTGTCTCGGGTACCCGGGTACTGTATTCAACTGGCCAGTGAATGAAACAAACAAATCTTCGACTAGTCACGTTGGGGCCCTGTAGATTTAAACAATAATGCAGCGTGCGTTTCTTATATTTGGAACTGCGGCCTGGGAGGCCTCTCACCCATCCGATAGACAATCTGTTCAGCGCCCGATCAAGGATGTCTCTCCGCTTGTGCACTGGGACTCTGTGCCACCGGATCTGCTCCCTGCTTGTCCGATCTCCACACTGCAAACAACGGTCTACCGCCTGCACTCCCAATGAATCATCACGGTCTCCTAACTCGGGGTCCAGCCGGAGCTAGATTTCTACTCAGACCTCTCAGCGGTGCGTAGGCAGGTCTCTGCAAGGTCACCGTCCCGATCTCCAGCACCAGCGAGGCAGTGCCTGCACTCCGGCCTGGTCACGATCCCTGGCAGTTTCACGTGCAGTTTCACCGCTCGGCTCACTCTGCCTCTCCTCTGCACGAGGCTGCTGATCTCCTTCCTCTTTCTCCCACTCACTTCCTGTCCTCACGCAAAGCATGATGGAAATTGTAGTTCCGTTTGTGTCCAGCATAGTCCATGTTGCCTCTGTCTCCCTCTGGTGGCCATAATAAGTAAATGCAGCAAACACAATCTTTAAACAGCGCTACACTCTCCCCCCCCTTGAACTCTTGGGTCTCTCCAAGGAAGAGTAACAGTTACATGACATTTCAGCATTTACATTAGGCAATATATTCAGGCTCAGCAGCAAACATATAATGGGTCAGATATACATCCTCAAGTTGACTCATGCTCCTGACTACCTCAGCTAGCATAGCAGACACTTCAGGCAACCTTCACACTGTGGTAACAGCCTCTTCAGTGCTATGTCCCGGTGAATCGTAGGTGAGTCTCTGAGGGGGTCGGATAGAACGTTTAGACTCCGGTTCAATCGTCTCCTCTTCGGGTGGAAGTGCCACATGTACGGGCTCAACTCTCTCGTCCTCAACTGGAGCAGACACCTCTTCGGAATATGAGCCTTCCAGTGAAGGCATAGAACTATAATCTATGGACATGTCTTCTGGAACTACAGGAACTTCCAAAGTCTCAGGAACTTCCAATCGGAATTCAGGAGCCTCAGGCCTCAGGTTACTTTCCCACCGTTCAGAAACTGGGATGACTTCTGCAGGCTCAGGTGAGCGCACCCAGTCCAGACAAAAACTTCCTTCCTCACTGTTCCCTTCACTTTCTTCAACAACCCGTGTCTGTTGAGACTGAGTAACAGGAATAGAGCGTGGAACAGGCGGGTTCGGCAAAGAAAGTTCATCTCCAACTGGTATTCTTACAGCTTCTCTCAAAGGCAACAGATGATTTCGGTGCCAGTTTTTTAGAGGGCCGGCCTTTCCATCCGGTCGGATTTGGTAAACTCAAATAAAGTTCAGTTCAGGTTGCTGCCACCCACCTTTGAGCTGCCACTGGAAAGTCCTCACTCCAAGGACGTAGCACAATATCAAGAAAAATACTCCAGTATATAGCAATATATGTAGGAGAGACCACACAAAAAGTAAAGAATCGTATTTTAAAACATAAATCTGATATCAGGACCAAAAGGGTGGAGCTGCCAGTACCGTGCCACTTTGTGGAATTCGGTCATGACATGTCACAGCTGAGATTTCAGGTAGTGGAAGGTATCCCTAAGTTTACCAGAGGGGGGGGGATAGAGAGAAAATCCTGAAAAGGAAAGAACTTTATTGGATTTACCATTTAAATGCGATGTCCCCCCAAGGGTTAAATAGAGAGGCGAATTATGCACCCTTTCTATAATGCAGGTCACAACAATTGGGGATTATGAAATTCTGCTTCATCGTAGCTATTTAGGTCTCCAATGGTGGGAATGGGTTAATTTAAGTGTTATGTGAATAATTAAGCAGATTTTGCATTTAATAAATTTAATTGATATGTACTAATAAATTTACAATTGACACCATTGAAGACATGGTAGCAACATTGGTTTTAAAGGCAGTGTTTGTGCTGTGGACACAATCATTGCAAACAGGTGTTACAATGAGGAATCTGTGTATAACACCGCTGTTTTTAATGATGTTAATTACTCATGATGTATTTAAGACAATGTAGAGATATGTTTAGTAGACTTGACAAAGACCTGGTTGCAGGTCGAAACGTTGTTCTACTGTTGATGGAATAAAACCAAAAAAATTCTTGCTATATACTGGAGGATTTGGTAAACTGGCAGACCCGGCAGTTGCTTGCAGACGAAGTAAACTTGAGAACTCCATCTATCCGCCAGCTTATGCCTTGCAGAAACACCCAAGTTCTTCAACAAAACCCTATCACCGGGTTGTAGATCCTGTATGCGAACTCTCAAGTCATAGTTTCGCTTATTCCTCTGTTCTCTGTTCCCTGAAGTCAAACGGGCCTGTTCAAACGCAGAAGTCAAATTTTTCTGAAGTCTATCCACATAATTTTTATGAGAGGCCACAGACGTCTAATCAAGAGATAGCCCAAATGCCAAATCAACAGGCAGTCGAGCTTCTCTTCCGAACATGAGATGGTAAGGTGAGTATCCAGTAGCGTCACTCTCCTTACTGTTGTACGCATGCACCAACGTAGCTATGTGACGACTCCAATTCTGCTTCTCTCTGTTTGACAGTGTCCCCAACATATTTAACAGCGTGCGATTAAATCTTTCTGGTTGGGCATCACCTTGAGGGTGATATGGAGTAGTTCGGGTCTTCTGAATTCCTAACAGTTCCAGCAATTGCCCAACAAGCCGACTCTCAAAGTCTCTGCCCTGATCCGAGTGGATTCTCCTTGTTAGGCCATAATGAACAAAAAACTTTTCCAATTAAAACCTTTGCCACTGTAGGAGCACGTTGATCTTTAGTAGAGAACGCTTGGGCATAACGGGTGAAATGATCAGTCACTACTAGAATATTTCCCTGCCCACTAGCATCCGGCTCTAAGCACAGGAAATCAATGCACACCAAATCCATAGGTCCTTGACTTTGCAGGTGGCTCATTGGAGCAGTTCGAGTTGGTAGGGTCTTTCTCTGAATACACCTCAGACACGAATGGCAGTAACTTTCAACTTCAGATCTCATACAGGGCCAATAAAATCTGTCTCGCACCAGCTTAAAAGTTCTCTCTGCACCCAAATGTCCATGGTCATCGTGTAATGATCTCAGCACACCCTCTCTGTGTTTGGTGGGAAGGAACAACTGTTGTGTCTCTTCAGCATTGTTCGAGGGGCACCTTCGGTAGACCACCCCATCCAACATCTTCAACCGTTCCCATTCTTTGTATACCAATCGGGCTCCTTCTGGGGAATTTGTCAGTAGAATTTCCCTTTGGTTCGCGTTTATGGTCTTCAATGTTAACGCAATCAGTGGATGTCTAGCCTGATCGGCTCTCAGGTCCTGTTTCGAAAAAGTAGGCAAACTTTCATCCCTCAGCTGTGTAGGATTACAATAAAACTCTGGAACAGCCGCAGCCATAACTCCTATAGCTTCTGCTTCAACTACTCCCTTGACACGGCGCTCTGCCCCTTGACATAAGGCTTGCACCCCATCTGGAGTCAGCTGAGTCCATCCTGTAGTGTAGGGTCTTCTTGACAAAGTATCTGCATCTCGGTTATTCACTCCAGGGCGATACTTAAGGCTGAACCGAAACCCTGACAGAGCGGCCAACCACCGATGTTCCATTGCATCCAGTTTCGCAGTAGTAAGGACGTACGTAAGAGGATTGTTGTCAGTCTTTATCACAAATTCAGCTCCATACAGATAATCTTTCAGCTTGTCTAATACCGCCCACTTCAAGGCTAGGAACTCTAATTTGTGGGTAGGATAGTTATTTTCTGAAGACGTAAGGCTTCGGCTCACATATGCTACAGGCCTCAACAATCCATCATATTCTTGGTATAGGACTCCCCCTAGACCTTCTCTGCTGGCATCCACATGCAATTCGTACGGCTTATGAGGATCAGCGTAAGCCAGGACGGGAGCTCGAGTTAGACTCTCTTTCAACCTCATAAAGGTACTTTCACATTGATTAGTCCATTCTTCTTGGATGGATTCTCGAGCCTTCCTTGGCCCTGGAGCCGACGAACTTCGATCAGAGGCCTTGGAGCCTTCTTCCACTTCTTTTTGTAGGAGCTTATTCAAGGGTTGAGCTATTTTAGCAAATCCTCCTACGAATCTTCGGTGATATGAGCAGAACCCCAGGAAAGATCTAAGTTCAGTAACATTTCGGGGTCTAGGCCAGGAAGCTACTGCTTCCAACTTTCGAGGATCCGTCGAAACACCTTCTGCCGAAACAACATGTCCCAGGTACGTAACGGAAGGTAGACAAAATTGACACTTCTCCAGAGACAGTTTCAACCCTTCTTCGTGGAGCCGCTTCAATACCTTTTCCAACTGCTGCTCATGTTCTTCCAGAGTCTTCCAGAACACAATAATATCATCAAGATACACCAACACTTCGATCATGTTCATGTCCCCGACTGTCTTTTCCATTAACCGTTGGAACGTGGCGGGAGCCCCCGTAAGGCCTTGAGGCATTCTGTTGAACTCAAAGAAACCCAGTGGGCAGATGAACGCAGTCTTCTCTTTGTCCTCAGGATGCATTGGTATCTGATACCCACTTCGTAGGTCTAGTACACTAAACCATTTTGCTCCAGACAAACACTGTAAGGCATCTTCTATCCAAGGAGTGGCATATTGATCTGGAATGGTTCTCTGATTTAGCATGCGATAGTCTATACATAGACGGATAGAACCATTCTTCTTTCGAACCATCACTATTGGAGAAGCGTACGGACTCCTGGTCTCTTGAATCACCTTAGTCCTCTGTAGTTCATTTAGCTGTTCTTGTAGATCATCCAAGTCTCCCAGCGGAACTCGTCTTGACCTTTCTCGAAACAGCTTATCTTCTTGTAGTCGAATGCGATGTTCAGTACTCTTAGCTAAACCCACGTCGAACTCATCCTTCGAGAACAAGTCCTTCCATTTTAGGATCTGGGACTAAAGTCGTTTCTTCCATTACGGTGAGATGGGAGCATCTTTAGGATAGAACCTTTCAGCTGGAATCTCTTTATTCACTCCCCCCCCTAAATCAGTAGGGGAGAGAGGTGTAGCAGACGCTACTTGCCCAATGGGCATTCGTGCTTTCAGGATCACTGGAGAATCAGACACATTACACACACTAACCGAGACTCTTCCTCGTGTCCGTTTCAAAGCTCTCGTGGAGATTATTTCAGGGATTACTTCTACTCCGGCCTCACTCCCATGACTGAGATCAGTTTCCAGTACCACATAAGGACCCGGTTGTGATCCGTTCAACTTGACTGAAGCCCGGAAACACGCCACTTCTCCTGATTGCAGAACCTTCTCTGTTCCTCCCAATCTCCACAAATGCCCCACTTCGGCAGGAGCCCTCTGTTCTTCGACCATTCGCTGATAGACCGGACGTAACATCGGGTGTACTCCTCGGGAACCTTCTTCCATTACTATAGGAGTCAGAAGACGTCTCACCAGATCAGTATTTGTCCCCGCTATCATAGAACTTCTGTTGGCCCCTGAAGGCCGAGGACACACAATGGCCAATGCATCACCTGTCCGATGACTTCGGATCCAATTTCTAACTTCACCTGTAGATGTCCATCATAGGGAAGCTTCTCAATTCCGATACCCCTGATCTCAAGGTCCTTTAATTTCTGTAGAGGTATATGTTTCAAGGGCTTCTCGTAGAAGTCTCGATAGATCAACGTCACTTGAGCCCCTGAGTCTAACAAAGCTTTAGTTTAGACTCCCTCCACTTGGATTGGAACGATGGGAGAAGGACCTATCAGCTGGTCAGGAAACTTGGTCGTAGCCGCAGGAGGTATAGACCCAGCTCGCTGTACCCTGGCCTTCTTCTTGACTCGTGGAGGTTTTGGGTGTGCATTGTTTCCCCATGACATAGGACCGGATACTAAGGGAGTAACTCTTTCAATCCTGGTAGGCTCAGCAGTTGGCAAGAGTCCGGGCCCTCTCGGCCTTTCAGTTCTGGCTTGAAGTTTGGAACGGTTTTCAACCATTGGGCACCTAGTTCGCTCCTTCACTTGGGCCCTCTGGCGTTTCCCGCCTGTGAGGTAGATAGCTGCCCTTCCAAGGCCTTTAGGAACTCTTCCACTCTATTTCCTTCAGGCCTTTGGTTTTTGCACTGTGCTCGGAAATGACCCATTTCCCCACAACTGAAACATCTCTTCTTTGAAGATGGAGGTGCACTTGCTCGTGGTGACTCGGTTGAAGGACCCTGGCCAGACGCCACAGCAACTCCCATTGTCCGCATGTCAGTGAGGAACATCTGCATATCGGTCTGTGTCTCTGCCACCTTCAAAAGTGCTCGGCACAGGTCCATGTGCGCTTGTTTCAGTTCAGCTTGAGCTTCTTGCACCTTCTTAACGGTCTTGTGTATCTCGCTATATGTAGGAAGGGTTGACTCTTTGGCAGCACTCTCTGTGGATAATGATATAGGAACAAACAGATGCTCTTGTCTGTCAACTTCGGATCCATAGGTGTCCAACGAAACATCTTCAGTTTGCAAATATTCGTTATGCCTCACGGGTTGTGCGTAAGCTCTTTCTCCTCTCCTTAAGGATTTTTCTTCCAGCAGAGGCACTTCCTCTCTAACAGCTCGAATCAGTTCCAGGTAGTTCAATTCTCGGTTACCTTCTCTGGTTTTCAGCTGTAACATCACAGGATCTAGAGGTTGAGCGCCCCTCAATATCTGCTGCATTCAGATTTTGTCTATTGTGGCCGGTTCGGCCCCTTTCTTAAGAAGTATCTGGTGCAGAATCTTATCTAGGCGCCTCATATATTCAGTCATTTTCTCACCTTTTCACTGGTGAGTATGTTCATACTGGTACATGAGCTCAGCAGCCTTTTCTGTTCGCCCAAAGACTACCTGTAATATGTTTAGGTAATCTAAAGCAGTGCAGTCTTGCTTACTCAACTTCAGGTTTCTAACAGACTCTGACGCAGGTCCCTTTAAGCTCTCCGTAATTCTTTTTTTTTTTTTTTATTCAATAAAAGCTTAAATGACAGTTCGTATTCTCAACATACAACAAAGATATTCCGCCGGAGCGGGGTTTGTTCAAAATCTGTGAGGTATACATATACATTCAGCATATAGCAGTAACAGCATGAAACGCATTGGTAGCTGAGGAGCTAGATAGATCCAAAAAAGAGAGAGGGGAGAAAAAAAAAAGGGGGGGAGAGGGGCAAGTACAGGGGGAGGTCAGTGTTATGAAGTACAGTAAGCTGAGAGAAGAGAAGAAGAGAAAGTTAAAGAAATCAGTGCTAGGGAGAAGGTAGGGCAGTCCAAGAGGAGTGGGAGGGATTTTCAGCGGGAGGACCTGAGGTTGGAATTCTGGGGTTATGCGTAACCAAATACCACTCAGAGACGGGGGGGGCGTGAGAGAGCCGCTCTTCATTTTAATCCTAATCCCCCCCTCACTTCCTGCTCGGAGAGCCCGCCCCGGGGCAGTTGCCAGAAAGGATTCCCAATAAAACCACTTACGCAGGTGCGGGTTCATTTTATCCTTCACCGTTGCCAAGAGGCTCTCATGTAAGCGGATCTCTTCTATCTTTGAAATCCAGATGCTCGGTTGTGGGGAGGCGTCGCTAGCCCAACGCATCGCTATTGTCGAGCGTGCTGCGAGCAATAACGGAAGGAGCACAGGGCCTGTCTAGAGAATGGAGTCTGGAGCAGCAAGAATACCTGTGCTGTAAACGGTAAATCCACGTCTGTCACTCGTAGAACGGTGGAGTGGACCAGCTTCCAAAAGGGTCCTAGTTTCTCACAGGACCACCAGGAATGTAGGTAATCACCCACTGCAGCATCGCATCTCCAGCACTGAGCAGTGAGGCGCAGGCCAATACAGAACTGTAAGGCCGGTGTGCAATACCAGAACGTGAGAATTTTGTATGCTTGTTCTTGCATTTTGGCCATTGGTGTGCCGTGATGTACCAGTTCATATGTGTTAGACCAGTTCTCTTCCGTGAGCGGTGTGTCTAGTATTTCCGCCCATCTCGATTCAAAAGGAGGTGGGTCATTGGAAGAGGTGGTATTCAGAAGTGCGTAGAGGATCGATACTCCATGTTTGAGAACTGTGGTGGAGACACAAAGCTGCTCAAAAGTGCTCAGAGTTCGTAATATCCTATGTTGAGATGGCAGCGATCTGAGGTAGTGTAATATCTGAAAGTAGTTGAATTGCTCAGAAAAAGTCGGAGGATTTGTTCCAGGCGTCTGTTCCCACGGCGATTGATAAGTAGCATCTTTCAACATCGCCGATGCGCGAGGGTAGTTTGGGCGTAATATCCTAGACCCCAATGTGGGGTGTGGTCCTACTGGGAATGCCGGATTGTCCGCCAGTGGCAGCAGTGGAGATGGATACGAGGAGAGCTGACTCTTCGTTATGGTGGAGTCCCAGACCCGTAGTGTCGCTGTTATCAACGGATGTGTCCGGAGGGTGCCTGGTCTATTGGATTTTGCAATCCAAGGTAAGGCCCACAAACGGACTTCGGGGGAAACATCTTCGAGGTCTAGCCATAAGGGTCTCCTACCTCCTGTAGACCACTCAGTAAGACGTAAAAGATGAGATGCGAAGTAATATTTGTGGAGGTCAGGGAGTGCCACTCCCCCAGCGGATTTAGGGCGGGTTAGAGTAGTCCATCGGACACGCGGACGTGAGCCGTGCCAAATAAATTTCAGGATACTCGACTTGATCCGTGCGAAGAAGTTTCTAGGGATAATTGTCGGTACGGTCTGAAAGAGATAGAGAAGGCGCGGTAACAAGTTCATCTTTATTATGCTGAGTCGGCCAAACCACGACACCTTGACTTTTTTCCAGGAGAGTAGGTCTGCTTGTAGGGTGTCCCACAGTGTTGGGAAGTTAACCTCAAACAGAGAAGCAAGATGAGTGGGGAGTTTAATCCCTAGGTATTTCATGTTATCCGTGCACCATTGAAACGGATGAGAGGTACGTAGGAGATGCGCGCTTGTCGCGGGCACAGTTATATTAAGTATCTCCGATTTCGACATGTTAATTTGAAGGTTGGACAGTTCTCCATAAGTTTGAAACTCTGTTACAATCTCGGGTAGTGACCCCTCGGGTTCTGCTACAAAGAATAACAGGTCTTCCGCATATGTGGTGACCTTGTGTTCGATTTCTCATCCCATCACGCCTCTAATTCGAGGGTTGTTACGTATAGATTCCAGGAGAGGCTCCAGTGATAAGGCGTAGAGAAGTGGGGATAGGGGGCAACCCTGTCGCGTGCCATTGTGGATGTCGAAAGGTCTCGACAAAGCCCCATTCACCTTAACCGCTGCGGCGGGGGAGGTATAGAGTGCCGCGATCCAGGTATAAAAAGAGCCCACGATTCCCATAGCGTCCAATGTGGCGAACAGGAAAGGCCACGCTACTCGATTGAACGCCTTTTCAGCGTCGGTCGAGAGCGGTGAGCAGCGTGAATAACGTTTAGTGCCCTTATGGTGCCATCGCGCGCTTCCCTACCTGGGACGAATCCCACTTGGTCCTTCCTCACTAGTACGGGAACGAAGGGTTGGAGGTCACAATTGAGGAGTGATATCGGGCGGTAGTTGGAACACATAGTTGAGTCTCTGCCTACCTTAGGTATGACAGATACGTTGGCGAGCGTGGTCTGGGGGTGGAGTCGGGATCCATCCCTTAGCGCATTAACAGAGGCCGTTAAGTGCGGTAGGAGGACTTGCGAAAATGTTTTATAATACTCGGAGGGTAATCCGTCCGGGCCCAGGGCTTTACGTTTTTTTTGTCGTTTGAGTGCCGTTTGTAGTTCACTTATCATAATTGGGCCATTTAGAGAGTCTCGTTCTGCACCTGTCAGACGTCTATGGATTCTAGTGGATAGGTAGTCCGAAATGTCGTGGTTAAGCTCGGGTGACGGCACCGGTGCACTGGAATATAGTGTGTTATAATAGTCGTGGAACGCAGCAACAATCGCATCCGGGGTTTTTGATGGGGCATCCCCCTCTGATCTGATCATTGGGATATAATTGTGTGCCCGTTGTTTCCTCAGGAGGTGTGCTAAAAGACGTCCCGGTTTATTTTCGTGATACGCGAAGAAGCATTTCGTTTGAAGTATGGCCCTATGGATCTGAAGTTGGGATAGTTCCTCTAGGCGCGTACGTTTCTGGAGCAGCAGGCAATAGGTTTGCGGATCTATAGTTCTCATATGCTCCTGTTCCAGCCTTCAAATATCTTCTAATAAGCTCTTGGTGTCCGCTAGGCGTTCCTGTTTCTTCCTCGACGCTATGCCGATTAGGGTTCCTCGGATGGTAGCCTTATGGGCTTCCCATAGCGTGTGTGCCGAGACGTCTGTCCCATTTTCTGTGAAGTAAGTACGGAGGTTGTCTCTTACCGTGTCGCTAACCACTTTGTCTTGGAGCAGGGAAACATTTAGTCTCCAATGGAAGTTACTAGGGCAAAAGTGTGCCGAGCGTAGTGTAAGAGAGACCGGTGCGTGGTCCGACCACGTGCGGCTCATGATGGTAGAGGAAAGTACCTCACCAAGTGAGAAGTGGGATGTGAAGATATAGTCCAGGCGGGAATAGGAAGAGTGTACTTCCGAGAAAAAGGTGTAATCCCTCGTCGTCGGGTGGAGCAAGCGCCAGCCGTCTATCAGCTGTAGGTCTTGCAGTTTACGTCGGATCAACCTCAAAATGTGTAAAGGGGTTCTAGTCACTCCGGCCGACGAGTCTTCTGTTGGGAACAGGGCAACGTTAAAGTCTCCTCCAAGGATCAAAGTTCCTTCTGTAAAGGGAGTCAGTTTGGCAACGATCTTATTGAAGTACAAATTCTGTTTCGTGTTAGGGAGGTATACCGAGGCAAAGGTGTATTTCGCACCTGCAATGGTGCCTTTTATAAAGACTCCTCTACCATCCCCCATATAGAGTGCCTCTTGATATACAAAGGGTAAACTCTTCGAGAGTAAGATAGTGGCCCCTTTCACCTTCCCTTCTGGGGACGTGTCGTGGTACGCAATCGGGTATTGTGAGTCTCGAAGGGCAGGGTGTCCTGTCGCGTAAAAGTGAGTTTCCTGAAGCAATGCTACGGAGCATCATGTTGCTCGTAAGTCCCTAAAAAGTCTGTGTCATTTTTCTGGGATGTTTAATCCCCGCACATTGAGTGAAACGACCTTCAGGTCGTCCGGCGTGAACGCTGAGGAGCGGCCCCCGCCATCCCAAGAGCCGCACAGGTAAAGCAGTAATGGAAAGATAAGTAGAAGTGGTGCGCTTGGAATTAGAAAAATGTCTCTGGGCTGCAGGCGGGTCCGTAGGGTGAAGGTACAGATGGAGAAGGGGGGGTGGGAGGTCAAAAGATGTATATTCGTCCCTTGGAAGAGGTAGGGGTAGTAGGGTAAGTAGTGACAGTAAGAGAAAAGAAAGGAAGAGAAAGCAAAGGTGAGAACATTAAAGGAAGTAGGTAGGGGGAAGAGAAGAGGAGAGAGGGAGAGAGAAGAGAAAAAAATAAAAAATAAAATAATAATAATAATTACCAAAGGGGTATAGGCGTCCGTCCAAGGAGATAACACCACGTCACTCTATTCGAGTGGTAGTACGAGGTCTCCAAGGAGTAGTGCAGGAACGCCGATCCAATAAGGACCCCGTGGGGGAGACGCTGCTCCGAACCGTGGGGTAGGAAAAAAAGGTATCCAAAGTAGCAGGACAAACGTACTATTAACCTATTTACATTTGGTTGTGGTCCCCTCCAATAGCATTGAACCGGGCGCATGCAAGGAGGGCCCATTAATGAACAAATAACTTAGCTAATAACAGTAGCATGTAACAGAAACACATAAGAAAATCCCCATATCCCACCATGTCGCAGATAAAAGAAGGTGAGAAAGTCCGGCATGCAAAATGTCCCGTATTGTTCTACGTCGAAAACCCCCTTGCAAGCCGCCAGTGACCCAGGGGGGCGGATGTAGTAAGGGTGTGCGAGAGCTCGTCCTTCTCGTCCCTCCCCCGGGCTCCAGGAGCGTTAGGCCCACTATCCCCTCCATGTGGGTACCGCAACCACATGAGACTCCCCCCTGTAACCCAGCCTCTCTAAGCCTCGCACACAGTCTTCCTCAACCAATTCAAAACATCAAAGCTATATATATATTCACACATGGACTGATCTAATCCGTGAACCTGCTATCGTACAAGTCGAGATATTGAATTCAGTCCGCTTCATCAGTTGTCTTAGTCTTTCCACTTCTTTCGTCCATTTTCCGTGATCATTACATCGGTTCCCTCCCACCGACCATCCCCCACCCTTTCCCATCTCATCCCCTCTATACAAAAAGAAAGGATCCGAGAAAAGAGGGAGAAAAAGAAAAAGGGGAAAGAGAGAAAAAAAAAGTCAGCTGTGTGAGACAGTTAAGCAAGCCAGTGTACACAAAAGAGGGGAGAAAAGGTCTCCCTGGGCCAGCATCAACAAACAGGGGAAGCTCTCCGTAATTCTTTGCTTCTTCTGCGCTTCAGGGACGTCCCACTCATCCAGAGCCTGCATCGCCTGTTCTACCCATTCTTCAAAGGTTTCTTCTCCTGCCAGAGTTGGTACGTTTCCTGTAAAATTCCTCAACCGTCGATAACCAAAGTTAGTGTGTGGAGGGCTTGTTCTTTGACATTTAGCCAGCAAATCTCCGATAGTCACTATAAATTCAGGCCCGATCATGGCCAGCGGACTGGGCGGGGGAACATTCGCAAGATCGCCACGTGGCGCACTTGGCTGAATCAGTTGAACTTCCACCTCGTCGGTCAGCTTCACGCTCACGCCCTGAAAACACACTGGAACACCCTTTCTCCACTCAAAAAGAACATATGTGTGAGAAGTATCCGGGTTCGCTTTAATGTCCAGAATTAACCCCCGATGATCTGGTGTCAGCGTGACCACGGCCCGGCGAATCTGATCTTCGGCCCAAGGGTCTGCAGGAATGTCCATGACTATGCTTAACTCTATCTGGCTATTTTGATCCTCACACCATTTGGCAGCAGTGTCTGGATCCATAATTAACCCTTTTATTGCGGTTTCTTACAGAGACTGGAATCCTGGACGAGCCCCCACGTGTAGCACTCACTCCCGGAGGAGCCGCTGAATTAACCTCGGGTTAGTCTCACCGCGCTAGGGAATAAATATACACCAGCACTGTTGTGGATTTTTATAGATTATATTCTTTACTGATCCCAATAAAGAGGCATATATAATGTAGATGCGGTATTTGAACGACAGGATTTCGTAATGCGGGAAAAACACGTGGCGGCAAAAGAAAGGTTTAACCCCTTTAGTTCTGGAGTGTAAGTCCCGTGAATGTAATGTCTCAAAAAGGTGTATGTGTATTGACTCGGGTACCCGGGTACTGTATTCAACTGGCCAGTGAATGAAACAAACAAATCTTCGACTAGTCACGTTGGGGCCCTGTAGATTTAAACAATAATGCAGCGTGCGTTTCTTATATTTGGAACTGCGGCCTGGGAGGCCCCTCACCCATCCGATAGACAATCTGTTCAGTGCCCGATCAAGGATGTCTCTCCGCTTGTGTACTGGGACTCTGTGCCACCGGATCTGCTCCCTGCTTGTCCGATCTCCACACTGCGAACAACGGTCTACTGCCTGCACTCACAATGGATCATCGCGGTTTCCTAACTCAGGGTCCAGCCGCAACTAGATTGCTACTCAGACTTCTCAGCGGTGCGTAGGCAGGTCTCTGCAAGGTCACCGTCCCGATCTCCAGCACCAGCGAGGCAGCGCCTGCACTCCAGCCTGGTCACGATCCCTTGCAGTTTCACGTGCTTCCTCCACCTTTCGCCGCTCGGCTCACTCTGCCTCTCCTCTGCACGAGGCTGATGATCTCTTTCCTCTTTCTCCCACCCACTTCCTGTCCTGTCGCAAAGCATGATGGAAATTGTAGTTCCGTTTGTGTCCAGCATAGTCCATATTGCCTCTGTCTCCCTCTGTCTCCCTCTGGTGGCCATAAGTAAATGCAGCAAACACAATCTTTAAACAGCGCTACACCAATATCATAATTCTTCTCTGTAGAGGACAATTTCCGGGAGAAAAACACACAAGGATGCAAGGGCGAACTGGGAGTCTCTCTCTGAGACAGGATAGCACTGATGCCAATCTCTGAGGCATCTATCTCCAATTGGAATCGCAAGCTCAGATCTGGATGTCGTAGGACTGGTGCAGTAATGAACGCTTGTTTTAAGGCTTCAAAGACCTGCATGGCCTGGGGAGTCCACCTTTTGTTTTGGGCACCCTTTTTTGTCATGGCTGTTATAGGGGCAACAACTGAAGAAAAGTTTTTATAAAATTCCTATAATAATTATAGAACCCCAGAAACATCTGGATTGCCTTCAACTCCTGGGGGATTGGCCATTCCGTGATGGCAGAGAGTTTATGGGGGTCCATCTGAAACCCATTGGGATTGATGATGTATCCCAAAAAATGAACAGACGTGGGGGCGTGGTTAGTGACTGATGAGAGAGGCCGCATGCTGCGAGTGCTCTGCTAAATTTTCAGCTTTCTAATTGATTATTTGGTGTCCCTCTCGTCCTGCCTGGAGTTTCTGGCGACCTAACACCCGCAGGGCACCCGTGGATCACCTGCGCTGCTGTTTCCTGAGCGCATCAGGACGTTTTTCCGGCCTGACGGAATTCGGGCCTGGTGCGGTCTAGACGCGGTGGCCATTTTGTGAAACCTGGGGAGTTTCCTGCCGAATATCGTGGACCCAAATCCCGGCTGCTGCTTTTTCAACACTCCCTGGACATGGGGAAGAAGACACACGGTTGGCTGGCTCTATCGTGGTGACACATGAAAATATTCCCTCCATTATCTCAGACCCGGCGGAAGCTTGGGCGATTCTCTCTGGCATGGGACTCGCTCCTGACCAAGTACCTTCCTCTGCGGGATAAGGGCTTTGGCGTGCAGACAGTCACCTTTGCCGGTTCCCGATTTGATACGTTGTAGTTTTCTCCCCCACCTGACTCCATAACTCTGGGCTCCGCTTCCGTCTCCACCTTTGAAGTTTGACCCATGAGACCCCTCGGTCGGTCCACCCCTCTATCCCTGTTCCCCCCTTTTTTATTATTATTTTTTCTTATTTTTTACGACACACTTTTGGTGGAGGCTGGTCTGTTTTTACCTAGTTTTCCTATCCGAAGTCGACTGACCTGGGTCTACCACTACTTCTTTTGCTGAGACTTGTTATAACAGAAATATATATATATATATATATATATATATTATTTTTTTTTCCCTCTTCCTCTCCCGCTTTTTTGTCTTTTTTGCCTATTGGCTTATATGGACGTTCCATAAGTGTTCTCGTCTAATGTGTATGTTTACCATTTGACAGTTTATGTGGCAGCCCTGCGAGGCTGCATGTATATCGGTCGTATTGTGACCTTGTTTATATTTCTCAAAAATAAAGAATTTAAACAAAAAAAAATGAACAGACGTGATATCAAATAAACACTTTTCGAGTTTACAGTATAGCCCATTTTCAAGCAACCTCTTTAGCACAGTGCGGACATGAACATGATGTGTTTCTAGATCAGGAGAGTATATAAGGATGTCATCTAAATATACTATGACAAACACTTGTAAGAAATCTCGTAATACATCGTTAATGAAATCTTGAAAGGCTGCAGGTACGTACGTTACAGAGACCGAGTGGCATTACCCTTGAGGTGCCCAATGCTGCTTGTCGCTCGGAGCATTAATTCACACCCACACATTTAAGTTCATTCTAAAAGTGGATATTTATTACAGGCCACAGCATAATCCCATGTAAACAATAACAGTGCTGTAACAATTGTATTACACCCATATCTGTAAACCTAACCATACAATTATCTGTAAACATATCTTTAATCAGACAATATTAATCATAAACCTCCAATCTTAACTCTTGAAATGTTAACCACGCCCCTTTACCCCCAGCACTGCCTCACACCCCCGCCACAAGCTCATTCGCATAAACCCTTATGAATGAGCTTTCCCATCAAGAAAAACAAGGCCTGTTCAATACCCTCTCCGAAACCCAAATTTAGAATATCCGACCCCACATCCGTGAGGTGGACCCCATCCGCCAGAAGAAACCTGAAACCATCATCCTCCTCCAGCAAGAGATGCCGGATCACCACTCCTGACAGCTACCGTACAAAGCACGCCATCGTTCTGTTTATCCTCGACCTGGACCTTTGTATCGCCCCCACATCCCGCGCGTGTCTCCAAAGGCACCGGGGTATCATTTCCAACCAAACCACCACGACTTGTGGTAAAAGGCTCATTAGCCATTGTAAATCCTCTTTCATTGCCCGGAGCAGCCGACACTGTGGCACTTGCCCCAAATCATTCCCCCCCACGTGCACCACCAGCACGTGAGGCTCCGCTCTCCCCCGTAGAGCTTGTTCCACCAAGGGCAAAAATCCTGCCCACCGGAAGCCGCGCACTCCGATCCATTGGAGCTGCGCCGCTTCCACCGGAAAACCCAGTTGCGGGCCGTTTTTTCTCAGGATGGCACGTCTTTCCGCCCAATAGACGAAAGAGTGGCCAATGATCCACACCACACGGGAATGTCCTGCAAATACAAAAGCATTAGTCTCCTTCCTTCAGACCTGCTACCGCCTCCTGCGCCCAGGTTCGCCTTGGGAGTCACTCTCCCCCACCCCCCCATTTATTTTCTTATTTATTTATTTATTTTACATTTATTCCCCCCCGTACACCCCCTTTTGTGACGTTCTCCCCCAATTCGCCCCTGTCACTGCAGTAATTGCGATCGTACGTATTAGGGATGTGCGTTTCGGATTTCGGAATTTTCACGAAATGTCCCGATTCGTGTCTTCGGATTCGGCTGAATTTCCGAATCGGATCGGATCCGAAAACGGCAGATCTGAAAAGTTTTCCGAGCCGAAACGAAAATTTTCGGAATTTTCGAATGGACTTGAAATGTGTCAAATCGAAATTTATTTTCGCTCTATTCGGGATTTCGTTTCCATTTCAGTAATTTTGGACATCGTATTATTTATCGGTTATATCGCTGATTCTGTAAATTTTGTATCATTTCTATTTCCAATGATCCGATAATTCTGTCGATACGATAATTCTGTCGATACGATACGATAATTCTGTCGATACGGTAATTCTGCCCAGTCTATCGGTTTTTTTTATTAAATAAAGATCCTTTTTTTTCTTATGAATATGCATTGCACAACTTTATTTAATCATATTAAAATGGTATGAAAGGGCCAAAAATGAACAAAACGATTTTAAAAAACGCAAAACTGACCCAAATGGTCTGACTTTAAAAATAAAAACCAGAATAAAAGGTTTTAAAATGGAAAAAAAGCTGAACAAAGTTACAAATTTATCAGAAACGAAAAATAATATGATTTAAAACGAAAAAAATAAATAAAAAGAATGCAGCCTTATGAATACGCACAGTGCGGGGAACAAGCGCCTCTCTGCGCGGTATAATTAATGCAGCATATGAATCCACACACTGCGGGGAAGCACCTCTCTGCGGTATAATTTATATGTATACGTCTGTGTTATATGTATATGTATCCTGTATATTATAACTTAAAATGCAATAAAATTTGAATTTTCAATAATTTACAAGGTGTTTGTAAAGTGTTTTTTTTCACATTTTAACATGCAATCGTTTCGGTTATAAATATATTTTCTATGAGTTGCACTTGTTAAAAAAAATAGAGATGGGGGACTTGTTACATACATTTTCTTTGGGTGAAAATTACACAGTTTTTAACAAACGCAACCCATACAAAAATCATTAGTGCAGCATCATTGTTCACATTATAATTAAAGTGGGAACAATATTGCTGCATTAGCAAAACAAAAAACTTTTTTTTTTCAATTTATTTATTTTTTAATATTTCATTTTTTATTTTTAACCCCTTAGTGACCGGGCGGTTTTACACAAATCCGTCCTTTAGTGACCGCTGCTGTTTTTACGTTTCTGCGCTGCTCGTGTTTAGGTCAAATTTTCCTCTTACTCGTTTATTCAACCCACACATATTATACACCCTTTTTCCCGCCATTAAATGGACTTTCTAGAAATACCATTATTTCCATCATATCCAATAATTTAATATAAAAAAAAATATGAAATATGATGAAAAAAATGGTAAAAACACACTTTTTCGTAATTTAATCCCCTAAAGCTATAACCACCAATAAAGACCCCGGCTAAATAGTTTCCAAATTTATCCCGAGAATAGAAATACCCAATTTTTACATGTTTTTACCTTTTAACCCTTTCACTGCTGAGCCAGTTCACCTATGTGCGCTGCGCTCATTCTGACCATTTTGTGCTAATTATTTTTAGATGACAGCCTAGGTCCTATTTAATTAAACTCCCCCCAGACAAAAAAAACTTTAAAAAAAAAAACATTTTTTTATTTTATTTAATTTTTTTATTATTTTTTTTTATTTAATTTTTTTTTTACATTTTTTTTTAAAACCATAATCAGGCCTTTCAAATGATGGCAAATATGACCATCTAGCTGCCATGGATCGGGAGATAAAGGGATCCTTAGGATCCCCTTATCTCTACATGGCAGCTAGAGGGTTAACTGGTCCACTGACATCCTCACACATATGGTTAGGTTGTCAGTGGGTGGGGGGGGGACCTGAAGGCTAGGCTGACATCCAAGATGTCAGCCCCCCTCCAGGTTTGAATCACGTTTTGGCGCCAATTGGCGCCGCAACGTGATCCGGCGGCGAAATGATTAATGCCATACACCGCTGGAAAGGGGAGGCTCTCCCCTCTCCAGCGGTGCAAACGGCATCTCCCTAGCTTCAATGGTTGGGGAGATAGAGGGCTCCGAAGGAGCCCCCCCTCCCCTCCATTGAAACACATGGGGGCACCTTCTGATGACGTCACCACGCAGCGTGGCGACGTCATCAGCCTCGCCTGCCCATGTAAATCACATGGGCAGGCTTCCTCCCTGTCAGATCGCCGTGGGATCCGACGAGGGAGGTGAGTATCGGGCGGGAGGGGGATTTGGCGCCGCTGACGTACCCTGTACGTCATCGGGTCTAAGGGAGACCCGAACACAGGACGTACAGGGTACGTCAGCGGTCGGGAAGGGGTTAATATTTTTAATTGACTTTTAACATGGTCATGTTTTGGTATGGTTGGAAAGGCTATGCTCTGGCTGATCCAACAATACCAAACATTAACCCCTAGGTAGGTGACACGGCACGGATCGGGAGATAGGGGGTTCATTGGAACCCCCTATCTCCTCAATTGGTGGCTGGCAACTAGGGGGTTAACTCCAGAATTTACTCTATCCGACATCCCGATGTTTCACATCGGGACTTTGGATAGATTTCGACTATTTTATTTTTTTAACTTTCGGATAGTCGAAATCTATCCAAAGTCCCGATGTTTCACATCTGAACTTTGTTTGGATAGAGTAAGTCCGTGCGGCCGTTAAACGTATATATACAATCCAATTTTCTAACCATCAGCACACTGGATATAGCACTGTTGCTGTCCAGCGTCCTGATCCTGACTGTTAGAAAATCTGACTGCCTATATGTTATTTCCAATGATCCGATATTTCTGTCAATACGATAATTCTGTCGTAGTCGGATCATTTACGTCCGCGGTTCGCGCATGATTGGATATGTCCATGATGGGATACGCGCGTATGTCCGTCTCCATTACGGCCTGTCGTAAACTTTACGGAGCCATTGTAGAGTTTGAGAATTTTTTGGACATACCAAAAAAAAAAACCATCCCATCATGGCTCAAACTCAAACAGAGTCCTATTCGGACACGTCATCCCCTTCCACCCCAGAGACACCCAGGAAGAAGCGGGCCAGCAACATGGCATTTGAGGAGATGGTGGAGCTGGTTCGCATCTTCGAGAAGCGTGTCTATGACTGCAGTAAGGGCCCTTACGGCAGGAAGAACAATGTCCGCAAGGACCGTATCCTTGCACCACCCTCCTGGAAATGTTTGAAAGGGGCCGAAGTAACGACCAGCTGCGGAAGCGCTGGTCTGACCTTAAGACGCGCGAGGAGGAGCAATTGAGGCACATCCGTAAGTGTTATGTTATATTGTAAAGCGCGGCGCAAACTGTTGGCGCTATATAAATCCTGTATAATAATAATGTGCTTGCATGTGCTAATGTGCACAGAAATACGTTGATTGATCTAGTCCTTTTTTCATGCAATGTGTATAGCTTTGCGTTGTCAGGACTCATACATGCATTTTTGCCATAGCTCTTCTTTTTTGTGATTTTACGCATTCGTGAAAATTGTGATATTTGATGTATGTAGATGAATGTGTTAATTTTTTTAACAAGTGCAACTCATATAAAATATAACCGCAAACGCTCGCATGTTAAAATGTGAAAAAAAACCACTTTACACCCTGTAAATTATTGAAAACTCTAATTTTATTGCATTTTTTGTTATAGTATACAGACAGGACATGACGCATACATATATTCATATAATAATGATATATTGTGAATCTGCCGAGTCAGCCGGAAAGACCGATATATAACATGTCTTGGTCATATAATAAAATAAGGCTTCAAAACGCAGTTAAACATGATGAGTGAAACCGTTAAAAATTAGCTCAGCAACATGCCAGACAGCACACAGGCGTGAAGCCGTGAAATGCCTCAGCAGCGAAAGGGTTCGTTTTTTTTTGTCTGTTTTAAATCATTTTATTTGTTGTTTTTTTTTTCGTTTCAGATAATTTTGATTAACTATTTTTACGTTTTAAAACCTTTTGTTCTGGTTTTTATTTTTAAAGTCAGACCATTTGGGTTGGGTCAGTTTTGCGTTTTTTAAATCGTTTTGTTCATTTTTTTTGTTCCTTTCATACCATTTTAATATGATTAAATAAATTTGTGAAATGCATATTCATAAGAAAAAAAGGATCTTTATTTAATAAAAAAAAACGATAGAATCAATCGACAGAATTATCGTATCGACAGAATTATCGTATCGACAGAATTATCGTATCGGCAGAATTATGGTATCGGCAGAATTATCGTATCGACAGAAATATCGGATCCGAAAAACAAACCAACAAATAATTAATTATATAATTATAAAGTACTATTATTATATTATAAACCATTAGTTTAGTTTTAGTTTACGTCAAAACGAATAGACACTTTGAAACGAGGAGAACAGACGTTCCGAAAAACATGAAAATTTCCGAAATCACAAACAAAAAGTCCATACAAAAAACGAGCAGACCCGAAAACACGAAAATGACCGATATTCCAAAAAAAGTCGATATAATGCCCTTAGTCCCCTTTTGAAGATCGCTATAAACTGGTATCGTGACAAAGCAGAACCGTCATGGTGGCACAAAAAGGCGCAGCCCTGTTCATGGCGCAACGCCAAAAAAGCCACACGTTCCCCACCGGACAAATGACGTCGTCCTGTGCCCTCTGCAAGGGAATCCTCTTACCAACTCCAGTCTGGTCTGTTTTCGATCTTGCGATCCATATTACCACACGATCGCCTTCCATCCACACGTCATCTGCCTGCAGCCCGCCCTCACCCAGTCTCGACTCACTGACCAATTCCCCTACTCGCAGGGCGCCAAAGAACACCAAGGACATTGCTGCCCTTAGCAATGCGACTTCGTTTCCGTCCGAACAGAAGTCCCCCACAAAACCCCACAAACCCCTCATTAACTGCACGGACACCGGCCTTCTGGCGTCCCACCTCTTCCTGTTCCGTTGGTATCCCTTTACAGCCTGCCGTACCACAAAGTCCCTCGTCAAATCTGGCAATGCGCGTGTAGCGCTCACTCCCAGAGGAGCCGCTGAATAAAGCCCAGGTTAGTCTCACCGCACTAGGAAATAACTATACACCAGCACTGTTGTGGATTTTTATATATTATATTCTTTACTGATCCCAATAAAGCAGCATATAATACGCATATACGGTATTTGAATGACAAGAATTCGTAACGCGGGAAAAAAACACGCTGCGGTAAAAGAAACCTTTAGGCCCCCGGCACACGAGCGTTTTGAGAGAATGGAAGGAACGTCCGTGAAAGTGGGCGTTCCTTCCATTCTCTGCGCTCAGCGTACAAAGCGCGATCTTCCTATGGAGAATCGCGCTTTGTATACTTTCAGCGTCCGTTTAGCTTTTTGACGGGGAGGCCTTTTTCACGTCCGGTGGAGGGCTTTCCCCGTCAAAAACCCACGGACGCAGGGAAGTGCGGGCGCACATGAGGCAAAAATACGCTCGTGTGCCGGGGGCCTTAACCCCTCAGTTCTGGAGTGTAAGTCCCGTGAATAATAGCTCAAAAATATGTATGTGTGTTGTCTAGGGTACCCGGTACTGTATTCAACTGGCCAGTGAATGAAACAAACCAATCTTCGACTAGTCACCGTTGGGGCCCTTAAAGGAACAGATAAACAAGTGCGCAATGTTCTGCGTTTTCACCAGGCCGAAGCCTTCTCACCCATCCGGTGTAAACGCTTGTCCTGGACTGATGAACGCTGAAGAAAGGGATCTCCCTCGGATCTCCCTCGAGAGGATCTGTCCTCGCTGCCACTTGGAACTCGATGCTGTTAACGCCTGCACTCTGGATCGGGATCTCCTCTGCCAGAACACGAACAGATAGGCTGCCAGCATTCCTCTCCAGTTTGCAGCCTCTCCTCACACGATGTCCCTCTTCTCCCAAACCGCACTTTGTCACGAACAGTTCAGCGTAGCACACTCTGTATTCTCAACGCTCAGGGAACAGCACAATCTTTAACAGAACTGTAACAACTTCCACACTCCGGCCTGGTTTCAAACCCTAACAGCCCCAGCGTGCATCCTACGTCTCTCGTTGCTCTGCTCACACTGCTTCTGCCTTGCACGAAGCTGTTGATCTCTTTCCTTTTCCTGTACCACCTCCTTCCTGTCCTCATGCAAAGGATGATGGTCGGTGTAGTTCGGCTTTGTCCAGCATAGTCCACATGTCTCTATCTCCCTCTGGTGGCAGCAATAGTTCAATGCACCAGAATACAGTGTTTTTAAAGCCTCGCTACACTCTCCCCCCTAAACTCTTGGGTCCCTTCAAGGGAGTGTAACAGATACATAACATTGCAATATTTACATTAAGCAATACATTCAGGCTCAGTAGCAGACATATAATGGGTCAGATATACATCCTCAAGCTGACTCATGTCCCTGACTACCTCAGCTAGCGTAGCAGACACTTCGGGCAGCCTTCGCACAGTGGTAACAGCTTCTTCAGTGCTATGTCCCGGTGAATCGTAGGTAAGTCTCTGAGGAGGCCGTATCGAAAATTTGGGCTTTGATTCTGTGGTTCACAATGAGCCTTCATCCATGCAGGGTAACAATATAGCTCAGGAATACCCGCAGTCATGACTCTCAGTCCCTCTGCTCCAATCACTCCTTTGGTTCTGTTCAGTTCAAATAGGCCTCCCAATGGAACTTGTCTTGACCTTTCTCGACAAGTCTTATCATCCTGGAGACGAATGTGGTGTTTAGTGCTCTCAGCGCATCCCACATCAAACTCATACTTGGAGAACGAATTTTCCGACTTGAGTATTGGAGACTGAACCAGCTTCTTCCGCTTGAACGAGATAGGAGCATCTTTAGGGTGGAACCGTTCAGCTTGAATCGCTTTATTCACTCTCCTCCCTAGATCGGTAGTGGAGAGGGGCTTAACAGAAGCCATTCGCCCGATTGGCATCCGTGTCTTCAAATTTACTGAAGTCAGACACATTACATATGCTTTTGTATCTCTAAGTGGATTATACTACACACCTGTGATTTAAATAAATTAGAGACCGGATTGGTGGATATGGGGTTAAAAGGATGGGTGTTTTGGTTCATTTGTCATGTATGATTAAGGCCGCTTGAGGCCGAAACGTTACTACGATTTTTTACCCCTTGGGGTTTTTTCCCTCCCTGAATAAATCTTTGGAACCTGCTGCCTGAGACCCGTTTCTGTTGGCGTTCTGGATGAGGAGGGGGGACAGTCGGCGCCCCCGCACACGGTGACTCGGCGCTAGTTTCGGTGGGCTCCCGCCATTTTGGAGATTGCGGCGCTTGTTTTTGGATTACATTACATATGCTGACGGAACTCTTCCACTTGTCCGTTTTAAAACTCTTGCAGAGATTATTTCAGGGACTTCTCTGGACTGTATAACCTTCTCTGTCCCTTCCGTTTTCCGCAGCCGCCTCACTTCTGCAGGGGCTCTCTGTTCTTTGACCATCCGTTGACAGACCGGCTGTAACATCGAGTGCGCCTTTTTGGGAGCATGATTCTCTTCCTTCACCAGTGGGGTTAGAAGACGTCTCACAAAGTCGGTGTTCGTCCCCACTATCATAGAACTTCGATTAGCTCCAGAGGGCCGAGGACATACAATGGCCAACGTGTCACATACTCTCGGTTGTCCAGCGGTCACGGAACTGAATTCCAGCTTCACCTGTAGATATCCATCATAGGGAAACCTCTCAGTCCCCATACCACAGATTTCAAGATCCTTCAACTTCTTCAGGGGTATATGTTTCAAGTATTTCTGATAGAAGTCTCGGTAGATCAGAGTTACTTGGGCGCCTGAATCTAGAAGAGCCTTGGTGTAGATCCCTTCTACTTGAACTGGAATGACGGGCGAAGGACCTATCAGCTTATCAGGGAACTTCTCCATAGTAGTAGGAAGCATAGGCCCAGTCTGCTGTAACCTAACCCTCGTCCTCATTCGCGGTGATTGAGGGCGTGCATTGTTTTCCCGTGACATAGGACCGGATACTAAGGGAGTAACTCTCTCAGTCCTGGTAGGCCCAGCATTTGGCAAGGATCTGGGTCCTCTAGGCCTTTCGGTTCTGGCTTGAAATTTGAAGTGGTTTTCGACCATTGGGCACCTAGTTTGCTCCCTCACTTGGGCCCTCTGGCGTTTCCCGCCTGTGAGGTAGATAGCAGCCCTTCTAAGGCCTTTAGGAACTCTTCAACTCTTTTTCCTTCAGGCCTTTGATTTTTACACTATGCTCGGAAATTACCCATTTCCCCACAACTGAAACATCTCTTCTTTGAAGATGGAGGCGCACTTGCTCGTGGGGATTCATTTGAAGGACCCTGGCCAGATGCCACAGCAACTCCCATTGTCCGCATGTCAGTGAGGAACTTCTGCATATCGGTCTGTGTCTCTGCCACCTTCAAAAGTACTTGGCACAGGTCCGTGTGCGCCTGTTCCAGTTCAGCTTGAGCTTTTTGCACAGGGCCGTAGGAAGGGCGAGGCGAGTGAGGCACGTGCCTCGGGCACAGCTGTTAAGGGGCGCAGCCATGGCTCGAGTCCTGCAGGAATGCTGCAGGAACGCAGGTTGCGGGAACCTGTGTTCCCGCAGCTTTCCAGCAGGACTCGAGCCATGGCTGCGCCCCTTCACAGCTGTGAAGCGCCCAGCCCAAAACGATTGCGAGCGGCCGCTTGCTTCCTGCTTGAACGGCCGCTGACAGGAAGTACAGCCGCTCACCTGGGATCTAACAGCCAGCCGCGATCTCGCGAGATCGCGGCAGGCTGTTTCATCGATCCCAGGCGAGCAGCTGCACTTCCTGTCAGCGGCCGTTCTAGCAGGAAGCAAGCGGCCGCCGGCAATGAGAGGTGAGCTGGGGCACAATCCATGAGACCTGGGGGCACAATCCATGAGACCTGGGGGCACAATCCAGGAGACCTGGGGGCACAATCCATGAGAGCTGGGGCAATATCCAGGAGACCTGGGGGCAATATCCAGGAGACCTGGGGGCACAATCCATGAGACCTGGGGGCAATATCCATGAGAGCTGGGGCATTATCCATGAGACCTGGGGGCATTATCCATGAGACCTGGGGGCAATATCCATGAGACCCGGGGGCACAATCCATGAGACCTGGGGGCAATATCCAGGAGACCTGGGGGCATTATCCATGAGACCTGGGGGCATTATCCATGAGACCTGGGGGCAATATCCATGAGACCTGGGGCACAATCCATGAGACCTGGGGGCACAATCCATGAGACCTGGGGGCAATATCCAGGAGACCTGGGGGCATTATCCATGAGACCTGGGGGCAATATCCATGAGACCTGGAGGCACTATCCATGAGACCTGGGGGCACTATCCATGAGACCTGGGGGTGTTATCCATGAGACCTGGGGGCGTTATCCAGGAGACCTGGGGACGTTATCCATGAGACCTGGGGGCAATATCCATGAGACCTGGGGGCATTATCCATGAGAGCTGGGGGCAATATCCATGAGACCTGGGGGCATTATCCATGAGAGCTGGGGGCAATATCCATGAGACCTGGGGGCAATATCCATGAGAGCTGGGGCATATCTATGAGAGCTGGGGCATAATCCATGAGACCTGGGGGGCATTATCCATGAGACCTGGGGGGCATATCCATGAGAGGGGGCATATCCATGAGAGCTGGGGCATTATCCATGAGACCTGGGGGGGCATTATCCATGAGACCTGGGGGGAATTATCCATGAGATCTGGGGCATATCCACGAGACCTGGGACATATCCATGAGACCTGGGGGGGCATTATCCATGAGAGCTGGGGCATTATCCATGAGAGCTGGGGCATTATCCATGAGAGCTGGGGCAATATCCATGAGAGCTGGGGGGCATATCCATGAGCTGGGCCATATCCATGTGAACTGGGGCAATATATACACATATGAGCTGGGATCAATAATATCTACAGTTGTGTTCAAAATTATTCAACCCCCAATGCTGTAATGGGTTTTAGGGAATTTAGTGCACATTTGTAATTGTATTCAGAATGAAATCCTACAAGGACTTTTAAAGAACCATATGCAACTAAAATGACATCAATTGGTTTTGTAATACAGTAGTAAATGTTTCTTTTGTGAATTCTTCATTGACACAATTATTCAACCCCTTAAAGACTACCACTCTGAAGAACAGAGGTTCATTCAAGTGTTTTCAATCAGGTATTGAAAACACCTGTGGATGTCACGGAGCAGCACTCCCAGGCGCACCCCCTTGCTGTATCCAAAGAATATGAAGAGTCGACTGCAGTATGCCAAAAGTCATGTGGACAAACCACAGAAGTTTTGGGATAGTGTTCTGTGGACTGATGAAACAAAATTAGAACTGTTTGGGCCCATGGATCAACGCTATGTTTGGAGGAGGAAGAACAAGGCCTATGAAGAAAAGAACACCTTGACTAACAGGACTGTAACAACTTCCACACTCCGGCCTGGTTTCAAACCCTAACAGCCCCAGCGTGCTGTTAGGGTTTGAAACCAGGCCGGAGTGTGGAAGTTGCTCTGCTCACACTGCTTCTGCCTTGCACGAGGCTGTTGATCTCTTTCCTTTTCCTGTACCACCTCCTTCCTGTCCTCATGCAAAGGATGATGGTCGGTGTAGTTCGGTGTCTCTGTCTCCCTCTGGTGGCAGCAATAGTTCAATGCACCAGAATACAGTGTTTTTAAAGCAGCGCTACACTAACAACTTAAAGAAAAAGGATAAGGCCGACAAGGCACGTTGCACCACCGCAGCCGATGCACCGGCTGAACACTTGGCCGCCACGAAGGCCCGTAACTGTGCCAAAGAATCCTCCTCCTCCCTCCACCATCGTTCCCATTCCGCCCATACCCGTGAATATGACACCCAGGTTGACGGCGCAAGCGACTCCCTCACCCAGAAGCCAAACTCTCTGTCCCAATGTTCCACAGGGATGACGGAACATCCTGACCCACCAGATCCGCTCCGGGTACCAAGCCGCGAAACTGTTCCCACTGCAAGTGAGACAAGGAGTCAGCTACCGAGTTAAGATGGCCTGGGACATGTCTGGCTCTGCAACTAATATTGAATTCCAGACTGTGCAGCGCAAAATGATTCAACAGCCCCACCACTGGGGGGACTTCGATGTCAAGGAGTTGACGGCCGACACCACTGCCATGTTGTCTGACCTGAACAAAACCCTCCGACCCCTAAGCCGCTCACCCCACAATTCCATGGAGACCAGCAAGGGAAAGAATTCCAAAGAAGCGGTGTGCCGTCCCATTCTCCTGGCCAACGCGATGCGCACCACTGACCCCCAAAGTAAACTCCAAACCCAACCGACCAGGAATCATCCGTAAAGAGCTCCAATTCTTCTGCCAAAATTTCTGCCGTCGGGAAACAAGCCCTCCCATTGAAACCCACTAGAAAAGATTGCCACACTCGCAGGTCTTCTTTCATGGCCTTGGTGATTCTCACAAAATGATGCCCCTCCTTCACTCCCGCTGTCGCCTGAGCTAGCCCCCTCTAAAAGACCCTGCCCACCCTGATAATCCTGCATGCAAAGCTGAGACGACCCAAGAGGGACTGGAGCTCCCTCAGCCGCATCTTCCTAGCCTCTAATGCCCTTCTACCTGCTGTAGTGCATCCTCCACTTTATCTGCTGGTAGTTGACATTCCCCTGCCACCGAATCGATCTCAATGCCGAGGAAGTCCATGGTCGTATCCGGCGCCATCCGGACCCCAAACGCTCGTGCCATCCATTGGAAGGAGCGCAGCAAGTAACCACACTCCCTCGTGTCCCCTCGCCCCACACAGAGAAAATCATCAAGATAATAGACTAGCCTTCGTGAGCCGGCCAATCTCTTCACCACCCATTCTAAGAAGGTGCTGAAGCGCTCGAAGAACGCGCAGGAAATAGCACAACCCATTGGCAGACAGAGGTCAACATAAAAAGCCCCCTCGAAATGGCAGCCCAGCAGGTGCTGACAGTCCGGGCGAATTGGCAGAAGCCGAAAGGCCGACTCAATGTCGACCCTCGCCATCATTGCTCCCGCGCCGGCTGACTGTACCACCTGGATTGCAGTGTCGAAGGAAGTGTACGACACTGAGGACAAGTCAGGAGAGATGTCACCATTCACTGAGGCCCCTTTTGGGTATGACAAATGATGGATGAGCCTAAAGACTCCGGGTGTCCTTTTCGGGACTACGCCCAAAGGCGAGACGCGGAGACCCTCCAAGGGAGGATCCCTGAATGGACCTGCCATCCGTCCCGCTTGAACTTCTTTCTTCAACTTAGCACGTACAATATCTGGGTAATCCGCTACGGATCTCAAGTTCTTCAATTTCCCCCCTCCCGTTCCTGAAAAGGGATTCGGAGACCGCACATAAAACCCTCCCTCAGGAACTGGGCATCCCCCCTCCCCATTTAGCGTATAAGTTTAGCCACAGCTCCATTGCACCTAACTTCACTGGCGTGATTCCCATCCCCAACCCCGGCTGCCGCGCTCCTGGCATTCTTAATGCATCTGGCTTGCACGTGTCCCCCTCCACACCCTGCGCATTCGTGCCTAAACTTGCAAGTGTTGCCAAACCTGCAGCTTCCCTCATTGAACTGCCAGCACGCGCCGCACTTTGGACCTGCCGGTGAAATCCTGGTAGAGGTTCCCCCGGCTCCCCCCTGAAAGGGTGCTGGGTGCTGTGGAATCATGAGCCACATCCAAAGTGTGATTTCAATCTGGTCCCACCACATGCCCGGATGTGTCGCCATGCATTGACGAAACTGTTCGTCATAGTGCCACCAGGCCTATCCCCCATATTTCCTACACGCATCCCAAATGCAGTCAACGTAACAAAACAGGGAGGAGCACAATTGTGGCGTGCGCTCCCCCATTACACACGCCAGAATGCAAAAGGCCCCGATCCAGTTCCCAAATGATCTAGGAACCGTCTGAAAGTGCTTCCTGCGCTCGCCTTCCTCCTTTTTGCCCTCAGTCTCTGCCCCCTCCCTAGCCCTGTGCACCTCGTCTAACAGAAGTAAAGAGAATAACTCCACGTACTCCCCACGCCAAATGCGTTCCTTCACCTCCTGCTTTAAATGCATGCCCAATGGGCCCGCTAAGGAAAGGTAAGCGCTGCCCTTTGCGGTTTCTGGGACCCCGGGACCCCCCTCCCCAGAGTCTCCCGAGACCTATCCCCGTGCCCCTCCTTTTCGAGCCCCCCCCCCCTTGCGGGGCCACCTGGCCTCCCTGCTAACCCTTCACATTCCTTCTCTCCACCCCATACTTGCCCAACATCGTTGTCCCTCACCCCCGTATTCCCCGAACTTGCCCATGTAGCCAAGAACTCCTGTAATCCTGCTATCAGCGCCTCATCCTGCCCCCCCAGATTTTCCCAAACACTCACCGCTGCTTTCCGGTGCCCTTGAACCCTTCGGCGTCTCGCAAATCCTACCCCGGTGGGGGCCTACTCCATCTGTGCCTCTGCATGCTCCTGTGCCGGCGCTCCTTGTTGAAAGTAGCTCCTGCACCCCAGCTCCTCGTTGTCCTGTTGTCTCAGCCTGCCTGAAACACCTGGAATACACTGTATTGTGAATCGCCCCTGCCCCCCCCTGGAGACACGGATCCGCCACTTTTTCCCTGTTTATTAATGGGACCCCCCTTGCGCACCCCGTAGTACGCCTCACATTCCCCGTTCTATTGTCCCCATTCTGTGAATGTTCCAAGAATCTGCGCGAATCATGCTGCTCTCCTGCCCCTGCAGCCTCCAGCCCCCTGGCTCAAGGGTATCTCTCCCTCCATCCACATCCATGACCCCCCTTCCTCCCCCAGGGATTCATCAGAGTCTGAATATTGAGCCACCAACGAACCCCTGGGCCCCCCCAACTCCATGTCGCTCCCTTCCCGACCCCTTTGGGGGTCCATCCCACCCTCACTCACTGGCCTGACCTCCCCCCTTACTCCTGCCCACTCCAGGTCCAAACCCCCCATGTTCCCGCGTGGGAGGGTACGACTATGTCGCCTCCAAAACCTGAGTCCTTTGTACCCCCAACTCCACTGTCCCCTGCTCCAGCCCTACCAGCCCCCTCCCTCCCCCGTGGTCCTACGGAAGTCCCCACTGGCTTCGCCCCGGACCTGGGCGGCCCTGTGCATGTGCTGGCCCGTTTGCGCTTGCCGCGTCTCTCTGGGCCCTCCACCATTTCATCATATAAACGTGCTGGTGGTCTGGACTTCTGCGTGGGTCTGCGAGGCTCCCCCATTTCCCTCCCCCCCGACGTCGCCTGTGTCATCGTCTCCCTAGCCCAAGCTATCCCCCTAAGCGACACCGACCTCCTAAACTCCGCCATCAGCTGCTCCACTTCCCCCGAGTCAGACATACTCAACCCTGCCAGCTGCCCCACTGCCCTCTGGAAACGATCTGGTCTTCCGCAAATGCGTTGCCTGGTCTCCTCGTCCCCCGCAGCACAAGGTCCACGTGCGTGCTGTCCGTCCGCTCGCCTGCTCCGCTGTGCAGTCGCTTGCTCTCGGTCGCCCACAAGGATCGCACACTTTTCTATTTATTGCTTGCTGTTCGCTGATGTTTGTCTGTTCAGGAAACACACGGCGCACGGATCACGTGGCCCAGCTCAGCTCCACGTGTTTGTCCCCCGTCGATGATGCAGCTGGCTCATGTAGTCTCCCAGTGCCCCCTGCTGGCTGATCTCTCCCTCGCAGTTCCCTTACCAGCGCGGCAGATGACTGAAGCGCTTCTCCCCGTCGATCCTCTCCTCTCCAGCTGTAGTGCGTCTCCCCGGCTTCCCTCCTGTTCCTGTGTCCGCTCACCCACGATGGCTGGTCCTGGTCTACAGGTTCTGCAGTCTCGATTCTCCTGCCCCACGTGGTGGATCTCTCCTCGCTGTCCTGGTGAGCGCTTTGAAGCCCGATGCTGCTGCTTCTTCTCCTGTTCCTGGCCACAAAGTGAACACTCTGGCCCCCTCGGCCCAGCTTAAATGCCCTACCTGCCGACCCCTCCCCCTGATCCTCCCCGCAGCCAGATCATTTGTTTGGTTCCTGCCGCGGGTTAACCCTTTCCGAGCCAGCAGCTTCCCAGGGCCCTCAAGGCTCTTACACCTAATTGCTCCAGGCCGTCAATACTCGTAGTGACCACTCCTGGTGTTTCACGTAGTTTCCCATTCATCTTTTTTCACTCGCACCAAGTTAAAAGCCCCTCGCAAATCCAACTTAGTGTACACCTTGGCACTTCTCAGACGATCAAATAGCTCTGTGAATAGGGGGATTAGGTAAGCGTTACGCACAGTTATCCTGTTCAGACCTCTATAATCAATGCAAGGGTGCAAATCCCCCTCTTTTTTAGACACAAAAAAGAACCCGGCCCCAGCAAGGGAAGATGAACGGCGGGTGAACCCACGGGCAAGATTATAGCGTATATATTCTTCCATGATTTCATTCTCTTTTTGTGACAATGGGTATACGTGCCCTCTGGGAGGCATGGTGCCAGGAAGCAGTTCTATTGCACAGTCATATGGGCGGTGAAGAGGCAGGATCTCAGTTTTTTTGTGTGTCAAATACCTCCTTCAGATCGGTATACCACTCTGGTATCTCTGTGGAAAGAGGAGGGGCAGTGGCAACATTCAAATTACCTATAACAGTGCTCATCCCTAAACACTTAGACTAACATTTGGAACTCCAAGACCCTAGTTCACTGGATTATGCTGTATTAACCAGGGGAAACCAAATACAATGGGGACCGTGGGAGACTCAATGATCTAGAATTGGATTACTTCACCATGTAAAACCCCAGTAAATACAGACAGAGGAATGGTTTTGTGAGTTACATGAGGGTAAGCAAGATCCCTGCCATCTATTGATTCTTTGAGCAGAGGGGTTTCTCTCTCCACCAATGGCACCTGGTGTATGGCAGCAAAACCTGAATCAATGAAATTACAAGCAGACCCAGAATCAATCAATGCCTCAGTGTCTAGCTTGGTAACTGTCAGGAACTATATGTCCTAAACCCTGGCAACCCCTATTCTGGATAATACAGGACCCTATGGACTTGCATGAAACCTACAATTCCCTCAAGAGACCACAGGTTCATCAGATCTCCTGCTAATGAGCCCTCCTTATAAGGGAGTTCCACCCTCCCTTACATGCTTGTTCTTGTTGTCAGAACTGAGCTTCCAAGCTGACCTGTGACCTGCTAAACTCCCTGATCCGCTACCCATTTGATCCGCTACCCATTTGATCCGCTACCCATTTGATCCGCTACCCATTTGATCGCTACCCATCTGATCCGCTACCCATCTGGACTATATATCTGCTATAACTACCAGGACTCCTTCTGCCTCACCGGTAACTTCCTTTTGTCTATATTTGCTGGATTATCTGGATATCTGACCCTTTGCCTGGACTTGACTAAGAGATTGCCTGCCCCCTATCTGGACACCCTGCCACGGACATTATTTAGTGCATTAGTATCAGGGCCGGTGCTTCCACTAGGCAACCACCTAGGGGCGCAGCCGGCCCCAACCTGGGTTCTGTTATTGTACCCCTTCCTCATTGTTTGCTTGTGTAACCGGCAGTGGTGGCTCGCATAGCAGACCCCCTCTAACGGTGCAGAATGTGGGCATCTTATGGTGACGCGCAGGCGCCACCAGATGACATGCAGGCGCCACAAGAGGCATAAAAAAGGAAAAAAGGCACAAAAGAAAGCGAGAAAGAAAAAAGAGGCAAAAGAAAGAGGCACAGAGGGCAGAGGAAAGAAAGAGGAAGAAGAAAGGGGCAGAGGAAAGAAAGAGGAACGAACCGATCCTGGGCCCGACCAGCGGAGGGGTAAGATGGGCACCTAGCGACTGTGTGCAACCCCTGTGCACAGTGTGTGTGTGTGTGTCGTCATCCCTGTGCATAGTGTGTGGCCCCCCTGCACGCAGTGTGTGTGTGTTTGTTTGTTCCCCTCGCATTTCAACAGTTGACAATATTTTATGGGAGGCACGCAAGTAGCTGGTCTTGCCTAAGGCACAATATAGTATAGCACCGGCCCTGATTACTATTCTGTATTATTTCCCTATTAGTGTTATTGTCTGCCCTATCAGCCCTCTGTGTATATTCAGTTCTGTTTCTTACTTATTTTGTGTTCCTCAACCCCCTTATCTATCTGTAGCTCCCCCTAATATCTGGTTCCTCACCTTTACTCCCAAATCTCAGCAATCTCAGCCATCCCTCTATTGATTCAGCCCTTTTCTTTATCTCTCTACTCTGCTTCAATTCATTGCCTACCTCGCCCTCTTTCTGTTTAGTTTAATTCTCTTATTTATTTTACTCCTGCTCTGTTTTATTCAGTTACTAATAAACTCCTTGATTAGCGCTGCAACCTGCTTATTTAATATGCCTCACTGCATATTGGGCTCACACCCGAAAACAATGCTCGGTTCCCCTGACAGTATCTTCCCAAGCCACAGACACTGGGAAAACAATCCTGGTCTGATGTTTTTTCTTTTTCTTATGCATGAGAGACACAGCAGTCATGCCTAGAACCCGTCTCTCAGGAGGCTCTAGACACGACAGTTTTCCGACTGTAAAGCGTCACTGGTGTAACGGTGCACTCACCCCAGATCAGCGTAATTTGGATCCTTTTGGACAGATTTCTTTGATACAGAAAGCAATAAAGACTGTAATACCTATAATCCCAAGCCAGGGAAGTAATACAAAATCCTGAATACCATTTCAGCGCCAAAGGGTTTCGTGACCAAGAGGTCGCTGAGCGAAGGCACATTAACTCTCTGTAAACACATACAATGACTTAAGACATGAGCATAACGTGATTCAAGAACAGCGCTGTTATAGATATATTTCAGATTGCTGATATCAATGGTCGTGGTACATGACGCACATTTAACAGAGGCAACACCCTTATATTTGTTCTCAAGCATACAGAGTAGGAACTCACTGAGTTCAGCAGCCTGCAGGGCAGGCCTACAATCAGAGATTGTGATTCTGTATAGCGACTTGGTTTACACAGATACTTGAAGAATAATATATTTAGCAACCTGCAGGACAGGACTCTAATCATAAAACTAGTGGTTAAAGCTGCAACCAGAAGGGACATACAACAAACAACTGGATGCCTTGCGATTAGGACTCAAACCAGATTGATGTCAACAGAGACCTTAGGGCGTAGGTGAGTTTCACAACCTGGCGGGCAGATCCCAAAACATAAATCATACAGTTTAAACATAAACCAGAATCCTCAATAACGCACAGAAGAAACACACAGGAATAAGCAGGAGAATTGTCAGTATCCAAGCCGGGTCAAAACGTATTCAGGGTCCTCGTACAATTAAGTCGGCAACTAGGTAATCAATATGCAATATTGCTAGATAGCAGGCGATGCAGGAACTTTACTCCACGTAAGGGCGACGAGCAGATCCTCTCGCCATGCTTTAACGGCTGGGGGCTCCTCGTCATTTTGTCAAGCCCAGCCCCCTCAGATGCTGATCTGCCACCTCTAACTACTGGCAACTGACCAGCCAGTGATGCCGCCGGGCACCCTGGCCCCCCCAGGAAGCACTGCGGGGGCCGAAGACGTAACAACTGGGCCGTTTAGGGCATTGCAAAGGTAAATGCTCCCTTCCAGCACAATAGAAGCACAATCCCTCCTTCAATCTGTACTGCCTCTCTTCCTGAGAGAGTCCAGTCCAACCTATTTGCATTGGCTCATGAACAGCTTGCTCAACCCTGGGTGGGGTGGAAGCAACAACAACAGGAGGCCCAGAGGGCAGAGTGGGAAGTAGCCTACGAGGTCTTTCCCGAGGAAATGCTCTAATGCTATACAGAATGATATGAGTTTATCAAGATCCTCAGGCAAAGACATGGGCGCAATCTCGTACATTAAGTTATCACATAAACCTTCAGTCAAGGCAAGAACCAGAGTTTCATTTGGCCAACGAACCTCTGCGACCAGAGTCTTAAATTCAATGGCATAATCAGAGACCCTTCTATTCCCCTGCTTAATACGAAACAGGGTTCTGCCAGCCTTAGCAGCGCGCCAAAGGTTCAAGCATGTTTCTTAGCTCTGTAACAAACCCCATGTAATCATATACAATAGGCTTATTCAATTCCCAGAGAGGAGTTGCCCATAGCAGGGCTTTTTCAGTTTAGTGATTAATAATATATCCAACCTTGGATCTATCTGATTGACACATCTCTGGGTTCAACTTAAACATGATGCTTATTTGAGTAAATAAAAAACTACAGGTAGAAGGTGTACCGTCATAACAGATAGGCGTTTTTAGACTTACACGAGTCTTCATGAGTGATAGGAGCAGGAACAGAAGGGGATGGAGGTGATGAAGTTTCCTTACTCGGTGGATGCAGTAAGGCATTCAGAGCTTCGGCAAACTAATCCATATTGTGGTCCTGCTTTTCCTGTTTTGCCTTCATGGCGGTAACAAGAGACACGAGCGTAGATAGGTCTGCAGGATCCATGGCGCTGTCATAATGTCACGTATGCCTCTATATATCACGACGCAAATCCCTTTAGGCAGTCCCTATCTACCCCTCCGATCCTTATGTGGTCGGTAATCTGGCTACCTCGAGAGACACAATCACATATATATATATATATATCTTATGAGGAATACACAGGATATGGTTAAACGGAGGCAGCCCTGATATATACAATAAAGCAACACAGAGTAGATCAGGATTGCTAGACACTGGCGCCCAAAGGGTGGTAGCAGAATCACTTAGAGATAGAGTTGACAGGAAACGTCAAAAGCTGGTACACATGGGCGGGTCTCATACAAGCCAAATCACTTAGAGTGGTCAGGGATAGCCAAAACTGGTACACAGGGGTGGATCTCATACAAGCCGAGTCAAACCTGGTATCGGCTGCGTGGAGTAGAGGTAACATCACTGCTCTGCGTGGAGAGAACCTGTGGGGTTCGATCCTGACGAGCACCTCTCCAGCAAGTGTCCTTGGGCAAGACACCTAACGATACATACTCGTCACCCAGGACATACTTGAAAACGAGAGAAATCTCAATGTATCCTTCCTGGTAAAATCCTTTGTCAAAAAAAAAAAATGAACAAAAGCACAAATGAGTCAGTGAATCGCACAGCGAATCACTCAGCACCGAGGGAAGGAACTCCACGACAGCGCAACGAGTTGGATCGTGCTGTCTCCTTTTAAACACAGCAGGTCCGCGTCATCATACCGCGCCCCGCCTCCTGGCCACCCACGCGAGCTCCGGAAGCCGGTGCAACTGCTGGAACCCAGCTGGTTGATGGCGCCACCGGGTGACAGGGCCCCCTCTGAGTCCCAGATGTGACATTCACCTGCCATTAAGCGATAAAATAATAAAATAAACTCACCGGCTCCGTGCTCCCCCGCCGTCAGCTCCGTTTTCTGCGCGCATTCTTTTCACAGCCTGCACAATTTGTGTAGCGGTACACATCCCCACTACGCTAATCGCGTAAGCTGCTCAAGAAGTCTGCAGGGCGCGTCTGTTCAAATAGGAACAGATGCGTGCTGCCACTGCCTACTTCCTGAAGACTGCTCGTTAGAGACTCAGAGAGCCACTGAGAGATAGGGATGTGCGTTTCGGGTTTCGGAATTTTCACAAAATTTCTCGATTCGTGTCTTCGGATTCGGCCGAATTTCCGAATCGGATCGGACCCGAAAACCGACAGATCCGAAAAGTTTTCTGAGCCGAAACGAAAAAATTTCAGATTTTTAGAATGGACTTGAAATGTGTCAAATCGAAATTTATTTTTGCTCTATTCATGATTTCGGTTCCATTCGTGATTTCGGTTCCATTTCGGTAATTCTGGACATCGTATATTTAACTATTATCGGTTATATCGCTGATTCTGTAAATTTTGTATTTGTAAATGCGTATCACTTGTTTCTTGTGGCATTCGGGTCAGTTTAGCGTTTTTTAAATCGTTTTGTTCATTTTTTTTGTTCCTTGGCTTTCATACCATTTTAATATGATTTAAATAAAGTTGTGAAATGTATATTCATAAGAAAAAAAGGATCTTTATTTAATAAAAAAAAAAACGATAGAATCGCCAGAATTATTGTATCGAGATTCGACAGAATTAATTATCGGATCTGAAAAACAAACCAAAAATTTATTATAAAAAAATATATAAAGTATAAAAAAAGTAAACCATAGTAGTTTACGTCAAAACGAATAGAGTTAGACACTTTGAAAACGAGGAGAACAGACATTCCGAAAAAACGAAAATTTCCGAAATCACAAAAAGTCGATACAAAAAACGAGCAAAGTGACCCGAAAACACGAAAAATGGTCGATATTCCGAAAAAAAAATGTACACGAAAAACGAGCCGAACCGAACCGAATCGAAACAGAAATCGGTCGAAACGAGCCAAATCGAAAATTTTAAACATCCGAACAAATCGAACCGAATCGAACTGAAAAAAAAATCGGTGCACAAGCCTACTGAGAGACCAATGGAATAGCTTGGACCAATGGGAAAGCACCATTGGTCCAAGCTATTCCAAAAAATGCCTGCATGGGAGGCTGGCCTCTTACTGACAGAAAGGGGCACAGGCAGCTCCCTCTCATGGCGGATACAGAGTATGACAGGTACAGGCAGCTGCCTCTAGTGGCAGATACAGTGTATGACTGACAGGCACATAAAAAAACAGTTTTTCTATCAATTTTTTCTTTTAATAGTAAAGTATATGATATGATGAAAATAATGGTATCTTTAGAAAGTCCATTTAATGGCGAGAAAAATGGTATATAATATGTGTGGGAACAGTAAATGAGCAAAAGATAATTTACAGCTAAACACAAATCGTAGAGATTTTTTTTGTATAATCAACAACCGTTGCGTTCTTAGAACCACTAGATGGTGCCAATGGCAGCGGCATAGAGTGGGTTGTCAGCGCCCGGGGCAAGGCAAGAATTGGGCAGTAGAGTATTGACCCCCCCCTTACCCCACAAGCACATGTTTTGTACATTAACAAAATACTGATATAATAAAAAAATGAAACACACATGCCCCCCACACTACGCTACTGCTACCAATCCCCCTATCCCACTATACCCTAGTTTAGTTCCACTCTCACACTATACCCA
This sequence comes from Leptobrachium leishanense, assembly GCA_009667805.1. Taxonomy (NCBI): domain Eukaryota; kingdom Metazoa; phylum Chordata; class Amphibia; order Anura; family Megophryidae; genus Leptobrachium; species Leptobrachium leishanense. The sequence continues at coordinate 294,686,323 of CM019063.1, read as the reverse complement.
GTCACTCTCTCCCAGTAACATAGAAACATAGAAAATGTCGGCAGCTAAGAACCTTTCGGCCCATTTAGTCTGCCCAATTACATGGATACTTAACCTGGATTTATCTTTTGTTTAGGATAGCCTTATGCCTATCCTATGCCTGCTTAAATTCAATTACTGTTTTGGCCTCTACCACTTCAACTGGAAGGCTGTTCCATGTATCCACCACCCTCTCAGTAAAATAATGCTTCCTGATGTTACTTTTAAACCTTTGCCCCTCTAATCTAAGACTATGTCCTCTTGTTTTGCTACTTTGTTTCCGTTTAAATATACTCCCTTCCCCTACCTTGTGGATCCCCTTTACGTATTTAAATGTTTCTATCATATCTCCTCTGTCTCGTCTTTTTTCCAAGCTGTACATGTTAAGATCATTAAGCCTTTCCTGGTAACTTTTCTCCTTCAAGCCGTACACCATTTTAGTAGCCCTAAAACCCCCAGTCACTCTCTCTTCCAGTATCCCAGTCACTCTCTCTCCCAGTACCCCCACTTTTTCCCAGTACCCCAGTCACTCTCTCCCTCCCAGTACCCCTGTCACTCTCGCCCTCAAGTTCCCCAGTCACTCTCTTCCAGTACCCCAGTCACTCTCTCCCAGTACCCCCAGTCATTCTCTCTATTCCAGTACCCCAGTCACTCTCCCAGTACCCCAGTCACTCTCTCCCAGTACCCCATCACTTTCTCCCAGTACCCCCAGCCACTCTCTCTCTCTCAGTATCCCAGTCACTTTCTCACAGTACCCCGTCACTCTCTCACAGTATCCCATCACTTTCTCCCAGTACCCCAGTCACTCTCTCATTACCCCTACTTTCTCTCTGTACTCCCAGTCACGCTCTCTCAAAAGTACCCCAGTCACGCTCACTCAAAAGTACCCCCAGTCACTCTTTCTCTCCCAGTATCCCCCAGTCTTTCTCTCCCAGTATCCCCATCACTCTCTCCCAGTACCCCAGTCACTCTCCCAGTACCCCCAGTCAATCTTTCTCTCTCAAAGTACCCCACTTTCTCCCAGTACCCCAGTTACTCTCTCTCTCTATCCAAGTACCCTCAGTCACTTTCTCCTAGTATCCCCAGTCATTCTCTCCCTGTACCCCTTCACTGCATGTTGGTCACGCTGCTCTGGTGTCACACAGTGTCACCTACCTGCGTGGAGTTGCTGGTGGCCTGGGGGGAGCTGTCCAGGGGGTGTCACATTCCCTACCAGAACTCAGTATCTGATCCTCGCACGCAGCACAACTATCCTTTCCCTCTGATCCTTAGAAATGGTTGGTAAGGGACTATACCCTACAGTACAGAATACACAGATACATAGAGTATGTCAAATGAAGCCAGGTGTCAATATGCTATAGAGTATCAGTAAGCCATTTGCCAGGGGTCAATATGCCAGAGAGTATAAGTAAGCCATTTGGCAGGGGTCAATATGACAGAGAGTGTCAGTAAGAATATATAGAAATAATCAGCACTGAGTGGAGTGAGAAACTACGTCAGGGCAATGAGAGTCTGCATTGCCCGTGATTTTAAACCCAGCGGCTCTGCGTCAGTGCACCAGGCTCCGTCCCTGGCGTTCCACGTGACCACCGCGGGTTCCCTCTTCACTCGGCGCCCGGGCAGCGAGGACGATGCTGCTGGGTGCTGGGGGACACCAGCGCGGTACGTGACAGTGGGCTTAGTGGAGACCCGATTTTAAATGTACTGCAGGGTAGGCGCCTCCCTCCCTCCCTCCTTCCTGTTCAGTGGCTGCAGGGCTGCCAGCAGCGGGGCCTGGCACAGGGCTTCAAGGGGGGCTGACAAGCATGGTACAGGGTGTTCCATCGGATAATGATGCGCTGCTTCACGTGACTCATGTCAGTGTCACGGAGGAGTCAAGACAGAATTTTCTGTCCTGGTCCTTCCTTCTGGACGCTGAGTGCTAAGTCACTACCGGCACCGTAACACTGGTGGCTGCTCATGCAAGGGCCTCCCATGGACACCAGTGTCCGTGAGCAGACACCTTGCTGATCCCTGCTGGAAAATATTAGTGGTTCAAATTTCTTTTGAAGTTTTGCACCCCCTAAGAAAATTGCACTCGGTGCGACCGCTCCCGAGGCCCCCTGTCGGAGATATTATGCAAATAAGAAATTTATACGAGATATAAACAACAATAATTATCTCGCCTGTATTTCTCAGAAGGTCTCCTAAGTTTGTTTTCAATTGTATCTGTTTTGTTTACAAAAATATAACCAACCAAACTCGGTAAAAAAATTATATATATTTATTACGTATACAAATTGATTTATTCTCACAACAAAAATCAAGAATTTATAAACACAACATCCATTAACACACAGATTTCTAGCTTTTAAAATATGTTAGTAACTGCATAGATGGTTAGTACAATTTATTTTAATCAGTTAGTAACTAAACATTGATGGTTAGTTCAACTTAATAAACATCCTGCTTAAAGAAAACAATTAACATGTATTTCCCAGCAAACCAGTATTTAAAACAAGCTAGTAATCCTATAGATATATCATATATCTCTGTGCTACCTGGTTCAACAAAAATATTGAGCTATCACTTATTCTATTTAGAATGATATGTAAGAAAAACTTATTTAGTGAATCCCCCCTAATATCAAGGATTAAGCTTCTAATCTTCTGCTTTTTATATTGTAGGTTTTAAAATCCCTGTTTAGTAATTCAATCACAATAGCTCTTCCAATTTCAATATATATATATGTATATACTGCAACAAATAAATTAGGATAAATATCCTGTTATCAGACACTTCTTTATATTTCTATACTGCAGGTTAGAAATATTTCAAAGGTCACGATCTAACAATATCTGAGATAAATCTCAGTCTATATTCATTGCAATACACACTTGTAAATATATATATTTATACAGTGGCAAGAAAAAGTATGTGAACCCTTTGAGATTACGTGGAGTTTTGCATGAATTGGTCATAAAATGTGCTCTGATCTTCATCTAAGTCACAACAATTTGAAAAACACAGTCTGCTTAAAATAATACAACACAAACATTATATGTTTTCATGTGTTTATTGAACAGAACATGTAAACATTCACAGTGCAGGGTGGGAAAAGTATGTGAATCCCTAGCCTAATGACTTCTCCAAGAGCTAATTGGAGCCAGGAGTGAGCCAACCTTGAGTCCAATCAGTGTGATATTATTGGATGTGTTTGCTGAAAGCTGTTCTGCCCTTTAAAAACACACACCAGTTTTGGGTTTACTGGTTTCAAGAAGCACTGCCTGATGTGAACCATGCCTCGCAGAAAAGAGCTCTCAGAAGACCTACGATCAAGAATTGTTGACTTGCATGAAGCTGGAAAGGGTTACAAAAGTATCTCCAAAAGCCTTGATGTTCATGTGTCCACGGTAAGACAGACTGTCTACAAATGGAGAAAGTTCAGCACTGTTGCTACTCTTCCTAGGCGTGGTCGTCCTGTAAAGATTACTGCAAGAGCACAGCGCAGAATGCTTAATGAGGTTAAGAAGAATCCTAGAGTGTCAGCTAAAGACTTACAGAAATCTCTGGGACATGCTAACATTTTTGTTGACACATCTACAATAAGGAAAACATTAAACAAGAATGGAGTACATGGGAGGATACCACGGAGGAAGCCATTGCTGTCCAAAAATAATATTGCAGCACATTTGAAGTTTGCAAAAAGAGCACCTGGATGTTCCACAGCACTACTGGCAAAATATTCTGTGGACAGATGAAACCAAAATTGAGTTGTTTGGAAAAAACACACAACACCTATGTGTGGAGAAAAAAAGGCACAGCACACCAACATCAAAACCTCATCCATACTGTAAAACAAGGCAGAGGGAGCATCATGGTTCGGGGCTGCTTTGCTACCTCAGGGCCTGGACGGATTGTTGTCATTGATGGAAAAATGAATTCCAGAGTTTTATAAAGACATTTTCCAGGAAACCATAAGACCATCTGTCCGCCAACTGAAGCTCCGCAGAGGATGGGTGATGCAACAGGACAATGACCCAAAGCATACAAGTAATTCAACAAAAGAATGGCTTCAACAAAACAAAATATGCCTTCTGGAGTGGCCCAGTCAGAGTCCTGACCTCAAGCCGATTGAAATGCTGTGGCATGACCTTAAGAGAGCGATTCACACCAGACATCCCAAGAATATTGCTACACTGAAACAGTTTTGTGAAGAGGAGTGGTCCAAAATTACTCCAGATCGTTGTGCAGGTCTGATTTGCAACTACAGGAAACGTTTGGTTGAGGTTATTGCTGCCAAAGGATGGTCAACCAGTTATTAAGTCCAAAGGTTCACATACTTTTTCCACCTTGCACTGTGAATGTTTATATGTTCTGTTCAATGAAAACATGAAAACATATAATGTTTGTGTTGTATTATTTTAAGCAGACTGTGTTTTTCAAATTGTTGTGACTTAGATGAAGAGCAGAGCACATTTTATGACCCATTCATGCAAAACTCCATGTAATCCCAAAGGGTTCACATACTTTTTCTTGCCACTGTATATATATCTGCTTTGAATTAATTCCACTTAAATTTGCTTCCATACATTACCTGTTCCAAGATCTGGATTCAAGCGTTTCTGCAAACTTCTTATGTTAAGCAGCAATAAGTTCTTTGGATATAATGTTAATTGGAGAGTATGTGAGAGATTGTGAGGATATTATAAGATGTTATAAGTTTGTTTCCAGCTTAGTTTCTTTGTGTCTGAGTCCCTCCATGAGCATGACTCGTCTCCTTGTGAGCATGGCTTGTGGGATAAATGAGAGAGTGATTGCATTAGAGTGAGGAAATGAAACTTGAAGTCCCGAGAGGGAAAAGTGAATGCTGAAGTGTAGATGAAGTATGAGTGTGTCCTGACTTGTCTCTATAGTTCTGTACTACAGATATAGGGTAATTTACATCACTTATCACGTACTTCTCTATTTAGCATATTTGTTTCCCAATGATACCCTATGAGGACTGTCGCACTCATAATATAACACTAGATGGCAGTGTTGATTTAAAATAATTACATTATTTTTAATTCTTTATATATTTGAATTAATGATCAGAGGTCATAGGTCACTTTCTTATCTTCTATAGAACCTTGTATTGAACAAAGGACATTCAAATTTTTCCAGACTTTATGTCTGGTCTGTCACTTTAAAATTTAATATCAGCCTTCTCTAGCCTATTTCAAGGTTGCTCTGAGTTACTTCTAATCAGTTAACAGACATTCCTTCTACTTTTAAACAGCAAAATACTTCTTAATCTTCAGTAATTATACCGTTATAGCACTACTACAAAATATTGGAGCATCTATTATTTTGCTACCAATATATATTGATATATATGAATATATGTATCTATGCATAGCTATATTGTTGCATATATGTATTTGTGCATATATATTTTAAATCTAAAGAAAAAATATTTTACACAAAGACTTTTTCATAAAAGCAGACCTATAAATTTGTCTATGACATGTCTAGCAAGTTATCTACTACATATATAGCGTCTTCATGTCTGGCGATTTATATTCTTTTTAAACACACATAACTCTTTTATCCCCTTCTTATAAGTTTACACTTAATTTGAACTCGTCTTCTTATAAAAAAAAAAGAATATCAGGGTAATTCAAAGAGAATCAAAAAGTCACCGCACGTTCGGTGACTTTTCGTTCTCTTCCATTCGGTTCGTTTTGCCGGTCCCATTTCGGTGACTCTGCAGTGTATTCAGCAAGCACCACAGGGTCCCCGAATTGCAGGGAAAGGCTGCCGCAAAACCAAACAAAAACTAACTGCAAAACTAGGCAAATGCACGCCGAAAACCTGCAAAAACATCTGGATTAACCCACTGAAAACCACGGAAAAACCCGAGCAGGAGCCGATCACACGCAGCGAAGCCGCCAGAAAAAGCCGACACCGCAGACGAAGTGTCATGCCTAAACCCTGGGAACCTGCTATGACCAGTCTGGCTTTCTATTGTCTGCCTGTCTGTATCACTCAAGGGTTAATTCCTGCCTTGATCTGGTGTGTGGTGTGCATAAAACCTGGACACACCCTTCTCTCAGGGCTCTCTCATTTTGTGTTCCCTGCCCTTTACTTGTGAGGTGATGTGAGCCGCCTCTCCCTGAGTCTGTCTATTCCCAACATTCCTCTGTACTGTTATTGCTATTCTAGTGTTCCTTATTCATCTGCCTGCGTTACATCAAGACCCTTTGCGAAGAGCTCCTGGTTCCAGGCCTGTGGATCTTGTCAGCAGTGGACACTGCATAGCCCACTATCCCTGGCGTATCCAGACTACTCCTGTGGCTATCTATGTTAAAGGTACCTTTTGTGAAGAGCTCCTGGTTCCTACTTGGGGAGCACTACCTAGTCCACTATATCTGGTACAGCAGAAGAGACTACCTTTGTGAAGAGGGACTTGTCTATTTGTTTTTTAGTATTCTGCAAGTTTATATAAGACTGTTGCTGTGTGCTTACCTTGAGAATACACTTAATTACTTCTACTGCTTCCTGTGTCTGCCTGATTTGCTCTCCCCCAGCGTCTGGGAAAATAAACATAAGGCCATGCCATGACTCCATCCTGGCGCGAGCCTGACACGAAGGCAGTGAATAAATTAGTGTAGCGCTGTGTTAAAATCCTTGTCGTGGCAGTACCTATTTTTGGCCACCGGAGGGAGACAAGCGTGATGAGAGACACTGAACTTTGCATTGAGACTACATTTCCCGGCATGCTTTGCGGGCGGACACAGGAAGTGGGGGGGACACAGGGTTACATCCTGAGCCTCGTGGAGATAGCGGGCAGAGCGCGCCAGGGAGTGAGAGAGACAAGACGCAGTGCTGCAGAACGCAAGAGTGACTAGGCCGGAGCGCAGGTGCGGCCTATCAGAGTTCCAGATCGGGTTGTTCAGCCTTACAAGAGGGAGACCCAGCGATCCACCATCTTATCCAAGCTGCTATTAAGGAAACCGGAGGACCCCGAGTTAGGCGTACCGCAGGTCGATCGGATTGGGAGAGCAGGCGGTAAGCTGGACAAGTCACGGCCGGAGCAGAGAGAGCCAGACAACGGATCCAGTAGCCGGCACCCCAGTCAAAATCGAGCGGAGAGACGTCTTGGGTCAGCGGAGCCTTAAGAATCTGGCGGATGGGTGAGAGGCCTCCAAGGCCGTTTGTGATTAACGAAAGCACGCTGCTGTTGTTTCTAAAACCCACAGGGCCCCAACTTGACTAGTCGAAGACACTGTTTAAGCAATTCACTGGCCAGTTGAATAGTACCCGGGTACCACAATACACACACACATTTACATTCCGGGACTTAACCTGTGCGGGACTCACTTTCTAATCTCCGTAAGGGATTAAAGATTCGTTTCTCATTTCTTTTTCCGATACGCGTTTCTCGAATTACGAAGCATTGTATTTTTTTCTGTTTCCGCTGCGCGTCTCTCGAATTTCGAAGCATTATATTTTCTGTTCCGATGCGCGTTTTCCCGAAATACGAAGCCTCGTATTTCTCTTTTCCGCTGAGCGTTTCCCGAAATACGAAATACTGTAAATATATCTACGAACACCGTGTTATCTATTATATGCCATTCATTTTAGTAAACTATATAATTTATAAATCCACAACGGTGCCGGAGAATATTTATTCCCTAGTGTGGGGAGACTGACCCGTGGTTCAATTTCAGCGGCTCCTCCGGGAGTGAGCGCTACATTAGCAAAACAGTATGCTTGAATGTTTGAAAAGTGAAACGCTGTTTGCAAAGAAACTACTGAGCGAAAATGTCTGAAATTTACATATGAGGTCCAGGGAATGATAATAAAAAGGGCTGTCACAGAAAAAATAAGTAAACTTAAAAAAAAAAAATCTGACTTTTTTTAAAAAAAACAAAACAGAACAAATGCTTAAAATATACTAAAAAATCTATAAGTAAAGAGACTCTTTACTGCAGAATTTTATAATGAATGGTTTATTAGATATTGAATTAAAACTGGAATATTTTTAACATTGAAGCCTATGGGATTCGCCTGAATAAATCTGCCGCATGAAACCACCGAATGGCAGGGCAATTCGGGAACCTTTCACTGCTGGTTTGTGTTCTCTGAATAGCTGAAGCAGTGCTTTTTCATTGGGATTTCACTGCCCTCGAACAGGCACAGAACAGGCACCGTATGTGCAGGGAATTCGCCATTTGGCGAATTGCCTGCTCTCTGGATAGCCGAATGGCCAAGAAAGGTATCTTTCGGATCTCTTTGAATTACCCTGTATGACTTCATTTTAGAAAGTAGGGGAAAGTTTAAAAAAAAAAATGTCTTATAAGAAAGATATGGATTAAAAGAAAATTACACAAAATGACTACAGGCATCCATTTTGTTTTTCCTATGAAAATACCTGACACCCCCCACGCTACGCCACTGGCCAATGGCATAGATCCAAATGGTTCTAACCCACCTATGTTACAACCAAAACTAGATAAGAGCACTTATGCATCCAAAATGATGCTATGTCCCCAGTGCATACACAATTGTACACCTTTGCCAAATGGTATGCCATGATATTGATCAATTGGCCTAATTGTGGATGGGAGTAACGATAATCTGAGTAGAGCAGAATGCATAGCTCTAAATGAATTACAACATAATATAGAGATTGTGATAAAAAATCTGATAACGGTGGTAACATTTGTAATCTTGTCCAATGACCAATATAGATTTATGGCTACATATAGAAATATGATAAAACCTATGAGAACCTCAAAAAAGAACCTATGACTTTTACTAGAGAACTAAATGAATTATTGATGAATGCAGGGATACTCTCCAAAAAGGAGTATGAATTTATGAAAGTTGTATCACTGAGGACAGCCACTTTTTACTGCCTTTGGAAGATACACAAAGGAGTAGTTCCACCACCTGGTAGACCGATTGTGTCAGGTCAAGGGAACCCCACCCATAATGCAAGCACCTTTGTGGATAAGACTCTTAGATGCTTTGTTTAAAGTTTTCCCTCTTAGGCCGGGTTCACACCTAGGCGTATCTTATAAGCGCGTTGTACTTGCATTTTTTTCTGACGTTTTACTAGCGTTTGTTGTGCGTTTGTTAATTAGAAACGCGCGTCGTACGAGCGTTTGTTTTTGATTGACTGCGGAGGCGTCCAATGAGAACTACTTCCCATCTAATTACGGAGGCGTCCAATGAAAAAGACTTCCAGCTGAGCGTCCTGAGAGAGAGAGATGAGAGAGAGACAGAGAGCGTTGTTCCTGAGAGAGTCTGGTGAGCGGAGTTGATTATATTAATATGGATGTGCGCAGAAGACACTAGTTGCAGGAGTGCATTTATTGCGTGTGAGAAGAAGGAGAGATGATGACCAGGCGAAGGTTCTGGGTCCATCCAGTTATTGCCAACAGACGGCAAAGAGGACAATTCTGGGCCGTCTATAGAACCCTTCAGGAACATGCGGAGAAATTCTTCGAATATGAAGTTTTGATGAGTTACTGGAGCTCATGTCCTCCACTTTGGAGCGGCAGGACACATTTATGCGTGACAGAGTTGCACCTGTGGAAAGACTGCTCATCACTTTGCGGTAAATTGACTAACATCACTACACACATAATCCAGTGCAATGTGCTGTGAGAGAATGGAAAAGTCACTGCACATTTGGTGACTTTTCGTTCTCTACCATTCGGTGCGATTTTTCAGGAGCTGGGCTTGGCCCAGTGGTGTATCTAGGCCTAGGCCGACAAGGCCTAGACCTAGGGCATCAAATTCCAGGGGTCGGCCACCCCGCGGGACTCGCAGGTCACTATGACCTGCTGCCCCGTGGGACGCGGCCACCGGTGACCGGCCAGCAAGCACTGCTTCCTTCAGCCTCCTCCTTGCTGCAGCGGCAGCCTGCTACTGTGCGCTGGGAGGAAGTGAACATATAAAGTCACTTCCTCCCAGGCTGGACCACTGGTTTCCCTCAGCTCCTGGCAGCCATCTTCCAGCGGCGGCGCTGCAGCGTGCCTGCTTCCCACAGTGTTTACTCCAGCAGGCACGTTGCTCTGGCTCCGCCCCCTCACTAATGCACGCAGGGCAGAGGAAGAGAGACTGGCTGGATTCCATCCTGACCAGCTGAAGATTGTGAATGCCGGTGAGATGAGCAACCCAGGGGAGGATCCAATTGATTTTGCTGGGGGGAAGGGAGGGGGGAATCAAATTGATTTTGCTGGGGGGAAGGGGGAATCCAATTGATTTTGCTGGGGGGGATGGGAGGGGGAATCCAATTGATTTTGCTGGGGGGGTGGGAGGGGGGAATCCAATTGATTTTTGCTGGGGGGATGGGAGGGGGGAATCCAATTGATTTAGCTGGGGGGGAAGGGAGGGGGGAATCCAATTAATTTTCCTGGGGGGAAGGGAGGGGGAAAAAACAATTGATTTTACTTGGGGGAGGGAGGGGGATAACATACAATTGATATACTGGAGGGGGTGAAATACAATTGATATACTGGGGGGGTAATAAGATGACAGTTTATTCAACCCCCAGTATATCAATTATCAGTACGTTACTGTGAGTTTTATAGCTGTGGAGCTCTGTGATATGGTCATACACACTGCACATTACTGTGGGTTTTATTGTTGTGGATTCTGTGATACGCTCCTACACACTGCACATTTCTGTGGGTTTTATTGCTGTGCATCTCTGTGATACGCTCATACACAGTGCACATTTCTGTGGGTTTTATTGTTCACCAATTAGAGCGACTGTGATCCAGTATACTTGACATGCATGTCTGATCTTTGTAAAAATGGGTGCATTTAAACATTTCATAATTTTATTTATCAATGATACATTTGAAATGGTATACAAAATATACAAGTAGGAACTTGGTATCCACTTTTAATGTACAGAGAGGAAGAGGCGGAGCTCAAAGAAAAGGTGGGACCTAAAGAGGAAGGGCGGGGTTTAAGCAGGAAGAGGTGTGACCTTGACATGAAGGGGCGTGTCAAATTTAAATTAGGGGGTGCACGAGTTTAGTCAGGCCTAGGGCAGCACAAAACCTAAATACACCACTGGCTCAAGGCATTATAATTGTGAGCCATTGTTTGATACCGGTAGCAGGGCCACACGCTGCCACTGGTAACGTCTACTGGAGTACACAGGGCGCCATGAAGAGAAACAAGACCATGCATGAGCACATTTACAATGGATCATGTTGGAACCGCTAATGGACACTGGAAACCACCTATTCTGCTACATTTGACTAGAGTCGTTAACGACTAGAGTATTCTGTGATGAAGCACCAGTGACAGGGATGGGAGCAAAAGCCAAAGAGGGTTGTCAGCCCTGAATATGTAATGTACAAAGCCAGAATGGCTGCATTTAACCTGAACCTGTATTTTACACAAGGGTGCTTTTGAGATCAATGAGCATCAGATACAAAATAGACAAAATTCAAAGCACTCCAACTATGAGGATGGAAAAGGGACATGTTTGTGTGGACATGCAACGCTAAACACAGTGGGTTTTAGTTTGCTATAAATAAATGTCAAGCTTTTACATAGGAACATAGAAACATAGAAAAATGTCGGCAGATAAGAACCTTTCGGCCCATCTAGTCTGCCCAATTACATGGACACTTTACCTGGATTTATCTTTTGTTTAGGAAAGCCTTATGCCAAAAACAAAAGATAAATCCAGGTAAAGTATCCATGTCCGTTATAGCATATAATTGTGCTAAATGGAGCCCCACACACGAAGTACGTCCGCACAGAAGTACGGACGCATCACGGATGCGGCAAACGGACGCAGGTTAGGCAAGAACGTAATACTGATAGAACGGACGTGCGGAGTGCGCCACGTCCGCAACGTCCGCATAGCTTTGTGTGTGAGTGATGGAACGTGGTCAGACGAACTGCATTTATACGTCCAGCATTTTTGGCGGACAAAATGTTTTTTCATTTTAATTTATTTTCCCTCCTACATCCGTAAACGTCAGTCACAAAAACAGACTGTGTGGCCACTACTGTGTATTCCGTCACAAAGCGCGTCCGTACTGCACGGACGCAGTCCATAGAAACCGCGCTCGTCTGACCCTAGCTTTAAAGGTTACTGGGAGTCACAGCAGCTGCAGCACTTCTTTATGCAAAAGAATGCCATTCCTCCGGCAAACACTTAGAAATTGTAATTCCCATGCCTTCCCAATGTACTTGAATCCAGGAAAACCCCTTTAATATAGACAGTTTTATAAAATTGTGTTTATAAAGAAAGGTTTTGCAGCTTCCTAATATACCAGCCAAAAGGGAACTAAGCTCCTCCTACTAAAATAGTGAGGGAACTGCGTTCCCAAGTGTTCCTGCAGGACTTGACCCCTGGTCTACATAGTATATTGATTAGTAAAATCTGAGACAGCTAGGATTTTAAGCAGGGATTTGCTACAGAAGCAGTATAAATGTAGCAATTCTTTAAAGAAAGTGAACTTGCAATTACGACGTTTATTTGTCACACATCTAATGGGCAATACTATGTTACACTGTTTCTCAACGCCTCCCAAATTCACAGGTCATAGCGACCGAAAATATGAATGTAAATAAATTTTGTTTTGTTATACAAGTTAAAAAAGGGCAGAAGTTGAACTCTTTATTTTAATCTTGATGTTCCGTGTTGTGTGCACGCTACCGTTTAGGACAGTGGTCCCCAATCCTGGTCTTCAGGGCCCACTAACAGGCCAGGTATGCCAGATATCTGAAGTGATATGTATTCTGCAAGCATCACAGGAATGGCCACGGTCCAGTGATGATGGAGATAGCTGCTTTGCCACCAGACCCAGTGACCATACAGAAAACAACTCGAGTGAGAATAATAGACCAGGACACAAGTTCTGTCTTGGGTGTTTCTTATTACTCTGGGGCAAAATTACAAACATTCAGTAGTTTTGTCAAAAATAGGAGTGTCACAAATTCATGGATTACAAACCAATACGTCAGTAATATAGGAAACATGTTTTTTTCTACTTTGGGCAGTACCCAGACTTACACAAACATTTCCTGTCCTTGCCTAGTAGGCACGACTAAATTGACGTCACAGCTATATCCTGTTCTTGAAATAAGAATGTTCCATAGGATATATGAACAATAACCATGTGTATCCCTCCCTTCCTCTCGGCCAGCCAGCCTCTCTAGTTTCAAGAGGAAGTGGAGTTGAATAGAAAATTTGCACTCCTTAATAAAAAACAGGAAGCCAAGAGAAAGAACAGACTCAGCATTACCTCATGAACACATTAGGCATTTGCTGAGCAGTCAATCAGGCCCTATATATTTATATAGCTATCAAATATTACTAGAATATAGAAATATGTATACAGTGAATTAGCTACCATATTTCAAAATTCCTTTCAATCCGTCTTTTGATCACGAATCATGTGATCATTAATTAAAAAAGAAAACTAAACTAAACTAAACTAGTGAACCTATTACAAGTGGGTTATATTGTCATCATATTATACATATAAATCATTCCAATACGTAGAAATAAAAAAAAGAAAAAGAGAGATTAGTAATTACTCATAAGAGGGGAACGTTGAAGAAGAATTAAAGTAGGTGGGGGTGGAAGTATAGGATAGGCTGGCATCAGAGGTGAGTTAGAAATGCAACATTTCTCAAGGCACAGCATCAACAATTTGTAAAAAATGACAATAACAAGAATAATCATAACGGGATACATTAAACCATGTAAAATAGTTGAACCTAGGCTACCAAAAATAGAACTAAAGCCAAAGGTCCAATCAAATCCATCTAAGGGACTTGATACTTTCCTGAGTTGGGTTTGAATTTCCTCAATATCATGTATATCTTGAGAAACTTCACCTGAAATGTCATCAATGTGAAAACAACAATGGGTCAAATTAAGAAGACCACATACACCACCCTCCTTCATTAACAAATAATCAAGGGCCATACGATTCTGAATTACTGCATCTCTAATCTGATGTTGCTCAGCAGAAAGAACTGCTAGAGCATGTGTAGTGTGATTAAACATGTCATCAACTAAGTCTACAAAAAGGTTAATTTTAGAATACAAACGAGCAACACCATATGCGGGTAGCAAGATTCCACCAAATGGCTCTGCCTCAGAGGTTTTGACAGATATGGAGGAGCGACGAGAGCGATGTACAGTGTTATGTAGGTCAATGCGCATACCAGACGGAACATAAGGGTGAATAGTATGAGATGGACCAATAAGACCCAAAACACATTCACCAACATAAGTTCTAGGTATTACCAAATATGCCCATTTACCACATAACCAGTAAAAAGGGGGGTTAAGGGGCAAGGTAGCATAAGCATCAATATAATATGTTGCAACCATTATCATACTAGAGTATGTGCCATCTTCCACTTGCAAGGTCCAATCTTTTGGACTGTTGGAATCATGTAAGTTAAGTTTCCCAAAAGATGCTACATTCCACACAGTATTTTTAAACAAAACATGGGTAGCATTAATTTGGGATGCGTTAATACATCCAAACATGAAATCAGCAGAGTTGGCGTTGCCAACACTTACAGGGAAAGTTTTATCCATCCATTGCCATAAACTTACACATTTATCTGGTATACCTGGGTTAGAACAAAGGGGAGAGGACACTAACTTAGAATGCCAAGGGGTGCTGAACCAGGAAGAAGAACTATTACCGTAAAGAAAGGAAACACGAAAAGTGGCTTGTAGATTCATCTCAGAATTATTAGGGACATACATATGATCCATTATAACCTGGCAAGGAGGTTCATTTCTGTTAGGTTCTGGTGAAGGCATTCTACCAGTAATGTTAAATCTCATTCGTATCACTGCAGTACCACGATGTTCCTGTAAGAGGGGAGCACGTATAAAAGTGGCACTTGGATTGTTAGTAGTTTTAGAGAAAGTAGGCAGTGTAAACAAATCATCATCAAAAAGACTTAGATTCAAAGCAACTCCTTCATACGGTATACCATATTTAGAACTAGTCGGTTTGGCCATACATATCCAGCAGGACTTGTTGAAACCTGAAAGTTCATATATAGTCTGAGCAGCATATGCATAGTTATTAGGTCGATGCAAGTCTCTTTTCAAACGCATATTAAGAACTGGGGGACAAAAATAAAACAGTTCTTGGAAAAAGAGCAAAACATCTCGGTAGTAGTTCTAGCAATAGACACTGCAAGTGTAAAATCAGAGTTAATACAATATGTATTACTTTGTGAAAAAGGAAAGTTCATCAAAAAATAAACAGTTCGTGTAAATGAGGAAAAAAAGTACTACTCTTCAGGTTGAATAGGACAGTTAATAGGAATAAAAAATAAATTGGGGGGAAAACGATTCTTCAGCTGGGAAACCAGCCAACAGGTTAGCAGGGGCTTACAACTGCTGTGGCCCACACTCCAGATTCATCAGTGGGATACGTCACAGGAGGAGGTCATCTAGAAGCAGGGGTCAGCGATTCCACGTCTGGGGTTGAGGTCACAGGTGGATCAGGAATGAAGTCATCAGGGATGAATGGCGCTTTCTTTATCCTTGATGCATGTATCCAGGAAGGTGATTCATCAGTCAGCACGGCAGTTCTGGTCACAGCAAGGACGGTAGTCGGCTCTCCATATGGTGGATCAATGGTTTTGTGACGATGCAGGGCCTTCACGAGCACTCGATCTCCTGGAACAAAACGGTGAGTAGGATCTGTGGAGAGAGGTGGAAAAGAGCAGGAGACCGTTCTATGGAAATCATGCAATGTTTTAAGCAATTGAGTAACATATGCTTCTCTAAATTCATCCAGATCACCTGGTAACATTACCAGGGGACCTTGCTTAGGAATCCATGGGGTAGGAAAGGGTCTTCCCATGAGAACTTCAAAGGGGGAGAGACCAGTGACTGAATGGGTGGTCATTCTTATTTCTGCAAGAATGGCTGGAAGGTAATCCGGACAGTTCTTGAAGGTACCCTCAGTAGCTTTTCTAAGTTTATTTTTGATGTTTCTATTTTGCCGTTCCACGATTCCGGAACTTTCCGCATGGTATGGGCAATGAAACTTCCATTGAATGGCCATTAATTTTACCAATTCCTGTGTGATCTTGGAGGTAAAGGCAGGACCATTATCTGAATCAATAGATATGGGGCATCCATATCTGGGTATTAATTCTTTACAAAGAATTTTGGCAACAGTTCTGGCATTTTCTCTTGCAGTAGGGAAGGCTTCAGTCCATCTAGAAAACTTGTCAACTATTACCAGAAGGTATTTCAGGTTACCTTTTGCAGTGGGCATGTGTGTAAAACAATTTGGAGTTCCTGGAACGGACCATTAGCTGGCGGTAGGTGTTGAGTTTTAATTTTTGGGCCCTGTGTATTATTTCTGGCACATATAAGGCAACGAGAAAGTTGGGAATTAATCATAGCCTTAAGATTACAAACAGAAAAATGCTTAGCCATTTCGCTGTATGTGAGTTTAGGAGATCTGTGGCCAGGACCGTGAAAAGAAAAAATAAAGATTGGCGCTGCTGCAGCAGGTAGGCCCACTCTCCCTCCTTTCTCATAAATTCTAACATCAGGCGGAATTTCTTGAGACTTAACAAGGCCTTCTGAGGCCCAATGATAGACATCAGCTTCAGTAGCACCTGCCTGGAGTTCTTTAAGCATCCATTTCTGGGGTAGCAGAAAAGGAGAAAGGTAGCAGGTGACAATTGGAGGGTGAGGAACAAGAGAAATGGTAGGAGATGAAAGAGCAGCAGCTTTAGACTTAGCGTCAGCAAAGTGATTGCCACGAGAAACAAAAGAGTCAACAGGATCATGACCTTTGCATTTAACAACAGCAAGACAAGAAGGCAATAGAATAACAGACAGGAGATCAGAAATCAGATCAGAATGAGAAATAGGACGTCCATCAGCCGTAGTAAAACCACGGCGATGCCATAGTGCACCAAAATCATGCACAACACCAAATGCATAACGAGAGTCAGTATATATATGGTGACAGGGAGATCTTTAAAAAGTTTACATGCAGCTGTTAACCACTTCAATGCTAAGGACGCGTTCAGCGCGTCCTCAGCATTGCCGCTGGTATGCGGAGGACGCGCTGAGCGCGTCCTCGCATTGGGGTCAGCGTTCGGCCGGGTTCCGGCCGATCGCTGGCCCCTCCGGTGCGGGCTGACATCCTGGATGTCAGCCCGGCATCCGGAGCAGTGGCCGCCATTATTATGTGTCATCGCGCCCCCGCGATGACACATAATTCAGGCGCCCCCCCCGCATGTGCGGAGGAGGCGCCTGAAAGGGAGGGGGGGAGGTCCTTCGGACCTCTCTCCCTCCCGATCGGCGGCTCACAGGGGCTTAACCCAGGCATCATTTGGAAGGGCACAGCCTGCCCTTCCAAATGATGCCTGGCATTAACCCCTGGGGAGCTGGATCGCAAATCGGCGCTGAAAAGCGCCGATTTGCGATCCTTCCCGGGAGCTGGCCGACATCTTGGATGTCGGCCAAGCTTCCGGGAACTCCCCAGAGGACTGGCGTCATCGTGCGTAGCACGATGACGCCAGTCCTAGCATTAACCCCTAACTGCCACGAACTGTGGAGATAGGGAGTTCCAATGAACTCCCTATCTCCCGATCCGTGGCAGTTAGGGGTTAAATTTTGATATCGTTGGATCGGCCAGAGCATGGCCGTTCCAACGATACCAAACATGAAAGTAAAAAAAATTGTAAAAAAAAAAAAAAAAGAAAAAGAAAAATAAAAAAAAAATAAAAAAAAAATAAAAAAAAAAAATAAACACTTTTTTTTTTTTTTTTTGTTTTGTTAATGCAGCAATATTGTTCCCATTTCAATTATAATGTGAACAATGATGCTGCATTAACGATTTTTGTATGCGGTGCGTTTGTTAAAAATGGTGTCATTTTCCCCAAAAAAAAATGTAACGAGACCCCATCTCTAATTTTTTTAACAAGCGCACCCCATACAAAATATAACCGCAATTGCTCGCATGTTAAAATGTGGAAAAAAACACTTTACACGCTGTAAATTATTGAAAATACATATTTTATTGCATTTTTTGTTATAATATACAAACATGACATAACGTATACATATAATAATGACATATTATGAATCTACCGAGTCTGACGGAAAGAACGATATATAATATGTCGATGTCATATACTAAAATAAGCCTTCAAAACAGGTTTAAACATGATGCGCAAAACAGGTAAAAAATGACCTCAGCACAGGGGCGGGAAAAGCCTCAGCAGCGAAAGGGTTAAAGCAAAGAGTTCCGCAGCTTGCGAAGAATTTGAAGGAATGGAAGCAGATTCATGCACAATGTCAGGCAATTCAACCACAGCATAACCAGTCAGATACTGTGAATCAGAAGGATGAGAACAGGAGCCATCAACAAAGATATGACGAATATCAGGACCTTCTAGAGGAGTGTCAGAAAGATCAGATCTAGGAGAGGTCGTTAGTTGAATGAGCGGAAGACAATCATGTAATTCACGAGGCTCCTCTTGGTCTTCGTGTAGACGCAGGAGAGCGTTTAGAACAACAGAAGGACCAGAAGTGACAGAAGAGTATTTGACAGACAAATTAGAGGTAGAAGTTAGTACAGTTTCATAACCAGACAAACGTTGGGAAGAAATGTGCTGGGTAGAAAGGTTACGAAGTACATGCAAGACATTGTGTTGTGTATGGAGAATCGTGTCAGTACCTAGGGTTAAGGACTGAACTGTTTCCACAGCCATGGCACAGGCAGCCAAGGAGCGGAGACAATTTGGCATTCCCTGAACAACAGGTGGGATGACTTTTGACAAAAATGCAGTTGGACGCAACGCCCCCCCGTGGACCTGTGCAAGAACAGCCGCCATTGTGCGCCCATCCTCCCTACAGTAGAGGTGGAAAGGCAGTTTATAATTCGGTAGCCCCAGTGCTGGTGCAGTAGCCAACAGTTCCTTTAACGTATCAAAGGCAGACACCATGTCCGGAGACCAAACAATTTGGTCCGGAGCTGTGCGCACAGCAGACGCACGAAGAACAGAGTCATAATAGGAACAGTCTGGTATCCAGTGACGACAAAAATTCACCATCCCTAGAAAGGACAACATGTCTGTTTTGGAGGCAGGACGCTTGAGCTGGAGCAGGCTCTGAATGCGGGACGGTGAGAGGACACGAGATCCCTGAGTGAAAACGAAACCCAAATATTCAACAGAGGTGGAGCAAAATTGGATCTTTTTTCTGGACACCTTGTGGCCTTCTGAGTGTAGATGGTTGAGGAGAGCAACAGAGTCAGTGTGACATGCAGCTTGGCTGGGGCTACAAAGGAGGAGGTCATCCACATACTGTAGTAAGGTGGAGCCTTCCGGCAGACTGTAACTCAACAGAGTCTCACGCAGTGCACGTGCAAAGGTCGCGAGGCTGTCAATAAATCCCATAGGTAATACTGACCAACAAAACTGACTACCTTCAAATGTAAAGGCCAAAATGTGTTGTGTATCTGGATGTACTGGGACAGAAAAAAAGGCATTTTTTAGGTCTATCACTGTACAATGTGTGGAGTCTGGGGGTATGGAGGTGAGAAGGGCTGGGAGGTCAGGTACAATTGAAGAAATAGGAATTATGATTTCATTGAGAGATCTGAAATCCTGAGTAAAGCGATATCCATCTCCTTTAGGCACAGGATTTACAGGAGTGTTGTACGAACTTACAATGGGACGCAGAATGCCAGTAGCAAGGAAGCGGTGAATGAATTCCCGTATTCCTTCAACTTTAGCAGGTGACAGATTATATTGTTTGTGATAGACAGGAGTTGCAGATTCTTTTAATTTTGCCGAATATGGGGTGCAGGAGATAGAACCCACATCATATTCGTCAATTGCCCATACATCCGGATGTATACACATTTCGAGATCAGGTGCTGAAAGGAAAGCACAGTGAAGAGGAGAGAAGGAATGGGAGGAAGAGCGAGGGGGAGAGCAGGGAGGAGGGGCTGTTGGGGGATGAAGTGTGCTGGGAGCAGCTTCAATAGAAAGGAATGGAGAATCCACATGTAAAGATCCAGATGGCATGCAGATAATAGACACAGCAAGCAAAGAAAGCAAATCTCTGCCTAACAAATTAACAGGACAGGTAGGGAGAACATGAAAAGAATGAAACACAGAGGCAGGAGAAGAATTTGAAGAAATAGGTAATGGGTGGGGTGACAAACGTTTCTGTTAGGACTCCATTAATCCCCAAAGATGGCATCTCAGCAGGTTTAATTGACCACAAACACCACTCTATTGTAAGCGTCGAATTTGTAGCACCCGTATCCACAAGGAATGGGGTTTTATGATCCTCCAAATTAAGGATCACTAGGGGCAAATGGTCAACTGTTTCTGAAACCTGAACACATGAGATGGAGCATGCCTCTGGGCCACATCATGCATTTGATTGGTTTTGCCAATCAATCTTATGACGAGGTGGATCACAGGCATTGTTAGGAGAGGTAACAGCATTGCTTGTTGGAGATCTTGGCTGGGGGTTCATAGCAGTATTGCCAATGTTCCTGGGATTATGAGGGCATTCATTACGCCAGTGATTTGGATCACCACAAATGAAACAAGTACCTGGGGTACGTGTGGGGTGTTGAGGACGATAATAAGTCCGTTTAGGGCGAGGACCATTATTACCTGGGGGACCTGAAGGACTGTTAAAAACAGCTAACATATATTTAGAATGCTGCAGGTCAAAGCAACCAGCAGAATCTTTAACAAGGAGCCTATTATTAAGATCAATAGGTACCACTGTTGGCCAGTTATCAATCACCTGTTTAGCAATTCTCTGGGTATCATCTCTGAGATTACCCATGAGAGTTTGAGTGTAGAGGAGACCCATATCTGCATCTAATGTCATGCTGGCATCCTCCTTCCAGTTCTTATGGAACCGGTGGACGAATTCGGTGACAGATTCTTTGGCATTTTGTTTGCATGCAATGGCTGCGACCATAGAATGTCGAGCTCCATAATTACGAGTCCATTCATCACAAACGTCTGTCCACATATCATCAATCTGGACCGATGTTTGTAAAGGCAAATTTTGGGATGTAATAGGGGCACCTATTAGAGGAGCATGGGGGGGTTGAATTGAGAGAACACGAGTCCAATCAAAACCAGTGTCATCAGCATATCCCATGACACCGTTAATGATCAACTTGTAATCTTCCTGAGTTAATTGCAATCCTCGTGTCGCCCGTTTAAGATATTGTGTTGTCGCGGTCGGGGAAATTCGGGGACTAGGAGAACCCTTAATTATAGAATTTAAGTTTCCTATATCAGGGGGCATAATAACGACATTATTTCCTGCAATTAAATAGGGCATCTGATATCTAGCAGGGGGGTTGATAGTTTTGCCAGATTGGGTCCTAGTTATTATGTTCTGAAGTTGGGGTTCAAATTGGTCAATAAAAGATTGCATTTGGGGAGAGTATCCTACACGGTTGGGTTTGGAAGTGGATACAAATGAAGATGTACTGAATTTAGACATAGGGGTTTTATTTTGCCAATCATATGTGCTAGTTTCATCTTGTTCTGTGTCAGATTCTGTTTCAACATGGGGTATTCCTACGAGAGCACCTAAAACACCTGTATTTTGTGTTAGGGCTTCGGGGGAAGGCAAAGGATTAGTAGTGGTTTCAATAGTTGTAATCACAGCTGCCAAAGTCTTAGGGTCAAGGCTGGGATAAAGGGAAGAGGGTTTGGGAGTAGGTTGTGAAAGGGCAGGAGGAGAGGAATTTTAAAGTGGGGGATTATCTATGGACCATGATACATCTTTAGGAGTTTTAGAAATGGGGTTATATGAAGAGGACAAGTGAATCCACACTTTACCACATTCCTTCATATATTTTCTATCCCAATTTGAGTCAGGTTGGAAATATGGGAAAGCTTTCTGGTCGCCAAGACATAAGCCTTTTATCATGGACATATGATAGGAAGAGAAGCTTCCTGAATTTGGGAATGGATCAAAAGAATGCATGGCTGTTGTCCAGCCAGTGAGACAATCTATAAAGGGCGTGGTGAAATATCCGCCAGCAACACGTTGTACATAATCGGCGGGCATTTCAGCAGGGCTATTTTGGGGCATTAACTTCTTATTGAAGTGCTTATCTAATTTGCCCGTTGTTTTTTGATCTATATGGGAGGATTTTTTGGCACCCATATCGCAAAAAAAAGGCGCGGTGGAGGGGGGAAGGAGAAGTGCCAGCGTAATTAAAAGGGTGAGAGGGAAAGGGTCGCAAAAATGCGCAGTTTCCTCTATTCTCACTGAGCCAAATCACAAAACAGCAATCTCCATTCTATTTAAAATCTTTTTAACTACACTATCAGGGAGAACACGCACAAATAGGAAATAACAAGTAGTCAGGTAAATAGGGACCCAATTCTCAGGGCGGGAATCTTAAAGGCATTAATCTTTTAAAATATAATACTCTTTACAACACAATTCAAATGTGAGTCACTAACAGCGGGGACATCCAACAATTGATCAAGGAAAAAAGAGAAAGGATCACTATTCTTTACCCAGACGATTGTAAAAAATCCTATTTTTCATTCACCATCACTTAAACAATCAAATCATTCAAAAGAAACTCTTGCACTATCAAATCAAATAATGCGAGTTCGAAAATTTGAACAAGCAAGTTGCCTATGAGGAATATTAGGTTCAATAAATATTAATAAAATAAATATGTAACCCATACTCACCAAGACAAGTTGATTAGTTCAAATCCGCACTTCTGATACCAAATTGATATGTATTCTGCAAGCATCACAGGAATGGCCACGGTCCAGTGATGATGGAGATAGCTGCTTTGCCACCAGACCCAGTGACCATACAGAAAACAACTCGAGTGAGAATAATAGACCAGGACACAAGTTCTGTCGTGGGTGTTTCTTATTACTCTGGGGCAAAATTACAAACATTCAGTAGTTTTGTCAAAAATAGGAGTGTCACAAATTCATGGATTACAAACCAATACGTCAGTAATATAGGAACATGTTTTTTTCTACTTTGGGCAGTACCTAGACTTACACAAACATTTCCTGTCCTTGCCTAGTAGGCACAACTAAATTGACGTCACAGCTATATCCTGTTCTTGAAATAAGAATGTTCCATAGGATATATGAACAATAACCATGTGTATCCCTCCCTTCCTCTCGGCCAGCCAGCCTCTCTAGTTTCTTATTTTTGGGTAAAATATTTTTATTGGCAAAGTATAAAATACAAGTCGCATAAGAGACAATATTGTCACAATAATGTAGAATACAATCAAAGTGCCTCTTGGTCATAAACAGTGCTGAAATTTTATAATATAACAAATTGTAAATTAACTCTAACTAAAAAGGTGATCATCGTATCCTTAAATAAACAGCAGTAAAGCTAGTACCAGAATGGTATGTCAAGACAACACAGCCCAGGCTCGGATCTAAATTCACCTCTGCCCCTCCATAACCGGTCGATTATCTTACGAGACCTCTTGTTCCTCCACCAGTGACCTGTCTGATACCGTTATTGAGCGAAGGTTCGAGGACCATGGATGCCAGATCGCATAAAATTCCTCATATTTACCCAAACTATTGTAGTGCGCTTCTTCTAAAGCTCTGACCCCCTCCACCCTCAGAACCCAATCCCTGACGGTGGGTGCACATTCCCTCCTCCAATATAACGGAATCAGTGCCCTCACTGCGGTTAACAGAATTGCCAGAAGCGAGTTTTTAAAGGAGAGCATCGAAAAGGGCAGTACATTAAGCAAATAGGCAGAGGGAGTAAATTCCACTTCCAGGCCCCCTAAACGCGAT
Organism: Leptobrachium leishanense; assembly: GCA_009667805.1. NCBI lineage: Eukaryota > Metazoa > Chordata > Amphibia > Anura > Megophryidae > Leptobrachium > Leptobrachium leishanense. The sequence continues at coordinate 294,662,485 of CM019063.1, read as the reverse complement.
ATCTCGTGTGCAACGTCTGACCAGAAGTTTTGAATTTTTGGGCAAGTCCACCATATGTGGACATAATTACCTCTCGCCACTTTACATCTCCAACAGATATCAGGCAACAATGGATCCATAGCATGTAAAACAGACGGGGTTAGATACCATCTCATAAACAATTTACAATTCGATTCACGAAGCGCCTGACTTCTGGACGCAAAGTATGTAAGTTCGACAGCCCTGGACCATTCCTCAGCCAAAATATCTACTCCTAAATCTGTTTCCCACTTAAGTAGCAACGGAGAATCAATTTTATAGGCCCCTCTCATTATGTATGAATAAAGATTCGAGACAATATGTCCATATCTATTCTTATCGTTACAGAAGGTCTCAAAGGGGGCCAATGGAGGCAACCCCTCTGTCAACCACGTAGTAGAGCGAATAAAGTGACTTAGTTGGGCATATTGGAACCTCACCATAGACTTGTTCGCTATTTCTGGGGCCACCAATCGTTCCAGGGGGAGCAATCTGTCGTCTTCCACTACTGCTGCTAGCGGTATATACGGTTTTGGTAGTAACCCATCCAAAAATGTCGGGGTCAGTCCCGGTGGGGACAGGGGATTGTGAGTCAAAGGTGTCAATTGGGAAGTCAGTGTAGTCCGTCCTAACACCACTCCATGTTTCCTCCACAGCCTTAGCAGTGTGCTCAGTAGCAGGTGTGACCGAAGCCCCAGGTTTGCCAGCGGTGCCGACTGCCAGGGCAAGGAGGACAATGGCCAAGCAATTCCTGCCTGTAACACATTTTCCCAAAGGTTACCCATCGTTCCTTTGGCCAAGCCGTATAGTATAGAAAAAAACGCTGCTAGATAGTAAAAATAAGCATGGGGCAGGCCCAGACCACCCCTTCCCACCGGTCTTGTCAATTCACTGTAAGATATCCTCGCCCTCTTCCCCCTCCAAACATAGCCTGGAAATGTCTGTCGCAAATCAGAGAAAAATGTCTGAGATACAGTAATAGGAAGTGTTTGGAACAAATACAACAGTCGAGGTAATATATTCATCCGTAAGACATTGATCCTTCCCAACCATGAAATATGGGGTAAGTTCCAGTTACGTAAGTCCCCCTTGATCTGTTGCAACAGAGAAACGTAATTCAACTGAAATAATTTGTCTAGGTCCGACGATAAGCGTATTCCTAAATATTTAAGTCCCTCCAGAACCCACCGCATTCCATAGGTATAACGAATACTCTCAGTCACGACTCGTGAAAGGTTTACCCCTAAAAACTCACTCTTCAGCACGCTAATTTTATATCCCGAGAAAGCTGCGAACGCATCTAATTCCATCATCAAAGCCGACACCGATGAAAGGGGATCCGTCAAGGTAGACAACAGGTCATCCGCAAATGCGGCCACCTTGAGCTCCTGTCCCGGAACAGTTACTCCTCGAATCGCCGGATTATCTCTAATCGCTTGCAATAGGGGTTCCAGATACAGCAGGAACAGGAGAGGGGACAGAGGGCACCCCTGTCGAGTCCCATTATGTATAGTCAACGGAGTCGATTGTCTGCCATTAACCCGCACTCGTGCCTGAGGGCAGTCATACAGCGCCCGCAACCACGAACACCATCGATCACCAAAACCCATCCTCTCCAACATCCGAAAAAGATAAGACCAGTCCACTCAGTCAAACGCTTTTTCAGCGTCAACCGAGAGGACTAACAAAGGCTGATCCATCCTGGAAGCATGATGGATGAGGGAGACGGTACGAATAGTATTATCACGGGCTTCCCTGCCCGGTACAAAGCCCGTCTGGTCTCGGTGAATCACTGAAGTCAGGAGAGGCTTAAGTCGTAAAGCCAGTATTTTCGTAAACAATTTTAAGTCAATGTTTATTAAAGATATGGGTCTATAATTAGCGCAATCTAACGGGTCTCTATCCGGTTTCGGTATCACAGAGATAGAGGCAAGGAGCGTCGCAGGTGGAATAGGAAAGGTATCCGAAATAGAGTTAAAAGCTTTAACAAATCTAGGGCCCAGAATAGACCCGAAAGTCCTATAATATAGCACCGTAAACCCATCAGGGCCCGGGCTTTTACCCAAGGGCGTTAATTTTAAAGCCTCCGTAAATTCCTCTAATGTAAGCGGGTTATCTAATTGTCGGCTAACATTACGCGGTAAAGTAGTTTTAATCGTCTTAGCCAAAAACGAGTCCACTATATGCTCAGGGACCCTACTCTCATTAATATTATATAAAGTTTGGTAATAAGCATGGAAGGCTTCCGCAATGTCTCGGGTCGTATTGACCTTGGATCCCGTGCTAGTACACAGTTTCGGGATAAAAGTAGCTTGATATCGTTTCTTCAGAGCACGTGCAAGTAGCCTGCCACATTTATTCCCTTGGGTGTAGTAAGCATATTTCGTCAGTGTAAGGGCCCGCGCCACCTGTGCATTCGTTAATTTAGCTAAGTCAGCTCTTAAGAGAACTAATCGTCGGAATGATTCAGGTCAGATTTATACGTCAGTTCTAAGGCCGTGATCTCCCTCAGCAATTCCTCCGTTCTGGCAGTCCTTTCCTTCTTGCACCTGGAGCCCAACTGGATAAAAGCACCTCTCAACACTCACTTGTGAGCCTCCCAAACCGTTGCGGGTGTTACATCATCCGTGTCATTTTCAAGGAAGTAATTCTCTAAGGAGGCAGTCACCTCCGCTCGCGTCATGGGATCAGATAGCAATGACTCATTCAAACGCCAGGCATTCTCCGTTCGCACTAAATTAGGTAGGGCTAAAGATAACAGAAGGGGTGCATGGTCCGACCATGTTATGGGTCCTATTTTGCAACTGCGTACCATTTCCAAAGCCCTATGTTCCACAAAAAATAGTCTATTCTAGAATACTTCTTAAAGGGATGTGAATAAAATGTGTAGTCCTTTACTGCTGGATTACTGAGACGCCAACAATCCATCAGACGGTCCGCTGACAAGAGTTTACGAAATTGGACCCGTAGAGAGGGAACAGACGATCCCCCACCCTGGACACAATCTGCCGGCATATCTAATGAAACATTGCAATCACCCCCTAAGACCACAAAACCTTCCTGAAACTCGGACAAACGTCGTAACACTTTTCGGAGACATTTGGTTTGCAAGCGGTTCGGCAGGTAAACATTTACAAAAGTTAACGTAGTATTGCCCAACATCCCTTTAACCATCAAAAATCGACCTTGCGGGTCCGTTACCACATCTTGCAGAGTAAAAGGCACATGTCGCGCAAATAGAATGGCAACCCCCCCTAGATTTTGTCTTCCCAAAATTGCTAAAATAGCCCGTCGGATAGCGAGCATTGCGAAACCCTGGTGCGGAACCCTCTCTAAAATGTGTTTCCTGAACAAAAATAACATCACCTTTCAACCTCTGGAATTCTGCAAGAGCCTTCGAGTGTTTGGCAGGCATATTAAGACCTCGGACGTTCATAGAAATCAAATTTAAATTAGCCATTTAAACTAGTGAGAGAGGAGGGCGTCAGAGCCCGGGACCTGCCCATACCCCCTAGTAGCATAGCAAATAGTACGAGTGATCACCAAAAAAAAAAATCTAAACACAAACAACAATAACAACACAAAACTAGAAAAAAATTGAGGTAGTGTAGACCTCTGATAGTGGGGAAAACCCATCAGAGGACATTAAAAAAAAACACCACTCAGGAGGCGGCCGAGAAAGTCTCAGAATTTTCCAAAAATTCTGGGTGCCGAGCAAGAGTCTCATCCGACTGTCTCGGTTGCCGGACCCAAGCGCATTCAATCAAAAAAAATTTTGCAAGGGGGCAGAAAATATCAAAAAAGCGTATAAACTTTCAAATGACAATGGCAGCAAAAGCAAGGGCTTCCCTCACGGTTCTGGGTCTGGCTCAGAAGGGGTCGCTGCAGAGGGCTTGCCTTTACGTTTTTTTTTGCCTGTTGAGTCCAGCGGGGTCGCTGTGGGAAGGATAGAGTGTCAGATGGCGACGGCGAACCATACCAGTCTGGGATGTCGACTTCTGGGAGTCCAAAAACACGCACAAAGTCCGGAATGTCCTCAGGACATGCAACAGACTGAACTTGGTTGTTATGCGTCACCTGTAAAGATAGTGGGAATCCCCATCGGTAACGAATATCACGTTCCTGGAGCGCTTCAGTTAACGGTTTCAGAGCCCTCCGTGCCTGTAAAGTGGTCCAGGAAACATCTTGTAAGAAAAGTATCACTTGACCGTCCACTTTAATTTCCGAAGTTTTGCGTGCTGCTCTGAGAATTTCCTCTTTCAGTGTAAAATCTTGCAAGCGACAGATAATATCACGAGGTGCGTCATTTTGTGATCCCCTCGGCCGCAGTGCACGGTGAGCTCTATCCAGAACTAATAATTCCTCTCCAGATCGACCCAGTATATCATTGAACAGACCACGGAGTAGCTCTGTAACATCTTCCTTGCCAGAGTCTGCTTCCGGGTAACCCTTTATGCGGAGATTGTTTCGTCTGCCTCTATTATCAACATCATCCAGGTGTCTATGCAGCGTGGCCAACTGTTTAGCTTGCGTCAGCATTTGACCATTTAAACGTTCCACTTGAGAAAATAACACATCTCTGTCCTCTTCCAAGTCCACCACGCGGCCTCCCAACTGCTTCAAATCAGACCCCAGTTCATCAAATTTAGTATTAAAATTGCACTCCATTTGAGTAAACTGAGCAGCCAAATCCGTTTTGGTCGGCAAACTCTGTAATAAGGCCAGCAGTTCGTGGTCCATATCGCTCCCTTTAATTGCTGAATCTAATCTCGGCGGGAGGCCTGCTGATCTGAGTCGCCGGGCGCCATTTTGGATCCCTTACCGGAGGTCCGCGGCTGAGATGTATCTCCCAAGAACGGTAAAATGGAGGATCGGCGTTGGGTCTCCGCAGTCCCCGAGAGTCCTGGGGTAGTAAGTGTCTTTTTCCGCTGTGCCATTGCTGTTATTTCTGCCCCGAAATGACAATCTGTGCACTCGGGCCTGGGAGCTCAGCACTCACACATCCAGCTCTCTCTGTGTTCCGGCCACGCCCCTCCCTCTCTAGTTTTAAGAGGAAGTGGAGTTGAATAGAAAATTTGCACTCCTTAATAAAAAACAGGAAGCCAAAAGAAAGAACAGACTCAGCATTACCTCATGAACACATTAGGCATTTGCTGAGCAGTCAATCAGGCCCTATATATTTATATAGCTATCAAATATTACTAGAATATAGAAATATGTATACAGTGAATTAGCTACCATATTTCAAAATTCCTTTCATGAAGCACAGTACAGGTGATATGATTTGCTGCTCATTAATTGCAGGATTCAGTCTGCATTTCCCTCAAGGTGATCCTTAAAATCTGGCCTGTTAGTGGACCCTGAGAACTCCTATTGCCCGGGGGCCCCATTAGTTGTCAGTCCGCCCCTGTTGTAGGGATAAAATAGGGTGAGGAAGGGAGAGAAAAACAGAGGGAGCCCTGAGGCAGCCGGGTAACAGCTCGTGCATTGCGTAGCATTTTACCTTACATCAGCCAAGCATGTTGCTGTAAAGATTTTGTAATAAAGATTTGCATATCTACAGCCATTGCTTTTTTGCTTTTTCATTGCCACACATTGGAAAAAAATAATTTAACAATAATCTTTTATTAAAATTTTTATTACGGGGGGGGGGGCATGGTCAGCTGTGGATGGGGGAAAACGTGCTATTGAGGAGCTCCAGCTCGTCCTTCTCTCCTTGGAGTCTGTTTGCTGATTTATTCCGCTGACTTTATGTACCTGGGGTCCCTGGGTGGCTGGCCATCGGGGGGGTGCATCGTCCGGAGCCCATTTTGTCCTCCCACCGGACCAGAGATATTTGTTTACAACCGATTTTTCTGCTGGTGGGTGATGCCTGCGGCCGTCTTGCGGCCTACCTCCCGGCACCCGATGGTGCCCTATCATGCCTCCTTGAGGGCATCAACCCAAAATGGGTCCGTGCTGAGGGCTGGGGAGATGGTAGACCCACGTCTCTCGACCATTACCGAGGATGTAGCTTAGGAGATGGACGAAGACGGTGAGGCAAGGCGACGTGAGGTCCCCCCTCCCCCCGAAGCAGAGGAGATGGTCATGATGACGGGCCTAGATACCTGTCCGGTGTTGTTGGAGGCGGAAGAGGACAATTCGAGTCTGCTTACGATGGGGACCTGGAGTCGACTGATGGTCATGTTGCGGGGGTGCGGCGGCTTCTGACCTGAGGGGTCTGGCGGAGGCCTTACCTTCACGTTGCGTGGAGGGGCTGGAAGCTCTGGATCCGAGTGATGGGGATGTGTTGGCGCCTGGCGTGTTTTGGATTGGAGTGGCGGTGTCCTCGAGGACTGCCGTGTGTCCCCACGGTTGTCTGCGAAGAAGGTGCTGTGGCATTTTTGGGGACTGTCCGCCGGTGGGTTGAGGTCCCGTCCCTGGTCCCGCGGTGCTGCCTGCCTGATGTGCCCTTTGTGGGGTGACTGAACCCGGCAGCACTGCTAATCCAGCCCCGTGGTTGGACACGGGCTGACATAGACTTGCCCCCCTTTGTTTTTGGTACCAGGCCTGCTCCTTTTTGATGTGGCCCCCATGCTGTCTCCCCCCCACACACACCAGCATGCTGAGACTTTCTATTTTTGATTCTTTGAGACTTTTTATTTTTTGCTGCCGCCTCACTGATCTTTTGTTTATTTTTATTGTTATCTGTGTCTATTGGGGTTATTCAGAGAGAGCCGATCTGGCCCCGAAATGGCACCGAACAGGGAATTTTCCCTTATGGTGCCATTTCGGGGGCATTCGGCTATTCAAATTTTGGCGAACTGCCAGCAGGTACAGTGCCTGTTTGAAGGCATTGAAATCCCCCATAGAGAAGCAATGGTTAATCTATTCACTGAACACCAAACAGCAGTGAAAATTTGCTGAAATGCCCTACAGGTCGTAGGTTCATTTGGCAGGTTTATTCAGGTGAACCCCATAAGCTTCAATGTGAAAAATATTCCCTTTCTCATTCTTTTATCTAATAAACCGTTTATTATTTTAATCTTCTGTAAGAAGTCTCTTTATTTATTGGTTTTTTTTTAGGACCTTTCTAGGCATTTTTCAGGATTTTCTAAGCAAATTTTTTTCTGTTTTTTTTAATATAGCGGATTTTCTTTTTTCTGTAACAGACCTTTTATTTATCATTCATAGGATCTTATATGTTAATTTCAGGCATTTTCGTTGAGTAGTATTTTTGAAAACAGCGTTTCAATTTTGACACTTTCAATCGTCTTTTGTTTTTTTTTACCCCGTTCATCAGCTTGGCGGATTTTTCCGACGGCTGGTCTGCGCTGTGCTCAACGGCTTTTTCAGGACGTGTTTGGTGTGGGGTTTTTTGTGACGGTTCGAGTGATCCGATACTTTGGATCGTATCGGATGCATTTTTCTGCGGGTTTATGGTAGGTTGTCGGCGATTTTGCAGTGGATTTTTGGGTCCTTTACCTGCACTCCAGGGACCCTACGGTGAATGCTGAATTCACTGCAGCGTGGAGAAATTTGATTCTCCGAAGTGCAGGGAACGGGAGTGCACCGAAATGTCAGTGACATTTCGGTGCTCTCTGAATAACCCCCTATGTGTTCTCCTGAGCGAACGTGTGGACCTACCTGCTGCAGTTTTGGGGCCTGCTGTCATTTGCCTTCTGGAACATCGGGATCCCCCCACCTTTTTTTTTACTGAGTATGGGACACTGGGTAGTAATCTGGGTGAGATGCTAGGATGGCAACGTAGTCTCTGGCCGTCCCCTTGGCCCCAGGTCTCCCAGCCGTGTGACCTGTTCCATGGCACTCGGTTTTTTCTCTTCTCCTCCCGAGTTTCCTGGTCCCCCCCCCCGTCGGAATCTGCCACTTTTTTTTATCTTTTTTGGATTAGCCCCTCCGACTTGTGTTTGTTTCTATTCGCTACCTCTTCCATTCCTACACCCACCCTTACGATGTATCTCTTTGTGAATGACTTCAGCTGGCCCTGCGCAGCCAATATTTTCTTAATGCTGACATACGTCAAAATAAAAATTTTCAATACAATTTTTTATTTATGTTACATTCTATCCTTTGGAAGATTAAAAAAAAAACTACTATACCCAGGGGCGTAACTTGGAATCAGAGGGCCGCACAGCAAAATGTGGTATGGGGCCCCCCCGCCTGCAACCTAACACCCCTTCCCACAGCCTACCCCCCACATAAAAAGAATGAACACACTACACTCATGTGGCACAGTACCCAGGCAACAGCTTATAATAATTAATTTCTCCCCCAGCATACCAATTAATTTCTCCCCAATATCAATTAATTCCCCCAATATCAATTACCCCAATATCAATTTATTCCCCCAATATCAATTAATTCCCCAATATCAATTTATTTCTCCCCAATATCAATTAATTCCCCCAATAATCAATTAATTCCCCAATAATCAATTTATTCCCAATAATTTATTCCCCCAATATCAATTTATTTCTCCCAATATCAATTCCCCCACCCAATATCAATTTATTCCCCCAATAATCAATTTAGTCACCCAATATAAATTAATTCCCCAATATCAATTTATTTCTCCCCAATATCAATTCCCCAATATCAAATCAATTTATCCCCAATATCAATTTATTCCCCAATATCAATTTATTCCCAATATCAATTTATTCCTCCATATTATTTATGCCCCCAATATCAATTTATTTCTCCCCAATATAATATTCCCCCACCCAATAATTTATTCCCCAAATAATCAATTTAGTCCCCCCAATATCAATTAATTCCCCCCAATAAATTTATTTCTCCCCAATATCAATTCCCCAATATCAATTAATTCACCCCCTAATCAATTTATTCCCCAATATCAGTTTATTCCCCCAATATCAGTTAATTCCCCCAAATAATTAATTTCTCCCCAATATCAATTCCCCCATATTATTTATTCCCCCACTATCAATTTATTTCTCCCCAGTATAATATTCCCCCACCCAATAATTTATTTCCCAATAATCAATTTAGTCCCCCAATACCAATTCCCCCCAATAAATTTATTTTTCCCCAATATCAATTAATTCACCCCCTAATCAATTTATTCCCTAATATCAATTTATTCCCCCAATATCAGTTAATTCCCCCCAATAATTTTTCTCCCCAATATCAATTCCCCCACCAATATCAATTTATTTCTCCCCAATATCAATTAATTCACCCCCTAATCAATTTATTCCCCAATATCAATTTATTCCCCCCCAATATCAGTTAATTCCCCCAATAATTTAGTTCTCCCCAATATCAATTCCCCCACCAATATCAATTTATTTCTCCCCAATATCGATTCCCCAATATCATTTAATTCACCCCCTAATCAATTTATTCCCCCAATATTAATGTATTCCTCAATATCAATTTATTCCCCAATATCAATTAATTCACCAATATCAATTCCCCCACCCAATATCAATTTATTCCCCCAAATAATCAATTTAGTCCCCAATATCAATTAATTCCCCCTAATCAATTTATTCCCCAATATCAATTTCCCCCCAAAATCAATAAATCCCCAATATCAATTTATCCCCCATATCAATTTATCGCCCCCATATCAATTAATCCCCCCAATATCAATTTATTTCCCCCAACATCAATTAATCCCCCCCCCCACCCCGCATACCTCATGGATTCTGGGAGCCGGGAGAGAGACGTCCGGTCACAAGAGAGGGAGGCTGGAGACAGAACACCGGCCGTCGACCCCCGTTGATGACATCATGCGGTGCGCCTCGTGACATGACCTAATCAGCGGGGGGCTGACAATTTGCAGGCCTTGGGTGTGGTGCCAGAGGGGGAAGAGCGCGGCGCTGCCAAGCTCACACTCCGCCATCTCCGTGAGCTGCTGGCTGGGCATGGGACACCGCTGACAGCCAGGGAGCAGTGGCGACTACCGAGGGGGCCCGGGGCGCCCGCACCGGCTGCCCCCTGGATGTTGTCAGTCATCCTCACCGGGCCCCACTCGGCTACGGGCCCCATAGCACCCGCATGGGTCGCTATGGCGGTAGTTCGGCCATTGACTATACCTTTAGGAATTATCTATTTTTTCTTCTGCTTTTAGGCCTGGTTCACACCTGGGCATTTTAAAAAGCTCAAACACTGAAATCCCATTATTTCCTATGGACATGGTTCCCACCTGGGCATATTACAGCGCATAGGAATGAGCTGTAAAACGCCCTATGCCCAAAGAAGTACAGGAGCTTCTTTGGGGTGTATTACAGCGCGTTTGCTGCCATAGACGTCAACGTGAACGCGCTGAAATGGGCGTTTGCACGTTTTCTTCAACAAAAATGCGAGCATGAACACGCGTTCCGCACATGGCAACAGGCACAAAAGGCACTAAAGTCTTTTTCATTGGATGCCTCTGAAGTATTTTTCACTAATTTTACGACACGTGTTTTTAATTGTCAAAAACGCCAGGTAATACGCTCAAACGCCCGACAAAAAAGTACGTAAAACGCGCATATGAGATACGCTCAGGTGTGAACCCAGCCTTACACAAGTCAACAATGACAAGTGCAACTCTTTCAGCTTGGGCGTTAACGAGCAGATCTTTGTTTTTAATCATTGCTAGAACGTTGGACTCATGTTTGTAGTGAATACTGCAGAAAGCACATTTTAACAAATGTATAAAAAAAAATCAGGAAGTGTGGGACAATGGTTTACATAAGAATTTTTTCTGTTTTAGCAGAAAACCTAACCACTGTGCACATATTGGTTAGCACTCTTAAAATTATTTATGCAAATAATATATTTTCACATGGTGGACGAACCCTTTAAATAGTGCTTAGCCACATTGATATTTCCTTCTTCAGTGATGACTAAGTGCTGTACTGGAAACAAAATGCATAAAGGAGCACTTTGATCTAGAGATTGCTTTGCAGACATACACTACATTTATGTTTGTCTTCTACGACACACATTCAGTAAAAGAAAGTAATTCCTCAATTTTTGTGACTTATGTGCAGGGATCAAGTCTTAACAAGGTAAATGTAGGAACTCTCCAAGATTTCTGTCCACTCATGATTTTGAATAGGAAAGATTACTTGGAACCATAGTAGCAGCTGCAGCGCTTCTTTATGTACTAGAATGCTATACCTCTGGCAAATACTGGCTGGGTGGAGTAGAGGGAACATCACTGCTCTGCGTGGAGAGAGCCTGTGAAGTCATGGGTTCGATCCCGACGAGCACCTCTCCAGTAAGTGTCCTTGGGCAAGACACCTAACGGTACATACTCACCACCCAGGACATACTTGAAAACGAGAGAAATCTCAATGTATCCTTCCTGGTTAAAAAAAAAAAAATACACTCAGGGTTATTCAGATAAAGGTGAAAACCAGGAGAAGAGAACAATCTAGACCAAACAGCTGATTTGGAAAGTGAGATAAATGGGAGAATTTTTCTGGTTTGGCTATTTTGACCTAGAATTTTCACTTCTCCAGGCATTCTCCTGAGTTTCACCTTTCTTTGAATAGACCTGGAAGAAACTGTCCTGCTCATGTACTTAAGCCCTGGGAAAACCTTTAAATGCGGACATTTTTATAAAATTGTGTATAAATAGAAAGGTATCACAGCTTTTCAGATAACGGCCAAATGGGAATTAAGTTTCTCCTGCTAAAATAATGAGGGAATTGCGTTCCCAGGCATTCCTGCTGGACTTGAACCCGGCTTATATAGCTATTTGAATTATAATGCAAGCAATATAATTCTATATTTGAAAAGATATAGTATACCTCTCTACTTGCATTGCTCGGCATCCTCCACCATGGATATCTACCAAATGAACACCTGCTTGCCTTGGGCCTTCCTCATTTCTTTTATGTATGTGCTCATCCCGTTCCAGGATACAATATAAAATACTGATGCTCACGTTCAAATCACTCAATAACTCAACCCCTCCCTACATGTCTTCGTTACTCCGCAAGCACGTCCCATCTAGGCAACTACGTTCAGCAGGTGAGCTCCACCTGTCATCGGTCTACACACGCATGGCCAACTCTCGCCTCTAAGACTTCTCAGGGGCAGCACCAGTCCTGTGGAATGACTTGCCTCGTCCTATCAAACTCTCCCCTGACCTTCAAGAAATCCCTCAAAACCCATCTCTTCAGATAAGCGTACCACATCACTGATGCAACTCCTCCTCTGCTCACCTACTCACAATTGATTGAAGCCGCTTCTATGGCCCCACAGTTCCCAAACCACTGGCACTAATGATCCTGCTATCTAGTGCAATTCCTCAACCCCAATCCCTCTAGACTGTAAGCTCCTATGAGCAGGGCCCTCTACACCTCTTGGTTCCATCCTATGTCCGTTTATATGTATTTCATTCCCCTTGGTTATTGTAAAGCGCTGCGGAAACTGTTGGTGCTATATAAATAATGAGAATAATAATAATACTAGATCTTCTAGTGCGCATTTAGTTTTCCTTGTAGTGGTTTCTTTACTATATACTGTGTATACTTGCACTTTTTAAAAATATATATACAGGGTTATTCACAGACATCCGAACATGCCCCGAAAATGCATCAACAGTGAATTCCCCTGTACGGTGCATTTTCGTTGGCCATTCGGCGATTCACAAAGCTGGCAGTTCGGCAAATTGTGGTGAACTGCCACTCTGCCAGCAAATACGATGCCTGTTTGATGGCATTGAAAGTCCATATAGAGAAGCAATGGTTCAACTATTCACAGAACACCGAACAGCAGTGAAAAGTTGCTGAAGTGCCCTGCTGTTTGGTCGTTTCATTTGGCAGGTTTATTCCTGCGAATCCTATAGGTTTCATTGTTAAAAATATTCCCGTTTTTAGTCAATATTTAATAAACCGTTTATTCTTTTAATCTGCAGCAAAAAGCCTCTTTATTTATTTTTTTAGGATCTTTTAGGCAAAATTTCTTTCCTTTTTTTTAAATAGCGTCTTTTATTTTTTCTGTAACAGAACATTTTATTACCATTCATAGGAACTTACATGTTAATTCGAGACATTTTCGTTCCGTAGTTTTTTTTGTAACCAGTGTTTAGGCTAGGGTCAGACGAAGGCATTTTTCCTGTCGACCGTCAAAAAGTGTGTCCGAATGAATGGATGTACTTTTTCACGGAAAACGCGATAGCGGTCATACGATGCGCAATTACGGCCGTGATTTTTTACGGATCCAAACCAGGATACTTTGGGTGTCTGGACATTTATGTTGGCCGGACATGAGCAGCGTCTGACGTATCCGAATCACGCACACATGCCGCTATGCGGATGCAGCGCACTCTGTACGTCAGTACTAGCAGTTCGACGTTCTCGAAAAAATGCATTAGTTTGCCACTTCCGTGCGGCCGTTCTTCGTATGTTGCCCGGCCTTGGACGTCATTTGCTGCTAGCATGGCCGTGATTAAGCACGGCTAAACGCACGTTAATACTGTGTTCGTCTGACCCTAGTCTTAAATTTTCACACTTTCGATCGTTTGATTTTTTTTCTTTACCCCGTTTGTCGGCTTTTTACAGCGACTGGTCAGCGCTGCATCGGCTTTTTCCAGACGTGTACAGTGCATTTTTTTGAGCAGTCCCAACTGATCTGAGATTTCAGATCGTATCCGCTGTGTTTTTCGGTGGATTTTCAGCGGCTTTGCGGTGGATTTTTGAGTCCCTTCCCTGCACTCCAGGGATCCTCCGGTGAATGCTGAATTCACTGTAGGGTCGGGAAATTGGATTCCCGAAGTGCGTCAAACGAGATAGCACCAAAATGTCGGCGACATTTGACATGTGAATAACCCCTATAGTAAAATTGTGAGTTATTTGCTGTCAAAGTTTTGATGTCACTCACTGTAGCTAGTGATAGCTGTGAGCTAAAGAACCATCCTAAAGACAGCCCTTCAGTTACTACAGGCTGCTGATGGACAAGTAAATGCGTTACTGTCATTGAGAGTCACAAGATGCCCACAGAGGACGAACATGGCGGAGCCTGGTGGAAGAACCAGGTAATTGTGAACTGCGATCTCATCAAGATATGACAAATATCTTTACAAACAATGTAATATTCGTCTTCTAATGGGATATCACCACGAGAGTGAACCTGTCAAGTACAGGTATATTTTAAAATAACACAGACAGCACAATGCTGATTCCATGAAGGTAAATTCGTGGTTTTCTAGTTTCAAATTGGCAAGGTCTAATTTTACTAAATGATATGGAAGTGAGTGTTATGCATCAACTTTCTTTATGTTCTGCGGGTGCAGCAATGATGCAAGCATGAAAACTTCCAAAAGGAGTAAAAACATAAAACATAGCATGAACACCTCTTCCTCTGAAAATGGAATGGTCCATGACATCATTGTCTTCTGTATTAAAACCCACGACAATAGATTTTCCTCTCTCTTTTTGTACTCCAATGAGAAACTGACTATTGAACAGATATCATAAATAGGGATGAGCCGAACACCCCCGAGTTCGGTTCGCACTCGAACACGAACTCAATACAAGTCAATGGGACTCAAAGTTCGATTTTTAGAGTGCCCTCCAAGAGGGCATATATGCTAGATATTTGCCATAAAAGGTGTATGGGGGTCCGGGTAGTGCCCTGGGGGACAGGAAACAAGAACAACAAGTTAAAAAAAAGTTTTAAAAAAGAGTTTTCCATAAAAAAGGGTTCAAAATAAAAACGAAAAATTCCTTCAAATCTCGTGCCTAGGAGGTCCCCATAACCTGCCCGTGAAGTGGCGGATTTGTAGGATGTATAGAAACATCGCCATCACAGACCCACACACGACACCTAGCACTCGCAGTCTGTATACAATGTATCAAATTCATGAGACCGGACTAATTAGAAGCACATGTTATTTCCAAACACTAACTAAACACCTGTTGTTTACGCCGTTTGAGAGCACAGGTCATTTAGAGGTGAGAATCTTTGCACCTAGACATTAGCTTTTAATTCAATATCTAATAAACCGTTGCTTATAATATTCTGCAGTAAAGAGTTTCTTTATTTCTAGATTTTTTAGTATTTTGTAAGCATTTTTTATACTTTTTTCAAAGTAATTTTTTTTTTTTAGAACTCGAACCGAACACGCCAAAAAGTTTGAAGTTTGCAAACTTTCGAACTACCGATGTTCGAATCGAACTGAACAGCTCATCCCTAATCATAAACAGAACGATCATAGAACTAAACTTGTTGAGGAACTAAACCCTTGGATCATCCTTAAACAACAGAAAAGAAGAACTTTTGCCTCAAGGACAATGGAGTCAAACCAGCACATTTAAGGATTAAACCTATATTTCATAACAAAAAAACAACAACAAGAGAGATTGTGACAAATTCAACACAGCTATAATAAGCTGGTTAAAACCACTTGCGCTGGTATCAAATAGAAGACATAAATTAAACATAAATTTTTATTAGATTGACATACAATTCTATATAGAAAAATACTCTGTGTATAATGAGAGACCAAAATAGTATGAATTATCCCTATCCTCAATTCAGCAAATACAACTTAATTGGTTGATTAGTGTATGGTTAGAATATCACTTAACAGTAGATAGAGGGTATAGAGTAGACAACTGGATGAGCTAATGTACTGCAGTATAAGGATCCTAGATTGAACAATTAACTAACTTCTATAATAAACTTGGTCTCAGTCCTAAAAGGGATACACCAAGCACCAATGAGCTAAGTTAGGTAATGATTAAATATCACCAACCTATACCATGGACAATTAAGCCATTCAATTGGTCAATATCTCATGTCCAGAAGGTACAGCCCTAAATACGAACGTTCATTTGGAAAACATGTTATATCAAAGTTGAGTAGTTAAATACATACAAAAAAGGGTCAATAAACTGTGTTGAATAAAAGATAGGTATCGCCGACACATACCATGGACAAATACACCATTTAATTGGTAAGTGACTCCTGTCCAGAAGGTGCTGCCCTGAATAAAGAAGAATGTAGTGCTGACCCAATCTACAAAACCACACAGTACTACACAATGAATTATTCAAGTTGGTTGCTGCAGAGTTGGTTGCTGCAGTAAAATAGCCCCAATGGCAATAAATTGTTTATAAATATTGTATCAAAGTTTAATAGTTGAATAAATTAAAAAAAAAGGGATCAATGAACTGTATTAAATAGATTGGTATCGCCGACACATACCATGGACAAATACACCATTTAATTGGTATACCAATTAAACCAATTCAACTTTGATACAATATTTATAAACAATTTATTGCCATTGGGGCTATTTTACTGCAGTAACCAACTCTGCAGCAACCAACTTGAATAATTCATTGTGTAGTACTGTGTGTTTTTGTAGATTGGGTCAGCACTACATTCTTCTTTATTCAGGGCAGCACCTTCTGGACAGGAGTCACTTACCAATTAAATGGTGTATTTGTCCATGGTATGTGTCGGCGATACCGATCTTTATTTAACACAGTTTATTGACCCTTTTTTGTATGTATTTAACTACTTTGATATAACATGTTTTCCAAATGAACGTTCGTATTTAGGGCTGTACTTTCTGGGCAGGAGATATTGACTAATTGAATGGTTTAATTGTCCATGGTATAGGTTGGTGATATTTAATCATTACCTAACTTAGCTCATTGGTGCTTGGTGTATCCCTTTTAGGACTGAGACCAAGTTTATTATAGAAGTTAGTTAATTGTTCAATCTAGGATCCTTATACTGCAGTACATTAGCTCATCCAGTTGTCTACTCTACACCCTCTATCTACTGTTAAGTGATATTCTAACCATACACTAATGTCTTAAGGAGACCAGCTATCCTGCTAACTAATCAACCAATTAAGTTGTATTTGCTGAATTGAGGATAGGGATAATTCATACTATTTTGGTCTCTCATTATACACATTTTCTCACTGTTTTTCAGTATACTGAGTATTTTTTCTATATAGAATTGTATGTCAATCTAATAAAAATTTATGTTTAATTTATGTCTTCTATTTGATACCAGTGCAAGTGGTTTTAACCAGCTTATTATAGCTGTGTTGTATTTGCCACAATCTCTCTTGTTGTCATCTTTAAACAACATTGTCAAACAGGAAACACAGATTATGCTGAAAGAAAAGGAATAGAAAATGTATCCTCAAATAAGTAAAAAAAATTGAATAAATCAGAATAAATCTCATAAAAGTAAAAGAGTCACCATGCAAATTAATGTCTTATAGTAAAATCTGGAATTTTATATAAAGGCAGAGGATTGTAAAATGTATGTATAAAGCTACTCAAGTACATTAGACAACTAATATTCTAAAGGACTAAAAAGAGTTATTCAGAGAGGTCTGAAATGTTGCCGAAATGTAATTGGACACTGAAATTCAGCGTATGGGGACATTTCGGGCCATTTGACTATTCAGAGAGCAGACAAATCGCAATGTTCTCAAACTTGCAAAAGCAGATTTTCATTTGTAATTGGATTTCTTTAATATAATGCTTTTGCAGGGGAAAAAAAATCTAATAAATAGATTTTATATTTGAAGGTATATTATTGTCCAAAGGTTATTTAGTATGAAACAAATTGGTTTTGTGGCAAGAGGCTGTATATTCCTGCAAAATTTACATCTTTGGTAAATGAATTCCATTAATCCAAGTGTAAGCAGAGATAACCTTTTTCACAGTAACATTGGTATAAAGTTTGGGAACATACATTTTACAGAATAACAATCAAGTTAATGTATGTCCAAACAAACAAATTACATAAAATTATTTTTCAAGGCGCTCAGTTAATAGATGGTTGGAAGTGGAATAAATCTGCAATAGGAGTTAAGTGGGAGTAAGGAGAGAAGGGTAAGCAGAAAGTGTAACATGTGCACGCATACAAGCAGTGGTCTTTGTGTACATAGCCTGAAGTTCATTATCCCCCCCCCCCGCTTGAGGAAAATGCAACAGTCTGAAAATAGGACCCAGTTCGGGATATTATTACTGAAATTCCTCTACGTATAGATAAAGCAGACATGCGTGGAAAATTCAAGCTATGAAACAAATAAATGCAAGGGTCGGTGGAACAAATTAAAAAACTTCATAAACATTTTACCCTTATTTCTCTTCCACCATTACCTTTCTCTTAAGTTACCTTTACTTCCCTTCAACCCCCAAACCATCCCCCCTCCCCGCTCTCCCCATAAATAAAACACATGACAAAAGTATTGGCGGTTTGGAAAGGTCACGTCTTTTATTTATTAATTAAGGCCAGTGTAGCGCTGTGGTAAAAATCTTGCTGTGGCAGTACCTATTTTTGGCCACAAGATGGAGACTATCGCGATCAGAGATACTGGATATTGGGACTACAATGCCCGGCATGCTTTGCAAGAAGACAGGAAGTGGGTGGGGACTGGAGACTTACATCCTCTGCCTCGTGGAGAAAGTTCGGGAGCGCGCCAGGGAAGCGGAGAAAGCAGACACACCGAGGAGATCGCGGGAGAATCTAGGCCCAAAGCCCGAGGGTGACCTGTTGTTCCGGTTTTGGGGTCACCTAGCCTGAGGAGAAGGAGACTCGCCCAGCGCCCAGACACTGCTGCAGACCGGCGGAATCGAGCGGAGAGCAGGCGGTGAGCTGGACAAGCGGCGTAAAGCTAGACAACGGATCCGGCCGCTAGTATCCCCAGTCAAAATCCGGAGGAGAGACGTCCTGGGTCAGCGGAGCCTAAAGAAATCATCGGATGGGTGAGAGGCCTCCAAGGCTGTTTTAGGATTAAAGGACGCTCTGCTGTTTTCTCTTTTCAAGTCCACAGGGCCCCAACTGACTAGTCGAAGACCTTTCTTTATTAAACTCACTGGCCAGTTGAACAGTACCCGGGTACCACACACACACACAGATACACTTTTCACATTCTGGGACTTAACCTGTGCAGGACTCATTTCCTTCTACGAATCGGAACAAGGGGTTAAAAGATAAATATACGTTCCGAATATATTTTTCCTCTTTTTCCGCTGCGCGTTTACCGTAATACGAAGGGATTGTATGTTTGGGTTTTTTGCTACGTGTCCCTTTTTCTGAACTATCGGGAAATTGCATTGCTTTTATGTTCGGTTGCGAATATTTTATTTTCCGAAATACGAAGCCTCGTGTTTCGTTTCTTTTCCGCTACGCGTTTTACCGGGATACGAAAATACTGTAATAATACTTGTGAATACCGTGTCTCAACATCTGCTCAAATATTTTAGTAAACTATATAAATATAAAAACTCACAACTGTGTTGGAGTATATTTATTCCCTAGTGCGGGGAGACTGACCCGTGGTTCATTTCCAGCGGCTCCTTCGGGAGTGAGCGCTACACGTGGGGGCTCGTTTCCGGGATCCAGGCTCTGGAAAAACCGCATCTAAAAGGGTTAAATATGGATCCAGACACTGTTGCCGAGTGGTGTGGGGAGCACAGTAGCCAGTCAGAATGTTGTATAGTTATGGATATTCCAGCAGACACTTTGGCTGAAGATCAGATTCGCCAGGCTGTGGCCACACTAGCACCAGATCATCGGGGGTTAATACTGGACATTGAAAAAAACCCAGATACTTCTCACATGTATGTTCTTCTCGAATGGAGAAAGGGTGTTCCGCCATGTTTTCAGGGCACGAGCGTGAAACTGGCCGAAGAGGTGGAAGTCCAACTAATTAAGCCAAGTACGCCACGTGGCGAATCCGCAAGTGTTTCCGCGCCTAGTCCGTTGGCCATGATAGGGCCTGAATTTATCGTGGCTATTGGAGATCTACTGGTTAAATGTCAGAAAACAAGCCCTCCTCACACTAACTTCGGTTATCGACGGTTAAGAAATTTTACAGGAAACGTACCAACTCCGGCGGGAGAAGAAACCTTTGAAGAATGGGTGGAACAGGCGATGCAGGCTCTGGATGAGTGGGATGTCCCTGAGGCCCAGAAAAAGCAAAGGATCACCGAGAGCTTAAATGGACCTGCGTCAGAAGCGGTGAGAAACCTAAAACTGAGTAGAAAAGATTGTACTGCTTTGGATTATTTAAACGTTCTTGAAGAGGTTTTTGGGCGAACTGAAAAGGCGGCCGAATTGGTATATCAGTACGAACACACCTATCAGAGAAGAGGTGAAAGGATGACCGAGTACATGAGGCGCCTGGATAAGATTCTACACCAGATACTCCTGAAGAAAGGGGCCGAACCGGCCGAAGTAGATAAGATCCGAATAAAACAGATCCTGAGGGGCTCTCAACCTCTAGATCCAGTGATGATGCAGCTGAGAAGCAGAGCAGGTAACCAAGAGTTAAAGTACCTGGAACTGATCCGAGTTGTACGAGAGGAAGAGGCTTTACTAGAAGAGAAATCTTTCAGGCGGGGGGAAAGGGCTTATGCACAACCTGTGAGACATAATGACGGCCTGCAACCTGAAAGCGACTCTCTAGATACCTATGGATCTGACGAGGACGAACAAGAACATCTAGTTGTTTTTAAATCTATAGAGAAGGCTGCCAAAGAGTCGAACCTCCCTGAACGGGGTGAATTGTCCAAGACCGTCAAGAAGGTTCAGGAAGCTCAAGTTGAATTGCAGCAAGCGCATGCGGAACTGTGCCAGGTATTGATGAAGGTGACAGAGATGCAGGCAGAAATGCAGAAATTCCTCACAGGTATGCAGACGACGGGAGTTGCTGTGGCGTCTGGTCCAAATCCTTTAACCAAATCTCAACAAGCAACTACGTCTCCGCTCTCTAAGAAGAGATGTTTCGGGTGTGGAGAAATGGGCCATTTCCGCGCACAGTGCAAAGGCCGAAAGCCTGAGAAGGATAGAGTCAAGGGATTGTTGGAAGCCCTGGAGGGACTGTTATCTACCTCACCGGCGGGAAACGCCAGAGGGCACCAGTGAAGGAGCAACCTGAGTGCCCGAGGGTTGAACCCCGCTCCAGAAATCAAGCCAAGGCTAAGAGGGCGAAAAGGCCCAAAGCCGAGCCGACCGTAGAGCCTGCCAGGACTGAAAGAGTCACTCCCTTAGCATCCGGGTCTATGTCATGGGGAGGCAATGCACACCCAAAACCTGCACGGGCCAAGAAAAAGGCCAGGGTACAACAAACTGGGTCTAAGTGTCCGGATACCGCCACCAAGTTTCCTGATCAACTGATAGGTCCTTCTCCTATTGTGCCAATCCAAGTGGAAGGAGTCTACACCAAAGCCCTGTTGGATTCAGGGGCTCAAGTGACATTGATCTACAGAGACTTCTACGAGAAACATTTAAAGCACATTCCTCTGCAAGAATTGAAGGATTTGGAAATATGGGGTATTGGCACTGAGAAACTCCCTTATGACGGGTACCTGCAAGTGAAGTTGGAGATCGGATCTGAAGTCATGGGGCAGTCTGGGGGTTGTGATGCATTGGCTATTGTGTGTCCTCGACCCTCGGGTGCGAACAGAAGCTCCCTGATAGTGGGGACGAATACTGACCTAGTGCGGCGTCTCCTGACGCCTATCGTGTTGGAAGAAGGTTCAACTCAAGGAGTGCACCCAATGTTACGTCCGGTCTATCAGAGGATGGTCGAAGAACGAAAGGCACCTGCCGAGTGGGAAGACTGTGGAGACTGGGTGGAACAGAGAAGGTTCTGCAAGCAGGAGAAGTAGCGAGTTTCCGGGCTTCAGTCAAGTTGAATGGATCGCAACCAGGCCCCTATGTGGTGCTGGGAACCGATTTTGATCATGGGAGTGAAACCGGAGTCGAAGTAATTCCTGAAATAATCTCCACCAAAGCTCTGAAGAGAACACGAGGAAGAGTCTCGGTCAGTGTGTGCAACGTGACGGATTTTCCAGTAGTCCTTAAAGCACGAATGCCTATTGGGCAAGTAGAGTCTGCTACACCCTCTCTACCGATTCAGGAGGGGGAGAGGGTAAAGAGATTCCAGATGAAAGATTCTACCCCAAGGACGCTCCTATTTCACCTGAATGGAAGAAACGTCTTCAGTCTCAAGTTCTAAAGTGGAAGGAATTGTTTTCAAAAGATGAGTTCGATGTGGGCCTAGCTAAGAGTACTGAACACCGCATTCGATTACAAGAAGACAAGCCGTTTCGCGAAAGATCAAGGCGAGTTCCGCTAGGAGACTTAGATGATCTGCGAGAGCAGCTGAACGAGTTACAGAGAACCAAGGTGATTCAAGAGTCCAGGAGCCCGTATGCATCTCCTATAGTGTTGGTCCGGAAGAAAAATGGTTCTGTCCGCTTATGCATAGACTATCGCACATTGAACCGGAGAACCATCCCGATCAGTATGCCACTCCTCGGATTGAAGATGCCCTACAGTGTTTGTCTGGAGCAAAGTGGTTTAGTGTACTAGACCTGCGAAGTGGGTATCACCAGATACCAATGCATCCTGAAGACAAGGAGAAAACTGCGTTCATCTGTCCACTGGGGTTCTTTGAATTCAACAGGATGCCTCAAGGCCTTACGGGGGCTCCAGCCACGTTCCAACGGTTGATGGAGAAGACAGTCGGGGATATGAATCTAATCGAAGTATTAGTGTACCTGGATGACATAATTGTGTTTGGGAAGACTCTGGAAGAACATGAGCAACGTTTGGAGAAGGTCTTGAAGAGGCTCCATGAAGAGGGGCTGAAACTGTCTCTGGAGAAATGCCAATTCTGCCTACCATCTGTTACGTATCTGGGACATGTGGTCTCAGCGGAAGGTGTTTCAACAGACCCTCGGAAGTTGGAGGCCGTAGCTTCTTGGCCTAGACCCCGAAACGTCACTGAGCTTAGATCTTTCTTGGGATTCTGTTCATACTATCGAAGATTTGTGGGAGGATTCGCGAAAATAGCCCAACCACTGAACAAACTCCTGCAGAAGGAAACCACAGAAGAAGGCTGCAAGGTCTCTGACAAAAACCCGTCAGCTCCGGGGCCAAGGAAAGCTCGAGAGTCTATACAAGGTGAATGGACCAGTCAATGTGAAGGAGCTTTCGTAAAGCTGAAAGAGAGCCTAACCCGAGCTCCTGTTTTGGCCTATGCGGACCCTCACAAGCCGTATGAACTACATGTGGATGCCAGCCGAGAAGGTCTGGGAGGAGTCCTATATCAGAAGTATGGTGGATTGCTGAGGCCTGTGGCGTACGTGAGCCGGAGCCTTGCGCCTTCAGAGAAGAACTATCCTACTCCCAAGCTGGAGTTCCTGGCCTTGAAGTGGACAAGTTGAAAGACTATCTGTATGGAGCTGAGTTCGTGATCAAGACGGATAACAATCCTCTTACCTACATCCTTACTACCGCAAAACTGGACGCAACGGGACATCGGTGGTTGGCCGCTCTGTCAGGGTTTCGGTTCAGCCTAAAGTATCGCCCTGGGGTGAATAATCGAGATGCTGATGCGTTATCGAGAAGACCCTACACTACAGAATGGACTCAGTTGACTCCAGACGGGGTGCAAGCTTTGTGTCAAGGAACAGAGCGCCGGGTCAAAGGAGGGATTGAAGCAGAGGCCATAGGAGTTATGGCTGCGGCTGTTCCTGAGTTCTACTGTAACCCTACGCAGTTAAGGGATGAAAGTTTACCTACCTTTTCGAGACAGGACCTGAAAGCGGATCAGGCCAGAGACCCTTTAATTGCCCTGACCATAAAGGCCCTGTCTGCAAACCAGCGAGAGATTTTATTAACTAACTCCCCGAGTGGAGCCAGATTGGTCTACAAAGAGTGGGAGCAGTTAAAGATGTTGGATGGGGTGGTCTACCGAAGGGGCCCCTCAACCAACTCTGAAGAGATTCAACAGTTATTCCTCCCTACTAAACAAAGGGAGAGTGTGCTGCGATCACTACATGATGAGCATGGACATTTGGGTGCAGAGAGAACTTTTAAGCTGGTGCGAGATAGGTTCTATTGGCCTTGTATGAGGGCTGAAGTAGAAAGCTATTGTCATTCCTGTCTGAGGTGTATTCAGAGAAAGACTCTACCGACCCGAACTGCTCCAATGAGCCATCTGCAGAGCCAGGGACCCATGGATTTGGTGTGCATTGACTTCTTGTGCTTAGAGCCGGATGCTAGTGGGCAAGGGAACATTCTAATAGTGACTGATCATTTCACTCGTTACGCCCAAGCTTTTTCCACGAAAGATCAACGTGCTCCGACTGTAGCCAAGGTGTTGATGGAAAAGTTCTTTGTTCACTACGGACTGCCAAGGAGGATACACTCTGATCAGGGTAGAGACTTTGAAAGCAGACTGGTGGGGCAGTTGTTAGAGCTGTTGGGAATCCAAAAGACCCGAACCACACCATATCACCCTCAAGGTGATGCTCAGCCTGAAAGGTTTAATCGCACACTGCTAAACATGCTGGGGACCTTGTCGAATGTGGAGAAGCAGAGTTGGAGTCTTCACATAGCTACTCTGGTGCATGCATATAACAGTACGGAGAGCGATGCAACTGGATATTCACAGTACCGTCTTATGTTCGGAAGAGAGGCTCGACTGCCGGTTGATTTGGCATTTGGGTTATCTCTAGACCAGACGTCAGTAGCTTCCCATAGAAACTACGTGGATAGACTTCGGAAAAATTTGGCTTCTGCATTTGAACAGGCCCGGTTGACCTCGGGAAACAGGGAGAAAAGAAACAAAAGGAACTATGACTTGAAGGTCCGGATACAAGATCTACAACCTGGTGATAGGGTCCTACTGAAGAACTTGGGTGTTGCTGCAAGACACAAGTTGGCGGATAGGTGGAGTTCCCAGGTTTACATTGTCTGCAAACAGCTACCAGGTCTACCAGTGTATCAGATTCGCCCGGATGGAAAGGCTGGGCCTCTCAAGAACTGGCACCGGAATCATTTGTTACCTTTGAGGGAGGCTGTGAGAATGCCAGTTGGGGATGAACCGCCTCTGCCAAATCCGCCTGTTCCATGTTTGCCTCCTGTTACCGGTCTCAACAGACTCGGGTTGTCGAAGAGAGCGAAAGGGACAGTGAGGAAGAAAGTTTCTGTCTGGACTGGATACGTTCACCGGAGCCTGAAGAGATTACCTCAGTTCCTGAACGATGGGAGAGTAATTTGAGGCCTGAAGCTCCTGAATTCTTGTTGGAAGTCCCTGAGACTGTTGATATCCCTGAGCCTCTTGAATTTCAGTTGGAAGTCCCTGAGGATGTGGGGATCTCGGTAGTTCCGGAAGCTTACTCAGGTGATTATGGTTCTATGCCTTCACTGGAGGGATCATACTCTGAAGAAACGTCTGCTCCAGTGATAGAGAGAAGAATTGAGCCAACGCCTATAGTACTTCCACCTGAAGAGGAACTGATTGAGCCAGAACCAAAACGCTCTGTTCGACCGCCCAACGACTCACCTACGACTCACCAGGACATAGCACTGAAGAGGCCATCACCACGGTGTGGAGGTTGCCCGAAGTGTCTGCTATGCTAGCTGAGGTAGCCCAAAATATGAGTCAACTTGAGGAAGTGTTCCTAACTCACTGCCTGTATGCTGCTGAACCCGTACACGTTGTGTAAATTGTATCTAAATATTGTGGAAATGTAATGTAACTGTTGTACCTCCTTAGAGAGACCCAAGAGTTTTAGGAGGGGGAGAGTGTAGCGCTGTGGTAAAAATCTTGCTTTGGCAGTACCTATTTTTGGCCACAAGATGGAGACTATCGCGATCAGAGATACTGGATATTGGGACTACAATGCCCGGCATGCTTTGCAAGAAGACAGGAAGTGGGTGGGGACTGGAGACTTACATCCTCTGCCTCGTGGAGAAAGTTCGGGAGCGCGCCAGGGAAGCAGAGAAAGCAGACGCACCGAGGAGATCGCGGGAGAATCTAGGCCCAAAGCCCGAGGGTGACCTGTGTTCCGGTTTTGGGGTCACCTAGCCTGAGGAGAAGGAGACTCGCCAGCGCCCAGACACTGCTGCAGACCGGCGGAATCGAGCGGAGAGCAGGCGGTGAGCTGGACAAGCGGCGTAAAGCTAGACAACGGATCCGGCCGCTAGTATCCCCAGTCAAAATCCGGAGGAGAGACGTCCTGGGTCAGCGGAGCCTAAAGAAATCATCGGATGGGTGAGAGGCCTCCAAGGCTGTTTTAGGATTAAAGGACGCTCTGCTGTTTTCTCTTTTCAAGTCCACAGGGCCCCAACTGACTAGTCGAAGACCTTTCTTTATTAAACTCACTGGCCAGTTGAACAGTACCCGGGTACCACACACACACACAGATACACTTTTCACATTCTGGGACTTAACCTGTGCAGGACTCATTTCCTTCTACGAATCGGAACAAGGGGTAAAAGATAAATATACGTTCCGAATATATTTTTCTCTTTTTCCGCTGCGCGTTTACCGTAATACGAAGGGATTGTATGTTTGGGTTTTTTGCTACGTGTCCCTTTTTCTGAACTATCGGGAAATTGCATTGCTTTTATGTTCGGTTGCGAATATTTTATTTTCCGAAATACGAAGCCTCGTGTTTCGTTTCTTTTCCGCTACGCGTTTTACCGGATACGAAAATACTGTAATAATACTTGTGAATACCGTGTCTCAACATCTGCTCAAATATTTTAGTAAACTATATAAATATAAAAACTCACAACTGTGTTGGAGTATATTTATTCCCTAGTGCGGGGAGACTGACCCGTGGTTCATTTCCAGCGGCTCCTTCGGGAGTGAGCGCTACACCAGAATCATTGCCTTTGTGCCAGAATTATCAGCGATCCTCGCTTTCTTGGAATAGGTAACACCAGATAACACTGGTACCATAGATCCAGCCAGATAACACTGGCAACCGCAATGCACCATCAGCATTGCCCCACGTGGCTAAGGCTGGGGTCAGACCAGCGCATTTTTAACGTGCGTTCTGGCGCACTTAATCACGGCCGCACTAGCAGCAAATGACGGGCAATGACAGCTAATATACGAAGTACGGTCGCACGAAAGTCCGGCCGCGCAACGCAAGTGGAAAATGAACGCATTTTTTAGAGAACGCAGAACCGCTAGTACGGACGTACAGAGTGCGCTGCGCCCGCTAGCGGTGTGTGTGTGTGATTTGGAGACGGCAGACCCTGCTCATATCCGGCCAACATAACGTCCAGACGCAAAAAGTTTCCTGGTTTG
This sequence comes from Leptobrachium leishanense, assembly GCA_009667805.1. NCBI lineage: Eukaryota > Metazoa > Chordata > Amphibia > Anura > Megophryidae > Leptobrachium > Leptobrachium leishanense. The sequence continues at coordinate 294,635,400 of CM019063.1, read as the reverse complement.
GATTCGTAACTCATCACGCACGAAAATGCGCATCGTATGACCGTTTTCGCATATTCTGTGAAAAAATACATCAATGCGTTCGGACGCACTTTTTTACGTTCACGTGTAAAAATGCTTTCGTTTGACCCTAGCCTAAGCTAGCGTGACCACACGCTGCTCTCTTTATAGCAGATAGCAGGCCGAGAGGATCTGCAAACCAGAAAGGCACCTGTGTTTGGCCGCACAAACCACCACACAGACGCCCTAACCTACAGATCCTCCCCCTCTATCGCCTCTCCACGTGCCAGGGCCGCATATTTCACCAGCTGAAGTAACTGTACATATAATCCCCTCAGCTTTGGCCGCACAAACCACCAGCTGACTTCATGTAACATGGTGAAATTATCTGACTGCACCTCAAATAACCATGTCTTTACTCAAAAACAATCCCCCAGCTTTGGCTGCACAAACCACCAGCTGGCTTCATATAACATGGTGAAATTAACTGACTGCACCTCAACTAAACCATGTCTTTACTAGGGATGAGCTGTTCGGTTCGATCAGTTCGGAGTTTGATTTGAACTTTGGCCGTTTGCAAGTTCACGAACTTCGAACTTTTTGGCGTGTTCGGTTCGAGTTCGCAATTTTTTTTTTAAAAAAGTATAAAAAATGCCTTTCGATTGACACCCTCCATGACCCCCTAGCTGCCTGGAGATATCGGGGTTCAAATGAACCCCCTATCTCCACCAGGGGATTCCGGGCAGCTAGGGGTTCCCCGGCTATCTGATGTCGTCATGCTATGCGTGAGGATGTCAGGCAGTGAGGGGGGACCCGGGGGGTGGAGCCGCCATCCAAGATGGCGGCCCCCACCGGAGCTAGGCCGCACTTCGGCGCCGCAAGGCATCTCTATACACAGTCCCATCAGCATCTCTATACACAACCTCACAGCATCTCTATACACAACCTCACAGCATCTCTATACACAACCCCATCAGCATCTCTATAGACAGCATCTCTATACACAGCCACTCAGCATCTCTATACACAACCCCATTAGCATCTCTATACGCAACCTCACAGCATCTCTATACGCAACCTCACAGCATCTCTATACACAACCTCTATACAGCATCTCTGTGAACCCTCAAATGAACCCCCTATCTCCACCAGGGGATTCCGGGCAGCTAGGGGTTCCCCGGCTATCTGATGTCGTCATGCTATGCGTGAGGATGTCAGGCAGTGAGGGGGGACCCGGGGGTGGAGCCGCCATCCAAGATGGCGGCCCCCACCGGAGCTAGGCCGCACTTCGGCGCCGCAAGGCATCTCTATACACAGTCCCATCAGCATCTCTATACACAACCTCACAGCATCTCTATACACAACCTCACAGCATCTCTATACACAACCCCATCAGCATCTCTATAGACAGCATCTCTATACACAGCCACTCAGCATCTCTATACACAACCCCATTAGCATCTCTATACGCAACCTCACAGCATCTCTATACGCAACCTCACAGCATCTCTATACACAACCTCTATACAGCATCTCTGTGAACCCTCAAATGAACCCCCTATCTCCACCAGGGGATTCCGGGCAGCTAGGTGTTCCCCGGCTATCTGACGTCATCACGCTATGCGTGAGGACGTCAGGCAGTGAGGGGGGACCCGGGGGTGGAGCCGCCATCCAAGATGGCGGCCCCCACCGTAGCTAGGCCGCACTTCGGCGCCGCAAGTGCCTAAGGGGATAAATTGTGCCTAAGGGGTTAAAGCCAGGCACTGCTTAAAAGGGGAGACTCTCTCCTTTTAAGCAGTGCCTGGCTTTTTTTGTGGGACCTCCTGATCGGGAGGGAGAGGGATCCGAACGGATCCCCCCCTCCCTTCCAGGCGATCTCCCGGCATTGCCGGGGGGTCGCCTGGAAATGACGTCATCGCGCATGGCGCGATAATGTCATTCACGTCGGGAGGCGCTTGACTTCAGCGTCTGAGGACGCTGAAGTCAGAACACCGTGGGACCCTGGACAGAGAGGTGAGTATCTCCGACGGGGGTCCCGCAAAGCTGATGACGTGTGGGACACGTCCTCCTCAGCATACAGCAGGAGTAACTGAGCCCACACGTCGTCAGCAGTGAAGGGTTTAAAAACGTCCTTTTTTTAAACTTTTTGTCCTTGTTTCCTGTTCCCCAGGGCACTACCCAAACCCGGACATTGTTTTTAAATGTTTTTATACATCCTAGAAATCCGCCACTTCACAGGTAGGTTATGGGGACCTCCTAGGCACGATATTTGAAGGAATTTTTGGTTTTTATTTTTAACCCTTATTTCATGGAAAACTCACTGTCCCTTTAAAAACGTTTTTTTAAAAAACTTTTTGTCCTTGTTTCCTGTCCCCCAGGGCACTAACTGGACCCCCATACACCTTTTATGGCAAATATCTAGCACTCTAAAAATCGAATTTTGAGTCCCATTGACTTGTATTGAGTTCGAGTTCGAATTCGAACTTCTGAAAAGTTCGAGTTTGCATGCGAACCGAACTCAGGGGTGTTCGGCTCATCCCTAGTCTTTACTCAAAAAACAATCCCCCCGGCTTTGGCCGTAGAAAACCACCAGCCGAAGTAACTGTCAATACAATCCCCCAGCTTTGGCCACACAAACCACCAGCTGGCTTCATGTAACATGGTGAAATTACCTGACTGCACCTCATCTAACCATGCCCATATCTAAAGCAATCCACCGGCTTTGGCTGCATAAACCACCAACCGGCTTCCTGCGACATGGTATGACTCCATATGGGAACCTACGGGCGGTCTTGAAATGACTGGCGGAATCACCACTTCATTAGCCCCTATCCGTGGTCAATGCTGCTCTCTGACGATGTGACCTTTTCGACTCGGTAAACAGGCAGTAACCTAAAAGCAGGGTGGGTAGAGTGGGAAAAAGACAAAGGTTAGACTGATTTTTTTCTGTGCCTTGCTTACCCTTTTTTATTACCCCTGCCCCTCCCCTTTCTGTTATCTGCCCCCGAGACCCAATCCCAGCGATACTCCTGAAACAAAAGGGGAGCCATTGTAACTCCTCCCAACTTTCTACTTTTTCTTTAAACAGGGAAATTGCTTAAGCTTCTTCGTTCCCATTCAGTCTCTCGTCAGTACTAAGCATTTTACCCTTATTTCTGTTCCACCATTACCTTTCTCTTAAGTTACCTTTACTTCCCTTCAACCCCCAAACCATCCCCCCCTCCCCGCCCCCGCTCTCCCCATAAATAAAACACATAACAAAAGTATTGGAGGTTTGAAAAGGTCACGTCTCTTATTTATAATCAAGGCCAAAAAAATCATTGCCTTTGTGGCAGAATTATCAGCGATCCTCGCTTTCTTGGAATAAGTAACACCAGATAACACTGGCAACCGCAATGCACCACTAGCATTGCCTAGAAATAGCGGCCGGCCCCACGTGGCTAAGCTAGCGCGACCACACGCTGCTCTCTTTATAGCAGATAGCAGGCCGAGAGGATCTGCAAACCAGGAGGCACCTGTGTTTGGCCGCACAAACCACCACACAGACCCCCTAACCTACAGATCCTCCCCCTCTATCGCCTCTCCACGTGCCAGGGCCGTTCTGAAAGAATAAAACCCAAAAACAGAATATTAACGCTCAAACACATACCAACTTTTTATCGTGACTGCAAATTGAATCAGGGTTATATACATACCCCCATTTATTCACAACCCTATCCTCGCCGACTTAGCAGGCTAGTTGGTATTTCATAATTTACTAAGACCGGTGCCCTTTAAACAAATTCCCTCCCCCCAATTGCTGTTTACTCCTAACTGCTCCCGATCTGCCAGATAAATGAAGGGCACGCTCCCCCTTGCAAATCCGCCGGGTGCCAAACGTCGAAACAGATCCCACTTAAATCTAGATAATGCATCTGCAACCGTATTTTTTTACCCCCGGAATATGCTTTGCCCTGAAATTTATATTACGCTTCAGACAGATCAACACCAGATACCTGACATAGGCTATAACCTGGGGGGATGATGATACATGTTATTGAGTACCTGCACCACTCCCTGATTATCTGACCAGAACAGGATGCTCTTATTCTCTAGTTCTTCCCCCCACAACTTGACTGCCACTACAATGGGAAAGAGTTCCAGCAAAACCAAGTTCTTCACCCAACCTCTTTGAATCCACTCTAGAGGCCATTCTCCTACGCACCATCTACCAGTCAAGTATGCCCCAAAACCTGCGCCTCCTGCCGCGTCTGTAAACCGCTGTATCTCCTCCGCAGTCACTTTCCGCTTCCAAAATCTCACTCCGTTAAAGCCTTGAAGAAAAACATCCCACACCCTTAAATCCGCCTTGACCTGCTGCCCTAACCTAATCTGAAAATTTGGCCCCGTCACTCCCCTGGTACACATCTCTAGACGTCTTTTAAAAATTCTACCAACCGTAATCACTCAGCATGCAAAATTCAGCAAACCTAACAATCTCTGCAAATCCTTCAATTTTATTTTATTCCCTTCCATAGCCTGTCTAATAGCCAGCCTCATCTTAGCCACTTTGTCCTCAGGCAACCTACAACGCTGTCTCAGAGTCGATTTTCAATTCCCAAAAATGTCAGCTTCACACAGGGCCCCTCTGACTTATCCTCTGCCACCGGCGCCCCCAAACGCCTAAATGTTCCCAAGAGCACCTCCATGACCCTCCTGCATTCACCAGACCCCTCTGAACCCACTATCAAGAAATCGTCCAAGTAATGCACAATACCCTTACTGCCGGCTTCCTTCTCTACCACCCAATGCAAGAAAGTGCTAAATCGTTCAAAATGAGAGCAGGAGATTGTGCACCCCATGGGCAGACATTTATCAACATAAAAACGCCCCTCAAATTTGCGCCCCGTCAACCTAAAACTCTCCGTATGCAACGGCAACAACCTAAACGCTGATTCGATATCCACCTTCGCTAACTCTGCCCCCATCCCGGCTTCCTTCACCAGATCCACCGCCTGGTCAAATGACTGGTACGTAACAGAAGCGACCTCCCTGCTAATAGCATCGTTCACGGACTGACCTCTTGGATACGATAAATGCTTGATCATTCTATACCTCCCCGTTTCTTTCTTAGCAACAACCCCCAAGGGGGAAGCAACCAAATCCGGGATTGGGGATTTCAGAAATGGACCGGCCATTCTACCCAATAGCACCTCCTTTCCCAACTTCTCCCTCAAAACCTCTGGCAAGTCGTAAGCTGATTTTAAATTCCTTACCCGACTTCCCCCTGTCTCTTTCCCACAAACCGGAATCTTAAAACCATTCTTAAGGGCATCACGTAACAATATCCTATCCTCAACATTCGGATAAACTGCCAACTCCACCACCAGCTCATTTACCTGCAATGGCGTTCTGGCCAGGCCCAACATTTCCCCCTGTCCACTTTGCATTTCCTCGAAAGGAATTAACTTTACCCCCCTCTTTTCTCCTGCAATCCACCCCGGAATGAGCCCCCCCACAGAATTTACACACATGTTTAAACCTGCATGACATTCCCTTTTCGCAACGCTTGTCATTAAATGCCCAGCATTCCCTAACCTCCCCCCGAAACAACCTGTGCGCCCCCTGACCTCCTGACACCTGCCCATCCGCAACCTTAACTAATCTAGACCACGAGTCCAGCACCTTAACCCCGAAATCCTTTCTACCTTTTCTCCCTGTCCCCACGCTACCTCTCCTAAACTCGTCATCGTAGTCGCGCCAAGAAAAACCTCCATACGCCGTGGCGCAATCCGTAATCAGGTGCAAATAGCGCAACATGTTCGTGATCTGATCTGGGTGCTTACTTAAAAAACATTCTGAGTAAACTGCAAAACCTTTTACCCATTCCATAAAAGTGCCCTTTTTTCCTGACAACTGCCTCCCTAGTTATCTCAAAAATGTCTACAAATTTTCCCTCCTGCGCCTCCTTGATCACCTTAGAGCGCAAATGCGACGACAAGGTTATCAACTTTGTACCCTGAAACTCGTTCTCCTCCTCGCTGACCGACACCAGGGCCGGTGCAAGCATTTTTGTCTACTCAGGCGAAGGTGCGTTTTGGTGCCCCCCCTCCAATATCAGCATAGAGATGCATAATAATAGTCTCTATCAGGAGTATTTAGTGTCTTCTCACCGAAAGTAAAGGACGCTGAATGTTGCTCTTGCAAGGACAACCTCTAGCAGTGGTCTGAGTCACTGATTGATTGGCACTATGGCACAGGAGTGTCACCAAAACTATGCTGTGTCTGGTGGTGCCACTTCTGTGCCACATTGCCAATACCCACAATATAATACCAGTGTCACAGCTTCCGTACCTTACCACTTGTTGCGATACTGCTCCCACTGGAGACTATTCTATTTAACAGTGATATAGAAAGGGTAGTAGATACTTGGAATAAACTCCCTGTGGGAGCAGTAAAAGTGATATAGAAAGGGTAGTAGATACATGGAATAGCCTCCCAGTGGGAGCAGTATCTACTACCCTTTCTATATCACTGTTACTGCTCCCACTGGGAGGCTATTCCATGTATCTACTACCCTTTCTATATCACTGTTACTGCTCCCACTGGGAGGTTATTCCATGTATCTACTACCCATTCTATATCACTGTTACTGCCCCCACTGGGAGGCTATTCCATGTATCTACTACCCATTCTATGTCACTGTTACTGCCCCCACTGGGAGGTTATTCCATGTATCTACTACCTTCTTTTCTATATCACTGTTACATGGAATAGCCTCCCAGTGGGAGCAGTAACAGTGATATAGAAAAGGTAGTAGATACATGGAATAACCTCCCAGTGGGGGCAGTATCTACTACCTTTTCTATATCACTGTTACTGCTCCCACTGGGAGGCTATTCCATCTATATACTGCCCTTTCAATATCACTGTTACTGCCCCCACTGGGAGGCTATTCCATGTATATACTACCCATTCTATATCACTGTTACATGGAATAACCTCCCAGTGGGAGCAGTAACAGTGATATAGAATGGGTAGTAGATACATGGAATAGCCTCCCAGTGGGGGCAGTAACAGTGATATAGAAAAGGTAGTAGATACATGGAATAACCTCCCAGTGGGGGCAGTATCTACTACCTTTTCTATATCACTGTTACTGCTCCCACTGGGAGGCTATTCCATCTATATACTGCCCTTTCAATATCACTGTTACTGCCCCCACTGGGAGGCTATTCCATGTATATACTACCCATTCTATATCACTGTTACATGGAATAACCTCCCAGTGGGAGCAGTAACAGTGATATAGAATGGGTAGTAGATACATGGAATAGCCTCCCAGTGGGGGCAGTAACAGTGATATAGAAAGGGTAGTAGATACATGGAATAGCCTCCCAGTGGGAGCAGTAACAGTGATATAGAAAGGGTAGTAGATACATGGAATATCCTCCCAGTGGGGGCAGTAACAATGATATTGAAAGGGCAGTATATAGATGGAATAGCCTCCCAGTGGGGGCAGTAACAATGATATAAGAGTGAGAGATCTCCCCTGCTGTGTAGGAGAAGCTTGTGTTTTTAACTCCTGCTGGACCAGGTATTTGAGCTCCACATTAAAAAGCACAGCTGAAGCACATTGCAGTGTGGTGCTCAGATAACTCGTCCAACATGAATTAAAAACACAAGCTTCTCCTTCACAGCAGGGGAAATTGTGTGTGTCTATAGAGGAGGGGGGAGTGCCACAAACACGGGGCAGAGGGAGAGCAGGAAGTGGGATCACTCACCTCCTGCCCTGGGGGGGATCTCTGCTGCAGACTCGAGCAGGGCTGGTCACACCTCTTTACTTGTCAGCTGGAACAGGAGCACCACGAGGCAGCACTTGTCCCACAGCTCTGCTGCATCTCGGGAGCGCCCTCCCCCTCATCAGCCCGGAAGTGAAGGAACTGCTCCAGTCACAGGGAGGAGGAGGATACTTTTCCTAATGGGCGGCACTAGAAATCCCTGGCCAACAGTGGACAGGGAACTAGATTGTGGCGCCCCCTAGTTTGGCATCAGGCCAGGACAGTAAGGCAACCGCCTGAGCTGCCTTACATTAGCGCCGGCCCTGACCGACACACTATCAGCGCTATTCTGCTCTGAATCGGTGCCCTCCCTTCTATGTTTACCATACAGTTTCTTAACCATTTTAAACAGTTTTTTACTCGCCCCCCTCCCCTTCCCCGCAGAGCCCGAACTAGAATCCTCCTCTGAACTGTCAGATGAAAAACTTAAACCCCTTTTTCTCTTACCTTTTCTCGCAGGTCCTCTCGCCCCTCCGATCTCCGAATGAATGGCTCCTTCCCTGCTGTTGCTTGGCCGCTCCATGTCCTCCGCACGCTCCGTCTGCTCCACTCCCTTGTCCTTCTCTCTTGGGCCGCTGCGAGTCCATGCTGCTGAATCATGGTCCGTCTCCTGTAATAGCATATCATTACAAACAGATTCACTGCTGCTCTCCCCCCCCGCGCTGCAACGGCTCCTCCATGCGCCTGTACCAGTTCCCCAACCTGTCCCTGCCATAACCTTGCCCATCCCCTGTGGACACAATGGTGGGGCCAGACCCACAGGACGAAAAAGAATGCGCTCCGCTCCTGCGCCTATGCGACCCTCCCGCCCAAAACTGCCACTGGGGAAGTCCATCTGGTGCCCCCGGGCCTCGCCCCCCCACTTGAAAACCTCCCAGCTGCCATTCACCCCCCCCGTGCAAGTTCCGGTGCCTGCTCCCCCCCATGCTGCCCCTAACTGGCTGCCCTTGTCCTGCCTGGTGGCTGGCTGGCTCACTTCTTAGCCTGGCTAGCCCCCCACACCTGCTGGCGATGTCCCAGCTCTCAAACTCCCCCATACCGCAATAAATAAAGAATAGTAATAATACCGCGATCGGTATGCCGGGGAATCATAGGAAGGCTCCTGGGCACTTTTGAATTTGGTGCCTTTTGAAATGGTGGAGGCCCTGCCCACCCGCGAGGAGGTCCCGCCCACCCGCGAGCACCAGGGCCGTGCTGTTCCGGCCCTCTGACATCAGAGGGGCGGGGCAAAGGGCTGGCCGGCCGCAGATCGACCAGCGCAGGCTGGGAAAATGGCGGCCGGCCACGAGGAGGGGAAAACAAAGGGCCAGAATGGCCGGAGGGGGTGCTGGAGTGGCCGGGAAGATGACCAGGCGAGGACCCGCTGAGCTCCTCGTCACCCCCCCCCCCCCCGCCGCATCGTAGCCGCTTGATCGGGCCCACAATCGGCACCTGAGGGGGGTGGTGGAAGGGAAGTAGGGAAAGCAGGGACAGAGAGGGAAGCCGCTGGCGCCGAAGCAGGAGCAAGGGAAGGAAAGTTAGCGGAGGTAGAAATAGGAAGGAGAGAAGGGGAGAGGACGCGCTCTGCAGGAAATGATACTCCTTGTATTTTTTCTCCTGCAGGTCCTACTCGGCTCCTCTTCGGATCGGCTTCGCTCCTCTGCTTTCCTGCTTGGTTCCTCTTTGCTCCAGCAACGTGCACCAGCCGGGTTGCCCCCTGAAGCTCCGATTCCCGGAATCTCTTGGGCACGGTAATCTTCCTTCCAGGCATCTTGATGTGGCAGCAGCTTATGGGATCCTGCAACAAGAAAAAGACAAAGGTTAGACTGATTTTTTCTGTCCCTTGCTTACCCTTTTCTATTACCCCTGCCCCTCCCCTTTCTGTTATGTGCCCCCGGACCCAATCCCAGCAATACTCCTGAAAAAAAAGGGGAGCCATTGTAACTCCTCCCAACTTTCTACTTTTTCTTTAAACAGGGAAATTGCTTAAGCTTCTTCGTTCCCATTCAGTCTCTCGTCAGTACTAAGTACTGCTGAGATGAAAGGAACCAGTTCAGTAACAATCACATGTTATACCGTTCATCTAGATCAGTGGTTCGCAACCTTTTTTCATCCGAGTACCCCTGGCGACCCGCTTCCAAAAAATGTAGCCCTCATATCTAAAATAATCTTTCTAATCAAAATAAATTTACTTATTTTATGTTTCTTTCGCCTCCATCTGTCCCGCAACCTTCTCTACCCTGGTCTCGCACCTTCTACCCACCACTTCTCATTATCTTCTTCGCCTCCATCTCCACTGATTTCCTCCCCACAATGTCCCTGTCTCTTCACTAGCTTTTCCTTATCTCCTCCCCAGCTTTTTCTTGTCTCTTCCATAGCTTCTCATTAACTCCACCCCAGCTTCTACATATCTCCACCCCTGCACCCCGATCAGTGGCGTAACTAGAAACCTGAGGGCCCCAGTGCAAGAATTCATGAAGGGCCCCCCTACCCCCCAAAAATCAATATTTTTACTGTTTTTTTTCCTGCAATATAAAAAGATAGACAGCCCACACATGGGTATATTTGCCCCCAGCTCATGGATATATTGCCCCCAGCTCATGGATGTTATTGCCCCCAGCTCATATATATATTGCCCCCAGCTCATGTATATATTGCCCCCAGCTCATGGATGTATTTGCCCCCAGCTCATGGATGTTATTGCCCCCAGCTCATGGATGTTATTGCCCCCAGCCCACGGATGTTATTGCCCCCAGCCCATGGATATATTGCCCCCAGCTCATGGATGTATTTGCCCCCAGCTCATGGATATATTTGCCCCCAGCTCATGGATGTATTTGCCCCCAGCTCATGGATGTATTTGCCCCCAGCGCTCACCTTGCTCTGCGCAGTTCTTCTCCCGAGCGGCCGCTGGCATGATGCAGCTTGGCTGCTCGCCGGGAACCACCTGACCAGCCAAGTTCTCGCGAGATCTCGTGCGTTGGTCAGGTAGTTCCCATCCCACGTTTGTGGCCAAGCTGATTGCTGGAATCTGGCGGCGGCGCTGGGCCCCCCTCCAGTGGCGGAATGCCAGGGCCCGGTCGCAAGTGCGACCGCTTGAACCTTGGTACTTCCGCCACTGACCCCGATCTACCCAGCTCCTCCTAATCTGCTCCCCAGCTTCTCATTAACTCTTTCCCATCTCCTCACACTTAAATATTTTTAATGAAAAACATACTGTATAGTCATATTTGTTCGATCACATGAGTGCACTTAACTCCCTTCGTAAGAATGAAATGGTGAGGAAATGGAAAACAAAAACACCTCACAGTAATGTATGGGATGTATAAGCATATCCCAGAGCTCCACAGCAATAAAACTCACAGTAATGTGTGGGGTGTGTCAGGCCCGAGCCAGGATTGAGCCATGGCCGGGACCTATGGTTAGGTTTTATTTCCCAAGCGCTGGATGAGCTAGACAAGCAGACTCAGGAGACTTTGAATGCAGGAACATAGATGTATTATAAATGAACAGCCGACTGAAAACAGTCTTTGCACATAAGAAGTCCAAAACAAACAGGCAAAAATATATAACAAGCTGAGGATGGTAAGCTATGCAGGCAGAAGCTGTCTGGAGAATCCTCTTGAAGCAGCAAGAGCTTGGGTAGCAATACCTTGATTTAAGGTCCTTTATAGGGATGAGCTGAACACCCCTGAGTTCGGTTTGCACTCGAACTCGAACTTTTCAAATGTTCGGATTCGAACTCGAACTCAATGCAAGTCAATGGGACTCAAAATTCGATTTTTAGAGTGCCCTCCAAGAGGGCATATATGCTAGATATTTGCCATAAAAGGTGTATGGTGGTCAGGGTAGTGCCCTGGGGGACACTAAACAAGGACAAAAAGTTAATAAAAAAAAAACGTTTTTAAAGGGACAGTGAGTTTTCCATGAAATAAGGGTTAAAAATAAAAACCAAAAATTCCTTCAAATATCGTGCCTAGGAGGTCCCCATAACCTACCCGTGAAGTGGCGGATTTCTAGGATGTATAGAAATATGTGAAAAACAAAAAATGACATTTCAAATGACGGTAAATGGTTTTCCTTTCATCTATCCATAAACAACTGCTTGGGGCGGCAGTCTGTATGAAAAGAGGAGACATTTTCAGACACGCAGAAAAAGGTTAGTGATTTTTTGGCTAAATTATTGTGAAACTTATGCAGGCTTTGGATGAAAGGAACAGTAGGTGCTTTAAAATTGGGCCTTTAGCGTCTGCAACAGTGCCGTCACACAGTAACCCCTCTGAGGATATGAATCTGATACAGGCGTCAGTGGCAGTGCACCCAAATATTGTGCCTTTGGTGCCAGGCCAGCAAGTGCCATCATACAGTAACCCCTCTGTGGTATTGTGGAAGAGTGCACTTGCGGTCCTATATGAAAAAGATATGAATCTGGTAAAGGCGTCAGTGCACCCAGATATTGTGCTTTTGGTGCCAGACTGCCAGGCCAGCAAGTACCATCATACAGTAACCCCTCTGTATTATTATTATTATTATTCTTTATTTATAAAGCGCCAGCATATTCCGCAGCGCTGTACAATAGGCACAGTATAGACGGGTTACAATACCTTGAACAACATTTGACAAACAGTACAAGAGGGGATGAGGCCCTATTCCCGTAGGAACTCACAATCTAGAGGGGTTGGGGTTGGAAACAGGAGGAGAGGACTGCGAGGTGAGAGTGATTGATGGTTGCGTCAGTGAGTTGGGTGGTAGGCTTCCCTAAATAGGAATGTTTTAAGGGAGCGTTTGAAGGAAGAGAAATTAGGGGAAAGTCTGACCGTACGAGGGATAGCGTTCCAGAGAATGGGGGCTGCGCGTGTGAAATCCTGCAGTCTATCATGGGAAGAGGTGATGCGGGGAGAAGCTAGGCGCAGGTCGCTGTTTGACCTTAGGGAGCGGGCTGGGGTGTATTTGGTGATTAGTGAGGACAGGTAGTGGGGAGCTGAGTTAGTGAGGGTTTTGTAGGTAAGGATAAGGATTTTGAACTTAATTCTGCAGTGGATGTGGAGCCAGTGAAGGGACTCGCAGAGGGGAGCGGCAGAGACAGAGCGGCGGGTGAGGTGAATTAGCCTGGCAGAGGCATTCCGGATGGATTGTAGGGGGGAGAGGCGGGACAGAGGGAGGCCAGATAAGAGATTATTGCAATAGTCAAGTCGGGAGATTACCAGGGCGTGTATGAGTTGTTTTGTGGTGACAGCAGTAAGAAATGGCCGAATTCTGAAAATATTACGCAATTGGTAGCGGCAGGAGGAGGAAAGAGACTTGATGTGGGGGATGAAGGAAAGAGCAGAGTCAAGTGTAACTCCAAGACAGCGAACTTGGTTTGATGGGGAGATGGTGATACCCTCCACCGTGATAAAGAAGTCAGGAGGTGGGGAGGCATTGGAGGGAGGAATAAGTAGGAGTTCAGTCTTGGACATGTTGATCTTTAGGTGGTGCGAGACCATCCAGGAGGAGATGCCAGATAAACAGTCACTGACTTTTGAAAGGACAGGGGGAGAGAGATCAGGGGTAGAGAGGTAGATCTGAGTGTCATCAGCGTAGAGGTGGTAATTAAAGCCAAAGCTGTTGATGATTTTGCCCAGGGAGGAGGTGTAGATGGAAAAGGAGCAGAGGACCAAGGACAGAGCCTTGAGGTACACCAACAGATAGAGGCAATGAAGAGGAGGAGTTACCAGCAAAGGACACAGAGAAGGACCTGTTGCATAAATAGGAGTCAACCCAAGCAAGTGCAGTGTCACAGAGACCAAGAGAGCTGAGGGTCTGCAGAAGGAGGGGGTGGTCAACAGTGTCAAAAGCAGCCGAGAGGTCAAGCAGGATGAGAATAGAATAGTGGCCGTGTTTTTTAGCAGTTAGGAGGTCGTTGGTGACTTTGGTGAGGGCAGTTTCAGTTGAGTGTAGGGGACGGAAGCCAGATTGCAGGGGCTCAAGTAGGGAATTGGAGGACAGGAAGAGGGAGAGGCGGTTGAAGACTAGTTTTTCTAAGAGCTTTGATGTGAAGGGAAGCAGGGATACAGGGCGGTAGTTGGATGGAGAGTTGGGATCGAGGGATGGTTTCTTTAGTAAAGGGGTAACTAGCGCATGTTTGAAGGCGGATGGAAAGGAGCCAGTGGAGAGAGATAGGTTGAAGATGTGTGTGAGAGCAGGGGTGAGGGAGGAGGAGAGGGGAGGAATTAGATGTGAGGGAATGGGGTCGAGCGGGCACGTGGTGAGATGTGAGGAGGACAATAAGGAATGGACTTCCTCCTCAGTGGCTGGGAGGAAGCGGCAGAGGGTGGCAGAGGGGACCTCTGGGAGTGGAGGTGGCAGATAACTATCTTGTGTTGGGATGTCGCTTCTGATAGTTAGAGTTTTACTAAGGAAGAAATCTGCCAGGTGTTGAGCGTTGAAGGCAGCTGAGGGGGGAGGTGTGGGTGGGTGGAGGAGGGTGTTGAAGGTGGACCAGAGCCGTTTAGGGTTAGAGGACAGCGAAGATATAAGAGATGAGAAGAAGGATTGTTTGGCCAGGTGGAGGGCAGAGGTGTATGATCGGAGAATAAACTTGAAGTGAACAAAATCAGCTTCAAAGCGGGATTTCCTCCAGGCACGCTCTGCAGTGCGGGAGCATCTTTGCAGGTAGCGAGTCTGGAGGGTGTGCCAGGGCTGAAGCTGGCGGTGTGGGGCCTTACAGAGTCGAAGAGGAGCAAGAGTGTCTAGAGCAGAGATAAGAGTAGTGTTGTAGTGATTAGTGGCAGCATCAGGGCAGGTGAAGGATGAGGTGTGAGGGAGGTGGTGAAGTAGATTGGAGAATTGATGGGGATTCACGGCATGTAGATTTCTGCGAGTGTGTGTACGGGGTGGGGGAGCAGGGTGTTTAGGAAGTCCAGATAGGTTGAAAGAGAGAAGGTGGTGGTCAGAGATGGGGAAAGGGCGACAGGTGAACTCAGAAATGGAGCAGAGGTTGGAAAAGACAAGGTCAATAGAGTGACCATCGCGGTGGGTAGGGAGGAGAGAGGATTGCGTGAGTCCAAGGGAGGACGTGAGTGAAAGAAGTTTGGAGGCAGCAGCGGCAGAAGGATCATCAATGGGAATGTTGAAGTCCCCGAGAACTAGGCATGGAAGACTAGAAGACAGGAAGTGAGAAAGCCAGGTGGCAAAGTGGTCAAAGAACTGGGAGGTTGGTCCCGGTGGGCGGTAGATGACTGCCACCCTGAGAGCCAGTGGAGAGAACAGGCGGATGCAGTGTATTTCAAAGGAGGAGAAGGAGAGGGATGGAGGTGGAGGGAGATGCTGGTAGGTGCAGGTGGGAGAGAGCAGGATTCTGACCCCGCCACCATTTCTCTCACCCGGTCTGGGGGTATGGCTCAAGTGTAGACCACCATGTGAGAGAGCAGCAACGGAGGCCGTGTCAGAGGGAGTTAGCCAGGTTTCAGTTAAAGCTAGGAGGTTGAAGGAGTTTGAAAGGAAGAGGTCATGGATTGCTGTGAGTTTGTTGCACACAGAGCGAGCGTTCCAGAGGGCGCAGGAGAAAGAGGACAGGCGCTGAGGGTTTATGGGAATGAGGTTGTTGGGCTTGCAGGGAGGTGATTTATGTGCGATGGAGATAGGATGAGCGGGAAGTATTGGATGTGTTGTGGGGCCAGGGTTAGGGGATATGTCACCTGCATAGAGTAACAGCAGGAGGGTGAGAAAGAGAAGGTGGGAATGGGATTTGTGAGAGTGGGAGTGATTGGCAGCAGGAGAGTTGGAGGGAGACCATGTTCTGAGGAAACAAAGGAGCTCATGCGAGGCCATCATGTGGGACGAGAGGAGGGAGGGAGAGATGCAGATAGTGTAGGGGTCGGTGGTAGAGGGGCAGGAGTTCCATTTAAGGAGAAAGGTAGAAGTGAAAAGTAGAAGCGTGAGAGAAAGCATAATAATATAGTCGTGTGTTTACCCGATGGAAAATATGGGCCTTGCAGTTCCTTCCTCCAGTCCCGCAACTCCAGGAATCAACTCCAAGCTGCCACTTAAGATGGTCACTTGGGATGGGCACAGGAGTAGTATTGTGGAAGAGTGCAGGGGTGGACCATATGGTCCTATATGAAAAAGATATTAATCTGGTAAAGGTGTCAGTGCACCCAGATATTGTGCCTTTGGTGCCAGGCCAGCAAGTACCATCATACAGTAACCCCTCTGTGGTATTGTGGAAGAGTGCAGGGGTGGACCATACGGTCCTATATTAAAAAGATATGAATCTGGTAAAGGCGTCAGTGCACCCAGATATTGTGCTTTTGGTGCCAGACTGCCAGGCCAGGAAGTACCATCATACAGTAACCCCTCTGTAGTATTGTGGAAGAGTGCAGGGGTGGACCATACGGTCCTATATTAAAAAAATATGAATCTGGTAAAGGCGTCAGTGCACCCAGATGTTGTGCTTTTGGTGCCAGGCCAGCAAGTGCCTTCACAGCGTAACCCTTTTGTGGTATTGTGGAAGAGTGCAGGGGTGGATCATGCGGTCCTATATTAAAAAGATATGAATCTGGTAAAGACGTCAGTGCAGCCAAATATTGTGCCTTTCATGGCAGCAAGGCCTTCACATCATAACCCTTTTGTGGTATTGTGGAAGAGTGCAGTGGTGGAGGTTTTGTGAATGCAGAAGACATCCCCGATCTATTCCGTTACTTCAGCATCAGGGGATTGATAGCTGCTGATCCAGGACTGATTCATTTTTATAAATGTCAGCCGGTCTACAGAGTCAGTGGACAGATGCACTCTGTGACAAAACCTCCAGCGGCACTGAACGTCCTTTCAGAAAGCACGCTGGATGAAGGGCAACCTAGTAGCTGCATAGCATATTGGCTAAATTCTGGCCAGTGATCCAATCTAAAACACCCAGTAAGCCAGTGGATCATCTGCTGGAAAGGTATCCAGGTCTGCCCTTGCCCCTAGGTAGTCCTGCACCATATGGTGAAGACGCTGGCAATGGGTGCCTACATTTCACGTCCCTGGGCGTCGTGGACTAAAAAAATGTAAAAATGCATCAGTCAAGCAGCCCTGGCCTTCACCACTATTCCTCTGATCATCCGCAGAATCAGAAGCACCTGTGTCATCACTTGGTAACCTACCAGTGCCTGGAAAGGTGTTACACAAGTGTCGCTTTAGAGCGTCCTCAAGTTTTTTCATCCTGTGCTCCCTCTGTGCAGGCAGGATGAGCTCTGCAACTTTACCCTTGTATCGTGGATAAAGAAGGGTTGCCAACCAGTAATGATCCCTCTCCTTGATAGCACGAATCCTGGGGTACTTTAGCAGGCTTTGCATTATAAGGGAGCCCATGCAGCATAGGTTGGAGGTGGCATTAGCTTCCGAGTCTTCCTGGTCAATGAGGATGACCGTATCGTGCACTTCCTCCTCCCAGCCACGCACTAGCCCTTGTGTTTCTGGGCACACAAAACTCTCCCTTGGTACTGATGAGAGACTGAATGGGAGCGAAAAAAGCTTAAGCAATTTCCCTGTTTAAAGAAAAGAGTAGAAAGTTGGGAGGAGTTACAATGGTTCACCCTTTTGTTTCAGGGTATCGCTGGGATTGGGTCTCGGGGCAGATAACAGAAAGGGGAGGGGCAGGTGTAATAGAAAAGGGTAAGCAAAGGACAGAAGAAATCAATCTAACCTTTGTCTTTTTCCCACCCTACCCACCCTGTTTTTAGGTTACTGCCTGTTCACCGAGTCGAAAAGGTCACGTCCTCAGACAGCAGCTTGACCATGGATAGGGGCAAATGAAGTGGTGATTCCGCCAGTCATTTCAAGACCGCCTGTGGGTTCCCATACGGAGTCATACCATGTCGCAGGAAGCCGGTTGGTGGTGTGTGCGGCCAAAGCCGGTTGGATTGCTTTAGATAAGGGCATGGTTAGTCGAGGTGCAGTCAGGTAATTTCACCATGTTACATGAAGCCAGCTGGTGGTTTGTGCGGCCAAAGCTGGGGGATTGTATTGACAGTTACTTCAGCTGGTGGTTTATCTACGGCCAAAGCTGGGGGATTGTTTTTTGAGTAAAGACATGGTTAGTTGAGGTGCAGTCAGATCATTTCACCACGTTACATGAAGCCAGCTGGTGGTTTGTGCGGCCAAAGCTGAGGGGATTACATGGACAGTTACTTCGGGTGGTGAAATATGCGGCCCTGGCACGTGGAGAGGCGATAGAGGGGGAGGATCTGGGGGTCTGTGTGGTGGTTTGTGCGGCCAAACACAGGTGCCTCCTGGTTTGAAGATCCTCCCGGGCCTGCTATCTGCTATAAAGAGAGCAGCGTGTGGTCGCGCTAGCTTAGCCACGTGGTGCCGGCCGCTATTTCTGGGCAATGCTGGTGGTTCATTGCGGTTGCCAGTGTTATCTGGCTGGATCTATGGTACCAGTGTTATCTGGTGTTACCTATTCCAAGAAAGCGAGGATCGCTGATAATTCTGCCACAAAGGCAATGATTTTTGGCCTTGATTATAAATAAAAGACGTGACCTTTTCAAACCGCCAATACTTTTGTCAGGTGTTTTTATTTATGGGGTGAGTGGGGGGGGTATGGTTTTGGGGGGGTTGAAGGGAAGTAAAGGTAACTTAAGAGAAAGGTAATGGTGGAAGAGAAATAAGGGTAAAATGCTTAAGGAATCCCCACCTTCAATGCCCCCACTACTTAAATATTCCTCCTCATCCTCCTCCTGTCTGATCTGAGGAGGACCCGCTGGAATGCTGTCTGCGGAAAGACTGGGGCCTTCAGAGCTAGGGAAGGCCTCCTCATCCTCCCGCTGCTGCCTCTAGAGCCACATCTATAATTCCCCGCAGAGTGTGCTCCAGCAGGAACACTAAAGGAATTGTGTCACTGATGCATGCACTGTCCCTGCTCACCATCCTCGTTGCCTCCTCAAATGGTGACAGTACAGTGCATGCATCCTTGATCATCAGCCACTGCGGGGGGGAACCAAGTTGACCTGAACCTGTCCTTGTGCCATACTCACACAGGTACTCGTTGTTGGCCCTCTGCTGCTTGTGCAGACGCTGCAGCATTGCTAATGTCGAGTTCCCAAAACCAGGTGAGGGAAAACAGGTTTATTGCCGGATTCAGATAAAATAATAAATCCAGATTATGCAGGGTGAAGGGCAGAACTTAAATGAGGAACCAAAAGGGATATGCAATACTCGGGACACAATAGGGATGCAGGAACACGATACAGGGAGACACAGAGGGCAGATACTGTACATGTAGGAGACTTACTGGGGATACGAGACAGGACAGGAAAAGGTCTGAATGAAATCTTGATTTGCAGAGGAACTCAGGATGCAGATAATCAAAAGGAATGGAAAACCAGGATGCTGGGGTCTTGGAAGCAGTCTCTGGAGGACAGAGGATGAACACTGGGAACAGGATACTGGAGGCAGGGGTTTCACTGGATAGTTTTAGGATAGCAGAGGTATCAGGATCACAATCCACTGAGCTTGCTGGCTTAGTGAAACTAATGCAGAAGCCTTGCCTTCTGGGTGCTCCACCCTTAAGTAGGAAAACAGTCTGGTGATTAGAGGCACCTGTTAGGTCCCCAAATTACAATTCGCATAAATCTGATTGAAGTATGTGGGACCCCCTGATGGGTGGCAGTGAGAAGGCACAGATTACAATTCGCATAAATCTGCTAGAAGTATGTGGGACCCCCTGATAGCTGGCAGTGAGAAGACACAGATTACAAATCTCAGAAACCTCCTATAAATCAGTGAGACCCCCTGATGGGTGGCAGTGAGAAGACACAAATTACAAGTCTCAGAAACCTCCTATAAATCAGTGAGACCCCCTGATGGGTGGCTGTGAGAAGACACAGATTACAATTCGCATAAATCTGCTAGAAGTACGTGGGACCCCTTGATAGCTGGCAGTGAGAAGATACAGATTACAAGTCTCAGAAACCTCCTATAAATCATTGAGACCCCCTGATGGGTGGCAGTGAGAAGACACAAATTACAATTCGCATAAATCTGCTAGACGTATGTGGGACCCCCTGATAGCTGGCAGTGAGAAGACACAGATTACAAGTCTCAGAAACCTCCTATAAATCAGTGAGACCCCCTGATGGGTGGCAGCCAGTGAGAACACACGGATTATAACAATTCCCAAATATTTTGTAGAAATTACTGACGCCCAAAATACTGCGTGGCACTGGCTGTGACAACAAGACACAGATCACCTCAATTCCAAAATATTTTGTAGAAATTAGTGACCCCCAAAATACTGCGTGGCACTGGCTGTGTGACAAGACACAGATTACCTCAATTCCCAAATATTTTGTAGAAATTACTGATGCCCAAAACACTGCGTGGCACCGGCAGTGAGTCACAAGACACAGATCACCTCAATTCCAAAATATTTTGTAGAAATTAGTGACCCCCAAAATACTGCATGGCACTGGCTGTGACAACAAGACACAGATCACCTCAATTCCAAAATATTTTGTAGAAATTAGTGACCCCCAAAATACTGCGTGGCACTGGCTGTGTGACAAGACACAGATTACCTCAATTCCCAAATATTTTGTAGAAATTACTGATGCCCAAAATACTGCGTGGCACCGGCAGTGAGTCACAAGACACAGATCACCTCAATTCCCAAATATTTTGTAGAAATTACTGACGCCCAAAATACTGCATGGCACTGGCTGTGTGACAAGACACAGAACACCTCAATTTCCAGATATTTTGTAGAAATTACTGACGCCCAAAATACTGCGTGGCACTGGCTGTGACAAGACACAGATCACCTCAATTCCCAAATATTTTGTAGAAATTAGTGACCCCCAAAATACTGTGTGGCACTGGCAGTGAGTCACAAGACACAGATCACCTCAATTCCCAAATATTTTGTAGAAATTAGTGACCCCCAAAATACTGCATGGCACTGGCAGTGAGACACAAGACAAAGATCACCTCAATTTCCAAATATTTTGTAGAAATTAGTGACCCCCAAAATACTGCATGGCACTGGCAGTGAGTCACAAGACACAGATCACCTCAATTCCCAAATATTTTGTAGAAATTAGTGACCCCCAAAATACTTGCTGGCAGTGACAAAACACAGATCACCTCAATTCCCAAATATTTTGCAGAAATTACTGAGCCCCCAAAATAGTTGCTGGGAGTGAGCACAAAGATTACCTCAGATTACCTCAATTCCCAAATATTTTGCAGAAATTACTGAGCCCCCAAAATAGTTGCTGGGACTGAGCACAAAGATTACAACAATTCCCAGATATTTGGTAGAAATGAGACCCCCCCCCCCAGTAGCTGGTGGCAGACTGGCAGTAAGAACACACTAACACAACAACAATCTCCTATGAAATCTCCTCTCAAACGCGTGCAGAAGCGCTGTGTGGAAGCCTTATATAGTGTGTTGGGGGATTTAGCTCTGTGAGCCCATGATTGGGCAAAATTTGCCCAATCAGGACTCTGAGCCGTGATTGGCATAGTGTTGAACCTGTCTTGCACCTGACCTGTGGTCAGGTGCAAGGCTGTAGTCAATTACAAGCTTCAGGCCAGTGGAAAAGTGCATTGTGGTCCGTTGTGGTGCATTGTGGGCGAACAAGCGGAAATGTTCGTAGTTCGCGAACAAACGAATAGGCTATGTTCGATGCGAACTCCAAACCGATCGAACCGAACAGCTCATCCCTAGTCCTTTATAGCTGGCACAGGATGAATGTCTGGCAGCAAAGAAAGTCTCCAGGCCCCAGTGGATAGTGGGCCACGTAGTTAAGAAGTTGCAGACTCCACTGGAAACAGCAACAAGATCTATGGCAGCAGTGAATCACAGGTAAGGTGGAAATCTGGAACTCCGGAAAATCTCCAGGCCCACTGGATAGTGGGCTTCGCAGTAAACAGTTAAGAAATACAGGAAACAGGATCTTAGGCAGGAGGGAGCTCGCAACTAATGAACAGGACAGACCAGAATGGAAGAGCGAGGAGGAAGGGGCGAGACCTGGATAAATGGCTAGTGCACAGGTGTGCAATCAGACACAGCTAGGAAAGGGAAAAGCAGGAGTGGCACGAGTCCAGAGACGGAGAGGGAAAAAGAAGAGCGAAAAGGCGAAATGGAATAGAGTCCAATGGCGGAACAGGACAGATGGGAGACAGAAAACAGGAGGAAAGGGTGACCATGACTATGGTGCCAGCGGCTCCAGGACTGTGGCATGACAGGGTGTATGAGCATATCCCAGAGCTCCACAGCAATAAAACTCACAGTAATGTATGGGGTGCATGAGCATATCCCAGAGCTCCACATCAATCAAACTCACAGAAATGTGTGGGGTGTATGAGCATATACCAGAGCTCCTCAGCAATAAAACTCACAGTAATGTGCGGTGTGTATGACTGTATACCAGAGCTCCTCAGCAATAAAACTCGCAGCAATGTGTGGGGTGTATGAGCGTATCGCAGAGCTCCACAGCAATAAAACTCAGCAATGTGTGGGGTGCATTAGCGTATCCGAGAGCTCCACAGCAATAAAACTCACAGTAATGTGCAGTGTGTATGTGTGTATCACAGAGCACATTATTGTGAATTTTATTGCTGTGGTGCTCTGTATATGAGCATTTCACAGAGCTCCACAGCAATAAAACCCACAGTAATGATTGTACGGTATGTAGGAGCGAATCACAGAGCAACACAGCAGTATAACTCTTGCAGGAAAGGCAGTGAATATGAGCGTACATGGGATCCGCAGCTATAATGCTCCTTGTAAAGGCAGTGAATGAGCATGATACACCGAATCCACAGCAATAAAACACAATTTTCTCATATTGACGAAGGCATCTCAATGGATGACAGCAAATGAACTGTAGGGAATTTGCCTTAAAAATCATTAGTGAAAGAGGTCTTCTTAAAAAGAGTCCTATGAAATAAACCCCCACTCAGAACGTAAGAGTCATCAGGAATGTCCATAAAACGGTGTCGAGATTCTGTCTAGGATGTACCGGTATGAGCTCTGGATACAGTGACACGGAGACAGAAGTATTGGTGAAAATAAGGGGGTTTATTAGAATAAAGGTAATACACAGCAATGGGAACAGTTAGAGAATAATGGAGCAGAATTAGGTTAGAACAGGGGTCTGCAACCTTTCTGACATAAAGAGCCACTTGGACCCGTTTCCGAATGGAAAAAAAAACTGGGAGCCGCAAAACCATTGCGACATTTAAAACAAATCTAACACTGCATATATTGTTTCTTACCTTAATGCTATATACAGGATCGTGCAGTCAGCTGTCAATCTGAAGAAAAAAAAGACTTTTTCACTTAACAATGTAAAACCCCAGCTCACACATGGATTTGACCCAGCTCATGGATTTGCCCCCCAGCTCACACATGGATTTGCCCCAGCTCATGGATTTGCCCCAGCTCACTCATGGATTTGCCCCCAGCTCATGGATTTGCCCCAGCTCACACATGGATTTGCCCCAGCTCATGGATTTGCCCCCCAGCTCACACATGGATTTGCCCCAGCTCATGGATTTGCCCCCCAGCTCACACATGGATTTGCCCCAGCTCATGGATTTGCCCCAGCTCACTCATGGATTTGCCCCCAGCTCATGGATTTTCCCCAGCTCGCTCATGGATTTGCCCCAGCTAGCTCATGGATTTGCCCCCAGCTCATGGATTTGCCCCCCAGCTCATGGATTTGCCCCCCAGCTCATGGATTTGCCCCCCAGCTCGCTCATAGATTTGCCCCAGCTAGCTCATGGATTTGCCCCAGCTCACTCATGGATTTGCCCCAGGTCATGGATTTGCCCCAGGTCCTGGATTTGCCCCCAGCTCACACATGGATTTGCCCCCAGCTCATGGATTTGCCCCCAGCTCTCACCTGGATACTTGCCCCAGGCAGCTCCGGCGGGGGTTGAGGGGACCCAGATGCCGGGCAGCGCGGGAGCGCCTGCCCGGTCTTGAACAGTCCGTCCTGTGAAGTGGATGCGGCTGTGTGCGTGCGCAGCCGGTCACATGGTCCGGCCAGTCAGGTGGTACAGAGACTCAGTACCACCTGATTAGCCGGACCGCGTGACCGGCTGCGCACGCACACAGCCGCACCACTTCACAGGACGGACTGTTCAAGACCGGGCAGGCGCTCCCGCGCTGCCCGGCATCTGGGTCCCCTCAACCCCCGGGCAAGTTTTAGGGGCGCAAATGCGCCCCTAACAAAACTGCGCCCGGGGCCACGGCCCCCCCAGCCCCCACCACGCTACGCCACAGGGAGGGAGCTGCGGGAGCCGCAGCAAAAGTGAAAAAGAGCCGCATGCGGCTCTGGAGCCGCGGGTTGCCGACACCTGGGTTAGAATATACCAAGGGCAACACAGAGAAGCAGAGCCTGGACTGGGACACTGGAAACTGTCAGAGAAAGGGATAAAAAGACACAGAGGATAACACACAAAAGACTCACAGGATAGAAATGGCAGCGAGACAAAACAGGAAGAGTGCTGACTGTTGGAGAACACTTGGAACACAGGTGATTGTCAGGAACAGGGGGGAAAGACAGGAGCATGGGTGAATGGCAGGATCATGGACGACAGGCAGGGACACAGGCAGGAACATGGGATACAGCAATATTTGAGCAGAGAAAAGGCTACAGAACCATTTGAGAGGAGAAATCCTCTTAAAAAACTGAACCATTGAGTTTGGGGCCTGACTCCCTTTTGAGAAGACCTTGTTAGGTGAGATATAGTAGTATACTCGAGGCTCCTTGGAGTCAGAACATCATGGCTGGTTTCTCTGAAGCCTGGAGTGTAGTACAAGCTGATCCCCGAACCACAACATGGAACAAGTCCTTAAAAGATTATGCAAATGTCGCATGTTGGCAGAATCAGTGGTTGTGTGTGGGTCTTCTTATGGAGTTGCCAAGTTGCCTGGCAAAGTACATGACACTTGGACACCAAAACCGTGACAAGAAAGGAGAAGAACCACATTTATCTTGGATGATAATTATCTTAGACAAATGTTTGAATTAAAGCAATGAACACAAAAGGAAAAAATATATATTTTATGTCATTTTAGGCATATGTTGAGCAACAGACATCAAATAAGGGCATGATGACCATATCAGGAAACAATCAAAACCCTGTTGTCTTGAAAAAAAAAACTGAAATTCTTGTTGTTTCTCCCTCCAAGAAAAACCCAATGCCACCTATCACTCTACAAGTAAATGAAACGCTCATTACCCTGACGGCTCAAGCTTGCTGCCTTAGTGTCACTTTTGAATCGGACCTAACGTTCTCTCTCCATGTCCAGTCAGTGACCAAGTTACTATCAACTCAAGAACATTGCTCGCAATGCAAGATACAAGATACCGCGAAGGTGCTGATTCATGCTCTTAACATTCAACGACTTGATTACTGCAATTCGCTCATTATTGGCCTTCCCAAATGCAGGTGCCAGGCTTATTTTTCTCACCAGACAAACCTCATCTACCTCACCTCTCTACCTGTACATTTCAGGATACATTTTAAAATACTGACGCTCACGTTCAAATCGCTCAATAACTCAAGCCCCCCCTTACATGTCTTTGTTACTGCGCAAGCACGTTCTGTCTAGACAAGTCCGGTCGTCGGGCGATCTCCGCCTATCTGTCCACACCCACGCTGCCAACTCTCACCTTCAAGACTTCTGAAGGGTATCTCAAGGTCCTGTGGAATGACTTACCTCGCTCTATCAAACTTTCCCCTTATCTCCGTGCCTTGAAGAAACCCCTCAAAAGCCATCTCTTCAGATTAGCATACCACATCACTGATGCATCTCATCCATCTGCTCACCTACTCACACATGATTGAAGCTGCTTCTATGGCCCCAGAATTCCAGGAACGAATGACACTAATGATCCTGACATCCAGTAAAACTCCCTTTGTCTTCCTCAACCCCAATGTAAACTGTAAGCTCCTTATGAGCAGAGCCCTCTACACCTCTTGTTTCCATTTTATGTCCGTTTATCTGTATCTCATTCCCTTTGGTTATTGTAAAGCTCCGCAAAAACATACAGAGTGTTTTTTTTCCCAGTTCTGAAAGCATCTGAAAAAAACCTGAAGAATCCATTTCACCACCAGGTACCACCTGGAGATCAAGGTTCCTATCCAAGAAGGATCCAGATCTTTAAAAAAATCTAAATCACAATAATCCTCTAAAAGCAGTGACCCTACTAATTGCAACTATTTAGTCTAAAGCAAAGTAGACCTGTCCCATTGGATCTGACACTATCAGGGTTATTTAAAGACAGCCGAATTGGCTCAGAAATCGCACTGAACAGTGAATTTCCCCGTACGGTGCAAATAGTGGAGCCATTCAGCTATTTAAAAAGCAGGCAGTTGGCCAAATAAACTGCCAGTAAAATACAGTGCTGTTCAACGGCAGTGAACTCCCCATAGAGAAACAATGGTTAATCTCAGGGCCGACCTTTGGGGTGTGTGACCTGTGCAATGGCACTGGGCACCATGGCAACTGGGAGCGCCCGGCAGCCGACACACAGCCTGAATTCTCCAAACCTAGCTGGAGAGGATCCTGTTGCAGGCACATCCAGCTCCTCCCCTATTCCCCCTCATCTTCCTGTCCCCGCGCATCGTACACTGTGTGCATGGGGATGGAAGGGGGGGCTGCTGAGGAGAAGAAGAGGTAGAAAGCAGCCAGGGACCCGGGGCATGCAAAGTACAGCTCCCCCCTGTTCCTCTTCTGACCCAGCAGGCACAGAGTGCAGATCAGCAGCCCTGGAAATGGCAGAGTTGCAGAGTCTTCCTGGATCTCCCCTGCATCCTGGCCCTGCCTCCTCCATTCCAGCAGCAGCTTCGGGTCCTGACAGGGAGGTAAAGAGGCACACGCAGTTAGTAAATTAAGTTGCGGGGAGGGGATTCATGGCTAGTGAATTTTTTCTGATATTCCTCTTTATTTGATTTATTTAGTCCTAGTTACATAAATAAATGTTAAAGTGTTCACTCTATCAGGGTTTTACATTGAAACATAGGGTTTGTCTGATCAAACCTGCCGAATGAAACAGCTGAACATCAGGGCATTTCACTGACATTTCTCTGCTGTTAGCCTGGCTGAATTTATTCAGAAACACTGATCAGCCAGCCTTGCTGCCCCTGCACTGGTGGACATGTGTGTGGATCTTCCTTGGAATTCCCTCATTGTGGAGGACGCTCCACGCACATCCTGCTGTGTCCCCGGTAGGTGCGATCTGGCTCCGTGTAGGGACTTCTTCATAGGGGTAATTCACAAACCCTCGAATTTCACAGAATAATGAATTTCACCATTTGGGGTGTAGATATGGTAGGGGGTGTGGCTACTGCGGGGCGCTGTGAAGAGATTTCTCGCACAGGGTGCCCAGAGGCCAAAGGTCATCCCTGGTTAATCTATTCAGAGAACATCGAACAGCACCGAAATGTCAGTGAAATGTAGTGATTTTCAGTGCAATCATTTGGCAGATTTAATAAGGTGAATCCCATAGGTTTCAATGTTAAAAATATTCGCGTTTTTATTAAATATTAATTTTAAGGCAGGACACGGAGGCTCATATTTGCAGTCTCTTTCTTACTTTAATCAAACAGTAGCAAGAAAAGTAGACAGAAAAGTATAGAAAACTAGACAAAAAAACTAGTACCAACATGGTACATCCTGCAGCACCCCTCCCATAGCGCAGTATGGAATGTCCAGAGTCTATATAGGTATCCCCCCAATGTCCATTAAGCCTCTTTCTTGCTACTCAGCTCAGTGGACAGTTAAGTATAATTCATTTCTCCCCAGACTCTCTGCGCAAAAGAGAGTCTGGGGCGCTATTTTTATATCATATTATTTATTGTGTATATCTTAAATTCTGTGCGAGTGTCTGGCCGCCGGGTTTTGGGTCATGTGACCGCGTGGTTACAGCCCCGATATTTACCTCCCGCGGCCTGCGCTCTGTTAATTATAATTCTCCTCACGCTTAGACCCCGCCCTCCTCACGCAGCAGACTTTGCGCGGCAGTCTGGCGCGGCGGCCATTTTAAAAGTAAAACTTTTCCATTTAAAAAGATGTCGTTCAGCAAGCATACTCGCTCCGATCGTCGGGACTCTGATTCCGGCGGCAGCCCGCTCCACCAAGGTGCCCTCGTAGAACAACATGGGAATTTACTTCTCCAACCGTTGAATGACCCAGAGAGACGTATGGCGGCCATGGAAGCCTCCATTTCGCGAATCCAATCCGCTGTATCCTGCATGTCAGATTCTCTTACACGTGCCTGGTCAGAACGTAATGTATCTGCTCCAATCCCTCCTACACCTTTTGCCCCGCAATTTTTCATGCCTCCAATCTCAGTTAACCCCTGCCCGACTGTGTCCTCAAGTGCCCATACCCCATTACGTGCTATGAGTTCCCATACTCCACTTTTTAATCTGAGCTCTCATGCTCTCCATAGACCCTCAGGTTTCCATAACCTGTCTGAGACCGCGCCTGACCATCAGCGCGCTAGAGGGGCTGGCATCCCCGTTCAACTGCCTGACCCAAATAACCCTCCTCTGATTAAAAGAGCCTCTGACCGTGAGGCGTGCACAACGGTCTGCCTCCCTAAAAAATCAAAACATAATACCTCTCTCCTAACCGCTTACCCTGACTCGGAGGAAGAATATGAGGGGGATAGGGGTCATGCAGATGAGGAACCATTTGAGATTCATGCCCCTGAATATGACGATCAGTTGGAAGGAGACATTCCCACTACCTTCCGGGCGCACCACCTAGAGAGGTGATTTATGACCCACAGGGTAACCCGTTATTTCACCCTAAAAGTATTTCACACCCACGTTCAACCGACTGGTACCCTCTACCTCATGTTGCAAAATGGATAGACGCCAATTTCAGGGCCCCTTTGGACCGTCCCTCCAGGGCAACTCTTAAGGCTGAATGTCCTCGCCCAATTACGGTAGGCAAGACTTGCCTCACCCCAATAGTGGACGAGCATTTCGAAAAAATTCTAGGTACCAGAGGGTGGAATGTAAAAAAGGGAATCGATCATGCCCTACGTATGATTCAAGACAAAGTCTTAGACATGTCGGGTCCCCTAGCCCGTTTATTTGAATTGATAGAAGAAACTAAACTTTCAGGGGTTCCTCTTGACCTTGAAGAAGTAGGAGGTTGGCTTCAACGCACTATGTGCCTGTTTGGAAACGCCAACGCCGCTGTCGCGGCAGAACGCCGTAAGGCAATTCTGTTAAAAGTAGATCCCCAATTCACTACACTGGCCCCTAATGATCTGGGTAGTGAGGCCCAGGGCCTCTTGTTTGGGGATAAATTTGTAAAGGAGATGGGAACATATGCGAATTCCTTTGCGAATATCGATAAAGCAGACATTGCAATTAAAAAAGTTTTTAACACCTCGCGTGTTTTTGGAAGGGCGGCAGAATCAGAGGGCGCCCTGCCGGCCGTGCAAACACTCCCAATACCATTTCCCGTTCTGGAAATATGCCCTCCCTGTCTACCACTAAACCAAGAGGCACTGGTTTCACAGGATCCTTCTTCCCCACGAGAGCCCGTCCCTGGCAGGGACATGGATTCAGAGGCACTAGAGGCAGAGGTTATCTCCGCCGCCCATCAGGTAATTTCACAAGTCATACCTCATACATCTGTACCGGTCGCGGGGCGCTTGCGACTTTTTCAACACAATTGGACATTACTAACGTCAGACTCATGGGTTCTAAACACGATTCAGGGATACGCTATAGAATTCACCGACATTCCAATCCAGTCGTCGTCACCACACCCGTTGACTCTAGCATCACATTTACACATACTGATACACACAAGTTCTGAGCCTTCTGGAAAAAAGAGCAATAGAACCGTCGCACAACCATATTTTTGTCAGCAACCTCTTTGTAGTTGCCAAAAAGGGGGTGGATATCGCCCAGTCATAAACTTAAAGGACTTGAATGGTTGGGTTACGTACCGCCATTTCAAGATGGAAGGGATTCACACAATGAAACAATTGTTAATACCAGGGGATTGGCTGGTAAAACTGGATCTCAAAGATGCCTATTTGACCATTCCCATTCGAGAAGACTTTCGAGAATTTCTTGTCTTCCCCTGGAACGGAAAAATGTGGAAGTTCACATGTCTTCCGTTCGGCCTGTCATCAGCACCATGGTGTTTCACCAAGGTGATGAAACCGGTAGTGGCTCACCTCAGATCAATAGGGATTCGTCTGGTTATATACCTCGACGACATTCTAATTATGTCACAGTCACGCACGACTCTACAACAACACTTAATATTGACCATTCAATTACTTCAGGGACTAGGATTTCTAGTCAATGTAGAAAAATCAGTACTCATACCATCACATCGACTGGAGTTCCTGGGCTTCATTCTAGATGCAACATCTCAAACTCTGAGCCTCCCGAACTCCAAGGTCCTTTCTATCAAGAAAGAAGTTCGAACCCTGCTACGCCAGCGGTCTACAACATTGCGACAGATCGCACGCATCATAGGTCTCATGTCAGCTACACGACACGCAGTGTTTCCGGCTCCTCTACATTTCCGAGCCCTCCAGAGATTGAAGGCCCGTTTTCTCCAGTCGGGGTTCTCATACAACACGATAGTGGAGATCACAACAGATGTGATCAACGATCTCCGATGGTGGATTTCGGATCTACACCTATGGAACGGAAGTCCCCTTCACTTCCCGGCTCCTACCCTCGTGATCGAGTCAGATGCCAGTCGCCTAGGATGGGGTGCTCGGTGCGGAGATCGGGAAACGGGAGGTCGTTGGTCCTTAGACGAGACATCATACCATATCAACGCTCTGGAGTTGTTAGCAGCATCCTTCGCTCTCAAATGTTTCACGAAAGGGACGACCCATCAATCCATTCTTTTACGACTGGACAATTTTCCGGCTGTTCGGTATATCAACGGCCTTGGTGGTCCCCGTTCGATCCAATTGACGGTGATGGCACATTACCTGTGGGATTTCTGTTTCCAAAATCGTCTTCACGTAACAGCACAATTCATCCCAGGTCTCTCGAATGTAGTAGCAGACTGGAATTCGAGGCATTTCTACGACGCAGGCGACTGGTCTCTACACTCTTCAATTTTCTCAGCGCTCTCTCTGCTGTGGGGTCCATTCCATACGGACTTATTTGCATCCCGGCTGAATGCAAAGCTACCAAGATTCTTCAGTTGGCGTCCGGATCCAGACGCGACAGCAACGGACGCGTTTCTCCAGACGTGGTCGCAGGGACGTCCCTATGCTTTTCCACCATTCGCCCTGATCCAAAGAGTATTGAACGTCATCAGGACTCATCACGTCACCCTAGTATTAGTGACCCCATTCTGGCCATCTCAAGCATGGTTCCCATCGTTGCTGGACCTGGTCATCGAGACACCTCGCCTGCTCCCAACCATACCATATATGCTCCAGGACCCAGAAGGATGACTTCATCCACTGATGTCCTCAGGTCATCTGAAACTCATGGGGTGGTTGCTGTCCGGATCAGTAGAACTTCAGGAAACATATCGAGCTCTACTGCCGCACTGCTCGAACAATCCTGGGCCCCAGGAACTAGAAGTGTGTACCATTCATACTGGTCAAAATGGTCTAGCTGGTGTATCGAACGGGCTCAAGATCCCTTTTCTACTTCTCTGAATTTTGTATTAGATTTTTTTATCAGCAATGTTCGACTCGGGTATAGCTTATCGTTCTCTCAATGTGTTACGATCCGCCATGTCGGCAGGGCATGTAGGTTTTGAGGGTGTTTCACTGGGCCGTCACCCCCTAGTGTGTCGACTCCTAAGAGGTGCCCGTTTTGCTCGTCCCCCACAACCACGATATGTTACGACATGGGACGTTAATATCGTTTTGCGGTTTTTACTCGCCTGGCCCGATAATCATGGTTTATCCCTACGTAAGTTATCAGCCAAACTGTTGATGCTCTTTTGTTTAGTATCCTGTAAACGTGTGGGAGATGTGAGGGCACTAGATTTTGGAGTTCGCTCCTTCCTTCCTGAGGGCGTCCGTTTTGACATTTCTAGACGCACCAAAACTTCCATTTCTCAGCATTTTTTCCGAGTTTCCAGTTGCAACCCGGGTTATGCCCAGTTCGTTGCTTACAAGAGTATGAGGAACGTACTCTTCCTCTTCGACATGCCTCGAAAGTAACTCCCCTATTTATTTCATTTAAACCTCCCTTCCTTCCAGTGAGCTCTCCCACCCTGGCGAGATGGGTTCGCTGGATTCTAGAATTGGCAGGAATTGATGTTTCTCAATATGGCGCACATTCTGTGAGAAGTGCAGTTGCTTCTAAAGCCGTCTCATCCGGTTGTCGTTTGGAAGATTTGTTACGATCTGCCGATTGGTCACGAGAGTCCACCTTTAGAGAATTTTATTTTAAGCCTATATCGCACTGGTCCTCCGGTGTTTTAGACGTTTGATTAATATATGTTTTCAGATAGCTTTGAACTTGCAAATATGAGCCTCCGTGTCCTGCCTTAAAATTACTAAATTTTCCTATTTCATAACGGAAAGTTTGAATTTTATTAAGGACACGGAGGCGAATATTTCCCCCCCATTTTCCCTCCCTTTCATTATTTGTATGATTCTAATTTACTACAATAAAATTCTGACTGTGTCGTTTTTTCTATGACCAAGTACATATTTATGTTCATATGTATTTCACTGTGTGATACAATAAAGTTATTCGATTTTTCGTGTACTGAAATTATTTCAGTGCTAGTCCAGCGCGTTCTTTGTATTGCACGCAGTTACAATTCAAATGCTAACGCACATTTTCGTGTTTTGTGCTCTTTTTCAGCCTCAGGTGCATTTCAATAATTACTGGATTTGCTGGATCCTCTACTACTGGATGTTCCATCTTCATCCTCCATCCGTTCTGAGTTCCCGTTATATTTCTTCAGTTCTTGGCGTCTTCGCTGTTTTCAAGAAAGAGGCTTAATGGACATTGGGGGGATACCTATATAGACTCTGGACATTCCATACTGCGCTATGGGAGGGGTGCTGCAGGATGTACCATGTTGGTACTAGTTTTTTTGTCTAGTTTTCTATACTTTTCTGTCTACTTTTCTTGCTACTGTTTGATTAAAGTAAGAAAGAGACTGCAAATATTCGCCTCCGTGTCCTTAATAAAATTCAAACTTTCCGTTATGAAATAGGAAAATTTAGTAATTAAACCTGCTATTCTTTTCACCTGCAGCAAAAAGTCTATTTCTTTATTCTTAGAAGGTTTTTAGGCATTTTTTCAAGATATTTTCAGCAAATTTTCTTTTCAGATTCATTTAACCCCTTCAGTGCTGAGCCATTTCACCTCTGAGTGCTGAGATTGTTTTTTTTTTACTGGTTTTGATCATCATGTTTAACCCCTTCACTACCAATATCAAGATATCTCGGGTTTCAAAGGCACCACCTAGTACCCCGATATCAAGATATCTCGATGTGCTTTTCTATAGCCCAAATGAAAATGAAATTCGTTTGCTGCAAACAAATTTCGTTAGCTTCTTGGCTGCAGAAGGTGCCCCCAAAGTTTTAGGCCTGTGGGCATAATGTCCAAAGAGCTAAAACTGTAAAATCAGCAGCTGAAAGCTGTGAAATATTGGGCTGTTAGCAGGCGATGAAGGAGAAATAGAAGAAAATAGATCTTCTGGTAAAACTGCTGTAGCGCAATGTCGCAGTAGATGGCGCCATCTGCTGGCCAAATTGGTTATTACAATAATAGATTGTATTGTATTACTGTACAATTTATTAAAAATTATTTTTCAAAAAACCACTGGTTTCTGACAATGTTTTTTTGGAAAATCACTTGATAGTGAAGGGGTTAAACGCAATTTGAAGTTATGTTTTTTAATATGACCTAGACAAATTATATATCCTTTTTTACAGCAGACTCGGCAGATTCATAATATATCATTATTATATGTATATGTCATGTCCTGCCAGAATGCTATAACAAAAAATGTAAAACAAAATGTGAATTTACAATAAAATTTCAATCATCTACAGCGTGTAAAATTGTTTTTTTCACATTTTATTATGCAAACCTTAGCGGTTATATATTCTATAGGGTACTCTTGTTAAAAATATTAAAAATGGGAAACTGGTACTGTATTTTTTGGAGAAAATATGCGATTTTAGATAAACGTGAAAAAAAATTTTTCCATTAGTGCAGCATCATTGTGTCACATTATAATTTAAAAGTGAACAAGGAGTGCTGCATTAATAAATTTAAAAAAAAGAAAAAAATTATTTCTTCTTCACGCTAAGCTCGTCTTTCACAATGAAGTGGTTAAATAGCATTCATATTTTTTCTGCAACAGACATTATTATTATTATTATTCATAGGACGTGTGCACGGGGATGGAAGGGGGGGGCTACTGAGGAGGAGGCATTTTCAACCATTAGAATTTTTGCAACAGTGTTTTAAAGTTGCGGTGTTTGTTTGTTTTATCCCGTTCGTTGGCTTGTCGGCTTTTTCCAACAGCTGGTCAGAGCTCTGTTCGGTGGATCACCGGCATTTTTCAGATGCATTCAGCGTTTTTGCGGCGGGTTGTCGGGTGCGTTCAGCTTTTTTTTGGCAGCTTATCGAATTGATCCAATGTTTTTCCGGAAGCTTTGCAGCGGTTTTTCAGCTGTGTTCACCTTTTTTTCCCCCGCAATTCAGGGACCCTGTGGTGAATGTTGAATTCACCACGGGGTCGTCGAATTCGACTCCCCAAAATAAGAGGAATTTTGGTCCTCTTTGAAAGACCCTGTAAATAAATATGTGAAGGCATGAAAAGAGGGTAATCCACCACTATTTCCAGCACTTCTGTACCTGCCAGAGGGATACACCAGAGACTAAAGGGGTTATTCAAAGAAAGCCGAATTGGCTGTGAAAATTGCACGTGAATTTCCCCATATGGTGCAATTACATGGCCATTCGGCTATTCAAAAAGCTGTCAGTTCACCAAATATTGGCGAATTGCCAGCGAAATACGGTGATCTTCGACGCCAGAGAACTCCCCATAGAGAACTAATGGTTAATCCCTGATTTTCAGTGGTTTCATGCAACAGGTTTAATCAAGTGAATTGGTCCTATAGCAGACCCCTGAGGGACACTGATTTTTCATCTTGAAAATTTACCATTTATGACCATTCGCTGTACCCGATCCTTTATCTAGTGTTCTATCCAAGAACAAGTATTTTCATCTAGACCAATTTTTTGATGTTCTATATTGTTTCCCTGCCTTCTCCTATGTTGAAGTCACCCTGTACCTGTAGGGTGCAGTGTATTTGTGTAACTCATCTGTGTTATGTATGAATACTGTTATTGTTTATATGGTTATTGTTTATGTTTATCGGTTGCTATCTGCTGATAGGATTACTGTGTGTGTTACCTTTGGGCCACATTACAATCCTGCGTGAGCATTAACGTTAGCCCCGGTGAATACCGCACATTACAATCCAAACGCTAACGGGTTAAGTAACCCGTTAGCGTTTGGTACCTTGCTCTTTTCAGCACAAGGTTACTGTACTTTGCGCTCCCTATACTTAACATGGGGAGCACAAAGTGTTAATCAGCATTAGGATTACAAAGTCCTAAAGCTGATTAGCGTCTGGCTGTTAACCGTCAAAAAGTTAACCACAGCCAGTGCCGGACTGGCCTACCGGGATACCGGGAGGCATCCTGGTAGGCTGCTTTAACTTTGGGGCCGGTTTTATTTTTTTTCCATTTTTTTTTTATTGGGACCGACAACCAGTGGCCGCGGCCCGCGGGTTGGTAGCTGGCTGGGGCCGGCTACGCCGTGTGATTGAGGAGGGCTGACAGCCCCTGCAGCATACGTGCCTTCACAAGGCTGGGAATGGCACGTACGCTGTATTGGCGCCGCCCCCTTCACTAACCATGTGATGGGCCGTGTAGACGCGCAGGCACTAGTGTATCTTGGCCTAGGCCGAAAAGGGCCCCGCCGCTCAGTGGGACCCAACACCCGTTGGTTTTTTTAAATCCCTGCCTCCAAGCGTTGCAGCCAGGGCCTCCGCTGTCACGTGCAGTGCCTCCACTATCACGTGCAGCTCCTGTCTCTGCGCTCGGAGGAAGTGATCCTATAACGTCACTTCCTCCTAGCGCGTGGCTCCACCATAACGTGAATGCCGCAGAGGAGAGAGGTAGTTTGAAGGCCCCAGCCCAAAGGTCACCGTGCTTTCCGGCACTCGATGATCCCTCT
Organism: Leptobrachium leishanense; assembly: GCA_009667805.1. Taxonomy (NCBI): domain Eukaryota; kingdom Metazoa; phylum Chordata; class Amphibia; order Anura; family Megophryidae; genus Leptobrachium; species Leptobrachium leishanense. Next base: position 294,599,382 of record CM019063.1, on the reverse strand, counting down.
GCACTTCCCTGACAGCCGCCGGACGCGTCACCTCGCTGAGCTTGGGGTCTGAGCTACAGGAGGCGGCGCTGGGCCATGACCGTGGAGCAGAATGTCCTGCAGCACACCTCCCAGAGGGTAAGCAGAGCCACCAACCTGCGGCACACTTTTAACAGAGAAAGGGCATATGGGAGGATATTTCCCCTTGTCTCCCACACAGGGCCAGCTGCCTGATCTCCTGCCAGACACGTTGCCAAGTGCTGGCTCTGTCCCTCCATCTTTCCCCCAGCACTCTGTGACCGGGCATTCAGAGTTGTTTGCCTGCTGTTGTGTACAGTGCTGCCTGTCAGACAGGCCAGGCAATTTGATGCTGGTTTTAACTAGTGTAAATTAGGCATTCCCCGGGCAGCCATCCTGAGTGCTGGGGCCTCACAGGAGGAGGAGCAGCACAGGGGGATGTACCCAGTGCTCCTTTGGCTGCTGCTGTACAGAGTGAGAGACCAGGTGTGAGAGGGAGAGACACAGACCAGATGAGGGAGAGACACAGACCAGATGAGGGAGAGACACAGACCAGATGAGGGAGAGACACCGACCAGATCAGGGAGAGACACCGACCAGATCAGGGAGAGACACCAACCAGATCAGGGAGAGACACAGACCAGATCAGGGAGAGACACAGACCAGATCAGGGAGAGACACAGACCAGGTGAGAGAGAGACACACACACAGACCAGGTGTGTGAGAGCGAGAGACACACAGACCAGGTGTGTAAGAGAGAGAGACACACAGACCAGGTGTGTAAGAGAGAGAGACACACAGACCAGGTGTGTAAGAGAGAGAGACACACAGACCAGGTGTGTAAGAGAGAGACACACACAGACCAGGTGTGTAAGAGAGAGAGACACACAGACCAGGTGTGTGAGAGAGACACACAGACTAGGTGTGTGAGAGAGACACACAGACTAGGTGTGTGAGAGAGACACACAGACTAGGTGTGTGAGAGAGACACACAGACCAGGTGTGTAAGAGAGAGAGACACACACACAGACTAGGTCTATGATACCCTCAAAACACCCCGCACATTACTGTATAGGTCTGCGATACCCTCAAAACACCCCGCACATTATTGTATAGGTCTGTGATCCGCTCAAAACACACCGCACATTACTGTATAGCTCTGCGATACCCTCAAAACACCCCGCACATTACTGTATAGGTCTGCGATACCCTCAAAACACCCCGCACATTATTGTATAGGTCTGTGATCCGCTCAAAACACACCGCACATTACTGTATAGCTCTGCGATACCCTCAAAACACCCCGCACATTACTGTATAGGTCTGTGATACCCTCAAAACACCCCGCACATTACTGTATAGGTCTGCGATACCCTCAAAACACACCGCACATTACTGTATAGGTCTGTGATCCGCTCAAAACACACCGCACATTACTGTATAGCTCTGCGATACTCTCAAAACACACCGCACATTACTGTATAGGTCTGCAATACCCTCAAAACACACCGCACATTATTGTATAGCTCTGTGATACCCTCATACAGAGCTATACAGTAATGTGCGTTGTGTGATACCCTCATACACAACGCACATTACTGGGGCTGGTATGAAATTATTTCCAGGGCTGGTTTTTATCCCCAGTCCGGCCCTGACCACAGCCTGGACTTGGACTTGGTGCTAATGGATTCTGCTAGTGCAGAATCAGTTAGCACCAGCCAAAAAAAAAAATTAATTGCCAGATACCTCCTGTCCCGCAGCTCGGACCGCGGCTCCGTCCACCTCCTCTGTTGCCAGAAACCGAGGGAGAGACTGGGGGAAAAAGGCTCAGTCCCTGTTGTTGCTGTCTATACTTGTCAAGATCCTGTAACGGGGGGAGTAGCGCCCACTAGTGAGTAGCGTAGTTGAGATCCTTAAGGACTGATAAATCTTTTTGACGTTTAAACACCGATTAGCAGACACAGAATTATACACTTGCGGCAATGAGGATAAACAAAACACTGAGTTGCTACTAAGCACTATAGGTTTCGAGACCGATAGACTACTTAGAGCACAGGCAGAAATACACAGAAAAGTCAGACAGTTGGTGAATTGCGCGGGCTGCAGGGAAGTCAGGAAATAAACTGCTTTAACGTTTTCTGATAATCGGGAGCAGGTCAGCGGTACCTTAAGATAGTCAGAGACAACACATACACCTCGGGGTCTATCTTAAGTACAGTAACGAGTATTGTTGCTGGTGAGCGCTCACTGACCATGAGCTGCAAATAAGCAGTACCTTGCGATCGCAGATCTTATCAATAAGTGTGGCTGGAGAACATGAGCCCTGGGTTGGGTATAGGAACCTAAAGAGGCCACAGATAAGACCCACCACTGAGAAGGGACACTTCCCCAGTAACGTGTAAACACCCCAGCGGCAAGCATGGTGTTAAACCACCAAAGCACCACACAGGCAATCGTAATCAAGCAGCAGGAGAATAGTCAAAATCAAGCCAGGTCAAATAGCAGGAGCAGGGATCGTATTCAGAAAACGGGTTGGCAACAGAGAAACAATGTAAACGAATGGTTAGCGATGCGGGAATCAGACTCCACGACAGAGCGACAAGGCAAGATGGCACGGACCTCATACTCTTCCTCACCCTGGGACTTGATAGGCGGAGGTGGAGCAGTGACTCTGGTGTATCTATTACAGGTAAGGGGTTTCAAGAGGCTTACATGAAAAACGTTGTGGATACGTAGATATGGGGCAAAGCCAAAGCATATGAGACAGGGTTAATGCGTCTTAACACCTTATAAGGACCAATAAACCTGGGAGCCATCTTCATGGATCTCACCAACAGCTTGATGTTTCGGGTTGACAGCCATACCTTGTCCCCAACCGTATAGACCGTTGCAGGACCTCTACGTCTGTCAGCTTTTATTTTTTGCTTTTGAATATTGACCTCCATGATTTCCTTAACCCTCTCCCATGTCTCTTTCAGATTATTTAGATGTTCGTCCAGGGCTGGTAACGCAGTCCCTTGTAATATGGAGGGAAGCATGGGAGGATCATAACCATAGACCGTATGGAACGGTGAGTGACCTGTAGTTTCACTCACTGAATTGTTTAGTGTAACCTCTGCCCAGGGTAACAGGTCTGCCCATTCACTTTACTTTTCTGAGACAAAACATCGCAAGTATTGTTCGACACTCTGGTTGGCTCTCTCTGCGGCCCCATTTGTCTGTGGGTGATAAGCCAAGGAGAAACTCAACGTGATACCGAGGTTGTCACAAAACCCTCGCCAGAAATGAGAAACGAATTGGGTTCCTCTGTCGGATACAATTTCCAGGGGAACCCCATGAAGTCTCACAATATTTTGCACAAATACTGGCACCAGCTCAATAGCTGAAGGGAGCTTGACCAGAGGCACAAAGTGCACCATCTTCGAGAATCTATCTACCACCGTAAGGATCACCGTATGACCCTGGGACACAGGTAGATTAGTAATGAAGTCCATAGAGAGGTGGGACCAAGGTCTCTCAGGCACCGGCAACGGCTGCAATAGACCTATAGGTAAGGACTGGGGATTTTTGCTCCTACAGCACACTTCACATATGGCTATGTAGTCCTTAATATCCCTTTGCGTACCTGCCCACCAGAACTGTTTTTCAATAGAGGCTAGAGTCTTAGTTATCCCCATATGCCCATAGGGCTTGGAGTCATGGTATATCATCATCATTTGTGTTCTCTCCTCCTCAGGTACAAAGACCTTACCAGGAGGTTTCTCAAGAGGAGCAGCACCTTGAACAGCTTGGATTCTCTCCAACAATGGAGAAGACACAGTCAGAACAGTTGTACCCAATATCCTTTTGTGAGGAATGATGGGACTGTGGTCGAATGTATGCTATTCACACGACTCGAAATGCCTGGACCAGGCATCAGCCTTTGTGTTTTTTGACCCAGGCCGGTATGTCAACAAGAAATTGAAACTGGACAGGAACAAGGACCACCGGGCCTGTCTGGAACTCAAACGTTTTTTCGTCTCCCATGTAAATAAGATTCTTATGATCTGTTATTATTATCACGGGATCTTTCGTACCTTCTAGCAAATAGCGCCATTCCTTGAGGGCTGTTATGACTGCTAGTAACTCTCTGTTCCCTATGTCATAATTTCTCTCTGCAGGTGTCATTTTCCTGGAGAAAAACCCACAAGGGTGTACAGGTCCCTCAGGACCTTAAGTTGAAATGGCAAACCTGGCTCTGGATGCTGTAGGATAGGTGCCGTGACAAATGCCTGCTTGAGTGACTCAAATGCCTGCAGAGCTTGGTCGCTCCAGACCTGATTTTGGGCACCCTTCCTGGTCATGGCAGTGATTGGAGAGACAACGGAAGAGAAACCCTTAATGAACCTCCTATAATAGTTCGTAAAACCCAGGAATCTCTGTATTATTATTATTATTTATTATTATTTATTAAGCGCCAACACATTCTGCAGCGCTGTACAAGGTGTAATGGGTAAAGACAGGACAATTCTACAATACATACAGGAGACAGGTCAGTATTCCTGCCAGCAGATACATGAGGATATGAGGATGTATAGCTTTTAAGCCTTGAGGTAGTGGCCATTCTTTGATGGCAGACAACTTTTTTGTCACCCCTCAGGTGTTATGATGTAACCCAGGAAATGGACTGAAGTTATGTCAAATAGACACTTTTTTGCAGTACAGTCTATTCTCCAGCATCCTTTGCAACACTGTCCGCACCTGGACATGGTGTGTCTCAACATCAGGAGAATAAATCAAGATATCATCCAGATATACGATAACAAAGACTTGTAAAAAATCCCACAGGACATCATTTATAAAGTCTTGAAAGACCGCTGGCGCATTGCACAAACCAAATGGCATAACCAGATATTCATAATGACCGCTCCTGGTGTTAAAAGCGGTCTTCCATTCATGGTCTTGTTTGACCCTTACAAAGTTGTATGCACCGCGAAGGTCCAATTTGGTCTATATCTTGGCACCTCTCAAACGGTCAAATAACTCTGATATAAGTGGGATGGGATAGGCATTTCGTATAGTGATTCTGTTTAACCCTCTATAATCAATGCAAGGTCTTAAATCCCCTTCCTTTTTTGACATGAAAAAGTATCCTGCTCCAGGAGAGGAAGAACGACGAATGAACCCTTTGGCTAGGTTCTCTTTAATATACTCCTCCATGATATCGTTCTCTTTTTGTGACAGTGGATAGACGTGACCCCGAGGAGGCATGGTACCTGGCAACAAGTCTATAGCACAATCATACTGCCTATGTGGTGGTAGGATTTCAGATTTCCCTTTATCAAACACCTCTTTTAGATCTTTGTACCATTTAGGAACCTCTGTGGAGAGTGGAGGAGCAGTGGCTACGTTCAGACGGCCCACCACAGTACTCATACCCAGACATTTCGATCAACACTTAGATCCCCAGGATGCCAACTCTCCTATAGACCAATTGACAATCGGATTGTGCTTAGCCAACCAAGGATACCCCAACACAATGGGTATCGTGGGTGATTCGATAATTTGGAACTTAATTTTTTCCTTATGCAGGAACCCAGTACAGAAAGAGACAGGTACAGTATCGTGTGTACAGTGAAGTCTTAACAGTTTCCTGCCATCGATACTTTCAGTAAAGAGAGGTACTTCCCTCTCTACCAGAGGCACTTGGTGAATAGCAGTGAAACCAGAGTCTATCAGTGCTTCTGTGTTCAACCTGATTTTCTCCCAGGCTATGGACACAGGCACCACCACACGAGATTGTTTTTTCTCTTTTTACTAGACACGAGAGACACAGTAGTAGTACCCAGAACCTGTCTCTCAGGGGATTCTAGTTTTGCTCATTTCCCGACACATTAGATCTTTTAGGTCGATGGGGCATTGTAAACGGAAATGCCCTCTGTCAGCACAATATAAGCATAGTCCCTCACGGAGGCGATATTGTCTCTCCTCTCTACTATCATAGGCTCTGGTTCAGTGGGTACAGGCCTGGGAGGAGAGACAGTGTGAGCAGACCTAGGAGTAGAACAGGCCCCCTGAGAAGGTTTATGAGCTTTGCTACGACCGGACCTTCTGTCACGCATCTGATCATCGAGAGGAATACAATAATCCACCAGATCCTCTAGCTCCTCAGGTAATACCATAGGTGCCAGTTCATGCATTATACTCTCTAAAAGTCCCTCGAGAAACGCGGTCACAAGCACATCATTCGGCCAAGACAGTTTTGCTGCTACTGTTTTAAATTCTATTGCGTATTCTGCAACTCGGCGGTTGCCCTGGGATATACGCCATAGTGCCCTAGCTGCCCCTGTTGCCCGTCTAACGGGGTTAAATGTGCGTCGTAAGGCAGCCATAAATTCAGCATAATTGTGTACCACAGATTTCTGTAGCTCCCACAGGGGGGTTGCCCATAGTAGAGCTTTCTCGGTTAAGTGGTTAATGACGTAACCCACCTTGGCTTTATCTGTGGGACACATACCAGGATTCAAATCAAACATAATCTGTATCTGGGTTATAAACCCTCTGCATGAACCTGAACTCCCATTAAAGCACGTAGGAGTCTTTAAACTGACATGAGCTACACCAGTAGCAACCATAGAGGACACAGCTACTGCTTGGGAAGACAGGCCCACCACAGGGGAAGGAGGTGGAGAGGCCTGGCCCAATTGTTTCATGACTAGGCCCAAAGCCTGAGCAAATTGATCCATACGATGATGTTGCTCCTCTTGCTTAATTATGATGTCACCCAGCTTAGACATTAAAACAGATAAATCAGTCAAATCCATATCAGACCCTGTCGTGATGTAACGGGGAGAGTAGCGCCCACTAGTGAGTAGCAGAGTTGAGATCCTTAAGGACTGATAAATGTTTTTGACGTTTAAACACCGATTAGCAGACACAGAATTATACACTTGCGGCAATGAGGATAAACAAAACACTGAGTTGCTACTAAGTGTGACAGATTAGATCCGTATATCTATCGTGGTATGTAGCTACCTGTGTCTACTTATCTGTACAGTGGCAAGAAAAAGTATGTGAACCCTTTGGGATTACGAGGAGTTTTGCATGAATTGGTCATAAAATGTGCTCTGATCTTCATCTAAGTCACAACAATTGGAAAAACACAGTCTGCTTAAAATAATACAACACAAACATTATATGTTTTCATGTGTTTATTGAACATAACATGTAAACATTCACAGTGCAGGGTGGAAAAAGTATGTGAACCTTTGGACTTAATAACTGGTTGACCCTCTTTTGGCAGCAATAACCTCAACCAAACGTTTCCTGTAGTTGCAGATCAGACCTGCACAACGATCTGGAGTAATTTTGGACCACTCCTCTTCACAAAACTGTTTCAGTGTAGCAATATTCTTGGGATATCTGAGAATCGCTCTCTTAAGGTCATGCCACAGCATTTCAATCGGGTTGAGGTCAGGACTCTGACTGGGCTACTCCAGAAGGCGTATTTTGTTTTGTTGAAGCCATTCTTTTGTTGAATTACTTGTATGCTTTGGGTCATTGTCCTGTTGCATCACCCATCCTCTGCAGAGCTTCAGTTGGTGGACAGATGGTCTTACGTTTTCCTGCAAAATGTCTTGATAAACTCTGCAATTCATTTTTCCATCAATGACAACAATCTGTCCAGGCCCTGAGGCAGCAAAGCAGCCCCAAACCATGATGCTCCCTCCACCATATTTTACAGTGGGTATGAGGTTTTGATGTTGGTGTGCTGTGCCTTTTTTCTCCACACATAGTGTTGTGTGTTTATTCCAAACAACTCAATTTTGGTTTCATCTGTCCACAGAATATTTTGCCAGTAGTGCTGTGGAACATCCAGGTGCTCTTTTTCAAACTTCAAACGTGCTGCAATAATCTTTTTGGACAGCAATGGCTTCCTCCGTGGTGTCCTCCCATGTACTCCATTCTTGTTTAATGTTTTCCTTATTGTAGATGTGTCAACAAAAATGTTAGCATGTGCCAGAGATTTCTGTATGTCTTTAGCTGACACTCTAGGGTTCTTCTTTACCTCATTAAGCATTCTGCGCTGTGCTCTTGCAGTCATCTTTACAGGACAACCACGCCTAGCGAGAGTAGCAACAGTGCTGAACTTTCTCCATTTGTAGACAGTCTGTCTTACCGTGGACACATGAACATCAAGGCTTTTGGAAATACTTTTGTGACCCTTTCCAGCTTCATGCAAGTCAACAATTCTTGATCGTAGGTCTTCTGAGAGCTCTTTTCTGTGAGGCATGGTTCACATCAGGCAGTGCTTCTTGAAACCAGTAAACCCAAAACTGGTGTGTTTTTAAAGGGCAGGACAGCTTTCAGCAACACATCCAATAATATCACACTGATTGGACTCAAGGTTGGCTCACTCCTGGCTCCAATTAGCTCTTGGAGAAGTCATTAGGCTAGGGGTTTACATACTTTTTCCACCCTGCACTGTGAATGTTTACATGTTATGTTCAATAAACACATGAAAACATGTAATGTTTGTGTTGTATTATTTTAAGCAGACTGTGTTTTTCAAATTGTTGTGACTTAGATGAAGATCAGAGCACATTTTATGACCAATTCATGCAAAACTCCACGTAATCCCAAAGGGTTCACATACTTTTTCTTGCCACTGTATATCTATCGTGATATGTATATATATATATATCTCTATATATAGGCATATTTATATCTATGGCTATCTATAGATACCAGGCCATTTTATGCAGCTGATAGTAAATGCTTGAGTTTCCAAGAAAGCAATTAAGTCGTTTATCACTGAACTCCAAGGGGAAAGGATATTTCAGGGGTTGCCGAATGCCAGGGGAATGAGTCTTCTTTGATCTGCATGATAAGGAGCGGAAATTACCCCAGTTGGTCTAATGTAATTTCCTTGGTCTCATGCAAGTATTTCACACCTTGGAGTCCTGGCTGCAAACACCGCGGCACCAAGGTATACGTGGTCCTGCATTTCAAAGAAGCAATCATCTCCTTTGATCACTAGAGACAAACTTTGGGAATCAAGTTAATGACGAAGCGCACTGAGCGTGCCCAGGAAAATGGAAGTCTGGGAAATGTAGTGCATGGGGTATAAAATAGGTGCTGTCCTCCAGAGGGACAAGGCAGCCTATATATACCTGAGCCAAGAACGGGCTCAGGGCTTGTTTCTGTGGGGTCACCTAAGAACGTGAGAATCTGTGCCAGTCTTCAAATCTCCAGCCCCAGGGGTACACTGATGCTCCTGTTAGCTTACTGACGTAAGGGTCTGTGGTTTTATTCCTGTTTCTTTTATTTGCTGTTTGTGTGTAATTAATGAATATTATATCCATATTTTTTCTGTAACCCTAAATGCACTGTGATATACATAATTTTTGTTATCATAATAAATACAACTTTTTAAGCTCTGCTCTGACTGATTCGATCCACGCTAACTGATGGGACTGGATTATTGTTTTTTTTGTTTTAAGCTCGAGTATCTACTAAATTGTGAGTTGCAGTGGCTGGGGACGGTTGGGTAAGCGCGCGGGGATTGTTGTCTGCATAGTCATTATTTTGGGTCTAGGATAGATAGTGGATTGCTTATCCCTGCGTCTCTCGCTGCAGCGCACTTAGTGTTCGTGAGAACTGGTGGCAGCATAACAAATAGAGTAAGAAAGTGGGTGTAAGGATTGTGGGAAACGTAGTCGCTACCCTAGGTCGAGAGAAGACGGGTACGGCATTGCAATCCTGGGACCACTTGATCATGCTTTACGTGCGTGTTGCGAGCGGAGGCATTTCTCGGGGTAGTTAGGCACGTGCGCGCGGGGGATTGTTGTCCGCGTAGTCATTATTTGGGTCTAGGATAGATGGATTGTGAGTTGCTTAACCCTGCGCCTTTTGCAGTGCGCGCGTAGTTGTCGTGACAACTGCTGGCAAGCGGTGGGATATCAGGTTAGTATTTGGATCTGTGAAGCAACATAGATCCGGATACTAAAGAAATTGGTTTTCCAATTTCCAGAGCAGAACTCAGTGCATTTATTAGAATTTACACATAGCAGTTCCCTCCCCCTTCTTTGTTTTTTCTGTCCTATCTTTTATTTGGCTGGAGTGAGAAAGACGCAACAACCATCGAAAAAGGCACTGGAACATCTGTGTAAAGAAAAAAGCATTGCGACGAAAGACAAATGCAAAGATGAAGTTTTGCAAGCCCTCGAGGATTATGAGGCGAGGCAAGCAGTCCAGGATGCAGCAGAGCAGGGTACCACGCTTGACCCAGCCGAAGGAAGCGTAAGTCCAGTGGAAAGGACAGTGTCAAGTGCTTCGCCCAAGGGTGAGACGGCCCTGGATGTTTACTTGCAGACTGTATTAAAACATGTGGACTCCGTGGACTCGCAGACGTGGCTTCAGCTCATCCTGCAGTACCAAGAGCGAGATGAGTGCCGAGCTGAATGAGAAACTGCGGAGCGCAGAGCTGAGTCTGAGCGAGAAGCTGCAGAGCTGAGTCTGAGCTAGAAGCGCGCCAAGCTGAGCGAGAAGCGACAGAGTGCCAAGCTGAGCGGGAAGCTGCAGAGCACAGGGCTGCGAGTGAGCGAGAAGCGGCAGAGCGCCAAGCCGAACGGGCACACCAGCTCGCTCTAGCACAGGCCGGCAGAACGCCATTATCTCCTGCCCCTGCGGGCACTGCAGAGCTCTCTGCGCCCAGACCTCGTGCCGAGAACTTTTCCACTCTAGACAAAGATGGGGACCTGGATGTGTTCCTGCGAAGTTTTGAAAAGACTTGTCGACAGTACCAGCTGCCCAAGGAGCAATGGGCCAGGTACCTCACTCCTGGACTAAAAGGTCCAGCGCTCAAAGCCTTTGCGGAATTCCCAGCTGAGAGTGACCAGGACTATGAGGCTATTAAAGCTGCGCTGCAGAGGCGGTATAACCTCACGCCAGAGGTATATTGCAAAAAGTTCAGGTCCTTGCAGAAGCGTACCGCGGAGAGCTATTCTGCAGTCGTGAGCCACCTGACCACCCTATTCCGTCAAGGGGTTAGGGGGCTGAAGATTGACACCTTGGATGCCCTGGAAGACCTGTTAATCAAGGAGCAGTTTGTGCAGCTGTGCCCACCTGAGATCCAGGAATGGCTTCTGGATCGCAAACCCGAGGCGGCCCTGGAAGCTGGCGAGCTGGTCGATTTCCATGTGGCCAACAGAGCGTCCATGGACCGGAGCAGAGGTTCCCCCAAAGGATCATCTGGATGGAAGCCCAACTCCTCACGACTCCCCGACATCACGGCGGCAGCGCCCCCCTCTGTGCCAGTCTCTGCTGGGGAGGTGGGAACGAGTCCTTCTTCGCCTGGAAGAAGTGTGAGCCATCACTGTTTCATTTGTAACAGTGTCAACCATCTCCTGGGGCGTGCCCGAGAGGAAGAAACCTGCATCCACAGCTGGGGGAGGACACCCCTCAGCATCAACCTCTGTCCTGTTTGTGACCAGATCGGAGGGCAGTGCCAACGTAAACCAGCAAGCAGTCATTGTCGGGACTCAGGTATCTGTGGGGCTAAGAGATACGGCGGCTGAAGTAACTTTGGTGCATCCAGGGTTAGTCAGCCCTGCAGACTTTATTCGTGGCAGGACTCTAGCAGTAAAGGGTTTTGGTGGGTACCCACTGGCAGTCTGCGGGGAGTAGGGCACAAGGCCCGTCTCTGTCGTGTGATGGTGTGGATCAGAATGCCTGGGAAGGGTGGCAGGATACTGCGGTATACCTACCAAGACCAGACTCGGGTGTGTCTGTGACGCCATATGGTTGGGAGCGCGGGCAAGGGATGACTGCGGGTCTGCTAGCGCCTAAACCAACCAGGACTCTAGTGGAGAATGGAAAATTCTAGATCAAAATAGCCAATTTGGAAAGTGAGATGAATGGGAGAATTTTTCTGGTTTGGCTATTTTGACCTAGAATTTTCCATTCTCCAGTCATTCTCCTGCTTTTCACCGCTCTCTCTGAATAACCCTGATTGTGTTGCCTCTGTGCAAGGCAAATTCATGTTAACCTCCTTATCCAGGGTGAAGCAGGCATTACCCGGGCAGCCATCTCTCCTTAGTGCTGGGTCCTGTTGGAGGAGGAGCATACAGTAAGGAGGGAGGTGCCCACGTGTTCCCCAGACAGCACACTGCTCTGCATATCCTGTATGTTAGTGGCCCCATGGGACAGGTAAAAAAGATTGAACATTTACATTGGGTAAGATGGCAGAATGGGGATGATGGTGGGAGGGAGGAAAGTGGTGTGGATTTGGAGGTATTGATCTGAGAAATGGAGAAAATACTGTTTTGGAGGGTGAGTGGAAAGGCACTGGTGGGCTGGAAGAGGATGACTTGGGGGCATAAATTGACAGATATTTTTGTGTATTAGGCTAGGGTCAGACGAACGCATTTTTCACGTTGTCCGTGAAAAAGTGCGTTCGAACGAACGTACGTATTTTTTCCCGGAATACGCGATAGCGGTCATACGATGCACCTTTTCGTCCGTGATTTTGTACGGATCATCAATAAAACACTTTTTGTGTCTGGACGTTATGTTAGCCGGACATTAGCAGCGTCTGACGTCTCCTAATCACACACACACGCCGCTATGCGGCCGCAGCGCACTCTGTACGTCAGTAGTAGCGGTTTGACGTTCTAGAAAAAATGCGTTCGTTTGCCACTTGCGTTGCGCGGACGAACCGTCGTGCGGCCGTACTTCGTGTGTTCCCCGGCATTGGACGTCATTTGCTGCTAGCACGGCCGTGATTTCGTGCGGCTAAACGCACGTTAAAAATGCTTTCGTCTGACCTTAGCCTAAGGGATAAGAGTTTAAGAGAGCTGTTTTTTTTATTATTTATCTTTTTAAACAAACCAAAGATAAATCCTATCACAGCAATACATTAAGAAAATACTTATATTTAATTATTTGTGTATGTGATATATATATTACCACTGGGTATTATACGAGCAGGGTACAGTATCAGTGGTTATCACATACAGGCCCTAGAAATTTAAAGGACCAGACCCTTGTGTTTTCCTCCTCACAGACATGTCTCCTACAGAGCTGCACTCTCCCTCTGTGCTTTGGCCCATCCCCTATATCAGTAACTGTGAACCTCGGCAGCCCAGATGTTTTAGAACTACATGTTCCATGATGCCTAGTGAACCTTAAAGCTGCCAGAGCATCATGGAACATGCCGTTTCAAAACATCTGGGGTGCCAAGGTTCGCCATCGTTGCCCTATATGAACTGCTCCGGCTCCTGTCAGAGTGTGAGTCTGTGCAGGCTAAAGCGACCAGTGTGTGCAGGGAGTGCAGTGGTAATGTTTTCTGATAAAAAAAAGCAAAATAATTCCGGAGATACCCTGAACACGAAGAGCCTGTAGGCGGCGCTGCGTGTCGAGACGCACTCAGTGTATTCAGAGTCGCTTTCAGTTCCTCAGCAGCTGCAGCTCAATCGCAGCCGTCTCACTGAACGTTTTGGCTTTGAATATTGAAGCGGTGTTGGATTGCTTAATGAAAGCTGCTCTTTCTGCAATATTCACTGTTGCCCATTTTATTAGCACTTTAGTGTTAAAGTTTACCATGTTCCAATAAATATTTGGTGTTTTCCACCAAACTGAACATTTCCTTGTGGGATTATTTGCTGGGTGGAGGCGGCCATCTTTCCTACGTCACGCTCAGTTCCTCTGCAGCACCTCTCTACTGAGCTGCAAGTGCTAAGTTAGCAGTGCTGAGCGCTGAACTGCAGCCAAGGTGCTAACTTAGCACTTGCAGCGCCAGAGGAACTGAAGGTGCCTCAGGTCTGCGTGGCTGAGTGTCCAGATTTGGAAATAGCCATCTTTGGCCATGATGCGGCACAAAATAACCGCCTCGCACTGAGGCCAGCGTATCTCCAGCTTAATAGTGGCCCCACAAAAAGTAGAACCGGCCCAGCCTGCCGCACACACTGCGATTTGTTTAATACATTTTTAGATATGGTTGCTTCATTTAATGATCCGGCCCATCCTTACTAGCTTGTCTAGTTCTGTTGTAGCGATTGACCCCTATATGGGCCACGCACGCTAATCCAGCAGGAGGCTTGTGATCCGGCGCTCTGTAAGTCACACAATGCGTCATAGACCCAACTCTCTAAACGAGAAAGCAGTGCGGGCCGATTGCTACTTCAGTATCTATAAAAAGGCCCACCGAAATACTCAGCACCAGGCCAATGATACTCTTAATCCGGCCCTGACGAAAGATACTGTAGACACCACAGGGTCCGTTTTTCTTAACAGATGTAGAAAAAAAAGGGAAATATGGGAAACAAAATTAATTAAAATTAAATGAGAGGTATAGTCAGCCAGACCAAAAAACATCTGAGCGTCAACATGATGGACATCGCAAATGCGCTGCGTCTCCCGTCGCGTCATCACACACACAGGCCACTACGCGGACGTGGCGCACTCTGGGCGTCCGTCTTAGCGCTTTTACGTCGAGGCCTAAATGGCATCCGTTGCCACCTGAATGGTGCATGCACACTTCTGTGCGCACGTACTTCGTGTGTTCGTCTCTATTGATCACAAATCAATGGACATTAAACTGTGCGGCGACATGGATGTGATGACTGCATTCGTCTGACGGTAGCCTAAACCACAAGCTGCTTCACCGCTGCAAAAAGAGCGGGGTCCTTTGGACCCTTGTATTTCCATTCTATACACCCCACAAAGTCACTTTAGGTGACATTGGACAGGTCATAGTCTGGCCTTTCTAAAGATACCAAACATGACCATTTATAATGTCATGTAAAGAAAAAAAACGCAAATATAAAATATTTTTTTATTTTTTGTTCAAAAGCAATAGCATTGTGCATTTGTCACTTATAAAAGTTGTTTTGGGCAGCACAATTGGTGCACTTTAAAATCCCAATTTGCTGGTGAAAGTCAGGTTTTTACGTACACCCATCTTTAACCCTTTAACGATGGGCGGATGGTGCCCATCGGGAAGGGGTAAACACCGGTGGGGCATTCTAGTACACCCCGCCACCAGGTTCTGGCAGGGGCCTCTGATGCAGCCCACACACGCAGTTGACGTGCGTCATTGGCTGCAGGGGACGGCCTGAGTTCAGGCCGTCTCGCAGCAGCCAATGGCAGACGCTGGCTGAGGGAAGGGCCAAAGCTGCCCATTGAAGTCAGCAGGGTGTACCAGTATGCCCACCGTCTTGAAGGCCCACCTGCTGCGTATACGGCATGGTACACTGCGCGGTGAGAAAGGGTTAAATTCTTAGCCACAGGTACTTGTATAAATTTTAGGTTACCCCTAGTATAAGAGGAACTTTCTGTTTTCAGCAGCTCCTTTACTTTCTAAGCAGGTATCTTGACAACAACACAATAGATCACATTTAGGAGGTTTTGGTGAACAAATTGGTTAGTTCTACTTATTGTTCAATGCAAAATTAATAGAGTACTAAAAGACAGCAGATGATACACTGTATCAGTCATCCAATGTAATAATACATATTATATAATAGAATCCTGAGGTGAGGCCTAATCAAGGCTCCAGATACATGTTTAGCTATAACCCAGATACATATATATCCAGACATCAGACTCCAGATACATGTATACCCAGATAGAGACCCCAGATATATGTATACCCAGACATCAGCATACACCAGATACATGTGTAGCGCTCACTCCCGGAGGAGCCGCTGAATTTAACCTCGGGTCAGTCTCCCCGCACTAGGGAATAAATATACACCAGCACTGTAGTGGATTTTATAAGTTATATAGTTTACTGGTCTCGAATAAACTGGCATTTATAAAGCAAACACGGTATATATATATATTTACAGGAATTCGTAATGCGAGAAACGCGCAGCTGTAAAAAAGGAAATTTTAACCCCTTCGTTGCCAGAGTGTAAGTCCCGTACCGGTTGTGTCCCAAGAAGGTGTGCGTGTATGTGTGTGTTGGTACCCGGGTACTAGATTCGACTGGCCTGGTGAATGAATTCAGTGTATCTTCGACTAGTCACGTTGGGGCCCTGTAGATTTAAGCAAACTGCAGCGTGCTTTGTTAACTTTACTGTGGCCTGGAAGGCCTCTCACCCATCCTCCAGACAATCTGCTCCGCTGCTCGACCAAGGACGTCTCTCCACTCGATTTGGCTGGGACTCTGTGCCACCGGATCCGCTGTTCTTGCTTGTCCGTCTTTGCAACAAGATTTTCAGCTTACCGCCTGCACTCCCATTGGATCATCGAGGTCTCCTAACTCGGGGTCCAATCTGCAGCTCTGTGTCTGTGCAAACCTCTCAGCGGTGGATACTAGGTCTCTGGCAAGTCACTGAAACCGACCTCCAGCGTCCGCAAGGCAGCACCTGCTCTCCGGCCTGGTCACAATCATTTCCTCTCTCACGTGCGTCTTGCTCTGTTCACCCCTCGGCACGCTCTGCTCTCCTCCGCGGAAGGCTGCGGATGTCTCTCGGTTGTCCCCACCCACTTCCTGTCTCTGCCCAAAAGCATGCTGGAAAACGTAGTCCCAATGTGTCCAGTATAGTTTACATTGCGCTTGTCTCCCCCTGGTGGCCAAAAATGGGTAATTACAGCAACAGAACTAAAACAGCGCTACACATGTATACCCAGATATCAGACTCCAGATACATGTATACCCAGATATCAGAGACCCCAGATCAGGACAGCCATCAGAAATGATGGGGCCCCTTGCTGAACCTCACGATGGGACCCCCCCCAGCACTCCCTCAACCTCTAACAGCTTTTCTCCCCCTTCCAAAAAAATTAAAAAAAAGGACATAACATAGCACCACGGCAATAAAACTCACAGCAATGTGCGGTGTGTATGAGCATATAACAGTGCTCCACAGCCATAAAACTCACAGTAATGTGCACTGTGTATGAGCGTATCACAGAATACACAGCAATAAAACTCACAGTAACCTTCTGTGTATGATGGCCTTGGGTCTAGGCTGAGCCCTGGGTCTTGGCTGGGTCTGGGCCCTTGGTCTGGTCCCTGGGTCTGGGCCCTTGGTCTGGTCCCTGGGTCTGGGCCCTGGGTCTGGGCCTTGGGTCTGGCCTGGTCCCTGGATCTAGGCCCTGGGTCTGGTCCCTGGGTGTGGGCCTGATCCCTGGGTCTGGGCTTGGCCCTTGGTATGGTCTGGGCCTGGTCTGGGCCCCGAGTTCTGGATCTAGGACCTGGGTCTGGCCAGGTCCCTGGGTCTGGGATGGGCCTGGTCTGGGTCCGTTGTCTGGGTCCTGGGTCTTGGCTGGTCCCCTGGGTCTGGCCTGGTCCCTGGATCTGGGCCCTGGGTCTGGTCCCTGGGCCTGATCCCTGAGCCTGGTCTGGGTCTGGCCTGGTCCCTGGATCTGGGCCTGGTCTGGTCCCTGGGCCTGGTCTGGACCTTGGGCCTGGTCTGAGGTCTGGTCTCTGGTTTGGGCCCTGGGTCTGGGCTGGACCCTGGTCCAAGCTGGGCCTTGGAGTCTGGGCCCTGGGGTCTTGGTTGGGCCATGCTGGGGTTTGCCTGGGCCCCTGAGGCTGGTGTAATAGCACCATACTCACCGATCTGCTGTCTGCTACTCACCGCTCTCGACGTCTTCTTCCAACTGCACTCGTCACTGTGTTTGACGCGTGCGTCACATGCATCACACACGTGACTGGAGGGCAGCGTCGAAGCATCGTGCTTCGCACGCCGCTGTAGGGCTGCCCAGACAGCCAGTACAGCTCCGGATTCGGACTCCTAGAGTCTGATACTGGAGCTGATAAGAAGGGAGCGCCGCTGCTGACGGCGGGGCCCCTTACCGCAGCATGGGGCGTAATGCCCTGATGGCGGCCCTGCCCCAGATACATATAAACCCAGATACATGTATACCCAGACATCAGAGACCCCAGATATATGTATTTCAAGATATCAGATCCATGTATACCCAGATATCAGACACCCCAGATACATGTATACCAAGATATCAGAGACTCCAGATATATGTATACAAAGATATCAGACACCAGATACATGTATACCCAGATATCAGAAACTCCTCCAGATACATTTTTATCCAGATATCAGACCCCAGATACATCTTACCCAGACATGAGACTCCAGTGTGAGCGAGGGATCCGCATGGTAACAGGTAGGCAGGGTGTGGTCGGATGAGAACGGGGCAAGCATGGGGGGGGGCAGACTCCTGATGGTTTCCACCACCAGGAGTGTATTCAGGCTCCTGTCAGATCTCTTGATGGAGATGCTACAAAGTGTTTTGGGCTCTTCTACTAAGGAGTGCGTTCCATCAGTGAAGCTCATGGTTCCTTGACTGCAGAGGCATGTGCCTGGAGACAATCTGTGGAATTCTGTTTTTATTGTGGCCAGTCGGGCCAATGGATCCCCCTCGGCCCGGTAAGACCCCCCCCCAAACAGTGTACTTTGTCTGCACCGGTACCAAAGAATTCTCCCAGGCTTCCTCTGGCTTCCAAGCCAGTCCCGTTGCCTAAACCTGTCCCTGCAGCTTAGCCAGCTCCCAAGAAGTCATCTTCACCCAAACCCAGAAGGGCTTTGCCAACCAAGCCCCCTGTCAACAAACGCAAAGAACCCTTACCAATTGCCACCTTCCCCTTCCCCAAGGAGGCATACACCTGAACACCATTGTTTCCATACCGGTTGCTAATCCAGCATTTTACCTGTGTCAATCTATTCCCAAAACCCAGGCCTCCGGCGGCTCGTCACTCACGAGAGCCCCCTGGACAGAACACTGGTTATAGTAGCTCTGCCATAGTCGCCTTAGAAGGCATTATCACTGTTGAACCCTTGCCACCGAGCTTTATCTATGGTTCTGATGGGATGGTGGTCTGATGTGCAGACCTTCAAGTATTTGAAGGTGTCCAAATCACCGGGAGGTCGCAACCTTAAAGGGGAGTATTGTCAAGGTCCATGCCCGGCCCCACAGCACGCACCAAAAAGAACCATGGCAGGATTAATCCATCCATGCCCTGAAACCAGGCAGCCACCTTTTATGTATTGATAACATTCCAGTCCAGGTGTTGGAGTAACCTGGAACTAGATTTGTTTGTTTCGTTTAGAATCGATTCGTTACATTTTTTAATTTGTTTTGGTGCGTTTGTTATGTTACCGTGATTCATATTTCAGATCGATTCGTTATTTCGGGAGATTAGTAATTCGTATTGATTTGTTCTGATACATTATTTTGTTTTTATTCATTATTTCGGAATGGTGAAATAGATGAATTAATTACTGTTGGATTAGGGTTAAAAAAAACTGAGGGTTAAAAGATACGTGCTCCCCCTGTCCTTGGTGCTGAAATATGTTTCAGCACCAAGGACAGCACCCGCCGAATGCAACCAGACGGACAGAAAAATAAACCCGCTGCATTCGGGAAAGAAAAAAGGTCACGTCGTTTTAAAATAAATTAGGAATCCAAAAATGTCACCTAAAAAATACTTAAAAGATTCTAAAAAAAATCAATAAATAAAAAAGTCTTTTTGCTGCAAACTAAAAGAATAAACAGTTGAATAATGTGGAACTGTACTTTGCGCTCGCTATACTTAACATTGGAAGCGCAAATAGTAATTAGCGCTAGGATTACAAAGTCCTAATGCTAATTAATGCACCGATGTGGCAACTAAAAAGTTGGTGCTAATTGATAACGCTTCTGCAGAATCAGTCAGCACCATCTGAAACCCTCACCCTGAAAAATTCAGATATTCACCTCTCATCCTGCGGCGCGAACCAAGGCCCTATCTGCCGCTTCTAGCTGCCAGGAGCAGAGTGAGACTGGGGACAAAAAGTCCTCAGCATAGATGTCTCTACAGGGGAGTAAGGGGGGACAATTCCCCACGGTTATTCCTTGCCCCCCCCAAGTGACCATATTCAGTGTAAAATAAAGCTAATAAAATAAAAACATTAAAAAATTCACAAGATTGAAATGGCTCAGCAGTGAAGAGGTTAACAGTCACACTATATCACATTGCGTATTACTTTCATTTTTGCCTTGTTTTAGTTGTATATTCAGGGTTAATGTGTAGACTTCATCCCTTACAGTATACATTCTATTTTTTCCTTGATTAATGGCATTTTAGGGGTTAATGGGTAGGCTACATGCCACAGTTTATTATTTTTATTGTGTTTCCCTGCTTTAATGGCATTTTATGGGTTATTATGGAAAGAATCTAAAGAGTGTATTTATCTTTAGACCCTTTGAAATTCACCACATTTCAGAGAATCCATTTCGTCGAAAATATGGTGAATTCCCTATTTAGTATTTGCGAAAACTGGAGTTGCTGAAGCAGTCATTGTGAAAAACCGGCGAATAAAATGTTGAATTTAAGTATCATTGCACCTCATTGCATACCATTACTCTGGTATTTTGGAATCTTTTTTATATACATATTAACAGGGTTATTCAGAGAAAGGTGAAACTCTGGAGAACCTTTGGAGAAGTGAAAATTTTAGGTCAAAGTAGCCGATTTGGAAAGTGAGAAAAATAGGAGAATTTTTCTGGTTTGGCTATTTTGACCTAGAATTTTCTCTTCTCCAGTCATTCTCCTGAGTTTCACCTTTCTCTTTTGCTGAATAACCCTGTTAGTTTTTTTCAGTGGTATGATTTAGTGGCGAAAATGATTAGTGCCCCCCCCCCCTATATATTGTTCCTAGAGTCACAACTGGTTTTATAAACAGGCTGCCTAGCCTTGGTGGCAGGTGTTTGAACATCAAAAAAAGCATGCTTTTAACTGGCACTCTATTTAAACCCAGCGAAGCAGTTCTGAATTGACTTTGTTTCTTGCCTGAGCGTCTGATTGTGTTTTTAATTTTTTTATATCTTTTATTACATGACTTCAGACAATTCATAGATTAAAGAACCTTGATGCCTGTGTTGACTTTTGGATTATTTATTTGTTATACAACATATAAGCAGAACCAGCCTTTGAGTTGTACAAGCTTTGTGGTCACACATGGTGCCATGACAACAGGGAAACCATAACCCACATAACTCGCAGGTTTCCTACTGCAACTGCCCAGAGGTGGAGCCCTGTTTAAGAGGTAGGAAGGTGCAGGCAGCCCCCAAAGTGTTCCACTCCTAAACCACTAATATGCAGCCAGTCTCTTGAGGGAGAACGTGACCCAGTAAGCAGGGCCGGCCCAAGCCACTGTGCTGCCTGGAGCGAAAAATGAAATGCTGCCCCCCCCAAAAAAAACACGTGACATGTATTATGAGCGTATCAGAGCTCCACAGCAATAAAACTCACAGTAATATGCAGTGTGTATGAGCGTATCCCAGAGCCCCACAGCAATGTGTGGTGTGTATGAGCATATCCCAGAGCCCCACAGCAATAAAACTCACAGTAATGTGCCATGTGTATGAGAATCACAGAGCGCCACATATCCCGGCCCACTGTCACACACACCTACATACAATAACACACATCCACACACACAGTCACACACACGCACGGTCAGACATACACACAGTCACACACAGACACACACACACATAAACGTACCCACACAGTGGAGGGCTTGTTGGACACGGTCGGGCCTGGTCGTGCTCCAGCACACTTGAAGGCCTGGTCGAGCTCCAGCACACTCGAGGACCTGGTCAAGGCCTGGCACCGTGGCTGTCACCAGGCCTGGCTGAGGCTCCTGGCATGGCACTGGGGCTGACTCCGGGACTGGCACTGGGGCTGGCCCTAGGCCAGGCCAAGGCCTTCCTCTGGGCTTGGTCGAAGGCCTGGCCCACGTGGCGGGCTCTGGGCCTGGCTGAGGCCTTGCTCCGGGCCTGGCTGAGGCCTTGCTGCGGGCCTGGTCGAGGCCTGGCACTGGGGCTGCCTCCAGGCCTGGCCGAGGCCTTGCTCCGGGCCTGGCACTGGGGCTGGCTCTGGCTGAGGCCTTGCTCTGGGCCTGGTTCCAGGCCTGGCCCCCGGGACTGGCCGAGGCATTGCTCTGTGGCTGGCTCTGGACCTGGCTTCAGACCCCCGCTGGAGGGCTTTAAAAGTGCCAGACCTGGCCCGCTGAAAGTGGCAGACTCCGTCTCGCTGCAGTGAAGGGTGCAGGCATCACCCACACGTGTGTAGGGGCTGGAGCCGCTCCGTCTGAGTGAAGGAGGTGGGCGCCGCGCTGCCTGTGTCGGGGGCTGGCGCCGCTCCTCTCGTGAGGGCTGGCACAGCCTGCGTTCGCGGGATGCTGGAGGCCCATGCCTTGTCCAGGACGGGTGCTCCTTGCAGTGGTCCTTGAGAGTGGCATTTTGCCGCCCCTGATCAAGGGCCGCCTGGAGCCACTGCTCCATGGATGGGCCGGCCCTGCCAGTAAGATCACTGAGTATTGTTGGGGGTTAGGCTCCATGTATGTCAGTCGGTTGGGGGGTATCTGGATCTATATATGTGACAGTGTGTGTTTGGGGGGGATATCATGGTCTGTGTCGGTGTCTCTGTCAGCTTCTTTGTCATTATTTGCAGTTCTGCCTTCAGAAGTCTTGTGGTCCATTACTGAACCACTGCTCAGGGCCGTTATTCCATCAACAGCCAATTTTAAAAAAACTAAACAATTTCCCTCATCTTCTGCATAGAGCTTGGCAAGAGCCAGGGCCCCCTGGTGCCACTGGGCCCCTGAACATAGTATGGGTTGTCACCCCCTGATGGCTGCCCTGATTATTTGTGCCTCTGTCGTTGTCATTTTTGTTGTAAATAGAATAGAAAAATCTGGCACTCCTACAGCACTTCAATCGAGCAAATTTATTGGGATGCAACTTATGGCAAAGTTTTGGCCATTTTACTTACGTTTGTCAAAGTGACAAACATTGCCAAAACTTGCAACCCAATAAACTGGCTTTATTGAACTGCTTTAGGATTGCAGGATTCCTTTATTCTCTTCACTAGTCATTGGTGTTGGTCTACCTGGCATCAGCATTTGCACCACAACAGAAACATAGAAAAATGTCGGCAGATAAGAACCTTTCGGCCCATCTAGTCTGCCCAATTACATGGATACTTTACCTGGATTTATCTTTTGTTTAGGATAGCCTTATGCCTATCCCATGCCTGCTTAAATTCAATTACTGTTTTGGCCTCTACCACTTCTACTGGAAGACTGTTCCATGTATCCACCACCCTAATGATATTATTTTTCTGTAAAACACACTTAGTCGAAGATTTGCTCATTCCATTCACTGGCCAGTTGAATACAGTACCCGGGTACACGAGATCATACACACACACACACACACACACCTTTCTGAGACATTACTTTCGCGGGACTTACACTCCAGAACTGAAGGGGTTAAACTTTTCTTTTGCCGCCGCGTGTTTTTTTCCCGCATTACGAAATCCTGTCATTCATATACCGTATCTACATTATATATGCCGCTTTATTGGGATCAGTAAAGTATATAATCTATAAAATCCACAACAGTGCTGGTGTATATTTATTCCCTAGTGCGGTGAGACTAACTGCTTAATTCAGCGGCTCCTTCGGGGGTGAGGGCTACACAAGTATATGTGAAAATCATGAAAGCATTTGAATCTGGAGAAGCAAAAAACTCTGGTGCACCAGTGTTACCGAGTTCTTTGGGTTCTGCAGAGAGCTTACCTCCATGGCAGTAGCTTTCTCTCTACATTTAAATACCACGTGTTCCGGCACTTCAAAATGTCTAGTTTACCCTATATTTAAATTGTTAAAGGGATATGCATGGATAATATAGAATTTTTTTAATTGACATTCAAACATTTTTATACCTATAGACAAACTAGAATAAATCAATAGACGTTTTAAAAATGTGTAAAAAAAAATAAATAAAGAGTTTAACCCTTTCGCTGCTGAGGCTTTTCCCGCCCCTGTGCTGAGGTCATTTTTTACCTGTTTTGCGCATCATGTTTAAACGTGTTTTGAAGGCTTATTTTAGTATATGACATCGACATATTATATATCGTTCTTTCCGTCAGACTCGGTAGATTCATAATATGTCATTATTATATGTATACGTTATGTCATGTTTGTATATTATAACAAAAAATGCAATAAAATATGTATTTTCAATAATTTACAGCGTGTAAAGTGTTTTTTTCCACATTTTAACATGCGAGCAATTGCGGTTATATTTTGTATGGGGTGCGCTTGTTAAAAAAATTAGAGATGGGGTCTCGTTACTTTTTTTTTGGGGAAAATGACACCATTTTTAACAAACGCACCGCATACAAAAATCGTTAATGCAGCATCATTGTTCACATTATAATTGAAATGGGAACAATATTGCTGCATTAACAAAAAAAAAAAAAAAAAAAAAAAGTGTTTATTTTTTTTTATTATTTTTTTTTTTATTTTTATTTTTCTTTTTTTACAATTTTTTTTACTTTCATGTTTGGTATCGTTGGAACGGCCATGCTCTTTAACCCCTAACTGCCACGGATCGGGAGATAGGGAGTTCATTGGAACTCCCTATCTCCACACTTCGTGGCAGTTAGGGGTTAATGCTAGGACTGGCGTCATCGTGCTGCGCACGATGACGCCAGTCCTCTGGGGGAGTTCCCGGAAGCTTGCCGACATCCAAGATGTCGGCCAGCTCCCGGGAAGGATCGCAAATCGGCGCTTTTCAGCGCCGATTTGCGATCCAGCTCCCCAGGGGTTAATGCCAGGCATCATTTGGAAGGGCAGGCTGTGCCCTTCCAAATGATGCCTGGGTTAAGCCCCTGTGAGCCGCCGATCGGGAGGGAGAGAGGTCCGAAGGACCTCCCCCCCCTCCCTTTCAGGCGCCTCCTCCGCACATGCGGGGGGGGCGCCTGAATTATGTGTCATCGCGGGGGCGCGATGACACATAATAATGGCGGCCACTGCTCCGGATGCCGGGCTGACATCCAGGATGTCAGCCCGCACCGGAGGGGCCAGCGATCGGCCGGAACCCGGCCGAACGCTGACCCCAATGCGAGGACGCGCTCAGCGCGTCCTCCGCATACCAGCGGGAATGCTGAGGACGCGCTGAGCGCGTCCTTAGCATTCAAGTGGTTAAAGCAAGAAAATAACCAATCATTTCATCTTCTCTGGCCACGCCTCTCAGCTAGGAGTGTTTCTTCAGGTCCAACTTCCTGTATATTCTCTGCCTCCTCCCCGCCTACTACTCCACCCGTCAAAGCTTCACATGAACTAGCACAAGTTGTGCACGCTCAGGACCTCAGACTGGAGAAACTGAGGAACTGAATATTAGCGATCTCTGAATAGACCTGTGTGTTTTGCTTTCACAGTTGCAAAGAAAAGTGAAACTCTGGAGAATGACTGCAGAAGTGAAAATTCTAGGTCAAAATATCCAAACCAGAAAAATTCTCCCATTTATTTCACTTTCCATATCAGCTATTTGGTCTAAGTTGTTCTCTTCTCCTGCCAGTTCTCCTGGTTTTCACCTTTCTCTGAATAACCCTGACACTCGCTCAAACACACAGCCCTTCCCTCAGCGCACAGTGCAAGAGGGAGGTGGAGCAACTCAATCGCACATGCACAGTGCGTTTTTTTTTACCTATTTCTAGGTAAACACACTGATTGGTGAGCTCAAAGTCGCTCCTGAGGTGGGTGTGGAAAACGCCAAGAAAGAAAAGCAGGTAAATATGGAAAAATAGCACATTTACTTGCTTTTTATGCCTGCTGAATGACACTACGGACACATTCAAAAGGCACTGCACATTTTTAAAAGCACACTAGCAAGGCATGCATGTCCTTTAAATTTTGCATCCCGTGTTTCAAAAAAGTTATGATAAAGTTTTCAACAAAAATCACTTGGTAGTGAAGGGGTTAAGGTCATTCTCCATCATCTATATGGGATTAAGACAGGGCCACTCCAACAAGCAGATTTTCCTTTTTGCAGCCATTCTGTAGATTTAACTTGATGCTTACCAAACTTCTACTAGGTTCAGGTGGTGCCCAGCGACCACTGGTGACTCTAGGAAAATTGTTAGTGGAGGGAGGGCACATAAGATTCCACAGTCAAAACTGGGGGGGGGGGCGGCACTAACAATTTTCACCAGTAAAATCATACCACTGAAAAAACCTAGTGCGCCCCCGGCCTTAACTAATACTTACAGGGTTATTCAGAGAGAGAGGTGAAAACCTGGAGAATTGCCAGGAGAATGAACACTCTATCTCACTATCCAAATCGGCTATTTGGTCTATTTTGACCTAGATTTTTCACTTCGCCGGTCATTCTCGTGGTTTTCACCTCTCTGAATAACCCTGTAAAATTCAATATTTTATTTGGCAGTCTTCGCCAATGTTCGATAACTGCTAACGGATTCAGCGACTCCAATTTTGGCAAATTATGGTGATTATTTGCTAAATAGGGAATTCACCCTATTTTCGGCTAAATGTAAACAAAGGGTCTAAAGATAAATAGACCCTTTAGATTCTAACTTCCATAATAACCCCTAAAATGCCATAAACCCTGGGAAATAAGCCACAAAATGTCATCTGTCAAGAGAAAAAAATGAAATATGTACACTGAGGTATGTAGCCTACCCATTAACCCCTAAATGCCAGAAATCAAGGGAAAACTTGAAATGCATATTGACTACCCATTATCCCTTAACATACCATTACTCAATGAGATAATAAAATGTATACTGTGAGGGATGAAGCCTGCACATTAACCCTTAGTCCAGGTGCACACGAGCGAAGCTAGTGCGCCAGTGCCCGGCGCAGCCATGTGATGCTGGTACTGGGCCGGTGACACGCTCGTGCGCGCACAGCAAGCATCCGCCTAGAAAGCCTCCCCATTGACGCGCTAGGGTGCGCGTCAACGGGGCTGCAAAGCGCGATCCTCCATAGGAGCGCTGAGGGGGGGCAGGCGGGCATCGAGTGGAAGGGACGTCCACTCTCTTCTACTCTGAGTGCGCTCATGCGCCCCCAGCCTTAGTATACAACCAAACCAAGGGAAAACCAAAAGTAATACACAATGTTATATATTGTGTGACCATCAACCCCTTCACTGCTGAGCCATTTCAACCCTGCGAAAAAAAAATAGTTCAATTTAATTATTTATGATTTTTATTTTAAAGTGAATATGGTCATGTTGGGTATCTTATAGTATAAGTTATACTGTATTTAACTTACCGTTTATAAAATGAAGTAAGTTATAAAAATTGTTAGATTTTAATACATTAAAATATATGAATGAGATGGGGGGGGGGGCACTGCCGCCGCTTTTAGAAATTATTTTTTTATTTGTATAGTCATGTTGTAGGGTATTATTGGAGAGGCCAGATTCTGAGATCAACGATCCCTGAACTGTCCCTGTAGGACACAAGAATCCGGAGATACAGGAGATCTGAAAGTCTCTGGACCCCTGTAACGGGATTTCCCTGCGGGTAGAGGGAAAATCCTAGTTCGTGACGTCCTCACGCCATGACTTTGGTAATTTCATCTAACTGTTTACATTTATTTTTACTTTGGCTAACATCGATTTGACCTTGATTTGGTCATACTGCAAGGTTTTCTTATCGTAACACTTTACCACCAGTCAAACTCTGAGCCACCTCTTGGGCAGCCAGGTAAAGCAATCCAGAGGTCCAATAACTGTAAAGTCTAAACATCTGTATCAATCTTTTTGTGGACCCTGACACCAAGTGACCCATACGTGAAAAGTTTTTTCAATAAAATTACATACAGGTAACTACTCTAAAACCAGTCAAGGGAATGAGGTTATATTTTCATGTCGCATCACATGTCTATCTACAAGTATAGTTGTCTCAATGACTCAAATGCAGATAGCCAAGTTAATGAATCATCAATGGATTGTTGGGGACATCACTTCAAGTAAGAAAAGTGAACCTATAAACAAATAACCAGTGAATTCTTCATGGAAGTCATGATGCATGGCCCACTGATTCATGTCAGAGATCCAGAACTTTTATAGCACCTACTGGTAATTGTGACAGAACACTTTACTGTATAGCTTTGCCAAATCACCACCCTATGGGCAGCTGAGCTGGAGATTGGATTTTGTTTTCCTGCATGCTGCTACACATTAGTGGGTGTATAAAATGTGCAAAGGGTGTAGTGAAGTAGCCAGATCCTCTAATTATAAGGTGTGTCCACATAAGTTTGGCCACGTATTGAGAGTTGGAAATAGAACTCCCTTGCAAACCAATTGTGCATCTTGACAATCCAGTCTGTAAATAAAATGGCTATGTCCACCGCTTAGTCACATGGACGTGAGCTCATCCAGAAAGTCACCTTACAAATTACTGCTCGACTTCCAAACTTATGCCCATTCAATAGCTACACCACCCTCTGGAGGGACTAAACCTGGACTCCTGTGAGGCAGTAGAATTAATAAATGGGACTGTTACATCTCAGGAATTGGTTTCACCAGACTGAGTAACACACGGTTTTACTTCTAGCTCACAAAAGGAGAAACCTCAAGTCTACCTACAATAAGTAGTTTCCCCAACCTTTCATGGCGGATGCCGAGGCAGCAGGGAAGAATTAGTCACTGTATGTCAGGATATTATCACAATGGGAGTATTACGTCACAATAGTTTTGTTATCAATAAACCTATATAAACATATCTTTGAGTTATGTCTTCCATCAACAAATACATGACATTAAAGTGATATGCATTGGAAACCTCCTGGCATGGGGAGGTAATGTTAACAAAATCAGGAGAATTTTTTTTGTAGCTTTGCCACGTAACATTTTGTACAAGTCAATTAATAAAATGATTCACCTGGAAAAAATACACAGGGTTATTCAGAGAGTGGTGAAAAGCAGGAGAATGACTGGAGAATGGAAAATTCTTGGTCAAAATAGAATTTCATCTCACTTTCCAAATTGGCTATTTTGACCTAGAATTTTCCATTCTCCAGTCATTCTGCTTTTCCCCGCTCTCTGAATAACCCTGATAGATTTCTCTAGTTTTCAAGTAGTTTTATGAATGATATACATATCAATATCAGTATTGTTCCCATATGGGATTTTCGCACACAAAAAAAATGTTACATCACTCGCGCCATCACAAACAACTCAAATTACACCATTGGGTTGTTGTAATTTTATGTTCGAGAAACCCAGACAGGCTTTTAGCTCTGCGTGCAATACGTTCTCACATGCTTGTTGAATATATGGTCACGATTTTCGTCAGAGCCTCTCCAGGTTGCTATAGCAACCTGCAAGTGCTTCCTGCATCCATCCCCCCCCCACACCATCCTGAGAACACTCATTCATCTTTCTAACAAGAAATTACCCTCTGTATACAGAGTCTGGGAACATTGTATTCCCTGGACTCAAACTATCAGCAAGCACAGGACATCACAAAAACCAGGTGAGCATTAGAGATAATGGGAGCAGTGGGTATCTTTCACATCCACCCTTCCCCCACCCCTCAGGTTACCCACGGTCTTTTCCTGTCCTGTAACAGGAACATACACAGCTGTTTCTCGGCAGCCACAGCGCTAAACCTCCCCCACAGCACCAACTTAACCTTTCCCCTGCCAAGCAGAGGTGTAAGAATCAGAATTACACTACGCCACTCAATACAGAACTATAGCATGAGGAAGGGAGAGTGAGCTAGCGGACCTCACATTCACACGGCGGCATGTTCCAAGTCAGACAATCACACCGCAGGCCTCAACGGGATGCGCCAGCTAATGTGTGTTTTTTTTTTTTTTAAAAATTGCAAAGTATTTTACGATTTCTCTCGTTTTCAAGTATGTCCTGGGTATTTTAATAACGATGCGCACAATGTAATGCACAAAATATACAGCATCCATCTGTCAGAAGACTACGATACGCAGCAGGTAGATCTGTTCCGTTTATATGGAATTTCCATGAATTACGGGGAGTGGGTGTGGTGGTTCACATTTAATACATGGCCTTTCGTGGTGCTATAAAACCCTTTTCTCAAATTAGCCTGTTTAGTCATTGCGCATGTGTTTTGGAGTCGTGTGCAGCATCTCATGCTGCCTGTCAGATATACTACCACTGGACCTCCTCTTGGCAGTTTTGGGAAAGAAACATGCTCAGAAAAACAGTAGTAGGTATTACACATTCCCAGTGATGCATACATTTAGTACTGTGACATGAAAGCCAAATCACACTTTAATAGGTGACGACCTAAGAACAGAATAATTTATCCATTAATTAGGCGATTGTTATTTCATAGTAAGGGAATTATTCAGAAAGTGCCAATATTACATTGTAAAGCTTCCGCTGCAGTTTGGATTTGTAAATTGTTGTATCAAACACCAGCACTTTCTGAATAAACCCCTAAAAATAAAAAAATAATAAACCCCTGGTACGAGTCAGTACCCTTGGCCCTCCAAATGTTTTGGCACTACATGCTCTGCCAAACTAAAAGAATGTGAGGGCATCATGGGAGATGTAGCTCCAAAAACATGTTGAGGGCCAAGGTTACTGACCCTTGCTTTAAGGGTGTTGCATTGCATCACAAAAACAAACTAGCGGTTTATTTTTCCTACCTGCCCAAAGATTTCAGATAAGTCTGTTCAATCACAATGTAACATTCCCAACGCACACAAGGATGGCGTGTAACAAATTATGAATTCACACTGTATTTTAGCTTTACGTTTTCCTCAGACTAAAGATTTACATAACAGTTCCATTTCTCACTTCACGCTGGCCTTGACATACACATTCCTTTCTGAACTAGAAACGTATTTTTATTTTTTTTGGAAGAAAAAATTATCCAAAAGCAACTATTTTTTTTATGTTAGAATTCCGTATGGTAATGCTAAAAAAAAAAAATCCAATAAAAAATAAAAATTGTCCAATAATTACCTTGGTTGCTGGTTTTGTTGGAGAACATTTACCCCATGTGTTACATTTTATTAATAAAAGCGTCATAAGCAAAGCTGATGAAAACATTACCATTATTCTTTGTCGCTTGGAGAGTTCTTGCCTAAATATCTTGCTCTTAATTATATATGAGATACAAAGTGGATCAGATGGCAGCAGACTGCTTCGAGCATGAAAGGTTTTCCCTTAGACACAATAGAATCTCAATAAGCTTCTTTCTTCAGCCTGGCTTTGTCTGCTGGATCCCATTTAGTCTCAGAAACCTAAAAGATCCATCCCTACCAGCATCTGCTGTAATGTGGACTGTTGGAAAAAGCATTCCTCTCAAGTGGCCTGCTTCGTTAGGGGCTCCTTCAGATTGCTGCAAATCCCTGCACTGAGTCTCTAAAGCAGATTAAGAGTTAGACATTGCTCTAAGTTTTTCCCTTGTTCTAAATTATGACATAACAAGCTATTTATAGCAATACATAATTCCACTTAAATTGTGGAAACAGCCTAGGCTAGGGTCTAACCCAATCCCCAGAGATATTCCCCAAAACGCAAGTATTCCTCCGTTGACATTTGAAATGTCCACAGGCATGGAAATGTGGAAATTGATCTTGGCATTCTTTTTTTTTTTGAGATTTCTCTCATTTAAAGTATGTCCTGGGTGGCGAGTATGTACCGTTAGGTGTCTTTCCCAAGGACACTTACTGGAGAGGTGCCAGGATCGAACCTGTGTCGCCACAGTTATAGAGCAGTGTTCCAACACCATTTAAATCTACGGTTACAGTAACACAGCCTTCATATAGCCCCGACACCCCCCCCCCCTTTCCTCTTTTTTACAACAAAGTCCAATTCAGTTAAGAAATCTAATCTACAACCCCATGTAGACTTTGCTGTGTGATGGGGCAGGTAACGACTCGAACACACACTAATGTTTACCCCTTGGGCTATGAAGAATTCCACAACTACACTGCTCTAATCAGTCATTATCTTCCAAGTTTAGCAACCATATATTCCAGAAATTTAGGACGCCAAGAAAAAAATTATAAATTTTTAAAATGAGGAAAATTATATATATCTCTAACAGTAAGAAAGCAGTAAATATAGTGGAAATCAACCTCTACCATGTACACCAAAAACAGACATACAAGAAAAAAATTAAAATGCTACATCCTTTATTTGGAGGAATGCTTTAATTTAAGTGTTTACACCCCCCCCCCCTTTCAGCCTCTGGCTACACATGGTACATACTATGTCCCCCTCCTCCCAGATAACCAGGAAGGAAATATGGGGGGGATCCTGAGATGCATTTAGAGAAAAAAAATATATATAGGAACAGAATGAAGTTTGACAGACAAGTATAAGAACACCTCATCTACAGCATTGTATTCAGTGCCAGAGATCAGGCCTCTTTAAATACATATAAATACATTTAAAGACCACGTCTGAAACACATCATGGCTTTTTTAGGACAAAGACATCTGGTTAGAGAGGAAAACATCCATGTTTTAGAGGTTTTTGTAGTAACGGAAAAACCCTATGGACATAGGATCACAGTCTAAGTGTGCCAAAAAGAGGCTATGAAGCACTTATCGTGAAAAACATTGGCAAACGTCTGGGATGTTCAGACTTGCCATAAGTATACATCCCAGAAGAGGATCATGAGAAGTGTGGTCCAATTTTCTGGAGGTACCACATTTAGACATAAATATATACTTTATTAATACTTTCAAAAAGTGTGGTAACCCAAACAGCATATTTAAATAAGAGTAAAGTAATCGAGTGACAGAACAGAGAAGGTCAGAGGTACAAAACAGGGCTCGCTTGCCTTTCCTTGAATCCACCTTGCTAACCAAAATGTCAGACGTTAACCACAGTTTCGAAAACACAACATTACGTAGTTAAGTATTAGAAATCACTAACACAAGGGGAAGTGCAGTCTCCTCTCAGATGTCACTCCCACTGCAACACCCCCAGGACAGAAAAAAAAAAAGACATTTCTCACGCACAGGCTGCCAGGAAACATGCCTTGCACACGCAGAGAATAAGTAGTACGTCATACCGGAGACAGACTGACACTGCAAGGAGGGGGAGGGGGGGGTGTAAAGGAGATAGGCGGAGGAGGACAAAGACCCAAAAAGGAGAATGGTAAAAAAGGAAGGGGCTCTGCATCTATAACCAAATACTGCACTTAGATTTATTATTCCACAGCAGAAAGACCTCCCAAAAAAAACTCTGCTCCAAAAACATTTAATATAAACACCAGATTAAAAAAAAAAAAAAAAAAAAAAAGCCTAGAGACTGTATCGGGGAATGAGAAAAAAAAAAAATTATACATATGTATATATCCAAGGTGTGAGGTAAATATAAATCAGATGTAGAAAGTTCGGACGCAGCAATCAGGACAACGCGCCCACTTCTGGTTGACCCCTTCACTGTTACCAAAAGGGGAGTCACAGCATGCACAGCAGACAGCCCCAGAGCAAGTCAGGAGGGGCCCACAGTATGTTAGGTTCATGATGCTACATAATTGTTGGATAGGGGATGAGGGGCAGTATACAATGCCCTTGTCCCCCTCCTTTCATTAAATTTAATCAAAACTAGGTCCCATAGATTCAGAAATGTCCTGAACAGCAGCATGACAAGATTATGGCCTGTGGCAGATTAGCATTGAGTGATCTGGCCAGGCCCTGAAAGTTCCCAACTGTGAAGTACTGGCTAGTGATAGACCAGCTCCAGGAAGGGTGTTCCTCACTCTCCAGAAACAAGGAGCGTATTTTATTGCCTTCACACTCATCCCAAGAGCACACAGCTCGACCCTGCAACGCTCCAGATTGGATTCCAGCGTTTAAGGCAGAAAAAGTCACTGAAAAACGAAAAAAGTTGTCATATTACAACCAGGTCAGAATTTTTTTTCCACCTTTATTAAATCACAAATCCTACCCCCTCAGTTCAGAAACAAAATGAAGTCCATGCCATCCTCTGGTCCAAACAATGTAATATGAGCAGCACCTCCTTGAAGAGCTCAGTAAAATTAAAAAATAAACCCAGTGAGGGGAGGGGGGGGGGGTGTTGGATTCTGTAGCCTTATGCCACCATGTACTCTGAATTCAATTCTGCCTTGACTTCAGGTTTCCACAGAGAGTCTTCAAAGTCTATCTCTAGGTTGCCATCTCCACTAGATGCACTGCTATTACTGCTGGTTCGACTAGATTTGCGTGTGGGCAGCCACTGATATGGAGCCCTGGAGTCCCTACGTGCCTTTCGACGCAGTCTCTTCTGATGCATTAGCAACTGCAAACGCTCCACTTTGCAGCGGGTTGCCCTGTTCTCGGTCTGACGCGTGCGGTCCCCTGGAAACAAAGCATGGAAAGATTGGATCAGGTTCAATTGAACTTCACATACAAACTATTTTTCACCAAGATTGACATAAAGTAAACTCTGCATGCAATCCACAGTTTTACACCCGAACCCTAAAAACAGTGTACAAGCCCATTAATATCAATGGCTGGGTGTGCCCCGAAAATGCGCTCTACCCTCGGTTTTACAACTTCCTGCAGGAATTTACAGGAGTGTCATCTATGTAGTACTTGACGTCAGATTCAGTAACAAGATTAAGATCACAACTGGTCTAAAAGGAAGAAAGACTGAGGGCTTAGAATGCAACGGACATAAGTGCAGAATGTTCGCTTCTAGTATAGTATTGCTAAATTGCCATATTGGAGGAAGAAAAAAAAAAATAAAAAGACAGGCTGCAGATTATCAGCTGCACGCAGGCATCATGTAGCTCCCACAGCTTCCTGCTGTATAATGGGATCTGCTCACCCCTCCCACACTCAGTGGCTCTTTGTTCTAGTTGCACAAAAACACACAGAATGAAACTGGCCAGATGCATGCATAACCCTCCCCCTCTTTTCACCCACACGGCTATGGTGGGGTGAGGGCTGGAGGAAGGCAGCCCCCCCTCCAGGATCTGTATACACTGGGTTCAACAGCCATAGTCTGAGAATGTGCATACACCTCCCCAGCTATTCAGAGACAGACCGTGACATTCTCCTGACAGACCCCTCTACGCAGACCACTCAATGGTCAGAAGTCATCAGTACCTGTGACCTATGACCACCCCCCCCCCTCCATTCCTCTATCATACTCAGAGACCCGAGAAAGGCAGCAGACATAAAGAGGAAGGTGTGTTAAATATGGTGTGTGAGCGCGCGCGCTTTTGGATTTGCCCAGCGTATACCACTCTTGCAGAATGCAGGCTGGAAGAGGAGGATGTACAAAAGGGTACCATTACCCTTGGTATGAATTACACCTACAGAGGCTGTAAATCTCCCAAGTGTCTCTGAATGAGTGTGTGGAGGGGGAGTTTGGAGCTGTATTGTAAGGCCTGTCTGACTGAAAGGCCTTTGTCTGATCCTCTCCCCCACCCTTCTAAAGCCAACTGAACAAACACTCAGCCGCCACCACCCTCTTCAATAGGTCCGGTAAGCCATTCAGGAAGAAAAAAAAAAAAACACACAGGACACCCACTCCCCAAAATGAGTCGTTATTAAACATCCACTCACCTCCAGGTTTGCTGAGACGGCTCTGGCAGTTCAAAGTGTGGGAGGGTTGCTGGGGATCTGCATTTCGGGGTGAGGTAGGCCTAGGAGTCTTGCCCTGGGACGGACACTGTGTGTGACAGCGGAGTGTGGTGAGGGAAGGCGGCATTCCCTGGTAGTGTCTTGTGGCACTGAGCAGGTCATTGAGAATCTGCAAAATAGTGCCTATATCCCGACGAGGGCGGCCTGTACTGTCCTGGCAATGTGGGTGCAAAGTACCTATAATAATGGAGAGAAAGGAAGACATCCGTTAGATGCTCTATCTGAAAAGGGCACCAGCCTGTCCAACACTCTGGACACTGTACTCACTGTGCTTGGAAGAAGAGGACAGGTACATAAATTATATCCATGAAAGAATAAAGCAACACAACATCTTCCCCTTCACCAAACTACAAGTCTAGCTGGCCGTGAGGCATTAGATCAAAGGGCAACCTTGTTTGTGCAATCAATGAAAGCCAAGTTTAAATATTATAAAGCTATTTCAACTAGTAAAGCTCTGGGATTCTGAAGAAACACATTCCCAGCGTCAAATGGGTATTACAGCATCAGTAACAGCTCCGACAGTATGAATATGAGAAGATTAGACTTGCCAAAATCCAGAGATGTATCCCAGTCCTGAAAATACTTTTAATTGTATGGAACCCACGGGTGTAAATTACCTACCCTCTTTTTATATACAATGGTGCATTTTCTCTAAAACTTAAATAGCAGCTGTCCTTTTTGCCGGTTAATGTCCTATCCTGGCTGACAACCATTAATGAAGAACGAACAATGGTCTGATGGATTCAGTTAATTAGAACACTGCCGTCTGGAGGAATCAAGAGGATCGGAAAGAAGTATAAAATCGGGGCAATTTCTTTCAAAATATTTTGCAGAATGAAAAGGAAGGTTTATAAATAAATGGCCTCACATCTTAAAGTATTTTACCAGGAAGGATACATTGAGAGGTCTTGTTTGCGAGTGTGTCCTGGGTTCAAGAACATTGTATTTTACAGTAAACAGAACTACATGACTATTTCAATTCCTTTAGGAATGTTCTTGCATGTGTCACATGATACTTTCTTGGATACATTGAAGCTACACCAGGTTCCCATGAGGAAGCATAACAGCAAGGAAAAAAACAGAAAAAGTGACACCAAGCAGAGCCACACTGGTTTCCAAACCATGACAGTACATGATTTCTGCCTCTTTCCATGAGCCCTAACGAGGGGCAAAAGGTGAATTAATCACATTTAAAACTTTGTGATATTCTGAAGAAGTATAAAAAGATGCACAACACCCAGAAGAGACACGACTAATCACAGTGGATTTTATACGGTCTTTGTAACTTCTGACTGTGTGTATGACAAAATATTGAAAATTAAGTAAGAGGCAGCGTGGGCGATCGAGCATCAAAACATTGTCAAATGTAAAAGCTCCACCCTTTCACAATAAAAACCACGAGTCTGCAAAATTAAATTATTTTGTCCAAGATTCAATCTTTTGAGGACCTGACGCTCGTTAAAAACGCAACCCCAGTGAAATCCAGGTGAGAACCAAGAGTATTGTGGATGCATAGGTGCTCTATTTTTGTTTTGTAACATAGGCGGGTTAGGCCCATTTGGATCATGCCATTGGCACCATCTAGTGGTTTTAAGAACTTTGTTGAAAACCAAGAGTCCCTGACCCACAGGGCAAGAAAAAAAGATTGTGTTAATAACAGAAGTCTTTGAAACGAGTCAATACTTCAGGGAGAGGATGAAAAAGAAGCGCACCAAACACAGGCACTAACAAAAACAATCAATATTTACTTTATTTCCACATCTTACAATTTGGTGTTACTGGGAATCCTATAGCAAACCTATTTATTGTCCACTTATTCAACAAAGCCAACGCGATTTCTGGTGTTGTGTTTACATCTACACACATACAACAAGGAAACACTGATTTCTTAGTCAATTCTTCTATAAAGCCACGGGAGGGTCAGGCGTATTACAAATCACTACAATGGGTGATGCCATGGCTGCTCATTATCAGTACGTTTGCTCATAGGACAGGACAGTAAGCTTTGATTTAGTAGCATACAGTTCCACCAGCTCTTGATTTTTGGTGTTTCAGATGAAAGAGGCACAACTGGCTCCCATTCACTTGAACAATATGATGAAGTTTATAGTAGAGCAATAATGCTGTAGGCTTGGGATCTCACCATTTCCTCCTAGATGAGACGAAGCTAGGATTGCTGGTAAAAGATAATCAGATGCGTTTCAATTGTAGGTCCTCGAATATATCCAAATGAAAACTTAGTTCTTTGAAAACCCAGTTCATCAAAAGGATTCTCAAAAAAAAAAAAAAAAAAAAATGAAAAAGGCGACAACAGAACAATGGTTTCTAGGCCAACTCAATTTTAAGCCTTAATACTAGGAGGTAGATCCTTACCAGAAAAGGTCCCTGAGAATACTCCAGGAGCATGGTTTACAAAGCTTTCTATGATGGCTCCAGGTTTCCGAGGTCTACCTGATGCAGGGGAAGGGGTAGCTTCATTTTTGCGGCTACATGGCACCTGCTGGAAAGAGATGACATTCAATAGGGAACAGACGTGAAAACATACAACTACAGAACAGCAGCAGCAAAGGTTGAGTTTACATATCGCTCCCGCTACACAGCAATCATTCAAGGATTTTCCCCAAGGTTGATCAACATGGGTTATCAAAAGCATACACAACCCTAAAAGACATCTGTACTATGAACAGCAGGCAATTCTTATCTACAACATCCCATGGAGTAACCAAGCACAGACACTACAGGACAGGATCAGATGATAAAACCTTGACTCACCTCCGAACAAGAAGACACTGAAACACCTTCCCCATGAGAACGGAAGACGCTGGTGGTGACCGAGGTTGTGCGAGGGGCATCGCAAGGAGTGGAAGAAGCTGGCGTTGAGGCAGGTGGTGGAGAGCTCGGTGTGAAACTTGTCAAGCGGGATAGGGAGGGCGTTGTACTGGAATGCAGTGTACGATATTGAGGGGATCCATTTGGCTCTGCTCCCCTGGCAATGAGGTGACGGTGTTGGACATGGGGCCCCCCAGCCTGCTGAGCAGCCAGCTGCAGCTGTACAAACATCATGTGATCACCAACACGGAGAGCGAGTGTGAGAGGGGAACGGCCAGACAGGAAGTCATTCACCTGGGAGACAGAAAGGATATGTGTAGAGAACATTAGCAGACCTGTACACGACACAATGCAAGACAGGGGGTCAACCGGAACTACATCTCCAATGATGCTCATTCTTTATATTGGCTGAGCCTCATGGGAAGTGTAGTTCCAGAGGGTCAAGGTTGAGCACCCCTAATGTAAGGTTTCATGAAGCCTTTCAGTCGGACACAATGCGTTTAGATTTAGCCACACACATCCATTCTTAAATCTTAAGGAGTCGGTTGGCATAGAAGCCAACCATCAGCTCAGAGTTAATGCATCAGTTTCAATGACTCATTCATTCTTGCCAAAGCAATCACGCTTCCTCTCAAAAGGTCTGGCTGGAGGAGCTTCACAATGCATGCACACATCGGGGGGGGACTCATTTACAACAAACCCCATCTTTCCACAGAAGAGAAAAAAAAAAAAAAAAAGGGCATCCACCAGCATTTGTTCCTAGGACTACAAAGTAACAGGATCCCCAATTCCATGCCTAGAGGACACAGATAATTTTCCAAGCAGCTGTGACAGCAGCGAATCAGTTAACATCATTGCAAACGGACTTTAATAGTGGAAAACCTAAACTGAGCAGAAGAGGTCAGAATCTCGAGCGCACCAAGGAGAACACAGGCTGAAGGTACCCTGGAGCGTTACACCATCACGACTCACAGCACTATGAATATAGCTAGCTCTCTGCCACGCGTCACGATTCACCCCCCCCCCTCCTCAATCGCATCCCACCCCCGCAATGCTGGACAAAGAGCAGAACATTAACCCTGCAAGAGTCGGAAACAATAGTGTGTATGTGGCAGGTACAGTATGTCCCCATCACTTCATTCACAGAGCTGTCTCCAGCTATCAGGCTGCTCTCTGACTCACCACCCCCCCCCCCAGCCTACGCCTGCAGGAACAGCTAAAAATAGCAGAGTCCAGCACGCACAATGCAGCCTCCCAGGTACACACATAGGAAACCTCAGGAGAGGTGACAGGGACCAACACTGCTGGGGAACAGCAAGTGTTCCACCGCAACCAGTGCTACTGGACAAGGGAGGGGAACGCGATGAAAGGGACACATGTAATCAGCATAATACAGCTCTGATATCTCTTTAAACAAAGTCTGATGGGTTCCAAAAACTTTCAGAGCACCGACATGACAGTACGAGTGGAGGAGGTCTCACCCGACTCATGTGACGGACAAAATCAAAAATCTCGTCTAAAATTGTCATCAGGCTGTCTGTATAAGGTGAACATGAAATAAGTGAAAGTTGTGCTCAGATTGGGTCCCCGGGATCGCACATTAAATTCAAGACAAAAAAAAAAAACTATCCAATCATTCCTCATAAGGGATACTCTTCCTCACCATTAATGTGAAGATTCGGGCGTGTGTGGGGCCACTAACAGCACAAAACAAAAAGAAGCATTGCCCCCCTGCTCACAGAAACAAGAAGGGACACCACAAGTCCTGTGGAGGAGGAGGACAGTTTGTCCCTTTAAAAATAAAAAGGAAGAGCACAGGGCACACTGGAAGGAGGGTGAAGTAAAGCACTGATCCCTCCCATTAGCTGGTCAGGAAGGGTGATGCTGTGTGCGTCATGAGATGCCACCAGACAGAGCAGGGTGCCTCCCACCCATCCCCCGAGATCCGACGCTACACCGTGACCTCTCACCTGCGTCTCAGTCAGACTCTCCAGGGCCTGCATCACAGACTGCTCCGGGCGGGACACCTGAGACTGTGGGCACAAGAGAGCGGCTTATTAATACACAGCACCGGGTGACAGACCCCCTGCACATACTAGATTATCACCGTACCCACCATGAGCCCGGCCTCCACGCTGGGCAGGAGGGTTAGCTTGCTGCCGTCTGACACCCCCAAATCCTGCAGCTTGCCCGAGTTTAGATGCCTGAAAAAAGGGACAAAGAGACAATGGTGAGAAACAACCCATGGGTGTGAGCAGCTCCTGGCACACAGAGGGTTACGCGGGGGCCACTCTGGGTGTGTGTGTGTGGGCGGCGGGTGACGAGGCGCAGTGAGGTCACTGTGTGAGGAACACCCTGAACATACAAGGTAGCGGAGGCAGGGGCCAGGCTGGGGGGGGGCAAGGTAGACATTACTTGGCGAGGGTACGCAGGAGCGGCTAGTGGCCAGCTGTGGAGAGTAGCCCAGCAATGACACCAGGAAAAGGGCAGTGTGTGACAGACTGATCCGAGAAGCACAGACACGGATCACACAGCAACTGTCTGGAGCAGACCCGGACACACATACTGCAGGGAGTCCAGGGGCCACACACACTGAACAAAGCCCACCCATCTCATAACAAAGGGCAGCACACACTGCATGTCAGCGGCCTGATGGGAGTTTAAGTCCGGGCACAGTAGGGCTCCCACACATATATACCCCCCCCCTCCCCGGTACTTACGTCTCCCTCAGTAGCAGGGTGAGCCTTTCCTTAGGCACCTTGAGCCGCTGTGAGATCCGCCTCTTCAGACCGTCCACGGTTTCCTCGGGCGGCACGGTGAGCTCGTAGCGGGTGCCGGTGGTGCTTTGGATGTTGAGGTTCATTAGGGGCTCCCGGGCCCCGCCGGCGGGGTTGCGGCTACCGCGCGCCTGGCTCTGCTCCTCCATGCGGACCGTGCGCCCGGTGTCCGCTCCGACGCCAAACTAACCTCTAAAAGTTCTGAGCCGACACACTCCGGAGCGGCGGCGACCGGACACGCCCACCATCCAATCACAGCGCGCGCTCACCTCTCCCACGTGGCAAGACATGGACTCCACCCCGGCGAGGCCTGACCAATGGGATCTCCAGGCTAGCGCATTACGCAAGCGGTACGACCACGCCTTCCTCATGGCCACGCCCTCGCAGCCATTCATAATAAATGGTATTCACAACAAAGCGACAGGAGGGGGAGGGGATTATATATATATATATATTTATTTGGGGAGGGGGACAGTTGCAGGCTGGGGGCGTGGGTGAGTTTCTGTGCTTTACTTATTAGAAGAAAGAGCCAGAAGCCTTTGGCTGTGATGATAAGAGCTAGTTAACTCAGTGAACCCCAACCCTGGTCCCCAGGGCCCACCAACAGGCCAGGTTTTAAGGATTCCCTTGGGGAAATACAGACTGAATCCTGCAATCACTGAGCAGCAAATCATATCACCTGTGCTGTGCTTCACATATCCTGCAAACCTGGCCTGTTGGTGGGCCCTGCGGACCATTGACGGATGACCTGTGTGGACTGCTTGGGAGCACGGCCAACAGTGTCCAAACTGAGGCCTGGTGAACTGCATCGGCCTGCAGGCTGCTCTGTCCACAACCTTTCATGGAAGGTGAGCAGTGTGCAGAGCTAGCAGGCAGAGGCACATCATAGAGGCGGATCAAGTACAGGCACCTTGGCCAAGGAGAGAGGACAATAGCCTCAGCCCCCTCCTTCAAACAGCTTTGACTAACCAAAGGCATCAACAGCATGGGGTTCCCCAGGATCCAACTCTGCAGGAAACCGCATTAACCCTGGGATCGCCAGGAAATCGAGCAATGCACAAGGCTCTGTTTGAAAGCCATGTAATAGTGCAAATATCTAATATTACAATTATTTATAACGCGCCAACATATGTTTTGCCTCACCCATTGCACAGCAGCATACCTAGAATGAGCAAATAGGTATGAGAGGCAGAACAATAGGAAAAGAGGATCCTGCAGTATTAGAAATGCTTTTACCCCAGGCAGCATATATTCATAAAAGTGGCAATTCTGATGGATTTTCCAGCTCCCTTTAAGGCACTTGTGGTGGTAGGAGACGCACTGTAAATAAAAACACTTACTGTGGCTTCCATGGTCTAATAGGATACGCCGGACACATGCATTTATATTACATTTAATAACGTCATGATTTTTTAAAAATAAACTCTTCCGTTGTTTTTGTATGATTGCAACCCACAGTGATTGCAGAGTTTTGTGATTCAATAGTATCCTCTCACATAAAGAAAGCTCTCAACTAGACTACAACTCCCAGAACGCTCTGCTCTGTCAGGGATTTTCAGCTGTGGTTTAGTTAGCAAGGAAATATATGGGTGGGTGATGATTGGCCGAGATGCCGCCTGGTTTGGGCAGCACGCTCCAATGAAGCTGCAAACACTGGTGATTTGTAGCATTTTATTATTTTTTAAACTGCATTATACAAACTGCATTAAATAATGTAGAAATTGCCTCAGATTTCCAGTACACCAATTAACGGCAGCAACGGGTTAATGTAGAGGTGGCACTACCCAAAACACTCCAAATTCCCTCGTAGGCTAATGTCAGACAAATGCAGTCTGAGCGCACTCTGCGTGCATACACAACGGACGGACGTACTGACTGAAGATACTGTAGACACCACACGGTCTGTTTTTTTGGAACTATGGGAAACAAAATTAATTTAAAAAGACAGGTCCAGTCAGCCAGACCAAAACAAAGTCTAATCGTCAACGTGATGGACATTGCAAATGCACTGCGTCTGACGTCGCATCATCACTCACACACCGGCCGCGGCGCACTCTGGGCGTCCGTCGTAGCGCTTTTACGTTGAGGCCTAAATGGCATCCGTTGCCACCTGCGTGGTGCGTGTGCACTTCGGTGCGCACGTACTTCGTGTGTTGGTCTCTTGATCACAAATCAATGCTACAACGGACGTTAAACTGTGCAGCGACACGGATGTGATGACTGCGTTCGTCTGACACTAGCCTAAGTAACTCTGTGGGAATGTCACAATTGATGCACATTTTGGAACATGAACACACAGACAAGGGTATATAGGAGTAGACAGACACAGGCACACACAGATCTTGCCCTAGCACAATCAGCCTGGCTGGTCTTACTTTTGCATGTGAACAGAATAAAGATTAAAATTAGCCAAGACATATTTGAAAACGAGCGAAACCTCAATGTATCCTTCCTGGTAAAATACTTTATAAATAAATAAAAAAATTTGGTCGGGGGGGGGGGGCGAGGTAGCCATGAAACCAATATTAGTAATACAGTTCAAAATAACAACAGTTACATTGAAAAACTTTAAGAAAACAATACAATTTCTTTGTGGGCGCAGCTTGTAAAGAAAATTCCTCCAATAAAGCTCCATTTATCTGTATTTATTTCTCTAGGAATGGGTTTAACCAGGAAAGACACACATTCATCTCTTTTTCCCTCCCCATCCCAGTGGAAGAATAAAAATGGCAGCCCTTTCCTTCAACAAACAAAAAGTTTGGGGAGATCTCTGGAGTGACCCAGTGTAATAAACAATAAAATGCAGGTTGAGTAGAGAAGCTGTAAATGTATGGTAACTGTACTTACTGTATGAG
Source organism: Leptobrachium leishanense (assembly GCA_009667805.1). Taxonomy (NCBI): domain Eukaryota; kingdom Metazoa; phylum Chordata; class Amphibia; order Anura; family Megophryidae; genus Leptobrachium; species Leptobrachium leishanense. The sequence goes on along the minus strand of CM019063.1, from coordinate 294,555,510 downwards.
CGATTTATAGCCATATACAACTATTCATTTTATGTTCTTTTTTTTGAGTTTTGAAAACTGCTTTAATAAAAGTAATAAAAAAAATGCACACAGATCTCTTATGCCCTTTGAACTTAAATTAGCTTGGTATTTGACCATGGTTATCTTGTCACATGAAACCAATGTGGCTTAGTAGGAAGGTAACCAAGGAAATGAAAAACAAAAAGAAGGCATTTAAAGCTTTTAAATCTGAGGCATGCTATAAAGCATATAGGGCAGCCAATAAAGCATGTAAAAAAGCGATTAGATTGCCTATTTCTTTTTCATTTTCTAGTTTAGCCCAAGAGAGCAAGACCAACCCTAAAAGATTCTTTAGGTACATCAATTCTAAAGAAAACCAAGATTGAAAATGTAGGTTCCCTAAAATCTGAGTCAGGGGTATTGTTAACTGAAGATCAGGATAAGGCAGAAATTTTGAATGATAAATACTGATAAAAATAAAGAGAAACCTATAAAAGGAGACATGCAATTCATTGATAAAAACATACTAATAAAAAATGACTGTTTGACTCAGGACAAGGTTTTGCAGCAATTAAACAATGTGAATAAAGCCCCAGGGCCGGATAGAATTCACCCGTGAGTACTGAGGGAGCTATGTGTTGAAATATGTAAACCTCTGTTATTAATCTTTCAAGATTCTTTTCTTTCAGGAATAGTACCAGAGGATTGGAGAAAAGCTGACGTGGTCCCTATATTTAAGAAAGGTTTAAAATTTGTGCCTGGGAATTATAGACCTGTGAGCTTAACATCTGTGGCTGGGAAAGTATTTGAGGGGTTACTAAGGGATAATATTCAGGAATTTATTGGGAGGTATAATGTAATTGGCAAAAATCAGCATGGTTTTATGAAACACAGATCATGTCAGATTAACCTAATTACGTTCTATGAGGAAGTAAGTAGAAGTATAGATCAGGGGGTCGCAGTAGAGGTGATTTACTTGGATTTTGCCAAAGCTTTCGACACAGTTCCACACAAGAGGTTACTATTTAAATTAAGAAAAATTGGTCTAGATGAAAATACTTGTTCTTGGATAGAAAATGGGCTAAAAGATTGGTACATTTTCAAGATGGACATCAGTGGTAAGTGGTGTCCCTCAGGGGTCTGTTATAGGACCAATTCTATTCAATTTATTTATAAATGACCTTGAGATAGGCATTGAAAGCCATGTATCAGTGTTTGCTGATGACACAAAGCTAGAAAAAGTAATACAATGTGAGCAGGAAGTTAATTCGCTGCAGAGGGATTTAGATAGATTGGGGGACTGTGCACTTAAATGGCAGATGAAATTGAATGTAGAAACATGCAAAGTTATGCACTTTGAAGTGAAGAACACATAAGCAATTTATACCCTAAATGGTACGGAGATAGGGAAATCCAAGCAGGAGAAGGATTTGGGAATAATCATAGACTTCAAACTAAGTAACAATGTGCAATGTCAAACAGCAGCCGCCAAGGCCAGCAAGGTACTGGCATACATTAAAAGGAGTTCACTCTCGGGATGAAAACATAATTTTGCCTCTGTATAAATCAATGGTCAGACCGCACCTTGAATATGCCGTACAATTTTGGGCACCTGTCTTAAGAAAGGATATTATAGTGCTAGAAAAAGTGCAGAGACGGGCAACTAAATTAATAAGGGGAATGGAAGGGTTAAGTTATGAGGAAAGACTAAACAAGCTTAAACCTGTTTAGTTTAGAGAAACGGCACCTTAGAGGGGATCTGATAACCTTATATAAGGGGCCATTATAAACCATCTGATGGCCTGATCTGATAACCTTATATACACGGCCATTATAAACCATTGTCTGGAAACCTATTCATTAACTATACACAGGACACAAGTTCACCCATTTAGACTGGATGAAAGGAAATTCAGCCTAAAGCATAGGTAGGGTTATTTTACGGTGAGAACAATAAAGCTGTGGAATTCTCTGCCTGTTGAGGTGGTTTGGTCAGAAACTGTACAGACTTTTAAAAAAATGACTGTATGACTTCCTGCAGACACAGAATATTAAGGGTTATAATATTTAATATGTGGGTAAAAGCTTCTTGATCCAAGGAGAAATCTGACTGCCATTCTGGGGTCAAGAAGGAATTTTTCCCAGTGTGTTGCATTTTGGCGAGCGCTTCAGACTAGGTTTTTTGCCTTGTTCTGAATCAACAGCAGATGTGTGAGAGGCTGAACCCGATGGACGCATGTCTTTTTTCAGCCTATGTAACTATGTAACATATGCTGCACGCCACTGCTGGCTTAGCAAAGTGAAACACAGCTCGAGAGCGAAGTATTGGACGGAACAGGGAACATGTAGAGGTAATATCAAACCTGTCAAGTAAGGCAATTGGACCATGCAACAGATTGTTTTCCCTTAGTCCTCAACATCCCCTGATAGCTCTAGGCTGTCACCTGGTTTTCTGGAGGACAAAGGGAAAACACAGCACAGGCCGATACTTGTGGTCCATAAATGGTTAGAATCAGGAGTGTTAATACAGTGCTAGTGTATCAGAAGAGCTGATTGGCTGCTCAGCCAGTCATATGCATCAAGATTACATTCCCTCTTTGCGGGGCATGGACATATTTGGTATTATTGGAAAAGCCATGGCCTAACCTTTCTAAGGATACATCGCTTGACCTCCTGCCTGCTATGGTTCCAGAGATACAGGGGTCCAAAGGACCCCTCTAGATCCTCTATAGGGAATTCCCTGCCTGGCTGGGGGGAGGTGAAAAGGCATGGTCTGACTTTGAGGAAGTCAGACCACTGTGGGATTTCTCCCAGGACCCACCCAAGAGTTTCAATTGTAAGTATTCCTGCCCGGTGGTATTACCTTCTAGAGGGTGTCACCCAGGTGCAACCCGCACCCCCCTTGTGACGCCACTGCAAGGTATTGCTTCTTTTATATGCGATAAAAAAAAATTCCGGCATAATAATTTTAAAAAAATTGGAATCATTTCTTTTCAAAGTTTTGTTATCTCTCACATAACCGTGACATGCCATGGAGTGAGGGAGAACTCTGAGCAGAGATCTGTCCTACAAGACGGTCCTCTGCTCTGTCTGTCTGTGCACCTACATTGCTGGCATCGCTCTGAATAATAAGTCAGTGCGCCGATACTGGTGAGAACCAATCACACATTGCAGTGCAACAGGCAGGTTACACTCATCGTGCATATTGCAATTTAGTCCAAGAAATAATTAAATAAAATCACAATATCAAATTCTCACTTTCCTCTTTCTTTCTAAATCTTATACCTTCAAATTAAGATTTAACATTTTTCCTGTACATGATGCTTCTAATGATTTAGGTGTAATTTCTCATGATTCACATTTGTGTTAGGAAAAAAAAAATCAATCGACTCACGGCTGGCAGATTTGATAACTGACCTGTTGTGAGAATAGGGTCACCTCTGGCCATTTTCATTTTATATGTGTAAGTTCCATGTGCTTCATGGTACGTATGTACTATATAGATGACACAAAAGTATAAATAGTTGACTGGAATGAACGCTGATGGGTTTCTCTCTGCATTTAATTAGATTTCTTGTCACCCAGTTATGATGAGTAGAAAGCCATGAAATTCCCAGAAAAACATGCCTATGTAAAAAGAAGTGATAAACCAAAAACAAAATCCGCTATTTGCAAATAAATAAATAATTTACATTTTTCCTCAAAGTATTTTACCAGGAGGGATACATTGAGATTTATCTCGTTTTCAAGTATGTCCTGGGTTCAAGAACATTGAAATTTTACAGTCGTTACAGAAATAGAAAGTAATAAATGCAAGATATTAGAATCAAAACACAAATATACAAATTAACACAGAAAATAAATATGTATGTAATATAGTCCCGATGTTTCATGTTTACAGGCGCATTCCGTATTATGGTATGTTAATAGGGAGCTCGAGTGACTTAAGACTGGGGGAAGATTTGATGGTGTCTGGGAGGTTATTCCATAACTGCGGTGCTCTGTAGGAAAATGAGGATCGAGACGCTTTCTTTTTGTATTGAGGTATTGCAAGTAAGGTGCTGGTCCTGGATCGGAGGTTATAGGATGAGGGAACTGCTGGGGGAAGCAGCCTATTCAGGTAGGGTGGTAGCTTCCCAGAAAAGCTCTTAAACACCAGGTTGGAAAGGTGAAGAGTGTGTCTAGATTCCAGCGACGGCCAGTTTAGCTTCATTATTTAGAACTATAAATACATTTAAATTATATAAATGACTATAATTTAGATATTGTGGAGTCCTCGAAACTAGAATAATACGGCCCTGTCGTGTCACAAACTGAGGATGCTTGTGATGAATACAGTGGCGTCGCAAGGTGGGGGGGTGCGGCCCGCACCAGGTGACACCGTCACCCTAAGGGTGGGTGTCTCACCCTGCGATGCAATGTTCGGCTCCCTGCGAGCGTCCAAAGCTGTGGAGCTTCGGCGCTCGCCTGGGGGAACCACGTCACTAGCCGAGTCCTCGCGAGATCGCAAGCGGCAAGCGTCCAAGCTCCATCCCGCCGGACGCGCAGAGGGAGCCGAACACGCGGCGGCGGCAGGAGCTGAGCTGGGGCCTGGGGGCAGTATCCATGAGAGCTGCTGGGGCATATCCATGAGAGGAGCTGGGGCAATATACAGGAGAGGAGCTGGGGCATATCCACGAGAGGAGCTGGGGCAATATCCACGAGAGGAGCTGGGGCAATATCCACGAGAGGAGCTGGGGCAATATCCACGAGAGGAGCTGGGGCAATATCCACGAGAGGAGCTGGGGCAATATCCACTAGAGGAGCTGGGGCAATATCCACTAGAGGAGCTGGGGCAATATCCATTAGAAGAGCTGGGGCAATATCCATTAGAAGAGCTGGGGCAATATCCATGAGAGCTGCTGGGGCAATATCCATGAGAGCTGCTGGGGCAATATCCATGAGAGGAGCTGGGGCAATATCCATGAGAGGAGCTGGGGCAATATCCATGAGAGGAGCTGGGGCAATATCCATGAGAGGAGCTGGGGCATATCCATGAGAGGAGCTGGGGCAATATCCATGAGAGGAGCTGGGGCAATATCCATGAGAGGAGCTGGGGCAATATCCATGAGAGCTGCTGGGGCATATCCATGAGAGCTCCTGGGGCATATCCATGAGAGCTCCTGGGGCAATATCCATATGTGAGCTGGTCTGGGGGCAATATATCCATGTGTGTGCTGGTCTGGGGCAATATATCCATGTGTGAGCTGGTCTGGGGCAATATATCCATATGAGCTGGGGCAATATATATCCATGGGTGAGCTGCGGGGGGCAATATATAATTGTGAGTTGGGGCAATATATCCATGTGTGAGCTGGGGGCAATATATATCCATGGGTGAGCTGCTGGGGGCAATATATCCAGCGCTGCTAGGGGCAATATATATATCCATGTGTGCTTTCACTGCCTTCGAGCAGGCACCGTACTTGCTGGTAGTTGTCAAAAATTTGCGTGAGCATATGAGAGAGCTCTGCAGCAATAAACCTCACAGTAATGTGCGCTGTGTGCATGAGCATTCAGTGTTATATGGGAGTACTGATTTAGGAGTAAGAGTAGTGAAAAAAAATCCGTAAAACTGGGGGAGGGGGTGACACCATAAGTTACCGCACCGGGTGACACCAACCCTAGTGACGCCACTGGATGAATATATTATTATGGATACTGCTCTGAAGTTCTGCCTTTCCAGGCATCCTGAATTAAAAGATAGTACTAGATACCCTTTTCTAAAATGCATCAAGCATTTTCTAATCCATTGGTAGTATATACACAGATATTACAAGAGATGGAAAACACCTCAAAGCGAACTAGCACCACAGGCCGGTATACAAGGACTGTGCCAGCCCCAACAAAGAACAATGGACACTCTTTAGCCATGTATTTTTTCTTAAAGTTTGTGTTTTTTTGCAACCCAGAACAGTTTACGAATTAAATTTTTACTAAAATGTAATGAAAAATCCAGCGGCGTGTGCGCCTGTCCTGATAACGGTCATTCAGCTCACACTAGTGTTGGATACAATGCCAGCCCTGTTAGGAGACCTCGACACGTTAGGAAATCCAGCTGTACTGTGTTTACTTGGCTGTCCTTGTTATATATGTATATATATACAATGGAGTTTCATTCCATGGGGTGTTCCCTCTCGTGAAATGCTCCATTAATAGGATTCATACTACTTCTCTGTACTGGCTTTCCACAGCGCTCAAGTTGCTATTGTGAGTGAGACACACATCCTGGCCTGACAAAGGACGCAGTGTACAGCGAAGCGGAAGCTGCTCTTCCTTCCGCAGGTCGTTGTGACCTTGTGAGCTCTACAGTCAGATGTTGCCTTCATCAGGCACAGTAGGAGAGAGATTGCCAGGAAGAGAAGGAATGGGAGTATAGATTCTCCATAGACTAGACTTCATCCACACGCCAGCAGTACCATTTTCTGTCCAAGACACAATGTGACAAGCCTGCAATGCAGACAGTGAACTCCATGCCACTAGGGAGGGTCTGGGGTCATGAAGCCATACACGTATGTGATTATGTGGTGATAAATCCCATCTGAGCGATGACATTTCTGATCTCACATAATCAACCCAGAAAATAAAGCTTTGAATGAGATCAATAGATAGATGGCTAGAGAGTAGGCAGTCATTTGGAAAGATCAATAAAAACAATAGTGACGAGAGTATATGGACAGATGAGCCAATACATTTCTATACAAATGTGAAAAAAGCCCAATATATAGCAGAATACCACCGTGCTGATCACTTAATTACCTGCTACAATGTATAGAGTGCTTTTGAAATGTAATATAACACGAAAAGAAATAACATTTTGGTAAAAGGAAAAAAATTATTTGTTTCACATACTATGCAGACCCCCCTTAAATAATATATACACACAGTCACTCACCGGCCACTTTATTAGGTACACCTGTTTAACCCGTTCACTTCTGAGCCATTTCACCTCCCGTATGCGGAGCTAATTTTTTTATATTATTTTTTTTTTATTATGAAAGATAGTTAGCAAGATAAGCAAACAAATGAAAATGACCTCGCAGGGCCAAAATAAGTCTTCGCATAAAGTCAAAAAACGGTCATGCAGGACCGGAGCATGTTGTCTTGGAGGAAGAACTAGTCGCATATAAAACAGTAAATAAGCAAGATTACACAGCTTAAGAAATCAGCTGACCCTGGCGAATTCCCACACAGCCAAAGACTGCGGGAGAAGGCCATGGAGGTTAAGTGGCACAAGGCCCGGGTACCCAGGGCGGTAAGCCAGGCGCCTGGCTTCAGCTATGTCACCCTAGGCATCTCGAAATCGCCAAAGGAACAAAAATGGGGGGGGGGACATGGAGGAAGGGGGGGGACATACAGGAAAAATAATAATAGTTACATCTAAAAGTAAGTCATCTGAGAGAGTAAAATAAAATGCCCCGCCAAAAATCAAAACGAGTTCTCAGCATAAATTGGGGGGAGGGGGGGGGGGACAACAATCATCGGAAAATAAAAAGTCTCTGAAGGAGGGGTGGGAACAAAAGACATCGAAAGGTTCTCTAGAAAAATCTGGGGGAAAAAAGGGGGGTAATTCGACATCTTAAGGGGTCTCAGCTTTGCAGGGTATGCCTTAGACTAGGACAAAAGGTACATCAAGCAGTTTATCCTGTGTCCAGCCACACACCGGGTCTCCGCACACCTCCCAGTGTGCAATTCTCATCTGGGTCACAGAAAGTGCCAGCCACCATTTTGCGCCACGAGGCCAAGGCTTACACTGCCTTCCCACAGTGCAGGGCCCATCAGACCCGCTCAGCGCCACCAGGTCAACCTCCGGTGAAAGCGCCACGGCCGCCACCATCGTGGTCACCAGCTCGTCCTCAGTCCCGTCAGCAGGCCCCCCGGATACGTCAGCCGAAAGAGAAGAAGTCCCCACGAACGGGGAGCCCCTGCCAGGCGCCGAAGCAGAACCGTCAGAGTCATCCTCCTGTGGTGCCCCCACAGCCGTGGAGGAACATCCACCTGCGTCATCTTCAGGTAAATTAGTGCACGGCTCCGATCCGCTCAGGACCTCTCCGACTCCATCACCTCTCAGCACCACCATCAGCTGCCTCCAAGTGTCCTTCAGGATCGGGCTCCCCTCATCCCCCAAAAGTCGCTCCAGAAAGGTTAACATGCGTGTGAGGGCAACCTCAAAGCCCCCGAGGGGGGGGGTAATCGGCATTCGCCATCCCTCATGCTCCTCCGGCGTCTCCGCCACAGGGGCAGCAACAACAGCCAGTAGATGGGGGCCCTCCATCCACAAGGAGCAGTTACAACAGAATCTATGTGTTACAAGTACCACCTTGCATGTGCTCTGCATTTTTCTACGAGAAGCATTGGATAGGAGATTATGATCATGAATACCGGAACATATCGCGTGAGTGGATCAGCTTTGTATTTGAATCAACGTAATATTTTTTTTAAGAAAAACAATTCTTTCCAGACGAGAATATAAAAAGTGCTGCATTTTAAAGCCTTCCTAGAATATTCCTTCAGCAATCCTTCCCTCTGAAACCAGCTAGCAAGCCACAATCCACCCCTATCCTTCCCTCTGCTGTGTCATCCCCCCCCCAGCCCCTATCCTAATTATATAAGCTCACTTCTCTCTCGGTTTAACCTTAACATGCCCAAGCTCTTGGTCTATCATCATGCAGTGTCTGCTATACTCTCTCTCTGGTAATCAACTTCACACTCCCTCTGCTCCCTTTTGTTTCACTTGCCTTAGTCCCTTACATTGTAAGCTCATGGGATATTTGGCTGAGCACTTGTATTAAGTGCTACATTAGCAGGACAATTATTCCACAGGCAAGGCCGTCTGTTCGTAGGTTTTATTATATGGCTCCTGTTCGTGCTTCCCCTTTGTAAAGTGCTCCGGAATCTGTTGGCGCTATATAAATATTGTTAATTTACATAAAAATAAATATAGTACCATACTATACAGTCATAGGATACAATATTTCAGCCTGAGAGATTCCTTTTATTTTACTGAAAAAAAATCATTTTAATAAAATGAGGAAGATAACTGATAAGAACACAAAAGAAAAAAAGAAAAAAAGAGGAGGTGGGAGGTGGAAATCAGCTGCAGAGGGACTGACAAAGCAGAATCGTGTTATTCTTGCACCAGTACTCTGTATTTAGCTTCACGAAGGCCTGCGGCGAGGATCATCAGGATCTTCACGCACATGCGTGTTAAAATCTTAGGCAACACCTCTGCACCTCCTGCAAATATGGCTATGACATGAGCCTTCAATGACTGACGGTTGACGTAAATGGGAGGATTTGCAGAAACCAGACTTTGAAAACGTTATACTTAAAAGACAAAGAAGTAGTGAAAAAAAGCACACACCCAAGTAATGACTGGTTTTAAACAAATTAATATGCCGCTAAATGGTGCTTTTGCTTCTTTTCTAGGCGTGCACGTTATTTTTACAACGTATTTAAAAGTGGAGGGAAAAAAAAAAAATGTAGGCATGTAGGCCTTAAAATATAGAAATCAATAAAGGATATTTAGTAAAGTAAGAATCATACATTTAGTGATGTGGAATTAGATGTCAACTCATATTTGAAAGCTAAAACTCTAGTTTCTAAAGTGTCACGGTGCCTTAGAATGTAGAAAGGACAAAACATAGGTCTGTTAAGGAACAGAAAGTGACAGGTGCCCTCAGGACCACGCGAATCGTGGCTCAGATACAGCGTAAAAGGTGCCTTGGGAATTAAAAAAAAACAGGTAGCAGGGGACTTTGTAAGAAAACCAGATTTGTACGAGAGAGGAGTAGGTCGTTTAAATGAAAGAGGATCTTTGGGAGGTTGTTATAGTCATAACAAGAGAGGCTTGATTTCAGACTGTATATGTAACAAGAACCTGTGTGATATTTTTCCCACAGCTATCTTAAAGTTATAGTCAATTGTATCCAAAATATACAATATTTACTATCATCTGCATCATGATTCACATAAAAAAGGCAATAATTTGTATTCTTCGTCGAGTACCCAGAGCTTCCCACTGGTTTCCTGCCATTTGCCTGTGCAAGATGATCTCACTCCCTTCCGCAAGATTGAATGAAGCAGCGTAGACAAACTCACAACCGAACAAGGAAGGCAAGGATTGCGGACTGAGGGCTGCAGACTCCTGAAGGCTGTTAAAAAGGATGATGAGGTAGCCCTTGCAAGCAGAAAATGTGTAAATAGTTTCAAATGGCTAAATGATGGTTTGGAATGCACTAGTGTTCCCTGAATATTATATTGCCCTGTTACAGTACAGCAATTAAAAAACTGGGCTAATTCAGCTGCCTTGCGGGAAACCTAATACTCAGCAGTGGTTGAGCAGGTGATGGGCAAAATAAAATAATTCTATATACAAAACAAATGTAAACATTGGTAAACACCACAAAAAATTGCATTGGGAGACGGGTTGATTAAAAAATGTTCTACAAATCTACATAGACATCAGATTATCAGCTTTAATACTGGCATGGCCAGTACAGCTAGAATCCTTTAAGATGTCAATACAGGTAGCATGGCAGGTAGCGCAGGAGGGTCTCCAGCCTCACATCCCCTACCAAGCCAAGGGAAAACCTGGGTACCTTGGCTCTACCTAGCCAACCCAGACAGGGAACATGCCCCCTGGAGATGTGACACCTCCCCCTGGCAACCGTCAGGCTCCTGTGAGGCCACACCAGGACTGCATGGCGATGCCAAACATGGCTGCCCTCGCCAGGTGCCGCAACTCCCCACCAGAGAAGGAACATGGACCGGCCCCCCAAAACCCAGTTTGACTCAAACACCGCACGGCCGACAACCCATCGGTGCCGCCCACCAGAGCAGACGCACCGAAGATCCGCCACCACGATGCCCAGCGATCCGGGACCCCCTCCCCCCGCTCGATGGGTGAGGCCTGACACGCATGCGCAGATCCAATCTATCAGCTGCTTCCGAGACTGCTCGCTACAGCTGGTGGTCTCAGAGGGCAACGATGGCATGCTCTCTGCATGCTGAGGTCACTAGTGACAGATCTGGTGACCATCAGCCAGGAAATTCTACATCCCCAGCTGCTGGTGACGCTGGGTGGGGTGGAGGAAATGTCACCCAGCATTTCTGCTAGATCAGGGCAGGAGGTTGGCACTTCTCACGTCCTGACCACTTTAAAACTATGAAGTGGTCAGGATGAGTAGAGTGTCCATTAAACTCTCCCACTTACTCCATTCATTAAACCAGTTATTACTACATCTGAGGTTTTGTTCCTATATGGAGGATTGTAATCAATAGCAAGACCAGGAAAATCATATTTTAGGACCAGGCAACTGCACAGAAATTTCCTACAGCCCCTCTGCCCTTTATTTTACAGGCCATCTTTTGATGCCATCTTTAAAAAGGGACAGACTGGTGTTAAGATGGGAGGGGTGATAGAGGGGGTAAACATCTCCTCCTAACCATCATCCCATTTTAGTAGGTCTTCAAACTCAACCCTGTATCAGGTGAGCGCTGGCTCACTAATCCTCCCGACGTGCCATGCAGGAAGCCAGAGCATGACACATGGCTGCAGGGGATGGCTGTACTCACCAGAGAGCATCCATCCAATAAAATGGCTGAGAGGGACATGAGAACCAAATTGGTTGCCTCTTGGCCTTTATGTCTGAAGCCCAGGACAGCTCTATGATCTGAGCTTCAAGGAGGAGCCAATTATCTGCTCTGGGAGGGCTGAAACAGCCCCCGAACGCACTCCCCAGGGGATACGCAGGGCACTTTGACTACTCCATTGTCACATCCAGGGTCCCGGGCGGCTCCCAGGGGGACCCCGGACACGTGCTGCCGCCGGCTGCCTGAGTGCCAGGAGCTCCAGTGTAGACGTGGCTGATCAGGGGGCGGGGTACGATGACACGGAGCCGCCAGCCTTTAAATCCTAAACGCGCACTGGGAACCTTGCCTTGACATGGAGTTTCTTTCCCGCATTGCCGCTTTTCTGTCTTACTGTGTATACTCGTTACTGATCCCGCTTTGTTCTGAGGACCCGATCTGTTGCCAACCTTGCCTGCCATTCGACTATTCTCTCTGTGTACCCATGCCTGTTCGGATTGCTTCCCGGTGCTGCTGGTGTGCGCCCGATTCTCGCCATATACCGTATCACAGTACAAAGTGCAAAAACCATTGCAGACCCCGTTTGTTAGAACGACGATTCTCTCTGTATATCCCTGCCTGTTCTGTTTGCCTCCTGGTGTGCGCTCGATTCTCGCCACATACTGTATCACAGTACACAGTGCAAAAACCATTGCTGACCCGGTCTGTTATAATGACGATTCTATCTGTGCCAGTTGTGTTAAGGCTAGGGTCAGACGAGCGTGATTTCTACGGACTGTACGTCCGTGCGGAAGACGCAGTAGTGGCCACACAGTCAGTTTATTCACTGATGTATATTTTGATGGATGTAGGAGAGAAAAATAAAATAAAATGCAAAACCATTTTGTCCGTGAAAAATACTGGACGTATAACCGTCTGACCACGTTCCATCACTCACACACAAAGGTATGCGGACGCAGCGCACTTTGTGCGGCCGTTCTAGGGATTGTACGTTCTTGCCTGCCTTGCGTCCGTGGGCCGCGGCCGTTGTGCGTCCGCAGTTCAGTGCGGACGTACTTCGTGTGTCGGGCTCCGATGGGCTGTCATGCTATCACAGACGTAGTTTTAGGCGCAATCACGGACGTGAACACTACGCTCGTCTGACCCCAGCCTAAGGTATGTGCGTGTCACATACTATAGCGCAATCCACAGTATACCTCATCCTGTTATACCTTTCACATGGTGCTATCTCCCTGGCCTTTGTGGCTGCTAGAAGTATAGGGCTAGTGATCCTAAAGGATCAGAGTTTTAGAGGTCAGACACCAGGGATCCTACCAGGTCTGTCATGGGGAACGTCACATACATTTACATTCAGGGGTCACAATGCATAGAGTATCCCTTTAAAGAATGGCACTAGTACAAATAAAACATTACGAGATCCCATCAAAGAAGTTACTCTTTGCAAAGAACAGAACATTTCGATGTAAATTTAGGATATAAAATTCATCTGTATTGTTTACAATGCATTTTATCTAAAGGATCAACAATGGACTACCAGGACATTTGTTCCAGAGTCTTAAGGCATCACTAGGGGGGCATTAGGAAGAAGACACGTAACATGACACATGGTATGGTGTTAACAGAGATAACGAATGCAAAACAACCCCTAACAAGTATCTGTGTGGGTGAACAATGAACAATCAGAAGACAGCTTGGAGGATGAACTGGTAAATTTTGAACAAGAAACCCATAACCTGCACAAATCAAGTTACGTCAAGAAAACAAAGTTGGGTAGGTATTCATAAATACAATCAAAAATGTATTTTGGTTGAAACTCCTCTCTAAAGACGCCGAACTGAAAGCCGAGTCTGAATTTCCATTAGACACTAAAATGAAGATATGGTGAACACATGTTATAAAAACCTACAGAAGATTGGCCTGGATTAGGAGCTGTTAAAGCTGGCAAGGGATGTGCTGTTTAGGTCCAGGCATAGACGTGCGCAGTCCATACGTATTAAGGTGTGCACGCTTTACGATCATTGCTTACAAACTGCAAAACAATACTGTTATTTTTCAGATTCTTTATAATGAACCAATTACGTAAACCCCCAAGGGTATAGATGGGACCCAAAGCACTGAAATCAGGAGCAATTCACCAAGCGAGCACACCATTCTGCGCACAAATATAGGAGGTAGAGTTGTATAAAGACAATGGTCTGTAACACAGAAAATTGTAATCTGCGAGATTGTGAGCTTGGAAATTGTCCTCACATATCCTAAAATGGTCTGCAGATCTCATGATATGTATGTCAATATACAATCTACATTTAAAAACACTTTACAAGCAGCGTCCATTTCTAGGGGGCTTATTCACAGACCGCCTCCTCTCTTTCCTGGCAGAGGCGCGTCTGTAAAATATGCACCCCCTCCCCTTCTACCTTTTCCTAACGTCAAGGGCTTTCTCTGAACGTCAGAATCGGGATATTTTTAGGAGGGTCGGGATTTCAACATCCTGTACTAAAGAGGCATGACATTTACATGGTCTGTATCTATATCAAGTCAGCCAAGCCATTTGTCACTCACTTTTACCGGCATTTCCATCATCTAGATCTGAAGTCTACATTACATCACTCTAACATTAAATGAGAATAGTAAAACTGCAATTTTAGGAGGTTACGTTACATCTAGAATGCTTGCAATAATTACCTCTTTTTCCTCCTATACATTATATACAACACAGGAGGTTTTAAAGGATCACTGAGAAAAGAGTACATACATACATACATACATACTCAACTACTGAAGGCCAGGTTCATGTTTTATATACAAACCCACTACCGAACAAGGTAAATTGCTTGTGCATACATATCCAGGATATTAACACATAGTACCTTCTGTATAAAAGTAGTTATAAGGTCATATACACACACTTTTATATATAGCATTGTATCGGAGTTTATCAAACAATGATACGATAGATAGATATATCTATCACACACGTTTCAAAATCACAACAAAGAATACTACATATATAAACGTGTATGCCTACATGTATAGTGTATTTACACACAGTATTTTATGTGCTGTGGGTCTTCATGTATAGTGTATATATATAGTGTTTATACACACTATTTGTAGACAAACGTTTATACACATAGTATGCTTTGTGTTATATATAATACAAATATACACCCACACTATAGATTTAGAAACCCGTGCATATATTTATTTATTTATAAAGGATTTTTCCAGGAAGGATACATTGAGATTTCTCTCGTTTTCAAGTATGTCCTGGGTGGCAAGAACATTCATGTAGTACATGATAGATATATCTATGTAAACATACACACACTATAGATTTGGAAACATACATATATATCTCAAATACAATAAAACAACACATATCTAATGTAGTATGTTCTTTGTTTGTGCCGAAGCTGACAATAAGAATTAAATGATTATAGGAGGCGCGTGTCCCCCTGCGGGAGTGCTGTGTGATTTATACACGGGTACAGCAAAACATGTGAAAATGGGAGCTTTCGTAAATGAGTCATCTGTGAACGCTGTCACCTGTCCAGGTGTGTGAGAGGCAGGGGTGGTGGTGACACACAGGATATGAACATGCCAGTGACACAGGAGTCAGGAATGTATTCCCAAACTCCAACTCCCAAGAAAGGATATATGTGAACGCACGCTACATTCCATGCTGTGTAATTGGCATGTACGCGTTTCCTCTCGCATTCCTGTAAGTGCCATATTTCCACTGTGCGCTTATGACAGCATAATATGTTGTGAATACGGGTTTTCACAGTTCCAGCTCGATCTAGAAATACAGCTCACACGGCACAGCCCCTGGCACATACTACGTTCCATACAGGTGCTTCATGGCAGTGTACACATGGACACATGAGTAGATTGCAATCTATGCTCTGTACAGCTAGTAAAGCTTCATTAGGATTGTGTTTGAGCTCTGACTAGAAGAGGAGGTGCCTGAAAGAAAAAAGAATGAAAGTAAAAAAAAAAAAAAAAATTGCTAACCTGAAGGGAGGAGAGCAAGAGAGAATAAAGGAGGTGGGTTATTGAAAAGAGAGCGAGGGAGGGTGACAGATCATAGGAGAGAATGAGGGAGGGAGGGAGGAGAGGTCTTCCAAGAAAAAGCAGAACACTCTGTGAGAGAGAGGACAAAAGGAGGGGGTATTGAGAGTGGGTGTTAACCTATTCACTACCACCACCGCATATGGATCCAGGAAGAGAGGCATTCCAGGCCTTTGTCTTTGTGGGAGAGAAGGATTAAGCTTTATACAAGATCCATATGGGTCGGAAAAGAGGTGATCAACTGCTCAGTGGGCTGCTTAAACCATGAAAGGCTCGTTTGTTGTTCTGGAGAACAGGGAGGGGAAAAAAAATATTGCTGTCCTAGGGAATGGGGTTAAACAGCTTGGGTAAGGCTGGATGAGGAAGGGTGAGTCATAGTTTTGCAATTCACGTGCATGGCCTGGAAAGGGGTTAATCGCTGGGCAGGTCCACAGACTAGTCATCGGGTGGTAGGTCCCTGACAGTGAAGGGGTTAAACACCCAGGGGTTCATCATGGTCATGGCCTGGCTGAGTCACACATGTGGCATAAGGAAATGGTGACAGAACCTGATGTGACCTCCGTACCAGGCAGGATCATCAGAACAAAAATTTACAGTCAGCATATAATAAACACAAGTACCAAAGAATGAGAAAGGTAATAAGCACATAAAGGCAACAGCATAGACAGGCTTTCAGAAACAGTTCACAACATAGCTAAGAGCAATGCAAACAATATAGGTCATTCACAAAGTGCCAGTGTTTGCAGCTGTTGCAAACACTGGCAAAAAAAATAAAATATATATATATATATATATATAAAAAAAAGCCAACAACATTGTTGCAACAACAAGAAACGCTGGGGCTTCAAGAGAAATTTTAACTGCGGCACAAGAAGCTTCATTGTGTGTGGCAAGTCTCCAAAAGGAAATCGAAGGACTGGTTGCTCAAGGATTGGTATGAAAGGGGGCTTTATTATGGAGCTGCAACATTTTGGTCCTGAACAGAGGACCTTTTCGTGCAGGACCGAAACACTGTGGCTCCAAAAGCAAGTTCCTTTTCACGCCAAGCCTTGAGCAACTGGTCCTTCAGATCAAGTTGTGGTTGGTAGCGCTGGAACCTTGGATGGTGGAAAAGAATTTCTCTTTTGTGCCTCTCTGCTGTCATTTGGAATGTGCCGCACTGTCATCTCCTGCTCCCCTTCCCATTCAGCCCTCCTGCAACCCACCACTCCACCTATCCTATTCACCTAATGGGTCACACCTTTCCTCTTACATTGTAAGCTCTCGAGCAGGGTCCTCCCTCCTTCTGTTCCGTGTGTGTGTGACATATATGTATATTTGTTATTTTGTTTCTCCCATTGTACAATGCTAAGGAATTTATTGGCACTTCATAAATACGTGTAAACGTTTGCGATATCGTAATACTCCGGCACTTTTTGTATAACCCCACTAGGAAAAAGACCCACCAAGAACGCCAATGTTTCAGACGAATGTAATGTACAGTGTTCAGGCTGTATAAGTTTATGTCACCTCCAGAACAAGGTGTTCTCTTACAAGGCCAAAGGAAAGGGTTTTACTAGGAAGAGTACACCGTGATGATTTCGCTCCCCCAGAACACTTCAAATGAAATTACTACTTCGCATTGAACCAACACCCAAGCTACAGTCTGTCATAAGCAAACCATGCCAATGTGTAGCGCACAGACATTTTAAATCCAACAGATGGTACAATTCAAAGGACTTTGAATCATCACCAAGAGCAGTCCTGTGGCAAAGTTATCCATGGGCAGGATTGTCTTTTCCTCATTTATGTGCGTCTCATGTTTGTGCTCGCCCATCGCAAAACGCTACGGAATATGCTGTCGCCATATAAAAATGCATCCTACTGTACAAATTCAATGTACTTGAACCCAGGACGTACTTGAAAATGAGAGAAATCTCAATGGTAAAATACGTTATAAGACTGTAAAACTGAAGTAGCCATCTCCATTGTGATCACCACTAGACAAGGTAAGAAAAACAGAAACTTGTACGCCAAAAGTTAGTTTAGTAGCCCAGTCATTTCCAGGAAAAGAAAAGTCGCACACATTGGTTTCCTTACATTTTTTATTGAATGGCTAGGTGTTGCTGGGTTGATACAGTGGTGAAACAAACAATGGTAAATCCTGCAAAAGAAAAACACATTTAGAAATAGAAAAAAAATGCTTACAATTAAAGCTTTCAAAATGAACAGGGTTACACTTCTGATTATCACTACTTCATACTCAATTTAACGGGAACAGAACAGAGACGCAATGGACTTTAGTCGTGAATCACGCACTTCCCATAAGCAGGCAATATGTTATTCATGTCACGCATGTGAAGCGGTCTGTTCAAGAACTAGGACTCTACTGCCACCCTGTGGCGAACTGCAGGTACTGTAAAACCAGCGTTGAATAGGACATTACAGGATAAAAATAAAAAATCATGAATAATAAAAACAATTATTTTTTGTTTAGGGGAGGGGGGGGTTTCAGGCTGTTGGCTCCCCCCCCCGCCCCACTTACATTTTTTTATTTAAGCTCTGCCTTAAATAAAATACAAAAATAATAGGTATGCAAACGAGAAAACGAAGTAAGGGCGGGCACAATCATTTTAAGAGTAATTTGATGACTGATCAGAGGTGAAATAGTTGCAAAGAAAGCAAAGAAGCATTGTAATTGAACACTGCACACAACATGCAGAGGAGCACAGAGTTTGTGTAGACCACGGGGAGGCAAGCACAAAGACTGACAGGTAGAATGTGAGTGGGTGGGGAACCAAAGACATCCAGATGTTTCAATGCAAGAAAAGGAATCTTGCACAATAAGACACATGTGGGAGGGAGATATAGTAGATCTGAGTGCTTGAGGAAAGAAAAAAAAAGAAAAACACAACACACTCGCTGGGAGAACAAATACAGGAGGTATAACAAAGGCATAGAATAAGCTCTCATTGATTAGGAGACAGATTTGATTCCAGAGGGTACAGTTTGCAGATTATCATATTACACACACCTATTATTCCAAACTCTTGACAAGTGCATCATTGGCCTCCACAACGATCTGAGCCTCTGCCTTTGCCACCTCGTCCGATGCGCTCAACAGATCTGCCTGCGCCCTTTCCAGGTTTGATTTTGCAGTCTAGAACAGGGAGATACGTGGCACGTCAATTTTTCAACAATTGTCTTATGCCATTATATGTTATTTCACAAGAAGCAGGTATTTAACCAGAAATCAGGAAACTTACACTCAGGTCAAACATGTCGAGGGGTGCGGCTTCTTCTGCCAAAAGCTGTACAGAGGAATCTATGTTCACGGTCACAGATCCGCTGCTCACTGAAAGGAAAATACACAAGGCTTAAAGAACTTGTTTAGATTACGGAGTAGAATAGTGTATAGGAGCACATAAACCAAGTCATACTAAAGCACTCCTTGTGTCCACTCAATGTAACTGGTGTGGTCAGTGACCCAATTTTCCTCAGCTCTTTCCAGATAGAGGGCTGTCACAGAGGACTGATTAAGTCTTCATGGATGAAGACCCAGAAGTAGGGCACTATTTGAGACTCTTCCCCAATGGCTTTCAATGCCTTCACATGTCCCTGTACAGTAGTGAGTGACCCCAGAGCTCTCCCATGCAGCAGTTACGTTGAGTTTTTTGTTAGAGTGAGGGTGTGGTTGCATCTTGTATCGTCTTTGCAATACTACAGGGGGATATAGCTGCAACTAACAGTTATTTTTATAAAAAACGAGCAATTGGATAATAAAAAAAATAAACATTTTACATCAGGAGTGATGGCAGCTCTGGACTGGAGGGAGGGGGCAAAGGATTCCAGCTCCAAGGATAAAACAATGGCGGTACAGCTCCAACCACCCAGCAGCAGCATCCCATGGATGTCACTGTCACAATCACAGACCAACATAACCTTAGAACTAAATCATGCAGACTAAAAGGCCGGGGGCACACGAGACGTTTTCTTTAACGCACAGTACGGCGTTAAAGAAAACGCTAATGCACCGGCGTCCACTCGACGCCCACCTGCCCTCCCCCCAGTGCTGCAAAGTGCAATCGCACAGCCCCGTCGACGCGCATCCTAGCGCATCATCACCCAAGATGCGCGTTGACAGGGTTTCGCAATCCTCCTGCGCTCAAGAGTGCATGTGCGCTGCATTTGACGCCCAACATCGCGTCAATCCTAGCGCAACAGCCTTTTTGTTTTCAAGACGGACGTCTTTAGCACGCGTTATGCACGCGGTCTTCATGTTACGCGTAATTATATGCTGCGACGCTTTTTAAATGTTTTATTGTAAAATTGTTGGAACTCCCGCACCCACAACATTAGACCCTCCCTGTCTCTCCAGTCCTTCAAGAAGTCTCTGAAAACATTAAACAAGCCTATCGGCTCATTCCACGATTCCCCCACTATACATTTTCTGTGCCATCTTCCCACACACACCCACTACTTGAGCGTTGCTGTTTACCATCACCTAGTGTGTCACCCCTCTCCTCTTAGATTGTAAGCTCACGAGAAGGGTCCTCCTACCGTTCTGTGTGTTTAACTTGTATATTGTTATTCTGTCTTAGAGGGGGGGGGGGTTAAATAACTCAGATTTTATACTTTCCCTATTAGAAATCAGGATTTCTCTGTTAAGGCACCCTGGGTAGCTGCTAGATGAAATTCTGGCATCTTTGAAAGGGTCCTTTTCATACCACCCCCAACCAATTGAGATAGTGTAGTAGGAGTCACTGTAAACTAGGGGAGCCTGCAATTCTCAAACTAAAAACTGTATTTCTGTTCTTTTGTTTGTAAACCAAGACACTCAACTTTGTTGCAAGTTGAAGCTGGCATCAGGATGCCAAGTCAGGTCTCTTCCTTCCCTTGGCTGGAGATCTGTACATCGCCTTACAACTTGTCTGACAAAGTACTGAAATAATGAATAATCAAAGTTTACGGGAGTTTTTCCAATAAAGATTGTAATAGTGAGTAAAGTAAGCATGTGAACATACAGCCACAGCACGGTATATAATCGCAGGCACCCCACAACCCACAGAAATTAAAAACAAGGCATAGGGAGAATGGGCGAGGAGGGAAAGAGTCACCGAGCCTTTATTAAATTCCAACCTTTCCGTCATAGGATAGGAAAATTTGATAATTTTAAACCACATCTCAGAGGCTCATATTTGCTTGTTCAACACAAACCCGGACCGGACATAACAGTGGATCGGTCGAAAATGGCAGATAAAAAAAAAGGACATGAGAGACTTCTTGGCCCACCAGGAAACATCAAAGCAGACCCCCTCTGGCATGAAGGAGCAGACTTTGAAGTCTACATTGCGTACATCACTCACATGCTTGCAGGAACTCACACAGCAACACCAACAGCTTACCAGACAACGGACGCAGGGGCAGACCCTCAATGTCTGGCCAGGCACGCAAAAACGCAAGCACCACGGTCACGTCCCAAGTGGAGGAGTACCAGGACAGACCAACCTCTTTCAGAAGCCAACAAACCGGAACGCCATCAAAACCAACATGGCCAGCCGAAATAGCGGAATGGTAAAAATGGTCCGTCCGAAAGGCCAAACTCCCATCGTAAAGTGAGGACAGAAAACCCAGCACCAACTCTAGAGGGGCCGAAGCAGAATCCTGACCCCATCCAAAACACCAGCGATGCCATCCATCCCATGTGGAACGATAGGCGACTATTGCCTGGGGCCCAGGCAAGCTGGAGCAACTCCACAGTCGATCCCAAATCTCCGCTTTGCCAAGAGAACCGGAAACAAGCCATGCCATCAGTAGCAAACAATGTTCCAGAAGCAGAGGATGTGGGAGGGTTGAACGTATCCAGGAGATCCTGAGATCGCGGTAGCAGCTGGGGAACATCCAACGATAGCTCCAAACAACACCGGAAACCACGGCTGCATCGGCAATCATGGCGCGACGAGGACCACCTCAGAGGACGCCAACTGAAGTTTGAGGAGCACTGCTGAGATCAAGTGGAACAGGGGGAAGTTGTAGAGGCGAGCCGTCGGCCGGTATCTGAGTGTGTCCGCCTCCGGGTCCAGCCTCCAGCTGAAGAATCGCCGTAATTGACGATAAAGTCAGGACATGAATAAATCCACCAGTAGTGGGCCCCATAAGCCGGCAAGAACACCAAAGACGGACAGGAGAAGCCTCCAGTTCCTGGAGTCCAGGAAGTTGCGGGAGTTCCAATCTGCCACGGTGTTGTGGAGACCCGGAAAAAACTGCGTCTGAATGAACAGACCGAGCGAGGCAGAACTCCCAGAGATGTGTCACCATGTCGGTCAAGGACACGAACCTGGGGCCCCCCAGGGCATTGATGTATCTCACCGCAGGGAAGTTGTCCAGCCGCAGCAGGATGAGGAGTGCGCGAGGAGTGGCGCGATGAGGAGTGCACCGGACGAAGCAATGGGGGGTGAACAAGGCCACCAGCAACTCCAGGGAGCCGATATGGAACTCCAGCCCAGGTGGTTGGCGTCCGACTATTACCAACAGCTGTGTCGGATCCGTCACTGGGCAGGAATTCCACTCCGTCCGAGGGGCGGACCACCATCGCAGATCCGCTCTTCCGTCTTTCGTCAGAGACACCATATCCCAGTAGGCCATGCCGCTCCGGAGAGAACAGGCCGTCAATCATTGGAGGGCCCAGATAGTGGAGAAGAAACGGCAGAACAGTGAGGCAGGTTGCCGTCAGAAGACCAACCACTAAAACCAGTGAACGAAGAGGAGTCGTCTCGACCCGCATCATGGATCTCCCCTCCTTCTGGATGGCTTTGGAGTCTGGAAAGCTGAGATAGGGAGACTAGGGTGAAGCCCAAGAACTCCAGGCGGTGAGCTGAAAGCAGCAAAGACTTTATGCTGACTAGGAACCCCCGGATCCTGCAGCAGTGAGATTGTCCAAGATAGATGATAGTGTCCGCAATGACGACATTATGAGGACATCGTCCAGGTAGATAACCAGCAGGACGCCCCCCCCCCCCAGCCTGAAGTTGGGCCACCGGTTTCATCAGCACCATGGGGCAGATGAAAGGCCGAACGGGAGGCACCTGAACTGCCATAGATGGTCGTCCCACGGAAAACAAAGGAAGTCGCGGCTCCCTGCCAATATCGGCATGGACAGGTACACGTACTTGAGGTCTAACTTCACCAGCCAATGTCCTGGCCGAAATAGATCCTGCATCGTATGAACCCCTTCCATCTGAAAATGTTGGTACGCAACCCACGCGTTCAAATCCTTCAAGTTTATGACTGAACATACACAACACAGTTTTTAACAAGAAATAGGTGACCGATAAAAACCTTGGGGAAGACGCCGCAACTTCTTCGATCGCGGCTTTGCGCACGAGGGCTAGAACCTCGAAGTGGATTAGCGCCGACTAGTTGATGGAGGCGCAACAAAGTCTATCATGTTCCCTTGGACCACCCGAAGGACCCAGAAACCTGCCGTGATATAGGCCCATGGCTCAGGAAAGCGGCCAAGATGCCTGGACCAAATGACCCAGAATAATGAGGGGAAGGCTCACCCGAAGGGGGGGGGGAGGTCGGGAGCTAAATCTCTGCCAAGGGTGCCACAACCACGCCAGAACCCAGTTCCGGATTGGTAAGGGCGGCCAGAGGTACCGACTTAAAAAATCCTGGCGAGGGGGATTGGAAGGACCCGCTTGGCTGGCAGAATGGCCCCTCCCAAAAACTCACATGGGACTTCTTGATGTACGTCTCTAACTTCTCCAAATTCGCAAAAAAAGGTGCCAGCGTACTTCCCCATATTTGTAATGGAATGATTCTCCAAACAACAGACCTGAGCAGTGCTGCCCAGGTCTTTGGTTGCTATTGTTGACAATTGGGGGTCCATTTTTAGAAGGAACAACTTCTGACGTTCGGCGACCAGCACCATGTTTGTGCTTGCCAGGAGGCAAAAGGGAGCGTTGGACCCAATCCACCACCATGACTGGGTCCATGGTGGCACCATGAAGGTGCGCCTCTTACTCCACATCAAACAGGTGGAAAAGTGGGGTCGCCACGTCCAGAACCTTGTCCTCACATGCTCTTAGAGCCTGTTCAATGCCCCGTCTAGCAGACTATCCCTTCGTGGTCATATATTGCAGGAAATCTATGTCCACCTGCGGTGTGACAGTTTTTCCCCCGCTGTTGTCGGTGAGGGCATTCAGCCCTCAGGTTGATACGGGTCTCTCTGTCCATTGGAAAGTGCAGGTGAGCATCCACACACTGCTTGGCATGCGGTTGGGGTGTCCACGCTGGGGAGCAAGGGTGGGAGACCTGCAAAGGGTCAAGCAAGGGTTGGCTCTGGGGATCGTGGATAATGACCAAAGTAGAACTGAGCGTGGGGGTGTAAGGCTCCTCAACCAATAGGTCAGAATCAGCAGGGACATGAAGCTAGAGTGCTTAGTCATCTTCCCTACGCTCAGATTCCTCACCCTCCAAGCCACTGTAGTCAGAGTGTAAGCTTCAGCCAATGGGCTTGAGCTTCTTATTGCATACCGCTTGGTGCGCCCTCACGGGCAGAGGCTCTTTTACACGAGATGGACTCGCCATCATGGGAAGGCAGTAATGCAGGGTTGCCAGCCCATCGAGGAGCAGTATCATGGTGCCGAGTTGTGGCATGGGAGTTGGGCCCACATGGGTTCCGCGAGTGAACTGACAGAGTGGGGTCAGTGGTAGGCAGATAAAGGGGGGGGGATGCATAGGGAAGGGCGCATCGATCTAGCAGGGGATCTGTAGGATGGCATGGATTCCCTGAGGGAGACCACTGCCAAGGCCATAGTGTCTGCGATAGAGGCCCGAAGCACAGCCTCCATCGCACCTTAGTTTTGGAATGGCGGCATTTTGGAGGGGAGCCCTGCTGCTGGGGGTAATGAGCTTTCCGAGCAGAAGGGCTCCTGGCGGAATCTGAGCTGGGGGAAGCGGAGTGGGACTCAGATGCTGCTTTGGATAGAGACCGGTCGGCAAATTACTGTATGCAGCTTGAGAGCGTCACATCTGAGCAGCGAGAGGGAGCCGTCACTGAGTGCATGGGAGAAGATAGCTCTGAGAGCAGGTCACGTGAGTCGGATCGCGGGAGGCTCCATCCACGAGACGTGGGTCGCGATGCGGACAGAGCCCCGAGGGCTTCAAAAATGCCTATTACAGGGCAAAAGACGACAGCGTTCTGAAGCCTGAGATACACTGAGCACGTAGCGACGCATAGCATAGCGAAGCGAAGCAAAGATTTTGCAGGCTTGACTTCACTCCGCTCCGCCTCGCAGCCAGTCTACACTGCATTGCGTTTGCTTCTCTCCACACGGGACAGGAATACACTAACTAAATTAAAATGCACACGCCAAAACCACCTTATTTTCACAAAGTGCATATCATATAGGAAAAACGTTTCTATTGAATAAAATACATCTAAATTACTGCCAATTTAATAGGACTAGTATAATTTTTTTTTAGAAAAAAGTAACCCTAAATCATATATCTTATAGGGACACAGGGAGTGATATATATATATATTACACACACACACACAGTTTCCGCAGCGCTTATATGTGTTTATTATTGCAGATGCCACTTGCACATCACAGCAATTTGATGACTTGCATATGGGGAATGTGGCACAGGAGCTCTGGGATGCAATTCATCGAATTGCTGTGATGTGCAAATGGCTTCTGCAATAATAAAAACACACTTATAGTGTGGAGGCTTTTTATCTCACTTTTTGTCTTCCACCACAACTCTTGTAGATATCCATACAGTATATCGAGATGTATATATATAGGTTATGGGTAAAGCCAGAAGTGCGGTTAATCCTAGCATTACCCGGGTAATCCTGACATTACCCAGGCGTCATTAGCAAAAGTGAAGTGAAATTAAATATTGGACTTTACCTGGGTAATCTGCAAAGTATCCAGAGGCCTCTGGGTACCCCGGTTTTCTGCAATGTTTTGACAGGGTAATTCGCACATTACCCTAGTGTTGCTGGATAAAGTGTGAAGTGCAACGAAACATCGGACTTTATCCGGGTAAACTGCAAAATATCCAAACACCTCTGGGTACTCCGCTTTTCTTGGGTTTTCAGCAGGTTACAGATGACTGAATCTCGAGGAAAACTCAATTTAACGGAATATAAAGAGTAACCTGACGGTTATGTTTTACAAACGATATATTAGCACACATGACACGTAATAAAGATCACGTAACTGTTTTCACATTCATGTAAGAAACACATCCCGTCGCTCTGTATATTCGTTCTATCCTCAATACGGTTTTATTGTTGGTCTTTTGCCATTCTCATTGATAATATCCATAGATAATAGCAAAAAATTCCCTTTTACCCAAGTGGGGTTGGATGCTCTGCAGATTACCCGGGTGAAGCTTCAGACTTGCACATTATCCGGGTGAGGCTAGGGTCAGACTGAGGTAGTGCGAACGCGCGTGCAGCCGCACTTAATCACGGCCGCACTAGCAGCAGATGCCGGGCAATGACGGGCAATATACGAAGTACGGCCGCACAAAAGTCCGGCTGCGCAACGCAAGTGGAAAATGAACGCATTTTTTCGAGAACGTGAAACCGCAGGTACTGACGTACAGAGTGTGCTGCGTCCGCTAGCGGCGTGTGTGTGTGATTAGGAGATGTCAGACGCTGCACACGTCCGGCCAACATAACGTCCAGACACAAAAAGTATTTTATTGATGATCCGTACAAAATCACGGACGAAAATGCGCATAGTATGACCACTATCACGTATTCTGTGAAAAAATGCGTCCATTCGTTCGAACGCACTTTTTCACAGACAACATAAAAATGCGTTCGTCTGACCCTAGCCTAAAGTGCGGATTTTTCAGCTCTTCCACACCGTTACCCAAGGGCAGTTGGTTAGTCCTAAAATCACCTGGGTAAAGTCCAGAATTTTCATTTTTTTGCACCTTCACCCAGCGGTTTTGGGTAATGTCAGGAGGAAACAGGTAATCCTAGGATTGACCGCACTTTGGGCTTTACCCGTAACATAGATATAGATAAGGTGAGGGGAATTGTTTGCGATGGTGTGTACATTCCTCCTGTGTTTTTGAGAGGGCTGTTTAAACTCAGAAGGAAAATATGTGTTTTAAATTGTTCCCCTGTGCTGCGAGGTTTCCCCACCTGCTAATTAAATTCCCTTAAATGTATCCTGGGTGAGAGGAAGCAAGGAGATGAGAGTAAGGCTGGGTTCACACCTAAGCGTTTTACAGCGCGCTCCTGTGCGCTGTAAAACGCTCAAACAGTGAAATACCATTATTCCCTATGTGGGCATATCACACCTGGTCGTTTCTCAGCGCGCATGAACGCGCTGATAAACGCCCTACGTCCAAAGAAGTGCGGGAGCTTCTTTGGGGCAGTTATCAGCGCGTTTGCGGCCATATCATAGCCGCGAACGCGCTGCAACGCACGTTCGCACGTTTTTTGTATGCGCGAACGCGCGTAAAAAAACGCGCGCATTGCGCGACGCTGCGCTATGCCGTGGTGTGAACCCAGCCTAAGAGAGAGACACAGACAAGCAGTAGCGGCAGAGCTGGTGAAGTGCTGAGGTTGGCAGCTTCCCAAAAAGAAAAGGTTGGCAAAGAGGTCCATTATTTTGTTATTTACCTGCGTTAGTAAGGGACATATATTTTGTTAGTAAGACTCAGACGAGTTAGGCTTTGATTTGTTTTATTTTGTTTGTATGCGGGAGTGCCACAATAAAACTCCGCTATAAAGAGACTGTTTCCGTGACATAATTGCCCTAGAGGACCGCGCTATAGCGCACCGTGTGACAATATATATATGATTATGATTAGATACATACAGCCAGGTAGAGGGGGTGGCATGTGGACAGTGCGGGGTCTCAGGCAGTGGTTTTTTTTTACCATCCAATACATTTGCAGAGGGTACAAGGCAGGCAAGATATTTACATTATGGAGGGGAGTCCAGTCAGCACTCGGCCCCAGGTCCTTCAGCGGGGTGGCTCTCCTCTCTCCCGTGCTCCCCGGTCCTCTGGACAAGACGGAGGGAAGAGCGAGGAGCAGCGCCGGTGGGAGGGATTTAAGGCACACAGCGCAGGTGCCGTGTGCTGCAGGTCCTGCCCCTCCCCTCAGCGCGCCGCTCCGCCGAGGGGAAAGTTAGATTTTTCCAACTCTATTCGTTCAGCGCCGCATCGTGATGCAGTCTGAGCGAGGGAGGTGGAAAAATCTGGATACACTGAGCGCGTCTCGACGCACGTCGCTTTGCACTTAGTGTATCTCAGACTTTAACGGCAAGGAGGGAAGAAGCCGGGGCAGCACAGGGAAATAAAAAGCAGCGCCGCAGCAAAGTGCACCTGCAGGAGAGCCAGTAGGCTGGAATCAGAGGGGCACGCCCAGGCACTGATCCCTGCAGTTAGAAGCTGGGTAGATCAGGCCCAGGAATAATAAAATTCACAATCCGAACCACAATCCTACAAAATAGGCAGAGAAGGAGGACGCAGAGGTACTTATCTGGGTGTGAGGAGCAGCAAGAAAAGAGTATTTGGTGATGTAGCAACACCCCTACATGGACGGGCTCTCCCTTGTTGGGACACTGGGTTGTTATTTTTTTAGTTTAACCCCTTGCTGCTGCGAGTGTAATAAAGAAAAGAGAAAGCAAATATGACCCTCTGAGTCGTTTTAAAATTCACTTTATGGAAACCCCTTAAGTAAATGCCATTTGAAAAATACATATATACTTTTGTGTGAACTATGTGGGTTGCATGACTGTTGAAAAAGCTTACAAATCGCCCAAGACCAGATTGAGAAATGTAAACTTTGAAATAATGATGCACTCCTTCCTTAGTACATTGCATACATGGAGTATTCCCAAAACCAGGACTAATTGCTAGATCTACTTTTGGGAATATTCATTTAGTTGAACAGGTTTATGAAATGTTCAACTAAACAGGTTTTGAAAAATGTTTTTTTCATAATACATTGACCTATGTAAGCAAGCTTGATATGGAAACAGCCCCCAAACATGGGCTAGATTCTGGTGTAAACTTAGAGCCACGGCGCATACAGATCCAAAACAGATTCTCTCCCCCGCCCGGTCCTTTAAAAAGGACCATAATCTCATCATTCTGCAAAACAAAACACATTACACATAATCTTTTTGAAGGTTTCCCCGCAGCGGATTTTTCACGTGTTTGACACCAGGAAGGTATTATGTAGGGATGCAGCAATGTCAATACTAGTATTGGTGCTGATACCATCATTTGCACGAGTACTTTCTACTCGTGCAAATGCCCAGATACCCGGAAGCCAGTGCTGGGCCGGCTTGCCAGTATCCAAAGGGCTGGGGAAGCAGGCCAGATGCATTAAAAGCATTTGGCCAGCGTTCCCCTCTGGCTGGCCACGTTACCAAGCGGCTGCTGGGCTGTGACGCTCCTAATGCCGAGATCTTGAGGGACTGCGTCACTGCCCTGCGGCCGCTCGTTAACGCTGCCAGTCAGAGAGGGAACGCTGGACAAATGCTTTTAATGCATCCGGCCAGCTTCCCCAGCGTCTGTGTGAGATCTGTATATGGGTATGTCTGGTCTGAGGTCTGTATATACATGTATCTGAGTGGGTATATATCTGGTCTGAGGTCTGCAAGTATACATGTATCTGAGTGGGTATAGTTAGTGTATGTGTATGCATACTCAGGTGTACGTGCAGTGGATAAATGGGGTGTCTGGCCATACATTTCAATATTAAAATTAACTGGACAGGCTTTCAGCAACAACCCAAATTATTTATTGGAAAGTAGTCACATGTACGATATCAGCAACAGCAGGGGAAAAAACAAGCGCTATTTATTTAAAAATCAATCCAGGACGCATTTCAAATGACATTTGTTTTTCCAGCTGATGAAGCCGACACGACAGCGAAACGCGTCCTGGATTAATTTTAAATAAAAAGTGCTTATTTGGTACCCTGCTGTTGCTGATATCGTACGGGAGAGATTTGGTGAACTTTTCGCAAAATTCATATGCTGTGATTCCTAGAGCCCGGTAGGCTCCATCAAGAGTAAGTGCAACGTTGGCCCTTCTCTTTCTTTTGGAAA
Source organism: Leptobrachium leishanense (assembly GCA_009667805.1). Lineage (NCBI taxonomy): Eukaryota > Metazoa > Chordata > Amphibia > Anura > Megophryidae > Leptobrachium > Leptobrachium leishanense. Next base: position 294,525,722 of record CM019063.1, on the reverse strand, counting down.
TATACAGCAGAATTATACTAGGGTGGATCCCGGTTTGTTTGTTTTTATTCCCTATATAAGATTTGTCTAAAGGGTCGATGGGTACCCGTGAATGGGAAGGCGAACCCATAAGGCGAACCAAACTAGAGCCAGTACGGACACGATTTATGGGAGTGTGGCACCACTATATAGAAACTCTAAAGTACATACACACTGCGCAATTATTTTGTATATGTTTGTTTCCATATACTCAAAGCAGTCCCTGAGAGGACTGATCTTCCACGTTATAGTGTATGTATTGATGGTTTGTATTTAGTGCGTTGTACCAATTTTTTCTGTATTTGGATCTTGTATCTACTATTGGTTTTGGGGAAACCACCATTAGTAGTATATAGCGATGGTTTAGAATTGTCACGGGGGAATTGTTTGTGTGCACTCCAATTCTTTCTAAAGCTCCCTGCATGCCAATGTCACTAGAAATCATACAGTAACCAGGAAATTCAACTTTCCTGGCTGCTGGTGACGCTGTTTAGAGTGGAGGAAACTCCTCCACTTCACCCAAAACAAGGTGGACACTCTACTCATCCAGAAAACCAATTCATTTGTAAAATGGTCAGGATTTGTGGAGTGTTCCTTTAAATGAAATTCCTCTACTTATGGGTAAAGCAGGCATTCGCGCCCAAATTAAGCAAATGCAAAGAAATGCAAAGCCTGGTCAAATGACAAATTCATAAGTGCTGAGGTGAAAGAAAGCACTTCAGTAACAACACTGACGTTTTTAATAGAGGAGGGGTGGGGTCGTGCCTATTCCCCGATGGGGCGGCTGCAACCACCAAATGCATCCAGCCTAACAACATGTGTAAAACAAAGAAAAAAATGTCTTCTGCGCTAATTCCCATTATACCGTGTGACACTAAACTCAATTAGAGGTTTGGTGTCTTATCAATGGCCATTATAAGACTAAGCTCGCCCGCCAAACGTCAAGGCACCTCTATGAGGGCGAGTCCTATCCAAAATTGAAACCACAGGCTGCTACATAGCAGCAGGTATGGTTTGCTATGCAGCAGCCTGTGGTTTCAATTTTGGCTAGGACTCGCCCTCAGAGGTGCCTTGACGTTTGGCGGGCGAGCTTAGTCTTATAATGGCCATTGATAAGAAACCAAACCTCTAATTGTGTTTAGTTTCACACGGTATAATGGGAATTAGCGCAGATGACATTTTTTTCTTTGTTATGTTTTACTGACGTTTTTAAGCAAATCCAAAAAAAATGTATGTGATATAAAAGTTATATTTGCAGTTTACTAAAACCATTTAGGTTGTTCTCCAAATATAAGTAACCTATAAAACTGGAATTGGCTGATCTTACAATAATTTCATATTTATGCATCTCTAATGATATATCAGAACTGATTTTGTTATCGGTTAATGTGAAAGGTTATTCAAATCCACCTGAACAGAGACTTAGGGCCACCGAAGTCTATGGAGTTGGTGCGTTTGCAACAGCTCTGGTGAAAAGCACATTACTGTAAAATAGTGTCCCTTTTTGCCCATATATATTTGGGCAGAGGCTACAGACAGCCTCTGATTATTTTTTAATTTAGTTTTCTTATTTTTGTTGATTTAACCCACCTTTTGTCCCACGCCAGGTGCAGCTCCTCTTCTGCTCAGGGACTCCCAGATCCAGAAGTCCCTGAGGCTTTTCTGTGCAACTTTACATAGTCAAGTGCCATAGCGCCTATGTAGAATGATGGATGGGAGCTGCACGCAGCTCTGATCACTCGTGACTTTTTGAGACTGATCGCTAACAGCAATTGGTCTGAGATACTGAACAATTAGTAAACAGCGGCCAGAAAACTCAATTTCACCGGCTGCTGGTGACACTGAATGGGGTGAAGGAACCCGTCATCTAGCGCTTAAGGCTAGGGTCAAAGGAACGCATTTTTCGCGTTGTCCTGTAAAAAAGTGCATCCGAAAGCATTGACGTATTTTTTCATGGAATGCTTGAAAACGGTCATACCATGCGCATTTTCGTGCGTGATTTTTTACGGGTCGTCAATAAAACACTTTTTGCGTCTGGACGTTATGTTTGCCGGACATTAGCAGCACCTGACGTTTCCTAATCACGCAAACTCGCCGCTATGCGGGCGCAGCGCACTCTGTACGTCAGTACTAGCGGTTCTGCGTTCAAAAAAATGCGTTCGTTTGCCGCTTTCTGCTACTGCGGCCGTGATTAAGTGCGCCTAAACGCACGTTAAAAATGCGTTAGCCTGACCCCAGCCTTAGAGGGGGGGGGGTGTTACACTCACATTCTGACCATTATAAATAAATAAATTAAAATAAAATATATATATTTTATTTAATTTATTTATTTATAATGGTCAGAATGTGAGTGTAACACCCCCCCCCCTCCCCCTCTAAGGCTGGGGTCAGGCTAACGCATTTTTAACGTGCGTTTAGGCGCACTTAATCACGGCCGCAGTAGCAGAATATATATATATATATATATATATACACAGTTGTGTTCAAAATTATTCAACCCCCAATGCTGTAAAGGGTTTTAGGGAATTTAGTGTACAATTGTATTCAGAATGAAATCCTACAAGGACTTTTTAAAGAACCATATGCAACTAAAATGACATCAATTGGTTTTGTAATACAGTAGTAAATGTTTCTTTTGTGAATTCTTCATTGACACAATTATTCAACCCCTTAATGACTACCACTCTGAAGAACAGAGGTTCATTCAAGTGTTTTCAATCAGGTATTGAAAACACCTGTGGATGTCACGGAGCAGCAATAAAGCATAATAAGCACCAATTAGGCAGCTTTAAAATGACTGTGATACTCAGCTCCTTCTAGACATTTACTGGTGTGGTTACAAACATGGTGAAGTCAAGAGAATGGTCCAGGAAGACAAGAGAAGAGGTGATTACTCTTCACAGGAAGGGCAATGGCTATAAGAAGATTGCAAAGATGTTAAACATACCAAGAGAGACCATAGGAAGCATCATTCGCAAATTCAAAGCAAAGGGCATGTTGAAACGCTACCTGGTCGTGGCAGAAAGAAGATGCTGACTTCGACTGCTGTGCGCTACCTGAAGCGTAGAGTGGAGAAAAGTCCCCATGTGACTGCTGAGGAACTGAGAAAAGATTTGTCAGATGTGGGTACTGAAGTTTCAGCTCAGACAATACGGCGCACACTGCGTAATGAAGGCCTCCATGCCAGAACTCCCAGGCGCACCCCCTTGCTGTCTCCAAAGAATAAGAGTCGACTGCAGTATGCCAAAAGTCATGTGGACAAACCACAGAAGTTTTGGGATAGTGTTCTGTGGACTGATGAAACAAAATTAGAACTGTTTGGGCCCATGGACCAACGCTATGTTTGGAGGAGGAAGAACAAGGCCTATGAAGAAAAGAACACCTTGCCTACTGTGAAGCATGGCGGGGGGGGGGGTCAATCATGCTTTGGGGCTGTTTTGCTTCTGCAGGTACAGGGAAGCTTCAGCGTGTGCAAGGTACCATGAATTCTCTTCAGTACCAGGAGATATTGGATGACAATGTGATGCAGTCCGTCACAAACCTGAGGCTTGGGAGACGTTGGACCTTTCAACAGGACAATGATCCCAAGCATACCTCCAAGTCCACTAGAGCATGGTTGCAGATTAAAGCCTGGAACATTTTGGAGTGGCCATCGCAGTCACCAGACTTAAATCCGATTGAGAACCTCTAGTGGGACTTAAAGAAAGCAGTTGCAGTGCGCAAGCCTAAGAATGTGACTGAACTGGAGGCTTTTGCCCATGACGAATGGGCGAAGATACCCGTAGATCGCTGCAAGACACCTGTGTCAAGCTATGCTTCACGTTTAAAAGCTGTTATAACTGTAAAAGGATGTTGTACCAAGTACTAAGATTGAATGTCACTTGGGGGTTGAATAAAACTGATAATGATGTGAGCACAGAAAAGACATTTGTGGTTATTTCATTATAAATGTTATGTTATATTTGTCTGACCTACACGTGCCTCTTTGATTTAATTGTAAGCAAGATGACTGAATGATCAAAATCAATGTCAAACTGGCCAAAACACTCAATTTCAGTGGGGGTTGAATAATTTTGAACAACTGTATATATCAAAAGGTGTCCGGATGAGTAGAGGGTTACTTTAGGTTTACACCTCACCTTGGAATCTGGCCCAGGATACGGGTTTATGTAGCCAAGCTGTATACATTTTATTGGAAAGGGTCATTAACTGTACTATGGCCTGGACTCCAGGAAAAAAAAAAAATATATTTTATCCTTGCAGTGGGTGGGCCCAAATGCTGTGGGGCAGCATTGTACACTCCCTATACCACCTACAGGTCCTGAGGTAGCCAATGGTGGGCCGAAGGATGGCTTCAGACTGCGGGGCACGCCATGCCGAACCTGTGGCTTTGAGGAGGCCACCAGGAGGTCATGCAAACAAGAGAATATATAAATTTAACCCTTTCACTGCTGAGGACGTGTGGGGAACATCATCATTGACTCCTAAAGGAAAGATAAGGGTTCCTTTGAACCCAGAGGATATCTCCTGACTGTTCTCAGCTAGCAGGGTCATGTTTGGTATTATTAGAAAGGCCAGAGCATGGCCTTCCCAACGATACCAAACATGACCAGGTTTAAAGTAAAGAAAAAAAATAACAATAATAATAATACAGAAAAGAAAAATGTGTTTTTTTAAGATATGCAATGGCTCAGCAGTGAAGGGGTTAAAGATGGGGTGGGGGGGGGAATACAGTAATAAACACTATCTTTTAAGTTTTATTGCGCTCAAAAGGGGAGGGGCCCTCTTGGACATACTTGAAAATGAGAGAATCTCAATGTATCCTTCCTGGTAAAATACTTTATAAATAAATGTTGAGCACTAATTAACAAGGACTTTTTTAACTGAGATTGCATTTGCCGAAATCCTAAAAGGAAAGAGGCACACAGACATTTGCAGAGAATCTAAACATAATGACAATACTGACTCCCAAAGAAGGGTCACAGTGTGCTCGTTTATTGAAATTGACAGACTCACCAAAGTACTTCTTTGGGATTCCATCATCAGTGATTACTATGACCAGGCCCGGCCTCAGCACCTGTAACGTGGGGACGTGGCTTGGGAGTATACCAAACACGCCTGTTAAGGTAGGGACATCCACCTGCTTCACATTAGCGTTGCTGTAGAACACCTGGAATAAAAAATTAAAAGCTGATAAACTACATGTTTCCCCACCACCGTGACATGTTAAAAGAGCCAAACTGGCCGTTGCTGGAATCCAGACGCACCCTTCATCTTTCCAACCTGGTGTTTATTCAGCTTCCCTGAAAAGCTCTTAGACTGCTTCCCCCGGCAGTTCCCTCATCCTATAACCTCCGATCCAGGACCAGCACCTTACTAGCAATACCACAATACAAAAAGAAAGTGTCTCGATCCTCATTTTCCTACAGAGCACCGCAGTTATGGAATAACCTCCCAGACGCCATCAAATCTTCCCCCCAGTCTTAAGTCACTCAAGAGCTCCCTATTAACATACCTCAATACAGAATGCACCTGTAAACATGTAACATAGTGAATATATTTCCTACATATTTATTTTCTGTGTTAATCTGTACATTTGTGTTTTGTTTTTAATAGCTTGCATTTATTAGTCGTTACAGAAATACAAAGTAACATTTCAATGTTCTTGAACCCAGGACATACTTGAAAAACGAGAGAAATCTCAATGTATCCTTCCTGGTAAAATATAAATAAAATAACTAGGTTTCCGGATCCTTGTAACACAGGGGTCTGCAAACGTTTTGGAACTACATCTACCATAACACTCTGTCAGTCTAAAAAACGGCTGAGCATCATGGGTGCTGTGGTTCCAAAACATCCAGAGGCCCAAGTTTGCTGAACCTAAAAGTAAAAAAATATATATTCATAAAAAATTAATAATAATAATTAAAAATAACTAGGGTTGCACCGATACTAGTATCGGGGCCGATACTAGGTACTGCAGGAGTACTTGGTACTCGTGCAGTACCCCCCGATATTTTTCCCGATACCGGAAGCCGGCATTGAGCCGGCTTGCCGGCAACCGAGGGGCTGCGGCGGCTGTCCGAATGCAATGCTCTATCGGCATTCGGACAGCCCCCCCGGAGCTCTCTGGCATACTTACCTTCCTGAGCGACGCCGGGAATGTCTCAGCGCGTGCGCTCGTTGGAAGGACCCCAGCCGCGACCACGTGGGACCATGTGATCGCAGCTGGGGTCCTTCCAACGAGCGCACGCATGGAGACATTCCCATGCGTGAGCTGGGGGGGGCAGTACCCATGCGTGAGCTGGGGGGGCAGTACCCATGCGTGAGCTGGGGGGGGCAGTACCCATGCGTGAGCTGGGGGGGGCAGTACCCATGCGTGAGCTGGGGGGGGCAGTACCCATGCGTGAGCTGGGGGGGCAGTATCCATGCGTGAGCTGGGGGGGCAGTATCCATGCGTGAGCTGGGGGGGCAGTATCCATGCGTGAGCTGGGGGGGGCAGTATCCATGCGTGAGCTGGGGGGGCAGTATCCATGCGTGAGCTGGGGGGGGGCAGTATCCATGCGTGAGCTGGGGCAGTATGAAATATATATATATATATATATATATATATATATATAATCGGGGAGGATATACATGTGAGCTGGGGGCATTTTTATATGGTCTGTTCTTATTGGAAAGCGTCACATGACATTAAAGAAAAGTATCAGTAATCGGTATCGGTGAGTACTTTTAAAAAGTATCGGTACTCGTACTTAAAAAAGTGGTATCGGTGCATTCCTAAAAATAACAAAACCGAAAAACTAGATAAGACTGGGATTGGCTAGGAAATTCCACCACTAAAGTTACTTCATTTAAAGGGTATTTAGATGAACGTGACATATAAGTTTTTTGACCATCCTCCCCACGATCATCCACTAGCTCCCCTGGATTCTCTCATTTGTACATGAACCTGAACAATGTTGCTGTCCTCCAAGCTATTTATTTCGGATTTTACCAGGAAGGTACATTGAGATTTCTCTCGTTTTCAAGTATGTCCTGGGTTCAAGAACATTGAATTGTTACAGTTACAGAAATACAAAGTAATACAATGCAAGATATTAAAAAAAAAAAAAACACAAATATACAGATTAACAGAAAATAAATAAAGCTATAAAACACAACACACATCAATCTAATCAGCATTTTGCAATAGATCCCAATAGAACTAAAAGTCTGCTTACGTTTGAGAACCTAAATGTTTTTATGATGCAGCTGTCATGATCCACACATGTTTATACGAAATCACTTCCTATGTACTGTATGCGCTGGAGGTTTCTTTTTGTTTAGGTTTTTTGCAAACATGCTCATTGTAAATGTTTGAGAATAGCTAATCTTTACCATCACTTCTGGAGGAACCTGTGTGCGAAAGAGCTGTTGTAGAGGACAGCCCCTGCTCAAACTTCACACCTCACTGCATGCCATGGGTCAGTGTGCCAACACTGCTACTGAGGGGCAACTGGGCAGCACTCATGTTAACCTTCAGTAAGCTGATGGGGCCCAACATTGGGTAAAGGCTGCGTTCACATGAGCGTACAGAGTGACTGTGTGACCTCCCTGCCTCTGTCGCAGCTTGCTGACAGCATGACGAGAAGGGCCACACAGTTTAACATGTGCATTAGTTGCGCATGCTACACCGGCGGCGTTGAAACCCTGTCAAAGCTACAACGTACGTAGGATAGGGCTACAAAGCATGAGCCTCCATAGGATGATCGAGCTTTGTAGCGCACTAACTGCACTCAGCGAAGTGACCACACGGGTGTCCGAGTGGAAGGAAAGCCCTCTCACGTGCGTTCCTCCGGTGTGACCACAGCCTAAGGCCCCATTCACACTGAGCGACATGAAAATCGTGTGTTTTTCCACATGATTTTCATATTCATGACATTGAGCGATATTGCAAAACACCACCAATACAAATCGCGAAAAAAGGGTCATGAACCAGCGACGAGCTACATGCGACATCGAACGACAAGATGTGAACAGGTCCATCGAAATGCATTGGAGAAGCTACATTGCGCAATATCGCGGCAATAAATCGCACAGTGTGAACGGGGCCTAAGGCTAGGGTCAAACGAACGCATTATTCGCAGCGACCGTCAAAAAGTGCGTCCCCTAATCACGCACACATGCCGCTATGCTGCCGCAGCGCACTTGTATGTCAGTACTAGCGGTTCTGCGTTCTGGAAAAAATGCGTTAATTTTCCACTTGCGTTGCGCAGCCGGACTTTCGTGAGGCCGTACTTCGTATATTGGCTGTCATTGCACGTCAATCACGGCCGCAGTAGCAGCAAATAAGTGCACCTAAACGTACGTTAACAATGCGCTAGTCTGACCCCAGCCCTAATTGGGGCTAGCAAAATCTCATCAAGGGATGAAATATCACATAGTTCATAAAGACCAATGTGAAATCCAGCCCCCTGATGGGACATCGCTGCCAAAAAGAAGCCAAGTCGAAAAGTATCACTTTAATATCCAAATGATTCGTAAAGTTAAGCTACATCAGGAATTCCAGCAGACATTATATAACCACTCGTGGATGCACATTACACATTGGTGACAGTAGCACCTCCTGACCACAGCAACACGGCATTGATGACATTAACCAAAACAAACCAGTTTCCAGCTCATCTAGAGACTAATTTCTGCATAAAAAGAGGCCAAGGATACAACCAGCTACATCAAAACACAGCATAGAGTCCAGAAAGAAGAAAAAAAAGTGTATTAAAAGCGTGCACATTTTACACTGTAATACATACACACACACACACACACACGGCTAGATTCTGATGGTCCTGGTCCAAGGTAGGCATTTAATTAACTCCAGAAGTAATCGCAGCACAAGCTGACGGGCGCATTGCCACTGCGCCCCGCGGCGACTATCAGATCTTGAACTCCAGAGGACATCATGGAGCCCTGCGTGTCCTGGCCACAAGCTCGCTCTCGTGAGATCGTGCAGTGCCACGGAGGAAGACTATGAACTATATGTTCCCAGTCTCAACTGGCTCCTGGCGAGAGAAAGATTGCAATGCCCTCTTTTGCTAAAGCAAAAAAAATATTTCACAAGCTTTTGAGAGACATTATTTTCCACTGAAATACCTTCTTCCCAGATAGACACGCAAGCACATTGGAACAGCCTGCGCTTCCACGCGAAGGTGAAAATGAATGCCTTATATACAAAGTATAGGAGACGTTAATTTACAGGAATAAAGCGCTATACTCGAGGCACAAGCACAGTTTGCGCTGAGTGGAATAGCAATTCCAGGCAATGAGATCTTCTTGAAGTATTATATATAACCTTTCGACAACTTCTCTTATTACCAACCTTGGAATAGGGCCCGAGTCAGGTATAAATGTAAACTGAGCTGTTGGAAACTTACCAGAGCCGTTAATGTCTATCATATTACTGTTTAATAGAGCTCTGGATTAAGTGCATGTGTTGTGTCTAGGTGTATTTTGGCTGTGATGTCTCACCGGGGGGCGCGGGGGGAGTGACATCACATTGGTCTTAAAAGATCAATATAATACCTCACTTAAGATACTGCAGCTAGCACTTGCGTGCCAGAGTCAGGCACCACCATGTTTCTCCCTTCGTGGGTAGAGGCTCATCAATGGCCGTTATGTAGCGCAACTGGCTCTCAGTGGTGACATCAGTACACAATCAAATGCAAGGCGTGCAGTCCTGTATGATGGCTCTACACTCGATGTCCCTTGACCTTGGACTTGACAAACCTTTAACAGGGAATTAGCCTTTTTTCTTCCATTCTGTGTGTTAGATTTGCAGTAATCCCCATCAAATGAGCCCAACGCCTGGAACAGGTTCACTTTGTCACTTGGAAGCTAGACGCCAGAGCTTACACATGTGCTTTAAATGGATTTATTCTTGAGTTCACCGAGAAGTTACTGTGAACCACCAAGGCTGGGGTCTGACTAGCGTCATTTGAGAGAGGAAGGAGCGTCCGTGAGAGTGGAGGTTCCTTCCACTCGACGCCCGTCTGGCCATCTCGCTGAGCGTAGTTAGCGCACCCAGCGCTGCAAGGCTCAATCCTCCTATGGAGAATCGCACTTTGCAGCTCCATCAACACGCGTCCTAGCACTTTGACAGAGGCCAGCTGCACAGCCGTTGCAGTTTCGCGCGAGCGCAACAGCGTCTGGCCGGCCCTGTCACAACGGAAGCCACGTCAGTATAGGCGCAACTAGTACGCTCGAATGACACTGGCCTAAACTGGAAAGGTGTTTAGTAACCCAGAGATTCTCACGTTGCAAAAGATTTTTCAAAACAACCCTGGACAGATCACTCAATTTAGCCAATAATCCACACTAGGAATCCAGCCTGCAGAGTAAAATCTTAAGATCTCTACAAATTCAAGACTAAAGAGAGGAGAACTATTTTTTTTTGACAAAAATCACACAAGTTAACTGAAGGATATCTGGGTCAGACCTCCAATGTCACAGCACACAAGGTGACAGGTGTCCCTTTACTCAGCACTCTAACACAGGGTCTCTTAGCCTAAGACAAGAATGTCAGTGTGATATATGATCTTAGAGTGCTGCACCTGGAACAGGCATTAAAGAGGGTTGGGGGCTTCTGGGATTCCCCTTGCTACCTGTCATAGGTGTCAGACCTGCTACATTTACCGAGGCAGCAATGTCACTGGGCAGCTGTAAACAAAGCACAGTGAGGAGAAGTAGGATGACAAAAAACCCAAGGGGTTATCTCGTTCCAATGACCTAAACATGGAGTGTTCACGATGGAAACCTGGAGAAAAGGTGGCTCAGGGAGCCTGCACTGCCCGTTCCCTTCACAAACATGGCGCCTGTGTAAACTACACACAGCAAAGACCCCATTACTGACTGGATAGTCTTCATTTCAAAGCATAACCCGTCTAATACAGCTCAAGCAGCATATGCATGGTCTCCGGTGTGCCCGTCACACAGCGCTCTAGGCCCACAAACACACAGCCATAACAGATATGGTGAGACCTGATTGGGAGAGGCGAAGGTGAAGCTCATCGCAGGTGCCCCTGAGGGCGCCGCCTCGGCATAGTTTCGGACTTGGGTGAGCACGGCCCGGCGGAGAAGGAGAGCGGCTCGGGAGGACAGCATGTTGAAACCGGGCGCACTGTGACCGAATGCAAGGACACCGGATACAAGCAACGGCTTAGTCGCGGAGGATCACGGGACACGTAGTGCGCGATGGTAAGAAATTCACCGCCCACCCTAGGCAAAGACTACGTATCCCGGCATGCCCCAGGGCCTCATGATTCGCAGGGAGCTAGCGTGCCAGTTGGAGCCAAAGTGTCAGAGTATAAATAAAGTTGCACGTTCATTCAACGCCTTATAGTTTGTTAATTTTACGTCAAACTGAAAAGGAAAACTCCAGCACGGCTGTTTATCTAATCCTTTTGGCTCAAAATATACGATTTCCTGATATTTTTTTCCCCAATTCTCAAATTATTGACTAAATGTCTCTAACTCTGAAAAGATCTCTTTATATGTTTGAAGCATTTTAGATATTGTTCTTATTAATATCACTTTGCCTTTAATAACCGTTAAAATATTGATCTCATTTTCTACTTTCTTTCTCCAGTTACAGACATCAAGCTACAGGATGTTGCTAGATGGCTGTGTAGAACGTTGAAAAACGTAGCATATTGTTGAAACCAATCAATGTTAGGTACCTGTATTATATTATATTTCTTCCTCCACTCCTCCTCAACATTGGAACAATGGCTTGGAACAAGGAAACCTAACTGGAGCCATCTTCCTTGATTTTGCCAAGGCCTTTGACACAATAGACCATGGCATCTTATTACAAAAACGTAAAAACCTGTCACGAATCCCCCTGAATACCAAGATAGTGGTCCCTTTACGTAGACCGCTCTCTACCCTTCCGATCCTTGAATGGTCGGCACAACTAGATAGATAATGAACCAGACAATAGACAAGCAAGGGTAAACACCAGACAGAGGTACAGAATAGAGTACTCGTTCTCCCTAGGACCTTAGTAATATCAGAGGTAGCCTGATGTGTGCTTAGGGTGCCACATAGACTGACCTCGGTACCAAAGTTAAGAGCAGAACCGTGAGAAGAGTAAATGCCAATACCAGGGGTATACACAGGGTGGTTCGTTTGCCAATGCCAGGGGTCGTACACAGAATGGTTCGTTTGCCAATGCCAGGGGTCATACACAGAATGGTTCGTTTGCCAATGCCAGGAGTCATACACAGAATGGTTCGTTTGCCAATGCCAGGAGTCATACACAGAATGGTTCGTTTGCCAATGCCAGGAGTCATACACAGAATGGTTCGTTTGCCAATGCCAGGAGTCATACACAGAATGGTTCGTTTGCCAATGCCAGGAGTCATACACAGAATGGTTCGTTAGCCAGAAGCAAGGTCAGACACAGATATATATTTTAGCCAAAAACACAAGAGCTCTGCGGATGGTGAATACCACGTCAGGGCACCGGCGAACTAGTGAAGCCGGGTTTTAAACCCGGCGGGTCCGCGTCATAACGCCAGGCTCCGCCCCCCGGCGTCCCACGTGAGCGCACCCGGTGGCGTTATTATTCGGCGCCTGGCCAGCGAGCAGCGAGGAATCTGCTGCCAGGCGCCCCAGAACAGAGCCATCCGTGACAGAACCCCCCCCTCCACGGGCGGCCACTGGACGACCCCCAGGGGCACGGGGGTGCGCCAATTAGAAGGCCTTCACCAACCGAGGGGCATGGACCTCCGCAGCCGGAATCCAAGAACAATCCTCTGGACCGTAACCCACCCAATCGACCAAGTACTGTAAGGACCCCCTAGACTTTCTGGCATCCAGAATGGCCTCAACCTCGTACTCCTCCTGGCCCTCCACAGAGACAGGAGGAGGTGGAGCACGGACGGATTGGTGTACCGGTTACATAACAACGGTTTCAAAAGGCTCACGTGGAACACATTGTGTATCCTGATATGGGGGTAACGCCAAAGCATAGGAGACAGGGTTGAGTCGCCGCAGAATCTTATAGGGGCCGATATACCTAGGTGCCAACTTCATGGAAGGCACTAAGAGCTTGATATTCCGTGAAGAAAGCCAAACCCTGTCCCCAACTTGATACACGGGTGCCTGCCTCCTGTGTCTGTCGGCCTTGGTTTTCTGGATGGCACTACTCTCTTCCAGTGCCCGTTTGACTCTCTCCCAAGTCTCTTTCAATGATGCCAAATGCTCATCCAAAGCAGGAATCGTGGTATCAGGAAACGTAGCGGGGAGCACGGGAGGATCAAAACCATAAACAGTGAAGAAAGGGGAATGTCCTGTGGATTCACTCACTGCACTGTTCAAAGCATACTCTGCCCATGGTAACAGGTCTGACCAGTTATTTTGTTGTTCTGATATAAAGCACCTGAGATATTTCTCTATATTTTGGTTGGCTCGTTCTGCTGCTCCGTTGGTCTGGGGGTGATAGGCCGAAGAGAAGGATAAGTCTATCCCCACATTCTTACAAAACCCTTTCCAGAATCTGGAGACGAATTGTGTCCCCCTATCAGAGACAATCTCCAGAGGAACACCGTGTATGCGAACCACGTTGGAAATGAATATGGGCACCAGTTCGGCTGCCGAAGGTAGTTTCCGAAGAGGCACATAGTGACCCATCTTGGAGAATCGATCTATGACCGTAAGTATAACTGTATTCCCTCTTGACTCAGGTAAATCTACTATAAAATCCATGGCTACATGCGACCATGGGCGTTCGGGGATCGGCAAAGGCTGGAGTAAACCAATGGGTGCTGTTTTGGGACTTTTATGTCTTGTGCACACCTCGCACACAGCTATGTAATCTTTAACGTCTCGGCGCAACGTGGGCCACCAGAGGAGTTTACTGATACTAGCCACTGTTTTGGTGATACCCATATGCCCAGAGGTTTTATTGTCATGATAAACGTTAAGTACTTCCTCTCTTTCGTTCTCAGGTACAAAGAGTCTCGAGGGAGGTTTCCCCCCAGGAGCTGCACCCTGGACGGTCTGCAACCTTTTCACTAGAGGAGACGAGACACTAATTGTGGTAGAGGCTATAATCCTTTCCTGGGGTACAATGGGATGCTGATCTTGGATATTATGTTCATAAGATTCATACTGTCTCGATAAGGCGTCTGCTTTAATGTTTCTGGACCCAGGTCTATAGGTAAGCACGAAATTAAAACTTGAAAGAAACAATGACCATCTCGCTTGTCTGGAATTTAAACGTTTAGCATCTCCAATGTACGTGAGATTCTTATGATCGGTTATGATAACGATCGGGTCCTTAGACCCCTCCAATAAGTATCTCCATTCTGCCAAGGCCGAGATGACTGCTAACAACTCTCTATTTCCAATGTCATAGTTCTTCTCTGCCGGGGACAATTTCCGAGAATAGAAGCCGCATGGATGCAAGGGTTTGTCGGGTGCCTCCCTTTGGGACAAGACTGCACCAAGACCTAGTTCGGAGGCGTCAACTTCTACTTGGAAAGGCAGAGCCGGATCTGGATGTCGGAGAACAGGGGCAGTAGTGAATGCTTGTTTAAGTGCCTCAAAGGCTTGAGTGGCTTGAGGTGTCCATTTCTGATTTCCCACCCCTTTCTTTGTCAAAGCCGTGAGGGGAGCTACCAAGGCTGAAAAGTCTTTAATGAATCTCCGATAGTAGTTAGTAAACCCCAGAAACCTCTGGATGGCTTTAAGCCCTTGGGGTAGAGGCCAGTCAAGAATTGCTGAGAGTTTTTTAGGGTCCATTTGAAAACCCTCAGGGGTTATTATATAACCAAGGAAATGCACTGTTACTATGTCGAATAGACATTTTTCTAGTTTACAATACAATCCAGCCTTCAATAGTTTTTTCAATACTTGTTTCACGTGGGCGTGATGAGTGTCCACATCAGGAGAGTATATCAGGATGTCATCCAGATATACTATGACGAATTCTTGCAGAAAATCCCTTAGGGTGTCATTTATGAGGTCCTGAAAAACGGCTGGCGCATTACATAATCCAAAGGGCATCACCAGGTATTCATAATGCCCGCTACGTGTATTAAAAGCCGTTTTCCATTCATCTCCCTTTTTAACCCTAACCAGGTTGTAAGCTCCGCGTAAATCGAGCTTCGTATATATACGGGCCCCTTTTAATCGGTTGAACAATTCTGTTATGAGAGGTATGGGATATGCATTTCTTATAGTTATCCTATTCAAACCTCTATAATCGATGCAGGGTCGCAGATCTCCCTCTTTTTTGGAGACAAAAAAGAAACCTGCTCCTGCTGGAGAGGAGGACCGTCTAATGAATCCTCGCTCTAGATTCTCCCTTATGTATTCCTCCATAATGTCGTTTTCTTTTTGTGACAAAGGGTATACATGTCCCCTAGGAGGCATCGTACCGGGGAGATAAATCAATAGCACAGTCATATGGACGATGTGGTGGTAGGACCTCAGTCCTGGCTTTAGAGAACACCTCCTTTAATGCCAGATAACATTCAGGGACCTCTGTGGATAAAGGAGGGGCTGTGGCAATATTGAGGCTACCAATCACATTGACCCTGCCTAGGCAATTAGACTGACAATTAGGACCCCAACATTTTATGTCTCTCTGGACCCAATCAATAACCGGGTTGTGCTCTGTTAACCATGGAAACCCAAGAACGACAGGACATGAGGGAGATTCAATAATTTGAAATCTTATCGTTTCTGGTGTAAAACTCCTGTTTTCATACATACATCGACAGTGTCGTGAGTGATATGTGGACATGACAGGGGTTTACCATCTATGGCCTCCACCATTAGAGGTTTTTCCTTGAGAACCAGAGGTAAGAGGTTTTTGGCAGCAAAATATTTATCCATGAAATTACCTGAGGCCCCAGAGTCTAAGAACGCCTCAGTCTTGAGGTGAACCCCCTCCCAGGTTAGGGAGATCGGTAACAGAATCCTGGATTTTTTTTTTCACTATCCACAAAGGAGGCATAAAGAGAACCGATAACCTGGGTATTGGCTGTTCTTTGACCCGATTTGCCACTCACTCCCCTGTTAACCCTGGGTCTCTGAGGACATTGAAGGCGGAAATGATCAGCCCCTGCACAATAGAAGCAGAGCCCCTTTTCTCTTCTGTGAGCTCTTTCAGCCTCCGAAATACCCGTTTTTCCTATTTGCATAGGTTCAACGACTGGCATATCTGTTTTTGCGTTCTCCGGGTTACCTGACGTACTGGTGTGTCTGGGTAATAAGGGTAAAGGAGGCAAGACCCTTCTGGGTCTGTCTCTGGGGTGTCTCCTTTCCCTAATTTGATCGTCCATGGCTATGCAAAAGTCAATCAAATGGTCCAGATTTTCTGGTAATTTTAAGGGAGCCAGCTCAAACATAAAAGCCTCGTTCAGGCCTTCGGTAAAGGCTAAGGTTAAAACGTCGTTCGGCCAAAGCACCTCTGACGTCAAAGTCTTAAACTCTATGGCATAGTCGGAGACCCTCCTATTACCTTGTTTAATGTGAAACAAGGACCTACCCGCATTGGTAGCCCTTCTAGAGGATCAAAGGTACGTTTTAACTCAGAGGTAAAACCCTCATAGTCATAGATGATGGGTTTCTTATTTTCCCACAACGGCGTAGCCCATAATAAAGCTTTTTCTGTTAAATGATTAATCAGATAGCCTACTTTGGCTTTATCAGATATACAAGACCCTGGGTTGTTCTCAAACAAGATCTCGAGTTGGGTCAGAAAACCCCGGCATAAGCTTGGTGTACCATCATAGCGTAAGGGTGCCTTCATACTAAGCCTATGTCTTTCAGGAGAGACCGAACTGACTCTAGGCAATACTGGGTCTGGAGGGTTTGTGGTACCAGTATTGGACCGATTTAACAGGGTTTGTAGAGCGAGAGAAATCTGGTCCATCCTATGGTCCTGCTCCTCTTGTCTGGCTGCGATACGTGCCAACTGGTTAGAGAGGTCTGCGGGATCCATTGGCCCTGACGTAATGTCACGAATCCCCCTGAATACCAAGATAGTGGTCCCTTTACGTAGACCGCTCTCTACCCTTCCGATCCTTGAATGGTCGGCACAACTAGATAGATAATGAACCAGACAATAGACAAGCAAGGGTAAACACCAGACAGAGGTACAGAATAGAGTACTCGTTCTCCCTAGGACCTTAGTAATATCAGAGGTAGCCTGATGTGTGCTTAGGGTGCCACATAGACTGACCTCGGTACCAAAGTTAAGAGCAGAACCGTGAGAAGAGTAAATGCCAATACCAGGGGTTATACACAGAATGGTTCGTTTGCCAATGCCAGGGGTCGTACACAGAATGGTTCGTTTGCCAATGCCAGGGGTCATACACAGAATGGTTCGTTTGCCAATGCCAGGAGTCATACACAGAATGGTTCGTTTGCCAATGCCAGGAGTCATACACAGAATGGTTCGTTTGCCAATGCCAGGAGTCATACACAGAATGGTTCGTTTGCCAATGCCAGGAGTCATACACAGAATGGTTCGTTAGCCAGAAGCAAGGTCAGACACAGATATATATTTTAGCCAAAAACACAAGAGCTCTGCGGGAAGTGAATACCACGTCAGGGCACCGGCGAACTAGTGAAGCCGGGTTTTAAACCCGGCGGGTCCGCGTCATAACGCCAGGCTCCGCCCCCCGGCGTCCCACGTGAGCGCACCCGGTGGCGTTATTATTCGGCGCCTGGCCAGCGAGCAGCGAGGAATCTGCTGCCAGGCGCCCCAGAACAGAGCCATCCGTGACAAAACCCCGGTATTGGTGATCGCACGCTGCTAACCTGGTTTCAATCATATGTATCCGATCGATCGCAATAGGTGTCCATTTCTGACAATGCTTCCCTCACTCTCCTGTCACTTGCGGTGTTCCCCAAGGTTCAATACTCGGCCCCCTGCTATTCACGATATTCATAAATGATCTACCCAACGTCTGCAAAGCCTCAACTGTACACATTATTATTATTATTGTCATCATTTATATAGCACCAACAGTTTCCGCAGCGCTTTACAATAACCAAAGGGAACGAGATACAGATACAGTTATGTTCAAAATTATTCAACCCCCACTGAAATTGAGTGTTTTGGCCAGTTTGACATTGATTTTGATCATTCAGTCATCTTGCTTACAATTAAATCAAAGAGGCACGTGTAGGTCAGACAAATATAACATAACATTTATAATGAAATAACCACAAATGTCTTTTCTGTGCTCACATCATTATCAGTTTTATTCAACTCCCAAGTGACAGTCAATCTTAGTACTTATAACTGTAAAAGGATTTTGTACTAACAGCTTTTAAACGTGAAGCATAGCTTGACACAAGTGTCTTGCAGCGATCTACGGGTATCTTCGCCCATTCGTCATGGGCAAAAGCCTCCAGTTCAGTCACATTCTTAGGCTTGCGCACTGCAACTGCTTTCTTTAAGTCCCACCAGAGGTTCTCAATCGGATTTAAGTCTGGTGACTGCGATGGCCACTCCAAAATGTTCCAGCCTTTAATCTGCAACCATGCTCTAGTGGACTTGGAGGTATGCTTGGGATCATTGTCCTGTTGAAAGGTCCAACGTCTCCCATATAGGTGATACTGTAATCCAAAGGAGCTGATCAGTTTTTCTAGAGAGTCAGTGTAGATTGAAAAAAGTAGGGGGCCCAGTACTGAACCTTGGGGCACCCCAACAGAGACAGGCTGCCGGGAGGAGGTACTTCCTGCAAGTGAGACACTAAGTGATCGTTGGGACAGGTATTTATTTATTTATTTAATTTATTTATAAAGTATTTTACCAGGAAGGATACATTGAGATTTCTCTCGTTTTCAAGTATGTCCTGGGTATGTCCTGGGTGTAGGTAGGAAGCAAACCATGAAAGAACAGTACTTTGAAGGCCTATATCACTAAGAGTTTGAAGGAGGATTGAGTGGTCAACTGTATCAAAGACGGCAGAGAGGTCAAGAAGGATCAGCAGCGAGTAGCACCCATTAGATTTAGCAGTCGCAAGGTCATTGGTCAGTTTCGCAAGAGCCGTTTCTGTTGAGTGCAGTGAGCGAAAGCCAGATTGCAGAGGATCAAGGAGAGAGTGGGTGTTATTTACACATGTACGCAGACAACGCCACAATCTATACCAGCAAACCAAATCTCTCGCAGCTGGAGGCAGTGCTGCAAGAACAATTCACAGAGGTAGAAAATTGGATTGCAGATAACAACTTTTTCTAAATACTGACAAAACTGTTACGATGCTATTTGGAACAGCACCTAAACTACACAAATTGCAAAATCCCCATCTATGTGTTGAGACAAAATCAAATGGCAAGCTGACCACAGTCATTGTAACACTTCAATGTTCTTGAACCCAGGACATACTTGAAAACGAGAGAAATCTCAATGTATTCTTCCTGGTAAAATCCTTTATAAATAAATAAATAAATAAATTTCTCTCAAATATCTAGGTATGTGGTTAGACCCAAATCTATCCTTTGGCCCCCACATCGAAACTCTCATCTAAACTCTACCCCAAACTAGGTGCCCAGTACAGAAACAAAACCTGCCTGAGCCCCGCGGTAAGAAAGCAGATTGTACAACAAATGTTTATGCCGGCTTTTGAATACGGAGATGTAGTGTATGCAGCTGCCCCGCAAATGCACCTTCAGAAACTTACTACATTGTATAACTCATTCTGCCGCTTTTGCTACAATGTAACTACATGACCCACCATTGTGACATGTTAAAAGAACTAAACTGGCCATTGCTGGAATCTAGACACACCCTTCACCTTTCCAACCTGGTGTTTAAGAGATTTTCTGGGAAACTACCACCCTACCTGAATATGCTGCTTCCCCCCAGCAATTCCCTCATCCTATAACCTCCGATCCAGGACCGGCACCTTACGAGCAAAAAGAAAGTGTCTCGATCCTCATTTTCCTATAGAGCACTGCAATTATGAAATAACCTCCCAGACGACATCAAATCTTCCCCCAGTGTAAAGTCACTTAAGAGCTCCTTAACATACCTCAATACAGAATACATCTGTAAACATGTAACATAGTGAATATATTTCCTACATATTTATTTTCTGTGTTAATCTGTATATTTGTGTTGTTTTTAATATCTTGCATTTCATTACTTAGTATTTCTGTAACGACTGTAACAATTCAGTGTTCTTGAACCCAGGACATACTTGTAACGAGAGAAATCTCAATGTATCCTTCCTGGTAAAATACTTTGCAATTAAATAAATAAATAAATACACATTGAAAACAAGTCTATACTCCATGCAGTGAACTCTGTGTCAGACCTCACTCAGACGTCTTTGGTGCTGGCAGACCCTGGCACTCCATTCTTCCTGCCCAGGAGCTGGAACGTTGTCCCTGGCCGATCTCTCACCATGTGCGCGTGAGCCGCAGGCCCCTGTATGCTGCCGTCGAGCATGTGACGTCATGTCGTCCTAAAACCCCTTTTTCTGTGCCCTTTTGTGGTTTCCATGTATTCTGAACCTAAAGCGCTACTTATATACGTCTGACTGTCTGTGTATTGACCCGGATTTGGCTTTTGACTTGTGTGTACTTCTATTGCTCATTTGACTCAGCTTGTTAAAATGGATATCTTATACTCACCTCAGCGGCTCTTTGTTATTTTGCCAGGCTTACCACTCGGTTCTGTACCTTTGCTCTCATTATTATTTCCTCACTCTTTCCTGTCTTTGACTGCCAGCTATCTAGACCAGGAACCAGGAAACTGGCATCCATCATCTTGAATGTGGTTATCCAACCACCCACGAGACGTGTCACCACCACGTGGTGCGCGAGAGCATCGAGGTATGGAGCTAGTCATTCTGGTGTGAGGAACTGCAGGCAGAGGGGCCATGGAAGCCAAAGCACATGGGCGGCGTGAACGCCTTTCATCGTTCAATGCAATTTTCGGGCCATTTCAGCGTCACTGAAATTGCCCCATAGAAGACTATTGTGTCTTCTAGTCACTGATCACCGAATTGCACCAAAATTCCCTGATTTTCAGTGTTTTAGTTTGATAGGTTTAAACAGGTGAATCACAATTTTCTTTCAAAAACCGTTTAATTTCTTCATTTTCAACAAAAACCTTTTTATTTTATTAATATTAAGAACACCTTTTTGTATTTCTTTAGACAAAATTTTTGTTTCTCAATTCTTTTTATTCTGTAACAGACATCTTTATTATTTTTTAAAAAGGACCTTTTTATTATATAGGCACATTTTTATTAGTTTAAACACCTATTAGGAGAATAGGAGACATCTGTTTTGTTTTTTTTAACAGTTCGGCGGAATTCGCCAAGGCCACTTCGGTGCTCTAAGGGCACTCTTCGGTGACATTTTCCAACTTTTTCATGGGGCTTCGGCAACTCCATCTTTGGCGCATTATGGTGACCATTCGGCGAATAGTGAATTAATCGAAATGTCAGCAAAATGGAATCAACGAAGTGCACCAAAGTGAAAAGTATCAAAATTTTCACAGACATTTCGGTACTTTGTGAATAAACCCTATCGTGTTATTAGTGTTAACCTCCCTGGCGGTATCCCCGAGCGTGGCTCGGGGTTAAATTTTGCTGCTGAGAATGGTAACCCTGAAAGCAGCGATAGCGACTTGGAATTACTCGCAGAATTGAGCATGTGATTCGTGGGTAAATTCGTCAGAGACAGAAAATGACGACAGCGACAAATCTGATACTGCGCTGAGTGATGTGCAAACTGGGTGCTCTTACATACAGAAAAAATGGCGTTGCGCCTATACTCACTTGGTGCTCTATTGACGGTGGTATGGATCATGCAGCGCCCCCAAGTTTCCCATTTACTGCAGCACCTGGTATGAAAGTGGACGTTGAACACGACAGCCCCTTGGCATACCTGAAATTATTCCTGACCGATGCGGTCATTGAAAAAATTGTTACGGAGACAGACCGGTACCAGGAGCAACAATCGGTTACTCTGCAGCAGAAGATTTCACGTAGCAGAAAGTGGAAACCAGCGACCAAAGATGACATCTGTAAATTCCTGGGCCTGATAATACTTCAGGGAGTGGTGGGTAAACCCCTGCAGAAGTGGTATTGGACAACTAATAAATTGCTTGCCACTCCATTCTTTGGCACAGTGATGTCAGAGTACCGGTATACCCTGATCGTGAAATTCCTGCACTTTGTAAACAATGAGGAATTTGATGACACCACTCATCCTTCCCCAAAACTGCAGAAAATTTGGGAAGTGTATCAACTGATCATCAATAATTTCCAACTGACCTATGTGCCAGAGAGGGACATCAGCATAGACGAAAGTCTAATGGCCTACACTGTACGGCTAAGCTGGGTGCAATACATTGCATCAAAGACAGCATGATTGGTGTGAAATCATACATGCTATGTGAATCCTCAACTGGCTACATCTGGAATTCCATCATCTACACCGGAAAAGGGACGAAATTCATTGAGAAATACAGCAAGTATGGATTGGCAACATCTTCCATTCTGTCACTCATTAAGCCATTACTGAATCAGGGCTATTGCGTGGCAACGGACAACTTTTACACATTTCCTGAACTCTATGAGTGTCTCCTGCAGCACAAGGCAGACGCCTATGGAACAGAAATGGTTACCCGGCAGAAAGGTAGTGATGGCACTGCGATGGCATGACAAAAAAGATGTGTGCCTAATGAGTACTGTCCATAACACCTCCACTGTCATGGTATGCACGAAAGGTTGGAAAGACATCATGAAGCCACAGGTAGTGATGGATTACAACTCCACCATGGGAGGTGTTGACAGGGCTGATCAAGCGATGACATTCTACCTAGCTATGCGGAAACAGCAGAAGAAATATTACAAGAAGATCTTCAGGCATTTTCTTGACCAATGCTTGTGGAATGCCTACATTCTGCTGAAAAAAATAAGTGACCAGCCTCTCGTTCATTTGGACTTCATTTGGAAGGTTGCCGAATGTATCTTTCTGCACCACCAAACACCGGTGGCTGGGAGTAAACCTGGTTGGTGAAATGCCCAGATTTGCGATGTTTTCGTTCAACGGGTTTAAACAGGCAAATCCCATATGTTTCAATGTAAAACAAAATTCCCTGTATTTTTTTTTTTAATTTAATTGTAAATTCTTTTCATTTGCAACAAAAAGTCTTTATATATTTTTTAGAATTTTTTAGGCAGTTTTCTGGATTTTTTTAGTCACGTCCCACTGGCTCTTTTCATTTACCTAGCTTGAATATTGTCCCATTATTCTTTTTAGACACTTGTTAATAGTACTCAAGCCTGATTATTTTTCCTAGTATACATATTATTGTCCGGTATTCTTATACTATAAAAATGCTAATGATTTAAACTTTTACTATTAAAAAAATATAATTAGAACGTAACAGAATTATATCTAGATTTAATGCATCTAAAGAAACACACAGCAAAAATGTAGCTTATTTATAAAATTACTGTGTAACAAGTTATTCTTTCAATTGTAGTTATGGTCATAGCAAATTATTGCACTATGTATTCTCTGCTGTTTTCCAATGTTCATACTGGTATAGCCAGTAGGGAGTGCTGTAAACCCTGAAACAAATGTATTTTTTTTTCAATGCATAGCTTTTTATTTCCATCTTGATTAGTTGAACAAAATAATCAAATAAAAACGGGTGCAGATTTTTACCCAGATAGCGTGATTTACGAGCTGGTGTGTACTTTTCGCAGCAATATCAAATAAATATATGGCAGTCAGAATGGAAGAATTTTTAACAAATCCATTGTAATAACAACCACAGCAGCAGCAGCAACACTGATGAGTAACTGCTGCCTCTCACCTTTCAAAAATAAATTATTGAAAAAATCTTGGTTGAGAGACACTCTGACTTTTAATATATTAAATATATAAAACACTCAAATGTTAAAAAATAATAAAATAGCGTTATCTTCCAGAGGGCAGAAACAACCCTTTCTTGCAAGCCAGCTTCATAGTACGTATAAGAAGTGACAATCTCAGTCAGCCCAGGGCCGGCTCAAGCCACTGTGCTGCCTGGAGCGAAAGATGAAATGCTGCCCCCCCCCCAAAAAAAACAAACAAACACGTGACATGTATGAGCGTATCAGAGCCCCACAGCAATAGAACTCACAATAATGTGCGTTGCGTATGAGCGTATGCCAGAGCTCCACAGCAATAAAACTCACAGTAATGTGCGGTGCGTATGAGCGTATTCCCAGAGCTCCACAGCAATAGAACTCACAGTAACGTGCCATATGTATGAGTATCACAGAGCTCCACATATCCCGGCCCACTGTCACACACACACACACAGTCACACACACATCTACAGTCACGCACATAGTCACACACCTAAAGTCACAAATGCATATCACTCAATAAAAACACTTAAAATTCACATTCGAAACGTTTAATAAAACCCAGGACCCGATGAAGCGGTTATTAAAAACCCACACTGACAGTGAGTCCGTCCCCCCAGGCAGGAACGCTTTCTTTCCTTGGTGCCCTTCCAGTTCCTGCAGACACATGGAGTATACCTCACATTGACAGAGGCGGAACGTTTCTCCACGCGCTGCTTGTTGGTGACCGGAGAGAGATAGTGCTACACTCCGGTAAGCAGTACGCTTCGTATTGCGGTCCCCCGTATGAGGTCACGCTGTGCCCTGGTTTGGGTGGCAGGATGTATGTGAGGATCACTCTGTCTCTGTGGGGAGATGGGATGTGGGTCACTGGCCGGATTGTGAGAGGGACCACAGGCACCTTCAGCAACCGCGGGGAGGTACTACACATGGTGCTTACCTTCCATGTACAAGCGGGGAGGGGGTATGCTCCGTTACAGCCGGGGGCGGGCACACTCTGCCTGTGTGAAGGGGCGGGCGCCGCTCCGCCTATGTGAAGGGGGCGAAACAAAAGCTGATCGTCTCTTGTGAGGAGAGCGGGCACTGGTCTGTCGAGAGGGACGGGTCCAGCCTGGCTTCGCTGGAGGGACGTGCCATGTCCAGGATGGGTACTCCACCGCGGCCCTTGAGAGCGGCATTTTGCCGCCCCTGCCAAAGGGCCGACTGGAGCCGCTGCTCCACCCCGCTCCATGGACGGGCCGGCCCTGAGTCAGCCACACTCCTAATATCTGGCCAGGAATCCCCTGCTCCTACTTGAAGTCATACAAAGGATTGGCAGAAAAGTAACCCAATATCTTGACAACAGTTCCCTCACACCAGTTTCCTATCAACACTTTCTCAACCACCTACAACCAACTTCTATTCAGCTAATTTACTTTCTCCAACTTTCCACCTTTGTCCACAAAGTAATTTCTTCCTTATCGTCACTTAGCGCAGGGCTGCTCAACCTTGGTGCCCCACATGTTTTGGATGTACATTTCCCAAATGGCTCTGTTGACCTACTGAATGTCATGGGACATCTAGTTCCGAAACATCTAGAAGTCTCAGGTTGACCACCCAAAACTCAATGGGCTATATTACATTCTCCGCGCAAATTCGTCCGCGCAGCGCAATTTTTTTTTGCGCTCAGCGTTAAACGTTAACGCGCGTAAATTAACACTGGTATTACGATCCGAGCGCATTTTGTCAGCCGTCCAAAAATATCGCGCGTAAAAAAGACGCACAAAAACTAGCACAAATTAATGCTGCGCGAACGAATCGGTGGGCAGACTGGTTTTTCACGCGATTCAGCTAATCAGAATTAAGAACCACAATTGTCTCCCGTTCAGTGTTTGCGCCTGCCAAAATCAATCTGTGTATATATGCTGCAGCAATAATAAAAACACGCACAACCTCTCAATTTTATTGTTTGGGTATGTGTAGAATGTGTAACTATACTGTGCTGTATTTTTTTTTCGCGCTTGTGTTTTTCGTTTCGGCCAGAGTGTTCAGATTTGCACCAGCTTTTCAAAGACGTTACAATTATGCGCGTAAACGTGGTTCGTAAAAAGTTGCGCATCGATTGTAATACCATCCGCGTACCAGCTCACGAACGCATTTGCGCTCACAGTGTTAAGTATAGGATGCGCTCACGAACTTGCGTTCACTCAGGGTCACTCGCGCTAGACGTTAACGCGCATCGTATGCGTGAACGTCGTAATACGACGGTCACCGCAAAGGGTTTTGCCCCTCACGTTAATGCGCTTTTGCGCGCGCGAAAAAAATTGTGTGGAGAAGATTAGAGACATTGGGCCCTATTACAAACAAGATAAATAAATAGTTTCCCTTTTGGCGGGAGAAACCTCTATATTTATGACCACGTATGGCTTTCCATTAACTGGAATGTCAAAAGATGGAGCAGTCATACCAGATACAAGGATGTAGTATTTAGAGGAGTGGAGCTCAATGACAGTTCGAGAGGAGACCTCTCAAATTCCATCGCCAGAAATTGAGCCATGGTCAATAGCTGTGTAATCAGTCCAGGAGCAGAGGGACAATCTGGAGATGAGGTCAGAGAGCTGGGGATCAATAGCCTGGTCATCAGTCCAGGAGCAGAGGGCCAATCAGTCGCAGAATACGAGTAACGGAGTCAGGAGCATCGTCTGTGACGCAAGTCATTTTGGACTTTGGACGAATGGACATGGAGGATATTTTGTAGGGTGCAGGACTACATAATCAATATTGACCCTCTCTTGCATGCAGAATGTTGCTATAATTGTGATTATGCAAGAATATCATTGTTTGTTACTATAGGCTGATCACATTAGTCTTCCAGTATGCTTTCTCACCGAAAGGTGCAAATATCTGATTAACAGCTCCTCAAACATAATGTTCCTTATCAGACAAACACTGCCTGTTTTAAACTGTAATCTGTTTGTTAATCGCCATTGCCTTAATTCATTTAGAAAGCTTAAGTAATGTTATCACTGTCTGTATCTAAATCTAGTTATATTTTACCTTCCAAAAAGCAAATGTTGGCAATTATCTGTTTTGGTCTGGTTGGGTCCCCCCAGCAGTTTCTAGGGGGGGTTTGTGTATGTAAATGACCCATGTGTGACCGTATAAATGTATGTGTGTGTGGGTGTCCCTGATTAAAACCAGTTCTATTCTGAACCTACAAGTAGTCCCAACTCTTGGTTTGGGTAACAGCTATACTCTGCTTCCTATGCCAACGAAAGGCTCCAGATCTACAGCCACGGCTTATTTCTGGGGGACGCTAGCAAGGCTCTCTACGTGTACCCGTCTTTAAACTGCGGCTAAAGACTGGAGAAAGACACAAGAGTCATGAGGAGAACACAGGGATCCAGCAAGGAAGCGACATTGGCAGATGTGACCCTGTTGGGGAATTGAGATCTGTTACAGCACCAATGTCAGAAAACTGGAAAAAACAATCACGTGGAAGGTGGGCAGGAAATGGAGCACCAATGGAGACAAGGAACGCCAGGTCACAAGTACGGAAGTAGCTGAATAACCGAGCCCTGAGGAATGGGAGTGCTCGGTCTTCATAGAGAGTGGTGTTTGGGAAAGAGCTTCAGGTGTGGAAGGTTCCTCGCTGGTGTCCAATCAATAGACAGGGGTCTCAGGTGCAAACATGATTGCAACAGTGTCTTAGCCTTGACATGGAGCAGTGACATAATTGGTTTAAGTCATTCTGATAGGACACACTATGGTTGTGCGATTAATGTGGACATCGGTGTGATTTTGATAGGGCACACTGGAGTTGTGTCATTACCACGTGCCATCAGCAACGTTCCAAGCAACCCTACTTCAGGAATGTGGATGCATTATTTGTTGATATATGTGTGTTAGCGCTAGGTGTAATGTTTAGGTTTCGTGCTGCTGTGGTCTGTACCAATAATGCTTGAATGCGCAATTAAGGATAAGCGTGGTGCTGGTTTTATTATAATACAGCAAGCTGCTGAATGACCGTTGCTCACAGAGGCAAACTACCAACTGACAGCAGACAGTGTAAAGGTCACGAGACAATTTGAACCTCGGCATATGATTTGATAGAATTTGCATATGCAAATATTACACTGGGGAGTCGCGGTGTCAATTGGTTCTTGTTAGGCATCAAAATGGTGGCAAACTGAGCACATGGTCACCCATGCCGTTTCAGCAATTAAGTTTCGGCCTGGTCAGCAAGGGAGGCACAGGGACAACCCGAGGAGTGTTAGGACACTGATGGGATGAGTCTCTGCAAATCAGGACAGGAGCATGGCCTAATCAGGATTCAGCCTTCCAAAACAGACCTAGGAAGATTGAAATGCCCCAGTAGTGGTGTGCGCCAATCAGTCTCGTACAAGGAAATGATGCTATGTGTCTTGCGAAGAGCATATTTTCCCCATATGTTATGGGCACAATGAGTCTTCAGACTGCCAGTGCTTGCCCAAAGTGCCTAACTCTTGGGGCAACTCTGGGACACTATTTCTGGGAGTACTCTAAAAATCTAGCCCTCTGGCATAAATATAATGATTTTGTTTCTCAATTGATAAATCCTAACCTCTCTAATACTGAAACCAGTCACCTTCCACATAATGGGATATGATTCCTCCAGATGCATGACAAAGGGCAATATCACCATCTTACACATTTTGTGAAAACAAGCAAGTCAATGAGCACCCTACCACGCCATCATTTCACTTGGTATATTCCAGAGTCCTTACTTTATTTCATTACAAATGGGCAGAAATCAATGCTCATAAGGCCTGGGTCACTAGGATATTTTTCAGCATGTGGTTCCCCCTACACAATCTCATCCCTCTTGAAGTAAAACATACCTTATATTTGTGTTTTCATTTCATGGTACTCAAAGCAAGGTCGTTTCAACATCTTAACTGACTAACTTAGCCTCATGTTCCTCTTGGCTACCATGTACTGTAGGTAGGAAATCACCCATGATGGAAGCATGTCAATTTCCATATCTACATCTACATATCATTCCAGTGTATTTTGTAGTTTCCATATTTGCAAATAGCATTCAAGCTCAATGACAATTAGCGATCGTTTCTGTGCACTACTGTCAATGCTTGTATAATTATTTGTACTATATTCTGAGTATTTGACATCTCCTTGATTATACAGCTAAATAAATTTTCACATAAATAATAGTAGGGATTTAAAAGGTGTGCTGCTTATGCTTTGCCTGTTTTTGTTTCAGTGTAATTTACAAAATCACATTATTGCTTAGGGCAACTTTGCCTGCCCTGGGCCTAGGCAAATAGATGAGAGGGTGTATGAGCATATAACAGAGCTACAACTCAAAAATGCTCCCAAGCAATAGCTTCTAAACTATAATAAACAAAATACTTTGCTCAGACCTGCCAAGTCATTAAGAAAAAATGCACCACTATCACCATTAAACAGATTTTAATTAGTAAAATCAGGACTTTCTAAGAAAGCACAAAGAGGGGAGGTCCAAAGGTAATGCTAAAATCAACGAAATAATGATGCTAGGTCATTTTTGTTTTTATAGAAGGTCTAATCCTTTTAATACTTGTAAAAAACTGATATCCCCACAGATGATCTTGGAGACGTAACTCAAAAAGTATCGCATAGAATTGCTTTGCCAATTTCATTGTTGTTTCTCTTCGTATCAGTGCTTTGATTACCTCAAAATCCATCTTCGTGATGAAACCCCAAGCCCCCAAAAGGTCCATAAAACGTTTAGCAGATTTTAGTCTGTAAATTTTGAAGTTTGTGATGAAACAAGAGATGGAGCCCTACACATCCACAGATGAGATCATGGTGGCCAAGGAATTTCTGAATCAAGCACCACAAACCACTCACAAAAAGCTTGTGGAAGAGTTCAACATTCCATAAACAAGCATGTTGAGGATATTTTATGATGAGTTGGACTTCACCAAGAAGTGCACCTGCTGAGTTCCACATTTGTTGAATATAGAACAATAAACTGCTTGAATAGAGTTTTTTAAAAAGTTCCTCGTCACATTAAAAAATGAGAAGCCTGCCAATTTCTAGGTAATTGTCACTGGAGATAAAAACTACTTGACAAAAGAATAATTTTGGAATTTTGAGGTGTTTTGAGAAGTGGACCCACCACTTAAAAAATGCATGGAGAATGGTGGAGATTATTTTTTTTCCAGCCCTTCTTAACACAGAGTTAGCATTATTATTTCATTGATTTTTAACCTCACTTTTGGACATCTACTTGTACATAAGAGCAAATGCAGCACTCATGTATGAACAGCCTTGATTGGCTACTCAACCAGATAGCAGTAATCTTTTTGATAGGCAAGGATGTCAATGAAGAAATTTGCATCATGGCCATGCCCAATGTTGAATGTAAATGACTTATTTATAGACAATGTCACGTCCCACACGTCTATGTAGCCTGGCAACCAGCAGCACCTTCCATGCTGCTCACTGGCTAGCCGCCGAGTGAAGAAGCAGACGGGTGCGATCACCTGATACGGCCATGGGCGGTGCGCGGCGTGATGACGCAGCGCCAGCCAGGTTTAAAATCAGTAGCCTGAGACAGGCCCGGTGCACTGATGTGGTTCTCACTTCTCTCAGTGCTTGAATATTTTCCAATTGTTATTGCTGTGTATCGACTTGGCTTGTGTGACTCTTCTCCCGGCTCTTAACCCCTGGCATTCCTTTGACTACCTGATCTGGCAATATGACCTCTGGCACTTGGCTGACACTCTTCTCTGGCGATACGACCTTTGGCATTCTTGATAACCCACTCTGGTATACGACCGTTGGCATGCCTAATAGCCCGCTCTGGTATAAGACCCTTAGCATTCCTCTGATGTTCCGTATTGTATTAACCCTGGGTCTGTTGTGCTGCATACGTACTCCTCCGATCCTGATATAGCTAGACGCACCGCCCATTTGAAATATCGGAAGTGTAGACTAGTTGTTCTGCGTATAGGGATCAGACATTTAGATATCGGGGAGGAGCGTGCCACATAAATACCCGGATAGGTTGTGTACAGTTGACTTAATTTCATGTTCATTTTTATTTGATATCAATTGTGTTTGCGTGAAGGGTGAGCAGAATCTGGAATGGCTAGAGCAGCACCAAGTCTAAATAGACCCCTGGGACCTGACCATACCATAAACACACTAGCTCATATTATATTGTATGAGCCATCACTACATTTAATTCTGTGCTCCCTCAGCCTCATCCCTGACCCTGACAGGCAGTATACTGTGTGCAACCAGTGGCGTCACTAGGGTTGGTGTCACCCGGTGCGGTAACTTACGGTGTTACCCCCCCCCCCGAGTTTTACGTTTTTTTTTTTAACTACTTACTCATAAATCAGTACTCCCATATAACACTGAACGCTCATGCACAGCGCACATTACTGTGAGGTTTATTGGTGTGGAGCTCTCTCATATGCTCACACACAAATTTTGGTGAACTGCCAGTAAGTACAGTGCCTGTTTGAATACAGTGAAAGTGAAGGCACACATGGATATTTATTGTCCCCAGCAGCTCACCCATGGATATATATACAACATCTGAGGAAAGGGATTTAGGGGTTATTATTTCAGAGGATCTAAGGGTAAGTAGTCAATGTAATAGAGCAGCAGGAAATGCTAGCAGAATGCTTGGTTGTGTAGGGAGAGGTATTAGCAGTAGGAAAAGGGAAGTGCTCATGCCACTGTACAGAGCACTGGTGAGACCTCACTTGGAGTACTGTGTGCAGTACTGGAGACCGTATCTCCAGAAGGATATAGACATCTTAGAGAGAGTTCAGAGAAGGGCTACTAAAATGGTGTACGGCTTGAAGGAGAAAAGTTACCAGGAAAGGCTTAATGATCTTAACATGTACAGCTTGGAAAAAAGACGAGACAGAGGAGATATGATGGAAACATTTAAATACGTAAAGGTAATCCACAAGGTAGAGGAAGGGAGTATATTCAAAAGGAAACAAAGTAGCAAAACAAGATGACATAGTCTTAGATTAGAGGGGCAAAGGTTTAAAAGTAACATCAGGAAGCATTATTTTACTGAGAGAGGCTGAAACAGTGATTGAATTTAAGCAGGCATGGGATAGGCACAAGGCTATCCTAAACAAAAGATAAATCCAGGTAAAGTATCCATGTAATTGGGCAGACTAGATGGGCCGAAAGGTTCTTATCTGCCGACATTTTCTATTTTTCTATATTGCCCCCAGCAGCTCACCCATGGATATATATTGCCCCCAGCAGCTCACCCATGGATATATATTGCCCCCAGCAGCTCACCCATGGATATATATTGCCCCCAGCAGCTCACCCATGGATCTATATATTGCCCCCAGCAGCTCACCCATGGATATATATTGCCCCCAGCAGCTCACCATGGATATATATTGCCCCAGCAGCTCACCCATGGATATATATTGCCCCCAGCAGCTCACCCATGGATATATATTGCCCCAGCAGCTCACCC
Source organism: Leptobrachium leishanense (assembly GCA_009667805.1). NCBI lineage: Eukaryota > Metazoa > Chordata > Amphibia > Anura > Megophryidae > Leptobrachium > Leptobrachium leishanense. Next base: position 294,493,334 of record CM019063.1, on the reverse strand, counting down.
ATGGATATATATTGCCCCCAGCAGCTCACCCATGGATATATATTGCCCCCAGCAGCTCACCCATGGATATATATTGCCCCCAGCAGCTCACCCATGGATATATATTGCCCCCAGCAGCTCACCCATGGATATATATTGCCCCCAGCAGCTCACCCATGGATATATATTGCCCCCAGCAGCTCACCCATGGATATATATTGCCCCCAGCAGCTCACCCATGGATATATATTGCCCAGCTCACACATGGATATAGTTGCCCAGCTCACACATGGATATAGTTGCCCAGCTCACACATGGATATAGTTGCCCAGCTCACACATGGATATAGTTGCCCAGCTCACACATGGATATAGTTGCCCAGCTCACACATGGATATAGTTGCCCAGCTCACACATGGATATAGTTGCCCAGCTCACACATGGATAAATTCGCCCCCATCAGCTCACCTCTGCCGCCGCGTCCTGTTCGCCACGTCTTTGGCTCCCTATGAGCTCCCGAAGGCATAGAGCTTGTGTTACGGTGGCCCTCCTCAGGTGCCAAAGGTGGGTCCTTGCAGCTGAGTGTTTTAAACCCTTTAGGCTGGTATGTGTCCTGCATTTTGCAGGACCCTGTACACAGGATTAAACAGAACCAGACAGACACACGAGGAAAGCCCTGCGCTGGGAAAAAGGTCCTTAGGATGGCCTTCTAATTATACAGAGTACAGGGTGGGGGTGAACACGAGAAAAGGTACACAAATAAATAACAGGGTCAACCAGACTTGACAAGGAAGGAATATCTAGCAGCAAATGGAACAAGAAAGAGATCCTTGAGGTGGTCTCTATAAACAGAACAATGAGCTGCTGCACTAGATAAACACATAAACCAGAAAAACAGACTGGACAGAAATTAGTACAGCAGGAAGCAGGGCAGGACTTAACTAGAACTCGAGGTTATGCTGCAACCAGCAAAACCAACAGGATACATAGCAATAGGTCTCACACCAGAATAAACAAACGACAGAGACTGTTGTGTGGTACAAACAAAAAAAACAGAATACCACACAGACAAAACACAAAATGGACACCAGCAAGAGAATAGTCTAGATACAAAAGCCAGGAGTCATAAACCAAGAAGTCAAAGTACAGTACCAGGGGATAAACACAAGAGTAGTCAGGACACGAAGCCAGGAATCAATAAACCAAGATATCAAGATATGCAATACAAATTCAGGAACTCAGCAAAGCAGAACTATACTGGATCAGGGATCCATTGTACTGACTGCCATGTTATAGGGCAGTTCAGGTCATGTGACCACAGGTCTGGTCAGACGCTGAGACTCCAGGGAGAGATTAACCCTATACTCCAAAAGGGTTGAGAAGAACTCTCATAACCAGTGGGCCTGGCTGGAGGGAACGTAACAGCTTGGCCGCTCGCCTTGGGGAACCACGTGACCAGCCGCGATCTCGCGAGAAAGTGGCTGGTCACGTGGTTCCACAGGCGAGCGGCCAAGCTCCATGCCTTCGGGAGCTCATGAGCAAAAGACATGGCAAAAAGCATGCGGAGCTGCGACAGCGGGCCGTAGGTTGCCGACCCCTGCCTTAGGGTGACACGACCCGCCCTTAGGGTGACACCGTCAAAGACTTTGATTTCTGAACCGGCTGGTTCAAAAATCTGTGATGTATGGGTTGTTAGACTGTGTAAGAATATATGGTGTGTGTATTGTGAGGTATCGACTGTTGGTTGTGAATGATGCATTGCTTTTCTTCTACCTTCCTACTTCCTGTTATGCTCTGAGGTGATTTTTCACTTCCTGTTGTCAGTTGGCGGGGAATGTTCTGGTAGATGTAAATGGTGGTGGCTGAAGCAGAGCAGTGTTATGAGGCAGCTCTGTGAGGAAACTGTTCTACACCGATTAATAAACTGCAACTTGCTTATACGGAAGTAAGTGACTGTTTTTATACAACTCAACCAATTAAGTAAGAATATAAACACGGTTATGGAAAACATCACAGTGGCGACGAGGCTGTAGAACTCACTGACATGGCAAGCATTGGCTCCATAAAATCCTGAGGTGGATTCTTGGGCTTCCTGGGTTGAAAGACTTGAACAATATTTTGCAGCTAATGATATTCCTGATGCCAAACAGGTTGCTGTTTTTCTAACAGCTATAGGAGCCAGAACGTATGAAACCCTGAGGAGCCTCTTACACCCAGAGAAGCCGGCCAGCAAGTCCCTGGGAAGCCTGATTGCAGTATTATGCGGCCATTTCCAACCAAAGCCGCTAGAGATAGCAGAGAGATTTAAAATCTATAGAAGAAAGCAGGACCCCGGGGAATCCGTTTCAGCGTACACCATTGTATTACGTAAACTTGCCAGCACCTGTTGTTTTGGGGACTACCTGCTCACTGCTTTGCGAGACCAGTTTGTAATGGGCATTGCAAGTGACACAGCGCTAAAGAGACTGCTTACAGAAGAAGATTTAACATTTCAGAAAGCGATGAACATAGCGAACGTCATGGAACAAGTCTCTAAGGGTGCCAATATTTTACACAACAGACTGGACAACACAGGATAGGCAGAGCTGGGCATTTTACAATTAGACGCTAGAGCAAAGAGTAAAGTACTGGAAAAAAGACCTTTAAAACAGGAACAACCACATTACAAATGTTATCGCTGCGGAGCTACAGCACATGAGGCGACTAAATGCAGATTCAGGGATGCCAGGTGTCACGCGTGTGGGAAAATGAGCCACATACAGAGAGTCTGTAGATCCACACAAGAGAGGGGCAGAATTCGTATGAGAGACAAAGCAAAAGATGCCTACAGAGTGCAAATACAGGAGTCTGATGACGATTAAGATGTACAATCCCCCATACAAAATTTAAGAATATATAAACTGGGCAGTAATTTGGCTGCATTAACAGTTCAGGTTGTTGTTAATAGCAAGGAACTCACTATGGATTTGGATACAGGTGCAGCTGTATCTGTTATTTCTTGGAGAGACTGGAAACGCCTAAACATACGTAGGCCAATACTTCAGACACCAGTGCGACTGCAAACATATTCTAATGAGCTGTTAAAACCACTGGGATGTGTGACTGTCACCGTTACAGTGAATAGGAGAAAGAAAGATCTACCTCTATATGTTTTGCAGAATGGAGGACCTCCATTGTTTGGCAGGGAATGGATAAAGGCTCTTGGAATGCCTGAAATTCAGAATTATTGTAAGGGTTTGACTGCGGTGGGTGTAGTAGTAGGGGGTTGTGAGCCCAGGATGCAGTGATGGAGGCAGGTTCAGGATCACAAAGGGTGTTTATTGAATATAAACACGGTAACATAGAATCCAACAAGGAACAGGCAATGGAATGGTCAGGGTCAAGCAAAGGGTCTGGTACACGGGGGTCCTAGATGGGGGGCAGAAGGGGAGCAGGATGGGAGAGTACCGGTATATGAAGTAGATGAATGTCCAGAAAATACAGAGGGTCCTTGGAGTCTTTGGTTGCAGAATTCAGGAGAAGGTTAGGAGGTTTCAGGGAGTTTGGCAGATAGGTTTGCAGTCAGTAACTTCAATGTGGAAGTCCAGAGGAAAGGGTGGGACTCCCTTATATGAAGAACAAATTAGGGAAAATGAAGGGCAGGTGAGTCTCCCTGGTCAGAACGTAAGAGTTCATGATGTGCAGAGTCAATAGAGTCTGGGAACCTGCAGGGGCATGCAGGGTTTGGAACAAAAGGGGGCGCCAGGGCCTCCAGGACCTTACAGAGCCCCCCCTCTAAGGGCCGGACTCCGGACGGCCCAGGGCAAGGTCAGGGTGATTACCAGTGGCAGTCAATGAATTGGGTACAGGCGGGTCACCTGGTCGCCTGGATACTGATGGCACACGGGTGTCCAAAACCAGGGCCTGCAGCAACAGTTGGTTCTCCTGGACGTCTTGCACATTTCGCGATAGGGTTGCGATCTGGCTAACAAAGCCTGCCAGTGTACCCATCATTAAAACGATATCGGACCGGCAGGACTCTGGACTGGCAGGACATGTTGACCTGGGGATGAGCTCCCCCATGATGGTAGCTGCGGCAGGGCTCCGCGACTCTCGGACGGCGGACTTGGAGGTGACCCCAGAGAGGACCGATCTGACAGCGCCCTTGGAAAGGACCGGTGGGGCAGCGCCCTTGGAAAGGACCGGTGGGGCAGCGCCCTTGGAAAGGACCGGTGGGGCAGCGCCCTTGGAAAGGACCGGTGGGGCAGCGCCCTTGGAAAGGACCGGTGGGGCAGCGCCCTTGGAAAGGACCGGTGGGGCAGCACCCTTGGAAAGGACCGGTGGGGCAGCGCCCTTGGAAAGGACCGGTGGGGCAGCGCCCTTGGAAAGGACCGGTGGGGCAGCGCCCTTGGTGAGGACCGGTGGGGCAGCGCCCTTGGTGAGGACCGGTGGGGCAGCACCCTTGGAGAGGACCGGTGGGGCAGCGCCCTTGGTGAAGATGGGTGGGGCAGCGCCCTTGGAAAGGACCGGTGGGGCAGCGCCCTTGGAAAGGACCGGTGGGGCAGCGCCCTTGGTGAGGACCGGCAGGGCAGCGCCCTGCGGGGAATGGATCCCGGCACTGCACGGCTCCACGGTGGTGGCCTCGGCACTACCTGGTATGGCAGCAACCTCGGCGACGACCTGGGTACTGCACGGCTCTTGAGCGACCTGGGTACTGCATGGCTCTTGGGCGACCTGGGTACTGCACGGCTCTGCGGCGACCTGGGTACTGCACGGCTCTGCGGCGACCCGGGTACTGCACGGCTCTGCGGCGACCTGGGTACTGCACGGCTCTGCGGCGACCTGGGTACTGCACGGCTCTGCGGCGACTTGGGTACTGCACGGCTCTGCGGCGACCTGGGTACTGCACGGCTCTGCGGCGACCTGGGTACAGCACGGCTCTGCGGCGACCTGGGTACAGCACGGCTCTTGCTGGGCAGTGAGCGGCTTGGCCTTACGGCGGCGGCGACGGCCCCATGGCGGGGCAGGGCGGGTTGCAGGGAAGCAGACTCTTGGGATCCTGCGGGTTGCAGGGAAGCAGACTCTTGGGATCCTGCGGGTTGCAGGGAAGCAGACTCTTGGGATCCTGCGGGTTGCAGGGAAGCAGACTCTTGGGATCCTGCGGGTTGCAGGGAAGCAGACTCTTGGGATCCTGCGGGTTGCAGGGAAGCAGAATCTTGGGATCCTGCGGGTTGGAGGGCAGCGAGCTCGGAGGGTTGCTCGAGCTGCAGGGCAGCTGGCCCGGAGGGTTGCTCGAGCTGCAGGGCAGCTGGCCCGGAGTGTTGCTGGAGCTGCAGGGTAGCTAGTCCGGAGGGTTGCTCGAGCTGCAGGGCAGCTAGCCCGGAGGGTTGCTCGAGCTGCAGGGCAGCTAGCCCGGAGGGTTGCTCGAGCTGCAGGGCAGCTAGCCCGGAGGGTTGCTCGAGCTGCAGGGCAGCTAGCCCGGAGGGTTGCTCGAGCTGCAGGGCAGCTGGCCAGAGGGTTGCTCGAGCTGCAGGGCAGCTAGCCCGGAGGGTTGCTCGAGCTGCAGGGCAGCTAGCCTGGAGGGTTGCTCGAGCTGCAGGGCGGCTAGCCCGGAGGGTTGCTCGAGCTGCAGGGCGGCTAGCCCGGAGGGTTGCTCGAGCTGCAGGGCACCGGATTCCGAGGGTTTTGTGTGGAGCAGGGCAGCAGACACTGGGGGTTCTGAGGCCCGGTGAAACTTGACCACGGGGTTCAGGCAATGCTGAGAAGCTGGCTTAAGTTTTTTAGGCAACCGTGAACTGAGGGTGAAGTGCATATGATGGTGCCTTTTGGGGTAGAGACAGCGGTGCCAACATGTGCAGTTCCCTGGCATGGCCGTCCAGAAACCAGCCCGAACTTGCGGCTGTGAGGAATGGGAGAGTTAACTTTGGTAGACCCCCAAACCCTCCCCGGTGCGGCTGTATCGGAAAACCGCCAACAATGGGTAGTGGGGATGGCGGTCTCCACAGCAACAACCAGGCACGGTGAGCGTGGCAGAGGGTGTTGGTAGAAGGTAGTAGCCAGTGCCAACACCGATTCTCTGCGGTGATGTGCAGCTTCTCGGATTTTCAGGACTGTTTCAAATGTCTCCAGATCCTCTCTGCGAATGATTGTCCCAATGGAGGCATATACACAACTTGGAGGCAGAGAGCTGGTTTCAAGATCGTTACAAACGCTAGTCGTAATCTGCTGGATGGGAGTGATAGGTCTCCCACAGGAAAGCATGACATTTTCTGTCTCCATTGGCACAGCAGGGTCTTGTTCCATGTATCCTTGCTCCATAGGCACTTCAGGCTCAGTGTACTCCACAGAGGTCTCTGACTCTTCCTCAGAGGTGGGCTCCAGCGATACCCTTCTTCCGGGCATTTTGGGCACTGATGTCCTGGGAGTAGGAACACTTTTTTGCTGAGGTGTCTTGATCAACGGAATTCTCCGGGGAGCAGGTTTGGATACTGGGTTTTTATTCCTGACCGTCGATGAAGCTAGTTTCTGCACGGCAGGCACCAATCGTTTTTTGTTGGGTTGGTATGGGTTTCCCCAAGAACTTTGTGGTCTTCTTGGGTGCAGGCTTGGTCGGTGAAGGCCTCGTAGAAACAGGCTTGACACAAACAGGCGTGGCACGATCTTTTGTCTCCGGCTTTAGTGGGCGCAGAGGGCAGGCAGATATTTTATGCAAGCGATCCCCACAATAAAAACACAAGTCTTGCGCTCTTCTTCTTACTTGGTCAGGGGTCCGCGAGCACCTTTTGGAATTGGAATGCACTCCTTAGTCGATGCGTCATTTAAGGTCTGCTGCAGGTACTCCAACAGTGAATCGAGATGCTGTTGGAAATTTTGGTTAGCCTCTTTCAGTCCTTTTACATAGGCTAAAATCACCGCGGGCTCACAGGGTTTTGACTTCCACATTCTGTAAGGGTTTGACTGCGGTGGGTGTAGTAGTAGGGGGTTGTGAGCCCAGGATGCAGTGATGGAGGCAGGTTCAGGATCACAAAGGGTGTTTATTGAATATAAACACGGTAACATAGAATCCAACAAGGAACAGGCAATGGAATGGTCAGGGTCAAGCAAAGGGTCTGGTACACGGGGGGTCCTAGATGGGGGGCAGAAGGGGAGCAGGATGGGAGAGTACCGGTATATGAAGTAGATGAATGTCCAGAAAATACAGAGGGTCCTTGGAGTCTTTGGTTGCAGAATTCAGGAGATGGTCAGGAGGTTTCAGGGAGATTGGCAGATAGGTTTGCAGTCAGTAACTTCAATGTGGAAGTCCAGAGGAAAGGGTGGGACTCCCTTATATGAAGAACAAATTAGGGAAAATGAAGGGCAGGTGAGTCTCCCTGGTCAGAACATAAGAGTTCATGATGTGCAGAGTCAATAGAGTCTGGGAACCTGCAGGGGGCATGCAGGGTTTGGAACAAAAGGGGGTGCCAGGGCCTCCAGGACCTTACAATTATCCATGTCATGTGTTAAATGAAAAACAGACCAGACTTGACTGGATTAAGGAGTTACAAGAGAAATATGCGCTGGTGTTTGATGGCCACTTGGGGACTGTAAAAGGACAACAAGTTTCCTTGGAATTGAAGGAAGGAGCAACACCACGATTTTTTAAAGCAAGAAGTGTGCCATTTTGTTAGGGGTAGACTGCGATGGATATAGCAGGATGAGGTTGTGAGCCCAATATGCAGTGATATAGGCAGGTTCAAGATAACAAAAGGTGTTTATTGCAAAACAAACACTAGAACGTAGATTCAGGCAAGGTTTAGACAATAGCGTAGTCAGGGTTCAGCAAGGGGTCTGGTACACGGGGGGTCCTAGATGGGGGCAGAAGGGGAGCAGGATGGGAGGGTACCGGTATATGAAGCGATGAAAGTCCAGGTGATATAACAGAGGGTCTTTGGAGTCTTTAGCAGAGAAGTCAGGAGATTGGCAAGAAGTATCAGGGCGCTTTTGTCAAACAGGTATTGCAGTCAGCGAATTCAACTTCAATGTGGAAGTCCAGGGTTGAGGGCAGGACTCCCTTATATGCAGGGCTAATCAGGGAGGATGAAGGGCAGGTGTGGATCCAGGGCCAGAACGTTAGAATTCAGGAAGGTGTATTGTTCATACAAAAGTCTTGGAACCTGCAGGGGACATGCAGGATAATACACAAAAAGGGGGCATAGGGGGGTCAGGGCCTCCAGGGCCTGACATAGCCCCCCCCCCCCTCTAAGGGCCAGACTCCGGATTGCCCAGGCCGAGGTCAGGGTCACACTGGCGGTTGAAGGGACAAATAGTCATTGCACCATTGGAGTGCGTAATAGTGGTCATGATGACCAGGGGTTCCTTTGGGACATAGAGCCCGTGGGACTGACTGGCACAGGTAGTCGGTGGCAGCAACGGCTGGGGTAGAGATCACGGTGTCAAGATATGCAATTCCTTGGCATGGTTGTCCAGAAATAAGCCCAAACTTGCGGCTGTGAGGGATGGGAGAGTCAACCTTTGCAAACCCCCAAACCCTCCTTGGCACGGCTAGGGATGGAAACTGCCAACAATGGGTAGTGGAGATGGCGGTCCCCACGGCGACAGCTGGGCACGGTGGGGCAGCGCCCTTGGCGAGGTGCGGTGGGGCAGCGCCCTTGGTGACAACCTTGGTACTGCACGGCTCAACAGCGACAACCTTGGTACTGCGCGGCTCAACGGCGGCGTCCTTGGCGAGGCACGGAGGGGCAGCGCCCTTGGTGAGGCACGGAGGGGCAGCGCCCTTGGCGAGGCACGGAGGGGCAGCGCCCTTGGCGAGGCATGGAGGGGCAGCGCCCTTGGCGAGGCACGGAGGGGCAGCGCCCTTGGCGAGGACCTTGGTACTGCACGACTCAGCGGCGACCTGGGTACTGCACGGCTCAGCGGCGACCTGGGTACTGCACGGCTCAATGGTGGCAACCTTGGTGAGGCACGGCACCTGAGAGATCTGGGTACTGCACGGCACTTGAGCGACCTGGGTACTGCACGGCTCTGCGGCGACCTGGGTACAGCACGGCTCTTGCTGGGCAGTGAGCGGCTTGGCCTTACGGCGGCGTCGACGGCCCCGTGGCGGTGATAGCTCAGGAGAACCTGCGGGATGCAGGGCAGCGACCTCAGGAGAACCTGCGGGATGCAGAGCAGCGACAACTGGAGAACCTGCGGGATGCAGGGCAGCGACAACTGGAGATCCTGCGGGATGCAGGGCAGCGACAACTGGAGATCCTGAGGGATGCAGGGCAACGACAACTGGAGATCCTGCGGGATGCAGGGCAGCAACTGGAGATCCTGCGGGATGCAGGGCAGCGACAACTGAGATCTGCGGGATGCAGGGCAGCAACAACTGGAGATCCTGCGGGATGCAGGGCAGCACAACTGGAGATCCTGCGGGATGCAGGGCAGCAACACTGGAGATCCTGCGGGATGCAGGGCAGCAACAACTGGAGATCCTGCGGGATGCAGGGCAGCAACAACTGGAGATCCTGCGGGATGCAGGGCAGCAACAACTGGAGATCCTGCGGGATGCAGGGCAGCAACAACTGGAGATCTGCGGGATGCAGGGCAGCACAACTGGAGCCTGCGGGATGCAGGGCAGCAACAACTGGAGATCCTGCGGGATGCAGGGCAGCAACAACTGGAGATCCTGCGGGATGCAGGGCAGCAACAACTGGAGATCCTGCGGGATGCAGGGCAGCGACAACTGGAGATCCTGCGGGATGCAGGGCAGCGACAGCTGGAGATCCTGCGGGATGCAGGGCAGCGACAGCTGGAGATCCTGCGGGATGCAGGGCAGCGACAGCTGGAGATCCTGCGGGATGCAGGGCAGCGACAGCTGGAGATCCTGCGGGATGCAGGGCGCGAAGCTGGAGATCCTGCGGGATGCGGCACAGCTGGGAGATCCTGCGGGATGCAGGGTAGCAAATTCTGTAGATCCTGCAAGATGCAGGGCAGCAAGTTCCGGAGATCCTGAGGGATGCAGGGCAGCGACCACGGGAGATCCTGCGGGATGCAGGGCAGCAAATTCTGTAGATCCTGCGAGATGCAGGGCAGCAGCTTCTGGAGATCCTGCGGGATGCAGGGTAGCAAATTCTGTAGATCCTGTGGGATGCAGGGTAGCAAATTCTGTAGATCCTGCGGGATGCAGGGTAGCAAATTCTGTAGATCCTAGGAGAAGCAAGGCAGCAACGTCTGGAGATCCTGCAGGATGCAGGGTAGCAAATTCTGTAGATCCTGCGAGATGCAGGGCAGCAACGTCTGGAGATCCTGCGGAATGCAGGGCAACGACCTTTGGCTTTTGCTCAACCTCCAATTCCAGGAGGCATGGGTGAGTCTCCAGCTCTTGGGGTTTCGGTTTCAACAGACAACCGAACAACTGTGGGTGACATGGAGAATAGGGCACCAATGAAGGCAGATCTCTGGCATGGTGCACTTGAAATGGTTTTGTTAGCTGGAGTTCTGTAGTTGGCAACCGAGCGGTAAGGATAGATGGCTGGACTTATGGAGGGCCACCTCTCCTCCCTTGGTTCCCTTTCTTCGGACTCAAGAGTCATCCTCAGAAGGACACGGTGAAGGTGGCACAGTGTGTCCATGAGGAGCGGCTTCCCGAAGTCTCAGGGCCGATTCGAAGACCTCCAGGTCCTCCCTGCGAACGACAGTTCCGTTTGAGGCATATGTGCAACAAGGAGGTAGAGGGCTGGTTTCTGGCAACACCAGCCATAATGTATTGGCTAGGCTCGGTCTCCATAGGCATGGCTGACTCGGCGTCTATGGAATCTTGCTCCATTGGCACTTCGGGATCAGAATCCGGTTCAGCGCACTCCATAGGGGTCTCGTGGTCTGACCCCTCAGAAGAAGCTTCTTGAGTAACCTTGTCTCTGGGTGCAGAGAGTCTGGTAGCGGTTGGCTCCGCTCTTCTGGGAACAGGAGCATGCTTTTGTGGAGGACTAATTACCAGAGTTCTTCTGGGAGCAAGCTGGGATAGAGTTTTTTCTTTGGGTGCATGCTTTTGTAGCTTGACAGTTGAGGTCATTTTTGCAGGGCAGGCACCGGTTTCCCCAACGAAGACTTTGAGCTTGACAGTCGGTGCAGGTTTGGTACAAACAGGCTTGGCATGAACAGGCTTTGCAGGAACAGGTGTAGGAAAACTTTTTGTACCTGGCTTAGGTGGGCGCAGTGGGCAGGCCGATATTAGATGCAAGGGACCTCCACAGTAGAAGCAGAGGTCTAGCGCCCTCCTCCTTGCCTTTTCTTCTGGGGTCAGCGGTCCTCTGGCTCCCTCTGTAGCAGGAACGCGCACCTTAGATGAGGTGCCCCTTGGGTTTTGCTGCATATAATCAAGCAGGGAGTCCAGGTACTGCTGGATCTTCAGAAAGGCATCTCTTAAGTTTTCCACCATTGTATATATCACTGCGGGCTCACAGGTTGTTGACTTCCACATTCTGTCAGGGGTAGACTGCGATGGATATAGCAGGATGAGGTTGTGAGCCCAATATGCAGTGATATAGGCAGGTTCAAGATAACAAAAGGTGTTTATTGCAAAACAAACACTAGAACGTAGATTCAGGCAAGGTTTAGACAATAGCGTAGTCAGGGTTCAGCAAGGAGTCTGGTACACGGGGGGTCCTAGATGGGGGCAGAAGGGGAGCAGGATGGGAGGGTACCGGTATATGAAGCGATGAAAGTCCAGGTGATATAACAGAGGGTCCTTGGAGTCTTTAGCAGAGAAGTCAGGAGATTGGCAAGAAGTATCAGGAAGCTTTTGTCAAACAGGTATTGCAGTCAGCAAATTCAACTTCAATGTGGAAGTCCAGGGTTGAGGGCGGGACTCCCTTATATGCAGGGCTAATCAGGGAGGATGAAGGGCAGGTGTGGATCCAGGGCCAGAACGTTAGAATTCAGGAAGGTGTATTGTTCATACAAAAGTCTTGGAACCTGCAGGGGACATGCAGGATAATACACAAAAAGGGGGCGTCCGGGGGTCAGGGCCTCCAGGGCCTGACACATTTGCTGTAAGAGCAGGAGTGGAAGCGGAGTTACAGAGATTAGAGGAGCTGAATATCATCTCAAGAGTTCACAACAGTGAGTGGGCATCGCCCATTGTTCCAGTGAGGAAAAGTAGTGGCGAAATATGGATTTGTGGGGATTTCCGCATGGCTCTTCACACGCAGCTTAAAATAGATAAATATCCCCTTCCTAGGGTAGATGATATTTTTGCATCATTGGCTGGTGGCCAGCAATTCGCCAAAATTGACTTAAGAAATGCATACCTACAGTTACCTGTACATCCAGATTCTCGACCACTTCTTACCATTAATACCCATCGGGGGCTATTCAGGTATAATCGCATGTTTTTTGGCATTGCACCTGCCTCAGCTGTCTGGCAACGAACAATGGACAAAGTGTTGGCTGGTATTCCTGGAACACAGTGTCTGTTAGATGACATGCTGGTGACCGGTAAATCTGAGGAGGAACATAATAAAAATGTAGAGGCAGTTTTGCAGAGACTTATGGAATATGGACTGAAGGTGAACTTGGAGAAATGCAAATTTATGCAGGATCGTCTTGAATTTTGTGCTCATGTGATTGACAAAAATGGACTTCTTACAACAGATGAGAAGGTCAAGGCCTTCCAGGATGCTCCAACGCCACAAAATGTAACACAACTAAGATCCCATCTGGGTCTCTTAAATTATTACAACCGTTTTTTGCCGAATTTAGCTCATGTGCTTTATCCTTTACACCATCTTCTAGAAATTAACGACAGTGGCGTTGGATGGTCGAACGTGCTTCAGCTTTTCGAAAGTCAAAAGAGCTGGTTCGTAGTTCACGTCTTCTAGTACATTATGACTTGGAAAAGCCAGTTTCCATTGCTTGTGATGCATCACCTTATGGACTGGGGGCATTTATATCTCATTGCATGCCTGATGGAACAGACAGGCCAGTGGCTTTTGCCTCTAGATCACTCACAGCTGCAGAAAAAAAATATTCTCAAATAGATAAAGAGGCACTGGCAATTGTATGGGCAGTAAAGAAATTTCATCTTTATACATATGGTCGACCCTTCACACTGCTTACGGACCATAAGCCCTTACTGACAATTTTTAACCCACAGAAAGGTATCTCAATTACGACAGCAGTAAGGCTTCAGAGGTACGCCTTGACTCTGGGGGCCTATCAATACCAAATACAATATCGGCCGAATGCCCTACATGCAAATGCTGATGCCTTCTCTAGGCTTCCACTGAAATTGGATTCACAATTACCTACCACAGAAAGATCTAGAATATCCTTTTGTGACGCGATAACAGCTAAAGAACTTGCACAGGAGACAAACAAGGACTCTTTGCTGAGGGAAGTTCTTGCTTATGTACAGAAAAGTTGGCCACTAAAGACTCCAATGCATCTCAAGTCATTCCAAACAAGGGCTCTGGAGTTATCGATTCAAGATGGTTGTTTAATCTGGGGAGAAAGGGTTGTTATTCCTTTTGTGTTACAACAACAAATTCTTGAAATTCTTCATGAAGGTCATCCAGGCATAGTCTGCATGAAGAAATATTAACACCTTACAGTGTTAAAAGTGTTTGGCGCTATAACTTTTGATTGTGTAACAGATGATTATATAGGCATGCAGCTCACCACAGGTGTGTCCCTCACCCACAAATAATATAATAAAAAATACAAACTTAATTGTAAGGGAACGCAAGAAATGAATCTGGTTGGTGTCAGTTCTCAAATGGTGTCACAATTCTTATTGGAAGTCATTGTGTAAATACAGTCATTATAAGAGAAAAGTGAAACTAATTGCGCAGTATTGTTACACACATAAATGAGTATGTCAGTATACACTCAATGGAGAAGGGCCACTCACAAATATAGAGCCTATAGGCTCTTAGTATTGCACCTCTAAGCCTCTATGGGGGGCTCCTCCCATCAGCGGAATGTCTGCTTGATATATTCAGGCTTCACTTGGCAGTTGGAACCTCAGTAGGAAGATAAGAAACAGCACATGGCACAATACCAAATGGAGGGGAAGAGATGACAGTGTATTAAAGAGATCAATCTACTCACACTTTCATGAGCCTCCTATTAAGTGGCTCAGTATTGGAACTTTGGACCACTTACTGTATAGGATGGTCCCAACTCTTCCACAGATCTCCTGCTGGGCTGAAATCGAGAGTTTTCACCGCTGGATACTCACTAATTGTATTCCGCCAGTGGTACAGAAGATCGGTATAAAGAAAGGATTGACCAAATAACCACTTGATATACACAACCAGTAGTCAAGAGGCTAGTATAAATGACAATTTAATATAAAAATAAAACAAAATATAGCACAAAAAGGGCTACCGAAACACGTTTCTCTTGCTTAAGCTGCAAGCTTCATCAGTCGGATAGCCCTCGGTGTCCAGCATGTCCTTATTTATGTTGATTGGGAACCAATTCAAATTGTGGCATCCGCGTGCGTATCATCCATCCATCTGCGTTTCATTTAGTTCGCGGGCGATGGTCGATGACGTATTTCCTCTTCCGCTTTCTCAGAGCGCCCAAAGTTATTCCTTCATCTCCGATTGGCGCATGCGTCAATGCGCATTCAATAGCAAACAGAAACATATATACATCGCATCCCCATACAACCTCCCACATTCCCTGTGGCATATTAAAAGCAGATGTAATCGTTAGATTGAAAGATCTTTAATCTGAAATAGAGAGAGCTGTCAGTCATCACGCTCTAAATATAATAGATGGTGCTCGATCATATCTCAATACCAAGCTTATTCTCTAATTCACAGTGGATTCGCTCTTGATTTGGCAATTAGATTCACTACTCACTAAAAAATGGCAAATAAATATAAAATAAAAAATAAAAAATTAAAAAAAAATAAAAAATAAAAAAAATAATATATAAAAAATAATAAAAAAGAGACAAAAAGATTGATGAATAAAAATTTATATAAAAATGTAAATATAATATACAAAAAATCCAGCAAAAATCCAAAAAGAAAAAAAGAGAGAAGAAAAAGACATATGCAGTATCCTCAGATAACTTATTAATATAAAAAGAAGGGAAGAGATTGGAGATCTTATCTTAACATAAAAAATGACAGACCTCAAAGTCTGTATTCAAACCATTGGGGGTTAATGTATCAAGATGGTATATCCATCGCATCTCGTTCTTAATGAGTTTCTCATTCATATTCACACCTCTCCAGTCTCATCTGATCTTTTCTATGCCTATAAATTCCATACCTTTCGGATTACATCTATGTTGGTCTTTAAAGTGGGATGAGACACCATCAGGGTTATTCAGAGACTAGAGCGTGAAAAGCAGGAGAATGAAAAATTCTAGGTCAAAATAGCCGATTTGGAAAGTGAAATGAAAAGGGAGAATTTTTCTGGTTTGGCTATTTTGACCTAGAATTTTTCATTCTCCAGTCATTCTCCTGCTTTTCACACTCTCTGAATAACCCTGTATGTTTGTCATATCCCTTAACTATATTGCAAAGATGTTCATTAATTCTGATATAAAGTGATCGAGATGTTTGACCCACGTACTGTTTCCCGCATGGGCATTTCAACAAATATATTACATATTTAGTATGGCATGTTATTAAATCCTTGATTTTATAGTCGGGTCCTCTGGATCCTGCATCAAATTTTCTTATTACTCTCTTTTTGTTTCCAGTCTTTCGGCATGAAATACACTGGCCACAGCCATAGAAGCCAGGGCTCAGGCCGAAGTTGTGTTGTATTGCACATCTATCCTTGATATGGTTTCTAACTAAATTCCTACTTATACTTTTCCCCCCTCTAAATATTATTTGTGGTTTGTCGGGTAAAATACCATTAAGAATAATCCTCCCCTACGAGGGAGAGGCAATGGTGGAATTCCTTTTCATATGAGACGTAACTCATATAGAATGAATGTAGGGAGAGGGGAGTCTAGAATTTATGAGAAGCCAGAAAAAATGAACTAACCACTGTATGACAACTATCGAGTCCCCAATTCTAACATCTCACGTCCGATATCCACACATAATAGATATCTACCCCTCATTCATTGTGATCAAGATGAGGTTTTTCATCAGGGAGGGGAAGAAGGGTGGGAACAGGTTACCCCTCTCAGAGAGAAATACAAAGATACAGCACAGGGAACAACAGGAATACAAATGGGAGTCAGAAACACTGGAAAGAGAACATTAAGGGAAGAGGATGCAGAGGAGGCCAGTTGGTTCAGAGAAGAAAAAAGGGGGAGACTGAGAGACCAATAGGAATATTTAATTTAAATGGACATAATTTGACCCAAGGCCAGATTAGGATTTTGAATAAGGGATTGATGTCCCCAACCAGAGTGGGGATACCTTCAATACCTTTATCGATTTACAAAAGTTTAAAAGAAAACTCTGTTTAAAACGTTTCTTTGCCAAAACCCCCATGGAGAGAGTAGTAACATCTAATAGTCAATATGTACATACTACATTAAAAGATAGATCTAAATTTTATCCTGGATATATGACCTCGAAAGAAATCAATACCTTTGATCCAGTGGCGTAGCGTGGGGGGGGGGCTGGGGGGGCCGTGGCCCCGGGCGCAGTTTTGTTAGGGGCGCATTCGCGCCCCTAAAACTGGCCCGGGGGTTGAGGGACCCAGATGCCGGGCAGCGCGAGAGCGCCTGCCCGGTCTTGAACAGTCCGTCCTGTGAAGTGGATGCGGCTGTGTGCGTGCGCAGCCGGTCACGTGGTCCGGCTAATCAGGTGGTACTGAGTCTCTGTACCACCTGACTGGCCGGACCGCGTGACCGGCTGCGCACGCACACAGCCGCATCCACTTCACAGGACGGACTGTTCAACACCGGGCAGGCGCTCCCGCGCTGCCGGCATCTGGGTCCCTCAACCCCTGCCGGAGCTGGGACAACAATCCAGGTGAGAGCTGGGGGCAAATCCATGTGTGACCTGGGGGCAGTATCCATGAGCTGGGGGGCAGTATCCATGAGCTGGGGGGCAAATCCATGAGCTGGGGGGCAAATCCATGAGCTGGGGGGCAAATTCATGAGCTGGGGGGCAAATCCATGAGCTGGGGGAAAATCCATAAGCTGGAGGGGGCAAATCCATGAGCTGGAGGGGGCAAATCCATGAGCTGGGGGGCAAATCCATGAGCTGGGGGCAAATCCATGAGCTGGGGCAAATCCATGAGCTGGGGGCAAATCCATGAGTGAGCTGGGGCAAATCCATGAGTGAGCTGGGGCAAATCCATGAGCTGGGGGCAAATCCATGAGTGAGCTGGGGCAAATCCATGAGCTGGGGGCAAATCCATGAGCTGGGGCAAATCCATGAGCTGGGGGCAAATCCATGAGTGAGCTGGGGCAAATCCATGAGCTGGGGCAAATCCATGAGTGAGCTGGGGGGCAAATCCATGAGCTGGGGGCAAATCCATGAGTGAGCTGGGGCAAATCCATGAGTGAGCTGGGGGGCAAATCCATGAGCTGGGGGCAAATCCATGAGTGAGCTGGGGCAAATCCATGAGCTGGGGCAAATCCATGAGTGAGCTGGGGGGCAAATCCATGTGTGAGCTGGGGCAAATCCATGAGCTGGGGGCAAATCCATGAGCAGGGGGCAAATCCATGAGCTGGGGCAATATCCATGTGAGAGCTGGGGCAATATCGATAACGTGTCCACAGGTTGGGGGGGGCGCACAATTCTTGGCTGGCCCCGGGTGCTGAAAACCCACGCTACGCCACTGCTTTGATCAAATGGTCCAGAGAGACATCAGAAAGTTAGATAGGAAGAATAAATATATTAAACTTACTAATCTAACTAAAGAAGAATATGAAGGACTTAAACAACTGAATAAGGATACCAATTTGATCATAAAACCGGCGGATAAGGGGGGGGGTAGTGATATTAAATAAGGAACAATACCATCAAGAAGCAAACAGATTATTAAATGATTCTCAAACATATATTAAATTAGAGAGAGATCCTACTGAACAAATTAAACATACGTTCCAAAAATATTTACAGCGAGAGCAAGACAGTGGAGTTATTAATGAGAATGAATATCAATATCTTGAGATTAACTTTCCACGTATACCTGTATTCTATTACCTTCCTAAGGTACACAAAAACAGTGAACACCCACCTGGTCGCCAATTGTATCAGGCATTAACTCGATATCCTGCAGAATATCTGAGTATATTGATCATTTAGAAAGAGAAAAGAGGGGGTGAAGCGCCCACCGGAAAGGTATCTATCCCACTCGCTGAATGTTGTGTGTGGGGGTTTCTCTAAATACCCGAATGACAATTGTACAAAAAGAGATACAACACAGCGCTTTAAAAGACCTGAGTCCAAAAAAGAAAGTGGGGTAGACACTAGGCTTGTGCACCGATTTTTTTTTTCGATTCGATTCGGTTCGATTTTTCGGATTTTTAAACTTTTCGATTCGGCTCGTTTCGACCGATTTCGGTTTCGATTCGATTCGGTTCGACCTGTTTTTCAGGTACATTTTTTTTTCGGAATTTCGACCATTTTTCGTATTTTCGTGTCACTGTGCTCGGTTTTTGTATCGACTTTTCGTTTTTTCGAAAAATTTTCGTTTTTCAGAAAATTTTCGTTTTTTACAAAATTTTCGTTTTTACAAAATTTTCGTTTTTCGGAAAATTTTCGTTTTTCGGAATTGCACATTTTTCGGCATATCGACCATTTTTCGTATTTTTCGTGTCATTTTGCCCGTTTTTTGTATCGACTTTTCGTTTTTTCGAAAAAGTTTCGTTTTTCAGAAAATGTTCGTTTTTTACAAAATTTTCGTTTTTCGGAAAATTTTCGTTTTTCGGAACATCTGTTCTCCTCGTTTGCCACATTTCAAGCCCATTCGAAAAATCCGAAAATATTTCGTTTCGGCTCAGAAACATTTCGGATCTGAACTTTTCGGATCTAAACTTTTTCGGAAATTCGGCCGCATCCGAAAACACGAATCGGGAAATTTCGTGAAAATTCCGAAATTCCGAAACCCGAAACGCACATCCCTAGTAGACACACAATATGTCCATAAACAATAATCTTTGTCTTTAGGAGTAGATCTTCTTAAAAATGCAGATGAAGTATGCACTGTAGGGAAAAAAAAACACAAAGAGGACCAAAAATTGCGCAGTATGACAGCACCCAAGATGAGAGTAATTTTTTTTTTTTGTAAACATAATTTTATTGAACGAGAGGACAAGAAGAATAACATGAATGCATACGTGGCGTCGCAGCGCCAAAAAGATGATATCAACAAACTTATGCCTCTAAGTAAACCATAGTCCCGTCCACATTATAAGATAAAGGTAGGGTGGGGTGAGGAAGAAAGAAAAAGGGAAAAAGAAAAAAGAAAAAAGGTGGGGGGGAATGAGGGGAAGGAGTGGCCCGGCCCAGGCCAGAAACCTAAGACACAAATACCCGTCCAACCTGACGAGTGCTATAGAGGTATATGTAGAAAGGTGGAGGGGGGAGGGGGGCAGGGGAGAGAGTGCCAGAGAAGGGGAAAAAAAAAAAGCAGGCAATAGGGAGGTCATGCAGCCCTATATATGCAACAATAGCCCACACTCCCGTCACAGATCATAACCCCGCATCCAGCCAGGGCCCCCAAGTTTTATTATATGATGGCATCGTAAAACGGACTATAGCAGTCAGTTCGTCCATAACCTGGGTGTCCCTGATCTTGCCATATACTTTAGCCATACAGGGCGGGAGGGGTTGTCTCCAGACTTCCGCTATGGCCCGTCTTGTAGCCAATGTAATCTTTGCTAATAATTTATTTTCATGGAAAGTTAGTTCAGGGAGCGGTCTGGAGAGTAAAAACGCCCAAGGATCCAACGAGATAGGTTTAGATAGGACTAAAATCAGTAGGTCTTGGACTTCCTTCCATAAGGGTACAATTCGTGGACATGTCCACCACATGTGGAAAAAAGAGCCCTTGAAAGTGCATGATCTCCAGCAAACATCCGGTAGATTCCTATTCATGTGCGCCAGTTGAGATGGTGTAATATACCACCGCATAATCATTTTAATGGACTGTTCCTGCAACGAGGCGCACACCGACACGGAGCGAGACATCTCCCATATGTCCAGCCAGTCCTCTGAGTCCAGGGTTTCCCCAATATCTCTTTCCCAAGCATGGATATAGGACAGTTCTTTCCAGTCCAACAGTGATGTAAGGTCCTGGTATAACGAAGATATGAGGCCTCTCGGGTATGTGCCAGCTAGGCATAAACGCTCGAAGCGAGTCGGCGGCGCCAGTGCAACTTGCTTGATGTGAGCCTGTGTGGCGTACGATGTCAATTGAAAAATGTGAAGAAAAGATAGTCCCGAAACATCTTGAAGAGGAATCAAAGTTCCGTTGTGGTATAGATTAAGTATTCTGCACACACCTGAGTCCAATAGGTCACGCCAAGGTCTCACGTGTAGACCGGGGCGGAAGTCTCTGTTCCCAAAGATCGGGGTCATAGGCGAAGGTGTAGACGTCAACTCGCACTTCACTGCTAATCTATGCCAAAGGCGTAGAGAGTTTAATATGGCCGGGCATGTGGTGGTAATTAAAGGACGATGTTCCCGAGCCAGCCATATCCAATGATGTATCTTATTCGGCCGCATAAGGGACGCTTCCAGATCGACCCACCTGCGAGACCCCGCTGGAGCATGCCAGGCTACCACCTGCGCCAATTGAGTTGCATAATAATAGGTAAAGAGAGATGGAAGGCCCAGGCCGCCCAGGGACCGTGGGCGATAGAGAGTGTGTCTAGCTACGCGGCATCGTTTCCCTGCCCATATAAAATGATCAATGGAGCGCTGCAAAGCGATAACCTCCGAAGCAACGAGGGGAACCGGTAATGCCTGAAACATATACAACAGTCTGGGTAATACATTCATTTTAATGCAATTAAGCCTACCGAGCCATGATATCGCATATTTGTTCCAACATTCTAACTCCGCTTTGAGGGTCGCAAAAAGGCGGGGGTAATTAGCCGAATAAAGATCCGCCGAGCATGATGTTAAGCGGACCCCCAGGTAGACCAGCTCAGATTGAGTGAACCTTATAGGGCAGGAAGAGGAGAGATTTGCAATCGCCTCCGCCGTCAGCGCCACCGGGAGAGCCTCTGATTTAGTAATATTAATTTTGTATCCTGAGAGAGCAGAAAAGGTACTGAGCAGGTCCATAACCCGGGGTAAGGAGGTGGGAGGGTCTGTCAGGGAGAGAAGGACATCATCGGCATAAGCCGATAATTTAAATTCTAAGTCACCCACCGTAAGACCCGAGATACCCGCATCTGATTTAATAGCAAGCAATAAAGGTTCCAAAAAAAGGGCAAACAAAGCCGGAGACAGTGGGCAGCCCTGCCTGGTACCGTTCCGAATTACAAAGGGGATTCTATCGGCGCCCAGTATCAAAATCTGCGCTCCCGGAGAAGCATACAAAGCTGAGAGCATGCGGAGAAAAGTGGGGGGGAACCCAAGATGTTTAAGTAACGTAAATAAAAACGGCCACTCCGCCCTATCAAAGGCCTTCTCAGCGTCTAAAGACAAAAATAAAGAAGGCCTCTGATAGGTCTCTGCGAACCAAACAAGGTCCGCCGCGCGTCTCGTATTATCATACGCTTGCCGGCCTGGGATGAACCCCACCTGGTCCGGGGATACCAAAACAGGGAGGAGAGGGTCTAGGCGCAATGCCAAAATTTTTGCTAGTAGTTTAATGTCCGTATTTAAAAAGGATATGGGCCTATAGCTATCAATATTCTCAGGGTCTTTCCCAGGTTTGGGGAGGAGAACTATGGTCGCTAACAATGACTCCGCGGGAAATGGGGCCCCCTCCCGTGCGGCATTAAATAGTCGGCAAAGAATGGGCTTCAATTTAGGATAGAACGCTTTATAATACCGGTAAGTGAAACCGTCCGGCCCAGGAGCCTTTAATGGCTTCATCAAGCCCAGTGCCCTCCCTATCTCCTCTTCCGTTATAGGGGAGCCCACCAATATGGACTTAACGTTATCAAGAGTAGGGAGGCTCTGATGCTTCAAGTACATTTCAATACTATCAATCAGGTCTCTGTTTCCTATTTCGTGGGTGGGGGAATGATTATATATATTCGTGAAATACTCTGTGAAGGCATCCCGGATAGCCTCAGGAGACTTATGAACCTGCCCTTTTTTATCTCGGATCAACGGGAACAGGACAGTGCGATGTCTAGGGCGCAGCATCCTGGCCAGGGGTGTATCTGCTTTATTCGCTCGTTCATAAGATGAGAGTAATTTATATTGATTTTTAACTCACATTTTGGGGAGCCTACAACCGGCTCTTGGGGATAAAGCGGGCAGGGACTTATATCAGGTGCCCATAGGACCTTCAAACGACTTCTCCGGAATTCACCAAAATAGGAATGCTGTAGGAAAATTGACAGAGACCAAAAAGGCACCTCCTAGTGCAATAAATCACAAACAATTCTGTAATTTAGAAAAAAGGAGCCAAATTCAAACTCACAAGCAGTTGAGTCTCTGTTGGCTCCGTCACAATACGCATAGGGAATCATAAAGTATTCCCCAGACCTTCTTTGTAGGATTTATAGAGTCAGACAGCGATTTGAATTTTAAAATAAAAACATTTATTCACTTTAAAATGGATAGATCATATCTACCAAACCAAAGACCAGGACGCGTTTCGCCAACAATGGCTTCCTCAGCTGGTTATCACATGTCTGCTCTTACTACTGCCTTTATATAAAATACATAATTTGTTAACAATTAAAAAATTACTATGCTTAACCTCAGGTGTGCATGAGTGGCACCTGCCATTTTGCGCATGTTCAGAGGCTCTGCGTGTCACCCTGGAACGCGGAAATAGTGATTTAACATTTACTCCAAACAATAGTTCAGCAAACCCCTGCCTACCTTAGGGATACCATAACAATTTTACAACTAATTAGGGATATAAAGTGGGAATCAGGTTACATAGTAGCCACATGTGACGTGAATTCCCTTTATACAATAATCCCACACGAAGCAGGATGTAAGGCGGTGGAACATTTTTTAATAGAATCAGGGAACTTTAAGATAGAACAGGTACAGTATATACTTGAAGGCATCAATTTAATACTTAGGAACAATTATTCTTGGTATGGAGACGAATATTATCTTCAATGTAATGGGACTATTATGGGGATGAGGTTCGCCCCCAGCTATGCCAACCTATTTATGGCCCACTGGGAATCCAGTATGGTATGGGCTGGGCATGGCTGGGGGCCCAACCTCATCCTCTATAGGAGATACATAGATGATATATTAATTATCTGGAAGGGCGATCAAGAGGATTTGAACCAATTTTTAGAACATTTGAACCATAATGAATTGGGAATTAAATTAGATTCAAATGTAAGCAATATTCATGTGGACTTTCTCGACCTCAGCATATATATTGAGGACGGGGAAATTAAGACTAAGACTTTCTTCAAACCTGTTCAGGTTAATGGATACATTCACACTAGTAGCGGACACTATCCTCCATGGCTTAGAGCAGTCCCAAAAGGACAGCTTTTAAGGATACGTAGAAATTGCACTGAAGTGGAACAGTATTTAGTTCAGGCTGAGAAACTAGTCAATGATTTTTAGAGAAAAGGGCTACGAGCAATCATTTTTAGATAGAATGAAAAGAGAGATCTTAGAAATAAGTAGAGACACTCTATTACAGTATAGACCAAGACAGGTAGAAGAAACCACCAATGTTCCATTTATCATGGATTTCAATACGGGTAATAAGACTATAAGGAGATCCATAGAGAAACATTGGTCCATTTTAACTAATGATCCTATTCTTAATGGTATTTTACCCGACAAACCACAAATAATATTTAGAGGGGGGAAAAGTATAAGTAGGAATTTAGTTAGAAACCATTTCAAGGATAGATGTGCAATACAACACAACTTCGGCCTGAGCCCTGGCTTCTATGGCTGTGGCCAGTGTATTTCATGCCGAAAGACTGGAAACAAAAAGAGAGTAATAAGAAAATTTGATGCAGGATCCAGAGGACCCGACTATAAAATCAAGGATTTAATAACATGCCATACTAAATATGTAATATATTTGTTGAAATGCCCATGCGGGAAACAGTACGTGGGTCAAACATCTCGATCACTTTATATCAGAATTAATGAACATCTTTGCAATATAGTTAAGGGATATGACAAACATAGTGTCTCATCCCACTTTAAAGACCAACATAGATGTAATCCGAAAGGTATGGAATTTATAGGCATAGAAAAGATCAGACGAGACTGGAGAGGTGTGAATATGAATGAGAAACTCATTAAGAACGAGATGCGATGGATATACCATCTTGATACATTAACCCCCAATGGTTTGAATGCAGACTTTGAGGTCTGTCATTTTTTATGTTAAGATAAGATCTCCAATCTCTTCCCTTCTTTTTATATAAATAAGTTATCTGAGGGTACTGCATATGTCTTTTTCTTCTCTTTTTTTCTTTTTGGATTTTTGCTGGATTTTTTGTATATTATATTTACATTTTTATATAAATTTTATTCATCAATCTATTTGTCTCTTTTTTATTATTTTTTATATTTTTTTTATTTTTTATTCTTTATTTTATATTTATTTGCCATTTTTTAGTGAGTAGTGAATCTAATTGCCAAATCAAGAGCGAATCCACTGTGAATTAGAGAATAAGCTTGGTATTGAGATATGATCGAGCACCATCTATTATATTTAGAGCGTGATGACTGACAGCTCTCTCTATTTCAGATTAAAGATCTTTCAATCTAACGATTACATCTGCTTTTAATATGCCACAGGGAATGTGGGAGGTTGTATGGGGATGCGATGTATATATGTTTCTGTTTGCTATTGAATGCGCATTGACGCATGCGCCAATCGGAGATGAAGGAATAACTTTGGGCACTCTGAGAAAGCGGAAGAGGAAATATGTCATCGACCATCGCCCGCGAACTAAATGAAACGCAGATGGATGGATGATACGCACACGGATGCCACGATTTGGATTGGTTCCCAATCAACATAAATAAGGACATGCTGGACACCGAGGGCTATCCGACTGATGAAGCTTGCAGCTTAAGCAAGAGAAACGTGTTTCGGTAGCCCTTTTTGTGTTATATTTTGTTTTATTTTTATATTAAATTGTTATTTATACTAGCCTCTTGACTACTGGTTGTGTATATCAAGTGGTTACTTGGTCAATCCTTTCTTTATACTGATCTTCTGTACCACTGGCGGAATACAATTAGTGAGTATCCAGCGGTGAAAACTCTCGATTTCAGCCCAGCAGGAGATCTGTGGAAGAGGTGGGACCATCCTATAAGTGGTCCAAAGTTCCAATCCTGAGCCACTTAATAGGAGGCTCATGAAAGTGTGAGTAGATTGATTTCTTTAATACACTGTCATCTCTTCCCCTCCATTTGATATTGTGCCATGTGCTGTTTCTTATCTTCCTACTGAGGTTCCAACTGCCAAGTGAAGCCTGAATATATCAAGCAGACATTCCGCTGATGGGAGGAGCCCCCCATAGAGGCTTAGAGGCGCAATACTAAGAGCCTATAGGCTCTATATTTGTGAGTGGTCCTTCTCCATTGAGTGTATACAGACATACTCATTTATGTGTGTAACAATACTGCGCAATTAGTTTCACTTTTCTCTTATAGTGACTGTGTATTTACACAATGACTTCCAATAAGAATTGTGACACCATTTGAGAACTGACACCAACCAGATTCATTTCTTGCGCTCCCTTACAATTAAGTTTGTATTTTTTATTATAGTCTGCATGAAGCAGAAGGCAAGTGGTCACTTGTGGTGGACAACCCTTGATGAAGATATTGCCCGCTATGTTTCAGGTTGCATTGGATGTGCCCAAGCACAACATGACTTACCACATGGTAGAGTACAACCTTGGACCTGGCCTTTATCACCATGGCAGAGAATTCACATAGACTTTGCTGTACCAGTGGAAAATAAAATGTATCTGATTGTGGTGGATGCACATTCTAAATGGGCCGAAGTTATATTCATGTCACAGACCACTGCGAATGCTACTATAAAGGCATTACAGAAACTATTTGCAACTTTTGACCTGCCCAGAGAGCTTATTTCAGATAATGGCCCACAATTTGTTTCTGAGCGATTTAAAGTTTTTCTTAAAAAAAATGGTATTCATCATCATCGAACGGCACCGTATTATCCTCCGACTAATGGTCAAGCAGAACGTTTTGATCAAACGCTCAAAGGTTTTCTGAGGAGCTTAAGAGCAGAGGGAAAGAGGCCTGAACAACATCTGTCGGATTTCCTCCTACAGTATAGGAATACACCTCATCCAACCACTGGACAACCTCCAGCCTGCCTCATGTTAGGCCGAGTACTCAGGACAAAGTTGGATCTTCTAAAACCTGAGATTCATCATAGGGTCATCCGGCAACAATCAAAGATGCAAGGTGGAAAAGCAGGTTGTTGTTATCAGAAAAGGGATTCTGTTTGGATACACGTGTATAATTGGCAATCAGCGGTGATAAAGCAGTTCTGGGCTTTAGCACACTATGAAGTTGTCACCTCAGATGGATTTGCACAAGGAGACATACAGATCAACTTTGACCACGTACAACAGAAGACTTATCAAAGCCGTCAGAGTCATCCCTCTAATCAGACACGGATATCTGGCATGGAGTTTGGCATGATGATTCTTCTGACGTCTGCAATATCCCTGCTCCTGAGGCTCAGGCTAGAAATAGTTTTCAAGATATCAAAGGAACACATTTGGAGGTGATGCCCAACGAAACTCGAGAACAAGAAGTTCCAGGACACAGTACGGGTGAACATACAGGCCTTGGACAAGGAAATAATCGCCATTCCGCAAGGGTGAGAAGGGCCACAAGCCGCTGGCAACCGCAAGATCTGTTAAGGGACTATAGTAGGAGAAACTCTTTAGTAAGAAGGCGTCAATGGTATTTGAGTAGCAGAAGACCTGAACAAAAGATGGAGGATCTGGAAGATAGACACAATGATACAGATTGATTAGACATGTTACAGTTCATTTATTGTTGCTGACTTTTACCCATTTATGTTTTCTTTATTTTTATTGTTTTAAGAAAAAGATTTTTGTTGAGAAGGGAAGGAGATGTGATGTATGGGTTGTTAGACTGTGTAAGAATATATGGTGTGTGTGTGTGTATTGTGAGGTATCGTCTGTTGGTTGTGAATGATGCATTGCTTTTCTTCTGCCTTCCTACTTCCTGTTATGCTCTGAGGTGATTTTTCACTTCCTGTTGTCAGTTGGGGGGGAATGTTCTGGTAGATGTAAATGGGGGCTGAAGCAGAGCAGTGTTATGAGGCAGCTCTGTGAGGAAACTGTTCTACACCGATTAATAAACTACAACTTGCTTATACGGAAGTAATTGACTGTTTTTATACAACTCAACCAATTAAGTAAGAATATAAACACGGTTGTGGAAAACATCACAAAATCAAAGTCTTTGGTGATGGTGTCACCCTAAGGGCAGGTGTCACCTGGTGCGGACCGCACCCCCCACCCCCACCTAGCGACGCTAGTGTGTGCAACCTCAAGATATCTTTGTTAGGTAATTGTGTAAGTCACTAACTGAAGAGAATCACAGGATATCAACCCACCTATGGCAAAATTATTCCTAGAATGCAGATGGGAATGTGCCGGCATAAATTGAGTGTGGCAAGAATAATATTATTTAAAAGGAGTGTTCTTGTAGTGCTCAATTGCACCCTATATATTCTGTATACTACTAACTGCACAATGATTTTCTTTAGATTGTTGAAAAGGCTTGCCAAACATAAGCATTTTGTACTTTTCCCGTTGAATGCTTTTTTCACTTGTTTCCTGTCACGTTCTGTCTATAAATGGATGTCAACCATCATCCTCAACAACACTGAAAACAATGGTAACAATTCTGCCCATCTACTTTGATCAGGGAAGATGAGGATCACAGATGAGTTTGGGTTCTCCACTTTGTATTGTCATTGGTCATCATTCTGTGGTGGTAGCAGCTGTCCATTGTAGACCTTTTAATGGTCAGGGGGTGCTCACCCTATTCAAAATGATTATTGTAGAGATACCAAGCCCACTATTTAAATCTAGAATCTTATTTTTACATGCAACCATGCACATAAAGAAGAATAAATTATCGTCATCCAGTATAAATGGTGCAAGCTCAGACCTCTTTAGCTTATGCTTTATGTTCTAATCCAACTGACAAATACATATTCTCCTTCTGTCATCAACAGCAGAACGAAGATCTGCCTCACTACACACATGATATATAAAGCTCTGATTGCATTATCTCTAGCTTCATGTCAAAGCACAAACCCTGAAACCCTGTCTAATTGGGTTCCACCAAGGATCAAACATTTCCACATAGACTTTGACCCAGATCTATAGATGTCATTTTACTAGGTTCCAACCCGGACCTTTACCTAGGATAGGAAGCAAGATCTTTTTACTCCTTAGATAGTAGAGTGATATTAGCATTTCTGACAGGAACCAATTTTGTTTTTGACCACTGCCTAATTGACCTGAGAATGTAGAATAACATTACAGTGGTAGACAGCCTATACTTACTGTACGGCATGGATCCCATATCTTACCCAGATTTATCTTAAATTATGTGGAGGTCCAATCCCACATGTTTTTTTATAAAGTGTCCAGAAGCCCTGAATTACTGATATATACAGGTATAAAATGGTTTTTCGAGGAATATTCCTGACTGTCCAGAGAGGTTCGATTAATCTGACTTTTCTTTGTCTGTGTGTGTGGTGTCACTGTCTGTCACACCTAAATGGAATTGCTTCCATCTTTAAACAATACCTGGTTCAACAATTGAACAATACTCAAGTCAGAGGAAACTTTAACAGTTGGGAAATTAGAATTTTGAGATGTAACGCATTGGCATAAACCATAGGACAATGATATTCCATGGCACCATCTCTATCTCCTGAAGGATTAATGAGTTTACCTGTATCTTCAGATGTTGAAAGTTGTCTTTTGATAGGATGGTCTGCAGCTCAGCCCCCAAGTCTTTGTGGTAAACATCCAGTTGAGGGGTGCAGTAACAAACCATGATTTCCAACTTGGATGGCAATCAAAGGTAATGAAACTGTACTGTGAGGTTCATTAGCTGAACAGAAATACTTGGATTGAAAAGAGAATTTGGTTTTCTGTCCCTCCTTCCTGGGAGCCCATTTTTTCTTGCTCATTGTGGGGATTTGGGCCCTCCTTGTTGCCTCAATAAATATATTTTTCCTGGACCTCACTCTCCTGCTGCCATTTTCAGGAATATTATCCAGCCATACCACTTAAACACTAAATCATCTAGAAAATTATTGTATAGTGGAATTAATAATCTGCATTAATAAGGCATCTGCCAAGCCTTTTCATCCATCAAACTATCATACCGGTGCAACATGATTCAATGTCTCAAACAACACATCTTCACACTGCTTCTTTGGTGCTGTGGATTATTGTAACACACCTGCCATTGGTAATAAGGCATGGTAATGTCCCTAGGCTTGTATGAAGATATCTGGCCATGGAAACCCTCCCCATCAAGGTCCTGCTGACTATGTCTTGAAATGGTGTGTCCCCCAACACCGCTGTGGAACTTAATTAGGATGTATTTTTATTTTTGATATGACTCACCGTAAAACTCTCCTTTTCTTGTGTTTGTGTTCTTGTGTTTCATAAGTTATTGTTGCTCCTGGACATTTACATGTCGAATGTATTGGGGGTGCTAGAGGTGGCTCTTGAGTTAGTGTCATTGCATGTTAAATGACATCATCTGAGGCTCCTATTTGAGTGAGGCCTTAGGCGACTGCCTATTTTGCCTAATTATACAGCTGTCTCTCAGGCTTCTAGCAGGGGAGGAATATGATGTTCTAAGTCAGGGGTCAGTATCTTTGGAACCCCATGTGTTTTGGAACTACATTTCCCATAAGTTGCTGCCTTCATAATGAGTGGCAGAGCATCAGGTGAGCTATAGTTCCATAGCATCTGGAGGACCAAGGTTGCTGATGCTTGATCTAAATTAATGTCCTGTGATTGTGTCAAGCTGGGGGGGGGGGGGGTCACAGTCGTTGGTACTTTGGGTCATTTCATGGTGAGTAAAGGTCACGAGCTGGGTTTAGCCGCCTGTTAGAATTGTGTAAGATTGAAAAAGACAATAAAGCTCCTTTGATTAGAAAGCTTATCCACGTGTACTTGTCTCCATACTGTATATATTATATATATTTTATAATACTATTATCACAGTGTGTTATTTTCTTATAATTACTGTACTCCTGTTTCGTTGTATTTCTAACATATATTCAGCCACAGTGGGGGCCATTACTATAGGCAGAGCGTTTTTTCCAAAATGTTTCAGTGCGTATCATTACATAGTATTGGATATAAAGGCCTGCCTTAATGTCATATACAATGCGGTGCCTGCTGCTATCATGTTCCCTTTGATTTGTCCTCGTTCTAACACTTTCTGTATTTTGTGTCTTTGCGGAGCTGCTCATATTGGAGGACTTTTTCTCCCACTCATCTCTTCCCTCCTGTCCCCCTTCTTTCAGTTCTCCATATATGCCGGATCCTATAAATAATCACACACTGCTCTGATGACTCACTCACTGCCCCCTGTGCCAATCTCCCACCCCCTTTCGCACTGTTCCTTGCATACTGTAATACACTGGCTTTGTCAATACCAAGGCGTACGCTAGCTGCGCCCACATTCATACTAGCAATGTCAGGTCCCCAGGGCTATATATATATATATATATAATATAAAGGGTTGTGGTGGAGGACAAAAAGAGAGATAAAAAGCCTCAATGCTATATATAACAGATAACATATTAGAGATTTTACCGACACACACACACATATAGATTACATATGCACATATATATATATATATATGTTAGTATATATATGAATGACAGCATTTTACAGATTATATATGTATATATCTATATAATTGAGTTTATTATAGATTATATATAGATGTGTGTATATGTAATGTTTATATCAGAATATATATATATGTGAATCATAGGTAGAATAAATATATATATATGTGACTGTGTGCATATCATAATCATATATATAGTTCATTGTAGCTTTTTATACATACACACAATACATTGTAAGGTTGTGGAGGTGTCTGTGTGTCCATCCAACAGAGCATAGAGTGCCACCCTCCCTGTTATATATGCAGGATCAATCCCGGGGTGCCCCTCCATCCATCGCCTCTGTACCCACATACACACCGACAGTCCCATGCCCCCCCTGTTGTCTGCAGCCAGTCGCGTCACGTGGTCTCCGGGTGGGCGGGGCCTCTTCTCCGGGCTTCATTCATAAATCCTGAGGCCGGTGACGGAGCCGCAGCTTGGAGCTGGACCCGGAGGTTAGAACCGGGCACCGGCCAATCAGCCCCCCGGGGAGGAGGGCGGCGCAAGCACAGCCAGCAGCAGCGGGGCCTTCACTCAAGGTGGGTGATGGGATGCCCGGGGTGGTACCAGGAGTGCCCAGGTGCGGGGCGAACATGGGCTGGGCACAGGGGCATGCTATTGGCAGGGCTCGGTGCTGCGGAGGGCACAGATCGGGCGCTGTGTTTGCAGCGATGGCACAGCATCATTAGCGGGCTCCCCCTCTATCCAGGTAAGGTGTGGGCGCTGTCCGCTCATCCAGCAGCACTGCTCCCAACGGATCCTGCCCAAATAATGCCAGGGCACCTCCTCATTATGGCAGATCCTGATAAATAAAAAAATACCCACTATGCCATCCGGACTGCTGTCATGTCTTTGCGTTCTCAGGGCATCACCGGGGTCTGAAGCATCACGCTGCACAGCATTGGCTTGATCATGATTACCCCCTGGGCATAGGGAGGGCATTGCTGTGTATGGACCATGCATGTCCTGGTGACCATCTCCAGCCAACCTGCCCATGACATAGAGATGATCTGTGCACCGCTGGGATATACTTCACTTCCTGTGCATCATGGGGTCTGACTTGGCATTCTATGGGCATTACCCTGGCACAGTATGCTCCTCTATTTAGAGAGAGGGGGGGGGTTACTAGACAGGGAATTCTGACCATATGTTAAACCGATTTGCTGAACATATACCGTGACACGAAGGCTGGGGATGGTTTTGGTTTTTTTCTTCCAGCTTTGCTGTTTTGGCCTACATAATGGGAATTCATTTTCAATGCACCAATGCCTGACTACTTATTGAACCCACATGCCACCCTGTCTGCCTCTGGAAATGCCTGACCAGCAATCTAGGGACACCTTGTCCCTGCTGTTATTATCTATCATACATGCAAAAAAGCCACACACACACACATATATATATGTGTGTGTGATTTTTTTTATATATAGGTCTCTGTGATATATATATATATAATTGCAAATTGAATATGTTGGTAAAGTTTATCATGTTTGTGAAATGCAGATATTTTTCTTCTAGGCTTTTAATGGATTGCATAGAAAAGCATTCTTATTGCTGCATTCCTGCTATGCAACATGTTGATAAAGTGTCTATCCTTTTTCCATCATCATTCTCCTGACTCTCTCATACCTGTATCCCACAGATGTGAAACTTACTTAGTATTTCCCTTGACTGCCCAAAAAGCTAAATGCCCAGGGGTTAGAGAAGGATATGTCCCATGGTGTTTTGCCTGGTTTAAGCCTGGCAGATCTGACTTACCAACACAGGGGCATTGCCCCAGGCAGTGCTGTCATTCTGTACAGACCATGCTGGATGCATGAGATTTAAAGGTTTTAGAGAATCAGGTTGGATTTTTAGGGTTGATATGCTAACGTGGTGCTGGACTCCAAATGTGTGATCAGGCAACACATGGGGTGGGGGGGGGGGTTGTGTAAAGTAATTGTGGGACAACATTGTAAAAGTGGGGCAGTCGCCATGGCAACAAATAGAAAAATCCTGTTGATTGCTCCATTTATAGTGATTTGCCCCAGATGTGTGTCTGGAAGCTGCACATTTAGGGGTGCAGGGTTGTGTTGTGACAGCAACAAACAGAGGCAAATATCTATATGTATAAAAGCATGGGCACAATATATATTTATTACAAGAAATGATGCATCTCAGGGTTCTATATTCACCCAGACTTTATTGGGGATAACATAATGAGTAATTTCTGGAAAAAAGGGGAGCATTGTCCAGGTTCCCCCATACACCTTCAAACATGTTAGTATGTCACCTGATCATTTTAAACTTTCATTCATAAGCGAATGTATATTTAGGGGATTTTTTTTTACCTAAACAAGCAATAACACGTCCAATGCTCTTGTTGTGAAGTAATGATATGAACTGCATACAGATACTATCATACAGTAATGTATTCTAGAATGGCAGGTAAATCCAGGAATACATTACCTGATTTTTATTGTAGATTACTTGTCAAGTTCTTCAGTCACAATCATATCTAGAATTTGAAATTGCTCTTTTCTGCCATTATTTTAGATGTGTTAATCTGACCATCCTGGAGTCTACTCTATCCCAAGCATTTGTTTTCTCCGCTCTTCTTTTCTACAGGTGTCAGATCATGAGCTATGAGTCACCTGCATTGGAGAACATAACTGACGTCTCCACGGTACGCATTACGGTGTTAAAAAAATAATTGCATATAATTGTGATGGGGCCATGGCAGCTAGTTGACAGTTACCAGGACTGAGGTCAAAACTACTGAAGAAGGAGGAGCTCTTCTTATGCACCTTTTCAAAAATTCCATTTGAGTCAGTTTTAGATATATATCTCGCCATCTACTAATATTAAACTTTACTAGACATGCGTCTCTAGATTTGGACGTACTACCAAACAAACATTTAGGGCATAAGTCTCCTCCCACTATTGTAATTTAGCCATAGTAATGATGTTTCCTAACTGGAAATCCAGACTAGACATGATACATTCATATATACATTCTGTATAGTAGTTTAAATATTCGAGGTGTGCATTAGTTTAACGAATCTCAATTACTGTAGTTTGAAAATTCGTATTTCAAAGTGCTTCCGAAATAACAAATTAGTTTCATCAGAATTGAAACGAAACGGTATATTTATTTATAAAGGATTTTACCAGGAAGGATACATTGAGATTTCTCTCGTTTTCAAGTATGTCCTGGGTTCAAGAACATTGTTACAGAAATGCAAAGTAGTAAAATGCAAGAAATTAACACAAAACAAATATATAAATTAACAGAAAAATAAATATGTAGGAAATGCAGTCGCTATGTTACATGTGCATTCCTTATTGAGGTATGTTAATAGGGAGCTCTTAAGGGACTTTAGACTGGGGGAAGATTTGATGGCGTCTGGGAGGTTATTCCATAATTGTGGTGCTCTGTAGGAAAATGAGGATCGAGCCACTTTCTTTTTGTATTGTGGTATTGCAAGTAAGGTGCTGGACCTGGATCGGAGGTTATAGGACGAGGGAACTGCTGAGGGAAGCAGCCTATTCAGGTAGGGTGGTAGCTTCCCAGAAAAGCTCTTAAACACCAGGTTGGAAAGGTGAAATTGATTCGTTATCCTGTTTCACAAGAGAACCATTGATTTGTTTTTTTTATGTTCTAGTCAATATGAATTTATGAAAACGAATCAGTTTCGTTTGACTATTTCACAAAGCACCCCGTCCCTGTCAATTGGCTGTGGTGCCGAATCTGTTGTATTCAGCACTACAGGCCAATAGACAGCTCAATATTTAACCCTTGCCTTTTAACCCTCATGTTTAACCCTAATGTAACAGAAATTGAGCTGAATTTGATTTGTTGTGGGGGTTTTTTCTTAATGATCCGAATAGATTTTAAATGGATACGAAATTACGAAATGAATCAGTACTCAAAGAATTCTGGTTCAGATGAATTATTTTCACACAAAACAAATTTTTCAGCTGTGCACACCTCTAATAAATATTTCTTCTCAATAAAAGTTAAATTTTAATAAGATAAAATTGCACATACATTTAAAATAGACTCCTAGAGAAACACTTCCCTATGTCACTTTATCACATAATGACCATACTATAACCTCATTGATTGCAGACAAATGGAATTATTATAATTGTCATCATTTATATAGCGCCAACAGTTTCTGCAGTGCTTTACAATAACCAAAGAGAATGAGATACAGATAAAATGATTTAGGATGGAATCAAGAGGTGTAGAGGGCTCTGCTCATAGGAGCTTACAGTCTAGAGGGATTGGGGGTTGAGGAAGACAAGATGAATTTTACTAGATAGCAGGATCATTAGTGCCAGTGGTTTGGGAATGGTGGGGCCATAGAAGCGGCTTCAATCATGTCTGAGTAGGTGAGCAGAGGGATGAGTTGCATCAGTGATATGGTACACTAATCTGAAGAGATGGGTTTTGAGGGATTTCTTGAAGGCCTGAAGATCAGGGGAGAGTTTGATAGGGCGAAGCAAGTCATTCCACAGGACTGGTGCTGCCCTTGAGCAGTCTTGGAGGCGAGAGTTGGCTGTGCGTGTGTAGACAGATAACAGGAAGGATTACAGTATTAGTATAATAGATTACTCAACGTATAATATTATTTATGCAATGTCAGGGGCTGAGGACTTTGCAGACAGTTCAAGTAAACAGATAAAAAGGAGCAATACTTCTATGTCTCCATAATTTCCGAATATATATTGCCCTATAGCAAATCTAATTATGTCTTCATGTTCCTAATACTACAACTCCTGATGAAACCACTGGGCACAGGCAGAGAAACACATGCCTGGTATTAGTGTGTGTATCCCTAGTCACTTACGATCTGGCCCCATTGCTAGGAGGCACAATATTTATGATCTGACCCCACTGCAAGGAGGCTTGTGCCTCTGCACTAGAAGGTGTATTAAGCAATGGGGAGGTCTGATTGAATATGGTGATAGTAGGGGGACCATCATTTAGTTGAGTCTGTTCTTCACATCAGATTCAGGTGGATGTATGCACATTGGCATATTTAGATCTGACATAGTGTAACTTATGGTTAGAGGTTCTTTTGGTATAGGGTGTTTGGTTAATATCAAAGGTCCCATGTGAAAGCAAATTGGCATATATGATTAGAGACATGAAGACATTTGTACTGCCCTATAGCAAATATAATTCTAAATAATCAAAAATGAACAATACTCCTATGTCTTCATAATTTTCTAATAAATTATTTTACCAGGAATGATACATTGAGATTTCTTTCGTTTTCAAGTATGTCCTGGGTTCAAGAACATTTAGTTGTTACAGAAACACAAAAGTAGTAAAATGCAAGATATTAAAAAACAGCACAAATGTACAGATTAACAGAAAATAAATATGTAGGAAATCTAGTCACTATGTTACATGTTTACAAGTGCATTCTGTATTGAGGTATGTTAATAGAGATCTCTTAAGGGGCATATTGGGGAAGATTTAATGGTGTCTGGGAGGTTATTCCATGTTTGCGGTGCTCTGTAGGAAAATGAGGATCGAGACACTTTCTTTTGTATTGTGGTATTGCAAGTAAGGTGCTGGTCCTGGATCGGAGGTTATAGGATGAGGGAACTGCTAGGGGAAGCAGCCTATTCAGGTAGGGTGGCAGCTTCCCAGAAAAGCTCTTAAACACCAGGTTGGAAAGGTGAAGGGTGCGTCTTGATTATTTTTTGAACTGTCTGCCCTGTTCTCAGCCCACGTAAATGTATGCAATGATATACGTTGAGTGATCTACTCAATGCAGACTATCAATGAGGCATATATAGTATGGTCTTTAGGCTAATGTCAGATGAACGTAGTCTGAGTGCACTCTGCGTGCGTGCATAACGGACGGACATACTGACGGAAGATACTGTAGATACTTTTTTTTTTTTAACGGATGTAGAACAAAAAAGGGAAATATGGGAATCAAAATTAATTATAATTAAATGACAGGTACAGTCAGCCAAACCATAAAAACCTGAGCGTTGTGATGGACGTCGCAAATGCGCTGCGTGTGATGTCGCAGCATAAAGCACACAGGCCGTTACGTGGACGTGGCGCACTCTGCGCGTCCTTCTTAGCAGTTTTACATTCTTACCTAACTTGCGTCCGTTTGCCACGTGCGTTGCGCGTACGCAGTTTGGTGCGCACGTACTTTGTGTGTGGGTCTCTATTGATCATGATTCTATGCTACGACTGACGTTAAACTGTGCAGCAACACTGACATGATCACTGCGTTTGTCTGACGCTGGCCTAAGGTGATAAAGTGACATAGGGAATAGTATAGGGCTGCAACGAACTTATTTTCATAAATCGATTAGTCGGATAAAAAGAAGAACTTTTTGTTTACTTAAAAAGGAGCACTATGTAAAAATCATTCCCTTAATTTCTTGTAATGCAATTTGTGTATTGTAGATAACTTTCATACACAGTGGATAGCAAAAGTCTACACATCCGTTAAATTGTCTCATTTTTTTTTTACAACACAAAAACCTGATAGATAAATCATTTCAGAACTTCTTTCTTTAATGTGACCTATAAACTGTACAACTCCAATTGACATACGTGCGCACACCCACTTATAACTGAGGATGTATCTGTGTTCACAATTAAGAAATCACGTTCAAAATCATGTTAAATAGGAGGCAGTACACACTCGTCATTTAAAGCGCCTCTGATTAACACTAAAGTTCAGCTGTTCTAGTAGGTATTATCTGACATTTTCTTAGTCGCATCCTACAGCAAAAGCCATGATCCACAGAGAGCTTCCAAAGTATCAGAGGGATCTCATTGTTACAAGGTATCAGTCAGGAGAAGGGTACAAAAGAATTTCCGAGGCATTAGATATACCATAGAACACAGTGAAGACAAGTGGAGATAATATGGCGCAACAGTGAAATTACCAAGAACTGGACATCCATCCAAATGTGATGAAAAGACGAGAAGAAAACTGGTCAGGGAGGCCGCCAAGAGGTCTACAGCAACAATAAAGGAACTGCAGGTATATCTGGCAAGTACTGGCCATGTGGTACATGTATCAACAATCTCCCGTATTCTTCATATGTCTGGGCTATGGAGTGGAGTGGCAAGATGGAAGCCTTTACTCAAAGAAAAAATCCAAGCCCTGCTAAATTTTGCAAAAACACATCTGAAGTCTCCCAAATGCATGTGGGAAAATGTGTTATGGTCTGATGAAACCAAGGTTGAACTTTTTGGCCAGAATTCCAAAAGATATGTTTGGTGCAAAAACGACACCACACATCACCAAAACAACACCATACCCACAGTGAAGAATGGTGGTGGCAGCATCATACTTTGGGGCTGTTTTTCTTTAGCTGGAACTGGGGCCTCAGTCAAGGTAGAGGGAATTATGAACAGTTCCAATTACCAGTAAATATGGGCACAAAACCTTCAGGCTTCTGATAGAAAGCTGAACATGAAAAGGAACTTAATCTTGCAGGACAACGACCTGAAGCATACATCCAAATCAACAAAGAAATGGCTTCACCAGAAGAAGATTAAAGTTTTGGAATGGCCCAGTCAGAGCCCAGACGTGAATCCGATGGAAAATCTGTGGGGTGATCTGAAGAGGGCTGTGCACAGGAGATGCCCTCACAATCTGACAGGTTTGAAGTGTTTATGCAAAGAAAAGTAGGCAAATATTGGCAAGTCAAGATGTGCCATACTGATAGACTCATACCCAAAAAGACTGAGTGCTGCAATAAAATCAAAAGGTGCTTCAACAAGTATTAAATTAAGGATGTGCACACTTATGCAACCATATTATTTTAGGTTTTTATTTTTCCTCCCTCCACCTAAAAGATGTCACTTTGTTTTTCAATTGATTTGTACAGTTTATAGGTCACATTAAAAGGTGAAAGATCTGTATTGATTTATATTTTCCTCATCTTTTTTCCCCATCACCGAAACCAGACATTTTAACAGGGGTGTGTAGACTTTTGCTATCCACTGTACATGGGTACTTTTCACAAACAAGGTATGTGAGCGCCTGGTCAGATTGATGGGATTGATGCTGCGTGCGTAGCTCAAGTCCATGTCTGCTTTCATCCTGAATGAATGCTGCTATGAGCACTTGGATAGACATGATAATGTTAGTACTAACATGGGGTGAGAATGGGTAGGTGTTCTCCATGCAGCCTGACCACTTTAATAAGCTAAAGTAGTCAGGGAGCAAAGTGTCCCTCTTTTTTAAAAAATAATTTCATGAATAAACCGAGTGGCGGGGGGGAGGAGTTGGGAGTCAGTGTGGGCAAGAGACTGGACCTGAAAGTAGGAGGAAGTTGGGGGGGGGGATGACCACTCCAGATCTGAGAGAGGGTGGGGTGATGGCACAGGACCTCAGCTCCAAGTAAAAGAAACAAAGGCGGTGCAGCTCCTCCAAACAGTGGCATCACTCCTGGGTCTGTGCTATGGTTCTGCTGCTGTAAACTAAAAACAAACTGGCTATGTCTGACATAACCCTACAACTAAATCATACTGTGTAAAGCAGCCAGCACGTCTTTTCCAATGCGCTGCAAAGTAGCGTATGAGGTTATTAACGTTCAACTCAGCCTTACGATA
Organism: Leptobrachium leishanense; assembly: GCA_009667805.1. Lineage (NCBI taxonomy): Eukaryota > Metazoa > Chordata > Amphibia > Anura > Megophryidae > Leptobrachium > Leptobrachium leishanense. The sequence goes on along the minus strand of CM019063.1, from coordinate 294,453,761 downwards.
GTGTGCTGAATGCAAGCTAAATAGTTGAATGACTGATAGCGAGAATAGTTGCCAACTATTCTCGCTATTAGTTGTCGATTAGTTGTTTCCGCGCTAGAACAGTGTTTATCTTATTTAATCGCAAAGGTTAAATATTTATTACTGCCACACATGGTAGTTTCAATTCTGGATTTCCAGTCAAGAAACCTCATTCATTACTTTAGCTAAATTATATTAAATGTTTTATTTCTCAACTCCAGCATCACTAATCACTGCAGTAGCCATTGCCAATAAGTTTTAACAAGAGGACCAAAAGAACGTAAACAGTATATTGTGCAATGCTGTGTTCAAACCCATAGATCACACAGACACAGGTGATAAAAATGTAATAAAATGAAACCAAGAAATACTTAAGTAATTTTTGACAAATTCTGCCTGTGTTCGCCTTGCACTCCCAGGGAATAAAGTTAAGATCTTAAATAAAAGTGAGGAAAAGGCACCTTGGTTTTAAGTAGTCTGGATATCTGCAGCAGCGAGAAGAAATGTGATCCCAATTACCATCAATATAAGTCTTGAGCAGAGATCTCAAACTCTGGCTCCCCAGATGTTACTGAACTACAACTCTGATTCGCTGTCCCTCTGTTGCATTCAAAGATGTGTGGTGGTTATAGGTCAGAAACAACTAGGGGGAGATGGAGATCCCTACTCTGGATAAAACGGTGAAACCGCCAGATCTCTTGATGCAGTTACGCAGACAGCAAACCTAAAACCAGTTCAGGCCAAGTTTCTTTCGTACCTTGACATCACTTGCCGTTTTCCTTTTTCCAGGCTGCTCCAAGTACCCCAACGCAGGATGGGTACGTTCTACTCCTGGTCCTGCTCTCCATCTTCATTGGGGGAACACTACTACTACTCACCGGTATCCTAATTCTTTGCAGACGTTGCTGTGATTCTCGTCTCAGATTCTCCAGGTACCAAGATGATTTGTGGAAATTTGGTAGTGTGGATTTTCCTTATGTTCAAGCAGTACTTGATGGTATGGTAAATCTTGTGGCTGAGTTGTGAACCAGTTTTCACCTTTTTCTTTAGGCCCAGTGACGATGCAGAGAAAACAAACACCTCCTATGTGGATGATTCGCAACCCACCCATGGTAAGATAGGTATCAAAGCTTCTCCAAGTCCCTACTTACACTAGCTTGGCTATGGCTCATTGGTTTGCGATTATACCCCCCTTGATATCCATCTTTAATTTCTTTCTGTATCTTTACGCTTAACCCAACAGACATAACCATACGCATCGACGACGCAGAATCCTTTTTGGCCCCAAGTCTCCGTGATGTGGATTCAGAGAGATTTTTGTGCACGGCCTCCAGTGGAAGAAGAGTCTCATTCAATGAAGGAGCCCTGTGTGCGCAAGAAAAGAAAGAGAGGGAACGTGGGAGGAGGTTAGAGAACATCATAAAATAAAACTTTTGGGGCAGGTATGCTAGAAAAAGATAAGCGTAATGGAGAAGTGCAGCCCTTCTGAGCAGATAACAAAACCAGTGTAGGAAAAGGGATAACATGAAAAAGAATCGAAAGGTATGAAAAACCTATAAAGTTATGAATATACAGATGTAAGGCATGCAAGCGTAAGATCAAAAAAGTTGTATTTGAGGTAGGCAGATGGCATTATATGTGCATCTTGGCACCAGAAGATGTAAGAAATCCATTTCTATTTGCTGCCTTAGGTATACCCTGACTGAAGGAGACTTCCACTACCTAAAGAACGCACGACTGACACTACCTCCTCTTCCTTCCTTGCCTCCCACCGCTCTACACATCCTAACCATCCATGAAAGCGAGGGTGGAGAGAGCAGTAGCAGTGGCGGAACATCAGAAATTCTGCCCACTTCACCCTGCAAGTCCAATATCTCTATATATCAGGTAGGTTCCGGCTGATGTTTCAGTAGGGATCATTCTCAGCACAGCGTTTAGTAATGTTGCTCATGTTGTTTGCTTTTATTTCTTCAGCCACCTCGCAGTTCTCCAATCCCTCTCACTCGCCTTTCTCTGAGTCCAAGCTCTGCCCTCCCTGGAGATGTATACAACTCTGTGGCTGACACAAGTTTCATGGATACTCCAAAGCACAGCCCACTCACCCCCAGACAGAGCCCAGCTAGTGCAAGAGTGAGTAACAACTGCGTATTGAAACCAAGGGGGTGGCAAAACTGTTTGAAATACAATTTTATACTCACACATTCCTTCTTGCTTTGTCTCAGTTTGAGCTTAGCAGTCACACCTCTCAGAATGATGGAGGCTCGGATGTGACACCTACAAGAAGTCATGGTGCTGTCCTCCACTTTTTCAACCGACTGCGACGTCATGCAAGTTTGGAGGGAGCGAGCCCATACCTTAAAATCAAGAAATGGAAGCTGGGCAGTGTGCAAAGGGCAAGCAGTTTAGATACCCGAGGTGAGTGAGAGGATTGGTCTTAATATAAAAGATGGGATTGCATATACTAATGTGTGGTGTGCCTACCCTCTAGTTATTGACAATGCCATAACTACAGAAGAGATTTGTTTGATGGCACCAACTCAGCAGTTTGATTTACAATGTATAGTTATTTGCCAGAACTATCCTAATTCCATTTTTCACGGCAGGTAACGGTTTTCCATGAAGCTGAATATGGGATTGAGGGTAATGCTAGTAGCCATTTTGTACCATTTGTTTTCTACTACAGGGTCTCCGAAACGTCACCAATTTCAGCGCCAGCGAGCCGCAAGTGAGAGTGCCGAGCGTGATGATATCATACAGTATATAGCCCGGACTCAAGATACTTCATTTCCTTCCAGCCAAGGAGCTTTCATCTCACACCACTCAACTCCCCCACATTCTCTCGGCAGGTATTCTTCTATTACCCTTTCCACACGTAAAACAGTCCCTCTCCTGTAGACTAAAAGAGAACTTTAATTCTAGCTTTTTTTAAAAACAAACCCAACCCCTCCCCTAGCCATACATACAATTTTTATTGTATATCACCTAACTGTGGTTCTTTTGTGATCTGTAGGTTAGACCACGGGGAGGATGGGTCACTATCAGACATAGGGAATGCAGAGCAGTCTCAGCTTCCTCCCCAATGTGACATATGGAGCCTGCGTGCATCGCTAGAGCTCTGTGCTTCCGACCAAAGCAGCAGTAACAACGACCGAGATTCTGTGCGCAGTGATGCAGATAGCGTAAATTCCTTGAGCGGCCTCCCTAGTCTCCCTTCCCAAGACCTTCCAGATGGACGTCCTACTCGGGGCACTGATACAGAAGCTGGGCCACGTAAGCTTTTACAGATGGACAGTGGTTATGCTTCCATTGAAGCTCCTTGCCGGCCCCCTGAAGAGTCTTGTAGCACTCACAGGGATAAAACTGCATCGGAGAAGAGACTCTTTTTCACAAATGCTGGACGGAAAGGAACAGTATTTGAAAGTTTGGAAGGACGTCTGTATGAGCAGGGAGCTTCAGGAAGGGAGGAGGAGAGCTGGATTCCACACCATGCCCAGCAGTTGACTCCTCGAGAAACCATGTCACGCAGAGATTACAGCATTGATGAAAAGACAGATGCACTGTTTAATGAATTCTTACGACATGATCCACAATACGATGACTCTCCCCTTCGTATGAAGCATCGCTCCCGTGCTCACTTGCGAAAGCAGTGGCAGAGGACGAAGCAGTATAGTGACCCAGGCATTCGTTTCCCCCCTGCCCTTGACAGACATCGAGCTCCCCAAATGCGTAGGGGAGATAGCGCCAATTACCTACCGGAAACTCGATACCACAGCACTTTGCCACGAATTGCTAGTACTACTGATGAGGAAGGGACAGATGGTGGCCTACAAAGCCCAACCTCCCTCACCCCAGAAGAGAAAATACAGGCCATAGAGGAAGAGCCCTCTGAACACATCCCTGCCCCTGAGGAACCCCACATTGTGCCAGAGGACCCTGAACAAGATTATGGATATGGACCCCAAACCACCGATTTCCTGGATAAAATCGGTGCAGGGCTTGAAGCACACCTGTATCTCAGCAGGCAGAGGACAGCACGCAGCCCTGAGAGGCTCTGCACTGTAGCTGATGGATCACCAGATCACAGTCCAGTTTAGGGCATGCTTCTCAAAACTCACATCAGGCAGGAGTCTTCTCCAAAAACATTTAGCAGAATGTAGATGGGGTTGTCTGGTCTGATCTGATTTACAGATCACTCCTAGAAAGCACAGTGCCAAATCATACAACACGTCTGGAGGCCTAATCACTCCCTGCTACACATTGTGCCATACATACTCATAGCATGACTGTAAATACATACAGCACACACACACCCATTGCACTCCTGTACACAGCATGGAGATCAACACTGCATCACTCATTCATGGAAAGCCGTAACATTATCTTCCAAGCAATATGTTTCTTCCTGAATGCTGGATACTGAGCACCCCCTCAGGGACCTTGCTAATTTGGGGGGCAATGTATGGACCCCTCATATCTCAGTGTGGTTGCTGCACATCTGGCTCTGCCTATCCAAAAACTGAACTGGTTGGCACAAGTGAGTGTTGGTTTGGTAGGGGGGTGGTTGGAAGGATTCGGGAGGGGGAGGGATAAAATGACATGCACCAGGGTGGGGGGGGGAGGAATGTATTTATTTTTTTAAAGATTTATTGTTATTTGGAGGTGACATGTTCTTCCCTGTAGTCTCACAGTAGCACATGGTGTGGTACAGGAGGTCTTCAAATAATCTCTTTTCACCTCTGCTGTGTATTTTCTCCTTATTAAAAATAAGACAGCATATTGGAAATGGAAGCATGTGTGTATATTTAGAAATAGGAGGACGATCTAAAGCTTCCTAGCTGCAAGAATACTGCAGAGTGATTAGAGCCATGGTCCAGCATTGGCCCATCAATTATAATAAAAAAGAAAAATGGCACAGATACATCACAAGAGTATTTAAATCCAGTATCAGGAATCAGAGACTTGTGGAAACCAAATAAACGTTTAATCACTAAGGAAAAAATAAACAACCTGTGGTAGTGAACACATGGCTCCTTTACCCCAAACACACAAGCATTGGGTGGGTTTGGTGAAAGTAGTCCAGTGGCCCCCATCTGCATTATTTGTATGAGGGCTCAGGTAGGGCTGCTGGCAAGTCCTCCTGCCTGCTTTGCTTTTTATAATACATGTGTGGTATACAGCCAACGAACAAGGTGGGGTGGGGGACAAGTTCAAGTCATAAAGTGCAGCAGATGCTGGACACTGAGCATGTCCTAGAGGTCCAGAGGTGTGTGGGAAACATGATGAGGCAGGGTCGCAGGAGCAGAATTGATGGGCAGATTCCTCTGCTGCAGCAATCTTCCATGGAGCAGTATCTTCCTCCCAGTAGAGTCAAAGTGGGACCAAAATCTCTAGATGTAAGCTGAGAAAGATAATAACATTAAAAAATCATCAGGAGGATAGAAAATACAGCATCAAGACAAATTCCCATAAATGTGTCAGCCAGGGGTGAACAAGAATACATGCTGACTTGATATGAAAGTGAAAGGTTTACACTATAACCTTAAATTTAATGGCATTTGAAGAGAATTATTTTAAAATCTATAATGGAGACTGTATGCTCATGTGAGCAGGGCCTTCTACACCAGGTCTGTCAAACTCGCGGCTGTCCAGATGTTGAAGGCAACAATTCCCTTGAATTCTCTGAATGAAAAGATGGCCGGGGAATCATGGGAGCTGTAGTTCAGAAACATCTGGAGAACCGCAATTCTTATGGTAAAGCACTGGGGAAATTGGTCATACAATGCAAATAATAAATCTAAAGAGGGGTAGAGATGAGAAACAATTTTTGTAAAGCCAACATTTTCTGCAGATCTTGACAGCATAAGGTAAGTTTCAACAGGAGGACAAACTGGGTTTAGTACAGAACTACAGTCAATTCTAAGAATCCTGGTGTGCATTATGAGGTACTGGCCCTAGGTCCAGTGGGATACAAGATAATAAAACAGAGGATGCTATATCGAGAATTAAATATACATTTCAGATATGTAGTGAATATTAGATGGTAGGATGTAATAGGAAGCACTTTAGCTACTAAGTGTACAGTAGACTGAGCAACGGCACCAACACAGGCTACCAAGGCTTCCTTCAATATACACTTATGAGGAGCATTATATTAGAATATAAAAAGGTTAAATGAGCTAGAACCTGGATTTTGTACAGCAGACACCTGGGTATACGTTTCACAGCCCATAATTCTGAACTGCAGCAGCAAAACCTCCTGAGATAACCATGGTTCTTCCAATAGGTCTGGCCAAGGAGAAAAACCAAACCAACACAAACATCTCAAGTGTGGCACAAGCACTGATCTTAGCGTTACTTGATTATGTAAAGGGATGGAAAGGACATAGGGGCACCTCCATTACAAAAGTATAAGTTCACAGTGCAAGAATAAATAAAGAAGATATGAAAAAGAGAAAGCAGTCTGGGAATTAATGGTCAAAGAAGTAAAAGCAGAGAGTTTTGAGACTTATGAAAACAAATGATGGAAAATATTTTGAGTATAAAAGAGCTATTTGATAGCTACAAAACTAAGGACTGCAAGGATTCCAGGCACAGCTATGAGGCGCATGTCCTATATAAAAAAAGTTACTGAGAAGAAGTATGAGGATCTGGAGCAAAATGATGAATATCAAAAGCAGGAATGAGGGCATAAAAATGTAAATATATAGAAATAGGCTTATGAAATGGAAAACTGTGATAATGGAGACAGGATTAATAAAAGGAGGGAGTAGAGATAACGGTTGGGAGAGATGTAGGGTGTAAGAAGGGGAATCCACGTCAGTGAATGCCCATTGCTATTGGAACAGGCAGTGACTCATTCTCTGTAGGACGTGAATGAAGACACCTCTTATCCCGACTTCATTATCTTTGCTGCTGCCTCTCCATTCTACAGCCGCCTACACACTGCATGAGTGCTGGGGCACGTGCGCTCTGAACCCCCCCACCTTCACAGGCAACGAATGGTAGAAAGGTTTCATGATTTCTAACCGTTGCATTGCTGGCTTTGGCAAAGAAAGAGTCCATTACCTTGACATAGAGATGACGCCCGTCGAACATATACTCCATCAATTTCAACCTTTCATGATAATACTGGGGGCTCACTGCCCTTGCAGTTCTAAAAAGTCAAATATGTCTCAATGTTCCACCTAGCTTTCAAAGACACGGGGGGGGGGGAGGAATACTATTCCTGTACTATATTTTGTATACAGGAAAAGAAAAGCCTCCGCGGCTTTTATATTTTTAAACCAGGGCAGAGTATAGCATCCTACTGTAATGGGAAGGAGGTGCAGGAAATCACCTTCTACACAGCAATACAAATTGGGACATCTATACGATAGAAACTTGAATCCCAGTACTCCTCTCAATCAAGCAAGTTTGTTTAGACGGACAGGGCGGCAATGTTGCATCAAAATCCTGTCACTTGGGACTTCACAAAACCATTGCTTTGGTCAAAACGTTGTTACCCTGTCCATCTAAATAAACTTGTTCGATTGATGCCATTTTTGTGTAGATCACAAGAGCATACATTAGGTTGGCATATAGGAGGAGCTGCCAACAGTGGCAGGATTATGCTATATGATCATAACATTTATCTAGATCATTGCCATTTGTCGAATATATTTTGGAGGTGGTGTGCTCTGACTTCTCTAGATCTTGTTTCGGACATCATCTCGACCTTGGACAATGTTGTCAATGCACCAGGGGCAGTCTCACATCAAGTTCTGGCTTTGAGAAAGTCAGAGGGATGTGTGACATCAGCTTGCTGCAGCATGGCAACAATATCAGCAATCTCCATAGACCTCTCATACAAACTATGGTGAAAAGAACGCTGGATAACGTCAACTGAAACTACATTGAAATCTATATTAAATTACTGCGACAAATTGGTTGAAACACCAGTGGAAACCTATGCTGAGAACAACGCTGAACAATTGACAGAAGCTGGAGATTTGAACACTGAAAAGTATGTTGAAATACAGAGAATTTGTTCCACTGCGTTCTTTAAATGAAAGCTTGATAGAATGTAGACCCTTTAGAGCAGGGCTAAGTATACAAAGGTTTAATGAAAATACAAAGGAGTGTCCAAAATTAAAAGTTTGTGGTAGTATCACTTTACCAGCTCAAGCCACTGGAATCCGTGTAACAAACGTTGAAACATATCATCCAACTGTGATTACACTTATGCTACATTCAGTGTCAGATGTAACCTCAATGAAGGCTCTGGTACACATTGCAACTCCATAGACAGCAATCACTTTGCTCTATCCCAGGGCAGATGTCAACCACCACAGTAGCTTTGCTTCTTTTTGGTTACTAAACAGTTTAACGGAACATTAGGAGCTCTTCATCCCACCGTTGAATTTCCCTAAATTCACTGTAAATACCTTGTTAAGCGGTCCCCATGGTCACTGCTGTTTGCAGGCTGAAAGTTTGCGTACTTTGATCCCCGAAGTGCTAGTCTTGCGCTGTGATGCAGAGCTGACCCTCCTCTCGGCCTTGGGCTGGCTCTCAGTCCCGTTCATACACAGTTGCTTGGAGGGAACATGGCTCTGCGTCTGTGCAAACGAGTCTTCTTCAGGCATCTGTCCTGATTTGTGAAGGACAGAGAAGGTGAAGGTTAGCCAAGAACTGCGAATCTACCTGCAATGTATTTTCTAAGCTTGACAGACATGGCTGTCTCTTCCCAGATCAACAAATCCCTTCAAATGGAATTATATTCACAACTTTGGCGTTACATGATGATATGTAAACCAGAAGCCAACCCTAGATGGAACCACTTTTATTAACAGGCAGGCAGTATATTTCTGTATCTGCAAAAGATTTTCCTACCAATCTTCACTCTCCCTCGGTATTTCTGTGCATCCCCTCTTAAGTACCTATTCCAGACCAGGCATTCTACTTAATGGATCAAATCCACTTCGGCAGAGCTGGAAACTTTTTTTTGTGTCTGCAAGAAAACATCCAACCTTACCGCTTGTGTCCCACAGTGCAGAGAACGGCATAATCCACTGCCTGTCATTGCAAGCAGAAAGAGACTGGGATCAAATAGTTCCCAGCGCCGACCGACCCCTCCCTTGGCTGCTGCCTCCGTGGACCCAGGTTGAGGACTGCTGCCTTTCTTGCTAACAGTTTATTTTTTTTGCCTTTTCTCATGTTTAACGGACAACCCCCCCCCCTGCCCTTTTTATGGATCACATTCTGGAGCTTTTCTTTTCCCATTTCTGGCTCTTCCTATATTTTTATTTTTTGCACGCCACCCCATGCTGTGAACCCCCCCCTTTTCTTTTGGTGTTTTGGGGCCACCTCTGGGCGTGCCATTATGGTGGCCAATATGGCTCAGCCTGCCATTCCTGGTGCCCTGACCTTGTGACCTGCACACTTCGGTGGCCTCCTATGGTCCCTTTGACTTCCAGGAGTGAGCCAGGAAGGTCACACATTGGGCCTTAGCCATCTTTTTCACACTTTCCTTTTTATTTTTGGGTGCCGGAGCACTTTTTTTGGTGTGTGTACCCTTCCCTTCCTGGTTTAGGTATCTCAAAAACACCGAAAGTGTGGCAGGGGATATCTTTTGCGGTGCTTTTGCTGTTCTATGCCTTTTGATACTTGGCCCTGTGTGGCCGTTATTGTAAAAGAATGTCCCCAGGAAACAGGCATAACAAATTGTCAAAAAAAAAAAAAAGAATAAAAAAATTATTCCCAGTGTCCTTCTGACCCTGCGCAAGCAAATTTACATTATCCTGTGCAGCGGTCCCACTCTTCTCTGTGGAGTCCTATGGACTCCAAGTGAGGATACCAGAGATGGCATGCAGCACTGCTGTCTATCCATTCGTGAGTCCCTAACATTACAAGTGCAAATGCCAACAACGCACGATAGGGAGCAGCCAATGGGCAATGGATTGCACTGAACTTTGCCATTAGCAGCTCCTTGTCATTGGCTCATCCAGAATAGAGCTCAAAGCCTTTTAGGTCTTTCCAAATCGTTGGTCCACATATTTTTATGCAGTTTGTATTGTACTAGTATTCTCCCTCTGGTCCACTTATTCCTAACCACCTGTAACCAACGCCAACATCTATAAAAGACTTGTCTACAAACTTTCTGAACTCTCCATCAACCCGCTTGACAAACTTATATATGTGGGCTTAGAAAGGGTCTTTCAAAGCTCGGGTGTCCTCCTGTGGAGGAAAGCTTAGACAAATAAGGCAACCTGGCAAACCTTGAAAGTAAGCAGTGCACCAATGATTTTGAGACAGGGTTATGCAGAAAAAGGTGAACCTCAGGAGAAGTGAAAATTCTAGGTCAAAATATCCAAACCAGAAAAATTCTCCCATTTATCTCACTTTCCAAATCGCCTATTTGGTCTAGATTGTTCTCTTCTAATGCCAATTCTCCTGGTTTTCACCTCTCTCTGAATAGCCCTGCTAGTTAAAACAAGCTTAAAGTTTGTTGTCTTGACCTGTCAGATTATTGCAAGTTAAAAAACTGTCCGACAGACCCACAGCACTATTAGCCTGCAAGTTTGCAAAATGACTTTTCACCATTCTCTGAAACTACAGCTCAATTACATGTTGCCTAGGAAATAATCTTAGATTTCAATTTCCAACTTCAAAGACTGAATATGCAACTTCTTCCATACCTCATTATACTGCAGCATTTTTGTTATGGTTTCTGTATCTAATTGTACAATAGAACTCACAGTCCAATTCTTGTTCCAGGTCTAGGTCTTGCATCCTTTTTAGGTATACGTGCTTTAAATCTTTGATTCAAGTTACAATGAAGCCATTATTTGAATCCAAGAAGAATGGAATAACCAATCCAATGAAGATTTCATGATTTTCAGCTGCCCCTGCCAGGTTTTCCTTAACCTCCCTGACGGTATTCCCGAGTGTGGCTCAGGGTTAACTTTTTGTACCGAAAGCGGTATCCCCGAGCCACACTAGGGCTGGATACTTACATGTCCTGCGCTCCCTCGCTAATCCCGCAGTCCCCTCCAGCCGCTCGCAACGTCACACTGCCTGGATCTCTTCTCGCGAGGATTGAACCAGGAAGTGTGACATCGCGATCGGCTGCAGTGTGACTGCGGGGACATGTAAGTATCGGCCCGAGTGTGGCCCGGGGATACCGCTTTCAGTATTGAAAGTTAACCCCCGGGCCACACTCATACCGCTAGGGGGCCAGAATAAATAGGACCGATTCTGGTATATAACATATGTCAGAATCGGACCGCCAGGGAAGTTAACCACCTGTCTGTGGATGCAGTACGAGAGGCTTAACAAACCACCATAGGGTATCAACTTGCAGAGCCTCAGCTACTTTGCTGCTTCTGTGCTACAGCTTATGGGCTGGGCGTGCTTTTCTGAGCTTAATATACTGTTAAAGTCTTCTCGTCTGGATTGTATCAGTAAACATAGACTAAGTTATGCGGTAGAAGAAGTAAAAGTGGTATTGGGTGCAAAGCAGACATTAAACCTCTCCATGATGGAAATGTTATTCTCGAATCCATGCAAAACTATGCACAGGGTAACATAATAATCGATCAAAAGAACAAATTGTTACACATAGAAGTATAGTGATTTGAAACAGGTCAGTTCATTCATCTTCAGCATACATGGACTTTAGCAGATGGCAGATTTAGGGGCAGAGAAAAACAAATAGTTCATCAGATCAATAGAACATCACTAGGTCTATTTTAAACACTTGCAGTAGCTCAGGCAGAGATACAGAGACAATAGATTGAGAGGAAGCAATATCTCTTTAGTACACATGACAATGCTAGTGAGCAGCTGTATTCAGCCATGGTGTACTAGGAGTAACAGCCTCGCTGTACCGGCTGGATGGTGTAGAGGTAACATCACTGCTCTATAACCGTCCTTGGCCAAGACCCCTAATGGTACATACTTGCCTACCACACAATATTGGCCAATGGTAACATCTCTGCCTTTTGACCATGGAGAAGTAAAACCCCGTTCACCACATCCCTCCAACACAACTGTGGAGAAGCAAATCTCAACTTTACGAGAAGCGGGTTCAACCTAACCAGCAGGTCGCTGCTCTACAATCATGGAAAGACGATTTTGATCCCACTCTGAAGACGCCCCCAGTGAGTGTCCTTGGGCAAGACACCCAACGATATGGATGCGCCTACCTCACAAATTACTTTAACATCTCATAGATTGTAAATTCCCTTGGGTAACAGGGTCCCCCCGAATCAGGTCATCATCCATGTATCGTATTCCAATGTATCAACAACTTGTACACTGCTCTTGTAAAGTGCTGCGTAAGGCCGGCTGCACACGGGACTTTTATTGTGCGCACTAACGTGCGTCGCTGCTTATCATTAGGGGGGATCCGCACGCGCATAACGCGCGCTACGCCTAACGCGCGCTGAAGACGTCCGTCTTTAGAACACAAAGGCTGTAGCGCTAGGATTGATGCGACGTCAGGCTTCAAATGCATTGCACGTGTGCACTTGTCGAGCGAGGAGAATCGCGCAGCCCCATCGACGGTCATGATGCGCTAGGACGCGTGTCGACGGGGCTGCGCGATCAGGCTTTTCAGCGCGGGGGGGGGGGGGGGCGTCTCGAGTGGGACGCCGGTTTTCTTTAACGCGCGTACTGTGCAGTAAAGAAAACGTCCTGTGTGCACCTGGCCTAATTTGTGGTGCAATATAAATAACGGATAATGATATGTTCAGACCATTTCTCCAGTACCTGCCATTGGTTTTTAATCAATACTTCTTTTACCTGGCACTGTGAAATCCTGTGTGTAGATTATTTCATCCTCCAAGTCACATAGATCCTCATCCTCACTGTACCCGTGCAGATCTTCCAGATAAGGCACAACGGTCAGACTCCTCCAGCGGTCCTTGGTTTCTGGGCTGGGGGGGATGGGGACTAAGGGATCCATTTGGGGATGCTTCTTTCTGAACCAACTGGAGGTAGAAGAATGCAATTATTGCTTATTTAGGGAAGGAGAGATTGGAAAAGAAAAATTACACGTGTTCATTATTGAGACCACAATCCGTAATCATGGAAGTATTTGGGGACAGTTTGTTCATTATGGTTCAGAAATCCACCCCACTGATCAGGATATCCAAGCCCAAGTAGGTAAATTCCCCTATAAATTGGTTAAGTGATGACTAGGTGTGCAGGCCAGTCATATCATCAACATAAATAAAAAATAACTTTTTTCAATGTATCAATTGCTGTAAGCTACGTGGTCACTCAAATTTGTGTCCCACCAAGCCATTTTTTTTGCAGCTCAGCAGTTTCCCCATCACATTGATCACCCCATTCTTCTGTGATATGCCAAGTGTAAATTTTAGGTATACATGAAGAAAGGATACACATATCCTCTCGAACCCGCATCCAAGCATTTCACTAGAACTGGCAGACCTATTTCTTCAGGGTCTATAAATAGGGGGGGGGGGGTGTAATCGAATGTGAACAGAAATAGGAAGTGCTGTGCTAGCGTTCCTGTGAGCTTGCAGTCTAGAAATTCTCATTTTCCTTGTGCTCGCTCCCCCTTTTCTCTGTGATGGGAAGCAGCACACAGAGAGGTGACCCAGTTGCTATGGCAACAGGAGGGGGTGCGCAGTTCCTCTGCACATCACTTCACGCACATCGGATGAGTCACACACTGTCTTATAAGCACCCTGTCACCGCAGAGGGGTGGGGGGGGATAGAGAGGGATGAGAGAAACAGAGAGGAGAGGGGGAAACACAAGAAAGGATGAGATGGGAAAGGAGAGCCATGCCAAGCAAGTCTGGGATATAGTTTGAGAAGGGGGAAAATGCAGGAAAAAAAAAAAGTACATCCCAAATATAGGGGGCTATAGGTGTTGGTTTACACAAATCCATCTATGCAGAGTTATTAAATACAATATTTTCTAATGTTTTCCCCAACTGCAATGTGAGGTTTGTGGAACTTCGAACAGGTTAATGAGAATGAAAAGAACTACATTTAGAATGCAAATGTATTTAAATAGCGGATTTGATAGAGAGACAGCTATACATACAAAAGAAACTGGGTGGGCAGGGGGTGTCAGACTCTGGCAAGCTTAAGATCTTAAATTGTTACCAGGTGTCATATATAGAGACAAAAAACTCTTGATCAGTTGAAATTGTTGGAGTGAAATGTTCAGAGTACACATTAGCGGTGATAATCACTCGCCCTTTTATCGATGTCCTTTCCAGGGCCTATGGAAAACTTCAAGTCCCACCCGTCCGCTTTATCTACTTGTGTTTTTTCCAGTCACCTGAATGTTGCTGGGCTCAGTAGCTGCACAGTTCAGAATATCTATGGCAGCAAATGGAGATGGTCTTTCTGGAGCAAATAGGAACACCCCTAAATTAATGAAGCTCTCATGGTAGACATGAATGAATGTCTCTGAATACAAATATACCTCTGCTTTCAAGTGCGCATTATGCTCTAAACAAATTCACTCAGACAATTCTTAGGGCCCCTGGACATAGGAAATCATGGGCCCCCCTCATTTTGCCTACATGCAAGCCACAACCACGTACAGACACCATCCCTACAGTGGATAGAAAAAGTCTACACACCCGTTAAAATGTCCAGTTTCTGAGATTGAAAAAATGAGACAAAGATAAATCATTTCAGAACTTTATTCACCTTTAATGTGACCTATAAACTGTACAACTCAATTGAAAAACTGAAATCTTTTAGGTGGGGGGGGGGGCTAAAAAGTAAAATAATATGGTTGTATAAGTGCGCACACCCTCTTATAACCGGGGACGTATCTGTGTTCAGAATTAAGCAATCACATTCAAAATCAACTTTTATATAGGAGACAGGACACACCTGCCATCATTTAAAGTGCCTCTGATTAACCCCAAATAAGGTTCAGCTGTTCTAGGTCTTTCCTGACATTTTCTAAGTCGCATCCTTCAGCACCAGCCATGGTCCACAGAGAGCTTCCAAAGCAACAGAGGGATCTCATTGTTAAAAGTCTAGAAGAAAACTGGTCAGGGAGGCCGCCAAGAGGTCTACAGTAACATTAAAGGAGCTGCAGGAATATCTGGCATGTACTGGCTGTGTGGTACATGCGACAACAATCTCCTGTATTCTTCATATGTCTGGGCTATGGAATGGAGTGGCAAGACGTAGGGTTGCACCGATACCGATACTAGTATCGGTATCGATACTGGGTACTGCAGGAGTACTTGGTACTCGTGCAGTACCCCCCCGATATTTTTTTCCGATACCGGAAGCCGGCATTGAGCCGGCATCTGAGAGGCTGGGGCGGCGGTCCGAATGCTCTATCGGCATTCGGACAGGCCCTGCAGCTGCTCTCCTCACTGTGTTTATACTTACCTTCCTTTAGCGACGCCGGGAAAGTCTTCGCGGCGCGCGCTCCTTGGAAGGTCCCCAGCCGCGATCACGTGGGACCATGTGATCGCGGCTGGGGCCTTCCAACGAGCGCAAGCGCGGAAACTTTCTCGGCGTCGCCCAGGAAGGTAAGTATAAACACAGTGAGGAGAGCAGCTGCAGGGCCTGTCTGAATGCCGATACAGCATTTGGACGGGCACCTGGCACTCTCCGCTCATACTTCCCTTCCTGAGCGACGCCGGGAAAGTTTCCACGCGTGCGCTCGTTGGACGGCCCCCAGCCGCGATCACATGGTCCCACGTGATCGCGGCTGGGAACCTTCCAAGGAGCGCGCGAAGACTTTGCCGGCGTCGCTAAAGGAAGGTAAGTATGAGCGGAGAGTGCCAGGTGAGCTGGGGGGGGGGGGCAAATCCATGATCTGGGGGCATTATCCACGAGCTGGGGGTATTATCCACGAGCTGGGGGGCAGTATCCACGAGCTGGGGGGCAGTATCCACGAGCTGGGGGGCAGTATCCACGAGCTGGGGGGCAGTATCCACGAGCTGGGGGGGCAGTATCCACGAGCTGGGGGGCATTATCCATAAGCTGGGGGGGCATATCTATGAGACCTGGGGGCTTTATATGAGGTCTGTTCTTATTGTAAAGTGGTCACATGACATAAAAGTATCGGTACTCGGTATCGGTGAGTACTTGAACAAAAGTATCGGTACTCGGTCTTAAAAAAGTGGTATTGGAGCATCCCTAGCAAGACGGAAGCCTTTCTTACGAAGAAAAACATTCAAGCCTGGATACCCGGATAAATTTTGCAAAAACACATCTGAAGTCTCCCAAACACGTGGGAAATTGTGTTATGGTCTGATGAAACCAAGGTTGATCATTTTGACCAGGATTCCAAACGATAGGTTTGGTGCAAAAACAACACTGAACATCATCAAAAGAATGCCATACCCACAGTGAAGAATGGTGGTGGTAGCATCATGCTTTGGGTCTGTTTTTCTTCAGCTGGATCTGCGGCCTTAGTCAAGGTAGAGGGAATTATGAACAGTTCCAATTACCAGTAAATATGGGCACAAGACCTTCAGGCTTCTACTAGAAAGCTGAACAAGAAGAGGAACTTCATCTTGCAGGACAACGACCTGAAGCATACATCCAAATCAACAAAGAAATGGCTTCACCAGTAGAATAAAGTTTTGGAATGGCCCAGCCAGAGTCCGATGGAAAATCTGTGGGGTGATCTGAAGAGGGCTGTGCACAGGAGATGCCCTCACAATCTGCTATTTTTTTTTTTTGAGAAAGGATTTTACCAGGAAGGATACATGGAGATTTCGCTTGTTTTCAAGTATGTCCTGGGTGGCGAGTATGTACCGTTAGGTGTCTTGCCCAAGGACACTTACTGGAGAGGTGTTCCTGGGAATCGAACCTATGTCTCCACAGGCTCTCTCCACGCAGAGCAGTGATGTTACCTCTACTCCACCCAGCCGGTGATCTTGCACAGAAGAGTGGGAAAATATTGGCAAGTCAAGATGTGCCATGCTGTTAGACTCATACCCAAAAAGACAGTGCTGGAATAAAATCAAAAGGTGCTTCAACAAAGTATTAAATTAAGGGTGTGCGCACTTTTGCAACCATATTATTTTAGTTTTTTATTTTTTCTCCCTCCACCTAAAAGATTTTGGTTTGTTTTTCAATTGGAGTTGTACAGTTTATAGGTCACATTAAACCAGGGCTTGACAAATACATGGGCCTGGTAGCCACTGGCTCCTAGAATTTTACTCCTGGCTCCTAGATTTCCAGTTCGTTTTATACCAATCTAAAAGCAGTCTTTGCCTGGCATCTAAACATCTAGTGGCTTCAATGTTTTCTTCCTGTCTCCTACATTTAATGTAAATATATCCAGCCCTGGCGTATATATTTGTATGGGAGGTCTGTTGTGTGTCTGTGTTTGCAGTGGGTAAATGGGGTGTCTGACCATACATTTCAACACTATCATAAATTGGGCAGGCTTTAAGCAAAAACTTTATTGGAAAGCATCACATGAAAATAAAAGTATCGGTGAGTACCTGGCAAAAAGAATATTCTGTACACATACTCTGTCTTTAACAAAAAAACGGTATGGTGTATCTTTAGTTGTCGAAAGTAAAGCTTTGTTAGTCTGACGCAAAAACTGGCTCCTAACTTTTGTAGCTGGCTCCTAGATTCAAAGCAAATTTGTCAAGCCCTGCAAAAGGTGGGAAATGTCTGAAATGATTTATCTTTGTCTCATTTTTTTTTACATCACAGAAACTGGACATTTTAACAGGTGTGTAGACTTTTGCTATTCACTGTATGTACCGTACTTTGTTTTATTACAGAATTTAACAGCATCCAGCATTTCCCCGTGATATTTAAATGTGGTGGTGTTGGGCCCCACTGACAGGGCAGGCCTGACCAAGTCTTAAGGGCTCTAAATGGGCCCCTTACTAGGCCCTCATGTAATGTCCTATTGGTCAGTCCACCCCTGTTTGTATTGCTGTGTGTGTCAGCACAGGAAGCAGCCAAGTCTTGTATGGTTTGATTTAAGGGACACTGTAATCACCATGATAATTTAAGTTTTCCTCCCACCACACGGTCACTGGCAACTGTGACAGACCTTTAAATTAGAGGTCTTTCAATCAGTGGCTGCTGGTCAGCGTTCTGGTGACATATAGATGATGTAGGTCTGGTGGCACACATGGAGTCAAGATTACGGTACTACAAATAGAAAAAAGGTTCAGGGGGTGAGGTATCTGGAGTACCCCTAGAGAGGCAAATAGGAAAAATACTTAGCTGCGGTCAAGAGGTGAATCTCCCCCACTGCATCCACATGATAAAGCTGATCAATAGGGAAACAACACCTCCAGCGCTGCTTGTTCTGGTGCACTTTACTTGAAGAAACACAAACCACAGACGAGTCGGGGATGCAGCCCCCTTCCTCAGTGTGCAGTCCTCTCGAGATTACATCAGAGCACAATTGCACGCAAACATAGTTTCGGGAGTAGACCCCTGTTTGAAATAGCTGATTCCATAATAATGTCTAAACTAAAATGACCATTTAAAAAAACTAAACATTGTTTTTGTTAAGGGCCAAAGGTCAGCAATTTTGGCCCTCCAGATGCTTTGTAACTACAACTCCCATGATGCTTAGCTACTCATTAGGTTGGGGAGACTCGATGGAAATGTAGTTCCAAAACACCTGGAGGGACAAGGTTGTTCTCTCCTGGCATAGGGGATTCAAGACGCTGATTAGATTTTTTTTGGCATGGTCTTCATTTGAAAATGTGGCTGAATAGTGTACTCTGCGCCTGATCGAATCAGTCCTGCACTCTACTCCGTCACCATAGGTCTCTCAAAAAAATAAAATTACTTATTTTGTCTCGAATATCTCCAAGCAATCCTACTAGAATTAATTTTGGATTGATATTTGAGCGGTTCTACTAAAATATATACAATATTGGCAAATGATCATGGATGCTGTGAGCCCCTAGTTAACTGGGAGGATTATCCAAAGAGAAATGTGAGTGCCATTCTGGCATCAAGGACTTTTTCCCTTTGTTGCATATTTGAAGCGTGCTTCAAACTGGTTTTTGCTTTCTTTTGGATCAACAGCAGCAGCTAATGCATGAAAGTCTAAACTCAATGGATGAACGCCTGGAGAGATTAGAATTTCTGATCCTAGCTGTGACCGATCTCTGTCCCCGGACAGTGTCAGATCTGTCAATGCCGCTTCTTTGCAGGACACCCCCCCCGTGTTCTACCCAGGCAGACCGTGTTCTACCCAGGCAGACTCCCTTGCCTTCCTCCAGACCTCAGATGAAGTTTAAGGACCGGGACACATGGGGGAGTCCCCTAGCGTCCCCCAGAAATAAGACAGGGCTATAGATATGAGGTCTTTCAGGATTAGTATAGAACTGGTTTAATCGGGGACACTCACACATACAGTTATACGGACACACATGGGTAATTTACATATACAACCCCCCCTAGAGACCACTGGGGGACCCAACCAGACAGAAACAATGACACATTTGCTTTTTGGAAGGTGAAACATAATTAGATTAGGTAGACCGATAATTTAAACATTACGCAACATTTCTAATGACAGTGGGAATCAGGATAACAGATTACATACAGCAGATTTACAAACTCTTCAAATGTAAACAGATCAGCACATTATTGAGAGAGGGTAAACTGGGATGTTAATCCTTTCAACAGATAACAGACAATAGCATCCTTGCATAATCACAGATTATACCAACATTCTGCACACAAGAGGGCAATGGGCTAATCTGGATTATAAATCCTGCACCCTATAAATATGCCGCCATGCCCATACACACCAAATCCAGAATGATTTACATCACACTAGCTTTATCTTCAAGACTGAGAAAAAGAGTACATCAATAACGTGGCAGGAGGGTAGATGTAAAAGCAGTCCACGGGTGGGAGCATGGGGTTCTTCCATAACTGACAAAGAAAGGGGTGGTGGGGGGGAATAAAGTAAAATGAACTAAAGCCCCTAAACAGAAAAATACCTAACATTAAATTTTAAAAAAGATCATGTTTTGCCCTGCATATCACCAATGATTCTGCAAATATGGGGTACATTCTGAGATTTCAAAATTCTCCTTTTGCACTCTAGATAGTGGGTTTTGACAGATGTCACATTGCATTGTCCCGCCACAGAACGGTCTCCTAAAAAGAGCTGGCTGTCACCCCCTCAACGGACGATCACTTTACCAGTAACCAAAGTGTGCCGGTCAGGACTCCCTGAACTGCAGATCCTAGTGTAAGATTGTCAAGAAAAACAGAAAACAGACACTATGATCTGAGGCCAGAAGCACGGATAACCCATCATGCAGAAAACACTAAGCAGCACACAGTTTAATACTTTGCCGACTTGCTGTCCCTATGCGGTAGATGAGAAATGATAAGGATTAGAGTTCAGGGCTATCCTGTTGCTAAGACGTCACGGGAAGAGGACATGGCAGAGGGGTGGGGAGTGAGCGAGCGAGAGGATCTCGCGGTGCACTGTAAATCAGCATGCGGGAGCTTTACAGCCTCCAGTGGGATATATCATGACGCAAAAGCAGAATATATACAGAAAATTAATAAGAGGCAAGGCAACAGAAAACACTGGGAAGTGTGAAAGAGCTAGAATGATGAAAAGTAAGAGTAGCACAAAGGAAGTGGGGGGGGGGGTAGGAGAGGAAGAGCACTTATATGGACAATGGAACAAATCAAGGCACGGGTAAAATAAAAGACCATAGCGTGATCGACAAAGGGAGGAGGGTTGGTATAGATAGAGGTCATTTGTAAGAGGGGGACTGGGAGAGCGTGGAGGGCTCGTGTGAGACGTCAATTTTGCATTAGGCAGATTGGGTTACTTATAAGCAAATACAAATAAACGTAAAAAACACAAAACTTAAAGAACATTAAACTCACTTGTGTCTGCGTATCTGCTGAATTGAAAATCTCTTAGCTGGGTCGTATTCCAACATCCCTGAAAGGAGGGGGGGGGGGGGGGTGAGAAGAGACAGGAAAATTACTTCCAGCACACAAAATACTAGTAGTAGCATTAAAAGTGACATGAAAAATACACGTTTCCAGCATCTAAACAATCTTTACAGCAGGAGTCAGGAACTTGTTTGGAACTACATTTCATTTGATGTTCCGTCACTCAGATTTGATGGGCCTTGTGGGAAATGTAATTCCAAAAAAATAAAAATTCTGGATGGTCAAAGTTACTGATCCCTGCTTTATAGAGCATAAATCACAACACCCTCTGCAGGTTCCTTATAATGTAGCTAATTATTATGATGCTCTACTATAGAAACTGGACTCTAAATTCCAACCGATCAATTTAGCTCTGACAAAGACATTTGTTGCAACAACACCAGCCCTCAAGAGACTAGAGGCGCGTTCAGTCCCTCAATCGCTGCAAGTGCTAGGTTAGCAACTCGGCATTGAACGCTGTGCTGCAGTTCAGTGCTCAGCACTGCTTACTTAGCACCTGCAGCTAAGTAGAGAGATGCTGCAGAGTAGCTGAGTGGGACGTAGAAAGATGGCCGCCTCCACGGAGCAAATAATTCAATAAGGAAATGTTCAGTTTGAAGTTTTAGTGGAGCAAAACAGCAAATATTTATTGGAACATGGTAAACCTTAACACTAAAGTGGTAATAAAATGGATATTGTAGAAACAGCACCTTTCATTAAGCAATCCTCTGCCCTTTTGCTTCAATATTCACAGCCAAAGCGTTCAGGGAGATGGCTGCAGCAAACTGAACTGTTGCAATTCAGTAGCTGCTGAGGAACTGAACGCGCCTCAGGTATTTAGACAGTGCCTCGCCTATCACTCAAATGCTGCTGCCTGGTCCCTGCTTCTAGTCTCTGGTGTACATTCATACCAGCGATGTAAAGCAGTGACAAGCTCAGTCTCCCTTTACACAATCTATAAGAAACTGAATGGAGTGCAAGCCTGTTGCAAAGACATAGTTTCTAATAGCTTCAGGGCTACCACCAGAAATCTTGGGGCCCCTTACTAAGCCACTGGTTGGGGCAACCTTTCCCTCAGCTGCCTATTTCAGTAAAATTAAAACCTCTTGCCCCTTTTCTCCTCCACCTAGTGCAACCGACACAAATTGCTTCCTCCGTAATGAGCCAACGTGCACTTACTGGCCTTGGCCCACCATGAAATTTGTTAGCATCTTGGTGGGCCAGTCAAGGGTCGCATGGAGGGACCCCTCCACCTGTGGCACTTAGACAATCTGGACTGGGTTTGACAAGGGGCAGGGCCCCCTGGACATATGGGGCCGTCACCGCGATGGCTGCCCTGATCACAAGACCCATCTTGCATGTTATGAACCGTATGCGGTCCAGTGAAAGAGAGGGGGGAGGGAATCCCTGGTGCTTAATCATTGGATGTTTGGACAAAACTGTCCAATGAAGGAGTACCAGTGAATGAAGGGGTCAAAATGGTTGCAGTGAGTGCAAGATATTAAAACACGCTTTTAGCCATTCGTAAAGAGATTAGACAAGCCATTTAAGCTAGATATGGTACAAATTTAAACTGCGTATAAAACGTTGCTGTATGACCCTGAATTTCTCTTTTGCCCTACTCTTGCTTGCTGCCTGGCGCCCCCCCCTCCGTCCGGCACCTTAAAAGGCTCATTTTTTGTTAACTTTTGTTTTTGCTAATGTCACGTAACCGTTTACTGTACGGTCAAATCGACCTGTGTTTCCAAGAAACAATAAGCGTATGCAAACATCCAAGCAAATAATTGATACTTTGTCAATGACTGGATGAAGCCCATAGCCACCCCTGTATATTTTCCTATCACTATTACCCTAAAATGTAAACAAATTGAAATGTACCATTGATGCCAGATAGCCTGTGCCTGTGCCATTCCTTTCTGCGAATAGTCGCTGCTCGATCAAGAGACCGCAGCAGAGATCAGAGACCTGTAGACTGCCATGGGTGACCACCACCAGACCCCCAGATAGGGACATACACCCCAACAGTGAGCAGGTTCAGCGGCAAAGCAAGCATAGCATGCTCCAAAGAAAACGGGGTAACGGGAGTGCAGGTACGGAATCTTTGATTTGCGGTCTGTACCATGTGGCATAAAATGCCATCCCACAGCCTGTCCCCCCCCCCAAACTACTGACCACACAGCATGTCGAAGAGAACGATTTCCGTTTGAGAGTCATGGCTGCACAGAAGCGAAATTAACGCGATTATTTTTTTATTAACATTTATTCTGACAAGATTTATTGGTGTCCTATAACACCTCAATAAATAAGCTTGATGTGTTAAGGCAGGCCTTGGCCTGAGGACAGTGTGCAGATACACCGATCAGATGAATAACGACGATCATGGCAAAGGCAATCACTCGTGAATATAATGGGTTAAAAACCACAGACCACAATGACTGCATGAGAGCAACGATAATGGATTTCAGGAGGAGGGGATAGATATATATATCGCGCTTGATAGAGAGCCAGGGAAAGAAACAAAACACCAAACACATAATCACATCACAGCACTGCTGCAATAGAGTAGATTATGAAGCCAAATCCTGTTTGGACTGGGCAGGTTGGAAGGTCTCAAAGAAGGTGGTTTCTTGTGTGCACATAAGAAAATTATATATGTCTATAAACACACTAATATAGTCACACATACACAGACCCTTCACCTCGCTCCCCAACCCAGAGATCCACCCACGTCTCCCAAGGCTCTCCCTTCCTCTCTATGCCAGCCACCCCCGCACACACGCATGGCAAAACTGAATGAAGCAGAAATTTCAATGAATGAGAAGACGTCAGAGATGCTCCTGGCAGACCGAGAAGGAGGGGGACATTGGGGGGTGTATTTATAATAATATTCAGCTATGATATGGTATGAGGTTATAGCACCACACACTGTTCTATAGCAGTATTGCATCA
The DNA here is from genome assembly GCA_009667805.1 of Leptobrachium leishanense. Classification (NCBI taxonomy): domain Eukaryota; kingdom Metazoa; phylum Chordata; class Amphibia; order Anura; family Megophryidae; genus Leptobrachium; species Leptobrachium leishanense. Next base: position 294,429,896 of record CM019063.1, on the reverse strand, counting down.
GTGGGAAGAGACACCCTATGTAATCTGTGCATAGTGCACTGGAGAACAACACACCCTATGTGAGGGCCAGGGACAGGGAGATTGTGGCACAATAGCAATACATAATCATTCTTTCACCAACACTATTAAAACGAAGGACCAAATAAGTGAGATCAAAATACTCTACTACACAAATAAGAGGATACAAGTTACTGCGAAAAACATTTGTATATTTAAGGAAATCAGACATGCTTTGCCCTGAGAGCTCCTTTGCCACATGCAGCGTATAAAGTATGGAATTCTGGGTAGAACGTGCAAACTCACTAATTTGTCATCAGTACAATGCTAGATGGCATCAAGCATATGTCAATGTATGCAACAGCCCAAACCTACCTTTCTTCTCCTGTTCGCTCTGTGTTGTACCGTGTTACAGCCTGCTTATCGGCTGTCTGTGACTGGATGACTTCCCGTTTCCTAGAGCTCAACCTCTCTAAAACTGAATTTCTCACCTTTCAGCTCTCGAAAACTAACATTCCTGCACCCATTTCCCTTCAGGTGAATGGTGCCACTATTACTTCTATCTCTCAGGCTTGTTGCGTCGGGGTCCTCTTCGACTCTGATCTCTCCTTCACTCCAAACATTTGGTCGCTAACCAAATCCTGATATTTCCACCTAAAAAACATTGCACACGTCCATCCCAGTCTTAGTCAGGACTCTGCTAAAATGCTCATCCAAGCTCTTATCTCCTGCCTTGATTACTGTAATCTCCCTGGCCGTCCACTGGCACCGACGATTTAACAGGACATAATGCCATCGGCCGAATAGGAGTTTCAGCATAAAGTACTGCCCCAGTCCAGCGCAGCCAGCTAGTAGTGGGGGGGGGGGGGACTCGCCACACTGTGGGAGGGGGGGGGTTAACCACCCCCCTCTCCTTGGTGCCGAAATATGTTTCAGCACAAGGGAGAGCAATGATGATGCCGGCTCAGAGAAAAAAAAAAAAAAAAAATCACTTTTTGTCCTCTTTATGAATGTAATTGTTTTCTGCAATAATAGATATAGATATATATATATATATATAAATATAGATATATATATATATATATATATAACGGAAACGCTCTTGTCCGCCTGTTCTGCTCTCCAGGCACCCTCCTTTACGCAGATCGGCCTGGCTGCTGACCTTCTTGGAACTCAAGACACTCCAGCAGCCTGATCTCCTGCCTCCAACCCGCTGGATCGGATCCGATCAAATAAGTATCAGATAGCCGCTCAGTGCCTTCCGAGGCTGATTGAAGATATGCTGAATGAAACACCAGGCAGGCTGTATGTTCAAACAGGATCAACTGGCTTTAATGGGGAATCCCATGCATTTATACAGTCACACATGGGTCATTTACATACACAAACCCCTCCTAGAAACCACTGGGGGGACCCAACCAGTCTGAAACAGATCATTGGACAACATTTGCTTTTTGGAAGGCGAAACATAACTAGATTCAGGTACAGTGAGAACATTACTTAAGCTTTCTAAACGAATTAAGACAATGGCGATTTACAAACAGATTACAGTTTAAAACAACAGATAACCGGTAGTGTTTGACTAAAAAGATTATGTTTGAAGAGCTGTTAATCAGATATTTACACCTTCCTAAAAGCAGGTTTACTGGAAGACTAATCTGACCAGCAGATTGTGACAGACAATGACAGTCTTGCATAATCACAATTCAAACAGAAATGTAACCAACACAGCAAGTTCACAGAAAGACATTGTAGAAAGGGAACAAATGCTGTTTAAGGAGAATAGGTTCTAAAATAAGGGAATACAAAGGAATAAAGTCTGTATTTGGGGATTTAAACGCAGAGAATGCACCGAGTCAAAGTTTCTCAGCAAAGGGTACAAAGTTAGTTTTGTGACACTATATATATATATATCTCTCACAGAAGTGAGCTCACCCTCACAGTAGTGAATGTAGAACAGAGTAACTTTGCTGTCACCTCAAAATAACTCAAACACAGACATTAAGGTCTAAACCACTGGCAACAAACGTGAGTACACCCCTAAGTGAAAATGTCCAAATTCAGCCCAATTAGCCATTTCCCCTCCCCGGTGTCATGAGACTTGTTAGTGTTACAAGGTCCCGGGTGTGAATGGAGAGCAGGTGTGTTAAAGTTGGTGTTATCGCTCTCACGCCTTCATACTGGTCACTGGAAGTTCAACATGGCACCTCATGGCAAATAACTCTGAGGCTCTGAGAAAAAAATTATTTTTGTTCCACATAAAGAGGACCTAGGCTATATGACGAATGCCAAGACCCTGAAACTGAGCTGCAGCACGGTGGCCAAGACCAAACGGCGGTTTAACAGGACATGTTCCACTCAGATCAGGCCTCGCCATGGTTGACCAATGAAGTTGAGTGCATGTGCTCAGTGTCATATCTAGAGGTTGTCTTTGGGACACAGACATATGAATGCTGCCAGCATTGCTGCAGAGGTTGAAGAGGAGGGTGGTCAACCTGTCAGTGCTCAGACCATACGCCGCACACTGCATCAAATTGGTCTGCATGGCTGTCGTCGCAGAAGGAAGCCTGTTCTAAAAGACGATGCGCAAAAAAGCCCACAAACCGTTTGCTGAAGACAAGCAGACTACGGGCATGGGTTACTGGAACCATGTACTGTGGTTTGAGGAGACCAAGATAAGTTTATTTGGTTTAGATGGTGTCAAGTGGGTGTGGTGGCAACCAGGTGAGGAGTACAAAGACAAGTGTGTCTTGCCTACAGTCAAGCATGGTGTTGGAAGTGTCATGGTCTGGGTCTGCCAGCACTGGGGAGCTACAGCTCATTGAGGGAACCATGAATGCCAATATGTACTGTGACATATTGAAGCAGAGCAGGATCCCATCCATTCAGAGACTGGGGTCGTTATGTTGGAATACAGCCCTGAGGCCCAAACAGACCTCCAAGGCGACCACTTCCTTGCTAAGAAGCTGAAGGTAAAGGTGATGGACTGGCCAAGCAGGTCTCAGACCTAAACCCTATTGAGCATCTGTGGGGCATCCTCAAACGGAAGCTGGAGGAGCGCAAGGTCTCTAACATCCACCAGCTTTGAGATGTCGTCATGGAGGAGTGGAAGAGGACTCCAGTGGCAACTTGTGAAGCTCTGGTGAACTCCATGCCCAAGAGGGTTAAGGCAGTGTTGGAAAATAAATGGTAGCCACACAAAATATTTACACTTTGGGCCCAATTTGGACATTTTCACTTAGGGGCATACACACTTTTTGTTGCCAGTGGGTTAGACATTAATGGCTGCGTGTTGAGTTATTTTGAGGGTACAGCAAAGTTACACTGTTATACAAGCTTTACACTCACTACTTTACATTGTAGCAAAGTGTCATTTCTTCAGTGTTGTCACATGAAAAGATATAATCTATACAATAATGTAAGGGGTCTCCCTCACACCACTTTATTTGGACAGTCCCACTTTGTGTATTGGGACTTCTTGCACTCACCAGAAAGCTCTGTTCATCATATAGTCCTATGTTCTGCCATCCCCACCCTTCTTTTTGTTTTTGTATTTTATTATAAAAGGGAATGTGTTGCTTTTCTTACACTCACGTGGTTATATTTGACATGATATATATCTTTTATAGTATTGTGATTGACCTCGTGTCTTGTATCATTTAATACATTCAATAAATTGTCAAAACCCGCAACATGAAAACAAAACACAGTCCTGCTTTTCATTTCCAATGTACTGTGCAGCAGTGTCAACAGTCCCAGTCCTGCTTCATGCTTTAAAGACCAAGTAACACGTAATCTGCACTTTGAATTGAATCTGTTCATGGCAGGGGTCTCAGACTTAAATTACCCAAGGGCCACTGGACAAGTTTTCATATCCCATGGGGGCTGCATGCAAAGTTTAAAATTCTCTTTTAATAACTTATCCTTTACAGCAAAAAGTCTTTTATTTATCTTCCTGAACTTTTTGTATTTTGGTATTTTTCTGACAATTTTCGACCCCCCCCCCGTAACAGACCTTTTTATTCATTTTTTAAAGCACCGATTTTAATATTGACACGTTTTAATAAATTTCTACTGGTTTAAATAGCGTAGTTCTGTCCATAGCCACTTGCAGTGGATGATCCTAGTCTAACATAATTGTGCGACCTCAGTCGTCCATAGTCGGACGCCCAAGTCAGTCGCAGGTATTCGGACCCAGTGGACGGCCAGTTACAGTTCCCCTTCTAAGTAGCATGTGCAGCACCACTTTTTTTTGTGAAAGCTCTGTTACACATCTCCCATACTGGCCTTCCAACTGGAGCAGAGAAATCTGACTGGTGTAATAGGATTTCGCTCAAAATCCACATGCATCACAACAGTCAGATTTCCCCTGCTCAAATTGTAAGGCCAGTATGGGAGAGGTGCAAAAGGAATAGGGCTGTGCAATATTGACAAAATAATCATATTGCGATTTCTTGAATGAATATTGCGTTTGCGATTTTATTTGCGATTTAGCCAATTGTTTTTGCTTTTTCAAACATGCTACATACATTCTAAGTGTATTCAGTATTCAGCACATGGATATACTGCCCCAGCACATGGATATACTGCCCCAGCACATGGATATACTGCCCCAGCACATGGATATACTGCCCCAGCACATGGATATACTGCCCCGCAGCTCACCTCTGTGCGCCGCTGTGTTCTGTGCGCCACGTGTTCGGCTCCCTGTTAACTTCCGGCAGCACATGAAGCTTGGGCGCTCGCCTGGGGGAACCATGTGACGAGCCGCGAGAACGCGACTCGTCACGTGGTTCCGCCTGCGAGCGCCCAAAGCACCATGCCGCCGCCGGAAGTTAACAGCCGAAAATTGCAGCCTTATGCGATTTAGAAATCGCAGCATCGGAAATCGCGATTCGATTGCGATTGCAATTAATTGCACAGCCCTAAAAAGAATTAAACAGTTCACAGCACTATATAAGAAATATCCCTTGTTCACACATCATACAGCGCTGCTGAAAATGTTGACGCAGTCCACAATATGCTAAGCAGTATTACCTTAACAAGCGGTGGCATATTTTTATTAGCAAACTGTGGCCATCTTTGGTCGCATGACCTTATTGTGTGTATTGGATTTTTTACATTGTACTTATGTGCACCACTGGTATGTTTTCTGACTGCGCAAATGTAGGAAGAGGAAATAAAAGGAAAATGTATGTTATTTACCTTATGTCTGTGATTTTTAAAATTATGTTGTAACACTTTTTTTTAACGTGTACGGGGAGGGGGGCTCGGCCCACTGTTCCGTACACAGGGGGGGGGGCTCGGCACACTGTTCCGTACACAGGGGGGGCTCGGCACACTGATCCGTACACAGGGGGGGCTCGGCACACTGATCCGTACACAGGGGGGGCTCGGCACACTGTTCCGTACACAGGGGGGCTCGGCACACTGTTCCGTACACAGGGGGGGCTCGGCACACTGTTCCGTACACAGGGGGGCTCGGCACACTGTTCCGTACACAGGGGGGGCTCGGCACACTGTTCCGTACACAGGGGGGCTCGGCACACTGTTCCGTACACAGGGGGGCTCGGCACACTGTTCCGTACACAGGGGGGGCTCGGCACACTGTTCCGTACACAGGGGGCTCGGCACACTGTTCCGTACACAGGGGGGGCTCGGCACACTGTTCCGTACACAGGGGGGGCTCGGCACACTGTTCCGTACACAGGGGGGCTCGGCACACTGTTCCGTACACAGGGGGGGCTCGGCACACTGTTCCGTACACAGGGGGGGCTCGGCACACTGTTCCGTACACAGGGGGGGCTCGGCACACTGTTCCGTACACAGGGGGGGCTCGGCACACTGTTCCGTACACAGGGGGGGCTCGGCACACTGTTCCGTACACAGGGGGGGCTCGGCACACTGTTCCGTACACAGGGGGGCTCGGCACACTGTTCCGTACACAGGGGGGCTCGGCACACTGTTCCGTACACAGGGGGGGCTCGGCACACTGTTCCGTACACAGGGGGGGCTCGGCACACTGTTCCGTACACAGGGGGGGGCTCGGCACACTGTTCCGTACACAGGGGGGGGCTCGGCACACTGTTCCGTACACAGGGGGGGCTCGGCACACTGTTCCGTACACAGGGGGGCTCGGCACACTGTTCCGTACACAGGGGGGGCTCGGCACACTGTCCGTACACAGGGGGCTCGGCACACTGTTCCGTACACAGGGGGGGCTCGGCACACTGTTCCGTACACAGGGGGGGCTCGGCACACTGTTCCGTACACAGGGGGGCTCGGCACACTGTTCCGTACACAGGGGGGGCTCGGCACACTGTTCCGTACACAGGGGGGGCTCGGCACACTGTTCCGTACACAGGGGGGCTCGGCACACTGTTCCGTACACAGGGGGGGCTCGGCACACTGTTCCGTACACAGGGGGGGCTCGGCACACTGTTCCGTACACAGGGGGGGGCTCGGCACACTGTTCCGTACACAGGGGGGCTCGGCACACTGTTCCGTACACAGGGGGGGCTCGGCACACTGTTCCGTACACAGGGGGGCTCGGCACACTGTTCCGTACACAGGGGGGGCTCGGCACACTGTTCTGTGCACAGGGGGGGCTCGGCACACTGTTCTGTGCACAGGGGGGGGCGCTTGGCCCAATTGTGTACTTTGAGACTCCTGGTCCATGGTATATAAATAAAAAAAAAAAAAAACACAGGGCTAGATTACATTTGGAATGCTAACGGTAGCGTTCGGATATGTAAGCGTTAACGTCAGGATAAGGGACTTTTAAAAAATAAAAAAAAAAATCTATATTTTTGCATTTAACTCCAAAAAGACACATAACAATGAGAATGGAGTCACGCAGGACTAGTAAACAGCATCAAGGACAAATCACAATAAATGAAAAAAAAAAGTAGCAAAATCATCAAGCAACAATTGCAGGAAGAATGGCCGAGATCACAAAGAGTCAACAGAATTGGACACAGGGACAAGAAACAAACAAAAATAAAACATACCCGGGGAAGGGGTGGAAAGACCGCCCATAATTGTGCGGCATTCCCAGCATGCACTGATGACCAACAGACCGTTGGAATCCGAGGAAGAGCCAACACGGCAGGGGAACCCAGGGCTAAGGTGGGTGGTCAGAGCCATGGCGGCCACCCGAACTGCTCACCGGAGTCACCCCAATTGTTCAAGTGCAGGGGGGAAAAAAAAAAAGGGGGGAAAAATAGGGGAGGGAGGGAGGGAGAAAAAAAAAAGGGAGGGAGGGAGAAAAAAAAGGGAGGGAGGGAGGAGGGAGAAAAAAAAGGGAGGGAGGGAGGGAGAAAAAAAAAGGGAGGGAGGGAGGGAGAAAAAAAAAGGAGGGAGGGAGAAAAGGGAGGGAGGGAGGGAGGAAAAAAAAAAAGGGAGGGAGGAGGAGGAAAAAAAGGAGGGAGGGGAGAAAAAAAGGGAGGGAGGAAGAAAAAAAGGGAGGGAGGGAGAAAAAAAAAAGGGAGGGAGGGAGGGGGGAAAAAAAAGGGAGGGAGGGAGGAAAAAAAAGGGAGGGAGAGGGAAAAGGGAGGGAGGAAAAAAAAGGGAGGGAGGAAAAAAAAGGGAGGGAGGAAAAAAAAGGGAGGGAGAGGGGAAAAAGGGAGGGAGGAAAAAGGGAGGGAGGAAAAAAAAAGGGAGGGAGAAAAAAAAAAGGGAGGGAGAAAAAAAAGGGAGGGAGAAAAAAAAAAGGGAGGGAGAAAAAAAAAAAGGGAGAAAAAAAAAAGGGAGGGAGAAAAAAAAAGGGAGGGAGAGAGAAAAAAAAAAAAAGGGGGAGGGAGGGAGGGAGGGAGAAAAAAAAAGGGAGGGAGGGGAAAGACATCCCAAATCAAGTTTTAGCAAAAATAAGTAATCCTCCATGAAAACGAGAAAATCCGTGCCCAAGACATTGAAAAACAGGGGTCAGAAACGGGCAAACATCAGAGCTATCTCAGCCAGTGTCCAGACACAAGGGGATAGACAGAGCACCGGCATGGAGAAGAAGGGGCACAGTGGGGGGAGATGACACGTCATCCAGGGAGACCACTGCAGCAGGAGAGCAAGTCCATCTGAGAAGGACAGGCAGCGAAACCACAGTGGTCACGAGAAAGGAGCAGCCACCACCGACCCAGACAAACTAACCTTCATTGAGCTTCGGATCCACCCGAGAGAACAGACCACCAGGGACCCCCACCGATTCGCATTGGGGAGGAAGACACACACAGATCACTGCCGCAGGAAAGATACTTGTGACGCACAAGCATAATCCCAGACCCCCCCCCCCCCACTGGGGTATGGAGGGGCAATCCTCCCATGTCGTCAGGAGCACATCCAGTGGCAGTTTGGGAGGCATCACAGGGTCGCTTCCCTGCCACCACTGGTCCTGGACAACCAGCGTCCGCCGGAGTCAGATCCCTCTCCCCCCGGTCACCAGTTTAGTAGCACACCACCACTCCCTAAATTGCTTCAGCAGCTCCGCCAGCATCCCCCCGGGTAAGTAGCAGCAAATCAAAAGACAGGTGAGGTTCGGGTGACATTGCAGGAGAGGAAGACGGTTCTGGGGGCGACTCAGGAACAGGTAGGCCGTCGGGCCCATAACGGTCAGGCATTGGGAATGCACCGCAAGGTAGCGGGCGGCTCCTAAGAGACCGGGGGGGGGGGGGGTTCTCTGTCGCACAGACGTTGTCGACAGTGCCCCATAGAGACCAGCGTCTGTTGAGTGCAGCAGGACTGAAGGACCAATGTGCAAACTGCAAGATGGCCACCGCTGTCAGTAGGCTTTGAGGCGAGGAATAAGTCAGCCGTTCACAGGATTGTGTCAGCAAAAGCCCAGGCAGGTCCACAGTCGGCCCGAGGAGAGTGCGCCAAGAATAAGGGTCTAAAAAGGCCATAGTCACCAGATATCAGGTGGCGTTGCATGGAGCTCAGCGAAATGGTACCCGTTCTCCTCGATGTCTGGACATGCCCCCCGGATAAGTGACTTTAAACGCATGCCCCATATTACCTTCCTAGCGCTAAACCCTGTAAAAATCTGTTCGCGCAATCACCGATGTGCTAGCTTACTGTATTTTGCACACTCTATACTTAACACGGGGAGCGCAATCCGTAATTAGCATTAGGATATTACACAGTCCTAGTGCCAATTACTGTACCGATGGGGCAACAACATTTTTACAGTGTCCTACAAGCTAGTGCCAACCTATTCCTTTGTTTTCCCCCTACGCTTTCACTTAAAATGGATCAGTCCACTCTCCCTATTTAAACCTCATAGTTAGTTTGGTCCAGCCACATTTTCTCCTTAGCAAAGCCTGCCTTCCTTCATTCTACCGCATAAGCCTTCACTACTCTCAAGACACCTGTTATTTGCTGTTACTTTCCCAATAAACTGAAGAAAATACAAAGGACTTTGTTTGCTTTCAAAAAGGGGATGCGTTAAAGCTATCTGACTTCAGTCATAACCTGCATATGACCCTGGGGTTCCAGAATAAACAGCTCTGCCCCCCAGGTAAACCGATTGCTGTAATCTAAAGAATGGTGGGTATCAGCGCTTGTACTCAATGACTATCTTCTAGGACCTCCTTTGGTTCCAGTATACCTTTAGGCCATACACCTCAATATAAAACAGAAGGTGTGCAGACTGTTTACCTGGATTTAAATGGTAAATAATGGTAATTTACTCACATTTCTTGGTGACCTAGGATAAGAGGCACCAAAATACTGGCAGCCATTGAATGGAAGGAGCACTGGATCTCCCATCACTCCTGGGTAGTCCTCAGGAAGCAGCTGGATTTTAGGTCTTCCAGGTAAGGAGCAGGACAGGCAGTATCAATTAAAAAAGTAATTATTAAAACGAAAACAATATACCAGAGACGCATTTCGCCGTAAAGGCTTCCTCAGTGGGTATAATAAAAATACAGAAAAGTCAGCTGCCACCGCAGTCATCCACACGCCAGTACACAGATTGTGGCACTAACACAAGCAAGCAATTTAGGTTTGCTCACACAAAGAGACACAGCTCCCCATACTAACCAGCAGACAAATGCCTGCAATGAAGAAGAGACGATCACAAGACCCTCCTAGGGATTCACCGCAGAAAAAGACCAACACCCCAATGCATCAAACCTAACGACACAGGAAAGTACATGGATCCAGCGTGACACGGTCCAGACGGGACTCACCAACTTTGTCGACCGTCTGAGAATTCTAGAATATGGAAGATAACATTCAAGGACAATATCAAGGGTCTGGGGCCTCTCTACCAGAGAAGAACTCAGCCTACTAACCAACTGGCTGGCAAAGGAATCCATAGAACATGCCAAGTGGCTTAGAGCAGCAAGCGTAAACCATCCCCAACTAGGGCTGGACTTGGTATGGGAAAGATTAGAGGACTGCTATGGTAGCCACGACGCAGTCAAAGACGAGCTCTTCAAGATAATTGACAACTTTCCCAGAATTACAGCAGCAAGATCTTGCAGCTACTCGGCAGAGACATCATAAGATCCCATAAAGTCCATGAACAACTGATGGGGAAACATAACACCCCATGCACCCAAAGGCTTGATTTAGGATGGGTGATACAAGGTGAATTATGTATCAACAAGGCACGCAGACCAGACAATGTGAAAGCCTTACGAACAAACTTGCTGGAAAACAGATTAGCAATAATTCAACAATACTAAAGAAAAAGAAACTTGCAGAAGAGAGACCTGAAACCGATGAACAATGTAATGGCGAGCAGGACAAACCCAGTGCTCTGACACCAAAGAAAGTAAAGAAGCAAAAAGAGAGTAAAACTACATCTACAGAAGATAAAGAAATACCGCTCTTGAAACACAGGTTAAATGACGAAAAGAGGGACAAAAAAACTAAAATCAAAGAAGAAGAAATTGGCAAACGCAGTCAAAGATTTGGTAGAAGCTGCTGATCATTGCAAACCTTCTCCTTAAGAAAGGAGACTCCTCGTCTGTCAGCAACGAAAATAATTAAAACCAATGGCACCACGGACCCACAGATCAGAACCCTGCATACAGTTGTGTTCAAAATTATTCAACCCCCCAATGCTGTAAAGGGTTTTAGGGAATTTAGTGTACATTTGTAATTGTATTCAGAATGAAATCCTACAAGGACTTTTTAAAGAACCATATGCAACTAAAATTGGTTTTGTAATACAGTAGTAAATGTTTCTTTTGTGAATTCTTCATTGACACAATTATTCAACCCCTTAAAGACTACCACTCTGAAGAACAGAGGTTCATTCAAGTGTTTTCAATCAGGTATTGAAAACACCTGTGGATGTCACGGAGCAGCAATAAAGCATAATAAGCAGCAATTAGGCAGCTTTAAAATGACTGTGATACTCAGCTCCTTCTAGACATTTACTGGTGTGGTTACAAACATGGTGAAGTCAAGAGAATGGTCCAGGAAGACAAGAGAAGAGGTGATTACTCTTCACAGGAAGGGCAATGGCTATAAAGAAGATTGCAAAGATGTTAAACATACCAAGAGAGACCATAGGAAGCAACATTTGCAAATTGAAGGCAAAGGGCACTGTTGAAACGCTACCTGGTCGTGGCAGAAAGAAGATGCTGACTTCGACTGCTGTGCGCTACCTGAAGCGTAGAGTGGAGAAAAGTCCCCGTGTGACTGCTGAGGAACTGAGAAAAGATTTGTCAGATGTGGGTACTGAAGTTTCAGCTCAGACAATACGGCGCACCACTGCGTAATGAAGGCCTCCATGCCAGAACTCCCAGGCACACCCCCTTGCTGTCTCCAAAGAATAAGAAGAGTCGACTGCAGTATGCCAAAAGTCATGTGGACAAACCACAGAAGTTTTGGGATAGTGTTCTGTGGACTGATGAAACAAAATTAGAACTGTTTGGGCCCATGGATCAACGCTATGTTTGCAGGAGGAAGAACAAGGCCTATGAAGAAAAGAACACCTTGCCTACTGTGAAGCATGGCGGGGGGTCAATCATGCTTTGGGGCTGTTTTGCTTCTGCAGGTACAGGGAAGCTTCAGCGTGTGCAAGGTACCATGAATTCTCTTCAGTACCAGGAGATATTGGATGACAATGTGATGCAGTCCGTCACAAACCTGAGGCTTGGGAGACGTTGGACCTTTCAACAGGACAATGATCCCAAGCATACCTCCAAGTCCACTAGAGCATGGTTGCAGATTAAAGGCTGGAACATTTTGGAGTGGCCATCGCAGTCACCTGACTTAAATCCGATTGAGAACCTCTGGTGGGACTTAAAGAAAGCAGTTGCAGTGCGCAAGCCTAAAAATGTGACTGAACTGGAGGCTTTTGCCCATGACGAATGGGCGAAGATACCCGTAGATCACTGCAAGACACTTGTGTCAAGCTATGCTTCACGTTTAAAAGCGGTTATAACTGTAAAAGGATGTTGTACTAAGTACTAAGATTGAATGTCACTTGGGGGTTGAATAAAAAACTGATAATGATGTGAGCACAGAAAAGACATTTGTGGTTATTTCATTATAAATGTTATGTTATATTTGTCTGACCTACACGTGCCTCTTTGATTTAATTGTAAGCAAGATGACTGAATGATCAAAATCAATGTCAAACTGGCCAAAACACTCAATTTCAGTGGGGGTTGAATAATTTTGAACACAACTGTATATTGCGACTAGATCAGTGCCTGAAGTACAAATACAGGATACATCGTGGCTTACAGTACAATGGTCCTGAAACAAGCAAATGGCATAAGGTCAAGCTTGTCTATTGACTTTTAACTGGTAGATCCGAAAGATTTTTGAAACCAGACATAACTCTAGTATCTACAGATTCAGAATCACCAAGCATTCTGACCCCAGCAATGCTTCTTGCACAGAAGATAGGAGTTAACCTCACTCCAGTTGGGGACTTCAGTTCAAAAGGACTTTTACAAAAGCCAGCGGATTACAACAAATAAAAAGACTGATCACCTATTCTCGGATACATGGTGATGCTTTCAGCTACCCTGAACTCAGCGAACGCCAATTGCTGGAAGAGACTTTGAGAAAGCGGTTCCAGACTGTTATTGCATTGTTGTGTATTTACGATGTATGTGTTACCACGTTTCTCAAATGTCCCACGTAGTTAAGAATAGTGGTGTATCTACAAATACCAGATGGGGAGTATCATGGAACCAGATTCCTTATTTGTTTTCTCCCTATGCTTTCACTTAAAATGGATCAGTCCACTCTCCCTGTCTAACTCTGTGTTTGTTTGGTCCAGCCCCATTTCCTGCTTTTTCGAATCCCCCAGTCTAATCTTAGAGGCAGTCAGCAAGCATCTGTCTGTACCAGGTGATTGCATCCTGTTTTTACCGTCCTCCCATAACAAGGTACACCTGGGAAGCCCTCTCTTCCTACACCACCTTTAATTTGCCATTACTATCCCAATCAAGTGAATACAAAGGACTTTGTGTGCTTTCAAAAAGAGGAGGACTTAAAGCTCACTTCATTCATATCCTGCATGTGACATTCACTGCTTGCATATGACCCTGGGGTTCCAGAATAGATTTTGCTTTTGCAGAATAATTTAGCTCCACCTAAAACCCTCCCAATAAATCCAATACTCACCTCTCATCCCGCAGCAAGAACGTTCCGCCCTATCTGCTACTTCTTGGCGCTGGGAGCAGAGAGAAACTGGGGACAAAGTCCCCAGTCTCCTGCTGCAGCACTGCGCGATCTTAGGAGAGCTCGATGGCGCAGGAATCGTGGCCCAGCAGCGCAACCCTCCATGGACTCCTATTGACTCCAGGAGGTGATACTCGTGTCGGTGCGGAAGCGCTAACGAGAGCATCACCAAAGGTAGCACTTCGTTCTGGGGCAAGGAGCTGAAGTAGCGCCTGCCCCGGAATCTCACGCTAAAAATGGGGACACTACGGGGAAACCTGCAGACACAGGTTTTTCCTGTTAGCGTCCCCATTTTAGTGTGAGGTTTGTAATTGGGCCCACAGGCTTTTAGTTTACCGAAATTTAATTAAAAACCCTGTGATTTTCATTTATTGTGGTTATATGTTATTTAAAGTGTAGATAACAATTTTGGGTGTAATTCCTGCATTTAGCACAGACATCCATAAAGACAACCAATCTTTAGAAAAATTACACCGGTGCATCATAAAGCTTGATGAATACCACCTTAGAGCTATATACAAAGGGTGCCATTCCATTAGGTGCAGTAATCATTGTATGAAGCTCAATAATTTAATTTTTTTTTGAGAAAGGATTTTACCAGGAAGGATACATTGAGATTTCTCTCATTTTCAAGTATGTCCTAGGTGACGAGTATGTACCGTTAGGTGTCTTTCCCGAGGACACTTAATGGAGAGGTGCTCTTGCCTGGATTGGAACCTTCTGTGGTTAAAGAGCAGTGATGTTACCTCTACTCCTTCAAGCCAGTACTTAATGTGAAACCTAACAAAAACTGTGCATGCTACTCCAAGTCTGCCTGCAACATGCGTTTGCATGATTATGCTGCTGGTTTGTGAGACCTATACTATGCATAGCAAAGCGAAAATGTAGGTACAATCCAACTGCATTCAGGCACATTTATTAACTAAATAGTGCAATGTTTCGGCTGAGTGGGCAGCCTTTTCCAAGCACTAGTTAATTAAGGTGCCTGAATGCAGTTGGATTGTGCCTACATTTTCTCTTTGCTATGCATAGTATAGGAATCGCAAACCAGCAGCATAATCTAAAACCAGGTATAACGTGATCCCGTGAGAGCAAAAATCACACTATATCTAGTTCAAAATACGTCCCATGTCTGTACGCAACTTCCAGGCTCCAAAATTTTCACCCCGATCTGCAGTTTCGTATCCACGAAATTAGGAGACGCAGGAAGCAAAAGTACTTCCTATGTCTCCATCCAATGGACCTTGCACTGTGCAGCTCTCACAGCAACACTCAATGGCTGCCTAGAGACTCCATAGCAGTGATGGCGAACCTTTTTGATCCCGAGTGCCGAAACTGGATCACTAAACCAACTTATGTGCCTCAAAGTGCCAACCCTGCAATTAGTCCAATTAGACTCAAGCCACTGTATATGTATGTATGTATATATATATATATATATATATATATATATATATATCCTCATTTTTGTTGTACATGGAACACATAGAAACGAGCACAGATGACACTCTTTTTCCTTGTTAGGTTTTATACATTAACTGGGCTGTTACTCCTGGCAGTTGCTGCCGTTCCGGGGAGTATGGGCGCGACGCCATTTTTTTTCTGTATTTATGTATATCATGCTTGTAACACCAGTCCGTCGTTCTGCAGCTGTTCCTCTTTCCATGTTTTTGTTTTTGATCCCAAATGGGAAGGGTTTGGTGCGTGTATAAATAAAACCCACCATCTCTGTCTCTCCTTGGCTGAAAAGCAGCTGGAGGGGCTTGGAGCTGCTCAGTAGAGCGGCCTTTTGGTACATTTGTTAGGTACCCACTCTAAAGAGGTGCCTTGAAGTGGCGAGTGGGCTTACGTTGCAATGGCCATTGAAACAAACAAAAACCTCATTTTTGTTGTACATGGAACACATAGAAACGAGCGCAGATGACACTCTTTTTCCACTGTATATATGCCTACACTCCTATTATATACCTACACACCCTTCTTCGCTTGCAAACCGTTAATTTCTTATTTTATGCCCCAATGTTTTATAATTTCTCATTTCTTCCTCCAATGTTATTATTTCCACACTCCCAATTTTATTAATTATTTCATCATCCTCGCCCCCTCAATTTTATTATTTTATGGCTCGCATGCCAGCAAAGCGGGCCACGTGTGCCACATATGGCATGCGCGCCATAGGTTCGCCATCGCTGCTCCAGAGCGTATCCTGAGAGCAATGACTGCTACCGCTTAAGTAGTGCTTGGCATAAAATGCCTTGCACGGCTACCAGGATTGCCACAGTAACCGGCTACGCAAACGGGTTAGAGGGAGCAGAAATTCAGAGGGTCTGCATTCACAGATTACTGTTTCTATGAAAACAGTGCTCTAGATGTTTCAGGACATACCTGAAAACAAGAGAAATCTCAAAGTATCCTTCCTTGTAAAATACTTTATAAATAAATGAATAAATTCCTTTGTTCAAAACCTCACTTTCAGTTCTATGTAAAAAAACATCATCCTTAGCTGTTCTGTACTCCCATTTGGGCAATCAGGTACCCTGTCATTTTATCTCCACCATTACACTAATTCAACTGCTGTAGGATCCACACTTTTGCATATGTTCATTCCTGCTACAACGCAGTACGCACGTCTTCATCACGTATCATTTGAATAATTCTGCAGACTGTTGCTTGTTTTTTTAAATAAGTCATAATTTACTTTTGCTCATCGCTCCCCTACCCATGTTGGCACTTTTCAATGTAATCTTTGTGAATGCTTTCCCTCCATGCATATTCATGACTAGACTGTGATGAGAGCATTCTTTCTCCCACACCTTGTCGCACCAACCATCTTAAACACCAGGATTTCAAACAAATACATTGCTTCTTGACATACTCTCACAGATGTTATCTTTTCTCATTCACCACCCCATTATTTCTATCATTAATACATTTAAAATGTTCAGCCTCCTACCGCGATCATCCTACATTCTGGTACTGCCTGCTTTTAATTATCATTCTTTGCATCTCATACATTTCATTGCACCATAACGTGTCTGCTTTAAAGTGCACATGTCATGCCCAAAACAAGTTGCCATCATCTGACAAGGAACCACTCCCTTTGCAGGTGTCAGCAATTTGTGCTCACCTATATAATTGGGGAAAGAAAAAGAAAAAAGAAAAAAGAAAAAAAAAAAAAAGGGTGGGGAGTTATTCCATCAAAATTTTTCTGTCCCTCACATGACGGCAGTATGCCATTGAGGGTATGGACAACCCTCGTTTCAGTCGGTGCACCTGACTAACTGCCACCGTCACCACTGAGTGTTAGCATCACCCACAGAGACAAAACACGGTGGTGCCTGTTGCTTGATCAGGAGGAGTACAAATTGCAATAGGTCATCAAGGGAGATGAGCGGAGATATCACATTGGCATTTAGAACCTCTCCACAAAAATGTACCCAAGCAGAACAGATACACTTTAAATTAGTCTCTCCAAGAATGTCAAAACCAATCTCACCTAAACCAACATTACACTTCAAAATCAGCATTCATTTTTTGGGAGCATTTTCTTTTGCCTCACCTTTTAAAAGGTCAGAAAGTAGGGGTCCACAGTCCTCTGGTATGGTGTAGTCCCCCTTACCAATATTTTCAAAAAGTTTGTAGATATTGTCTCCCTCAAAAGGATACAGCCCAGTGGTGATATTATACCTGAGCAAGGAAAAAAGCAGTTAGACACTATGCATTTTCATTGAACTGGACAGTGATGGAATGGGGGGGGGGGGATCTTTTGCGACGAATGTACAGTGTTGGTAAAACTCACAATGTCACCCCGGCTGACCAGATGTCTACTTTAAACCCTGAGAAGGTATCCAGGCCATTGGCTATCTCTGGAGGCTGGAAAGCTGGGGACCCCTGGCTGGTCCTGCATGTGTCACCCTCAGCAAACGGGTGCAAGGCCTGTGGAGAGAGAGGAGGTGACCCCAAACTGCCATGCCCCACAGCAGAGGCGGCATTGCTCAGGAGTGACCACCTGGTCCCACACAACCTACCTCAGCCACGCCCAAGTCTGAAATTTTGAGCGTCCCGTCTGTCGTGAGCAGCAAGTTCCCAGGTTTGATGTCTTTGTGGACAATGCCCTGACTGTGAAGATATTCCAGACCATCCACAAGTTGGCAGAAATAACTGTATAGAAAAAGAAAATACATATACATACACTGAATGAAATGTATGATGACTTTAAGGAAATATAAAAGAATGGAGTGATAAAGGAAAAAAAAAATGGCCAAATAGAATCAGGGCTCAATAAAATAACGTTAAAGCGACACCCTAGTCATCATGATCACCTCTCCAGTTGACGGCTTTCAATAAGCTGCCAATGGACAGCTTTGCAGGGGTTGCTGAGTATTTTGTGGTATGCCTATCCTCCCCACAGAACACAATTGTTTTGGAAAGAACACCTTTCTAATCAGCAGCGACAGCCTTCTAATGGCACCACCACATGCTTAAGAAGCAAATTCATGAAGGGCATCTCCTCTGCTGCCCTCCATAATATATTGGGGTGGGGCATGAAGACGCCTTGTTTGAAAGCATTTTTCCAGCAAGTGCTCCCCGTATCTCACCATGGGCCAGCCTATTGCAACAATGACAATTTACTTCCAAAATTATAATATGCCACATTAGGAAATTTAAAAAGGGAACTACACCATACCCTCTTTATAAAATAAATGAGACTGAATAATGGCTGCTATGCAGGTTAGGGGACTCTGTCAAAATGACCCAAAAATTCCACTTATCTATGATATGGTGATATTTTCCCATAAAATTGAGTAATTGGTCAAACTAAAAGGGAATTGCAACACACCCTGAACACTTAACCTTTTTAAAATGGTCAGGAGGTGGAGAAGAGACGAGGTGGAGAAGGAGAAGCAGGTGGAGAAGGAGAAGCAGGTGGAGAAGGAGAAGCAGGTGGAGAAGGAGAAGCAGATGGAGAAGGAGAAGCAGATGGAGAAGCAGATGGAGAAGGAGAAGCAGATGGAGAAGGAGAAGCAGATGGAGAAGCAGATGGAGATGAGAAGCAGATGGAGAAGGAGAAGCAGATGGAGAAGGAGAAGCAGATGGAGAAGGAGAAGCAGATGGAGAAGGAGAAGCAGATGGAGAAGGAGAAGCAGATGGAGAAGGAGAAGCAGATGGAGATGGAGAAGCAGATGGAGATGGAGAAGCAGATGGAGATGGAGAAGCAGATGGAGAAGCAGATGGAGAAGCAGATGGAGAAGCAGATGGAGAAGCAGATGGAGAAGCAGATGGAGAAGCAGATTGAGAAGCAGATTGAGAAGCCTCTAGGGCTCAACCAAGGCCCAGACCAGCCCCAGCCAAGCCCCTGGGCCCAGACAAACCCAAAGGCCCAGCTATGCCAATAGGCCCAGACCAGCCTTTACGGCCTAGGCCAGCCCCAGTCAAGCCCAAGGGCCAACATACACACATCACATTTCTGTGAGTTTTATTGCTGTGGAGCTCTGTGATACACTCATACACACTGCACATTTCTGTATCACAGAGCTCCACAGCAATAAAACTCACAGAAATGTAAGGTGTGTATGAGAGCATAAGAGCCCCAAAGCAATAAAATTCACACTCCTTACACACTGCAAATTTCTGTGAGTTTTATTGCTTTGGGGCTCTGTGATGCTCTCATACACACCGCACATTACTGTGAGTTTTATTGCAGTGGGGCTCTGTGATACAGAAATGTGCAGTGTGTCTGAGTGTATCACAGAGCCCCACTGCAATAAAACTCACAGTAATGTGCGGTGTGTATGAGAGCATCACAGAGCCCCAAAGCAATAAAACTCACAGAAATTTGCAATGTGTAAGGAGTGTGAATTTTATTGCTTTGGGGCTCTTATGCTCTCATACACACCTTACATTACTGTGAGTTTTATTGCTATGGAGCTCTGATGTGTGTGTATGAGCGTATCACAGAGCTCCACAGCAATAAAACACAGTAATGTGTACTTACTGTGAGTTTTATTGTTGTGGATCTGTGTTTAGGGATGCACCAATACCACTTTTTTTAAGACCGAGTACGAGTACCGATACTTTTTAAAAGTACTCACCGATACTTTTATTTAATGTCATGTGACGCTTTCCAATAGGAACAGACCTCATATAAAAATTTATATGAGATTGACCGCAGCTCACATGGATTGGCCCCAGGTCTCATGGATTTGCCCCCAGCTCACATGGGTTTGCCCCCAGCTCACATGGGTTTGCCCCCAGCTCACATGGGTTTGCCCCCAGCTCACATGGGTTTGCCCCCAGCTCACATGGGTTTGCCCCCAGCTCACATGGGTTGGCCCCCAGGTCTCATGGATTGGCCCCCAGGTCTCATGGATTGGCCCCCAGGTCTCATGGATTGGCCCCCAGGTCTCATGGATTGGCCCCCAGGTCTCATGGATTGGCCCCCAGGTCTCATGGATTGGCCCCCAGGTCTCATGGATTTGCCCCCAGGTCTCATGGATTTGCCCCCAGGACTCATGGATTTGCCCCCAGCGCACATGGGTTTGCCCCCAGCGCACATGGGTTTGCCCCCAGCGCACATGGGTTTGCCCCCAGCTCACATGGGTTTGCCCCCAGCTCACATGGGTTTGCCCCCAGCTCACATGGGTTTGCCCCCAGGTCTCATCGATTTGCCCCCAGGTCTCATCGATTTGCCCCCAGGTCTCATCGATTTGCCCCCAGGTCTCATGGATTTAAAATGTTTTATAGGCAGGAATGTATATGCGTATATGCTCGAACGCTGGGGAAGCTGGCCGCGTGCATGTAAAGCACGCGGCCAGCGTTCCCCTCCGGCGCGCCAAATACTCACCCTTCCTGAAGTTCCGGTCTCTGGGCAGTGATGCGGTCACGTGGCCGCCGGACGCATCTGTGACGCTGCCTCCAGCCGAGAGGCAGCGTCACAGGAGCGCCCAGTGGCCGCGGGAACGCATCACTGCCCAGCGACCGGACCTTCAGGAAGGGTGAGTATTTGGCGCTGGAGGGGAACGCTGGCCGCGTGCTTTACATGCACGCGGCCAGCTTCCCCAGCCCCGCGGATACCGGCAAGCCGGCCCAGCGCCGGCTTCCGGTATCGGCGGGATGTATCGGGCCATTTGCACGAGTAACAAGTACTCGTGCAAACGGCAATATCGGCCCCGATACCGATACTAGTATCGGTAGCGGTGCATCCCTATCTGTGTTATGTCCTTTTTTTGTTTTTGGAAGGGGGCGAAAAGCTTTTAAAAAGGTTGAGGGAGTGCACGTGGGCCCCATCGTGAGGTTCAGTAAGGTGCCCCATCATTTCTGATGGCTGCCCTGGTCATTGGAGCTGGTGTGGTGACCTCACCAATATCCAAGATTGACATTGGATTAGAGTGAAGGGGAAACGGTCCGCAAAGTGCCTACATGAACCCACCAGCAGAGGGCTCCTCTCGAGAGCTTAAATACTGAATTTCTGTTCTTTATTTGGAATATTTGACTGTTCTGCATGATTGGTTTTCGGCTTCTTGTCTTCCAGGAATACCATGTGTTATAAAGTACCTAAGGCGTGTTGTGGGAGAATAAGTATTTCATCGTTTCTACTTTTGTTGTGTGATCTATTGTGGATGTTGTATGTGATCACTTTAGTATTATCTTGTTTATTATACAAGGGTGAAACTGTTGTGAGAAAACACGTGTCACCGTTTTTATGTGATCTACTGGGGACATTGCATATGATCACCTTAATATTGTCACTTTAAGTGCACGCTCAGATACCAGTGTTTTTGTATTTGTGTGTGGGATTCACAGCTAGGGTGACCAGAACAAGTTAACCCTTATATACAGGGTTATTCAGAGAGCGGTGAAAACCAGGAGAATGACTGGAGAAGTGAAAATTCTAGGTCAAAATAGCCGATTTGGAAAGTGAGATAAATGGGAGAATTTTTCTGGTTTAGCCATTTTGACCTAGCAATTTCACTTCAGTCATTCTCCTGGTTTTCACCTTTCTCTGAATAACCCTGATACACCTTTTAGCACCACTACTCTTACTGACTGGAGTGTTTGTATCGAATAAATAAAAAAATAAAAAAAAAACTCTCAGAATGAAGATCACCCAAAAGAAAAAAGGCAAAAGGACCATTGAAGTTCAGATGGAAATAGAATGTAGGATATGAGGAATGAAGGTCAAATTGAAAAACTATATAAAAAGGAACAGTCACTTACCCATGGGCCTGAAAAATAGGGAAATGTTTCTCCTGTACACTGTCCAGCATCTCCTGCATCCCACACACGCAATACTCCATCACCATATACGTAGAAATGAGGTCAAGGAAAGCAGGCGTGCATGAAACAAAGAATTTCCATTGCATACGAAGATATGGAGCATATATAACCTGTTATTTTTGGCATTATATTTCTCCTAAAGAAAAAAACCTTAACCTACATACATTCCAAAGTACAGATTAGAAAATAGACATGATGAAACAGTTACAACACATTGAGCGACTGAAGTCACAGATGATTAATATAAAGTTTAAAAATACCCACTTGGCACGCCATGCAAGGTAAGAGGAGACAGGGACTCAATGACCTGTAAAGGGCTCATTATTATCTTCCCATAACAAACACACACAAACACACACCCCAAGAGCAAGGCCCTCTACACCTCGTTTCCATCATATGTCCATTTATCTGTATCTCGTTCCCTTTAGTTATTGGAAAGCGTTGCGTAAACTGTTGGCGCTATATAAATGATAATATATATATTCACGCTGTCTTATTTCTTAGGGTGTATTGAAAAAAAGATTACGTATATTTTGTTATTTTTTTTCTGTTTATTACAGCTTGTGATTATGCCAGCTAAAATTTTGGATTTAAATGGGGTGTCCGGCCATACATTGCAGCAGGGCTCAAAATTTCAAGTCCCAAGCTACTAGCCAGACCATAAGAGTTACTCGCCACCAGTTGCCCCACCTACCCTGCCCTAAACTCCGCCCCTAAACACACCTTAAATTATCTTATGAAATTACACTGTTAAAGGTTTTATTCAGAATAAAGTTACAAAAATAAATAACATTAATACCCAGGCATCAGATACATGTATACCCAGGCACCAGACCCAGACAAGTAGTTTCATCCATTAAGTACAGATTCCTCTCCAACAGTTTTTAGGACCAAATTAATTTGGTGTTTATGCATCCGATATATCAAGTGGAGCCTAATACTCCCATTATTCATATGCCAGGTTATCACTAGAAGTTAGAGGACCCCAAAGTCAGGTTTCCCCCTTGGATGCTTATATAGATGAATCCATTAATTTCCGTCTGCGATACTTCCATCCCCATTTTTTCTTTTTTTTGCTCCTTCTGTATCACCCATCTCTTTCTTTATAAATAGGATTTATTTAGCATAACCTCAAATGCCTCATAACCTCACCACCATTTCACCAATTATGGCCTCTAGCGGGAGTTGTAGTAGCGGCGCTGGTTCTGGCGTCACTTCCAGCGTGCTGACAGTTTACACCAGGGGTGGGGAACCTTTTTTCTGCCAAGGGGCCCCTTTAATTAATTTCTCTCCCCACTTGAATTCATTTCTCCCTCCCTTTAATTTCTCTCTCCAATTAATTAATCTTTCTTTCCATTTCATTTCTCCCCCAATTCATCTTTCATTTCTCCCCCCAATTCATCTTTCATTTCTCCCCCCCAATTCATCTTTCATTTCTCCCCTCCAATTCATCTTTCATTTCTCCCCTCCAATTCATCTTTCATTTCTCCCCCCCAATTCATCTTTCATTTCTCCCCTCCAATTCATCTTTCATTTCTCCCCTCCAATTCATCTTTCATTTCTCCCCTCCAATTCAACTCTCATTTCTCCAATTCATCTTTCATTTCTCCCAATTAATCTTTAATTTCTCCCCCCATTCAATCTTTTATTTCTCCCCCCCATTCATCTTTCATTTCTCCCCCCCAATTCATCTTTCATTTCTCCCCTCCAATTCATCTTTCATTTCTCCCCCCCATTCATCTTTCATTTCTCCCCCCATTCATCTTTCATTTCTCCCCCCCAATTCATCTT
Organism: Leptobrachium leishanense; assembly: GCA_009667805.1. NCBI lineage: Eukaryota > Metazoa > Chordata > Amphibia > Anura > Megophryidae > Leptobrachium > Leptobrachium leishanense. Next base: position 294,406,187 of record CM019063.1, on the reverse strand, counting down.
TCATTTCTCCCCCCAATTCATCTTTCATTTCTCCCCCCCAATTCATCTTTCATTTCTCCCCCCAATTCATCTTTCATTTCTCCCCCCAATTCATCTTTCATTTCTCCCCCAATTCATCTTTCATTTTCTCCCCCCAATTCATCTTTCATTTCTCCTCCAATTCATCTTTCATTTCTCCCCTCCAATTCATCTTTCATTTCTCCCCTCCAATTCATCTTTCATTTCTCCCAATTCAACTCTCATTTCTCCCCAATTCATCTTTCATTTCTCCCCAATTCATCTTTCATTTCTCCCCCCATTCATCTTTCATTTCTCCCCCCAATTCATCTTTCATTTCTCCCCCCAATTCATCTTTCATTTCTCCCCCCAATTCATCTTTCATTTCTCCCCCCAATTCAGCTTTCATTTCTCCCCCCAATTCAGCTTTCATTTCTCCCCCAATTCATCTTTCATTCTCCCCCCCAATTCATCTTTCATTTCTCCCCCCAATTCATCTTTCATTTCTCCCCCCCAATTCATCTTTCATTTCTCCCCTCCAATTCAACTCTCATTTCTCCAATTCATCTTTCATTTCTCCCAATTCATCTCTCATTTCTCCCAATTAATCTTTAATTCTCCTCCCCATTCAATCTTTTATTTCTCCCCCCATTCATCTTTCATTTCTCCCCCCCATTCATCTTTCATTCTCCCCCCCAATTCATCTTCATTTCTCCCCTCCAATTCATCTTTCATTTCCTCCCCCAATTCATCTTTCATTTCTCCCCCCCAATTCATCTTTCATTTCTCCCCCCAATTCATCTTTCATTCTCCCCCCCAATTCATCTTTCATTTCTCCCCCCAATTCAGCTTTCATTTCTCCCCCCCAATTCATCTTTCATTTCTCCCCTCCAATTCAACTCTCATTTCTCCAATTCATCTTTCATTTCTCCCAATTCATCTTTAATTTCTCCCCCCATTCAATCTTTTATTTCTCCCCCCATTCATCTTTCATTTCTCCCCCCAATTCATCTTTCATTTCTCCCCCCAATTCATCTTTCATTTCTCCCCCCCAATTCATCTTTCATTTCTCCCCCCAATTCAGCTTTCATTTCTCCCCCCAATTCATCTTTCATTTCTCCCCCCCAATTCATCTTTCATTTCTCCCCCCCAATTCAGCTTTCATTTCTCCCCTCCAATTCATCTCTCATTTCTCCCAATTAATCTTTAATTTCTCCCCCCATTCAATCTTTTATTTCTCCCCCCATTCATCTTTCATTTCTCCCCCCATTCATCATCTTTCATTTCTCCCCCCATTCATCTTTCATTTCTCCCCCCAATTCATCTTTCATTTCTCCCCCCCAATTCATCTTTCATTTCTCCCCCCCAATTCATCTTTCATTTCTCCCCCCAATTCATCTTTCATTTCTCCCCCCAATTCATCTTTCATTTCTCCCCCCAATTCATCTTTCATTTCTCCCCCCCAATTCATCTTTCATTTCTCCCCCAATTCATCTTTCATTTCTCCCCCCCAATTCAGCTTTCATTTCTCCCCCCAATTCATCTTTCATTTCTCCAATTCATCTCTCATTTCTCCCCCAATTCATCTTTCATTTCTCCCCCCCAATTCATCTCTTTCTCTCCATTTCACCCCCTGCCGTTTATTTCACCCCCCCCTCCGTTTACCTGACCTGGAGAGTAGAATGAGGGTGCAGAGATTATCCTTCACGCTGTGCCCGGACGATAAGGGGCCCAGCGTGAAGGAGAAAGATCCAGCGTGCAGCAGGATGGTCTGGTAGAGGTGCCGCGGCCAGCCGGGTGCCAGGAGTTTCGCCGGCTTCCAGAGCTCGCGTGGATGGCAAGGAGGCGATGATGATGATGCGGACCCACTGTGCCTAAAAGAAAGCGATCCGGCTCATTGCACGGTCGTGGAGTTTGCCTCGCTCGGTGCTAGTGATTCATGTTGCGTTACTGACTCCCTTGTATACTTCATTTGTGTATTACCTGGTTTGTTTGAGAACCAGTCCTTGGCTATACCAGACCACTCTATTTCTTACTGATTTTGCGTGTACCAGTTTCTGGCGAGCCTAGACTATTCTGATTATATATAATGTTTGTGTCCCTAATAGGTAGTAACTTTACTGACCACCTTCAAAAGGATCGGAGGGGTAGATAGGCTAGGGTCAGACGAACGCATTTTTCGATCGTCCGTAAAAAAAAAAAAAAAAAGTGCGTCCGAGGGGGGCATGTCCGGATGCCGCGCGAGTGAGACGTGATTTGAGAGAGCTCTGACCAAGGGCAGGCAAGATCTCACTCGTTTTGCCCTTGAGCAGCAGCGTTTTTGCCCCAAACATGCCTGGCAAGACTGCCACGACTTTCCAGACCAGACAAGCAGGAAAAACTGAAAAAAAATACTTCTTTGGACCTCGTACCGACCGAGTTTCGGCGTCCCCCCCCCTTAAAATGCAAGATGGCGCCGGAGAGTCAGCCCTCGCAGAAATCGGACTTGCAGCTTTATCAGTGGATGCAGACAGACTCAGTAAGTTAACACCACACATGGAAACAATGCTTACTGATTTAAAAACTACTTTAAATCTGGCAAATTTGACACTTTGGCATCTGATATAAAGCGGGAAAACAAAGATCTGGGGGATCGCACCTCTCACATAGAAACTAAAATGGATGAAATTGCTACAGCGCATAACTCCATGGCCGCAAAAGTTGAGGAATTGAAAGACTTACAACATTGCACAAATAAAATTACTGATTTAGAAGACCGCTCCCGCCGCCAAAATCTGAAAATTAGAGGGATACCAGAAACGGTCCCTAACCATAAGTTGGCGGAATATGTGACTGCTGTTTTCACGCACCTATTACCGGACATTAGTGAGGAATTGCTGTTAATGGACCGGATACACCGCATTCCGAAACCCGCAGCGGCACCTCAGAAAGCGTCACGTGACGTACTATTACGGCTGCACTATTATAAACCAAAGGAACTTCTTCCAGCACTTCGCAAACCAGACGCATTACACTTGGAATACCGACATATCACAATTTTCCCGGATTTGTCCAGAGCCACCTTACTGCAGCGAAAATCTTTATCTCCGATTACCACCATTCTTAGAGCTCACGCTATTCCGTATCGATGGGGATTTCCTACCTCGAATCCAAATTCACAGAGAAGACAAGATTTTTAATATTTCCACAGTGGAAGATGGCAACTTGCTACTATGTACTTGGAATTTACCTAGAGCGTCACCAGTGCGGAGTCCTTCGAACACCCCCTCAAATCGTCTATCAGTTGAATGGAAACAGGTGTGAGTTCTATGGCAGATGTGAGCGGTTCTATTTTTCTTCTTCCAACTACTCCTTTACAAAGATAGTTCAATATACCGTCTGGTGATGACAGGTAGTTGGTATGAGACATACTGATTGTCCTCCTTGCACTAACTTACGCTGCCATTGCATTTGACCTCCTTTATCTTGCCTTTTTCCTCTGATTCGAGATTACCTAGGCATACACCACATGCCCTTGGTCGCTGGAGTCCTCTATGATCACCATGGAAGACCGTTTCTTTTTTCATGGTCCCCCCCGCTCTGTGAGAGGGCCTCGAGTTGAGTCAACTCGGAGGTCAGAGATTGTTTGGTGTTTTTTCTTGCTTTTCTCCAATGGTTTTTCTGTACAACTCAATCATAGTTACCGATCGGATTTTATCACTCACATGATAGATGTGACATGGTTCACGATAATACGTGTTGAGGTTTACCTGTCTAGATGTTTATCACATTTATTGTTTCGCCTAATATTGTATGAAGATATTGTCATATAATGTAAAAGGTCTCAATATGACAGTGAAGAGACACTCTAGATGCAGATATACATAAATTTAATGCTGAGGTTATATGCTTACAGGAGACGCACTTTAGACGCACCGCTAATCCCAGACTATATTGTCCTACTTACCAAAAACAATTTCACTCAATGGGTCCCACTAAATCAAAAGGTGTTACGATTTTGGTCCATAATAGACTCTCGTTTGACTTGCACCGCCAAATACTTGACCCTGAAGGTAGATTTTTGATACGGATTTGCACGATAAATGGCAAACCATATACACTAGTTAATGCTTACTGTCCCAACACTAACCAGATTCTATTTCTTGAGACCCTATTTCGCAAGTTGTTTATTGTTCAAACAGGTCCTCTGGTTATCTGTGGAGATCTTAATATGTACCTTAACCCGTTATTAGATCACTCATCTGTCACCCCACCCCGAGACCAACGGATAACACAACGCTTAGCTCAAAAATTCGACTTCCTAATGTCAAAAAATGGCTTACATGAGGTTTGGAGATTGACACACCCCAATGAACGTGATTACACGTTTTTATTCGCCCCCTCATGACTCTTTTTCTAGGATTGATCATTTTTTCATCCCGGGGCAAATGTTACCAGCAGTGATAGAATATAACATACATACGAAAACATGGTCTGACCACGCTCCGATTACACTGACTCTAAAAGACATCTGTACCTCCTATGGTAAATCTCCTTGGAGGCTAAATGAGAAACTCTTAGATGACCCGTTGGTCTTAAAAGAGATTTCAGATAATTTACAGGAATATTTTCGCCTTAATTCTCTGCCGGACACTTCACCATCGCTCTGTTGGCGAGCGCACAAGGCAGTATTACGAGGTATCTGTATTAAATGGGCCTCCCATTTTAAACACGTTTATGTCACGGGCAAACTCCAATTGTTAACTACCATAGACACTCTTACGAAACGTAAAAGAGACGCCCCATCACCTGCCATAACAAATCAGCTGAAACTAGCCTATGATTCTCTATTTAAATTCGAAAGAGATAACTACTTTTATGTGATACATAGGAAATAAAACAGGATCTCATCTAGCTCGGCGCCTACGCCCCCCCCCCCCACTCCGCCAACAAAAATAGGAAAACTTAAATTGCCCAATGGAAGGGAGGTGTATCAACCAGAAGCCATAGCAAATACATTCGCTGATTATTATAGCTCCTTATATGATTTAAACACATGATCCAAATCCACTTCCCTTATCGGAAAAAGTGGAAGCTTATTTGAAACAACTAAATCTCCCTAGACTTTCCACTCTACATAAAGAACGGCTCCAATTAGAGATTTCGGCGGAGGAATTGACGGCAGTGATTAAGGGTTTACCATGAGGTAAAGCTCCAGGTCCAGACGGATATACTTCACTGTACTATAAAACTTTTAAAGATATACTTTCTCCTCACCTACAAGCAGTTTATCTTCAAGCTCAGTCTAGCGGCAATTTTGACCCAGAACTGTTAGGGGCTACTATAGTGACACTTCCCAAAATGGGTAAGACGACAGATACTTGCGCCAATTTTAGGCCTATATCGCTTTTAAATATTGACGTCAAACTCTATGCTAAAATAATGGCTCTCCGGTTAACAAATTCTCCCAAACTTAATATGTGATGACCAAGTGGGTTTTATACTTAATCGTCAGGGTCCAGATAATACCAAGAAGTTGTTAAGCTTAACCCATTTGATGTCTACCCATAATATCCCAGGGCTAATACTTTCTTTAGATGCGGAAAAAGCGATCGATAGGGTTTCTTGGCTATTCTTACGTAAGGTTTTACAAAAGTTTGGTTTCCCCTCAGATGTAATTAATGCGATCTTTGTCTTATATAACGCCCCATCTGCCAAGGTATTGACGGGGGGGGGGGATTTTTGTCTCACTTGTTTCCGATTTTAAAATGGCACAAGGCAGGGATGCCCCCTCTCTCCGTTGCTATACGCATTGACTCTTGAACCATTGGCACAGTCTATTAGGCAATCTAATGAAGTGATGGGTATAACTGTAGGACCGAGAACGCATAAAATCATCTTATTTGCGGATGATATTTTATTAACAATCGTCTCCCCCCTGAAGTCCCTCCCTGCATTACATAAACTACTTCAAGAATACAACACAGTTTCATACCACAAAATGAATGTCCCTAAAACACAAGCATTGCCGATTCTGTTAACGGCCCAGGATCTTGCTCTTTTAAAAGGCAACGTATAAATATCAGTGGTGCTCAAAATATATTACGTATCTAGGGGTCAAATTAGCTGTCTCGGTAGACGACCTTGTTGACGGTGACTAAAAATTTACTTTATCAATGGAGGAAAGCACGTCTCTCCTGGTTTGGTCGTATAGCGGCAGTACGTATGACTTTACTCCCTAAATGGTTATACTTATTCAGATCCCTACCCATTATGGTACCGTGCATACTAATCCAGGACATACAAAAAACAGTTAAATATTTGTGGTTTGATAAAAAAAAAAAGTAAAAAAAAATTAAAATCGAGAGTAGCGGCGTCACTATTGCGCAGACGATGGGATAGAGGGGGAGCGCAGTGGCGTCACTAGGGTTGGTGTCACCCGGTGCGGTAACTTATGTTGTCACCCCCCCCCCCCGAGTTTTACAGATTTTTTTTTTTTTTTTTTAACTACTCTTACTCCTAAATCAGTACTCCCATATAACACTGAATGCTCATACACACAGCGGCGCACATTACTGGGAGGTTTATTGCTGTGGAGCTCTCTCATATGCTCACACAACTTTTTGCCAACTGCCAGCAAGTATGTTGCCTGTTCGAAGGCAGTGAAAGTACACATGGATATATATTGCCCTCTGCAGCTCTGGATATATATTGCCCCAAGCAGCTCACCCATGGATATATATTGCCCCAGCTCACATATGGATATATTGCCCCAGTTCAGTTATATATTGCCCCAGTTCACAGTTATATATTGCCCCCAGCAGCTCACCCATGGATATATATTGCCCCAGCTCACACATGGATATATTGCGCCTCAGCTCACACATGGATATATTGCCCCAGACCAGCTCACACATGGATATATTGCACCAGCTCTCATGGATACTGCCCCCAGCACACATGGATATTGCCCCAGCTCCTCTCACGGATATTGCCCCAGCTCCTCTCACGGATATACTGCTCCAGCTCCTCTCACGGATATACTGCTCCAGCTCCTCTCACGGATATACTGCTCCAGCTCCTCTCACGGATATACTGCTCCAGCTCCTCTCACGGATATACTGCTCCAGCCCCTCTCACGGATATACTGCTCCAGCCCCTCTCACGGATATACTGCTCCAGCCCCTCTCACGGATATACTGCTCCAGCCCCTCTCACGGATATACTGCTCCAGCCCCTCTCACGGATATACTGCTCCAGCCCCTCTCACGGATATACTGCTCCAGCCCCTCTCACGGATATACTGCTCCAGCCCCTCTCACGGATATACTGCTCCAGCCCCTCTCACGGATATACTGCTCCAGCCCCTCTCACGGATATACTGCTCCAGCCCCTCTCACGGATATACTGCTCCAGCCCCTCTCACGGATATACTGCTCCAGCCCCTCTCACGGATATACTGCTCCAGCCCCTCTCACGGATATACTGCCCCAGCTCATGGATATACTGCCCCAGCTCATGGATATACTGCCCCAGCTCAGCTCATGGATATACTGCCCCAGCTCCTCTCATGGATATACTGCCCCAGCTCCTCTCATGGATATACTGCCCCAGCTCCTCTCATGGATATACTGCCCCAGCTCCTCTCATGGATATACTGCCCCAGCTCCTCTCATGGATATACTGCCCCAGCTCCTCTCATGGATATACTGCCCCAGCTCCTCTCATGGATATACTGCCCCAGCTCCTCTCATGGATATACTGCCCCAGCTCCTCTCACGGATATACTGCCCCAGCTCCTCTCACGGATATACTGCCCCAGCTCCTCTCATCGGATATACTGCCCCAGCTCCTCTTAAGGATATACTGCCCCAGCTCCTCTCACGGATATACTGCCCCAGCTCCTCTCACGGATATACTGCCCCAGCTCCTCTCACGGATATACTGCTCCAGCTCCTCTCACGGATATACTGCTCCAGCTCCTCTCACGGATATACTGCTCCAGCTCCTCTCACGGATATACTGCTCCAGCTCCTCTCACGGATATACTGCTCCAGCTCCTCTCACGGATATACTGCTCCAGCCCCTCTCACGGATATACTGCTCCAGCCCCTCTCACGGATATACTGCTCCAGCCCCTCTCACGGATATACTGCTCCAGCCCCTCTCACGGATATACTGCTCCAGCCCCTCTCACGGATATACTGCTCCAGCCCCTCTCACGGATATACTGCCCCAGCTCCTCTCACGGATATACTGCCCCAGCTCCTCTCACGGATATACTGCCCCAGCTCCTCTCACGGATATACTGCCCCAGCTCCTCTCACGGATATACTGCCCCAGCTCCTCTCACGGATATACTGCCCCAGCTCCTCTCACGGATATACTGCCCCAGCTCCTCTCACGGATATACTGCCCCAGCTCCTCTCACGGATATACTGCCCCAGCTCCTCTCACGGATACTGCCCCAGCTCCTCTCACGGATATACTGCCCCAGCTCCTCTCACGGATATACTGCCCCAGCTCCTCTCACGGATATACTGCCCCAGCTCCTCTCAAGGATATACTGCCCCAGCTCCTCTCACGGATATACTGCCCCAGCTCCTCTCACGGATATACTGCCCCAGCTCCTCTCACGGATATACTGCCCCAGCTCCTCTCACGGATATACTGCCCCAGCTCCTCTCACGGATATACTGCCCCAGCTCCTCTCATGGATATACTGCCCCAGCTCCTCTCATGGATATACTGCCCCAGCTCCTCTCATGGATATACTGCCCCAGCTCCTCTCATGGATATACTGCCCCAGCTCCTCTCATGGATATACTGCCCCAGCACCTCATGGATATACTGCCCCAGCACCTCATGGATAGCGGCCCCAGCACCTCATGGATAGCGGCCCCAGCACCTCATGGATAGCGGCCCCAGCTCACCTCCACCGCGTGTTCGCTCCTTCTGAGCGTCCGGCGGCGCGCAGCTTGGGCGCTCACCTGGGGGAGGCACGTGACCAGCCGCGATTGGCTGGTGACGTGTTTCCTCCAGGCGAGCGCCGAAGCTGCATGCTTCGGACGCTCGCAGGGAGCGAATACGCGGCGGAGGGTGAGACACCCGCCCTTAGGGTGACGGGGTCACCCTAAAAGGCGGGTGTCACCTGGTGCGGGCCGCACCCCCCGCCCCCACGTTACGACGCCACTGGGGGAGCGAATGGACCACATTTCCCGACATTATGCAGCGGCGACGCTTGCTTCTACAATCCCATATTTCAGGAACACGTCACCTCCTAGTTGGGTAACAATGGAATTGTCACTAACTTCACCCCACGATGTAGGCGCGCTACTTTGGATCCCAGCCAAATTGAGACCCCTACCATTACATATGGACCCATTGATGACACAAATAGTTAAAGTATGGAATGACTCCAAAATACATATATTTCTAAATTCTTTCAATTCTCATTAGTCACCCCAATACGAGTCCTTCGGACTTTACTTCCTACCTTTCCAGTGGCCAAATGGGAAACCAGAGGCGTTAACTATATTCGAGACTTCTTCTCCACAACCACAATACATTCTTTTTCACAATTGCAAACTCTGTATGATCTTCCAAATACGCTGTGGTTTTCTTACATACAACTCAAACACTGGTTACAAGCGGTAAACATTTTGCCACAATATACTGCCAATAGAGCGCATCTCTCTGGGATTGAAGCTCTCACGATTATGAAGGACACCCCATATAAATTGATTACTATTAGCTATACGAACCTCCTGAATGGAGCTTTCGCCCTAACTCTGTTCATTTCAAAAAGCATGGCACACTGACCTGAACACGGTTTTCACACAACAGCAATGGTCAGAGACTTACTGGTTTGACATAAAGGCAACTAGGAATGTAACCCTTTTAGAAACCAGATGTAAATTCTTATATCGTTGGTATCTGACCCCTGCAACATTGACTAAGTTTCAAAAAGGGACTACCCCGCACTGCTGGAGATGTCAGGGAGGAATAGGAAACTATATCCACACGTGGTGGCACTGTCCTATACTCTTGCAGCTATGGCAACAAATACATGTCTTTCTTGAAAAAACACTAGGTCTGACCCTACCATTTACACCGGAAGCTTGGTTACTGGGGATTCTGCCTACTCGTCTAGGAAAAGGCCAGAAAAATTTATTCTTTCATGTGTTAGCTACCACTTTGTTGCTGGTGGTGCGTCACTGGAGGACGACTAGAGTTCCAACGATGAAAGAGGTGATAGATGAAGTATCCACTTTCCGTTCCGATGAGCAAATAGCCATCTATCTTCTGTCGATGAAACCTCCGTTGGAAGATCCTTGGCTCTTGTCTGATGTACGCACCATATAGACCCCGTACTCTACTATAACGAAGGTTTAACCTCCAATTTACATTTTCGCTGGCATATATGTCTGGACCGACACTTTAACTACATAGCATAGCTACATGTCATTTCTGTTTGTAGTGTAGACTATTGAACCTAGTCAATACTTAGAAACTGAACACTATATGTGAGGTTTTATGCAATTGATGTCTTGATTGAGTTTTCTTATTCTTTTTAACTTCTTCTAGATGTTCTCCTTTCTGGATAACATGGTTTACTTCATTGATTTACTGTATCAAACTGGTGTATATTTGAATTTCCCCATGCTTCCCCTTTTTTCTTTTCTGTTTCCCATATTTGTCTTTTATGGGAAAATAAAAAACTTTAAGTTGAAAGAAAAAAAAGTGCGTCCGAACGCATGGACGTACATTTTCATGCAATAGCGGTCATACGATGCGCAATTTCGTCCGTAATTTCATACGGATCCAAACCAGGAAACTTTGGGTGTCTGGACGTTATATAGGCCGGACATGAGCAGCGTCTGACGTCTCCTAATCACACACACATGCCGCTATGCGTACACAGTGCATTCTGTACGTCAGTACTAGCGGTTCGACATTCTTGCGAAAATGCATTAGTTTGCCACTTGCGTTGCGCGGCCAGACTTTCATGCGGCCATACTTCGTGTGTGGGCCTGTGTTGGACGTCATTTGCTGCTACCACGGCCGTCATAAAGTGCGGGTAAATGCACGTTCGCACTGCGTTCGTCTGACCCCAGCTTTAAAAGGGACTTGCGTCATGTATTTAGAGGGATACGTGACAAGGAGCCCCTGTATCACACATAAAACAAAAAGGTACATGGAGAAGGGGGCTTCAGGCTGTTTAAAAGGATATAGTATCTCTGCTTCCACAAGGCTATTAAACAATTTTTAATGTGTACTCATTGAGTACAAAAAAGGTGACAACTTAATACGGCGAAAGGGTAAATAGAGGTAGAGCAAAAAGAAGAAGTGCCTTTGCTAGCCGAAAATTCGAAGAAGGAGAAAAAAAAGTTATACAATGCATACACCATTTTTGTATTAACATAATTTTTTTTTTAATAAATACCAACGGACAATAGCAACATAAAAGGGGTCTCTACCTGCAATCACTTCCTTAGAATACAAACGGCAGGGGCGATTGAATAGATGTGCATAGGGCTGGAGATCGGGAGGGAAATAATATTGCCGAGTGTGAACTGTTGAGCGCAGAGTTCCTTATCAACGTATAGCACCAATCCATAAAAATAAATAAAAAGTAATTTTGTCTTGTTTGAAAGAGGGATAGTGGTAGACAGATTCCATGTATGTAGTATTGTCTTACAACCAACAGACACCACTAGTGAGAGGAACTCCTTAGGTTTAATTGTAATAGAAAGGACAGAAACAAGGAGTTAAAAAAAAAAAAAAAATTAAAAAAAAAAAAATGGGAGAGGGGCAAAGAGAGGTGGTAAACTGAAAAAAATTTAGGAGTGGATCGCTGACCAAAAGGTTTGTATTACAGGGCAATTCCAAAATAATGCTACAGCTCTACGTAGGGCTTTAGGACATTTGAAACATGACGAGACTGGTTCCATCCCATACAGTATAATCTGCAGGATGAAATACCTTTAAAAAAAAACAAAAAAAACATTTCCTGGTGCAAAACTAAGATTTGTAAGAAATGCATGTGTAGCCAACAAGTAATTTTTTTCGAGTGTGAGGAGAAATGGTCAAGCCACTGCAAAGGATCTGTCTTTATTGCAGGCTAATCCACAAAATGACAAAGGTTCTAGAAAAGAGAGCATAATCATTCTGTGGTCGATTTATGACATGGCAATCTAGTCTATTGGCCAAGTCCTCTGCCAAGAAGGAAGCAGTTGCTGTATGGAAATGTGAACACAATTGGAGATATGCAAACTATGGAACATGTAATGAAGGGAATTTGGTCTCAACAGTCAATGATAACACTCTGGTACAATAATCGTAATCCCCCCCCCATAGCCCATGCTGTAAATGGTGTGGATTGTAGGCCCTCCTCAAACTGTGGGTTTGCAACAGGTGGTGAAAGAGAGGAAATAAGGCAAGCATTCATCCGAAGACCAGACTGTTTCCAGGCTTTAATAGTCTTATAGATAAGTGTGATATCTTGAATAGATGCCTCTGTTGGTGTACCTCAAGGCTCTGTCCTTGGTCCTCTGCTCATTTCCATCTACACCTCCTCCCTGGGAAAAATCATTAATAGCTTTGGCTTTAATTACCACCTCTATACTGATGACACTCACCGATGACACCTCTCTACCCTGTCCTTTCCAAAGTCAGCAACTGCTTATCTGGCATATCCTCCTGGATGGCCTCCCACCACCTAAAGATCAACATGTCTAAGACTGGGCTCCTACTAATTCCTCCCTCAAATGCCTCCCCACCTCCTGACTTCTCTATCATGGTGGAGGGTATCACCATCTCCCCATCAAACCAAGTTCGCTGTCTTGGAGTTACACTTGACTCTGCTCTTTCCTTCATCCCCCACATCCAGTCTCTTTCCTGCTCCTGCCGATACCAACTATGTAATAGTTCCAGAATTCGGCCATTTCTTACCGCTGTCACCACAAAACAACTCATCCACGCCCTGGTAATCTCCTGATTTGACAATTGCAATAATCTCTTATCTGGCCTCCCTCTCTCCCCCCTACAATCCATCCTGAACACCTCCGCCAGGCTAATCCACCTCACCTGCTGCTCCCCTCTGCGAGTCCCTTCACTGGCTCCCCATCCTTTGCAGAATTAAAATTTAAAATCCTTACCCTCACTAACTCAGCTCCCCACTACCTGTCCTCACTAATCACCAAATACACCCCAGCCCGTTCCCCAAGTGAAGTGGAATCAGGCTGGAAGATGGTCGCTATTATGAGCCAAGCGGCCATCTTGTTCAAGAATATTGGTTCACTTGCAAATAGATTTCACTAGACACTAGAATGAAGCTTACATAGAATTTTAGGAATGTGGTAGATTAGCAGAGAAGCAATAAATCTGAGGGAAAATCCAGCCAGCTCTTGGCACGGAAAGACAGGATGACAAATGGATACTGCAAGGTCACTGAGACTTGCCGAGAGACAAAGAGCGTAGAAACCAGACCATGCTTTATCTGTAACAAAATAAACATAGCCTTTAGGGAGGTGGGCACGGCCCGGATGGAGTGCGGCAGCAAATCAAACTGTCAGACTAACATGAAGTTTGCCAATTTACGGTCAATGTATGAAATGCCTTTGTACTAATAATGGGAGGAATTTAACCCACGTGGGGTGGAATAAAGTGTCATCGGGAGGTGGGCTAATTGGGATGTACCTAATTATGTATTTGGGGTATAAAACCCCTTGTCGGGGGGGGGGGGACGGGGCTCACTCTTTGCGATTCAATCCTGTGTGAGCATTTGTGTGACGACACAATAAAGTTTGCCTTTCCTGAAGAGACTCGTGTTCAGACAATCCTTGCTGGTGTCCGGTCCGGCGCCGTCCTGAAGTGAACCTAGTGATTCCGGTTACATAAGGTCAAACAGCCACCTGCGCCTAGCTTTTCCCCACATCACCTCTTCCCATGAAAGACTGCAGGATTTTTCACACGCAGCCCCCATTCTCTGGAACGCTCACACTCGTACGGTCAGACTTTCCCCTAATTTCTCTTCCTTCAAACGCTCCCTTAAAACGTTCCTATTTAGGGAAGCCTACCACTCAACTCACTGACGCAACCATCAATCACTCTCACCTTGCAGTCCTCTCCTCTTGTTTCTAACCCCAACCCTTCTATATTGTGAGTTCCTACGGGAATAGGGCCCTCCTCTCCTCCTGTACTGTTTGTCAAATGTTGTTCACTGTATTGTAACCCTGTCTATACTGTGCCTATTGTACAGCGCTGCGGAATATGCTGGCGCTTTATAAATAAATAGATGGAGTGTCTTTATATGGTCAATGTAACAAGAAGGTTAGGAAGATCGGGGGGGGGGTGATTCTAGATAGAGAAAATAGTGGGCAATTTTTTTGTATTCAAAGTTTTTTTATTTGGAAAGCACGTCAGTAGTAGAACAAGCCATAGCAAATACCGGTAAACGGCTAAGTGGCCACGCAGGACCAACACATAAAATCTCAGGCATAAAGAAGTCAATAAAATAGGGAAAGATGAGTAAGAGATATCCGCAAAAGTAGGCATCAGAGGGGTAGGGACACACCAAAAATTCCAAAGGACCCAAAAATAATAGAAAATAGTAGCGGGGGGGGGGGGGGGGTGTGGCCGGCAGCAGACGTGCCTGAACGGAGCTCCTCGGCCTGGAGCCTTGTTGTTAGGGGCTATTTGGCCATTACTGTAAAAAAGGTGACCGGACAAAAATTTTGCCACCTTCTGATAATTGCATTCCAAGTTTGAGATGCTCCTGTAATTTGTAATTAAAACACACCTGTATCAATTAACAGGTGCTTACAATATAGAAATCATGCCAACAACTGGTTAAAATGGTTAACAATTGAGGGCGCGGCTGGCTGTGAAAGGGACAGGACGTGTTATAATGGAGCTCTGTCTCGTCCTCCTCTTACCGGGCCATTGGCTGACTGTTTCTGTGGACTTCTCATACCCAAAGTTCCTGAGTGGTCAGCTACCAGGGGTGTGCTGTCTGGAGCCTGTTCTGTCCCCCCTCCAGACCAGAGACTTCCTTCTACCACCTGTTTGTCTGCTGGAGGGTGCCACCGGTGGCAATCATGCAGCCTACCTCCTGATTATCCCGACTGTCCCTCTGAGGGTCTCGTTCTTGGCAGAGTCCCTCTCATCTTGGCGGTAAGGAGCCTGCTGCATATCCCTGTTGCCTCCGGCGACTTCCCGAGGGCAGCGCCAGCGTTTGAACCGGGAGCTCTGCCTGTTCCTCAGCCGGAGTGCTTCCTGAGCGGCCATCTTGGGGACTTGCTCTGCACCTCTGCTACCCCCAGTGTGGACCCCCTATCATGGAGAAGAGGGCTGGAGAGACGGGAGGCCCCCCCATCTCCTGGCCAATAAAGCTGACCGAATGGAGGGGGCGGATGGAGGTTGCACGGTGTGACAGCTGGAAGTTCCGACGCTTCCCCCAGCAGTTGGCCTGGAGGTAGCACTTTCGGCCCTAGATGACCTGCTGCTGGAGATGGGGGGGGATGATGTGCGTCTGCTGACGCAAGGCACCATGTGGCGCAGCACGGAGATCCTATGGAAAGGCTGGAGTGAGGGTGTCCCGAGCAGAGATGTCCCCGGTAGCTACCTGTGCAATTGGGAGGCCTTAGATAGAACCCGATGACATGCAGGGTGAGAGTGGAGGCCTGGAACTATGGCCTCTTCGATGGTTGCAGGGATGTCACTGCCGTACGGCCCCGGAGTGCCCATCAGTCCTGGGTCGCGCAAAAATCAGCTAAAGCACTGGAGGAACCTGAGGGTCCTGATTGGTGTTCAGGGGTGAAGGATTGCCCCCGCACGTCAACTGTGTGGAAGATGCGGTCTGGGCTTCTAACCCCACCTTTTGCTCCACTGCAACCCACGGCTCTCCCACTAGATGACAGCGTCGGGAGCCAGGGTGCGGATGGGAATCTGCGTGCCTTACCCCTTGATGGTGGGCCTGGTTGGGCTGCAGATCTGGCCCGCCTTGCGGCATCCTGCCTGCTTTCCGAGAATTGCCATTCCAGGATGCTGGCTGATGGGACCCCTCCATTTTCTTTTTACCTCATTTTTGTTTATTGGGACTTCCTTGATATTTCTATGTTGTTGTTCCTCGGCTGAGGACGTTTTTAGTTATCAGAGACCCCTTTTTTTTTTTTTGAAGACATGCTAATTTTTTAGTGCCTATATGATGGCTCTGTTTATTATTTTATGCTATTGTTTCCTGTTTTGGATCTCTCCCCCGCCCTCGTTTTTTGTTTAAAAACACAGGTGTTTGGAACATTGGGTAACCTGGGTGGCCGCTGGGTTAGCAATGGCTCTGGCAGTCCCCTTGGCCACAGGTCTCCCGGCCCTGGGGGTCCCTTCCTTGGCCACTGGTTTCCTGTAAAGGTTGTTGAAGCGAGCCAGGAACGCCACAGAATTTCTCTTTTTGGGCAGTCCCTACCCTCCCCATGGTTTTAAACCCCCCCCCTCTAATTCCATTCCCTTTCTTTGCTTAAATCCTTATATTTTTTTATGACATGTTTGAGTACTTTACTACAGAGATTTCCCCCCCCCCAGCTGTTTTTTTTGTTTTTCTACTGCTGTGCCTTTGTGAATAACTATGTGTGGCCTTTCGTGGCCCTCTTTTTTCTTATTTGATTGTAAGATGACATCTTTACAATTTTTTGTTATTTTTTTTTTTTTTAAAAGTGAACAAATTAAATTTACAATGGACTCAACCTTTTTATTTTATGCCGGTGTGCCACACTAAGCATGGAGAAGAGAAGGCAGCAAAGAATTGTCTGAGGATTTGAGAACAACAATTGTAGAAAAGCATGGACAACCTCAAGATTACAAGTCCATCTCCAGAGATCTTAACCCTTTCGCTGCTGAGGCATTTCACGCCAGTGTGCTGAGCTAATTTTTACCTGTTTCGCTCATCAGGTTTAAACGCGTTTTGAAGCCTTATTTTAATAGACCCAGACATATTATAAATCGTTCATTCCGGCAGACTCTACAGATTCATAATATATCATTATTATATGTACAGTTGTAAGAAAAAGTATGTGAACCCTTTGGGATTACGTGGAGTTTTGCATGAATTGGTCATAAAATGTGCTCTGATCTTCATCTAACTCACAACAATTTGAAAAACACAGTCTGCTTAAAATAATACAACACAAACATTATATGTTTTCATGTGTTTATTGAACACAACATGTAAACATTCACAGTGCAGGGTGGAAAAAGTATGTGAACCCCTAGCCTAATGACTTCTCCAAGAGCCAGGAGTGAGCCAACCAACCTTGAGTCTAATCAGTGTGATATTATTGGATGTGTTGCCGAAAGCTGTCCTGCCCTTTAAAAAACACACCAGTTTTGGGTTTACTGGTTTCAAGAAGCACTGCCTGATGTGAACCATGCCTCGCAGAAAAGAGCTTTCAGAAGACCTATGATCAAGAATTGTTGACTTGCATGAAGCTGGAAAGGGTTACAAAAGTATCTCTAAAAGCCTTGATGTTCATGTGTCCACGGTAAGACAGACTGTCTACAAATGGAGAAAGTTCAGCACTGTTGCTACTCTCCCTAGGCGTGGTCGTCCTGTAAAGATGACTGCAAGAGCACAGCGCAGAATGCTTAATGAGGTAAAGAAGAATCCTAGAGTGTCAGCTAAAGACTTACAGAAATCTCTGGCACATGCTAACATTTTTGTTGACACATCTACATCTACAATAATGAAAACATTAAACAAGAATGGAGTACATGGGAGGACACCATGCAGGAAGCCATTGCTGTCCAAAAAGAATATTGCAGCACGTTTGAAGTTTGCAAAAGAGCACCTGGATGAGCCACAGCACTACTGGCAAAATATTCTGTGGACAGATGAAACCAAAATTGAGTTGTTTGGAAAACACACACAACACTATGTGTGGAGAAAAAAAAGGCACAGCACACCAACATCAAAACCTCATCCCCGCTGTAAAACATGGCGGAGGGAGCATCATGGTTTGGGGCTGCTTTGCTGCCTCAGGGCCTGGACAGATTGTTGTCATTGATGGAAACATGAATTCCAGAGTTTATCAAGACATTTTGCAGGAAAACGTAAGACCATCTGTCCGTCAACTGAAGCTCCGCAGAGGATGGGTGATGCAACAGGACAATGACCCAAAGCATACAAGTAATTCAACAAAAGAATGGCTTCAACAAAACAAAATACGCCTTCTGGAGTGGTCCAGTCAGAGTCCTGACCTCAACCCGATTGAAATGCTGTGGCATGACCTTAAGAGAGCGATTCACACCAGACATCCCAAGAATATTGCTACACTGAAACAGTTTTGTGAAGAGGAGTGGTCCAAAATTACTCCAGATCGTTGTGCAGGTCTGATCTGCAACTACAGGAAACGTTGGTTGAGGTTATTGCTGCCAAAGGAGGGTCAACCAGTTATTAAGTCTAAAAGGTTCACATACTTTTTCCACAATGCACTGTGAATGTTTACATGTTCTATTCAATAAAAACATGAAAACATATGTTTGTGTTGTATTATTGACTGTGTTTTTCAAATTGTTGAGACTTAGATGAAGATCAGAGCACATTTTATGACCAATTCATGCAAAACTCCACGTAATCCCAAAGGGTTCACATACTTTTTCTTGCATCTGTATACGTCATGCCCTGCCTGAACAAAATGCAATATTTTCTATGGGTTACACTTGTTAAAAAAAATTGAAATGGGGTCTTGTTGCATTTGGGGGGGGGGGGGGGACTACGCAATTTTTAACAAACGCACCGCATACAAAAACCGTTAGTGCAGCATCATTGTTCACATTATAGTTGAAATGGGAACAATATTGCTGCATTAACAAAACAAAAAAAAATTTTAATATTTTTTTATTTATTAACTTGTACATGGTCGTGTTTGGTATCGTTGGAAAGGCCATGCTCTGACCGATCCAACAATACCAAACATTAACCCCTAGTTTCCATGGATCGGGAGTTAAGGGGTTCATTGTAACACCCTATCTCCACCATTGGTGGCAACTAGGGGTTAACTCCAGGACTGACATCGTGCTATGCATGATGAAGCCAGTCGTCAGGGGGAGTTCCCGGAAGCTTGGCCGACAAAGATGTCGGCCAGCTCCAGGAGAGGATCACAATTTGGCGCTTTTCGGCGCCGAATCGTGATCCGGCACCCAAGGGGTTAAAGCCAGGCACCGTTTGTAAGGGCAAACTGTGCCCTTCCAAACCGTGCCTGGCTTTGATCGCTGGCCCCATGCAATCGGGAGGGAGAGAGGTCCTCTCTCGCTGAGCGCGTCTTTAGCAGCCAAGTGGTTAATGTTCCGGTGTCCACTGACTGGTCAAGAAACTTGCAGCCCATGACACTGTAGCTTATCTCCCTGGATGTGGACGAAAGATAAATTGATCAAAGATTGCAACAAAGAACTGTTCGAATGGTGGATCAAAAACCTCCACCAACTTCCAGCTGATCTTCAAGCACAGGGTACAACCGCGTCTGTGCACACTATACATCGTCATCTGAATGAAAAGGGACGCTATGGTAGGAGACCCAGGAGGACCCCACTGCTGATACAGAAACGTCTGGAGTTTGCCAAAATCCTTTTGGGAAAATGTGCCAAGGACAGACAAAACACAAATGCAGCTTTTTGGTAAAGCCAGTCATTCGGTTTTCAGAAAAATAAAGGAGGCCTTTAAAATAAAAATACAGTCAACAATAGCGGAGGTTGACTGACGCTTTAGGATTGCTTTGCTGTTTCAGACACTGGATGTCTTGACTGTCTGCATGGCTTAATGAAATCTGAACACTACCAAAGAATTCTGGGTTGCAATGTAGGGCCCACTGTCAGAAAGTTGGGTCACCTTCAGAGGTCATGGGTCTTACAGTAGGACAATGACCCAAAGCAGATGTAATAAACACCCAGAAATGATCTAAGACAAAGCACTGGAGATACTGAACTGGCCAGCAAGGAGTCCAGATCAAAATCCCAGAGTACCTGTGGAGAGTGATCCAAAATTCCAGTAGAGAGGTGTACGAAATTCATTGATGGTCACAGGAAGCATTTGATTTCAGTTATTTTTTCCAAGAAGTGTGCCACCAAATATTAAATTAAGGGTGCCAATAATTTTGTCCACTCCACTTTACAAACAGTTGTAATTGCAACAATTTTGTGGACGAAGTGGTGCATTATCTGACAGAAATACCAATATTTTTGGCCTTGATGGTAAAATAAAAAATATAATCTGGGGTCTTGTTTGTGTGTGGTGTCTGGCCACACATTGCAATATTAACATAAATAGGACAGGCTTTCAGTAACATCCTAAATTATTTTTTGGAAAGCGATAATATGACATTAAGTAAGAGCATCGGTGAGTTCCCGAAGAGAAAAAAAAAATATCGGTACTCATACTCCGTCTTAAAAACATGGTATCAGTGCATCACCATGTAGCGGATTTACAAATATGTAAAACTGGCTAAAAAGAAAATTAGGACAACTTTGCAACAACTAGAATTTTTACATAAAGCCATTAGTGTTTGGTGGATATAATCTGAATTCAGGGAATAATGCTACCATGGGTGAGGGCTAGCACCACCATATAGACCACTATAGACCAGTGGTAGCACGTGTGGAAGAGATCCACAATTACAGAAATACAGCACGAGTGCTTTGTCAAGGAAAGGGGAGAGAGTAAACAGTAAGTCTTGTTTATTACCCTGGAATCCCCTGTAGAGGGGCACACAGCTACAAAGGGGGACTCCAGCATTGTTACTAACCAGTAGGATTGTTCAAATTGGAAGCAAACGTATGCACCGATTTGTTAGTACCATGTCAAGGTTTCACAAGCCTATAAAATCAAAGATTGGAAGCAAGCAAAGTTTTATAAATAGTAATAGTGTAAAACCGTGAAATAGTACAGGGATTATAAAATGGAAATGACCGATATTGGAAGCTGGATTTGTAACAGACACTAGCCACGCTATGATTATTCCCCAATAAAATGGTTAAAAAAAAAAAAAAAAAAAAAAAGCCTCACTTCATTAATGGTGTCTGGGACGGAAATGCCCATCACTCTGCTATGTTAGTCTCTTACCTCCAGGCCATGATAAAAAGTTGTCCTACATTATTCAGTGGGAAAAAGATTTACATTTGTCATTCCCACCTCTATAAAATTTAAATTCGTTAGGAGCACCAATGTGAGAGGGTCACACCTCAAATTACTCCTTACATGGTATCCGACGCCTACCCAGCATGCAGTATATCTGGCTTAACGTCAACATGCTAGAGGTGTCTAAAAGGACTCTGGGTCCCTTCATAATTTTTGGCATTGTCCAGCCTTGGAACACTTCCGGGCTAAGATCTGACATTTGATAACCCAATGCACATACCTTGACCTCCGTCTCTGCCCAGAATTGTACTGGTTACACATTTTGCTCAGTAATATTAAACTACATTTTAGAGGATTTCTATGGTGCTGGGTATAGCAAAATATGTTATTGCTCAACACTGGTGGTCTATAACTGTGCCGCCTATGTGAGAGTTAATGGCATCTCTGGAGGGAGTGTATACGAGAAGAGGTTTCATAAAACCCAAAATTTCCTTGTTGGATAAGATTTAAGTCATCTGGCTTGTTAATTTTGTTCTGAGAGCTATGTGCTTTTATTGAAATGTCGGCACAGTTTGTTTTATTGTGCAGAGTGTATCACAGATCCACAGCAATAAAACTCACAGTATTGTGTAGTATGTAACAGAGCCCCAAAAATAAAATTTAAATGAGGAAAAAGTGGTGTAAAGACGGTAGGGTAAACTCAGAAATTGGAGATTTTATATGGGAGAAGTGCAAAAGAGCTGGCGAAAAAGGGAAGGAAATGGAGAAACCAAGAAAGCCTTTAGAAACAACACTTTCATAACCATTTTCCACAAACGCACCAACATCGGCACACATTTATACAGAAAGAAAAATAGAGGTTAGACTGATCCAAATTAATGTGCACGCTTACTGTTGAATGGTTTAGTATCCTACTGGGGGAGCGGGGAGTCAAAGAGTTGCCAAAGAAACTGTAAGAGCTAGTCAGGCTATAATGAATTAAAAAAATAAAATAAAATAAAAAAAAAAAACACCACACCATGTACCATGGAGCACTGTCAAACCCAGATTGGAAATATAAAAACAAAAAAATAATTCGCACCACAGACACAGTGCAAAGATCTGGCAATAACCCCACTAAAAGTTTATGAAAGGACTTTGAGAAAACATCAGGGAGGCTACCAAGAGCCCCAGAACATCAATGAAGGGGCTACATGAACTGGGGCGCAACATATCCGCCTGCGAGCTGGGGCGCAACATATCCACCTGCGAGCTGCTGGGGGCAATGTATATCCATGGGTGAGCTGCTGGGGTCCATGGGTGAGCTGCTGGGGTCCATGGGTGAGCTGCTGGGGTCCATGGGTGAGCTGCTGGGGGCAATGTATATCCATGGGTGAGCTGCTGGGGGCAATGTATATCCATGGGTGAGCTGCTGGGGGCAATGTATATCCATGGGTGAGCTGCTGGGGGCAATGGTATATCCATGGGTGCATGAGCTGCGGGGGCAATGTATACCAGGTGAGCTGCTGGGGGCAATGTATATCCATGGGTGAGCTGCTGGGGTCCATGGGTGAGCTGCTGGGGCAATGTATATCCATGGGTGAGCTGCTGGGGTCCATGGGTGAGCTGCTGGGGGCAATGTATATCCATGGTGAGCTGCTGGGGGCAATGTTATCCATGGGTGAGCTGCTGGGGCAATGTATATCCATGGTGAGCTGCTGGGGGCAATGTATATCCATGGTGAGCTGCTGGGGGCAATGTATATCCATGGGTGAGCTGCTGGGGGCAATGTATATCCATGGGTGAGCTGCTGGGGGCAATGTATATCCATGGTGAGCTGCTGGGGGCATGTATATCCATGGGTGAGCTGCTGGGGGCAATGTATATCCATGGGTGAGCTGCTGGGGCAATGTATATCCATGGGTGAGCTGCTGGGGCAATGTATATCATGGTGAGCTGCTGGGGGCAATGTATATCCATGGGTGAGCTGCTGGGGGCAATGTATATCCATGGGTGAGCTGCTGGGGGCAATGTATATCCATGGGTGAGCTGTGATGGGTGCTGGGGGGCAATGTATATCCATGGGTGAGCTGCTGCTGGGGGCAATGTATATCCATGGATGAGCTGCTGGGGCAATGTATATCCATGGGTGAGCTGCTGGGGGCAATGTATATCCATGGTGAGCTGCTGGGGGCAATGTATATCCATGGTGAGCTGCTGGGGGCAATGTATATCCATGGTGAGCTGCTGGGGCAATGTATATCCATGGTGAGCTGCTGGGGGCAATGTATATCCAGAGCTGCTGGGGGCAATATATCCAGAGCTGCTGGGGGCAATATATCCAGAGCTGCTGGGGGCCAATATATCCAGAGCTGCTGGGGGCCAATATATCCAGAGCTGCTGGGGCCAATATATCCAGAGCTGCTGGGGCCAATATATCCAGAGCTGCTGGGGCCAATATATCCAGAGCTGCTGGGGCCAATATATCCAGAGCTGCTGGGGCCAATATATATCCATGTGTGCTTTCACTGCCTTCGAACAGGCACCATACTTGCTGGCGGTTGGCAAAAATTTGTGTGAGAGCATAGGAGAGAGCTCCACAGCAATAAAACTCACAGTAATGTGTGCTGTGTATGAGCATTCACTGTTATATGGGAGTACTGATTTATGAGTAAGAGTAATTTAAGAAAAAATATCCATAAAACTCAGGGGGGGGGGGTGACACCATAAGTTACCACACCTGGCGAAATTTTAAGTTGTCAATTTTGTATGGCCCTCGAATGAGTTTATAAATCTCCAAATGGCCCTTGGCTGAAAAAAAGGTTCCCCACCCCTGGTATAGACAATCATCCGGGGAGCTAAAGTTTGAAAACATTGATTTAAAGTGAGAGGGAACTTATCACTAGCCTTTCACTTCATTTTACAACTGCTTCCATACATAAATAATAACAAAAGCGTAAAATATCCACACATTTGCAAAATCAAAGCCACGGAGAAGTTATTTCTAGCCATGGTCGTGCCACGTATTGGACATATTAGCGGTATCACCATAGCACCAAAACAGTCTCCGACCTGCATTTGCCATGATGCTCATCCAATCTACAAAAGCAGACAAGAGACATGAGAAGTGCATTTCTAAAACATCTGAAGTGCGAAAGCTTTGTAGGTGAATATGCCTTGCATTCAATCTGTACAAGGAACAGAAAGTCAATCAGGTTCCCAAGACTTCTCTTTTGCCTACATCTATTCCAAATCCTAGGAGATCAAAAATGTCTAAAAGGGAATTATTTTTTTTATTTGCAGAAAAAGTATAGAGCACAATTCTGAATGTTATAAGGACTGGTGGAGAGAATTAGGTGATGGTTACAATTCACCTAATTAAGTATCAACAGCCAGGTAAGAAATCATATGCAATGTGAGCAATGGAACTCTATACTTACATACTCCAAGACCGTGGGCTTCTTGAATTGGGACCACCCTGGTGGAGTGATAAATAAAAGGTATTCCCAACCTACCGCTCCACCAGGGCAAGCATTGGTCTCACAGCGAACAACTCAAAAGGATATATCTTTTGCTTTTCCTCATTGCACAACACATCCACCAATTGGATCACATTCCGATGTCGTAAACGCCTCAGTAGCTGGATCTCCCTAGGAAAGAATGAAGATTGCAAATTAAAAAAAAACACCAAGATGGGAACAATCGGATTAATGGGACAGAAAGGTGAACATGAAGAGAATTTAAATGAAACACTACATCGTGTTCACACTCAAATTGAGTGTCCTGCGCTCCCATGTCCTACTCCCCAAAATACATGACATGCTGCAGCAGGTCACATGTGGTCTAGCACTGATGCAGCCTGATGCTGGAAAGAGCGAGGGAGCCTGATGCTGGAAAGAGCGAGGGAGCCTGATGCTGGAAAGAGCGAGGGAGCCTGATGCTGGAAAGAGCGAGGGAGCCTGATGCTGGAAAGAGCGAGGGAGCCTGATGCTGGAAAGAGCGAGGGAGCCTGATGCTGGAAAGAGCGAGGGAGCCTGATGCTGGAAAGAACTAATAACTAATATAACAAAGTGATAAAATGCGTGAGAGTCAGGAGCTGACAATGTTTAAATACCCCTCTCCAGTTTTAACCCTAGAGTATCCTTTCACGGAGGCTGCATATTACATGGAGTTAGTTTGAAGGATGGGGGAATGCTAAGGTGCAAGGTGGACACCTTTAGGCTGGGGTCATTTTATTACGGCCGTAGTAACAGCAAATGACGTCCAATATACGAAGTACGGCCACACGAAAGTTCGGCCGCGCAACGCAAGCAGCAAGCTAATGCATTTTTTCGAGAACGTGGAACCGCTAGTACTGACGCACAGAGTGCGCTGCGTCGGCACGGCGGCGTGTGTGCGTGATTAGGAGACGTCAGACACTGCACATGTCTGGCCTAAATCACGTCCATTTGTTTTCTTAGGCTAGGGTCAGACGAACGCAGTGCGAACGCGCGTGCAGCCGCACTTTATCACGGCCGTAGTAGCAGCAAATGACGGGCAATATACGAAGTACGGCTGCACGAAAGTCTGACCGCGCAATGCAAGCGGCAAACAAATGCATTTTTTAGAGAACGTGATACCGCTAGTACTGACGTACAGAGTGCGCTGCTTCCACTAGCGGAATGTGTGCGTGATTAGGAGATGTCAGACGCTGCTAATGTCTGGCGAACATAACGTCCAGACGCAAAAAGGGTTTTATTGATGATCCGTACAAAATCACGGCCGAAAATGCACATCGTATGACCGCTATTGCGTATTTGTGAAAAAATACGTCCAGTCATTCGAACGCACTTTTTCACGGACTACGCAAAAAATGCGTTCGTCTGACCCTAGCCTTATAGCTCCGTCAAAAAACACAGCGGTCATACGATGCGCAATGTCGGCTATCGCGTCTTCCGTGAAAAAATGCGCTCGGACGCATCACCGCACTTTTTGACGGTAGACGTGAAAAATGCGTTAGTCTGACCCTAGCCTTAGATGGAACCAGATTCCATAACTGTGCCCCAGCCTACATCTCCTCCCTTATTAGCAGGTATTCCCCATGCCGACCACTTCGCTCTGCCAATGATCTGATGCTAATCAGCTCATCGTACCCGCATGCCCAACGCTCGCCTTCAGGACTCTCCCTGTCTCTCTAGTCCTTCAAGAAGTCTCTGAAAAAGCAGTACTTTAGAGAAGCCTAAATCGGCTCACTCCATGATTTCCCCACTGTAACTACTTGCTCTTCCCCTTCAGCCCTCCTGCAACTCCACTTACCCTATTCACCCTCACCTAACAGGTCACCCCTCTCCTCTTAGATTGTAAGCTCTTGACTGTAGTCCACCCTCCTTGTTCCGTGTGTAAGTATATTTGTTATTCTATATTTCTATATTCTATATTTGTTACCAAGTACTCGTGCAGAACCCGGTATCGGTGCATCCCTAGTGGATCTGTAGAGCGCTAAAGCTTAGCATAAAAAAAGAAAGCACAAAAAGTATCATATCGCAAGACTAGCGTGAAAAGTACATTCTGGCCATTCTAAAGCTACATCTTTCAAGATGCTGGGGTCCCCAATGCCACACATTTGACCTGTGCATCCCCAGCGAATGAGGAGGCAGCAACATCGTGAGGTAACAAATGAAAGCCTTGTGAAAACACCTTGGCCAGTAATGCAGAGCATTTAAAAAAAAATAACAAGTAAAATACCACATATGCCTGTATGGTTTCAAAACCCATACAGTAAGAACTGAATATACAGTGCATGTTGAGGAAGATTGGAGAGGGGGGGGGGGCACTAAAAACATTATAGTTTTTGTATGAAATAAGAGAAGAGGGGTTGTACTCCGTGGTGCTAGATATACACTTTTAAGGATTTGCTATATTTCCACACTGTGGTGATCCAGTCACCACAACAAATTGCAAAATGTAAAGTAAATAAATGGGGACCACACTTCAACTTAAAAGGATGCAGTGTATAAGAGATGTGGTAAATATGGGATAACGCTCACAAGCAATGATAGGCCTCTTGAGGATTAGACGTGGACAACAATCGCTCCAAATGTTCAAAATAAAATGACCTCAAAATACAAACAATGGTACAGTATTGCACAAACTATACGGCTATAGTAGAGGTGTAATGCTCACTACTCACACTTTATGAGAGCTGCTAGCTCTCATATGAAGACCTCACAGGTGTTCAGGGCCTACCTGTCCGTCTCGCACTCAGCACAGGAACATGGGTTTTACAGAATCCAACAGGATTGTAAAGGATAAGCAAATATCCACTCACCAAATAGAATTGAATCTCCAGCAGAATCTTTCCAGGATAGCAGCGTATGTACACCTCAGTGCAAGAACAAAGGTAACATCAAAAGCTAGATATGCTGGAAAATTATTTATTATAACAAAAAAGGGAGCTTCATTAGTGGCAAAGGACAAAAAAAATAGATTTTTGTCCCTTGCCACTGATGAAGCACCCCTGAGGTGAGAAACTCGTTTGGCTGTTTACTGTATATTTCATTTTTTGCTTTTAATAAAGATTTTTCCAGCATATCTAGCTTTTGATGTTACCTTTGTTCTTGTGCTTTCTTGGAGTGCGGGAGTGCGAGATGGACAGGTTGGCCCTGAACACCTGTGAGGTCTTCATATGAGAGCTAGCAGCTCTCAAAGTGTGAGTAGTGAACATTACACCTCTACTATATCAGTGTAGTTTGTGCAATACTGTACCATTGTCTATATTTTGAGATCATCTTATTATGAAGATTGAGCGATTTTGTCCATGTCTAATCCGCCTTAAGGGACCTACCACTGCTTGTGAGCATTATCCCATATTTACCACATCACCTATACAGATGTGCTCATAAGTTTACATACTCTGCCAGAATTTATGATTTATTGGCCATTATTAAGAGAATATGAATGATAAAAACGTTTCCTTCACTCGTGGTTAGTGTTTGGTTGAAGCCATTTATTATCAATCAAGTGTGTTTACGCTTTTTAAATCATGGACAACAGAAAGAGTGTGTGTGTGTGTTTGTGTGTGTGTTTGTGTGTGTGTTTGTTTTTCTGGACTCCTGACAGACCCTTGCATCTTTCATCCAGTACTACATCGACGTTTCTGGATTCATGGAAAAACCAAAAGATTTGCAGAAAAAAGGTAGATCAACTGTATAAACTAATTAGGAAGTGTGAAATGAGGGGGGGGGGGTTCTATTGAATTTCAGCCACAACTGCCAATAAAATTGTTCAGGGTGGAAAAAAATAAATAATAACTTCAGGTGAAATACAGAGCCGTGTTCAATACCTCAGCAAGTGCTAAGTTAGCAACTTGCCATTGAACGCCGTGCAACCGCTCAGCAGTGCGAACCTAGCACTTGCAGCAACCCGAGGAGATGCTGCGTGTAGCTGAGTGTGATGTTTTAAAGATGGCCGCCGCCATGAAGCAAGTAACAATGCCGTACAGCAATGTTAATTTTGAGGTTTTTTGTTCACCAAAGCACAAAATATTTATTTATTATTTCCCCCTGCACAGACATATATTACAGTTCAATTTATATATTGTTTCAGAAGTAACCATAACGTTTATTCATTAAAAACTATCATTTGTGGTGTGTGCATACAAAACGGAAATGTGCTGACTTCTTTTCTTTATCATATTTTGTCCGAGTGATCCGAAAAACAATCTGAATTTTTCATTAAGAAATCGGCCATTTTGGATTCAAAATTTCGCATCCAAAGGGTTCAACGACACTGCTGCAGCAAACTGAATTGCTGCGCTGCAGCAATTCAGCAGCTGCTGAGGTATTGAACGGGCCTCTGGACTCTTTGAAAACATGCTGTGTGGCGGTTTCAAGATGCACAATAAGAAGGCACTTGATGGGAGATGGAAAGAAAGCATTGTCGAGGAGCCAGAAGAAAGCCATTACTATGCAAATGCCACATACGGGGTTATTCAGCAAGAGGTGAAAAGCAGGAGAATGACTGGAGAATGGAAAATTCTAGCTTAAAATAGCCGATTTGGAAAGTGAGATGAATGGGAGAATTTTTATACTTTGACTATTTTGACCTAGAATTTTCCATTCTCCAGTCATTCTCCTGCTTTTCACCTCTCTCTGAATAACCCTAAACGTATCCTGCTTACAATATGCCAAACAGCAGAAAGACAAGCCTCAAATCTTCTGGCACAAAGTCATTTGGAGTGAGGAGACCAAAAACTGAACTTTTTGGTCACAAACATAAACGCTACATTTGGAGAGGAGTCAACAAGGCCTATAATGAAAAAAGGTACACCATTCCTACTGTGAAACACTGAGGTGGATTGCTGATGATTTGGGGATGTGTGAGCTAAAGGCACAGGAAATTTGGTCAAACTTTATGGCAGGGTGAATGCTGTATGTTATAAAAAAAAAAAACTGGAGGAAAATTTGCATTCATCAGCCCGGAAGCTGCACATGGGACGCACTTTGACATTCCAACATGACAATGAACCAAAACACAAGGCCAAGTCGTCCTCCGGTCATTGGTTACAGCAGAATAAAGTGAAGGTTCTGGAGTGGCCATCTCAGTCACCTAACCTCAATCAGGGTTATTCAAAGAAATCCGAATTGTGGCCGAAAGGTAACAGAACACTGAAATTCAGCATATGGTTACCTTTCCTGGCCGTTCGCCAAATGTTGGCGTATTGCCTGCACATACGGTGCCTGTTCGAGGGCAGTGAAATCCCCATAGAGAAGCAATGCTTCGTCTATTCAGAGAACAAAAAACAGCAGCGAAAAGTTGCCGAATTGCACTGCTGTTCGGTGGTTTCATTCGACAGGTTTGTTCAGGAGAATCCCATAGGCTTCAAATGTTAAAAATATTCCCGTTTTAATTCAATATCTAATAAACCGTTTATTTTTTTTTTAAAAATCGTTTCTTTATTCTGTAACAGCCCTTTTTATTATCATTTATTGGATCTTATACGTAAATTGCAGACATTTTCGTTCTGTAGTTTCTTTGCAAACAGTGTTTCACTTTTCAAATATTCAGGCTGGGGTCAGACGAGCGCAGTTATCAAGTCCGTGTTGCCGCACATTTGTACGTCCGTGGCAGCATAGCATTCTGACCAATGGAGCCCCACACACAAAGTATGTCCGCACAGAAGTGTGGATGCATGGCGGACGCAGCAAACGGACGCAGGTTAGGCAAGAACGTAATACTGCTAGAACGGAGGTGCGGAGTGCGCCACGTCCGTGTAGCTTTGTGTGTGAGTGATGAAACGAGGTCAGACGGACTGCATGTATACGTCCAGCATTTTTGACAGACAGAATGTTTTTTCAATGTAATTTATTTTCCCTCCTACATCAGTCAAAAAATACGTCAGTGAAAAAAACTGACTGTTTGGCCACTACCTTGCTGTCAGTCAGTAAATACGTCCAAACTGCACGGACGCACAGTCCGTACAAAATGCGCTCATCTGACCCTAGCCTCAAGCGTACGGTTTTTAATTTTTTTTTTCACTCCATTCATCTGCGGTGTTGGGTTTTTCCGGCAGTTGTTCTGCGCTGTGATTGGCGGCTGCTCAGATTTCTCCGGCGTGTTCGGCGGGGTTAATCCAGATGTTTTTGGGGTTTCGGTGTGCGTTCGCCAGGTTTTGTGGCGGCTTTTTCCTGCACTACGACGGCCCTGTGGTGCTTGCTGAATACACCGCAGGGTTGCTGAAATGGGATCACCAAATCGCACCGAATTGGAGAACAAAAAGTCACCGAACGTGCGGGTGACTTTTCGATTCTCTTTGAATAACCCTGATAATCATTGAGCCACTCTGGGGAGATCTCAAAACGTGCAGTTAATGCAAGACAGCCCAAGAATTTAAAGGAACTGGAGGCTTTTTGCCAAGAAGAATGGGCAGCTTTACCATCTGAGAAGATAAAGAGCCTCTTCCACAAATACCACAAAAGACTTCAAGCTGTCATTGATGTTAAAGGGGGCAATACACGGTATTAAGAACTGGGGTATGAAAACTTTTAAATCAGGGTCATATGGGTTGTTTCTGTTGTCATTATGATTTAAAAATAGTAAACAATTGATAATAAATGGCTTCAGCCAAACACTAACCATGAGTGAAAGAAATGTTTTTGTGTCATCATTCATATTCTATGAATAATGCCAAGAAAGCAAATTCTGACAGGGTATGTACACTTCTGAGCACAACTGTACACTGCATCCAGGGTCGGCGCTGCCGCTAGGCGGCCGCCTAGAGCGCAGTGCCCGCCTAGGGTCGCAGCGCCGGGCCCAACCAGTGCAGTCCTCCACCACTTTATAAAAAAATATTGTGAGTTTCCGCCGCCACCGTGGCCAGCGGGAGCGGCGCCGCGATCTACTCGCAGGCCGTGGGCCGTGCGACTGACACGTGACGCACCCAGGCTCCGCAACACGTCAGCGGCGCCGCCGCCTGCACATGTTGGGGCTGGCGGCAGCACGCGCGCCCCCACGTCAGGCGTCGCTGGAAGGAGGAGGCGGAGACTAGTCGAGGCGGAGAGTTGCGTCGGAGACAAAGGAAGCTGCTCTGTCTCCTCGGCTCCTGGAGTCCTGCTGCCTGTCACTGACTGGGTCGACTGTCTCTGACATTTTCAAGTTTCGACTAACAACAAGTCGACGACAACACGATTCGAGCAGCAGGTATGGGGGGGCGCAATTTCAAATTGGCAATATGGGCAATATATATGCAGCACGATGTGAGCTGGCACTCAGGGCCCTGGGCAAATATATATATATGCAGCACGATGTGAGCTGGCACTCAGGGCCCTGGGCAAATATATATATATGCAGCACGATGTGAGCTGGCACTCAGGCCCTGGGCAAATATATATATATGCAGCACGATGTGAGCTGGCACTCAGGGCCCTGGGCAAATATATATATATGCAGCACGATGTGAGCTGGCACTCAGGGCCCTGGGCAAATATATATATATGCAGCACGATGTGAGCTGGCACTCAGGGCCTGGGCAATATATATATATGCAGCACGATGTGAGCTGGCACTCAGGGCCTGGGCAAATATATATATATGCAGCACGATGTGAGCTGGCACTCAGGCCCTGGGCAATTATATATATATCACACATGATGTGAGCTGGCGGGCCTGGGCAATATATATATATATATATATATATTACACACCCATGATGTGGGCTGGCCTGTGTTTATATATATATTCTATAATTACACATGATGTGAGCTGGCCTTTACTATTGGTGCTTTTCAAACTTTATTCTTAAAAATAAAAAGAAATTTAGCAGTTTCATGTTGTCACTTTTTTTTTTTGGGGGGGGGGGGTGCAAGTAGCTGGTCTTACCTAAGGCACAAAATAGTCTAGCACCGGCCCTGACTGCATCCTTTTAAGTTGAAGCAATGTCCTATTTCTTTGTATGAAATAACCATACATCAAGGTGTTATAATAGATCATGTGAAACAGGTATACTTTATTAAAGATGATCATTACACCAGGGTTGGAACACAGCCCAACAATGTTATAAAACTTAACCAGAGCCATGTGTATTGAATTGATAAGATTGCAACAGCTGTGATAAGTTTATACCAGGGTTGGAAGAGCCTAGTGTATCATTTAACAACCCCTTATTATAAAGGGCATTTCCATTCTACATGGAGGTGACAGTCTTTAAGAAAATTAAAGATGGCTGCCCCCATGGAGTTTGAGCCATCGTGGTGATGCACAAATAGGCATACACCAATGTCTGGGTGTGCGGAAACCAATATACTTTCCTTTTCTAGGAATGAGTGTATCATATGATCCTCAAAGCCTGGACACCTGGTAAGCCTTTGCAGGTAAGCTTCCATTGTAAGCAGTGGTGTTTAACCCCTGACACAAGGCTGGAAGGACAGAAGGACATCAGCACAAGCCACATTAATGTAGCGCAGGTATGTCCAAACTGGGGGGGCCCAGATGTTCCTGAACTACAACTCCCTGAAATCTCGGACTGCATTAGATGGATGGAGAAGCATGGGAGCTGCAGTTCATGGACATCTGGGGGGCAGGAGTTGACATCCCTGGGGTAGCCGATCCGACGTAAAAAGTTAATAGGTTTTATAGGCCACATATTCTATGCAGAGGGATGACACAGGGAAAGAGCCGCCTGTGAAATAACTACTTCATATGCTGAAGGAGGAAAGCAGTTAGCCTGCTAACAGTATACATCTGGGATCCCTCTCTGATAGGAAGTGCAGGGCTGAATCTTTCATGCACTGCCAGTCAGCGTGAATACATTATGCATTCTATAAGACAGCTGATCCATCAAACATAAATGTGGCATTTGTGACACCAGAGGTAGAACTACAGCTCCCAGAATGCCCCACTTACCTGAAGGGATTGGTGTAGCCAGCATTTTACACAGCAGAGACCTGCCCCTCCCCGCGACCCCTGTAGAGAACCAATCTAGGGTTGACAGATCTGTCCTTTCATGAACAGCACAGAGAAAGTGCTGCCCTAGTGTATGAACAATTCACAGGATCCAGGAGAAATAAAACCAGCTGTCTCAATGACAACGTTTCACTTAAGATCCCTCACCTACAGCACCTGAATTCTACATATTGCAGGCTTTCATTGTCCTGCACAGCCAATCAACATAAATACACCATCCTGGAGGATCTGACAGTCCTGCCTCCCTCTGCCATCACCCCCGGGCAGCCCACACTCACTTCTTGACGTTGGCCTCCCCGTTGGGGATCCTCCGGAGCTTCTTTTTCTTGAGGATCTTGACAGCCCGGCGGCACAGCGTGTCCGAGTCCAGCATCTCCTTGACTTTGCCATAGGAGCCCTCCCCCAACAAGTCCCCCATCAGGTACTTGCCCACCAGCTTGGCCCGCTTGCGGCGGGGCTGATAGATGACCTCGGTGGAGTCAATGCGGTGGATAAAAGTGTCCATCCCCACCGACAGGTCTCCCAGGAAGCCGAGCTCCTCAGCCTCCCCGTCATCCATGCTGGGCGGGCGCAGGCCGCAGTCCTCACTGGCCTGTCATAGCGCGGAGGGAAGGGCTGTCACCGGGGAATAACAACCACCAGACACCAAAAACTTACCCGGCGCCCCCCGGATACACGCGTGACGTCACGGGGCTACCAGGCTGACGACATATTCCAGGGACTCCCGCGGTCACTGAAAGATTACGTCACGCAGGTAGATCAAAGTTCGGACGCCTCAACAGTGAGTTCACAGGGCGCCGGGCACACCGACACCAGGTGGCGTATCGCACGCATTGTGGCCGCTGATAATCATCACCGTTATGCTTTTGGTCGACGTAAATATTGGTTTCAATCCCTCTTCCTTCCCTCTCCGGCTACCCCGTGCCGCCCGACGATTCTTGCCGATTGTAAGGGCTTTAAATTAAAGCGCATGCGCGGGTCAAACAGCGGCCGCGCAGGCCAAGTTCGCTGTGAGGCATGCGACGTCACAAGCCGGAGTAATTTACGGGTGCGCGTCGTGCACGGCCTAGTGACAAGGAACGCATGCGTAGTAGGCGGGTGTTGCGGTAGCACTGGCTCTGCTGCTGCTGTATGAATCCTGCCCCGGTGCAGCGAGCCTGAAATCCGAATCTGCCTCTAGTTTGTACTGCATATGCACATTTACGTCACACATATTTCATGGATAAACCTTGGTATGCATTGAAAATAAATATATGTTATTATCCTGTGATGTTCATGATTTGCTGGACGTCCTCAGGATACACTGATTTATCTCCTGAGCTCTTACTTCAAAACGCTTCTATCTCACCCTAAGGTGTTGAGGTTGTATCAATGTGTATGGAACCAGAAGAGACTAGAGGGTGATTCCAGGGGGAAGTTTAATAAGGGTTGCACTGCAGTTCAGCAGGAAGTAGTTGAGTGAATCAGTCACATGGACACTGACTACAAGAGGCTAGAGCTGAACTTTCTAAAACCTGTTAAAAGGTGTTCTGTTCCTGAACTTTACTACCCAAACCACAGATACAGACAGTTGCAAGAAAAAGTATGTGAACTCTTTGGGATTACGTGGAGTTTTGCATGAATTGGTCATAAAATTTGCTCTGATCTTCATCTAAGTCACAACAATTTGAAAAACACAGTCTGCTTAAAATAATACAACACAAACATTATATGGTTTCATGTGTTTATTGAACATAACATGTAAACATTCACAGTGCAGGGTGGAAAAAGTATGTGAACCCCTAGCCTAATGACTTCTCCAAGAGCTAATTGGAGCCAGGAGTGAGCCAACCTTGAGTCCAATCAGTGTGATATTATTGGATGTGTTTGCGGACACCTGTCCTGCCCTTTAAAAACACACACCAGTTTTGAGTTTACTGGTTTCAAGAAGCACTGCCTGATGTGAACCATGCCTCGCAGAAAAGAGCTCACAGAAGATCCACGGTAAGACAGACTGTCTACAAATGGAGAAAGTTCAGCACTGTTGCAACTCTCCCTAGGCGTGGTCGTCCTGTAAAGTTGACTGCAAAAGCACAGCGCAGAATTCTTAATGAGGTAAAGAAGAATCCTAGAGTGTCCGCTAAAGCCTTACAGAAATCTCTGGCACATGCTAACATTTTTGTTGACACATCTACAATAAGGAAAACATTAAACAAGAATGGAGTACATGGGAGGAAACCACGGAGGAAGCCATTGCTGTCCAAAAAGAATATTGCAGCACATTTGAAGTTTGCAAAAGAGCACCTGGATGTTCCACAGCACTACTGGCAAAATATTCTGTGGACAGATGAAACCAAAACTGAGTTGTTTGGAAAAAACACACAACACTGTGTGGAGAAAAAAAAAGGCACAGCACACCAACACCAAAACCTCATCCCCACTGTAAAACATGGCTTCAACAAAGAAAAATACGCCTTCTGGAGTGGTCCAGTCAGAGTCCTGACCTCAACCCGATTGAAATGCTGTGGCATGACCTTAAGAGAGCGATTCACACCAGACATCCCAAGAATATTGCTACACTGAAACAGTTTTGTGAAGAGGAGTGGTCCAAAATTACTCCAGATCGTTGTGCAGGTCTGATCTGCAACTACAGGAAACGTTTGGTTGAGGTTATTGCTGCCAAAGGAGGGTCAACCAGTTATTAAGTCCAAAGGTTCACATACTTTTTCCACCCTGCACTGTGAATGTTTACATGTTCTGTTCAATAAAAACATGAAAACATCTAATGTTTGTGTTGTATTATTTTAAGCAGACTGTGTTTTTCAAATTGTTGTGACTTAGATGAAGATCAGAGCACATTTTATGACCAATTCATGCAAAACTCCACGTAATCCCAAAGGGTTCACATACTTTTCTTACAACTGTGTTTGTAGCTTTCTTGATTGGAAAGGCGCACTATAAAGGCTATCCTCCACAAACAGTTTTTTTCATAATTAGCAACATTTACACATGGTGGCAGCGGTGGGATTTACAGTGGTCACTAGCAGGGCCAGTGCTCGACTATTTTGCACAATAGCCAAGACCCAGCTACTTGCGCCCCCCCTCCTCGAAAAAATTTGTTAACTTGAACACACACTGTGCACGGGGGGGGGGGCAAACACAAACTGTGGGCGGGGTGCACACACTGTGCACGGGGGCCTGCACCCGATCGTTCAGTGCCCATCTTACCCCTCTGAGGGTCGTGCCCGGGATTGGTCTGTGCCTTTTTTCTTTCATCTGCCTCTTTCTTTCGGGCCTCTTCTTTCTTTCTTTCTTCTGTGCCTTTCTCTCTCTTCTGTGCCTTTTTTCTTCTGCCTCTTTTTTTCTTTCATCTGTCTCTGGCGGCACCCGCACATCATCTGGTGGCACCTGTGCGTCACCATAAGTTCGTCCACCTTCCGTGCCACTAGAGGGGTCCACAAGCCGACAATGTCAGCTTTCCGAGCCGCCACTAACGACTACACGAACCGCACAATGAGGAACGGGTACAATAATGGAACCCGGGTTGGGGCCGGCTGCGCCCTAGGCGGTTACCTAGCTTGCCTAGTGGGAGCACCGGCCCTGGTCACTAGCCAGGATCTCTCCCTGTAGATGCGTTGATGCTTCACACAGGGGTCAAGTCCTAAAAAAAGTACAGGAACTCACAAAAGCTTCCAGCAGGGTTCTTTATTATCTGTGAGCTGTGCGTACAGCAAGTGAACGGTTACAGTTACAAGCATTTATAAAGTGCCAACAAGTTCCGTAGCGCAGTACAAACGGAGAGACAGAATAACAAATATACATACACGTTACACACACAAAACAGTAAGAGAGAGGACCCTGCTAGAGAGCTTAGAATCTAAGAGGAGAGGGTGATTAGAGTGCAAGAACTACACATCGGCTGTGTGAGAAGAAGGAGAAAGAAATAAACAATGGGGTATTACGGAGTGAGCCGATGGGTTTTTGGAGACTTCTTGAAG
Organism: Leptobrachium leishanense; assembly: GCA_009667805.1. Classification (NCBI taxonomy): domain Eukaryota; kingdom Metazoa; phylum Chordata; class Amphibia; order Anura; family Megophryidae; genus Leptobrachium; species Leptobrachium leishanense. The sequence continues at coordinate 294,368,693 of CM019063.1, read as the reverse complement.
GACTGGAGAGACAGGGAGAGTCTGATGTTGCGGGAGAGGGAGTTCCATAGAAAGGGGCAGCTCGGGAGAAGTCTTGAAGGCGGGAGTTGGGGGGGGTGGGTATGAGGCACTTACAATCTAAGAGCAGAGGGCTGACACTCTAGGTGAGGGTAAATAGAGTACATGAAGTAGCAGGGTGCATGTGGGCTGAGTGGGAAGAAATATACAGTGGGGGAATCATTGAGTGAACCGCTAGGCTTCTCTAAAGTAAAGTGTTTTCAAAGACTCCTTGAAGGACTGGAGAGACGGGGAGAGTCTCTTGTTGCGGGTGGAGGGAGTTCCATGGCAAGGGGGCAGCTCGGGAGAAGTAATAAAGGCAGGAGTTGGGTATGAGGAGATGATAACATCAGATCATTGGGAGAGCGAAGTGGTCGGGATGAGATGTACTTGTCAATAAGGCAGGGGCGCAGTTATAGAGCGCTTTGTACATGAGCACCAGTATTTTGAATTGGATTCTAAAGGGAACCCCATTCCCTCACACCTTATTCATTCTGTCTTACCAGTAGTTGTCCTTGCTTTGACTCCTATTTTCAACCTCGCCCTCTCCTCTGGTGTCTTCCCCTCTGCATTCAAACAAGCATTGATCACCCGCCTTGCTATAGAAGCCATCTCTTGATCCCACCTCCCTCTCAAACTACCGTCCCATCTCTCTTCTCCCCTTTGCCTCCAAAATCTTAGAACGTCTGATCTAGAAACAGCTCTCCAATTTTCTCGCTACTAACTCTCTATTTGATCCACACCAGTCCAGCTTTCGCTCCCAGCACTCCACTGAAACTGCTCAGACTAAGGTGACTAAGGATTTAGTTGCTGCTAAAACCAAAGGGCACTTCTCCCTGCTTATTCTTCTTGATCTTTCCGCTATATTTGGCACTCTTGAGCACTCTCTCCTGGTCCTTACGCTGCGTCAACTTGGCCTCAGTGACTCTGCTCTCCTTCAGTGTCTCCTGGTGCCTCTTCTCCTCCAAATCCTCTCTGTTGGGGTACCTCAAGGCTCTGTTCTGGGTCGCCTACTCTTCCTGATCTATACCGCCTCTCTTAGCAACCTCATTTCTTCCTATGGATTCCAATATTATCTCTATGCTGACGACACCCAAATCTGCCTTTCCTCTCCTGATCTCTCTCCTCCTGTGCTGTAACATGTTACTGCCTGCCTGTCGACTGTCTCCGACTGGATGACTTCCCATCTCCTAAAGCTTAACCTCTCTAAAACTGAACTTCACGTTTTCTCTCCATCTAAAAACCAACTGTCATGGTCCAGCCCTGCCCCCTGGTGGTAAGAGCGATTCGGGCCAGCCCTTGCTTTGTTTGGGATAGCTATTCCTTCCACTCCATTCCAGGAGTCCATTGCTGCTGCTCTGGCCTAAGGTCACATGGTCTGCAATGTTCCCTATATATATGCAAGCATTGGATCAGCTCCTTGCTCTTGCAAGGGTCTTTGTACCTGAGGGTCATTGCTCCCTGTGTTCCTGCTTCTGATATCTTTGTCCTGATATTCCTGTGTATGATCTTGGCCTGGTTCTGATGATTCTTCTGTGTATTTCTGTATGCTATTCACTGCTATTCTGTGTACCGAATCCTGGCTTGTCTGACTTCCCTCTTTGGTTCCTAATTCCTGGCTAGTATGACTTCCTGCTCAGGTGTAGGATTTTAGCTTTGTATTCTGACTACTCTGTTAGTAATCCCTGTTTATATTCTGTGACATTTGTCCCTTGAGTCCTGTATCCTGTTCTGTGTATCACCCAGCAGCATTGTATGTATTAGTATAGAAGGCCATTGCAAAGCCCTTAGATTCAGATTTTCCCTGTGTGTGAGTATACTAGTTGCCAGTATCCTGTTTAACCCTCGCCCCCCCTGTTCTGTGTATTCTTGTGAGCTTCCCTTCCCTAGATAGAAGGCCATTGCAAGGACCTTATCCCAGAGTTAGGGTTCCCTTTAGTCTTCTGTTTTCTCCTTTGTTCTCCAGCCCTTCCTGTTGTTCTCTTGTCTGGTATCTGAGCTGTGTTCTGTGTCTATGCAGCCAACCTGTCTCAAGTGCTGAACATTCCATATAGAGGGCCCTCCTTGGCTCACACTGGGTGCCTCCTTGACACCAACATTCCTGCACCCTTCAGGTGAACGGTGCCAATATTATTTTTACCTCACAGGCTTGTTGTCTTGGTGTCCTTAGACTCTCTTCCTTCATTCCTCACATTCAATCGCTAACCAAATCCTGCTACTTCCACCTAAAAAACATTGCATGCGTCCGTCTCTGTCTTAATCAGGACTCTGCTAAAATGCTCATACAAGCTCTTATTATCTCCCACCTTGACTACTGTAACCTCCTTCTCTCTGAACCCTTAAGAGGTCCCAGATTCTTCGTCGGCAGTCTGTTATGAAGGCCTGTGCCAGGCTCAGCCATCCCCACCTCTCACACCTTGCCCCTTTGTCAATCTCTATACTGGCTCCGTTTCCTTTTAGAATTACATTCAAAATATAGTGTCACAAATCCCTCCTGAAATAATGACGTGGGTCCCTTAAGACAGTGTTACATACCGCACTGGGGTCTTCGGACGCCCGGCAGCATCGTCCTCGGTGCTCGCTGGCCAGGCGCCAAATGAAGAGGAGAATCTGTTACGGGGGGAGTAGCGCCCACGAGATAGTCACGGAGTTGAGATCCTTAAGGGCTGAGAAATCTTTTTGACGTTTAAACACTGATTGTTATTCACAGAATCAGACACTTGCGGCAACAAGGTTGAACAATAGACTGAGTCGCTACTAAGCACTAAAGGTTTCGAGACCGATTGATTTATCTGCATGTGCTCTAAATCGTCTGACAGTTGGTGAATTGCGCGGACTGCAGGGCAGCTAGGCAATAAGTTGCTTTTACGTTTGATAATTGGGAGCAGGTCAGCGGTACCTTCAGATGGTAAGAGACAACACATACACCTCGGGGTCTGTCGTACATACAGTAACGAGTATTGTTGCTGGTGAGCGCACACTGACCATGAGCATTAAATAAGCAGTACCATGCGATCGCAGATTTAAAAAATATATGTGGCTGGAGAACGTGAGCCCTTGATTGGGTATAGGCACTTAGAGAGGCCACAGACAAGACCCATCGATGAAGGGACACTTCCCCAGTAGCGTGTAAACACCCCAGCGTCAAGCATGGGGTTAAACCACCAAAGCACCACATAGGCGATCGTAATCAAGCAGCAGGAGAATAGTCAAAAATCAGGCTGGGTCAAATAACAGGAGCAGGGATCTATCCAAAAAACGGGTTGGCAACAGAGAGACAATATCAGCGAATAGGTAGCGATGCGGGAATCAGACTCCACGACAGGGTGACGAGACAACTCCTCACGCCCTGTTTTAAACCCGGCGGCTCCTTGTGACCATGCTAGGCCCCGTCCCCTCAGACGCCGGTCGGCCATTCCCCAGTGCTGGCAGCTGGCCAGCTCCTGGCACAGAACCTTGCCCAGACCCCCCAGGCCGCGTAGCAGGGGCTAAGGACATGACAGAATCCCGACGGACATGTGAGACGCCGGGGGGCGGAGCTGGGCGTGATGACGCGGTCCCGCCGGGTTTAAAACCACAGGCAACGCATACCTACATTGCCCTAACATGGTTTTGCAATCCCTTAGCGCTACCTTAGACTATTTGCTTTTCTCTGATACTGACCCCTGGCAAATGGCTTCTGATATTCTCTGGCGTACTGACCCCTGGCAAATGGCATCTGATATTCTCTGGTGTACTGACCCCTGGCAAACGGCTTCCGACATTCTCTGGCGTACTGACCCCTGGCAAACGGCTTCCGACATTCTCTGGCGTACTGACCCCTGGCAAACGGCTTCCGACATTCTCTGGCGTACTGACCCCTGGCATACTTCTTCTGATATTCCCTGGTATCGTAAACCCTGGTTTCGCTATATTTTCCCGCGCTTGGCGAAAACATTTCCCACGCTTGGTTGCACAATTTCCAGCATAGGGATATATATATAGACCGACCACTTATAAGGATCGGAGGGAAAGGGGATAGTGTGCTGCGTGCAAGGATCATTTACCCCATCCTGTTGGGGATCGTAACAGACAGTCCTTATCAATCCTTCCGATCCTTAGGTGGTCAGTAATCTGGCTACTTCTAGGGACAAACGCATATAGGTATCCAATTAAATGATATACACAGGACAGGGTACACAGGGTTAATCTTAACCGAAATAGAAACTAAGCCAAATCGTGTAGAACTCAGAGTATTCATGAATAGCCAAAAACTGGTACACGAACATGGTTCTCATACAAGCCAAAACACATAAAAAATCAGAGTAGTCAAGACAGCCAGAAACTGGTACACGAAGGGTGGTTCTCAATACATAGAAACATAGAAACATAGAAAAATGTCGGCAGATAAGAACCTTTCGGCCCATCTAGTCTGCCCAATTACATGGATACTTTACCTGGATTTATCTTTTGTTTAGGATAGCCTTATGCCTATCCCATGCTTGCTTAAATTCAATTACTGTTTTGGCCTCTACCACGTCTACTGGAAGACTGTTCCATGTATCCACCACCCGCTCAGTAAAATAATGCTTCCTGATGTTACTTTTAAACCTTTGCCCCTCTAATCTAACACTATGTCCTCTTGTTTTGCTATTTTGTTTCCTTTTAAATATACTCCCTTCCTCTACCTTGTGGATTCCCTTTACGTATTTAAATGTTTCTATCATATCTCCGTCTCGTCTTTTTTCCAAGCTGTACATGTTAAGATCATTAAGCCTTTCTTGGTAACTTTTCTCCTTCAAGCCGTACACCATTTTAGTAGCCCTTCTCTGAACTCTCTCCAAGATGTCTATATCCTTCTGGAGATACGGTCTCCAGTACTGCACACAGTACTCCAAGTGAGGTCTCACCAGTGCTCTGTACAGTGGCATGAGCACTTCCCTTTTCCTACTGCTAATACCTCTCCCTACACAACCAAGCATTCTGCTAGCATTTCCTGCTGCTCTATTACATTGACTACTTACCCTTAGATCCTCTGAAATAATAACCCCTAAATCCCTTTCCTCAGATGTTGAGGTTAGAACTGTATCAACTATTCTATATTCAGCCCTTGGGTTTTTACGTCCCAGGTGCATTATCTTGCACTTATCCACATTAAAACTCAATTGCCACAACTCTGACCATTTTTTTAGCTTACCTAAATCATTTGTCATTTGGCTGATCCCTCCAGGAACGTCAACCCTGTTGCAAATCTTTGTGTCATCAGCAAAAAGACATACTTTTCCATTAATACCTTCTGCAATATCACTAATAAAAATATTAAAGAGAATGGGTCCAAGTACTGACCCCTGAGGTACCCACTGGTAACAAGACCTTGCGCCGAATAAACTCCATTTACCACAACCCTCTGTTGTCTGTCACTCAGCCACTGCCTAATCCATTCAACAATATTGGAATCCAAGCTCAAAGATTGCAATTTATTGATAAGCCTTCTATGCGGAACAGTATCAAAAGCCTTACTGAAATCTAAATAAGCAATGTCTACTGCACCACCTGTGTCTATTATTTTTGTTACCCAATCAAAAAAATCAATAAGATTAGTTTGGCATGATCTCCCTGAGGTAAACCCATGTTGTTTCTGATCTTGTAATCTATGTGTTTTTAGATGTTCAACAATCCTTTCCTTTAACATGGTTTCCATTAATTTCCCTACTACTGACGTAAGACTAACTGGCCTATAGTCCCCGATTTCCTCCTTACTACCCTTCTTGTAAATAGGCACAACATTTGCTAATTTCCAGTCTTCTGGACGACTCCTGTTAACAAGGATTGGTTAAATAAATCTGTTAACGGTTTTGCTATTACATCACTGAGCTCTTTTAATAATTTAGGGTGGATCCCATCAGGCCCCATTGACTTATTTGTCTTTACTTAGACAGCTGCTTTAGAACCTCCTCCTCTGTAAACTCATATGTAAATGTCTCTTTAGTGTTCTCTCCTAACTGAGGTCCCTTTCCTTCCTTTTCTTCTGCAAAGACTGAACAAAAATATTTATTGAGGCAGTCAGCGAGACTGCCGGGTCATACACAAAGCAAATAGCGATAAACGCAAGGAGTCAGTGAATCGGTGGAAACGAGTCACTCAGCACTCAGGGAGGTAACTCCACGAGAGAGCAATGATCCGGCTTGCCTCTTCCGGAATTAAACCCGGCAACTCCGCGTCACAACACCGCCCCCCGATCAGCCACGCGACCTCCTCTCCAGCCGGCGCATCGCTTGGCACCCGGCCAGCCATCAGCATGGAAGGTGCTGCCGGGTATCCCCCAGGACCGCTCGAGACCCCCCCAGGATGGCAGAACGTGACATATAGGTGCTCATGTACAAAGTTCTCCATAACCGTGCCTCTGCCTACATCTCCTCCCGTATTAACAACAGGTACATTCCATCCTGACCACTATGATCTGCCGTTATTGTCTCCTCGCAATCGCACCCCAACTCTCGCCTTCAGGACTTCTCCAGACCTGCCCCCTTTCTATGGAACTCCCTCCCCCACACCATTAAGACTCTCCCCATCTTTCCAGTCTTTAAAGAAGTCTTTGAAAACACATCAATTAAGAGAAGCCTATCATCTCACTCCCTAATGCCCCTCTGTTCATCCCTTACTCCACATTCCCACCCAGCCCACGTGCCCTGCTTCTTCATGTTCTCGAGTTACCCTCAACTAGTGTTTCACCCCTCTTCCCTTAGATTGTTAGCGCTTGAACAGGGTCCTCTATCCTACTGTTCTATGTGTTTATCTTGTATGTATATGTAGTACTGTGTTTAACTTGGCTCTGAGAACTGAAACCATATTGCCTCTAGAGGGAGCCAGAACGTAATGTACTATTATGGACTACATCCCCCAGAAACCCTTGGTAGGGTGGAAGGAAGCAAGTGGACTGGCGCTAGGAAGTGTGGAGCATCGTGTGCAGCGTGGGCAGAACGAGGAGAGCGGTGCATGAAATGAGTGGCAAGAGAGACAGTTTCCAGGATCCAGGCCAGATTGGAGCGTGGAGATTCGGCGGTATCCATTGCTGGAGTGATCGGGAGAGTGTTCATCGACCTGCAGTATATCCCGCTGAGCTGTTCCTGTGACGAGTGTGTTCTAGAAGGACCTCGTGTAAGGAGGCCGCAGACGGAGCGGAGTGTTGGCGGCATTCGACTTCTGGCTGAGGAGATCCGGCCCAGGAGTGTGGGTTTCGGCAGCATCGGCTTCCAGGCGGCAGAGATGGAATTTCTGGCAGAGTTCATCGGTCCGGGACAAGCTGTTTCGCCGGTTGGGTGAGAGGACTCTGGCCTATGACTTTGCTAACAGTGCGCACTTATTTGATTGCTTCAAATTTCAGGGCCCCAACGTTGACTAGTCGAAGATATTCATCCATCCACTGGCCAGTGGACCTAGTACCCTGGTACCCTAGGACAGTGGTCCCCAACCCTGGTCCTCAGGGCCCACTAACAGGCCAGGTTTGCCAGATATCTGAAGCACAGCACAGGTGTTATGATTTGCTGCTCAGTGATTGCAGGATTCAGTCTGCTTTTCCCCATGGTGATCTGCAAAATCTGGCCTGTTAGTGGGCCCTGAGGACCAGGGTTGGGGACCACTGCCCTAGGACATAACTAACGAGCATTATTGAATGGGAATTTGAACCAAAGAACTGAGAACCTTATTAACCGTTTATTCGCTATATATATATATATATCCACGTTACGTATTACCGTCATTCATTCCTAGTCTGATCGATTTCATGCTTAAAGTACATGTATACTTATTGCCGTTTATTGCTTCAGTAAAGTATAATCGAGAAAAAAATTAGGGATGCACCGATACCACTTTTTTAAGACCGAGTACGAGTACCGATACTTTTTTTCAAGTACTCACCGATACCGAGTACCGATACTTTTATTTTATGTAATGTGACCACTTTCCAATAAGAACAGACCTCATATAAAAATGCCCCCAGCTCACATGTGTGTGTATATATATAAATATATATATATATACACACACACAGAATGCCCCCAGCTCATGGGTATTGCCCCCAGCTCATGGATACTGCCCCAGCACATGGATACTGCCCCCAGCTCATGGGTATTACCCCCAGCTCATGGATATTACCCCCAGCTCATGGATAATGCCCCAGCTCATGGATATTGCCCCCCTGCTCAGACCCCAGACCAGACATGGGGCGGCTGTTCGAATGCTCTATCGGCATTCAGACAGCCGCCCCTGGAGCTCTCCGGCATACTTAGTCTTCGCGCGTGCGCTCATTGAAGGACCCCAGCCGCGATCACGTGGGACTCCCACGTGATCGTGGCTGGGGTCCTTCAATGTGCGGAAACTTTATCGGCGTCGCCCAGGAAGGTAAGTATGCCGGAGAGCTCCAGAGGCAGCTGTCCGAATGCCTATAGAGCATTCGAACAGCCGCCCAAGCCCCTCGGATGCCGGCTCAATGCCGGCTTCCGGTATCGGGGGTACTGCACGAGTACCGAGTACTCCTGCAGTACCCAGTATCGGCACCGATATCGATACTTGTATCGGTATCGGTGCAACCTTAGAAAAAATCCATAAAAGGTGTGCTGGTGTACAGTGAATTGTTAGTGAGGTGAGACCAATCCTGGGGTTATTCAGCGGCTCCTTTGGGGGTGAGCGCTACACGTGGGGGCTCGTCTGGGATTTCTGGTCTCAGTGTATACTGCAACTAACGGGTCAGTATGGATCCAGATACAGCAGCAGAGTGGTGTAAGGAACAAAATGGCCAGTTAGGGTTAAGTGTAGTACTGAACGTTCCCGCAGACACCTGGGCAGAAGATCAGATTCGTCAGGCCGTGGCAGCACTGGCACCTGACCAGCGAGGGTTAATAATAGACATTAAAAGCGAACCCAGAGACTTCTCACACCTATGTTCTTTTTGAATGGAGAAAGGGTGTTCCGGTGTGTTTTCAGGGCGCGAGTATACAACTGGCCGATGACGTGGAAGTTAGTTTGATCCAGCCAAATAGACCACGTGGCAACCCCGAGAACATTCCTGTGTCAAGCCTGCTGGCCACAATAGGGCCGGAGTTCATTGCCGCCATCAGAGACCTCGTATCCAAATGCCAGAGGGCCAACCCTCCTTACACCAACTTCGGATATCAAAGGTTGAGAAATTTTTCAGGAATTTTGCCAACGCCATCGGGTGAAGAAACCTTTGAAAAATGGGTTGAACAAGCGATGCAGGCTCTAGATGAGTGGGACGTCCCTGAAGCAGAGAATTACTGAGAGCTTGAAGGGGCCCGCCTCAGAAGCCGTCAGAAATCTGAAATTGAGTAAGCAAGACTGTACTGCCCTAGATTACCTAAACATATTACAGGAAGTCTTCGGAAGGACAGAAAAGGCTGCTGAACTTATATATCAGTGCGAACACACCTACCAGCAAAAAGGGGAAAAGATGACAGACTGCATGACGCGTCTGGATAAAATACTGCACCAAATACTGTTGAAGAAAGGGGCCGACCCTACTACAGTAGACCAAGTCAGAATCCGGCAGATATTGAGGGGTGCTCAACCTATAGACCCTGTGATGCTGCAACTAAAAACTCGAGAAGGCAACAGAGTTAAAGTACCTAGAACTGATTCGAGCTGTTCGGGGAAGAAGAGGCCCTTCTGGAAGAGAAATTCGCAAGAAGGGGAGAAAAAGCCTATGCCCAACCTGTAAGATATAAAGAATGTTCGCCTGGTGAGGACGGCTCGCTAGACGCCTATGGGTCTGAAATTGACAGACAAGAGAAGTTCACTGTCCACATGCCTTCTGAGGACTGTCAACAAAGTGCAGGAGGCTCAAAGCTGAATTGGAACAGCCACACACGGATTTGTGCCGAGTAATCTTGAAGGTGGCAGAAACACAGACCGATATACAAAAGTTTCTAGCAGATATGCGTACAACAGGAGTTGCTGTGGTCTCTGGCAGGGGTCCTTCAAATGAGTCACCCGGAGAAAATGTGCCTCCGCCTTGTTAGAAAAGATGCTTTGGCTGTGGGGAAATGGGTCATTTCAGGGCCCAGTGCCCAAAAAGAAGGACCGAAAGAAAAACGGTTGATGAGCTCTTGAAGGCCTTGGAGGAACTGTTGTCTACCTCACAAGCGGGAAACTACAGAGGGCCCTGGTGAGGGAGCAAACAAGGTGCCCAACTGCTGTAAACCGCTCTGATTTACAAGTTCAGAATAAAAGACAGAGAGTGTCCAGATCCGTACCTAGAACCTTGCCTGCAGGGATTAAAAGATCTACTCCCTTTGTGTCCGGTCCTGTGTCACGGGAAAACAATGCACACCCACAATCACCACGAATAAGAAAGAAGGTTCGAGTACAAGAGACTGGGTCCATACCTCCAACTACTACAGAAAAGTTCCCTGACAAGTTGATGAATCGGAATGATGGGCGAAGGACTTAAGTGGAAGGGGTCTACACCAAAGCTCTTCTAGATTCGGGTGCCCAAGTAACGCTGATTTACCGAGATTTCTACCAGAAACACTTAAAGCATGCTTGATGTGCCTAGAGGGGTGTTAGCTATACCCTCCTGACGAGGCCCAAGAAGGCCGAAACGATCGTCGGGGGTTGCTGTACCTCTCGTGCAGGGATGACGTCCTTGGCAGTCAGCACTGGCCACCCTTTCTGGGTGAGAGCAGGCTGATTTGCATATGGAAAATTCATCCCTGTAATGGCACAAGCAAGCTAAAAACCTTGTTTGTGAGACCTGAGCGGGCACCCACCGTAGAGCAGGCCATTGTGCTGTTGCTCGTTCTCAGGACCCTCACAAACACCCCCCTTGAAAGATTTATTCTCCAAAGATGAGTTTGACGTGGGATATGCTAAGAGTACTGAGCATCGCATTCGGCTTCAGGATGACAAGCCTTCGAGAGAGGTCGCGACGAGTTCCATTGGGAGACTTAGATGATCTAAGAGAACAGTTGGCTGAACTGCAGAGGACTAAAGTAATTTAGGAATCCAGGAGTCCTTCTGCTTCTCCCATTGTGGTGGTTCGCAAGAAAAACTGTTCTATTCGTCTGTGTATAGACTATCGCACCCTCAACCAAAGGACCATTCCTGATCAATAAGCGCTACTCCTCGAATAGAAGATGCCCTACAGTGTTTGGAGCAAAGTGGTGTAGTGTATTAGACCTGCGCAGTGGATATCATCAGATACCGATGCATCCTGAAGACAAAGAGAAGACTGCGTTCATTTGTCCACTGGGATTTTTCAAGTTCAATAGAATGCCTCAAGGTCTCACGGGGGCTCCCGCCACGTTCCAATGGTTAATGGAGAAGACAGTTGGAGACATGAACCTGATTGAGGTACTGGTGTATCTAGATGACTTAATAGTTTTTGGAAGAACCTTGGAAGAGCATGAACGTCGATTGGAGAAGGTGTTGAAGCGACTCCATGAAGAGGGGTTGAAACTTTCCTTAGAAAAATGCCAATTCTGTCTACTCTCAGTCACATATCTGGGGCACGTCGTCTCGGCTGAAGGCATCTCGACAGATCCCCGAAAGTTGGAAGCTGTAGCTTCATGGCCTAGACCTCGCAATGGTACCGAACTTCGATCCTTCCTGGGGTTCTGCTCCTACTATAGAAGATTTATGGGGGGGATTTGCTAAGATAGCTCAGCCTTTGAACAAGCCCCTAACTTGGATTCGTCTACTCAGGGGGGCCTAGAAAGTCTCGTGAATCAATCCAAGAATAATGGACTGATCAATGTGATCGAGCCTTTGTAAAGCTGAAAGAGTCTTAACTCGAGCCCCTGTCCTTGCCTACGGTGATCCTTCCAAGCCATACGAATTACATGTGGATGCTAGCAGAGAAGGGCTGGGAGGGGTACTGTACCAAGAATATCATGGTCTCTTGAGACCTGTGCCGTATGTGAGTCGAAGCCTTACTCCTTCAGAAAATAATTATCCCACTCACAAGTTGGAGTTCCTGGCCTTGAAGTGGTGTAACGATTGGCGCCCACGTGGTCCATCGTGGTGGCGAGGAACAAGGAGTGTAGCCCTTTAGGTAGGTGAGCTGCTGACTTGACACAGGACAGACCAATAATACAGATTCCAGGGCTACGCAGGAACCAGACTGAGACACAAGGGACAGAGACACAAGGGACAGGAGGGCCAGGAAGAAATCTAAAGGGATCCCTATGCTGGGAATGATTTCTATCTAGCAAACCCTCACAAAGATTAACACAGCAAGGTGGGCAAGAAGGGCAAGGGTTAACAAGACAGACTAAACTCCTATACTGAAGAGGTCCTTGTATATTGGCCTCTGAGTATACTAAACTTAGACAAACAAGATACATGAAACATAGCAATGGTCATAACAACAAGTAGGGATGAGCCGAACACCCCCGAGTTCGGTTCGCATTCGAACTCGAACTTTTCAAAAATTTGAATACGAACACGAACTCAATGCAAGTCAATGGGACTCAAAGTTCGATTTTTAGAGTGCCCTCCAAGAGGGCATATATGCTAGATATTTGCCATAAAGGTGTATGGGGGTCCGGGTAGTGCCCTGGGGGACAGGAAACAAGGACAAAAAGTAAAAAAAATACGTTTTTAAAAGGGACAGTGAGTTTTCCATGACATAAGGGTTAGAAATAAAAACAAAAAATTCCTTCAAATATCGTGCCTAGGAGGTCCCCATAACCTGCCCGTGAAGTTGCGGATTTGTAGGATGTATAGAAACATTTAAAAACAATGTCCGGGTCCGGGTAGTGCCCTGGGGGACAGGAAACAAGGACAAAAAGTAAAAAAAATACGTTTTTAAAAGGGACAGTGAGTTTTCCATGACATAAGGGTTAGAAATAAAAACAAAAAATTCCTTCAAATATCGTGCCTAGGAGGTCCCCATAACCTGCCCGTGAAGTTGCGGATTTGTAGGATGTATAGAAACATTTAAAAACAATGTCCGGGTCCGGGTAGTGCCCTGGGGGACAGGAAACAAGGACAAAAAGTTTTAAAGTGAGTGGTTGTGGGTTTCCCACGTGTGGCAACAGTGTGCAAGAGAACATCCACGGAGCCGGTAGGAAGGGGCACCTCCCTTGAGGACAGTGGGGTACGTACACCAGAGTCAATCGTGGTTGCAACAGGCGTAGATTCTTGGGGACTCTGCGCTTCTTGCTGTAGAGATATTTGGTTGCGCCGGAGTCCACTCACGGCTTGGGCAAGGGTACTCACTTGCTGTTGCAAGGTGGCGATGGTTTTGGCAGCTGATGACAATTCTGTTGACTGATTCACAATGTCGTCGGTTTGCACCGCGATCTCCATGGTGGGTCGCACTTCTGCTTTGGCAGTGGGCACCTCAGGGTCTCCTCGCTCAACCCCCTGGGTTTCTGTGAGGGGAGCTGGGTCAAAGGTGTCCTGGTCAGCAGTGACAGCGAGACCCAGAGAACCCTGAGGGCCACGGTTGGCACTACCAGCAGTGTAGTTAGGCACCAGGTCCACGGTGGTGGTACAGATTGACATGATTAACATGGGTTCTGTAGAACTTTCTTCTATAAACTCTGGAGGACTCAGGCTCTGTGATGAAGGCCGGTACGGTCTCTCCAGAAAGGACGGGTTCCACATCCATGGGTTCAGTGCTTTCAGAAAGTTCATAATCAGAGCCAGACATTTGGGGTGCATCATAGGGGGGTGCTGCTACCGGTATTGGTGGGAGTACCGGTGCAGGTTGTAGCATATCATCAGAAGGGGTTAAGGATTGGGGTTCAGGGACAGGTTTGAGAAGGGGTGCAGACCTTGCTTTGGGAGCAGTCTTTGCAGCGGGTATTTTTTAGGGTGTTGACTTTTTTGGGGGTCTCACTGGGCAAACTGGCAAGAAATGCCCACCTTGTCCACAGTAGATGCAGAGGTTATCGGCGAATCGTCGGTTGCGCTCCTCTGCGGATAATGGACCCGGTATTCTTTGTCTTGCAGGGAAGTACTTTATATGAGTGGGATTCCCAATGCTCAGTAGCATGCTGCTCAGAAAGTCTGCCAGGTGCATGATGATTTCTTGGATCGCTGTTTGGATTAGCTCCTTGATGGCTTGAGTAACCACGGGCTCGAGTTTTAAACGCTTCTGCATTCTGTCACGGTGTTGCCAGGGGGTTGACGAGCCCAAGGTATGGTTACACAAAACAGACAGGTAATTGGGGTTGCAAAGTAAAAAGGTTTATTACTAAAAAAGAACAGAAGTAAATCAGGAAAGGGGGCAATGAATAAGTAAAACACTATGGAAACTGGTGGAAAGTATAATATAAACAGCGGGCAGGGTACACTGAACGGGTGGGACAGGACACTGAATGGCACAGACACTGAATACAGGGTTACACAGGGGTTAACAGAACAGGTACTTACTGGATACACAGGGGGCAGATCAGAAGACACAGAGGGTAGAAGGAACGAATAATAAATGACAAGCAAGGTATCAAGAGGGCTGTAGCAGTAGGATGGTCATATCATGCAGAGGTCTTTGCAGGCAGCGGGCAGAGAGTGGTCAAAGTCCATAGCAGAAGGTCATACACAGGAGGTCAATTAATGGTAGGTGGTCTCCACGGGATGTAATGAGGGTGGTTTCCACAGGATGCAATGAGGGGCAGTGAGGGATGAGGGTGGTCTCCACAGGATACTTGTAGGTAGGTGGTCTCTACAGGATACTTGTGGGGTAGGTGGTCTCCACAGGAGTACAACGAGGGTCATGTGCAGAGCAGGCAGGACAGGCACACCATGAAGCTTCTAAGGATAGAAGTGTAATGCAGAAGCACTGCTTGACAGGTGAGGCCTGGTTTTATGGGTATTGCAGGCCCAGCCCACACCTGAGGCTGGAGAGGTGATGGGAAAGTCAGGGATGGAGTCTTGAGTGCCTGGACATCAGTCCAGATAGTGGAAAAAGCCGGACCGGATCAGATTCTTGACGAAGACAGCTCCTACTTGCCTTTCTTCCGGCGTCTGCGGCGCGAACCATGACATCACCTCTCTGTCCGGGGTCCCACGGCGTTCTGACTTCAGCGTCCTCAGACGCTGAAGTCAAGCTCCTCCCGACGTAAATGACATCATCGCGCCATGCGTGATGACGTCATTTCCAGGCGACCCCCGGCGATGCTGGGAGATCGCCTTGAAGGGAGAGGGGGGGTCCGTTCGGATCCCTCTCCCTCCCGATTGGGAGGTCCCACAAAAAAAAAACAGGCACAGCTTAAAAGGGGAGAGTCTCCCCTTTTAAGCGGTGCCTTGCTTTAAGGCTAAGGTCAGACTAATGCAGTATTAACGTGCGTTTAGCCGCACTAAATCACTAGTGCTAGCAGCAAATTACATACAATGCCGGGCAGCATACGAAGAACGGCCACACAAAAGTGCGGTCGCGCAACGCAAGTGGCAAACGAATGCATTTTTTGGAGAACGTCAAACCGCTAGTACTGACGTACAGAGTGCGCTGCGTCCGCTAGCGGCATGTGTGTGTGATTAGGAGACGTCAGACGCTGCTAATGTCCGACCAACATCACGTCCAGACGCAAAAAGTGTTTTATTGTTAACCGTACAAAATCACGGCCGAAAATGCGCATTGTATGACTGCTATCGCGTATTCCGTGAAAAAATGTGTCCATTCGTTCGAACGCACTTTTTCACGGACAACGCAAAAAATGCGTTAGTCTGACCCTAGCCTTACCCCTTAGGCACCGGGTCGCACATGATACAGGGAACAGGCAACAGAGAGATCCAGAAAACACACTAAGGTCATACACAGGAATGGTTCTCAGCCAGGCCAGGTCAGTAACAAGATATCAGAAATACAGAGTATTGGGAACTAGAAAGAGAATGTCCAGAAACGAAAGCCAAGGGTCAAAACCAGAATATGCGAGACTTGAAGCTTATCAGCAACGCGTGAATCAGGAACCAGGAACATGACACATGAAACAGAACCACCATGGAACTCTACAAACGGTAAATGAGGCTCTGTGCTGCTGGGATATATATAGAGAGTGGGTCCGTGTGATTGGGCCATGTGACCCCAGACCAGGTGATCACACCAGATCAGCCCCGACACCACAGCCAAACACACAACAGGGAAGAACAGACATGGAGGCCCTTCACCACCAGGGGGCGTGGCCAAAACCAGGGAAAATGTGACAAGTGGGCAGTGGTAGCAAACTAAAAGACTACCTGTATGGGGCCGATTTTGTGATACAGACCGACAACAATCCACTTACTTACATCCTTACTACTGCAAAATTGGATGCAACGGGACACCGGTGGTTGGCCACTTTATCAGGATTCCGTTTCAGCCTTAAATATCGCCCTGGGGTCAGTAATCGTGACACAGATGCTTTGTCTAGAAGACCGTACAGCGCAGAGTGGACTCAATTGACTCCCGATGGAGTACAAGCCTTATGTCAAGGGGCAGAACGCCGAATCAAAGGAGTGATTATCAAAGGAGAGGCTATAGGAGTCATGGCTGCGGGCGTTCCAGAATTGTATTGTAATCTCACACAGTTGAGGAGAGAAAGCTTACCTACTCTCACGAAGCAGGACCTGAGAGCAGATCAAGCTGACGATCCTCGGATTGGATTAATATTGAAAGCTATGAAGACGGATCAAAGGGGATTCCTGTTGACCAATTCCCCCGAGAAAGCCCGCCTGGTCTATAAAGAGTGGGAACGGTTGAAGCTGTTAGATGGGGTGGTCTACCGAAGGGGCCCCTCGAATAACACAGGAGAGACGCAACAATTGTTCCTCCCAGATAAGCACAGGGAAGATGTATTGAGAGCATTGCAGGATGATCATGGTCACTTGGGGGCAGCGAGAACTTTTAAACTAGTGCGAGACAGATTTTCTTGGCCCTGTATGAGATCTGAAGTTGAAAGTTACTGCCATTGCTGTCTGAGGTGTATTCAGAGGAAGACATTGCCAACTCGAACTGCTCCAATGAGCCATCTACAGAGTCAAGGACCCATGGACTTGGTGTGCTTTGATTTCCTGTGCTTAGAGCCTGACACTAGTGGGCAGGGGAATATCTTAGTGGTGACCGATCACTTCACCTGTTATGCTCAAGCTTTCTCGACCAAAGATCAACGTGCTCCTACTGTGGCCAAAGCTCTAGTGGAAAAGTTCTTCGTTCATTATGGCCTACCACAGACAATCCACTCGGATCAAGGCAGAGACTTTGAGAGTCGACTTGTCCGGCAATTTTTAGATTTACTGGGGATCCAGAAACCGCGAACTTCCCCTTATCACCCTCAAGGTGATGCTCAGCTGGAGCGATTCAACCGCACTCTACTCAATATGTTGGGAACGCTGTCCACCAAAGAGAAACAGAACTTGAGCCGACACATATCCACACTGGTGCATTCATATAATAGTATCGAGAGTGATGCTACTGGATACTCACCTTATCGTCTCATGTTTTTATAGATAGAATATGTAGCTAGTCTTTCACTAGTGCCCCTCCCCCCATTACAAAGGCATCTTACACTTACCTGAACTAATTTCCTTTTCACACAGAAACACACGGGACAAAATTCTTTCAAACACTGATCAGTCCCACCCCCCCACCCCATCCACCCGCCCACCCCCCCCCATCCACCCCCCCCCATCCACCCCCCAACCAGGACCGGCCTCTAATTTCAGGCATCCTTTACAGCTGTCTCCACTTCCCTCTAATTACTCTTACTAATCCCAGGCTTCTGGACTCTCCCATGCAACCTCTGCAGTGTTTTTCTGGCCAAAAGCTCCCCCTCCCTTCTGCTGGAATTAGGGAAGTGCAAGGTCCACATACTGCTGCACAATGCGCTCCCTGTCTCTTCTACTCTGCATTCATCCTAAAATGGAACTCCTGCCTCTGTACCACCAACCCCTCCATTATCCACATCAGTCCATCTCGTGTAAGACATTCCTATACAGGGACACCTGCCACCCAACTCACTAATACACATCACTGCCTCAACCAGTCCATCACTCTCATATTGCAGTCCTCTTGTTTCCACCCCCAATCCTTCTAGATTGTGAGTTCCCACGGGAATAGGGCCCTAGTTTCCTCATGTCTCAGTTTATCAATTGTTGTTCAATGTATTCTAACCCTGTCTATATCATACCCATTGTTCAGCGCTGCAGAATATGATGGCGCTTTATAAATAAAGTATAATAATAATGTTTGGAAGAGAAGCTCGGTTGCCGGTAGACTTAGCCTTTGGTTTATCCCTCGACCAGATGTCTGTCACTTCTTACCGAAACTTGTGGACAGACTCCGGAGAAACTTAGCTTCTGCATTCGAACAGGCCCGTTTGACCTCGGAGAGTAGAGAATAGAGAAATAAACGGAACTACGTTTTGAGGGTTAGAATACAGGACTTACAATCCGGTGATAGGGTTTTGTTTTAAAATTTGGGTGTTTCTGCAAGGAACAAACTGGCTGATAGATGGAGTTCTCAGATTTACATCGTCTGTGAACAACTGCCTGGGCTGCTAGTATACCAAATTTGTCCGGATGGAAAGACCGGGCCTCTAAAGAACTGGCACAGAAATCATCTTCTACCTTTGGGAGAAGCTGTAAGGGTACCAGTTAGAGACGAACTTTCTTTGCCTGATGCACCTATCTCTCGTTACTCGGTCTTAACAGTTGTGTTCTGTTGGAGAAAGTGAGGAAGACCGTGAAGAAGAAGGCTTGTATTTGGGCTGGGTGTGGCTGCCTGAGCCTGAGAACGTCAATCCGGTCTCTGATCAGGATGTAAAGTAATTTGAGGCCTGATGCTACATCATTTATGCCTCAAGCACCTGAAGATGTATCTGTAGACTACAGTTCTATGCCTTCTCTAGATGGTTCATACACCGAAGATACACCTGCTCAGACGGTAGAAGAGAGAATTGAGCCTCTAGAGTCAACTCTTCCACCTGAAGAGGGTCCCATAGAATCTGAACCTAAACGTTCAGTACGACCCCCTCAGGGACTCACGTATGATTCACCAGGACATAGCACAGAGAAAGCTGTAACAACTGTGCGAAGGTTGCCAGAAGTGTCCGCCCTACTTGCAGAAGTGTCTAGGGATTTGAGTTTAATTGAGGATGTCTATATGACCCATTTGCTACCTGCTGTCACACCTGAATATATAGGTTAATGTGAGGATTGATTATGTTATATGTGACCTGAATATATTGTATACCCTTGGAGGGACCCAAGAGTTTAGGGGGGGTGGGAGTGTAGCACAGTGTTTAGCGCTGGCTAACTGCATAATTACTTTCTATACCGCGGTCAGGCATATGTATCGGACCTGGGCCTCACGTAGACCGATTGGCTTTCAGTTTTTCAAATGTAATTTGGCATGCACCTCGCTGGTTGCGTTGCTGCTGCAAAGCTTTAACGGTCGCTCTCAACGCACGGATCCTCCAAAGCCAGCATCAATAGGCCATTATCTTACATGCTCACAACCTCTATTTTGGCACATTATAGGCTCTGAAACGATAAAAAATTTCCATGATGTAACATTGGACCATGCAGGGCCGGCCCAAGACATTGTGCTGCCTGGAGCGAAAAATGAAATGCTGCCCCCCCAAGAAAAAATCCAAACAAATCATGCAGCGTGTATGAGCATATCACAGTGCGCCACATCAATAAAACTCAAACACTCATACATACCGCACATTACTTTGAATTTTATTGCTGTGGAGCTCTGTGATACAGTAATGTGGAGTGCGTATGAGCGTATAACCGAGCTCCACAGCATTAAAACCTACAGTAATGTGCAGTGTGTATGAGTGAGTTATTGCTGTAGCGCTCTGATACACAACGCACATTACTTTAAATTTTATTGCTGTGGATCTCATTGATACAGTAATGTGCGGTGTGTGTGAGCGTATAACTGAGCTCCACAGCAATAAAACTCAGGCTCATACACACCAACTGTTACTATCAGAGCATTGCAGCAATAAAACTCACAGTAACCCACTGTCACACAAAGTCACACACACAAAGTCACACACACGCACAAAGTCACACACACACACAAACTTACCCACACTGCCCTGGTTGCCAGCTCACTGAAGGGCTTGATGGACGCCGCTGTGCCTGGTTGAGGTCGGCTTGGGGCCTGGTTTCTGAGCCCGGTCGGCTTAGGGCCTGGCTTCTGGGCCCGGTCGGCTTAGGCCCTGGCTTCTGGGCCCGGTCGGCTTGGGGTCTGGCTTCTGGGCCCGGTCGGCTTGGGGTCTGGCTTCTGGGCCCGGTCGGCTTGGGGTCTGGCTTCTGGGCCCGGTCGGCTTGGGGTCTGGCTTCTGGGCCCGGTCGGCTTGGGGCCTGGCTTCTGGGTCCGCCTTCCGGCCCGGTCCAGCAGGCGCAGGGCGGCTGCAGCAGGTCCTGCAGGGCAGTGGCTGGCGTGCCGGAGGAGGAGCGGAGGATCTGTCCTCTGTCCGCCCACCCACACAACATGCGGCGGCGTCTTGATCCCGCGTTTGCTGTGTGGACACGTGTGTGGGGTGGGCGTGGTCAGCGGCGGCATCAGTGAGTGGTGAATGTAGCGCTGGCAGCAAAATTAGATTGTGCGGCGGCGTAACAAAAAAATAGTGCGGCGGCTGCGGCGAATTTGCCGCTCTCAAATTTCCGCCGCCTGGAGCAAGTGCACCACACTGCTCCATTGTTGGGCCGGCCCTGGGACCATGTCACGTAATAACACATACGAGACATTCTTACCACTTACAACGTAAACATCAGTCTTAAGCTTTTGTGGACTGAGGCAGGGACGTACCTAGGGGGGTGGGGGGACGGGCCGCACCGGGTGACACCACCCCCTAGGGTGACACCCCCCAAAAAAAAATCTTTTTTTTTTTTACTTTTGCAAAGTATTTTACCAGGACGGATACATTGAGATTTCACAAATTTTTGGGTGACAACACCCCATAGGATGACACCTAAAAAAAAAATATATATATATATTTTTTTTTTTTCTCTATTTTTGCAAGGTATTTTACCAGGAGAGATACATTAAGTTTTCACTAATTTTCAAGTATGTCCTGGGTAGGCAAGGCCTAGGCTGGCACTTTCCAGGGAGCGGCAAAAAATCCACCACTAAAGGGGTCTCTCACAGAGCACTGACATGACCCCAACATTTTGGTGTTCTGTTGTTCCCTGCACTTCGGGGAATCAAATTTCCCCACCCTGCAGTGAATTCACCATTCACCGCAGGGTCCCCGAAGTGCAGGGAGTCAGCCTAATTAACGAAAATGTCTGGAATTTACATATAAGGTCCTATGATTGATAATAAAAAGGTCTCTTACAGAAAAAGAAAAACCACTATAGGATGGATATGTTGTGAGTTTGCAAAATCACTTAAAAATAACAATTATTCAAAAAGAATCTACACTCGCCCTTATTGCACAGCACAGAGAACGCATGAATGATCCACCATCGGCAGATTCATGATATATCATTATTATATGTATATGTCATGTCCTGCCAGAATGCTATAACTAAAAATATTTTTGAAAACATTAAAAAAAAGTGCGTGTGATTTTTTATTTTTTTTTACATTTTAGGCTAAGGTCAGACTAAAGCAGTTTTAACGTGCGTTTAACCGCACTAAATCACGGCCGTGCTAGCAGCAAATGACGTCCAATGCCGGGCTGCATATGAAGAACGGCCGCACAAAACGGCCGCAACGCAACGCAAGTGGCAAACGAACGCATTTTTTCGAGAACGTCAAACCGCTAGTACTGACGTACAGAGTGCGCTGCGTCCGCATAGCGGCGTGTTTGCGTGATTGGGAGACGTCAGACGCTGCACACGTCCGGCCAACATAACGTCCAGACGCAAAAAGTGTTTTATTGATGATCCGTACAAAATCACGGACGCAAATGCGCATCGTATGACCGCTATCGCGTATTCCGTGAAAAAATACGTCCATTCGTTCGAACGCACTTTTTCACGGACAACGCGAAAAATGCGTTGGTCTGACCCTAGCCTTAAAGTCGGGGGGGGTGCCAAATATAGGATCCGCCCCGGGTGCCAAGTGTTCTAGGTATGCCCCTGGACTGAGGTTTATCCAGGGGAGGAAGAGACTGATTCTGCATTATTCACCAGAGCTTTACACAACTGGGGTCTTGAAGAATTTTCATCCGGTCACAGAATTCAAGCCAGCCTGATTCACTATCCGGGATCGTTTGTGGATGTGTGGGTAAGTGTATGACAGTATGTTTGTGGGTTTGTGTGTGACCATGTATGTGGGTGTGTGACCATGTATGTGGGTGTGTGACTGCATGTGTGGATATGTCCCGTCAGAGTGCTATAACAAAAACATTTGTTTAAAATATTTAGATTACTATTCAGATGGCAGTCATTTGCAGTATGTAAAATTATATTTACACTTTCTATCATCCAGACCTTGTGGTTTTATACTGCATGGGGAACCCACTTCTGCATTTTCTACGAAAATAAACAATTTTAACCAAAATCTAAAAAACTAAATTTTTACATATATTTTGGCGTTAGATTTAACCCTTTTGATGCTGAGCCTTTTCACACCTCTGTCCTGAGCTCATTTTTACCGGTTTCGCTCATCATGTTTAAATGCGATTTGAAGTCACATTTTTTTATACAACCCAGACATATTATATATTGTTCTTTCCGGGAGACTCGGCAGATTCATAATATATCATTATATGTATACGTTATGTCCTGTCTGTATATTATAACAAAAAATGCAATAAAATTTTAATTTTCAATAATTTACAACGTGTAAAGTGTTTTTTTTTACATTTTAACATGCGAGCGTTTGCGGTTATATTTTCTATGGGGTGCGCTTGTTAAAAAAATTAGAAATTGTGTCTCGTTACATTTTTTTTGGGGCAAATTTCGCTATTTTTAACAAACGCACCGCATACAAAAATCGTTAGTGCAGCATCATTGTTCACATTATAATTGAAATGGGAACAATATTGCTGCACTAATAAAACAAAAACAAAAATAGTTTTTTTTACTCTTTTTTTTTAAATTTTATTTTTATTTTTCATTATTTATTTTTTACATTGTACATGGTAACGCTCTCGCCGTTCCAGTGATCTCAAACATTAACACCGAGCTGTCACGGATCGGGAGATCGGGGGTTCCAATGAACCCCCTATCTCCATAGGTGGCAGCAAGGGGTTAATTGTGAAACTGGCGCTATGCGCGATGACGCCAGTCGTTAGGGGGAATATCCCAGAAGCTTGGCCGACATCCAAGATGTCGGCCAGCTCCGGGAGGGGACCGCGATACGGCGCATGTTAGCGCCATATCATGATCCAGCCCCCTAGGGGTTAAAGACAGCCGCCGCTTGGAAGGACAGGGTCCAATCTCACAGATGTTCCTTCCACTCTCAAAGACGCTCTTCTGACACCGACCTTAATCTAGGCCATAGAGAATACAGTTCACAGCAAAGTACCTTTGTGCAGGAATGGTGTAAGGATTATGGATTGTACAAAGGGAGATAAATTTTACCTCCCCACAAACTGCTGTAGCGCTGGTTTTAAATCCCCTGCCGTGTAGTACTTGTTTTTGGCCACCGGAGGGAGACAAGCACAATGTGAGACGCTGAACATTGGGACTACATTTCCCGGCATGCTTTGCGGGCAGACACAGGAAGTGGGTGGGACACAGACGCTGACATCCTGAGCCTCGTGAAGAGAGCTGGCAGAGCGCGCCAGGGAGTGAGAGGAGCAAGACGCAGGGCAGCAGAACGTGATATTGACCAGGCCGGAGCGCAGGTGCGGCCTGAGAGAGCGAAAGACCTGGTTATTCCACCTCATAAGAGGAAGACCCAGTGCTTCACCAGAATAACCCACGCTGATACCAAGTGAGCGAGAGGACCCCAAGTTAGGAGCACCGCAGATCGATCGGACAGGGAGTGCAGGCGGTGAGCTGGACATCTTGCGGCAGCTACAGAAAAGCAAGACAGCGGATCCGGTAACCCATAAAATCCCAGTCAAAATAAAGTGGAGAGACGTCCTGGGTCGAGCAGAGCACCACGTATCGGGCGGATGGGTGAGAGGCCTTCCAGGCCGTTGTGAAAATAGAAAGCACGCTGCTGTTTGTTTCAAAACCCACATGGCCCCAACTTGACTAGTCGAAGATACCTCATAAATAATTCACTGGCCAGTTGAATATTGTACCCGGGTACCATCACACACACACACACCTACATTCTTGGGACATAACCTGTACGGGACTCACTCCCCAACCACAAAGGGGGTTAAAGATATTTTTCCCTTTTTCCGCTGCGCGTTTCTCGAATTACGAAGCATTGTATTTCTTTTCCGCTGCGCGTTTCTCGAATTACGAAGCATTGTATTTCTTTTCCGCTGCTTTGAGGTCCTTTTGCTGACTTATTATTACCTGATGACTAACCTGAGGACACCTGAAGGGCTGGCCAACAGATTCGAGATGTCCGGGGTCTGTATTGCTCCCCCCGGACCAGAGAATTACAATGGAACCGCATGTCTTCTACCCCACGATGTTGGCGGCCATCTTGGGGCCTAGCAAGCGACTCTCTAGCGGTGCGGAGATTGTTACTGCGGGCCTGGATGCCTGCCTCTAGCTATTGCAGAAGGCGGAGGACGATGTCCCAATGACAAAAGGCGTTTGGCGCCAGATGTTTGCGGGGCTGCAGAGATGGGGTGGCCCTGGTGGAGGTGAGCAGCGGAGATGTGGATGCGCCAAACGGAATTCTGCTGGGAAGGAACCGTGGAGTGGCCGCCCTGCCTGCAGATGCGAATGTGGAGGAGGCATGTGGTGGTGGAGGAGGTGACCTGAGGATGGAGGCTGCCCCAGTGGCGCAGCGTGGGGGGGGCCGTGGCCCTGGGCGCAGTTTTGTTAGGAGCGCATAATTTCAAAAGAAATTTGCGCCCCTAAAACTTGAGGCCCAGACTGACCCGCCGGGCCCTCGGGTTGAGGGGACTCAGATGCCGGGCAGCGGGAGTGCCTGCCCGGTCCTGAACAGTGAGTCCATCCGTGTTGAAAGGGATGCGGCTGCGTGCAGGCGCAGCCGGTCACGTGGTCCGGCTAATCAGGTGGTACTGAGTCTCTGTACCACCTGACTGGCCGGACCGCGTGACCTGCGCACGCACGCAGCCGCCTCCCCTTCAACACAGACTCACACGCTGTTCAGGACCGGGCAGGCACTCCCGCTGCCCGGCATCTGGGCCCCCTCAACCCCCGCTGGATCCGGAGCTGGGGCAAGTATCCATGTGAGAGCTGGCTGCCGCTGGGGCAATATCCAGGTGAGAGCTGGGGCAAAGCCATGAGCTGGGGGCAAATCCATGAGCTGGGGGGCAAATCCATGAGCTGGGGGGCAAATCCATGAGCTGGGGGCAAATCCATGTGAGAACTGGGGCATATCCATGAGCTTGGGGCAAATCCATGAGCTGGGGCAAATCCATGTGTGAGCTGGGGCATATCAATGTGTGAGCTGGGGCATATCAATATGTGAGCTGGGGCAAATCCATGTGTGAGCTGGGGCAAATCCATGTGTGAGCTGGGGCAAATCCATGTGTGAGCTGGGGCAATATCCATGTGTGAGCTGGGGCAATATCCATGTGTGAGCTGGGGCAATATCCATGTGAGAGCTGCAGCAATATCGATAACGTGTCCACAGGTTGGGGGGGCGCACAATTCTTGGCTGGCCCCGGGCGCTGACAACCCACGCTACGCCACTGGGCTGCCCCGCTCCCGGGTTCTGCGAGAGGCCAAGCGGTTGCTGTGGGCTTGGAGGTGAACTGCGCTGGGACAAGCAATTTAGAGGAGACCTTACCTTTTAGCTGTGCTGACGATCGGATGGAGGCCGGAGATGAAGAGGAGCGATGCGATGTCAGCGGTTGGCGTGCTGGGCGATCGTGACGGCTCTGGCTCCAGGTGCGCCCCTTGATACTGGCGGCGGGAACATGCTGGCACCGGTTGAGGCTGGGGTCGAAGTGGCGCTCGATGGGATGGCTGAGATGTGTCACCTCGTGCTGATGGAGATGCAGATGCCCAGGAGGCTGTATGATGTTTGGCCGCGGGGTCAACCTCGGGCCTACGAATTGGATCCAGCTGTGAAGTGTGCTGCCGGGGAACTGGTCAGCCGATGGGCTCCCCGAGCAGTGAAGATACCCGGAGGTGATGTGCGCCCTGCCTGGTGGCTAGACATGGGATGAGACACCCTACCCTGCTTCGACTCTGGCTCCTGGCCCTCCATTTTGTGCCGGCTGCCTGTCCGTCGTCATGACATGTGCTGCGGACATTTAATTTTATGATTTCATTCTTTTTGTCTGCTGATGACATTTACCCCCCCCCCTTTTTTTCCCTCTTAGCTGAGTCTTCTGATAGACTGGTATTTACCGGTCCCCGGCCGGGGACGTTTTGGACTCTTTAGTTTCGCCTATGCTCTCCGATGTGTGTTAGCTGACCTGTTTTTTCTGTTGCGCTGTTGGTCCCCCACCCTTCATTTTTACTTTTATTTCTTTTTCTCCTTCCTTTATTATTTTGGCGTTTCCGGGATACCTCGAGAGTGCCACTGTGGCCTGGCGCCCAGTTTGGCCTCCGAGTGCCCGGGCCGGGTGCCACCTACCTCTCACGTCCTCCTATGGGTTCTTGGACCTATGGGAATGCACCAGGGACGGCACCTATACGGCCTTTGCCATTTTCCCCTCCCCTTTTTATTTTCATTCCAGGTTTTTTTTTTTCTTTCCTTATTGTGCTGGATGTTTTTGACTTTGCGGATGTTGCGATTCTTCGCATTTTGCCGAGATCCCCCCCATTCAGGGATGCTTTCACTGTACTCAGATGGCTTTTGCTTTTGTTACTAGAGACGTTTGAGAATTCTTGATTACTTATTCCTTCGCAGTTGATCTTTATTTCATCTTTCACGATGGGTTTATATAGATGTCTACTCATGGCCCTGCGTGGTCCATATTTTCTATTGTCTGTTTGTACGATGACTTTGTTACGAAATAAAAATTATAAATTTAAAAAAGAAGGGATAGATATATATATATAAAACGCGTTAGTCCAGTTGCCAAAATCACGAGTATACCTGTACGTAGTGATACCTTTCACTGATCAGTATAGTTTCCAGTTTACACTCCTGAAAGCTTGTCTTTTAAATGTAATGTTAACCCAATAAAAATGGTATCACCACGTACTGCTATACTCAGGGGTTGTGGAAATCGTGGGTGAGTTCCCTCACCTTTTTTCCCAGGACTTGACCCCTGGCTGTAATGTAAATTAAACCGTATAGATTACGTCAGTGACATTTGACCATTGTGTGGTGGCAATCTGTTATAGGGATGTGCAATTTGTTTCGTTCCGAATTTACCATTTTCATTCTTTCGGGAGCATTTCCGAAACGTAATATCGGCTGCCCGAAATTCCAAAATCCCGAATCAAAGTTTCAACATAAACAAAATCATTTCGTTATAGAACCTAAACTAAATAAACCAGAACAAAACAATCAAAGACTAAATTCAGTTCATTTTGTTACGAAATGTAACGAAAAAAACAGAAACAAATGATCTGACATGAAAACAAAACAGAACAGATCACTTTTAATTAACACAGATGCTGTGCTCCTAATATAATGTGTATTACAGGTCACTTTATAATTAATGCAGATACTGTGCCCCTATGTAATATGGAACGAAATAAAAGAAATGGGAGTTAATGTTATTTATTTATAAAGGATTTTACCAGGAAGGATACATTGAGATTTCTCTCGTTTTCAAGTATGTCCTGGGTTCAAGAACATTGAAGTGTTACAGTTACAGAAATACAAAGTAATACAATGCAAGATATTAAAAAAAAACAAAAAAAAACAAATATACAGATTAACAGAAAATAGATATGTAGAAAAATAGTCATTATGTTACATGTTTACAGGTGCATTCTGTATTGAGGTATGTTAGTAAGGAGCTCTTGAGTGACATAAGACTCGAAGATTTGATGGTGTCTGGGAGGTTATTCCATAATTGTGGTGCTCTGTAGGAAAATGAGGATCGAGCCACTGTCTTTTTGTATTGTGGTATTGCAAGTAAGGTGCTGGTCCTGGATCGGAGGTTATAGGATGAGGGAGCTGCTGGGGGAAGCAGTCTATTCAGATAGGGTGGCAGCTTCCCAGAAAAGCTCTTAAACACCAGGCTGGAAAGGTGAAGGGTGCGTCTAGATTCCAGCGATGGCCAGTTTAGCTCTTTTAACATGTCACAATGGTGGGTCATGTAGTTACATTGTAATGCAAAGCGGCAGAATGAGTTATATAATGTAGTAAGTTTCTGAAGATGTGTTTGTGGGGCGGCTGCGTACACTACATCTCCGTAATCAATAGCCGGCATAAGCATTTGTTGTACAATCTGCTTTCTTACCGCGGGGCTCAGGCAGGATTTGTTTCTGTACAGGGCACCTAGTTTGGGGTAAACTAGTTTGGGGTAAACTACCGCCCTGTATCCCTGCTTCCCTTCACATCAAAGCTCTTAGAAAAACTAGTCTTCAACCGCCTCTCCCTCTTCCTGTCCTCCAATTCCCTACTTGACCCCCTGCAATCTGGCTTCCGTCCGCTACACTCAACTGAAACTGCCCTCACCAAAGTCACCAACGACCTCCTAACTGCTAAAAAACACGGCCACTATTCTATTCTCATCCTGCTTGACCTCTCGGCTGCTTTTGACACTGTTGACCCCCCCTCCTTCTACAGACCCTCAACTCTCTGGGTCTCGGTGACACTGCACTTGCTTGGGTTGACTCCTATTTATCCAACAGGTCCTTCTGTGTGTCCTTTGCTGGTAACTCCTCCTCTTCATTGCCTCTATCTGTTGGTGTACCTCAAGGCTCTGTCCTTGGTCCTCTGCTCTTTTCCATCTACACCTCCTCCCTGGGCAAAATCATCAACAGCTTTGGCTTTAATTACCACCTCTACGCTGATGACACTCAGATCTACCTCTCTACCCCTGATCTCTCTCCCCCTGTCCTTTCAAAAGTCAGTGACTGTTTATCTGGCATCTCCTCCTGGATGGCCTCCCACCACCTAAAGATCAACATGTCAAAGACTGAGCTCCTACTTATTCCTCCCTCTAATGCCTCCCCACCTCCTGACTTCTCTATCACGGTGGAGGGTATCACCATCTCCCCATCAAACCAAGTTCGCTGTCTTGGAGTTACACTGGACTCTGCTCTTTCCTTCATCCCCACATCAAGTCTCTTCCCTCCTCCTGCCGATACCAACTGCGTAATATTTCCAGAATTCGGCCATTTCTTACCGCTGTCACCACAAAACAACTCATACACGCCCTGGTAATCTCCCGACTCGACTATTGCAATAATCTCTTATCTGGCCTCCCTCTGTCCCGCCTCTCCCCCCTACAATCCATCCTGAACGCCTCCGCCAGGCTAATTCACCTCACCCGCCGCTCTGTCTCTGCCGCTCCCCTCTGCGAGTCCCTTCACTGGCTCCCCATCCACTGCAGAATTAAGTTCAAAATCCTTATCCTTACCTACAAAACCCTCACTAACTCAGCGCCCCACTACCTGTCCTCACTAATCACCAAATACACCCCAGCCCGCTCCCTAAGGTCAAACAGCGACCTGCGCCTAGCTTCTCCCCGCATCACCTCTTCCCATGATAGACTGCAGGATTTCACACGCGCAGCACCCATTCTCTGGAACGCTATCCCTCGTACGGTCAGACTTTCCCCTAACTTCTCTTCCTTCAAACGCTCCCTGAAAACATTCCTATTTAGGGAAGCCTACCACCCAACTCACTGACGCAACCATCAATCACTCTCACCTTACAATCCTCTCCTCCTGTTTCCAACCCCAACCCTCCTAGATTGTGAGTTCCTACGGGAATAGGGCCCTCATCTCCTCCTGTACTGTTTGTCAAATGTTGTTCAATGTATTGTAACCCTGTCTGTACTGTGCTTATTGTACAGCGCTGCGGAATATGCTGGCGCTTTATAAAATAATAAATAATAAATAATAATGAGAGTTTTTCGATGTGAGGGCCAAAGGATAGATTAGGGTCCAACCACATACCTAGATATTTGAGAGAAGTGACTGTGGTCAGGGTGCCATTTGATTTTGTCCCCACACATAGATGGGGATGTTGCAATTTGTGTAGTTTAGGTTTTGTTCCAAAGAGCATTGTTACAGTTTTGCCATTATTTAAAAAAGTTTGTTGTGTTTGATCCACTTTTCTACCTCTGTGAATTGTTCTTGCAGCACGGCTTCCAGCTGCTGGAGATTTGGTTTGCTGGTATAGATTACGGTGTCGTCTGCGTACATGTGTACAGTTGAGGCTTTGCAGACGTTGGGCAGATCATTTATGAATATAGTGAATAGCAGGGGGCCGAGTATTGAGCCTTGGGGTACACCGCAAGTGACAGGGAGGGGGAGGGAGGAGCTGCCAGAAATGGACACATATTGTGATCGGTCGGATACATATGATTGAAACCAGGTTAACGTGCGATCACCAATGCCAGAGTTTTTAAGTTTTTCTAACAAGATGCCATGGTCTACTGTGTCAAAGGCCTTGGCAAAATCAAGGAAGATGGCTCCAGTTAGGTTTCCTTGTTCCATCCCAGCTTGGATATCATTGCAGACTTTTAATAGGGCGGTTGTAGTTGAGTGATTTGGACGAAAGCCGGATTGATCCGGGGTTAAGTAGTTCCAATATTGATAATAATCACGTAATTGTGTGTAGACGCATTTTTCCAAAATTTTTGACATTACAGGGAGCAACGATATCGGACGGTAGTTGGATACCAAAGTACTGTCACCACTTTTATGGATAGGTACCACTCTTGCAGTCTTCCAGAGTTTGGGTATGTATCCAGTCGCCAGTGATTCATTGATTAGGGTTGCGACAGGATTTGCAATTGCCGGTGCACTGATTTTCAGCAGCATTGCTGGTATTTGATCAGGTCCAGACTGGTATTTCATTTTTTGCTTACGGAGAAGTTTAGTAACAACACTGACAGGCACTGGTCTAAAACTGAATTCCTGTCTGATACAGGGACTTTGCACAGTTGGAGGGGCCTGACCTGCATGAGGCCTTTCTGATTGCATGTCATTTCCTAGCTTGGCAATCAAAGTGGTGGCGCATCCAACAAAATAACCATTAAAGGCATTTGCTACATCTAGGGGGTGTTGCAGGGTTTTGTTGTTTACTTTGACAGCAGCCGGCTGGGAGTGGACTGGGGGTGCTTGTATGTTATTTATGGTTCTCCAAAAGTTTCTAGGGTTTGATATGTTATTGTTTAGATTTTCATTGAAGTAGTGGGCTTTAGCCATTTTTGTTTGTTTTGTGCATTCATTCCGGCATTTTCGGTATTCCCAGTGATCGTTCATGGAACCAGTACTCTTGAAATTTGACCACAGTGAATCTCTAAGATGGTACATTAGTGTAAGATCAGCTGTAACCCAGTGGAGATGGGTCCCTTTTACTCGCACTTTACGCAGCGGGGCATGGGAATTCCAGACTTTCAGGAGCTCAGACTGAAAGTATACAGATATACAGGGTTATTCAAAGAGATGCGAATGGCTCCCGAAAGGGAACCGAACGCTGAAAATCAGCGTTCGGTTACTTTTCTTGGCCATTCGGCTATCCAGAGAGCAGGCAATTTGCCAAATCCTGGCGAATTGCCTGCACATACGGTGCCTGTTCGAGGGCAGTGAAATCCCCATAGAGAAGCAATGCTTCGGCTATTTCAGAGAGCAAAAGCCAGCAGAGAAAAGTTGCCGAATTGCCCTGCCATTTGGTGGTTTCATGCGGCAGATTTATTCAGGCGAATCCCAAAGGCTTCAATGTTACAAAATAACATAATATTGCTTGCTGAATACACCACAGGGTCGCCGAAAATCGGATCGCCAAATCGAACCGAATTGAAGAGAATGAAAAGTCACCGAACGTGCGGTGGCTTTTCGATTCTCTGAATAACCCTGATAGAGTTACTCCCAACTAAAACCAATTGTGCATTGAAGGTTACACTTACACAATATAAAATTATATAAATTCCGGTAGTAGGAAAGTCCAGGAATGGATAAATGACAAAATCATATTGTTCAATAAAACGTTTGTATGTCCAATGATTGCTACGGTCCACTTGATAGAAGGAACATCACAACAATATGAGAGGGTGGTGGATACATGGAACAGCCTTCCAGTAGACGTGGTAGAGGCCAAAACAGTAATTGAATTTAAGCAGGCATGGGATAGGCATAAGGCTATCCTAAACAAAAGATAAATCCAGGTAAAGTATCCATGTAATTGGGCGGACTAGATGGGCCGAAAGGTTCTGATCTTCCGACATTTTCTATGTTTCTAATATATGTCATAAACACCTTCGAGCCCGTCATATCCTCAGATAAAGGAAACAAAAATGGACAATAATAGTGCAGAACAGCCAATATACTACAACAAAGAGACCATTTATTGCGCTTACATTAAAAAGATGTTAAAACATGTCAATGAGGATACTCAGTCTGGCTGCAATCCGGATTACAGTCAGGACAGGTCTCGCACCAACGCTCAATGTGTTTCGTCCTCAGACTTCATCAGGAGCTTGGCAGACCCTCTGCCCCTTTGTCCTTAAATACAGTTGTCAATTAAATCCCAATCCCACCATGACCCTCCAGAGCCAATCATCATCGAATATAATTGCCATCTTCGCGCAGGCGTGCCAAAACAAAAACAGACCAAAGATCACTCCTCCGGCACTGGCCGCCCCATTTGTGCCGATATGTCATCCGAAAAGGCCAATTGGTTCTTGCGCACATGGATGACGTTAACGGAGAGGATTGCTCCTCTGACCTGTTGTGAATGGGAAAGACACTGGAACCGTCCGGGATGCCGCCATGATAAAAACCAGCCAGTCTGACAATCCTCATGTTTGGCAGTTCAGAAGACATCCATTGAAACATACAATACATAATGAAAACAAAAAAATGTGAAAAAATACAACATAATATATCCATATACAGATATTCTTAGTCCCAGTAATAAATCCAGGGCTGACTAAAGTCATTTTGCTGCCTATGGCTAAGCGAAGGGGAAACTTGCAGGCACAGATTTTCCACCTTTGCATCTCCGTTTTAGCGCAGACTTTGTAATATAGCCTTTAATGGGGCTGGAGAGGGGGGGGGGGGGGGACACAAAAACAGCTTGAAGTGGTCAGGGTATGTAGGGTGCCCATTTAATGGCTTACCAACAGTAGTCATAAGAAGCAGGTGTTCCAATATGGTAAACAGTGGCCAGATTGTCACATGGTCTTCAGAAATAAATATCTTCCATAATTGCAATATGACTTTTTTTTGCTTCCATGTATGGCCTTGTAGTAAGAATTATAAAATGGGGGAATGATGTTTGACGCTTTAAAGCAGTGTTTCCCAAACCTGTCCTGAAGATCCTCTAACAGGCCGGATTTTATAGATCACCTTGGGGGAAATGCAGACTGAATCCTGCAATCACTGAGCTGCAGCAAATCATATCACCTGTGCTGTGCTTAAGATATCTTGCAAAACTGACCTGTTTGCAGGTCCCGAGGACAGGTTTGGGAAACACTGCTTTAAAGGGATATTCTAGAGCTAAAAATGGGGAGGGAGGACAGATGTTTTAAACATGAACCCCTCCTAACCCCCTCTTGCTTTAACTCTAGAGATAATGCAGAAACCCACCTTTATTCCAGCACCAGACTCCCTTGGCACTTGTTAGGAAGAGACATGTTGCCAACTTCTTGTAAGCCACAACAGTCACATGACCCAGGGGTGGCTGGATGCATGAGTGAGCATCCAGCCAAATCAATGGCTCCCAATGCAAGTGTATTGACAGCCATTGGCTAGAATTAGGTAGGAAGAGTCTCACTTCCTCCTCAATATCCAGAAAGCCAAGATCAGCACTTGCTTTGTGGACCTGGCTAATCCCTGACACTGAGGGCCTAATCAGCCCACCCACAGACGGGAAAGGGAGGTGGACATTCAGGTCACCTTCAGTGGTCACAGTGCCTAGAGTGTCCCTTTTAATAACCAAAAGTATTTTGGTATAACAGTAGCAAAAATAATGGCAAGCAATTTTCTATTTATTTATTTTTTATAATTTTCCTCTGGTAGGTGTAGAATTCATTTAATTTTAATTAGACACCACTAGAGGTCAGCGTTACTTCAATGTCTGGAACTCTACAGTCTACATGGTATCTGTAACTATCTCGTGTATAAATATAAAAGAGTCTTACAGTGCACCGGTCATGCCCATCATAAATATGGGCTCATTTGACAGGTATTCACTACCAGTATACAGTGGCAAGAAATTTTATGTGAACTCTTTAGAAAATTACTGCATTTATGTTTAAATATGTTGTTATTTATATAGCGCCAACAGTTTCTGCAGCGCTTTGCAATAACCAAAGAGTACAAGATACAGATAAATGGACATATGGTGGAAATAAGAAGTGTAGAGGGCCCTGCTCATAGGAGCTTACAGTCTAGAGGGATTGGGGTTGAGGAAGACAAGAGGAATTTTACTGAACAGCAGGATCATTGGTGCCAGTGGTTCAGGAATGGTGGGGCCATAGAAGACGCCTCAATCATGTGCGAGTAGGTGAGCAGATGGAAGAGTTGCATTAGTGATGTGGTACGCTAATCTGAAGAGATGGTTTTTAGGGATTTCTTGAAGGCCTGAAGGCCTGGGAAGAGATTGATAGGGCGAGGCAAGTCATTCCACTGGACCGATGCTGCCCTTGAGAAGTTTTGGAGGGGAGAATTGGCCGTGCAGGTGTAGACCGCTGACAGGTCTAGATCGCCTGCTGACCGGAGTTGTCTAGATGAGATAGGCTTTCGGAGTAATGAAGACATGTAGGGAGGAGATGAGTTATTGAGCGATTTGAACATGAGCGTCAGTATTTTAAACTGTATCCTGGAACGTACAGGAAGCCAATGGAGGGACCGGCAGAGTGGGGATTTACGCAAGGTGCGTTTGGTGAGAAAAATAAGCCTGGCCCCTGCATTCATTACAGATTGCAAAGGGGCAATACGGGAGTTGGGGAGGCTAATAAGAAGCTAGTTGCAGTAATCAAGTCGTGAAATGGCCAGAGCATGAACCAGCACCTTCGCGGTATCTTGTGTCAGAAAGGGGCGGACACGGGCAATGTTTTTGAGTTGAAAGTAACAGGATTTGATCACTCTCTGGATGTGGGGAGAGAATGTTCGGTCAGACTCAAAAGTAACAAGGGGGCGTGGCCGGCTGCCGAGGAGAAAGGACGCATGTTGATGGAGCTCCGCAGCATTCTATTTTCCCCAGGCATTATTTGAGAATCTAAACTGCTGAGTACCCTCCCTGGGGACCCTGGGCGGCTGGTCAATGGGATTGTGTCGACCGGAGCCCGTCCCCCCCCCTCCAGTCCAGAGACTCGCCTGTTAACCGCCATCTCCGGTAGGGATGAGCTGTTCGGTTCGGAGTTCGGACCGAATTTAGCCTGTTCGGTCTGCTCGCGAACTCCGAACATTTCCGGGTGTTCGCCGCATGTTCGAACACAATGGCCCACAATGCACTTTTACACTGGCCTGAAGCTCGTAATTGGCTACAGCCTTGCACCTGACCACAGGTCTGGTGCAAGACAGGTTCAACAGTATGGGCAAATTTTGCCCAATCAAGGGCTCACAGAGCTAAGTCCCGCAGCACACTATATAAAGTTTCCACGCACCGCTTCAGCATGCAATTGAGAGATTTCATAGGAGATTGTTGTGTGTTCTTACTGCCGGTCTGCCACGCTACTGGGGGGGGGGTCTCATTTCTACCAAATATCTGGGAATTGAGGTGATGTGTGTCTTGTCACTGCCAGCAAGTATTTTGGGGGGGTCACAAATTTCTACAAAATATTTGGGAATTGTTATAATCCGTGTGTTCTCACTGGCTGCCACCCATCAGGGGGTCACACTGATTTATAGGAGGGAATTGTAATCTGTGTCTTGTCACTGGCTGCCAGCTTTCAGGGTGTCTCACTGCGTTATACCAGATTTCTGTAAATCTTTAATCTTTATACCAGAGTTGAATCAGAGGTCTGTATATATTTAATCTATATATCACTCACCATGTCTGAAAGAACAAAAAGGACAGGCAGACGCTCCCAGACACAGATAAGAGGGCAAGCAGCCCCTGTGTCGGGAGGCTGTGCCTCTGGTCATGGTGGACGTGGTGCATCCTCTGCAGCGGCACGCTTGTCCTTTCTAACTGGTGCTGGCCGTCTTCTTAAGCAGCAGCAACACAGAGGATTTGGTGGATTGGCAAACCAGGCCATCCTCATCCTCCGAGTCCTCTGCCAGCCAGGCTTCTAGTGCTTTACAGTCCACCTCAGCTGCCAAAGCATCTAATGCAGCCTCCATGTCCACAGCTACTCCTGCCGTAGCCTCGCTATCACACGGAGGAGTCAGCTGAATTGTTTGACTACAATGACAGTGACATGCTGCTTGAGGATGCGCAGCAAGTACAGTGCTCTGATTCAATCTCTGAGGTTGAGGAAGGGAGTATAATCAACCTAGAGGAAGGGGGTGCCAGTGATGACACACAAATAACTGGCACTCATGTTGCCCCAGCAGCTGCAGCATACTGCCAAGTTGGCTCCAGTGACGAGGAGATAGGGGGTGAAGATGACATTGATGAGGTCACTGACTCCACCTGGGTGCCAGATCGAACAGAGGAATCAAGTGAGGAGGAGGGGGAGGAGGAGGCACAGCAAACAC
Source organism: Leptobrachium leishanense (assembly GCA_009667805.1). Classification (NCBI taxonomy): domain Eukaryota; kingdom Metazoa; phylum Chordata; class Amphibia; order Anura; family Megophryidae; genus Leptobrachium; species Leptobrachium leishanense. Next base: position 294,331,937 of record CM019063.1, on the reverse strand, counting down.
AAGGCACAACATCCTCTATGACCAACCGTAGCACTAGCCAGTCCAAGGCATCAGATGTCAGAGCTGCTCCGGTGCAGAAACATAGAAAACATAGAAACATAGAAAAATGTCGGCAGATAAGAACCTTTCCGCCCATCTAGTCTGCCCAATTACATGGATACTTTACCTGGATTTATCTTTTGTTTAGATAGATATCTGTTGTCTCAAAGCACACATGCAGGAACTCTGCTGTCTGGGAGTTAAGAAATGTGCAGCAGAACGCACCGTTGCCATTTGTAATCTATGTCAGATGAGGCTGAAGCGTGGGAAAGACACCGGACACTTGGGTACCACGTGCTTGAGGCGACATATGAACACCTGCCACACATCCCGTTGGCACAAAACTTTGCGTAGGTCCTCCTCCTCATCTGTCTCTACCCCCACTGTATGTCCTGCCATGTCATTGCCTACAACCTCCACTGACAGGGATGATGCTCCAGTAATGGATGTACCAGGTCCTTCCTCACAATGTGACAGCATCCCATCAGCTGAAGATTTACGCAGTCAGATTATGTTGCCACAGCTGCTGCAGCGAAAGAAAAAATATAGTCCCAACCATCCCCAAGCACAGCGTCTAAATGCCAGCTTAGCAAAATTACTCGCATTGCAGCTGCTGCCTTTCCAGCTGGTGGACTCTGCTTCCTTCCGTGAATTTGCTGAATGTGCTGTACCACAATGGCAGGTTCCAAAACGCCATTACTTTTCACGCAAGGCCATTCCAGCAATATACCAGCACGTGGAAGACAATGTTATCCAGTCATTGGGAAAGGCAGTCAGCAACAAGGTGCATGTGACTTTAGACACGTGGTCCAGCAAGCATGGACCGGGTCGTTACATTTCCTTCATGGCACACTGGGTAACTCTGATTGCAGCTGGGAGGGATCCAAGACGGGGCTCTGTGCTGGAGCTTGTTCATCCACCATGCCTCCAGAAAGCTGCTTGTATGAGGTCTATCTGCTCCACCACCTCTCCCTCCTCCTCTGTCTCTGGTGAAGTGGCAGTTAAACCGACGCCTGACAGGGTCTACGCAATGGCTCAAGCAAAAAGAAGCCATACTGTGCTTGAGCTGGTTTGTTTAGGGGACAGGAGCCACACCGGGCCAGAAATTCTGTCAGCTCTGCAGGGCCAGGTGCAGAGATGGTTAACACCACGCCAGCTTGAGCTGGGAATGATCATCTGTGATAATGGCAGCAACCTTCTCTCCGCCCTACTCAAGGGTAAATTGACGCATGTACCATGCCTAGCACACGTCCTAAATCTAGTGGTACAGCGTTTCCTAACCAAGTACCTAGGGCTGACAGAGCTTCTCAGCCAGGCCAGAGAAGTCTGCAGCTACTTCAGACCGTCATTCCCAGCAAGCGTTCGCCTGGCAGAAATTCAAAGACAATTCCACCTTCCCACAAACAGTCTGATCTGTGACATGCCCACCAGGTGGAACTCGACATTGCTGCTTGTGCAGACGCTGCAGCATTGCTAGAGGGCCATCAACGAGTACCTGTGTGAGTATGGCACAAGGACAGGTTCAGGTCAACTTGGTTTTCCCCCCCCCGCAGTGGCTGATGATCAAGGATGCATGCACTGTACTGTCACCATTTGAGGAGGCAACGAGGATGGTGAGCAGGGACAGTGCATGCATCAGTGACACAATTCCTTTAGTGTTCCTGCTGGAGCACACTCTGTGGGGAATTATAGATGTGGCTCTAGAGGCAGAGCAGCGGGAGGAAGAGGAGGCCATCCCTAGCTCTGAAGGCCCCAGTCTTTCTGCAGACAGCATTCCAGCGGGTCCTACTCAGATCAGACAGGAGGAGGAGGAGGATAAGGAGGAATATTTAAGTAGTGGGGGCATTGAAGGTGGGGATTCCTCAAGGGAGGGTTTCGTGTGCCCAGAAACACAAGGGCTAGTGCGTGGCTGGGAGGAGGAAGTGCATGATGGGGTCATCCTCATTGACCAGGAAGCTAATGCCACCTCCAACCTACGCTGGTGGGCTCCCTTATAATGCAAAGCCTGCTAAAGGACCCCAGGATTTGTGCTATCGAGGAGAGGGATCATTACTGGTTGGCAACCTTTCTTGATCCACGATACAAGGGTAAAGTTGCAGAGCTCATCCTGCCCGCACAGAGGGAGCACAGGATGACAAAACTTGAGGACGCTCTAAAGCGACACTTGTGTAACACCTTTCCAGGCACTGGTAGGTTACCAAGTGCTGACACACGTGCTTCTGAGGCTGCGGATGATCAGAGGAATAGTGGTGAAGGCCAGGGCCGCTTGACTGATGCATTTTTAAATTTTTTTAGTCCGACGCCCAGGGACGTCAAATGTAGGCACCCATTGCCAGCGTCTTCAGCATATGGTGCAGGACTACCTAGGGGCAAGGGCAGACCTGGATACCTTTCCAGCAGATGATCCACTGGCTTACTGGGTGTTGAGATTGGATCACTGGTCAGAATTTAGCCAATATGCTATGCAGCTACTAGGTTGCCCTTCATCTAGGGTGCTTTCTGAATGGACGTTCAGTGCCGCTGGAGGTTTTGTCACAGACAAAAGAGTGCGTCTGTCCACCGACTCTGTAGACCGGCTGACATTTATAAAAATGAATCAGTCCTGGATCAGCAGTTATCAATCCCCTGATGCTGACGTAACGGAATAGATCGGGGAGGTCTTCTGCATTCACAAAACCTCCTGCACTGAACTCTTCCACAATACCACAAAAGGGTTACGGTGTGAATGCACTTGCTGCCATGAAAGGCACAATATTTGGCTGCACCGACGCCTGTGCCAGATTTATATCATTTTAATTTTTTGAACAGCAGGGTCCAACCCTGCACTCTTCCACAATACTACAGAGGGGTTACTGTATGATAGTACTTGCTGGCCTGGCAGTCTGGCACCAAAAGTACAATATCTGGGTGCACTGACGCCTTTACCAGATTCATATCTTTTTAATATAGGACCACATGGTCCACCCCTGCATTCTTCCACAATACCAGAGGGGTTACTGTATGATAGTACTTGCAGGCCTGGCACCAAAAGCACAATATTTGGGTGCACTGCCACTGACGCCTGTATCAGATTCATATCCTCAGAGGGGTTACGGACGGTGTGACGGCACTGTTGCCGACGCTAAAGGCCCAATTTTGAAGCACCTATTGTTACTTTCATCCAAAGCCTGCATAAGTTTCACAATAATTTAGCCAAAAAAAAATCAGTAAACTTTTTCTGCGTGTCCGAAAATGTCTCCTCTTTTCCATAGACTGCCGCCCCAAGCAGTTGTTTATGGATATATTAAAAGGAAAAGCATTTACCGTCATTTGAAACGTAATTGTTTTGTTTTTAAGTGTTTCTATACATCCTAGAAATCCGCCACGTCATGGGCAGGTTATGGGGACCTCCTAGGCACGATATTTGAAGGAATTTTTCGTTTTTATTTTTAACCCTTATTTCATGGAAAACTCACTGTCCCTTTAACCACTTCAATGCTAAGGACGCGCTCAGCGCGTCCTCAGCATTACCGCTGGTGTGCTGAGGACGCGCTGAGCGCGTCCTCACATTGGGGTCAGCGTTCGGCCGGGTTCCGGCCGATCGCTGGCCCCTCCGGTGCGGGCTGACATCCTGGATGTCAGCCCGGCATCCGGACCAGCAGCCGCCATTATTAGGTGTCATCGCGGGGCGCGATGACACCTAATTCAGGCGCCCCCCCCGCATGTGCGGAGGAGGCGCCTGAAAGGGAGGGGGGGAGGTCCTTCGGACCTCTCTCCCTCCGATCGGCGGCGCACAGGGGGTTAACCCAGGCATCATTTGGAAGGGCACAGCCTGCCCTTCCAAATGATGCCTGGCATTAACCCCTGGGGAGCTGGATCGCAAATCGGCGCTGAAAAGCGCCGATTCGCGATCCTTCCCGGGAGCTGGCCGACATCTTGGATGTCGGCCAAGCTTCCGGGAACTCCCCCAGAGGACTGGCGTCATCGTGCGTAGCACGATGACGCCAGTCCTACAGTTAACCCCTAACTGCCACCAAGTGTGGAGATAGGGAGTTCCAATGAACTCCCTATCTCCCGATCCGTGGCAGCTAGGGGTTAAATTTTGATATCGTTGGATCGGCCAGAGCATGGCCGTTCCAACGATACCAAACATGAAAGTTAAAAATGTTGTAAAAAAAAAAAAAAAAAAAAAAAAATAAATAAAAAAAAATTAAAAAAAAAAATAAACACTTTTTTTTCTTTTTTTTGGGTTTGTTAATGCAGCAATATTGTTCCCATTTCAATTATAATGTGAACAATGATGCTGCACTAACGATTTTTGTATGCGGTGCGTTTGTTAAAAATAGTGTCATTTTCCCCAAAAAAAATGTAACGAGACCCCATCTCTAATTTTTTTAACAAGCGCACCCCATACAAAATATAACCGCAATTGCTCGCATGTTAAAATGTGGAAAAAAACACTTTACACGTTGTAAATTATTGAAAATACATATTTTATTGCATTTTTTGTTATAATATACAGACATGACATAACGTATACATATAATAATGACATATTATGAATCTACCGAGTCTGACGGAAAGAACGATATATAATATGTCGGTGTCATATACTAAAATAAGCCTTCAAAACACGTTTAAACATGATGAGCAAAACAGGTAAAAAATGACCTCAGCACAGGGGCGGGAAAAGCCTCAGCAGCGAAAGGGTTAAAAACGTTTTTTTAAAAAAACTTTTTGTCCTTGTTTCCTGTCCCCCAGGGCACTACCCGGACCCCCATACACCTTTTATGGCAAATATCTAGCATATATGACCTCTTGGAGGGCACTCTAAAAACCAAATTTTCAGCCCCATTGACTTGTATTAAGTTCGAGTTCGGATTCGAACATTTGGAAAGTTCGGGTTCGAATACGAATTGAACTCGGGCGTGTTCGGCTCATCCCTAATCTTCGGCTGGAGGATGCCGTTGGTGGCCATTTTGTGGCCTACTTCGCAGATCTTATTACCTCCCGGTTCTGCGCTGGGGTCCATGCCGGCTTCTGGGGTGACGGAGGGCCCACGTGTCCCGGATGTGCTGGACGCCGTGCTGCAATTACTGGGGGACGACGAGAGCCCTGTGACCCAGGGTGATATGCGCTGCATCTTGGCAGTGCTACGCTCTGGCCGGAGACCTGAAGAGTCGGCCAGCAGCGTCTCCGGGAGTGAGAAGCCCGCGGGGAAGCCACATGGTGGTGCGATGACCGAGAGGGCAGAGATCGAGGAGCTGCAGGATGTGGAGAGGGAGCCGGACCACCTGAGTCCGCAGTTCGTTCCTCCGACGGGAGCAGGGCCGGATTAAGAGTATCATGGGCCTGGTGCTGAGAATTTTGGTGGGCCTACTTATAGAAATAAAATGAAAAGGTCAGACCCAGCTTTTAAACCCCTCCTGGTGCGATGACATCAGCTTCAGGCGCCCCCAAGGCAGAGTGCCTGAAAGGGAGGAGGGGGTCCTTCGGACCACTCCTCCTCCTGATCCGGAGAAGTGAGAGAAAAAAAGAGAGGCATTGCTGGAAAGGTCACAGTCTGACCTTTCCAGCGATGCCTCTCTTTAACCCCGTAGGTGCCAGTCCGTGATCTGGTGCCAGATCACAGACTTCTCCGGAGGTGGCTGACACCTTGGATGTCAGTCAAGCCTCCGGGGCCTTTTATGGAAATCCCTATGGCGGAGATAAGGTCCTTTGGACCCATGTATCTCCCGATCTGTGGCAGAGGGTCATGTTTGGTAGCATTGAAAAGACAAAAGCATTGTCTTTAGATACCAAACATGACCATGTTAAGTATAAAAAAAGTTTATTAATGCTGCACTATTGTTCACTTTTCAGTTATAATGTGAACAATGATGCTAAACTAACGAAAAATTTAGTTTTTTCAGTTTAGCTAAAATAGCTAAAGTACAGCAACAGGTTCCCCTTTCTATTTTTATTTGAACAAGTGTACCCCATAGAATATATAACCACAAAGGCTTGGATGATAAAATGGGGGGAAAAAATATTTTACATGCTGTAGATGAATGGAAATTCACGTTTTTACATTTTTTGTTACAGCATTCTGACAGGACATGACGTATACATAAAATTATATGTTCTGAATCTGCCAAGTCTGCTGAAAATAAAGATATATAATATGTCTGGGTCCTACTGGGTCCTACAATAAAACATGACTTCAAATCGCGTTTAAACATGATGAGCACAAAACGGTAAAAATTAGCTCCGCACACAGGGTGAAATGGCTCAGCAGCGAAGGGTTAAGCATGACAGACACAAAATGGTGACAATGCGCTCAGCTCACAGGGGTGATGCATGGCTCAGCAGCAAAGGGGATAAAAGATTCTCTACAGAGCCCCTTCTTCAGGGCAGAGCAAATACTCATACACAATAAAAACTTTTTATTGGCATGAAAAGTTGGCTCCAAACTAACCTCAATGGTGGCAAGCGCTCAGCTGGCTGTTTGTGGCACTGATCTTGCTGCCTGGGAGCTGGGCACACTGATGAGAGACAGGATGGACTTGCAACGTTGGCATGGCAGACTGGCAGTGCCTGCTGGGCTCTGAGCAGTTTCTTTCTATTACTCCTCGTCAGGGCCGTCTTTAATATTGACTGGGCCCTGTGCAAACATTTTCTTGGGGCCCCCCTTGGAATTTTGCTCTCCACCCCAACATCCTTAAAAAAAAAAAAAAAACAGACATAGCCTTGTCTCAAAACTAAATCTATTTATTTTATAATTTTTTTTTACAATTACACATCCTTTATACAACTACTGGGAGAAAAACACTATCTGTGTGTACACATAAATATACACGTACTATTGTATATACATCCTTTGTACACGTACATTCTATATACTGTACATGTACACATTATACATCATATACAAATTTCCACATTATATTCACTTACACCTAATATACATATCACACACACATTACCACATCATATATACACATTGCACGCATCATACATACACATAAACACATCACACACTTCATATATACTGTATATATATACATATAATAGACACATCACACACTTCATATATGCATATAATAAACACATCACACACTTCATATATGCATATAATAAACACATCACACACTTCATATACATATAATAGACACATCACACACTTCATATATGCATATAATAAACACATCACACACTTCATATATGCATATAATAAACACCTCACACACTTCATATATACATATAATAAACACATCACACACTTCATATATGCATATAATAAACACATCACACACTTCATATACATATAATAAACACATCACACACTTCATATACATATAATAGACACATCACACACTTCATATATGCATATAATAAACACATCACACACTTCATATATGCATATAATAAACACATCACACACTTCATATATGCATATAATAAACACATCACACACTTCATATATACATATAATAAACACATCACACACTTCATATATGCATATAATAAACACATCACACACTTCATATATGCATATAATAAACACATCACACACTTCATATACATATAATAGACACATCACACACTTCATATATACTGTATATATATACATATAATAGACACATCACACACTTCATATATGCATATAATAAACACATCACACACTTCATATACATATAATAAACACATCACACACTTCATATATGCATATAATAAACACATCACACACTTCATATACATATAATAACACATCACACACTTCATATATGCATATAATAAACACATCACACACTTCATATACATATAATAAACACATCACACACTTCATATATGCATATAATAAACACATCACACACTTCATATATGCATATAATAAACACATCACATAAACATTTACTCACAAATGAACTTGTGCCAGAGACAAGCTGGAGGAAAATGGAGGGAGGGCTGGGGGAGCAGCAGGGGGTCTTTTAAGCAGAGCCCTGCTTCTTACTGCATGCTGTAGGGACTGTCTCAGTCAGGCTGGCAGAGCAGGACTGAGCAGTAGCACTGCCTGCTTCCTGAGTCTTTGATGCGAGGGAACTGCATGGTGTGGAGGAGGGGAGGAGCCAAACTCATCTCCCAAGATGCCTCATCATCTCAGCGGTCACCTGTCACCACAGAGGGGAGGAGGCCCGCGAGGATAGGATTTCTGTGGACTCCAGGAGCAGCTGCCCGTGCTAAAGACTTCCCTGCTCCTTGTGCGCTGGCATGCTGTGCCTGTGGCCTGTTGTTCTCAATAGGGTGAGGTGGCACAGAGGCAGGACAGTGCAGGCTGAGCGGATTCATCCGCACGCTGGCACACTGTATTCCTTCCTCCCCCCCCCACCCACACATTGCTCCGTGCACGGCCTGTTAGCTGCCACCACACTCAATTGCCAGGTCGCATTGTCCTGAGGACGATGTGTGGCACTGGCAGGCCTGACTTTGGACAGTTTGCTGTGGGTGGGCCTATTTTCAGAACGGGGCCTGGAGCGACCGCTCCATCCGCCCCTACGTTAATCCGGCCCTGGACGGGAGCTCTGACCACGTGGCAGGCCTTAGCGATGCCCGCGTGTCAAGGATCGTCTGGCCGGCAGCAGCTGGTGGGTGTGCATGAGGCACCCGCTGGCACGACCAGTGTCTGGAGGTCGACTTTCTCCCCATCTGTGAAAAAGGGATTCCGTCTGGTTCCCTCCTGCGGGCCCTTGCTTTGGAGCTACCTGCGGCTTTACCTTGGAGGTCCAGAAAACCTAACGGCGGTGCAGGTGAGGGCCTCCTTGATTTGCCAGCTTTCTTTTTCGCCGATAGGCCTCACCTGCTCTGACTTACCCTGCCTGTACCACAAATCCAACTGTTACGGGACACTGGCTGACATCAGGTTTGCACTCCTTCCCCCTTTGCCTGTTAATGGCAAGCTGATGCGCTCCCACTGCTGTCCCCCCTCCAACTTAGAGACTCTTTGATCGTCATCTTATTGTCTTTTGCCTGCTGAATATCCCCGGCTGGGGATTCATTATGCTTCCCGGAGATGCTGTATTTTTGTTTTGGTTTCATGTCCCCCCGAGGACTCTTATTTTCCTTTTCACAAGGACTTTCTGACCCTTTTTGGCTAACATGGAAGGGGACTTTATCCTCCCCTTTATATTCCTTATCGTAAGTTGAGATTTGTTGTCCCTGATGTACGCGGAGTAAAAGCTGACTTTGTTTTACCTGTGATATACCTGCGGACTTGTTCTTGTCCCCCTCCCCCAGTTCTCTAGCATTTTTTTTCCAGAGCGTATTTTGAGATTCCCCCCTCTTACGATTACAGGTTTTATGAATATACGCCGTTTGGCCCTATGAGACCAACCTGGATGGTTGAATTGTGACCTTTCTGCAAAATAAAAAATTTTAAATACAAAAAAAAAAATCAAAAGTAACACCAAGGCAGCGAGCTTTAGGCGTTGGGCTAATGAGTGTTACATTTACTCGTAGAGAGATAGGTGGTATTGGGTTCTTCTTGAAGGGAGGAATAACGAGAATTTCAGTTTTAGCAAGATTGAGCAAGAAGGAAGCGGGAAGACATCCAATTCGAGACGGCTGAGAGACAGTGACGATCCAGGAGAGCTGGAGAGAGATCAGGGGAAGAGAGGTATATTTGAGTGTCAGTGTATAGTTGGTACTGGAATCCAAAAGGAGCTGATCAGTTTTCCTAGAGAGACAGTGTAGTTTGAAAAAAGTAGAGGGCCCAGTACTGAACCTTGGGGCACTCCAACCAAGACAGGCTGCCGGGAGGAGGCACTGCCTGCAAGTGAGAGACACTAAATGATCGTTGGGACAGGTAGGAAGCGAACCATTAAAGAACAGTACTTTGAAGGCCTATATCACCAAGAGTTTGAAGGAGGATTGAGTGGTCAACTGTATCAAATGCGGCAGAGAGGTCAAGAAGGATCAGCAGAGAGTAGCAACCATTAGATTTAGCATTTGCAAGGTTATTGGTCTGTCACGATCCCCAACAGAATGCAATATATGATCCTCGCACGCAGCACACTATCCTTTTCCTCTGATCCTTACAAGTGGTCGATCAATATATATATCCCTATGCTGGTAAAAGTGCAACAAAGAGTGGGAAATGTTTTAGCCAAGCGTGGGAAATGTTTTAGCCAAGCGTGGGAAATGTTTTAGCCAAGCGTGGGAAATGTAGTAAAACCAAGGGTTACAATACCAGGAAATGTCAGGAAGCCAAAAGCAAGAGGTCAGTATGCCAGAGAGTATCGGAAGCCGTATGCCAGGGGTCAGTATGCCAGAGAGTGTCGGAAGCCGTTTGTCAGGGGTCAGTAATCAGAGAAAACTCAATAAATCAAGGGTAGCTATAAGGGATTGAGAAACCAGGTTATGGCAATGCTGGTATGCATTCCCTGTGGTTTTAAACCTGGTGGTACCACGTCATTGCGCCCGGCTCCACCCCCGGCATCTCACGTGTCCGCCGGGATTCCCTTCTTCATTTGGCGCCCGGCCAGCTAGCAGCAAGGACGATGCTGCTGTGCGCCTGAAGACCTTAGCGTGGTACGTGACATGGTCAGTTTTGCAAGAGACGTTTCTGTCGAGTGCAGTGAGTGAAAGCAGGATTGCAGAGGGTCAAGGAGAGAGTGGGTGTTGAGGTAGTCAATCAGAATGGCATACACAAGCTTTTTGAGGAGTTGAGGCAAAAGGGAGCAGGGAAACAAGGCGGTAGTTGGAGGGAGCAGTCAGATCCAGAGACTGGTTTTTTACAAACACAATGGGCCATATTACATAGTTGGGGCGAACTTAACCAGAGCCATTATAGCCTATGGAGGTTTTAAGTTTACAACTGCTCTGGTTAAGATAGCACCAAGTATGTAATATGGCCCAATCTCTTTTAACTAATAACAAATAAATTATTGTATTGTTCTTGGACATGTTGAATATGTCAATCTTGCAATAAAGTATCTGAAAACCTAGAGTACGTTTTTAACCCTTTCGCTGCTGAGGCATTTCATGCCTGTGTGCTGAGCTCATTTTTACTGGTTTCGCTCAGGTTTATGACCCAGACGTATTATATATCGTTCTTTCCGGCAGACTCGGCAAATTCATAATATATCATTATTATATGTATACATCATGTCCTGTCTGTATATTATAACAAAAAATGCAATAAAATTTGAATTTTTTGGGGCAAATTTCGCTATTTTTAACAAACAAACAAACGCACCGCATACAAAAATCCTTAGTGCAGCATCATTGTTCACATTATAATTGGAACAATATTGCTGCACTATTATTAAAGTTTTTTTTAATTTTATTTTTCATTTATTTTTTACATTGTACATGGTCACGCTCTGGCCGTTCCAGTGATATCAAACATTAACCCCTAGCTGTCACGGATCGGGAGATAGGGGGAATTTTCAAAATTTGCAATGTGTAAAAAGTTGTTTTTTTTCACATTTTAACATTCAAGCATTTGCGGTTATATTTCTATGGGTTGTGCTTGTTAAAAAAAATGAGAAATGGGGTCTCGTTGCATTTTTTTTGGGGGAAAATTATACGATTTTTAACAAACGCACTCCATACAAAAGTTGTTAGTGCAGCATCATTGTTCACATTATAATTGAAATGGGAACAATATTGCTGCATTATAAGAAAAAACTTGATTTTTTTAATATAATTTTTTAAATATTTTTTTATTTAGATTTTTTATTTATTTTTTATTAACTTTTACATGGTCATGTTTAGTATCGTTGGAAAGGCCATGCTTTGGCCGATCCAACAATACCAAACATTAACCCCTAGCTGCCACGGATCGGAAGATAGGGGGTTCATTGGAACCCCATATCTCCACCATTGGTGGCAACTAGGGGTTAACTCCAGGACTGACGTCAATGTGCTATGCACGATGACGCTAGTCGTCAGGGGGAGTTCCCGGAAGCTTGGCCGACATCCAAGATGTCGGCCAGCTCCGGGAGAGGATCACGATTCGGCGCCGAATCGTGTTCCGGCACCCAAGGGGTTAAAGCCAGGCACGGTTTGGAAGGGCAGGCTGTGCCCTTCCAAACCGTGCCTGCCTTTAGCCGCTGGAACCCGGCGATCGGGAGGTCCGCGGGCGCCTGAAATAGAGGTCATTGCACCGCCGCGATGACATCTTCCCCCCGGGGTCCCGGAGTGCCATGCAAGATGTCAGCCCGCACCGGGGGGGGGCCAGCAATCAGCCGAAATCCCGGCTGATTGCTGCCTCCTGTGCTAGGACGCGCTCAGCGCGTCCATAGCACAGGAGGTGCACTTGGCAGGACGCGCTCAGCATGTCCTTAGCAGCCAAGTGGTTAAATAAAATCTTATTAGTGTTGGAAATTAGCAATCCTGGTGTCCAATTAATGAATCCAGATTGGAGATATGCGTTAGAGCTACTTGGATTTATAAAAAGCGCTCAAACATTTTGAATATGTTGCTCACAAAAAAAGGATTTGTTTATGTGAAGTATGCCTTGCAAAAAAGAGTTCAGATCTGCAATCATGAATAAAGCTGAAAAGGGTTAAAAAGCTAGCTCAAAAATCTTAAATATTCTTCTGTCCACTGTTAAACAAAATGTCTAGACCCAGGGATATCAAACTCACTGCCCCCAGATGTTGATTCCTACAATGCCCAGGATTCATTCAATGCAATCGATGGCCAGAGAATCATGGGAGTTGTAGCACAGAAACAACGGGGGGCCGAGTTTGACAGCCCTGGTCTAGACCAGTGTTTCTCAAACTTATGGAGATGTACCCCTGCAGGTCTAAAACAAATTCCTAAGTACCCCTACTAAAGTAGTCTCGAGAAAGGCATTTTAATTGTTTGGGTGTGATGGCTTCTGTGTGTGTGTAATGTCAGTATGTGCTTTTATGATGCTTTGTGTGTGTGTAATGTCAGTATGTGCTTTTATGATGCTTTGTGTGTGTGTAATGTCAGTATGTGCTTTTATGATGCTTTGTGTGTGTGTGTAATGTCAGTATATGTGTTTGTGATTTCTGTGTGTGAAATATCGGTATTTGTGTTTGCGATGGGTTCTGTGTGTACAATGTCGGTATATGTTAGTGCAATATACGTGTATGTGTGCATGCTGCTATAACATACACATAAACAATGCCTAATTAACAATCTGAAACTCACAATTCCAGATTAGCACAGTGCTACACACACAATCCCAAATTAACACACTGGCAGACACACACATACATAATCCCAAACGACGGAGAGCGGGAGAGAGAAACGGAGAGAGGGAGTAAATGGAACAGTATAAAAGTGAAGGGAGAAAATGAGTGAGCGGAAAGTAGAGAAGGGGAGAGTGGGGTAGAAAAGGGGTGGGTAAGGCGGGAGGAGGAGAGACAGTGAAAAGGGGAGAGAGCAAGGGAAGAGGGAGAGGGGAGTAGAGAAAGGGAAGGGGGTGTCAGAGTCGAGAAGGAGGAAGAGGGGGAAAGAGAGGGGACAGACAGAGTCTGCCTTTGTATCTCCCTTTCAGGACCTGCTGCTGTTGCCTGCATGGGGGGGGGCGGGCCAGCACACAGGGGAGATACACAGCCAGACTCTGCAGCACTGCATTTTGCCCCCTCAGTATCCTGCATGGTAATTGGCACAGGAGGGAGCATACAGGAGCTGGGATGTGCAGGGCTGGGTGCCTGGCACCTTCTGCATCCCTACTCGCTCTCATCACAATCCCTGGTAGAGGGTTCAAAACCAGTCTGGGTGCAAACCGGATGGGTGGTAACCATACACCTTGTGGTGCGTGTACGAGTACCACAGGTTGAGAACTGCTGGTCAAGACAATTGAGAACTATGGTTACTCTCCTAGAAGTGGCTGACCAGCCTCAAGTGACAAACTGGCCAACTCTCAATGTGGTTAAAAAAAAAAAGCCTAGAGTGAGAGTTAAGGACTTGAAGAACTCATTGGAACTGGTTAACATCTCTGTTCATGACTCTACTATACAGAAAACTGAACAACCATGGGTTCCATGGCAAGAGAAGAAAAAAAAAGCTGCTGCTTTGCAAAATAATCATTGCTGCCCATCTGATGTTTGCCAAAGCCTACCTCGACACTCCACAATACTACTGGGAAAATGTTTTGTGGACTGAGGAAAGTAAAGTTGAATTGTTTGGGATGATCATGCAGCACTATGGATGGTGTATGAAGGGCACTGCATACAAACATGAAAACGCCACCCGCACACCAATGATTTAGTACAGTGGAGGGAGCATCATGATATGGGGCTGCTCTGCTGCTTCGGGGTTTGGATCACGTGCCATTATCAAGGGAGAAATTAAAGATTTACAGGATAACATCTTGGTTGCAGGGCGCCAACTGAAGCTCAGTAGAAGTTGGGTGATGCAGCAGAATAATGTCCCTAAACAACGAAGTAAATCCCATAGAGCAATTCACACCATAGAGCCTAGGAATATGGCTGAACTGAAGCAGTTCTGCTAGAAAGATTGGTCCAAAATTCCTTTTGAACATTTTGAAGGTCTAATCCGCAGCTACAGGGAATGCTAAAGTTATTTCTGCCAAAGGAGGATCAACTAGCTAGTAAATCCAAATGTTCACTTTTTTTTTAACAGAACTGATGTTTACTGGCATGTGTTCAAAAAGAAAGATTATAATTATGTCTGTGTTAGGTTAAGCACATTGTATTGGTCTATATTTCTGTCAGGGGTGGATAATGCCCCAACTCACCCCTTCTGCGTTGGGTCCGATCCAGCTTCTGATTCCCAGGGCGGTGTTGGGGTCCGCCAGTGTCCCAAAGTGCACGTCGCGGGTCGTAACTGGCCACAGCGCCGAGCAATACCCTTTTTCCACCGGGGTCTGACGTAAGCGGTGGACGTGCTGGGACTTGTTGAGTGGCAGCCCGAAAATCAGTAAGCCGGGGGAGGAGTGCTGGAAGCTCGGGCACCACCAGACTGCAAGGGGGAGTGATAGGGGTGAGGAGGGAGTGTGGCTGTATCTGGGTGCCCCATGTAAACCTCCTGAACCACCAGGAGAGGGCTCAGATGTTCTCTGCCTCCCAGATGAATACTAGTTTCGACAATCCTTGAATCAAGTTTGGTATCTATCCCTTGGCTTGGATTTTTGGATATTGCCACTTGTGGCCTGCCTTGACCTTTTGGAGCATTTCTTGGACTTGACTTTTGGATTAACCACCTTTGGTACCTCACCTCAGACTTTCTGCCATCCTGGTCACCAGCTCCGCATCTTAGGCTCCCATGAGACCTCCTGACAATTTCTGACTTTGGTGAAGTGGAGATCACATTTTATGAAAAATTTATGCAGACAAAACTTCCAAAGTGTGCAGTTACTTTTTCTTACCACTATATGTGTTAGAACACCACTTTCACACTCTGGTCCACCAGATATTTCTGAACTACAACTCCAATGATTTTCCCTGGCTATATTTAGTATTCAAATAATTCTACGAATTGTAGGCCTCAACATCTGGGGGGGCGCGAGTCTGTCCGCCTTGTGTCAGAATCTTTTTAGAAATGCATATATAATAGATTTTGAGTAATACCCCTTCAAATGTTTACTGTCACTTCCATTGATGGGTTTCTTTTTTTTGTTAAAATTGGGACCACTTATCCTGCTTGTCCTATCACTGTCCCACTTGTTTCTAGGACTTCAACACACATATCACCTTGTCTTGTGGTCTGTTGGCATTTCTCGATCACCCTCCGTATCATCTCCATTCATTCCTGCTATAAGAATTTCTCATTGAAGGAAGGGAAAACAAGGTGTAAATATATGCTGTGTTTTGGGGTGATTTATTTTTTCCCTCTAGACCTGGCCTGCTGCAACTGCACAAACCCATTCATTGTCCATTATTCTATAAGGTACCACCCAGTGCGATCAATCTAAATATGTTAAGATAATTAATTTTCTTTAATAATATACCTGCCCACATTTATTTACTACTTGTTTCATTTACAAGGATTTGTACACATGGCATGATACCTTTTATGTATTAAGCCCTGCTAGTGTTCGTTACCACTCACAGCCCTTTTGTATTCTTAGTGAACATGTCACCAATGCACAAACTCTTCTGTTGACTACTTGTACATATATTTTAATATGTTGTTCTATTGTTATATTATTGAGGTTTTTTCCAAATGTATCCAAGGTGTTTAAGTCCCAAGGCTCATGATATCCCTTGCAGATGATTTGTCCCAGTAATATAGAAAATACATATACAGTTGTGTGAAAAAGTGTTGGCTCCCGTCCTAATTTTTAAATTTTTTGCACGTTTGTCACACTTTCATGTTTCAGATCAAACAAATTTAAATATTAGTCAAAGATAACACAAGTAAACACAACATGCAGTTTTTAAATGAAGGTTTATTATTAAGGGAAAAAGAAATCCAATCCCACATGGCCCTGTGTGAAAAAGTGTCCCGTCCCCCCCCATTACTACATAACTTAACTGGTTTATCACACTTGAGTTCAATTTCTCTAGCCACACCCAGTTTTTACTTCCCAGACAAAGACAAAAGCCTTCTTGCATAATCACACATTACTCAAACATTCTACACAAAAGAGGGCATTGAAAATAACCTCAGGCCTGCAACTTCAAAACACATCTCCAAGTTCACATTTACATACCGTAATAAAAGTACATTTAAACTAAAAGGTTTACAGTACGTTAAACCGAACACAATAGAAACATAGAAAATGTCGGCAGATAAGAACCTTTCGGCCCATCTAGTCTGCCCAATTACATGTATACTTTACCTGGATTTATCTTTTGTTTAGGATAGCCTTATGCCTATCCCATGCCTGCTTAAATTCAATTACTGTTTTGGCCTCTACCATAAATGAGCATAAAGTCTGTTTCTTTTGTGGATTCCACCATAGAAATGAGCAGTCATGGTGGTTGAAGCGGGGAGCGTTATATTAGTTCCATGACAGGGACCCAGACAAATTTTTTATCCTTATTTTCAGCAGACTTGGCAGATTCAAAATATATCATTATATGTATACGTCAGGGCTCAAAATTTCAAGTCCCAAGCTACTAGCCAGGCCTTAAGAATTACTCGCCACTAGTTGCCCCACCTAACCCCTATCCTGCCCTGCTTGCATCTGCATTCCCACTCGGCCTTATGTAATTTCCACTCGCCAAATGCTAGTAGGTGAGTGGAAATTTTGAGGCCTGGTATACATCATGTCCTGCCAGAATGCTATAACACAAAATGTAAAAATAAATTGATTTTTTCCCATTTTATCATCCAAACCTTTATGGTTATACACTGAGTGGCCAGATTATTATAACCACCTGAAGTTTTTAGGCAAATTAGCTATAATTTCGCTCTGAAGTTGCTAGAGGGCCAGACCATTATAAATAGGGAAGCAGGTTGTTTACTACGACAGAAGTGATTTTTTTCTGAAGATATGGGTAAGCAACGAGATTTAACAGCCTTCGAACGTTGGATGATTGTTGGTGCTCGGAGCCATGGAGTGAGTATCAGCAAAACAGCAGAATTTGTTAAATGTTCAAGAGCAGAGGGGGCGTGGCTTGGCGCCGAACAGAGCGGACGTGCCTGGGAAGAGCTCCCACCAAACATCGCACTAACCCGCTTATAAAAGCAAATTTTACCACCCCACCGGAGCTAACAGTCTACACCTCTCCCCCGGGATCACGGTGGAGCCGGTCAGAGCGACGTGGAGACATAGGTCGCGGGAGAGGTGCCGCCGGAAGAACAGAGGCCTACACCACGTGGGGAGCCTAGGCCGGGGAATACTTCGGCTGCGCCGATTGAAGCTCTCAGGAGTCGGACCGCAAACATTGAGGCAACCCTCGGGGTAAGAACCGACACAAAGGAGGTGCCTCGTGGGCTTTCATTTCCGGGTCGCAGCAGAGGATCCCTCCGGACTCCACCGGCCAGCACACGGCACTGCCGTCCACCAGGGGTAAACCTCCACACAGAGAGACACCCTCTCCCCCCCCGCTCCGCAGGACGTTCCCCACGCACCACCCGGGACCCGCACATACCGGCGCCTCGTGCGGCGGCCCGCAACTGAGACCCCCCGGGAACTCCTGGGGAAAGGGGAAAAGACGCCCCGACGATCGGCGCCACTGTGAGTCTCGGGGACAGAGTCACTCGCACCCAACACCCCCTCTTACAAAAGAGTGAAGGACAGAAAGGGGAAAAGGGTGGTGAGAGGAGCGTTTGGACACGTGGCAGCAGGCGGTCGCATTCTCTGAGCCAGCCCATACCCAGACATGCCTAACAGCCGGACACAGAAGGGGGGATCACGCCAGCGAGACATCAGGGACTCTATGCCGGGTGGGTCTGCTTCCAGGCGGGCGGCACTCTCCTCTCCCTCCCTCCTGGTTATGATTCATCTGGGGACGATGACGGCTCCTCATGGCCTCGTGGAGGTACTGTTGGGATGACATGGATCACACCGGAGTCCCAGGTACTAGACACGCGACCCCTCTCCGCAGCTGCGAAAAAACGAGCGCAGAAAAAACGCAAAGCAGCGCTGACAGCACCCTCGGAACCTCGCTGGCCGCGCCAGAAGTTTCAGACGGGGATTCGGCAGAGGAGTGCCGGCTCTCCGCTGATAATAGCTTAGCCTCGGACCGACAGCCGGGTTGGAGACCGAGGCCCCGAATGCCCGCGGAAGGAGTTGGGACTGTTGACCCATGCACTGTCTCTGATGGGACACGGATCCGAGAAGAAGATGAACACCTCCCCTCCACGAAAGGCGACCTTCGTAGGATCCTGGATGAGCTGCGGGAAATACGGGAGATTTGGAAACCTGAGGTGGCAGCGGTCCGAGCAGAAGTTGACGTGGTGCGTGCGCAGGTAACGGAGGTACAGGCGAAGACCATTGAAGTACAGACGGAGCAAACTCACCTGACCGATCGAGTTACAGCCCTTAGCTCCCAGGTTGAGGCCCTGACCCGCTCCGTGGAGATACTAGAAACACGACATCGTCGCCGTAATATCAGGGTCAGAGGAATCCCAGCTTCGGTCTCGACAGCAGAGTTGTCGCCTTATGTTGCCCGCATGGCCCTACAGGTTTCTGGACTCCCTCCGGATACTCCTGGGTGGTTGGGTCGACGTTCCGGACACGGCGACCAGCGGCGACCCCCACGGGGACACCTGGAGATGTGGTAGTGGCGTTCCGAGATGTTGCCTTTAAAGTGAAGCTTATGAATACTCCTGGCGCACGGGACCCCGTGCATTTTGAGGGCTCTACGCTAGCACTGTACCATGACCTCCCGTTCCAGACCCTGCTGGCTCGCCGACGATTTCGGGACGTGACAACTACCCTTCGCCGCAAAGGGATTCGCTACAGATGGGGCTTGGCGGGCTCACTGGTAGTGACGCATGCCAACTTAGCCTATACGATCACCGATCCCTCGATGGCCTGGACTGATCTTGCAGCGGCGGGATTGTCGCCGGATCCACTGGAGTTGCAACCGGATTGAGGACTATCATTCCCCTTCCACTGCATTTTTCTGCTTAAGTTCGAGTTCTCTGGATTTTTCCTGATTGTTGTAGATCTTTTTTGTCGTTTTTTGTCGTTTTTTCGCTGAAGACTGAAAGTTGTCCTACACCTCCCACCCCTGACCTTTCCCCTTGATTGCTATGTTTCGCCAAGAACCCCCCCCCCCTATTTGGGGAAGTTTATTATTTTTCTCCCCTTCCCCCTTGATTGCTATGTTCCGCTGAGGACCCCTATTTGGGGACGTTATATTTTTTTTCCCTTCCCCTTTTGTTTGCTATGTCCGCTGAGAACCCCCTATCTGGGGATGTTTATTATTTTTCCCCCCTTCCCTCCTTTGATCGCTATGTTCCGCTGTGAACCCCTCTTTGGGGACGTTTATTATTTTTCCCCCCTTCCCCCTTTGATCGCTCTGTTCCGCTGAGGACCCCCTTCTGGGGACGTTTATTATTTTTCCCCCCTTCCCCCCCCCTTGATCGCCATGTTCCGCTGAGAACCCCCTATTTGGGGACGTTTTATTTTTTCCCCCTCCCCCCCTTTGATCGCTATGTTCAGCTGAGACCCCCTATCTGGGGACGTTTATTATTTTCCTTATGCTCTACCTATGATGACAGTTTTGAGCGACCCTCACTTTGATATGTAACTGTAAGCTGATTTATTTACAAAATAAAAAATTTAAATACAAAAAAAAAAAAAAAATGTTCAAGAGCAGCTGTTAAAGTGTTTAAAGACTGAACTGTCAGCCGAAAATCTGGGTCTGAACGTGCAAATTGTGGCCGTCAGTGACTAGTCAATGTTAGAGCAGAATGGAGAGTGGCAAGACTGGTACAAGACAACAGAAGGGCAACAGTGCATCAAATTGCTATAGATCTAAAATCAGGGATCCTCTCAAATGATCTCTGAACACACTGTTCGTTGTTCACTGCATCGTATGGGATATGGAAGCCAAAGGCCTGTTCGAACACCTTTGCTGTCTGCAAGATAAAACGTCTCCAATTCGCACAGGAAAACAAGGATTGGACAGTCGAGCATTGGAAAAAAGTCATGTGGTTTGATGAGTCACGATTCCAGTTGCATCATGCAGATGGCAGAGTGAGAATTTGGCGGAAACAGCATGAAAGCATGCACCCCACAAGCATGAGTACAACCCTTCAAGCTGGAGGGGGCAGTGTTATGGTTTGGGGCCCTTTAATTCATGTGGAACAACGTCTGAATAGCACAGCATACCAAAGTATCGTTGCTGATCAAGTTCATCCTATCATGTTGATGGCATATCCCAATGGAGAGGCTTCTTCCAACAAGACAATGCGCCATGCCACGGTGTTTCAAGAACATGAGGGAGAATTTACCTTGCTTAGGTGGCAACCACAATCACCGGATCTCAATCCAATTGAGCATTTGTGGGACGAAGTTGAAAAAGCCATCAGGCAGCTGGTTCCACAACCATCAAATCTCACAGAACTGCACAGTGCTATTCATCAAGCATGGTGTCAGATTCCTCGCATCACCTTTCAACGTCTCGTGGAGTCAATACCAAGAATGCTTTTCATGAACGCAGCCAGCTTCCCCAGCGTTCGGTCTGAGAGCTGGGGGCATATCCATGAGCGCTGGGGCATATCCATGGGAGCTGGGGGCAATATCCATGAGAGCTGGGGTGTAACGGCGTAGTATCGCCCACCAAGGAGTAGCGAGGTTGAGATCTTTAAGGACTGAAATACCTTGTCCCTAAAGATCTCAACATCGCTACTCCTTTGGTGGGTGCTACTACGCCCGTTACATCACGACAGGGCCTGATATGGATCCGACTAATTTATCTGTACTAATGTCGAAGCTGGGTGAAATCATAACTAAGCAAGAAGAGCAAGACCATCGCATGGATCAATTTGCTCAGGCTTTGGGCCTACTCATGGAGCAATACAAGGTAAGGGTATAGCACACGCAAGATTTTTGGGTAAATACCACATACACTTAAATTCTTGTTATAGTAGTGTCTTCATCTCCACATATCATATATGGGAATAGCCAGGCCAAATCCACTGGGCTTTATCCAAGCTTTAGTTGGTTGGATTTCTTCTGGTATTCACAGGAGCCAGATAGATATCTGTTTTCCCAATCTCTTGCATAAGTGGGTGAGAGAAAACAACAGACCCAAATCGAGCCTAGTGTAATACTGCAAAAAACTGGCCTTAATATACAGAAATTTGCCAATTTTGTACTCACTCTTGGTGGAGCCTTCAGGCTCTTGGAGTATTCGCCTATGAGTTATTTAGGGAAAAACTCAAAAAACCCTCTCCACAACGATACAGGAACAGCAGGATGGATTAAAAAAGGATTTTATTAAAACAATCTTAAACCAGGACCCGTTTCGTCGGTGTGAACCAACTTCATCAGCTGGTACAATACATATGAATGAATATCCCCATCCCCTGCTGTTTATATAGTCTTCTCATTAGTCCAGATAGTGTCCACATGTGAAGAACCACTTAATTTGTGTTCTTAGAGTTCTAAACACCACATATTTGTATAGAGCCGAGTTTCACCTTGGAGCGCACGGGCTTTCTTCTGCGCATATGCATTGTGTGCGCTTCATCCTGGAATATCTCTACTTCCTTGTTTATAACGATTGTGAAGCCCACATCTGCGTTCCTCCCTTTCAGTCCCCAGAGAGAAATTCTTGTTTTGTTTTGCGTGATTTTCTAACGCCTCCATTCTTCCTTTTGCTCCCCTCAACAAAAGGACATAACACGTGTTCGGATTGTATTCTGGAAGAGGTGGTCCATTAACTGCAATCATCAAACAGGTCATCCAAAGTCTCTATTGCCAGTGAATGAACGATACACAGTCTTTATTCTGTTTTGGTAGCTAAAGCCACGTTCACATGAGGCTGTTGTTGGGGGCAGTACGGCACAGAAGTTGACCAGAGGGAGTATTGTGGGAATCTCTCTTTTCTGCTGGTTCAATTTTTTCAAAGCCTCGTTGAAAGAGAGTCCACTTTGAATGGAGAGTTTCATGTCAGCCCACTCTACTTCTAAAATGTCAACTTTGTCCTCAAACTGATCATTAAAAACATGTTTTGCAATTTGTGTGCAACTCATTCAATCCAAAATTGAGGATTTGTGCTTTGTCTGGCCAGGACAGGCTATCAAATATATTAAAAGATTTCACAATATCTGAAGAAGACTGAGGAAAGCCGCAAAATTTAATATTATTTCAGCTTTAGCCAATACAGATTGGCGTTATAGAATTAAATTCTCTTTCACCGGCTTGAAGGTTGGTCAGCTGCAGCCCATATAGTGTTCCGTTACCTGTAAATTTACTTACAAACTCAAGTTCATTTTTTCCTCTCCCTTTACAAAGATCCTGAAGAGTTTAACTGCATGTTCTAGTTTTGTTTTTTTAGGTGACAGATCGTAAGTTCTTTGTTCTGAAGACCTTCTGACAGAGGTTTCAGCTTGCTGTAAAAATCCAACAGGAAAATACAGAAGTTTCACAAACTTCAGCTGTTTTAGGTCCTTCAGGATACCCTTAACCTTTGCAGAATCAGTTGTTCCTTCAGTTGAGATCTGCTCAAATGCGTCACCCACGGTTTTCCAGTTTTTGAAGAAAAAGCACGCAAAGGCGTCAACTTTGCTGCATAACCAGCGCACTGTGTGTATATCTCGAAGTTTCAAGATTTCCTCACTTAAAGATTTTGCAACTTCTTTTCAGTTGCTGAAGGTTTGGCTGAGCCATGATAATATTTAAAAACACGCCGCACCCACATCATCAAATGTTTGTAGGTATGGCACTTCCTTGCAAACATCCAAAAACAGCAAGCTGCAAGCGATGAGCCACACAAATGTATACTGATGATCTGTGGGCAAGATGTCTTTCATCTGGACTGCTAAACTAGACTTGTGACCCAGCATGCTTGCAGCCCCATCCCGTTCCCAAGCCTGCAACCCAGGGAGTGCCTCTGTAATCAATATGCAAACTATCCAAAAAGGCCGTCAATCCTTTTAAATATCCCTGAGCTGTAGCGCTCTCGAGTGCAAATGTACCCAAAAAAATCTTCATTTATGTTTCCTTCTGAAACATAACGAACATAAACGTTTGCATGTTCCGTGGAGGTTCGATCTGTTGATCCGTCAATCATAATGCCAACAAAAGTTGACTTTTTAATGTTTGCCACGAGACTTTCTCGGATTATTTTTGCAATGAAATGAATGAATTGTTTGCACTGCACATCATTCCCATACTTCTGCAGAATTGGCACAGTCGAGTTTAGCAGCTAATGTTAATAAATCCTGAAATCTCGAAATGGCTTTTTCCGATTTTGCGACATAGTAAGCAACGTTAAACATGTGTGTCATGTGCTGAAACATTGCAGCATCCATTTTCTTGATACACACAGCTAAAGGTCTCTCTTCAGGAGTGTCTTTAGCCTTTACTTTATCAACATTTTCCTTGTGCTGATTACTCTTTTCGTGCCATACAAAGGTTTCCTTTTTAAAAATGGAGCCTTTACTCCATCTTTCATTTCGCATCAGACGTTTTGGGGGAACCGACTGCAAACTTTACATGTAACTGTATCCGTATCTTCTGAGAAGATAAGCCATGAAGAATTGTTCCAGCCAATGCGTATTAAAACGGCGTTTTTTAGAGGTCTTGCCGGCATCACCATCATTTTTCCTCTTCGTTGTTATGGTGGTTGAGTTTGTGGCAAACTACAACTAGCAGCTGGATTTGCTCTTGCTTCATTCTTTTCTACTATAGGGTTTGACGGTGTCTCCACAGTCATAGACGGAGCTTTTGCTTTAATGAAAAAGCTTTAATTTGCTCTGCTTCATGTCTCTTGCGTGTGCTCTCAAAAACCCTTAATAATGGCCTCAAAACGGAAGTGAAAGGCCAGTTGAATAAGACGAGTTCTCTACACCTCTGCGGAGAACAAGAAAGAAGTGTTAGAGTTGTCAGCATGCCAATTCATTAGCTGGCATGTGACATGCAACTGGTTTTGGGGATACTAGTGATGCACTGATACCACCATTCTCGCGGCTCGTCACGTGGTTCCCCCAGGCTGGGGCATATCCATGTGCTGGGGCAGTATATCCATGTGCTGGGGCAGTATCCATGAGCTGGGGGCAATATCCATGAGCTGGGGCAAATCCATGTGCTGGGGCAGTATATCCATGTGCTGGGGCAATATATCCATGAGCTGGGGCAATATATCCATGAGCTGGGGCAGTATATCCATGTGCTGGGGCAGTATATCCATGTGCTGGGGCAGTATATCCATGTGCTGGGGCAGTATATCCATGTGCTGGGGCAGTATATCCATGAGCTGGGGCAGTATATCCATGTGCTGGGGCAGTATATCCATGAGCTGGGGCAGTATATCCATGTGCTGGGGCAGTAATATCCATGTGCTGGGGCAGTATATCCATGTGCTGGGGCAATATCCATGAGCTGGGGCAAATCCATGAGCTGGGGCAAATCCATGTGCTGGGGCAGTATATCCATGAGCTGGGGCAGTAATCCATGAGCTGGGGCAGTATATCCATGTGCTGGGGCAGTAATGATCCATGTGCTGGGGCAGTATCCATGAGCTGGGGGCAATATCCATGAGCTGGGGCAAATCCATGTGCTGGGGCAGTATATCCATGTGCTGGGGCAATATATCCATGAGCTGGGGCAGTATATCCATGAGCTGTGGCAGTATATCCATGTGCTGGGGCAATATCCATGAGCTGGGGCAAATCCATGAGCTGGGGCAATATCCATGAGCTGGGGCAATATCCATGAGCTGGATACATTTAGAATGTATGTAGCATGTTTGAAAAAGCAAAACCAATTGGCTAAATCGCAAATAAAATCGCAATATTCATTCAAGAAATCGCAATATGATTATTTTGTCAATATTGGACAGCCCTACCAAGTACCAATATTGACATTCAGTGCCATGTGGGAGATCACTCCGACAGGCAGCTCCCCCACATAAATACCCCCCCCCACATGCACCACAAAAAGAAAATAATCTGATGTTTCTGCCTGTGCCGCTTGTCAAAAGCTGGGGGAAATGGCTGGCAGGTGAGATCTGTATGATCTCCATGCAGACCCAGAGCTCACAGAGCTCCACAGCAATAAAACTCACAGTAATGTGCGGTTTGTATGAGCGTATCACTGAGCTCCACTTAGATTGGCACAAGTCCCGCGGCGTTCTACAGAGTCATTAGCAGCGCTGCTTTATGGAGGCTGGGAGGAACGCGGCGTTCATACAGAGTCATTACAGCGCTGCTTTATGGAGGCTGGGAGGACGCGGCGTTCATACAGAGTCATTACAGCGCTGCTTTATGGAGGCTGGGAGGACGCGGCGTTCATACAGAGTCATTACAGCGCTGCTTTATGGAGGCTGGGAGGACGCGGTGTTCATACAGAGTCATTACAGCGCTGCTTTATAGCGCATGGGGGAATGTGGGGTTAATGGGAGCTGCCTGTGAGGAGCTGCGCACTATAACTCCCATCATCCATCCCCCAGGCACTGTAACCCCCAGGCACTGTACCCACCTGGCACTGTACCCACCTGGCAACTGTACCCCCCTGGCACTGTACCCCCTGGCACTGTACCCCCCAGGCACTGTACCCACCTGGCACTGTACCCCCAGGCACTGTATCCCCCAGGCACTGTAATCCCCCAGGCACTGTACCCCCCAGGCACCTACTGGCACTGTACCCCCAGGCACTGTACCTATTGGCACTGTACCCCCAGGCACCTACTGGCACTGTACCCCCAGGCACTGTACCTATGGCACTGTATCCCCCAGGCACTGTACTTCTGGCACTGTACCCCCAGGCACTGTACCTACTGGCAACTGTACCCCCAGCACTGTACCTACTGTCTGAAAAGAAAAAAAACAGGCACAGTACCCCCTGGCTGAAAAAAAACCCAGGCACAGTAACCCCTGGCTGAAAAAAAACCAAAAACTAAAAAAAACCCAGGTACAGTACCTCCTGGCTGGCACTGTACCCTCCTGGCAGGCACTGTACCCTCCTGGCACAGTACCCCCTGGCTGAAAAAAAAAACCCAGGCACAGTAACCCCTGGCTGAAAAAAAACCAAAAACTAAAAAAAACCCAGGTACAGTACCTCCTGGCTGGCACTGTACCCTCCTGGCACAGTACCCCCTGGCTGGAAAAAAAACCTGACTGGAAAAAAACCTGAAAAAAACCCAGGCACTGTACCCCCTGGCCTGCAGTGTACCCCTGATTGGCAGTGTACCCCCGATTGAGAACCTGCATTGGCATATGAACCTTTGGCATTTCTGACTACCCGCATTGGCATACGACCCCCTGGCATTTCTGACTACCCGCATTGGCATACAACCCCTGGCATTTCTGACTACCCGCATTGGTATACGACCCCTGGCATTTCTGACTACCCGCATTGGCATACGACCGCTTGGCATTTTCTGACTACCCGCATTGGCATACGACCCTGTGGCATTCCTGACTACCCGCATTGGCATACGACCCCCTTGGAATATTCTTACCTTGTCTAGATAGATAGATAGAAGTACCGGCCACTACAAGGACCGGAAGGGCTTAGTTTAGGTGTTCTAATATTATTTGTGTACTTGAACCCCATCAGTTCCCCGACCTCCATTTTAATTAGTTATAACAAGTTATAACAAGATCCCCATAAAAATGTCCTCCCGCTTTTATTCCCCAGAAGAGGCATATGAGATCCTGGCCGCCTCTGAGAGCGACGCTCTCGCCGACAGTGACACCCTCACAGCCTCTGATATAGAGCCCCTTAGTGAACCCTCCAGTGATGGTGACCCCCCACCATCTACTGGGAGGCGCAAGAGCAATTGGGTACCCCCAAATATGGCTGCCCCAGAAATACCCCCATTTATAGCGACTCCTGGCATCACAGTAAGGGTAGAGGACTGTGAGCCAGTGAGCTTTTTTAATCTCTTTATGTCGGACGACGTATTCGAGAATGGTGGTTGAGCAAACCAACCTGTTTGCCAACCAGTATCTTGATGCGCATCCGGATTCACATCGCCACAGACGTAACAAGTGGCACCCAACGGATGTGATAGAGTTAAAAAAAAATTGGGCTCTAACCCTCGTAATGGGAATAGTGAAGAAGCCAAGTATCCGGTCTTACTGGCACAAAAACCCCATCCTGGCTACCCCACTACCCCACTATTCCCAAGGGTTATGAAGAGGGAGAGATACGAAAATCTCATGCGATTCCTCCATTTTAATGATAACGCACTGTGCCCACCAAGAAACGACCCAATGCATGACCGCCTCTATAAAAATCGGCCCCTTATCAGTCTTATGTCTGCCAAATTCCCGACCAAAATATATCTGTAGACGAGTCCCTTATGAAATTCAAAGGCAGACTGCTCTTCAAGCAGTATATCCCAAGCAAGTGATCCCGGTATGGCGTCAAATTTTATAAATTGTGTGAGTCCACAACAGGCTACACCTGGGCGTTTAGAATATACGAAGGAAAAGATAGCCACCTTGACCCCCCAGGATGCCCCGATTGTATTGGCACCAGTGGAAAAATTGTGTGGGATCTGGTCTATCCCCTATTCAACAAGGGATATCATTTATGGGTCGATAACTATTACACCAGTATCGACCTATTTAAAAATTTATATTGTTTTGAGACCCTTGCGTGTGGCACAGTGCGGAAGAATCGCAGAGGTTTTCCCCAAATCCTGACAGCAGGCAAAAGAAGTAGAGGCTCCTTTTCATCTCTACGTCAGGAAGAAGTGCTAGCCCTTCGGTTCACCGATAAGAAGGATGTATACATGCTATCTACAGTGCACGATGAAAGTACAGTGCCAGTGCCTGTGAGAGGGAGGACTGAGCCACTGGAAAAGCCGAAGTGCATTGTAGATTACAGCAAGTTTATGGGGGGAGTAGACTTGGCTGATCAATGTATACAGCCTTATCTGGTGAACCGAAAGACTAGGGCATGGTACAAGAAGATTGCCATCTATTTGACCGAGATAGCTATTTTCAATGCGTACGTGCTCTACAAGCAGGCAGCAGTACAAAAGCCATATCCCTTCCTAGAATTCATGCTTGAGATCATATCCCAACTTATCCTAACCCCGGCCCCCGTTACATCCGCTTTGGAATCAGGAGATCTCCAAAGATTAAGCGGCAGACACTTTCCTTCCCGAGTCCCTCCCACCCGCTGTAAAAAGTCCCCCCAGAAAAAGTGTCGTGTCTGCCGCAAGAAAGGAATCCGAAAGGATTCTAGTTATTATTGCCCTACCAGCGCATCTCTACCTGGCCTCTGCATTACCGAGTGCTTCAAAATTTATCATACCGAGCTAAATTACTAAATCCCCTTTTCGGCTTTGTCCCGATTACCCTTTGCTGCCTGTACTGACTCATTGGCTTGTTATACCGACTACTCTTTGTTTGCTGCCTGTACCGACTCATTGGCTTGTTATACCGACTACTCTTTGTTTGCTGCCTGTACCGACTCCTTGGCTTGTTATACCGACTACTCTTTGTTTGCTGCCTGTACCGACTCATTGGCTTGTTATACCGACTACTCTTTGTTTGCTGCCTGTACCGACTCATTGGCTTGTTATAACGACTACTCTGACTTCTGGAATCCCCTGAATTTGGCCTGTCCCTGTTTACGTTAAGCCCAGCTATTCTAAAGTGGCTGCACCAAACAACTCAAAATACTAATTTAGAATCATTGGCGCGTCATCTTTGGAGCAATATTCTTTCTTGGCGTGCCATGTTCTCTCAAAGTCGACATAAATCCTGAAAATCACTTGTTAAATTACCAAAATACTAAATAAAAATGCTACATGTGGGGTACCATTGAATTCGTAACACATTGCCGAACACAAATATCAATGTTATAGGCCAGTAAAAGGTTGACTGAGCAGGATATTAGCAGCAAAATAACAGTTTTCGTGTAAAACAAATGCAAAACACAAACATGAAGACTAAGTTTGGCCAGGGTTTGTGACTAAGTGGCTACTATACAAAACTGGACATACCCCATTTGCAACACTCTTGGTTGTCTACTTCTCAAAATTATATGCCATGATGGGGTACTTTTCATACCTGGGCTGCCATACCCTCTCAAATTCAACCTAGGCCCAGCAAACCAATCTGGCAAATTTCAAGTTGTAAAACCTGAAATGGGCAAACTCTACTTTTGACCGTGTAACTTTCCAAAAAGTAAATAAAAATGCAACATGGGGGTACTGTTGACCTCGTAACACATTGCCGAACACAAATATCAATGTTATAGGCCAGTAAAAGGTTGACCGAGCAGGATATTAGCAGCAAAATAACAGTTTTCATGTAAAACAAATGCAAAACACAATCATGAAGACTAAGTTTGGCCAGGGTTTGTGACTAAGTGGCTACTATACAAAACTGGACATACCCCATTTTCAACACTCTGGGTTGTCTACTTCTCAAAATGATATGCCATGATGGGGTACTTCTCAAACCTGGGCTGCCATACCCTCTCAAATTCAACCTAGGCCCAGAAAACCAATCTGGCAAACTCTACATTTGATCGTGTAACTTTCCAAAAAGCAAAATAAAAATGCTAAATGGAGGGTACCGTTGATCTCGTAACACATTGCCGACCACAAATATCAATGTTGTAGGCCAGTAAAAAGGTTGACTGAGCATGATATTAGCAGCAAAATAACCGTTTTTGTGTAAAAAATGCAAAACACAATCATGAAGACCAAGTTTGCGACTAAGTGACTACTATAAAAAAAAACGAAACGTACACCATTTGGAATAGCCTGGGATGTCTACTTTTCAGAATGGTATGACATGTTGGGGTACTTTTCATACCTGGGCTGCCATAACCTCTCAAAGTCAACATAGGGCCAGGAAACCAATCTGGCAAATTTCAAGTTGTAAAACGTGAAATGGGCAAACTCTATATTTGACCCTGTAACTTTTCAAAACCTCATAAAACCTCTACATGGGGGTACCGTTGAACTCGTAAGACATTGCCGACCAGAAATATATGTATTTATTTAGGGATGCACCGATACCGATACTAGTATCGGTATCGGGGCCGATATTGCCGTTTGCACGAGTACTTGTTACTCGTGCAAACGGCCCGATACATCCCGCCGATACCGGAAGCCGGCGCTGGGCCGGCTTGCCGGTATCCGCGGGGCTGGGGAAGCTGGCCGCGTGCATGAAAAGCACGCGGCCAGCGTTCCCCTTCGGCGCGCCAAATACTCACCCTTCCTGAAGTTCCGGTCTCTGGGCAGTGATGCGGTCACGTGGCCGCCGGGCGCTCCTGTGACGCGGCCTCTCGGCTGGAGGCAGCGTCACAGATGCGCCCGGCGGCCACGTGACCGCATCACTGCCCAGAGACCGGAACTTCAGGAAGGGTGAGTATTTGGCGCGCCAGAGGGTAACGCTGGCCGCGTGCTTTACATGCACACGGCCAGCTTCCCCAGCGTTCGAGCGGGGGGCCAATCCATGAGAGCTGCGGGCAAATCCATGAGAGCTGCGGGGCAAATCCATGAGAGCTGCGGGGCCAATCCATGAGAGCTGCGGGGCCAATCCATGAGACCTGGGGGCAAATCCATGAGACCTGGGGGCAAATCCATGAGACCTGGGGGCAAATCCATGAGACCTGGGGGCAAATCCATGAGACCTGGGGGTAAATCCATGAGACCTGGGGGCAAATCCATGAGAGCTGGGGGCAAAGCCATGAGAGCTGGGGGCAAATCCATGAGACCTGGGGGCAAATCCATGAGACCTGGGGGCAAATCCATGAGACCTGGGGGTAAATCCATGAGAGCTGGGGGCCAATCCATGAGAGCTGGGGGCCAATTCATGAGACCTGGGGGCAAATCCATGAGACCTGGGGGTAAATCCATGAGAGCTGGGGGTAAATCCATGAGAGCTGGGGCCAATCCATGAGAGCTGGGGGCAAATCCATGAGACCTGGGGGTAAATCCATGAGAGCTGGGGGCCAATCCATGAGACCTGGGGCAAATCCATGAGACCTGGGGGCAAATCCATGAGACCTGGGGGTAAATCCATGAGAGCTGGGGGCCAATCCATGAGACCTGGGGGCAAATCCATGAGACCTGGGGGTAAATCCATGAGACCTGGGGGCAAATCCATGTGACCTGGGGGCAAACCCATGTGAGCTGGCGCAAACCCATGTGAGCTGGGGGCAAACCCATGTGAGCTGGGGCAAATCCATGTGAGCTGCGGTCAATCTCATATAAATTTTTATGAGGTCTGTTCCTATTGGAAAGCGTCACATGACATTAAATAAAAGTATCGGTACTCGGTATCGGTGAGTACTTTTAAAAAGTATCGGTACTCGTACCCGGTCTTAAAAAAGTGGTATCGGTGCATCCCTAATTTTATTTCATTTAATGCTAAGCGTACAATGTCATTCACACTAAAAATACAATGGAGAACTTTGAAAATTGCAAAATTTCCTTTTTTCTCATAGTTTTTAGGGTTTTTTTCATACTATAATATATTTTATATATAAATCTTTGATGGAAAATGAAAGCCCTATTTCTCTTGAACAAAATGACATATAATAAGGGTGGGTACACTTAATATGTAAGAAGTAAATTATGGTTGAACAGCGAATAGCTGAAATTCTACTTTTAGAAGTGTTCAATAGTGTTCCAAACTTGTAAAATTACTCCCGTCCTTAAGGGGTTAAACGTGTTTTGAAGGCTTATTTTAGTATATGACCCAGACATATTATATATCGTTCTTTCCGTAAGACTCGGCAGATTCATAATATGTCATTATTATATGTATACGTCATGTCCTGTCTGTATATTATAACAAAAAATGCAATAAAATATGAATTTTCAATAATTTACAACGTGTAAAGTGTTTTTTTTTTAACATGCGAGCAATTGCGGTTATGTTTTGTATGGGGTGCGCTTGTTAAAAAAATTTGAGATGGGGGTCTCGTTACATTTTTTTTTGGGGAAAATTACACGATTTTTTTTTTTTTTTTTTAATTCTTTATTTTAGAAGTTTTGCATAGTCAGACAAAAAACCAGCGTTGAGAAAGTGGCCACGCAGGGCCGCATAAAGCCATCTAAGTAAATACAGGGCATCGGTATAAATAAAACATCTACCAATGGTCATAATGAGTCATCTGCAATAACACGCTGAAGGGCTAACCTGTCCTTGATAGAGGACAGACTCATAGAAATAAAAGCATACTCAAAGTGCCCAATACGTCTCATAATAAGGGGGGGGAGCAGGAGAAGGACATCAAAAGAACTAGAATACGCATCGTATTAAAAGGGAGGAGGAGGGAGAAGGAGAAAATGAAAGAAAAAAAAAATGAAAAAAAAAATGTAAATAATACAGAGGAAAAAAAAAAATTAATAATATGGCAAAGGCCAAAAAGTGACATACCCGGCACAAACCTCATAGCCCAAGGACCGTGGGGAAGGCCAAGGAGTGAATTAGTCACGAGGCCAGGGCGACCGAGGATACTCCTCTGTACAGCCCAAAAATGCCAAAATAGCAAAAAAGAGGGGGGGGAGGGGGGAGCACTCTCTCGAGCAACAAAGAACTTGAAAAGAGCTGGCTAAACCAAGCGTATGCGGGGTAACATTGCCTCAAAAAGTCCTAGTAGAAAAAAAAGCAACAGGTAATGTCCTAGACAAAAAGAAAATTAGCCTGGTGAAGTAGTCGCCGGATCCTGAGACAAGCCAATACTGGCTAGCATCGGCCAAGCCTCAGCCGGGTCAGAGATGATGCATGGTATGTTCCCGTGGGTCACCACGAGCGAGCCAGCCAGCCTCCAATGGTAAGGAACCTCTTTAAGACGGAGAAACCCTGTCACCAGTCGGAAGCGACGTCGCGCCAGCAGGGTGACAAACGGTAGGTCTTGGTATAGTGACATCGTTGCCCCTTCAAACTTCACCGCCATCCTGGCCCCAGGAGCTGACATAATCCGAGTCTTAGTCGCTACGTCCCGGGCAATCGCAATAATATCTCTCGTGGAATCTCTGGGGGCCGTCGCGGGCTTACGGATCCGTGAGGCGGAGACGAACAGTTCTGAAACATTGGGGGGCGATCCTATTATATGATGAGCGAGGCGATTTACATAGGAAAGCAAATCAGACGTTGGCACCGACTCCGGGGCACCTCGGACTCGTATGTTGCGTCTGCGGTGTCTAGATTCGAGGGCCTCCACCGAGCGAGTCAGTAAGTCAACTTGGGATCGTAAGGTGTCAACTTGCGATGTAAGTATATTCTGCTCCGCAGCCACATCCGAGGTCTGAGCCTGTATTGCCACCACTTGAGAGCGCACTGACGCAACCTCTGACCGCAGTCCAGACACCTCCGTCGTCCACAGGGATTTTATTTCATCTATAAACCGGCGGTAGTCTCCCATCGTGGTGGGACGAGCGTCATCTATCTCCGTAGTAGGGGTAGCAACAGTGCAGGGTTTCAAGGAAGGTGGACAGGCCTCCAAAGAGGCCTCTGTCCCCACAGAGGCCTTCGTTTCCCGGATCACATTCTCCTGTAGCAAAAGTACGCACCTCTGCGATACCTCCACGCCACTGGGTGAGGGTATTCTATCTCCATCAGAGGGACCCCGTATAGGGCCTGCAGCAGGTCCCACGGCCCCACATGAAGCCGCAGCCGCTGCTTTCCTCAGTTTCTGTGCTCTTTTTTTTGCCGCTTTTCCCTTCGCTGCACTATCTCCCCGTGACAGCGGAGCCAGCCAGTCTATTCCTGCTACAGTATCTGTGGGCCAGGAACCATCATCCTCATCCGAGGAGCCATAGCCTGCAGGGAGCATCGGTGATGGGACCGTGCTACAGGAGAGTCTGCTGCTGTAGAGGGAGTCTCTGATATCCCTCTGACGAGGGCCCTCCGAGACGTCCCGGCGGGGCTGCAATTTCTTACCCATCCGCTGTGTATAGGGGAGTAATCAGGAGAAACGGCTGTGCTGACCTTTGGGAAACTCCCCGGCTCCAGAAAGAAGACTGTTCTGACTAGGCCGCACTAGGCCCAGATCCTGTCCGCCCAGAAATACGTCGTCTATCACCCGGCGAGTCGCAGTACCCGAGTCCAGGGGCAGCAGTGGATCTCAAGTTCACCAGGAAACCTGGTTTTAGCCCATAAATCAGAGGAATTTCAGCAATAGAAAACAGATTCTCAGAGTAGCTCTGAAGCATGCAACCACTCAGTTCCACAGCTAGCTCCGCCTCTCAAAATTACACGATTTTTAACAAACGCACCGCATACAAAAATCGTTAGTGCAGCATCATTGTTCACATTATAATTGAAATGGGAACAATATTGCTGCATTAACGAACCAAAAAAAGAAAAAAAAAAACTTTGTTTTTTAAAAATGTTTTTTTTTTTTTTTAAAACTTTCATAGTCAAGTTTGGTATTGTTGGAACGGCCATGCTCTGGCCGATCCAACAATATCAAACATTAACCCCTAACTGCCACGGATCGGGAGATAGGGGGTTCATTGGAACCCCCTATCTCCACCATTGGTGGCAGTTAGGGGTTAACTCCAGGACTGGCGTCATCGTGCTATGCACGATGACGCCAGTCCTCAGGAGGCATTCCCGGAAGCTTGGCCGACATCCAAGATGTCGGCCAGCTCCGGGAAAGGATCACGAACCGGCGCTTTTTGGCGCCGATTCGTGATCCAGCCCCCATGGGGTTAATTCCAGGTACCGTTAGGAAGGGCAGGCTGTGCCCTTCCAAACGGTGCCTGTATTAACCCCCGCAACGCCAGCAATCGGGAGGGAGAGAGGCCCCCCTCCCTTTCAGGCGCCTCCTCCACACATGCGGGGGGCGCCTGAATTAGATGTCATCACGCCGCCGCCGCCGCGATGAGATCTAATTAGGCTGGCGGCGGTTCCAGGTGCTGGGCTGACATCCTCGATGTCAGCCCGCACCGGGGGGCACAGCGATCGGCCTAAACCCGGCCAATCACTGGGCCCAAAGGGAGGACGCGCTCAGCGCGTCCACCGCAAGGAACATTACCTGCGGGTGGACGCGCTGAGCGCGTCCTCCGCAGCGAAGGGGTTAATTTAAAAATCAATAGCTGCGAAGAACAATCGGCCTGGTTTACCCTGTCTGAGGCGAGCCATTGTGAACTGGACACGAGCCACGGATTTACGCGGCGAGTCCTTCCAATTATGGAAAAGCTCTTAACAGGTGAACGCTTCAACTTGAAAATCGATACTACGTTTTCTCGCTCAATCAAAGAAAGTGGCCATAAATTAGGCTCATCGCTGGGGTTTTCCAGACAAAGTACAGGAAAATAATTTTTACTTTATTATTTTATTTATCCATGTACAGGCTGCAGCCTAAACAAGTCCCAGGATAAAGACTGTGACACAGAGAGAACCAAACGCTGGCCAAACACATCCTGATCACACAGATCAATAATACAATTAGAAACCCGAGCTGGCTGTAAAACGAAGAAGTATTTTAGGAGCAGGTAGGAAAGACTATTTTCTATATGAAACTATACATTGATAGAAAACAATTAGAATTGATTACAAATAACTACAAACATGAAGAAACCACGGGCTCGATTTAATAAAGATTCAGATAAAGATGCAGGCATACCCGCTGGATGATCGTTTTTGGATGGCTCCCTCTGGCTGGCTCGCGCTGTCTCCCTCTGGCTGGAACGCGTGGAGAATGCCCTGCCTGTGACGCATCACGTGGTTGATCAGGTGACCTGCCGCACGTGGAGGGGGCGGAGCCTAAGCCTAACACTGCCGCGCCGCCGATATGACTGCTGCGGCGGTTAAATTTTTTTTTAAAAGCCTGAGTTACCTGCCAGCTCGGTCCTCTCCCTACTCGCACACATTGAATTTCCACTCGCCAAATGCGAGCAGGCGAGTGGAAATTTCGAGGGCTGTTATATATAACATGTCATATATGTTCGAGGGTGACATTACTCTTATCCTAAGACACTCCCTTGTTGTCTTATAGTGTACCCCTCTCTTCACCACCCACATTTTTTCTCCCTCCCGTCCTCTATTAACAACACCCCATATTGCACAGATCTCCATGGTAATCTATATGAAGTGAACAATTTCAAAATCGGTGTTCAAACCACCTGGCGACATAGTACCCCACTCATAAATAAACCGCATTTCCTCTTTACCCAATAATGTAATCATACTTTCCCCT
Organism: Leptobrachium leishanense; assembly: GCA_009667805.1. NCBI lineage: Eukaryota > Metazoa > Chordata > Amphibia > Anura > Megophryidae > Leptobrachium > Leptobrachium leishanense. The sequence continues at coordinate 294,295,237 of CM019063.1, read as the reverse complement.
TTGTTATTATTCACTATCCTTTTTAGAGCGGTGAACTTTAATCCTTTCGGGCAACTATCATGTTTTTCATTAAAATGTTCTGGAACTGAGTGTTTCTCAAATTTATTTTTAATCTTTCTTACATGTTCTGAAATACGTACATTTAGTGCTCTACTGGTCCTGCCTATATATTATAGGCCACAAGGGCACTCTAAGATATAGACTATATTTTTAGAACAACATGTTAAAACTTCATTAATAGTATAATCCTTTCCATTTTTTTTATTAAAATACTTTGTTAGAAACATAGAAAAATGTCGACAGATAAGAACCTTTCGGCCCATCTAGTCTGCCCAATTACATGGATACCTTAGCTGGATTTATCTTTTGTTTAGGATAGCCTTATGCCTATCCCATGCTTGTTTAAATTCAATTACTGTTTTGGCCTCTACCACTTCAACTGGAAGACTGTTCCATGTATCCACCACCCTCTTGTAACCGGAGTCAGACAGGTTCACTTCATTAACGGCGCCGGACCAGACACAAGCAAGGATTGTCCAAACACGACTCTCTTCAGGAAAGGCAAACGTTTATTGTGTCGTCACACAAGTGCTCACACAGGATTGAATCTCTAAAAGTGAGCCCCTCTTTCACCCCGTGCAAGGGGTCTTATACTCAAACATACGTAATTAGGTACATCCAATTAGCCCACCTCCCGCTGACACTTTATTCCACCCCACGTGGGTTAATACCTCCCATCATTAGCATGAACCACAAGAACATTCCACATTTAACTATAAATTGATACACTTCATGTTAGTTTGACAGTCTGTGATTTGTTTGTGCTGTCTTTCTCCGGCCAGCGCCTCCCTCCCTGTTGGCTTTGTTTATTCAGATAGCCAGGGACCTAGTCTGTTTTCTATGTTCTCTTTGTTCCTCGCACACATCGCACTGACCTTGCTTCATTCATAAATCTTTCTGTCTCTCTGTGCCAAGAGCTGGCCGGATCCTGCCTGGATTTCTTGTTAGCTTTTCTAATCTACCACACATTCCTTAAATTCTACGTGAGCTCAGCTCTTCTCTTCTAAATGAAATCTATTCTATTTACTTGGTGAACCAATATTCTGAACAAGATGGCTGCCTGGCTCATATTGGCACCATCTTCCAGCCTGATTCTCCTTCATTCCCCCCTTGGCTCAAGTGTCAGTATCTTTTTCCTGGCACTTGTAGCCATTACACTCCACTATTCTGAAATTCTGAATATTGGGGGGCTTCCATTCGCTGGGAACATTCCCTGCGGAATTATCAGTGGTATCTTCTGTGTTTGTGTGGGTGTCAGTGCTGCCTTGCATAGTGGCCACATGCATAGCCCTATGCGGTAAATCAGTATCCCTATGATCAAGACCACCACTACCATGAGTATCATGGATCCAATCTGTGAGATAAATCTCAGGATTGATCCAAACCATTCTCCCATTGCTCCAAACCCACGGAGCGGATTCCAGCCTTCGGCAGCAATCCTCCTAGCTGAACCCTGCAACTGTGCTACCTTCTCTTGGTGGTCTTGAATTACCTGGTAATAATCTGGGACTTCGTGTGTAGTGTTTCTGATGAATGTGCAACATTCATAGTGCATTGTCATCTCGCATAATCCATTCAAAGCCGCACTGATCTGTTCAAGTGCCATGTCATGTATCATCTGCACCTTCCGTATCTCTCGCATTTCCAGATTCAGCAGCTGGATATCCATACTGGTTCTATTCAAAATCTCATCCATTAGATTAACATAGCTATTCAATCTCCTCATTATCTCTCCTCCCCATCCAGTCCATGCTGGCAACCATGTCCATATTCGATCCATCTTTGCAAACAACTCTCTCTTCGGTCTTTCAAACACCAGTGGGTACCTAGGGTGCAGTTCTGTGTCTGTGTTTGTGTCTTCTCCCCTTAATCTCTGTATTGGGACCAGTTTAGCCAAATAACACATTCCTGTTATTGTTGGTGGAACCCATGTGTAACACACTCTCCCACAACACACCTGGTATCCCTCTTCTAACATGAATGGTGATAGGTGTAGTGTTCCCTTTGCTAATTCCAACATCATTCGTCTTGTCGTCTCCAGTACACTCTGCATCCCTCCAGACTCATCTTCAATTACTCTCTCTTGTTTACTCGTGAGTTTTCTGCACTGTATGTATAGATAATTTGAGTGTCCCTCTGTGTCAATTGTGTATATGTATGATGTCCAATTGAATTTGCTTGAGTAACACCCTTCCTTCTTATGTGTGTCTTTATCTGGCCCTATTTGGAAACACCATTCTGGAGGATATATGTACCCTATTATGGGGTACCCAGCTTCATACATTTCTGGTTGTTCTCTGGGTGGCCGAAAAGAATGTATGTGATATTCCCTGATGCAAACATACTCAGATTCATTGGAACAGAAGCAAATGGGATATGGATTGTCTCTGGGTGCATTCTGCTGCACACCCAACATGCTTCCTGCCCAGATTTCTTAGCGTAGTCATATTTAAATTGCACAAGCAAATGTCCTCTTGGCAATATCTCGGATGATACTTCTCGCTTTTGTCTCCACATGGTACGGTTCTCCATCACCGGGTGCGTACCATTCCAGATATGGGAAATATCCACTTTCCCCGCGGTGTTTGTACAATTGGGGCATGCTCCACGTGAGAGTCCATAAATCAAATTAGCAGGTATAAAATCAGCACCACAAATGCCCCGAGTGTTAGAATTCCTTGGGCAATTCTTTTCACAGTCACATAAACCCAATCCCTCCCCACCGGAATTTCAAAAGTAAAGAACATTTCTGGATGATCAAGGGTGGGGGCGGGCCCCTAAAAAGCACCCTGTGGTTATCCCCCGTTGGCAGGTGGTCAGGGCCTGTGCCCATCAAAACACCCATCTCCGCTGGCGGGTGGTCAGGCCTGTGCCCATCAAAACACCCACTTGTTGATCCTCTGAATCATCAGGGTTAGGATCATTTAGGTGCTCATGGCTGTGGTCTTTGTCAGCTTCAGCCTCAGCGGATTGGTCTTGTTGGTAACGACCTTCCATGCTGGCTCAGGACTAGCTGCGGCTGCTTTTACTCTGGAGTGATGTATCCACGGGACCACCTCGGCAACCTTTACTGCTGTAGGGGTTGATAACAGGACAAGATAAGGACCTCTCCATTTTGGACCCAGTGGATCATTTTTCCACTCTTTTACCCATACTGAGTCACCCGGACAATACTTATGCAGTGAAGGATATAGAAAATGCGGTATATTATCCCCACCCATGTATTTAATTCTGCATTGATTTACCCAGCATTACTACCTGATCATTTAGTTTAGTTTCTCCCAATGCCCGAAGGTCCCCCCTTAATCCATTAATCAGAGGGGTTGGCCGTCCGAACATAAGTTCGTACGGACTTAACTTCAATTGGGGGGTTGGTCTGCACCTAATGTGCAAAAGGACTATCGGCAGCAAGTCCAACCAGCCTAGTGACGTCTCTTGGCACAGTTTGGACATCAAAGTCTTTAGGGTACGGTTCATTCTTTCAACTTTTCCTGAACTTTGGGGCCTGTAGGCGGTGTGTAGCTTCCAGGTGATACCCAGCAGCCGGGCAAGTTGTTGCAAACAGTTCTGGATAAATGCAGGGCCATTGTCCGACCCTATCTTGAGTGGAAGTCCGTAACGTGGTATTATCTCTTTCATCAGGCTTTTTACCACTTCTGTTGTCTTTTCAGTTCTTGTTGGGAAAGCTTCCACCCATCCTGTCAATGTGCACACCATCACTAGTAAATATTTGTATCCTTTGCAAGGTGGCAATACTGTAAAGTCTATTTGTAATGACGCCATTGGGGATAGCCCGATTGGCTGTTTCCCTGGGGTTGAGATGGGCCTGTTCTCGGGTTGTTTTTGGCACATGTTACACACTGCTGAGCTGTTGCTTTGCAGATTGCTGACAATCCTGGTACGTAGAAATGTGGCTCCAACTGTTGCTCCATCATTTCTCTCCCTCCATGGGTACTTGCGTGAAGTGCTCTTACGATTTCAGGAGCCAGTGTTGCTGGTAGGACCATTCGTCCATTCTCCATCTGGAACCATCCATCTTCTCCATATCCTCCGGTTCTCTTCTGTCAGCCACTTCTTTTCTTTTTCTGAGTACACAGGTGTCCATTCACTCAGTGGCGCCGGTAGAAGTGCAGCTACCACTGGTTTTGGTTTGTATCGTGCCAATTCTCCATGATTCCCCAGATGAATTCTTCTTTTGGGAAATAGTATCGCCATGCGAAAACAATAAATCTTGTCTGTCTTGTGAATCTCTTACTGCTGGTATGAAAAAGTTCATTGCACTTTTCTTCATTCTTGGCAGTTTGTTCTTGATAAGGATCTCCTTGAGGAAGAACCTCACCAGTGGGACTTGATATTCTTCTGCTCCCAATTCTCCCAGACTGTGCAGTATTCGTGTGATTCGTAGATTATTGTGAGGATTGTTTGTCAAATTTTCAAATCGTGACGCGAAATTTTCTGCTCGTTCAACTTCAGTTGTTTCTTTGTCTTCCTCCTCCCCCACTATTTTTACGCCGAAGAATTTCAGCATGATCTTGTAAGCTCTGCGTAATCTTTGCTGAACTTCTGAGGTGTTGATCATTAGGCGTGTTTCTTGCGGATTTAGAGGAGTAGAGTAGAAATTTCAGCCTGTGTCCGAGTTGGAAAAAGCCATTGGATATAATCATGATTGAGTTCTAACAGTTCATAATCATCTTGCCATTTGTGCAGTATTTTCAATGAACTCGCGCCGTGGGGTTCAAACTTTTTCAAATTCATGTAGAACTCGTAATTTGGCATGGAGGATTGAGGCTCTTGCTTGCAGATCAGTACTTTAGCTTGAGCTTCTGCTTCTTCTGGTGGTGGCGGTTTGCAGCTGCTTTTGCGGCCTGGTCCGCGCGTCTGTTACCTTTTGGAATTTCATCACGGCCTTTTTGATGGCCACGACAGTGCATAATGCTCACAGCACTTGGTTTCCACACTATTCCAGGAGGGCCGTGATTTCTGCAGCATATTTAATTTGTTGTCCTGAAGACGTGAGTAGGCCTCTTTCTTTGTAGAGTGCACATGTGCATGGACTGTCATGAAGGCGTACTTGGAATCTGTATAGATATTTACTCTTTTGCCTTCAGAAATTTCAAGGGCTCTGGTTAAGGCTGTTATTTCAGCTAGTTGTGCCGATGTATGGCCTGGCAGTGGCTTTGCTTCAATAATTTCTTCTGTTGAGACTACTGCATAGCCGGAGACTTTCTTCCCATCATCCATGTAACTGCTACCATCAGTGAATAGCTGTAGATCGTATTTGTCTAGGGGTACGTCTTTCAAATCTGGCCTGCTACTGAACACTTCTTCCATGACTTGGAGGCATTCATGATTTGGATCCTCTTCACAGTCAGGCAGTAAAGTAGCAGGGTTCAAGGTAGCGATGAGGTCCAAATGAACCCGTGGATTTTCACACATCATGGCTTGGTACTTCGTCATCCGGCTGTTGCTAAACCAGTAACCTCCTGTGACATCCAGCAGAGCCTTGACAGCGTGGGGCACCTTGACATGAAGAACTTGTCCAAGGGTCAGCTTGTCTGCTTCTGCTATCAGCATTGCGGTGGCAGCCACTGCTTTCAGGCATGGGGGTAGGCCGCAGGCCACAGGGTCGAGTTGCTTAGAGAGGTAGGCCACAGGCCTCAGCCATGAGCCAAAGGTCTGGACCAATACTCCTGTTGCTGTTTGGTTGTGTTCATGTACGAACAGCTGGAAAGGCTTGCTATGATCTGGCAGACCCAGCGCAGGAGCTTCCATCAGCAGAGTCTTTAATTTCAGGAACGCTGCTGTTTGCTCTTCTTCCCAATGGAAGGGGTCTAGTTCTCCCCCCTTGGTGGCTTGATGAAGCGGCTTGGCAATATCTGCGAAGTTGGGGATCCACAGGCGGCAGAAGCCTGCAGCTCCCAGGAACTCACGGACTTGTCTCCTGGTCTTTGGTTGGGGTATGCGGCACACTGCTTCTTTTCTTTCTGCCCCCAGTGCACGTTTGGTACCTGTTAACTGGAAGCCCAGGTATTTTACACTCTGTTTACATATTTGTGCTTTCTTTTTTAGAAACCCTGTAACCTGCTTGGCTTAGTAGGTGTAGCAAAGCTTTTGTGGCGGATTAAACAGTCTTTTTCTGTGGGAGAGGCCAGCAATAAATCATCAACATATTGGCAGTAACACTACTTTGTCTCTTTGTCGGCTGAGCGTTGAAGGCGAGGAGATCTGGCTGTGCTGAGCGCGCACCCAAAAATCGTGCGTGAATTTTTGAAACCTAAGGAAGGCGCGTCCACGTCATTTGATGACGCGGCCCCCGTGGTAGACTCTTCCCACTGAAATGCAAAAAGGGGCTGGCTTGCTGGAGCCAGGCGGATGCAAAAGAAAGCGTCTTTAAATCAAGCACTGTGAATATTGTGTATCTCCGGGAATTAACGCCAACAAATTGTATAGATTTGGAACCACAGGGTGTAGTGTTACTGTGGCCTCGTTGACAGCTCGTAAATCTTGGACAGGGCGGTACTCTTGTGTGCCTTCTTTCAATACTGGCAATAGGGGTGTGTTCCATGGTGACACGCAGAATTTTAATTATGCCGTTATCTTTAAGTCTCTGTAAATGTATCTGTATGTTCTGCTTGGCTTTTTGTGGGTGGGATATGATATTGTCTTAGGGCCACAGGCGTTGCGCCGCGGCTTTAATTCCACATATACCGGGGGTATGTTTATGGCAAGTCCTGGCGAATTTTCCTCCGCCCACACCCAGGAATTTCGAGGAGTAGTGCATGCGGGATCCGGCGCGGCAGGCAGAGTAGGTGCCGTGCGCCATTCTCTCTTCCCTTGGCATAACTACTGCAATTTTCACAGATTGTGGATTGTGCGGACTGGCTGGATTATGCTGCCGATAGAGCCGCCACTCTCGGGCAGGTCTATTGAGCGTGACCCCCGGGAAGGAACGTTAATTTGGCTTGCAATTTGCACAGAATATCCCGCCCCAGGAGTTGGATGGGACATTCGGGCATATACAAAAATTCATGTTCAACATTATGCCCACCCACACTACATTTTCTAGAAGCAAGAAAAGGATATTTAGCAGACACTCCCATTGCTCCCATTATATCAACCTCATTCCCATTGGGGGTGCAATTTGTTTAGTTACAACAGAATATTCGGCACCGGTATCAACCATAAAAAACTCTCATCTTTATTTCCCACTCTCATTGTGACCGTGGGCTCGTGGCTACGAGCGGGATGGCCCAGGTCCCCGTCAATATGCATCCTGCCCTTCAAATGATGTCCCCGCCAGTCCCACAAACCCCGCTCCATTCCCTTCACTTCTCTCATACCTTCCGTCTGTTACCTGGCCGTTAGGGGCTTGACCTCCCGCCTCCCCAACTTCACCCTGTCCCCCAAATTTAGCCAAAAATGCAGGACAGTCGTTTTTCCAGTGACCTTCACCCCGGCACCACGCGCACTGATTGGGTCCTAGGGGTTCCCTAGGGGCTCCCCTACCTCTTCCTCGAGCCCCCCTACCCCTTGCCCTCCCTCTGTCCGGGCCACCTCGTCCTCCACCATTCCCCATGTATCCAACCACCCCGGTATGTCCCTTCTGTTTCTTTATCTCCTCTAGATCCCGGTTATGATACACCTTATTAGCGATCTCCACTAACTCGCTAATACCTTTTCCCAAAAACCCATCTATTCTCTGTATTTTGTTCCGTATATCCCTCTGTGACTGACCCACAAACGAAGAGTTAATTAACCTCTGATTCTCCGTCGCTTCAGGATCAATAGGACTATACATCCTGTACGCATCCAGCAATCTCTCTAGAAACGCACTGGGGATTCCTTAACCTCTTGCACCACATCTGCTATCTTTCCCATGTTTGTGGGCTTCTTCCCTCCCGCTTTAACACCCATAATTACAAGCAGTTCTGTATGTCTGCAGATGTGGCAACTCCTTCAACTGTATTGTACGGCCATTTAGGATCTGTTCTAGGGTAGTGTTCCTCTGCCCATGCTTCTGGATGTGCTTAGCATCTGCTACGGCTTGAGACGCGAGTAAAATCTTTTTGCGCCGCTACTGTTTATTCGGGCTCTCTCCTCTGTGGTGAACATTGTTAACATTAATTGCTGACAATCCGCCCATGTGGGGTTATGTGTGAGCATAACTGACTCTATCATACAGGCCACTGCTGCGGATTTGTGGAATACAGTGGTGTGTGTTTTTCCAATTAAAAAGATCCGTTGTCGTGAATGGACGTATGTGTATTGCATTGGCCCTGGATTCCCATCCGCTAATTGGGGGCCTGGCACCTCTCGCAAAGGCAACTGCAAAGCACTTTTGTGGGGATTGTGTTGGTACAGATCCCGGGGTCTATGTATATTATTCGCTGCGCGTGTGGTGACTCCCTGTTCTCTTCTTCTTCGTTCATCATCACCACTCCCATGGGCACTAGTTTTATATATGCTCCCATCGGGCATCTCAATCTTCTCTGGTGGAGCCTCTCCATCCCCTCCACCCACTGCACCCTGCTCTTCCTCCGCAGGCGCACGGGACGGAGCAGAGGGAGCTGAGCGAGACACAGCAGCTGCCTGCTCCCCCCTCTCCGCCCGCGCAATCGCGGCATTCAGAGCCTCCCTAGCTGCCCCATAACATGATGGGTAGGACGGGGCAGATTATCACTCTCTTCCGGTTGATCTAACACCGGTCTCCCTCTCTCTCCATTATTCTGGGGGTCCTACTTCTTATTTCTCCCCGCTATCATTATAAAATGACTCTTGTTCTTTAATGCAATATCTCCATATATCTATATACGGGTATTGTTCAGGATGTCCGTACTGCTCTGTAACCTGGGAGTGTACCTTCTGTACCAACTCCGGTCCATTGACCCCTGTTCTGGCCATCCTGGGACTAATATCGGCCACACAACTGTACACATTACTTTTAATTTCTCTTTTGTCAATTCTACACCATAGTCATGGGTTTTATATAATGCATCGAAATTTCACACCATATACTCTAGGGGCGTCTCCCCCTTCTTTACCTTCTGGGCTTTGATGACCCGTTACCCATTGTCACTCCTGAAAACAGTACTTTTTGCTATACAGATATATTATTTCAACAACAGTTAAAATCTACAGTCTGATACTTCAATCAACAGTCCTTTCGTGTCTGAGGCGCTTCCCCCTTCAGTAGCCGACTGCAGTCGCCTGAGCCGAAAACGTACGTTCGGGGTCCAATCTCGTATTGCTTCCTCGCGGAGCGAGTAGGCGCACGTTCACTCACAGCACTCGAGTCAGTTCATTCACAGCACATTCCGTATCAGATACTTTCAGCACAATACAAAACATATATCATTTCAACTCTTTCTATTAGCCGAGGGTGTATTCCCTCCTTTGTGGCTCCTTATACCCCGAAATTTGAACTCTAACTCTTGACTGCGTGTGACTATGTGCACCCCGTTCCTTGTCTACACTTCCGTCTGCAATTCCAATCTGCTTTATGGATAATCTACCCACTCAGCACCACTAACTCTGCAGCTACCGTTGGCTCACTATGAGCCCTTTTCACTACACGGCGTACACACTAGGCACTGACTCAGGCTCTCAGCCCAGTCACAGAAAAATCCTCCTCCTTTCCCGTTTACCCACGTGGTGAAGCTCTGTTTACAAACACTAACTGACTTATACAACTCACACGGCTACCACCTCCCTCTCTTACAGAACTACACTTTGATTGGCATTCAGTTCCCCCGAATCCAGACACCGCTAGCCACTCTGGCTCCTCAGCAATGTCAGTGCTATCAGCGGCGGGCTAGATATGCCAATAGGATGGTGGCCATCGCATCCTCTTATCCGTCTATCTCAGTCGGACATTTCCTTAGATACCGGTATCTCCTTCAGACATACAAAACATAGAAGACACGTTACCTATCGCCGGCGCTGCTCGCTGTTTCCCAGACTCGTGGTGTCCCAGTTCCCGGGCCGGGGGTCCGTTTGGGACGAGACGAGGTCCACTGAACAGGAAATCCTGCTTGGCGCCTGCAGATGTCAGCTCACCTTCAACGGACGCCCAACCAGCGGGATTCTCGTGCACCTGCAGTCAATATCGACGCACTGTGTTCAGCAGCCGTTGCCTGTGTCTTGGCAAGGGCCCGTATCCCGGCTATCGAGCCCCCAAGAAATGTAACCGGAGTCAGACAGGTTCACTTCATTAACGGCGCCGGACCAGACACAAGCAAGGATTGTCCAAACACGAGTCTCTTCAGGAAAGGCAAACGTTTATTGTGTCGTCACACAAGTGCTCACACAGGATTGAATCTCTAAGAGTGAGCCCCTCTTTCACCCCGTGCAAGGGGTCTTATACTCAAACATACGTAATTAGGTACATCCCAATTAGCCCACTCCCGCTGACACTTTATTCCACCCCACGTGGGTTAATACCTCCCATCATAGCATGAACACAAAGAACATTCCACATTTAACTATAAATTGATACACTTCATGTTAGTTTGACAGTCTGTGATTTGTTTGTGCTGTCTTTCTCCGGCCAGCGCCTCCCTCCCTGTTGGCTTTGTTTATTCAGATAGCCAGGGACCTAGTCTGTTTTCTATGTTCTCTTTGTTCCTCGGCACATCGCACTGACCTTGCTTCATTCATAAATCTTTCTGTCTCTCTGTGCCAAAGCTGGCCGGATCCTGCCTGGATTTCTTGTTAGCTTTTCTAATCTACCACACATTCCTTAAATTCTACGTGAGCTCAGCTCTTCTCTTCTAAATGAAATCTATTCTATTTACTTGGTGAACCAATATTCTGAACAAGATGGCTGCCTGGCTCATATTGGCAACCATCTTCCAGCCTGATTCTCCTTCACTCTCAGTAAAATAATGCTTTCTGATGTTACTTTTAACCTTTGCCCCTCTAATTTAAGACTATGTCCTCTTGTTTTGCTACTTTGTTTCCTTTAAATATACTCCCTTCCTCTACCTTGTGGATTCCCTTTACATATTTAAAATGTTTCTATCATATCTCCTCCTGTCTCGTCTTTTTTCCAAGCTGTACATGTTAAGATCATTAAGCCTTTCCTGGTAACTTTTCTCCTTCAAGCCGTACACCATTTTAGTAGCCCTTCTCTGAACCTCTCTCTAAGATGTCTATATCCTTCTGGAGATACGGTCTCCCAGTACTGCACACAGTACTCCAAGTGAGGTCTCACCAGTGCTCTGTACAGTTGCATGAGCACTTCCCTTTTCGTACTGCTAATACCTCTCCCTACACAACCAAGCTGTCACGTCTCGGCCTTGCCCCCTGCTGGTGGTAGCAGGGATTCCTGTTTATTTTTGTTTTTCAGCCTGCAGGCCATCTGTTGGGATAATTGGTCTGCGGTCACATGACCTGTTCTGCCCTATAAGTACGACCAGGACTCCCCTTGATCCGTGGACCAGGATAGTCTTTCATACCTAGTCCCTGTATGCTGGTTTACTTTGATTTGCTGTGTACGACCTCTGGCTCATGTATTTAGGATCCCTCTCTCTTGCCTGACCCTCTATATGATATTCCGTGTATGACTTTTGGCTCTTGTATTTGGATCTCTCTTCTGTCTGTCCCCTGTACTGTACCGTGCTTTGGAATCTGTATGCCTGCATTTATTGTCTGTCTGGTTTATGTTTTGTTCGTCTTGCAAACCTAGCCTAGTTAGTATTTCGAGACCACCTTTCAAGGATCTCAGTCAGGGCTTAGGATCTTTCTAGTAGTTTCTGTTAATATTTGCTTTGTTCCCTGGAATCTGTATACCTGCATTTATTGTCTGTCTGGTTTATGTTTTGTTCGTCTTGCAAACCTAGCCTAGTTAGTATTTCGAGACCACCTTTCAAGGATCTCAGTCAGGGCTTAGGGATCTTTCTAGTTTCTGTTAATATCTTGCTTTGTTCCCTGGAATCTGTATACCTGCATTTATTGTCTGTCTGGTTTATGTTTTATTCATCTTGCACACCTAGCCTAGTTAGTATTTCGAGACCATCTTTCAAGGATCTCAGTCAGGGCTTAGGGATCTCTCTAGTTTCTGTTAATATCTTGGTTTGTTCCCTGGAAGCTGTATACCTGTCCTTAAGGCTTCATCTCTGCAGATTGGGGGTTCCCCCTCACCCTATAGGGGCTCCCCGTTACATTATCCTGGTCCCAAATAGAAGCTGGCAGGTATGTCTCATATGTATGAAGCTGTATTGAACTTGGTGCTTGCTATGCTGAAAGAGCTGCAGAGGTTAATAGAGGCTCTGAGCCTATCACCTGCTGCAGCTAACGATGCAGCACCACCCTGCACTACTTGCAAACCCATACCGGAGAAGGAAAGACAGGTTGTATGGTCTCTGTTTTTATTGTGCAGATCCAAATCACACTATTGAACATTGTGTATTAAAACCTGTTAAGCAATGGCAGGGGAACCATGTATCCAGGTATCGCTATGGAGGTACTGGTGTGTCCTCCATAGGCATCCAGACTGGCAGAATAGCCACCTCAAATCTGTTGAATCATGGGATCACTATGCCCCGTCTCCCAGTGTGGTTGCAGTGTCTCCGGTTGGGAATGCTATGCCAGCCATGTCTGTATCCACTGGCGCGCTGCCAGCCATGTCTGTATATACTGGCACGCTGCCAGCCATGTCTGTATCCACTGGCACGCTGCCAGCCATGTCTGTATCCGCTGGCACGCTGCCAGCCATGTCAGTATATGCTGGCACGCTGCCAGCCATGTCTGTATCCGCTGGCACGCTGCTAGCCATGTCTGTATCCACTGGCGCGCTGCCAGCCATGTCTGTATATACTGGCACGCTGCCAGCCATGTCTGTATCCGCTGGCACGCTGCCAGCCATTGTCAGTATCCACTGGCACGCTGCCAACCATGTCTGTATCCACTGGCACGCTGCCAGCCATGTCAGTATCCACTGGCACGCTGCCAGCCATGTCAGTATCCACTGGCCACGCTGCCAGCCATGTCTGTATCCACTGGCACGCTGCCAGCCATATCTGTATCTATTGGCACGATGCCAGCCATGTCTGTATCTACTGGCACGATGCCAGCCATGTCTGTATCTACTGGCACGATGCCAGCCATGTCTGTATCTACTGGCACGATGCCAGCCATGTCTGTATCTACTGGCACGATGCCAGCCATGTCTGTATCCACCGGCACGATGCCAGCCATGTCTGTATCCACTGGCACGCTGCCAGCCATGCCTGTTCCCACTGGCAATGAAATGCCAGCCATGTCTGTATCTACTGGCACGAAGCCAGCCATGTCTGTATCCACTGGCACGCTGCCAGCCATGCCTGTTCTTACTGGTAATGAAAAAGCCCAGCCATGCCTGTTCCCACTGGCAATGAAATGCCAGCCATGTCTGATCCACTGGCACGCTGCCAGCCATGCCTGTTCTCACTGGTAATGAAAAGCCAGCCATGCCTGTTCCCACTGGCAATGAGATGCCAGCCATGTCTGTATCTATTGGCACGATGCCAGCCATGTCTGTATCTACTGGCACGATGCCAGCCATGTCTGTATCTCCTGGCACGAAGCCAGTCATGTCTGTATCCACCGGCACGATGCCAGCCATGTCTGTATCTACTGGCATGATGCCAGCCATGTCTGTATCCACTGGCACGCTGCAGCCATGCCTGTTCTCACTGGTAATGAAAAGCCAGCCATGCCTGTTCCCACTGGCAATGAAATGCCAGCCATGTCTGTTTCTACTGGCACGAAGCCAGTCATGTCTGTATCCACTGGCACGCTGCCAGCCATGCCTGTTCTCACTGGTAATGAAATGCCAGCCATGTCTGTTTCAACTGGCATGAAGTCAGCCATGTCTGTATCTACTGGCACGCTGCCAGCCATGCCTGTTCTCACTGGTAATGAAAAGCAGCCATGCCTGTTCCCACTGGCAATGAAATGCCAGTCATGTCTGTATCTACTGGCACGAAGCCAGCCATGTCTGTTCCCACTGGCAATGGAAAAGCCAGCCATATCTGTTCCCACTGGCAATGAAAAGCCAGCCATGTCTGTATCTACTGGCATGAAGCCAGCCATGTCTGTATCTACTGGCACGCTGCCAGCCATGCCTGTTCTCACTGGTAATGAAAAGCCAGCCATGCCTGTTCCCACTGGCAATGAAATGCCAGTCATGTCTGTATCTACTGGCACGAAGCCAGCCATGTCTGTTCCCACTGGCAATGAAAAGCCAGTCATATCTGTTCCCCTGGCAATGAAAAGCCAGCCATGTCTGTATCTACTGGCATGAAGCCAGCCATGTCTGTATCCACTGGCACGAAGCCAGCCATGTCTGTATCCACTGGCACGAAGCCAGCCATGTCTGTATCCACTGGCACAAAGCCAGCCATGTCTGCTTCCCCTGGCACGAAGCCAGCCATGTCTGTTCCCACTGGCAATGAAAAGCCAGCCATGTCCGCTTCCCCGGCATGAAGCCAGCCATGTCTGCTTCCCCTGGCACGAAGCCAGCCATGTCTGTATCCACTGGCACGAAGCCAGCCATGTCTGTATCCACTGGCACGAAGCCAGCCATGTCTGTATCCACTGGCACGAAGCCAGCCATGTCGGTATCCACTGGCACGAAGCCAGCCATGTCTGCTTCCCCTGGCACGAAGCCAGCCATGTCTGTTCCCACTGGCAATGAAAAGCCAGCCATGTCCGCTTCCCCTGGCATGAAGCCAGCCATGTCTGCTTCCCCTGGCACGACGCCAGCCATGCCTGCTTCCCCTGGCACGAAGCCAGCCATGTCGGGTACTGGTAATGAGAAGCCAGCCATGTCGGGTACTGACAATATGTCATTCGTGATGCCTGAGGCTGGTACCTTGCCAGTGGTGTCCGGACAAGCTGTACGTCAGCAATGACAGCTGTACCCAGGTTAGACGAGACAGCTGTGACCACGTTTTGTTATGAGGCGATGTGCCTGGATTGGCACATGAGACCACTGTGCCCTTGCCCCACAGTGAGTCCAGTGTTGTCCCCACCATTGTCAAGCCTTGTGAGGTGGTCACAAAGTCTAAGAGAAGACAAGAAAAGGTGATCAACCTAGCCAATCTGGTTCTGAAACTGCCACACTTTGTTCTGGTTCCATTGATACTACACCCTCTAAGTCCGAGGTTGCCTTACTCCGCACAGTAATCAGGGAAATTCAGCAAGCTGGTGGTTTAAAGGGTATTGAGATCCCTAAATCACATTGTGTTCCCACGAATATATATACGGACGCCTTCTGGCTTTTTGATGCGTGAGAGGCACTGGTAGTGCTCCAGAGACACCCTGACATTCTGAAAGGGCTGGTGGAAGACTCTGATTCAGATGATTCACAATATACTCCTCCTGGGGAGAGGTGTAAGACTATTGTGGCGCCAACTGTACCATGTCCGGTGATGTCCCATATCCCGAGAGTGTACCAGTCATGCACACACCCTGTACTGTATCGGTCGGGGCCACGTTTAATGGCAAGGTCATTGTCTCTGGGGTAAGACAGTAAGTCCACTGTGTCTAGTGGTTCCACTGTGGGTTGTAATATACAATCTCGGGGCACGACTACCGTCACTGGATCTGGCAGCACCTCTAATACCTCTATGTACCATGGTGTGGACGGAACTCCTAGATCACGGTCCAGGAGACGCAAGAGGACTAACCATAAAACAACCTGGGACTGATGATTCACTCCGTTCAAGGTCCAAGGTACTCATGCCGTCGGACCCTCAGGTACGAGACCCTAGCCCGGTTGCCGAAGGTTGTGTACGGGCCTCTAATGGTGCAGTGGATCCGCAGAAAGGACCTGGGGGTTTATGAAAGAGCTTTGCTTGCTCAGGCACAAACGACTACTCTGAGTCTGAGCGGGATTCCAATGGGTACTGGTGACTGGTCTTATCCGTTTTCATGCCATCCATGTTTCTTTTCTTGGGTGCCCAGGAGGTCACCCCGTAAGGGGGGGGTTATGTCACGTCTCGGCCTTGCCCCTGCTGGTGGTAGCAGGGATTCCTGTTTATTTTTGTTTTCAGCCTGCAGGCCATCTGTTGGATAATTGGTCTGCGGTCACATGACCTGTTCTGCCCTATAAGTACGACCAGGACTCCCCTTGATCCGTGGACCAGGATAGTCTTTCATACCTAGTCCCTGTATGCTGGTTTACTTTGATTGCTGTGTACGACCTCTGGCTCATGTATTAAGGATCCCTCTCTTGCCTGACCCCTCTAGTATGATATTCCGTGTATGACTTTTGGCTCTTGTATTTGGATCTCTCTTCTGTCTGTCCCCTGTACTGTACCGTGCTTTGGAATCTGTATGCCTGCATTTATTGTCTGTCTGGTTTATGTTTTGTTCGTCTTGCAAACCTAGCCTAGTTAGTATTTCGAGACCACCTTTCAAGGATCTCAGTCAGGGCTTAAGGGATCTTTCTAGTTTCTGTTAATATCTTGCTTTGTTCCCTGGAATCTGTATACCTGCATTTATTGTCTGTCTGGTTTATGTTTTATTCATCTTGCACACCTAGCCTAGTTAGTATTTCGAGACCATCTTTCAAGGATCTCAGTCAGGGCTTAGGGATCTCTGAAATAATAACCCCTAAATCGGTTTCCTCAGATGTTGAGGTTAGTGATTTCTTTCTACCTACTGAGCGGCAAGCTAAACATTGTCCACAGGCGTAAAAAACGTTCTCTAAGTTGAACATGTTTTTATTGGTTTTCTCTTGTTTTTTGTTTTTGACCAATTTTGTTTTTAGACTTTGACCACCTCTAAATATTATTTTGGGTTGGACATCCAAAATGTCTTTCAACTCTTTATCCTCTTCAAGAATGTGCCGATGTTTTTTAATACCTTTTTTTAATCCTATTGGCTTCCGTATTATAGTCACATATAAAGGGCACTTGTGTTGAATCATTTTTATTTCTTTTGACTTTATACTTCAATAGTGTTTTTCGATCTTTTTTTCTTATATTGTCTATTGTTTTTTCCAATTCTAATACATTATACCCTTTTTCTATGAAGTTTATCTTTAATAATTCGGCCTGTTCATTAAAAGTCTCTACATCAGAACAGTTTCTTTTTATTCTGAGAAATTGGCTCTTTGGTATACTGTCAAGCCATACAGGATTATGGCAACTATTCTTTTCTATGAATGTATTAGTATCCACCTCCTTAAAGTGCATATTTGTTCTAATGTTATTTTCCTCTATGAAAATATTAAGGTCCAAAAAGGATACTTTCTCTTTACTCCAGTTATTTTCTAAACTTATTCCCCATTCTGGATTTTCCAACTCTTTTAGGAAGGAGACTAATTCTGGTTCTTCCCCATCCCAAACTAAAAAGATGTCGTCAATATATCTGACGAAAACAGGTATTTTACCGAGCGCCCAGCTATGCGAACCATAGATGAACCTGGTTTCCCAGGCCGTCATAAATAGGTTCGCATAGCTGGGCGCAAATTTAGTCCCCATGGCCGTACCATTTTTTTGTATGTAGAATTGTTGATCATATTTAAAAACATTATTATTCAAAATAAGAGATATACTTTTTATAATGTAATCTATTTGTTCCATTTTCATAGTATTGTTTTCCACCAATTGTTGTTTAACTGCCTCCATACCTTTAGTGTGAGGTATACTACTATATAATGTCTTCACATCACATGTTACTAAAATGTAACTTTTTTTCCACTGTATCTTATCTAGAATCTGTAGCATATTAATCGTGTCTTTTAGGTAGGATTTAGTGTTTTTTACTATGGGTTAGAGTAATACATCCACATACTCTGACAGGTTACTGGTCAGGGATTTATTCCCTGCCACTATTGGTCTACCTGGTGGTGCCTCTCGATTTTTGTGTATCTTGGGTAGGATGTAGAATTGAGGTATTCGTGGAAATTTAATATTTAGATATTCAAACTCCTTATCCGTTATAATTTGTTGTTCTCTACCTAAAGTTAATAATTTGTGCAGACTTTCCTTAATTTTATGTGAGGGATCTCCATAAATTTTTTCATAAGCATCGGTATTGTTCAATATATATTGAACTTCCTTCTCATAATTTTCTTTTGATAAGATTACAATCCCCCCACCCTTGTCTGCTGGTCTTATCATGATATTCTCATCTTTACTTAAATTCCTTAATGCCTCACATTCCATTAATGTCAAATTAGGTTTTACTTTTTTGTTAGGGAATTTTTCCAGATCTTTCATCACTAATTTTTCAAATATTTTCATTTCATCCGAGATAAAATTTCTCGGAAAAAATTTTGATTTTGGTTTAAGATTTGTATGAATATATTTTTCTTCAGTGGCGACCATATTTCTTTCAATAGGAGATTTAGAATTTTTTTTTTTAAACATAGTACCCTCTTAAACCTTTGTAGATCCACATATATATTGAATCTATCCATCCCTTTATTTGGGGTGAATTTCAAACCTCTCTTAAGAAGTTTTATTTCGGAATTGGTAAGTGTTTTATTACTTAAATTGAAGATTCCCGTGATCTATCTCCTCTCTCTTTTGCCCCTGTTTGACTCTTCTTCCTGATCTCTTCCCTCTTCTGGCTCTTCCCAAGACCTTTTTTTTAATAGACCCTGTCTTTGTAATCTTATATCCAATTCTCTGGATTCCTGTAATGTAATGTAATGTAATGACTTTGTCAAAACTGTTTTTTTGGGGAAACCACCATTGGGGTACTTGGCGACTGACATCGCAAGGTGTGAAGGGGACATTCTGGTGTGGCGCTCCACTGATCCTGGTTGTATCTACTCATGGAGCAATTCAAGCAATTAGGCCAGGCCTCTCCACCTCCTTCCCCGTGGTTGGCTTGTCCTCTCAAGCAGTATCTGTTTCCTCTATGGTTGCTACTGGTGTAGCTCATGTCAGTTTAAAGACTCCTACTTGCTTTAATGGGAGTTTGGGTTCATGCAGAGGGTTTATAACCAAAATTGAGATTATGTTTGCATTGAATCCAAATATGTGTCCCACAGATAGAGCTAAAGTGGATTACATTATTAACCACCTAACTGGGAAAACTCTGCTGTGGGCAACCCCCCTGTGGGAACTAAAGAACCCTGTGGTATATAATTATGCTGAGTTTATGGCTGCATTACGACGCACGTTTGACCCGCTAGAAGGGCAACAGGGGCAGCTAGGGCGCTATGGTGTATATCCCAGGGCAACCGCCGAGTTGCAGATTACGCAATAAAGTTTAAAACAGTGGCAGCAGAATTGTTATGGCCAAATGCTGTGCTTGTTACCGCATTTCTCGAAGGAATTTCAGAGAATATAATGAATGAATTAGCACCTATGGTATTACCTGAGGAGCTAGAGGATCTGTTGGATTACTGTATAGCTTTCGATGATCAGATGCGTGACAGGAGGTCTGGTCGTAGCATAGCTCATATACCTTCTCAGGGGGCCAGTTCTGTTTTTAGGTCTACTCATGCTGTCTCTCCTCCCAGGCCTGTACCCACTGAGCCAGAGCCTATGATATTAGGTCGTTCTGGTATATCAGGAGAGGAGAGACAATATTGCCTCCAAGTGGGGCTATGCCTCTATTGTGCCGACAGAGGGCATTTTCGTTTACAATGCCCCAAGTGACCAAAAAGATCTAATGTGTCGGGAAACGAGCAAAGCCTAGAATCCCCTGAGAGACAGGTTATGGGTACTACTACTGTGTCTCTCGTATCTAGTAAAAAGAGACAGAAAAGATCTTGCGTTGTTGTGCCTGTGTCCATAGCCTGCAAGAAAATGAGGTTGAACACAGAAGCACTGATAGACTATTCACCAAGTGCCTCTGGTGGAGAGAGAAGTGCCTCTCCTTATCAAAAGTATCAATGGCAGGAAACTGTTAAGACCTCATTGTACACATGATACTGTACCTGTCGCTTTTAATACTGAGGTCTTGCATAAGGAAAAAAATCAAGTTTCAGATTATCGAATCGCCTACAGTACCCATCGTGTTGGGGTATCCTTGGTTGGCTAAGCACAATCCGATTGTTAACTGGTCTCTGGGAGAGTTGGAATCATGGGGATCTAAATGTTGGTCTAAATGTCTGGGTATGAGTACTGTGGTGGGCAGTCTGAACGTGGCCACTGTGTCACGTTCCCACGTTCCAAACCTGTCTTCCCGCCCTCTGTATTTGTATTTTGTGTTTTTTCCCTTGTGTTTCTGTTGCTGCCAATTCCTGGGTGGCCTCCCAGGGGTTAATTGGTGTTCTGTGTGCTGCTCACCTGTTGACCCTTGCCTTGATTTCCCCTGCCTATATTAGAGCAATGTACCTGTAGTACATTGCTGGGTCATTTTACTTTGCCTGGTCTCCTTGCGACTTGTGTCCTGAGAGCTCCTTGCTGTGTTCCTGTTATCCTCCGTTTGTTCATCCTTGTTTAGTTTTTGCCTCTGTTATTTCTGTTCCAGTTTGTCAGTTCCTTTTGTGTATTTAGTTCTGTCTATTGCTGTATTTTGGTTTGCTGTTTATGTTCCATTCTGA
This sequence comes from Leptobrachium leishanense, assembly GCA_009667805.1. Lineage (NCBI taxonomy): Eukaryota > Metazoa > Chordata > Amphibia > Anura > Megophryidae > Leptobrachium > Leptobrachium leishanense. The sequence goes on along the minus strand of CM019063.1, from coordinate 294,274,683 downwards.
TTCCCCGGTTACCGATTTTGGCTTGGCTGACTTCCCTTCTGGTTCCTATTCCTATATCCTGTATGACGTACTCTCTCTGGTTATGACCTTTTGGCTTTCCTCTATATGACTACTCTATAGTATTTTCCTTGTCTGTACCGTTTCCAGGTAACCCTGTCATCTGTATACAACAAAAGACTCTGTACGGCTTCAAGGTAATACTTTCCTTTAGATCAGAGCCGGCTATCCTAAAGACCGGCCTTTCAGTGCAGGGAATCTTTGGTATTGCCGTACAGAGGTCTTTTGTTAACCCTGTGTTGCTTTCATCTGTCCTTGCAGTTTACACTGCATCTCTGCATATAGGGGCTTCTCTCAGGAACCAGGGCCTCACCTTGCTGCGAGTTATATTCTTAGGGATATATATACAGACCGACCACTTCCAAGGATCGGAGGGCAAGGATAGGGTGGTGCGTGCCTGGTGGTACTGCCACCGTGACATAATGACCCAGCCTTTACATAAGCCCGCAGAGATGTGTACCGTGTTGGAAACCTTATTGCACATGTTTGAGGAATTTGTGGTTCACCTCAAAGGGTTACTGAGCCTGTGTCTAGACTCTGGCAATCAGGTCTCATTTGAAAGCAGGGTTTGTGGTCCTCTTTCTCCTGATGAAAAGAACAGAAGACGTGAGTACAATCTCTGTTTCTATTGTGCCAGCTCGTTGCACTTTTTGTCTGGCTGTCCCCTCAAGCCGGTGCGTCCTGGGGCTGGAGTGCCGGTGCACCTCAAGACTTGTGGTGGGTCTGTGTGCCCTGATACTGGCCGAGTGCCAACTGTGCCCATGTCCCACAGTAAGGCCGGTAAAGCCAGTCCACGCATGAGATCCACTGGCGCCAGTTACAGCTGGGAATCAGAGGGTGCCAGACCATGTAGGGGGTCTGATGGTGCCAGACCTAGCTGGGAGTCGGATAGTGCCAGACCACATAGGGGATCTGATGGTACCAGACCCGGCGGGGAGTCAGATGGCACCAGACCCCACTTTGAGTTCAGACCTCCTGAGAAAACCAGTTATGAGAAAGAGGCACTTGAGTCTATGAAGGATGAATCCTTTTTGGCCACAAGGTCAGAGGATGAAGTACCCATGGAGGTTATGTCGCTCATGGCATCCGATAATAAACCTCAGACTTATGTAGATACCTCTGATGGCTGTAGGGTTTTAAAGACACAACTGGCTGGTTCTGAGCAGCGACTGACAGCCAAAAGACAGTCCCTACGTATTGTTACTGGTTGTATTACATGCAGAGCCGCAACCCCAGTGCCAATTGACAGTATGCCAGTCCTGTCTGGCAATGAGAAGCCAGTCCTGTTTCCGTCTGGCAATGAGAAGCCAGTCCTGTCTCCGTCTGGCAATGAGAAGCCAGTCCTGTCTCCGTCTGGCAATGGGCAGCCAGTCCTGTCTCTGTCTGGCAATGGGCAGCCAGTCCTGTCTCCGTCTGGCAATTGGCAGCCAGTCCTGTCTCCGCCTGGCAATGGGCAGCCAGTCCTGTCTCCGTCTGGCAATGGGCAGCCAGTCCTGTCTCTGTCTGGCAATGCGCAGCCAGTCCTGTCTCCGTCTGGCAATGTGCAGCCAGTCCTGTCTCCGTCTGGCAATGCGCAGCCAATGTTGCCTGATCCTGGCACGATGCCAGTCAAATCCATGGCAAGCTGTGTGTCAGCGGTTCCAGAAACCCACTCAAGCTGTGTGTCAGCGGTTCCAGAAACCAAGTCAAGCTGTGTGTCAGCGGTGCCAGTCTCAAGCTGTGTGTCAGCGGTGCCAGTCCCAAGCTGTGTGTCAGCGGTGCCAGTCCCAGGCTGTGTGCCAGTACCAAGCTGTGTGTCAGCAGTGCCAGAAACCCAGTCAAGCTGTGTGTCAGCGGTGCCAGTCCCATGCTGTGTGTCAATGGTGCCAGAAACCCAGTCAAGCTGTGTGTCAGCGGTGCCAGTCCCAAGCTGTGTGTCAGCGGTGCCAGTCCCAAGCTGTGTGTCAGCGGTGCCAGAAACCCAGTCAAGCTGTGTGTCAGCGGTGCCAGTCCCAAGCTGTGTGTCAGCGGTGCCAGAAACCCAGTCAAGCTGTGTGTCAGCGGTGCCAGTCCCAAGCTGTGTGTCAGCGGTGCCAGAAACACAGCCAAGCTGTGTGTCAGCAGTGCCAGTCCCAAGCTGTGTGTCAGCAGTGCCAGTCCCAAGCTGTGTGTCAGCGGTGCCAGTCCCAAGCTGTGTGCCAGTCTCAAGCTGTGTGTCAGCGGTGTCAGTCTCAAGCTGTGTGTCAGTGGTTCCAGAAACCCGGTCAAGCTGTGTGTCAGCGGTGCCAGAAACCCAGCCAAGCTGTGTGTCAGCGGTGCCAGTCCCAAGCTGTGTGTCAGCGGTGCCAGAAACCCAGCCAAGCTGTGTGTCAGCGGTGCCAGTCCCAAGCTGTGTGTCAGCGGTGCCAGTCCCAAGCTGTGTGCCAGTCCCAAGCTATGTGCCAGCGGTGCCAGTCCCGAGCTGTGTGCCAGTACCAAGCTGTGTGTCAGCAGTGCCAGTCCCAAGCTGGGTGTCAGCGGTTCCAGAAACCCAGTCAAGCTGTGTGTCAGCAGTGCCAGAGCTACATTGTAACACCACTGTACCCATGCCCCACAGAGAGTCCGAGGTTTCCAAATCTCATGGTAAGGCACAGGTAGGCGAGCCTACTCCCACTGTTGCCGTGTCGTGTGGGGGGGTCACCAGTTCTAGATCTCGTTCAAGGAGAAGACGGGAAAAGGTGTCTAACCCTAGTCCCACTGATTCTATGTCCAGTCTAACTGATGCCAAGATCCCCCTACCCCGTCATGTCCCTGAGTGCTATGTGCAGTCGCCCTTTGGAATGGTGTTCAGGAAGGACCACTGGGTTGCCATTCAAAGGAACCCTCATAGACGGGGGCGTCTTGTGGAGGAGGATGACGACTCTGAGTGGGACCTCAAAGGACTTTGGTGACTGGTGTTCGTGATCGGGTTTCCTGATTCTGTCTGTCGTGTTTGTTGTTTTAGGTGCCCTGAGGTCACCTTTTTTGGAGGGGGCTACTGTCACGTTCCCACGTTCCAAACCTGTCTTCCCGCCCTCTGTATTTGTATTTTGTGTTTTTTCCCTTGTGTTTCTGTTGCTGCCAATTCCTGGGTGGCCTCCCAGGGGTTAATTGGTGTTCTGTGTGCTGCTCACCTGTTGACCCTTGCCTTGATTTCCCCTGCCTATATTAGAGCAATGTACCTGTAGTACATTGCTAGGTCATTTTACTTTGCCTGGTCTCCTTGCGACTTGTGTCCTGAGAGCTCCTTGCTGTGTTCCTGTTAGCCTCCGTTTGTTCATCCTTGTTTAGTTTTTGCCTCTGTTATTTCTGTTCCAGTTTGTCAGTTCCTTTTGTGTATTTAGTTCTGTCTATTGCTGTATTTTGGTTTGCTGTTTATGTTCCATTCTGATTCCCCGGTTACCGATTTTGGCTTGGCTGACTTCCCTTCTGGTTCCTATTCCTATATCCTGTATGACGTACTCTCTCTGGTTATGACCTTTTGGCTTTCCTCTATATGACTACTCTATAGTATTTTCCTTGTCTGTACCGTTTCCAGGTAACCCTGTCATCTGTATACAACAAAAGACTCTGTACGGCTTCAAGGTAATACTTTCCTTTAGATCAGAGCCGGCTATCCTAAAGACCGGCCTTTCAGTGCAGGGAATCTTTGGTATTGCCGTACAGAGGTCTTTTGTTAACCATGTGTTGCTTTCATCTGTCCTTGCAGTTTACACTGCATCTCTGCATATAGGGGCTTCTCTCAGGAACCAGGGCCTCACCTTGCTGCGAGTTATATTCTTAGGGATATATATACAGACCGACCACTTCCAAGGATCGGAGGGCAAGGATAGGGTGGTGCGTGCCTGGTGGTACTGCCACCGTGACACACTGCTCCTCCACTCTCCACGGAGGTACCTAAGTGGTACAAAGATCTTACAGAAGTGTTTGATAAAGGGAAATCTGAGATTCTACCCCCTCACCGGCCTTATGATTGTGCTATAGATCTGTTGCCAGGCACCATGCCTCCTAGGGGTCATGTCTATCCGCTGTCACAAAAAGAGAATGATATCATGGAAGAATACATAAAAGAGAACCTAGCTAGAGGGTTCATTCGCCGTTCTTCCTCTCCTGTGGGAGCAGGATTCTTTTTGTATCAAAAATGAGGGGGATTTAAGACCTTGCATTGATTATAGAGGGTTAAACAGAATCACTATACATAATGCCTATCCCATCCCACTAATATCCGAGTTGTTTGACCGTTTGAGAGGTGCCAAGATTTGCACCAAACTGGACCTTAGCGGTGCATACAACTTGGTAAAGGTCAAGCAAGACCATGAATGGAAGACCACTTTTAACACCAGGAACGGCCATTATGAATATCTGGTTATGCCATTTGGCTTATGCAATGCGCCAGCAGTCTTCCAAGACTTTATAAATGATGTCCTGAGGGATTTTTTGCAAGTCTTCGTAATCGTGTATCTAGATGATATCTTGATTTATTCTCCAGATATTGAGACACACCATGTCCATGTGCGGACCGTGTTGCAAAGGTTGTTGGAGAATAAGCTGTACTGCAAGTTAGAGAAATGTCTGTTCGACATAACTTCAGTTCATTTTCTGGGTTACATCATTACACCTGAGGGGTTTGAGATGGACCCTAAAATGGAATGGCCACTACCTCAGGGCTTAAAAGCTATACAGAGATTCTTTGGTTTTACGAACTACTATAGGAGGTTCATTAAGGGTTTCTCTTCCGTTGTGTCTCCGATCACTGCCATGACCAAGAAGGGTGCCCAAAATCAGGTCTGGAGTGACCAAGCTATGCAGGCATTTCAGTCACTCAAGGAGGCATTCATCACGGCATCTATCCTACGGCTTCCAGAGCCAGGCTTGCCATTTCAACTTGAGGTTGATGCGTCCGAGATAGGAATTGGTGCAGTTCTGTCTCAAAGAGAGAGTCCTGAGGGACCTGTACACCCTTGTGGGTTTTTTTCCAGGAAAATGACACCTGCAGAGAGAAATTATGATATAGGGAACAGAGAGTTACTAGCAGATATAGCAGCCCTCAAAGAATGGCGCTATTTGCTTGAAGATACCAAGGATCCCGTGATAATAATAACAGATCATAAAAATCTGATTTACATGGGAGACGCGAAACGTTTAAAATCCAGGCAGGCCCGGTGGTCCTTGTTCCTGTTCAGTTTCAATTTCTTGCTGACTTACCGTCCCGGGTCAAAAAACACAAAGGCTGATGCTTTGTCCAGGCAATTCGAGTCATATGAACAGCATATGTTCGATCACAGTCCTATCATTCCTCCGGAAAGGATACTGGGTACAACAGTTATTTTTCACATTTCAAACTTTAATTTGAAAGACATTTATATAAAATGTTTTAGACAACAGTAAGTGTTGCAGAGCAAGGACTACCTGGTTTCCAGTGAATGCACCAATCAAGCTGTGCCAAAGAAATCTGGCTCAAATCTACATTACAATTCCAATAGTAATGGGCAGGTCAGGATGATGTATCTTTAGAGTTTTAATATATAACTTACAAAGCCTAGGGATTGACAATTAAGACTTTCCACTAGTGAGGAAAGTGTAAACACTGGAAAACCTCAGGCCAGGAAAAAAGAAATACCACAGAATTTATTAAACATTTGAACTACAAATATATATATATATAAAAAAACAAAGACTGGGGCTATAAGTATGTATATCAAATACAGAAAAGACAGGCCTTGCCATGTTGAAAACAGTGGCGTGCACTGAAGACACCACATTTAGATGAATATGCTTCTGCTTTCATGGCAACTATGGAAAGGACATGACGGCAACTATGGAAAGGACATGACGGCATCTACAGCAGGACCTACATCACTTCATATCCACTGCGGATACCCTTCATCAGGCAACAGGCAAAGATTATTCCCAGGATCTCAAAGAAAGCAATGCCTAGAGCTACTCCAGCAATGATACCAATGTTGGATTTAATCTTGGCATAAATTTCTTCCACACATCCATTGGTGTGAATTGAAGCTATACTGAAGTTGGTTCCACAGTTGCGGGTCTCATTTGTGCAGCACGAATCAAGAACGTGAGTTTTGTCCTTAAAGGGACCATTCGTCGTCCAGTCAGTGTAGTTGTTGGCACCACAGCAACCAAAATCTCTTTGAGCTACGTCGATGCTGTCTGTAGCCTCTTTTGTTTTGTTGTAGTCATCCATTCCTTGGACGAAGACATCATTAAATGCAGAAGAATCTTGTCCTTTAGAACATATCCAGCAATGGCAGCAGTGATCTCCACCAGGAATATCAAGACAAGGATAACAGCAAACGTTGTTACCATGCAGTAGTTTTCCTTAACAGCACCGCAGCAGCCAAAGAAGGAGATGAAGGAGATTACAACTCCCACTGCAATGATTACTATCGAAGCACCAGATGAAGAGGCATTTTTGATCAATATGGAGTGGTTTAGTTGGACTTGTACGTAGATTCCCAAGGCTATCAGTGCAATGCCACAGATCCAAAAGATGAAGTTAAAGATGAACATGAGGTATTTGACACATTTCATTCCTCCTTCCACCGCCATCGTGCTGTGCTGGCTCTTCCCAGACTACAGGCAGACTCTCTTCCAAACTGTTGCTTCTGATGCCGAACCCAGACTGGTACAACAGTTCTGACTGTGTCTTCTCCATTGTTGGAGAGAATTCAAGCTGTCCAAGGTGTTGCTCCTCTTGAAAACCTCCTGGTAAGGTCTTTGTACCTGAGGAGGAGAGAACACAAATGATGATGATATACCATGACTCCAAGCCTTATGGGCATATGGGGATAACTAAGACTCTAGACTCTATTGAAAAACAGTTCTGGTGGGTAGGTATGCAAAGGGATATTAAGGACTAAATAGCCACATTCGAAGTGTGCTGTAGAAGCAAAAATCCCCAGTCCTTACCTATAGGTCTATTGCAGCTGTTGAGAGACCTTGGTCCCACCTATCTATGGACTTCATTACCGATCTACCTGTGTCCCAGGGTCATACGGTGATCCTTACTGTGATAGACAGATTCTCGAAGATGGTGCACTTCGTGCATCTGGTCAAGCTCCCTTCAGCTATTGAGCTGGTGCCAGTATTTGTGCAAAATATTGTCAGACTTCATGGGGTTCCTCTGGGAATAGTATCCGACAAAGGGACCTAGTTTGTGTCTCGTTTTTGGCGAGGGTTTTGTGACAATCTTGGTATCACGTTGAGTTTCTCCTCGGCTTATCACCCACAGACGAATGGGGCCGCAGAGAGAGCCAACCAGTGTGTCAAACAATACTTGCGGTGCTTTGTGTCTGAAAAGCAAAGTGAGTGGGCAGACCTGTTACCCTGGGCTGAGGTTGCACGGAACAACTCAGTGAGTGAAACTACAGGCCACTCACCGTTCCGTATAGTTTATGGTTATGATCCTCCCATGCTCCCCTCTGTATTCCAAGGTACTGCGTTGCCAGCCTTGGATGAGAATCTGAATAATCTGAAAGACATGGGAGAAGGTTAAGGAAATCATGGAGGCCAATATTCAAAAGCAAAAATAAAAGCAGACAGATGCAGAGGTCCTGCACCAGTGTATACGGTTGGGGACAAGGTATGGCTAGGTACGGACTGTACGGACTGCAGGGCAGTCAGGAAATGTGCAGATTTAACATTTTCTGATCATCTGGAGCAGGTTATCGGTACCTTGTGATATTCAGAGGCAACAGATACCGTACCAATGATAGACCCCTATGTGTATCGAGTATATTTGGCGGTTTGAGCACACTGAACATAGGCTGAATATAAACAGTATCTTTCGATCGTAGTTTTCACATAAGGGTGTGGCAAAGAAACATGAGCCCTGGGTTGGGTATAGTAACCTAATGCAGCCACAGACGATACTCCAAAACAAGAAGGGACAACACCCCAGTAACGTGTAATCACCCCAGTGGCAAACATGGGGTTAAACCACCAAAGCACTACACAGGCGATCGCAATCGAGCAGCAATTAGAATGTTCAAAAACAAGCCGGGTCAGAAATCAGGAGCATGGATCGTATCCAGAAATGGGTTGGCAACAGAATCAATAAACAGAATCAGCTTAGCGATGCGGGAACAGAACTCCACAACAGGGCGATGAGGCAACTCCTCGCACCCTGTTTTAAACCCGGCAGCTCCTCGTAACTGTGCCAGGCCCCGCCCCCTCAGAGGCCGCTTGGCCAGTACCAGGTGCTGGCAAACGACCAGCCCTTGGCACCGAACCTGGCCCAGACCCCCCAGGAAGCACAGCAGGGGCTGAAGATGTAACATGGGGGCAATACCCATGAGAGCTGGGTACAATATCCATGGTCGCTGGGGCATATCCATGAGCACTGGGGCATATCCATGGTCGCTGGGGGCATATCCATGAGAGCTGGGGCAATGTCCATGAGAGCTGGGGGCATATCCATGAGATCTGGGGGCAATCACCATGTGAGCTGGGGGCATTATAATATCCATGTGAGCTGGAGGCAATCTCCGTGTGAGCTGGGGGCTGTAACGTTGGGGGCTTCCAGCCCCTCCGGTGTGCTCGGCGGCAGCATGTCTGATGCTGCCCACTTACCAACGCCCGGTTTAAATAGAGACAGGGAGGGAGGTGGTTGCATGAGGCGCGGCATGAGAAGGGGGCACGGTCTGGTGATGCAGACCTATCAGAGGAGTCCAGGTCTTTTAAAATCCAACAGTTCCTTCTAAGCAGTGACAGATCGTGGTTATCCATACCTGAGCTCCCTGTACTTGTATTCTATCGTGATTGAACCTGTTATTGACCTCTGCTTGTTTTCTGACTATTCCGCCTTCTGTTGCCCTAGACTATATTCTTGTACTACGCTCCTGCACTGATATCGACCCGGCTATTCCCTTTGACTATTCTATACTCTATATTCCTGATTCTGGCTCGTCTGACTAACCCTGTGTTGCTCACCTGGTTTTGTATTACGCCATTGTCTTAACCCTTTCTGTCTAGCTAGTATACCTGGCCAATTCTAAGGACCAGACAGTTAGGGATTCTTCTACGGCTACCCTCTTGGTAGCTTTTGGGCTCTGTGGAGTGTTGGGCTTTAAGGACTGCGTGGTGGGATCATAAAATAAAAGTATCGGTACTCGGTATCGGTGAGTACTTGAAAAAAGTATCGGTACTCATACTCGGTCTTAAAAAAGTGGTATCGGTACATCCCTAGTAATAACGGATTTTGTGCCATCACCTCTACACTTGTGGCATCAAGGGAAATGAGAAGTTGAGTTATTGCAGCATCACCGTTCACTTTATAATTGAAAAGTGAACAATAATGCTGCGTTATAGAAAAAAATAGACATTTTTATTTATTTATTTTTCTATTTTAGCTTAACTCCAAACCCTATAATGCTCTGACCTTTTCAACTATACCAAGAATGGCCTGGTATCTTCCATGGTTCAGGAGATATGAGGGTCCAAAGGACCTCCCTATCTCCTGTATTGGGAAATTCCAGCCCGGTTGGGTCATGCGCGATGATGTCAAAGGGCAGGGCAGGTCCCAAGGCGTGGTCTGACTTTCAGGAAGCCAGACCAGCCTGGGATTTCCTGCCTAGACCTGCGTAGGTCTCCCCCAATGTTGTGGCGAATCCATGATGTGTGGGGGATGTCCTCCGCATGATGTGGGGAATCCCCCACACGTCAGTTTGTCCCTCTTTGCGGCGCCCCACAGACAGGTGCCCCCTGCCCCACTTCTTACTACATCACTGACCAGCATATCACTCGGGGCTTGGCTAGCGAGCAGCAAGGAAGACGCTGACGGGTGCCGTGGGATGAAGACAGCATGGGACTTGCTGCACCTCCAAAAAAAAAAACATACTGCGTGAATGAACATATCACAGAGCTCCACAGCAATAAAACTCTCACACATACACACCACACATTACTTTGAGTTTTATTTCTGTGGAGCTCTGTGATATGTAATATGCGGTGTATGTGTGTTTAACAGGGCACCACAGCAATAGAACTCACAATAATGTGTGGTGTGTATGAGTTTCACAGAGCTCCACATATCCACCACAAATCCATATACCCATACAGTCACACATCCACATACCCACACACCTCCAAACAGGGCTAGAGACACAAGGCCTAGCCGAGGCCCTTTTTGATGCCGGGCCTGGTTGAGGCACAGGAGGAAGCCCGGTCTGGTTGCGAATGCTCCATACCATGGCCTTTGACAGGGCGGCAAAATACTGCCCCTGGCAAATGGCCCGCTGGAGCCATGGCCCAATCCGGCCCCATGCTAGCAACTGTTAAGAAGACAATGACACTGCGTAAAGGGACATAACACATTTTTTTAATCAGCACATGTTGAATGACACACAAAAAACAGAAAAAAAATTAAGATTTTTTTTAATGCAAAAAAGAAAAAAATTGTAGGGAGCTGCCTTATCTGACCCTATGGATGAGCTACCAGTGCTGGATACGCAGGAGTTTGGATACACAGGCAGGATGTAGGTTACTCTTGAAGGAAAAGGGGAGGGGTTTAGGAGGGTCCTGAGAATGAGCAACATCACTAGTGTCCTGCTCTATGGTGGGGACCCGCTCAGGTCTCACAAGGTTTTAGCTTGTTTGTACCATTACAGGGATGAATGCTCCTTATGCAAATCAGCCTGCTCTCACCCAAAAAGGGTGGCCAGTGCTGACTGCCAAGGACATCATACCTGCACGAGATTTGCAGCAACCCCCGACGATCATTTCTGCCTTGTTAGGCCTCGTCAGGAGGGTATAGCTGACACCCCTCTAGGCACACCAAGCAAGGGGTCCACGTCTGGATAACCCTGTAGACTAATATTGAGGAGAAGAGGGGGGTTTGTGAGGGTCCTGAGAGCGAGCAACAGCACTAGTGGCCTGCTCTATGGTGGGGGCACGCTTAGGTCTCACAAGGTTTTAGCTAGTAGTCTTGAAGGAATCCTACTTCAGTGCAAAGACAATAAATCATTGCATTCTAGTGCACCAACCTTAAATAGGGAGGACCAGGATCCTCTGCAGGTCAGAAGAGGTCCTGCCTGTGGAAAAACCAGGGGTGCCAGACTGGACACAGGGCTTATAGGGACATGCCTACACTCACCTCTCGTACACGCTCACTGAGCGCATTAATGGCAGCTGTGGGACTGCCTGGACTCAGGAGGTCCCGCAACAGCCAATGACGTGCTTGGCCGGCTGGGCTCTAGAGCCTGCAGGGCATGCTATGCTGCTTTGCGGCTTTTAGGACCACTTTACCGCCGGGTGGTCCCCGGCGGTAAGGGGATTAAATAGCAGCAACTGATAGAGCTTTCTTTCCTGCCGTGGTTTCTAATGACACCTCAGCGTGGTCCTGAATCTCTATGATCTTGAACCCTTGGTTTGACCTCACACTAACAGGGTAATTCAAAGAGATTCGAAAAGTCACCGCACGTTCGGTGACTTTTCGTTCTCTTCAATTCGGTTCTTTTTGCCGATCCCATTTCGGTGACCCTGCGGTGTATTCAGCAAGCACCACAGGGTCCCCGAATTGCAGGGAAAAGCTGCCGCAAACCCGACGAAAACTAACCGCAAAACCCAGCGAATGCACGCCAAAAACCTGCAAAAACATCTGGATTAACCTGCCGAAAACCACAGAAAAACCCGAACAGGAGCCGATTGCAGCCTCCGAGACCGCAGAAGAGGCAGTGGAAAACAGTTTGCATGAATGATTGAAAAGTGAAACGCTGTTTGCAAAGAAACTACTGAGCGAAAATGTCTGAAATTTACATATGAGATCCAGGGAATGATAATAAAAAGGGCTGTTACAGAAAAAATAAGTAAACTTAAAAAAAAATCAAAAAAATCAGACTTTTTAAAAAAAATACTGAAAAATGCTTAAAATATCCTAAAAAATCTATAAATAAAGAGACTCTTTACTGCAGAATTTTATAATGAATGGTTTATTAGATATTGAATTAAAATGGGAATATTTTTAACATTGAAGCCTATTGGATTCTCCTGAATAAACCTGCCGTATTAAACCACCGAATGGCAGGGCATTTAGGGAACCTTTCACTGCTGGTTTGTGTTCTCTGAATAGCCGAAGCAGTGCTTTTTCATGGGGTTTTCACTGCCCTCGAACAGGCACCGAACAGGCACCGTATGTTCAGGCAATTTGCCAGGATTTGGCAATTGCCTGCTTTCTGGATAGCCGAAAAGCCAAGAAAGGTAACCGAAAGCTGATTTTCAGCGTTCGGTTACCTTTCTCAAGCAATTCGGATCTCTTTGAATAACCCTGACAGTATTCTCGGTTCTGGTTTCTGCTCTTGCCCCTGTTATTATACTATTATACTGTTATTATACTATTATACTGATTCTGTGTACCGATCCTGGCTATTTTATTTGGACTCTGGTTGTCTGTTATACTGATCCTGTGTGCTGACCTTTGGCTTTGTATTTGTACTGTGCTCTCTCTCTCATCCCTGCTGGTTCAGCACATCTATGTACTGTATTGTCCTTGTTTTTATTTTAATAATTTTTTTTTCTCTCAATTCAAAGTTTATTGGCAATGACACCCAAGACAAAAAAGTACATCATAATCACATGAAGGATACAAATTAGAACACGAGAGTTGTGGTGCAATGAACAACAATACATTGTGAGCAGGTAAACACAAAATGACGCAACGAACCAGTACAAAGCAGGACGACAATATTAACAAACAGACAAAACACAAAGAGAACAAAAAAGAGAAAAAGGGGAGGGAGGGGAGGCAGGGGGAACAGGTAGCCTTTGCCGAGCGAAGTGCAGCACGCCCCCAGACGGTCAGCCAGGCCAGCATGACCATCCTGTCCAACCATCTCCAGGGCCCAATCAAAGGGGAGAAAACACAGATCAGAAAGACAACTGGGCTTTCTTGTGGACATATCAAATGGTGTCAAGACAGAGAAGCGCTCAAGTCCCATCCCAGTAGGAGCTCACATATTCCACCCAGTAGTCCCATTGACGATGAAACTCGACAACAGCATCCGCCGACCTCTCCTGCAGAACCTCAACATCCCTCAGCTCCTCGACTCTGCGAATCCAATCCCGTACAATTCAGTGACATGCGGTGAGGTCCGTGGCTGGTGAGGCACTGGCTAGTATTAGAGCCTGATATACACCGGGTTACGCAGTAACCCAGACTCAGCAATGAACCCAGCAGCACTCTACTAAGAGATAAACCCTGCAGCTCAGTAAAAACGAACAGTGAACTATGATGCTCTTGTTTATTTCATTACACACGGCAGCAGCTGTTTGGGTGGTCACCTACCTGCCGCAGATACAGGTGTAGGAGTCGGACGTGTGTCTCATGCCTCCGCGGACGTAGCAATAGTGCAGGAAGACGCTGGAGAGAAAGCGACAGGACACATCTGGTTAGCGCTTTATAGGAAAACACATGAAAGCACAATAAAGTCTGGATTAATTACATTAAGTGCCTCGGAGCAACACTGGCCTGCAATTCCAACGAGACTGGACGAGATGCATTGCACCACAATGCAAAACCTGCCTAGGCCGACTACTAGAAGGCTGAGGGTGCTAGGATTTATAAACCAATCCGGTTCAATGATATGCTAATGTCAGAGTTCAATAAGGGCTGGGTTGGATTTTGATTGTTCTTGTTCTTTTTTTTAAATTTATTTTAGTTCCCTTTGCACGATCTCCTCTCAGCCATCAGTTACTGTCACATTGCGGCCAACAAAAATGGTAATGGGAGCCAAAAAATATTTTAAAAAAGTGCATTATTTTGCCTTTGTGCAGCGCCGTGGAATCTGTTGGTGCTCTAATATATAATAAAAGTATAATAATAATTTGTGCCTAAACGGGGCTAAAAACTATACAGTCCTCCCACTCATCCAGAAGACTGATTTCTTTCCCATCCAATTGTGGAATTCATCTTCGCCTTTCAAGCAGCTCTCTAAGAGCTTCTCCCTGAGCCCTGGAGTGTTTCTTTAAGCTGTCATGATGAATGGCACAGTTGACAGTTTGACGGTGCACTAGCTGTAGAAAAAAGAACGCTTGGCTGGGCTGAGCTGAGCATGCAGGACATGCCGGGGACTCGGCCTGGAAGTGGGGAGCGGGGGCAGGGCCCTGAACAGAACAGACACAGTCTCCTGTTATCAGTTAGCAGGAAACGGCAGCCCACACCTGGAATCCACATCGCATTTGTGTGGTCGGCCGGCCATGGGACAGGGATGGATGGATTACACTCCTCGCTCGCACAAACAACAAACCTGCCTGCCTGTCCGAGAGGAGAGAGGTGAGGTCGGTGTCGGGGTCCCTGCGAGCACCACAGATCCAGCTGCTTCCCACGTGTCTCTGTGGCGCTGGCACAATGTCATCACCTCCTTACTGAGTAGGAGGAGCTGCTGGAGCCAGTGCACGCTGTGAGCTTGTGTGTATGACTGTGACAACCCCCCCCCCAGTGTGCTGAGCGCATGTGCGCGCAAAGATAAACACACACACACAGTATGTGTGTGTTTATCGCACACACATGCGCTCAGCACTTTCTGGAGGGGGTTTGTCACAGTCACACTGCTGTGATCTGCCTGCCCGCCCCCCACGCCACGATTGACGAGGACGTCACATGACTGTCCTGCGTCAATCAAACCATGGGGAGCACTGCCTCCCATGGTGGGCTTTTTTAAAAAAAAAAAAAAAACTTGCTTGAGACAACGGAGCTTTCCCATTGGCTCAAGCTTCATTTGCTGTCATTGCCTGGAGGCAATGACGAGCTTGCCTGCCACCAGCTTGAGCTCCACAATTATCGTAGCATTGGGCTGCATAAATTGCGTAGCCTAGGCTGGCTCAGTGCTGCCCCTGCTCTCTGTGTAGTGTATTACACACACACACACAGCAGCCGGCAAACTGTGAAAGTGAAAGTGAAAGCGCAGGAGAAAAAAAAGCGGACAGAGAGAAGAAGCCAGCACAGCGAGGGAGCGTGGAGAGGTGAGTATGAGTATAAATAACAATTTATTTACAGTTTAAATGTACATACACACACATCACATGTCATTACACACAATGAGCTCATTAATTTACTGGCATGGCAGGGGAGGCTATGCCTCCCCTGCCACCCCTGACTGCACGTCCCTGGTACAATTGGAGAGGAAGTAGACTTCCAGTGCAGTGGAATCAGTGTGTGGGCAGCCAAGAGGAGTAGCAAAAGGACCAACCGCTTTAGCGTCTTTACGGGGAAGGGGAGCTGCAGCAGAAGAAAACACTCCGGGGAGAAGGGAAGAGAAATACCCATCACTCGATGAACCACAGTATGCACCTCTTGCCAGCAGGGCGCCAACTTCGGGCAGCTCCACCACATGTGTAGGTAGGTAGGTTTGCTTGAAAAACAGTGAAGGTAAGAAAATAGGGATAGTAGAGAACAGGTAAAGCAGACGGGGGAAGGATGTTCATTTTCAGAACGTCAATCCTGCCCAACCATGAGAGGTGTTTGCCGGTCCACCGGGAAAAATCAGCTTGAAACGTGTGGAATAAAGCCAAAAAGTTAAGTTCATAGGTTTTGCCAGGGATAGGAGACAGCCAGACTCCAAGATATTTCATCTTATCCAGGCACCACTGAAACGAAAAGTGGGCCCAAAGAGGCCCTAGGAGGCGTAAAGGTGTAGAGATATTCAAAATAATTTTTGTAGTTTACCTTGTAGCCCGAAACGACACCAAAGGCACACAATTCATCCATGATGGCATGGACAGTGGTGCCAGCCCACGTCACCATGAACAACAAGTCATTGGCATATGCCGAGACTTTATGTTCGGTTTATGCACCCATAATTTTAATATTCTTTATTCGGTTTAGATCTGGCCATTCTAAGGACTGGCCTGTGAGATTGTTGGTTTCCTCGCTTAAGTGAGTTTTGCTTGCATGTTGGGGTACCCACTGTCCTTGAACCTTTATCCCTGATTCATTCGTCAACAGGACTCTTTAGGCCATGACACTCTGAGTGTGATGCAACGTGTGGTTTCGTGCACTCAGTGTGTCATTTATTTTTCATCTGCCGCGCTCAGCTGGTGTCAGGTTTAGTAGCTGAGCGTCGGGAGATGAAATATTGAACTTTGACTAAGCAGAGCATGCGTATAAGTCAATGTCTCACAGAGCGAATGATGTGCTGATCATATGAGCAAGCCGATTAGTGAAATTCAAATAATTCCACCTCCACTCACTCCACCTCACACGCTAGCCCTGGCTTTGCCCTGCTCTACCTTGCAGCTCTCAGTACCACCCACAAACGTGTGCGGTGTTTCACAGCCTTTACGCTTACAGAATTTTGATATAAATGCAACATGTGCACGATTGATGCTCTGTTGGTATTTTTTTACAAATTGAGTCTTAGTTTTGTTTTGTTTTGTATGATTTTGTCACTATGGAGAGTGACTAACAGATCTTTTTTTCAGCATAATTACTATTTTTGGTTCTATCCTGATTTCTGTTAATTCAAGTTTGATACTCTGCCAGTATGAATTTAACCAAGAACTATTTCCCGTTTAATCTGAAGCTTTATATTTCACTTATCTAGGGGTTAAATACTGGCTTCAGTATGTCTTGGCTTGACGGAGCAACTTCAAACAAAACAAACCTACTTCTCCATCAATCCCATTCATCACCATGATTTTAGATTCCTTTACAGGCAAATTGGTAAACATACAGAAGGGAAAAATACCCAGAAATAGACCATCTACCATCTCTCTTCAAGAGAGATCTATGAGGCTCTATTCCAAAGTTGGTGCTGACTAGACAGAGGCATAACTAGAAACCTCAGGGCCCGGTGCAAGAATCCATGAAGGGCCCCCCTCGTTTGCTGTGGGGAGGGGTCGAGGCAGACCATTGAAGTCAGCGGGGCGTACCAGTACGCCCCACGCCTTCAAGACCCCCCCTCCGCACGGGCCCCAGATATCAGACCCCCAGTATCAGACCCCCAGTATTAGACCCCCAGTATCAGACAGCTAGTATCAGACCCAAGGAATTAGACAGCCAGTATCAGACCCCAGTAATTAGAAAGCTAGTATCTGACCCCAGTAAATAACCAGCCAGTATCAGACTCCCAGTATCAGACCCCAGTAATTAGTCAGCCAGTATCAGACCCCCAGTATCAGACCCCAGTAATTAACCAGCCAGTCTCAGACCCCAGTAATTAGACAGCCAGTATCTGACCCCAGTAATTAGAAAGCCAGTATCTGACCCCAGTAAATAACCAGCCAGTATCAGACACACCCTCCACACGGGCCCCAGATATCAGACCCCCAGATATCAGACCCCCAGTATCAGACCCCAGTAATTAGACAGTATCAGACCCCAGTAATTAGAAAGCCAGTATCTGAACCCAGTAAATAACCAGCCAGTATCAGACCCACCCTCTGCACGGGCCACAGATATCAGACCCCCAGATATCAGACCCCCAGTATCAGACCCCAGTAATTAGACAGCTAGTATCAGACCCCAGTAATTAGACAGCCAGTATCAGACCCCAGTAATTAGAAAGCCAGTATCTGACCACCGTAAACAACCAGCCAGTATCAGACCCCCAGTATCAGACCCCAGTAATTAGACAGCCAGTATCAGACCCCCAGTATCAGACCCCAGTAATTAACCAGCCAGTATCAGACCCCAGTAATTAACCAGCCAGTATCAGACCCCAGTAATTAACCAGTCAGTATCAGACCACAGTAATTAACCAGCCAGTATCAGACCCCAGTAATTAACCAGTCAGTATCAGACCACAGTAATTAACCAGCCAGTATCAGACCCCAGTAATTAACCAGTCAGTACCAGACCCAGTAATTAACCAGCCAGTATCAGACCCCAGTAATTAGCCTGCCAGTATCAGACCCAAGTAATTAACCTGCCAGTATCAGACTCCCAGTAATTAGCCAGTATCAGACCCACAGTAATTAGCCAGTTTCAGACCCCAGTAATTAACCTGCCAGTATCAGACCCCAGTAATTAACCAGCCAGTATCAGACCCCCAGTAATTAGCCAGTATAAGACCCCCAGTAATTAGCCAGTTTCAGACCCCAGTAATTAACCAGCCAGTATCAGACCCCAGTAATTAACCAGTCAGTACCAGACCCAGTAATTAACCAGCCAGTATCAGATCCCATTAATTAACCTGTCAGTATCAGACCCAAGTAATTAACCAGCCAGTATCAGACTCCCAGTAATTAGCCAGTATCAGACCCCCAATAATTAGCCAGTTTCAGACCCCAGTAATTAACCTGCCAGTATCAGACCCCAGTAATTAACCAGCCAGTATCAGACCCCCAGTAATTAGCCAGTATAAGACCCCCAGTAATTAGCCAGTTTCAGACCCCAGTAATTAACCAGCCAGTATCAGACCCCAGTAATTAACCAGCCAGTATCAGACCCCCCAGTAATTAGCCAGTATCAGACCCCAGTAATTAGCCAGTATCAGAACCCCAGTAATTAGCCAGTATCAGACCCCCAGTAATTAGCCAGTATAAGACCCCCAGTAATTAGTATCAGACCCCAGTAATTAGCCAGTATCAGAACCCCAGTAATTAGCCAGTATCAGACCCACAGTAATTAGCCAGCCAGTGTCAGACCCCCAGTAATTAGCCAGCCAGTATCAGACCCCCCGTAATTAGCCAGCATCAGACCCACAGTAATTAGCCAGCATCAGACCCACAGTAATTATCCAGCCATTATCAGACCCCCAGTAATTAGCCAGCATCAGACCCCCAGTAATTAGCCAGCATCAGACCCCCAGTAATTAGCCAGCCTCTGCTCACTCACACACACACAGACACCCCACCCCAGCTTGTTACATACTTACCATGGGTAAGTATGGTCTCCACTTCCCCTCCATGCACGTGCTGGACACTTCCAGCACAGCAGGGGAGGCCCTGCTTTGCGGGGCCAGCACATCCCCATGTGAGAAGCTGTCCTCTTCTTCCTCCTCCCCCCCGGCAGGGCCTTTACTTCTGGCACAGCGTGTGGGAGTTTGATCCCACACGCTGCCGATCAAACGGGAGACCAGGTGCCTGACCCCTGCCTCGAATGTGGGGCAAGCAGGGCTAGTCCAGGCCCCCCACCCATCCGATTGTGGGCCCCCGGACTCAGGGGCCCAGGTGCAGTGGCACCCGCTGTACCCCTGGTAGTTACGCCCCTGTGACCAGAGCTGTTGTAAACTTAACTCCATAGACTTTAATGACTCTGGTAAGTTTACAACAGCTCTGGTTAACTTAACACAAACTATGGGATAGAGCCCATGGCATTTGTAAGATTCCTCACTAAAAAGGATTAATCCTTTTTTTGGGGAGTTATGTGCAAAATGTGGTGTTCCTCTGTACTTACATAGTTTATTTATATAGCATTATGTTACGCGTTTTGCTTTCTGTAGTTGGGTATCTGTGCCTATTGCAAAATGAGGAATTTAGCTGTTGGAAGATTTGGGGAAATCCAAGCTGACATAGAAGGAAGTGAGACACTGTGCTGTAAATGCTGTATTTGTATGTTTAGTAGGTGCGACTGCTGTATATTGATTTTGACCTTTGTAAAGAGGAGGAAAGGGCTTGAGGGTGACTAGATATTTTGTTCACAGGTCAACATCATAATGCAAGTGAAATTAAGGATATGTGATCATGAAGTGGAGCAATAAAAATGTGAGACACAGTAATACACGCACAGATATCTTTTGGTTTCTACATGGCACTACCCTGTGTGTATGGTGTCACAGAACAGCTCACAATGCATATACAGTAACCAGCAGAAGAATGGGTCTGGAAAATTGTCACCAGTGCCTGTCCTCAAGGCACAGCTTTAATGCAGAATGTCTTCTCCTTAGTCCACGTGACAAGATTATATCATACACACTGACAATAACAATGGTACATGTGCAAAATCAACTTTTTTGCAAAATTCCAAGAGGTTTATCAGGTTTGCTCAAGAAGAGAGCAGGCTCTCACAATTCTGTTTTTATTATGTGTTGCATGACAACATTGTTTCAGTTCATTCTGAAATGCTCTACTTACAGTGTTTTAGCATGTGAATGTAAACTAGTTTTCAACGCCTCTTCCTGTCCTCTAATTCCCTACTCGACCCCCTGCAATCAGGCTTTCGTGCCCTACACTCAACTGAAACTGCCCTCGCCAAAGACACCAACGACCTCCTAACTGGTAAAAACCATGGCCACTATTCTATTCTCATCCTGCCTGACCTCTCGGCTGCTTTTAACACTGTCGACCACCCCCTCCTTCTACAGACCAGGGGCGGATCCAGGGGGGCAACGGGGCAATTGCCCCCTCCCCCCCCCGCCGGCGTTCTTCTCATCTCCCTACGAGGCGAGCAGCCGCTGGAATGCAGCTTGGCCGCTCGCCTGGGATGGGAACCACCTGACCAGTGCGCGATCTCGCGAGAACGCGGCTGCGCAGCTGGTCAGGTGGTTCCCGGCGAGCGGCCAAGCTACATGCCAGCTGCCGCTCGCCTCCTGGGGAGAAGAGAAGAACGCCGGCAGAGCCTGGGGCCTGGCAGCAGAGAAGGTGAGAGCTGGGGGCAATATATACACATGTGATCTGGGGCAATAATATCCATGTGTGAGCTGGGGCAAATATACCCATGTTTGAGCTGGGGCAAATATACCTATGTGAGCTGGGGCAAATATACCCATGTGAGCTGGAGGCAAATATACCCATGTGTGAGATGGGGCAAATATAACCATGTGATCTGGGGCAATATATATCCATGTGTGAGCAGGGGGCAAATTTACCTATGTGTGAGAAGGGGGAAAATATACCCATGGGAGCTGGGGCAAATATACCCATGTGAGGTGGGGGCAAATATACCCATGTGTGAGACGGGGGCAAATATAACCATGTGAGCTGGGGCAATATATATCCATGTGTGAGCTGGGGGCAAATATACCCATGTGTGAGACGGGGCAAATATAACCATGTGAGCTGGGGCAAATATACCCATGTGATCTGGGGCAATATATATCCATGTGTGAGCTGGGGCAAATATACCCATGTGCGAGATGGGGCAAATATACCCATGTGTGAGCTGGGGGAAAATATACCCATGTGAGCTGGGGCAAATATACCCATGCGAGCTGGGGCAAATATATCCATGTGAGCTGGGGCAAATATACCCATGTGATCTGGGGCAATATATATCCATGTGTGAGCTGGGGCAAATATACCCATGTGCGAGATGGGGCAAATATACCCATGTGTGAGCTGGGGGCAAATATACCCATGTGTGAGACGTGGGCAAATATACCCATGTGTGAGACGGGGCAAATATAACCATGTGAGCTAGGGGCAAATATACCCATGTGCTCTGGGGCAATATATATCCATGTGTGAGCTGGGGAAAATATACCCATGTGTGAGATGGGGGCAAATATACCCATGTGTGAGGTGGGGGCAAATATACCCATATGTGAGATGGGGCAAATATACCCATGTGAGCTGGGGCAAATATACCCATGCGAGCTGGAGCAAATATATCCATGTGAACTGGAGCAATATACCCATGTGAGCTGGGGAAAATATATCCATGTGAGCTGGGGCAATATACCCATGTGAGCTGGGGCAAATATACCCATGTGAGCTGGGGAAAATATACCCATGCGAGCTGGGGGCAAATATATCCATGTGAGTGGGGGGCAATATACCCATGTGAGCTGGGGCAAATATATCCATGTGAGCTGGGGGCACTATATATATCCATGTGAGCTGGGGGCAAATATATCCATGTGAGCTTGGGGCAAATGTATCCATGCGAGCTGGGGCAATATATATATATATGTGAGCTGGGGCAAATATATCCATGTGAGCTGCCTGGGGGCAATATATATATCCATGTGAGCTGGGGGCCAATATATATATATATCCATGTGAGCTGGGGCAAATATATCCGCCTGTCACTGCGAACCCAACACCAGCTCTTGGCCAAATCTGGTAGAATGCCCCCCCAAAACCTGGGTCTGGATCCGCCCCGGCTACAGACTCTCGGCTCTCTTGGCCTCTGTGACACTGCACTCTCTTGGATTCACTCTTATCTGTCTAACAGGTCCTTCTCTGTGTCATTTGCTGGTACCGCCTCACTAAAACAGATCAATAGGACAACAGCAGATTGTGAGGATAAACAGGGGATTCAGATTTTACAGTATCTGATAATGGGACACTTTTTGAACATCAAGATAGACAAGCAAAGACCACTCCAACCTTTAACAGATATAAACAAACTCCAGATAGGGGGAGTTGGAAAAAGCTACAGTGACCCAGACAGCAATCATATAAATCACAGTAACAGATAAGCATAGCCAATATCGATAATAACAATAACAGTATTCATGCGTAGCACAGACGACACAAACATCCTGCACCTAGAATTGTAGGTACAGGTGACTTCAACATAGAGTGAAACAATATAGAACATGAGGTGTGCACCTCTAAAATACATCTCTAGGTCAATGTATTTGAGTTAAGTTTTTTTGTTTTACAAGTAGATCATATGAGATTCTAAAATGAATGACATGCAATCCTGGAGTCCTTACATCAAGGCCCCACCGATGTATATTGCATACAATTCTCAGAATTCTTTGAATTAAATATGTCACTGGATAATCATGAGGTTGTAGTTCAGAAACATCTAGGGGGGGGGGCTGGAGTTTGAGATCCCCGCCTTAAATATTAGATTCTGTGTCACCTCTCTCCACAATAGATTATATCACTAGTTTTCAGTGGTAGAATAAATGTTTCATGTTCCTGGAGATAATGATTTTGGTGATCCATCATTTTCAACATCATTATCCCTCCCTCCTGATTTTGTAAACACCCCGTCCCTCTAACTTAGGGTGGCCATAGCGTAGCGACCACGTTTAAAGGGACACATATAATTTCTTCTTGCTGATGGCAGTGCATGTAAAATGACACCCCAGGTGGGTGTGACTGGAAGCCAAGGGAGGTGAGAGGATGCTAAGTGCAGGGGCTCTGACCCGATCTGGACTTTAAGGTGATTTTTCGCCCTATATGAGTGTTTTTCCCTCTCTCACCTCGGTCCCATAAAGTTTTATTTGATGCCCACACATCTTCTCGGGCACCTTTCTGGGGTCTGACCCTCGAATTTGAGATGGGAGCCTCTGCGTTTCCTGACTGGTGTGCTTGCCCAGTGGCCATGTTGGGGTGCCCATAGACTCACAGCAGTTGTGTGCACCAGGCCACCACAGTCCATAGACAAATAATGTTCACTAGCAAGTACACTGGGATTCCTCCCCGCATCATTCCCTCTCCAGGGCACCTCTGCGGACCCAGGACCAGAATACAGTCAGCAGTCTCAGTCCCCAGTCTCTCTTTCCTTTCTGTAGCGTCCCCCTCCCAAACATTTAGAAGGGGCCCACCCCAAGGCAATCTACTCAATTCCCAAGGGGTGCAATTCTTCCTTGGCCCAGGACCTCGGTAGCTTCTCAGGGTGATGACTCACTGGTCCTGCTGGTCTCCTGGGCAGTTGGGAAGAGGTCCCCTCTCTGGCGGCACTTTGGTTCATAGGGGAGGAGTACTGGGAGTCTCCATCTACATCGGGGACAAGGGACACTCCGATACCAGCACACCATCCAGCTCCAGCAACACCATACATTCGCTCCTCTGTGCAAAATATAACAGGGTCAATGTCTCAAACCCCTGTTGTGCTGCTCGCCTCCGTAGTGGGCAAGTGGGTGCTGGTAGCTCCTAGCAGGGACAACTCATATTGAAGCCGTCGGCACTCTGCTTTTGTCCCCTCGAGCTCAGCCTTCAGGTGGCTGACAGTGTCCTGGTGCTCAATGCGTCAATACACCCAGTTGGTGTGCCAGGCGGCTCACCTTTGTCTCGCCTGCCTTGGCTTGAGTGAGGCTCTCTCTGGCACAGCTGGAGTTGGGTCTGGAGCAGCTGTATTTCCTCTTCCTGCTCACAGGCCCATGCCTAAATAGTGTCCTGGGAGAGCCTTGTCTGCTCTAACTCCTGTTCACAGTTCTCAAGGCGAATTTGGCAAGTGCACCTCTGTGTGTAGAACAGCTCTGGTTTGCCGCTCATTCTCTAGCTGCTCGATCATTACATGGGAGCTGCGCACCAGCTTCTCTAGTTGAGCGTGGGTTCCACTGAGTTCCGTGTGTAGGGTGTGGGTAGAGTTCTCACAGGCACGAAGCTGGGCTGACAATTGTTGTATGTGGCTCCTTGTTCTCGTACTTCCATGCAGCGACAATCTCTCTCCTACTTGAAAGTTCGCAGTTCGGTCTGATGCTCTTGTAATGTCTCTGTCAGGGCCATTATCTTTGCCTGAGCAGCAAGCAATTCAGCCTGCAACAAGCGGACCAGACCGTCCATGGTCTGTGTGGCCCCATCTCTCAGGAGAGGAACAGCCTGGGTGCCTGTTTCCCCGGTGACCCTATACTGCCCGCTGAGAGACAGTTTAATGCTGTAATCCCCAGGCTGTGAAGGTGTTTCTCTCTGGTCTGCTTTGGCTCAGCCGCCCCTCTTTATCTTCCTCTTACCGCTGGCTGGTGTAGGGAGACTCCCTCCAGGGCCCTCTGTGACTTGTAGCTGGGCTGCAGTCTGCAAAATGTTTAAGTCTATTCCCAAAGACAACCTCTGGATATGACGCTGAGCATGTGCACTCAACTCCTTTGGTCGACCATGGCGAGGCCTGTTCTGAGTGGAACCTGTCCTGTTAAACTGATACATGGTCTTGGCCACTGTGCTGCAGCTAAGTTTCAGGGTCTAGGCCATCTTTATGTAGAGCAACAATTATTTTTTTCAGATTCTTAGAGAGTTCTTTGCCATGAGGTGTAATTTTGAACTTCCAGTAACTAGTATGAGAGAGTGAGAGCAATAACACTAAATTTAACACACCTGCTCCCCATTCACACCTGAGACTTTGTAACACTAACGAGTCACTTGACACTGGGGGAGGGAAAATGGCTAATTGGGCCCAATTTGGACATTTTCACTTAGGGGTGTGCTCACTTTTGTTGCCAGCGGTCTATACACTAATGGCTGTGTGTTGAGTTATTTTAAAGGGACAGCAAATTTACACTGTTATACAAGCTGTACACTCACTACTTTACATTGTAGCAAATTGTCATTTCTTCAGTGTTGTGACATGAAAAGATATAATAAAATATTTACAAAAATGTGATGGATGTACTCACTTCTGTGAGATACTGTATATCGGAATCTGAGAAATATGTAAGCAGAACAACAGACCAAGGGATAATATAAATTCAGAACGTCAGAGGAATGCCAGGGGTCATATGCCAGAGCGGGTAGTCGGAACAGAAGCCAAGAGGTTAAGAGCCAGGAGAAACTAAATATAAGCCAAGTCGGTACACAGAATAGTAATCAGAAAATATGCTAGTACTGACAGGAATGAGAGCCACGTCAGGGCAAGGGGTCTGTCTCCGCCTACTGATTTTAAACTCGGCAGACGCCGCGTCATTATGCCTCGCCCCGCCCACGGCCTTACCACGTGATCGCGCCTGTCCGAGTCTTCACTCGGCAGCCGGCCAGCGAATGCGTGGAAGGCGTTGCCAGCTGCCAGGCTACCTGGATGGAGTGGGACGTGACACTATTCTTCTATTTTCCACTTATATGAAAGACGTCTGAGGTTTATGTTTGCTGTAATTATCAGTGGGCAGAGTTAATGGGCTAAGAGTTGGGGGTTTTCCTCTCATGGCCTAATCAACTTGCCACCTGCATACACCATAGACTCATTCCTACTCCCAAAACCACCAGAAGGTGATATCATCTGTATAAAATAGTACAGGAAATACCAATACTTTGTAATGTTGGACTCCTGGTAGTTTATGACTGCTCAAGAGCTTTGGCACCACGACAAGTAATCACATGAGGTGATGACAAACCATATGCCATCAAATTTGGGCTGGAGCATTGTTGGTGGTTCACCAGTGATGGCAAAGATGACAGTGGTTACAGGCTTGTGCCATCGTGTGTCTATAAAGGAACTTCCAATACTGACACCTGCCTCTGTCATCAGAGCACTTGAATCAGACTTTGTATCAGAGATACAAATCCAAGGAAAAGGAGCATATCACAAGACGACATACAGTTCATGCAATTATTGAATGAAAACAGTTACCAGCTAGGGATGAGCTGTTCGGGTTCGGACGGTTCGGGGTTCGACCCGAACTTAGCCTGTTCGAGCAGATTGCGAACACCGAACATTTCCGGGTGTTCGCCGCATGTTCGACCACAATGGACCACAATGCATTTTCCCACTGGCCTGAAGCTCGTAATTGGCTACAGCCTTGCACCTGACCACAGGTCTGGTGCAAGACTGGTTGAACACTATGCCAATCACCGCTCAGAGTCCTGATTGGGCAAATTTTGCCCAATCATGGGCTCACAGAGCTAAGTCCCGCAGCACACTATATAAGGTTTCCACGCAGCGCTTCTGCACGCATTTCAGAGGAGATTTCAAAGGAGATAGTTGTGTGTGTTGTTACTGCCGGTCTGCCACGCTACTGGGGGGGTCTCATTTCGACCAAATATCAGGGAATTTAGGTGATGTGTGTCTTGTCACTGTGCCAGCAAGTTTTTTTGGGGTTTAAAACTTTATTTAAAACATTTGTGAATTGAGGGGATTTTCTGGGTCTTGTCACTGTGCCAGCAAGTCTTTTTGGGTCTCATTTATACCAAATATCAGGGAATTTAGGTGATATGTGTCTTGTCACTGTGCCAGCAAGTTTTTTTGGGGTTTACAACTTTATTTAAAACATTTGTGAATTGAGGTGATCTTCTGTGTCTTGTCACACAGCCAGCAAGTTTTTTTGGGGCTCACTAATTTCTTTAAAACACTTGTGAATTAAGGTGATCTGTGTCTAGTCATACAAACAGTACCACGCTGTATTTTGGGGCTCACTAATTTCTTCAAAACACTTGTGAATTAAGTTGATCTGTGTCTCGTCACACAAACAGTACCACGCTGTATTTTGGGGCTCACTAATTTATTTAAAACATTTGTGAATTGAGGTGATCTGTCTCTTGTCACTGGCTGCCAGCTATCAGTGTGTCTCACTGAGTTAAACCAGAGTTATTTAAATCTTTATACCAGAGTTGAATCAGAGTTCTGTATATATTAATCTATATATCACTCACCATGTCTGAAAGAACAAAAAGGACAGACAGATGCTCCCAGCCACAGATAAGAGGGCAAGCAGCCCCTGTGTCGGGAGGCTGTGTCTCTGGTCGTGGTGGACATGGTGCATCCTCTGCAGGGGCACGCTTGTCCTTTCTAACTGGTGCTGGCCGTCTTAAGCAGCAGCAACATACAGAGGACTTGGTGGATTGGCTAACCAGGCCATCCTCATCCTCCGAGTCCTCTGCCAGCCAGGCTTCTAGTGCTTTACAGTCCACCTCAGCTGCCAAAGCATCTAATGCAGCCTCCATGTCCACAGCTACTCCTGTCGTAGCCTCGCTATCACACACGGAGGAGTCAGCTGAATTGTTTGACTACCATGAGAGTGACATGCTGCTTGAGGATGCGCAGCAAGTACAGTGCTCTGATTCAATCTCTGAGGTTGAGCAAGGGAGTATAATCAACCTAGAGGAAGGGGGTGCTAGTGATGACACACAAATAACTGGCACTCATGTTGCCCCAGCAGCTGCAGCATACTGCCAAGTTGGCTCCAGTGACGATGAGATAGGGGGTGAAGATGACATTGATGATGATGAGGTCACTGACTCCACCTGGGTGCCAGATCGAACTGAGGAATCAAGTGAGGAGGAGGGGGAGGAGGAGGAGGAGGAGGAGGAGGAACAGGAAACACGAGGCACAACATCCTCTGTGACCAACCATAGCACTAGCCAGTCCAAGGCATCACATGTCAGAGCTGCTCCGGTGCAGAGCGCTGTTGTCTCAAAGAACACATGCAGGAACTCTGCTGTCTGGGAGTTCTTTAAGAAATGTGCAGCAGACCCCACCGTTGCTATTTGTAATCTATGTCAGAGGAGGCTGAAGCGTAGGGATAAACACCGGACACTTGGGTACCACGTGCTTGAGGCGACATATGAACAAGTGCCACACATCCCATTGGCGCAAAGCTTTGCGTAGGTCCTCCTCCTCCTCATCTGTCTCTACCCACACTGTATGTCCTGCCATGTCATTGCCTACAACCTCCACCGACAGGGATGATGCTACAGTAATGGATGTACCAGCAGGTCCTTCCTCACAATGTGACATCATCCCAGTAGCTGAAGATTTACGCAGTCAGATTACGTTGCCGCAGCTGCTGCAGCGAAAGAAAAAATATAGTCCCAACCATCCCCAAGCACAGCGTTTAAATGCCAGCTTAGCAAAATTACTCACATTGCAGCTGCTGCCTTTCCAGCTGGTGGACTCTGCTCCCTTCTGTGAATTTGCTGAATGTGCTGTACCACAGTGGCAGGTTCCAAAACGTCATTACTTTTCACGCAAGGCCATTCCAGCACGACACCAGCACGTGGAAGACAATGTTATCCAGTCATTGGGAAAGGCAGTCAGCAACAAGGTGCATGTCACTTTAGACACGTGGTCCAGCAAGCATGGACAGGGTCGTTACATTTCCTTCACGGCACACTGGGTAACTCTGATTGCAGCTGGGAGGGATCCAAGACGAGGCTCTGTGCTGGAGCTTGTTCATCCACCACGCCTCCAGAAAGCTGCTTGTATGAGGTCTGTCTGCTCCACCACCACCACCTCTCCCTCTTCCTCCTCCTCCTCCTTCTCTGTCTCTGGCGAAGTGTCAGTTAAACCGACGCCTGACAGGGTCTACGCAATGGCTCAAGCAAAAAGATGCCATACTGTGCTTGAGCTGCTTTGTTTAGAGGACAGGAGCCATACGGGGCCAGAAATTTTGTCAGCTCTGCAGGGGCAGGTGCAGAGATGGTTAACACCATGCCAGCTTGAGCTGGGAATGATAGTCTGCGATAATGGCAGCAACCTTCTCTCCGCCCTACGCAAGGGTAAATTGACGCATGTACCATGCCTAGCACACGTCCTAAATCTGGTGGTACAGCATTTCCTAACCAAGTACCCAGGGCTGCCAGAGCTTCTCATCCAGGCCAGAAAGGTCTGCAGCCACTTCAGACGGTCATTCCCAGCAAGCGTTCGCCTGGCAGAAATTCAAAGAGAATTCCACCTTCCCACAAACCGTCTGATCTGTGACATGCCCACCAGGTGGAACTCGACATTAGCAATGCTGCAGCGTCTGCACAAGCAGCAGAGGGCCATCAACGAGTACCTGTGTGAGTATAGCACAAGGACAGGTTCAGGTCAACTTGGGTTCCCCCCCCGCAGTGGCTGATGATCAAGGATGCATGCACTGTACTGTCACCATTTGAGGAGGCAACGAGGATGGTGAGCAGGGACAGTGCATGCATCTGTGACACAATTCCTTTAGTGTTCCTGCTTTAGCACACTCTGCGGGGAATTATAGATGTGGCTCTAGAGGCAGAGCAGCGGGAGGAAGAGGAGGCCTTCCCTTGCTCTCAAGGCCCCAGTCTTTCCGCAGACAGCATTCCAGCGGGTCCTACTCAGATCAGACAGGAGGAGGAGGAGGAGGAGGACTATTTAAGTATTGGGGGCATTGAAGGTGGGGATTCCTCAAGGGAGGGTTTTGTGTGCCCAGAAACAGAAGGGCTTGTGCGTGGCTGGGAGGAGGAAGTGCACGATACGGTCATCCTCATTGACCAGGAAGACTCGGCAGCTAATGCCCCTCCAGCCTACGCTGCATGGGCTCCTTAATGATGCAAAGCCTGCTAAAGGACCCCAGGATTCGTGCTATCAAGGAGAGGGATCATTACTGGTTGGCAACCCTTCTTGATCCACGATACAAGGGGAAAGTTGCAGAGCTCATCCTGCCCGCACAGAGGGAGCACAGGATGACAAAACTTGAGGACGCTCTAAAGCAGAGTGAAGAAGATAGGCAAACCTATAAGATTAGGCAGAAAGAGGCAAAGCAATTTATAAGAGCTTCCAAAGCACACACAGAAGAGAAAATAGCTCAGTCAGTAAAAAAGGGGGACAAAACATTTTTTAGATACATAAACGAGAAAAGAAAAGTAAAACAAGGATTAGTTAGATTAAAAACAAAGGAAGGAAGGTATGTAGAAGAGGATAAAAGTCTCGCTGACTGCCTCAATGAATATTTTTGTTCAGTCTTTGCAGAAGAAAAGGAAGGAAAGGGACCTCAGTTAGGAGGAAACACTAACGAGACAATTACATATCAGTTTACAGAAGAGGAGGTTCTACAGCAGCTGTCTAAAGTAAAGACAAATAAGTCAATGGGGCCTGATGGGATCCACCCTAAATTATTAAAAGAGCTCAGTGATGTAATAGCAAAACCGTTAACAGATTTATTTAACCAATCCTTGCTAACGGGAGTGTAACGGGGAGCCCCCTATAGGGTGAGGGGGAACCCCCAATCTGCAGAGATGAAGCCTTAAGGACAGGTATACAGCTTCCAGGGAACAAACCAAGATATTAACAGAAACTAGAAAGATCCCTAAACCCTGACTGAGATCCTTGAAAGATGGTCTCGAAATACTACCTAGGCTAGGTTTGCAAGATGAATAAAACATAAACCAGACAGACAATAAATGCAGGTATACAGATTCCAGGGAACAACCCAGATATTAACAGAAACTAGAAAGATCCCTAAGCCCTGACTGAGATCCTTGAAAGGTGGTCTCGAGATACTAACTAGGCTAGGCCTGCATGACGAACAAAACATAAACCAAACATACGATGAATGCAGACATACAGATTCCAGGGAACAAACCAAGATTTTAACAGAAACTAGAAAGATCCCTAAGCCCTGACTGAGATCCTTGAAAGGTGGTCTCGAGATACTAACTAGGCTAGGCCTGCATGACGAACAAAACATAAACCAAACATACGATGAATGCAGACATACAGATTCCTAAGCACGGTACAGTACAGGGGACAGACAGAAGAGAGATCCAAATACAAGAGCCAAAGGTCATACACGGAATATCAAAACTAGAGGGGTCAGACAAGAGAGGGATCCTAAATACATGAGCCAGAGGTCATACACAGCAAATCAAAGTAAACCAGCAATACAGGGACTAGGCAAGAAAGACTATCCGGTCCAAGGATCAAGGGGAGTCCTGGTCGTACTTATAGGGCAGAACAGGTCATGTGACCGCAGGCCAATAAGCCCAACAGATGGCCTGCAGGCTGAAAAAAAAATAAACAGGAATCCCTGCTACCACCAGCAGGGGGCAAGGCCAAGACGTGACATAACCCCCTCCCTTACGGGTGACCTCCTGGGCACCCAAGAAAGAAAACATGGATGGCATGAAAACGGACAAGACCAGTCACCAGTACCCATTGGAATCCCACTCAGACTCAGAGTAGTCAGCATGTGCCTGAGCAAGCAAAGCTCTTTCGTAAACCTCCAGGTCCTCTCTGCAGATCACTGCACCATTAGAGGCCCGTACACAACCCTCGGCAACCGGCTAGGGTCTCGTACCCGAGGGTCCGACGGCATGAGTACCTTGGACCTTGAACGGAGTGAATCATCAGTCCCAGGCTGTTTATGGTTAGTCCTCTTGCGTCTCCTGGACCGTGATCTAGGAGTTCCGTCCACACCATGGGACATAGAGGTATTAGAGGTACTGCCAGATCCAGTGACGGTAGTCGTGCCCCGAGATTGTATATTACAACCCACAGTGGAACCACTAGACACAGTGGACTTACTGTCTACCCCAGAGACAATGACCTTGCCATTAAACGTGGCCCCGACCGATACAATACAGGGTGTGTGCATGACTGGTACACTCTCGGGATATGGGACATCACCAGGACATGGTACAGTTGGCGCCACAACAGTCTTACACCTCTCCCCAGGAGGAGTATATTGTGGATCATCTGAATCAGAGTCTTCCAACAGCCCTTTCAGAATGTCAGGGTGTCTCTGGAGCACTACCCAGTGCCTCTCACGCATCCAAAAGCCAGAAGGCGTCCGTATATATTCCGTGGGAACACAATGTGATTTAGGGATCTCAATACCCTTTAAACCACCAGCTTGCTGAATTTCCCTGATTACTGTGCGGAGTAAGGCAACCTCGGACTTAGAGGGTGTAGTATCAATGGAACCGGAACAAAGTGTGGCAGTTTCAGAACCAGATTGGCTAGGGTTGATCACCTTTTCTTGTCTTCTCTTAGAGCAAGACATAGACTTTGTGACCACCTCACAAGGCTTGACAATGGTGGGGACAACACTGGACTCACTGTGGGGCAAGGGCACAGTGGTCTCATGTGCCAATCCAGGCACATCGGCCTCATAACAAAACGTGGTCACAGCTGTCTCGTCTAACCTGGGTACAGCTGTCATTGCTGACGTACAGCTTGTCCCGGACACCACTGGCAAGGTACCAGCCTCAGGCATCACGAATGACATATTGTCAGTACCCGACATGGCTGGCTTCTCATTACCAGTACCCGACATGGCTGGCTTCGTGCCAGGGGAAGTAGACATGGCTGGCTTCGTGCCAGGGGAAGCAGACATGGCTGGCTTCGTGCCAGGGGAAGCGGACATGGCTGGCTTTTCATTGCCAGTGGGAACAGACATGGCTGGCTTCGTGCCAGTGGATACAGACATGGCTGGCTTCGTGCCAGAGGAAGCAGACATGGCTGGCTTCGTGCCAGTGGATACAGACATGGCTGGCTTCGTGCCAGTGGATACAGACATGGCTGGCTTCGTGCCAGAGGAAGCAGACATGGCTGGCTTCGTGCCAGTGGATACAGACATGGCTGGCTTCGTGCCAGGGGAAGCAGACATGGCTGGCTTTGTGCCAGTGGATACAGACATGGCTGGCTTCGTGCCAGTGGATACAGACACGGCTGGCTTTGTGCCAGTGGATACAGACATGGCTGGCTTCGTGCCAGTGGATACAGACATGGCTGGCTTCATGCCAGTAGATACAGACATGGCTGGCACTTCCTTGCCAGTGGGAACAGGCATGGCTGGCTTTTCATTACCAGTGAGAACAGGCATGGCTGGCAGCGTGCCAGTAGATACAGACATGGCTGGCTTTGTGCCAGTGGATACAGACATGGCTGGCTTCGTGCCAGTGGATACAGACATGGCTGGCTTCATGCCAGTAGATACAGACATGGCTGGCACTTCCTTGCCAGTGGGAACAGGCATGGCTGGCTTTTCATTACCAGTGAGAACAGGCATGGCTGGCAGCGTGCCAGTAGATACAGACATGGCTGGCTTCATGCCAGTAGATACAGACATGGCTGGCTTCATGCCAGTAGATACAGACATGGCTGGCTTTTTGCCAGGGGAAGCGGACATGGCTGGCTTTTCATTGCCAGTGGGAACAGACATGGCTGGCTTCGTGCCAGTAGCTACAGACATGGCTGGCATTTCATTACCAGTAAGAACAGGCATGGCTGGCAGCGTGCCAGTGGATACAGACATAGCTGGCTTCGTGCCAATAGATACAGACATGGCTGGCTTCATGCCAGTAGATACAGACATAGCTGGCTTTTTGCCAGGGGAAGCGGACATGGCTGGCTTTTCATTGCCAGTGGGAACAGACATGGCTGGCTTCGTGCCAGTAGCTACAGACATGGCTGGCATTTCATTACCAGTAAGAACAGGCATGGCTGGCAGCGTGCCAGTGGATACAGACATGGCTGGCATTTCACCGCCAGTGGGAACAGGCATGGCTGGCTTTTCATTACCAGTGAGAACAGGCATGGCTGGCAGCGTGCCAGTAGATACAGACATGGCTGGCATCGTGCCAATAGATACAGACATGGCTGGCATCTCATTGCCAGTGGGAACAGGCATGGCTGGCTTTTCATTACCAGTAAGAACAGGCATGGCTGGCATCGTGTCGGTGGATACAGACATGACTGGCTTCGTGCCAGTAGATACAGACATGGTTGGCATCGTGCCAGTAGATACAGACATGGCTGGCATCGTGCCAATAGATACAGACATGGCTGGCATCTCATTGCCAGTGGGAACAGGCATGGCTGGCTTTTCATTACCAGTAAGAACAGGCATGGCTGGCAGCGTGCCAGTGGATACAGACATGGCTGGCATTTCATTGCCAGTGGGAACAGGCATGGCTGGCTTTTCATTACCAGTGAGAACAGGCATGGCTGGCAGCGTGCCAGTGGATACAGACATGGCTGGCTTCGTGCCAGTAGATAACACAGACATGGCTGGCATTTCATTGCCAGTGGGAACAGGCATGGCTGGCTTTTCATTACCAGTAAGAACAGGCATGGCTGGCATCGTGCCGGTGGATACAGACATGACTGGCTTTGTGCCAGTAGATACAGACATGGTTGGCATCGTGCCAGTAGATACAGACATGGCTGGCATCGTGCCAATAGATACAGACATGGCTGGCATCTCATTGCCAGTGGGAACAGGCATGGCTGGCTTTTCATTACCAGTAAGAACAGGCATGGCTGGCAGCGTGCCAGTGGATACAGACATGGCTGGCATTTCATTGCCATGGGGAACAGGCATGGCTGGCTTTTCATTACCAGTGAGAACAGGCATGGCTGGCAGCGTGCCAGTGGATACAGACATGGCTGGCTTCGTGCCAGTAGATACAGACATGGCTGGCATTTCATTGCCAGTGGGAACAGGCATGGCTGGCTTTTCATTACCAGTGAGAACAGGCATGGCTGGCAGCGTGCCAGTGGATACAGACATGGCTGGCATCATGCCAGTGGATACAGACATGGCTGGCATCGTGCCGGTGGATACAGACATGGCTGGCATCGTGCCAGTAGATACAGACATGGCTGGCATTGTACCAGTAGATACAGACATGGCTGGCAGCGTGCCAGTGGATACAGACATGGCTGGCATTTCATTGCCAGTGGGAACAGGCATGGCTGGCTTTTCATTACCAGTGAGAACAGGCATGGCTGGCAGCGTGCCAGTGGATACAGACATGGCTGGCATCGTGCCGGTGGATACAGACATGGCTGGCATCGTGCCAGTAGATACAGACATGGCTGGCATCGTGCCAGTAGATACAGACATGGCTGGCATCGTGCCAGTAGATACAGACATGGCTGGCATCGTGCCAGTAGATACAGACATGGCTGGCATCGTGCCAATAGATACAGATATGGCTGGCATTTCATTGCCAGTGGGAACAGGCATAGCTGGCAGCGTGCCAGTGGATATAGACCTGGCTGGCAGTGTTCCAGTGGATATAGACATGGCTGGCAGCGTGCCAGTGGATAAAACGTGGCTGGCAGCGTGCCAGTGGATACAGACATGGCTGGCAGCGTACTAGTGGATACAGACATGGCTGGCATAGAGCATTCCCCGGAGACACTGAAACCTCACTGGGAGACGAGGGCATAGTGATCCCATGATTCACCAGATTTGAGGTGGCTATTCTGCCAGTCTGGATGCCTATGGAGGACACACCAGTACCTCCATAGCGATACCTGGATATATGGTTCCCCTGCCATTGCTTAACAGGTTTTAATACACAATGCTCAATAGTGTGATTTGGATCTGCACAATAAAAACAGAGACCATACAACCTGCGTCTTTTCCTTCTCATACGTGGATTTGCAAGTAGTGCAGGGTGGTGCTGCATCGTTAGCTGCAGCAGGTGATAGGCTCAGAGCCTCCATTAACCTCTGCAGCTCTTTCAGCATAGCAAGCACCAAGTTCAATATAGCTTCATACATATGAGACATACCTGCCAGCTTCTATTCTGGGACCAGGATAATGTAACGGGGAGCCCCCTATAGGGTGAGGGGGAACCCCCAATCTGCAGAGATGAAGCCTTAAGGACAGGTATACAGCTTCCAGGGAACAAACCAAGATATTAACAGAAACTAGAAAGATCCCTAAACCCTGACTGAGATCCTTGAAAGATGGTCTCGAAATACTACCTAGGCTAGGTTTGCAAGATGAATAAAACATAAACCAGACAGACAATAAATGCAGGTATACAGATTCCAGGGAACAAACCCAGATATTAACAGAAACTAGAAAGATCCCTAAGCCCTGACTGAGATCCTTGAAAGGTGGTCTCGAGATACTAACTAGGCTAGGCCTGCATGACGAACAAAACAAAACCAAACATACGATGAATGCAGACATACAGATTCCTAAGCACGGTACAGTACAGGGGACAGACAGAAGAGAGATCCAAATACAAGAGCCAAAGGTCATACACGGAATATCAAAACTAGAGGGGTCAGACAAGAGAGGGATCCTAAATACATGAGCCAGAGGTCATACACAGCAAATCAAAGTAAACCAGCAATACAGGGACTAGGCAAGAAAGACTATCCTGGTCCAAGGATCAAGGGGAGTCCTGGTCGTACTTATAGGGCAGAACAGGTCATGTGACCGCAGGCCAATAAGCCCAACAGATGGCCTGCAGGCTGAAAACAAAAATAAACAGGAATCCCTGCTACCACCAGCAGGGGGCAAGGCCAAGACGTGACAGGGAGTCGTCCCAGAAGACTGGAAATTAGCAAATGTTGTGCCCATTCACAAGAAGGGTAGTAGGGAGGAATCTGGGAACTATAGGCCAGTTAGTCTTACGTCAGTAGTGGGGAAATTAATGGAAACCATGTTAAAGGAAAGGATTGTTGACCATCTAAAAACACATAGATTACAGGATCAGAATCAACATGGGTTTACCTCAGGGAGATCATGCCAAACTAATCTTATTGATTTTTTTGATTGGGTAACAAAAATAATAGACACAGGTGGTGCAGTAGACATTGCTTATTTAGATTTCAGTAAGGCTTTTGATACTGTTCTGCATAGAAGGCTTATCAATAAATTGCAATCTTGAGTTTGGATTCCAATATTGTTGAATGGATTAGGCAGTGGCTGAGTGACAGGCAACAGAGGGTTGTGGTAAATGGAGTTTATTCGGCGCAAGGTCTTGTTACCAGTGGGGTACCTCAGGGGTCAGTACTTGGACCCATTCTATTTAATATTTTTATTAGTGATATTGCAGAAGGTATTAATGGAAAAGTATGTCTTTTTGCTGATGACACAAAGATTTGCAACAGGGTTGACGTTCCTGGAGGGATCAGCCAAATGACAAATGATTTAGGTAAACTAAAAAAATGGTCGGAGCTGTGGCAATAGAGTTTTAACGTGGATAAGTGCAAGATAATGCACCTGGGACGTAAAAACCCAAGGGCTGAATATAGAATATTTGATACAGTCCTAACCTCAACATCTGAGGAAAGGGATTTAGGGGCTATTATTGCAGAGGATCTAAAGGTAAGTAGTCAATGTAATAGAGCAGCAGGAAATGCTAGCAGAATGCTTGGTTGTGTAGGGAGAGGTATTAGCAGTAGGAAAAGGGAAGTGCTCATGCCACTGTACAGAGCACTGGTGAGACCTCACTTGGAGTACTGTGTGCAGTACTGGAGACCGTATCTCCAGAAGGATATAGACATCTTAGAGAGAGTTCAGAGAAGGGCTACTAAAATGGTGTACGGCTTGAAGGAGAAAAGTTACCAGGAAAGGCTTAATGATCTTAACATGTACAGCTTGGAAAAAAGACGAGAACAAAGTAGCAAAACAAGAGGACATAGTCTTAGATTAGAGGGGCAAAGGTTTAAAAGTAACATCAGAAAGCATTATTTTACTGAGAGGGTGGTGGATACATGGAACAGTCTTCCAGTTGAAGTGGTAGAGGCCAAAACAGTAATTGAATTTAAGCAGGCATGGGATAGGCATAAGGCTATCCTAAACAAAAGATAAATCCAGGTAAAGTATCCAAGTAATTGGGCAGACTAGATGGGCCGAAAGGTTCTTATCTGCCGACATTTTTCTATGTTTCTATGTTTGTGTAACACCTTTCCAGGCACTGGTAGATTACCAAGTGCTGACACACGTGCTTCTGAGGCTGCAGGTGATCAGAGGAATAGCGGTGAAGGCCAGGGCCGCTTGACTGATGCTTTTTTAAATTTTTTTAGTCCACGACGCCCAAGGACGTCAAATGTAGGCACCCATTGCCAGCGTCTTCACCATATGGTGCAGAACTACCTAGGGGCAAGGGCAGACCTGGATACCTTTCCAGCAGATGATCCACTGGCTTACTGGGTGTTGAGATTGGATCACTGGCCAGAACTTAGCCAATATGCTATGCAGCTACTAGGTTGCCCTTCATATAGCGTGCTTTCCGAAAGGACGTTCAGTGCCACTGGAGGTTTTGTCACAGACAAAAGAGTGCGTCTGTCCACCGACTCTGTAGACCGGCTGACATTTATAAAAATGAATCAGTCCTGGATCAGCAGCTATCAATCCCCTGATGCTGAAGTAATGGAATAGATAGGGGATGTCCTCTTCTGCATTCACAAAACCTCCAGCACTGAACTCTTCCACAATACCACAAAAGGGTTACGGTGTGAAGGCACTTGCTGCCATGAAAGGCACAATATTTGGCTGCACTGACGCCTGTGCCAGATTTATATCATTTTATTTTTTTGAGCCTCAGGGTCCAACCCTGCACTCTTCCACAATACCACAGAGGGGTTACTGTATGATGATACTTGCTGACCTGGCATAAAAGGCACAATATCTGGGAGCACTGACGCCCATTAACAGATAAAAAAAAAACACTTTTCAATATAGGACCACATGGTCCACCCCTGAACTCTTCCACAATACTACAGAGGGGTTACTGTATGATGATACTTGATGGGTTGGCATTAAAGGCACAATATCTGGGTGCACTGACGCCCATTACCAGATCAAAAACTTTTCAATATAGAACCACATGGTCCACCCCTGCACTCTTCCACCATACCACAGAGGGGTTACTGTATGATGATACTTGCACCTGGCAGTCTTGCACCAAAGGCAGAATATCTGGGTGCACTGACGCCCATTCCCAGATTCATATCTTTTTAATATAGGACCGCATGGTCCACCCCTGCACTCTTCCACAATACCACAGAGGGGTTACTGTATGATAGTACTTGCATGCCTGGCACTAAAGGCACAATATCTGGGTGCACTGCCATTGACGCCTGTATCAGATTCATATCCTCAGAGGGGTTACGGTGTGACGGCACTGTTGCCGACGCTAAAAGCCCAATTTTAAAGCACTTATTGTTACTTTCATCCAAAGCCTGCATAAGTTTCACAATAATTTAGCCAAAAAGAACACTAAACTTTTTCTGCGCGTCCTAAAATGTCTTTTCATACAGGCTGCCGCCCCAAGCAGTTGTTTATGGATAGATTAAAGGAAAAGCATTTACCGTCATATGAAACGTCATTTTTTTGTTTTTAAGTGTTTCTATACATCCTAGAAATCTGCCACTTCCCGGGCAGGTTATGGGGACCTCCTAGGCACAATATTTGAAGGAATTTTTTATTTTTATTTTTAACCCTTAATTCATGGAAAACTCACTGTCCCTTTAAAAACATTTTTTAAAAAACTTTTTGTCCTTGTTTCCTGTCCCCCAGGGCACTACCCGGACCCCCATACACCTTTTATGGCAAATATGTAGCATATATGCCCTCTTGGAGGGCACTCTAAAAAACCGAATTTCAGCCCCATTGACTTGCATGGGGGTTCGGGTTCGGGTTCGGTCCCGAACAAATGGGAAGTTCGGTTTCGGGCTCGTACCGAACTCGGGGAGTGTTTGGCTCATCCCTTTTACCAGCATTCAAATGACACAGAATTTTCATCTGACAATGAGGAAGACTCCAACTAGGAGGTTGCCTTGAGTAATTGTCAGTGGGAGCTTACTTGCTATTCTCTACATATCTATGTTAATTATATAGTGGAATGTATATAGATGTAATGCTACCCACGTCCATTATGATCTCCTTCGCGAGTCTGATGCCCTAGTCACATTATCATCAATAAATATTTTGATATATGTCTTTATTATATGTGTGAATTGGTTTTAATCAATAAACATCATTTTCTTTATTTTCTATGTATACTTTCTACCAGATTTCCATCTGTTGTCAGACTATCTTTTGTTTTGTTATATTCAACAGTGTTTTCCCTGGAGTGATGTCCTCCATATTTTTCTGGTAAATTATTACCCTGCGTGTAACAAGTACCTCTATCGTGCTTGTATTTTCTAGTTGTGTGAATCTGAATATGCTCTATACATGCACAGTGCGACTGGCTGTTTGGTCATGGGGGGGGGGGATAAGGAGCACTGTGCCAGGAGTGGTGACCCAGATGTCACATTGCTACCTCTGGAGGAGATACCAAAGCCGTGTGAAGAGGACCTACCTGCCGACCGAGGGTTGCCTGCTCAAGCAGCGGTCGCGGGGGCTATGGTAGCCCCTGATGATCTGGGCTGGTATCCGGTGGCAGATGTGCAACCCCCCATCACACCTGCGAAGAGGACTCTGTTGGGCTCATCACATCGCCCATTGAAGTGGAGCAGATTGGGATTTTGCCCCGAGGCACGAATGAAGGAGCTAAAAGCACTGGGGCCTGCGAGCCCTTCACCTTGACTATGTGCTTGAGGGGACGTATGCCCTGCTCCCTTCATGTGAGGCAAATGGGGTTCCAGGGTGTCCCCCCTCGATTTTTTTATGTGGGAACATGGGTCTGCCCAAATTAGCCATTTGGGCAGCTACCTTGGCTCTCTCTGCTTACTTTGGCCCTGGGTCACCCGGCCACATGACCTCTTCCACATACTCCCATTTTCAGTTGGGACCCCGGAGTGAGCCGGGAATGCCACATAATTTTGGACAGTTCTCCACTTTTTCTCCCCCTCCCCCTTTTAATTTTTTTTTATTATGTGCACTCTTGACCCCATTCGATGATCCTATGCAGACTCTGCCATACATCCTGCACTTGTTGTCTCGTTTACCTGGCTACCCCCCCACACTATATATTGCTTTTGCTGTCTACAATGCTGCCTACTTCTTTTTACCCTTGTTGCAAGATACTTAGGCTGGTGTCAGGCTAGGGTCAGACGAACGCATTTTTCACGTCTACCGTCAAAAAGTGCGTTGGTGCGTCCGAACGCATTTTTTCACCAAAGACGCGATAGCGGTCATACGATGCGCAATTTCGGCCGTGATTTTTACGGATCCAAACCAGGAAACTTTGGGTGTCTGGACATTATGTTGGCCGGACATGAGCAGCGTTTGACGTCTACTAATCACACACACACGCCGCTATGCGGACGCAGAGGACACAGCGCACTCTGTACGTCAGTACTAGCGGTTCAACGTTCTTGCGAAAATACGTTCGTTTGCCACCTGCGTTGCGCGGTCGAACTTTCGTGCGGCCGTACTTTGTGTGTGGGCCTGCTTTGGACGTCATTTGCTGCTACCACAGCCTTAATAAAATGCACCTAAACGCACGTTTGCAATGCATTCGTCTGACCCCAGCCCAGGGCCTGCCCAAGCCACTGTGCTGCCTGGAGCGACAGGTGAAATGCTGCCCCCCCCAAAAAAGGAAAAAACCACGTGGCATGTAAAAGCATATCACAGAGCTCCACAGCATTAAAACACAGTAATGTGCGGTGTGTATGAGCGTATCACAGAGCTCCACAGCATGAAAACACAGTAATGTGCGATGTGTATGAGCGTATCACAGAGCTCCACAACATTAAAACACAGTAATGTGCAGTGTGTATGAGTGTATCACAGAGCTCCACAACATATACACACCGCACATTACTGTGTTTTAATGTTGTGGAGATCTGTTATACGCTAATACACACTGCACATTACTGTGTTTTAGTTCGAGAGAGAGACTAATTAGGATTGAGCAAGGTTTAAGAATTATCCCTGTATTACATAAGAAGTGAAAGGGAGGAAGTTCCCTTTGTTCTATGGGATCAGGCATGGGGGCTTTTTTGCTTGATGAGATGAAACATGGCCGATTTGTGATTGGATGCAATAGGGAGAGGAACAATTGGAGGGAGGGGGAAGGGGGGAGTATAAAAGACAAGGCGTGGGGGCAGTTGTGTATGGCAGTTAATTTTCTTTTACTCCCACCCAACCCACCCTGTTTGTTTCTCTTTCACAGATGCTGGTTCTCTACAACAACGGAAAGGTCACGCAGCAGAAGCACCATGGATAGGGACAATGCAGTTGTGATTTCACCACTCATTCAAGACCGCCCGTGGTTTCCATATGGAAATATGCCATGTTGCATGAACCCGGTTCATGGTTTATACGGCCATGTCTGGGGGATTGTCTAAATATGGACATGGTTAGTCTACCTATTCCATCAAGTTATACACCATGTTACATGAAGCCAGCCTGTGGTTTTTGAACGGCCAGGGTTTGGGGGATTGTTCTTTGATTAAAAGCATGGTTTAGAGCAATTATTATCGATCAGATAGTACCCAAGTAGCTTGAAGCCAGTTGGTGTTTTTTTACGGCCACAACTGGGTGGATTGCGCTTAAATTGGGTACTTACCATGTGGCAGGAAGCCAGCTGGTGGTTTGAACGCCACAGCTGGGGGATTGCGCTTTAAGATGGACATGGTTTAGGTTAGGGAGGAGCGGTGAAATAGGCGGCCTGGCACGTGGAGGGCAATAGTGGGGGGAGGGTCTGCAGGGTATGGGGTGAGTTGTGGTTTCATACGGCCAGGCTTAGGTGCCTTCCTGGTTTGCAGATCCTCTCGGCCTGCTATCTGCCATAAAAATACACTGAGCAGACGTGTGGTCATCCTGCTTAGCCACGTGGGGCGCTATTTCTGGGCAATGCTTGTGGTGCATTGCAGTTGCCAGTGTTATCTGGCTGCCAGTGTTATCTGGTGTAGGGTATTTGGCATACGAGGATCGATAATAATAATTCTGCCTTAAGGCCAAATTCTTTGCCTCTAAGTAATAAAAGACGTGACCTTTTCAAAATGCCAATACTTTGTTGTGTTTTCATTTACGGGAAAAGGGAGGGGGGAGGGGGGTAGTTGGTTTTAAGAAGGTAACTTACATGGGAGAAGTTGTAAGAAGAGAATAGGGGTATATTCTTAATGCTGTGGAGCTCTGTGATACGCTCATACACACTGCACATTACTGTGTTTTAATGCTGTGGAGCTCTGTGATACACTCATACACACCGCACATTACTGTGTTTTAGAGTGTATCACAGAGCTCCACAGCATTAAAACACAGTAATGTGCAGCGTGTATGAGCGTATCATTGAGCCACATGTCCTGAACCCACTGTCAGTCACACACACACACACAAGTCACACACACAAGGTACACACACACAAGCCACACACACACAAGCCACACACCACACACACAAGCCACTAACACACAAGCCACACACACGCCACACACACACACACAAGCCACACACACACACAAGCCACACACACACACATGCCACACACACACACACAAGCCACAAACACAAGTCACAAACACACACACAAGTCACAAACACACATACACTTACCCACCCTGGTCACCAGCCTGTTGGAAGGCTTGTTGGACGCTGCCGGGCCTGTCAAGGTCAGGCTCTAGAGGCCTCGCTGGCTTCGGGCCTAGTCGAGGCCTCGCTGGCTTTAGGCCTAGTCGAGGCCTCACCGGCCCGCTGGAAGGCTTAAAGGGGCGGACTTGCCTTCTGCGCTGGCGGGGTCCGGGCGTCTGGGCAGGTCCGGGTGTCTGGGCAGGTCCAGACCCGGGGCTGGTCCGGGCGTCTGGGCTGGTCCAGGCTGATCCAGGCGTCTGGGCTGGTCCGGGCTGATCCAGGCGTCTGGGCTGGTCCAGGCTGATCCGGGCATCTGGGCTGGCCTGGCCAGGTGTGGGCTGGCCGGGTCTGGGCCTCCAGGTACGTGCACTCTGGGAGGGCGCAGGCGCGCTTGAAAGCCTCCAGGCACGTGGACTCAGAAGGCTTTCAAGCGCGCTGGCGCCCTCCCAGGCACCTGCACGCTGGGTGGGCCGCAGCAAAGGGGGCGGACGCCGGCCCGCAGCGAAGGGGGCAGGCGCCGGCTCGCAGCGAAGGCGGTGGGTGCAGCCCGGTTTCCCGACCAGCAGCAGGGCCGTCAGGGCGGGCGCTCTATGCCGCCCTGGTCAAAGGGCCGCCTGGAGCCCTTGCTCCACCCTGCTCCATGGACCGGCCGGCCCTGCCCCAGCCTTAGCAGTGCCTCTTTTTGCTTAATTTTATTGTATGCTGAATATTATATGCGGTAATGTATTTTTGTATTTAGTATTTTCATACTATTTTGAATGTATGTGAAAATTCAATAATAAAGAATTATAAAAAAAAGAAAAATGTCACCTTGCAGCAAGTAGAATCCATATGCTGCAGGTAAGAAATCAAAAAGCAATCCCAGGTGACCTGCCTTGATTTCCTTTCTGCAGGATATGAATTATACATGTTGCAGGGCAACACTTTTCCCTGTGCTCCTCTCTGCATGAAATAGCAATAGGTGTCCCTTTAAACATGGCCAAAATGGTCACTCTAACTCCATTGGTGCCTTCAGCTCATTCATTTCAACTCCCATAATGCCATCTCTCTAACCCCTGGGATGATCAACCTTGGCACTCCAGTTATTTTGGATCCACAGCTCCCATGATACTCAACTACTCAAGTATAAGTGGCCTGAAACTCAGGTCACAATATGATAGATAGGAGGAGCATAAGACCTAACGTTTATTAGATAATATTAAAAAGCCAGCAGCCTAACAACAATCAACATGTAGTAAAGCAAGTTTTAAAACTCGTTCTAAATAGTCGCTTACAAGGCCAATAGTATAAGGAGTATATAA
Source organism: Leptobrachium leishanense (assembly GCA_009667805.1). Taxonomy (NCBI): domain Eukaryota; kingdom Metazoa; phylum Chordata; class Amphibia; order Anura; family Megophryidae; genus Leptobrachium; species Leptobrachium leishanense. The sequence continues at coordinate 294,229,880 of CM019063.1, read as the reverse complement.
GTCAAGAATAGTTTAAACTATAGACCCGTTATCTAGTTACAGGAGCATAGGTGATAGCAGCATGGATAGGTAAAATTAGAAAATACAAGGAGCAAATAACCAAAATGTTCCCACTAGGCTATCCTTGGCAGTTCATGCCACCTACAACAGGCCACTGTGATAAAATACTCAGTGGTGTATTTAGGTTTTGTGCTGCCCTAGGCCTGACTAAACTCGTGCACCCCCTAATTTAAATTTGACACACCCATTCCTGTCAAGGTCACACCTCTTCCTGGTTAAACCCCACCCTTCCTATTTAGGCTCCACCTTTTTCATTTTAGAGCTCCGCCTTTTCCTCTCTAAAGTGGACACCAAGTGCCTACTTGTATATTTTGTATACCATTTCAAATGTTGTATCTATTGAGATAATCAAATAAAATTATGAAATGTTTAAATTCAAGCATTTTTACATTTTTGCATGTCAAGTATACTGGATCAAAGCCATTCTAATTGGTTGAACAATAAAATCCACAGAAACCGGCAGTGTGTATGAGCATATCACAGAGCTGCACAGCAATAAAACCCACAGAAATGTGCATTGTGTATGTGCGTATCAGAGCTCCACAGCAATAGAACTCACAGAAATGTGCACTGTGTATGTGCTGTGATGTAGTGCATGGATTGCACTGTGTATTCCCCTTGTATTTTTGTTTAAGGTTTAGGCAATAACCCCCAGGAGGGAATGTGTTTGTGTTGATGCAGGTGTCCCTGCAATTAAGGGCTTAAATAGCTCCTGATTGAGGGAGGGGCAGATTAGAATGGGCCCGGATGAGAAATACAGAGACTGATAAGCACAAGGTGCTTCTGCTACTCCCGAGGTTGGAGAGTCTGCATTGGATGCAGGATATGAAACCAAATATTGGTTTGGATGTTATGATTTCATTGATGCTGAAATAAAGCCTGGAATAATTTCACCATTTAAAGGACTTTTGTGTGCCATAACTGCCCTAGAGGACCGTGCTATAGCGCCCCGTGTGACAGTGCGTATCACAAAGCTCCACAGCAATAGAACTCACAGAAATGTGCAGTGTGTATGAGTGTGTAAGAGCTGCACAGCAATAAAACCCATAGAAACGTGTGCTGTGTATGAGCGTATCACAGAGCTCCACAGCAATATAACACACAGAAATGTGCAGTGTGTATGAGCGTATAAGAGCTGCACAGCAATAAAATCCACAGAAATGTGCACTGTGTATGAGCATATCACAGAGCTGCATAGCAATAAAACCCATAGAAACGTGAGCTGTGTATGAGCGTATCACAGAGCTGCACAGCAATAAAACTCACGCTCATACACACTGCACATTATTGTGAGTTTTATTGCTGTGGAGCTCAGTGATACGCTCATCCACACCGCACATTACTGTATCACTGAGCTCCACAGCAACAAAACTCACAGTAATGTGCGGTGTGTATGAGCATATCACTGAGCTTCACAGCAACAAAACTCACAGTAATGTGCGGTGCGTATGAGCGTATCACAGCTGCACAGCAATAAAACTCAAATTCATTTCATTTAAACCCCCACTCTTTCCAATTCATAACCCCCTCCTTTCATTTCATTTAACCCCCACCTCTTTCATTTAACCCCCACCTCTTTCATTTAACCCCCCACTTCTTTCATTTAACCCCCACCTATTTCATTTAATTTAATCCCCCACCTCTTTCATTTAACCCTGGCACACCTATTTCATTCAATCCCCTCACCCCTTTCATTTAATTGAATCCTCCCACTCTTTCATTTAACCCTTGCACACTTATTTAATTTAACCCCCACCTATTTCATTTCACCCCCCCCCCCACATCTTTCATTTCACCCCACATCTATTTAGTTTAAACCCCCTACACCTCTTTCATTTCACCCCCACACCTATTTCGTTTAAACCCCCTACCTCTTTAATTTCATTTAACCCACCACACTTAACCCCCCCCCTCTTTAATTTGCTTTACCTGGGAGCTGGCAGCTGGGCTGGGAGCTGGCGGCATGGCTGGGGCTGGCGGCTGGGTGCTGGCGGCATGGCTGGGGGCTGGGAGCTGGCGACATGGCTAGGGGCTGGCGGCATGGCTGGGGGCTGGCGGCAGAGTCACATCTCCTTCCTGGCATCTGGCAGGTGGAGCGCATGGGAGGAAGTGACGTCATATGACCACTTCCTCCCAGAGCTTTCACACGGCGGCCATATTCACGGCCGCAGGCGGCAGCTCGCTCGTGTCCATCGGGTCCCATGATCGGGCGCTGGGTCCCACCGAGCAGCAGGGCGGCGGATCCCACCGAGCGGCGGGGCACCGCCCTCTGTAAATTGCCACCCTAGGCCTAGGCCTTGCCGGCCTAGGTCAAGATACAGCGCTGAAGATACTAGTAATGAATATTAGGCCTCCATAATAGGCAGACAAATTCAGTCAAAGATAAGGACATAAACCAGTTATAAAAACAGACATAACAATTGACGCGTTGCACTGCTACTTTGCAGCTTTATCAAGATATCTTGATACTCTTTGGCTATTTGGTTGTTTTTCAAGTACTTCTTTACTTATTGCTAATATTCATTACTTAACCACTCATTAGATTGACAGAGCTGTGTGAGAAATGTTGTTCAAAACCACCTGGAAAGCCAAGTTTAAACAGTCCTGCTCTAACACATCCAGAACTTGGCCTTCCTGCAATGGTAGAATTGCCAGAATAGTTGGTGAATCTGAATTGCTCTCCAGTTATGTTGCCACATTGAAGCCTGGGCTGGCTTCCCGAGAGGTCCAGATATGAGCAAAAAAATGTAATGAGTGCTAGTCAGGTCACAAATTTTGCCTTTTCTCCAGACCACTGGGGAACCTGGTGAATACCAGTTACTCATCTGGCTCATGTTTAGATGCCAGCTACATTCATAACACAAAAGAAGATTCTTTGACATAAATTGTTTTTCATTTTTTGTGTCTTGATGTATGATAATGCAGGAATACAGTGTTCTTGATGTCAATATAACGAAAACTGTCCTTCATCTGGAAAGATACAGTTACAGTTACAAGTATTTATAAAGCGCTGTTCTTTAGCGGTGTACAATGGGTGAGACAGAATAGCAAATATACATACAAGTTAAACACCCAGAACAGTAGCAGAGAGGACCCTGCTCGAGAGTTTACAATCTAAGAGGAGAGGGGTGGCTCACTTGGTGAGGGTAAGCAGCAGAGTACAAGAAGTACCGGGGTGCATTTGGGCTGAGTGGGAATATTGTCATGCCCCACGCCGGGCGGCGGCGCAAGAAGAACAAAACTGGTGCTGTTTCAAAGCAATGATCTCCTTGGCAGCACTAGTTAACCCTCAGCAGGCTACATTCAAGTTTTCCTTTCATTATTGCTGACACCTCAGGTGCACCAATTAAGACTTTAATTTAAGCCAGACACTCCCATGGCTCAATGCTTGTGCATTAGAATTCATTCAGTTTTCCTCCAACCTGCTTGCAACAGTTCTCTTGTCCTCCCTGAGAACTGATCCTCCTGTGACCCCAGACCTCCAAGGCTTCTGCAACACCTCCAAGGTATCTGCAGCCCCTCCAAGGCTTCTGCAGCACTCCAAGGCTTCTGCAGCACTTCCAGGCCTCTGCAGCGGTTCCAGGCCTCTGCAGCACGTCCAGGCCTCTACAGCATGTCCAGGCCTCTGCAGCGCATCCAGAGACCCTCCTTGCATCCAGAGACCCTCCAAGATCCTCTGTCTCTCTATCTCCTGTCATCCTTCTTCCTATTCTGTGTTCAGTAAGTGTTCTAGTGTCTTTCCGTATTGTTTATTTCTGTTTCTAGTCAGCCCTTTTCCAGTCCAGCTCTCTTTTACTTTATTTTTGTGTTCTGTGAATCTTTCTGTCCAGTCCAGTTCCTGTACTGTCCATATACCCATTTCTCAGCCCTGTATGCTTTGCCCCATTATTGTGTGTAGCTAATCCGTTCCGCCCTTCTCTCTCCCAAATTTCTTATGCATTATTCATGGTCCCATTTGGTTTAGTCATTGTTCTTCCTACCTGTTTATCAGTCCTATGCTTCTATTATTTGTGAATATCCAATCAGTCCCATTCCTGTCTCTCCCAGTTGTTATACATTATTCATTGTCCCCCTTGGTTTATCCAGGTCATTGTTGTTTCCTGTTTAAATAAACCTTCTGTTGCTTTTATTACTCCTGTAACTATCCACCTCCCGCCTCCTTTATCACCGCATACTGGGCTTGAACTAACCACTCCGTACACTGAACCCTTGACAGAGGTGCCACCCTGTTACCTGCACATGACAAATATGGAGCATGAAATGTACAGTGGGGGAATCATGGAGTGAGCTGATAGGCTTCTCTAAAGTAATGTTTTCAGAGACTTCTTGAAGGACTGGAGAGATGGGGAGAGTCTAATGTTGTGGGGGAGGAAGTTCCATAGAAAGGGGGCAGCACGGGAGAAGTCCTGAAGGCGAGAGTTGGGGGTGCATGTACGAGGAGCTGATAGCATCAGATCATTGGCAGAGCGAATTGGGACGGGCTGTACCTGTCAATAAGGGTGCAGTTATGGAGAGCTGGCACAGGCATTCATAACAGACTGTAGAGGGAGAACCTGGGATCTCTTAAGGCCAGAGAGAAGGAGGTTACAGTAGTCAAGGCAGGAGATAATGAGACCTTGGATGAGCATTTTAGCCCCTTGGACCTTGGATGAGTCCTGATTAAGACAGGGATGGACACGTGCAATGTTTTTTAGGTGGAAGTAGCAAGATTTGGTTAGAGACTGAATGTGCGGAGTGAAGGAGAGATCAGAGTCGAAGAGGACCCCAAGGCAATGAGCCTGAGAGGTAGAAGTAATCATGACACCATTCACCTGAAGGGAAATGGGCGCATGAATGATGGTTTTAGAGGGAGTTGACACATCCTCGGCACCTGCAGGCCTTCAGGGGGGGGGTCTGGGCACTCAGTGGTGTCGCTGGCTGGCCGGGTGCCAGAAGTTCCGGCCGTTCGTCCGCCTGGAGGGGCAGGATGACGCAGAGCCGCCAGCCTTAAATGCAGGGTGCGCGAGTCGGCTCATCGCCCTGACGTGGAGTTAGTTCCTGCATCGCCTGGTGTATTCACTTGCTGTTTCACTGATTCTTTTTGCTTTGTTGCTGAACCAGATTGTATGAGGACCCTGATTGTTGCCGTCTCGGACTGCCTTCCTGACCATTCTCTTTCTGACCAAGCCGTATGTGTGTTGTGCCCAGAGCAGACTCCGAGTGCATGCTGATCTTGCACCACGCTGATCCAGAGCCTATATCGATAGTGCAGAACGCTGACCCCAAGTGTGTATCGATCGTGCATAGCACTGACCCAGAACTATAACGATCTTGCATGTATTGATACAGAGTACATATCGGTCCTTCATAACGCTGACTCAGATAACCCCTTGATCTCTCCTGTTGCCGACTCGGAATGTATGAAAGCCTTGAGTGTTGCCGAACCAGTCTGAAAACCATCTCTGTTGCCAATTCCGAACGTTTATATGACCACGCTGTTCTTAACTCCTGGTGTATGAATAAACTGTTAAAGCCTTTCTCTCACTGTTTCCCAACTGTCGGTAACATTAACCCTTTGTGGCTCAGTAATAACGTGATCTCGAAACCTGCTGTGATTAGACTATACTTAGTATTGTTGGTCTGTCTGTTCTCCCTGGCTGGGAGTGATCGGGTTAGCGGTCCCGACCACTCAAGGATCGGAGCGTCTAGAAGTCTGTCCAAAAGGATTCTCACCACGGTTGTGAGGGGTGAGCGGGACAGCGAACGTGACAGGAGGGAAGAAGAGAAGTTTCATTTTAGAGAGGTTGAGCTTTAGGAAAGTCATCCAGTCAGAGACAGTCGACAGGCAGGCTATAAAACAGTCCAACACAGGAGGATAGAGGCCGGGAGAGGAAAGGTAGATTTGAGTGTCGTCAGCATAGAAATGATATTGGAGTCCATAGGAAGAAATGAGGTTGCTCAGACAGTAGATCTCCAGTAAGTGTCTTTGGGCAAGACACCTAACGGTACATGCTCGCCACCCATGACATACTTGAAAACGAGAGAAATCTCAATGTATCCTTCCTGGTAAAATCCTTTCTCAAAATAATAAATAAAAAGAAGAGTATGGAACCCAGAGCAGAGCCTTGAGGTACCCAACTGAATGAGGAACCACGGGGGAAGACACACTGAAGGAGCCAGCGGTGTATTTTGGCCTAGGCCGACACTTTCCAGGGGGCGGCAGCCCCGCTGCTCAGTGGGACCCGCCACTCAATGGGAAGGTTGGGACCTGCCGCTCCGTGGGACCCACCGCTCGCCGGTTCTTAAAATACCTGGCCGCTGAACATTTCGGTCCCTGAGCCGCAGCGCTGGGAGGAAGTGGTCATATGACGTCACTTCCTCCCAGCACTCCACCATGCTACAGACAGAGGGCCACATTACGATCTTGTCGCTAACGTTAACGATCACCTGCGTGAGCATTAATGTTAGCCGCGGTATCTACCGCATATTACAATCCAAACGCAAACGGGTTGAGTAACCCGTTTGCGTTAGGTACCTTGCGCTTTTCAATGCGAGGTTACTGTACTTTGCGCTCCCTATACTTAACATGGGGAGCGCAAAGTGTTAATCAGTGTTAGGATTACAAAGTCCTAACGCTGATTAACATCCGGCTCTGGTTAGCGGAAACTTAACCACAGCCAGGACTTGGTGTTAACGAATTCTGCAGAAGCGGAATCCGTTAACACCAGCCTAAAAAAACCAGAAAAAGAATTGTATACTCACCTCCTGTCCCACGGCGAGGACCGCAGCTCCAACCGCCTCCTCTGTCCGGCGGGAGCAGGGAAAGACTGGGTGGAAAAAGTTCCCCCAGTCTCTCCCTGCGTATTACTACGCTGACCGGTTTCACGAGATTCGGCAGGTCATGTGACTGCCGGTGTCTGGCTCAAAGGAGTCCTATGGACTCCGAGTGGATGCTCGCGGCTGCGCTCAGCACTGCCACGAGCATCCCAGGGCGTAGCACTCGCTACCAATGCAGGCAGCATTTTTTGCACTTGCATTGTAATCCCCCGTTAAAACGGGGGGAAGTTCTCATTCACAGGGCCGTCTTTAAGGAGGGGCAAAAGGGGCAGGTGCCCCAGTCATAGTTGAGGGGCCCAAAGCAGGCTGCTTGGTTTTTGGGCTGCTGTGGCAGTTTTACAGTGGTGGCTTTGTGTTTTTGTAGGCCCCAGGCTTCTTTGGAAGCACTGTAGCCTACCTAGGCCCGGTGGGCCCCCTCTGATGACATCAGAGAGGGCGTGCCATAGGCGGCGGGGCCAAACAGGAGGAAGCCAGTTGAGGTTTCCTGACTGCATAGGCCTGGACACACCCTAATCAAAGGACCTCACATGGAGGCTGCAGCTCCTTGTGTTGACTCCACCCCCTCCTTCCACAGACAGAGCCATGAGCCTCCACGTGATGCTGGAGTACAAGAAGGTATTTGAGGGGGGGGGGCCCTAGGATAAAAACACAGGACAGGTCCTGCTAAAAAACTGGCTGCACATCACAATCTCCCTCCAGCTCTCAGCTCAGAGGCTCCTCTCCCTAATGCAGCAAGAGCTGTGAAGAAGCGGAGCCTGGAGGCCGCACATCACGATCTCCCTCCAGCTCTCAGCTAGAGGCTCCTCTCCTTAATGCAGCAAGAGCTGTGCAGAGGCTGACTGTCCCAATCTGTGTGTAGCAAGGTTTGTGTGCACAGCCTAATACAGGGAGAAATTAAACCTCTGAGCTTGCAATCTGACTCTGGGGGCTGCAGAGGTTTGGGAGGAGCTGCCCATGGTTTCAAGCAGGCAGCACTTATCTGTCAGTGATCTGAGGTGCATTCAGTTCCTCAGCAGCTGCTAAATTGTTCCACTGCATCAGATCAGTTTGCTGCAGCCGTCTCACTGAACGCTTTGGCTGTGAATATGGAAGCGAAAGGGCAGAGGATTGCTTCATGAAAGGTGCTCTTTCTGCAAAATCCACTTGTGTCCATTTTATTACATCTTTAGTGTTAATGTTTACCATGTTACAATAAATATTTTGTGTTTTGCTCCACCAAACCTACAAACTGAACATTTCCTTGGAAAGAAGGAAGGTCGGTATGGGCGCTCCTGTCTAGGTGTAGGTGCTTATTATAGTTTGCTGCCGTCTAGGAAAGGGCACAGACTCTCGAATTGAGTGTGCAAATATCAATGGAGAAAAAGGGGGGAGTTCCTAGTGGCGCAACAGTTATGTACAACACATCACGGTGCCGTACTTATAAACCAATGGATACGTGTAAATCCTTACAGTTCATATAATTGCAACTTAACTGGTGCAAAATTTGATAAGGTGCTGATGTCACAATTAGTGATATAAAGTGCAACAGTTTATGCAATATAAAGTGCAACAATCAATGCGATATTAAAGTGCGACAAGGTATGCGTTATTAAAGTGCAACAGTGACAGCCTAGGTGCATGAAGAGAGCTAGTACAGCATGCTGATGGATACTAGAAAGAGGATAATGCTGATATCCGCATCGGCGCTTGTGGTGATCAGTGCAGTCTGAGTATAAATACTCGACGTCTGTTGGTGAATATGCAAAAATGACCTTACACTGATTTCCCGTGTATATTGGAGATCTATTGTCCTTAATGTCTTTGTTTTCCAGAGGTCCTAAGGTGGCAGAATATACACTAAAATGTGTTCTGCTTTATGCTTGATGTAGCAGCTCCTCCTATAGCGTTGATTAACTCCGCTCAAACGGGAGATAAAGAACGGGGGGAAGAGAAAGAAAATAACAATAGTACAGCAACGTTTTGGTATGGGTGAAATTACTGGTGCTCAAAAATTGCGCACTTACAGGAGCCAGAGCCGCTTAAATCCGGGCTCTGGAGTGAAACGCCTGGTGTCAGCTATAGGGTGATCACTGCCCTTCTTTAATTAGACGCCTTCACCTCAGGTAGAGGGACATAAAAAAGAGGAAAAGGGTGCTCTCATGGCACAGCATCAGTGATTACTGACTCGCTATAGTAAGAAGGAGGTTAGTTACACTCACCAATTTGGGAGCTTTATCATTCCAGGCTCAACCGTTGTGCATTTGGTACTGCTTGATGGTGCGTACCTGGACCCCTCTTAGCTGGTTCTTTAGGTGCAGGTTGCGGTGTCCGTGGTGGATCCTGGAGGACCGGCCAGCTGTATAAAACACATCTGCTTTCAATTTCTAGGAGGAGAATCTGCTGATGTCTAACTTTTGAGCCTATAATTTAAAAATCCAGCAGGGATTAAATTGCGTGTGTGTCTCCTGAGACACACACGCAATTTAATCCCTGCTGGATTTTTAAATTATAGGCTCAAAAGTTAGACATCAGCAGATTCTCCTCCTAGAAATTGAAAGCAGATGTGTTTTTTATACAGCTGGCCGGTCCTCCAGGATCCACCACGGACACCGCAACCTGCACCTAAAGAACCAGCTAAGAGGGGTCCAGGTACGCACCATCAAGCAGTACCAAATGCACAACGGTTGAGCCTGGAATGATAAGGCTCCCAAATTGGTGAGTGTAACTAACCTCCTTCTTACTATAGCGAGTCAGTAATCACTGATGCTGTGCCATGAGAGCACCCTTTTCCTCTTTTTTATGTCCCTCTACCTGAGGTGAAGGCGTCTAATTAAAGAAGGGCAGTGATCACCCTATAGCTGACACCAGGCGTTTCACTCCAGAGCCCGGATTTAAGCGGCTCTGGCTCCTGTAAGTGCGCAATTTTTGAGCACCAGTAATTTCACCCATACCAAAACGTTGCTGTACTATTGTTATTTTCTTTCTCTTCCCCCCGTTCTTTATCTCCCGTTTGAGCGGAGTTAATCAACGCTATAGGAGGAGCTGCTACATCAAGCATAAAGCAGAACACATTTTAGTGTATATTCTGCCACCTTAGGACCTCTGGAAAACAAAGACATTAAGGACAATAGATCTCCAATATACACGGGAAATCAGTGTAAGGTCATTTTTGCATATTCACCAACAGACGTCGAGTATTTATACTCAGACTGCACTGATCACCACAAGCGCCGATGCGGATATCAGCATTATCCTCTTTCTAGTATCCATCAGCATGCTGTACTAGCTCTCTTCATGCACCTAGGCTGTCACTGTTGCACTTTAATAACGCATACCTTGTCGCACTTTAATATCGCATTGATTGTTGCACTTTATATTGCATAAACTGTTGCACTTTATATCACTAATTGTGACATCAGCACCTTATCAAATTTTGCACCAGTTAAGTTGCAATTATATGAACTGTAAGGATTTACACGTATCCATTGGTTTATAAGTACGGCACCGTGATGTGTTGAACATTTCCTTATTGGATTATTTGCTCCGTGGAGGCGGCCATCTTTCGTACGTCACACTTGGATGCAAGTGCTAAGTTAGCAGTGTCGAGCGCTGAGCTGCAGAACAGCGTTCAGTGGCAAGTTGCTAACTTAGCACTTGCAGCGGCTGAGCAACTGAATGCGCCTCAGGCTGCATTCTGGGAGCAGCATGTGGGGAGCAACTTCTTTGGGTAAGGGAAGTTAACCCTCTCCACTCACTACCCCAGATACTGCACTTTCATTTTATAGCTTACTACTGTCGTATAAATAAATGCAGGTTCTTACCTGAGCTCTCAGTTTGCATGGAATGGGCAAACATGGATTTTCACATGCATTTTTTTTAACATTTTATAATTATTTAAATATAAATATATTATCATTATTTTAAAAACTTTTAATAATCATTTTAATATAATTTAAATAAATTTAAGTATGAAAATATAATGAAGACTAAAAAGCAGTGAACCTCCAAAAGTCTAGAAATTTGAAATGATAATCTATAGTTAATGGCACCACGATATGTGTAATCCAACGAATACAGACTAAATTTGAGAACTATTTGATCTCTAGAATATGCCATTCATACCTATATTATGACGAAAGTATATAAAATTGCATAATCATTATTAAAAGTAGAATGAAAAGGACACCAGGCATAAGGACCAGTGTGGTGTCATTTGTATTCTACAATTTAATAAAGATTAAACTGTTTTACAGATACTTCTGTTTAATGAGATCTATTAATTCTCAAAGTTAGTAATGATATAATTATTAGAATATATAATTTTTTTCAGTTTTACTGCTGTGGAGCTCTGTGATGCTCACTGCTCAGAGCACTCATTACTGTGAGTTTTATTGCTGTGGAGCTCTGATACGCTCATACACACTGCACATTATTGTGAGTTTTATTGTTGTGGAGCTCTGTGATACGCTCATACACAGTGCACAATACACATTACTGTGAGTTTTATTGCTGTGGAGCTCTGTGATATGGTCATACACACCGCACATTACTGTGAGTTTTATTGCTGTGGAGCTCTGTGATGTTATGCTCACACACTGCACATTACTGTCATTGTTTGAAAGTCTGTACAGACTCTGACCCAACCACCTCAACAGGCAGAGAATTCCACAGCTTTATTGCTCTTACTGTAAAAAGAAAAAGCTATGTGTTATGCTGAATTTCCTTTTTGTCCAGTCTATACATTATGTTTATGTATGTAAATATGTATAAGTCTTATAATATATATAAGTCCAAGATGTATTTGTTTTGGGGGTTTTTTGGCTGTTGGGTGTGGAGAGAAAAATCGTGCGGGCTATCGGGGGGGGGGGGAGGCCCAAGAAAATGTTTGCCCAGGGTCCAATCAATATTAAAGACGGGCCTGCTTATTCCTAAGGACAAGAGACAACAATGAAGCATGGAGCAGAGGGGGTTTGGAACCTTTATTGATCAGCCACAGGGGTGTGTCACGTGACCTGTGGTGTGTGTGTTTTAACTGTTAACTGTTCCATGCCCAGAATGCAGGTGCTGAGCGGAAGGGCAGCACCTTTCCTGTAGCTGCCACATGCTGGTAGTGGTGCAGGAACGGATCCTGACAGGCATGGGTCCTGACATGGAGAGACAGAATAACAAATATACATACACGTTACACACGCGGAACAGAAGGAGGGAGGACCCTGCTCGAGAGCTTACAATCTAAGAGGAGAGGGGTGACCCATTAGTTGAGGGTGAATAGGGTATGTGGAGTGGTGGGTTGCAGGAGGGCTGAATGGGAAGGGGAGTAGGAAATGACAGTGGAGAGATCTTGGAGCGAGCCGATAGGCTTCTCTAAAGTAATGTGTTTTTTTCCAGTCTTGTAGGACTGGAGAGATGGGGGAGAGTCTGATGTTGCGGGGAAGGGAGTTTCATAAAAAGGGGGCTGCTCGGGAGAAGTCCTGAAGGCAAGAGTTAGGGTTGCGGGTACAAGGAACTGATAGCATCAGATCATTGCCAGAGCGAAGTGGGCAGGACAGCTGTGAGGTCCACGGAAGGTTGAGTGGAAGCGGGGCGCATTAGCAGATTGAAAGTATAAAACAAACTTCTGAATTTTAATGAAGCTCTTGATGCATCCGTGCAGACGTTTCCTAGTGACTAACATCTACCTCCTACATACCAACTGCTTGAGGCTATTATGGTTCTGTTGCCGAAACATTACCAAACACAATTTCTAAGCAAATCATGCAAGCCTCTGTCATTACTCACAATGTCACAATTATTGTATTGCAAAAAAAAAAAAATTTCAGAGAAAAGTGTTAGCTCAGCTGCTTACCCAAGCACTTTAAATTCATGGCTACAAAATAATAAGACATATTTAAACTGTTGGGAACAGAGGGTTCTCTGGGACCACAACCAGATAACTTGTACCATTATAGAGTAAATCTATATCATGTACATATCTGTCTAATCCCACACAAGAAACATACCAGGCAGGTCTTCACCAGCAAAAAATATAAACTGCTGTTCAAAATGCAAACAGTAAATCTCGAAATGCCATTATGTACAATGTGATGATTATTGTCGGCAGGAGAGCAACAGCTTAGTACGGCATTTGGATGCTGAGACATTGGATGGACTTATTCAATCTTTGATTACAAAATGGATAAACAGGGGTAAAACAACAGAATAAATCAGTAGTGGAATCAAAGCAGAGGTTAGACCTTTTAAAATGTTATGATTTTATGCAGAGCTTATTTATGATGAGCAAATGTATACATAGGTATGAAAATGTGGATTACACCTGTGAAGGTAAATGGAGAATACAAGTAGGAGTGTCTTATTATAGACCCCATATAATACATGGAATTAACCCTTTCACTATTAAGAGATATTTGTTAAAAACATCATAACATTTAGAAGATGGTGTACCTTATCTCGCACAAATTCACATGGCGTCTGCATTATCCTCATACAGGCAAGAATGACCTTCATGTCATACAGTAAATGTGATAAAGACAATCAATAAAAATGGGCAGATCTCCTATTTATGGGAATGTGTAGTGATCATAATAAGTTTGTTAGCAATTAGGGCTGCAACTAACGATTATTCTCACAATCGATTAGTTGGCCGATTTATTATTTCGATTAATCGATTCATTGAATAAAAAAATAGAAGAAAATTTGTTTACTTAAAAGGAATTTTATGTAAAAAAAAATAACCCCAACCCCTCCCCTTTTTCCATAAGCAATTTGCGAAGTGTACGTAACTTTTGTAAGTACATACGCAAATTTTCGTATCTTGCGTACTTTTCACACGAGGTATGCGAGTGCTTGGTCAGAGGGATGGGTTGATGCTGCATGCGCAGCTTAAGCCCATGTTTGCTTTCTCAAATGAACACGGCTACAAGCACTTGGTCATAGATGATGTGAGCATGAAATCGGGGTTAATAAGCTAAACTGGTCAGGGTACGTAGAGTGTCCCTTTTAAATAATTTCGTGAACAAACTGAGTGGGAGGAGGGACTGGAGGTGGAAGGGAGTGACTTTGCTCAAGTGACTTGGCCTGCGTGTGAGAGGGAGTGGGTATAGACAAAACACCGGATCTGAGTGTGGGAGTGAGTTTGGGGAAAGGGACCACACCAAAGGGAGGGAAATGCAGTTCCCAACCAAAGAGGGTGGGGTGTGGCACAGGACTCCATCTTCAAGTAAGGATATAACACAGGCATACAGCTCCTTCACCCAGTGGCAGTATCCTATTATTTGTGTTATAGTTCTGCTACTGTTGTAAACGGAATGAAAACAAACTGGTTGTGTGTGACATAACCCTAGAACTAAATCATACCTAGTAAAGCAGCGGCGCCGCTGGAGTCATGTGCCACACCCCACCCGACGCGCGTCTTCTCTAATCAGCTCCGTATCTGAGGTTATTTACGTTTAACTCAGTCTGACTCTAAACAGTGTGTGCTGTACACAGGACGATTAATCGATAATGGAAATAGTTGACAACTAATTTAATCATCGATTAATCGATTAGTTGTTTCAGCCCTATTAGCAATGCAGTTTCCAAAAAACACCAATAGAATATACAAATATCTGTATTTGGCATAATGTATGTATAGGGAAATTACAGTAACACCTTGTATCTATACTGTACAGGACTTTTAGCAGTTATAACCACTGAGATCATATTTACAGTACTGTCCAGAACTCTCTATGGATTCTGTCCTCTCTCTGACTGTTACATTTTTATTACAGTAACATTGAGGGCTGCTCCTTGCGGCATCTTTTCTGTACAACAGGGTGATAGGAGTGTGAACTCTGATGGCCTGTTGCAATTAGGCGTAAGAGCCTTGAGGCCCGCGGGAAGCTGCTGGCTCGGAAAGGGTTAACCCTTTGGGGCCAGGAGCAGGAGAAGAAGCCCGCCTGCCCACCCTTTACATACGCTTGGGGTTTAGGCTGTTGGTGCTCTGGGTGGGATCCATCCTCTTGTCACAGCAGGAGTGGGAGGCAGTGCTGGGGGTAAAGGGGCCTGGTTAACATTTCAAGAGTTAAGATTGGGGGTTATGATTAATATTGTCTGATTAAAGATATGTTTACAGATAATTGTATAGTTATGTTTACGGATATGGGTGTACTACAATTGTTACAGCACTGTTATTGTTTACATGGGATTATGCTGTGGCCTGTAATAAATATCCACGTTTAGAATGAAATGAAATACAGTATGTGGGTGTGAATTAAGGCTAGGGTCAAACAAACGCATTATTCGCAGCGACCGTCAAAAAGTGAGTCTGAACGCATTAACGTATTTTTTTCGCGGAATGCTCAAAAACGGTCATACGGGGGGCGTGGCCGGCTGCCGAAGGGAGCAGACGTGTCTCTGTGGAGCTCCGCACGTCTGTCGCCCTTGGGACCTATCTACGGCTTGGAACGCAGAGAAATTTTGATTTTAGGGCCCAGGCTAGCTGGCCACCGGATCTGAGATGTCCGGAGGCCGTTTTGTCCCCCTCTCCGGACCAGAGACATTCCTTGCGGCCGACGAAATGGAGGTAACACGAGGGGCTGGCAGCCATTTTGCGGCCTTCGTCCCGACCCCTGGGTCTTTTCTACCCGACTGCCTTGATGCCATAGCACAGTCTGACCCTCTGCTGGGGGCTGAGGAGAAGATGGGCTCGCTTCTCTCGACACCCCGAGGCAGAGATCCGAGTAGAGAGGCAGTCGGACCGGGCAAGGAGCGGAGAGATGGGCACACGCCCCACGTGGTAGACATGGACACCTTTTTGAATGGCCTGGAGGCCTGCTTACGGCTCCTGGATGGGGAGGATCTGAATGGTCCTCTCACCAGGGGAGTATGGAGGCGCATGACTCATGCTTTGCGAAGTTGCCGTGGGGTGGTGGACCCGGGTCTGACGGGGGACGGGGCTGCTCTGGCTGGAGGCCCCCATGAGGCAGATATCACGGACGCTGCAGGGAACCGCGAAGAGAGAGATGGGAGAGAGGACGCGCTTGTGTCATTGGAATGCTGTGCGGGCTTGTCGGAGTCTGACGGCCCAAGGAACGTGGGAGTTGAAGCGGAGCCCCGGAGGCTGCTGGTCCCTGTGTTGGAGGCTGAGTGGGTACCACGAGGTGTTCATGATTCGCGTGGTGTGCCCGGGGTGCTGGCCCGTGCTGCGCCGGGCAGAGCACTGACACGACCTGGAGGCCGAGATCTCGGTTTAGGGGGAGTTGAGGGCCCCTCCTCGCTGAGTGTGCTGGTACAGCTGCTCCGGCCTTCTGCGCGGGGTTGCGCCACGAGGCGGATGGAGATTCTCTGCGGGGGAGCAGATACCGGAGCTTCCTGGATGCCCGGAGGCATATTGGAGATGTGGATCAAGTGCTGCGGTGTCACGGTGGCTGGAGCACCGACAGCGATAAAAGGCTGCACGTATGGCGCCCTGCCTGCTGCACGACCTCCCCTATTCCGAGATACGGGTTGATGGGATCCCAGAGACACCTTTTCATCTCGTCTCACCCTGATTTTTGACGCTCCCTGGCCGGATTTTTGAGACTTTTCTTTCTTTTACTTGCTGTTTGTTTTTTGGTGTGGACTTATTCTCCCCTTCCCCCTTTGATTGCTATGTTCCGCTGAGACCCCCCTATCTGGGGACGTTTATTATTTTTCTCCCCTTCCCTCTTTGATTGCTATGTTCCGCTGAGACCCCCCTATCTGGGGACGTTTATTATTTTCCTTACGCTGAACCTATGATGACAGTTTTGAGTGACCCTCACTTTGCTATATATCTGTAAGCGGACTTATTTACAAAATAAAAATTTTAAATACAAAAAAAACAAAAACGGTCATACGATGCGCATTTTCGTGCGTGATTTTTTACGGATGTCAATAAAACACTTTTTGCGTCTGGACGTTATGTAGGCTGGACATTAGCAGCGTCTGACATCTCCTAATCACGCAAACACGCCGCTAGCGGACGCAGCGCACTCTGTACGTCAGTACTAGCGGTTCTGCGTTCTCGAAAAAATGCATTCATTTTCCACTTGCGTTGCGCGGCCGGACCTTCGTGCGGCCGTACTTTGTATATTGGCCGTCATTTGCTGCTAGTGCGGCCGTGATTAAGTGCACCTAAACGCACGTTAAAAATGCGTTAGTCTAACCCCAGTCTAATGCGCCGAGCGACAAGCAGCAGTGGGCACCTCAAGTGAATTTTGTTCCTCCCTAGGAAGCAAACTAATCTTGCATTAAAAAGGTGCAAATGACATTTTATATGCTACTTTTCTTAATTCTCATTTGGTTACAATACAAAATCGTGATTACACAGTTTTGGTAGTGACAGGTTAGTAAGTAAAAGTACACACATGGCGTGAGTCAACAGGAATTTCATGCCTTTTGATAGGAAAAGGGACAGATGTTTAGCAAGAGTCCAATGGGGTTGCAACAGGATCTACATCTAATCCTTCTATAAATATTGTGTTGATCAACCCACATAATGGTAATGATAAAAGTCATAGAAGGGGCATTACTTATTTATATTTGAGACTACGACCTTTCCTAGCTTCAAGGAAGATATATTGTAATTATACAACAGAAGTACTTTGTATTCACATATTGCAAAATGCGCCATTTTCTTTCTGCCTGTAAGGTTTGAGACCAGGCCTGCTAAGCAATAAACAGCAGCATGGGGTCTTTCCAGGCAAAGGAAGGACAAGGATAATACCTGTAGTTACAAATACTATGTCTGAAGGTCGTGAAAGGTAGAAAAGCCGTAATAGCAGGTTATGGAGCGGAAGATTAATCAAAGGCTGCAGGAGGTAAGAAACACAACAAAGGCTTAACAATCACTGCACTTTCAGGAACAAGAATATTCTCTGTGAACAACTCCAAGGCAGGGGATGAAAACCAGAAACAAAACCACCTCCCTCATACCTCATCCTTCACCTGCCCGGATGCTGCCACTAATCACTACAACACTACTCTTATCTCTGCTCTAGACACTCTTGCTCCTCTTCGACTCTGTAAGGCCCCACGCCGCCAGCTTCAGCCCTGGCACACCCTCCAGACACGCTACCTGCAAAGATGCTCCCGCACTGCAGAGCGTGCCTGGAGGAAATCCCGCTCTGAAGCTGATTTTGTTCACTTCAAGTTTATTCTCCGGTCATACACCTCTGCCCTCCACTTGGCCAAACAATCCTTCTTCTCATCTCTTATATCTACGCTGTCCTCCAACCCTAAACGGCTCTGGTCCACCTTCAACACCCTCTCTACCCACCTGCACCTCCCCCCACAGCTGCCTTCAGCGCTCAAGACCTGGCAGACTACTTCCTCAGTAAAACTCTAAATATCAGACGCAACATCCCAACACAAGATAGTTATCTGCCACCTCCACTCCCACAGGTCCCCTCTGCCACCCTCTGCCGCTTCCTCCCAGCCACTGAGGAGGAAGTCAATTCCTTATTGTCCTCCTCACATCTCACCACATGCCCGCTCGACCCCATTCCCTCACATCTAATTCTCCCCTCTCCTCCTCCTCACCCCTGCTCTCACACACATCTTCAACCTATCTCTCTCCACTGGCTCCTTTCCATCCGCCTTCAAACACGCGCTAGTTACCCCTTTACTAAAGAAACCATCCCTAGATCCCAACTCTCCATCCAACTACCGCCCTGTATCCCTGCTTCCCTTCACATCAAAGCTCTTAGAAAAACTAGTCTTCAACCGCCTCTCCCTCCTCCTGTCCTCCAATTCCCTACTTGACCCCCTGCAATCTGGCTTCCGTCCCCTACACTCAACTGAAACTGCCCTCACCAAAGTCACCAACGACCTCCTAACTGCTAAAAAACACGGCCACTATTCTATTCTCATCCTGCTTGACCTCTCGGCTGCTTTTGACACTGTTGACCACCCCCTCCTTCTACAGACCCTCAACTCTCTGGGTCTCGGTGACACTGCACTCGCTTGGGTCGAATCCTATTTATCCAACAGGTCCTTCTGTGTGTCCTTTGCAGATAACTCCTCCTCCTCATTGCCTCTATCTGTTGGTGTACCTCAAGGCTCTGTCCTTGGTCCTCTGCTCTTTTCCATCTACACCTCCTCCCTGGGCAAAATCATCAACAGCTTTGGCTTCAATTACCACCTGTACGCTGATGACACTCAGATCTACCTCTCTACCCCTGATCTCTCTCCCCCTGTCCTTTCAAAAGTCAGTGACTGTTTATCTGGCATCTCCTCCTGGATGGCCTCCCACCACCTAAAGTTCAACATGTCGAAGACTGAACTCCTACTTATTCCTCCCTCCAATGCCTCCCCACCTCCTGACTTCTCTATCACGGTGGAGGGTATCACCATTTCCCCATCAAACCAAGTTCGCTGTCTTGGAGTTACACTTGACTCTGCTCTTTCCTTCATCCCCCACATCAAGTCTCTTTCCTCCTGCCGATACCAACTGCGTAATATTTCCAGAATTCGGCCATTTCTTACCACTGTCGCCACAAAACAACTCATACACGCCCTGCTAATCTCCCGACTCGACTATTGCAATAATCTCTTATCTGGCCTCCCTCTGTCCCGCCTCTCCCCCCTACAATCCATCCTGAACGCCTCCGCCAGACTAATTCACCTCACCCGCCACTCTGTCTCTGCCGCTCCCCTCTGCGAGTCCCTTCACTGGCTCCCCATCCACTGCAGAATTAAGTTCAAAATCCTTATCCTTACCTACAAAACCCTCACTAACTCAGCTCCCCACTACCTGTCCTCACTAATCACCAAATACAACCCAGCCCGTTCCCTAAGGTCAAACAGTGACCTGCGCCTAGCTTCTCACCGCATCACCTCTTCCCATGATAGACTGCAGGATTTCTCACGTGCAGCCCCCACTCTCTGGAACGCTCTCCCTCGTACTGTCAGACTTTCCCCTAACTTCTCTTCCTTCAAACGCTCCCTTAAAACGTTCCTATTTAGGGAAGCCTACCACCCAACTCACTGACGCAATCATCAATCACTCTCACCTTACAGTCCTCTCCTCCTGTTTCCAACCCCAACCCTCCCAGATTGTGAGTTCCTACGGGAATAGGGCCCTCATCTCCTCCTCTACTGTTTGTCAAATGTTGTTCAATGTATTGTAACCCTGTCTATACTGTGCTTATTGTACAGCGCTGCGGAATATGCTGGCGCTTTATAAATAAAGAATAATAATAATAATAATAATAATAATAATAATAAAAGCACCTTGTTCTGTGTATAACCAGAGTTGCATAAAGGATGTGAAGCAGTATTTAAAGGGCCAGTCTTTTAAAAATGTAACCCCCCTTTTTCCTCTAAAATAATTGGGCAGAGGCTTCTGACACCCAGGTTGCAGACATAAGCGGGTCCACTGGTTCTCCATATGCCAACCCTGAGTTGGCCAGTGATCAGTTGATACGGAGAGCAGGAAGGCAGCAGCACAAACCACTCCCTCCCCAACCAAAAACTAGCGTTCCCACCCGTCCGGTTTTGACCAGGCCTGTCTGGTTTTCAGGTCATGTGTCCGGGTTTGGTATCACTTGCCACCCAGACACCTAACTGCCTTCAGGTAGGACCCTGGAATGATTTCAGGCTGTGGTGATTGAAGAAACAGTCCACCAATTACTGGCAGTGTGTGGGTGGTCTGCAGTGACATCTCCTCCCCACTCTGCCTCCTTCTATCAGCCCCTTGCTCACTTACATGCACCAGACCATGTGCATGCTAGCTGTGACATGTGGAGCTGCTGGGACAGGGAGGAAGGATTTAGGAGCTGCTGGAAGGAGCTGGGTAATACAGGCACTGGCAGAGCAGGACTCTGTCTCTTTCCCCCCCTCTCTCCTCCTCCAACCCATTGCCCCTAGTCCTCCTCCCTCTCCACCCTTCTCATCTTCCTCTCACTGCCCCCCTTTCCTTTTCACCTCTTCCCCCTCCAACCCTCCCCTTTTTCTCCTCACTTTCCCCTCTCTCCTCCCTTTCCCCATCTCTCTCCCCCTTTTCCCCTATCCCCCTCTCTCCCCTTTTCCCCTCTCTCTCCCTTTCTCCTTCCCCTTCTCTCTCCCTTTCTCCTTCCCCTTCTCTCTCCCTTTCCCCCTCTCTCTCCCTTTCTCATCTGTATGTGTACAGTGTGAGGAAGTTTGGGGTGAAAGGGGCTTATGTGCAGATTAAAGGACCTGATTTGTGGTTCAGAGTGAGAGGGGCTGATTTAGGGGCTAAAAAGGTCTGATTTGAGGTTTGGGCCTGAAAGGGACTAAAATGTGATGTGAAAGACATGTATATGTGTGTGTCTGAGTGTCTGACCGTATACCCGTGAGCAGCAAAAATATTTTGCTACGCGGTGTTAGGGTTTGGCTTCAAGAAAAGGTGGCGACCCTACCAAAAACCCATGACCCCTAACGGATTAGCCTACATACATACATCTACTGTATACACACACACTTCAGCAGCTGCTAGAGTCAAGCTGCAAGGAAAGCTATTGGCTGAGTCAGAATAGTGACTGCTGCTTTTAAATTATTTTCTCATTTGAACTATTGTGTAACTTCACTATACCCACTGTTATTGACCTTTGGCTTAATTTACTTGAAACTACAGGGATTATTCACTAATTGTGGGTGCATTTTCAGGCCAAATCGTCTATTCACTAAGCTGTCAATTCAGTACACACAGGCAAATTGATGGCGAAATACGGTGCAGTTTTCGGCAGTTTGGCGGCATCGAAACTGTCGCCTACAAAAGTAATGGTTTGTCTATTCGCAGAAGCCGAACTGATTTTCGGTGTTTCAGATTGACGGGTTGAAACAGGCAAATCCCATATGAGTTTTTTCTAAAAAAAAACTTTGATTCTTTTCATTTTCAGCAAAAAGCCTTTTTATTTTTTTAAACACCATTTTTGGATCTTTTAGACATAATTTTTGTTTCCCCAAAAATTTTTTAAAAGGCGTTTGATTTTTTATTCTGTAACAGAACTTTTTATTATTTACAAACATTTTAATGCATTTTTATTGGTTTAAACACCTATTAGGAGAAAAAAATATTGCAGTTCGGTGGAATTCACCAAGCTCTTGGTGCTCTTTCGTTCGTTGGACATTCTCCCAACTTTTTCATGAGGCTTTGGCCTCCATCTTCAGCGTACTACGGTGACCCTATGGTGACTATTGAATAGACACCATGTGTTGGCAAAATGGAATTGTCAAAGTGAAAAACATCAAAAGTTTGCTGAAAATTCGGTGCTTAGTGAATAGACCCTTATGTGTGACACAATATTATTGCCTTTTCCAGTGGCGGCTGGTGACATTTGAAGTTGGTGGGGCACCAGACTGGAAACATGAATGTTACACCCTTACCTCCAAATTCCTCTCTATCACCTTCTCCTTGGGCCTCACACAGTGGTCCGACTCTCCTACCCACCAAGCTGGCAACACCCTGGATCTTATTTTCTCTAACCTCTGCACAGTTTCCAACTTTTCTAAGACACCTAGAGAAATAGGAGCGAGTTGCTCAAATGATGAGGAAAGAACAGAGTTGTAGATATCAGTGATCACCAGCTCCTTTCTTGGAACCTTCTCTTGCCACCTACCCAGCCTCCCACTTCCACCCCCACTCCTCTTCTTCCCCGGAGGCACCTTGGTGCCCTGAATTCTAAACTACTCTCCACCACTTTCCATCCTCTTCTCCTCCCAATCTCTACATCCACGTGCATTGACAAAGCCACTGATATCTACAACTCTGTTCTTTCCTCATCACTTGAGCAACTCGCTCCTATTTCTCTCCGTGCTAAACGCAGGCCGAACCGTCAACCATGGCACACCAAATACACTAGATACCTTCGGCACTGCTCCAGGACAGCTGAAAGCAGCTGGAGGAAGTCGCGCACTCCAGCTGACTTCTTTCACTACAAATTCATGCTTCGCTCCTACAGTCTCGCTTTATATGATGCTAAACAGTCTTATTTCTCGTCCCTTATCTTTACCTTTTCTCATGATTCTAGGCGTCTGTTTCATACGTTTAATCTGCTAATGCGCCCCATGTTCACCCCACCTCCCACGGATCTCACCGCTGCCTGCTTCACTGATAAGATTGCTAAACTAAGACTAGAAATCTCTTCATTGCCCTCCCACTAACCACTCAACCTCATTCACTCAATCACTCTCTGCCCCCTCTTCTATGTCATCCTTTTCTCTAGTCTCTGAGGAGGATATAGAAACATAGACAATGTCGGCAGATAAGAACCTTTCGGCCCATCTAGTCTGCCCAATTACATGGATACTTTACCTGGATTTATCTTTTGTTTAGGATAGCCTTATGCCTATCCCATGCCTGCTTAAATTCAATTACTGTTTTGGCCTCTACCACTTCTACTGGAAGGCTGTTCCATGTATCCACCACCCTCTCAGTAAAATAATGCTTCCTGATGTTACTTTTAAACCTTTGCCCCTCTAATCTAAGACTATGTCCTCTTGTTTTGCTACTTTGTTTCCTTTTAAATATACTCCCTTCCTCTACCTTGTGGATTCCCTTTACGTATTTAAATGTCCTCCTGCCCAACCACCTGTCTGCTTGACCCCATCACCTCGCACCTTATTCGGTCTGTCTTACCAGTTGTTGTCCCCGCTCTGACGCACATTTTCTTTTTTTTTGTATTCAAAATTTTTATTGTGACAAAATAAGACATACAAAATAATGAAATTGCAGTGCGGTAAAGCATAAAGCATCTATATAATATAGATCTGACGCACATTTTCAACCTCTCCCTCTCCTCTGGTGTCTTCTACTCTGCAGTCAAACATGCTCTGATCACCCCACCCTAAAGAAGCCATCTCTTGATCCCACCTCCCTCTCAAACTATCGTCCCATCTCTCTGCTCCCCTTTGCCTCCAAAATCTTAGAACGCCTGGTCTATAACCAGCTCATGGGTTATTATTTATTTTTATTATTTATTAATCGCCTAACCATATCTCACTGCTCTCTACTTGATCCACACCAGTCCGGCTTTCGCTCCCAGCACTCCACTGAAACTGCTCTGACCAAGGTGACTAATGACCTTTTGGCTGCTAAAACCAAAGGTCATTTCTCCCTGCTTATTCTTTTTGACCTTTCTACTGCATTTGACACTGTTGACCACCCTCTCTTGCTCCACACGCTGCATCAACTTGGCGTCAGTGACTCCGCTCTCTCCTGGTTCTCTTCCTACCTTTCTCTCCGCTCCTTCAGGGTCTCCTTCACTGGTGCCTCTTCCCCCCCAAGTCCTCTCTCAGTTGGGGTACCTCAAGGCTCTGTTCTGGGTCCCCTACTCTTCTTGATCTATATCGGCCCTCTTTGTCAACCTCATCTCTTCCTTTGGACTTCAATATCATCTCTATGCTGACGACACCCAAATCTACCTCTCCGCTCCTGATCTCTCTCCTCCCGTTCTGGACCGCGTTACTGCCTGCTTCTCGACTGTCTGCGACTGGATGACTTCCCATTTTCTAAAGCTCAACCTCTCTAAAACTGAACTTCTGGTCTTCCCTCCCTCTAAAGCTAACACTCGGGCACCCATTTCCCTTCAGGTGAATGGTGCCACTATTACTTCCACCTCACAGGCCCGGTGCCTTGGTGTCCTCCTAGACTCTGATCTCTCCTTCACCCCTCACATTCGGTCATTCGGTGCTACTTCCACCTGAAAAACATTGCACGTGTCCGTCCCTGTCCTAATCAGGACTCTGCAAAAATGCTCATCCAAGGACTTATCTCTCGCCTTGACTACTGTAATCTCCTTCTCTCTGGCCTTAAGAGAGCCCAGATTCTCTCTTTGCAGTCTGTTACGAATGCCTGTGCCAGCCTCATCCACCTCACCCCTTTGTCAATCTCTACACTGGCTCCCTATTTCCTATAGAATCTAATTCAAAATACTGGTGCTCACATACAAAGCTCTCCATAATCGTGCCCCTGATTCAGTGGCGTAGCGTGGGTTGTCAGCGCCCGGGGCCAGCCAAGAATTGTGTGCCCCCCCAACCTGTGGACACGTTATCGATATTGCCCCAGCCAGCTCTCACATGGATATTTCCCCAGCCAGCTCTCACCTGGATATTGCCCCAGCTAACACATGGATATTGCCCCAGCTAACACATGAATATTGCCCCAGCTCTCACATGAATATTGCACCAGCCAGCTCTCACCTGGATATTGCCCCAGCCAGCTCTCACCTGGATATTGCCCCAGCCAGCTCTCACCTGGATATTGCCGCAGCCAGCTCTCACCTGGATATTGCCCCAGCCAGCTCTCACATGGATATTGCCCCAGCTCACACATGGATATTGCCCCAGCTCACACATGGATATTGCCCCAGCTCACACATTGATATTGCCCCAGCTCACACATGGATATTGCCCCAGCTCTCACATGGATATTGCCCCAGCCAGCTCTCACATGGATATTGCCCCAGCTCTCACATGGATATTGCCCCAGCCAGCTCTCACATGGATATTGCCCCAGCTCTCACATGGATATTGCCCCAGCTCACACATGGATATTGCCCCAGTTCTCACATGGATATTGCCTCAGCTCTCACATGGATATTGCCCCAGCCAGCTCTCACATGGATATTGCCCCAGCTCTCACATGGATATTGCCCCAGCTCTCACATGGATATTGCCCCAGCTCACACATGGATATTGCCCAAGCTCACACATGGATATTGCCCCAGCTCTCACATGGATATTGCCCCAGCCAGCTCACACATGGATATTGCCCCAGCTCTCACATGGATATTGCCCCAGCTCTCACATGGATATTGCCCCAGCTCACACATGGATATTGCCCCAGCTCTCACATGGATATTGCCCCAGCTCACACATGGATATTGCCCCAGCTCACACATGGATATTGCCCCAGCTCACACATGGATATTGCCCATGCTCACACATGGATATTGCCCCAGCTCACACATGGATATTGCCCCAGCTCTCACATGGATATTGCCCCAGCCAGCTCACACATGGATATTGCCCCAGCTCACACATGGATATTGCCCCAGCTCACACATGGATATTGCCCCAGCCAGCTCACACATGGATATTGCCCCAGCCAGCTCTCACCTGGATATTGCCCCAGCTCACACATGGATATTGCCCCAGTTCTCACATGGATATTGCCTCAGCTCTCACATGGATATTTCCCAAGCTCACACATGGATATTGCCCCAGCTCTCACATGGATATTGCCCCAGCCAGCTCTCACCTGGATATTGCCCCAGCTCTCACATGGATATTGCCCCAGCCAGCTCACACATGGATATTGCCCCAGCTCACACATGGATATTGCCCCAGCTCTCACATGGATATTGCCCCAGCCAGCTCTCACCTGGATATTGCCCCAGCTCTCACATGGATATTGCCCCAGCCAGCTCACACATGGATATTGCCCCAGCTCTCACATGGATATTGCCCCAGCTCACACATGGATATTGCCCCAGCTCTCACATGGATATTGCCCCAGCTCACACATGGATATTGCCCATGCTCACACATGGATATTGCCCCAGCTCACACATGATATTGCCCCAGCTCTCACATGGATATTGCCCCAGCCAGCTCACACATGGATATTGCCCCAGCTCACACATGGATATTGCCCCAGCTCACACATGGATATTGCCCCAGCCAGCTCACACATGGATATTTCCCCAGCTCTCACCTGGATATTGCCCCAGCTCTCACCTGGATATTGCCCCAGCTCACACATGGATATTGCCCCAGCTCTCACATGGATATTGCCCCAGCCAGCTCTCACCTGGATATTGCCCCAGCTCTCACATGGATATTGCCCCAGCCAGCTCACACATGGATATTGCCCCAGCTCACACATGGATATTGCCCCAGCTCTCACATGGATATTGCCCCAGCCAGCTCTCACCTGGATATTGCCCCAGCTCTCACATGGATATTGCCCCAGCCAGCTCACACATGGATATTGCCCCAGCTCTCACATGGATATTGCCCCAGCTCTCACATGGATATTGCCCCAGCTCACACATGGATATTGCCCCAGCTCTCACATGGATATTGCCCCAGCTCACACATGGATATTGCCCATGCTCACACATGGATATTGCCCCAGCTCACACATGGATATTGCCCCAGCTCTCACATGGATATTGCCCCAGCCAGCTCACACATGGATATTGCCCCAGCTCACACATGGATATTGCCCCAGCTCACACATGGATATTGCCCCAGCTCTCACATGGATATTGCCCCAGCCAGCTCTCACCTGGATATTGCCCCAGCTCTCACATGGATATTGCCCCAGCCAGCTCACACATGGATATTGCCCCAGCTCTCACCTGGATATTGCCCCAGCTCTCACCTGGATATTGCCCCAGCTCACACATGGATATTGCCCCAGCTCTCACATGGATATTGCCCCAGCTCTCACATGGATATTGCCCCAGCCAGCTCTCACCTGGATATTGCCCCAGCTCTCACATGGATATTGCCCCAGCCAGCTCACACATGGATATTGCCCCAGCTCTCACATGGATATTGCCCCAGCTCACACATGGATATTGCCCCAGCTCACATGGATATTGCCCCAGCTCACACATGGATATTGCCCCAGCTCACACATGGATATTGCCCCAGCTCTCACATGGATATTGCCCCAGCCAGCTCACACATGGATATTGCCCCAGCTCACACATGGATATTGCCCCAGCTCTCACCTGGATATTGCCCCAGCCAGCTCTCACCTGGATATTGCCCCAGCTCTCACATAGATATTTCCCCAGCCAGCTCACACATGGATATTGCCGCAGCTCTCACATGGATATTGCCCCAGCTCTCACATGGATATTGCCCCAGCTCACACATGGATATTGCCCCAGCTCACACATGGATATTGCCCAAGCTCACACATGGATATTGCCCAAGCTCACACATGGATATTGCCCCAGCTCACACATGGATATTGCCCCAGCACACACATGGATATTGCCCCAGCTCTCACATGGATATTGCCCC
The DNA here is from genome assembly GCA_009667805.1 of Leptobrachium leishanense. Taxonomy (NCBI): domain Eukaryota; kingdom Metazoa; phylum Chordata; class Amphibia; order Anura; family Megophryidae; genus Leptobrachium; species Leptobrachium leishanense. The sequence continues at coordinate 294,202,025 of CM019063.1, read as the reverse complement.
AGCCAGCTCACACATGGATATTGCCCCAGCTCTCACCTGGATATTGCCCCAGTTCTCACCTGGATATTGCCCCAGCTCTCACATGGATATTGCCCCAGCTCTCACATGGATATTGCCCCAGCTCTCACCTGGATATTGCCCCAGCTCACACATGGATATTGCCCCAGCTCACACATGGATATTGCCCCAGCTCTCACCTGGATATTGCCCCAGCTCACACATGGATATTGCCCCAGCTCTCACCTGGATATTGCCCCAGCGGCAGCCAGCTCATACATGGATATTGCCCCAGCTCCGGATCCAGCAGGGGTTGGGGCCCAGATGCCGGGCAGCGGGAGTGCCTGCCCGGTCCTGAACAGCGTGTGAGTCCGTGTTGAAGGGGAGGCTGCTGCGTGCGTGCGCAGGTCACGCGGTCCGGCCAGTCAGGTGGTACAGAGACTCAGTACCACCGGATTAGCTGGACCACGTGACCCGCGCCTGCACGCAGCCGCCTCCCCTTCAACACGGACTCACACTGTTCAGGACCGGGCAGGCACTCCCGCTGCCTGGCATCTGGGCCCCCTCAACCCGCGGGCCCTTGGGCGGCACCCGAGGGCCCAGCGGGTCAGTCCGGGCCTCAACTTTTAGGGGCGCAAATTCCTTTTGAAATTATGCGCCCCTAAGAAAACTGCGCCTGGGGGCCACGGCCCCCCCACGCTACGCCACTGCCCTGACTACATATCCTCCCTTATTAATAGGTACATCCCATACCGGCCACTTCACTCTTCCGTTGATCTGATGCTATCAGCTTCATGTACCTGCGCCTCCAACACCTCCTTCAAGACTTCTTCCGAGCTGACCCTTTCTTTGGAATTCCCTACCCCGCAACATTAGACTCTCCCCGTCTCTCCAGTTCTTCAAGAAGTCTCTGAAAACACATTACTTTAGAGAAGCCTATCAGTTCACTCCCTAATCCCACTCTGTTCATTTCCTACTGCATCTTCCCACACAACCCACATGCGCCCCACTACTTCAAATTCTCTATTAACCCTCACCTAATGTGTCACCCCTATCCTCTTAGATTGTAAGCTCTTGAGCAGGGTCCACTCTCCTTCTGTACTGTGTGTTGAACCTGTATGTATATTTGTTATTCTGTCTCCCATTGTACAGCGCTGTGGAACTTGTTAGCACTTTATAAAAACTTGTAACTGTAACAAACGTAGATACACCAGGGGTCACCCTCTGGATGTAATGATCACCCCACCCCAATCATGGAGTGAACACCCCCAAAGAAAGGATTAAACCTTGAATAATCACAAATCAAAACCAACACCAGGAAGCTTACAAAAGCTCCACTCAACAAGCTTTTGGGAGTGCTAAAATAAAACGTAACCTTTGTTGGCTAAATCAATAAAAACAGTGAGCCATAATTAAAAAACATATATGGAGAAGACCTGCAACTGCGGTCAGCAAATACAGAACCCCTTTGGCAACAGTATATCTCATAGCACGCATCTTATGACAAAAAAACAGCAGTCTGTATAGTCTTCATCTGATACATTATCAATCAGTACACAACCATGACCACAGACCAACCTTTATTCATTCAGTGTAGCCTTTGCTATAATCTCACTTGCTGCACATATACTAGGCAATAGGCAGCTATGTTTGACCATATTAACGCATCAATGCTGCCAATATGACGTTGCAGGGAAGAAAATAGGCCGTGTATATACCCCTTACCTCCGAGCGGTGAAACAGAACGGCTATTGGAACGAACACAGAGTACTGACCCACACTTAATTGATTTCTTTGCTGCCCCTGCAAAAGTTGCTACTGGACACACAACATATTCAAATAAAAAGACTCGACACGGACGTGTGTGTCGCCGAAACCTATGTCGGCTTCATCGCGAGTCAAAACAATACTGAGCAGGCATCACTCGCCTCCACGAAATACAAGCTGAAACAAGTCCCGATCACGTGTTGACAATAGCCAATCACGAAGGTCTGGCAATTATCCTCCAAACCGGAGGAGACGTTCGGTAACTAAGGACGCCAGTTGTTGAATCTTCTATATCAGGATTTTGTCATAAGACGCGTGCTATGAGATATACTGTTGCCAAAGGGGTACTGTGTGTGTGATCATGAAAGGATACTGTAGAAAAATTATTATCTGGGTCCTCATGGTGGGCAATTCTTATTAATGTGTACTAGCAGTCTCATATGTACAGCTGCTATTTCACATAGCTAGATAGGCTGAAAAAAGACATGCGTCCATCAGGTTCAGCCTCTCACACATCACCTACTGCTGTTGATCCAAAAGAAGGCAAAAAACCCAGTCTGAAATGCTCGCCAATATGCAACACATTGGGAAAAAATTCCTTCTTGACCCCAGAATGGCAGTCAGATTTCTCCTTGGATCAAGAAGCTTACCCACATATTAAATATTATAACCCTTAATATTCTGTGTCTGCAGGAAGTCAACCAGTTGTTTTTTAAAAGTCTGTACAGTCTCTGACCCAACCACCTCAACAGGCAGAGAATTCCACAGCTTTATTGTTCTCACTGTAAAATAACCCTTCCTATGCTTTAGGCTCAATTTCCTTTCGTCCAGTCTAAATGGGTGACCTTGTGTCCGGTGTATAGTCCTGTTAATGAATAGGTTTCCAGACAATGGTTTATAATGGCCCCGTATATATTTATATAAGGTTATCAGATCCCCTCTAAGGCGCCGTTTCTCTAAACTAAACAGGTTTAAGCTTGTTAGTCTTTCCTCATCCTTTCTTAAGACAGGTGCCCAAAATTGCAAGGCATATTCAAGGTGTGGTCTTAACATTGATTTATACAGAGGCAAAATTATGTTTTCATTCCGAGAGTGAACTCCCCTTTTAATGCATGCCAATACCTTGCTGGACTTGGCGGCTGCTGTTTGACATTGCACATTGTTACTTAGTTTGAAGTCTATCAGGGTTATTCAAAGAGATCCGAAGGGCTGCCGAAAGGGAACCGAACGCTGAAAATCAGCGTTCGGTTACATTTCTTGGCCATTCGGCTATCCAGAGAGCACGCAATTCGCCAAATCCTGGCGAATTGCCTGCACATACGGTGCCTGTTCGAGGGCAGTGAATCCCCATAGAGAAGCAATGCTTCGGCTATTCAGAGAGCAAAAGCCAGCAGTGAAAAGTTGCTGAATTGCCCTGCTGTTCGGTGGTTTCATGTGGCAGATTTATTCAGGCAAATCCCATAGGCTTCAATGTTAAAAATATTACAGTTTTAATTCAATATCTAATAAACCGTTGATTATAATATTCTGCAGTAAAGAGTCTCTTTATTTATAGATGTTTTAGGATATTTTAAGCATTTTTCGGGATTTTCTTTTTAAATTTTTTTCGTTTTTTAAATATTTTTTTTAACTTTACTTATCTTTTCTGTAACAGCCCTTTTTATTATTATATTACTATTATATATATTATTATTCCTTGGACCTAATATGTAAATTTCAGACATTTTCGCTCAGTAGTTTCTTTGCAAACAGCGTTTCACTTTTCAAACATTCAAGCGAACTGTTTTTTCATTTATTCACTCTATTCGTCTGCAGTGTTGGGTTTTTCCAGCGGCTGCGCTGCGTGTGATCGGCTCCTGCTCTGGTTTTTCCGCCGTTTTCGGCGGGGCTAATCTAGATGTTTTTGCAGGTTTTCGGTGTGCCTTCGCCGGGTTTTGCGGTGAGTTGTCGGCGGGTTTGCAGTGACTTTTCCCTGCAATTCGGGGACCCTGTGGTGCTTGCTGAATACACCGCAGGGTCGCCTAAATGGGATCGCCAAATCAAACCGAATTGAAGAGAACGAAAAGTCACCGAACGTGCGGTGACTTTTCGATTCTCTTTGAATAACCGTGTATGATTATTCCTAAATCTATCTCCTGCTTGGATTTCCCTAACTCCATACCATTTAGGGTATACGATGCTTGTGTGTTCTTCACTCCAAAGTGCATAACTTTGCATTTATCTACATTAAATTTCATCTGCCATTTAAGTGCCCAGTCCCCCAATCTATCTAAATCCCTCTGCAACGAAGTAACATCCTGTTCACATTGTATTACTTTCCTAGTTTTGTGTCATCTGCAAACACTGCTACATGATTTTCAATGCCTATTTTAAGGTCATTTATAAATAAATTGAATAGCATGGGGGATTCTTTTCTTTCAGGAATCATACCAGAGGATTGGAGAAAAGCTGACCTGGTCCCTATATTTAAGAAATGTTTAAAATTTGTGCCTGGGAATTATAGACCTGTGAGCTTAACATCTGTGGCTGGGAAGTATTTGAGGGGTTACTAAGGGATAATATTCAGGAATTTATTGGGAGGTATAATGTAATTGCCAAAAATCAGCATGGTTTTATGAAACACAGATCATGTCAGACCAACCGAATTACGTTCTTTGAGGAAGTAAGTAGAAGTATAGATCAGGGGGTCGCAGTAGAGGTGATTTACTTGGATTTTGCCAAAGCTTTCGACACAGTTCCACACAAAAGGTTACTATTTAAATTAAGAAAGATTGGTCGAGATGAAAATACTTGTTCTTGGATAGGAAACAGGCTAAAAGATTGGTCATAAATGGTACATTTTCAAGATGGACATCAGTGGTAAGTGGTGTCCCTCAGGGGTCTGTTATAGGACCAACAGACATACAGCTAGTAGGGGGAGATTCGCCTAAGCCTGAGGTGCCTTGACAAGTAAGAAAAAGCCACAAGCCGCCCCTACCCCGACAGGTACCATGAGCCCCCAAAAACGCGGCGATATCGCGCATTATTTCGCGGAAAAGCCATCCACTAAAAAACAGCCGCGATACACTAAAATGGCGCCGATCTCTCAGCCTCCCCAGACACCCTCACCGGTAAGCAGCCCAACACCATCAGAGGAATCGGAGGTGTCAGTGAGAGACATCCTCCGTACCTTGCCCATAAGGGAGGATCTCGAGGCACTGTTACAGAGGCTGGAGGCCTCGTTTACTGCGCGCTTAGAAATAGTAGGAGCTGACCTCCGTCACATGGGCTCTAGAGTACAGCCCCTGGAGGACGATAAAGAAAAAAATGGAAGAGCGTCTAATGCAACTTGAAACAGGTCAGCTGCATTACACTTTACATCTGCAACGACTCCACCGCACGCTGGATGATCAGGACAATCTGGGACGCCGCAATAATTTGCGCGTGCGAGGGCTACCAGAATCTCAAGATAATAGAGAGATCCTCTTTGACACCCTACGACCCATTTTCAATGCCCTATTACGAAGATCACTGGACGCTCCAGTACATTTTGACAGGGCACATAGATCATTGAAACCACGAGGGACCTCAACCGCTGCACCCAGGGATGTCATTTGTCGGCTGCATTATTATCGTCAAAAAGAAGAGGTCCTTCACGCTGCACGCAACCGAGAAGTCCAAGATCCAGATGGTAATGTTTTATAAATTTACCCGGACCTCTCCTGGAAAAAAATATCAAGTCCTGAGCCAATACAAAGAGAGATAAGGTATCTATAATCACACTTCCAGTTCTCAAAGAAAAAAAAAGAGAGCGGGGGGGGGGAGGAAAAAGTTGGCGAGTAGTCTCAAGAAATTAAGCCATCAACAGGGGGGACAGGACATCTCAAAGTAGGAACAGCCGCAAAAAAGGGGACATAAAGTCACAACAGGGTCTCACGTGGGGAAGTAGAGGGGCATCAGACATTCAGCCCGGATCTAAAGAGGGCGAGGTCGAGGTACCGGCAACTAGATTCCAGACCGCGGGGGATCCCCAGGGAGGCAAGGACCGGCCACACCTCGTCCGCATCTCCAAAAGCATATGGCACGTTGTCGAATGTGAAGAGCAGGGTACCAGCCGCACCCCATCTGTACCGAACCTCCTTAGCTCGGAGACACGCCACCACCTCCCGAAACCTGCGGCGTGCTGCCAGTGTCAAGAAAGGCAGGTCATTGTACAAGGAAAGTGCGGAGGAATCAAAGGCAATGACACCCCTAGCCGCAGGTAACGACATCAACTTTTGTTTTATAGGTGTCAGGATCCCTGGCTGTAACCATCCTGGAACCCCCCTGGTGGTGAACTTCAGGTTCTGCTCCTGCCTTGCAACCAGCAATGTAAACAGTTAAAACACCAAACACGTCACACACACCAGAAATAAAGGCACCACGCCCCAGCCAGACCTTTGCTGGTTCATACAGCTCATGTCCTGAGAGAGTGAGGTGCTGTTACTCACTGCTCTGCTTTACCCATCTGTTCTCTGTTATTCCTGGTTCCTGCATTTATTTCCACCACGTTCCCACCATCCTGCAGAATTCATCTGGTCAGTTCTCATATTTCATCCCCTTCCAAACCATACCCACCTGGTCATCTGTGCAGGAAACTGCATACTGGGTTCATACCCCCCACATCCCGGTGCCACCCTGGTACCTGGGCTTGACAATAGGCATCTCTCGGGCAACCGCAATTATATCTCTCAACGCCATCTCCGGGGCTGCCGCCGACTTCCGGACGCGGATCGCCAGGCCAAAAACCTCTGGTGCGCCGGAGGGGAGTTTCAGCAGGTGACCCGCCACACGGTTAGCATACTCCAAAATCTCACCAGACTGTACCGATTCCGGCACCCCCCGGAGGCGAACGTTACGCCGACGGTGTCGGGCCTCTAATGATTCCACTGTCCGTGACAATGTCTCGACCTGCAGCTGGAGGGAGTCCACCCTGCAAGAGAGGTGAGTATGCGCTGCTTCTACAGTTGTTGTACGGTCCTGAATCCCCACCAAGTTCTAATGCACCCGCGTCACCTCGGCCTTGACACCCGCTACGTCAGCACTCCACATGGCCCGCATCTCGTTCATCATCCATTTAATATCGCCTTTAGTTGCAAGCTGGACGTCCTCTCCCGGGGCTGCAGCAAGGAAGGTGGACGAGGCAGTCTGGATGGCAGCAGCGTCGTAAGACACAGACAATGCGGCCCGTCGACGAGCTTCCTTAGCTGCCTTCTTCACTGATGCCTTCTTTGACTTCTGGTCCTGCAACGGGGGCTCCGAGGTGATTAGATCCGCCTCATCGCCACTCTCCCTTGACCAGGTGAATATCTCCTCATCCGAGGAGCCATAACCCGGAGGCAGGGTGGGGGAGGGGAGACCCACAGCAAGCAACCTCCTGCCACCCAGAGATTCACAGATGTCCTGCTGTCCAGGATCTGGCAGCAGATCCTGTCGCTTTGCTGACTTCTTACCCATCCGGGCATTAGACAGGACCAAGAGAGAGCACCACAAGGCAGGCGAAAAAAAAACGCAGGAAAGCCGAAATACCTCAGCAGGCTCCCAAGATGGCCGATCATACTAGGCCGCAGATACCTTTCCGGGGCTTCCCCATCTCTCCGTTCCGCCTCCAAACGCAACACAGGGTTCCTCGGTATGAGTCCCTAGTCAGCAAGATGTCTCGTGCCTGGGAGCCAGTCAATTCCAAAGGAAAAGGAATATAAAATCGCTAAGTAGCAGTCTCTGTAGCGGAGCTCTGTAGAAATGTGACCGATCGTTCCTATATCTCTTTTGAATGTAGATGTGAAGCTGATGGCCAAAATGCTAGCTACACGTATTAATCCACTGATCCCTAACCTCATACCTCCGGATCAAATGGGCTTTGTTCCCAATAGGGAAGCCCTGGACAACACACAACGAGCCATCGCTCTTATACACATGGCAAGTTCCTCTAACAAGCCGACACTTTTTCTCTCCATCGACGCAGAAAAAGCCTTTGACAGAGTGGACTGGTCTTTTCTTATTGAAACTCTGTCCTTTATAGGCTTCGGACCGCGGTGGCTGGTGTGGATCAGGTCCCTCTATAGCAGTCCTAGGGCGTCTCTAAGGTTAAACAGAACGTATTCTCCAGATCTAACAATACGCAATGGTACGCGACAGGGATGTCCGCTATCACCCCTTCTCTTTATTTTAACTTTAGAGTCACTTCCCCAGAGGATTAGAGATAACCACCAGATTAAAGGATTTCCCCTCCCATTTCAACACTATAAGGTAGCAGCATTCGCTGACGACATCTTACTTACGCTGATGGACCCTTTAACGTCTCTGGAACATCTTATGAAAGAACTTGACATATATGGTGAACTGTCCAATTTCCAAATTAATCGGTCTAAATGTGAGGTAATGGGGGTGGGCATATCGGTGGAAATATGGGAGATGGTGAAACGGCGGTTCCCTTTTCAGTGGAAATCCGATTCACTCCGATACTTGGGGATTGTCCTTCCTAAGGACCTGTCCACGTTATATATGGCTAATTATGACCCGCTCCTGCGAAAAGTAGATCAAGACCTGAAACAATGGCGTCTTCCCCACATTTCTTGGTTAGGGAGAATCAAGGTCTAAAAATTAATATTCTCCCCAGATTCTTATATATTTTTCAAACCGTGCCGATAGGAGTCCCACTGTCATTTTTCAAACATCTTAAATCCATTTTCCTTAAATATGTATGGAACGATACTCATCCGCGTGTATCCTATATCGACATGACACGTCACTGTAATAGGGGAGGTCTAGGTTTCCCACAAATGGAGTTGTATCATACAGCAGCACTCTTCTTAAAATTGAGCGACTGGTCTATGTCCCCACCTCATAAATTGTGGGTTCATCTGGAGCAGAAATCCTCAAAGATACCTATTTCCACCATACCATGGCAATCGGCCCCGCTTAAGGACCTTTTGCACTCACCCCATCCACTGATGATACCTACCCTCCTTAAATGGTGCAAATTGAGGAATTCACTGGCCCTCTCCCTACACCCTTCTCCATTTTTACCAGTTACTCATAAACCGCTTTTCCCGGAGGGAATGTCTCACGATTTTCTACCCCAAACGGTTGAGGGACCCTACCTAATGTTAACAGACTGCATAGATGATTCTGGCTTACTACCCATAGAGACCCTGCTGAAAGGAAAGGTACACACGCCCCTGGACCATTTTCGGTACCGTCAAATAGCCCATTTTATAAATTCGCAGAAAGTGCGGGGGGCTTTCCGGCGCGACGAATCTGTTTGAAACCCTCTGTGTAGCGGACCCACATCTCCCACACATGCTCTCCACGATTTATGGCACGCTCTTAGATGCCTCTGCCCCAACCCTACCTACACATGCCACAAGATGGAACAAAGACCTAGCGGATCCTCTTTCAGATGAAGATTGGGGAAAAGTTTTTCAGACTGCGGCACATGCGTCGCGGAGTTTACAGATTCAACAAACACATTATAAGTTTTTAACTAGATGGTACTTAACACCCACTAGATTGAATAAGATTTTCCCTTCCACAGATAAACATTGCTGGCGCTGCCTTGCATAACCTGGTAACTTGTTACACATTTGGTGGGAATGTTCACTTATTAGACCCTACTGGGACTCTATCTTTCAGATAATTAATGAGATTACAGCTATGGACCTCACGCCTTCTCCCCAAGTGGCACTCTTTCACTTATATATAATATATATACATCCGTATACACATCTATAATATTATAGACATATGTATAAATACAACCCAAAACAGAAAAATAGGCAAAATAAAAATATAAACCCGCTACAGTCCTGACTCCAGTCATGGCCCCCAGGTTTTATTATACGAAGGTAATGTAAAGTGGACCAACGCAGTCAGCTCGTCCATAACCCGGGTATCCCTAATTTTAGCATAGACTTTAGCCATCTTTGGTACTTGTGGCTGTCGCCAAACTTCTGCCACCGCTCGTCTAGCAGCCAATGTGATTTTGGCCATTAACCTATTCTCATGAAACATAAACCCTGTGATCGGTCTGGAGAGCAGGAATGCCCAAAGGTCCATAGGAACAGATTTATGCAATATTGACTGCAGCAAATCCCGTATTTCCCTCCAATATGATACCATAAACGGACAGGTCCACCACATATGAAAATAAGAACCGTGCATATCACATAACCTCCAACAGACATCTGGGATATTTGGGTTCATATGCGCTATTTTATCCGGGGTAACATACCATCGCATAATAGTCTTAATCGACTGTTCTTGTAAGGAGGCACATACAGACACCGAGCATGACCTGTCCCATATATCCAGCCAGTCCTCTGGGTCCAATGTTTCGCCTATATCTTTTCCCCATGCACGAATATATGATAATTCTCTCCAGTAGAACAACGATGTCAATTCTCTATATATAATAGATATAAGTCCCTTCGGATATGTGCAATTCTTACAAAGGCGCTCATAAAATGTTGGATTAGACACAGCTGCTGCTTGGACATGGGGGCGCGTAGCAAAAGATTGTAATTGCCACAGATGCAAGAATGATAGCCCTCTCACTTCTGATCTAGTAGCCATTTCGTCTATAGAGATTAGTGACTGTCACGGTGGCCCCCGCACCCCCCGGCGCCTGGCAGCAGCTTCCTCGCTGCTCGCTGGCCAGGCGCCGAGTGATATTGCGGTCGCTTCCGCACACGTGGGACGCCGGGGGGCGGGGCCTGGCGGGGAGACGCGGACCCGCCGGGTTTAAAGCCCAGACTCACAGAGACGCCGATGCCCTGACGTGGTAGTTACTTCCCGCAGAGCTCTTGTATATTTTGGCAACTAACGATTCTGTGTATGACCCTTGGCATTGGCAAACTAACGATTCTGTGTATGACCCCTGGCATTGGCAAACTAACGATTCTGTGTATGACCCCTGGCATTGGCAAACTAACGATTCTGTGTATGACCCCTGGCATTGGCAAACTAACGATTCTGTGCATGACCCTTGGCATTGGCAAACTAACGATTCTGTGTATGACCCCTGGCATTGGCGAACGAACCATTCTGTGCGTAACCCCTGGTATTGGCATTAACTCTTCTATTTCTGGTATTGAGGTCAGTCTGTGTGGCACCCTAAGCACACATCAGACTACCCCTTGTGTTGTTAGAATAATTAGCTCTTCCCAAGACCCTAAGTCCTTGTGTATCATTCTATGTCCGTCTAGTCGTGCCGACCAATCTAAGGATCGGAAGGGTAGAGAGTGTCCTGCGTCTAGGGACCACTAGTCAGATAAGCAGAGGGATCCGTGACGTCTCTCTTGTATGTGCTCTGTACTGCCATTCTAGTAGTCTGTCTAGTCGTGCCGACCACTCTAAGGATCGGAAGGGTAGAGAGTGTCCTGCGTATAGGGACCACCATTCTAGTATCAGGGGGATCCGTGACATTACGTCAGGGCCAATGGATCCCGCAGACCTCTCTAATCAGTTGACACGTATTGCAGCCAGACAAGAAGAGCAGGACCATAGAATGGACCAGATTGCTCTTGCCCTGCAAACCCTGTTAAATCGATCCAGTTCTGGAACTGCAAGCCCTCCAGACCCAGTAGTGCCTAGGGTCAGTTCGGCCGCTCCCGAGGGATGTAGGCTCAGTATGAAGGCACCCGTACGCTATGATGGAACACCAAACTTATGCCGGGGCTTTCTGACCCAACTCGAGATCTTGTTCGAGAACAATCCAGGGTCCTGTATGTCCGATAAAGCCAAAGTAGGCTATCTGATTAATCATCTAACCGAAAAAGCTTTATTATGGGCCACGCCCTTGTGGGAGAATAAGAAACCCATCATTTATGACTATGAGGGTTTTACCTCCGAGTTAAAGCGTACCTTCGATCCCTCTAGAAGGGCTACCAATGCGGGTAGATCCCTGTTTCACATCAAACAGGGTAATAGGAGGGTCTCCGACTATGCCATAGAGTTTAAGACTTTGTCTTCTGAGGTACACTGGCCGAACGACGTTTTAACCCTAGCCTTTACCGAAGGCCTGAACGAGGCTTTTATGTTTGAGTTGGCTCCCTTAAAATTACCAGAACATCTGGATCATTTGGTTGATTTCTGCATTGCCATGGACGATCAAATCAGGGAAAGGAGACACCCCAGAGATAGACCCAGACGGGTCCTGCCTCCTTTGCCCCTAGTACCCAGACACACCACTACATCAGGCAACCCGGAGACCGCAAAGACTGATGTACCGGCCGTTGAACCCATGCAGATAGGAAAAACGGGTATTTCAGAGGCAGAAAGAGCTCACAGAAAAGAAAGGGGGCTCTGCTTTTATTGTGCCGGGGCAGATCATTTCCGCCTTCAATGTCCTCAGAGACCCAGGGGTAGCAGGGGTGAGACTAACAAATCAGGTCAAAGAACAGCTAATACCCAGGTTATCGGTTCTCTGTATGCCTCCTTTGTGGACGATGAAAAAAAAAAAACCCGGATTCTGGTACCCATCTCCCTCACCTGGGAGGGGGTTCACCTCGAGACTGAGGCATTCCTAGACTCTGGAGCCTCAGGTAATTTTATGGACAGATGTTTTGCCGCCAAAAACCTCTTACCTCTGGTTCTAAAGGAGAGGCCTCTAATGGTGGAAGCCATAGACGGAAAACCCCTGTCATGTCCCCATATCACTCACGACACTATTGATGTATGCATGACTACGGGAGTTCTGCACCGTGAAACCATACGATTCCAGATTATCGACTCTCCCTCATGTCCTGTCGTTCTTGGGTTCCCATGGTTAATAGAGCATAACCCGGTGATTGATTGGGCCCAGCGAGATATAAAGTGTTGGGGTCCTAGTTGCCAGTCAAAGTGCCTGGGCAGGGTTAATGTGATTGGTAGCCTCAATATTGCTACAGCACCTCCTTTGTCCACCGAAGTCCCTGAATGTTATATGGCGCTAAAGGAGGTGTTCTCTAAAACCAGGACTGAGGTCCTACCACCGCATCGTCCTTATGACTGTGCTATAGAGTTGCTCCCTGGTACTATGCCTCCTAGAGGACACGTATACCCTTTGTCACAAAAGGAAAACGACATTATGGAGGAATATATAAGGGAGAATCTAGAGCGAGGATTTATCAGACGATCCTCCTCTCCAGCAGGAGCAGGTTTCTTTTTCGTTTCCAAAAAAGAGGTGACCTGCGACCTTGCATCGATTATAGAGGTTTGAATAGGATTACCATAAGAAATGCATATCCAATACCTCTTATAACAGAATTGTTCGACCGATTAAAAGGGGCCCGTATTTATACGAAGCTTGATTTACGCGGAGCGTACAACCTGGTCAGGGTTAAGAAGGGGCATGAATGGAAAACGGCTTTTAATACACGTAGCGGGCATTATGAATACCTAGTGATGCCCTTTGGATTATGTAACGCGCCAGCCGTTTTTCAGGACCTCATAAACGACACCCTACGGGACTTTCTGCAAACGTTCGTTATAGTATATCTGGACGACATCCTGATATACTCTCCTGATAAGGACACCCATCACGTCCATGTGCAACAAGTGTTGAAGAGATTATTGAGGGCTGGGTTATATTGTAAACTAGAGAAATGCTTATTCGACATAGAGACAGTGCACTTCCTTGGGTATATAATAACCCCTGAGGGTTTCCAAATGGATCCTAAAAAACTCTCAGCGATTCTTGACTGGCCTTTACCCCAAGGGCTTAAAGCCATCCAGAGGTTTCTGGGGTTTACTAATTACTACCGGAGGTTCATTAAAAACTTTTCGGCCTTGGTAGCTCCCCTCACGGCTATGACTAAAAAAGGGGTGGCGAATCAGAAATGGACACCCCAGGCCAGTCAAGCCTTTGAGGCACTTAAACAGGCATTCACAACTGCCCCTGTTCTCCGACATCCAGATCCGGCTCTGCCTTTCCAGGTTGAAGTTGACGCCTCCGAGCTAGGTCTTGGTGCAGTCTTGTCCCAAAGGGAGGCACCCGACAAACCCTTGCATCCATGCGGCTTCTATTCCCGAAAGTTGTCCCCGGCAGAGAGGAACTATGATATCGGAAATAGAGAGTTGTTAGCAGTTATCGCAGCCTTGACGGAATGGAGATACTTATTGGAGGGGTCTAGGGACCCCATTGTCATCATAACCGATCATAAGAATCTTACGTACATTGGAGACGCTAAACGGTTAAATGCCAGACAAGCGAGATGGTCGTTGTTTCTTTCAAGCTTTAATTTCGTCCTCACATATAGACCTGGGTCAAGAAACATTAAAGCAGACGCATTGTCAAGACAATACGAATCCTACGAACATAACATCCAAGATCAGCATCCCATTGTACCCCAGGAAAGAATTATAGCCCTTACCACGATTAGTGTCTCGTCTCCTCTGATGTTAAGATTACAGACCGCCCAGGGTACAGCTCCTGGGGGGAGACCTCCTGCGAAACTCTTTGTACCTGAGAACGAAAGAGAAGAAGTACTGAAACTTTATCATGATAACAAAACCTCTGGGCATATGGGGATCACCAAAACAGTGTCTAGTATACGTAAACTCCTCTGGTGGCCCACGGTGCGCCGTGATGTTAAAGATTACATAACCGTGTGCGAGGTGTGCACAAGACATAAAAGTCCCAAAACAGCGCCCATTGGTTTACTCCAGCCTCTGCCAATCCCCGAACGACCATGGTCGCATTTAGCTATGGATTTTATAGTAGAGTTACCCGAGTCAAAAGGGAATACTGTAATACTCACGGTCATTGATCGATTCTCCAAAATGGGTCACTATGTTCCTCTTCAGAAACTTCCTTCGGCAGCCGAACTGGTGCCCATTTTCATTACCAATGTGGTCCGCATACACGGTATTCCTCTTGGGATTGTCTCTGATAGGGGGACCCAATTCGTCTCCAGATTCTGGAAAGGGTTTTGCAAGAATGTGGGGATAGACCTATCCTTCTCTTCGGCCTATCACCCCCAGACCAACGGAGCAGCAGAACGAGCCAATCAAAATATAGAGAAATATCTCAGGTGCTTTATATCCGAACGACAAGATAACTGGTCAGACCTGATACCGTGGGCAGAGTATGCCTTGAACAGTGCAGTGAGCGAAGCCACAGGACATTCCCCTTTCTTCACGGTTTACGGTTTTGATCCTCCCGTGCTCCCTGCTACGTTTCCTGATACCGCGATTCCTGCTCTGGATGAGCATTTAGCGTCATTGAAAGAAACTTGGGGAAGGGTTAAAAGGGCACTGGAGGATAGCAGTGGTATCCAGAAGATCAAGGCCGACAGACACAGAAGGCCGGCACCCGTGTATCAAGTTGGGGACAGGGTTTGGCTTTCTTCACGGAACATCAAGCTCTTAGTACCCTCTATGAAACTGGCACCCAGATACATAGGGCCCTATAAGATTCTGCGGCGGATCAATCCGGTATCCTATGCTTTGGCACTGCCCTCCCATATCAGGATACACAATGTGTTCCACGTGAGCCTTTTAAAACCACTCTTGTGTAATCGGTACACCAGGGTCCGTGTCCCCCCTCCTCCTGTCTCTGTGGAGGGCGAGGAGGAGTTTGAAGTTGAGGCCATTCTGGACGCCAGGGTTTCTAGGGGGGTCCTTCAGTACTTGGTTGACTGGGTGGGCTACGGTCCAGAGGATCGCTCTTGGCTCCCGGCTACTGAGGTTCATGCTCCTCGGTTGGTGAGGGCTTTCTATTTGGCTCATCCCCGCGCTCCTGGGGGTCATCCAGTGGCCGCCCGTAGAGGGGGGGTTCTGTCACGGTGGCCCCCGCACCCCCCCGGCGCCTGGCAGCAGCTTCCTCGCTGCTCGCTGGCCAGGCGCCGAGTGATATTGCGGTCGCTTCCGCACACGTGGGACGCCGGGGGGCGGGGCCTGGCGGGGAGACGCGGACCCGCCGGGTTTAAAGCCCAGACTCACAGAGACGCCGATGCCCTGACGTGGTAGTTACTTCCCGCAGAGCTCTTGTATATTTTGGCAACTAACGATTCTGTGTATGACCCTTGGCATTGGCAAACTAACGATTCTGTGTATGACCCCTGGCATTGGCAAACTAACGATTCTGTGTATGACCCCTGGCATTGGCAAACTAACGATTCTGTGTATGACCCTTGGCATTGGCAAACTAACGATTCTGTGCATGACCCTTGGCATTGGCAAACTAACGATTCTGTGTATGACCCCTGGCATTGGCGAACGAACCATTCTGTGCGTAACCCCTGGTATTGGCATTAACTCTTCTATTTCTGGTATTGAGGTCAGTCTGTGTGGCACCCTAAGCACACATCAGACTACCCCTTGTGTTGTTAGGGTCTTGGGAAGAGCTAATTATTCTAAGTCCTTGTGTATCATTCTATGTCCGTCTAGTCGTGCCGACCAATCTAAGGATCGGAAGGGTAGAGAGTGTCCTGCGTCTAGGGACCACTAGTCAGATAAGCAGAGGGATCCGTGACGTCTCTCTTGTATGTGCTCTGTACTGCCATTCTAGTAGTCTGTCTAGTCGTGCCGACCACTCTAAGGATCGGAAGGGTAGAGAGTGTCCTGCGTATAGGGACCACCATTCTAGTATCAGGGGGATCCGTGACAGTGACCCATTGGGGTAAAGTTGGTATAGTCTGCACACACCTAGGTCCAGAAAGTGCCGAAGCGGTCCTATAGTAAGACCCGGCACAAATTCCTTATTACCAAAAATTGGGGTTATTGGGGATGGAAAGGAGGAATCGTGCACTTTCTACTTAGTAATTGTATACTCTGCTACGGGAACAAGGTCCATTTGAGATAGGTACGCATTGCATCATTATATCTTTTACTTTTTTGACTTTCCCCTTTTTTGCCAAGTGTTCGAAGACCTAGAGGTACTAATGACTTGAAGTATTTTGTACCAATCTGTCGCGATACAAGTTTGATGTATAGGCATATAATATGGGTTTTTGAATGTTTTAATGACACACATTGCTATGTTATAACTCTTGATTTGCATTTTTATGTTGTAATGTTTTGAAAACAAAATAAAAAAAGTTCAGAAACCGGATTCACTTCGCTGAATTACTAGTCCCACTATCCCAATTAATGTCCGGGTAATTAAAATCTCCAATAATTAAAGTGCTAGCACGATGTGCAGCCTTTCTAATTCGCTCTAACAGTTGTTCTTCCGCATTATTATCTATATTAGGTGGTTTATAGCATATGCCAACCAATAGTTGACTTCCCTGTTTATTTCCCAAAGAAATATTTACCCATAAGGATTCCACATTTCCCTCATCGCTTTCCAGGTGTGTAATATTTGCCTTTAAATCCTGATTTACATACAAACATACTTCACCCCCTTTCTTATGTTTCCTAGCCCTTCTAAACAATGTATAACCGTTTAAGTTTACAGCCCAGTCATGCGTTTCATCCCTCCACGTTTCTGTTATTCCTATTATGTCGTATTGCTTAGTGTGTGCTATTACCTCTAGTTCCCCCATCTTGTTATTGAGGCTCCTTGCATTAAGCAAGCATACATTTAATGTCTCTACCCACACGTGCTGAATGCGACTTTACATTGCATGCCTCCACTGTTCTGACATTAGGCTGAGCTGAAACCCTTCCGCTGTTTTGTCTCCATTTTGAAAGCTTCTGTATCCCCCCCCTTCCACTAGTTTAAAGTCTCCTCCAACCTTTTAACCATCCTGTCCCCCAGCACAGCAGATCCTCTTCCATTCAGGTGCAATCCATCACGACTATACAGTTTGTACCCCAGTGCAAAATGAACCCAGTGCTCTAAAAACCCAAAGCCCTCCTTCCTGCACCAAGATTTAAGCCACGCATTGACCTCCCTGATCTCCCGCTGCCTTTCCACTGTAGGGCGAGGCACCCCGCTCTTAAATTGAGGAATTACGCCCAAGATTAACAAGCAGTGCCTTTTTGTAGCCTTTTTCACACTGCCCTCACGCTATTTATGCTTCCTGACAGGGGGTTCTGTATTTGCTGACCGCAGTTGCAGGTCTTCTCCATATGTTTTTTAATTATGGCTCACTGTTTTTATTGATTTAGACAATAAAGGTTATGTTTTATCTTAGCACTCCCAATAGCTTGTTATGGGGGAGCTTTTGTAAGCTTCCTGGTGTTGGTTTTGAACTGAAACTAATCATGAATAGGAATATGTCTATATGGTGCTACCTCCAAATATGTGGACGATCCCATATTTAGGTAATTACATAGTTACATAGGCTGAAAAAAGACATGCGTCCATCGGGTTCAGCCTCTCCCACATAACCTACTGCTGTTGATCCAAAAGAAGGCAAAAAACCCAGTCTGAAATATGCAACATACCGGGAAAAAATTCCTTCTTGACCCCAGAATGGCAGTCAGATTTCTCCTTGGATCAAGAAGCTTTTACCCACATATTAAATATTATAACCCTTAATATTCTGTGTCTGCAAGAAGTCATCCAGTCGTTTTTTAAAAGTCTGTACAGACTCTGACCCAACCACCTCAACAGGCAGAGAATTCCACAGCTTTATTGTTCTCACCGTAAAATAACCCTTCCTATGCTTTAAGCTAAATTTTCTTTCTTCCAGTCTAAATGGATGACCCCTTGTCCTGTGTATAGTCCTGTTAATGAATAGGTTATCAGACAATGGTTGATAATGGCCCCGTATATATTTATATAAGGTTATCAGATCCCCTCTAAGGAAATAGTGCCCCTATAAGGTAATATCACCTTTGATTTCCTCTCTGGTATAATTGAGATCCCATTCAGTAAATCAATCATTGTTGCTGGGTTCTATCGTCCACCGAGCTCTCCAGTGCACTCCCTCTCTGACATATCTCAAATCCTTAATAACCTACTTGCCCAAAACCAAAAAAGTGAACTGCTGGTACTCGGCGATTTTAATACAGATTGGCTAAATCCTAAAAACAATAAACACTGCTCGCTGTTTAAAACTTTGCAGCTAACTCAATTAATCTCCTCCCCCACTCGCATTAATATGAAAAGCCCTAACCATACCTTGTTGGACTGGATTCTCTCCTCATCTCCTGATAGAATACAGGAGGCAGGTGTTCTTGCTAATAGCTTTAGTGACCATTGTCTAGTGTACTGCGTGCGCAAAATTAAGGCCTTGAAATCTCCCCCAAAGGTAATAACCACCAGGTCTTTCAAGAAATTAATTCTTGAATCCTTCCTAAGTGATCTCAAACAGCTCCCCTGGTACAGGCTAAACCTAATCCCAGACCTAGACTGTGCAGTTGAATACTTTCAGTCTGAGCTCCTGCAAGTCTGGAATTCCCATGCCCCGCTGTGTAAAGTGCGAGTAAAAGGGACTCATCTCCCCTGGGTTACAGCTGATCTTACACTAATGTACCAGCTTAGAGATTGACGGTGGTCAAATTTCAAGAGTACTGGTTCCATGAACGATCACTACGAATACCGAAAATTCCGGAATGAATGCACAAAACAAACAAAAATGGCCAAAGCCCATTACTTCAATGAAAAGCTAAACAATAACATATCAAACCCTAGAAACTTTTGGAGAACCATAAGTAACATACAAGCACCCCCAGTCCACTCCCAGCCAGCTGCTGTCAAAGTAAACAACCAAACCCTGCAACACCCCCTAGATGTAGCAAATGCCTTTAATGATTATTTTGTTGGATGTGCCACCACTTTGATTGCCAAGCTAGGAAATGACATGCAATCAGAGAGGCCTCATGCAGGTCAGGCCCCCCCAACTGTGCAAAGTCCCTGTATCAGACAGGAATTCAGTTTTAGACCAGTGCCTGTCAGTGTCATTACTAAACTTCTCCATAAGCAAAAAATGAAATACCAGTCTGGACCTGATCAAATACCAGCAATGCTGCTGAAAATCAGTGCACCTGCAATTGCAAATCCTGTTGCAACCCTAATAAATGAGTCACTGGCGACTGGATACATACCCAAGCTCTGGAAGACTGCGAGAGTGGTACCTATCCATAAAAGTGGTGACATTACTTTGGTATCCAACTACCGTCCGATATCGTTGCTCCCTGTAATGTCAAAAGTCTTGGAAAAATGTGTCTACACACAATTACGTGATTATTATCAATATTGGAACTACTTAACCCCGGATCAATCAGGCTTTTGTCCAAATCACTCAACTACAACCGCCCTTCTAAAAGTCTGCAATGATATCCAGGCTGGGATGGAACAAGGAAACCTAACTGGAGCCATCTTCCTTGATTTTGCCAAGGCCTTTGACACGGTAGACCATGGCATCTTGTTAGAAAAACTTAAAAACTCTGGCATTGGTGATCGCACGCTAACCTGGTTTCAATCATATGTATCTGTAAGGACAGAGGCTTGAACCCCTGTGTGGTGTTGGGTGTATGGACCCCAATAGCAAGCCGAAAGAGGACACCAGAAGGAATATAACTAATAGAGCTTTACTGAAGGAAACAAAATATAAGTCCAGAACAAACGTAATGCAAGTTTCTTTGGTGGAAATAAAGTCCAGAATACACGTAATGCAAGGTTTCTTTGGCAGAAATAAAAGTCCAGAATAAACGTAATACAAGGTTTCTTTTGGCAGAAATGAAAGTCCAGAATAAACGTAATGCAAGGTTTCTTTGGCAGAAATAAAAGTCCAGAACGGAAAGTCGTAGGGATTTGAGGACAGGGTCCGGTACTGATGTCGTGGAGACAAGCCTGGGAATGGAACGGGCACTGTGATGGCGGGTTTGGAATGGAAGTAAGTGGTACTGGTACCGTGGCAACCGGAACAGAAGCAGGACTTGTACTTTGGAAGCAGGAACGGAAGCAGGACTGGCACCTTGGAAGCAGGGTGAAAGCAGGACAGGCACCTTGGAAGCAGGAACGGAAGTCGGACTGGCACCTTGGAAGCAGGAACGGAAGTCGGACTGGCACCTTGGAAGCAGGGCGAAAGCAGGACAGGCACCTTGGAAGCAGGAACGGAAGCAGGACTGGCACCTTGGAAGCAGGAACGGAAGCAGGACTGGCGCCTTGGAAGCAGGGCGAAAGCAGGACAGGCACCTTGGAAGCAGGAACGGAAGTCGGACTGGCACCTTGGAAGCAGGGTGAAAGCAGGACAGGCACCTTGGAAGCAGGAACGGAAGTCAGGATGTCCTTAGCGTAGCACGAAGGGAACCACTGGGTAACGTGGTGGAACCACAGTATAACCTGGTTAGTGAGCTGGAGAAAGCGGCAGGTTTAAATAGGGCTCAGGGAATCATACGAACACCGTTCACCTGGGACTCGCAGGTGGAATTGAGATACCTGAGTGCTTGGCAGATTAATTGGTGGTATGCGAGGATCTTCAGTGCAGGTGGAATGCAGTACCTTAACTTGACCAGCAGAGGGCGCCAGAGTACCTGAGTTTTCATGTTCCAGGATGGACGATCGCGCATGCGCGCCCGACCTCCGCTCAGATGGATCGCGGAGACGGCGTGGGACGCATCTTGGATCTCCTCCCTCGAGCTGCAGGCCGGAACCAGGGAGCGACGCGCCACGAGGGACCTCAGGTGAGTCTGCCAGGCGTCCCAACATGGCGGCCGCGGTCCGACCGCGGCGCGGGGCATCACAGGACCCCCCACCAAGGCGCGACCCCCGGGTGCGCTTGATCGATGGTTTGGAAGGATAACGGAGATGAAAGGCACGAACCTTTGCAGGAGCATGGACGCTGGCACTGGGTTCCCAGGATCGTTCTTCAGGACCGTATCCCTTCCAGTGAACCAGGTATTCTAACCTGCCGTAACGGAGTCTCGAATCCAGAATGCGTGATATCTCGAATTCCTCTTCTCCAGATACAGGCACAGGAACAGGTGGTTTAGCATTCCGATCGGGAAACGGATTCTCATGCCAGGGTTTCAAGAGAGATACATGGAAGACAGGATGGATCCTGTAGGAAGGAGGAAGAGTTAAGCGGGCCGCAACGGAGTTAACCATTCTGAGGACCGGGAACGGGCCAATGTAGCGAGGACCCAGCTTCTTTGAAGGGCAATCCAAACGGAGATGAGCCGTGGATAGTAACACCTTATCTCCAGGTGCATACACAGGAGCTTCTTTGCGACCACGATCAGCATATTTCTTTTGGTTCTGCTGGGCTAGTCGTAGCTGATGGCGTAGCGTTCGTAGTTGGCCGCGTAGGGTTCTCAAGCGGGTTGACATTGACTTCTGGAACTGGAGTGTTGAGCGGCATTTCCGGAAGAGTGCTAGGATGATAACCGTAGTTGGCAAAGAAAGGTGAGAAACGAGTTGATGAATGTACCTGATTATTGTACGCAAATTCAGCAGTTGGTATGACGTCCAGCCAGTCGTCTTGGAGATGCGTGGTGAAGCAACGAAGATATTGTTCTAGCGTCTGATTTGTCCGCTCCGTCTGGCCATTACTCTGTGGATGAAAGGCTGAAGAGAGACACCTCGCAATTTTTAAGCTACGACACATTTGGGACCAGAAACGGGAAGTAAACTGAGATCCTCTATCAGTAACAATGGAACGAGGAGTACCATGGAGTCGGAACACCTCCTTGATGAACAAGGTGGCTGTTTCAGCCGCTGTGGGTAGGCCTACCGCTGGTATGAAATGGGCCATCTTGGTGCAGCGGTCTACCACCACCAGGATGGTGGTGTAGCGATGTGAAGGGGGAAGATCTACTATAAAGTCCATCGAAATGTCTTTCCACGGATGCAGCGGTGGAGCCAGAGGTTGTAGAAGACCAGCAGGATGGGTGCGGGGTTGTTTGTTGCGTGCACAGACAGAACAAGAGGATACAAAGGCGACGATGTCTTTCTTCACGGATGGCCACCAGAAGTACCGATATACGGCATCTATGGTTTTCTTGATGCCACCATGTCCAGCGGCCGGGATGTCGTGGGAGTGTTGCAATACCTGTAGACGAATCTCAGGAGGGACGTATATTTGTTCGCCATGATAGAAGAGACCATCGTTGGATATGAGCCCCTGGATGTCAGTCGGTGGTTGAAGACTATATTTCTTTATATTGTCTATTAAGGACCCTTGAGAAGCGCAGAAGAAGTCGTTAGGTAGGATGGAGTCGGTTTGTGTGGTGGAAGGAAAGGCGTCTGAGTCGTACCGACGGGAAAGGGCATCTGCCTTACCATTTCTTACTCCAGGTCTGTAGGTGATATGCAACAGAAAGCGGGCGAAGAATAACGCCCATCTGGCTTGTCGAGGTCGCAATCTTTTGGCGGTGCGGAGATATTCCAAATTACGGTGGTCCGTGTAGACGACCACAGGATGTTTTGCCCCTTCGAGGAGGTGTCTCCATTCCTCGAGGGCACTCTTGATTGCCAGGAGTTCTTTCTCACCTATACTGTAATTCTTTTCGGCTGGGGTAAGACGTCTGGAATAAAAGGCCACGGGATGCAGAAGGTTCTTGATTCCGGATTTCTGGGAGAGTATCGCTCCTAGGGCGATATCAGAGGCGTCGGTTTCCAGGGAATATGGCAGGTTGATGTCTGGCTGTTTCAGGATTGGGGCTTGGGTGAAGCTTTCTTTCAGTTTATTGAATGCCCGCTGAGCTTCTTCAGTCCAACAGAATCTCACATCTTTCTTGGTCAGGGAGGTGATGGGTGCGGTGAGATGAGAGAAGGACCGAATGAAGCGACGATAAAAATTGGCGAATCCCATAAATTGCTGAACCATCTTTGTCTCTGGGTGTCGGCCAGTCCAGGATTGCCTTGATTTTGGCTTTATCCATTTCGATATGTCCTGGTGATAAGACATATCCCAGAAATTCTATAGAGGACTTTTCGAAGGTGCTCTTTTCAATTTTACCGTATAACTTATGTTGGCGGAGACGAGATAGCACAAGACGGACGTGTTGCGTATGTTCTTGGATGGTTCGAGAGTACACCAGGAGATCGTCGAGGTAGACCACAAGGAAGGTATCCAGAACGTCGCGGAAGATATCGTTGAGGAATGCTGGAAGGCGGCTGGAGCATTACATAACCCAAACGGCATGACGAGATACTCGAAGTGACCGTATCGGGATCGGAAGGCGGTCTTCCACTCGTCTCCTTCTCTCATGCGGACCAAATTGTACGCTCCGCGAAGATCAATCTTCGTAAAAATACACGCATCCTTCACCCTATCGAGTAGTTCAGGAATCAATGGGAGCGGGTATCGGTTCCGTACTGTGATTGCGTTTAGTGCCCGATAGTCAACGCAAGGGCGGAGACCGCCGTCTCTTTTCCCAACGAAGAAGATACCTGCTCCAGCAGGAGAGGTGGAGTGCCGGATGAATCCTTTTGCGAGACTGTCTTCGATATAGTCCTTTAGAGACTGTGATTCGGGAACAGACAGGTTAAAGATACGTCCGTGGGGTATGGGTGCTCCTGGAAGGAGGTCAATAGGACAGTCGTACTCTCTGTGTGGAGGAAGTGTATCGACCCCTTTTTTCTCAAATACGTCTTGAAAGTCTGAATATTTAGGTGGCAGTGTGGAAGATGGATAGGTGGAAAAGGCGACTTTCTCGGAGTTGGAGCCGTTCATGCAGTGGACTCGGCAGTGACAGGATGGAAAGGAAACGGTATTGGAAGACCAATCAATATACGGGTTGTGGGTACGAAGCCAAGGAAGTCCCAGTACTATAGGAAATAGGGGGGAAGGAACGATATCCCACTGAAGACTTTCTTGGTGCTTGGTTCCGATTAGAAGCTTCAAGAGGATGGTTTCATGGGTAACTGGACCGGTGCGTAGGGTGCTTCCATCTACCATATGCAGAGGTACGGGTTTCTTTTAGTTGGGTAGGAACAGCCAAGGAGGTGGCAAGGGATAGATCAAAGAAGCTGTTACTGGCTCCGGAGTCGATGATGGCGTTCAATTCAACGCTTCTATCTCCCCACTGTAAGGTGACAGGAATAGTTAGGTGGGTAGAAGCGGAGCCGACCACACTTTGCAGAGAGGCAATAGTAAGATGGCTCTTACCTCTTTCAGAAGGACGTGGTGGTCGTGTAGGGCAGCCACGTAACAGGTGACCTGGTTGGCCGCAGTATAGGCAGAGATTCTGGGTGCGACGTCTATCACGCTCAGAGGACGACAGCGGACCTTTAATAGTGCCAATCTCCATGGGTTCGGGACTTGAAGAGGAGGAGGTCGGTCGTGGAGAAGTCACAGGGGAAGGTTCGTGTCTTCGAGGAGGCGTGAAAGGAGTATTAGAGAGTCTCTCTTGACGTCGTTCTCTGAAGCGCTGGTCCAAGACCAGAGACTGGGTGATCAAGGCCTCCAAGGAAGTAGGTACTCCTATACGAGCCAATTCGTCTTTCAGTTGTTCGGAAAGACCATGACGAAAGTGATCTTTAAGGCCCACATCATTCAGGCCTGTATCGGCTGCCACCGCCCGGAACTCAGAGATGTAGTCCTCCACCGGTCGCCTTCCTTGTTTTAGATGTCGGATGGTGGTTAAAGCAGCAGAAGACCTTAGGGGGTCATCATAGATAGGATTCATAGCCCGGACGAAGGAACCCCAGGAAGTCAATAGGGGGCTTCCTTCACGTAGTAACTGGAAGGCCCATTCCTGTGGAGGTCCAGACAGTAAGGAGATGGCTGACCTCACCTTCACAGAGTCTGATCCATAGGTACGTGGGCAAAGTGAAAACATGAGCTCACATGCGGTGATGAACGTACGATACCTTGTGCGATCACCGGCAAATCGTTCAGGCATGTTGACTCTGGGTTCGGGAGCGGGCAGATCCACCTGCTGTATCACAGAGCCAGATGGTGATGGAGGTAATGCAGCATTCTCAGCACGGCTTCTTTCCTTATGCAATAAGGATTCTTGGCCGGTTTGTAGTTTCTGTACCACCTTGGTTAGTGCTGATACCTGTTCTGTAAGTACAGCAAGGATTTGGTTCGAGCTTGCGGGTTCCATGTTTTGAGAACCAGGTTATTCTGTAAGGACAGAGGCTTGAACCCCTGTGTGGTGTTGGGTGTATGGACCCCAATAGCAAGCCGAAAGAGGAGACCAGAAGGAATATAACTAATAGAGCTTTACTGAAGGAAACAAAATATAAGTCCAGAACAAACGTAATGCAAGTTTCTTTGGTGGAATAAAGTCCAGAATACACGTAATGCAAGGTTTCTTTGGCAGAAATAAAAGTCCAGAATAAACGTAATGCAAGGTTTCTTTTGCAGAAATGAAAGTCCAGAATAAACGTAATGCAAGGTTTCTTTGGCAGAAATAAAAGTCCAGAACGGAAAGTCGTAGGGATTTGAGGACAGGGTCCGGTACTGATGTCGTGGAGACAAGCCTGGGAATGGAACGGGCACTGTGATGGCGGGTTTGGAATGGAAGTAAGCTGGTACCGTGGCAACCGGAACAGAAGCAGGACTTGTACTTTGGAAGCAGGAACGGAAGCAGGACTGGCACCTTGGAAGCAGGGTGAAAGCAGGACAGGCACCTTGGAAGCAGGAACGGAAGTCGGACTGGCACCTTGGAAGCAGGAACGGAAGTCGGACTGGCACCTTGGAAGCAGGGCGAAGCAGGACAGGCACTTGGAAGCAGGAACGGAAGCAGGACTGGCACCTTGGAAGCAGGAACGGAAGCAGGACTGGCACCTTGGAAGCAGGAACGGAAGCAGGACTGGCGCCTTGGAAGCAGGGCGAAAGCAGGACTGGCGCCTTGGAAGCAGGGCGAAAGCAGGACAGGCACCTTGGAAGCAGGAACGGAAGTCGGACTGGCACCTTGGAAGCAGGGTGAAAGCAGGACAGGCACCTTGGAAGCAGGAACGGAAGTCAGGATGTCCTTAGCGTAGCACGAAGGGAACCACTGGGTAACGTGGTGGAACCACAGTATAACCTGGTTAGTGAGCTGGAGAAAGCGGCAGGTTTAAATAGGGCTCAGGGAATCATACGAACACCGTTCACCTGGGACTCGCAGGTGGAATTGAGATACCTGAGTGCTTGGCAGATTAATTGGTGGTATGCGAGGATCTTCAGTGCAGGTGGAATGCAGTACCTTAACTTGACCAGCAAAGGGCGCCAGAGTACCTGAGTTTTCATGTTCCAGGATGGACGATCGCGCATGCGCGCCCGACCTCCGCTCAGATGGATCGCGGAGACGGCGTGGGACGCATCTTGGATCTCCTCCCTCGAGCTGCAGGCCGGAACCAGGGAGCGACGCGCCACGAGGGACCTCAGGTGAGTCTGCCAGGCGTCCCAACATGGCGGCCGCGGTCCGACCGCGGCGCGGGGCATCACAGTATCCGACCGATCACAATAATGTGTCAATTTCTGGCAGCTCCTCCTCCCACTCCCAGTACACTTGCGGTGTACCCCAAGGCTCAATACTAGGCCCCCTGCTATTCACAATATTCATAAAATGTCTGCCAACGTCTGCAAAGCCTCAACTGTACATATGTACGCAGACGACACTGTGATCTATACCAGCAAACCAAATCTCCCGCAGCTGGGGCCGTGCTGCAAGAACAATTCACAGAGGTAGAAAAGTGGATCAAAAACAACAAACTTTTTTTTAAATACTGACAAAACTGTAACGATGCTCTTTGGAACAGCACCTAAACTACACAAATTGCAAAATCCCCATCTATGTGTTGGGACAAAATCAAATGGCACGCTGACCACAGTCACATCTCTCAATATCTAGGTATGTGGTTGGACCTAATCTATCCTTTGGCCCCCACATCGAAAACTCTCATCTAAACTTTACCCAAACTAGGTGCCCTGTACAGAAACAAATCCTGCCTGAGTCCCGCGGTAAGAAGCAGATTGTACAGCAAATGCTTATGCCGGCTATTGATTACGGAGATGTAGTGTATGCAGCCGCCCACAAACACACCTTCAAAACTTACTACATTGTATAACTCATTCTGCCGCTTTGCGCTACAATGTAACTACATGACCCACCATTGTGACATGTTAAAAGAGCTAAACTGGCCGTCGCTGGAATCCAGACGCACCCTTCACCTTTCCAGCCTGGTGTTTAAGAGCATCTCTGGGAAGCTGCCACCCTACCTGAATAGACTGCTTCCCCCAGCAGCTCCCTCATCCTATAACCTCCGATCCAGGACCAGCACCTTACTTGCTATAACCACAATACAAAAGACAGTGGCTCGGTCCTCATTTTCCTACAGAGCACCACAATTATGGAATAACCTCCCAGACATCATCAAATCTTCCCCAGTCTTAAGTCACTCAAAAGCTCCTTACTAACATACCTCAATACAGAATGCACCTGTAAACATGTAACCCAGTGACTATATTTCCTACATATTTTTTCTGTTAATCTGTATATTTGTGTTGTTTTTTTTTTTTTTTTTAATATCTTGCATTGTATTACTTTGTATTTCTGTAACTGTAACACTTCAATGTTCTTGAACCCAGGACATGCTTGAAAACGAGAGAAAACTCAATGTATCCTTCTTGGTAAAATCCTTTATAAATAAATAAATACATAAATAAATAAACCTTATAGACATATTCCTATTAATGAGGCATATAAAATGGCCATAAATTCAATGATTACAAGTGTAATTCAGAAATTCGCCACAAGATGCATACATTAAAACATTATTCAATATATAAAAAAAATTTAAAAGTGAAAAAAGTGATTTTAATATTATTTGCTAAAAATAAAAACTGAACACTGACCTCACCCATTTTATTTTAAATAACCCTGAGCATAGAAAACTTCAGTGTATGAAAGAAAAAAAATCTGTTTATTGCTGTACATTTATTTGTATTTGGCACATAAAGGAAAATGTTGGGGTTAAGGCAGGCACCTTGTGGAGAAAAAACAAATATCAGCATTGCAGCCTCAGAGATTTTACGGTTTTACAGTTTTGTTCAACCACAGGACGTTTTGTTGAACTGCCCAGCAGAGCTCAATCAGCCCACAGCAAGGAAGCTGATAAACAGAGCAGTTGTTGTTTGAAAACCTCCCATAAAGCTCTTATCAGATTTCTGGACATCTGTCAGATGCAAGGTAGTGGCATCACTAGGGTTGGTGTCACCTGGTGTGGTAACTCACGTTGTCACCCCCCTCCCCCGTATCTCTTTCATAGGGAATAACCTGCCTGGCGGGGGATACACAGAGAGATAGACAGACAGGTAAAGAAAGATACGCAGAGCGATAGACAGATATAGAAAGATACGAAGAGGGATAGACAGGGATAGATGAATAGGCAGTGGCATGGATGGACAATGGGATGGATAGACAGACAGACAGGGATGGATAGACAGTGGGATGTATGGATGGACAGACTGGCATGGATGGATAGTGTGTACTCTGTCACCCTCCCCAGCCCTTAGTGTGGCCTTACAGTCTTATTCAAAGAGATCCGAATGGCTGCAGAATGGCTGAAAATCAGCGTTCGGTTACCTTTCTTGGCCATTCGGCTATCCAGAGAGCAGGCAATTCGCCAAATCCTGGCGAATTGCCTGCACATTCGGTGCCTGTTCGAGGGCAGTGAAATCCCCATGAAAAAGCACTGCTTCGGCTATTCAGAGAACACAAACCAGCAGTGAAAGGTTCCCGAAATGCCCTGCCATTCGGTGGTTTAATTCGACAGGTTTATTCAGGATAATCCCATAGGCTTCAATGTTAAAAATATTCCTGTTTTAATTCAATATATAGTAAACCGTTCATTATAAAATTCTGCAGTAAAGAGTCTCTTTATTTATAGATTTTTTAAGCATTTTTCTGGATTTTTTTTTAAGTTAACTTATTTTTTCTGTAACAGCCCTTTTTATTATCATTCCCTGGACCTCATATGTTAATTTCAGACATTTTCGCTCAGTAGTTTCTTTGCAAACAGCGTTTCACTTTTCAAACTTTCAAGCAAACTGTTTTCCTAATTTATTCACTGCCTTCTTCTGCGGTGTCGGAGGCTTCCCTGCGTGTGATTGGCTCCTGCTTGGGTTTTACCGGCGTCTTCGACCGGTTAATCCAGATGTTTTTGCAGGTTTTCGGTGTGCATTTGCCGGGTTTTCCCTGCACTTCGACAGCCCTGTGGTGCTTGCTGAATACACTGCAGGGTGGCCGAGATGGGAAAGCCGATTTGCACCGAATTGAAGAGAACGAAGTCACCGAACGTGCAGTGACTTTTCGAATCTCTTTGAATAACCCTGTATGTCACCCTCCGCATTGTGCCTTCTCTCACCCTCCCCAGCGTGCCCTATGTAACCCTCCCCAGCCCCGTGTTCCCTCTATCACCCTCCCCAGCCCCCAGTGTACAGTCTGTCACTCTCCCTAGCCCCCTCTTCTGCCCTTCCCAGTGCAGCCCGTTACCTGCCTCTGTCCATATCCAGCATATGCAGTGTCAAGGCAGCTGTTCCTGGGCCTGGCTTCTCTCCTCCTCACAGGCAGGTGCTCGTGATGGTACTATGTGAGGAAGGGGCGGGGCAGAATGCTGGAGGCTCCCCAGAATCAGAGCCAGGGGAAGCAAGGGTCAGCCACAATGGCGGGAGGACTGCTCCCCCTCCTCTCCCCAGCCCCTGGCTGTTACATGAAGGGGGCGGTGTTTCTCCTCTGCACAGCCCTGATCTCTCCCCACAGAGAGACAGTGCTGAGAGCAAGCACACACAAAAGGTTGTCCCTGAGTGGTGTCACCCCCAAGAGGGTGTCACCCGGTGCGGCCCGCCCCCACCTTGTGACGCCACTGTGCAAATTGTCAAGTAATCTTTCTTTTTTTCCTCTGCCTGCCAACTGTTGAGACAATGACACTCCTTAAAAAGGGACATAACACATTTTATCAATCGGGCATATGTTAAATGACATAAAAACCAGCAGAATTTTTTTTATTTAGCTTAAATTTTTAATATGTTTTATTTGAAAAAATATGGTAGGGCGCTGCTCCTTGTGCCCACATGGACGAGCCACTGCTGGTCTTTTCTGCATTACTGAAAATAAGACAAAACGTTCAGGTCTTTGCTGAAAGCAACTGAAAATAAAACTTAACTTTTATTGGACACTTGAAAAACCTGAACACGAGAAAAAAACAGAAAGTATAAAAAAGTCTCTTTATCTAAGGCAGCGCTAATGCGTACCACAATCAAAATGGGGTGTACCTCAGTGGGTCTTCCCCAAAGGGTATAGACAGAAAAATCTTGAATCTATCACATATCTAGCATAGTGAGGAAATGGGCCTAATAGGATAGTGAAGTGGTGGTAATAGGATAGAGAGAAACCTACTGCAGAGACTTCCCTAGAGGAGTAGGTAGCTAGATACAGGCAAAAGGTGTACAGAGTAGAGGCGTCACAAGGGGGGGGGGTGCGGTGCACGTGCCCCACATCTGGGTGACACACAGTGCAAAATTTTAACAAACTATCTGACCTTTTTTTGCCACTGATGAAGCGCAGTGCGCGGCGTGAAACGTGTTTGGTCCGTAAAATAAATTACGAAACCTTAAATTTCACCCAAAAAAACCCCCCCAAAAATAGACTTTTTGCCACAAATGAAAATAATAAACATATATGGTTGAATAAATATTTGATAAAAAAAAATAAAATAAAAAAAAAAGGGGGATTTTTTTTCCATTGAAACCTATGGGATTATTTCATACGGCTGGTATTTTTAGAAGTGATAATGGAATCCACGGGAAGCGATGAGGTTACCAAGAGAGGCGCTATATAATAAGAAAAGTAGGGTACCCAGTACAGAGCCTTGAGGTACCCCAACTGAGAGAGGAACTGGGGGGTGAAGAGGCACCAGCGAAAGATTTATGTAAAGTTTACAGCAGCTCTGGTTAAGTTTTACACCAAGCTAGAATACAGCTACAGTTGACAGACTTTCCCTGCACTCTTGGACACATTTCATGCTGATGGGCAGTGCAAGAACACTACAGCCCTGCAGCAGCCACACACTGCCAGTAGGAAATCAAAATGGAATACCCCCCCCACCTGGACTTCATTCCCCCAGCATATGCATTATACGTGTTGTAAAGCAGCACTTTCTCCCTCTACATGAAATATCAAGATGTCCGAAATAGCCGATCTGGCAACAATCACAGCCCATAGTGAAAATAAAGTGGAGCGGGGAGAGCAGTGTCGGGGGGGGGGGGGGGTTAATAATAATTAACCACTCTGGTTTCAACCGCTTCCAAGATTCTAGCTTAGCAAACCTTGGCACCCCAGATTCTTTGGAGCTATGTCTCTTGATGCTCAGTAACGTATAAGGCTGATTTAGCGACACGTGACATGCAATTCGGAAATATCTGGGTCCCAAGATTCACCATTACTGGTTTATGGCGTCCCTGGATTCTGTAACCGAACCCCGTCCTTCCTGATCAGATTTTAAGCAACCACCACCGCCGCCAGGGCTCCACGCACAGCTCAGCCATCACCCGAACGGCGTGGTGTGAGAAGAGAGCACGGCGAGGCAGGGACCACGCCTAGTGACGTAAGCAGACAGGAAGCACGCAGAAGTTCAATATGGCGACCGGAAGCAGGAAGTGAGAGCGGCGAGAAGCTTTCAGAAAAAGAAACGGAGGAGCGGAAACACCGGAAAAATGGTGCTGTGAGACCGAAAACAGTAAGGATACGGGCAGAGCTCTGGCTACGACGGGTAACGGTTCACGACATTACGGGCGTTTTGTCTTCGGTCGGCGGCCTGTTTACTGTCGGTGTGAGGGGCCTGCTGAGGCTGACTCCGCGGTGAAAAATCTAATACTACCATGACACCGGTGACAGCTGGGTGCCATGTGACCGGAAAGTTACAGCGAAAGGGAAAGAACAAGGGAGCGAGGGATATATGGGTGTATCAAAAGGTGTCTTACAGAGGGGGAGGGGGGACAGGATCTTGCCCAAAAAAGTGGTGAAACGTCTCTGGAGATGCCCTCCGCGAATGTTCTGTAACAAAACTTGTTTTTAAATTAAAGTGCTGATCTTCTTCAAACCATGTCGTGTTTTTCTATAGGCATCCCGTAGCCAGTGTAGTCTGACTTGGGTTTTAGAATGAGGTTAAACTAAGACAATATAAATCCAGGGGTCAGGTACCTCTATAGTAATTACATACAAACACTCGTCAGGCTCCAAAAATAATGTAGTTCAAGGTTTGGCTTCTGTGACTTTTAAAAGTTGTTAAACCCCTGGCTTAAATGACTAGTGCCCAAGGGGGAAACACAATTTTCTTGCAGATGTCAAACGTCCAGGGAAACACAACATTCAACAGATGCCTAATGGTGGACAGTCTCATAATTAAACCCTGTCGCCATTTTGTCAATTAAAATACATTGACACCATGGACACAGCAATCTGTCCAGATGAAACACCGAAGCTATGATGTCCCATTGTAACAATGCATTGGGCTCAATGTCCCCTCCCCACCCAGATTGCTGTCACTCAAATTGAGCTGATCAGCATTCCAGGTTTTAGGTCAGGAATGTACAGGTTTGTACATTTCGTATGAACTATTGCCTCTTAGTGCGGAAGCATCAACAGGCATCAGATGGGCTCTTTATTTAGTTAGGTGACAGACTATCATAAATGTTCAAGCTTATATACGATCAGGTGACAATCTGCACTAGACCCCCTAAACCAAAGACTCAGAATCAAACAAAGTTATTCAGCATGTTGTGCAATCAAACAAAGTGCATCCATAGTTCATCACAATAAATTTAAGTACCTGGGCGGCAGCAGGTCTGTGGATGCATATAGATCTCAATTGTTCAGCCAAGGCTTCCTAGCTATTACAGCTACTTTAGACAGCAGATCATAATTATTATGAAAAGAAAAAAAAAAAAGGGGTAAAATCTCACCTAAAAAAATCCATGGGACCTTGGAAATCTGTGTGGAAATTAATTTTGTGACACAATCTTTCACCCTCTGCCAGTATAGCTCAAGGCTTTGGCAGACCCAGTCCTTTATCCACAATTCTTCCAGCATGCATCAGATATTGTCATGTCTAGATGCTGGAGAAAGATAGGAATGATGTGCCACCATCGTTGTCCTTGTCAATGATGTTATTGCTAATTGCTTAAAGGACAATATTCCAAAGTTGGTGCTAATGTTACCAGAGCTGATGTGAACTTTATAAACTATAATGGCTCAAGTAAGTTTACAACCGCTTTGGTTACCTCCTTACTGCATACTAGTACGCTCCGGCTGCCGCGTCAGGTTCCTCTGTCCCGCTTACGCAGCTGACCCGCGTCATTGGCCTGAGCTGGCTATGTGCCAACTGGTGGGCGGGACTGGAAAGGCCCATAGACGCTATCGGGACATGTTATGCCGCCCCCATTTTGGTACGACCTGCGGCGAGAAAGGCTTAAGTTAGCACCAACTATGGAATAGATCCCTACATTTTTCTCTCGTATTTTGGTGCATTGCATTACAATATGACTTGTATAGAAGAGGGAAAATTGCCAGGGTCGAAGAGACCTTGATGCAAAAAAAACAGGAATAATTCTACCAGGATTGGGACATAACCCTGGGTACAAGACCCGGTATATTAGACAGAAAAAGGCCTGTACAAAACAGGCAGCAGATACTGGTAGAAAAAATAAAAACAATTTTATTTGAATTTGTAATTCCAAGAGTTCCTTTTGGCGCGATTCGTATTTTATAATGTTATTTAGTACACAAATCCCATAAAGTGCCTATGCAATAACAGTCATATTTCATATATTGTACTATGATTTAGTGCACAAACAATATAAAGTGCCTATGCCAGGGCTTGACAAATTTGCTTTGAATCTAGGAGCCAGCTACAAAAGTTAGGAGCCAACGTTTCGGCGAGTATTTGCCTTTTTCAAGGGATACCTTGATAAAGGCGAATCCTCGCCGAAACGTTGGGAACCTTGCCTCTGCATCTGGGAGTTGGTTTGTACTGACCCAAATTAATTTCAGCTGCTTCCATTTATTTATCACTTTGTTACCTGGTGGTTTTTGCTGTTAGGTATTTTTTGTGCATGTGGTCTTTTGGCTACTTTTTTTTTGAGCCTAGAAGTGTAGACCATTGCTTCTAATATCAGTTTGGCCGTTCTGCTAAATAAATATATATACACTTTTATATTATTTGTGGTGTTAACATCTGTACATTGTGATATTATTTTACTTATTTTATTTGCTCTGTTGTCATTGGACGCCCTATTTACCCACTGCAGACACAGACCCCCACATACACAACAGAACTCATAAATACATACACCAGGGCTAGAATATTTACATTAAATGTAGGAGACAGGAAGAAAACATTGAAGCCAACTAGATGTTTTTAGATGCCGAAGACTGCTTTTAGATTGGTGTAAAATAAACTAGAAATTTAGGAGCTAGGAATAAAAATTTTTAGGAGCCAGTGGCTCCTGGCTTTGTTAAGCCCTGGCCTATGCAATAAAAGTGGTGTACATATGTCACATGTCCAACCTGTAAAGTGCTATCAGGTTTATTCAGAGAGAGAGAGGGGAAACGAGGATGACTGGATAAGTGAAAATTCTAGGTCCAAATAGCCAGACCAGAAAAATTCTCCCATTTATCTCCCTTTCCAAATCGGCTATTTGGTCTAGATTGTTCTCTTCTCCTGCCAGTTCTCCTGGTTTCCACTTTCTCTGATAACCCCATATGTGTCTCATTCGACAGTATACCGGAATAGTGCAAAATACAATAGAGCAAATAAAGTGCTGAGGTTTTTTAGATGCAAATAGCTTGAGTAGGGCAGAAACAACTAATCGGCTTTCGATTAATCGATATGTGTGCAGCACACAGTTTAGAATTAGACTGAGTTAAACGTTTATATCTCAGGCTTTACATTGGAGTTGATTGCAGAAGATGTGCCGCTGCTTTATTCTGTATGATTTAGTTCTAGGGTTAGGTCAAACATAACCCAGTTTGGGTGTAGGCGCTGTTCCGCCGGTATTTTATCCTTACTTGGAGCTGGAGACCTGTGCCACCGCTCCACACTCTGGTCCATTTGCCCAAATTACCTCTCCCACTCTGATTTGATTTGATCCCTTGCCTAAACTCCCTCCCTCCCCTCACTCAGTTCATGAATTTATTTTAAAGAGACACTCTAGGCACCCTAACCATGCTGACATCCTGTCTGAGCGCTTGTAGCAGCATTAAAACAGACATGGGCTAGAGCTGCGCACACCCGTCAATCCATCACTTTGACCAAGCGCTTGTGTACCTTATGTGCAAAAAGTAAACCAGTTACACGAGATACGCAATTTGTGTAATGTACGTAAAAAGTTATTTACACTGCGCAAATTCCATAGGATTAAAAGCAACCTTTATTTTCTTATGAATTGATCAGTTGGCGGATTTTTTTTTTTTTTTTTAATCAATTTTTTTTCAATTAATCAATTATGGAAATAATAGTTAGTTGCAGCCCTAAGCTTGAGACATAAGACCATGGGAGAAGTTCATGCGTCTCAAGACTGTGCCAATCCGCAGTGCAAAATAAGGTTCAAATTGCATATACTTATATTGCATTGATGTAGGTGTGGAAATGGGAAAGAGGATCTGGAGAAAAAAATGATTGGATCCAATATAATCTTCGTTCCACTCAATACCTCAAAATAAAAACATAGACACAATAGTGCAACAACATAAAAAATCCCGTGTAAACCAATTCTCATTTGCAGATTGCCAACTCACACATTATAGAGCCCCTGTGTCCCAACTCTAGGGAATGCTCGCCTCTGACCAATTAAAGAGTGTCTCGTCCCTTTTTTGGCTGGAACAGTGCCTCATCAATATAAACAGGAAAAGCAAATGGGAGACACGGAGCTCTCATAGCGTAAATTGCATCACAGAAAATGCCCCGCTCTACCCCCATAGGTCTCTCGCTCACCATCAAGGGAGCCTCGTAATTTCTCGTCTCTAAGGCTCGTGTCAGACGAACGCAGTGATCACGTCCGTTTTTGCGCACATATTAACGTCCGTGGTAGCATAGAATTATGAGCAATAGGGAACAACACACAAAGTGTGTCCTCACCGAACTGCAGACGCACAACGGACGCGGCAAACGGGTGCAAGTTAGGCAAGAACGTCAATCCGCTAGGACGGACACACAGAGTGCGCCACGTCCGCATAGCTTTGTGTATGAGTGATGGAAGGAAGTCAGACGGTCTGCATTTTTGACGTCCAGCACCTTGATGGGCAAAATGGTTTTTGATATCATGTATCAATTTGTACAATTTTTCATATAATATTATTTCACATAGGTCCCTCCTTTTTCTCTACATCAGTCAAAAATAACGGACCGTGTGGCCACTACCGAGTCTTCCGTCAGAACGTGCGTCCGTACAAAATGCGTCGCTTGACACCAGCCTAAGTGTCCTTGGCACTTTTATAAAGGTTTGTGCCCAACCTTTCCAGTGGTGGACAGCTGCTTCTGACTCCTTGTTGGATGAGGGCAATCTCCTAAAGAATAGAGGTCCTCAATTGTTACTAGGGCTGCAATTAACGTCTATTCTCGTAATTGAATAGTTGGCTGATTTATTTTTTTCAATTAATCGATTTCAACAGATAAAAAAAAAAATAGAAAAACAAATTGTTTACTTAAAAGGAATTTTATGTAAAAAAGAAAAAATAACCAACTCCTCCCCTTTTTTTCATACGCAATTTACGTAGTGTACATAACTTTCATACGTACATGCGCAAATTGCGTATCTTGCGTACTTTTCACACAAGGTATGCGAGTGCTTGGTCAGAGGGATGGGTTGGTGCTGCAAGCACAGCTTAAGCCCATGTTTGCTTTCTCAAATGAACGCGGCTACAAGCACTTGGTCATAGGTGATGTCAGCATGAAATCTGGGTTAATAAGCTAAACTTTTCAGGGTGCGTAGAGTTTCACTTTTTAATAATTTCATGAACAAACGGAATGGGAGGAGCGACTGGAGGTGGAAGGGAGTGACTTTGCTCAAGTGACTTGACCTGAATGTGAGATGGAGTGGGCATGGACAAAAGACCGGATCTGAGTGTGGGAGTGAGTTTGGGGAAAGGGACCAGACCAAAGAGGTTGTGGCAGGGAGGGTGGGTTGGTGGCACAGGACTCAAGCTTCAAGAAGGATAAAACACCGGCATACAGCTCCTTCATCCAGTGGCACTATCCTATTGTTTGTGTAATAGTTCTGCTACTGTTGTAAACGGTATAAAAACAAACTAGTTGTGTGTGACGTAACCCTAAAACTAAATCATACCTAGTAAAGCAGCGGTGCATCTTCTCCAATCAGCGCCGAAGCTGAGGTTATTTATGTTTAACGCCGTCTGACTCTAAACAGTGTGTGCTGTACACAGGACGATTAATCGACACCGATTAATCGATAATGGAAATTAAAAAAAAGTGTGGGTACCCCTTAGTGCGGCGCTACTCGAGGATTGTGTCTGATAAAGGAGCGATGCAATCGCTCTTTGGGAATTTAGTATTCAGATACTCGATATAGGCAGTGTCAATATATATGGTATATACAAACGGATATTATTTCAACATATAGCGACCTGGTGTGACTTCCAATTTAAAAAAATCCTTTTAAAATATGCGCCACCTGGAGTTGCGGGTGATGTATGACAGTCTCTAGAAAAAACATTCTATATATGGCACAAAAAAGGAAGAAAAAAAGTATTTTTTCTCTTATGGTCAAATTGAGTCCTTCTGATCTTGACTGCTTCCGCTTCTCTCGTCCCTTCAATATTCCTCCGAGAAAGAGAGAGGGGATTAGGGGTGCGTCCGCGTCTGTCAGATATACAAAGAATAAGGACTGATGCACTTACGCTAGTAGGATGATGGATGCTGCTCGGTCTGTTGCACTCTGCCAAAAGTCCTCTTTACATCTGCTCCTTGGTGCCTTGTCTTTTAGATTTCCTCATCCAGGATACTGCAGAAAGCTTCCCTTTTTATGGTGGTTCTGGTTGCTGGCGATGTTTTAAAAGATGGCAACTGGATGCATCGGGGGGTTGGGTTGTGCAAATATTTAATTGAAACAGCTCACCTCAAAGTATAAACGTAATAAAAAATATTAAAAGTATGAGCACCCAACTCACTGACACAACCATCAATCACTCTCACCTTACAGTCCTCTCCTCCTGTTTACAACCCCAACCCTCCTAGATTGTGAGTTCCTACGGGAATAGGGCCCTCATTTCCTCCTGTACTGTTTGTCAAATGTTGTTCAATGTATTGTAACCCTGTCTATACTGTGCTTATTGTACAGCACTGCGGAATATGCTGGCGCTTTATATAATAATAATAATAATAATAATTTATTATCATAAAAAAGTACAAATAAGAGACCATAAAACCATTGGTAATAAAAGTCTATAAAAAGTGGGCATAGGGGCCTCCAAGACGCGTTTCGCCGGCTCCCTGGCCAGCTTCATCAATTGGATGCCTCCTATGCTGTAGTGCAGTGTTTTTAAACAGTTTTTTTTATGGCGGGAAATGTTTTGCTCTTTTTCGGCGGGAAATGTTTTGCTTCTTGCCGTGTTGTTCTGCGCATGCGAACAGTGTATGATGTCATCCTGATTCTGCTCTATCTCCAGCTGGAAGTGGGTTGGAACCTTCGCATCTTTGTTAGCCGGGTATTTTACTTTCATTTAGATCGTGCAGCAGGGGATTTAGAAACATAGAAACATAGAAAAAATGTCAGCAGATAAGAACCTTTCGGCCCATCTAGTCTGTCCAATTACATGGATACTTTACCTGGATTTATCTCTTGTTTAGAATAGCCTTATGCCTACCCCATGCCTGCTTAAATATATCCACAGATGCTTCATACATACAGGAGACTAGGAATGTAAACCCAAATGGGAACATGAAAAAAGGGCAGAGACGTTTGCAGCCTTATCTGGGCGCATATACATATTGTACAAATATTTCACAAGTCGTTTGATATATATATATATCAATCAATCAGTACAGTTTTTTTTTTTATATATAAAGAAAAAACGTTGGGAACATAGTGGTTGGACCATGGGTATTAGCAATCATATTGGTGTATATTGTTAAATATATACATATTATTGTAGTCTCAGGTTTGAACACTGGAAATATAATAGTGGAGACGTGTGCAGCCGTGTCTGGGCGTATATACATATTGCACTAAATATTTCACAGGTCGTTAGAAAGCACAGGTTTTCATATGAAAAAGTGGGAACATGGTGGTTGTAACTTGGGTATTCGCAATCATATTGGTGTATATTGCTGGACATATACATATTGTGGTGGTAGGACTTAGACTGTAGTCTCAGGTTTAAACACTGGGAGCATGATGGTAGAGACGCGGGCAGTTATTTATAGCTGTGTTCATTCTATACGTATTCCTCTGTATATCCCATGCACCACTGTTTATTCATTATGGATGGTTTGGTGCTATTGGTGTTAGGAGGTTGATCTCTGAAGTGGGTGTATATAT
This sequence comes from Leptobrachium leishanense, assembly GCA_009667805.1. Taxonomy (NCBI): domain Eukaryota; kingdom Metazoa; phylum Chordata; class Amphibia; order Anura; family Megophryidae; genus Leptobrachium; species Leptobrachium leishanense. Next base: position 294,161,934 of record CM019063.1, on the reverse strand, counting down.
TCTACGCTTTGCCCGCAGCTTCGAAAGCTGAATTGGAAATAGAAGAGGTTAGAAACAGCTGACGTATCTGTTTTATACAGGTTGCTTTATTCATACTTGCAGGTTACTTCGTTCTCGCATTTAGTGTATATGGAACATACTCGTAGTTGGTCCATCCTACTGGGATTGGGAAAGGTTCACAGGGGACTCGTTCATATACCCCATATGCCATACCTGTTCGAAAATAAGGGTTTTTGTCATTCTGTTGGCTTAAAAAAGGCCCTTATGTATATGTAGAGAGGTAATTCGAATCTCTGAGGGGATTCATTAAGTACGTGGGAAAGTTCTTAATGTTAAACCTTTCCACTTTGTATTTCTGTAAAAAGTGTTCTTTTTAACAAATTAAAGGCAAATGTGGTTTTGAATGTAGAGGCCTCAGTCCTTTCCGCACTGGGTCAAAGGAGGTGAATGGGATAAATTCAGGTGAGGGTATGCGCGATGGGTGTTAGTGGGTGGGGTAAGGATTCCTATTGCAGATAGAAACATAATGGCTGATTCTTAGGAGAGGGGAGAGGTGTTACTGTGGGGGTATTTATACCGTGCTTTTCATCAGGCGGAGTGCTACTTAGACCCTTTGGTCATAAGAAGTGACAGATTTCAAAGTCTGCATTTAGGCCAGCAGGAGCCAAGGTGTTGAACTCCTATATCAGACGCATCTCTTCGCGTTCTAAGATTTTGGTCATATCTCCTCTTCTTGGACGGTGGATTTTCTTAATGGCCAAGAATTGGAGGTTGTTAGGGTCTCAATTGTGTATTTTCTTGAAATGGAGGGGGACACTGTGGGTTTTCACACCTTTGGTAATATTACGGATATGTTCTCTGATTCTGACATTTAAGGCTCTGGTGGTCCGGCCTATGTATCTCAGACCGCAGGGGCAAATGAGGAGGTAAATTACATGATTGGAGAAGCATGTCAAAACGTTGCGAATCTTCCAGGTGCCGCCTTCGTTGGTTACTTCAGGTATGTGGCGTTTTTTTATTGTCGTGATCCTGCAGCTCAAACAGTTTCCGCAACCGTAGAAGCCTTTCTCCATCTGGTAATAGTTTTTTTCTGGTTTGGTTCCTGGATGTTCGCTTTTGGGGACTATTCTTTTGATGTTTTTCGTCCCTCGACAGATGAAAGATGGTCTTTCTTTCAGCATGGGATTGTCGACTGATGAATCTTGCAGTTCGAGCAAGTGAAACGCGTTTCGGGTTTGGAAATTTATTTATCTCATTTACTATTTTTATTTTTATTCTGTAATAAATCCTTTTTATCAATTCCTGGATCATTGATTACATCTATCCAGTGGGAAGTCTGCGCAAGAGGTGGGACCATCCTAAAGTGGTCCAAAGTCCTAATACTGAGCCACTCATTGGGAGGCTCATAAATTCGTGAGTAGATCGAATTAATTATATACTGCCATCTCTCTCCTATTGGTACTGTGCCATGTGTTGCTCTCTTGTCCTTTAATCGAGGTCCAAAGTGTTACCATCTGATTGTGACGATCTGTATTTTATGTCAGTCCAGACACAGAAACTGCAATTTCTTCCTGTTTTAATAATTTGTTCGGTCCAGAGATACTTGTGTCAGGAGTAGGATCTTCCTTTCTAAGGCTAGGGTCAGACGAACGCAGCGCGAACGTGCGTGCAGCTACACTTTATCACGGCCGTAGTAGCAGCAAATGATGGGCAATGTACGAAGTACGGCCGCACAAAAGTGGAAAACAAACGCATTTTTTCGAGAACGTGATACCGCTAGTACTGATGTGCTGCGTGATTAGGAGACGTCAGACGCTGCTAATGTCTGACCAACATAACGTCCAGACGCAAAAAGGGTTTTATTGATCCGTATAAAATCACGGACGAAAATGCGCATCGTATGACCACTATCGCGTTTTCCGTGAAAAAATACGTCCATTCATTGGAACGCACATTTTGACGGACGACGTGAAAAAATGTGTTCGTCTGACCCTAGCCTTAGACCATGGGATCTATGCTTGCAATTTCAGTGTTTCTGTGTTTAGGCTCATTTCAGTAATTCCATTTTGCTGAAAATATGGAATTATTTAGCGAATTGTCACAGTATGCAGCCAAAAATCAAGTCGCTGAAGCAGTTATTGGACATCGGCGATAAATGGCATATCGGCATCATTGATATCTGCCAAACTGCAAACAATAAACGGAAGTCTTTTTCTCTTAATAGGTGTTTTAAACAAATCTGTATTAAAATGTGTCTAAATAATAAAAAGGTCCTCTTAAAAATAATTAAAAAGGTCTTTTACAGAATAAAAATAGCCTTCTAAAGATATAAGCGACAAACATTTTGCAAAAACTAAGTGTTCTGAACAGTGTTTTTTTTTTTTTTTTTGCTGAAAATAAAACGAATAAACTGACTTTAAAAAGAGATTCCATTTTTACTTTTAAACCTATAGGATTCGCCTGTATAAACCTGTCGAAATGAACCATTGAAAATCAGGGCTTATTCGTTGCAGTTCATCATTCTATGGATAGGCACAATTTTCTTCTATAGGCAATTTTGGTGCCGCTGAATTGCACTGTAGTTTGTAGGCAATTTGGCGAGTTGACAGCTTTGTGAATAGTTGAATTTCCCCGAAATTGTACCGAACGGGGAAATTCCCTGTCCTGTTTAATTTGGGGACAATTTGGAGGTTAGTGAATATCCTCCCACGACTTTGTGTACTTCTATCTACCTTCGTTATTGAGTCACAGAGATGGCTTATTCCATGTAGTTCCAAACATTTGGTGTGATTGCCAGACATTATTCCCCCCCCCCCTCAGTATGATAATTATCACTCCGCTATTTATTTACAGGCCTTAAAGGGGCTATTCAGACAACACTGAAATTTCAGGCTCTCTCGTTCGGTGAGTTCTGTTAGTCGCCTCTGCGGGAAATTCACCATTTACCCCAGGGTCTCTGAAGTGCTCTGAAGGGATCTGCTGAATAGACTGCCGAATGCAGCAGACAATCCACCCAACTGGCTGCCGAACGCGGCCATCGATCCATGGAAAATAGCAAATCAGCTGCTGAACGGAGGGTAAAATAAAGGCAAATTTTTTAAAAGGTGTTTAAAACAATAGAAATGCATGGAATACAAAGGTCCTATAAATAATAATAAAAAGGTCTGTTACAGAATCACAAAAAACACCATTTAAAAATAGAAAGAAAGGGCACTGGGGCCTCTGTCCAATGCACAACAACCCCAACAATGACCCTGGTTGAGAGGATTGCCCCCCCTTCTTTCTCCCTCCCTCCGTTTAGTCTGGGTTCACACCTGCACATTTTTTGACGCGTGTTTCGCACGAACGCGCATTTCAGTGCGTTCACGCTGCAGTCTATGGCTGCGAACGCGCTGCAATACGCCTCAAAGAAGCTCCTGTACTTCTTTGGGCGTAGGACATTTTACAGCGCGTTCCTACGTGCTGTAAAATGCCCAGATGTGAACGGGTCCCATAGGAAATCATGGGATTTCTGTGTTTAGGCGTCTTACAGCGCACAGGAACGCGCTGTAAAACGCCCAGGTGTGAACGGGGCCTAATTGTAATGTGTTTCGAAGTTTGTCCGAGTGCTGATTCTTAGTGTTTACATTTTCCCTACAGGAGATCCTAGACCATATTCATATCAGCTGGGATTGGCTATGTGATGGGTGCCCCCCCCCCCCGTTTCTTTTATTTTTGAGCGGGAACATGGGTTGACCCAGGTGAACCATGTGGCTGGTTACCACGGCTGGCTCTGGCCACTCACCATGGCCTCCGGGCCTCCATTCGGACCGGGACTGCATCACCCCCCCCCCCCGGTCGTTGCTGTTTTTTTTTTTGGGGTCTCTCTCCCCGCCCCCCCTCCCCTGGGACCCCATTCCGTGGTTCATTGTGGACGCCGCTGTTCTTTTGGCAATCGCTTGATTTCTCCCCGCCCCCCCCCCCCATTAATTTTTTTACTTTTTTGCTGTGATGTAAGTTACATGCAGGGTTATTCAGAGAGAGGTGAAAACCAAGAGAATTGGCAGGAGAAGAGAACACTCTAGACCAAATAGCCTATTTGGAAAGTGAGATAAATGGGAGAGTTTTTCTGGTTTGGCTATTTTGACCTAGAATTTTCAATTCTCCAGCCATTCTCCTGGTTTTCACCTCTCTCTGAATAGCCCTGATGGTTATGACTTTCTACTTTGCAGTTTGCTATATTGTTGATTTGTATGTGAAATTCAAAAATATAGACAATATTTAAAAGAAATCAAAAAGTTCACCTAAAATATCAAGAAAAATGCCTAATCTTTTCTTTAAAAAAAACCCAAACTTTTTGCTGTAAATGAAAAGAATAAAAGATTGAATAAAAAAAGAACTCCTTTTTTAAAAAAATGTTTTTACACATTGAAACCTATGGGATTCGCCTGTTTAAAACCTGTCAAACGAAAGCACAGAAAATCTGAGCATTTCCCCAACATTTCGGTGCAGTTCAGCATCCTCTGAACAGATGCGCCTGGGTTTGGATCCCTATTCCCCCCCCCCCCCCGGTACCTATATCGGAAGCCAGCTACGGTCTGGCTTGCCAGGCAGTATGTGAGAGCCCAGCAGACTGCAACAACAGCGACCGCCAGCAGAGGTTGTAAGGCAGCTGCTCAGTGTCCTCCAGCCGCTCTCTCGCGAGCTCTAAGATCTTGCAAGAGCATGGCTGAATCGGCCCTCTGATCCCAGTGCTGAGGGCACTGTGATCAGTAAAATTACATTCAGTGGTCACAATGCCGAGTGTCTGTTTGAAAATATTTTCATCTTGCATGCAGATCCACATGTAGGAGTACCTGGTTTTATTTCCTTGATATTTTGTTTTCTCCTTATACCGGTACTTGTGGTTTTCTGGATGGGAGTTTGCTGTTTAACCATGAGAGAGATAAGTACATGTTACTGGAAACCTCTCAGGAATTCAGATTGTGATTACGATTGTGACTTGTTCCAATTTATTGATGTTGATTTTTCTAACAACTGTTTTATGATCACTTTGTATTGTTCACTTTATTACAGACTGCGACTGATAGGAATGTGAGGGTTGTGTACAATAGTCTGTCTCTGCACCTACAGGTAGTTCTAAATGGGGAATGGGAAAAGCCCCATTTGTTTTCTGACTCTCATTTCCTGTGTGTTTATTCCCATATAGTGTGACACTTGCGCAGGGCCTCTGGGGCTGGGTGTGAAGCAGCAAACCAGCTCTTACAATGAAGGGCCCACTGGGCTTGTACTTCACCATTGCAATGTGTTGCATATATTGGACACTTTCTGTTTCTGTTCTAGAGTAACACGCCCAAATGGGCAGTCTGAGCTAGTTAATGTTCACCGTCACTTGAAGCAACGTATGTTTTATTTTTTGCCAGTAGAGTTTTAATCCTTATTGTTTCCTCTGCTTGGAAATCCACTTTAGACATTGTGTAACAGGTATATAACGTTTTTAGTGGGATGCTTATTGTACGACTGGTTTGTCAAAAATATGTAAAAACGACAGCAGTAAAATTGAGATGGAGCCATTCTATTCTTTCAATGCATTATATATCAGATTGATACGGATGTTCAGATATCTATTAAAGGGATATGCCAAGTGCTATATAGTTAATTTCAGAGGCTATGGTGTAAGGGATGCTGTGTAAGGCATTACATTTTTCCTTAAAAAATTCACAAAGATCTCGTTACTCCACAATGTCAGATTTGAGAAGTCAAAATTTGGGGAAATGGAGAACTTGAAACAGAAATACAAGCCGACACACGGATAGGCGCTGATAAAATTTATATATACTATAATAAATAAGTGCTGCAGAATATGCTGGCGCTTTATAAATAAAGAATAATTACATACATACATATTGGCACGCTGACACTCCCAGGGACATTGACTAGAAAAGGGAATTTGTGCACTACTTTACCTGGGACATTAATCAAGCTTTGATAGGCTGAAATGAGTGGATATATAGAAATATATTATTTTGCAAGGGGAGTGCCTGGATGTTGGAGTTGGACCTCCCAGGATTCCATTTGAGCACCCACAGCAGGAGGGGTTTTGTATATAACTTTGTGGGGTTTTGAGTGCCTTCCGCGTTTCTAGCTACCCACATTGGCACATTCTGATAGATATTTGCATGGGCACTGAAAGACGCACTTTGTGTCAATGTATTTGTGTGTCTCCGTAAAATCGTTGGACAACCACAGTCTCCGAGACCTGCACATAACAGAGGCATGCACATACAGGTCTATTCAAAGAAAGGTGAAACTCCGGAGAATTGGCAGAAGTGAACAAATAGCCAATTTGGAAACTGAGATAAATGGGAGAATTTTTCTGGTTTGGCTATTTTTACTTAGGCGAGACTCTGGAGAAGTGAAAAATCTTTCTGTGAATGGACATGATGGAGTTTGGCTGGAGTTGTTGGTGTGCTTTGTAGGGCTGAAATAACTAATCGATTTAATCAATGATGAAAATAGTTGTCAACTGTTTTCATTGTCGATTAATCATCCTGTGTACAGCACACACTGTTTAGAGTCAGAGTTAAACGTAAATCACCTCAGCTTCGGAGTTGTTTGGAGAAGACGTGCTGGCTGCTTTACTCGGTATGATTCTAGTTCTAGGGTTATGTCACACATAACCAATTTGTTATAGTTCTACTGCTGTTGTAAAGTAAATAATACAAAGCATGGGATACTGCCACTGGATGAAGGAGCTGTATGCCTGCGTTTTTATCCTTGAAGGCCGGCGTCAAACGAGCGCACTATGTGCGCCCGTACTGACGTGCTCACTGGCGCCCGTTGCAGCGTTGTGACGAAATGCGCAAGCAACAAGCGTCCGTTATCAAAGCCTCCACCGTCAATGCGCTAGGACGTGCGTTGAAGGGGCTGCAAAGTGCGATCCTCCATAGGAGGATTGCGCTTTGCAGCACTCAGCGAGGTGGCTAGACGGGCGTCAAGTGGAAGGAACGTCCACTCTCACGGACGTTCCTTCCGCTCTCCAATGACGCTCATCTGGCCCTAGCTGGAGTCCTGTGCCATCACCCCACCCTCCCTGCCACACCCTCTCTGGTCAGGATCTGCCATTTCCTTCCTTTGGTCCGGTCCCTTTCACCAAACTCACTCCCACACTCAGATCCGGTCTTTTGCCCATTCCCACGCCCTCTCACATTCAGGTCAAGTCACTTGAACAAAGTCATGCTGTTCTCACCTCAAGTCCCTCCTCCCATTCCGTTTGTTCATGAAATTATTTACAACTCTCTATGCACCCTGACCACTTTAGCTTATTAACCCCGATTTCCTGCTGACATCATCATCATCTCTATCCAAGTGCTTGTAGCCAAATTCATTTGGGGAGAAAGCAAACATGGGCTTAAGCTGTGCATGCAGCATCAACCCATCACTCTGACCAAGCACTCGCGCATACCTTGAGAGAGGGAGAGGTTTCTCTGCTGACCTCAGATACAGGTATATTCAGACACATTGGAAAGTGTGTGCGCGTACATTCTAAACCTCAGACGGGGACAGCTGACAGAATGCACTAACCGAATGGGCTCTCGCTTGCAGATTGCGGCTTAAAAAACAGCCTTACGTTTGCCGACGGCCGCTCGCAGGCGTTGAGTAAAATCGCCTTAAGGCCCCGTTTACACTATGTAGCTTCTCCAATGCATTTCAATGGAGCTGTTCACATCTTGTCGCTGTAGCATGTCGCTGGTACATGACCCTTTTCTCTGGCGATTTGCATTGGTGGTGTTTTGCAAAATCGGCGACATCGCGAATATGAAAAATGCTGTTTTTTTTTCTTCATGTTGCACAGTGTGAAGGGGGCCTTAAAGAAAAGGAAAAAAAGTGCGCACAGCCTGCCAACAGCATCTGCCCAATTGTTTAAAGGAAAGAAAAGGAACATTATTTTTCAATACATTATCACTTTAAGCATGAGCAGTCTTGAATGAGAAAGGACTTTTATCTCTTGTTTGCAATGTCCAAGTATTCTACTTTCCCAGTCTCTAAAGCTGTCTTCTTGATCTGTGTACATACACTGAAATCTATTTATAATCTGAAAGCAGGCTAAAGGTGATTGAGAGTCTCCGTTTTGTGTCGGAGATGTGCTCGGCTGTATTATTTACTGTATGTTGGGTTCCTGTATAGGGTTTTCTGTTCTCTAATCCTCACTATTCTATTCATCAGAAAATAAGACATATTTCCAGGAATGTTTTGATTATCTGGCCACCAGAAAATAGTGTTCTGAATAGAAGAAGCAATACCCTTGAATGCATGATGTCATTCTGTGAATTTCACGGGTAGTTTTTGAATACACATCTTACATTTAAGCGTGCTACAGTTGGCTTGAATAGAAGCAGTTGTGCAGATTCCTGTCCAATTTAGTTTTCTGATTTGAATAGCCTGTTTTCTGTTTGCATTACTTTATTTCTGAGATGGTACATTTAAAATAAATGCAAGCTAAGAGGGATACCCCAATCTGTGTTCTGTTTTCCCTTTAAAGCAGAGGTCAGCGGCCTTGGCCTTCCAGATGTTTTGGAACTACATTTCCCTTGAGACTCGACCAAACTAACAAGTAGTGCCTGAGCATCAGGGGAAATGTAGTTCCAAAACATCTGGAGGGCCAAGGTTGCTGACCCCTTATTTGAAATAAAACGTATGGGTCATTCATTTCCGGTGTTGCCTCAACTCTGCAGCTTCCTTGGTAACCTGGAAGCTGCTGAGATATGTCAGCCAATTCTTGTCCTTGCGTGTTTGTAAGTGAAGTTGTTGAGCGCATCCTATGAACTCCTTGCAGTAAAGCCTAATGGTCGGGTCTGTCTGCAGATGCTGGTGTTTTTCCATGGTTTTCTTAAATTTAGTTTTGACATTGTCAATTGCTGTATTGATGCTCCCCCCCCCCCCCCAGCAGGAAAACATCAAGACATAACCAAATTTATAACGTAGCAGTCAATTACACATTTCAGGAGCCAAGTCTATAATGACATGTATAAGGCCTGTTTCACACCTGTTTAAAACGCTCAAACACTGAAATCCCATTATTTCCTATGGGCATGGTTTACACTTGGGCGTTTTACAGCGCGTAGGAACGCGATGTAAAACGTCCTATGCCAAAAGAAGTACAGGAGCTTCTTTAGGGCGTATTACAGCGCGATTACCGCCATAGGCTTCAAAAAACGCGCGTACGACGCGTGTGTCTAATTGTCTAAAACACGCATATGAGATACGCTCAGGTGTGAACCCAGCCTAAATGTTACGTAGAAAGCGATTCACAATAAGCTGAAATGTTGGGTTTTGTAATACTGGGCAGGGTCTCTTGTCAGGAACCTTTTTGAGATGTATAGTTGTTTCAGCCCTAAACATAAATCGATTTTTATGAGAATATTTGTCAACTATTTTCATTATTAATTGTCTAGTTGATTTTAATAGGTCTGTGCATAGTACACACTGAATATTGAGTTAAACTCTAAGGCCCCGTTCACACCTAGACATTTTAAAGCGTGTTCCTGTGCACTTTAAGACACATGAACAGGGAAATCCCATGCTTTCCTATGGGACCCGTTCACACCTAAGCGTTTTAAAGCGCGCAGGAACGCGCTTTAAGGCTAGGGTCAGACGAACGCATTTTTCGCGTCGTCCATGAAAAAGTGCGGTCGAACGAATGGACGTATTTTTCAAGTAATACGTGATAGCGGTCATACGATGCGCATTTTCGTCCGTGATTTTGTACGGATCATCAATAAAACACTTTTTTTGCGTCTGGACGTTATGTTGGCCGGACGTGTGCAGCGTCTGACGTCTCACAATCACGCACACACACCGCTATGCGGCCGCAGCGCACTCTGTACGTCAGTAGTAGCGGTTTGACATTCTTGAAAAAATGCGTTCGTTTGCCACTTGCGTTGCACGGACGAACTTTTGTGCGGCCGTTCGTCGTATGTTCCCCGGCATTGGACGTCATTTGCTGCTAGCACGGCCGTGATTTCGTGCGGCTAAACGCACGTTAAAACTGCGTTCGTCTGACCTTAGCCTAACACGTCCGACGCACAAAGAAGTACAGGAGCTTCTTTGTGGCCTCTCCCCACTCAGCTTGTTCATTAAACCATTTTAAAGGGTCATACTACGCACCCTGACCACTTTAGCTTATTAACATGGTCAGGCTTCGTGGAGTGTCCCCCACCTTCTCACCACGGTTTGCGTGCTGACATAGCTTTCCGAACGTTCGTAGCATCATTTGTTCAGTTACAAGCAGTTATAAAGCGCCAACAAGTTCCGTTGCACTGTACAATGAGAGAGACAGAATAACAAATATACATACACAGAACAGTAGGAGAGAGGACCCTGCTCGAGAGATTACAATCTAAGAGGAGAGTGGTGACGCTAGGTTGAGTAGAGGGCTTGAAGTATTGGGCCACATGTGGGCTGTGTGGGGAAGATGGAACAGTAAATGAACCATGGGAGATTATGGAGTGAGCCGATCAGGGAGAAAGCAGCTTGAGTTGGGCATGCAGAATCAATCCATCACAATGGCCAGGTGGTTGCATACCATGTGTGTGAAAAGTATGCACGTTATGCAAGATACATAATTTGTGTATGTACGTACAAATGTTATGTACACTACGCAAATTGCAAAACAGATTTTTTTTTATTATCCGATTAATAGAAAAAATAATCAGCCAACAAATAGATTTTGAAAATAATTGTTAGTTGAAGGCCTAATTCTGTTCTGTTTATGCTTTGTATTCATTTAATGATTGTCTTGATTCATTGTGAATTGTTTTTCTTTGTGCGGCATTGCAAACCTGACTTTTATATACGTATGTTGCATATACTTTAAGATATATTAGCAATTTAAAGGCGTATTTATTAAGCTTTGTATTTTACTTATAGTGCTGTGTTTTGGTTTAGTTATAGTTTTTAGTATTTCTTCCTAGACCGTCTGGGATGTTGGTCCACTGTCATAGCACATTCTTTTGATGGGGGCTTTTGGGACTCCTGCTGCATTTTGTTGTATCCTGTTGCAGTATTCATAACTCTAAAATACAGAGGTGTGTGTGTGATTCTATATTCTTAGATTGTAGGCTCTCGAGCAGGGTCCTCCCTCCTATTGTTTGGTGTGTGTGTATGTTTGTCATTTTGTCTCCCCCCATTGTACATCACTAAGGAATTTGGTTGGTGCATTATAAATGCTTGTAACTGTATATCTCTCGGAAAACCCTGATGCTAGGGTAGCCATAGAAACAAAGTGGGGTCCACTAGTTCTTGGTGACTACGCTAATCTGGGGACACAGGTAATTCTTTGAGCTGTGCCTCTGCAGCCTTTCCTACCGTGTCCCTCAAGACCCAGCATATGCAGCCTGCAAGGCCAGGTTATTCATACAGATTTAAAATATCTGCAGCTGACTGTCATCACAAACAGTATTCACCAGAAAAGGCAGAACCACGGGTGTGATCACAGAGAATGAGCTGTGCCCCATGGCAACTTTACCCTGAATCCACTGACCGGATTACAGATCGAGTTGTATGTGAGACTAAAGAGGCAGTCAGTTGAGTATATAAGCAGGGGAAGTGTTGGGCATAAAAATGTAGGTTAGAATTTAGGTCAGAGTGTAGGCTAGGGCTACAACTATTATTTTCATAATCGATTAGTTGGCACTATTGGCATTATTTTTTACACGGCTGGGTGGAGTAGAGGTAACATCACTGCTCTGCGTGGAGACACGGGTTCGATCCCGGCAAGAGCACCTCTCCAGTAAGTGTCCTTGGGCAAGACACCTAACGGTACATACTCGCCACCCAGGACATACTTGAAAACGAGAGAAATCTCAATGTATCCTTCCTGGTAAAATACTTTCTCCAAAAAAATAAAATCTATAATCAATTCATAGGATAAAAGAAATAGATTTTTCTGTTTACCTATAGAAATATGTAAAAGTACACCTCCCATTTCCCCATTTTTTTTGTAATGTATGTAACATATGCCTATTGCGCATCCATCGTAACTAGCGTATTTTTGGCACACCAGGTATGCAAGGCCCTGTTAGGAGTCCTGGATTGGTGCTGCATGCTCCGTTTAAGCCCATGTCTGCTTTCTCCCTGAACAAATGCTACTATGAGCCCTCAGAAATGGTGATGTCAGCTTGTAAAGCTGGAGTTAGCCATCCAGTGGCTGAACCCCAGTGGTCTGTTATAATTCTGCTACGTTTGTAAATTGTATGTAAACAAACTTATGTCTGACATAATCCTAGAACTAAACCATACAGAGTAAAGCGACAGCACGTCTTCTCCAATCAGTTCTGAAGTAGTGTCTGAATTTATTAACATTTAACTCCGTCGGACTGAAACCAGAGTGTGCTGTACACAGACAAATTAATCGTCCAACCGATTAATCGACAATGAGAATAGTTGGCAACTATTTTCAATATTGATTTAGTTGTTTCAGCCCTGGTGCAGGCTTGGCACACTGAAGGAGAATTAAGCACACAGATGCATATGGTGGGCACGTTGGAAGGGATGATGCACATCGGAACACATTAAAAAGAAAGGAGTATAGGAGATCACTGGAGATCAAGGAAGCAGGGGAATTCATTGGAGATCATTACCCTCATCCAGCTGGACTTTCCACAATGGGGCATCTTGGTTAGAGGCTCCATTCACTGAAGCACACACCCCAAACTCAGTCAGTGTTTGTAGCAGGGCCTTGCAGAGAGCAGCTCATTACCCTCATCCAGCTGGACTTTGCAACCACATTATTATCAAAAGAAAACTCTGTCCAAATTCCTATTTATTCTGCTACTTTCCCTGGCAAACGATGTGGAAAGTAACCCTGGTCCTATAGGTGACACAACCTTTAGTCTCCCCACTAATAAAGGCCTCTCATTTGTGCACTGTAACATCCGAAGTTTACTCCCTAAATTGGATGAGCTTCAGGCTTGGTGTTGCTATTTCAAACCCCAAATCATTGTGCTCAGTCATGGTTAACCCCAAAAGTACCAGACTCTGCCATATCAATACAGGGGTATTCATGTTATAGAAAAGACAGAGCAAAGAGAGGAGGGGGAATTGTTATTTATGTTGAGCAGTCCATAAAGTTCACCCCCTTACAGACTTCTAGCTCTCCTGTCACCTTTGATTTCTCTCTGGTATAATTGAGATCCCATTCAGTAAATCAATCATTGTTGCTGGGTTCTATCGTCCACCGAGCTCTCCCTCTCTGACATATCTCAAATCCTTAATAACCTACTTGCCCAAAACCAAAAAAGTGAACTGCTGGTCCTCGGCGATTTTAATACAGATTGGCTAAATCCTAAAAACAATAAACACTGCTCGCTGTTTAAAACTTTGCAGCTAACTCAATTACTCTCCTCCCCCACTCGCATTAATATGAAAAGCCCTAACCATATCTTGTTGGACTGGATTCTCTCATCTCCTGATAGCAAGAACGCCTGCCTCCTGTATTCTAATAGCTTTAGTGACCATTGTCTAGTGTACTGCGTGCGCAAAATTAAGGCCTTGAAATCGCCCCCAAAGGTAATAACCACCAGGTCATTCAAGAAATTTATTCTTGAATCCTTCCTAAGTGATCTCAAACGGCTCCCCTGGTACAGGCTAAACCTAATCCCAGACCTAGACTGTGCAGTTGAATACTTTCAGTCTGCGCTCCTGCAAGTCTGGAATTCCCATGCCCCGCTGCGTAAAGTGCGAGTAAAAGGGACTCCTCTCCCCTGGGTTACAGCTGATCTTACACTAATGTACCAGCTTAGAGATTCACGGTGGTCAAATTTCAAGAGTACTGGTTCCATGAACGATCACTACGAATACCGAAAATGCCGGAATGAATGCACAAAACAAACAAAAATGGCCAAAGCCCATTACTTCAATGAAAAGCTAAACAATAACATATCAAACCCTAGAAACGTTTGGAGAACCATAAGTAACATACAAGCACCCCCAGTCCACTCCCAGCCAGCTGCTGTCAAAGTAAACAACCAAACCCTGCAACACCCCCTAGATGCAGCAAATGCCTTTAATGATTATTTTGTTGGATGTGCCACCACTTTGATTGCCAAGGAATCAATTTGATTGCTAGGAAATGACATGCAATCAGAGTGGCCTCATGCAGGTCAGGCCCCCCCCCAACTGTGCAAAGTCCCTGTATCAGACAGGAATTTAGTTTTAGACCAGTGCCTGTCAGTGTCATTACTAAACTTCTCCGTAAGCAAAAAATGAAATACCAGTCTGGACCTGATCAAATACCAGCAATGCTGCTGAAAATCAGTGCGCCAGCAATTGCAAATCCTGTCGCAACCCTAATAAATGAGTCACTGGTGACTGGATACATACCCAAGCTTTGTAAGACTGCAAGAGTGGTACCTATCCATAAAAGTGGTGACAGTACCTTGGTATCCAACTACCGTCCGATATCGTTGCTCCCTCTAATGTCAAAAGTCTTGGAAAAATGTGTCTACACACAATTACGTGATTATTATCAATATTGGAACTACTTAACCCCGGATCAATCAGGCTTTCGTCCAAATCACTCAACTACAACCGCCCTTTTAAAAGTCTGCAATGATATCCAAGCTGGGATGGAACAAGGAAACCTAACTGGAGCCATCTTCCTTGATTTTGCCAAGGCCTTTGACACGGTAGACCATGGCATCTTTTTAGAAAAACTTAAAAACTCTGGCATTGGTGATCGCACGCTAACCTGGTTTCAATCATATGTATCCGACCGATCACAATATGTGTCAATTTCTGACAGCTCCTCCCTCCCGCTCCCAGTCACTTGCGGTGTACCCCAAGGCTCAATACTAGGCCCCCTGCTATTCACAATATTCATAAATGATCTGCCCAACGTCTGCAAAGCCTCAACTGTACATATGTACGCAGACGACACTGTGATCTATACCAGCAAACCAAATCTCCCGCAGCTGGAGGCCGTGCTGCAAGAACAATTCAGAGGTAGAAAAGTGGATCAAAAACAACAAACTTTTTTTAAATACTGACAAAACTGTAACGATGCTCTTTGGAACAGCACCTAAACTACACAAATTGCAAAATCCCCATCTATGTGTTGGGACAAAATCAAATGGCACGCTGACCACAGTCACTTCTCTCAAATATCTAGGTATGTGGTTGGACCCTAATCTATCCTTTGGCCCCCACATCGAAAAACTCTCATCTAAACTGTACCCCAAACTAGGTGCCCTGTACAGAAACAAATCCGGCCTGAGTCCCGCGGTAAGAAAGCAGATTGTACAGCAAATGCTTATGCCGGCTATTGATTACGGAGATGTAGTGTATGCAGCCGCCCCGCAAACACACCTTCATAAACTTACTACACTGTATAACTCATTCTGCCGCTTTGCGCTACAATGTAACTACATGACCCACCATTGTGACATGTTAAAAGTGCTAAACTGGCCATCGCTGGAATCCAGACGCACCCTTCACCTTTCCAGCCTGGTGTTTAAGTGCATCTCTGGGAAGCTGCCACCCTACCTGAATAGACTGCTTCCCCCAGCAGCTCCCTCATCCTATAACCTCCGATCCAGGAGCAGCACCTTACTTGCAATACCACAATATAAAAAGACAGTGGCTAGGTCCTCATTTTCCTACAGAGCACCACAATTATGGAATAACCTCCCAGACACCATCAAATCTTCCCCCAGTCTTAAGTCACTCAAACGCTCCTTACTAACATACCTCAATACAGAATGCACCTGTAAACATGTAACCTAGTGACTATATTTCCTACATATTTATTTTCTGTTAATCTGTATATTTGTGTTGTTTTTTTAATATCTTGCATTGTATTACTTTGTATTTCTGTAACACTTCAATGTTCTTGAACCCAGGACATACTTGAAAACGAGAGATAATCTCCATGTATCCTTCCTGGTAAAATCCTTTATAAATAAATAAATAAATTTCCCATGAGGCTCCAAGAACCTAATGAGAAGCTGAGCATCATGACAGATTTAATTCCAAAACATGTGGGGCAATATTACAAAGTCGATACCGGGCTCTGCACAAGTACTTGGTACTCGTGCAGATGCCCCCGATAAGTAACTAAACCGATACTGGAAGCCAGCGCTGGGCTGGCTTGCAGGCCGGCATCGTGGGGCAGCAGTTTCCTCTGAGCGCTCTTCCTCCTTCAGTGTCCACCGGCAAAGGGTTGCAGCCCAGCGGCTTGTGTGGGATCTGCCAGCCGTGCTCTCGTGAGATCGCGGAGTTAACAAGATCACGTGAACACCGGGATCTCGCGAGACCACGGCTTGTGCGTGGTTCCCAACCAGCGGCCAGGCTGCAACCTTTGCTGGCGGACACTGAAGGAGGAAGAGCGCTCGAAGCCTGGCAATCTATATACACGTGAGCTGGGGGTATTCGTTTGGTATGTGTGTGTGTGTGTGTGTGTATATATATATATATATATCTCCCAATTTGAGCTGAGGGCAATATGTATGTATGTATGTATGTATAAGCTGGGGGCATTTTATATGAGCTCTGTTCTTATTGGAAAGCGGTCACATGACATAAAATAAAATTATCGGTACTCGGTATCGGTGAGTACTATCGGTACTCGTACTCGGTCTTAAAGTGGTATTGGTGCATCCCTAGTCACTATACAAGACAGCATGCAGCCATCCGATTTATGGATTATGCCTTCTATCATACATGTGTGAGGATTTTTTTTTATTGTGATTAAAAATATAAGTAAGACAACTTCAATCACCACGTCTTCTTTAACCCCTTCCATGTGGCATGTACCGCTGAGCGCGTCCTCCCTTTGCAGCGGCGATCGGCCGGGATTCTGTGCGATAGGTCTATTACAGGCACACCCCCCCCGCCAGTGCGGGGAAGGGGAGGGGGGTCCTTTGGCGGTCCACCAGGAAAAGGCAGGCACCTTCTATGTGGCAGCTGGCTTTAACCCCTAGGGGGCTGGATCGCATTATGGCAACAGGCGCCGTATCGCTGTCCCCTCTCGGAGCTGGCCCTATGGTGGAGATAGGGGGTTCCAGAGCATGGCCTTTCCAATGATGCCAAACTTGACCATGTAAAATGTAATATTCAGGCAGGACATGACATATACATATGATAATGATATGAATCTGCAGAGTCTCCCGGAAAGAACAATCTAGAATATGTCTGGGTTGTATAATAAAATGTGAC
Organism: Leptobrachium leishanense; assembly: GCA_009667805.1. NCBI lineage: Eukaryota > Metazoa > Chordata > Amphibia > Anura > Megophryidae > Leptobrachium > Leptobrachium leishanense. The sequence continues at coordinate 294,144,741 of CM019063.1, read as the reverse complement.
TTCAAATCGCATTTAAACGTGATGAGCGAAACTGGTAAAAATGAGCTCAGCACAGAGGTGTGAAATGGCTCAGCAGCAAAATGATTAATGGAAAAAAATGGAAGGCTGTTGGGTTGATAATATTTTAGCAGGTACTGCAACTCTTCTTCTCTGTAAGCCTTTAAAGGCAAAACAATGAGGTTTTGAATTCAGATGTTTTGTAGAGGCTGCTTGTGGACTTCTTTTTGTGGAGTTTCTGTAGATTGTCAGACCCATCAATTCAGAGATGAGTATCCGTTAACAAATCAAGATAAGTTAGAGAATAAAACTCCCAAGAGCCTCTCTGCCCACCACCTCTTTCCTCCACTTGGAACGCTGTCAATTAGGCCTTGCTTGGCTGCCGTCTGGAGTTTTGGTCATCAGAAAAATACACACACACACACATCAGTTATTAACACGCTGTGATGCTAAGGCCGGCTGCACACTAGACGTTTTTTGTAACGCACTAACGCGCGTTAAAAAAAAAATCATCGTACTCGACACTCGTCTACCCCCCCTTGCGTTATCTTCCATAGGAGGATAGCGGAGCACCCGTCGACGCGAATCCTAGCGCATCGCCATTCTAGAAAGCTAGGATTCACGTCGACGGGTGCTCCGCTATCCTCCTATGGAAGATAACGCAAGGGGGCGTGGACGAGCGTCGGGTACGATGTTTTTTTTTTTTTTAACGCGCGTTAGTGCGTTACAAAAAACGTCTTATCTAGTCTAGTGTGCACCCGGCCTAAGGCGTTATACTCCCCCCTCCCCACCTGAACAAAAAAAAAGCTGCTCCAACTGTCACTTGCCTCACATGCCGTTATCTCAGTTCAAACTGGCAGACGTTGCACTAATTCACTCAGGAGCGTCTGGGGATCCATACAGCACTAAACGTTGATACCTCACCAAAATGTCCACACCTTCCACCAATGGAACGGCTTCCGAACTCAAGGTGGCGAGGAATATTCCCTTATGAGTTTCAATCATCCACCAGCACTGAGCCAACGGTTTGTGAACCAAATTTCTCCTGCATAGTGTCCCAGCCCCAAAACACTTCTAACACTGATCTCCTCAGTTCAGACGGATCTGTCCCGTCTACTGTAAATGACAGTTAAAGGGAAAAGAGGGGAAAAAAACGCAGAAAAAGATTTACAGATACGATTAGAAAACACAAGTAAGGGAAGTTGGAAATAGTAGGGATGCACCGATACTAGTACCGGTATCGGTGCCGATACTGCTGTTTGTACGAGTACTCGGTACTCGTGCAAACGGCCCAATACATCCCGTCGATACCAGAAGCCGGCGTGGGCCGGCTTGCCGGTATCCGCGGGGCTGGGGAAGGTTGGCCACGTGCATGAAAAGCACACGGCCAGCGTTCCCCTCCGGCGCACCGCATACTCACCCATCCTGAAGGTCCGGTCGCATGGCAGTGATGCGTTCATGCGGCCACTGGGTGCTCCTGTGACGACACCTCTCTGCTGGAGGCTGCGTTGGCATAGCGGCGTGTGTGCGTGATTAGGAGATGTCAGACGTTGCACCTGTCTGGCCTACATCACGTCCATTTGTTTTCTTATATCGCGGTCAAAAAATACGGCCGACATTGCGCGTCGTTTGACCGCTATCACGTCTTCCATGAAAAAATGTGTTTGGACGCATCAACGCACTTTTTGACGGTAGACGTGAAAAATGCGTTTGTCTGACCTTAGCTAACTGCAGAAGTTGCTGCGTGAACACAAGTATATTCTGGGACTTAATGCTGCTGTCGATTCTGTTCCTAAGGGCCACAAGTACTTCCAAGTGGTGATTAACGCTGATAGGAAGCCTTCTGGAGAGCACCGAGGTCATTTCAATGCTCCACGAGTACAGAAGTGGCTGTTCGAATTGTCAGTCAGGATTTTGAGAAGAGAGATATCGTACTCCACAGCAGAGACAACAGGTTGTTACGAATCAGATGCACCGTGCCTATGACTCAACTGGATTTTTTTGAAACCCCAAATAAAAGCTGAAGGAGTATGTGCACCTGAATGAATCCTCCAGCCAGAGAGTAAAACCAGGAATGTTGAGGTCCTGAGCAAATTATCTGAGGTACAAATTGAAAGTCCTATGCTATGCAAGTAATTAGCCCAGCTACATAGACAACCCAGGGTTGCTGGTGGGATTAAAGGATTTAAAGGGATACTCTAGGCAACATGACCACCTAAGCTTTTTTTAGGTGGTCAAGATGCCCGGAGTATGCCGCCCTCTGTCCCCCCTCCCTCCGTTCAGCTGAAAACAGCTGAAAACAGCTGAGAGAGGTGGAGGAGTTTACTCCGCCCTCCCAGCTGTCAGTCAGCAGAGCGGGATTCAGATTTCCCGCTTCTGCCGACTATTGCCAAGTAGGAGACGTCATCGCGCTTTCCGCGCGATGACGTCTCCAACTCGCCGCAGTAGCTGGCGGCTGAGGGTTAGTGTTGCGCGCATCCTCTTGCGCGCAACACTAATCCTCAGAGGGAGCCGGGAGGAAGCCTGCCGATTGGCTAGTTTACGTGAGAGGCACGCATGCGCGCTTCTCACGTAAACCAGAAGGCAAGTAAAAGCAAGAAGGACGGGAGCGGAAGAGGAGGGAGGTGAGTGTATATATATAAAAAAAAACCGCTGCTGGAAACAAGTGGATTTTAGGGTAAGTATTACAGTTACAAAAAAAAAAACACCCTAACGATTTATTAAGGGAATAGGGATAGATTAAGATAAAAAAACAGGGGGGGGGGGAGGTGTTGATTTTTGAGTAGAGTGTTCCTTTAAGACCATCTATTTTATTGTTTATTATTATTATCATCCCTTATGTGTTTCAATCACCAACCACCGCTAAGCCAACGGATTGTGAACCGAATATCTCCTGCATAGCCCGACGGTTCGTCGCGAAGCTCAGCTATCCAGTTAGTTTAAAGTATAAGTAAAAACTCCCATTTAATCCAGTCCCCTTGGTGTCTCTCAGCTATTTTCCCTCAATCGGATGCTTCTTGTTGTTTCTGCTTTGTGAGGCATTGGCTGGATAACAATGCGCATAGCTGTACATTGCTAAACTTAAACCAGCCTTCCTGGTTTAAGTTTAGCAATGTACAGCTATGCGCATTGTTATCCAGCCAATGCCTCACAAAGCAGAAACAACAAGAAGCATCCGATTGAGGGAAAATAGCTGAGAGACACCAAGGGGACTGGATTAAATGGGAGTTTTTACTTATACTTTAAACTAACTGGATACCTGAGCTTCGCGACGAACCGTCGGCAGGGGCTGACTGGCAGTTTTCAGGGTGCGGAAAGCCTGCCACACCCAGAGTACCAAACACATCATGCGCATTTAAAATCTATTTAATGGTCATGGTAGAAAGACTGTCCCATTTCACTAATGCTGCAGAGTCCTGGCTAGCTGTGGCAACTTGCGTGCTCTCGATTATCCCATTAAATCACTGTTAAGTCAAAAATTGTGATATATTTAACAAAGTTCAGGATCCCAAAATAGTGTAAAAATATTTCCTTTTTTTTCTTCTGATATAATCATATTCTCCTGGATATAGTATCATGCTACCTAACATGTTTTGAAATTGTATGTAATGCAATTATCAAATACTACCATCTTCCAGTAATCCAAAAGTATATAAAACGGTTATCCATTAAAGCAATGGGATACATTGGACTTAACCAGTCCAGTCACAAGGTAGCCATCAGTGCGCTGGATGTTTACTTTAAACTGTTAAATTTTGTGCTGTCAAATGGAGGGGTTGGAGGAGCTAACTGCTGGTGAGTTTTAGAGGAGCTCCTCAGATGTGGATTTTTGTTTGTTCTTTTTAGCGACCGACTGCTGAGTTTGTTTGAGGTGGAGATAGGCCAGCAGATCATCCAATCCTGAGTGGTGCCTACTCCTGGCTTTTAGTGTCCTGCCCGTGGGGATTTGTACCTTTTTGGCCTACCCTGCGGCCATCTTGGGAGTTTTTATACCATACCACGGTGAGTCGGATCCTTTGCCCTCCTTATTTCTTTCCTGCCCGGTCTCATTGTTAGGGAAAAAGTCTGAAGGCTCGTCTGCCAGAGGGAGGGCCTCCGGCAGCAGGATATCTGGGAGTTTCTGGGCACTGATTATCACTGACCCTGCGGGGATGCCTTGGGAAGTTCGACTGCAGGATCCGGGTCCTCGGATGAGAAAGATCACGCTTGGCCGGCTGCAGCGGCTACCCCCCTGAAATCTGCTCGTAAGACACGCATTAGGTGGAAGGCTGGTTCTGGCACATCGAAGACCCTGCATAGACGGTGCTTACCTGGGCCAGATTCCCGTTACTCCTTATGGCATATATCGTCTCCCCTGGCCCTGTTTTAAAGTGAGGATGACACAAGACACAAATGGTTCTTAATTTTCATCCTAATTTTCATCTGTCAATTGTTGGGTATTATTCACTTTCTTGGATGAAAATCTTGTTATTCCTTCCTTTCCCCCCTATATTTTTTTATTAAAGTTGATACTTGTAGCTAAAATGCTATTTTAATTTTATGTCTGTTCTCCCCTTCCTGTACGTGATATATATATATATATATCTCGCTAACGTAGCTATAGCTCTTATGACAGAATCTGCTTAATAGATTCTGTTGTCTGTCCAATAGTCATCAAACGGGGTAGATCCTTAGAAGTTGATCTACAACCATTGGTGCTGAAGTTCTGTACAAGCTGCTGGGTGAGGGTGTCTACTTGTTTTCTAACTTGACCTTAGTAGACTTTTTTTCTGTACCTCTTGGTGGAGAATAGGTCTTGTCAAAACCAAAGGACAGGTGCCACTGACTGCTAAAATTTTCCTAAAGTTTTTTCTTCTGTACAAGTATTTGAAAAAAGAACAATACCAGGCTATGGAAAAAAATGTGCAGTTGGCTCATTTGAGTTTGGAGCCGTGATCTACGAATGCCCCGAATTTCTGTGTTCCAGACTTGTGTCCATTATTTTGGATGAAAGAAGTGCTGGGAGATTTTCATGTTCTGGGGAAAAACTTGTGACCGGGTGGGAGGGGAAGTGGCCCTCTTAGGGTAGTGATTGTTCCTCATTTTCTCAAGTAGGATTGTTTGAAAGGATTGCAAGATTTTGCAGAAGTCAAGCCCATCGTTTAATGCTGAGGTTATGAGGTCCAACGCTGCATGCCAGGAATACTGTCTGTAGTACACTAGGGTGGTACCAGCTCTTGCACCATATTCCTCACATGCAGCTTCATGGAGTAACCCTTTTTAATCGGAGCAAGATCTGTAAATGTACACGTTTCTAGTTATGTTACTGAAAATACAAACTCATCTTACACCCAGCTGCAATTGTTAAAGTCTGGAGTTCTGGTCCACAATATTATGGCACTCACAGAATATATTGTGCATTTAACGCAGAGCTTGACAAATCCAGGGGATAGGTATGTTTGGCTTATTGTATAAAAAGCAATATACCAAGGTTTGACTGTCTCCTTAAAGTTTGCTTCCTTGTACGTTTTATTACTGGCTCCTTTGTTTCATGCAAATTTGTCAAGCCCTGTTTTAACATGATTATACCATCGTTCCTGTCTTTTTTTTCCCCCATGATCTTAAGAATAACTCCCTACAAGACATACAATGTAATGTACCAGGGAAGCCATGCTTATGTTTCAGAGGATTCAGCATGAATGTGTTAATACAGTATGCAAATTTTGCTAGGAAAATGTCTCTCCTTGTATGCTGGCATTGACCTGATGCTTACCAGCCCTCTAGATATTCATCTGATTTTATCAATGTCTGGAAGCATAGAGTGGCCCTCTTTAAAGTAGGATTAAATCAGTATGGTCCTGCCAGCACAAAGGTTTTACACTTTCAGATCCTTCAGAGGTTGAAAAGATTATTACTGGTGTTAATGTTCTTACAGGTTTAGGCTAATGTCATATGAATGCAGTCTGTGCGCACTCTGCGTGCATGCACAATGGGCGGACGGACTGACGGAAGATACTGTAGACACCACACGGTCCGTTTTTGTTGACGAACGTAGAAAAGAAAAAGGGAATTATGGGAAACAAAATGAATATGAAAAATGATAAAAATTGGAAAATGATATGAAAAGCCATTCTGTGCGTCAAGGTGCTGGATGTCGCAAATTCGCTGTGTCTGACTTCGTGTGATCACGCACACAGAACGCTATGCGGACGTGGCGCACTCCGCGATTCCGTCTTAGCGGTTTTACGTTCTTGCCTAAATTGCGTCTGTTGCAATCTGCGTGGTGCGTGCGCACTTCGGTGTGGGTCTCTTGATCATTATTCTATGCTACGATGGACGTTAAACTATGCGGCAACACGGACGTGATCACTGCGTTCGTCTGACGCGGGCCTTGGTCACAAAACATCGAGCCAACGCAGAATGACACTCATTCGGTTTTGTTTTTTTTGTTGATTGCCTAAAAAGCTGATTTGTGCTGACTTTCATCAAAGCCAGAGGGCCAGATTACATTCTCCACTCTAAAACGGGGGCGGTAGGGAGAAAAAAACCTGCGCCTGCAGTTTTCTCCCTACCGCCCCCGTTTTAGCGTGGAATTACAATGCATGGGCTTAAAAAGCTGCCTGCATTGGTAGTGCGCGCTGCGCCCCACTCGATGACGGCCATAGACTCCATTGAGCCAGACGCCGGCGGTCACATGACCTGCCGGATCTCACCTCGCGAGATCCGGCCGGTCGGCGTACTGATACGTGTAGTGATACGCAGGGGAGACTGAAGAACCTTTTCCCCCAGTCTCTCCCTGCTCCTGCCGGATGGAGGCGGTCCTCGCCGTGGGACAGGAGGTAAGTATATGATGATTTTTTTTTATTTTTTGGCTGGTGTTAACGGATTCTGCAGAAGCGGAATCCGTTACCACCAAGTCCTGGCTCTGGTTAACTTTTTAACTGCAACCGGACGTTAATCAGCGCTGGGACTTTGTAATCCAGCGCTGATTAACACTTTGCGCTCCCCATGTTAAGTATAGGGAGCACAAAGTACAGTAACCTCGCGCTGAAAAGCGCAAGGTACCAAACTCAAACGGGTTACTTAACCCGTTTGCGTTTAGATTGTAATATGCGTAGACACTGCGGCTAACGTTTAATGCTCACGGAGGTGAGCGTTATATGTTAGCGTCAAGATTGTAATGTGGCCCACAGATTTTTCATTTCCTAAACTATAAGTGAACGAGTGCAATGGTTTAAAATGGGAGTGTTTTCAACTTCACCCCGATGTTTGGGAAAATTGAGGCGTCCATTTGCGTAAACATTTAAAGCCCTTCTACATAAACTTGTGACTGTTCAGAAAAATACATGAAATAGAACAATTGTTTACTATACCAGATAAATAAAATGAACATAAACAAATGTGAATATATATTGTCACTTATATAAAATAAGATTTAATTGATTTGAATGGTCCGTGTAATTAAAATTCCACTTTCATGGCCAAAACACGTTTTGCCTACTTGACAGGGTCCCCTTTTTATATACAGTAGATCAGTGTGTTTTTTTTTTTTTTATTTTTTATATAAATGTTTTTTATGACCTAATATAATTGAAAAAAGGGAGATATTTGCTTTTAAAGTTTCACAGGCCTCCCCACATGACTTGCATATTGTAGAGGCAAGGGACAGCTGCAAGCAGAGAGATGTTTCTACAGGACGGCCCCTGGGTTCGTCCGTGTGCTACTCTGACGATTGCAAGCTGAGTGACAGGCAAAGCAGCACACTGGTTTGAACCCTGTATTTCCAGTACTATATATCCCAGAGTCTGACCTTTCCAGTAATGGCAAAAATGATCCAGGTTAATTGTAAAAATATGTAATAACATTTTTTGTCTTAAGCTGTAATTCGCCTAATTTACCATGTCAAAAAATGTAAGCCACTGCATTGTAGCGAGGAGAGGTGGAGTTCCCGTTATTTACACCCCACAAAGACAAGTGAGGTGTCATGGGAAAGGTCATGGTCTGGCTTTTCCAATGATAAGAAACTTTACATTCCTAAAGTTTAACCTCTCTAAAACTGAACTTCTCGTCTTCCCTCCCTCTAAAGCCAACATCCCTGCACCCATTTCCCTTCATGTGAATAGTGCCACTATTCTACGTCTCAGACTCATTGCTTCAGTGTCCTCTTAGACTCTGATCTCTCCTTCTCTAATCACATTCAGTCACTAACCAAATCCTGCTATTTCTACCAAAAAAAAAAAATTGCACTTGTCTGTCCCTTTTTTTGATCAGGACTCTGCTAAAATGCTCATCCAATGTCTTGTTATCTCCCACCGTACTATAACCTCCTTCTCTCTGACCTTTAAGGCTAGGGTCAGACGAACGTATTTTTCACGTTGTCCGTGAAAAAGTACGTTCGACCGAATGGATGTATTTTTTCACGATAGCGGTCATACGATGCGCATTTTCGTCCGTGATTTTGTACGGATCATTAATAAAACCCTTTTTGCGTCTGGATGTTATGTTGGCCGGACATGAGCAGCGTCTGACGTCTCCTAATCATGCACACACACCGCTAGCGGACGCAGCGCACTCTGTACGTCAGTACTAGCGGTATCACGTTCTCGAAAAAATGCGTTAGTTTGCCGCTTGCGTTGCGAGGCCGCACTTCCGTGCGACCGTACTTCGTATATTGCCCGTCATTGGCTGCTACTACGGCCGTGATAAAGTGCGGCTGCACGCGTGTTCGCACTGCGTTCATCTGACCCTAGCCTAAAAGATCCCAAATTCTCTCTCTGCAGTCTGTTATGAATGCCTGTGCCAGGCTCCTCTACCTCTCCCACCTCGCATCTTTGTCAATCTCTACGCTGGCTCACTGCTTTCTTTAGAATCCAATTCAAAATACTGGTGCTTGCTTACAAAGCTCTCTTACAAAGGCCCTGCCTACATCTCCTCCCTTTTATATGAAGGTACATCCATCCCGACCACTTCACGCTACCAATGATTTGATGCTATCAGCTCCATGCTCCAAGCTCCAGCTGCCCCCTTTTTATGGATTCCCTCCTCTGCAACATTAGACTCTACATCTCTCCAGTCCTTCAAAAAGTCTCTATCAACTCACTCCATGATTTCCCCCTCTGTACATGTCTTACACCATCTTCCCACCCAGCCCACATGCACTCTTCTACTTCAGGTTTTCGATTTACCCTCACCTAGTATCACCCCTCTCCTCTTGGATTGTAAGCTCTCAAACGGGGTCCTCTCTCCTACTGTTCTGTGTAACTAGTATGTCTATTGCTATTCTGTCTTAACCATTGTACAGCACCACGGAACGTTATGACAACTTGTAACTAACCGTGTAATGTGTAGAAATAAGTACATAATGTTCTTTTTTTTCCCCTTCTATTCAAAGGTAGTGTCAGTAATTATTATTATTGGTCATTACTCATTTCATGTGCCAGAAGCAATTGTGAAGGTAATGGCGCAATGAATTATTCCATATAAAACACCTCCGCCCCCCTGCATTCAAAGGTGGGGGTCCTTTGGACCCATAAATCTCTGTTCTTTACACCCCATAAAGGTCAAATGAAATGTCATTGGGTGGGTCAGAGTCTGGCCTTTCCAATGATACCACACATGGCCATATAAAATGTTTAAAAAAAGAAAAGCGAACGTGAATGGTGATGCAGAGGTCCGAAGAACCTCCTGCGCTCTTCGCATCAGCTTAAGTTTTCAATGAAACCGTGCACCGCATTGCTCCATCACCTCCACACTTGCTGCTGCTGTGGGAAATGAGGAGGTGCAGTAGTGCATCAATATTAGTTACTTTATTATTGAAGAATGAACAACACTGCTTGCTTTTCTTTGGGGGGGGGGGGACAGAAAAAATATTATTTTTACAGATTTCCTAGTTATGTTTGGCATCAAACATGCCTTACCAATGATGCCTCAATTGACCTCCTACATCTCGTTCTATCGGTGTCGAGCTCGAGCAACACTAAGATGTGTGTGGAGCATCCTATGCGCATATATTTTTCATGTCCAGTCCCCTACATGACCTGCATCATGTTGCAGGGGGGGAAGAGACCAAGGCTAGGGTCAGACTAACGCATTTTTCACGTCTACTGTCAAACAGTGCGTCGATGCGTCCGAACGCATTTTTTCACGGAAGACGCGATAGCGATCATACGATGGGCAATGTCGGCCGTAATTTTTGACAGAGCTATGAAAAACAAAAGGACCCGATGTAGGCCAGACATGTGCAGCGTCTGACTTCTCCTAAGCACGCACACACGCCGCTATGCCGACACAACGCACTCTGTGCGTCGGTACTAGCGGTTCCACGTTCTCGAAAAAATGTGTTTTTTTGCCGCTTGCGTTGCGCGGCCGAACTTTCGTGCGGCTGTACTTCGTATATTGGCCGTCATTGGACGTCATTCGCTGCTACTACGGCCGTAATAAAGTGCGGCTCCACGCCCATTCGCACTGCGTTCGTCTGACCCCAGCCTGAGAGCCGGTGTACAGGACAGGCCCCCTACTCTGCTGTGCTGCCTGCCTGTCTGTCAAGATCTGACAGGAAGCACAGCAAGCGGACTAAGCAGGTGACTGTCCTGCTGTAGGACACTCTATGCTGGCAGTGTTTCCTTCCACATGCAACTTTGTGGCTGCTCTGGGGAATCTTCAAATGCAAAAATCTGTTTTTTCCAATTCTATAAAAGGCTTATCTATATAAAGGAGAGATGCGCTACCTTGGCAGGTGCACTTTAAGAGCTCAGATGTCTAACCACAGTTTAATTAGGGCTTATCGTGCTGCACTTAATTAAAAATATAAACAGTTTTTCACATTTTGTTCTTATTGGGCCACTGACCTCCCTTGCTTGCTTTTAGAGAGCTCGCGCATAATGACATTTGATTTTTTTACTTCAGAGTAATTTGCGTTTTGGGATGTTTTTTTTTTTTTATCATTGTCTTACTGTGATGCTTTAATAGATATGTGATGAGAATCTGACGTTGCCTACTGTTTATGATGTCAGTACTTTATATCGTTTTTTTTACACCCGATACTGTGTATCGGCTTAAATCAACTATGTGCCTCTTTTTCACTCAGGAGGAATCAAGTTTCTGTTAATGTGGCCCCTTCAAAGTAACAACATGAAACTCTGGGAACTCTGATGCTCTGCACACTGCCTGTGATGGACAGGGGGGCCAGATACCCACAGCCTGAGCTACAACACGGAGCCAGTGGGATGTGCTCTGTGCCAGCCGTGCAGTACCAGGCAAACCAATCGGACATTGAGGTGAGAATGGGCATTGAGTACACACACTTTATGGGGAAAGAACAGCTCACTTCTGCTGGTGTCCGTGCCAACATGAGGTGATGATTAGCTGCCTTTCAAAATAATAACCGTGAGTGAAGTGTCTTGCGGTTCAAGGCAATAAAATGCCTGGGACCACTGGTGATGATGATCGTGCAGCAACACAGGGCTAGATCACATTAATCATACTAGAAGGTAAATAAAGCAATTAATGTCAGGAGTACAAAATATACAGCTTTTCCAAAATGTGTGAAAACTTAAAGGGACACTACGTTGAAAAACAGAGTTACCGTTTTTTTGCCCCTAAATAATTGGGCAGAATCTTCTGACAGCCTCTGCCCAATTATTTTTTATTTATTTATTTTTTTGGGGGTGATTTTTACTCACCTTTTTGTTCCTCGACTGGCACTGTTCCTCCACTTCAGCTCTGGGACCCCTGAACCTGGATCTTCCTGAAGCCTTTCTGTGCTATTTGCGCTCTTCCACAAATTGAGCACCGCTATGGGACTTGCTCGCTTTACATACGCAAGTTCCATATCGCGTGCTCAGAATGATGGATTGAACCTGCATGCTTGCGCATATCCGATCCATCGGCTGCCTCTCTGAGACTGCTCACTACAGGTCTCCGAGATGGTGACATCAGCACTATCTGTGCGTGCTCAAGCCACTTGTGACTGGTACCCAGGATATTCAAAAATCCCGGCTGCTGGTGATGCTTGGTGGGGTGGAGGAAACTCCTCCACTCCACCCAGCATTTTCACTAGATTGATGGAGTGGGGGGCACTCCTCACATCCTGACCACTTTACTCATTCTGACCACTTTATTTTTTTTAGAGTGTCCCTTTTTAAATGTACTGAAATACACAGTAGAAAAAAATATATGCAAGTGCAGAAACCTGTAGAAGTGAAACACTTTTTTATAAACCAATGATAACATGGAGCTGCTAATAACATTTTTACAATTCTGGATTCTTATTAGAACATTTGAGATTGGAGTTTGAGATCCCTGCTTTAATCCCTTATGTGAAATCCTTCACATCATTTAGTAGGGATGAATCAATACCATGTTTTTAAATTTATTTATTATAAGACAGCGTGCTGACATACCCCACCTATATAACACATTGACACAGTCTATAGCAGTGGTTCTCAACCCTGTCCCCAAAGTCCCCCTAACAGGCCAGGTTTGCCAGATACCTGAAGCACAGCCCAGATGATATGATTTGCTCCTCAGCGATTTGAAGGTTTCAGTCTGCATTTCCCCAAGGTAACCATTAAAATACGGCCTGTTGGGGGTACTCAAGGACAGGGTTGAGAACCGCTGATCTATAGAACAACCACACACAATAACAAAGATTGCATACTGGGTCCAAGGTTCTCAGTAGTTAAAATATTCTCCTGCAGATCTGTCAAGTTCTCCAGTTGGCCGTGCACTGGTGAGCGGCTGCAGGCATGTGTAAGTTCCTGCTTCCAGAGGCGTGTTCAGTTCCTCAGCAGCTGCTGAATTGTTCCATTGCAGCAGTTCAGTTTGCTGCAGCCGTCTCACTGAACGCTTTGGCTGTGAATATGGAAGTAAAAGGGCAGAGGATTGCTTAATGAAAGGTGCTGTTTCTGCAAAATCCACTTTTGTCCATTTTATTACCACTTTAGTGTTAATGTTTACCATGTTCCAATAAATATTTTCTGTTTTGCTCCACCAAAACGTCAAACTGAACACTTCCTTATTGAATTATTTGCTCCGTGGAGGCGGCCATCTTTCCTACGTCACACTCCTCTAACCCCGCAGCACCTCTCGACTTGGCTGCAAGTGCTAAGTTAGCAGTGCTGAGCGCTGAGCTGCAGAACGGTGTTCAGTGGCAAGTTGCTAACTTAGCTCTTGCAGCGGCTGAGCAACTGAACGCGCCTTAGGACTTGAGGCCAAGCTCACGTAAAATCTCACAGCCTTGTAAGATCTCACGGGAGTTCAGCCGTGAGTCCTGTAAGCATGAACTTACATATTCCGGCAGCCACTCGCTTGTACAGGCAGCCCAATAGGACTGCCAGGTGCAGGCTTCCGGTTTTGATACAAATAACAGGGGGCATTTGTACAAGTGCACGTTCTCGGTATTAGTGCTAATACTGGTATCAATGACTCCCTAGCACTTAAGTCATTCTGTGATTTATGAATATACAAATCTGAATGGGGCTGTGATTCTCTTACAGTAACTATCATTGTAGGAGTGACTTTAACTTATTTAAAATTATTTTTTTAAACAAACTGTGTGGGGAAGGAACTGGAGATGAGTGGAAGTGAGTTTGGGCAAAGGACCAGACCCGAGTGTGAGGAGGAGTGAGTTTGGTAAAGAGACTGAACCGGAGTTTGGGAGGGAGTTTGTAGGGAAGGGACCAGGACCAATGGGAGTGAAGGCAGCTCTGGACTGGAGGGAGGGGTGGTGGCACCGGACTCCAGCTCCAAGTAAAGCTAAAACACCAGCGGTACAGCTCCAACCACCCAGTAGCAGTATCCCACAGTCTGTGTGATAGTTCTCCTGCTGTTGTAAACTAAATAAACACAAACTAGTCATGTCCAACATAACCCTAAAATAAAATCCTACAGCGTAAAGCAGCTGCATGTCTTCTCCAAAGTAGTACCTGAGGTTAATAATGTTTAACCAAGTCTGACTCTAAACAGTGTGTGCTATACATAGACCGATTAATCGACTAGCCGGTTTATCGATAATGAGAATAGTTAACTATTTTCATTATCGATTCGTTGTTTCAGCCTTAGCTGAGTTAGTCTTACAGGGCAGAGCCTACAGGTACGCTAAACATACGATGACTATTGGGGGCGTGTCCGGCGGCTAACCAAGATGGCCGCGTGATCCCGGAGCTCCGCACTCATCCCAGCTTACTTTAGCAACTCTGCAAACCAGCCCGCTCGACCTTGGCTCTGAGTGATCCCCTCGGGTCCCGGACTACACCAGGTATCTGGAGATGCCCTCAAAAACAAAAAAATCTTTACCTCCGGGCCGTCTTCACCCCTTATTTGGCGATCGCACGCCAGGCCCTGAACCTGCTGCCTCACCTAAGATGGCGGCCGCCACCTCGTGTTCTCCTGACAGCGGCCCGGCCACGAGAGGGGACATAGAACGCTTACTCTCTGCGTTCCGCGCTGACATAAAGGGGATATACAGGAGGGTCTGGTAGCAGTGAGAGCCGAAATCGATGCGGTGGGGGCCCGAACGGACGCTCTAGAGAGGGCAAACGATACCTCAGTAAAAATATATAATGATATGGCTCAGCATCTGGAGACTCTAACGGAGGAAGTTCGCCAACTACAGAGGGCACAAGAAGACCAGGATAACAGGTCCCGGCGGAACAATGTACGCCTCAGAGGTGTTCCAGAAGATGTTACGGACCTACAGGACTTTATGCACAGGTACCTGCTCAGTCTCTTACCCGATACCCCCCCGGAACACTGTTTATTCGACAGGGTACATAGAGCTTTAAGACCCAAACCGCGACCTGGTGACCGGCCTAGAGATATTATCGCAAGATTCCACTATTATGGGATAAAAGATGCGGTGGTCGCAGCCGCTAGAACGCAAACGCCATCCATTGATAACGTTATGCCGAAGCTGTTTATTGACCTCTCTCCTACTACTCTACAAAACCGCCGCTCCTTTAAACCTATCACGGACCAACTGATTGCACATAACATCAGATATCGCTGGGGGTTCCCGTTCAAACTTGTGGTATCCCATCACGGATCTACACACGTACTGGAAGATCTGCAGAGAGCTGACCGCTTCCTCCACGCTCTGGGCCTAGCAGAGGTGAGACCCTCCCCGCCACGAGAGAGGCCCTTTACGCCGCAGAGGATGGAGACTGAATGGTCTCAGACCTCACTAAACAACCGTCGACCACGACATTCTCCGACTCCTCCACCATGACCGACGGCTCCTCACTCCGCCATGTGAGGCCTACACGAGATTGCAGAGCCTCTGTCGGTATTGTAGCACACTTTGAATGCGAAATTCATCTGAGTTTTTACACTACGACCTCAATGGGATGATGAGCTCCCGATTGGATCCAACCGAGATCAGAATATTGCCATAGGTGACACCACCTGGTGGATGTCGCCGACCACCCCTCCGCCCAGGGCTCTGGGCGCCCTTCTCGGATTTTTCCCTGAAGAGGATAATTACGGGGTCTGGATGATACCCGAGACTGTCTCCCTACTGGATGGGATCTTTGTTGGATTGTTTTTTCGTACAATCCGAGTTCGACTGTATGAAGGTTCCTCCTTCCTACGATTTCTTTTTCATTGTCTGTTTTTTTTCTCTCTTTTTGCGAACAGTTTTACCTTTTGGTTCCCTTTTTCTCATTTTTTCTTTTTCTCCCTATTTTTTTTGATCAAGGTCTCGAAAGGTCAGGTAAAATGTGGTCATTTGTTAATGTACGTGTATTGGTGTACCGCCCAGGTGCTCTAGGTTTTCAAATGCCATTTTCTCCAGGTAAACTGTGGTCATCTATTGATGTATGTGCATTGGCATGCCGCTTAGGTGTCCTAGGTTTTCAATTCCCACCTTCCCCTGACTTCACTCTATTGCCCTGTTTAATTGTGACAGAGATTGTAGCTCCTAGCTGCTCCCCCTATATTTGTCTCTTCAATGCCGTTACATGTAATTTCACATAACGTAAAAGGGTTTAATAACCCAATGAAACGACGTAAAGCAATGCGATCATACGTTTCGTTGGGAGCGGATATTCTCCTCCTCCAGGAAACGCATTTCGCTCAGGGTAAATCCCCTAAATTTTTTGATAAACGATTCCCGCTACATTTCCATGCCTGCGCAACTACGAAACACCGGGGAACCTCCATTTTTTTCCGTTCCCGCGTTAACTTTGTCCTCCGTAGAAAAGTATTAGATAAGGAGGGACGGTTCCTGTTTTTACAGGGCTCTATTGACAATAGACCGATAACACTCCTCAACGTCTATGCTCCCAACACCAGAGACCCAGCTTTTTATGACCGGCTCCTAACTCTGCTAGAACCCTTCCCTGGGGGGAGGTGATCATCGGGGGAGACTTTAACTCCATCCTCGACCGGGTCTTAGACAGATCTACCACCCCTACTCAGCCTGATTCTCACCCTAACCGCCCTCTTCTTAAAAATTTTCTGCAACAAACTCAAATAGTAGATGCTTGGCGCCTCCTGCACCCCACGACAAGAGATTACACATTTTACTCCCATCCGAACATAACATATACGAGAATTGATTTTGTTTTTGTTCCCCAGCGGGCGGTGAGGGATGTGCTATCTGCCAAGATCCATGAGATAACATGGTCGGATCACGCTCCTCTAAGTGTGGTCTTGGCGGATGGCCCCAGGAGCTCCCCTCGACCTCCCTGGCGCCTACCAGACGCCCTGTTGTCGAGACCGGAAGTCGTAACGGAACTGGACCTAGCATTAACAAACTTTGTTCTAGATAACAACCCCGATCATTATCACCCAGACCTGTTGTGGACCACTCATAAGGCGGTCCTACGAGGCCGACTAATAGGCCTACAAGCGGCCCACTATAAGAAACTACACGCCAAACGACAGACCTGACCAATACCCTCGCCGCTTTAGAGAGATTACATAAAACTCAACCTGACCCTCTGATCTGGAATAGAATAGTGACTACCAGGGGGGAACTAAATTCACTACAAACGGAGAGGGCACTAGGTGACCTCCGTAGGGTCGGACAGCTATTTTTTGAGAAGGGAAACAAACCAGACGCCATGCTAGCCCGCAAACTGCGCGCCCTGCGTAAGCGTAACTCTATAGCGACAATCCAGAGATCAGAGAATCCCCCGGCAGTAACTCCGTCAGAAATAGCAGAGGAATTTGCGCGCTATTACACTAAGCTATATGACGGTACGACAGCCCCATCTGATAACCAGAAACTACAAAAGATCCGTTCCTTTTTAGAACAACTGCCTCTACGTACGTTGTCCCGCCCGCAGGCGAACGAGCTGGCGTCCCCAATCACTACTGAGGAGCTCCTCCCAGTACTGAAAGATCTCCGAATAGCTAAAGCCCCAGGCCCGGACGGGTTTAGCCCCCTATACTATAAGAAATTCCGAACTCAATTGGCCCCACTCTTAACTAATATGTATAACGGCTTCTTAGAAGGCAAAACCCCTCCCACAGAACTGCTGGCCGCCTCCATAGTGGTGATTCCCAAGGAAGGGAAAGATCCTTCTGCTTGTGCCAGCTACCGCCCGATATCACTACTGAATGTAGACATGAAAATATATGCAAAGGTCTTAGCTACGCGCTTGAGCCGCCACCTGCCTTCACTAGTGCACCCTGACCAGGTCGGTTTTATCCCGTCTCGCGGTGCCCCAGATAATATACGCCGCACGGTGAACCTCCTCTCTATAGCGCACGCTACCAAACAGCCATCCTTATTGCTTTCCCTTGACGCCGAGAAGGCTTTCGATAGAGTGGACTGGACATATTTATGGGAGGTCTTGAGGAGATTCGGGGTTGGGGAGGGGATGATAAGGGGTATTCGCGCACTTTACACTTCCCCATCGGCCTCGTCATGACTATGGGAGGGAGATCAAGACCATTTAACATTTTAAATGGTACGCGGCAGGGCTGCCCCCTGTCCCCACTCCTGTTCGCCTTATGCCTGGAACCCCTAGCGGAACAAATAAGGGGCCACCCGGATATTTCGGGAATAGCAGTGGGCAACAAAAACTATAAACTGAGTTTGTTTGCAGACGATATCTTACTCACGATAACCCGACCTCTTGTTTCATTACCGAACCTATATGGCTGCCTCTCCTCCTTTGGTGCCCTCTCTGGCTACAAAATTAATATTACTAAATCCGAAGCATTAAATATTTCTTTGCCTCCGGAGGTTGTAACACACTTACGGGAATCCTTCACCTTTCGTTGGTGTCCCCATCGCCTCCAATACCTGGGGATATACCTCACTGCTCAAGTGCCACAGCTTTACACCTCTAACTATCCTGACATGATTAAGCACATCAAATCTCTACTGCGGCAATGGTCCTCCTACTCCATCTCCTGGATGGGCCGTATTTATGCCCTTAAAATGACAGCACTCCCGAAACTTCTGTACCTTTTCCGCACGTTACCGATCCCTATACCGTCGACGGTATTGCCTGACCTTCAATCAGTCTTTTACCGCTATATATGGCAGGGGAAGAAACCGAGAGTTTCCAGACTGATACTACGCCGCCCTAAGATACATGGAGGCCTCGCAGCCCCTGACGCAAATACTCCAATGGTCCTCTAGAAGGGGTGGGGTCTGTTGGGTTGACATCGAGAATGACCATGTTGCCCCCTCATGCTTATCACAGATTCCCTGGAGACAGATCTCCGCGGCGGAAAGGGGTCGCTTGTTGCCTACCACTACTCATTCATTAGATATATGGTCTAGGGTCAAATACTGTATGTCCCTCACCACCACTACTTCTGGTCTGTTGCCACTGCGGGATAACCCGCTCTTCCCCCCATGGACTGGGGAGGAGGGCCGGGCTTTTGCCTGGTGGCTCGGGAAAGGCTTTACGACACTAGGAGCAGTGCTACTGCAGGGGAAGTTCCCCCGGTGGGAATACTTTAGAGAGTCACACGATATCCCTTTACGAGAGTTTCATCGATATTCCCAATTACGACATTTTGTAAGTAGTCGCCTAAATATAGGCACGCCGGTAGAGACTACATTTGAACGCTTAGTAATGAGAAGCTCAAGCACTGCAGGAGCGATATCCCAAATATATAGTCTTCTCCTCCGCCCGTCTCTCGAACGCCCGTGCTCGTACCAGCTCCTATGGGAAACAGATCTGTGTCGCCAATTGACCAGTGAGGAGTGGGTGGCAATAAAGGAGTCCTCGATGGGAATAACGACATGTACTCTGATAAAGGAAAATTGCTATAAACTTCTCTCCAGGTGGTACCTGGATCCGGTCCGCTTACAGAAAATCTACCCCACGCTAACTGGCTTGTGCACAAGGGGTTGTGGCAAGCGAGGAACGTTTTATCATATGTGGTGGGAGTGCGGGTTGGTAATAGTACTGTGGTCCACAGTTTTCGCTATGATCTCCAGAGCTCTGGATCTACCAGTACCCCCTGATCCCGCTTTGGCCCTACTTAACAGCCCTTCCAGACGCCACGGTCTGTCCCGCCCCTCCCTTCGACTAGCCCATCGTATCTGTACAGCTACTCGCATATGTATAGCCCGCTCCTGGAAGCGGGAACTTCCCTCCTTACCGGAGATAGTGGCGAAGGTGTGGTACATATATAAAATGGAACGTCTAACTGCTCAACTACACGATACGCTTCAACAATGCCACAAAGATATGGGAACCTTGGCTATCGACGCAGACCATCTAGTAGTTGGATATAGAACTGTTGGACCTAGAGACCTTGATCTACAAACACAGGGAATTTTTTCCCCCCTCTTCCTTTTTTTTTTTTTTTCTCTCTCTTTTCTCCCTGTATATTATTTATGTAGTTAAATTGTAAGTTTTATGCAATTGATACGTATGCCCTTTCGAGGCATCATTATGTCTCAGGGAAAGAAAGCAGGTTCAGTCTCTATCTGTTATTTGTTTCCTCTTGTTGCTGCCTCCCTGAGATTATGTATCGCTCTATGGGCTTCCATGAGCGCCTTGCTGCTGTATTACTAAAAAAAACCAATAAAAACCGTGTTTATAAAAAAAAACATACGATGACTATTGAAAGTATACTAAATGGTGAAATAAGTGCCTTGGGAGCATTTGGCTGGTCAGGAATGTACAAGGCTCTACATTCCTGAACAAAATCCCTCTGAGGTCTTACGCGGCCTTCGCGGACACCTGCTTTTGGGGTGGAGATGGGAGCACACTCAGCCAGAATAACCATTTAAATAACATCAAATGGGCATGATGGATTGAGGGTACTTTTTAAGCTTAAATGGTTATATAATCGTGAGGGAGCTGCTGAAACCAGTTACTAAATCGTTTATTGGGGGATTTGGTTACAAACTATACTTACGAATTTCATAAGCTTGTCGTAACGACAATGTACCCCTTCACAGAAAGGACCGTTCTTCCTAACCCATTGTTTTCTCTTATGAGATTAATCCACTTGGGACCCGTGTTCTGGACCTCCCTGCAAATCATGGTTAATTAGGTCCTGGAACGAGGCACATGTGCCAGGGAGACTGTCAAAACCAGGGAGGATAGTCAGCAGTCACATATAACATTCAAAACCAAAAATGGCTGCCGCAGTTGCAATGCACTCTAGGACTGAAACAACTAATTGATAATGAGAACAGTTGACAACTATTTTCATTATTGATTAATCGGTTGGTTGATTATTAGCTCTGTGTACAGCACATACTGTTTAGAGTCAGATTGCGTTAAATGTTAAGAATCCCAGACACTACATCAGAGCTGATTGGAGAAGTGCCGGCTGCTTTAGTCCGTATGTGTAACATAACCCTAGAACTAAATCATAATCAGTGTGTTTTTATTTAGTTTAAACCAGTAGCAGAACTATAGCACAAACGCCGGGGTAATGCCACACGGTGGAGGAGCTGTACTGCCTGTGTTTTATCTGTACTTGGAGCTGGGAGTCCTGGGAACTCATTCAGTTAATGGCATAATGTCAGCTTTGTTTTTGTCACAAATTTAAATTTATAGAATAACGGCACCAGAAAGGCTGCCGATAACCGCAATCTGTATCAGCCCTGAAAAAATATCGCTCTATCCCTAGTATGAACATGTGGTTTATCTACAACCCCATTGGTTTGCATGTCTGGTGTTTTTTTTGTTAGAGCTCCTTTTTAAAGTGGAGTGTGATGTATTTGTTATGTTGTGTATTTTATACATTTTATGTGCACTGACATTACATGAGTTCATTAGAATAGATCTGCTTTTGTGGTGTAAGAGGCTGAAAAGAGATTTATGGTGACTGTCATGGAATAAAGGAATTGTTTTGGCAATTTAATGGATTGAGAAAGACTGGTAATCATGATAACTCCTTTTGTGTCACTTCTGTTTTTAAATTGTGTCCTTCTGACAGGAGGTATTCACCTATTGGGGATATGCTTTCAGGTGGTCAGTCCCATCCCATCCGTCTCTAGTGCTCTCTCTCCACGAGCTATGAACAAGTCTCATAAGATATCTGCGTTAGAGTAGAGGAGATGGCTTTTACCAGTTTCAGGAATTATTGCTGTATATGGAAGGAGCAGGTCTGGCGGCTCTTGGCTGTTTAAAAGACTTGTAAGAAGATTGCTATTGTAGGTGTGTCTCCAAAAGAGTATTTTTGGCATCTGTCAGGGAGTGAGTTCTGATGAAGATCGGAGGATATATTTGATTGCTTTGTGATCAAAAGCGAGAGGAGAGTCACCTGGAGGCAGGGGGTGGATTTGTAGAGTAAAACATACTTTGTATTTAGGAAGGCATTGTGAATTGGGGAATTTTGGTGCCAAATGATGTTTAAATTAGCAATTTCTTCTTTTTAGTTTGGAAAGCAAAATTTAGAGGAATTGACCAGTGATCAAGAGTATCAGATATGCCCCCAAAGATCAAAACTGAGCAAGAATTGTACTGCAAAATGTTAATAATATCATAAGACCAACAGAGTTATGGTGTGTTATTAACCAAGGCTTGGTTTGAGGTATTTAGGAACTAAAATAGAGTGATCAAAAATGAATAATATTGAACAAGCTTTAGGCTAGGGTCAGACTAACGCATTCTGTGCGGACTGTGTGTCTGTGCACAACGGACGTACTTTCTGACTGACGACAAGGTAGTGGACACACGGTCCGCTTTTGTGACTGATTTTGTTTTGACTGATGTAGATGGGAAATAAAATTAATATGAAAAACCATTTTGTCCGTCAAACATGCTGGACGTCAAAAATGCAGTCCGTCTGACTACGTTCCATCACTCACACTCAAAGTGTTGTGGACGTGGTGCACTCTGCACGTCTGTTCTAGCGGTTATACGTTCTTGCCTAACTTGCGTCCGTTTGCCTCGTCCCTTGTGTGTCCACACTTCTGTGCGCACATACTTTATGTGTGGTCTCTATTGATCATAATTGTATGCTACCACGGATGTTAAAATGTGCGGCAATACGGACGTGAACACTGCGCTCGTCTGACCCGAGCCTTAATGTTTGCTCTGTTTACCCACATGACAGCAATGAACTGGTGAATAAAAGATGGTGCTAGTAGATGGGTCTTCTTAACTGGGCTATTTCACTTCTGTTAAGCCTTGGAGACTGAAGTGTAGATTACTGACAGGAATTGTCTGTGTAAAACCTTTGTGAATAACAACGGTTTGTCTCATATGTTACCAAAGGGCCCTTTTTATGTGCTATTGTGCCCGCTGTGTTGTTAACCATGGAGAGTTATGCAAATGTGTAGGTTGAATTGCTATGTTTGCAATGAGGGCTGTGTATAGTAGGGCTTTACAAATTCATATGAAGTGTAGGTGTAAAATGCTAGTAAGCAGCTGCTACCTGGACCCCTGTGTAAGACCTGGAGCAGAGTACCCAGCATGCCCCGGCCAGTCCCAAAGGATAGGCTCTGACGAGGCACGCATGTACAGCTGGACTCTGTTCTGATCATTGACCGCAAGTGTTTTAGGACTTTTCTGAGCATTACATCCTAATTGGAAACATCTACGTCCAAGAATGGTAACGGTTGTGGGGGGTGACATTTGCTTTGAGGATGGTGAATTTCTGATGTGCATTTGCTGTAATTTCAGACCCCGGCACTGGCTGGCACCATGTGGAAACATTGCACATATTCACCTCCTGCTCATTGCTTGCCTCATGCTCCTCTCACCAGCCCAAATCAGTAAGTTCCTCCTCCCCTCTCCTCGCTGAGTCTTTCTCTGCTTCCCAACATCTGTTGCATTTTTCCATCAGTAGGCTTTCTGGGGGTTTAGAGGATCCCCTACAGTGCCCAATATCTCTAGGGTGATGCGGGCATGCTCTTTCTTTGCACATCCTCTCTCCCTTTCCTGTTGTCTGTCTCTCCTGCTGCTTTCCATCTCTAATGTGCTATCTGCCCTCACTCTACCTTGCTTCGTTTTTCATATCTACCCAGACTTGTAGCAATGTCCCACCATGCCTCCGTTCTTTATTCTTTACATGAAGTGTAGACTGGTTTCTCCCAGCTGTTCCCTAATGACACAGTCCTGACTCCTGCATCTGTGCTGCCTTTACTGCCTTTCCAAAGTTTTCCTTTCCTGCATGGACCAAAGGTCCGATGCTTTGCTGCTCTATTATATCACTCTGAGCTTGCACTTCCAACCTCCATGTATTTATGTGCAGGTATTCATTTTGGAACTTTCCCTCTCGCTCGCAATATGCAATTCCATATGACTACCTCTGCTTTTCTATGCTTCCCTCTTTGTGTTGCATATGGTTGCTTTATGTCACTGGTTTTTATTTCATGCATGCACACCTCTGCTTGTTCTCTTTAACCATTTACGGTCTGGCCTCTTTTATCTAAAACAATAGCGATCTGTGCACAGCAAAAGAAAACAGGATATCTCCTCAAATACTTCATTCCCTTAATGTCTCTTACGGACTCCTTTCATAGGATGCCATTAAGTGAGAGGATCATATGTATTTTTTTCTCTCTATACCGCTTCTTCCCATTCTGCATGAATCTTTTGTGAATCTGTCTGCCCTTTCTATTGCTACATTGTGGTCTGTTGTGGCCACCACAATGTTGCTGTCGTGTTTGTGGGTATTTATCTTCCCGTCAAGTCTTGCATTTACTGACATATCTGTTTGATTTCCCTCAGATTGTGTCTTGACAGCTCAGCAGACTATTACCACAATCCAGTTGTTCCAAACAGCTCCTCATCGTTATTCAGTGACTATGCAGTGAACACAAGGGATGACTTCCATCAGGTAAAATTGTTTTCTTTTTCTGTGTACAGCAATGATATATTTAACTGTTACTATGCTTACTTCCGTGTTCTTTTCTCTTTTTTTTTTTTTCTTTTTCTTAATTGTCCTTCTTTTCACACATGCACAGACCACATCTTTGTTCTTTAAAGACATACTTCAGGGTGGATTTAACACTAACCCTTCTTTTTTTTTTTTTTTTTTTTTTTACCCTTCAGCTACTTTTAACACCTACCTTTGCTCTATTACAGCACTGACTTTCCATTCCTCCAGATGTACTGGCAGCTTCCAGTGCTCTTTTGGTTCCTACTCCCTGTCCCCGTCTGTCCTTTTCTATCTTATAGCTAGCATACGGTTCTAATCTACCTACACATGTCCAGCTCCAAGCTCTGTTATCATGTATTCTGTGTTTCTCTTTCTGTTTCTTCATCTTTCGGGTACCCCTCCAGCCCTCGCCTTATCTATCCCTGCTGTCTCCATGCACCCTCCCATTGCCTGACCCTCCCCACTGTCTGGCTGCAGTTCTGCGACGACCTGTACTGTATGTTGCGTAATAAGCGAGGATATTTCCCGTAATGTATGTGTAAGTGATCTGACTGAACTAAAGGCCAGAGGCGGTAGAATGTGCTGCAGCTTCGTATTGTGAATCCCAAACCGCATCACTATAATAATCAGCTTTTATATGGCACCAACCTATGCCTGCATGTTTTATAAAACAAAATCAGGATAAAAAGCTGTAAAAATAAAACACCGCTGAATGTACATATAGGCAAAAATTGTAGAGGTATGTACTTGCTTGCCTGCATCTGCCTTATCATTGACATTAAAGCTCTTTGAGAGACAAATAATCCTATACTAAAATTACATAAAACCATATGAGAGCAGGGACAATGGGCAGTAGCACAAGGGACCTGTCCATTGGTGAGCACAGGTCCCTTAAGGGTTTATCACGATGGAGCCATTAAACAGTCTGATTTGCATATGGTATAGTGTTCTATCACCCAAACAGGCATAATGCAAGCCTTGTGACTGCAGAGTTGCACTTTCCCAGGGGAATAGAGCGTGCGATTGTGACTTTGTACATTTTGCTCTGCAGCTGTGACATTGTGGGTTTTTGTCTTGTAAGACATATGTCAGTGTATGCACCGTTTTTCTTTCATTTTCTAGCCTTCGTATACGGCAGGTTCTT
This sequence comes from Leptobrachium leishanense, assembly GCA_009667805.1. NCBI lineage: Eukaryota > Metazoa > Chordata > Amphibia > Anura > Megophryidae > Leptobrachium > Leptobrachium leishanense. Next base: position 294,119,363 of record CM019063.1, on the reverse strand, counting down.
CCTGCTGTCATAAAAACGGCTTTTGGTGCTGGGCTGTTTTGAGGGGTCCCTGTCATGTCTGTCGCTGGGTCCTGGCTGCCACATATATAGGGTTTTGTTGAACGCCTCTGCTTTGTGACTTGAGTCTCTGGCATTACAGCGGTGGCACATTTTGCTTGCAGACAGTGTCGATTAATCGAGCTTTCTGGCATTGTTGGCGGCTGGGGGTCTTTCTTCATCTCGGCTGTGTGTGCCCCTGCCACAGGGAGGGTTAGTCTCCCTTCGCTTCCTGGAGTTGGTATTAATGATAATGTGGCTGCGCTGGTTTTCTGTAAATATTAAACTTCCTGGAATCTGCTTCATTCCCCTCAATCCAATTGCTCCCGGGGGGGGGGGGTGTGCAGGAGGGGGAGAGAAGATAATCAATTCCTGTGTGCCAGTGCAGGTCTGGATAGCACAGCTAATGCTGTGAAAGGGTTAAGGTGAAGATGAGAAAAAAATAGCAGCTGTCTTTAGTACGCGTGAGCGCAGGGTTCAGCACCCTGGTGGTGAGAGGTGCAAAGGGTTAATAAGGTGGCTTATCATGTAACATACAGGGTCTTGCCACTAAGAGGTTAAAGCCTGTGGTGCCTGACATTGAAGGGTTAAACTGTCAGCGTTCCCTGGGCAGTGATTGGCTGGGAGTGCAGGTACAGGTATGTCTGGGGGAGGAGCGGCTGCCTGGCTCAGTAAGTACTGTGACTGCCAGGAATCCTCGCACACAATCATTTCCTGAAAGTCACAACTGTGCTGAGAGGAAGTGGGATCAGGGGCTGGGCGTACATACCCTGGGGGGAGGGAGGTAGACGAGCAGGGGGAGTTATAGGGTGGAGAGAAAAGAAAAGAGAGTGAGAGAACAGCAATAAGGAGCCACTGGGGGCAGATTGATAGGAGAGAGCCCAGCAAGTGAGGGAGGGGGCAGCTCCCAGCTGTTGTCATGTCCCTGTGTCATGAGTAAGGCTGAGTCTTCCTCTACACCCAGGCCGGCTCCTCTGCTCCGTTGGCATGTCACAGCTGGATATCTGGCTGAAGCTGTCCTCTGTGAACAAGGTACTGCTCTGAATGGCCCTCACTGGAACGCTGCTTTATTACTCTTACCTGTCACTGAGTGTTTGTGCGTTTCAATTCTAGACCTTAGGGCAGCTCCTGTGATTGGGCAAGTTACTTTTGACTGTCACTGGCTTTAGTTCAGTGTTTTTGGTTTCATTTCACACACCTAGCAGGTCGACGTCTGTGTTGTGTGATTATCAAGATTGTGCTAGCCTTTTATGCCTTGTGCAAGGCAGCTGGGTTTAATCGGCAGCTGCTTCCTCCTTCACAACAGAGTAGAGAAAGCGCTTGATTATCAGGTAGAATGGACACACAGGTAAAGTCTAACAGATCCCTCATGTCGCCATACGTACTCGCTCACATGTGATGATGAGTAACACTAGCATGTGACAAGGGCTTTTGTAGCGGGGTACAATTGGTTGTGTGACTGGTATGGTAGGTGGTGAAAAGGTCAGTATTGCTGTATTGGTTTACCTCTGTGATGTTTAAAGACATAACAACCTCTACTTCAAGAACCTCAGAATATGGTTTGCCCTTTTATTGTCATATTTTTGTTCCTGTGATTTGATGTGACTTGGGGGCTTGATTTCCCCCCCCCCTTCCTTTTTATATATGCTGTCTAGTCTCCAATTTGCCGTGTCTGTTCTCTTAACTGAATGCTGGGCTTAAAATGGAGTGTGGTCCTTGAGTACAGGAAATGTTTGTTTGTATAATTCAAACCACTCCACTTTAATATGGCTTTATCCGTTTTATAAACGCCTGATTTGGGAATAAACTATAAGGATTTGGTCTGAAAATCTGGGAATACATTGCATACAACCTACCACAACCTCTACATACTCCACCGTGGCACGTCCTATACTGTTCTCCCCTAAGGACTGCACCGGTTTACTCCTATGTCAGGTGTTTGTTTTTTTTGTTTAAACTCTTTAAAGGTTTTAGGAAAGCGGAGTGCTCTGTATATTGTGTTCATTGGTCTCAGAAGCAACTTTATGAAAAATGCATGTCTAAATTGAGTGCAGCCATTCCATTTTTTTTGTATTTGATATATTTATATATATTAGACACCAGCCAATAAGACCAGCATTCCAAGGACTTTGACTTAAATATCTCAAAATACAAGATTTATTCAATGTTGACACAACTTTTCAGATAGCGATATCTCTATCTTTATGAAAGTTTGTATATATGTGTTTGTGTGTGTATATACATATTAATTTGTAGATAGAGTGTGCAAACCTGGGATGCAGAGTAAGTACTTATTATAGTTCCTCCTCTCTTCATTAAAATATCCATAATTTGAAATAGTTTTTCTCTCATAATAGTTTGTGCAGTCGGTACTACAGGTCTATTCAAAGAAAGGTGAAACTCCGGAGAATGACTGGAGAAGTGAAAATTCCAGGTCAAAATAGCCAAACCAGAAAAATTCTCCCATTTATCTTACTTTCCAAATCTGCTATTTGGTCTATATTGTTCTCTCCTCCTGCCAGTTCTCCTGAGTTTCACCACTCTCTGAATAACCCTGCTAGTTTCCTGTAGAATTGGGTATTCTTTGGTAGTGTTGGAGGTTAAACCAGGGCAGCTGTTTGTTTCCTGGATTAAGGTACCTATCTCACTCCTTTAATAACATACCTGTAGGTGTTAACGTCATCAAGGCGTCTGAAAATCACAATAGCTAATCTTACATTAGTATTGGGAAATCCTGGCCTTTTTTTCTTCTTTCTTTCTTAATAGTCAGTTTCTGTATTACTAAATTGCAGTGCGTTTAACAAAAGATCAAAAAATAAAGGAGACCAGGCACACACATCCAAACGTGGCTGTTTATTTACAGCTTCTGTTCTTTGTCGGGATGTTGTAGCTGGACTAGCAGTGTTTATCTGCAAGCTTAACCCAGTGACAGGGCTGTTCTGTGCATTTCAGTAACCTTTTAGAGAATCTGCCTTCAGATTTTTAGCAAACATGGATCTCTCCAAAACCTTTCTGAAGTCGTCTGATTTATATTCGCTATAAGAGCTAGTCCGAAAAGTTTAAAAACCAGGCAACGTTTTGTTCATAGGTTTGTATATAATGGCATTAGCCATAGGTAAATTCTAGAAGCCTGTGGCTCTCTGCCCCCTGGAGGTTTCAAACCCTGATCTATTGTAAATGTAAACATATTAATTTACATATTGGATTTGTTTTTGGGTGTTTGTCTCAGAAATGTGGCAAGAGTTGTTGTTTATTTCCGGGTTATTTTTATTTTAACACGTCATTCTGTGATCGCAGAATGTGTGTTGTTCTCAAATTCTGATTATTTGAGACAACTTGTCACCATTTACATGTTGTGCTCCTTCGACGTTATGCTATAGTGCATTTAGGATGTCCTTGCAGGGGGAGCTTTTTGTGACTTTCAGTTATATTCGATTTTGTGAGCTTGTTGGCAAAAACACACCAGGAAGAGATGGTTCAGTATTTTCAGTACACAGGACCCCCTTCCTGTGTGCTATGGTTCAGCGGTGTATGCATTGCTGTTCATCTCCTGAAGAATCACTCCTTAATATTGGATTTTCTTTTGAGAAAGTGGGATCAAGCTACCAGAGAATCTCCATATTAGCATTGAAACTGTCTTTTAAATGGGGATCGAAAGACCTGGCTTATCGTGTGACAGCAGAAAGTTTGCTTGGCTTTCAGAAATAAAACTATTACTTCACCCTCTTCCAGTAATAGTCGTGGTTGATCCCTGTTCCAGGAATTCTCATTACTGAAGCAGAATCCTACAAACATACTGCTCACACACCACATATCCTTAGTATTGCCGAGAGATGAGTAAGAAGTTGTGTAAGGCACCACAAATGGGACAGTTAACAGAGGAACACTTGGAATCGCTAGAAGACCCTTTTTCCAGTTTTAAATGTTATGTTTTTTTGCTAAACACACACCAGAAATCAGGCCAATTATACCACCACCGGTTCCCAGAGCTCTCATAACTTGTTTTTTTTAATTATTAATCTTTCTGGATTGTTTTTTTCTATTGGTCATAATGTAGTATTTTTGGTGCTTTCCAGTTAACGTAAGAACGGATGATGCATCTTCGGTATAACACAGCCACATCTGTTATTAGCATTTGTCTTCTCCCACAGAACACACAGACACCATGATTTCCATATATTTCAGCAATATCCATTGTCATGTCGCTGTCCTGTATTTTGTGGTTTTTGGCATCTCTCTGTCATAGATAAGTGAATACTTCTCAAATCATTGGAGCGAGAGCAGGAGATTCCGGTAATTATCATATATGGGATCTTTTTATTATCAGTATTGTATCTGAAGTCCTGGATTGCAAAGCAGAAGGTACTCCTCTATGATGACAGGTTTGGGTGATCTTCTAATTCGTTTATCATGGAAAGGTAGGGATTAGGTAGGTCTGTATTCATAGGCTCGTTGTTGTGATAGCTTTGCGATGTAGGGCTGGGTCAGCATCCTTGATCCTCACACCAGATGTTTTAGAACCATATTTCTATCTAATGTTCTAACTAAATGTGTGGCTGAGCATCGTGGGAGACAATTCTAAAACATCTAAAGGATCAAGGATGCTGACCCCTGATGTAGGCTATTTCCAGTGCTGGTGTTGGTAATCTGAGACCCATCACTGTCATATCGTGAACTGAGCCAGCATCCTACTGGTTGGTTTGCGTGAATTATTATTTTTTTTTATTTCCAGATTTTCTAAATCCATCCAAAACCTAAATAGTCCTGGCTCCTATGTATTTATACAGAAATTTTAGAATCTGATGTAAAATTCTTAAGGAGCCCTGTGACTCCTGTCGCTCTATAAATGTTACCTTTTACAGAATCTGTAAATCGGCAGAATATCCTCCTTTCTATATGAATGCTCTCACCCTAACAATATGCACGGTTTCTAATGGAATTTTCAAGTCTTAAGCCTGGTAATTAGTCACATTATCAGAATGCTGATTTTTATTTTTTTTATTTTTACCCATTTTTTTAAAAAATGCAGCCTAATTCCAAAGGTACACCTTATATTTGTAGAACTGAAGTGAACCGAAGATCATGGTTTATCTTGAATCCATAGATCATTTCTATTGACATGACAGCTTTCAGGGGTCACCCACACCCCAAGTTTCTGTCCTGTAATTGTTATACTATAGCAGTAGACACATTGCGGAATTATCTCGATCACAGTTCTCCGCGTGTTCCTGTAATTTTAATAGTTCTTTCTGGTCTCACTTGGCGTTGGGGGGTGATCCCTTCCAGGAACAGTGTACTGGATTGTATAAAATCCGGGAACCATGTCAGGCGCCAGCAGTAAAGTTTTAAGAGGAATGGCTACCTGGCTCCTGGGGTTTGACCAACCTTCTCCTTCCAGTAATTTTTAGCATTAGGCAGTGGGTGGTTCTTACAGCACTGGTGTCATTGATGCAAGCCATCTTCCAGTAATATCATAATATAGCTATTTGTTTACCATAAGATGAGCTAACTCCCACCATACTGTGTGTCCATCCAAGGACTTTTGCTTCTACTTGAGATATTTAACGGCACACAATCTGCCTATTCATGGTAAACGTGGTGTATTCCATGTAATACTATTGGTCTGATCCAGACTTTCTCTTTTGGTTTTCTTTTTATCCTAGCTTTCACATCGAATTGTGAGCTGTGTTACACACTGTCTGTATAAAAAGATATTATCTGATCGGTGGTTATCTTGCTGAAAACCGTCCCGATCGGTACATGTCGCTCACCAAGGATCGGGCAGAAGATCGCAACCTGTTTTTTATGCTCAATTCCGGTTGGGAAGGCTAATTAATCCAATATTGGCAAAATTAGTGGGGGGGGGGGTGTCTTTATTCCTGTTTTCAAATCCCCTTAACCAATCCTATTATTTGCACTGACTTGCTATAAGCGTCACATTTTAATGAATAGATCCCAAATGTGTTTGGATCGAAAATCTCCTTTAATTGCAGTGACTATAGTAAACTTGGCACACCAAATTTAGAGAAATACAAAATAGTCTTTATTCAACCTATCAATACATAAATATAGATCACCATTCAATGCATCACCTCAATAGTTAACGCAGCAACAGAAGGGTTCCCCATGAAAAAGGCCTGTAAAATGATACTTAAGAGGTTCTCTTTGTGTTCCGCAGGTAATCAGTTTCATATATTGAGGTAATAATTTTATTTCTATATTGTACATTGTATTTACAGAATACTTACAGGGTTATTCGGAGAGAGGTGAAAACCAGGAGAATGACTGGAGAAGTGAAAATTCTAGGTCAAAATAGCCAAACCAGAAAAATCCTCCCATTTATCTCACTTTTCAAATCGGCTATTTGGTCTAGATTGTTCATTCTCCTGGCAATTCTCCTGATTTTCACCTCTCTTTGAATAACCCTCTTACAGTTCTATTCAAAGAAAGGAGAAACTCGGGAGAATGACTGGAGAAATGAAAATTCTTGGTTAAAATAGCCAAACCAGAAAAAGTTTCCCCTTTATCTCCCTTTCCAAATAGGCTATTTGGTCTAGATTGTTCTCTTCTGGCAATTTTCCTGAGCTTCACCTTTCTCTGAATAACTCTGTTAGGATTTCACTTTTTTCATGATACATATGTATGTTTTGTATTTATTGCTATGAAGACTAAACATTAGTTTGTATTTTTCTAAATCTGGTGTGCAAACTTTATTATACAGGTCTATTCATTAAAGGTGAAACTCAGAAGTGAAAATTCTAGGTCAAAATAGCCAAAACAAAAAATTCTCCATTTTATATCACTTTCGAAATCAGCTATCTGGTCTAGATTGATCTCTTCTGCCAATTCGCCTGAGTTTCACCTACAATGAATATACCTGCTAGTATTTAGTACTTGTTTTTCCGGTTTATGAAACCGGCTGTAGTTTGAGCACCTACTTCTTTGAGATTTTACATAGTAACCTTTTTGTGCTCCAGTTAAATTCAGGTGTTATCCTTGATATGCAAGGAGCCTGGAGGTCTTGCTATAATTAAACAAGAACTTTTTGTTCAACATTTTCAAAATATCCTGTTTTACAGACCGTTTTGCGTTTCATTTTACCGGTTTTTAATTCTTATTTGATTTACATTTTTCCCCCTAATATAAACATATTAATTTAATAATATAAGTAGATATTGCTAATGGATTGTTATGAGGTCAGAATGAAGTGGAGAGTGATCCATCTTGTTAATATCATGTGTATCTCCTCTCTTGACCATGATGTATTTGGTTGGGTGGAGGGATTATGAAATCTGTTGGATTACAGGAATTTTGACATATCCGCAGTAAAAGAAGCAAGGGATTTCTTTTTTCAGTCCTACAATCTGGTTTTAATAGTCCAGAAGTATTCTCTTTAGGTGTCTATATCTAGGCTTATTTAAATAACAGAAATTGATGATTAGTTAAGCAATAATAAAGGGAATATTATTTAAATGTATCGCTACAAGAGACTTCATAAATTATCTAGTGGGATTTTTTTTATTCCTCTTGCAGTGATATGGAGATTAATCATTACAGAGCGAGGAACAGGGTGGGTGGGAGGACAGCTTTTTAATAATTTAAATAATTTGGTGGGTTAGATATTACCAGAGAAGGTTTCCTGGTAATTCAATGTATATGGGGATTTCATCAGTAGCTATGGGGTCTCCTCACACCTGTAGGCAGAGTTGTAGGGTTATTTAGAGTGAGGTGAAAACCAGGAGAATGACTGGAGAAGTGAAAATTCTAGGTCAAAATAACCAAACCAGAAACATTCTCCCATTTGTCTCACTTTCCAAATCGGCTATTTGGTCTAGATTGTTCATTCTCCTGACAATTCTCCTGGTTTTCACCTCTCTCTGAATAACCCTGTACGTGTATATATATATATTTTTTTTTTTTTTATGTAATGGATTTTATTTTTCTTTTGTGTGATGTAAATGGGCCTTTTCTTCCATTTTCAGTCCTGCGTTGTGTATGACAAACCTGGGAAAGCAACATGGTCACTCCTTGGTGGGTGTATTCAACGCATTCACTTGCATTACCCTTCATGTAGCGCGCCTCCATGTTCAGTCCATGAGTCCTACTGTAAGATGTACCTAATATATAGATCACCTTAAAATATGTAATGAAGATACCACATACCTAGCATAGCATTCCATGCCATCACTGTAATGGCACCACTACTGACAAGGCAAGTGAGCATGTATTCCTTAGTCATATATAGTGCTTACAAGGGTTGTGGTGGAGGACAAAAAGTGAGATAAAAAGCCTCCACACTATAATTAATAGGGATGCACCGATACCACTTTTTTAAGACCGAGTACAGATACTTTTGTTCAAGTACTCACCGATACCGAGTACCGATACTTTTATCTTATGTCATGTGACCGCTTTCCAATAAGAACAGACCTCATATAAAGCCCCCAGGTCTCATGGATATGCCCCCCAGCTCATGGATATTGCCCCCCAGCTCATGGATATTGCCCCCCAGCTCATGGATATTGCCCCCCCAGCTCGTGGAAATGCCCCCAGCTCGTGGATATTGCCCCTGCTCGTGGATATTGCCCCTGCTCGTGGATATTGCCCCCCAGCTCGTGGATACTGCCCCCCAGCTCGTGGATACTGCCCCCCCCAGCTCGTGGAAATATGCCCCCCAGCTCGTGGAAATATGCCCCCCAGCTCGTGGAAATATGCCCCCCAGCTTGTGGAAATATGCCCCCCAGCTCGTGGATAATGCCCCCCCAGCTCACTCTCCGCTCATACTTACCTTCCTTTAGCGACGCCGGTAAAGTCTTCGCGCGCGCGGTCCTTGGGAAGGTCCCCAGCCGCGACCACGCGGGACCATGTGATCTCGGCTGGGGTCCTTCCAACGAGCGCACGCGGGGAAACTTTCCCGGCGTCGCTAAAGGAAGGTAAGTATGAGCGGAGAGCAACTGCAGGGCCTGTCCGAATGCCGATAGAGCATTCGGACAGGCCCTGCAGCTGCTCACTTTGTTTATACTTACCTTCCTTTAGCGACGCCGGGAAAGTTTCCCCGCGTGCGCTCGTTGGAAGGACCCCAGCCGCGATCACATGGTCCCACGTGGTCGCAGCTGGGGGCCTTCCAACGAGCGCGCGCAAAGACTTTCCCGGCATCGCTAAAGGAAGGTAAGTATAAACAAAGTTAGAGCAGCTCCAGGACCTGTCCGAATGCCGATAGAGCATTCGGACAGCAGCCCCAGCCCCTAGGATGCCGGCTCAATCCCGGCTTCCGGTATTGGAAAAGAATATCGGGGTACTGCACGAGTACCAAGTACTCCTGCAGTACCCGGTATCGGCACCGATATCGATACTAGTATCGGTACAACCCTAATAATTAGTTATGTTTATTATTGCAGAAGCCACTTGCGCATCACAGCAATTCAATGAACTGCATCCCAGAGCTCCTGTGCCACATTCCCCATATGCAAAAAGGAATTCTGGGTAGGATATGCATATAACATCTGTCTCACTTTTATGCATCCCAGTTCTGTTATTACACAGATCCCTAAAATCAATGCTATGCCACACTGTGGCTTTCTAGCCGAGATAAGGTTTATGCAGTTCATTGAATTGCTGTGATGTGCAAGTGGCTTCTGCAATAATAAACATAATTAGTCATATATACGGTAGTTCTTTTCAAGGTATAGCTTCAAAAACCATATGTTGTTCATAGTAATGTATGTATCTTTAGCACTTGCTGCAGTCAGACTCTGTTGAACACCAACCTAGGTGTCCCGTTCCAATGTATTTCTCATGCATATATCAGGCTCTTGTGTCAATGCTCATGGTCTGCAAATGGACATTCGATCAGGACACCCATACAAATAGAAGAAAGCTTTTGTTACACAAAGAACAAAAAACAAATCCTAAAAAAACCAAGGGGTATTCCCATTGATGGGGGTTGACCTTGTGACAGCCTGTCCTCTTAAGCATCTCAGCAATTCATTCTTTTTAACAATTTTATATGTAAAGGCTCTCTGTGAAGATGTCTGTTTATCCTCCCTCAGTGTTTTTTATTTTACTTTGTTTTTTTGCAAATGCACAGCCTTTGAGTATCAGATTTAGCTTACCGTCCTCCGCATTTATGTCTTCTGGAGAAGATGTTTTTTGAAGCAGGATGCCGTTGATACAGGAGTGTCAACCAATCATATATACTTGGCTAAACTGATGCATCTGCAGCCGGTCCAATATACATACTGCTCGGGTACAGAGTTGTAGGTGTTGGTTCTTCAAATGGAGAGTCCCAGGTCCCCTATAGAATCTGCCACGGTTTGGCAAGCTTTCCACTAGGTTTCATTACACTTTTAATTTAAAGTTAGATTTTTTTTAATATGATTTATGTTATTAAAATCTTTTTGTTTAATCACTTCTCACTTTAATTGGCACGTATTTTTACTGACGTTTCATCACCTGTTTCAAGCGAAAGTTAAAATCGTAATGGCATGAAGACTATTGCATGTACATGTTGAGTGTTACAATGTACCCAGGCTATATGTGCCTTTTCATTCTTTTTTGTTCAGAAAGAATTTTTCAATTTTTTTTTTTTTTTTTCTTCATTTGGTATTGGTTGTGGGGAACATTTTCGATTGTTAATGCCAAATTCTTCGCATGTTGCAGCAAATAATGGAGAATACTGATTCATATATATAGTCAGGTCCAGAAATATTGGGACATCGACACAATTCTAACATTTTTGGCTCTATACACCACCACAATGGAGTTGCAATGAAACCAACACAATGTGCTTTAACTGCAGACTGTCAGCTTTAATTTGAGGGTATGTACATCCAACTCAGGTGAACGGTGTAGGACTTATAGCAGTTTGCAGATGTGCCTCCCACTTGTTAAGGGACCAAAGGACAATTGGCTTCTCAGCTGTTCCATGGCCAGGTGTGTGATATTCCCTCATTACCCCAATTACAATGTGCAGATAAAAGGCCCAGAGTTAATTTCAAGTGTACTATTTGCATTTGGAATCTGTTGCTGTCAACTCTCAAGATGAGATCCAAAGAGCTGTCACTATCAGTGAAGCAAGCCATCATTAGGCTGAAGAAACGAAACAAACCCATCAGAGAGATAGCAAGAACATTAGGCGTGGCCAAAACAACTGTTTGGAACATTCTCAAAAAGAAGGAATGCACCGGTGAGCTCAGCAACACCAAAAGACCCGGGAGACCACGGAAAACAACTGTGGTGGATGACCGAAGAATTCTTTCCCTGGTGAAGAAAACACCCTTCACAACAGTTGGCCAGATCAAACACCTACCTCCTGGAGAGTGTTTATGTGTGTCAAAGTCAACAATCAAGAAAAGACTTCACCAGAGTGAATAGAGGGTTCACCACAAGATGTAAACCATTGGTGAGCCTCAAAAACAGGAAGGCCAGATTCGAGTTTGCCAAACACCTAACAAAGCCTTCACAGTTCTGGAACAAGATCCTATGGACAGATGAGACCAAGATCAACTTGTACCAGAGTGATGGGAAGAGAAGAGCATGGAGAAGGAAAGGAACTGCTCATGATCCTAAGCATACCACCTCATCAGTGAAGCATGGTGGTGGTAGTGTCATGGCGTGGGCATGTATGGCTGCCAATGGAACTGGTTCTCTTGTATTTATTGATGTGACTGCTGACAAAGCAGCAGGATGAATTCTGAAGTGTTTCGGGCAATATTATCTGCTCACATTCAGCCAAATGCTGCAGAACTCATTGGACAGCGCTTCACAGTGCAGATGGACAATGACCCAAAGCATACTGCAAAAGCAACCAAAGAGTTTTTGAAGGGACAGAAGTGGAATGTTATGCAATGGCCAAGTCATTCACCTGACCTGAATCCCATTGAGCATGCATTTCACTTGCTGAAGACAAAACTGAAGGGAAAATGCCCCAAGAACAAGCAGGAACTGAAGACCGTTGCAGTAGAGGTCTGGCAGAGCATCACCAGGGATGAAACCCAGTGTCTGGTGATGTCTATGCGTTCCAGACTTCAGGCTGTGATTGACTGCAAAGGATTTGTAACCAAGTATTAAGAAGGGAAAGTTTTATTTATGATTATTCTGTCCCATTACCTTGGGTCCCTTAACAAGTAGGAGGCACATCTGCAAACTGCTGTAAGTCCTACACCGTTCACCTGAGTTGGATGTACATACCCTCAAATTAAAGCTGACAGTCTGCAGTTAAAGCACATTCAGAGAGCGTGAAAAGCAGGAGAATGACTGGAGAATGAAAAATTCTAGGTCAAAATAGCCGATTTGGAAAGTGAGATGAAAGGGAGAATTTTTCTGGTTTGGCTATTTTGACCTAGAATTTTTCATCTCCAGTCATTCTCTTGCTTTTCATGCTCTCTGAATAACCCTGATTGTGTTTGTTTCATTCCAACTCCATTGTGGTGGTGTATAGAGCCAAAGATGTTAGAATTGTGTCGATGTCCCAATATTTCTGGACCTGACTGTATTTATATCAGAGAGCATAATAAACACAATATTGGCCTTTGGTCATGTGTATTCTTCATCTAAGCTTTGCCTTTGCCATTTTTAACTTTAACTATCCGTCACTGAAAAATGAGGAATGTAGAAAAGTGCAAAAAAAAAAGGCATTTGTAAGAATATAGGGTCATTTTAGAGCAAGCATCAGCAACTTTGTGCCCCCCAGATGTTTTGGACATACATTTCCCACGAGGCTCAGTCAACCTAATGGGTGGTTGAGCATCATGGGAGTTGTATTTCCAAAATATCTGTAGGGCAAAGTTTGCTGATCCCTGTTTTTAGAGCCTACCTTTTTGTTCCCCCCTGATGTTCTGTGTGATGTTGCGCTATAGCCCTGTTTTACATACATTTCGGGACACTCTACTCATCCTGAACACTTCTTTTTGTGTGATCAAAATGTGTACAGTATTAAATCCTGTAATTCAGCAGGTTAAGGACCAGGGCACTACTGTAAAGTGAAAACCGCCTTAAAGCAGAGCATGGTGGATTTTGCTTTCACCAGCTAGCATGTTTAACACCTTCAAAACACGTTTAAATAAACCTATACATATTAGGCGTACAATAGAGCCGAGTTTAGTTAACGAGCACAGTACAGTATTCAGTTATGAAGGTACAATACATACAGAGAGCAGACAGGGATCCTGTACCGCACATGTATTAGCGAATTGCGGCAAAGTCCTATAAGGTGGGGGTATTCCTTTTTATATTCAAATATATTTCCACACCCTCCTAACTTATGGAGTGAAAGGAGAAAACCGTTACTATTTCTAGTCTGGTCTGTGATTCTCAATGTATAGGTTGTAAACTAAGTAACTTCTTTTATAAACCGTAATGAGCAAGAAGAGCCTGTTTAATAATGTGCACCATGTGCTGTAGAATGATCTCTTCTTTATGGATTCATATCCAGCATGAGACGAAGAAAACGGGTTCTATACCATTACAGAGAAAAGACTGATTTGAGCCAGCATCATATGAACCTGCTCTGTAGAGACTCTGCCTTGAAGAGTGGTCTCCCTGGCTGGAGTAAATCTATTAGGGAATGGCAGCCTCACCACCACCACCTTTTTTTCTTCCATGAACCTCCAATTGATATCCCCACCATCCCCTTCTGCTATGTTCAGATAAACCTTTATTTTGCACCATACGGTAACGAAGTTATCTTTATTGGACATCTTACTCTGTTATATAGAAAAGTTCAGATAAAACTCATGCAAATCTAAAAATTACGTATTTCCCAGGAAAAAAAAAAAGTGGTGGTTTCCAAGGCTGGCTGAGCAGTGTTCATCTTGAGCTTTAACGAGGTTTGTTCTTAATTCTGCATCATTGCAGTCTTGATTTATCCCTTCATCAATTCTTACATGGGCAACGGCATCCCTAAATTGTAGGCACCTGCCTAATCCCTCCTTTCCTGGTTGTTGTGTTCAGCTGTCTTGCCATTTATGTATCTGCCTTATTATTATTAAGCTGATACAGCGGGACCCTGTTCCCAAGGGAACTTAGTCTATAGGAGAATTTTACATGTGAGGTAGGCGCATCCATATCATGCAGTGTCTTGCCCATGATTGTAGAGCAGTGACTTGTTTCTCCTCATTTGTGGAGGTTGGACGTGCTGGTCTGACATTCCGGAAAATTTAGATTTTACCTCTACTCTATCCAGCCTGCATTCAGAGCTCTAATCACTTGCCCCTCTGGTTCCTCTTGCTTTTTTAGAAATCTGTGCAGATGTCACCATTTACAGTAATGCAAAACAGGGAAGTGCCAAATTTTAAGCAACTTCCTGAAGAAAAAACCTCAGGTAGACTAAAACAAAAAGTCTGTCCTGCACTTCACACTGAACTAGAGCTGCAACTAACTATTATTTGCATAATCGATTAGTTGGCCAATTATTTTTTCGATTCAATGGATAAAAAAAATTTAAAAAATTTAAACTTAAATATTGTATTAGGATTATGTAAAAAAGAATAAAAAAATCAAGCCCCACCTCTCCCTCCTTTTTTTCTTAAGCAATTTGCATAGTGTACATTACGTTCGTACATACATACGCAAATTGCATGCTTTTCGCACACAAGGTATGCGAGCGCCTGATTGATGCGTCGTACACAGCTTAAGTCCATATCTGCTTTCTCCCCAAACGAACACTGCCATGAGTGCTCAGATAGACGTGATGTCAGCACGAAAGCAGGGTGAGGGGGGGGGGACACACTCCATGCAGCCTTACCACTTTATTAAGGTAAAGGGTCTGTGTGTGTAGAGTATCCCTTTACAATAATTTCTTTAACAAACTGTGCAGGAGGAGGGTCCGGAGGTGGAATGGAGTGCGTTTAGGCAAGAGGCAACCTGCTTGCAATAGACTGGATCTGAATGTGGGAGGGAGTTTGAGGCAAAGGATCGGACCGAAGGGAGAGGATGCCAGCTGCAGACCAAAGAGGGGGTGGTGGCACAAGACTCTAGTAAGGATAAAACACCAATGTTGCAGTGCCCATACCCAGTGGTGCTGATAGAGTTGTAAACTGAATAAAGCCAAACGGGTTATGTCAGACATAACCCTAGGACTAAACCTATCTTGTAAAGCAGCAACACATTTTCTCCAATCAGTTTCGAAGCAGAGTCGGAGGTTATATAATGTTTAACTCAGTCTGATTCCAAACAGTGTGTGTGCAGAAATCGATTAATCGGCAACTGATTAATCGATAATGAGAATAGTTGACAATTATTTTCATTATTGATTAGTTGTTTCAGCCTAACACTGAACCTTTTGGCTAGAGATTAGTGGCTTGTGTGTCTGTGCAGTTCCTTTGTGCATGATCACAACATTCTCTGTTTAGCATATCTACCCTGATAATAATGAATTTACAGGTCAACATGCCTTGAATAACCAGTATACTCTGTGGCCACCAGAACAGACTCCTTGTCAATCCTTTGTTATCCGCTATTTATATAGTGCCTCAAATTGTGCAGTGCTTTACAAGATCAGCATACAAGGTGTTGGAATACCACACATGGATAATGACCTGATTCAGGGGGACCCGGTTCCAAGGGAACTTACACTTTATGAGATGTATATGTTTCTTGTGAGGTGGGCACATCCATATCGTTGGGTGTCTTGCCCAAGAACACTCGCTGGTGGCGTTGGATCGGGTTGCCTTTCCATGGTTGTAGAGCAGAGAACTAGTGGGTAGGTTGAACCCGCTTCTTGTAAAGTTGGGACTTGCTTCTCCACAGTTGTATTGGAGGGTTGTGCTGTATGGGATTTGACTTGTTTCTCCACGGTCTAAGGTCAGAGATTTTACCACTGGACTCCACAGCAGATATGGTGTGGTAGGCAAGCATGTAACGTTAGGTGTCTTGCCCAAGGACACTTACTGGAGAGGTGCTCTGGCTGGGATTCGAAACTGGGTCTCCACAATTATAGAGCAGTGATGATACCTCTACTCCAGCCAGCCAGTACAATCCATTGACATGTTACATTAGTTATAGGTAAGAGCAATAATGTATTTGGAATTTGTGAAAGGAATAGATTTTTGATTGCACCAAGGACATCCATACCTAGAAGCTCCAGAAGACCGAGTCTCCTTTTCCCAGATCCATGATGCCTTCCCTCTGTGTGGTTAAATTGAGTGTGATGTGGGAGATCTTGGTAATCATTGTCTGGTTTCAGGAGTGTCTGCTCTTCTAATTTAATATCACCTCATTGTCTTTGTACAGTACTCCATCCACTCTACAAGTCAACATTGCCACTGTGATTTTCCATGTTCCTTTAAATTATAGGATATTGTCATATATCTTAATGGAAAGACCATGCCATTTTCAATCTATGGCAAATTTCCTGGCTTTACTGATGATCCTGCCAAGCTGTTAATTCATGTGGAGTCATTGCGGACTGTCAGGCCCATTCCTGTATGGATCTACTGCCTCATTCCATTATTGAGCTTTGCCAATGATTGGGGCAAACATTGACGTGAAGCACAAAATAAATGTGTGTTTTACTGAAACGGTATCTGGTGGCAGTTACTGCAAGACCTTCATTACACCTGTTGGGTGCACTGCACTCATGGGCATGTTTGTTAAAGGATCTTTAGAAGATGTGTACTTTGTGGTGCTATTTGCATAAACCGAGAAGTTCTGGACAGGAAAAAAGCAGCCAAACCTTGGTGTTTGGGTTATACATGGACTGGTTCACAGTTCAAACAAAAGAAATTAAGTCTAACAGGTTATGATTTCCCATCTGTTACTGCGGGAGCTCTCCCGGTGATGAGCAAAGCAGGTTAGAGAGTGTTAAATCACCTTCTGTGATTAGTTATTACTGGTATACAGAGAAATGCTGTGAATCCATTCGATCGATGACTGTGTCTACACTGAAAACATTACGCAGGACTAATATGAACGTCATCTTGCACTATCAGATGGCAAGAATGCTGATATACAGTGTGTGTGTGTATAAAAATATATGTATTTATATTTGTAACATCCCCGATCTCCTGTGGCTTATCTATGGGTGCACAGTATGGTTGATGTTTCACTCTAATTTCCAAGCACTGACTCATACAGGGAAGGGCTTATAAAAAGACAAAGTCAGAGCACTGCAGCCTTTAAACAATGCTCAGCTGCTATTACAAGGGCCCGGTGTATGACAAGGAAGTCCCCACACTATTACACCAGCAAAACCAGAAACACGGAAACAGAATCTTTTGTATTCATACTGCTTAAAGCATATTACCCTCCAGCTACAGTACATTTTGCTGCAGCAATCTAGGAGCTGTAGTTTCCTGTTGTCCAGTATTATTTAACGTGTGTTTTAAATTTCCTGTTCTTGGTTGAAAGTAGGGCTGAGATAAGTAATCCTAATGGAAATAGTTGTCAACTATTCTCATTATCGATTAAGCGATTTGTGTAGAGACAGAGTTAAACGTTATAAACTCAGACTCTGCTTTGGAGTTGATTGGAAAAGACTTGCTGCTGCTTTAGGCTGTGGTCACATGAACGTGCATTTGTGTGACCTCCCTGCGCCTGTCACAGCTTTCTGACGGCTCGACAGGGAAGGCCACACGGTGCAACGTGCGTAATAGTATCGCACGTTGCACTGTACATGCTGAAACCCTCCTCGTCAAAAAGCTACGACGGACGCTCAACGGGCCTACAAAGCGCCATCCTCCGTAGGAGGCTCATGCTTTGTAGAGCGGAGTGCGCTCAGTGAGGTGGCCAAACGGGGTGCAAGCGAAGAGAACGCTCGTTTTCACAGACGTTCCCTCCGTGCTTGTGAGCGCTTGTGTGACTGTGGCCTTACTAGGTATGATTTAGTTCTAGAGTTATGTCGATCGTAACCAGTTTGTTTTTAATCCGTTTACAACTCTAGCAGCGCTAGAACACCAGCCCTGGGATACTGAGTATGAGCGCTGTACCAATGGTGTTTTATACTTACTGGAGGCCTGTGCCACCACCCCGACCTGTCTGCCACCCCCTCATTGGTCTGGAGCTGCCATTTCTCTCCTTTTGGTCCAGTCCCTTCCCACAAACTCCCTCTCACACTCGGGTCCAGTCTTTTACAAAAACCCACTCCCTCACACTCGGGTCAAGTCCCTTGCCCAAACTCACTCCCTTCCACCTCTAATCAGGGCTGGATTAAGATCTCTATGGGCCTGGAACTGAAGATTTTGTTAGGCTTTTTTTTTTTTTTTTTTTTTTGGAATTTAGTGAAATGTAAAACTATTTTAGGTTATTTAATAGTGCAGATAAAGTATATCTAACCAGGCAGATACTGTGTGAGGAAATGTCCATTCAGATTTCAATCATTTACAGCGTGTAAAATTATTATATCACATTTTATCATCTAAACCTTTTGTGGTCCTATATTCTCTAGAGAATTCTTGTAAAAAAAAAAAAATGAATGAATAAAAATCGAAATGCGGGACCTGTTACTGCATTTTTAAGAGAAATTATACAATTAAAGGGAAAAAAAATGATGAAATATTTCCCTTGTGTTTTGGAGGAAATTTTCTTATGAATAATATGACCGTATAAAATACTGAACTTGCTCCCAGCGTAGGAAATGAGAAGGTGAGTAATGGCAGTGATATTGCTCATTTTATATGTGACAAATGTACAATGCCATCGTTTTGGAAGGAAAAAAAAACAGGTGTTTTTTTGCTTTCTTTTCTTTTAGATTTTACATGGTCACCTTTATCAGTGACCAATGACACCTCTCTTCACCTGGAGGTCACGATGTAAAGATTAGAGACACAAGGTTCCAAAGTCCCCCAGTGTTCTTCACTGCAGGGCGGCATTTAGGGTTTTGATGTAACAATTTGTAATAATGGATTGTGCCATCACCGCCACACTTGTTGGTGACATGAGAAATGAGATGGTGCAGCATCATTGTTCACTAGAATTGAAAAGTGAAAAATATTGCTGTGTCAGAAAGAAAAAATCTTTATTTTTGTTACGTTGACATTTGTTATCATTGGCAAGCTCATGCTCTGGCCTTCCAGTGATACCTAACATTATCCTGTAGCTGCTATGGAGTTGGAGATATAGGGGTCCAAATGTCCCTCAATGCAGAAATAGTTATCCTTTCTCTTGGCCTATTTTGGGGCATGGACCTGTTTTCATGCTGACCTCAACATGTCTGAGTGCTTGTAGCAGTGTTCATTTGGGGAGAAAACAGGGGCTTAAGCTGCGCACACAGCCTCAATCCATAGAAACATAGAAAATGTCGGCAGATAACCTTTCGGCCCATCTAGTCTGCCCAATTACATGGATACTTTACCTGGATTTATCTTTTGTTTAGGATAGCCTTATACCTATCCCATGCCTGCTTAAATTCAATTACTGTTTTGGCCTCTACCACTTCTACTGGAAGGCTGTTCCATGTATCCACCACCCTCTCAGTAAAATAATGCTTCCTGATGTTACTTTTAAACCTTTGCACCTCTAATCTAAGACTATGTCCTCTTGTTTTGTCACTTTGTTTCCTTTTAAATATACTCCCTTCCTCTACCTTGTGGATTCCGTATACGTATTTAAATGTTTCTATCATATCTCCTCTGTCTCATCTTTATTCCAAGCTGTACATGTTAAGATCATTAAGCCTTTCCTGGTAACTTTTCTCCTTCAAGCCGTACACCATTTTAGTAGCCCTTCTCTGAACTCTCTCTAAGATGTCTATATCCTTCTGGAGATACGGTCTCCAGTACTGCACACAGTACTCCAAGTGAGGTCTCACCAGTGCTCTGTACCAGGTGCTTGTGCACCTTGTGTGCGAAAAGTATGCAATTTGCAAATGTACGTACGAAAGTAATATAGACTCCGAAAAATGGCTTATGGAAAAAAAAGGAGGGGGGGCAGGGGTTGATTATTATTTTTTTAAATTCATTTATTTTTTATCCGTTTAATCGATAGAAATAATCGACCAACTAATCGATTTTATGAAAAGAATCGTTGGTTGCAGCCCTAGTTGAAAGCAGGAGGACTGCTTTCATATGAACTCTTTTCATACACCCATCAAGTCAAACATGTGTGGTATGCATTGTAACCAATCTTTTTCAGTTAATGTTTCCTTACTTTGTTGACGCTGACTTCATGAACTATTTTTTTTTTTACTAGTCTGTATAAACAGTTGCGGTTGGAAATCCTAAGAGTTTGGCAGTGTTCGAGATGCTCAGATAACCACGTTTTGCACCAGCAATCACTCCATGGGCAGAATTTTGTCCAAATTTCTTTCTATTATTTTTGTTTTGGAACAACTGAACCTCTTGTCCATTGTCTGAATGCATGTGTGAACAGAGTAGCTGGCACATGATTGGCTGATTAGATTTGTTTTCGATTTCATAAAGCCAATTTACTAGTAAAATGTCTATAGAGTACAGGAAAAGTCCTGCAGTGGCAATTGCATCTTTTTTTTAAAGGCACAATATAGGGTTAAAACATAAGGGGAAAGGCAATGGCCATTTTGAAAATTAAACGCTCTCGACCCCTTCTGCATTACCAATTCCAATTTTAACCCTTTAGTTTCCTTGTAAAAAAAAAAAAAAAACCTTTCTGAATCCAGCATTGCTCTCTTTCTGGGTATAGCATTGAGAGCCATTGGATGTGGCTGATTCTCAATTGTCCCGAAGCCCTGGAACCTGAAATCGGTGCTTGCTGAGCTCCAGTTCTATGTGTGACTAAGCCCCTGATCTCAGAGTCCTGAATCGGCCCCCCGCAGAGCGGACAGAGGGAGCAGGAAGTTCATAACAGTGTGACCACTTGAATAACAGTGAATGGGCACATCATGTATAATCTCCCTTTAAATGGCAAGGAATAAAAACTCAGATTTTTAACCATAGTGATTTTTCTTGCTCTGAAAGATTGTGCTTTATTGCAATGTATGTGATTACTGAAAATGCTGCTTTCTCATCAGGACTGGAATGACCCATCAAATCGTTCCATCCTCTGTTCAACACCGGATTCATTGTCAGACATCACTGACACCCATGACTTCCTACCAGCCGACAGCCTAAACTATGTGCCCACCATATGGGAAATAGGCCCTCAGGACTCCAACCCTTCACAGGTGGGTTTTGGCAGTGTTTCTGGGCAAAACGTCTTTCACTGTACTTTTTAAGCATTCAGCATTACGGATTGTAGTATTTAAGCATCTGAATGTGATCTGGGCCAGATGCTAGAATTCCTTCTGGAAGTGCTGGTTTTACAGTTTTTATGACCATGATCCAATGTAAAGATGTATGTTTAATATGCAAGTATGGTTATGTATTGTCTCAAATTTCTTACAGCTCTTTTCCTCCAGTCGTCCATTCTTGGGGTTGGAAAGTTTAGAGGACTTGCAGGCAATAATCAGTACTCCCTCCATACAGCCACGAGTAAGCATTTAATATGGGTAAATCTGTGGCCTGTGTTTTTCTTGACTATACTGGAATTCTTCCCAACTCCATTTCATTCTTTTTAATCTCAGAGTCAGAATATTGTAGAGGAAGAAGAGGAAAACGAAGACACAGAAGAGCTTGGTCATACAGAAACCTATGCTGATTATGTACCCTCTAAGTGTGAGTTCTTGTTCTGTACGATACCGATCCCAGACTATTATTTAACATCAAGTAAGGCTGGGGCCACACAATCGCAGTGTGTCTGTTGTGACCCCCCCCCCCCCCTTATCGTCCATCGTACCAGTGTGATGGCTTGACTGGGAGGACCACACAATGTAATGTGTATATTAGGAATGCATGTTACAACAGCATGCAATTTTTCTCCCCATCGAGCCACTACAACGGATGGCAAGAGGGACTACAAAGCACGATCCTCCATAGGAGGCTTGCGCGATGTATAGCTTTGTCCATGAGCGTGCACACAGCGAGGTGGCCACACAGGCATCCATGTGTAACGTCTGTTCTCACAGTCTGTGGCCTAAGCAGAAGACGAAGCCTTAGAGTGTTGTGGCTTCATTTCTCATTCTATTGCTTTACCTCTCATAATGCCTTGCTGTGTCACAGTATTTATAATCAAACTCTTGTGTTATTTTAGCCAAAATTGGAAGGCATCATCCCGATCGTGTGGTAGAGACCAGCACATTGTCCAGTGTTCCCCCTCCAGATATTACCTATTCTCTGTCGCTGCCCAAATCTACGATTGACAGAGCATTCCTCTCCGCATTACAGTTGGAAGCCATAGTTTATGCCTGTCAGGTGAGTTGGGGGAATCATACAGGAACTGAAGAACGGATGCAAGCGTTGGAGGAACTCATTACCATATTTATTTTTTCCACCTCTTTTAGCAACACGAGGTAATTCTCCCAAGTGGGCAGAGAGCTGGCTTCTTGATTGGAGATGGAGCTGGAGTGGGGAAAGGGCGAACTGTTTCAGGAATTATCCTAGAGAACTACCTTAAAGGAAGGAAGAAGGCTCTTTGGTAAGAAACCTTTTCTTTCAATTTGATGTACATCAATCACGTTACAATTCTACCTGCATATCTCCTAGAAACTGTGACTAGTTTGTTGCTGTCTTTAAAGCTAAATATTTTATTTGGCATCTGTTGCTAAACTTTGTGTATTCGATTATAGGTTTAGTGTATCTAACGATTTACGGTGTGATGCAGAGAGAGATCTCAAAGACATTGAGGCTGGTTGCATTCCAGTGCATGCACTTAGCAAGGTGAGGAATTCTTGCAACTATCCATGACTTCTTTTTATGTTTTTATTCGTGTGTTTTCTCTTTAGCATCTTCTGTTTGAATTAAAGGTTATCTCATGGGCAGTACATGAAGTGAATTGCATTAATATTAGTTGTTTTAAAAACTGATGTTAAATTTTGGGTATACAGTGGAAGAAAGAAAAAAAAGCGGAATGAAAAACAGAACAATGAATAAGTGGAGCAAGCAATGCAAATGTCTCTCTTTATAACACATTGTTGATAGACATTAATATTTGTATCTTTTATAGGTGAGTGATATATTTTAAAGATATGAGAAGTGGAGGTCCCTTATTTTGTCCTTAAATAATTGGGCAGAGGCTGCTGACAGCCTCTGCCCAATTATTATTTTATTTATTTTTTGGTTTTTCACTGTGCACTGCTCCTCCTCTTTGGCTCAAACTCCTGAATCTGGAAGACCCGGAGGCTTTTGTGCTTGCCCAGCATAGGGAAGGCTGGACCTTGACAATGGACCTTGCCAACTTTATGTGCGCAAGCCGCGTAGCTGCCACGAACGATGGATTGAAGCTGCACACACATACACAGATCCAAGCCGTCTGCTGCCTCTCTGAGACTGCTCGCTATCGTGGTCCCAGAGAGGGTGACCTCGGCATGTTCTCTGCATGCGGACGTCACTAGTGATCCATCGCGGCCTCGTTGAGACTGATCACTAATGCGATTGGTCTCAGAGATAGTGACGTAGCATGCGGACGTCACTAGTAACCGTTTAGTATCTGCCAGCCAGGAAATTCAATTTCACTAGCTGCTGGTGACGCTGGCTAGGGTGACGGAAAGTGCTCCACTTCATCCAGCGGTGGCTGGGGGGGGGGGCAATCATCATATCCTGACCACTTTATAAATGTA
Organism: Leptobrachium leishanense; assembly: GCA_009667805.1. Lineage (NCBI taxonomy): Eukaryota > Metazoa > Chordata > Amphibia > Anura > Megophryidae > Leptobrachium > Leptobrachium leishanense. The sequence goes on along the minus strand of CM019063.1, from coordinate 294,095,764 downwards.
AAGGGGTCAGGATGAGTGGAGTGTTGTTTTTAACATTTTTAATTTATCACATGTTTTGTGAGAAGATCCTAAAATTCTTGAATGGACTATGTGCCAGGAGTCAGTCCCCTTCTCCAAGTCAAATTTATAAGTTATTTTCAGATAGGGATGCACCGATACCGATACTAGTATCGGTGCCGATACCGGGACCTGCACGAGTACTTGGTACTGGTGCAGGGGCCCCCGATACCTAAACCGATACCGGAAGCCAGCGCTGGGCTGGCTTGCCGGCCGGTTTCGTTGGCACCAAACACAAACTCTGCGTGCAGCCGCTCGAAGACATAATACTCACCCAACCAGGCTCCTCCGGTGTCTTCTAGCGACTGCACGCAGAGTTTGTAGACCGGCCGCTCGTTGAGAACCACGTGCACAGCCGCAGTCACGTGAGGCTGTGCACGTGGTTCTCTATGAGCGGCCGGGCTACAACCTCTGCGTGCAGCCGCTTGAACACAGAAGACGCCGGAGGAGCCTGACAGGGTGAGCGCTGGGGGCCATGCATGAGCTGGGGGTCAATATGAGCTGGAGGCAATGTGTGAGCTGTGGGCATTTAATATGAGGTCTGTTCTTATTGAAATGTGGTCAGATGACATTAAATAAAAGTATCGGTACTCGGTATCGGTGAGTACTTTTAAAAAGTATCGGTACTTGTACGCTGTCCTAAAAAAATGGTATCGGTGCATCCCTATTTTCAGATACTGTTGCTATAATCATATTCCAAAACTGCATGTCCCAGGAGTAAACTGAATTCCAACTGCATGTGTATATACCTGCAAAATTTAGAGAGATGACAGTTCTGCATTTCTGCGCTGTCACAATCTACTGTGAGATCGTACAGACGTTTGTGCATTTTCATAAGTGAATTGATTTGTATTTGCTGAAGTAGATATCCTTTATACATCTGCAATACTGAATTTTCTGGGATATTTAGCTCAATGATTTCAATTTGCTCCACTCGCAGCAATACATGTATGTTCGTCCTAACTGGAAGGGTTAAGACTGCGGCCCACATTCCATGTTGAAGCTGTATTCAGTCCATTACTTCTTCTTATTTCTATTTATTTATTTTTTTTCTTTATACTATCACTTCCAAAATGTTCTGATGTCTGATTAAATCAATTTGTTTACTCTTCCTTTCATCATTCATCTAGATCAAATATGGAGACACAACGGCTTCTGAGGGCATCTTGTTTGCCACGTATTCTGCACTTATTGGGGAGAGTCAAGCAGGAGGGCAGCACAGGACACGTATTAAGCAAATCAGAGACTGGTGTGGAGAGAACTTTGATGGCGTGGTATCCTTATTCTGGCACATATTTTGCAGTACTAGAACTCCATGAAAAAGCTCTTTTATAGGCTTAAATGTTTTATGATATGCATTAGTTGATGTAGAAAAAGAGCGATTATCAGTATTATATATGCATGCATGCATATATAAGAGGTGCAGCTGCTCTTACACTCTTTATAAACTCCCTTGACACTTATACCGTCTAGATTGTGTTTGATGAATGTCACAAAGCTAAGAATGCATCCTGCACCAAGATGGGCCGTGCTGTACTGGAGTTGCAGAGTAACTTGCCTTTGGCACGTGTGGTGTACGCTAGTGCCACAGGTTAGTCAGTGAAAACATGAGAAATTATGCTTTTATTCCTCAATTTCCGTTTTTGTCTCTCTGCCTTAGTCATGACAAATGACTTTTTTTTTCTTTTTTCCTTCAGGTGCATCTGAGCCCAAAAACATGATCTACATGAGCCGTTTAGGGATCTGGGGCGAAGGAACATCTTTCGGCACTTTTGATGATTTCCTACATGCTATTGAAAAAAGGTAACAAACTATGGGCAGCGCAATGCCGACTCTGCAGAATTAAAAGCAGGCTTTACATGAAGAGGGCAGCACATTATGCAATAACTGATGGCTGAGATATTGTCAAAGGCTTAGAATCACTGCAATTTGCATTTTGTCTGTTCCATTTTGGTCATTACAGGATTTTGCTCCTGTTTGCCCTCTTTCTCTATCCAACAGCTTTTCTTATTTTACTCCTAGGGGTGTGGGAGCAATGGAGATTGTTGCAATGGATATGAAGGTCAGTGGAATGTATATTGCAAGGCAACTCAGCTTCTCGGGTGTCACCTTCCGGATAGAGGAGATTCCCCTTGATGAGCAATACAAACAGATGTATAACAGGGCTGCACAACTGGTGAGTGCCACCACAACACAATAGTAACAATCATGAATGACACTACTTGAGGAAATCCTGGCTACTTACAAACATTTCCTGTCATGTACGAATTATTTTTAAAAAGAAAGTACCATTCTTCTTTCCATTACCATAACCATTGTTGAGCATTGATCATTTTCCATACGTCGAGCGGCAGTATCGATGGGTTCTTCTTCTACCCCATTTCTGGACAGGTTACCAAAGCCTAGCAAAAAAAAAAACACACACACCTAGGGACAGGTGATCCCCTCCCATACCTGTAACTCCTCACCTTTAGCCTATAAGAGGCAGCTGAGGCCAGAACCCCCAGTCATTAACAAGCAGACCGAAGTATCAAAACCACTGCAAGTTTATTCATAACCAACAAACAGAACACAGCAAAAAAAGAGTGAGGGAATACGTACTGCCGCTACGACTATGGAAAAGAATATATATGGGAAGAAATACCGTTTTTACACTTTATTCCTGAGAGATGATCAAACAGCAGGTGCGTGCACATACAGTTAGGTTCATATATATCTGGACACAGGCAAATTTTCATACTTTTGGCTCTGTATGCCACCAGAATAAAATTAAACTGAAACAATCCAAATGAATTTGAAGTGCAGACTTTCAGCTTTAATTCAAGGAGTTGAACATAAATATAAAGTACACATTTTAGGAACTGCAACCATTTTTATACACCGTCCCCCCATTTTCAGGGGCTCACATGTTATTGGACAAATGAATATAATAAATAAAATGTTCATTTTTAATATTTTGTTGAATATTTTACTGGCAATGACTGCCTGAAGTTTGAAACCGATGGATATTACCCAAGACTTGGTTTCCTCCTTTCTGATGCTTTGCCAGGTTCTAACTGCAGCTGTCTTCGGTTGTTCTTTGTTTGTGGGTCTTTCTGCCTTTAGTTTTGCCTTTTAAGTGGGATGCATGCTCAAATGTGTTGATCAGGCGATTGACTCGACCATTGCAGAATATTCCACTCCTCCTTTTTCTTCAAAAACTCCTGGGTTGCTTTTGCAGTGTGCTTTGGATCATTGTCCATCTGTACTGTGAAGCGCCGTCCAATCAACTTTACTGTATTTGGCGGAGTCTGGGCTGACAGTATATCTCTAAACATTGCTGAATTCACCCGCCTGCTTCTGTGACATCATCAATAAACACCTATGACCCAGTGCCAGTGGAAGCCATGCATGCCCATGCCATCACACTGCCTCCACCATGTTTTACAGATGATGTTGTGTGCTTTCGATCATGAGATGTTCCAAACCATCTCCACACTTTTTTTTTTCTTTCTTACTGTCATTTTGGTACAGATTAATCTTGGTTTCATCCATTCAAAGAATGCTTTTCAAGAACGAGTCTGGCTTTTTTTTTTTTTTTTGGCAAAGTCTAATCTGGCTTCTCTATTCTTCAGGCTTATGACTGGTTTGCACCTTGCGGTGAACCCTTTGTATTTGCTCTCCTGAAGTCTTCTCTTGATTGTAGACTTTGACAATGATGCACCCACCTCCTGCAGTGTGCCCTGCACTTATCTGGATGTTGTGGATAGGTTTTTCTTTACCATAGGGATCCTGCGATCATCCACCACTGTTGTCTTCCGTGGATGTCCAGGCCTTTTTATGTTACTTATTTATTTGCAAAGTATTTTACCAGGAAGGCTACATTGAGATTTCTCTTGTTTTCAAGTATGTCCTGGGTTCAAGAAAATTGAAATTTTACAGTTGTTACAGCAATACAAAGTAATAAGTGCAAGATATTAAAAAAATAAACACAGAAAATAAAAATGTAGGTAATATAGTCACTATGTAACATGTTCACAGGTGCATTCTGTTTTGCGAATGTGAATAGGGAGCTCTTGAGTGACCTAATACGGGGGGGGGGGGAGATTTGATGGCGTCTGGGAGGCTATTCCATAACTGTGGTGCTCCTGTAGGAAAATGAGGATGAGCCACTTTCTTTTCTGTATTGTGGTATTGCAAGTAAGGTGCTGGTCCTGGATCGGAGGTTATAGGATGAGGGAACTGCTGGGGAAGCAGTCTATTCAGGTAGGGTGGTAGCTTCCCAGAAAATCTCTTAAACACCAGGTTTGAAAGGTGAAGGGTGCGTCTAGATTCCAAACGCAGCACGTTGAAGGGGGGGCTGAGTGACCTTTTGGTGACCTTTTTGTGACCTTTTTATTCAGTCTCATTGTCTGGAAAAAACAATTGCTAATTTCTCAAAAATAAAAGCAGCACAAATGTTAATTTTTGCGGCACAAAACCGCACAAACGTAGCACTAACCAAAGACGGATTTATTTGTGCCGATTGTAGGGGGGCCTGCTTCACACAGCTCCAGTTTAGCTCTTTTAACATGTCACAATGGTGGGTCATGTAGTTACATTGTAGCACAAAGCGACAGAATGCGTTATACAATGTAAGTTTCTGAAGGTGCTTTTGCGGGGCCGCTGCATACGCTACGTCTCCGTATTCAATAGCCGGCATAAGCATTTGTTGTACAATCTGCTTTCTTACCGCAGGGCTCAGGCAGGATTTGTTTCTCTACAGGGCACCTAGTTTGGGGTAAAGTTTAGATGAGTTTTTCGATGTGGGGGTTACTGAGCTCACCAGTGCATTCTTTCCTCAGAGTGTAACATACTGTTGATTTGGCTACTCCTAATGTTGCTGCTATCTCTCTGATGAATTTGTTTTGATTTTGAAGCCTTACAATGGCCTGCTTCACTTGCATGAACAACTCCTTTGAACTCATGATGTAGGTTTGCAGCAATAGATTCCAAATGCTGATACCTCACTAAGAATCAATTCCAGGCCTTTTTACCTGCTTAATTAATGAAGAAATAAAGGAGTAGCCCACACCTGGCCATGAAACAGCTTTTGATTCAATTGTTCAATTACTTTTGGTCCCTTGAAAAAGGGGATGGCTACCCTTAAGAGCTGTAAATCCTAAACCCTTCCTCCAATTTGAATGTACATGCCCTCAAATTTCAGCCCATATTCATTATATAACTATAGCTTGAATAGGTTTTGGTACATACCGGAAAAAAATAAAATTGTGCCTGTGTCCAAATATATATGGACCTAGCTCTAGCATTATACCTGACTCTTGTCCTTGGTTGTGTACAGGAGAGTAGTATCATATAATTTTGAAACTGTTTATGCTTCGCAATGTCAGAAATATAATTGCGACATGTACAACGTCAGAACTGATAACCAAGGCAGGTGTAACTGGGAGATATTGGGGATGCTTGTTTGAAAATAAATTAGATGATCTATAAAACTGTTCTATAGATTTTCCTAGTTTAGTTTAATAAATAAATATATATATTATACAGTGTGTCCATAAAGTCTCTTTACAATTTCAAAAATTGGCAAATGAAAAGACAGATAAGTGAAAATTATTACTAAATGAGACGTTTATATTTAAGTTTTTTTTTTTTTGCATCATTTAATACACCGCTATATGGGCACCATTAGTTGCACGAAGCACATCAAGATGGTACTCTTTCTTACCATGTTCACTGTAGCATGCCCTCATCAATGGTGGCAATGGCATTGGTGATCCTCTGCTTTAGATGACTGTGTGGTGTGGGATCATGTGCAATCGAATCATTGGTCCGTTTTTCTTCGGCAAGACATCAATTACTGCAAATGTTTACCTTGACCTTTTGACTGAATATGTGGCACCACAACTACATGACCTTCAACTAGTGATGCACCGAAATGAAAATTTGGGACCGAAAATGCACGATGAGCTTGGCTGAACACCGATACCGAAAATGACATATGAGTAAAGCCAGGAGTGCGGTTAATCCTAGGATTACCCATGTAATCCTGACATTACCCAGGTGTCATTAGCAAAAGTCCGAAGTGAAATGACATTTCGGACTTTACCCGGGTAATCTGCAAAGTATCCAGAGGCCTCTGGGTACCCTGCTTTACTGCTCTATTTTAACTGGGTAATTTGCACATTACCCTAGTGTTGCTGGATAAAGTGTGATGTGCAACGAAACATCGGACTTTATCCGGGTAAACTGCAAAATATCCAAACACCTCTGGGTAGTCGGCTTTTATTGGGTTTTCAGCAGGTTACAGTTGACTGAATTCCGAGGATTACCCGGATAAAGCTGCAAACTGTTAACAAAATTGTGTTTTTTGTTATTTTAAATTAAATTGTATCCAGTCACAAACCACACTAAATAACCATAAGGTTACTCTGTGCATTAATTGTCTGAAAATTCATTTATGAAGATAAAGATATTATATAGAGAATAACCATTAGGTTACTCTCTATATAATATCTTTGTTTTTTAAATGATATATAAGCATATATGACACATAATAAAGATCATGTAACTCTGTCACATTCATATAAGAAACATTTCCTGTTACTCTGTATATTCTATCTGCAATACATTTTAATGTTTGTCTTTTGCCATTTTCGTTGATAATATCCATAGATAATAATCGCAAAATTCACTTTTACCCAAGCGGGGTTGGATGCTCTGCAGATTACCCAGGTGAAGCTGTGGATAATCCTCAGATTACCCGGGTGAAGCTTCAGACTTGCACATTATCCGGGTAAAGTGTGAATTTTTTAGCTCTTCCACACCGTTACCCAAGTGCAGTTGGTTAGTCCCAAGATTACCCGGGTAAAGTCCTAAATTTTCATTTTTGTGCAGCTTTACCCAGCAGTTTTGGGTGATGTCAGGATTACCCGGGTGATCCTAGGATTAACCGCACTCCTGGCTTTACCCGTAATATATATATGTTATATAAACCCAGAGTGCCGCTATTTATATCCTGGATCTATTATAGTATGCACCGGGCGTGTGTACCTGAACCTGTGAGTGCTGGAATATATATATATATATGTGTTCAACGCCGGACATACTTGAAAACGAGGGCAATCTCAATGTATCCTTCCTGGTAAAATACTTTGCAAATAATTAAATAATGGTGCCCATATAGAGGTGTATTAAATGAGGGGGAAAAAAACCCTTAAATATATACGTCTCCTTTTGTAATCATTTTCATTTGCCTTTGTAATAATACGTTTTTGAAATTGGAAAGAGACTTCATGGACACCCTGTATTAGGGATGCACGATACCACTTTTTTAAGACCAAGTACCGATACTTTTTAAAAAGTACTCAGCGATACTTTCATTTTATGTCACGTGACTGCTTTCCAATAAGAACAGACCTCATATAAAAATGCCCCCAGCTCACATGTTTATACCCCCCCCCAAGATAGATATATATTGCCCCCAGCTCACATGGATAATGCCCCCCAGCGCTCATGGATAATGCCCCCCAGCGCTCATGGATAATGCCCCCCAGCGCTCATGGATAATGCCCCCCAGCGCTCATGGATAATGCCCCCCAGCTCTCACGGATATTGCCCCCCAGCTCTCACAGACCTAGGGAAGCTGGCCGCGTGCTTGAAAAGCATGCGGCCAGCGTTCCCCTCCGGCAGGCTGCAATACTCACCCCTTCCGAAGGTCCGGTCGCGCGGCTGTGGCGCAATCACGTGGCCGCCGGGCACTTCTGTGACCGGACCTTCGAAAGGGGTGAGTATTGCAGCCCGCCGGAGGGGAACACTGGCCGAGTGCTTTTCATGCACGCGGCCAGCTTCCCTAGCCCTGCGGATACCGGCAAGCCAGTCCAGCGCTGGCTTCTGGTATCGGGGGGCTGTATCAGGCCATTTTCATGAGTACTAAGTACTCGTGGAAACGGCAGTATCGATACCGATACTAGTATCGGTGCATCCCTACCCTGTATATTAAAGTTTATAATTGCAAAAGACGTTTGCATATCCCAGGAATTCAGAGAACTGCTTTACAGAGCTCATGTGCTGCATTCCCCATATGCAGCAAAGAACTCTGGGTAAGACATGCAAATGAAGTCTTCAATTCCTCACATTTTTGCGTCTGTTTGCGTTTTGGTCTGTTTTTACACACAACTCCCTTACCAGTGCAATGCCACACTAAATGTCTTTTTTTACAAAGGTCAGGTAATACAACGAGTCACAGCCACGCCTGTACAGCTGTTTCGGGCTATTTTGCCCTCGTCAGCAGGAGATAGTCCGTGACTCATTGTTATTTGATGCTTAACCCACAGGGCAAATAAATATATTGTTTTAATCTTGCAGTGGGCAGAGGCATTGACTGTGTTCCAAACAGCAGCTGACTGGTTAGGATTGGAATCCAGGAAGTCCTTATGGGGTCAATTCTGGTCGGCTCATCAGAGATTCTTCAAGTATTTGTGTATTGCTGCTAAAGTAGATCGCCTGGTGACTCTGGCAAAGCAGGAGCTGGCTAAAGACAAGGTAAGACTTATAAGAGTTGAATATCTGGTTCATAAAAAGCCAGAAGCTTGCCTCTCAGGGTGACTGGCTTTTGCACTGTTTTAGTAGTAACCATTTGGTACATAATAGAGATGTGTAAACACATGCGGTTTCATGAGTCATAAACACACACTAAATGCCAGGATCCTATTTATTGGAATATATATATAATCCGTAGTAGTGTGGTTCAGTTAACTTGTTTATTGCCAAAAACATGTATTCTATTTTTCATTGTAATACAATGAAAACCAAATCCTTACTCTCTTGGCATGTGTTTTTTTTTTTATTTTTTATAAATGCAAGATTATGTTCTCCCTGGGAAGGAATAAAATAATTTGATCTCACTCCTTTCACGCTGTATTGCTGTAAATAAGCTACAAAGAGCAGTTTGACCCCCTAACTAGAACAGAGTTCAACACATTTTACAGCTATATTACAAGAGACTTTGAAGATGGCAGAATACAAGGTGAGTATTGGGATCACTCACTACTTTTATACAGAGATAGGATTCAAGGGGTTATATGTGCTGCAAATCCCTGTACAGTACAGATAAAAGGTGTTACTGTAATTTCCATATACAGGCATTATATGTCACTTACAGATATTTGTATATTCTATTGGTGTTTTTTTAAGCTGCATTGCTAATCTTATTATGATCATTACAAATTCCCATAAGTAGATTTCATGATGTTTTTATAATGGGCCTTTATCACATATTCTGTATTTGGCACAAAGGCCGTTTCTGCCTTCATGCTAACCATTCATTCAGTTCCTATGTGATATTGTGTAAGAGGAAATCTTTCGTTCCAGCAATATTTCTATATATGAATGCATGCATTTTTATTTTTTTTAGGAGCAAATTTTCATTTTAATCTCTTAACCATCTCAGAATAACTATCTATAAATTGCCAGTTTACTCTATACTTAATTGCTTATTACGCATCCCGTGTTTCAAAATAATGTCAATTTTTTTTTTCTTCTTTCAACAAAAAGCACTTGGTAGTGAAGGGGTTAATATAACCTACAACTTGTACATTTCTTGGTGCTAAAAAAATGCCATCTGATCTACATATGTTATTTGATCTGCATGTGCTTATAGAGCTCCATCTGGAGTCATACCGCTAACGTGATAATCTGAAAGCTGGAAATCGTATTTTTCATTAACGTTGATTACATTGTACCCGGGTATTTGGCACTCTATGCTAGAAATGGGGTTCTACAAAACAAGCTGACAACCTAAAGTGTTGGGTAATAGATTGCGAAAGAGAAGTAAACTGGAACCCGACGTTTTAATGGGAAACGGTGGCAGGCAAAGGTACCTAGAGAAAATTTTCTGAAAAGGGCATTCTCTATAGAGATTTGCGATTGAAAACATAATTGACTAAGTTAGAGCAGTGGTTCCCCAACTGCGGTCCTCAAGTATCCCCAACAGGCCAGGATTGCCAGATAGCTGAATCACATTAGAAGTGCTATGATTTGCTGCTCAATGATTGCAGGATTCAGTCTGTATTTCCCAAGGCAATCCTTAAAACCTGGCCTGTTACGGGTACTTGAGGACCGCGGTTGAGAACCACGGAGTTCGAGGAAAGTCTAAGAAGGCAAGGATACGGCATTCTGCTTTAACAATGATGTCATCGCGGTGCTATGTTGTATTTATGGTTACCACAGTTTGGTTTTTCATTCTAGAAAGCAATCCTGAGCATGTTCATTCCCTACTATGCTATGTGGACCCTGATATGCTCACTTTAAAGTGGCAACATACTGGGAAGGAAAAACCTATATACATTTAGAGAATGTGGTATGCATTGGTTTGTTGTGTATTGGAACAACAATTTTTTTCCTATCTTCCACACAGTGTGTTGTAATTGGTTTGCAGTCTACCGGGGAAGCTCGTACACGAGAAGTGATGGATGAAAATGACGGCCACCTGGACTGCTTTGTATCTGCTGCAGAGTAAGTGTCATGCGTTCAGTGTTGTTTCACTCCATAATACTGCTCGTTCTGAATAATGTTGTGCTACAATGGGTAAAACAAATTTAAACAAATATCCTTTACTTTTTCAGGGGTGTCTTCAAATCGTTAATCGTGAAACACTTTCCATCGACCAAGAGGAAACGAGAGAAAGGCCTCCTGAAAAGAAAACGTATGTGTGTGGCAAAGATGCCTTTCATGAAGCTAATTTTGCTCCTCAACAATCAGTACCCTTAATCTTCTGTTTCTGATTCACGCCACATTTTTTGCATCAGTCATTAAAAGTTTGTATTCAGGTTAACAATACCTGGTCTTTAGTCCCAATGTTCCTGTATATTTCTTTGTGTATTAAAGTTGTGCAAATATTTCAGTTAACATTTCTTTCCTTTTAGGGCGAGGAAAGCCTCGAAGCGGGAAGCTATCACGCATAGACCCTACTGGAATAATTAGGATCAGTGAAGAGAGCAGCTCCGATTCTGACGGCATGGATAGTGACTTCAATTCATCCCCCGAGTCCTTGCAGGACAATGATGATGTAATCTTCGTGGAACACACAGTGAATGGCCTGATAATGCCTGATCGAGGTTTGTAATCAAAGCTATATGCACATTGAGTAATTATCTAAACTGGCAAGAATATGACTGAAAAATACAAAAGCTGTTTGCTGTAAAGGCCCATGCATAGAGGATGAGGATAGCACATTATCAGAACTTGTATCGGATGGAACTGCGATTGTGATAAACTTGGTTAATGGGTATTTGGATATGGCAGAATTGTGTTTCAGAGCAAAATTGCTTAATTGACAGTGTGTATGTATATATATATATATATATGAGCGTGGCTAAGGAATATATGGTATGCCTGCTTGCGAAGAACACTGCTCCCTTTGTTAGAGGAATTTTGACCCAATCAGTTAAATTCTACAATTTGATTATCAAAAAAACCAACAAAACTATTTGTTTACATAGTTGATGTCTGCTTTCAAGGCTCCCTTTTCCTCTGTGCTCTTTTTAAATACAAGCATTAATCAGTCATGCTTGTGTTTTTTAACTAAACTGCGTTATTGACTGCTATTTTTCTACTGTCATGTTCGTTTTAGTAAAGCTCATTTGCTAAAGCTGCATGAGTGAGACATTCATGAAATCAGATTTTTAGTCTTTTAAAAACAACGGTGCTCAAAGATCTCGACTCGTGATGGTTTTTGTTTGGCTTTATATTTCTTTTTTCTTTATTACGTTTGTGTATTTAAGGAGGCTGTACAGATTATAGTACTAGAAAAACCCCCATGTCATTTTTTTCTTGGAGCAGACCACAACAATCACTACAGTTTTAAGACTGATCCATTAGCACTTAATAGATGAAAGCTTTTCTTCCCTCATTCATATTTATCCAAAGAGATTGCATGGTGAAAAGCTGTTGTAGTCCAACATTCAGCTCTCGATAGTGTGGGTTGTTATTTATTTATAAAGGATTTTACCAGGAAGGATACATTGAGATTTCTCTCGTTTTCAAGGATGTCCTGGGTAGATGAACTACTCTGCTTGTAACCCCAGCAGTGCAGGGAGAGGAGATGGACTAATACCATTACTAGAATATCATGACGGGATCCATTACTGGTCTTGTTAAAGCCCACTAAGAAGCCATTATACAAATATTGCATAAAAGACTGCAGCAGGCCGTAGTAATGTGAAAGATTGTGCCAGTTATTTAAAGAGTCACAATATACTTGTTTATTAATACATAGTAAAGCTTCTCCAGTCGCTCTTTGGATTATAGTTATGAGAGATGCCAGCGTTTGTCATTGACGTTGCAATACTGGCCAATTTTTTGCCGGGGACTCGCCTGAGCCTGGAGGACGGCTGAGCAGCCTGCGACAGCCGGAGGATGGTCACCGCTGGAGCTCAGGGCCGAAGTAGGAGGACGTTGCCTACCCATACTCACCTACATCGGCCCTGAGCTCCTCCAGCGATGGCAGTCCTGCATCCCCAGGGTCAAAGGCTTCCGTGACGTCATACTGGCGACCGACACAGAGCGGGCACTGGATGCAGGACTGCCATCGCTGGAGGAACTCAGGGCTGATGTAGGGGAGTATGTGTGCAACCGGTGGAGAACTCGATGCTGATGCCCCCGCTTGCTCGGCCGGCATCCAGGCTCAGACGAGCCCCTGGCTTGGCCTGGGCCTAGAGGCCGAGCCGGGGACTCGCCTGAGCCTGGATGCTGGCCGAGCAAGCAGGCGAGCACCCGGAAATGGAAATTTCCGGCCGTTTTTTTAGCTGAATTTCCATTTCAGCCGAAACCGAAAACACCGTTTTCGGACGATAATTTTCGGTGGCCGAAATTTCGGTGCGTCCCTATTGCATACCAAGACCACAACCGCGTGGAACCTATACAGAGCCAATATAAATTAGGCCAATCTCATATAGCTAAATGCAGCCTAGAAATTGGTAAAAGGCAAAAACTGCACCCGTACCTAACAGTACCATATCTCATTATAGGCAGCCATGCAGATTTCATTAATTGGTTAGGAACATATTCCATATTGGTCGCTATCTTAGTAAAAATAAACTGTTAAAAACAAAGAGCACCCTCAGCGCGTTTCAACTTCAACGGTCTTTATCAAGACCGTTTATTTTTACTAAGATAGCGACCAATAATATGGATGAGCTGATTTTTACCAATTTCTAGGCAGCTTTTAGCTATGTGAGATTGGCCGAATTTATATTAGCTCTGTATAGGTTCCATGCTGTTGTGGTCTTGGTATGCAGCGGTGCTGTGCTTCATTTATATACTAATATGTAATTCGATCTGCTTAGTAAATTGGTCTGTGACAGTAATTACTGTGCTATTTGTGCTTCTCATTTCTCATCATTTATGTTGTGTACATATGGGCTTCTATGTGTATGGCCTGGTTTATTGTGGCTCTGTGAATTTTCACTCTGTGTAAAGAGGCACTATCAAGCCACCGTGGAACTGTCCTATTTGAAGGTTCATTTCTGACCTATATGTACCTTTCTTTTAAGACTTTGTGAGTGGTTGTTTTTTGATATATTTCTGTTTATTATTTTCCTTCAATAACGACTGTGGGCTTTCTTTTTGGCACCATGTCCCTGCCAGTTAGGGGAGTGTGGGAGTAGTCTCCTTACTCTTCCTAGGTGTTGTTTTTTTTCTGTCTTTCTGAGTGGGTTAGGCCCGGTTAATTGGCAGGGCTATATATTTACACCTTGTTTGAGAGAGACCTTTATGCTCACTCTCAATATATAAAACTTTTTCTTGCTTTTAATCTATTACAATGGTGGGTCATGTAGTTACGTTGTAGCACAAAGTGGCAGAATGAGTTATATAATGTAAGTTTATGAAGGTGCGTTTGCAGGGCAGCTGCATACACTACATCTCCGTATTCCGGCATAAGCATTTGTTGTAGGGATAGACCGATATCACTTTTTAGGCACTGATACCAATTATCGGCAGCATTTCAGGCCGATAACCGATATTGGGTGCCGATGTTCTGTACATTTAAGTTTGTGAAAAATCACAATTTCTACACGGATCTGACGTCCCCTTAAAATGTTTAATACTTTTATGAACATTACAACAACTGTGGGGAAAAATAAAGTGCTTGCAAAATAAACTAACCTAATTACCTAACTAGGGATGCACCGATACCACTTTTTTAAGACCGAGTACCGATACTTTTTAAAAGTACTCACCGATACCGAGTACCGATACTTTTCTTTAATGTCATGTGACGCTTTCCAATAAGAACAGACCATATAAAAATGCCCCCAACTCACACATTGATATGCCCCAGCTCACTCATGGATATGCCCCAGCTCACACATGGATATGCCCCAGCTCACACATGGATTTGCCCCAGCTCACACATGGACTTGCCCCAGCTCACACATGGATTTGCCCCAGCTCACACATGGATTTGCCCCAGCTCACACATGGATATGCCCCAGCTCACACATGGATATGCCCCAGCTCACACATGGATATGCCCCAGCTCACACATGGATATGCCCCAGCTCACACATGGATATGCCCCAGCTCACACATGGATATGCCCCAGCTCACACATGGATATGCCCCAGCTCACACATGGATATGCCCCCAGCTCACTCATGGATATGCCCCCAGCTCACTCATGGATTTGCCCCCAGCTCACTCTTGGGTATTGCCCCCCCAGCTCATGGATATGCCACAGCTCACTCATGGGTATGCCCCCACAGCTCATGTCCCCCCCCCCTCCGCGACGATACTTACCTTCCTGAGCGACACCGGGAATGTCTCCGTGCGTGCGCTCGTTGGAAGCACCCCAGCCGCGACCACGTGGGACCATGTGATTGCGGCTGGGGTCCTTCCAACGAGCGCGCACGGAAACTTTCCCGGTGTCGCTCAGGAAGGTAAGTATCGTCACGGAGAGCAGCTGCAGGGCCTGTCCGAATGCTCTATCAGCATTCGGACAGGCCCTGCAGCTGCTCACTTTGTTTATACTTACCTTCCTGAGCGATGCTTGGAAAGTTTCCGCACGCTCGTTGGAAGGACCCCAGCCGCGATCACATGGTCCCACGTGGTCACGGCTGGGGTCCTTCCAACGAGCGCACGCGCGGAGACATTCCCAGCGTCGCTCAGGAAGGTAAGTATGCCGCACAGAGCTCCAGGGGCGGCTGTCCGAATGCCGATAGAGCATTCGGACAGCCGCCGCAGCCCCTCGGATGCCGGCTCAATGCCGGCTTCCGGTATCGGGAAAAATATCGGGGGGTACTACACGAGTACCAAGTACTCCTGCAGTACCCAGTATCGGCCCCGATACCGATACTAGTATCGTATCGGTGCAACCCTATACCTAACTGTTCTCTCTGTATAGTGTGTGTATTGGATCAATCTATTCTCTCCCTCTGTTTAGTGTCTGTTGATGTAGCCTCATAGGAAGGGCATGTTCTCTGTGCAGATTCCCACATACTGAGCGGCCATGGAGAAGCCATGTGTTACATGTCCAGCTGTTAGAGGCCTGTGTTATCTCTGAATTCAATGTGGCTGTGTGTCATTTATCAGTGTGATGACATTTACAAGGCTGTCCTGTGTAGGTCTTACAGTTTTTTTTTTATGCGTGTTCGTCCCATAGGAGATGCGATACAAGCCCGTATTTTACACTCCCACTTCTCACATTTGTCAGATCTGTTGACAGAGAGTGAGAGCACGGAACAGCCTGTAAGTGCAGGAGGGAGAGACACAAACACACCGCTGCACAGGCCCACATCTCCCACGGTCTCCGTGTGTGTGTGCGCTGACGTGTGTAGTTCTCTACCCATGTGCTCACAGGAGATGTAAACACAGGAGATGCAAACCCGTACAGTAGTGTGGACTGTGCACGCGTCTCTCCCCCTGTGGATGGAGCAGCCTGTCAGCCGGAGACTCTGCAGGTGTGAAGGTAGCCCACAGGATTGGGCAGACTAGATGGGCCGAAATGTTCTTATCTGCCGACATTTTTCTATGTTTCTATGTTAGGATGCAGGGAGGGGGCAGACTGAGGAGACCCGGGACCTCTAGCACTGCCACCGCCTACCTGGCTCCAGGCTTGCATGCTTCCCTGACAAGCAGGGGGGGGAGGCGTTTCCCTCGCCACCTCTTCCTTCTCTTGCAGCCACAGCCAGTGAGTGACACAGCCCCTGTGATCTGCAGCCCTCTCCGTACGTCCATCCAGCCGGCGTCCAGGTTCAGGTGGACGGATTTCCGACTGATGTTTTCTGCGATTTTTCGCTTTCGGCCGAATGCTGAAAACACCATTTTTGGTCTGAAATTCCGTTGCGTTGCATCCCGACTATCTGCAATGAAACATGCCGATAACGGGGAAAAAACATGAATATCAGCCCCGATTGTCGGTAGTACCGATAATCGTCAACCCCTAATTTGTTGTACAATCTGCTTTCTTACCGTGGGGCTCAGGCAGGATTTGTTTCTGTACAGGGCACCTAGTTTGGGGTAAAGTTTAGATGAGAGGTTTGTGGGGGCCATAGGATAGATTAGGGTCTAACCACATACCTAGCTATTTGAGAGAACGGACTGGTCAGCGTGCCATTTGATTTTGTCCAGACACATAGATGGGGAGTTTGCAATATCTGTAGTTTCTACAGATATGTGATCTTACGATTACACTTGCATGTGAGATGGATTTCTCACTTACACCATGAACCAAGATGGAATGTGATCTGAGAAATCAAATCCACTGGGTCTGATGGATGGTTTCTTGGGTTGAGTTATTATCAGTTTAAAGCCCTTTTATACATGAAAACTAAGTAAAAGAAGCTGAAGTTGTTATGGTCTTGTGAGTGTTCAGATAATATGACCATGCTCGTTATGTATTTTAGTAGGCCAAGGGTACTTTAAGACAATAAAAAAGGTAAATATGAGGTGGGTTCCACTGGTAACAGTCTATGGGGCATGGTAACATTGGATCTATTAAGATTTTATTTTTACTTATTTCCTTATTCCTAGGTCCTGAACAAGTTGAACTCATGAAGAAAGATTTGCTTTCCAAAGTTCAAATATTAGGAAAAGAATTGCCGCTGAATACACTGGATGAGCTCATTGACAAATTTGGAGGTCCAGAAAATGTGGCTGAGGTACCCTGGCTAATTCTAGGAACATGTTTCCATGTGTGCATTATTCAGTTAATGACAAATTATGTTTTCTCATAGATGACTGGGAGAAAGGGACGGGTTGTTCGACGCAATGGATCTGTGCAGTTCGAGTCCCGTGCTGAACATAACCTGTCTATAGATAATGTCAACTTGCGAGAGAAAGAACGCTTTATGACTGGAGAAAAGGTGATTGCCATTAACTTGCATGCAAATCTTTTCCCACAGTCCTCTCATACTTTCTGTTTCGTTCTTTGCAATTGACTGTGCCTTTACAAAAGGTGAAGTCCCGAGGATCTCAGTGTGGTGGATAGAGAGAATTTGCTTTCCACAGGATTATCACTTCAAGCCAGTCTAGTTATTTGAGGACCTCCCATATGTAGAAGTCTGATTTAAGTGTGTTGTAGGTTGAGACAAATGTAAATCTATTAAAAAAAAAAAAAAATCTCCAAGTTAATGCAGCTTTCAGAAGGTATGCCTCATGCCTCCACTAATTCGTACCTGGTTTCTATGTTTTCCTATGTATATTGCTGCTACTCTTCTCATTTCTTGTTCTACTGCTCAGGTTTCTTATATTGTTAAATTGACCTTTTCTTTCTTAACCATCTTCCTCTCCACCAATGTTTGTTTTCGGTCCGTGTGTTTACGATGTACAAATTTGTCAATGATGTAAAAAAAGTCACCTTGTTACACTTGTTTTGGTTGCTCTCCCACAACCTCTGAGACATAGCATGCAAGTTCTGGTACGGAATACATTTGTTTTTCCATCTTCCAGTTTGTGGCTATAATATCTGAAGCTTCAAGTTCAGGGATCTCCCTCCAGGCTGATCGTCGAGTAAGAAACCAGCGAAGGCGGGTTCACATGACATTGGAACTGCCATGGAGTGCTGACAGAGCAATTCAACAGTTTGGTATGTGAATAGTTCTTTATAGTAGATTTACCAGACATTTATTTTTTATTGGCTGCTAGAACTCCAGTTTTTGTTTATATAGTGAGAACTTCTGTTGAGGAAGGCTCTTTCTGTCAACCCAACTGATAATGTATGGTTTAGTTATGCACCAAAATGAAAATTTTCGGGCCGAAAACGAGACTGATAATGGTGACGGAACTCTGCCAAAGACCAAAACCGAAAATCAGTCGTTCGAACCCGTGCCTGGAGACCTGACTGAGCCCGGGGCTTGCCTGAGCCTAGAGGCCAGTGTCACCCCCCCCTCAAATCAGTTGGGGGCCTTGGAGCCCTCGGATGGGCCTGGAGCTTGCCTTTAGGCTCAGGCGAGTCCCCGGCTCGGGTTCGGATGATGGATTTTCAGCTGACTTTTTTCTTCTTCTTTTTTTCTCCGGCCGGTTTTCCTTTCGACTGAAAGCACCATTTTCAGCCGATAATTTCGGCAGTCGAAATTTTGTTGCATCCCTGGTTAAAGGGACACTATTTACATTGAGTGGTCACAGGGCACAGTGTCCCTTAAAGTACTTCAATACATGCTGCATTACTAAGGAAGTTTGCATTTATCTCTCTCAGGCCGCACACACAGATCGAACCAAGTATCTGCTCCAGAGTACGTCTTCCTGATCTCCGAGCTTGCAGGAGAAAGAAGATTTGCTTCCATTGTTGCCAAAAGGCTGGAAAGCCTTGTGAGTCTCTTCAAGTCTGTCCCTAGAAGGCACTATTCCCCCTACTATATATGCACAGGTCATGTTAACCCCACATTCCTTCTTCTTAAACCTAGGGTGCATTAACTCATGGTGACCGGAGAGCCACAGAAACAAGGGATTTAAGCAAATACAACTTTGAGAACAAGGTATGCATGATTGTTTTGATTGTTAATTTGGGATCTTTTGATTTTGTTTATACATTTTTGTGGCTTTTGTTCCTTTGCATATGATCTCAAGCATCATTATGTTTCCACAGTATGGGACACGTGCTCTAGAACAGATTCTGTCTGCCATCCTGAACCAAACCCAAAGAGATGTCCCTCCTCCACAAAGCTATCCAGGAGGACCTGCTGCCTTTTTCCTGGGTCAGTTTTTATTTTAAAATCTTCAGATTCTTCCCTTACACTTATTCCTACAGAGATACTAGTTATGCATTTTTCTGTTCTAGAAAACACACCCCCTAGCCGCACCCCCCCCCCCCCCATAACCCTGTTCATTTATAGGTCCCCTTATTTTTAATTCCTAGTTTCTGTTCAATAACCCATATTCCGTGATAAATAGAGCAGCCACAAATTCCCTATGTATCCTATAATGTTGCTTACATATTCAGTTCAGCATTTCCTTTAGTAAACAATAAATACTGCTTGGGTAAGTAATTGGAAGAAATCATATTTGCATAAACAGGGTCTTCCTCTTTAAGTAAACGGGTTAATCGCCTGCTCAGGTTTTGAATTTAATGTTAAAAAGAAACCAGGTTCCTAGTATTTTGCTAAATAGTTGCTTAAGATGCTTATATTATTATTATTATTATTCTTTATTTATAAAGCGCCAGCATATTCTGCAGCGCTGTACAATAAGCACAGTATAGACAGGGTTACAATACATTTGACAAACCGTACAGGAGGAGATGAGGGCCCTATTCCCGTAGGAACTCACAATCTGGGAGGGTTGGGGTTGGAAACAGGAGGAGAGGACTGTAAGGTTAGAGTGATTGATGATTGCGTCAGTGAGTTGGGTGGTAGGCTTCCCTAAATAGGAACGTTTTAAGGGAGCGTTTGAAGGAAGAGAAGTTAGGGGAAAGTCTGACAGTATGAGGGAGAGCGTTCCAGAGAGTGGGGGCTGCGCGTGAGAAATCCTGCAGTCTATCATGGGAAGAGGTGATGCGGTGAGAAGCTAGGCGCAGGTCACTGTTTGACCTTAGGGAGCGGGCTGGGGTGTATTTGGTGATTAGTGAGGACAGGTAGTGGGGAGCTGAGTTAGTGAGGGTTTTGTAGGTAAGGATAAGGATTTTGAACTTAATTCTGCAGTGGATGGGGAGCCAGTGAAGGGACTCGCAGAGGGGAGCGGCAGAGACAGAGCGGCGGGTGAGGTGAATTAGTCTGGCGGAGGCGTTCAGGATGGATTGTAGGGGGAGAGGCGGGACAGAGGGAGGCCAGATAAGAGATTATTGCAATAGTCGAGTCGGGAGATTACCAGGGCGTGTATGAGTTGTTTTGTGGCGACAGCGGTAAGAAATGGCTGAATTCTGGAAATATTACGCAGTTGGTATCGGCAGGAGGAGGAAAGAGACTTGATGTGGGGGATGAAGGAAAGAGCAGAGTCAAGTGTAACTCCAAGACAGCGAACTTGGTTTGATGGGGAAATGGTGATACCCTCCACCGTGATAGAGAAGTCAGGAGGTGGGGAGGCATTGGAGGGAGGAATAAGTAGGAGTTCAGTCTTCGACATGTTGATCTTTAGGTGGTGGGAGGCCATCCAGGAGGAGATGCCAGATAAACAGTCACTGACTTTTGAAAGGACAGGGGGAGAGAGATCAGGGGTAGAGAGGTAGATCTGAGTGTCATCAGCGTAGAGGTGGTAATTGAAGCCAAAGCTGTTGATGATTTTGCCCAGGGAGGAGGTGTAGATGGAAAAGAGCAGAGGACCAAGGACAGAGCCTTGAGGTACACCAACAGATGGAGGCAATGAGGAGGAGTTACCAGCAAAGGACACACAGAAGGACCTGTTGGATAAATAGGATTCGACCCAAGCGAGTGCAGTGTCACCGAGACCCAGAGAGTTGAGGGTCTGTAGAAGGAGGGGGTGGTCAACAGTGTCAAAAGCAGCCGAGAGGTCAAGCAGGATGAGAATAGAATAGTGGCCGTGTTTTTTAGCAGTTAGGAGGTCGTTGGTGACTTTGGTGAGGGCAGTTTCAGTTGAGTGTAGGGGACGGAAGCCAGATTGCAGGGGGTCAAGTAGGGAATTGGAGGACAGGAAGAGGGAGAGGCGGTTGAAGACTAGTTTTTCTAAGAGCTTTGATGTGAAGGGAAGCAGGGATACAGGGCGGTAGTTGGATGGAGAGTTGGGATCTAGGGATGGTTTCTTTAGTAAAGGGGTAACTAGCGCGTGTTTGAAGGCGGATGGAAAGGAGCCAGTGGAGAGAGATAGGTTGAAGATGTGTGTGAGAGCAGGGGTGAGGGAGGAGGAGAGGGGAGGAATTAGATGTGAGGGAATGGGGTCGAGCGGGCATGTGGTGAGATGTGAGGAGGACAATAAGGAATTGACTTCCTCCTCAGTGGCTGGGAGGAAGCGGCAGAGGGTGGCAGAGGGGACCTGTGGGAGTGGAGGTGGCATTTATTTGTGATGCTTGGCGAATTCTCCAAACGTCGCTCTTCTCTGGTTTGTAGTTAACCGTTTTAGAATGCTATAGTGGTAGTATTATTATAAAATTCCTACTTATTGCAGCCTTTCAGATTTCAATAGGGATACACCGATATAATTTTTTTAAGGCAGAGTATGAATACCGGTACTTTTATTAAATGTCCTGTGACCTCTTTCCGATACATGATTTAGGATTCTGCTGAAGGCTTGTCCAGTTTATGTTAATATTGAAATGTATAGCCAGGCACCCCATTTACCCAATGCACAGCCTGCACACACCCTGACCACACACACAGATGCCACACCTCACCTCAGATATACCCTGCTCAAAAAAATAAAGGGAACACTTAAACAACACATTGTAACTCCAAGTCAATCACACGTCTGTGAAATCAAACTGTCTACTTAGGTAGCAACACTGATTGACAGTCAAGTCCACATGCTGTTGTGCAAATGGAACAGACAACATGTGGGAAGCATAGGCAGGTAGCTAGACATCCCCAATAAAAGAGTGGTTCTGCAGGTAGTGACCACAGACCACTTCTCAGTTCCTATGCTTTCTGGCTGATGGTTTGGTCACTTTTGAATGCTGGCGGTGCTGTCACTCTAGTGGTAGCATGAGACGGAGTCTACAACCCACACAAGTGGCTCAGGTAGTGCAGCTCATCCAGGATGGCACATCCATGCGAGCTGTGGCAAGAAGGTTTGCTGTGTCTGTCAGCGTAGTGTCCAGAGCAAGGAGGCGCTACCAGGAGACAGGCCAGTACATCAGGAGACGTGGAGGAGGCCGTCGGAGGGCAACAACCCAGCAGCAGGACCGCTACCTACGCCTTTGTGCAAGGAGGGACAGGAGGAGCACTGCCAGAGCCCTGCAAAACGACCTCCAGCGGGCCACAAATGTGCATGTGGCTGCTCAAACGGTCAGAAACAGACTCCATGAGGGTGGTATGAGGGCCCGACGTCCACAGGTGGGGGTTGTGCTTACAGCCCAACACTGTGCAGGACGTTTGGCATTTGCCAGAGAACACCAAGATTGGCAGCTTCGCCACTGGCGCCCTGTACTCTTCACAGATGAAAGCAGGTTCACACTGAGCACATGTGACAGACGTGACAGGGTGTGGATAAGCCGTGGAGAATGTTCTGCTGCCTGCAACATCCTCCAGCATGACCGGTTTGGCAGTGGGTCAGTAATGGTGTGGGGTGGCATTTCTTTAGGGGGCCGCACAGCCCTCCATGTGCTCGCCAGAGGTAGCCTGACTGCCATTGGGTAATGAGATGAGATCCTCAGACACCTTGTGAGACCATATGCTGGTGCGGTTGGCCCTGGGTTCCTCCTAATGCAAGACAATGCTAGACCTCATGTGGCTGGAGTGTGTCAGCAGTTCCTGCAAGACTAAGGCATTGATGCTATGGACTGGCCCGCCCGTTCCCCAGACCTGAATCCAATTGAGCACATCTGGGACATCATGTCTCGCTCCATCCACCAACGCCACGTTGCACCACAGACTGTCCAGGAGTTGGGGGATGCTTTGGTCCAGGTGTGGGAGGAGATCCCTCTGGTGACCATCCTCCACCTCATCAGGAGAATGCCCAGGCGTTGTAGGGAGGTCATACAGGCACGTGGAGGCCACACACACTACTGAGCCTCATTTTGACTTGTTTGAAGGACATTACATCAAAGTTGGATCAGCCTGTAGTGTTGTTTTCCACTTTATTTTTGAGTGTAACTCCAAATCCAGACCTCCATGGGTTGCTCAATTTGATTTCCATTGATAATGTTTGTGTGATTTTGTTGTCAGCACATTCAACTATGTAATGACCACAATATTTAATAAGAATATTTCATTCATTCAGATCTAGGATGTCTTATTTTTGTGTTCCCTTTTATTTTTTTGAGCAGTGTATATATGCCCACAGACATCAGGAATATGTATGCCCACAGACATCCGGGACATGTATGCCCACAGACATCCGGGACATGTATGCCCACAGACATCCGGGACATGTATGCCCACAGACATCCGGGACATGTATGCCCACAGACATCCGGGACATGTATGCCACAGACATCCGGGACATGTATGCCCACAGACATCCGGGACATGTATGCCCACAGACATCCGGGACATGTATGCCCACAGACATCCGGGACATGTATGCCCACAGACATCCGGGACATGTATGCCCACAGACATCCGGGACATGTATGCCCACAGACATCCGGGACATGTATGCCCACAGACATCCGGGACATGTATGCCCACAGACATCCGGGACATGTATGCCCACAGACATCCGGGACATGTATGCCCACAGACATCCGGACATGTATGCCCACAGACATCCGGGACATGTATGCCCACAGACATCCGGGACATGTATGCCCACAGACATCCGGGACATGTATGCCACAGACATCCGGGACATGTATGCCACAGACATCCGGGACATGTATGCCCACAGACATCCGGGACATGTATGCCCACAGACATCCGGGACATGTATGCCCACAGACATCCGGGACATGTATGCCCACAGACATCCGGGACATGTATGCCCACAGACATCCGGGACATGTTGTTATGAAGGCCCAGTTCTTATATTTTCCCTCGGCCACCTTGGTTCATTTTCCTTCGTCAGTTCTCGGATTCTCCCCTCAGCAAGCAGCGCTGATCCAATGTCAGATCTTAATTTCTATCAATAAAGCAGACAACACTGTCCATATTGGGTTAAGCAGACTCTCTCTGGCCATTTCACATGGCCTGCTTTTATTTGGTATAGAATCCGATAAGAACCGTTAACATCCCCGCCCCCAGGCATCTCGGCACCGCCATTCAGCCTGCTCTCCATCAGGTCCTCTTAGATTGTAAGCTCTTGAGCAGGGTCCTCCCTGATACTGTTCTATGTGTTTAACTTATATGTATATTGGTTATTCTATCTCTGCAATTGTACAGCGCTACGGAACTTGGTGGCGTCTTACAAATAACTATACCTGCAGTCATACAGAGCAAGGGTCCTTGTTTGGGGGGGATTTCAGGGGAGCAGCGGCAATCCAGGGGTACCGTTTGATAACGCAGGCCCTTATGGTGTCAGTCCAAAAACGCCTAATTCCGGAGGCAGGGGCAAGGATGGCAGCATGTAGCAGTTACCCCCCCCCCCCCAGCTGATGCCACATGGCTGGCTGCTGCAGTGTGAGCTCCTGGGGCCAAGTAAGGCTCAGGAACGTGGGTTCCCAATGGAGCTCCCTCCTGAAAATCACCCCAACGGTAGCTCCCATGAGGGGGACCCTAACCCCAAAAGAGCGCCCTGCTGGAGCAAAGGGTTTTCAGGGCTCCGCGGTTTAAATTTTCTGGAGATGTTTCCATTAACGTGAATGCTTTGCAGTCTTTGAGTGGGATTGGCTGGGATTTCAAACCCAGCTAATGGTTTCAAGCGCAGGCTTCCCCTGGTGTCAGATAACATGGTGAACATGAGGGACAGGTTTAAAGGCATTTGGATTATGTGCTGATGGAGGGGAAAAGTCACAAACCACCACTTTTAAACATTAAAACATAAACGGACAAATAGCTTACATGAGTGGAATAGCAGAGGAGCGAGATTTTAGTACAATCCAGTCTCTGAGCATGGGGTTCCGTGACACATGTATACCCACAGACCTCAGGAACATGTATACACACTTAGACACATGTATACACTCAGACCCCAGATGAATGTATATACAGTCAGACCTCAGATACATGTATATACACTCAGGCTTCAGACACCCGGGCTGCTGGCAGAATGCATTAAAAGCATTTCGGAAGCATTACCTTCTGGCTGGCCACGTTCCACAGAAAGGTTGCTGACTTGTGAAGCCTTCACAAGCTGGCGGCCACTCGGAGGAGAATATCGGCCGAATGCTTTTAATACATTCTGCCAGCAGCGCCAGCCCCTCGGATACCAGCAAGCCAGCCCAGTGCTGGCTTCTGGGTAGAGGTTTCAGGGCATTTGCACGAGTACCAAGTACTCGTGCAAATGCCAGCGGGCTAAATAACAATCTTCACGCAAACGTTTGCGCCGGCACAAAAAAACATTAACGCGAGGGGTTAAACCATTTGCGCCTAATCCCGTATTACATAGTCAGCGCAACAACCGCGTGCAATCGTCTACCGCGGGTGAACCTGCACGAACCCTGCGCGAGCTTAATGTTCTTTGCGCTTCCTATGCTTAACATTGTGAGCACAAATACGAATGTGCGCTGGTATGAGGATGTTATTACAATCTATTCTGCGGTAATTACCGCATAGCCTTTGCGCGCAGAATTTTAGCAAATCCTAGAAGCTGGTGGTAACGCCATATCTGAACAACCTGGCTAACCCAAAAAAAAAAACAGCACATAAAAAGGAATGCAGCAACAATATGATGGCAGGTGTGTGTGTGTATTATTACTGTAACATATGTGCCCATTTTGCATCATAGACGCAGAACCCGTCTCCGATGCCTCTGGCAGACGCAATTCAGTTGCGTTTGATAGGTGTGTTTCTTCCTTTTGATTGCTGAATGGGTGCACAAAACTGCACGCGCAAAGATTTTTGCGCGAGACGGCACTGCACCTGCATTTGTTCGCGTACTGTTTGCGTGCGCAATTGATCGGCGGGAGAAAAAAGCCGCGAGGATTGTAATTCCAGCGGTGATTTGCGCGCGCAGAAGTTTAACGTTGGCCCAAAATTGTTTCCTATGCGCGAGGCTTCTTGCGCGAAGATTGTAATATAGCCCTGTATCTGCAAAGATAACGATAATTGTATTGGTGCATCCCTAGATTTCAGTAATTCCGGATTAGTCACGCTCTGGACGGGTGCTGCCGCACAGGAAACCGGCTCCCAAGCGCTGCAACAGACCGTGTCTCATACTGGGAACCTCCTGGGCCATCCCAATGTGTGTGACATTCTGGTCTGAGTCACGTTTGATTCGTGCAAATGTCCACCGAGAAACCCTGCACAGTGATGTGAACATGCTGGTCCTGCGACAGGAAGGGAATCGCAGCTTTCTTGCTGTCATCTCCTTCCTTTCAGACATTGTAATCTCCCGGATTCTGAAATCCAGAGGAACCTTGAATCCTTGAGTGCTTGGGGTGCTCAACCTGTAATATGCAGACATCTTTTACTTCATCATTCCTCATAACACATTTTGACCTTGAATAGCGGTTTTTTGGTTTTCTGCACTAATTTTTGACAGAAGATGGGGAAGTGAACTGATCTTCTTTCAGCTGTTTCCAGGATACAGGGAGGGGGCCACTGGAATTTATTTATATATGTTCCTTTTTCCTAGTATTTGAAATTGGTTTGAGAAAAATGTGGTGAAAGAATAATATTCTGAAAAAGGACACCTTTGGAATGTAACATTAAACAAGACATTGCTAAATAAACATTCTTTCTTCTAACTAGTGGAAAGGCTTTCATATTTTACTTTTTCTCTTTGAACACTCATGGCCAAGGCAGTAAACTTTAATCAAACCTGCTGTGTACATGCGTCCTGTACTGAATGGTGTCTCCTTTCCCCTCAGATTTAAAACAAGGGCTTCTGTCGGTAGGCATATGCTGCAAAGAGACCAAATACAACGTAGTTGTTGATAAAGGTAAGATTAAGCTGAGCTGAGGAGTCTCTTCTTTCACCATGATTATTATGTCCACACCTCCAGCTTTCTACACTGTCAATAATTAATTTCTCTTTTTTTATGGTTTTTTGTTTTGTTTTGTCAGACTGTTCGGTTACAAAGTTCCTCAATCGCATGCTCGGCCTGGAAGTTCATAAACAGAACTGTCTCTTCCAGTTCTTCTCTGAAACATTTGACTTTCTCATTGAGAAGGACAAGAGAGAGGGAAAATATGATATGGGCATTTTAGGTAAGATTGGGAACCATGATAGAATTGATAGTTATGAGGGGCAGATTTACAGGGCATATTTCATTCACTTATTCGGCTTCCTTAGATCTGGCCCCTGGTGTGGATGAGATTTACCATGAGAGCAAAGAGATTTACCTAACGCCTGGTCATCCACAGGATGGACAAGTTGTCTTCTACAAGGTAAAACTGATGGACCTTATTTTGGCCATCCTTAATCTGTTCAAACTGCTTCTACATTTATGTGTTCATGTCCTGATTACTAGCTTTTTACATCCTGTGTGATGTCTTTGTATAGATCAGTGTGGATCGTGGATTAAGATGGGAAAAAGTTCTGGAGAAATCACTCAGTCTTCAAGCTCCAGATGAGGGATTTTATTTGTCTTACAAGGTAACAAGTCTTTCTTTGCTCCTCTAGGAAATGTAGTTTGTAATTTTTTTTTGCAGAACTTGTGTAGTCGCCCTCTTTCCCAATGTATTACAGTATGCACAAAAGAGAATGGTGTTTGGGCGATCTGTACTAACGCGCACATTTTGGGAAAAATGCAGGCTTCCGAGACTGTACGGGTTCCTCTCAAAGTCACTAACAGTTAAGCCTGTCCAGTGAATACGTACTTTTATTAGCTGATGTGCAAGCTGTCCCCACCCTCCACAAAACGGCTTATTTATTAGAAATAAAAGATTTAAAGTTGCACAATAACTATCAATGGTCTGCAAACACCTTTGCCATATAGCTGAACAAGATGTGGTTTCTGAGATCCAGGGGCAGCTTACCAACTTTGCGAGCCTCGACTGATGGGAATACCCCTTCCCTGCAAACTTCTGTGACTTTGAGTTTCTCACCTGAACAAGCGCGTCATTTAGTAGGAACACCCTTTGTAAGCCTATTGGCAGACTTACGAGTGTGGCGATTTTAAATTCACATTGTGCAAGATATACAAAGGCCAGAAGAAAACGTGTTAGTAAAAAGACTGAATGCACCTCCTAATAATAAAACTGTGTTTACAGTACGAACATTGGAAATCCCTTTTTTTTTTTTTTTTTTTTTAGTGTTTTACTGTAAAATTTGAGTTTTATGCAAAAACATTTTTACTGTAGAACTGCAGGTTTTACAGTAGGAAGGTTACAAGTGACAGGGTTTGTATTATTGCAGCTATGTAATGTGTCTACTGTACAATGCACTTTCTTGCATTTCTGTCCCTTGGTGATAAACTGGAATTTCTGATTTGGCACGCAATCGCACTGAATAGTGTTTTTACCGCGCTCTATCACAAAGTGGTCAATCCCCACCTTGGGGAAATGTACCTGTAAAGTACATAACACCTTTTGCTGTATTGATGGTTCCTTTCTTTTAGGTTCGTGGAGACATGTATTCTGCTATTTTTGCAGAGCATAGACATGGGAAGTACTTCAACCTCTATAAGCCCAACATTGGCAAGCAGAGCCAAGCTGAAACTTTGGAAAGCCTGCAGAGCAAGTATTACAAGGTGGGTAGATGGAATGGTCATCTGTTGATTAAGCATCCCACTGATTACCAACAAGATGAAATTATATCTGCGAGGCAAAATGATACCTGCATGTTGAGTGGTGACACGCATTAAACGCAGAGCAGTTACCCAGGAAAAAAAGTCATCCAATCATCCTGATCTGGTGTCAGGTATCCAATGCCTTCGCTCAGGACCCCACCTTATATTTTCTTTTACTTTGTATTACTTTGTATTTCAACATTCTGTTAAAATTCCTGTATTTGCAGTTGTTATTTTTTGGAACTTGTAAGATGGGCCTCGGTGCTCCATCCCCATCCCTCAGATCTGCCCACTTTTTACCCTGGCTTCAAAAATGTTTCTCTTTTAGGTCTTACCACATCCCATCCATTATTCACACGGGTAACCCTTCCTTCCATATACCCTGCTCCTGTTTTAGGTGAATTTACTCCCCTTTAATGTCCCATGCCGCACGATTCTCCTCCTTGGCCCAGGGACTCCCAAACCTGGAAGTTCCTGAAGCTTTTCTGTGCAATTTGCACTACTACGCAAATTGCATAGCATAGGAACCACAAATTGAACTGCTTCACACTGGGGTTTTTGCCGCCTTTTTGGCTCAACAGTAGTAGGCGATGTGTGAAAGGCTGAGCTGGATGGATGCATGTCTTTTTTTTTTTTTCTTCAGCCTATGTAGCTATGGGACTTGCACACTTTACATACACAAGTTCTGTAGCGCCTGCACAGAACGATGGATCGGATCTGCGCACGCATGCTCAGATCCGATCTGTCGGCTGCCTCTCAGACTTCTCGCTAATGTGATTTGGTCTTAGAGAGGGTGACGTCGGAATGTTTTTTGCATGCTGATGTGACTAGTGACCAATCTGGTGACCGGCAACCAAGAAATTCAAAATTCTGACTGCTGGGTGGGATGGAGGAAACTCCTCTACTTCACAAAGCGCTTATGCCAACTTGGGGGGCACTCCTCACATCCTGACCACTTTTAAACCATAAAGTGGTCAGTATTGAGTAGCGTGTCCGTTTATGTCCGTATATTCGTTTCGTGCAGAGCTGTTAACATCTGGGGGACCGTGAGTT
The DNA here is from genome assembly GCA_009667805.1 of Leptobrachium leishanense. NCBI lineage: Eukaryota > Metazoa > Chordata > Amphibia > Anura > Megophryidae > Leptobrachium > Leptobrachium leishanense. Next base: position 294,065,802 of record CM019063.1, on the reverse strand, counting down.
TGATGCCTAGTTTTGCCAGAATTCGTTCAATGCAATAGATGGCCAGGAAATTATGTGTAGTTCAGAAACCTCTGGGTGGGCTGGAGTTTGACAGCCCTGTTTCAGTATCTACACAAATGTACCTAAAGATGATGAATTTAAAAGACTAGTGAGCAGTAGATATATATACGGATAGACTGTCAAGTGTGAGAAGTGAATGCAGTAAAAGTGAATGCAAAGGACACAATAGACCATGGGCCAGCAACCTTGGCCCTCCAAAACTACATTTTCCATGATGTTCAGCCAAATTGAGTGGTTCCATAACATCTGGAGGGGCATGGTTGCTGACCCCTGCAAGGACCAATGCTGTAATACTTGTGAAAGTTTATGGTTTTCATTTAAAAATAATAGATGTATTTAATGTAAACCTGTTGTAAAATCATTTTCAGCTTTATGGAGAAATGTGTTATGTGTGCATGTAGGTCTTATACAAGTGTGGAGCTGGTTGAAAACTGCTATGTAAAGTAAAATTTACTTATAGAAGTCTGTCAGGTCATTAAAAATGATTAAGAAAAGGATTCCTTGAAGACGCTGAGGTTTGATCTCTGCACAAGAATTGTTACTTACTTTTGTGCACATTTCATGGTGCATTTATTAACCCCAAGGGCTGTGAAAAAAATATAACAATTAAAAAACGGAATGTGTAGTTAACAATAAAATATTATGTAAAATGGCAATTTTGCACAGAGCATGTTATTCTGAGACCGGATTAAAATAATGTAAGTTTGCTAATTTTAATGCTGGGATAAAAAGTTCGAAACGCTAGATGGTGTTCCTGATCTTTAACAATTTCACAAGGGGTCTGCATTCTTAACATACAGGCAGAAGTGGGCTTTGTGCCAAATTCGGGGTATGTGATGCAGATAGATAATAAAAATGGTCAGATATCCTGCTTACAGGGAGTTGTAGTGCTCATAGGGAGGGCAATGTAGCATCCAAAAATACCAATAGAATAATATCTGTGCCATAATGCCTGTATACGGAAATTACAGTAACACCTTGTAACTGTACCGTACAGGGATTTTCAGCACATATAACCCCCCTGAATCTTATGCATATAATAGTGAGTGGCCCCCAGCGCTCGCCTTGTATTCTGCCATATCTCTTGCTGTTGATATGCGGCACTAATGTTTGTTACAGCCAGGGTGAGTGCTGCACCTTGTAGCTTTTTTTACTGTAACATAGGTGTCAAGAGTGTTCTATGAAGATTTTGTTTCTCCACAAGGGGAACACTCCTCTTGCATAAAATGTTATACAAAAAAATGTTAGATGCTAATGTTTGGTTTTCATCCCATTTATAATACAAAATCAAGCATCTGCTTTCATGTTATTACCCGTATGTACATATTAACAATGGCATTTGTCCTTTTAGGTTTCTGCAGAAGAAGCTCAACCTCACTGGGAAAACCAGTACATTTTCTCCTTCAGCAACTGCAGCCATGCCATGTGGTGAGAGTTTGCATATTATGTCTAGTATCTGTCTGCTAAAACTATGCAACAAATACTGTACTTACCAGCATCAATATTTTACCCCCCCACCTATTTTATATAATGCAATAAAATATGCAAAAATACATTCTAAAATGCCCTTTGTAGACCAGGTAGTAGCATCACCCATACCGGTCTGTGAGGACAGCAGGGATTTAATGTGATTTGCAGCAGCTTATTAATGAAATAAAATAAATGGCATTGTGGTGTAAATCGATACCACACAAGGGGCCCTATTTCAACCCTGGTGTGAACTTAACCACAGCTGTTGTGAACTTAGCAACTGCATTGACTTTAAAGGCTCTGGGAAGCTTACACTAAGGATCGAATACAGTCCAGGGGCAACTACTTTCAGTTGGGCTTTTGACAGGAGCAAAACATCAGCCTAGGCTTTTGTGCAGAGGCTGCTTAAAGATGAAAGCTGAATGGTCTACACAATGTCCAGTGCATTGTACGACTAAAGGAGGAGTTTTGAATGTCATTATTTTAATGCTAAGTATAGAGAAATGGGATGATTTATAAGTGTAGTGATTTTTATTTAATTTTTACAAATCATAAATCCATATTCGTAAAGCCTGGGATCCTCATGACACCGTTATCAGTGCTAGTGCCATAAATAAATGTTCCTTTGTTTTATTTTTGTACCTATTGTTTTCTATAGAGATATGACTGAATTCCTAAACTTGTTGCAAACAGTCGCCACTATTCCATACTGAACCATAACTGTAGCGTTAGGATTAGTAAGTGTCAAAGCTAGGATAAGTGAATTTAACGCATGCGCCCATATTACATTCCTGATCTGAAACCCTTTTAAAATCCATTGGCGCATCGGTGATTACATTAGCTTGGGCGTGCTTACTGTACTGTGCACACCCTATACTTGACATGGGGAGAGCAATCCTTAATTAACGTTTTGATAAGTAAGGCATTACAAAGTCCTAGCGCTAATTTCCGCACCGATGCACGGCGAGAATGGTGGCCCGATCAGCTCCTCCTTGTCGCCAGTAGCAGAGTCAGACTGGGGACAAATAGTTCCCAGTCTCACGCTTCTGCACTGCACGATATTGCATCTCGGAAGTGCAACCCTCTATGGAGTCCTATGGACTCCAGGAGGCGATACTCATTCTCATTACAGCGCAGAAGCGCTATTGCTAGTATAACTGCAGGTGGCGCTGCGTTCTGTGGCACGGTGCCGTGGTAGCTCCTGCCTTGAACTATCGCTATCACGCTATCACTAAAATGGGGACCCTACAAGGAAACCTGCAGGCACAGGTTTTCTCAGCATCCCAATTTTAGCGTTCACTTCAGAATAGGGCCCAGAGTCTGCAAGGAAGAAAAAAAAGTTTAAATATATTTTATTATAAGATTTTCAGTATCATTTGTTGATGTTAATTTAAATTGCATAATCAATTTAATATTATGTTCTTTTTTCAATATCCTTACAATATCCTTTTTATGCTGTCTTTGTGCATTTCTTGACATCCTATTGTGATCTACACAGGAACGGGAACTGCAAAGGAGTGCAGCAGGGGAAAGAGTGTGTGCAGGGACAACGCCTCAGACATTACTACATGTTGTGCGGCTCTCTACTCCGTGTGTGGAGTCGTATGGCTTCTGTGATTTCTGACATCACCAGCAGCAGCTACCTTCAGATTGTAAGATTAAAAACCAAAGACAAACATAAACAAGTTGGTGAGTATCCAGTGCCAAAAACTATGGTTGCACCGATACCACATTTTTAGGACCGAGTACAAGTACCAATACTTTTATTTACTGTAAAGTCATGGGACTGTTTTCTAATAAATAATTTAGGATGTTGCTGAAGGCCTGTCCAATTTATGTTTATATTGAAATGTATGGCCTGACACCCCATTTAACCCCTGCACAGGGCTGCACACACTTTGACAACACATCTCATCTCAGAAATCTGTATACCCACTCAGATACATGTATACAGACCTCAGATGTATACCCACTCAGATACATGTATACAGACCTCAGATGCATTCGGCCAGCTGGACCAGCTCCTCAGATACTGGCAAGCCGGCCCAGCGCTAGCTTTCAGTAACAGGGCATTTGCACGAGTACAAAATACTTGTTCAAATGGCAGTATCGGTACCAATGCTAGTATTGGTGCATCCCTACCAACAACCATCATTCAGTCTACTGTCCACCTGTAATGTAGGGAAATGCATAAATCTGCCAAGCCGTAAAAGTACATAGTTACACAGGCCAAATAAAGACGTGTGTCAGTCAAATTCAGCCTTTCCCTATCACCTTCTGCTGTTGATCCAAAAGAAAGCAAAAACCCCAGTCTGAAGCGCTCACTGAGTATGCAACATACTGGGAGAAAATACCTTTTTGACCTCAGATGCCAGTCAGATTTCTCCATGGATCAAGCAGCTTTTACCCACATATTAAATATAACACTTAATATTATCTTTTTGCAGGAAGTCACCCAACTGTTCTGTACAGACTCTAACCCAACAACCTCAACAGGCAGAGAATTCCACAGCTTTATTGTTCTCACTGTAAAATAACCCTTCCTATGCTTTAGGCTGAATTTCCTTTCATCCAGTTTAAATGGGTGCCCTCGTGTCCTGTGTAAAGTCCTATTAATGAATAGGTTTCCAGTCAATGGTTTATAATGGCCCCATATATATTTATATAAAGTTATCAGATCCCCTCTAAGGCGCTGTTTCTCTAAAACCGGTTTAAACCTGTTAGCCTTTCCTCATAATTTAACGCTGCCATTCCCTTTATTAATTAGTCGCCCGTCTCTGCACTTTTTCTAGTTCCATAATATCTTTTTTTAAAAACTGGTGCCCAAAATTTCACGGCATATTCAAAGTGTGGTCTTGCCATTGATTTATAAAGAGGCAAAATTATGTTTTCATCCCAAGAGTGCATTCCCCTTTTAATGCATGCCAATACCTTGCTGGCCTTGGCTGCTGTTTGACATTAGACAGTGTTGCTTATTTTGAAGTCTATGATTATTCCCAAATCCTTCTCCATCTTTGATTTGATTTCCCCCCCCCCCAACTCCATACCATTTAGGGTATAAGTTGCTTGTGTGTTCTTCACTCCAAAGTGCATAACCTTGCTTTTGTCTACATTAAATTTAATCTGCCATTTAAGTACCCAGTCCCCAATCAATCTAAATCCCTCTGCAGCTAAAAAATATCCTGCTCACCTTATATTTATTACCTTTCCTAGTTTTGTGTCATCTGCAAACACTGATACATGACTTTCAATGCCTATCTCAAGGTCATTTTTAAATAAATTGAATAGAATTAGTCCTAGAAGAGACCCCTGAGGGACACCACTTACCACTGTTGTCCATCTTGTAAATGTACCATTTATGACCACTCTCTGTACCCTATCTTTTATCCAGTTTTCTATCCAAGAACAAGAATTTTCACCTAGACTAATTTTTCTTAATTTAAATAGTAACCTCTTGTGTGGAACTGTCGAAAGCTTTGGCAAAATCCAAGTAAATCACCTCTACTGCGACCCCCTGATCTATAGTGTCACTTACTTCATCATTGAAGTAATTCGGTTAATCTGACATAATCGGTGTTTCATAAAACCATGCTGATTTTTGCTAATTATATTATACCTCCAAATGAATTCCTGAATATTATTCCTTGGTAACCCCTCAAATAATTTTTTTTTGGAAATTTCTTTATTGAAGGAACCAAGTACATAGTACAAAAAATACCAAGCAGGTAGCAATATACAGTCATCAACAACCAAAGCTGCCAAGCAGAGCCAGGTTCCCAAGTTTTTAAGGACCGAGTAAAGGATAGCCATTTCCAAGGATAAACGGTATCAGGGTCCTATTGTTGTAGAAGCTTAGGAAGACTAAAATAAGGCCATAGAAACAAACCAGAAGAAGTGGAGGAAAAAGAAGAGGAAGGAGAAGAAGAGAGATGGGGGGGGGGAAGAAAAGGGGGGGGGAACAGGGATGGTACTCTTGTCAGGTAGGACCCCAGTGTGAGACCTGTAATATGTCTCAAGGGCACGCGACGACCCGCCTACACATCAAATGCGAGCCACGGCAACCATACCTTCAAATACGAAGAGAAACAGTCATGTGTAGTGGCGGTCATTTCGTCCATGGTTCTAATCTCCCTTATTTTGCTTTTCACCTGACCATGAGGCGGGCCAGTAGGAGACCGCCAATGGGTCGCCAGCACCAGCCTCGCTGCCAGAAAAAGTTTTGCGAGTAGCTTGTCGGCTGGGATGGTCAGATCGTCTAGGGGTTTGGATAAGAGGCACGACCAGGGGTCCCGGGGTATCCGAACTCCCAGAACATCGGAACATAATTGCAGAGCCATGGACCTGAAGTCTCGAATGTGGGGACACTTCCACCACATATGGTACATCGTGCCGTCCCTCCCACAACCTCGCCAACAGAGACCCGTGGAGGTTCGTTGCATTCGGGATAGTTGCTGAGGAGTGAGATACCATCGCATTAGAGTCTTGAAGGATTGTTCCTGCAGGGAAGTGCACACAGTAACCTTTCTTGAAGCCTCCCAGATATCGAGCCATTCCTGTGGATCCAAGGAGCGTCCAATATCTCTCTCCCAGGCCTTTACGTAGTTGAGCTCCCTCCAATCTAACAGAACAGACAAAGAGTTATACAATGTGGAAATCCTTTGGGGTACTTGCCGCCAACGCACATGCGTTCGAATGAGGTCAGAGTAGATTGAGCCGCCCTCTGATTCTGCGCCAGCGAGGCCCATGTCCGTAATTGTAATAGATGGAAGCGAACCATTGTAGAAAAAGAGAGTCCAGGATTGGAGGCCTCGACGTCCACAAACGAGCCGTTACACCACAGAGATCGCAGGCGGCGTAAGTCCGTACCGGTCCATGAGGCAAACCGGCGTTGATCCATGCCCGGCCAGAAGGATCTGTTACGGAGATATGGCGTGAGGGGGGGAGGGAAGGCATGTCAGTTCGCATTTTTCAGCTATCTTGTTCCAGATTCGCATAGAGTTCAAAATCGAGGGGCATATCGTGCGGAGCAGGGGTCTATCTCCTCTAGGAACCCAGATCCACATGCTGGGAGAGTCTTGATACATCAGTGCATTCTCGAACGCCACCCAGCGCCGAGTGTGTGGTTGCGAGTGCCAGGCTACTACCTGGGCCATCTGTGCGGCATAGTAATAAGTGTATAAACTAGGTAAACCCAATCCCCCTGCGGCCCGTGGACGGTACAAAACCTGGCGCGCTACCCTATGTCTTTTGTGCCTCCAGATAAAATTATCTATTTCCCTTTGTAGGGAACGAAAAGCAAGGTCGTCCAAACGGACCGGGAGAGCCTGAAAGACAGAGAAGTCTGGGCAGAATGTTCATTTTGACAGTATGCACTCTACCTACCCATGAAATCGGTAGTTTATCCCATTTCAATAAATCTGCAGTGATCTGTGAGATTAAACAGGGGTAGTTCACAACATATAGCGCATGTACATCTCGAGGCAGGCGGATTCCCAAGTACGGGATGGAGTCATGAGACATACGAAAATCTTGAGGCTGCCCAGCGGGCGTCCTCCGAAGAGGTGGGGTTCAGATAGAGGGCCTCCGACTTAGCCACGTTCACCTTATATCCAGCAATAGACGAAAAATTCTCCAATACCGATAGTAATTCTGGTACCGAGGTCCCTGGCTCTGTCAGGGACAAAATAATGTCGTTCGCGTATGCGGAAACAACATATTCCTGGTCACCCACCCTAAGCCCCGTCACCTTCGGGTGTATGCGGATAGCCTGTAGTAAGGGTTCTAACGCCAGCGCGAATAACAAAGGAGATAGGGGGCAGCCCTGTCGCGTACCGTTGGTCACCCTAAATGGTGTCCCAACCGAACCAGGAACAACCACCTGTGCTGTCGGGGAATCGTACAAGGCCCGCACCACGGAAAGGAAAGAGGGAGGAAGACCCACCCGCGACAGTACCCAGAATAGGTAAGGTCACTCCACCCTGTCGAAGGCCTTTTCAGCATCCAAGGAGAGGAAGAATTGGCTACTCAACCCAATAGCATATGTTGATGCATATATTAGGATTTGCTTTGAAAACTGTGGTGTTGGAGTGACGGTTAAACGTGTTCACAGAGCAGTGTTGGCATCCACCCCCTACGAAAAGGGAATTGCACAAGACTGAATCATGGATGTGGAAACATTCTGCACACTTTTTTTAAAAAAAAAAAAATTCTAATCAGGAGTTAGTATACCTAAAATCTCTCCGTTCCTTCACTTGGTGGTCGTCGTATAATCTGTACAATTAGTCTATGTAATATTATTCTGCGGTCCAGGCCAGGCCATCAACATGACATTTTGCACTGGGAACTTGATATGGAAACCCTAAATCTTGAAAGTTTTTTTATTGTGTATGGTTATTGAACTGTTAGAGGCATGTTTTACAGAATAATGACCTGTGATATAGCACGTGATTAAAAACATGCTAAATTAAACTTTTTTTAAAAAAAATTATGAAACTTCAGTAATTGAATTTTGAAGGAAAAAATATTTCTTCCATATTGCAGGAAGCCTATGCTCTCAAGTTGGTATTAAAACAAAACAAGTTGACCCATTTTGTCTTTACATGTATCTTGTTTTTAACAGATTAGAGGATTGAATGTACCTCCAGTGTCAATAAACATGGGGTGTGACAAATTATTGCACATTCTGATATTTTCTTAATTGTTTACGCCTGTATTGTGTTTCTGAAGCAAATAAGGTTTTAGCATTCCCTCTATATTCTATTAACATGATGGTACTCTGCGCGTGAAATCCATGGGTCTAGTAGACATGGGATCCTAGAACGTTACTTGTTTTCTAAAATGTGTGGTTGGCTCACATGATTCCTTACTGATGGGATTCCTTTTGGTGTAGATTTGTCAAAGCCTGTGTTAGTGTGTTTATGCTTTTTCTGATGCCGCTGTGTCTTTGTTCTTACAGGCATTAAAATCCCAGAGAGCTGTGTGGCAAAAGTGAAAGAAGAGCTGAAACAAATGGATCTAAATGTGAAACGCAAACATGAGGAATCCCGTCAGAACACAGACCGGCTTTCTTTATCCCAACCTCTTTCCATATCCCATCCTCTGGACCTCTCTATACCTAATTATGACAGGACACACAGCCAGCCACTGTCCAATACACATGACTATTGGAGCAGCGCTCCTTTTCCTGATGACCTAGGAAGCATTTTCTCATCTAACACTTGCCCCACCCAGCACCTAAACGTTAAGGAAATCATAGAGGAGATGCTACAGAAATTGAGAACGCCAGATCCTACAGCTTCCGAGAGGCAAAGTGTCATCCAATATAGCGGAGAGCAAAACAATTTCTGGGGGACAGACTGAAACCTTACTTTACTACACCTGAGCTCAGACCAGCATATCTGGCCCCTGCTACAGCAGCCCTGCAAAAGCCAAGAGGCCGTGCATAGGTTCATCAACCAACATCGTAAAGGGGGGGACCTGCAAAACATATTTTTTTAACGCTGCATGCGCTGCAGGAATGTATAAATTATAAAAGACATCTGTATTTGCATCTAGTGGAACAAGTGCACCCTGCCACTATCAGGACTGTATAAAATCCAGGCTGACACCTGACTTTGTGTAATAACACTCAGCACTCCTGAATGGCTGACAAGCCTAGCTCTGGACCCTTAATGATGTCCCTGTTTATTTGGGACCTGCTACTGTACAAAGCGACAGATGGAGCTATTAACACCTTCAGTGGGAAGGGTCATGTGTTCTGTTAGCATTTTTCATGTTTGTGAGCAGTTCTTTTCACACAACAAATTTTAGGGTTTTATTGTTTCAAGGTTATTTTAAATAAGTTTTGTCTTTGGGCTATTCCCCCCTTCTTAAACTTTGAGCTCCCTTGTGTCCAGGAGCTGACCTTTCTTACCGCACAGCACTTTATCCTGTTCTCTGCCGAGCATTACACATTGCTGGCCCAGAGTCGTACGCAGAGCAATACAGCATGTGCGAGCAGTATAATGCACGGATAGGCTAGGAGAGACAGATCTGGCTTTTACCTTTGTATTGTTATGTCAAACCTTGCTAATCTTTGCACTATTTGCTCCCCCGTGACCTCGTCCTTGTGGATGGAAGGGGCCTGGATTATCAGCTCAGGGTATATGTGTATATATGTTTTAATATCCACATCTGTATATCTCAGGCTGGGTACAACTTGCCAGACAGAGGCGGATGCTGTTTAAGTTTTATGCCAAAGAATTTTACTTATTTAATCCCGTCCACTTGGATGCTTTTTTTTTTTCTTTTCTTTTTTTTACCTCTTACCATATGGAGAAAGCAGAGAAATATTTATGGATGAAAGCAAAATCTGTAGGAACTTCATTCTGTTCTGTTATTTTCAGATTCTGCTGCCATGCTGTCAGAAACTTTATTTATAAAAGTAAGCAGAATTAGACCCAGTCTCGGCACCTCCGTGGTGTCTGCACATTCTCTTAGAGGGATGCCAAGTCACCGATCCCATGATCATATTAAAAAGGAGATCTCTGTATTTAGTACAGATATAATTGTAATGAATACAGCAGGGCTGCATTGCACACCCAGTCATAATATTATTTGATAATTGTTTAGAGTGTCACCATTTCTTCAATACGTGGAATTACTTTCATCTTGCGTGGCCTCAGGAAACCATCCTTTGATATGGGGATTCCAGTTCAGCAGACCTTCAGTTGGCCGCACAAGATACTCCTCGGAAACACCATTCCCTTTCAGAATTTGTTGTTAAATTTCCAGTATATTCATCCCGTAAATTGTTTCCATCCCTTGGGGGGGGGGGGGGGCGGAATGATCGTGCAATATGAAAATGTACAGGCAGTGTGGCGTATGTGTTTATAAACTGTGTATCCCAATCAGAGGTTGATGCTGATACACTGAAAAAGGCAACCTGGCATAGGCTGTGATCAGAATGCTCCTCCTTTTTTGGGGGTGTTTTGCTTTTTGTGTGTTTGCAAGTGATACATCAACACTGTACTAGAATGGTAAAATTAGTGTTACAGAACAAACCAGTCCAGTCCAGTCCATACACAATGTAGTCTGGATTTTACTTTACACATGTAATCGCATTCCTCCGTATCCATCTTAATCGGCGTAATTCCAAGTTGTAGTTTGTAAATCTTTTAGTGTTTCAAAAAAGATTTTTTTATAGATATTTATTTTTACGAAAACGCTACATTTTATTAAAGCAGACAGCCAAAAATTTTAACATCGAACCAAAGGGAGTGGATGAGAATACAGATAAGTCTTATTTGTAAAGTGTCTTCATCTCTTTTTATTATTGTTATTATTATTTTATTATAACTATCTGATAACTCTGTCCCACCCATCTGGTCCTCTTGTGTGCTGCAAAGCAATACCATATCAATAGACACCTCTTTCTCTGTTCGGGTTTATGCGTTGTCCTCCAATCAGTGCCTTGCACGCTCTTATTGCACGCACACATACCCACAGCTGTGTGCTCCATTGCGGAATGCTGCACCTCTCAATATATTTCCCATACAATTTTTGCTCAATATGTTGTCACATCATCTCTCAGGAATTTTAGCCCTTTTCAAGGATTTTGGGCTCACCAGATTGAATCTGAACCCCATTACAAGCCCTTATGGAAATAAAGGGTAAAGAGGCGCTGCTGCCCCCACTATGTCAGATTTCCTTTGAATATCCAGTGAAATATCGTGTCGGTGCCTGTAATTTCTTGGACAGATTTAGTTTGCAGTAATTTATTGTGACACGCGTGCGTGCTACTGATCCTGCATCCTCCTGTAAGCATCCCCCACACATATATTTATGAATCTGTGATATATATATATAAATATAAATGTATACAGTTTTATTTAGAATATGTGCCTTCAACTAATTCCTACTTTTCTACTTGTATGTAATGGGTAAATTTGACACCCACCCCAGTAAAGTTTTAAATCCAAAAGCAGATGTATGTTTCATTCGTGATGACTTAAGAGGTGACCGGTATGCTACCATCCAAGAATAAAAAAAAGACACATTGGTTCTTTTAATAGCAATAGGTGGTTGTAGTGCTTGCCATACAGCTCTGTTTTCCATTATACACAGGGTTATTCAGAGAAAGGTGAACAGCTGGAGAATGGAAAATTCTAGGTCAAAATAGCCAAACCAGAAAAATTCTCCCATTTATCTCACTTAACAAATTGGCTATTTTGACCTAGAATTTTCCATTCTCCAGCCATTCTCCTTCTTTTCACTGCTCTCTGAATAACCCTGTAAGTGTTCTCGAACAGACATATGAACTTTTAATACGATTGGGAAGGTGAATTTTATTCACCGCTAACATTCCCTTAATGTGATTGACCTATCAGGAAGCCTAGATATGTCCAGCACAGAGTTCAAAATGGCTTATTAATCACTTCACCACCAAGGGATTTTCCAGAAAACCTGAATATTCAGTGTATTACTTACTGTAATAACCTATTTTGAAGGTGGATGTTGCCATCTGCTGGCCAAAAGGGATTGCAGCAGTCTTGGGCTTTGTGCGGAATCAGCTGGGAAATGCAATTTAGAGACATTCCCAGTTCGATCTAAAAAGTGTTGACACCTAGACCATCAAGCCCACATGCTAAACCGTTAGTGTATGAAATGTGCTTGCATTTTGGCTAATTTAAATTCCTTTGCACTGCTCTTATGGATGATCATGCAGACTGTAGTCAATATCAGGGCACCAGGAGGTAATCTTGGTAGTGAAGGGGTTAAGGGAACCTATGATGCACTAGGTCTGTTTATCAGATCCACAGGCTACATGTGTGGCCCAGTTTGTACCTCAGGTAGCAGAGCTGCTTTTAGAGCTTGTATTGTTGGAGAACATCTCTTGGTACTGATGTTCCTCATTTATCCTATAATTTCATTCATTGAATATGAATAATGGAGTTACCCAATAATGGAAATACTACTGGGTTGAATTCCCGCAAATCTCAATCTCTGCTACCTAGGTAGGGGCGCATGGTGTGTTCAGATTTGGTGCTTCCGGATGGGAGGGGCAATATACTGGTCAGGTGAAGCCCATCAATAATGGACCAATTGAACTATTGGAACTGGGGGTACTTTAAGGCTAGGCTCAAACGAACGCATTATTCGCAGCGACTGTCAAAAAGTGCGTCCGAACGCATTGATGTATTTTTTCATGGAATGCGCGAAAACGGTCATACGAAGCGCATTTTCGTCACATGATTTGTTACGGATCCAAACCAGGAAACTTTGGGTGTCTGGACGTTATGTTGGCCGGACATGAGCAGCATCTGATGTCTCCTAATCACGCGCACTCGCCAATATGCGGGCACAGCGCACTCTGTATGTCAGTACTAGCGGTTCTTGAAAAAATGCGTTCCTTTGCCGCTTGCGTTGCGCGGCTGTACTTTCATATATTGGCTGTCATTTACTGCGGCTGTAATTAAGTGCGCCTAAACGCACGTTAAAAATGCGTTAGTCTGACTCCAGCCTTAAAGGCCCAGGGTTAGCAACCTTGGCCCCACATATGTTTGGGAACTACATTTCCCATGATTCTCGGTTACTCGTTAGGTTGACAGAGCCTCAATGTATTTCCAAATCATCTGGAGGGCCAGGGGTTGCAGATCCTTGTTATAGGCAAAATAAATAATGAAGAAAACGTGGGGTCGCTCGGAACAAAATCAGATGATTAATCTCTCTATGCACACCCGAGTTTTTAGCTTTGTATGGAATATTTGCATGCATTCCAGAGTAGCAGTCTCCCTGAACGCTCTTCTGGCAGCATAAAGCAGTTTTGATACTGGCCCCTTGACAACTGGCACATATGCAACTGATCAGATGCTTCCGATTTTGTAAAAGGTAGATTGACTAGCAACGTTTCTAATATGGTTTTGTCCCGCTGAACCCAATGCAAGGGAGGCTGTCCTGAGGCTATTGATTTGACAGCCCTCAGATCGGAGGGGAGACATAAGCTTAAGCCTGGCCGTTCACTAGCTCCGTAGGTCGTCCACTGGAAACGAATATGGGTGACCCAGACCGAGAGACTGACAGACTGGGGAAAGCACTACAGAATACTCTGGCTGCTGTCCCTGGTGTTGAAAGTGCTTATTTAAGCCCTTTCAGCACCAGGGACAGCAGCTAGAGTATCCTTCAGGTCTTCAGCAGTGTTGGCTGAGGCTCTCCCCCCCCCCTCCCTCCCTCCCCCAGTCTGGCTGTGTTCTGCAGGGAAGGGAAAAAAATGCTTTAAAAACATCTGAAATCAAAAATTTCAGCAAAAAAAAATTCCAAGTGTTAAAAGAAAAAAATTACTTGTTTTTGTTGAAAATTAATAACATATATATATATATTTTTTCTTACATTGAAACCTATGTGATTCGCCGGTTGTACTGAATCACTTCTCTATGGGCAATTTCCCTGCTGTCATATGGTGGTTTAACTATACAATTCATCTTTTTTTTTTCGGTACCATATTGTCCGATTTTCGTCCAGCGATCTTTCCCATTTGAATGGGATTTGTCAGTCTGTTGTAGTCGCACAAAATCGTCCAAAATCATCAAAGTTGTCCGATGGAAGTCAGAAGCAGTGGAAAAGTGTTGGTTCCACTGTGTGTTTTGGGATTAGTCTGAAGACTACAGAAGATCGCACAAATATGATTCCAGTTTAAAGGTCTCAAAGCAGCCTGGGGCAATTGAAGGTGGGACATTCATTACACCATGGAACTCTAACTCTGCCGCCAAGATGTTGCTTGCCTACATTTCTGTGAATTCTTTGACTGCAATAAATGGCCAGAGAATCATGGGAGTTGTGGTACAGAAACACCGGGAGGGCCAGAGTTTTCTGATCCCTGCATGATTGACCTTGACCATTCAAATGGGGTGTTGGTGTCTAGAATATCTCTTTTTAGAGCAGGGGTGGGCAATTATGGCCCTCCAGATGTTTTTAAACTACATTTCCCTTGAGGCTCTACAAAACTAGGGCAGTATTACAATGTTAGGGCTAACTTAACCAGAGCTGTTGTAAACTTAAAACCTCCGTAGGCTATAATGGCTCTGGGAAGTTTACAACAGCTCTTAGCATCAACTATGTAATATGGCCCCTAATGAGCAGCCGAGCATCATGGGAAATGTAGTTTCAAAACATCTGGAGGGCCGTAATTGCCCAACCCTACTTTAAAGGCGTTACTGTTCCAAGTCGTATACTCCATCTTTATCCCGCTGGCCTCACCATATATCCTACATTGCTGTCCATAGAATAAACGTGTCATTTCACTCATAACTTGTATACAATGACATGAGACGACATTCCTCCGTGACCATAGTGCTACCAAAACCAACATGAAACTAACTCTAAATGTAATAATAATTTAGGACAACATCTGCAATAACAAGTGAAGAGTGGTGGCACTGGCATCAAATTCGAAGTCTGGAGCGGTATGGAAACGAAGGGGTCCAGAAAAGGAGGCAGCAGTCGAAATATGACCTGTGACTGCCTACCCATGATATTGCATTCCATTTATCCTAAAGTGTGCTTGTTTTGACCAGGTGCACGTTGGCTCTGCTATCCCATCAGGGAATGAAAGTCACATTGGTTTTCAAGATCAGTGCAATATCTCATCCCATAAAGAGATATCACCGCAACTAGTGTCGGTTGATGCCAAATTTTGCCCTCCATTGGGTGGGTGCGTGCTGTGAGCTATTATGCAGTGGCCTTCAGCGGTGACATTGGCACACTCGTGGTCATTTAGGTGCATGGAGTGGACGGCTGTCCTGAAAGATGAGCACTCATCCATGTGGCAAGCCCAAAGTGTGTGAAAAATTGTAATATGGAGTTACAATAATACCTTGGATTGCGAGCATAATTCATTCCGGAAGCTTTCTTGTAATCCAAAGCGCTCTTATAGCAAAGCGAATTTCTCCAGAAGAAATAATGGAAACACTGATGATTGGTTCCATAACCATTTATATATTTATTTGATATTCAAACTAATGTATAGTATAAAGTAAAAACAAATTAACCTGCACTTTAACTTTGAGGAGAATCATGGCTGGTGGGAGGGAGGGAGAGAGTAGATGAGGAGGAGGAGGGGGTTATTGTGCAGGACGTTTATCACTATCTGGATCACTGCTATCTATTGGGAGTGTTTCAGCATGTCCGGTGTAATGTGCCATACTATTACGCATGTTACACCGTGTGGCCCCCGCCCCGTCAAGCTGTCAGAATGCTGCGACGGACGCAGGAAGGAAAGGTGACCATGGCCTCGGTTGTGATGTGACGCTCAGCAGACAAAGTGTATGTACTTTGACATTGCTTGTATATGAGGACATCGCTTGTATATAAAGTCAAAATTCATAAAAAAAATTGTTACTCTCCTTGCAAAACGCTCTCAATCCAAGGTTTTACTGTACTCTATTTCTCAGACTAAACACATTTGGAATAATTCCTTAAAGGGATACTCTAGGCAACATGACCACCTAAGCTTTTTTAGGTGGTCATGATGCCCTGAGTATGCCCTTGCCTTTCCCCCCTCCCTCCGCTCAGCCGATCGGCTGAAACAGCTGAGAGACGCGGAGGACTTTACTCGGCCCTCCCAGCTGTCAGTCAGCAGAGCAGGATTCATATTTCCCGCTTCTGCCGACTATGAGACGTCATCGCGCTGGGAGCGAGCCGCCAGCATAGTCTGCAGCTGCGATTAGTGTTGCGCGCATCCTCTTGCGCGTAACACTAATCCAAGAAGAAGAGGAAGCCTGCTGATTGGCTGGCTTACGTGCGAGGCGCGCTTCTCACATAAATCATTAGCCAAGTTACAGATTTACAAGGACGGGAGGAAGGGGAGTATAAAAAAAAAAAAAAAAGACGCCGTTGGAAACAAGTGGATTTTAGGGTAAGTATTACAGTTAAAAAAATAACTGAATACATAATGTGTTAAAAGGATCCTGTTATCGTCTCATTTTGGTATGGCCCATGTAACTGCATTGCAAAACTGCTCTTCCCAGGTGAGCAGTGGCGACTCTAGGAACAATATTTAGGAGGGGGGGGGGCACATAAGATACCACAGTCAAAACTCACTAAACTTGTATACAATGACACGAGACGACATTCCTCAGTGACCATAGTGCTACCAAAACCAACATGAAACCAACTCTAAATGTAATAATTCATACCACTGAAAAAAACTATCACCTGGTGTGAGGTAAAACGCCATCACTAAAGGAAAAATTTACCGTGAGGGAGTATAAACAGATCCAGTGAAGAGCCGTCACACCCCTGCTTTATTAAAATCCTCCAAGGTGGCCGTATCATCCATGTTTTGATGCACACATATATTAATTAAGGCTGATGGACATTGCATGATAAATGCCCCCCAACAGCATGTAGAATCATTACAATGCATTTAATAGATGCAAATGGCCAGATGAGTGACGAGAATTTCCCTGCTGCAGCATATAAATAAGTCTTGCCCTGAAACATGTATTATCAATGTGTCCCTTTAAACATGGTTTACAGGTCACCTTAATAATCAACCACTTACATACTATGAATAACCCCCAGCATCAAATGTTTAAAATTAGGCAATATATTAGAATTTGGATATACGTGGATAAAGGATACATATATATCATAATAGAGCCGACTGCAACAGCAGCGACATTACCGGCCAGATCCATTATTATGGTGTATGGGGCCAAGAGAACACCTGTGCTGCATTCCTTTTAATTTCCTGTTAATTTTGGACGAGGACTTGTTTTTTTGGAGTTACCACCAGGGTTCAGCAGTAGGTAAAATTTTGCGATTAGCGCCCCTCAAAAAATTAGCGCAGGCCCAAAGTGATCTGTTAGTTGCAAAAGCGCTAGAAAGCTCTAGCGCTCCTCATGTTACGTATAGGATGCGGAAAGTACAGTAAGCTCGTGCTACAAATCGCTAATAACGACGCGCCAAGTGATTTTTCCCGTTTGTAGCAGGAGGCAAACAATCTGTTGGTCCGGCGCTAGACTGTATTTACCTGGCGCTAGCGCAAAAACATGCCGACGCAAGGGTTAGCTCACACCAGGTGATAGAGCCCTAAATAAGTATATATAAATAAAGGTTCCAAAACCCCAGAGTAATGTGATGCAATGATACCTTTTTATTGTACTAATCCGATACATAAATTCAATATTTTATTTGGGGCAGTTTGGTGGTTTTCTCCAATGTCTGATAACTGCTTCAGCGATTCCAATTTTAGCAAATTACAGTGACCATTCACTAAATAAGGAATTTGCAATATTTTCGATGCAAAGGATCTAAAGATGATTAGACACCTTAGATTCTAACTTCCATAAACCATGGGAAATACAATAAAAATAATAAACAGTGAGGCATGTAGCTACCCCTTAACCCCTAAAATGCCATAAATCAAGGAAAAAATTTAAATGTATACTGTAAGGGATGAAGCCTACCCATTAACCCTTAATACACAACTAAACTAACAAATGAAAGTAATACACAATGTAATATATAGTCTGAATGTTCACCCCTGTGCAAACGTTTAATATGTACACCTTTTTATGACTTTTACTTTACACTGAATATGGTCATGTTGGATATCATTGGAAAGGCCAGATTCCGCCCTTTCAAATGACATATAGATCGTCCATATGCAATGCACTGGGACAGACATACCCATGTCCAAATATTTGAAGGAAGCTGGATGCGGATTCCTAGTGGGGGGCGGGGTACATGGGGGGGGGTTAAGGAATAACCTAAGGGGGGGCAATTGCCCTCCTGTAGAGACGTCTATGCAGGTGAGGCTGCGGCTTAAAGCCTCACTCTGCAAGTGGGGAGATGACTGTATACAGCATCATATCTACTACCTTGCTACAGACCTAGAGCGACTGAGCACACCAAGCAGGGAGAGCATCTCATCATGCAGTCATGAAAGACTTACAATCAGAGCTTCAGGACTCTTGGGGTTTAGGAAAAAAAGGGTGTTCAAATCAAAACTTGAAACACCCTGCACAACCTATGGCTTTATTAGGCTAGGGTCAGACGAACGCATTTTTCACGTCGTCCGTGAAAAAGTTCGTCGAACGAACGTACGTATTTTCCCCGGAATACGCGATAGCGGTCATACGATGTGCTTTTCGTCCGTGATTTTGTACGGATCATCAATAAAACACTTTTTGAGTCTGGACGTTATGTTGCCGGACATTAGCAGCGTCTGACGTCTCCTAATCACTATCACACACGCCGCTATGCGGCCGCAGCGCACTCTGTACGTCAGTAGTAGCGGTTTGACGTTCTCGAAAAAATGCGTTCGTTGGCCACTTGCGTTGCGCGGACGAACTTTCGTGCGGCCGTTCGTCGTATGTTCCCCGGCATGGACGTCATTTGCTGCTAGTACGGCCGTGATTTCGTGCGGCTAAACGCACGTTAAAACTGCGCTAGTCTGACCCTAGCCTTAGTCTTTGTAAGTTTCTGCTGAATCATGGTGGTATGCTTGCGTGATGTCAATTAAGATTGGGAAATAGTGTTAGAATGGCTAAACATCTGCCAGTTGTAATTACTGAGATCAAGTACTTCATGTAATGTGGTGAAGTAAGAATACAATTCAATTTATAAAACTGGTTTTGTGTAAATAAAACTCCTAGAGACTATCATTTTAAATAACTCTCCAAAGGGAAACTTACATTGAAAAGAATGAACTTCTAAAAAGTAGCAGGGGTTAAAAGAGAACTTTTCATACAAAGCTGTCTACTTGGTGCACCTAGTAAGACTTCATACTGCTTTTCAATAAAAATTCATCCAATTGTCCATCCCATCTATTACTCCATAGGCTTCTTTTTAACAATGTGCACCGAAGCCCCAGGTTTCCAGGACTGATGGCCTAGAGAAGAGAAGATGAATATAAGTGGTAGAGGTAACTAGTGTCGTGTCCCTTTTATACCCGATGATGGTGAAAGAAAGCACAAGGAGGCAGTGCACTGTTGCCACTCAGATTTATTCCATCTTTAGCACATGCAACAATGGGCATTGTACATCGATAAAGGGAACTAACCCAAAAGGTTTGTCTTATGATTTAAAGTGGGAACAAAGCCCAGCTGATTTCTTTCACGAATGTACATCATGAACCGGCTGGGTGGAGTAGAGGTAACATCACCGCTCTATAACCGTGGAGAGAGAGAGACAGGTTCGATCCTGGCAAGAGCACCTCTCCAGTAAGTGTCCTTGGGCAAGACACCGAACGGTACATACTCTCCACCCAGGACATACTTGAAAACGAGACAAATCTCAAATGCATCCTTCCTGGTAAAATCCTTTCTCAAAAATAAAAAAGCCAGTGATCAGAGGTTCCTCAGAGAGGTTTGCTGCTGGTGAGAATTAACACAGCATGAAGCTCCCCCTCATCTCTCAGCCTAAACTTGATATGACTATGTGACAAGGAAGTCCACCAACTACCAGGATTTCAGTGGAGACCAGCCAAATTCTTAAAAGGACCTAGCAGAGCTGACTGGTAGTTTAGGACTCGATTGTTGAAAAATACATGGTCCCAGGGCCTGATCAGAAACTCCCTTGGTGGTCCAGCTCCTCTCATAGTTGTGTCCCACCCTTGGGACGGAGTGCTGCAGATACAGGGAGGATGGTGAAGGCATCAATGACAGGAGGTATATTTTATTGTCCTTTCGCTGTTTGTTAACATATTGTAGATGTCCAACAGTGAAAGGACAATAAAATATACCTCCTGTCACCGCTTCACCATTCAATACATTGTGATTCATCTATCTACTGGAGTATATGAACTTATCCAGCTAGAGGCTAAGACCCCCTGTGAAGCGGTCCACTGCTGATATTACGGAACCACCTATACAGGAGGTTCTTAATCATGTGAGTACCTGTCTATGGACAACCACACGATATTTTTCTTGTAACGGGATTACGCTATATTACTTTTCTTCCGAGGTCTTTTTGATGTTTGTACACCGCAGAACACCCGATTGAAGTGAACAGCGTAACAAGAATCTTTACCATCAGAGGGTGGAGTCCCCCATAGAGACTCAACTGCGTACAACATTGAGCTATTTACTTGTGAGTTTCTCTCCTTTTACATTCTTTTGTATAACTCATACGATATTGCCCAATTTGTTTTTTCCTTTCCACTCGGTACTCTCATCGTGTGACCTGAGAACATTTTGGACTATCTTCAAAAAGAGACTCGGATATTTGAGATTCTAAACTCAAAGAGGACTAATCCTATTTGCGCTTCCGAATGTACTGCGGTATTTTTGTTTATTATTTCTATATTGGGTGAGGGATACACTCTACGGTGAGCTGCATAAACCGTATAATCCTTTTTCCTTTCATCACGGTGTAATACCAGCGCCTATAACACAGACCTTTTTGGGTCATCTTTCTTTGAGTTAATCTGGTATCTCACCTGACAAATATCCTGCCTTGTATAAAATGGTACATACAAGACCAAAAATTTTGTTAAGGCTAGGGTCAGACGAACGCATTTTCACGTTGTCTGTGAAAAAGTGCGTTCGAACGAATGGACGCATTTTTTCACGGAGTACGCGATAGCGGTCATACGATGCGCATTTGCATCCGTGATTTTGTACGGATCATCAATAAAACACTTTGTGCATCTGGACGTTATGTTGGCCGGACATTAGCAGTGTCTGACATCTCCAATTCACGCACACACGCCGCTAGCGGACGCAGCGCACTCTGTACGTCAGTACTAGCGGTTTTACGTTCGACAAAATGCATTCGTTTTCCACTTGCGTTGCGCAGCCGGACTTTTGTGCGACCGTACTTCGTATATTGGCCGTCATTGCTGCTACTACGGCCGTGATTAAGTGCGCCTGCACGCGCGTTCGCACTGCGCTCGTCTGACCCTAGCCTAAGGGGGCCCCCTTCCTGAACAAGACCAAGTGAACTGGGGGCCAATATCCATCCATGTGTGATCTTGGGGCAATATAAATCTTTATACTGTATTTTTCTTTTAAGACTTAAGCACATAATTAGTTCAGACAGTTGTATGAAGTGGTTTTTCTAAAATAAAATCCGTATTCAGGTCTATTTGTGGGGTTGGCACTTTGAGACACAAGTTGGTTCAGCGATCCAGTTGGGCACTCAGGCTCAAAAAGGCTTGCCATCCCTGCCCTAGAGGGTACAACCTGCAAAGTTAAAGGAAGCAGGGGGTCAGTGCCATTGAAATGCCATGCAATCTGCACTTTATGAAAGCACAGGTTGCATAGCACCCCTAGGGTCACCAGGGATGGAGGGAGGTAGAGGATCAAAGCCCCCGGGCCTTGCATGATGTGGCTGGCCAGGCCTGGGTTTTGCCGTGACCAGGGAAAGATGCTGCTGGCAGGTCCCTAACCACAGCATTAGACTGCAATGTTCTGATGGCAGCTATTGAAAATCTGTCTAGCGCCATAGTATCCTTTCTTAATGTTGCCATATTCTCCATTGCTTCCTGTGCTAGACAAAGTGCAGAGACTAGATTAATTAAGGGGAATTGAAGATGCAAGTTATGAAGAAAGACTAGCAAGCTTAAACCTGAAATATATAAATTTCACATCTGCTCTAAAAGGTGCCGTTTCTCTAAACTATTGTCTAGAAGCCCATTAAATCAGACTATACATTAGATGAAAAGGAAATTCAGCCTAAAGCATAGGAAGGGTTTCTTTCCAGTGAGAACAATAAAAGCTGTGGAATTCTGACCCAACCACCTCAACAGGCAGAGACTGTACAGACTTTTAAACAACTACTGGATGACTTCCTGCAAAAACAGATTAGGGGCTATAAAACTTTTAAAATGTG
Source organism: Leptobrachium leishanense (assembly GCA_009667805.1). NCBI lineage: Eukaryota > Metazoa > Chordata > Amphibia > Anura > Megophryidae > Leptobrachium > Leptobrachium leishanense. Next base: position 294,043,458 of record CM019063.1, on the reverse strand, counting down.
GGTTAAAGCTGCTTGATCAGAGAACTCAAACTGCCATTCTGGGGCAAGGAATATTTTTCCAGTTTGTTGCATATTGGCGAGCGTGTCGGACTGGGTTTTTTGATTTCTTTTGGATCAACAGCAGTAGGTGATGTGTGAGGCTGAACATTATAGGCACACTTTTTTCTTCCAGCCTTTCTCACATCTAGAATATTGGACCAAGCCCGTGTGCGTTTCAGACTACCTGGATCAGTTTGGCAGGCTTACAGGGAGGTGGTACCAGCTCAGCTGTGTAGCCATTTCTCAAATAAAATTTAAGGTTTAAAAACAAACAAAAAAAAAAAAAAACACAATGTGTACAGCTACCCTCTAAAGCGCTGCTCACTTAAGTATGGCAAATGACTTGTACTTCATTCCTTTTTGAGCATCTATGTCAGAAAAAGGTTTCAGAGAACAGTGACTATTCACAAGTGTATCAGATGCTGTACATAGAACCTGAAAAGAGAATGAGTCTTAATTGTCCACAGGATCTGCTGCCCTCGTGGCTGTAGGTCCTTTTCTATTCAAAGAAACTGTGCCTACATCTTAAGTCAGTAATATCCTCACTGTAGGCCTTCCGTCACCAGGGTCCTTTGCGCCTCTTTAGCCCATAAAGAAAAAGGACCCGGGTGACGGAAGGCCTACAGTGAGGATATTACGCTCTGACTTACCAGGGTCCTCTCTTTTTCTTTATGGGCTAAAGAGGCACAAAGGACCCCAGTGACGGAAGGCCTACAGTGAGGATATTACTTGGACTTCTATTCAAAGAAACGGTGCCTACATCTTAAAAGGGACACAGTCACAAGAGGGCAGCAGATCCTGTGGACAATTAAGAGACTCATTCTCTTTTCAGGTTCTCCCTGTATTTGAGATAGATGCTGTACATATATACACAGATTGAAACTTTTTAAAAAAAAAAAAAGTTTCCCAACTTGGCCAGCCTTATATTGAAAAAAATATATTCAAGCCAAGTATTTCCTGACATTCCTTTTTGAGCACGAGTGAAAGCATCTAAGTACAAGTCATTTGTCATACTTAAGTGAGCAGCGGTTTACAGAGGGTATCCGTACACATTCTATAGTCTGGTCATTCCGCAAAGCATTACCCCATACCCTCACTAGGCAGCAGCACACTATACACACATACATAGATGCAAATGGAAAGGCGCCAAGTGGTATCCTTTTTCTTTTTTACACGCATAAAAGGAAACTGCCAGAAAAGTCTCATTTACAACCGCTCTAGTAAGTTTAGGTTGCATTCTTGTGCGAGTGTTGAACGTTTGCCTCTAAAAATACAGCACATTCCTTCAGAGTATGATGCAAATTAGGATCTCCAAGGAGTTTATATAAAGTGGGAATGTTGGGTGGCTTGTACTAGCTAGTCACTACAGAGCTTAGCTAATTACTTCAAGTATTCAAATTTGTTTAACACTCAAGTTACTATCCACATTAAACAGGACATCCTTGTGTACAGCTCTTACCTGTGGTTTTTATTTTACAAGTGAATGGATCTACAGTGTCAGTTTCCCTTCAGATTTGATGAATTTGCAAGTGCAGTTTTCTAGAACACACAATGGTAGCCCCTTGTAACCGGATGTAGGCCACAGTCAGGTTTCTGAAGAACACTAAGGTGTAGATGTTGAGCATGGTGTAAACATCCAAATGCCCATGTAAATTCAGTAACTCTAGACTAATGGTTCTAGTAGATTCACAGCAGGCCATGAATCTAAGGCTGAGGGTCAGACAAATGCAGTGCGAACATGTGTTGAGCCGCACTTTATTACAGCCGTAGTAGCAGCAAATGACGTCCAATATACGAAGTATGGCTGCGCAACAGGTTGATTCACTGGCGCATTTAACCTGAATTTCATTATTCTGGGAACGGAAGACACCATTGTATTCTAGGACAATTTCAGTGCCAGCGTATTGCAATTCTGCCTGTTTAGATAAATTGACACATTGAGCTTCTCCATTGGGTGCAATTCGTAGGTTAGAGAGTAACCCCTCAAGTCTGTTTAGTGCATCCGTAAGAAAGTGTCACACATTCGAGACCACAGTAAACTGGTGAATGACAGAGCAATAATGCAATTAGAACAAAAAGTAATATCTAAAGTATAGGTTTATTATAGGTGCTTTTTCTCTACAGACGTTTCAGACAGTGAAGCACAGTTTCCCCTCCAGGGGTGGGATGCACGCCATTTCACCATCTGGTCTGCCTCCCCCTCACGGTTTTGAGGCACACCATCATTAACTGGATTGAAAACTGCAGCAATCTGTCAGACACTGGGTGCAAGGAGACATCCTAAAGCTGTTCGGGTAGATCTTTTTCCATGACCTAGGTAAAAGGTGAAAAGTGAGAATCAAATGTACAGTAATGGCATGTCAGGAGGCAAGTGCACATTGGATAGGCTTGCACATATACCAGGAAACAAAATGGGTATTCTACAAGTTATATTCAGCAACTAAGTCAGTGGCACTGGGGTGCGCGGGCCGTTACATTGAGTGTGCACCCATAGAATATTTGTTAATTGAAAGATTTTGTACAAAATGCACAAGTTTCTAAACTTGTTTCATAATAAACAAGACTAATCAGATGGGTTTTTAGGTCATTCATCATTAGCCAGATAAGGGACAACCAAAAACGTCAAATGATGTAAATAAAAAAACAGACCTCTTCACCCAACATTAAGGTGTGCCCAGGTGCACACCTATGGTCAGTGGATAAGTACCCCCTTTACCAAATGCAGCCCTCACTCAGATTTAAATACATCTCAGTGGTAACTCGAAACTAGGCTGCTAAAAAGCCTAAAAATTTTATCAAAAAGCTAAAATAGCTTCCAATTCCACTAGAATGTTATAGCCAGTGGTTGACATAGGTGTTACTGAATAGGTTGTCCATTTGTACAATACAAAAAAAAGCCACAGAAAGCCAAGAATATACATGACCGCTAGAAAAAAATAAATATTCAGCCCCCTGTAGAAGTGGAGCTTAAAAAGGGGGTTGTCACTATTCAGGCCATGTCAAATTTAAAAATTGCAATCTCCAGCATCCTAGAGAGACAGCTGATTTAACGTGCCAGCAGCAGAACATCGTAACCAACGAGTCAAGCCACTACAGAGCAATACCCCTTTAGAAAAGTGGTTTCCACAATAAAGTGCTTAGAGGCAAATAGCAGTACCAAAGACCGGTCAACGCACTACAGACCTAGTTAGCGCCACTACTATTGCAGTCCGATGCCAGAGCAGAGGGAGACTGCTCGTTAGAGAATTCCCTCTGCAGTGACAAGTGACATCGCAAATGCATAGCTTCTGCTTACTGTACAGTATTTGAATTCCCCATTATAATAAAGATAGCCCCTGCAAGCAACAAAGGACAGGTATGCACAGTTTTAGAGTATCACCAGCTTGTTGGTGGGCAAATCGCCCTTTATTAAGAGAGGGATCAAGTACTTCCATATGGATTCTTACGCTTGGATATCTTGCTTCAAAATAGGGAGCCAGGCTGCATTACAGCACTGCCAATCCCAGTTAAACTGTAGACTAGATTGGTCATAACACCTGCATTCAAAGACATGTTCACATTGCTACAGCATTACACAACAGGCTCTCTCCACGCAGAGCAGCGATGTTACCTCTACTCCACCCAGCCGGACTCCATGCCTGTTGAGGTGGTTGGGTCAGAGTCTGCACAAACATTTAAACGACGACTGGATGACTTCCTGCAAAAACATGAACTCTGTGCTACCAGGAGTTCCTGGTGGCACCTTAAGTACCAGCTGGGTGGAGTAGAGGTAACATCACTGCTCTGCGTGGAGAGAGCCTGTGGAGACATGAGTTAGATTCCAGCAAGAGACCTCCCCAGTAAGTGTCCTTGGGCAAGACACCCAACGGTACATACTCGAGAGAAATCTCAATGTATCCTTCCTGGTAAAATACTTTAAAAAAAAAAAAAAAAAATTGCAGAATATATATTTATTTATTATCTGCAGAGTGTGGCCTCTCCTACACAACTTTGAGTCTCTTGTTCCTCTCATTAGGAGTATAAAACATTAGAACGTTCAAGTTAAGAATAAGACTAGGTTCTCCCCCCAGATCATGCTACAAACATTGAGGGGGGGGGGGGTGCAATGTGTCAAATCCAAGACAAGCATATTAGACACAGGCTTTCACCACATAGGGATGAGAGCCATTAAAGACACAATTGCTGTTAAGTGATCGACAAGTTATTCCAACCTTGAGAAGCTTTTACAGTCTACTTTACCCTGTATATGAGGTGTTCATTTGCAGAACACTATTCCATAGTAGTCCATGCTTCTAGAGTGGAGCAAGCATAATTAATACCAACTCCCAGAATCTGTTAAGGGACTTGGCTTTTGCAGAAAACCCTCAGCAAGTCCCATACCTCTGTTATGAGGGTGGCATGATCCACTACTTTCTATCCCTGTGAGCAAAAGCCTGGAAACAAATTGTGAACAAACTAAAAAAAGTAAGGAGGGGGGGGGGGGTTTAGTTTGAACTAGATTTGGGCCTAAAGGATGTGATCCACATGTCCTTGGCACTGAAGTGATTTACTTTAGGGAGTACCACAAGACAAAGCCAACCAGGTTAAGTGCTGGAGCTTTAAAATAACCACTAGAGAACCATCTATTTTGGCTATAGTCATGCTCTCAATTTTGAGGTAAAAAGTAATAGAACCCATCTTTTATAGAAAATACACAAATGAACACTTAAAATCTATTCTGTCATGTATAGGCCTTAGTGCACATCTGATTTGGCTGTTGATGTGCTGACTACGGGCTCTCAGTGATGGCAGCGACAAATCAGGTACATGGACCCAATGGAGGAACATCCTGCAGGATGACTGCCTCGAGCGGTCACTCTTGCATCATGCCAGTCATAGGCCACACACACACGAAAGTGCCAAGGCAGGTAACTAAGGGGGAAATGGAAGAGTTAGAGAAACACCCTAGAAGGGGGTGTGATAAACCATTGTCTGGAAACCGATTAATAGGACATTAGGTCACCCATTTACCCTGTAGAAGAGCTCAGAATGGTCATCCCCACAGAACAAAGCTGGGATTCACTGCCTATTGAGGTGGTTGGGTCAGAGTCTGCACAAACGTTTAAGCAAAGTCTGGATGACTACCTGCAAAAACATGAACTCTGTGCTGCCAGGAGTTCCCGGTGGCACCTTAAGTACCACAGGGTAGCATAGCAGGTCCCCCTGTCTCCAAGGCAGCATTTGGCCCAACTGCATTGCACGTGCTGATAGAGTCATCTGCTGCCACAGGAATGTGGTCCTGCGGCAGCCAATGATGCAATCTGCTGACCGCAGGGCATGCTATGCTGGCGCACTAGTCACGGAGATGGCATAGTATGCCCCACGGCTTTAAAGGTTAGTTTAATTTGGGCAAAAGCTACTTAATCCAAAAAGGAGAAATCTGACATTCTACGGTCAAGGAATTTCTCTGCTGAATATGCAACATACTGTGAACACCTCAGACTCTTTTTTGCCTTCTTTTGGATCAATAGCAGTACATGATGTCGAAAGGCTGAACACACATTTTTTTGGCCTGTGTAACAAAGAAGAGCCTACTAGGAAGACTAACTCAATTCCAGGAACTTCTAATGTTTAATAAAATATATGAAATCAGAAAGCGAGTATATTGTGATACAATGGGCATGAGGTTTCTGGTCCAACACAAACTAAACAGTGGGATTTATACACTCCCATCCCAGGTACTCCCACATAAAAAGGCCAAACAAACATGGTTTCCTGGACAAGCTACCATATGACTGACTGACTGTTTGCAATACTTCTGATATTCACATTTTCTTGTAGCAGCTGGAGTTGCACATTAGATAAAGTTAAAAGGAGTTATTCAGCCTCGAAATTAGGTCTGAAATTGCACCTACAGTAAAATTTACTGTTCGGTGCAATTTGTCTATTCACAAAAGCTGTCAATATGCCAAATATTGACTGAAATTGTCCTACAAGGCCATTGTTCAATAGGTGAATACCATAGGTTATGATGGAATAAATTGCCTTTCTTTTTGGGATGCAGATACCAGGATCTGCATGAGTACTTTATTTTGCTTTTTGGAAAGTTACAGGGTCAAATACAGGGCTTGCCCATTTGTTTTTACACATTGAAATCTGACAAGTGATTTTCAGGATTTGTCGTTTTTGAGAGAACATGGCACACCAAGAAAGAATATTGCTCTAAAAGATTACTAATTTAGAATCCTTGGTGCGTATTTTGAGTTGTTTGGTGCAGCCACTTTAAAAAATAGCTGGGCTTAACATAAACAGGGACAGGCCAAAGTCAGGGGATTCCAGAAGTCAGTCGGTATAACAAGCCAATGAGTCGATACATGCAAAAGGGTAATCAGGACAAACCAGTAGAGGGGGGGAAATTTAGTAATTTAGCTCTGTGATAAATTTTGAAGCACTCTGTTATGCAAAAGGCCAGGTAGAGATGGGCAGGTAGGGCAATAAAAAACTAGAATCCTTTGGGATTCCTTTCTTGTGGCAGAGCGACACTTTCTGGGGGACTTTTTACAGTGGGGAGGGGGATTTGGAAAGGAAAGTATCTGCCACTTAGTCTTTGGAGATCTCCTGTTTCCAAAGCAGACGTATCGGGGGCTGGGGTTAGGAGAAGTTGGGATATGAGCTCTAGCAAATTCTAGGAAGGGATATGGCTTTTGTACTGCTGCCTGCTTGTAGAGCACGTACGTGTTGAAAATTGCAATCTCGGTCAAATAGATGGCACTCTTGTACCATGCCCTAGTCTTCACCAGATAAGGTTGCATACATTGGCCAAGTCTACTCCCCCCCGTAAACGTGCTGTAATCTACACTGCACTTCGGCTTTTCCAGTGGCTCAGTGCTCCCGCTCACAGACACTGGACTTTCGCCGTGCACTGTAGATAAGAACGTATACGTTCTATCAGTGAACTGAAGGGCTAGCACTTTTGACGTAGAGCTGAAGAAGAGCCTCTTTTTGCCTGCTGTCAGGATTTGAGGGAAAACCTTGGATTCTTTCGCACTGTGCGGAGGGTCTCAAAACAATATAAAAATTTTAAATATGTAGATACTGGTGTAATCGTTATGGACCCATAGGTCATAACCGTTAGACCAGACCCCACACAATTTTTCCATTGGTGCCAATAGAAATCAGGGTATCTGGGGGGGGGGGGCGGCGGGTCAGTCAAGGTGGCCATCTTTCCCTTTGTATATCCTAAACACCCATCCCATGTGCAGCCTGTCGCAGACTCAATTTATAAAATTGAGATAGCAAGAACATTAGGCGTGGCCAAAACAACTCTTTGGAACATTCTCAAAAAAGAAGGAACGCACTGGTGGGCTTGGCAACACCAAAAGACTCGGGAGACCACGGAAAACAACTGTGGTGGATGACCGAAGAATTCTTTCCCCGGTGAAGAAAACACCCTTCACAACAGTTGGCCAGATCAAGAACACTCCAGGAGGTAGGTGTATGTGTGTCAAAGTCAACAATCAAGAGAAGACTTCAGAGTGAATACAGAGGGTTCACCACAAGATGTAAACCATTGGTGAGCCTCAAAAACAGGAAGGCCAGATTAGAGTTTGCCAAACACCTAAAAGCCTTCACAGTTCTGGAACAAGATCCTATGGACAGATGAGACCAAGATCAACTTGTACCAGAGTGATGGGAAGAGAAGAGTATGGAGAAGGAAAGGAACTGCTCATGATCCTAAGCATACCACCTCATCAGCGAAGCATGGTGGTGGTAGTGTCATGGCGTGGGCATGTATGGCTGCCAATGGAACTGGTTCTCTTGAATTTATGATGTGACTGACAAAAGCAGCAGGATGAATTCTGAAGCGTTTTGGGCAATGTTATCTGCTCACATTCAGTCAAATGCTGCAGAACTCATTGGACGCGCTTCACAGTGCAGATGACAATGACCCAAAGCATACTGCAAAAGCAACCAAAGAGTTTTTGAAGGGACAGAAGTGGAATGTTATGCAATGGCCAAGTCAATCATCTGACCTGAATCCCATTGAGCATGAATTTCACTTGAAGACAAAACTGAAGGGAAAATGCCAAGAACAAGCAGGAACAGAAGACAGTTGCCTGGCAGAGCATCACCAGGGATGAAACCCAGCGTCTGGTAAGGTCTATGCGTTCCAGACAGCAAAGGATTTGCAACCAAGTATTAAGAAGGGAAGTTTGATTTATGATTATTATTCTGTGCCATTACCTTTGGTCCCTTAACAAGTGGGAGGCACATCTGCGAACTGCTGTAAGTCCTACACCATTCACCTGAGTTGAATGTACATACAATTAAAGCTGACAGTCTGCAGTTAAAGCACAGTGTGTTGGTTTCACGCCAACTCCATTGTGGTGGTGTATAGAGCCAAAAAGATGTTAGAATTGTGTCGATGTCCCAATATTTCTGGACCTGACCATGCCCACTCAAGATACATAAAGACCTCAGCCCAAATCACGCCCACAGATCTGACCAGATAATGCCCTTATCGTGCAGCCTGCCTTTATATTGCACACTGCGTACCCTGCCCACAGGATACAGTTATGCTTCACACAATACACAGGGCTCAGATGCTGCAGGGAAGAGCTTGCGCATTCCATGGGTGGAAGTGGGGGAGGGAAGCGCTGGCCAGGTTACTGCTGTCATCCTTCTTACAATGTGTCTGGGTCCGGCAGCTTGATACTAAGGACTTAAAGTCAGCACTTGGACTTGGAGGGTGCACTGTGAAGCATGATCCTCCTATGGATCGCGCTTTGTACCCTGACCGGGGGGGGGGGGGGGTGTAATATCTCATCCTGGGCGTCGGCGATATTTCCACACCCCTGTAGCTTCTGGTATCGGGGCATCTGCACTGGTACCAAGCACTCGTGCAAATTAGGGATAGACGGATATTGGTTTTGTTGATCATCGGCTGCCGATATTCAGAAAATTACTGATATCGGCATTTTATTTGCTGATAATTGGACAAGTTGGCTCACTGCAGCTACGACACACATGATCCCACAGAACAGTGCATATCCGGGGCTTCTCCCACATCAGGCTGTAAGCCCTCACTGCAGAACGACCCCTGCTCACTGACTATTGTGCATGAGCGTGACGACAACAGAAATGGGGCTTCTATCCCATCTGGCAGGGAATTCCCTATACAGGAGATGCAGGGTCCATTTCCTACAGCAGGGGTCAGCAACCTGGGCCCTCCAGATGTTTTGGAACTGCATTTCCCATGAGGCTCCAAGAACCTAATGAGAAGCTGAGCATCATGGTAGATGCAATTCCAAAACACGTGGGGCAATATTACAAAGTCACTGCTAACTTAACCAGAGCTGTTGTAAGCTTACCAGAGCCATTATAGACTATGGGGTTGTTAATGTATTCATTGACTAAGGAAAGATAGGGGGTTCCTTTGAACCGATATCTGCTGACTGTTGGCAGCTAGCAGGGTCATATTTGATATCATTAGAAAGGCCAAAGCATGACCTTTCCAATGATACCAAACATGACCATGTGTAAAGTAAAGAAAAAAAGAAAAATGTGGTTTTTTTTTTTAAGATGTGAAATGGCTCAGCAGTGAAGGGGATAAGTTAGCACCAACTTTGTAAAATAACCTTTGTAAGGCCAAGGTTGCTGAACCCATTACAGGTTCATATGAGGGATCTTTATGTAAGAAAGCCAAAGACAGTCTTATGGTTTGTAAAAATAAAAAAGCTTAAATGAAAAAAATAAAAATGAAGTGAAGTGAACGTGGAGCAATGTTTAAATGTTAAACACATTGACATTATGCCATGAACTCAGATTTGTGCTGTTTTTTTCCCCACAACTTTAAATGTATTGATTATTGGCCAGAAAAGCTGCCCTGAAAATTATATCGGTCTATCCCTAGTGCATCCCTATTAATTATACTGCAGAGAGACACTGCCCGGCAGTGTGTGGATTCATATCTTGAATTAATACTAATTGAGACATTTAATCCAAGCTTGCCTTTTATCAGCAAAATCTGATTAGGCTGGGGTCAGACGAGCTTAGTGTTAACGTCCGTGATTGCGCCTAAAAGTACATCCGCAAGGCAGGCAAGAACGTACAACCCCTAGAACGGCCGCACAAAGTGCGCTGTGTCCGCAACGTCTGCATAGCTTTGTGTGTGAGCGATGGAACGTGGTCAGACGGACTGCATTTATACGTCCAGCATTTTTCACGGACAAAATGGTTTTGCTTTTTATTGCATTCTCTCCTACATCCGTCAAAATATACATCAGTGATAAACGGACTGTGTGGCCACTACTGCGTCCTCCGTACTGACGTACGTCCGTGTACACGGACATACAGTCTGTAGAAATCACGCTCGTCTGACCCTAGCCTTAATTGGGGATTTAGTGATCCAAAATTCAAATTGATAAATTTACAATACAAGTAATAGTAAACGGCTTTATGAAAGATTAAATTTTGTTTCACGGTTTAATTTGACTCCAATACCAAATCTGACACTGCTTAATTTTTAACCCTAGCTCTTTTAAAGAGCAAAATTTGAAGCAATCCAAAAAACACGAAACAAAAATAAATTCAGAAAAAATAAATTTCAGCCGTGAATACACCTAGTGATAAGTGAGTTCTCACTTAAAAATGGCTGAAACAGATGGTCTAAAATGTTGAGCACCTGTGACCATTCCCCCCCAAATTAAACAAACAGGCTACAACTATAGCAAAACCCCATTATGAGAATCCATTGTTGTTAGGTTCGCTACACCTGGTGTCCAAGATGCATAAACAACCTTAAAAATAGTGATTTTAGGATTGGAGGTTTACGGTCAATCAGCAAACTGGTGTCATTGCTGCCCCAGATACTCCTTGTCTATAGTACAAGAACCTGCTAAAAATAGTAGGTATAGTTCCCTGCCCTCTGCTTCTAATTCTGAGGTGCACCAATCTCCTCAATCATATACAAAAAACAACATAGAAAGGTGCAATAGTGTTTACCTAGTGGGATCACACCGCTACAGTTAAGGTGGTCAATTTATTTTCAGATCCACTTAATAAAATGCACATAACCAAATGTGCCCATGTACATTGGCCGCAGTGGCCCAAACCTCCTGATTAGTGTCCCATTAGGTCCATCAGTTGGTCACAATTGTAGTTCTTAAAGCAGCTCAACGCGTTTCATGAGACCCACTCCCACAGGAGCATGCTTTCAAATGCCAACACTTTAGAATAAAAATAAAAAAAAATAAAAAAAGCTCAAACTAATTAAACCATTAACAGCTGTTCCAGCTCTGACCAATACCACTTTTGCTTTCTATCTTTAATCACAGTAACGCAAGTCCATTACTTCCTGTCCCCATTTCCACGTATGCGTAACTCCTTCCACCATATTGCACATGCGAAAGCAAAAGCGTCCATAAACATCTATTGTTTTCGCCGATTTCTCCATCTCATTGTGCTTGTGTGAGGATGTCTAGATCATTTGATCGTTTCACTTTTATTTTGACAGGAACCAGGCTACTGCCGGATGCTATCTCTTTACTTTCCCCAAATTCCAAGCGTAAAGAGATAGCATCTGGAAGCAGCCTGGTTCCTGTCAAAATAAAAGTGAAACGATCTAGACGTCCTCACACTAGCACAATGAGATGGAGAAATCGGCGTTTGCGCAAACGGAACAAAAACAATAGATGTGTATGGACGATTTTGCGCATGTGCAATATGGCGGAAGGAGTTACACGTGCACGGAAATGGAGACAGGAAGTAAAGATGCTGGAGGACTCCACAGGGCTGCTGCCACTGGAGCTCAGGGTCGATGTGGGTGAGTAATGCAAGCCCCCCCCCCCCCCAGTAATCTGAACCTGGAGGCCAAGTCAGGGCCTCTCCCAAGCCTGAAGGACAGCCGAGCAAGCAGCTCGGCCGGCCTCCAGGCCCTGGTTTCTGATGGCAGATTTTCAGCCTCGTTTTCCTAGCACCATTTTTCAGCAGCTGAAATTTCAGTACATACCCATCAGCAACATAAAACAATAAGGACTTTTTGGTGTTCGTGTCCCTTTAAAATGCTCATTAGAATAGACAAGAAATGTAATATCTCCAAATTAAGCATGTTTCTAATAAACCATATTCATTGGGTTCAACTTACAACTGGATCATCCATGGGGCTGAATCTTTTCACCACGTGACCTTCCCGACTTATAAGAAACTAAGGAAAAAAAATATATCCATATAAATGAAAGGCAACGACATAGGTATACATACCAACTACATAATATGCAGGACTTACCTTAGTGAAGTTCCACTTGATGGCACTAGAACAATAAGAGGTATAGTTAGTTTTAGTTGTTTACAATCTGGCTAAGTGTCAATTACATAGTGGTTTTACAAGTATGGAGGCTACCTTGGTTTCACATAGTACATAACGAGAAGCAAAATCAGCACAAACCAATTTCCTTTACTGATCTTATTCAGTATACAGGGTGAATAGATAGCTGCAGTGCTACTTCAGGTTCTCCATTTACCCTCACCTAGTGTGTCACCCCTCTTTAGATTGTAAACTCTCAAGCAGGGTCCTCTCGTCTACTGCTCTGTTTAACTTCTGTATATATTTGTTATTCTGTCTCTCCCATTGTAAAGCGCTACAAACTTGTTAGCACTTTATAAAAACTATTATCCTTTTAGGACTACAGCTGTAAGTCTTTGATGACAAGTTAACAGTTTGAGACTATACAAGTTGTAATTGGGCCCACCATGAGAAATGGCTCAAAGGTTAGGTTTAAGGACAATATATTTCAGCACTAGTTTCTTAAAATAGAGAGACTTTGCTATTCACATTTATGGCCCTTGAGTCTTAGATGCAAAGCAACGGCTTCTGTTCCAGCATATTGGGGCATCACTTGTTTAGGCCTGCATCAGACGAGCGCACTTTTTGTGTCTGTCTGACCGCACTGTTTACGGTCCGTTGTAGCTGTTCAAATGGAGTCAAGAGAACACATGAAGCACGTGTGCAAGACATGTTGCAAAGTACACCAAAATGGCATCAACATGAAAAAGCTAGATGGACGTTGAGAAACAACTGCATACAGATTTCTCTTAACGTCAAAATTAACTGATACAATGCAACCACAATCTCAGTTAAAGAGTACGTCTGTTACTGTGTGCAGTCAGTGCGCTCGTCTGACCCCAGCCTTAGATAATGCATTGTTCCCTGGCATATGAAGAATGTGGTGCAGACATGCATGGTTAAGGCTTACATCATGTTAGTCTAGCAGTTCGGGGAGCCATGCTCTAAAGTAGAGATCTGGCTCATTTCAGGCAGACTAGAACAATATGGTGGATACCAGCCTCAATTGTAAACTTCCAGAAATAGTCCTGACTCTCCCCAGATATTATAACCCTTTGACTGCTGACGTACATAGTACGTCCTGTGGGGAAATCCCCTTGACGACCACGGACATGCTATGTACGTCGTGTCTAACCTCCCTCCCTATCCAGGCTCCCAGTGTTCTGCCCTGCCTAGTCAAGGGGCCCGGCAGTTGTGATAACGTCATCACCAGGTGCCCCCGGGGCATCTGTAGCAGAAAATAGGAAGAGGGGCCTCTCCCTCCCACTAGGGAGAGTAAAAAAATTTAAAAAGAAAAGGGAAGTACCACCGGAGAGGGAAGAGTCTCCTCTTTTACCCCTCTGTTCCCAGTCTGATCCGTGGCAGCTGGAGGATTATGTTTGACATCATAGAACAGGTCTGATCATGGCCATTTTAGTTTTTAATTAATTCGGGGGGGGGGGTCCCCATTTCTTATTTACAAGCCCACTGAATGGCGAAAAACCAGAGTGTGGGATGCATGAGTAAGAGGAAAATTGGACATAAACACAGACACTTAACCAGCAGTGGGCACTTGTTTTTTAAAAAAGTCTGACCATCACTAAGGGGTTACATTTCTTATTCTTTATAGCAGAGGGTGCATTAGTGGAAATTTGAAAAGTTATGAACCAAAGCATAGAGCTGTAAAATTTCCAGAAATTTTGAAGCCATGAAAAGAGAAAGCAAAGTAGAGCAAAAAAAAAAAAAAAAAAACACAAAACACAATAGATGCAATTTAATCTCGTTTTCTGTTTCTTCTTCCTCTCCATATTTGTCATTTTTCTCATGGCCTTCTAAAAATGTACGGTTTGCACCGATACTAGTATCGGTGCCGATACTGGGTTCTGGGTACTTCGAGCATTCGGATGCCGGCAAGCCAGCTCAAACAGCATTCAGACAGGCCCCTGCAGTTGACTGCGTTCATACCTTCCACAAGCGCCACTGGCAAAGTTTTCACGCGTCCGCTTGTTGGGAAGCCCCCAGGCGTGAACTCACGAGATCGTGGCTGGGGGCTTCCCAGCGAGCAAAGACTTTGCCGGTGATTTGAAAATTTAAATTATATTATATAATATATATTCAGTCTGTAGTATCACTAGACTGCTAAACTCTTGATTTTGGCATCTGGACTAACACGGCCTACCTAATATCTATCTCCACCAGAATATACGTCTGTGCAGGCAGTGGGTAAATGGGGTGTCTGGCCATACATTGCAATATTAACTTGGACAGGACAGGCTTTCAGCAAAATCCTAAATTTTAGGAAAAGCGTCACATGGACATTAAAAGTATCGGTGAGTACTTTTAAAAAAAGTATTGGTACTTGTACTTGGTCTTTAAAAAAATTTAAAAAAAAAAGGGGGTATCCGTGCATCCCTAGTTTGCACGGATTGAAACAAGTGTTTCTCCCCTTTCATGGGTTAGTTTGGTATGAGTATTACCAAATACAGCAGACGATGCAGAAAGCGAGATGCAGGAGGTGTCAGAGGTTGTGTTGTGCAGAGACAACGTCACAGGAGGGATAGGATTTGCAGAATCCCAGACTGTACTGGGAGAACATTAATAGGGATCAAATTTAATCTCATTTGTCAATTAAGGCCTGAGAAGAAGAAGACAAACTATAAAATCAACTGTATCACAACAACCACTATAGGAGGTACAAAATGGAGCTCCCAATCATGCTAAACTGAAGCCTTTGCCCTGTAGCGCCCCTAGGAGGCTGAAATGCCTATTTTTGTTCGAGTATTTCATTGAGACTTGTTACTTGAATAGTATTCCAGGATTTGCTCGTCTTCAGCCGAGAGAAATTTAAAGTCTTAAATCATTAAGAGTCTCAGAAGTCTTTCATTAAGGTCTTAAATCATTAGAAATATTATAGATCGTAAAGGAACATATCACACACACTGGGTTTTTTCAATTTTTTCCCAGAAAACAAACAATTGCTTTGGGGGAAAAAAAAAAGCAAAAAAAAAAAAAAAGAGGCTGTCTTCCCCCCCCCCCTCCCCATTTTTATGGGCCTTCCCATCTCTAGGCATTACATTGCATACAAGGTTTACTTACTTCCCAAGAGTGCCTCTACCTTTAGGCTGCTCCTTCAACCACTTGAACAGAGGATGGGCACCATCACCATTCACTTCAATCTTACTGAACATGTCAAATTTGACATTGTAGGATGCCGCAAAGTCTTTAATTTGGGCTTCATCCCCTGGTTCCTGAAAGAATAACCGTTAAAAGGTTAGAAATTGAATTGCCTGCAAGGGCCCATTCACACTGAGCGACATGAAAAACGTGTTTTTTCCTCCCCTCGTGCAATTTTCATATGAGTGATATTGTGCGACACCATATTTAAAAAAAAAAAAAAAAAAAAAATCACTGCTCTGTGTGAATGGGGCCTTATTCACGACCAGCCATAATGCAGGGCCGGATTAACACAGGGGCTATTTGAGCTGCAGCTCCAGGCCACCGCCCCATAATAGGCCCAGAGAAAGTATAACTGTCTGCATTGATGGGCATTTGAACCCCTGTATCGCTGACTTCTTATCAGCTACAGGGTCCTGTGAGACATCACTGAATAGGCCAGACCAGGGGTGGGCAAACTATGGCCCGCGGGCCACATGCATCCCGCCAAGAGACAGCGGCGTTCTACTCTGAGGTGAGCGGCTGCTGACATGCAGCTTGGCCGCTCACCTGGGAGCCACCTGACCAGCGTGCGATCTCGCGGCTAGTCAGGTGGTTCCCATCCCCGGCAAGTGCCAAAGCTGCATGTCAGCGGCCACTCGCCTCGTGAGTAGAAGAACGCCAGCGGATCTGGAGCCACAGCAGAGGATGCAGGAGCTGGGGCAATATATACACATAACAAGCAATCTCACTCCTGACAAAAAAAAAAAAAAAAAAATTGTAGAAAAGTGTGATAGGATATGTTTGTCTCATTAAACGTGCTTGCAGCTATAGATATGAAATTCGCACAATAGAAAGATGAAGTAGTTGTAGTTCTAAAATGTGCGGCCCTCCACTAACCTCCGCTCCCACAAAGTGGCCCCCGAACTAAAACAAATGCCCACCCCTGGGCCAGACAGACCTTTCCAATAATCCAAACATGACAGGTTTTGTTAAAAAAAAAAAAAAAAATCCAACATAGCAATATTGTTCACTTCAATTCTAAAGTGAACAATGATGCTGCAATAACAATCTAATTTCTCATGCCACCAAAAAGGAGGCGATGGCACAACCTGTTATTACACATTGTTCAAAAACCTGAGTTGCTGCACTGTAGAGAGGAGCATGGGGGGGGGGGGGGGGGGGAGAGACACATGGGACTTTGGAACTCCGCGTCTCTAATCTTTTACACCACACAAGGTCAAGTGAGGCATCAGTGGACCGGTTAGGCTGGGGTCAGACGAGCGCAGTGTTAACGTCCGTGTTGCCTGCACATAAGTACTTCCGTGATAGCATACAATTGTGTTAAATGGAGCCCCACACACGAAGTACATCCGCACAGAAGTGCGGGGGCTGACTGACGCTGCAAACGGATGCAGGTTAGGCAAGAACGTAATACTGCTAGAACGGACGTGCGGAGTGCGCCATGTCCGCATAGCTTTCTGTGTGAGTGATGTAACGTTGTCAGACAGACTGCATTTATACGTCCAGCATTTTTGACGGACAGAATGTTTTTTCATTGTAATTTATTTTCCCTGCTACATCAGTCAAAAAAAACAGACTGTGTGGCCACTACCTTGTCATCAGTCAGAAAGTACGTCCGTACTGCACGGACGCACAGTCCGTACAAAATGTGCTCATCTGACCCTAGCCTTAGAGTCTGGCATTTACATTGATACCAAACATACCCATCTAAAAACTAGAAGAATATTTTTTTTTTTTATGTTTAGTTCCAAAAGCAATGGCATTGTCCATTTTTAAAGAAAAAAAAAAATTATAAAGATGAGTAATACCGCTGCTATTACTCACCTTCTCACTTCCCATGCAGGGAGCAAGTTCAATATTTTATACTTTGTCCCATTTGTTAAAGCTTCTATATTTACATTTATTCATAAAACCCCATCCTTCAAAACTCAGTTTTGGTTAAAATTGTGTATTCTCAGAATAATGCAGTAACAGGTTCCCATTTCAATCTTTAACGAACATGCCCTAGAGTAAATAACCACAAAAATGATAAAAAAATCTGAATGGAAACTTACGCGCACAGTATCTGCACTATTAACCTAAAACATGTTTTTAGGTCACTAAATGCCAAAACAATCCCACGAAAACTTTCAGCTCCACGGCCGTAGAGATCTTAATCCGGTCCTGCCATCATGTCCAAACATACCTGTTTTCCAAACTGGTTGCAGGGAAACCCAAGGATACGTAAACCTTTCTCAGCATAGTTGGCGTGCAGACTGACAAGCTGAGTGTAGTTTACAGGTGTTTTACCTCATTTAGAGGCTACGTTGACAATAATGCAGACTTGGCCCCTGTGAAGATTTAATAAAAAAAATAAAGCTTAAAAGCGAGGATACAGAGTCAAACCATGAAAAAAAAACAAAAAAACAATAACCCAGGTAAAATATTCATTACACAAATATGATGCCAGTTTACAGCAAATCTGTCAAGTCAACCCAACAGATGTCAATTTTTTCCCCCTCAAAAAAGTTTTAGGCAATAGCCAGCAACTATAAAAAAATAATTTTATATTTGAGTCCCCAAACAATTGACATAACCAACTCCAAAGCTGTGTCAATGAGCTGTGACATTTGAGGACCAAGAGACAGTTTATGGGCAGTTTCCCCAACATTGTGCATCAGAGGACCAATGATTAGGCATTCTGAACCCTGGTCCTCAGGGAGCACTAACAAGGCAGATATCAAGGATCACATTGGGGAAATGCAGACTGAATTCTGCAATCACTGAGCAGCAAATCATGTCACCTGTGCTGTGCTTCAGATATCTGGCAAACATGGCCTGTTGGGGGAACCTGAGGACAGGGTTGAGAACAAGGGATTTAGTTCAATGTAATATCTTGCTTCAGGGCACAGACAGCTGTGGGTTAATATTGGTTATTAATACATAAGAGCATATACAGTACTTGTATTTCTCAAGGGATACTTGGTTGCCATCAATGTCTTTGGCAGAAAACTCATATATAGTCTTCGCAGACTTCCAGTTGGCTTCAGCACTCTAAAAAGATAGAGAAAAGAAAGCCTTTATTAGTTGCACCCCTTGCCGACACAGAGAGACTCAATCACAACACTGTACAGGATGAGGATATTTCCCCACCATGCAGCAGCAAACTGTCAGATTATAGACCCTGTATAAACCACGGATTACAGGGTCATGTAGGCTAACAAAAACAGATCTTATAAATAGAAGTCCATAATGATTGAGGAAACATACTCCTGCTGTATGTGCAGTTTCACTATATAGAGCCCTGCAGAAGGGAGGGAAATAGATGCAGACTGAAACACCCTTTAGGTTTTGCCAACCCTCCCATCAGCAAAACCAAATCTTATTTTGGTTGTTTGGCACTAGGGCCTGCCAGAAATCAACACACACACACTGGATCTGAGCTGCAATGACCACATTAGAACACTGCACATGTGAAGGTTGCACTAGCCAGCAATTCTAAAAAGGTTTCTCATCCAATGACTGACACTTCAAGTGCCAGCATGGCAAGAAAAAAAAACACTTTATTGCAGTGGCAAAAGCCAGTATTTCACAAGTCTAAAAATCAGATGACAGAAGTGTCACAGCAAAGCTGCAGGTGAAGTGGAGGTATATCTGGCAACATGCAGGGTCTGCTCCTCTGCCACAAGGAGGACCAAGGATTCTGATCCAATTTTAAATCAAAATGTTAATTTTGCAACAAAACTCTAGGGCACACTTGAAGCTTCTATACACCGTGTAAATTATTGTCCAGACCAAGCAGTTCCTATAATATTCTATTGTAGTCCCCATCCCACAAGCATGGGAAGCAAGAAGGTGTATGGCAGGACGTATACTGTATATATTCCACCTGAGGCAGAACAAGAGGGCCAAAAGCAGTGGCGATTTGTACCAATTTGAAGAAACTGCAGATACAAGGAATTTCCTTGTATTAGAATTCCTTCAGACTGCAGAAGCGGTTACGATGTATTAGTGTCCCTGAAACATTTCAGCCAGTCTCCAAATACGTTTTCAGAATCTGGATGGGAGGGACGGACAGACGCACGCTCTAGATTCATAAAAAAATTGTTTTTGTCAAACAAGCTGATCAGTTACATTCCAGGTCTTGCCAGCATGTAGCAGCTGTTAGTCCTGGAAGATATAGATGATGTAGCAACCACAACACATTGTGGCATGACTCACTGTCCGGATCATACACCAAGTCCCCCTACCCAGGTAATTTCCTTGCAAACTTTAAAATAATTACAGTATTTAGGCAAACGTGCTGGGTGGAGTAAGGGTAACAACGCTGCTCTATAACTGAAGAGAGACTGAAGACAGGTTCGATCCCGGCAAGAGCACCTCTCCAGTAAGCGTCCTTGGGCAAGACACCTAACGGTACATACTCACCATCCAGGACATACTTGAAAACGGGAGAAATCTCAATGTATCCTTCCTGGTAAAGTCCTTTCTCCAAAAAAAAAAAAAAAAAAAAAATCCTCTGCCCTGTCCCTTCAATATTCACAGCCAACAAAGTTTGTTGAGACTGCTGCAACAAACTGAACTGCTGCACTGATGCAATTCAGCAGCTGCTGAGGAACTCAACAGGCCTCTGGAAAGTGCCATGTAGCTGTAGCACCAAGCTAGAAGCCAATTGGTTCCTGACCATTGAGTCAGGATGTCAATTCACACCCCCCCCCCCCAGTCGCTGCAGAGTTCAGCAACACTGACACTGCAAGGAGCTCTACTTCAAAGAAGCCGCTACCCAACTGAACACGACTCAGGTGCACTTCAGCTGTGATATCCCATCAGACACCATGTTTAAGTGGGTGAAGCCATCAGGGGACAGTAACCCAGCAACTTGCGTTTGGCCCCAGTGGTGACATCAGCACATTGATCAGAGGGATACCCTGTAAAAAGCTCTCTGCTTAGTGCAGCTACACCCCCCCCCAGCATGCCATGAGGGGGAGGTGTAACAAAGTAACTACACACACACACACCATTTTGAGTTGGGCATGATAGTTTCCAACTCAATTATGCAGCTCTGGTTTCAAAACAATTCAAAGAGAATAGTGAAAGAGTTAGTAGCATTTATTGACTGGCATTACATACAAATCTGAAATCGGTGTCAAACATGAAGGGGGGGGGGGGATGTGCATGACACACCCAAACAGCCATCCTTATCTGCATAGCAGCAGCCAACCTTTACCCAGAGGTGGAAAACAGCACAGAGGGCCACAGTGCAGTGTGGGAGAGGTGAGGCTCAGGGAGGATCTGTGTGGATTTCATAATGCGTCACAATCCCGTTATTTGACAACCCCCCCCCCACAGCGTGACGTCAGAGGGTACACAGCATCCCAGCACTGATAGTGTTACAGGGTAAGGTTTTTAAGTGGCCAATGGAGGCTCTGCTTTTTTTTTTTGGTACCAAACGCCTTAAAGTGCAATTTGAGTGGCGCCCCCCCCCCCCAGTGCACCTGAAGAATCTCTCCACCCCACAGCTGTGCTGCAGGTAAGAAAGCATGAGGAATCCCAGGTGACCGGCCTGGCTTTCCTGCATATGAATTACACATGCTGCAGGGCAGCACCTTTTCCCCGAACTCCAATACATGGAGTAGTAATAGGCGTCCGTGAAATCATGGCCGATCTGACCACCGCAGCCGCGCCCCCTTCATCCCGCCCAGATTAACGCAGCAGCGGACAGGCTGCAGGAGGCACAACGAGGACATAACCACAAGGTACATGGGGTCCCCAGGTGTGACTGGTCCTAGCACACCCTACACGGCATCAGGGTGTAGCAGACACTACCGTTTAACCCCTCCAGGAACCACGCGGCTCTTGCCGAGGCAGTGCATCGGGAGAGGGGCACGTGCTGCAGGTGACACCAATCTGGGGGCAGTAAACATGGAGGAGGTGAAGGCCTCAGCACAGACAAACCGAAAACCTGTTCACATGACCTTGAGCACACCGCACAGACCCCGCACGGCGCGCCACACCAAGTTACATACTAACCTGAGCCTCAGAAGCCCCCGGCCATCATACTCACCATAACTCTGCAGCCGCACAAAGCTCCGAGCAGCAATGACCGCCCAGTACCGCAACGGAGCGACTTCAACATGGCATGAGCGGCCCCCGCCTCCTCATTTGCAGGTTATCCAATGGCAGGGCGGCGTTAGGAAGAGGGGCAGGGTCAACGCCCACAACACCAGAGCGAAAACAGTAGCAGGACTTTACTACGCAGCTCGCTGCATCTCGTGACTGCAGAATCCCTCCTGGGGATTAGTTACTCTCAGGGAAGGGTGAAAACCAGGAGAGAACATTCTAGAGTCTAGACCAAATAGCCGATATGGAAAGTGAGATAAATGGGAGAATCAGTGGCGTAGCGTGGATTGTCAGCACCTGGGGCAAGGCAAGATTTGCGCCCCCCCCAAACCTGTGGACACATTGGCACACCCTGATTCCCTTCCACCCACCAGTAAAGTGTATGTATGTGAGGTGGTGTGCACTGACTGCAGGGTTATTTTATTTCTATGTATTTGTGCATGGCCCCAGTCTGCTTAAACATCACAGCAATAAAAGTCACAGTAATGTGCGGTGCATATGAGCACATCACAGAGCTCCACAGCAATAAGATGCACGGTAATATGCAGTGTATATGAGCGTATCACAAAGCTGCGTAGAAACAAAACTCAGCAATATGCTGTGTGTATGAGCGTATCACAAAGTTGCGTAGAAATAAAACTCCTAGCAATATGCTGTGTGTATGAGCGTATCACAGAGCTGCGTAGAAATAAAACTCCTAGCAATATGCTGTGTGTATGAGCGTATCACAGAGCTGCGTAGAAATAAAACTCATAGCAATATGCTGTGTGTATGAGCGTATCACAGAGCTGCGTAGAAATAAAACTCATAGCAATATGCTGTGTGTATGAGCGTATCACAGAGCTGCGTAGAAATAAAACTCCTAGCAATATGCTGTGTGTATGAGCGTATCACAGAGCTGCGTAGAAATAAAACTCATAGCAATATGCTGTGTGTATGAGCGTATCACAGAGCTGCGTAGAAATAAAACTCCTAGCAATATGCTGTGTGTATGAGCGTATCACAGAGCTGCGTAGAAATAAAACTCATTGCAATATGCTGTGTGTATGAGCGTATCACAGAGCTGCGTAGAAATAAAACTCATAGCAATATGCTGTGTGTATGAGCGTATCACAGAGCTGCGTAGAAATAAAACTCCTAGCAATATGCTGTGTGTATGAGCGTATCACAGAGCTGCGTAGAAATAAAACTCATAGCAATATGCTGTGTGTATGAGCGTATCACAGAGCTGCGTAGAAATAAAACTCCTAGCAATATGCTGTGTGTATGAGCGTATCACAGAGCTGCGTAGAAATAAAACTCATAGCAATATGCTGTGTGTATGAGCGTATCACAGAGCTGCGTAGAAATAAAACTCCTAGCAATATGCTGTGTGTATGAGCGTATCACAGAGCTGCGTAGAAATAAAACTCATTGCAATATGCTGTGTGTATGAGCGTATCACAGAGCTGCGTAGAAATAAAACTCATAGCAATATGCTGTGTGTATGAGCGTAATCACAAAGCTGGTTGGGAATAAAACTAATAAAATAATAATAAATTAATATAAAATATATTTAAAATTAAAATATTCAAGTAATTACACGACAAATCGATTAAATTATTTATTATAATAAATTATATATATTAAAATTATAGAATCCAGATCTCCACACTCCGTCTCTGCTGTATCTATTGCTCCAGTGCTGGGAACTGGCTGCTCACATAGAAATATTCCCGATATCATTCAGGATACCAGTCGCCGTGTGGCGGGATATCGGGAATATTTATATATTAAAATTATATATTAATAGTCTATAAATATAGTACATTACATTTAAATATTAAAATAAATAAATTTAATATTATATTAAAACGTATTAAATTACAGATTAAAATAAATACATTATATCTTAATATATTACTATAATTATACAAAATATATATATTTCTAATTATTACTAGTAATGAGCCCCTGTGAATGCTGAGAGCGCCAGGTGGGGACAGGGTGACAGGAGAGTGTGAGGAAGCGCTGGGTAAGGAAGCAGCTTGTTCTCATGCTGCGCAGTGCTGTCTGTGTTCAGTCCAATGCCTGGTACCTCAATTTTTGATTGGGACCCCCACTGCCAGACCCTGAGTCCACTGCCAGACCCTGAGCCCAGTGCCAGACCCTTCATCTCCACTGTCTGGAGCAAATAGCCAGTCCCTGTGTCTCCTGTCCCTCAATCATCCAATCATCCCATGTTTCAAAAAAAGCAAGCCTGATTTCTCTGAGGCAGTTCATGTCCCACCCTCCATTTTACTCACTGTCTTGGCTGTCATGATGTGGCTCGTGCTGTGTCTGCAACCTGTGACAGTCTCCTCCTTCACACTGTCTGTGTGCAGAGGCTGTGCAGTCACACCGGGAAGAGGATGGAAGTGGGGGAGGAGCCATACACGTGAGCTGCCTGCACTCAGCTTGTGTGACTTCATGACCAGGAGGCTGCAGGCAGCTCCTCCCCCTCTTAGTCTCCTCCAATCCCTTAGAACTCTGGAGCAGCACACGGAGGGAGCCGAGCAACACCCCCTCCCTCTCTCTGCTGCCGCGCTCTGAGTGCACTCAGTGCACTCTGAGTGCAGGTGCTCGCCCAGACATAAAGAAAGAAAAAAAATCGGAAAAAAAACGCTGGACTTCAAGCCTGCGGTACGTGGACATTATTAGGGGTGCAAATTTCTTTTGAAATTTTGCACCCCTAAGTAAATTGTGCCCGGGGCCATGGCCCCCCCCCCACGCTACGCCACTGCGGAGAATCTTTCTGGTTTGGATATTTTGAGCTAGAATATTCACTTTTCCAGTCATTCTCCTGAGTTTCACCTTTCTCTGAATAACCCTGTTATTCTATGGGGTACGTTTGTTAAAAAAATAGAACTGGGAACCTGATACCTTTTTTCTATGAAAATATTCGAATTTAGCTAAACCCCCCAAAAAATTTTGTTAGTGCAGCATCATTGTTCACATTATAATTGAAATGTGAACAATATTACTGCATTTATTTAAAAAAATAAAAACAGTCCCCCCCCAATTTTGTTATTATTTCTTTTTACTTTTAACCTGTTCATGGGACTGTACTAAAACCGCGCTCCTCTGCTATTCCCCTTGTAGCGCTGTGTTTAAAACCTTACCGTGGCAGTACCCATTTTTGGCCACCGATGGGGGAACAAGCGCGATAAGAGACACTCAACATTGGGACTACATTTCCCGGCATGCTCTGGGAACGGACACAGGAAGTGGGTGGGACACGCCGAGTGACATCCTGAGCCTCGTGGAGATAGCGGGCAGAGCGCGCCAGGGAGTGAAAAAGACAGGACACAGTGCTGCAGAGCGGAACAGTGACTAGGCTGGAACGCAGGAGCGGCCTATTAGGATTCCAGATTGGGTTATCCAGCCTTGTAAGAGGGAGACCCAGTGATCCACAGATATTACCCAAGCTGCTATCAAGGAAGCCGGAGGACCCCCGAGTTAGGAGTACCGCAGGTCTATCGGATTGGGAGAGCAGGCGGTAAACTGGACAAGTCGTGGCCGGAGCAGAGAGAGCCAGACAACGGATCCAGTAGCCAGTATCTCAGTAAAGCATCAAGCGGAGAGACGTCCTGGGTCAGCGGAGCCTTGGTTATCGAGCGGATGGGTGAGAGGCCTCCAAGGCCGGTTGTAAAGCAAGAAGCACGCTGTTGTTTGTTCCTAAAACCCACAGGGCCCCAACTTGACTAGTCGAAGACACCGCTTTAAGTAATTCACTGGCCAGTTGAATAGTACCCAGGTACCATAACACACACACACACTTACAGTCCGGGACTTAACCTGTGCGGGACTCACTCCCTAATATCCAAAAAGGGGTTAAAGATTCGTATCTTATTTTTCTTTTCCGCTGCGCGTTTTCCTCGTATTACGAAGCATTATATTTTCTTTTCCGCTGCGCGTTTTCCTCGAATTACGAAGCATTGTATTTTTCCGTTCTGCAGCGCATTTTCCCAAAATACGAAGCCTCGTATTTCTTTTCCGCTGCGTGTTTCCCGAAATACGAAATACTGTAAATATATCCACGAACACCGTGTTATCCATTATATGCCTTTATTTCTAGTAAACTATTTAATTTATAAAATCCACAACGGTGCTGGAGTATATTTATTCCCTAGTGCGGGGAGACTGACCCGTGGTTCAATTTCAGCGGCTCCTCCGGGAGTGAGCGCTACACGTGGGGGCTCGTTTCCGGGATCCAGTCTCTGGAAAAACCGCATCTAAAGGGTTAAATATGGATCCAGACACTTTTGCCGAATGGTGTGAGGAGCACAGTAGTCAGTTAGAATGTTGTATAGTCATGGATATTCCCGCAGACACTTGGGCCGAAGATCAGATTCGCCAGGCCGTGGCCGCGCTGACACCAGATCATCGGGGGTTAATCCTGGACATTAAAAAGAACACAGATACCTCTCACACGTATGTTCTTTTTGAATGGAGAAAGGGTGTTCCAGTGTGTTTTCAGGGCGCGAGCATGAAGCTGACCGATGAGGTGGAAGTCCAACTGATTCAGCCAAGTGCGCCACGTGGCGAATCCGCAAGTGTTCCCGCGCCCAGTCCGTTGGCCATGATCGGGCCTGAATTCATAGTGGCTATTGGAGATTTGCTGGCTAAGTGTCAGAGAACAAGCCCTCCGCACACTAACTTCGGTTATCGACGGTTGAGAAATTTTACAGGAAACGTACCAACTCCGGCAGGAGAAGAAACCTTTGAGGAATGTGTGGAACAGGCGATGCAGGCTCTGGATGAGTGGGACGTCCCTGAGGCCCAGAAAAAGCAAAGGATCACCGAGAGTTTAAAGGGACCTGCGTCAGAAGCGGTGAGCAACCTAAAACTGAGTAGGAAAGACTGTACTGCTTTAGATTATTTAAACGTTCTGGAGGAAGTTTTTGGGCGAACAGAAAAGGCTGCAGAGCTTGTATATCAGTATGAACACACCTACCAGCGGAGAGGTGAGAGAATGACCGAATACATGAGGCGCCTAGATAAGATTCTGCACCAGATACTCCTCAAGAAAGGGGCCGAACCGGCCGAAGTGGATAAGATTCGAATAAAACAGATCCTGAGGGGCTCCCAACCTCTAGATCCAGTGATGCTGCAGCTGAGAAGCAGAGCAGGTAATCAAGAACTGAAGTACCTGGAACTGATCCGAGCTGTCAGAGAAGAGGAGGCTTTGCTAGAAGAAAAATCCTTCAGGCGAGGGGAAAGAGCTTACGCACAACCTGTGAGGCATAACGACGGTTTTCAGCCTGAAAGCGACTCGCTGGATACTTACGGATCCGACGTGGACGAGCAAGAGCATCTGATTACTTTTAAATCCACAGAGAGGGCTGCCAAAGAATTGGACCTCTCTGAACATGGTGAGTTGCACAAAACTGTTAAGAAAGTACAAGAAGCTCAAGCTGAATTACAACAGGCGCACGCGGAACTGTGCCGAGTATTGATGAAGGTGACAGAGATGCAGGCAGAGATGCAGAAGTTCCTTACCGGCATGCAGACAACCGGAGTTGCTGTGGCGTTTAGCCAAGGTCCTTTAACCGAATCACAACAGACGAATGCGTCTCCACTTTCTAAGAAGAGATGTTTCGGTTGTGGAGAAATGGGCCACTTCCGCGCACAATGCAAAGGCCGAAAGCCTGAAGGGAATAGAGTTGAGGAGCTGTTAAAAGCCTTAGAAGGACTGTTATCTACCTCACCGGCGGGAAACGCCAGAGGGCACAAGTAAAGGAGCAACCTAGGTGCCCGAAGGTTGAAACCCGCTCCAATAATCAAGCCAGGACTAAGAGGGCGAGAGGGCCCAAAGTCGGGCCAACGGCTGAACTTGCCAGGACTGAAAGAGTCCCTCCCTTAGCATCCGGACCGACGTCATGGGGAAGCAATGCACACCAAAAGCCTACACGGGCCAAGAAAAAGGCCCGGGTACAGCAAACTGGGTCTAAGTGTCCGGATACCGCCACCAAGTTTCCTGACCAACTGATAGGTCCTTCTCCTATTGTGCCAATCCAAGTGGAGGGAGTCTACACTAAAGCCCTGTTGGATTCAGGGGCTCAAGTGACACTGATCTACCGAGACTTCTACGAGAAACACTTGAAGCACATTCCTCTACAGAAATTGAAGGATCTGGAAATCTGGGGTATCGGAACTGAGAAACTCCCTTATGACGGGTATCTACAGGTGAAGTTGGAGATCGGATCCGAAGTCATCGGACAGTCCGGAGGCTGTGATGCATTGGCCATTGTGTGTCCTCGACCCTCAGGTGCCAACAGAAGTTCCATGATAGTGGGGACGAATACTGATTTGGTGCAGCGTCTCCTGACACCTATCGTATTGGAAGAAGGTTCTACTCAAGGAGTACACCCAATGTTACGTCCAGTCTATCAGAGGATGGTCGAAGAACAGAAGGCACCTGCCGAAGTGGGGCGCCTATGGAGGTTAGAAGGAACCGAGAAGGTTCTGCAAGTTGGAGAAGTAGCGAGCTTCCGGGCTTCAGTCAAGTTGAACGGATCGCAACCAGGCCCCTATGTGGTGCTGGAAACCGATTTTAATCATGGGAGTGAAACCGGAGTCGAAGTAATCCCTGAAATAATCTCCACTAAAGCTCTGAAGAGAACACGAGGAAGAGTCTCAGTCAGCGTGTGCAATGTGTCTGATTCTCCAGTAGTCCTTAAAGCACGAGTGCCTATTGGGCAAGTAGCGTCCGCTAAGCCCCTCTCTCCTACCGATTTAGGAGGGGGAGTGGATAAGGAGATTCCAGATGAAAGATTCTACCCCAAGGACGCTCCCATTTCATCTGAGTGGAAGAAACGTCTTCAGTCTCAAGTTCTAAAGTGGAGAGAATTGTTCTCGAAAGATGAGTTCGACGTAGGCCTAGCTAAAAGTACTGAGCACCGCATTCGGTTACAAGAAGACAAGCCGTTTCATGAAAGGTCAAGGCGAGTTCTGCTGGGAGACTTGGATGATCTGCGAGAACAACTGAATGAATTGCAAAGAACCAAGGTGATTCAAGAGTCCAGGAGTCCGTACGCATCTCCAATAGTGATGGTCTGGAAGAAGAATGGTTCTGTCCGCCTATGCATAGACTATCGCATGCTGAATCGGAGAACCATCCCAGACCAATATGCTACTCCTCGGATAGAAGATGCCTTACAGTGTTTGTCTGGAGCAAAATGGTTTAGTGTACTAGACCTGCGAAGCGGGTATCACCAGATACCAATGCATCCCGAAGACAAAGAGAAAACTGCGTTCATCTGTCCACTGGGGTTCTTTGAATTAAACAGAATGCCTCAAGGCCTTACGGGGGCTCCAGCCACGTTCCAACGGTTAATGGAGAAGACAGTCGGGGACATGAATCTGATCGAAGTGTTAGTGTACCTGGATGACATAATAGTGTTCGGGAAGACTCTGGAAGAACATGAGCAACGTTTGGAGAAGGTTTTGAAGAGGCTCCATGAAAAGGGATTGAAACTGTCTCTGGAGAAATGCCAATTCTGTCTGCCGTCCGTTACATATCTGGGACATGTGGTCTCAGCAGAAGGTGTTTCGACAGATCCTCGGAAGTTGGAGGCCGTAGCTTCCTGGCCTAGACCTCGAAACGTCACTGAACTTAGATCTTTCTTGGGGTTCTGTTCATATTATCAAAGAATTGTAGGAGGATTCGCGAAAATAGCTCAACCACTGAACAAACTCCTACAAAAGGAAAGTACCGAAGAAGGCTGCAAGGCCTCTGACCGAAATCCGTCCGCTCCAGGACCAAGGAAAGCTCGAGAGTCCATACAGGGCGAATGGACTAGTCAATGTGAAGGTGCTTTCTTGAAGCTGAAAGAGAGTCTAACTCAAGCTCCTGTCTTGGCCTACGCGGACCCTCACAAGCCGTATGAGTTACATGTGGATGCCAGCAGAGAAGGTTTAGGAGGAGTCCTGTATCAGGAGTATGGTGGACTACTGAGGCCTGTAGCGTATGTGAGCCGGAGCCTTACACCTTCAGAGAAGAACTATCCTACCCACAAGTTGGAGTTCCTAGCCTTAAAGTGGGCAGTGGTAGACAAGTTAAAGGACTATGTGTATGGAGCCGAGTTTGTGATAAAGACGGATAACAATCCTCTTACCTACATCCTTACTACTGCAAAACTGGACGCAACAGGACACCGGTGGTTGGCCGCTCTGTCAGGGTTTCGGTTCAGCCTGAAGTATCGCCCTGGGGTGAATAATCGAGATGCTGATGCTTTGTCGAGAAGGCCCTACACTACAGAATGGACTCAGTTGACTCCAGACGGGGTGCAAGCTTTGTGTCAAGGCGCAGAGCGCCGGGTCAAGGGAGGGATTGAAGCAGAGGCCATAAGAGTCATGGCTGCGGCTGTTCCTGAGTTCTACTGCAACCCTACGCAATTGAGGGATGAAAGTCTACCTACCTTTTTCCAAACAGGACCTGAAAGCGGATCAGGCCAGAGACCCTTTAATTGCATTGACCATAAAGGCCCTAACTGCGAACCAGCGGGAAATTCTGCTGACAAATTCTCCAGATGGAGCCAGATTGGTCTACAAAGAGTGGGAACGGTTGAAGATGATGGATGGGGTGGTCTACCGAAGGGGCCCCTCAACTAACGCTGAAGAGACCCAACAGTTGTTCCTTCCCACTAAGCATAGAGAGAGTGTGCTGCGATCATTACACGATGAGCATGGACATTTGGGTGCTGAAAGAACTTTTAAGCTGGTGCGAGACAGGTTCTATTGGCCTTGCATGAGAGCTGAAGTGGAAAGTTATTGTCATTCATGTCTGAGGTGTATGCAGAGGAAGACCCTACCGACCCGAACCGCTCCAATGAGCCATCTGCAGAGTCAGGGACCCATGGATTTGGTGTGCATTGACTTCCTGTGCTTAGAGCCGGATGCTAGTGGGCAAGGGAATATTCTAATAGTGACTGATCACTTCACACGTTACGCCCAAGCTTTTTCCACAAGAGACCAACGCGCTCCGACAGTGGCCAAGGTTCTGATGGAGAAGTTCTTTGTTCACTATGGCCTACCAAGGAGAACACACTCTGATCAGGGTAGAGACTTTGAAAGCCGACTTGTTGGACAATTGATGGAACTATTGGGAATCCAAAAAACCCGAACTACACCATATCACCCTCAAGGTGATGCTCAGCCTGAAAGGTCTAATCACACGCTGCTAAATATGCTGGGGACATTGTCAAACATAGAGAAGCAGAGTTGGAGTCGCCATATAGCTACTCTGGTGCATGCATATAACAGTACGGAGAGTGATGCCACTGGATACTCACCGTACCGTCTTATGTTCGGAAGAGAAGCTCGACTGCCGGTTGATTTGGCGTTTGGGTTATCTCTAGACCAGATGTCGGTAGCTTCCCATAGAAATTACGTGGATCGACTTCGAAAGAACCTGGCCTCTGCGTTTGAACAGGCCCATTTGACCTCAGGAAACAGGGAGCAAAGGAACTATGACTTAAAAGTTCGGATACAAGATCTGCAACCCGGTGATAGGGTTTTGTTGAAGAACTTGGGTGCTGCTGCGAGGCAAAAGTTGGCGGATAGATGGAGTTCTCAAGTGTACATTGTCTGCAAGCAACTGCCGGGTCTGCCGGTGTATCAAATCCGGCCGGATGGGAAGGCTGGGCCTCTTAAGAACTGTCACCGGAATCATTTGTTACCTTTGAGAGAGGCTGTGAGGATACCAGTTGGGGACGAACTTTCTCTGCCGAATCCGCCTGCTCCACGTTTGCCTCCTGTTACTCGGTCTCAGCAGACCCGGGTTGTCGAAGAGAGCGAAAGGGACAGTGAAGAAGAGAGTTTTTGTCTGGACTGGATGCGTTCACCGGAGCCTGAAGAGGTTGTCTCAGTTCCTGAACGGTGGGAGAGTAAATTGAGGCCTGAAGCTCCTGAATTTCAGTTAGAAGTCCCTGAGACTATTGAAATCCCTGAAGCTCTTGAATTTCAGCTAGAGGTTCCTGAGACTGTTGGAATCCCTGTAGTTCCTGAAGCCGAGTCTTATGACTACAGTTCTATGCCTTCACTGGAGGGATCATACTCCGAAGAAATGTCTGCTCCAGTGGTAGAAAGAAGGACTGAGCCAGCACCTATAGTACTTCCACCTGAAGAGGAACTGATTGAGCCCGAACCAAAACGCTCTGTTCAACCGCCCCAGCGACTCACTTACGACTCACCAGGACATAGCACTGAAGAGGCCATCACCACAGTGCAAAGGTTGCCCGAAGTGTCTGCTATGTTAGCTGAGGTAGCACAAAGCATGAGTCAACTTGAAGAAGTGTATCTAACCCACTGTATGTTTGCTGCTGAACCTGTATATGTTATCTAAACTGTGTTGAAATTTAATGCAACTGTTGTACCTCCTTGGAGAGACCCAAGAGTTCTAGGAGGGGGAGAGTGTAGCGCTGTGTTTAAAACCTTACCGTGGCAGTACCCATTTTTGGCCACCGGAGTGGGGACAAGCGCGATAAGAGACACTCAACATTGGGACTACATTTCCCGGCATGCTCTGGGAACGGACACAGGAAGTGGGTGGGACACGCCGAGTGACATCCTGAGCCTCGTGGAGATAGCGGGCAGAGCGCGCCAGGGAGTGAAAAAGACAGGACACAGTGCTGCAGAGCGGAACAGTGACTAGGCCGGAACGCAGGAGCGGCCTATTAGGATTCCAGATTGGGTTATCCAGCCTTGTAAGAGGGAGACCCAGTGATCCACAGATATTACCCAAGCTGCTATCAAGGAAGCCAGAGGACCCCCGAGTTAGGAGTACCGCAGGTCTATCGGATTGGGAGAGCAGGCGGTAAGCTGGACAAGTCGTGGCCAGAGCAGAGAGAGCCAGACAACGGATCCAGTAGCCAGTATCTCAGTAAAGCATCGAGCGGAGAGACGTCCTGGGTCAGCGGAGCCTTGGTTATCGAGCGGATGGGTGAGAGGCCTCCAAGGCCGGTTGTAAAGCAAGAAGCACGCTGTTGTTTGTTCCTAAAACCCACAGGGCCCCAACTTGACTAGTCGAAGACACCGCTTTAAGTAATTCACTGGCCAGTTGAATAGTACCCGGGTACCAGAACACACACACACACTTACAGTCCGGGACTTAACCTGTGCGGGACTCACTCCCTAATATCCAAAAAGGGGTTAAAGATTCGTATCTTATTTTTCTTTTCCGCTGCCCGTTTTCCTCGTATTACGAAGCATTGTATTTTCTTTTCCGCTGCGCGTTTTCCTCGAATTACGAAGCATTGTATTTTTCCGTTCTGCTGCGCATTTTCCCGAGATACGAAGCCTCGTATTTCTTTTCCGCTGCGCGTTTCCCGAAATACGAAATACTGTAAATATATCCACGAACACCGTGTTATCCATTATATGCCTTTATTTCTAGTAAACTATTTAATTTATAAAATCCACAACGGTGCTGGAGTATATTTATTCCCTAGTGCGGGGAGACTGACCCGTGGTTCAATTTCAGCGGCTCCTCCGGGAGTGAGCGCTACACCCTCATTTAAGCTATTTGTTTATGTTTTAATGTTTAAAATGGAGTTTTGTGACTTTTCTCCCAGCAGAATATAATCCAAATACCCTTGCTCTGTATGACTGCAGTTACAGTTATTTATGGGGTGCCACCAGGTTCCGTAGCACGGTATAATGGGAGAAACGGAATGGCCAGCATACATGCAGGTTGGACACCTAGAGCTGTGGGATAGAGGATCCTGCTCGGGAGCTAGCAATCTGTGAGGTGGACCTGATAGAGATCAGGGGAACTGCGGTGCCGGGATGTCTGGGTGGGCTGGGATGTTAACTGCTATCTGATTCTGTACCACATAAACAGGGGCCATGTGAAATGGCCATAGAGAGTCTGCTTAACCCAATATGAAGAGTGTCGTCTGCTTTATTGGGAGAAATTACGATCTGACATTGTTCCAGCGCTGCGGCTGAGGGGAGAATCCGGGAACTGGAAAAGGGAAACGAACCACGGCGGCCGAGGGAAAATATTGGACCTGGGTATCTCGTTACACTGGTGTCAGAAGAACGGGATCCTTCGTGCAAAACCGTTCCAGACAGATTCTATAATTCAGCAAAGTCAGGATGGCCGGAAACTACAGGCATCTGACGTTTCTAGCCCTGCAGGAAGAAGAGAGGCCAGCTAACATGCTCAGCAGAGAGTCATCGCCAGGCACCAGTAGCTCATCCTCAGCAGCATCCAAGACAGGATACGTTGTCCCAGAGGGTGAGAGAGCGCCTGGCATTCTATGGTCCAAACCCACCCAAAGAAGTGATTAACTGGGTTATGGAAGCCGCAGAAAAAGAAACAACTGCAGAGCTGGACATCCACAAAGCCATAGCAGCAGAGTTTAAATCGGCGGATGCAGAAGGCACTGGCCCAGTCTAACGGACCTAGCTGTGCACAGTATGAGCTGGACTGAAGGGATTTTGTTCACCTGGAGTTGTGGAGGGAGACTCTGCAATGGGAGAAAGACTGTTACCGGATTCCACCTGGTTCACTCGGGACGAGGCCGGGCCGGCACGGACAATGATTGACTGGACACGAGTCTCTTCAGGAAAGGCAAACTTTATTGTGACGTCACAGATGCTCACACAGGATTCAATCGCAAAGAGTGAGCCTCGAACTCACTCCAACAAGGGGTTTTATACCCCGAATACATAATTAGGTACATCCCAATTAGCCCACCCTGCTGTGACACTATCCCACCCCACGTGGGTCCGTTCCTCCCTTAATCGAATACAAAGACATTCCACACATTGGTCATAAATTGGCAGACTTCATGTTATTCTGACAGAAGAGGATTTACCACTTTCTCTGGTTTCTGCCTATGCCCACCTCCCTAAGACTTGTTTATTGTATATTCTAGATAAGGCCTCGTCTGGTTTCACACTTCTCTTTGTTCAGGCTCTGTCTCCGCTGACCTTGATGTAACTATTCTCTATCCTGTCACTTGTGTGCCAGCTACGGCCCGGATCCTCGTTAGTTTAATTGCCTTACTGTTAGTTTAACACATTCCTACGATTCTATGCAAGCTACATCCTAATTTCAACTAATATCTACTATTTAGATTCAAGTGAACCAATGTTCTGAGCAAGATGGCTGCCTGGCTCAAGATGGTGGTCATCTACTGGCCTGAGTCCCTTACATTCCCCCCTTGGCTCAAGTTTCAGATTCTCCTTCTAAAACTTGTAGCCACTACACTCCACTATTGCTATTCTTAAATACCTCGTACTTTAGGGGACCCATCCTCGCTGGGAACATATCGTGTGGGATCATCAGTGGTATCTTTTGCGTTTGTGTAGGTGTTAGAGCTCTCTTGCATAGTGGCCATAGACACAGCCCTATGCGGTACAGGAGTATCCCTATCACTAGGATCACTACCACCATCAATAGCATAGATCCAATCTGTGAGATAAATCCCAGGATTGATCCGAACCAATCTCCGAAAGCTCCAAACCCACAAAGTGGATTCCAGCCTTCGTCAGCAATCTGTCTAGCTGTATTCTGCAACTGGACTACCTTCTCTTGGTGATCCTGGATTACTTGCTAGTAGTCAGGAACCTCGTGTGATGTGTTTCTGATGTATGTGCAACATTCATAATGCATCGTCATTTCACACAGTCCATTCAATGCTACACTGATCTGTTCCAGTGCCATATCATGTATCATTTGCAACTTTCGGATTTCATGCAGCTCAAGATTCAGCAACTGAATATCCATACTTGTCTTATTCAGAATCTCATCCATCATATTAGCATAACTGTTCATTCTTACCATGAATTCTCTTCCCCATCCAGTCCATGCTGGAAACCATGCCCATATTCGATCTTTCTTCATGAACAACTCTCTCTTCTGTTTCTCAAACACCAGTGGGTACCTAGGGTGTAGTGCAGTGTCTGTGTCATCTCCTCGCACCCTTTGAATTGGAATAAGCCTAGCCAAATAACACATCCCTGTTACTGTAGGTGGTACCCATGTGTAACACACTCTTCCACAGCACACCTGGTAGCCGCCCGTCAGTATAAATGGTGACAAGTGTAGTGTTCCCTTTGTCATTTCTATCATCATTCGCCCCAGTCGCTTCACAAGATCCCATGCATTTCGTTTGTCAACAGTCACGTTCGCAATCGTCAGTTGTTGATCTCTGGTAAACTGCCTTGGCCTGAGTAAAAGCATCCCCGGCTGTGTCCCTAGCTTATACACGTGTGCAGTCAAGTTTAATCTACTTGAATGACATGGGTTCTCATCCTTCTCGGAATCATTCGATTCTAACTGAAAACACCATTCTGGTGGGTATAATGGCCCTGATCTTGGATAATCGGGGGTAAATGCCTCCGGCTTAACCTGAGGGTCAGTAATGGTGTGTATTGTAATGTTCCCTGACGCAAATGTACTTAAGTTCATAGGAATTGAAGCAAAAGGAATATAAATTGTCTCTGGGTGTAACCTGCTGCACACCCAGCACGCAGTCTGTCCAGACTTCTTTGCATACGCATATTTAAATTTTACAAGTAGATGCCCTCTTGGCGTAATCTCTGATTCCACATCTCGCCTTTGTCTCCTCATAGTATGGTTCTCCACCGCCAGATGCGTATCATTCCAGACATGGGAGGTATCTACTTCCTTGGTTGTACTTGGGCACCTGGGACATGCTCCATGGGATAGTCCATAGATCAAATTAGCAAGGTACAGTATCAGTACCAGGAATGCCCCGAATGTCAAAATTCCCTGGGCAATTCTTTTCTTTTCACAGTCACATAAACCCAATCCCTCCCCACCGGAATTTCAAAAGTAAAAGTCATCTCTGGTTGATCAAGGGTCGGGGCAGGGCCCCTAAAAATAGCCCTTGGGGCATCCCCCAGGGGATCCCTTTGCTCCCCCGTTGGTGGGTGGTCAGGCATTATTGTGTCCTTCAAAACACCCACTTGTTGAGTCTTTTAGGTGCTCGGGACTGTGGTCTTTGTCAGCTTTAGCCTCAATGGATTGGTCTCGTTGGTGATGACCTTCCACTCTGGTTCAGGATTGGCTGCAGCCGCCTTCAGTCTGGAGTGATGTATCCACGGGACCACCTCGGCAACCTTCACTGCTGTGGGGGTTGATAACAGGACAAGGTAAGGACCTCTCCATTTTGGGCCTAGTGGGTCATTTTTCCACTCCTTCACCCATATCGAGTCACCTGGACAATACTTATGGGGGATATAAAAAGTGAGGTATATTATCTCCTACCCAAGTATTCAACTTTTGCATTGATTTACCCAACAATACAACTTGTTCATTTAGTTTAGTTTCACCCAATGCCCGAAGGTCCCCCCTTAATCCATTAATTAGAGGGCTAGGCCGCCCGAACATGAGTTCGTACGGACTTAGCTTCAATTGGGGGGTTGGCCTGCACTTAATGTGCAATAAAACTATCGGTAGCACTTCCAACCAGCCTAGTGACGTCTCTTGGCACAGTTTGGACATTAAAGTCTTTAGTGTTCTGTTCATTCGCTCAACTTTTCCCGAGCTCTGAGGCCTGTAGGCCGTATGTAGCTTCCAGGTTATGCCCAACAGGCGGGCAAGCTGCTGCAAACAGTTCTGTATGAAAGCTGGGCCATTGTCCGACCCTATTTCGAGGGGAAGTCCATACCGTGGTATTATTTCTTTCATTAGACTTCTTACTACTTCCGTTGTCTTCTCTGTCCATGTGGGGAAGGCCTCCACCCATCCTGTTAGAGTGCACACCATTACTAGTAAATATTTGTATCCTTTGCAGGGTGGTAGCACTGTGAAATCTATTTGCAATGATGCCATTGGGGAAAGCCCGATCGGCTGCTTCCCTGGAGGTTGAGATGTGCCTGCTCTTGGATTATTCTTGGCACATGTTACACACTGTTGGGCTACTGCTTTACATACTACTGACAATCCTGGCACGTAGAAGTGTGGCTCCAGCTGTTATTCCATCATCTCCCTTCCTCCATGGGTACTTGCGTGCAGTGCTCTCACGATTTCAGGTGCCAATGT
The DNA here is from genome assembly GCA_009667805.1 of Leptobrachium leishanense. Lineage (NCBI taxonomy): Eukaryota > Metazoa > Chordata > Amphibia > Anura > Megophryidae > Leptobrachium > Leptobrachium leishanense. The sequence goes on along the minus strand of CM019063.1, from coordinate 294,005,800 downwards.
CGCCGGCAGGACTATTTGTCTGCTTGCTAACTGGAACCATCCGTCTTCTCCATATTCTCCTTGTTCCTCTGATAGCCACTTCTTCTCCTTTTCCGAATACACAGGTGTCCATTCACTCAACGGAGCCGGTAGTAGTGGGGCTACCACTACTGATTTGGCCTTGTATCTCTCGAGTTCCTCCTGCTTTCCCCAGATGAATTCTTCTCTTGGCTGGTAATGCCGCCAGGTGAAGTACAGCAGGTCTCGCCTCTTCTGCACATCTCTCACTGTTGGCACAAAGAAGTTCATCACGCTTTTCTTCATTCGTGGCAGGTTGTGTTCGATAAGGGTCTCTTTGAGGAAGAACTTCACCAGTGGGGCCTGATATTCTTCTGCTCCCAGTTCTCCCAAGCTTAGCAGCATTCTCGTGATCCTCAAATTGTTATGAGGGTAGGGTTAGCTGTTAGATTGTCAAAACGTTCAGTGAAATTTTCTGCTCGTTCAACTTCAGTATCTTCTCCACTCTCCCCCACTAATTTTACGCCGAAGAACTTCAGCATCATTTTGTATGCTCGGCGGAGCCTCTGCTGATTTTCTGAGGTGTTATTCATCAGACGTGCTTCTTTGGGACTCAGAGGCCTGGAGTAAAAATTTCGGCCTTGACTTTGATTTGGGAACAGCCATTGAATATAATCATGGTTGTTTTCGAACAATTCATCATCAGCAAACCATTTTTGTAGAATAATCTCAATAAATTCTCCTTTTGGTTCGAACTTTCTCCAATTCATATAAAATTCGTAGTTTGGCATTGGGTCGTGGTCATCTTGCTTGCAGAGGAGGACTTTGGAGGCTTGGTCAGAAGGTAACAGTGGTTTTGCAGCGACCTTCGCAGCCTGGTCGGCACATCTGTTTCCTTTAGGAATTTCATCATGACCTTTCTAGTGACCTTTGGAAGGGCTTGCTGTGATCTGGCAATCCCAATGCTGGGGCTTCCATCAGGAGGGATTTTAGTTTCAGAAAGGCAGCCGCCTGTTCTTCTGTCCAGAGGAAGGGGTCATGCTCTCCCCCCTTGGTAGCCTGGTGTAGGGGCTTGGCAATATCTGCAAAATTGGGGATCCACAGGCGACAGAAGCCTGCAGCTCCTAGGAATTCACGGACTTGTCTCCTTGTCTTTGGCTGGGGTATACGGCATACTGCTTCCTTTCTCTCAGCTCCCAGTGCACGCTTAGTACCTGTTAATTGAAAGCCCAGATATTTTACACTTTCTTTACATATTTGTGCTTTCTTTCTGGAAACCTTGTATCCTGCTTGGCATAGCAGATATAGCAGAGCTTTTGTTGCAGAGAGACAGTCTTTCTCTGTTGGAGAAGCGAGCAATAAATCATCTACATACTGTAGTAGAACCACTTTGTCTGGTGAGCGTTGAAGGACAGGAGGTCCTGGCTGAGCGAGCAACCGAAAATTGTGGGCGAATTTTTGAAACCTTGAGGGAGGCGTGTCCAGGTCATCTGATGGCGCGCTCCTGTGGTAGATTCCTCCCACTGAAACGCAAAAAGGGGCTGGCTTGCTGGAGCCAGGCGGATACAGAAGAAAGCGTCTTTTAAATCAAGTACTGTGTAATATTTCGTATCACCAGGAATTAATGCCAATAAATTGTACGGATTGGGAACCACGGGGTGTAAGGTTATCGTGGCCTCATTAACTGCCCTTAGATCTTGCACTGGGCGGTATTCCTGGGTCCCTTCTTTCTTTCTTTTTTTTAAATGAAAAGTTTTTATTGTTTTATGCAAGGAAAGGCAATATACATAACAAAGCAAAAATGTGATGTGCAACAATAAAGCTTATCTAGTGGATACAAAACATTAGGCAGTTGTTGTGATAGTTGCATTCTACCTTAAGTAAAAATACAACTAGCTCATAAGTTGCAGAGGATCAATTTTGGCAGTCGTCCATCTGAATAGTGATGAAAGTACTTATTACAAGCATCTGGTGTCATAGGAGGGTTTAAACGAGGAGAAGAGGGAGGAAAAAAAAGGGAGGGGGGCGGCATAGTTAGAGGGGGACAAGTGGGAGAGGAGGGGGGTCAGGAGGATCAGAAGAAGTATAGTGTAGGAAGGGAGTGATAGTGTCATGGTGAATGGTGTTGTTAAAGGCACACATAAGAACCTCTGGCAGGGGCCTTCATCTGTTAGATAGATTAGCTGTTATTTTATACATAAATTATCATTAGAGTCTAAAGCTCCTCTGTAGTAGGTTCCCCCCGGCCTCCGTCGCCCTCCTCCAGCGCCCTTCTGAACTGTGCTGAGGAGCAATATGTAGACCAGTGGTACCATGTCTCTGTATAGAGTTGTGCCGCTTTTGTGGGAGATAGAGCTAGTTCCTCGTTTGACCTCAGGGTTTCCATTCTGTCAATCAGTGTTTTTAAGGGGGGGATCGAGGTTGATTTCCAGTATAAAGGAATCAAAGATCTAGCAACCAGAAGAATACGTAATAGTACTGATTTCTTCATTGATTTCAACGAAAATGGGAGTTGTGATAGTAAGAATATTTGCGGTGTAAAGTCTAGGTCTACATCGGTAGTATTGCGCACGAGATCTTGAATTCTCCTCCAGTATATTTGTATCTGGGCACATTCCCACCAGATGTGCAGATATGTGCCCATTTCAGTAGTGCATCTCCAGCAGTTTGGGGATATGGTAATATTAAATGTGGCCATAAGGGCAGGGGTGCGGTACCAAAAGGTCAGAAGTTTATAGGATGTTTCTTGTAACTTGGCGACCCGAGTACCCGAATGAGTAAGGGACAACGTACTAGACCATACTTCATCTGTTATGGAAGTGTTAAGGGTGCGTTCCCAGCGGGACATGTGTGCCGGAGGTTCATTGACCAGGTCACGCAGAAGACCATAAAGTGTGGACACGCCATGTGCTAAGGGGGAGGTCCGTCGGCAAAGAATCTCAAAGGAAGAAAGCGATCTAGTTAGAGAGTTGTTATTTGGTAATTTCCGCAAAAATGATTTAATCTGATGAAAATTGAAGAGTTCTGCAAATGTAGGGGCCGGTCGGTCAGGTGCCTCTAAAGTTACAAAGGTTCCATTCCGTAGTATGTGGTGAACCCCTGTGTTTGGGGAGTCTGCGAGGCGAGTCGCCAGCGATTGTAATATCTCAACAGGGAAATCCGGGTTGTATCGCAAAGGTAGGAGGGGAGAGGGGTATGTCGACAAGGTGTATTTTGTTCTAGTCTTGTGCCAGACGGCCAGCGTGCTGCCCACTGGGGAGAGTTCTTTATCAGTGTTTTTACCAGCAGACCAGGGAAGCCACGGAAGAGTCCACATAGGGCGGCCGGCTTGCGCTTCCTCCAAGTCGAGCCACTTCTGCTCAGGAGAGCCAGTCACCCAATCAATCACTCTAGTTAGGTGTGTTGCATAGTAATACAGGCGTGTGTCTGGGAGTGCGAGCCCCCCATTTCGTTTCGATTTGCAGAGTATGGCATGCTTGAGTCTAGGGCGAGTGTTAGGCCAGATGAAGGAAGAAAAAAGCATGCGTAACTCTTTATGAAATGATAGATGAATGCAAATTGGGAGCGTGTGAAATAAGTATAACAGGCGGGGCAGGAGATTCATTTTAATAATGCTGATGCGACCCATCCAGGATAAATATTTCGGGGACCATCTTGCAATATCAGTTTTGAAGACCTCAAGAAGTGGTGTAAAATTTAATGTAAATAGCTTTGCGATGTCTGGTGAAAGACGGATGCCTAGATATACAAGTGACGAGGAGCACCAGCGAAATGCATATTGCATGCTCAGTACTCGTCGCCAATGCTTTTGTGGTGAGATTGCCAAGATCTCTGATTTTGAGTCGTTTATTTTAAAGCCCGATAGCAAGCCGTATTCATGTAGCTCTTTAACCACTTCTGGCATAGACCCTACTGGGTCAGGTAAGATGAACATTAAGTCATCCGCATATGCGGAGACCTTATATTCGGCATGTGCACCTTGTATCCCTGCAATGCCCACGTTTTGTCAGATTGAGGACAACAGTGGTTCCAGACTAAGTACGAACAAAAGTGTTGAGAGCGGGCAGCCTTGACGTGTGCCGTTATGTATTTGAAATGTGTGCGTGAGTGCTCCGTTTACTCTGACTTGAGCCGTCGGCGTCGAGTACAACGCCGTAATCCAGCACAAGAAAGCATCACCAACACCATATCTTTTTAGTGTTTGAAACAAATAAGGCCAAAGTACCCGATCAAAGGTTTTTTCGGCGTCGGTCGAGAGAAGTAGTAACGGACGCGCCATGCGCTTCGAGTAGGCAATGGCATTTATGACTCTAATCGTCGCGTCTCTGGCTTCGCGTCCCGGAATGAACCCAACTTGGTCAGGGTTAATTAGTTGAGGCATGAATCTTTTTAATCGATTGGCTAGTACTCGCGCTAATAGTTTCATATCGTTATTAAGGAGGGAAATGGGTCTGTAATTTCCGCAGGCTGTGTGGTCTTTCTCCGGTTTTGGAATTAGAGATATCGTCGCCATCAACGAGTGAGGATGCGATCTTCTCCCTTCTCGGAAGGCACTGAATAGCTGCACAAGCGTAGGCAGGAGGTCTCTAGAATTTTTCTTATAGTACTCTATGGGCAAGCCGTCTGGACCCGGGCACTTCCCGTTTTTGGACGTCTTTAGTGCTTCCAATATTTCCTCCGCAGTTATTTCCGTGCACATTGCTTCGCGGTCCGTAGAGTCAAGGGGTTTAAGAATTGTACGTGCCAAGAAGGCGTCAATACGTTCCATCCTCCTATCTACCAGAGTTGGGGTGTCCAACTCGTATAGACCCGAGAAAAACCTCAGAAATTCCCCCGAGATCGCACTTGGGTCCGTTACAAGAGTACCTCCTGGTGAGCGTATTTTCGGTATATAAGATTTAATACGTCTGTCTCTCAGTATCCGTGCCAGCAATCTGCCTGGCTTGTTTTCTTGTAATGCAAAAAACGAGCGAGATCTCATTGCCTGGAACCGAAGAGACGAGCTCAACAGTTTGTCAAGAGCCTGTCGCGCCTGAACAAGGCGTTGATACACCGTGGCGTCATTTGATGTGATATGTTCAAGTTCTAGCACCCTAATCGTTTCTAGAAGCGTTTTGCGTTCTAGAGTGTGCAATTTTTTCCTGGCCATACCCTTACTAATAAAGAAGCCACGTATGACCGCCTTATGTGCCTCCCAAAGCGTTGAGATAGGTGTGTCAGATGTAGAATTTTCTTCAAAGAATTGTTCCAGTGTTGTGTGAAGTTCCTCACCAATGAGAGGGTCATCTAGAAGTGAGACGTTTAGTCGCCATTGACGTTCGCGGGGGGAAAATAGTTGCGATTGTAGTACCATTTTAATGGGTGCGTGGTCTGACCACGTTGTGGCCAAAATTTCTGCCGAGCTTGATAAATTGAGGTTACTATAATGCATAAAGAAGTAGTCTATTCTCGAATAAGAGTGGTGCACTTGTGAGTAGTACGTGTAATCACGATCCACAGGGTGAAGTGCCCGCCAGACATCCACCAGCCTATGTTCATGTAGCGTGCATCGGATTATGCGCAAGACATGAGAGGGCGTGGATGAGGTACCCGCTGAGGAGTCAACCAGTGGATCAAGCATCACATTAAAGTCCCCAGCGAGATTTGTAATCCCTTGCTGGAAAGTTTCCAGCGAGCGCAGTATTCGTGATAGACAGGTGTGTTGTTTTTTATTAGGCAGGTATATAGATGCGAAGGTATAAACTGTGTCAAGGATGGATCCCCCGATAAATATGTACCTACCACCTTCATCAATCATCGTGGTGTCCAGTACAAAAGGGATATCTTTAGAGATTAAAATTGCAACTCCCCTAGACTAATTTTGGGAGTAGTTACTGAAAAATCCTACGGGATAGAATGTGTCTCGCAAAGTCGGGGCTGATCCTGATCTAAAATGGGTCTCCTGGAAGAAGGTGACGGACGCACGTGAGGCCCTTAAGTCACGTAATAGACGAGATCTTTTTTCGGGAATGTTGAGGCCTCGAACATTATGGGATTGTAGATGTAAGTCGGAAGGAACATATAGCGTTTTCATATGGGGCATGGCTGTAGCGGAGCACAAGAGGTACTTTTATAGAAACTGGGTTCAATGAGTGAGTGTATCAGTATCAGTTCCATTGGAAAGGAATACTGCGGCATTGGTAAAGAAGAAAGAGGTGGGGGGAGGAAGCGTAGGGGGTTAAAAGGGAGGAAAGATGAAAGAGAGCTGAGGAGGAGAGAGAGAGAGTGGGAAAAAAAGGGGGGGTGGAGGGGGAGTGAGATAAGACCAAAAATGAGAATCAGAGGAAGAAGGTGTGAAGTGCACCAATCTGGGTGTCACCCACCACCACAGTGCCGTAGGCCAGGTGGGAGGACTCACAATTGGTGGTAAATGCACTATACCTCGCGTGGTACTAGTAAAAGTAAGGTACTAGTAAAGTCAGAGTGGAGCCCTCAGGTAAAAGGCCCGAATTCCGCTATCACTGATTGGGTATGCTGTAGGGTAAAAACCGTGGTAGGCAGGTGAGTGTAGTAACAGGAGTAGAAGGGGCGTATATCAGGAACGAGACTGCGCATCTCTTTAGAGGGACCAACATCATCCATTTACATTATGCATATGTCAGCAGTTGGGGAGACGTGGGTGAATATGTTGGTGGAACCGTAACCCCATCAAGGGATGGTATGTGAAAAAGAAACGTAGATAGGAACAGATAACTCCTAACACATTTCGGAGCTTACTATCCTAGAGAAGGTAAGGCCCCTTAGAGAAGTACCGCATGTATAGACCAGCTTTGGTAACAATCTTACAACAGTTATAATAACCCTTGTTAAAAACTAAAGGTAGGATCGTATAATGCGCAAACAGTGCGTAAACATCAAACAATTGAGAAACCATTGCCCCCCCGCCCAAGCGACCAACCCACCCACTCCCCCCTCCCCTTCTAACCCGCTATACTTCCCATATCTCTCATCAATGAGGCCGTAAATCTAGTGCTCTAGTCCGAAGCTAGCTGAGCACTCCACATCTTGGTTAAGCTGCGGTGTTGGAAAATAGGGCGCATGTGAATATCGCGGACCTCAGTGCGGGATAGTGGCATTTAGGAAGCTATAAGGCAGGGTAACAAGCTCAAATAGCGTCCGACCGTCCTAGACGTCGAGTAACAGACAGCTGAAGCATGTGACAATTCACGTCCAGCAGAAGGGGGAGTAGTACTGACTTCTGCGAGGCACCATCAGTTGGTAATCAGTATGCAGTCGGGACTGAAATCTTCAGGCGATCGATGTCTATCTCCCATACATGGGTGGTCTAGCGGTCTCGGACATGTCTCTTAGGTGCGAATCCAAGTAGTCTAAGAGCAGTCTAAAAGCATCATATCAAACCAAAGGCATTATAATTAGAAACCATCCGGAAAGGCGTATTCTGTTTCCGTATCTCCTCCCGCTTCTCTTCTAAATCCCGGTTGTGATACACTTTATTAGCAATTTCTACTAATTCGCTAATCCCTTCCCCAAAAATCCATCCAACCTCTGAATTTTGTTGCGTATATCTCGTTGTGACTGACTCACAAAAGAGGAGTTAACTAGCCGCTGATTCTCTGCAGCCTCTGGGTCAATTGGACTGTACATCCTATATGCATCTAGCAATCTTTCCAAAAATGCACTCGGGGTTTCTTTAATATCCTGCACAATATCCGCTATTTTACCCATATTTGTAGGCTTCTTCCCCCCGCCTTAACCCCCATCATCACTGCTGTGCAGTATGTTTGTAGGTGAGCTATACCCTCATTCGTGTTATAAGGCCATTTGGGATCTGTTTTGGGGTAATGATCCTCTGCCCACGCTTCTGGATTAACTAAGGCATCTTCCACTGCCTGGGCTAAAAGAATTTTCCGAGCGCTATTGTTGATATGGGCTCTCTCCTCTGATGTAAACATTGTAAGCAGTAGTTGCTGACAATCTGCCCAAGTGGGATTATGTGTGAGCATAACTGATTCTATCATACTGGCCACTGCTGCAGGATTCGCGGAATAAAGTGGTGTATGTGTCTTCCAATTAAACAAATCTGTTGTCGTGAACGGGACATATGTGAATTGTACCAGCCCCGGCTCTCCGTTTTCTATCAGGGGGCCCAGTACCTCCCTTAAGGGGAGCTGCAATTTACTCTTCCCTTTGTTATGCTGATATACATCTCGGGGTTTATATATATTATTGGCAGCACATGTGGTAGCCCCAGGTTCTGCATCCCCATCTCCACTCCCTTTAGGGGGTCACTCGTTGGTACACGGCCCCGTCAGGCATCTCAATTTTATCTGCAATAATCACTTCATCCCCTCCACCTTCCGCCCTCTCCTCCGCGATATTACGAGCCGGAGCCGAGGGAGCAGGCGGGATAATAGCAGCAGCCTGCCCCCTCCTCTCCGCCCGTGCCACCGCGGCACCCAAAGCCTCCCTGGCCGCCCCATAGCAAGACGGGTATGGCGGTGGAAGGGAATCAATCTCCTCCGGGTGTCCTGCCAACACCGGTTTACCCTTTGTATCCTGGCAAGGGGTTTCCTGTTTCTTATTTTGCCCCGCCAGCATAATAAAATGACTCTTATCCCTTACACAATACCTCCATATATCTATATACGGGTACTGATCAGGGTGACCATACCTTCCAGTAATACAGGAATGCATCTTCTGTATCAACTCTGGATCCATAGATCCCTGCTCTGGCCATTCGGGGACCAACATCGGCCAAACTAAAATACATAACAATTTAATTTTTTCTTTACTCAATTCCACACCATAGTGATGTGTTTCATACAGCGCTTCAAAATTGCGCACCATATACTCCAGGGGTGTCTCACCCTCCTTTGCTTTCTTGGGCTTAGATGACCCGTTACCCATGGTTACTCTTGAAAGCAATAACTTCTTCACGATACAGATCTTCCTTTCAGCAAAACACTTTTAAATCAACTGTCTGGTACTTCAAGCAACAGTTCTCTCGTGTCGTATTCGCTTCCTCCTTTGGTAGCTAACTGCAGTCGCCTTAGCTGGAAACGTACCTCTGGAGTCCACTCTCAGATTTGCTTCCTTGCTAAGCAAGTAGGCGCACACTCACTCACAGCACTCTCAGCAATCACAGCACGCACTGTACCAGATACATTCAGCACAAAACAGTACATAAACAATTCTACTCTTTCCCTGTAGCCTAGGGCACGCCAACCCTCTCTGGCTCCTTATACCCAGTTATTTGATCTCTACTCTTATCTGCTTTTCAACTATGTATATCCCGTCCTATGCAACACTCACTCCTGCTATTCCAATTTGCCTAAGGGCAATAAACCCACCAGGCACCACTCCCGCTGCAGCTACCGCTGGCCCTGACTGGCCCCTTCCCTTTTTCGACTAAGATACACACAGCATCGACTCAGGGCTCTCAGCCCAGTCACAGCATCCCTCCTCCTTTCCTTGTCCACGTGCAGCAGTTCTATTTACAATACTAACTACAACAACACTGCTCCACGTGGCTACCCTCTCCCTCCTTTCCAGAACACCATAGTCAATATCTGATCCCCCGGGTTCAGACACGCGCTAGCCACTCTACTGGCCCCTGTGCTGTCCGTGCTGTCGGCGGCGGGTTCGGTGTACTAACGAGACCGTGGCCACGGGTCTCCTAGCCCAACTTCGGTCGGACGCTTCCCTATACCGGTATCCAGTGCACACAAACACAAAATCACCTTACCTATCGCAGCGCTGCTCGCTGTTTCCTCGGACTCGGTGGTGTCACAGCTTCCCGGGCCGGGGGTCCGTTTGGGACGAGACGAGGTCCACTGAACAGGAAATCCTGCTTGGCACCTACACATTCCTACGATTCTATGCAAGCTACATCCTAATTTCAGCTAATATCTACTATTTAGATTCAAGTGAACCAATGTTCTGAGCAAGATGGCCGCCTGGCTCAAGATGGCGGTCATCTACTAGCCTGAGTCCCTTACAGGACCATCGTGGAAAGGTCCTCCCCACTGATGAGGAAATGTACTGGCACCAGTGGGACTTACGTGTGCCTTTTCTGGGAGAGCAACCACGAGAGGAATGGCTGTGTGAAATAGACTGACTGGTCCAGACAGAGATGACGCTGGACATTGGATACAGAGTGTCACAAGTAGATAGATATATCTATCTCCCTATCCCCCTATCTCCACCATAGGGTTTCCATATGGAAACCCGTTGGCAGCTAGGGGTTAATGCTCACGCTGACATCATCGCGCCATGCGTCATGATGTCAGTGGGCGGGGAGAGGCCCCGGAGGCTTGGCTGACATCCAAGATGTCAGCCACCTCCAGGAGAAGCCCGCAATCCAGCGCTGATTGGCGCCGTATCACGGACTGACACCTCAGGGGCAGCAATTCATGCAACCAGAACCCCAGAATAAGGCAGGCTAAGATAATTTACACTGGTTTCACCCCCCCAGTATAAGCCAGTAGAAGCCTAAATTTTATCAATTTCCATCAGTTGTTGCTAATGAGGTATGTTCTATTACTCAGTCCCACAAATTGTATATTCAAATCAAAACAAATGGAAACAGATGGAAATTGATTAAATTTAGGCTTCTACTGACTTATACTGGGGGGTGAAACCAGTGTAAATTATTTTAGACTACCTTATTCTGGGGTTCTGGTTGCATGAATTGCTACAACTGTGCATTAATAGCCATAATCAAATGATGTAATACTATCTAATAATATGAACTGTATTTGGGTTACTGCATTTGCCCTATTGCCTTATTTTACAGCAATCAACACATGCAAATTGTAACTACATTTGAATGTGAGGCGTTTCTGCACTTTTTTTGTTAAACAGAGACTTTTCTTCTGATTGTCAGAACCCTGACCAAAGTTTTGAGGGTACGTCAGGCACACATCATTAACTGGCACTCGTGGTCACAATATAGTGGTTATAGCACCAGGACGTTATATTTTTGGAATTCGGTTTGCTGGTGCTCAGTCTGATGTGTTTTTAGATCATTTGTGTTCAGGTCCGGATCTTTTTACTTTTTTTTTTTTTATGGTTATTGGTTCAGTAGTTAGAAACATAGAAAATGTCGGCAGATAAGAACCTTTCGACCCATCTAGTCTGCCCAATTACATGGATACTTTACCTGGGTTTATCTTTTATTTAGGATAGCCTTATGCCTGTCCTATGCCTGCTTAAATTCAATCACTGTTTTGACCTCTACTGTAAGGGACTCAGGCCAGAAGGTGGCCGCCATCTTGAGCCAGGCGGCCATCTTGTTCAGAACATTGGTTCATGTGAATGTAGATAGCAAATATTAGCTCAATTAAGATTTAGCTTGCATAGATTCTTTGGAATGTTTTAAACTAACAGGCAGAGCAATTAAATTGACAAGATCCGGGCAGATGCTGGCACGAAGTGACAGGATGAGAAAGTATCATCAAGGTCAGAAAGCTAGGGCCTGAACAAAGAGAGATGTGAAAACCAGACGAGGCCTTATCTAGTATATACAATAAACAAGACCCAAGGTGGAAGGGAAAAGCAGGATCCAGAAGAGTGTTAAATTCTCAATTGTCAAAATACCGTGAAAGCTGCCAATTTATGAGCAACGTGTGGAATGTCTTTGTATTTAGTCGAGGGAGGTACAGACCCATGTGGGGTGGGATAGTGTCACCGTGGGGTGGGCTAATTGAGATGTACCTAATTATCTATTCGGGGTATAAAACCCCATGTCTGAATGTAATCTGGGCTCAGTTTTAGCGATTCAATCCTGGCTGAGTGGTGACGTCACAATAAAGTTTGCCTTTCCTGAAGAGACTCATGTCCAGTCAGTCTTTGTCCGTGCCGGCCCAGTCTTCTCCTGAAAGAGCCAGGTGGATTCCGGTAACACTACCACTTCTACTGGAAGGCTGTTCCATGTATCCACCACCCTCTCAGTAAAATAATGCTTCCTAATGTTACTTTAAACCTTTGATGTTTTTGCGTGGTTATTATATGTGTTCAACGAAATTTACTTGTGGTGATGGCCCTCATCTACCTAGTGGATCTTTGATCTATGTGTTTTGTATCATATCTTTGGGTTAAGCCATGCAAGTCTTAGGTGAGGTGGACTCCTGGGTTCATTTTTTTCCCATACTTGCGTTCCTCCTTTTATCCCCCCCCCCCCGGGTGGGGTTGAGTTCAAGTAATAACGCTGTTTCATGAACTCGATCACATTAGTATTTTATACGTAGCAGCTATAATAGGCTGGAATGTGTTCTCAAATAAGTGTCGGATAATTTTGTTAAAATTAAAATGAATCGAGGGGCGTGTCCGGAAGCTGAGGTGAGTGGCTGCAAGTTTGTGGAGCTCCGCTGCTGACATTAACAAATTGATGATTTAAAGTCTCCTTTGGTGAATTTTCCGCTCACCCTCTCTTCCTCTTCGCTGACACATACCAGTGGTCCAGCAGCGGGGCCTCCATGCCGTACTCTTGCCCTTGTTGTCCCCTCCTCTTTGAGGCCTAGCTGCGGCGACCATTTTCTCTACCTGCGCAGTGGCGTAGCGTGGGGGAGGCAGGGGGGCCGTGGCCCCGGGCGCAGTTTTGTTAGGGGCGCATAATTTCTTTTGAAATTATGCACCCCTAAAACTTGTGGCCCGACTGACCCGCCGGGCCCTCGGGTGCCACCCAAGGGCCCGCGGGTTGAGGGGACCCAGATGCCGGGCAGCGGGAGTGACTGCCCGGTCCTAAACAGTGAGTCCGTCCTGTTGAAGGGGAGGCGGCTGCGTGCAGGCGCAGGTCACGTGGTCCGTCTAATCAGGTGGTACTGAGTCTCTGTACCACCTGACTGGCCGGACCGCGTGACCTGCGCACGCACGCAGCCGCCTCCCCTTCAACAGGACGGACTCGCACGCTGTTCAGGACCGGGGCGGGCAGGCACTCCCGCTGCCCGGGAGCTGGGGCAATATCCAGGTGAGAGCTGGGGCATATCCATGAGCTGGGGCAAATCCATGAGCTGGGGCATATCCATGTGCTGGGGCAAATCCATGTGCTGGGGGGCAAATCCATGTGCTGGGGCAAATCCATGTGCTGGGGCAAATCCATGTGCTGGGGCATATCCATGTGCTGGGGCAAATCCATGTGCTGGGGCAAATCCATGTGCTGGGGCAAATCCATGTGCTGGGGCAAATCCATGTGCTGGGGCAAATCCATGTGCTGGGGCAAATCCATGAGCTGGGGCATATCCATGTGCTGGGGCAAATCCATGAGCTGGGGCAAATCCATGTGCTGGGGCAAATCCATGTGCTGGGGGGCAAGTCCATGTGCTGGGGCAAATCCATGAGCTGGGGCAAATCCATGTGCTGGGGCAAATCCGTGGGCTGGGGCATATCCATGTGCTGGGGAAAATCCATGAGCTGGGGCAAATCCATGAGCTGGGGCATATCCATGTGCTGGGGCAAATCCATGAGGTGCTGGGGCAAATCCGTGTGCTGGGGCAAATCCGTGTGCTGGGGCAAATGTATGAGCTGGGGCAAATCCATGAGCTGGGGCAAATCCATGTGTGAGCTGGGGCAAATCCATGAGCTGGGGAAAATCCATGTGTGAGCTGGGGCAAATCCATGTGTGAGCTGGGGCAATATTCATGTGTGAGCTGGCTGGGGCAAATCCATGTGTGAGCTGGGGCAATATCCATGTGAGAGCTGGGGCAATATCGATAACGTGTCCACAGGTTGGGGGGGCGCACAATTCTTGGCTGGCCCCGGGCGCTGACAACCCACGCTACGCCACTGTACCTGCGGGTGACTTTTGGCACCTCCTGAGATGCCCCATCTCCATGCTGGGTTCGGGAGTGCTGATGGGCCCTCGTCCCCCTTCTGGCCAGGCAGGAGCTCTGGGTGAGGACTCTGGACACCGGTGGGCCCAAGGTGGACACGGAGGGGGAGCGGCCCTGCGGAGTTCCGGAGGCGCTGATCAGATGTGACACATGCGGGCAGAGTGGATTCTTCTCTTCATTAGCTACCCCTCCTGGAAAGTCGTACCCAGACCTGCTGCAGATTTTACCTGGAGTTCATGCTGTTAGGACTGGTGGCCTCCCGGACCCTGCTGCCTCACGGTTTGGGGCGCTGCACTCTGGCCACTGCGCTCCATCGGGGCTCAGTGGCGGGTTGCTGCTGGATCTCTCCTTCTCTGGCGACCGCTGGCTGCCCCTGGCTGTGGATCCGCTGTCTAGGGCTCTTCCTGGCTGGCTCTGCTTTACTGCGGCGGAGGTCTCCCTGCCTGGCTCTCTGTTTGACCCACGATGCCTCCCCTTCGCAGCATTACAGGCCCTGGTTCCCCCTATATCCCTGGACACTGGTTGATGCTTCTCTGCCCCCTACTTTCTCCCCATTTTCACTTTTATCTCCTGACCCCCTCCACTCTAATGTGTATATGTGATTTTTCTTGCACTCCACCTTTTTTTTATGTGTGTCCCCTGGTGTAGGACTTGCGGGTCTGGGCTTTTTTCTTGGCTGTTGGGGCCCAAGATGTCGTTATTGCCTCCCCCTTTTTTTTCTTTATGTGGCAGAACACTGGGTTTGTCCTAGGCGGATACCATGGCCCTGTCCGTCTTCTTCGGCCCTAGGTTACCCAGCCAAGTGGTCACTTCGGTGGCCTCTGGCTCCCCTTTTTTGGGCACCGGAGTGAGCCCGGGATACCACTTTTCTTATGGCGGTTCTCCACTTCCTTTCCCCTCCCTTTTTCTTTTGATTTTTTCAGTCCGCTTCTGTACCTGGGCCCCACCCTCTGATGACCTGCAGCAGTCATTCTCGCCATTCCTGCTCCGGCTGACAAGATTGTTTATCTCCCACAAAGCCCGCAACCTTTTCGCTCCAATAGAAACTGGACGCCAGGAGGTGATTTCAAGGCTAATTCATTACAATAAAAAATACAGACGAAGCACCTAAACGCGTTTCGCAAGTTCACTCGCTTCCTCAGTAAGGCCGGACTGGCCTACCGGGAAACCGGGAGGAATCCCGGTAGGCTGCTTCGTTTGTGCCCTGCTGGGGCCGTTTTACAGTGGAGGCTCTGTGGATTTTGTAGGCCGCACCATGGCCTACCTAGGCCTGGTGGCCCCTCTGATGATGTCAGAGAGGGTGCACCACAGTGGGGGGAGAAGGTGCGCCACAGGGGGGGCACACCGAACGGGAGGAAGCCAGCCGGGCACATGATTCACAGACCCAGCAACGTGACCAGGGAGCCAGCAGGCTGATCAGAAGAGCTGCATGCCTGCCAGAAGCTCAAAGCTGGCGCCCAGCACAGCACACAGAGGTGTGGAGGAGGAGACTGCATGCTGCAGGGAAAAGGCCATCAGAACAGAAGAGCAGCCCAGAGAGCAGTGTGTCTTCTCACCAAGCACAGAAAGTGACAGAAGGTGTGTGTGACTGGGGGGGGGGTACTGCCGTGGGAGGGAGGACTGCTGTGCCCAGGCTCATTAACTCCTTCCTGGCTTACACATAACCTTGGTTCTCACAATCTCCCTGGCCAAAGGGAATTCCCTATCTTCCCTCAAGATACACTATATTGCCAAAAGTATTCACTCACCTGCCTTGACTCGCATATGAACTTAAGTGACATCCCATTCCTAATCCATAGGGTTCAATATAACGTTGGTCCACCCTTTGCAGCTATAACAGCTTCAACTCTTCTGGGAAGGCTGTCCACAAGGTTTAGGAGTGTGTTTATGGGAATTTATGACCATTCTTCCAGAAGCGCATTTGTGAGGTCACACACTGATGTTGGACGAGAAGGCCTGGCTCTCAGTCTCTGCTCTAATTCATTCCAAAGGTGTTCTATCGGGTTGAGGTCAGGACTCTGTGCAGGCCAGTCAAGTTCATTCACACCAGACTCTGTCATCCATGTCTTTATGGACCTTGCTTTGTGCACTGGTGCACAGTCATGTTGGAAGAGGAAGGGCCCAGCTCCAACCTGTTCCCACAAAGTTGAGAGCATGGAATTGTCCAAAATGTCTTGGAATGCTGAAGCATTCAGAGTTCATTTCACTGGAACTAAGGGGCCAAGCCCAGCTCCTGAAAAACAACCCCCCTCCACCAAACTTTACACTTGGCACAATGCAGTCAGACAAGTACCGTTCTCCTGGCAACCGCCAAACCCAGACTCGTCCATCAGATTGCCAGATGGAGAAGCACGATTCGTCACTCCAGAGAGCGCATCTCCACTGCTCTAGAGACCAGTGGCGGCATGCTTTACACCACTGCATCCGACACTGCATCCGACGCTTTGCTTTGCACTTGGTGATGTATGGCTTGGATGCAGCTGCTCGGCCATGGAAACCCATTCCATAAAACTCTCTTCGCACTGTTCTTGAGCTAATCTGAAGGCCACATGAAATTTGGAGGTCTGTAGCAATTGACTCTGCAGAAAGTTGTCGACCTCTTCCCACTATGCGCCTGAGCATCCGCTGACCCCGCTCCATCAGTTTGCGGGGCCTACTACTTCGTGGCTGAGTTGCTGTAGTTCCCAAACACTTCCACGTTCTTATGATACAGCTGACAGTTGACTGTGGAATATTTAGGAGCGAGGAAATTTCACGACTGGATTTGTTGCACAGGTGGCATCCTATCACAGTTCCACACTGAAATTCACTGAGTTCCTGAGAGCGACCCATTCTTTCACAAATGTTTGTAAAAACAGTCTGCATGCCTAGGTGCTTGATTTTATACACCTGTGGCCATGGAAGTGATTGGAACACCTGATTCTGATTATTTGGATGGGTGAGCGAATACTTTTGGCAATATAGTGTATTTCAGCCAAGTAACCTCTGTCTGAGGTACTATAAATCAGACTGATCCTTCTGATCTGTCAGACTTCCTGCAGCTTTGATCTACACACGCAGTCTCCAGGCAGAGCACAGCAGGGGTTAATTATTTGGAGGACATGCACAGTGCTCAGCCACAGCCATAGCCATGTAACATGAGACCTGGAGGAGATGGCCAGTTTCAGAGACAGGCTGCCTGTGACATGTCTGAGGCTGATCAAAACCAGGGGTGTGGGAATCCTATCGCCCGACACCAGGGAAATGAAGATCCGGGAGCCGGACAAGTGGATTTTTTTGAGATGCAGTCTGGCAGACAAGAAGCCCGCCGGACTGTTCCTGGCACAAGAGCGCTGTCGGGATACAAAGCGCGATCCTTATAGGAGGATCGCGCTATTAAAAACTGAGCGCAGAGTGGAAGGAATGCCCACTCTCACAGACTTTCCTTCCTCTCTCTCACTGAGCAGCGCGATGAGGGGAGGGACAGGAGCTGCGGCACACGGCGCTTGCGCCGTGTGCTGTAGATCCCTCCCATCTACATCGCATCACCTCGCCTGGGGCAGAACTTAGCTGCAGCAGTCTCACGCCGCTCTGACAGTCGGCTGAGCTGCCAACTCTGCTCAGCCACAGCCAGCCAGCCTGCCTAGCGAGTACAGGTTCTGGTCTGAGGTCTATATATGTGGGCATTATCTGGTCTGAGGTCTATATATGTGGGCATTATCTGGTCTGAGGTCTATATATGTGGGCATTATCTGGTCTTAGGTCTATATATGTGGGCATTGTCTGGTCTTAGGTCTATATATGTGGGCATTATCTGGTCTGATATATATACAGTTGTGTTCAAAATTATTCAACCCCCAATGCTATAAAAGGGTTTTAGGGAATTTAGTGTACATTTGTAATTGTATTCAGAATGAAATCCTACAAGGACTTTTTAAAGAACCATATGCAACTAAAATGACATCAATTGGTTTTGTAATACAGTAGTAAATGTTTCTTTTGTGAATTCTTCATTGACACAATTATTCAACCCCTTAAAGACTACCACTCTGAAGAACAGAGGTTCATTTAAGTGTTTTCAATCAGGTATTGAAAACACCTGTGGATGTCACGGAGCAGCAATAAAGCATAATAAGCACCAATTAGGCAGCTTTAAAATGATTGTGATACTCAGCTCCTTCTAGACATTTACTGGTGTGGTTACAAACATGGTGAAGTCAAGAGAATGGTCCAGGAAGACAAGAGAAGAGGTGATTACTCTTCACAGGAAGGGCAATGGCTATAAGAAGATTGCAAAGATGTTAAACATACCAAGAGAGACCATAGGAAGCATCATTCGCAAATTCAAAGCAAAGGGCACTGTTGAAACGCTACCTGGTCGTGGCAGAGAGAAGATGCTGGCTTTGACTGCTGTGCGCTACCTGAAGCGTAGAGTGGAGAAACGTCCCCTTGTGACTGCTGAGGAACTGAGAAAAGATTTGTCAGATGTGGGTACTGAAGTTTCAGCTCAGACAATACGGCACACACTGCGTAATGAAGGCCTCCATGCCAGAACTCCCAGGCGCACCCCCTTGCTGTCTCCAAAGAATAAGAAGAGTCGACCGCAGTATGCCAAAAGTCATGTGGACAAACCACAGAAGTTTTGGGATAGTGTTCTGTGGACTGATGAAACTAAATTAGAACTGTTTGGGCCCATGGATCAACGCTATGTTTGGAGGAGGAAGAACAAGGCCTATGAAGAAAAGAACACCTTGCCTACTGTGAAGCATGGTGGGGGGTCAATCATGCTTTGGGGCTGTTTTGCTTCTGCAGGTACAGGGAAGCAAGGTACCATGAATTCTCTTCAGTACCAGGAGATATTGGATGACAATGTGATGCAGTCCGTCACAAACCTGAGGCTTGGGAGACGTTGGACCTTTCAACAGGACAATGATCCCAAGCATACCTCCAAGTCCACTAGAGCATGGTTGCATATTAAAGGCTGGAACATTTTGGAGTGGCCATCGCAGTCACCAGACTTAAATCCGATTGAGAACCTCTGGTGGGACTTAAAGAAAGCTGTTGCAGTGCACAAGCCTAAGAATGTGACTGAACTGGAGGCTTTTGCCCATGACGAATGGGCAAAGATACCCGTAGATCGCTGCAAGACACTTGTGTCAAGCTATGCTTCACGTTTAAAAGCTGTTATAACTGTAAAAGGATGTTGTACTAAGTACTAAGATTGAATGTCACTTGGGGTTGAATAAAACTGATAATGATGTGAGCACAGAAAAGACATTTGTGGTTATTTCATTATAAATGTTATGTTATATTTGTCTGACCTACACGTGCCTCTTTGATTTAATTGTAAGCAAGATGACTGAATGATCAAAATCAATGTCAAACTGGCCAAAACACTCAATTTCAGTGGGGGTTGAATAATTTTGAACACAACTGTATATATATCTGTGGGCATGATTTGGGCTGAGGTCTCTGCATATGTATCTTGAGTGGGCATGATCTGGTCTGTATATATGTATGTGGACATGATACTATTCGGATTAAATCGGCAGTAATTTATATGTATTTAATTAATACAGCTTGCATTCTAACTCAAATTATGTGCGCGCTTTTATGAATAAAGACCTCTATTTAAACACTATTTTGTTGAAATTAATTTCCTTATCAGGACAATTAGATCGTCCCTGCAAAACTGTAACGATGCTGGACTCTATTACATTCTTCGTGCAAAAACGTACGCGCAGTGTGTTTTTGTTGCGCGAAGCGAGAAAAGTTAACGTGCGAAAAATAACGGTGGTATTACAATCCGTGCGCATTTTTTCATCCGCCAAAAAATAACACGCGTAAAGGACGCGCAAAAACACACGCACAGTAACGTTGCACGCAGAAATCGGTGTGCGGACGTTTTTTTCTTTTTTTTTAAGCTTTGAGACAATTTCATTCAACCTTTAAAAGCAGGCGACAGTTAATGTAAACTAATGCCAAGCATTTTGTTTACAATGATGTCTGGTGCCTTACATAGCATGCATCAGTACAAATACAGCTCTTCAAAGCTGCTAGATAAGAAACATCTGCATGTAGGTTAATTTGTCACTGGATAGGAATATGATCAAAGTTGTCCATTATCCTAGCTGAAGTGCTTACCAAGCACTGCATCTTCACACACACTGAGTGAGAGATTGCACACTTTGACCCTGTGATAGCGAAACCCATTATACACAATAGTAATGTGTCCAGATTAGTTTGCTTAAAAGATGGCAGAAGGGGCATATATATATATATATATGTTAAGGAGGGAAAAAAAAAGAAAGAAAACAAAGTGAGTTTCTGTTCATCTTTAGATACACAACTGAGGTGAGGAGTAGGACATGGCACAGCCTGGAAAAATGATAGCCGGTCAAGGAAATGTCATTAGGACACCGAGCTGCGCTGTGTATTCCGCAGATTCATTCGCTCCCAGGGCTCAGTTCGTACGTGTTATTGTTAGGAAACTATTTTCTTATACAGAAAACAAACCTCATCGTGCAATTATCGAACCTATAATGTCCAGCCATTACCATCAGATGCCTGGAAGATTCGACAGAGAGTGAAAATGCACCTTTTTTTTCCCAGAAAAACCATCACTTTCGACTTTCTGGGTTGTTTTTTTGGTTATTTTTTTATGTCCTTGTGTATTACATAGTACAAAAACAAAAGTCCATCTGGTTTAGCCTTTCCTATCTCTGCTCTATTGCCGATCCACATAAAAATCACAAAACAATGTGAAGCAATTTACAATTGTGCAGCAGAAGAAAATTCCTTTTTGGCTCCAGTGCGGCAATCAGATTTCTCCTGCTTGTCTGTTTGCTTTATGTCTATTTCAATAATACTTACGAGTTCTGCTTTTTCCGCGATCGGACAGGCTTGAAGTCTGGCTACCGATAAATTAAAGATCTGGTCTTCCCTTATTGTTTCCCTAAACAGTGAATATTAAGTCACTTATAACCGAATTACTAATTTAACTTCATTAGAAAAAAAATACAATGCGAAAACTAAAAGTATTTTTTTCCCGGAGCGGAGGTTATTCTTTTGCCCATGTTTTGCCGTGTCTGCCGGTCAGAATGGATACAGTTGTTGTCTTTTTATTTGTTTATTAAATAAATCCCCTTAAGAGGTTAGCGTGAAAAAACAATAAATAAAATCAGAAAGATTTTCCAAATTGCAATTTAGATCGTCTGACATTTATTGAGTCTTACTGGATCCACTAATTGGATGTAATAAGGTACAGCAAATATTGCTTATTAGAGATCCATGATCGGCTGTATTGATTGCTTTCTGTTTGTGGAAACAACTATGTGGTGTTAATTGTGCAACGCCGGGAAGATATTACGTACACACATTCCACCTCTGCTAATTGCAGTAATCTGTATTTCACACTAATTTTTTGTTTGCATAGCAGCAAATAACAGAAAATCAGTACACATTTTTCCATGCAAATTACTTAACTACAGCTAGATGACATATATATATATATATATATATATATATATGTATATAAAATAGGGAGTCATGTAGAGAGCAAGGAGAGGTCCTGTCCGGGGTTTATGTGTCACCCAGATTTCTCTCTTACACCTTCCGGAACCTCTAAGCCCCTGGTTTTGCACTTTGCCTCAGTGGCAATATAGTGCAGGTGAGGCAAACAGACATCGCTCTGGAACCTGGGGAGCAGACAGTCTCTATCTGCTGGAGCACAAGGTTGGTCATGCTGGTTTGCTGAAGTAAGTTTCCTTCTGTAAGCGGCAAGAGGAGATGTTGGATTGCACAAGAGGAAACGACTGTGGACTGCAGGAGGAGGTGACAGCGGATTGTGCAAAAGCAGGCGATGGCGGATTCTGCTAGAGCAGGTGACGACAGATTGTGCAAGAGGAGGCGATGGTGGATTGTGCTGCACTCTGCATCGTGGGATCAAGGGTGAGTATAATTTATTTTTCTCTAGTTTACAGTTGTGTTCAAAATTATTCAACCCCCACTGAAATTGAGTGTTTTGGCCAGTTTGACATTGATTTTGATCAGTCATCTTGCTTACAATTAAATCAAAAAGGCACGTGTAGGTCAGACAAATATAACATAACATTTATAATGAAATAACCACAAATGTCTTTTCTGTGCTCACATCATTATCAGTTTTATTCAACCCCCAAGTGACATTCAATCTTAGTACTTAGTACAACATCCTTTTACAGTTATAACAGCTTTTAAACGTGAAGCATAGCTTGACACAAGTGTCTTGCAGCGATCTACGGGTATCGTCGCCCATTCGTCATGGGCAAAAGCCTCCAGTTCAGTCACATTCTTAGGCTTGCGCACTGCAACTGCTTTCTTTAAGTCCCACCAGAGGTTCTCAATCGGATTTAAGTCTGGTGACTGCGATGGCCACTCCAAAATGTTCCAGCCTTTAGGCTGGGGTCAGACGAGCGCACTTTTAACGTGCATTCTGGCGCACATAATTACGGCCGCACTAGCAGCAGATGATGGGCAATGACGGCCAATATACGATGTACGGCCGCACAAAAGTCCGGCCGTGCAACGCAAGTGGAATTTGAACGCATTTTTTTGAGAACGCTGAACCGATAGTACTGACGTACTGAATGCGCAGCTGCGGCATAGCGGCGTGTTTGCGTGATTAGGAGATGTCAGACACTGCTAATGTCCAGTCTACATAACGTCCAGACGCAAAAAGAGTTTTATTGACGATCCGTACAAAATCACGCCCGAAAATGTGCGTCGTCTGACCGTTTTTGCGCATTCTGTGAAAAAATACGTCAATGCGTTCGGACGCACTTTTTCACGTTCGCGGGAAAAATGCTTTCGTCTGACCCTAGCCTAAATCTTCAACCATGCTCTAGTGGACTTGGAGGTATGCTTGGGATCATTGTCCTGTTGAAAGGTCCAACGTCTCCCAAGACTCAGGTTTGTGACGGACTGCATCACATTGTCATCCAATATCTCCTGGTACTGAAGAGAATTCATGGTACCTTGCACACGCTGAAGCTTCCCTGTACCTGCAGAAGCAAAACAGCCCCAACGCATGATTGACCCCCCGCCATGCTTCACAGTAGGCAAGGTGTTCTTTTCTTCATAGGCCTTGTTCTTCCTCCTCCAAACATAGCGTTGATCCATGGGCCCAAACAGTTCTAATTTTGTTTCATCAGTCCACAGAACACTATCCCAAAACTTCTGTGGTTTGTCCACATGACTTTTGGCATACTGCAGTCGACTCTTATTCTTTGGAGACAGCAAGGGGGTGCGCCTGGGAGTTCTGGCATGGAGGCCTTCATTACGCAGTGTGCGCCGTATTGTCTGAGCTGAAACTTCAGTACCCACATCTGACAAATCTTTTCTCCGTTCCTCAGCAGTCACACGGGGACTTTTCTCCACTCTACGCTTCAGGTAGCGCACAGCAGTCGAAGTCAGCATCTTCTTTCTGCCACGACCAGGTAGCGTTTCAACAGTGCCCTTTGCCTTGAATTTGCGAATGATGCTTCCTATGGTCTCTCTTGGTATGTTTAACATCTTTGCAATCTTCTTATAGCCATTGCCCTTCCTGTGAAGAGTAATCACCTCTTCTCTTGTCTTCCTGGACCATTCTCTTGACTTCACCATGTTTGTAACCACACCAGTAAATGTCTAGAAGGAGCTGAGTATCACAGTCATTTTAAAGCTGCCTAATTGGTGCTTATTATGCTTTATTGCTGCTCCGTGACATCCACAGGTGTTTTCAATACCTGATTGAAAACACTTGAATGAACCTCTGTTCTTCAGAGTGGTAGTCTTTAAGGGGTTGAATAATTGTGTCAATGAAGAATTCACAAAAGAAACATTTATTACTGTATTACAAAACCAATTGATGTCATTTTAGTTGCATATGGTTCTTTAACCCTTTCGCTGCTGAGGCATTTCCCGCCTCTGTGCTGAGGTCATTTTTACCGATTTTGCTCATCATGTTTAAACGTGTTTTGAAGGCTTATTTTAGTATATGACCCAGACATATTAAATATCGTTCTTTCCGTCAGACTCGGCAGATTCATAATATGTCATTATTATATGTATACGTCATGACCTGTCTGTATATTATAACAAAAAATGCAATAAAATATGAATTTTCAATCATTTACAACGTGTAAAGTGTTTTTTTTCACATTTTAACATGCGAGCAATTGCGGTTATGTTTTGTATGGGGTGCGCTTGTTAAAAAAATTAGAGATGGGGTCTCGTTACATTTTTTTTTGGGGAAAATTACGCGATATTTAACAAACGCACCGCATACAAAAATCGTTAGTGCAGCATTATTGTTCACATTACAATTGAAATGGGAAAAATATTGCTGCATTAACGAACCAAAAAAAGAAAAAAAACTTGTTTATTTTTTTTTTTATAATTTTTTTTTAAATATATATATATATTTTTTTAAAAAAACCTTTTTTCATACTCATGTTTGGTATTGTTGGAACGGCCATGCTCTGGCCGATCCCACAATACCAATCATTAACCCCTAACTGCCACGGATCGGGAGATAGGGGGTTCATTGGAACCCCCTATCTCCACCATTGGTGGCAGTTAGGGGTTAACTCCAGGACTGGCGTCATCGTGCTATTCACGATGACGCCAGTCCTCAGGGGGCATTCCCGGAAGCTTGGCCGACATCCAAGATGTCGGCCAGCTCCGGGAAAGGATCATGAACCGGCGCTTTTCGGCGCCGATTCGTGATCCGGCCCCCATGGGGTTAATGCCAGGTACCATTTGGAAGGGCAGGCTGTGCCCTTCCAAACGGTGCCTGGGTTAACCCCCTGCACGCCGCCGATTGGGAGGGAGAGAGGTCCAAAGGACCTCCCTTTCAGGTGCCTCCTCCGCACATGCGGGGGGGCGCCTGAATTAGGTGTCATCGCGCCCCCGCGATGACACCGAATTACTCCGGCGGCGGTTCCGGGTGCTGGGCTGACATCGAGGATGTCAGCCCGCACCGGGGGGGCCAGAGATCGGCCGGAACCTGGCCGAACGCTGGCCCCAAAGGGAGGACGTGCTCAGCGCGTCCTCCGCAAGGAACGATACTGCGGGTGGACGCGCTGAGCGCGTCCTCCGCAGTGAAGTGGTTAAAAAGTCCTTGTAGGATTTCATTCTGAATACAATTACAAATGTACACTAAATTCCCTAAAAACCTTTACAGCATTGGGGGTTGAATAATTTTGAACACAACTGTATATTTTTAGTGCTTACTGCTTAAGCATTATTCAAAATAACTTTACAGGATGTTCTTAGCACCTTCATTTCTTTATAAATATCGTCTGCTGACCACAAGTTAACACTTCCTATACAGAGAATAGGACGAAGTAATTTACAGTAACCCGCTGCAACTGTTCAGCAGCAAATGAGCTTTGTGGTTCAGCAGGAATAGTGACAAAAGCCAGTAGTGTAAATGAGGGAGCCAATAATGTTAGCAAGTGGGGCCATTGTACTTAACGGCTCACTTTGACCAGGGCCGACATCAGTAAGTTAAAAAAAAAATACTTTACACACACAGTACTGAATTATTGTGTTTACTCGTTACTGACCCTGCTTTGTTCTGAGGACGCGATCTGTTGCTGACTTTGTACCCCTGCCTGCTCTGTTTGCTTCCTGGTGCGTGCTTGATTCTCGCCATATACTGTATTGCAGTAAACAGTGCAAGAAACCAATTGCAGACCCGGTTTGTTATAACGATGATTCTCTCTGTATATCCCTGCCTGTTCTGTTTGCCTGCTGGCGTACGATCGCTTCCCTCCACATACTGTATCGCAGTACACAGTGCAAAAACCATTGCTGACCTGGTCTGTTATAACGACGATTCTCGCTGTGTATCCCTGCCAGTTGTGTTTGCCTTTTGGTGCTGCTGGTGTGTGCTCAATCCCGCCACAAACTGTATCACAGTACACCATACTAAAACCATTGCTGACCCGGTCTGTTCTATCTGTGCCAGTTGTGTTAGCCTTCGGCTGGTGTGTGTTTGAGCCTGCCACATACTATAGCTCAGTCCACAGTAAATACCTCGTCCTGTTATACCTTTTCATATGGTGCTATCTCCCTGGCCTTTGTGGCTGCTAGAAGTATAGGGCTAGTGGTCCCGACTAGGGATGAGCTGTTCGGGTTCGGACGGTTCGGAGTTCGCCCCGAACTTTGGCAGTTCGAAAGTCCGCGAACTTCAAACGTTTTGGGTGTGTTCGGTTCGAGTTCGAAAAAAAAAAAAGAAATTTTGAAAAAAGTATAGAAAATGCTTAAAAAATACTAAAAAATCTAGAAATAAAGAGACTCTTTACTGCAGAATATTATAAGCAACGGTTTATTAGATATTGAATTAAAAACTAATGTGTACGTGGAAAGATTATCAACTCTAAATGACCTCTGTTCACAAACGGGCATAACACCAGGTGTTTTTAGTCTGGTAATCAATTTGATACATTGTACACTATACGGAGGTACTGAGGGGGTGGGTGGGGTCTGTTTCTGATTTGAGATTTGAGAATTAATTTCCCTCCTAAAACATCCTAATATGCTGCATTTAACCCTTTCGCTGCTGAGGCTTTTCACACCTCTGTGCTGAGGTCATTTTTACCGCTTTCGCTCATCATGTTTAACCGCGTTTTGTAGCCATATTTTGATATATGACCCAGACATATTATATATCGTTCTTTCCGGCAGACTTGGCAGATTCATAATATGTCATTATTATATGTATACGTTATGTCATGTCTGTATATTATAACAAAAAATGCAATAAAATTTGAATTTTCAATAATTTATTATGTGTAAAGTGTTTTTTTTTCACATTTTAACATGCGATCATTTGCGGTTATATTTTGTATGGGGTGCGCTTGTTAAAAAAATTAGAAATAGGGTCTCGTTACATTTTTTTTTGGGGAAAATTTAGCTTTTTTTAACAAACGCACCGCATACAAAAATCGTTAGTGCAGCATTATTGTTCACATTATAATTGAAATGGGAACAATATTGCTGCATTAACAAAACAAACAAAAAAACTTGTTTATTTTTTATTAGAATTTTTTTTAAATATTTTAATTTTTCTATTTTAATTTTTTCATTTTTTCTTAAAACATTTTTTATGCTGATGTTTGGTATCCTTGGAAAGGCCATGCTCTGGCCGATCCAACGATATCAAACATTAACCCCTAGCTGCCACGGATCGGGAGATATGGGGTTCCAATGAACCCCCTATCTCCACCATTGGTGGCAGCTAGGGGTTAACTCCAGGACTGGTGTCATCGTGCTGTGCACGATGACGCCAGTCCTCAGGGGGAGTTCCTGGAGGCTTGGCCGACATCCAAGATGTCGGCCAGCTCCAGGAGAGGATCACGATCCGGCGCTTTTCAGCGCCGATTTGTGATCCGGCTCCCCAGGGGTTAATCACAGCCACCGTTTGGAAGGGCAGGCTGTGCCCTTCCAAACGGTGCCTGTATTAACCCTCTGCCCCCCGGCGATCGGGAGGGAGAGAGGTTCAAAGGACCTCCCACCCCCTCCCTTTCAGGCGCTTCCTCTGCACATGCGGGGGGGGGTGCCTGAATTAGATGTCATCGCGCCACCGCAATGACATCTAATTGCTCCGCCGGGGTCCCGGAGTGCTGGGCTGACATCCAAGATGTCAGCCCACACCGTGGGAGCGCAGCAATCCGGCGGATTGCTGCCTCCTGTGCATGGACGCGCTCAGCGCGTCCATAGCACAGGAGAACCACTTGGCTGGACACTCTGAGCGCGTCCATAGCAGCCAAGTGGTTAACTGGTGTTTGAAAAAAATTCAAAATAACATCTAAGGCTAAGGTCAGATGAGCGCATTTTGTACGGACTGTGCGTCCGTGCAGTACGGACGTACTTACTGACTGACAACAAGGTAGTGGCCAAACAGTCCGTTTTTTTCACTGACGTATTTTTTGACTGATGTAGCAGGGAAAATAAATTAAAATGAAAAAACATTCTGTCCATCAAAAATGCTGGACGTATAAATGCAGTCCATCTGACCTCGTTTCATCACTCACATACAAAGCTACACGGACGTTGCGGACGTGGCGCACTCCGCATGTCCCTTCTAGCAGTATTACGTTAACCTGCGTCCGTTTGCTGCGTCCGCTATGCATCCGCACTTCCGTGCGGACGTACTTTGTGTGTGGGGCTCCATTGGTCAGAATGCTATGCTGCCACGGAGGTACAAATGTGCGGCAACACGGACGTGATAACTGCGCTCGTCTGACCCCAGCCTTACGCAATGTTATTTTTCACCTTGGGATTAAACATTCACAGGGTTATTCAGAGAGCGGTGAAAAGCAGGAGAATAACTGGAGAAGTGAAAATTCTAGGTAAAAATAGCCAAACCAGAAAAATTCTCCCATTTACAGTTGTGTTCAAAATTATTCAACCCCCAATGCTGTAAAGGGTTTTAGGGAATTTAGTGTACATTTGCAATTGTATTCAGAATGAAATCCTACAAGGACTTTTTAAAGAACCATATGCAACTAAAATGACATCAATTGGTTTTGTAATACAGTAGTAAATGTTTCTTTTGTGAATTCTTCATTGACACAATTATTCAACCCCTTAAAGACTACCACTCTGAAGAGCAGAGGTTCATTCAAATGTTTTCAATCAGGTATTGAAAACACCTGTGGATGTCACGGAGCAGCAATAAAGCATAATAAGCACCAATTAGGCAGCTTTAAAATGATTGTGATACTCAGCTCCTTCTAGACATTTACTGGTGTGGTTACAAACATGGTGAAGTCAAGAGAATGGTCCAGGAAGACAAGAGAAGAGGTGATTACTCTTCACAGGAAGGGCAATGACTATAAGAAGATTGCAAAGATGTTAAACATACCAAGAGAGACCATAGGAAGCATCATTCGCAAATTCAAGGCAAAGGGCACTGTTGAAACGCTACCTGGTCTTGGCAGAAAGAAGATGCTGACTTTGACTGCTGTGCGCTACCTGAAGCGTAGAGTGGAGAAAAGTCCCCGTGTGACTGCTGAGGAACTGAGAAAAGATTTGTCAGATGTGGGTACTGAAGTTCCAGCTCAGACAATACGGCACACACTGCGTAATGAAGGCCTCCATGCCAGAACTCCCAGGCGCACCCCCTTGCTGTCTCCAAAGAATAAGAGTCGACTGCAGTATGCCAAAAGTCATGTGGACAAACCACAGAAGTTTTGGGATAGTGTTCTGTGGACTGATGAAACAAAATTAGAACTGTTTGGGCCCATGGATCAACGCTATGTTTGGAGGAGGAAGAACAAGGCCTATGAAGAAAAGAACACCTTGCCTACTGTGAAGCATGGCGGGGGGTCAATCATGCTTTGGGGCTGTTTTGCTTCTGCAGGTACAGGGAAGCTTCAGCGTGTGCAAGGTACCATGAATTCTCTTCAGTACCAGGAGATATTGGATGACAATGTGATGCAGTCTGTCACAAACCTGAGGCTTGGGAGACGTTGGACCTTTCAACAGGACAATAATCCCAAGCATACCTCCAAGTCCACTAGAGCATGGTTGCAGATTAAAGGCTGGAACATTTTGGAGTGGCCATCGCAGTCACCTGACTTAAATCCGATTGAGAACCTCTGGTGGGATTTAAAGAAAGCAGTTGCAGTGCGCAAGCCTAAGAATGTGACTGAACTGGAGGCTTTTGCCCATGACGAATGGGCGAAGATACCCGTAGATCGCTGCAAGACACTTGTGTCAAGCTATGCTTCACGTTTAAAAGCTGTTATAACTGTAAAAGGATGTTGTACTAAATACTAAGATTGAATGTCACTTGGGGGTTGAATAAAACTGATAATGATGTGAGCACAGAAAAGACATTTGTGGTTATTTCATTATAAATGTTATGTTATATTTGTCTGACCTACATGTGCCTCTTTGATTTAATTGTAAGCAAGATGACTGAATGATCAAAATCAATGTCAAACTGGCCAAAACACTCAATTTCAGTGGGGGTTGAATAATTTTGAACACAACTGTAACTCAATTGGCTATTTGGTCTAGATTGTTCTCTTCTCCTGCCAGTTCTCCTGGCTTTCACCTCTCTCTCAGGGTTGTTCAGAGAAAGGTGAAAACCAGGAGAATGGCAGGAAAAGCGAACAATCTGGACCAAATAGCCGATTTGGAAAGTGAGATAAGGCTAGGGTCAGACTAACGCATTTTTCACAGCGACCGTCAAAATGTGCGTCCGAACGCATTGCCGTATTTTTTTCACGGAATGCGCGAAAATGGTCATACGATGCACATTTTTGTGCGTGAATTTTTACGGATCCAAACCAGGAAACTTTGGGTGTCATTATGGGTGGACGTTATGTTGGCTGGACATGAGCAGGGTCTGACGTCTCCAAATCACGCACACACGCCGCTAGTGGACGCAGCGCACTCTGTACGTCCGTACTAGCGGTTCTGCGTTCTCGAAAAAATGCGTTCATTTTCCACTTGCGTTGCGCAGCCGGACTTTCGTGCGACCGTACTTCGTATATTGGCCGTCATTGCCCGTCATTTGCTGCTAGTGCGGCCGTGATTAAGTGCGCCTAAACGCATGTTAAAAATTCGCTAGTCTGACCCTATCCTAAATGGGAGAATTTTTCTGGTTTGGCTATTTTGACCTAGAATTTTCCATTCTCCAGTCATTCTCCTGCTCTTCACCGCTCTCTGAATAACCCTGACAGATTTTTTGGCGGTGAAAAGCAGGAGAATGACTGGAGAATGGAAAATTCTAGGTCAAAATTCTCCCATTTATCTCACTTTCCAAATCGGCTATTTGGTCTAGAATTTTCCATTCTCCAGTCATTCTCCTGCTTTTCACCGCCAAAAAATCAGTAAACTTTTTCTGCGTGTCCGAAAATGTCTCCTCTTTTCATACAGACTGCCGTCCCAAGCAGTTGTTTATGGATAGATTAAAGGAAAAGCATTTACCGTCATTTGAAATGTCATTTTTTGGTTTTTACATATTTCTGTACATCCTAGAAATCCGCCACTTCACGGGCAGGTTATGGGGACCTCCTAGGCACGATATTTGAAGGAACTTTTCTTTTTTATTTTTAACCCTTATTTCATGGAAAACTCACTGTCCCTTTAAAAATTATTTTTTTTTAACTTTTTGTCCTTGTTTCCTGTCCCCCAGGGCACTACCCGGACCCCCATACACCTTTTATGGCAAATATCTAGCATATATGCCCTCTTGGAGGGCACTCTAAAAATCGAATTTTCAGCCCCATTGACTTGTATGGAGTTCGAGTACTGGTTCGGATCCGAACATTTGGAAAGTTCGGGTTCGGCTTCGAACCGAACTCGGGGAGTGTTCGGCTCATCCCTAGTCCCGACCATCCTACGGATCGTAAGTTTAGAGTTCTGTCATCAGGGATACTACCATGTCTGTCCTGGAGAACGTCACACAGGCTGGGAATCTCACAGGCTGCAACAGTTTCAACATTTCATTGTTGTTTGTAACTACAGCAAAGCACTTTGGGCCTTATTAC
This sequence comes from Leptobrachium leishanense, assembly GCA_009667805.1. Classification (NCBI taxonomy): domain Eukaryota; kingdom Metazoa; phylum Chordata; class Amphibia; order Anura; family Megophryidae; genus Leptobrachium; species Leptobrachium leishanense. The sequence goes on along the minus strand of CM019063.1, from coordinate 293,974,464 downwards.
ATTCTACATGCCAACGTTAGCACTCAGCTGTTTGTAATCCTAATGGTAATTACTGTCGTGCTGCGGATACTGAAAAGTTAACCACAGCTAGGAGCTGGTTTCCACTTCTGCACAGCCCAAAAAAATACCAAAAAACAGGTACTAACCTCTCATCCCACGGCGAGAACGGTGGCTCGATCTGCTTCTTCTTGCTGCCGGGAGCAGAGAGACTGGGAGAAAAAAGTATCCCTCTGGGAATCACTCCGCCGACCTGCCGGATCTCGCGAGGAGAGATTCTGAAGGTCATGTGATCAGCAGTGGAAGCCTCAATGGAGTCCTATGGACTCCATGGAGGAGATGCTCGCGGCGGTGCTTAGCGCTGCCTCGAACATCCCGAGGCTTAACGCAGTGTTACGGTAAAGGTTGCTGGTTTAGCACCTGCACCGTAATAATCACACTAAAATGGGGACGCTGATGAGAAACCTGCAGGCGTAGGTTTTTCTCCTTAGCGTCCCCGTTTTAGCGTGAAGATCATAATATGGCCCTTTGTGAATAACCCCAGTGGTTTTGAAGTCACAGAAAACAAAGCTAAACTCAAAAAGATACAGTACCCACACAGTGGTTTGTGAGGAGGCATAGTAACTGGGGCTGAAATATATCAAATGGAAACTCAAAAGATGAATTGAAATTGAAGAACTAAAGATATGTAACTAATAAATCATATCACATACACAAACAAGTGAAAATGGAGTCCAGTTGAAGGTACGCAATAGGGTAAATACAGAGGTCAGTTAGAGGTGCTTCCACAAGCTGCCCTTGCTAGTGGGGTTAATGTATACGCATGAAGCACTGCATGTATTAGTACAGCAAGTAACACATCTCTTTAAGGAGTGCGCTTTGTGGACAAACCTTTACTGGAAGCCAGAGAGTGCAACTAGCTGGAAAAATGGGGAAGTAGTTATAAAAAGGGGTGAGTGAAATGATGAGGGTGTGGTTCAAGTAGAAGAAAGAGAAAGGAGAAGCGAGACATCAATAGGGAGACACACGACAAGTGAAGGGGCCCTGTGACAGTTGTGTTCATGGGACACTCTAGGCTAAACGTTAACTCCTCTTGACCCCCATCCTGCTTTCATATGAATTTCAGGCTAGATTAAAAACTCTCCTAATCTCCTGGGTGGATGCCATGTGCTACAAGAAGTACCATGGTGTCTTCTTAATGATTGGGCTGTGTACACACAGGTCCCTCTCACACCAATCAAATATCGCTCACTGCAGATTGAGAAGCTTGGAGGATCATGTGGATTTAGTCAACCCAAACAGATCTAACCACCAGACCGCTGTCTAGCACAAGATGACTGATAGTCTTCAGGAAAGGCACCTCTAGTTCAAAGGCATGTTACAGTGGCCAGATACAACAGGTGGTGGTGAATCAGACCTCTATGACCAGCTAATTACATTAATATGGTTGTTAGCATGTCCTTTTACTCCCTATTTTCTGCCATAATTTTACCCCTTGGTATCCACACTTCAGATAATTCATTACTGCTAATATTACAGCTCGCTTAAACTTACTTTGAACTTTAGACTGTCTGTCCACTGGGTCCATATTTTGCGATTGTCCGTAGTAATCTGTCAAATCCCATAACATATACTGAACAACGCTCTCCCCTTGATACTCAAGCAAATGATATGGAGGACCAGAAAAAAACAGCATACAGAAATGGACAGTCTCTTTCTTAAGTCTTCTATAGATGTTAGATTCTGGGTCTCATAAGGATCTCAATAAAAGCAGAGAAACATATATTTCATAGGACAATACTGTTAAAAAATGTACAGAAGTAAGCCAGATGGCAATATCAAAACTCACTTTAGGAGAGCTTCAAGCCCTCATCTCAGTGTGTCACAGGTTGTTACTGGGCCAACCGGTCTGCCAACATCCTCCCGGATCCAGAGTGTATTTCCTCCAAAAGGAAAAGAGGTATGCAGCTTTATGGTATTGGTATATAAAGAGTGTTGTATTTACCTATTCACCGTATGAATTTCAGGTGCAGATGAAAATATGTGGTTGTAGGTGGCAGCACAAGGGTCCTCACAGGCAAAGCTGGGAGCAGGGTAGCTCCAGGGACTTCCCATAACATGCAGGAGATTCAGCCGCCGTCCGCTGCCTCTGACTTCCATCAGACGAATTCAGACGACTTTGTGTGTCTACAACAGACTAGTGATCTTTCCCATTAGAATGGGATTTATCAGATGAAGTCTTGTACAATTTACATGAAAAAAAAGGATAAATTGTACATTTAAACCGCCGTTCAGGCGATTCAGTTCAAAAGGCGAATCCCATATGATTCCATGTAAAATAATATTTACAGTTTTAATTTTTTTATTCAACAGTTTATTCTTTTCATTTGCAACAAAAAGGATTTTTATTTATTGATTTTTGGAGAAATGTTTGATTCCCCATCTTTTTAAAAAAATCTGCTATTTTCCCTTCGCCACCAAACTGAAGGGAAAAAAACCATCACCATGGAACGCTGTCGAAGACTCTGGCTGCTGTCCCTGGTACTAAAAGGGCTTGTTCAAAAAAGTTGTCCATAGTTGGACGGCCTTACCCAAACAATGTGTCTGTTCACAAATACAGACAGTCCGAGTTATGACATACGAGACTTGTGACAACCCGCCTTTTATGACAATCATTGCACAACTTGTGACGAACCGTGCTTACATTAATTATTGGACGACATGCGCACAATTGCTGTTACGACCACATGTACACAATTAACGATGAATCGTGCATATGTAATTCCATGTCATTTCCGTTTCTGCGTCTTTCGTTACCAGAGTCTCCAGTTGGAAGCCATACATGGTCTAGTGCTATGTGAAGTAGTACAGTGACATCCCTTTAATTAAAGAGAAAAGTGAATGTCAGTAAAATGACAGCTACTGTACATCATTTTAGATTAACCCAGGGGTCAAGTCCTAGAAAAAGAAGTGCAGGAACTCGCCAAGATTCTGTCCCCCACTTAGCACTTATCATCTGGCACTTGACACAAACACACTCTCAAAACTGATCTATATTTATATACATACACTATATTGCCAAAAGTATTCGCTCACCTGCCTTAACTCGCATATGAATTTAAGTGACATCCCATTCCTAATCCATAGGGTTCAATATGACGTCGATCCACCCTTTGCAGCTATAACAGCTTCAACTCTTCTGGGAAGGCTGTCCACAAGGTTTAGGAGTGTGTTTATGGGAATTTTTGACCATTCTTCCAGAAGCGCATCTGTGAGGTCACACACTGATGTTGGACGAGAAGGCCTGGCTCTCAGTCTCCGCTCTAATTCATCCCAAAGGTGTTCTATTGGGTTGAGGTCAGGACTCTGTGCAGGCCAGTCAAGTTCATCCACACCAGACTCTGTCATCCATGTCTTTATGGACCTTGCTTTGTGCACTGGTGCACAGTCATGTTGGAAGAGGAAGGGGCCAGCTCCAAATTGTTCCCACAATGTTGGGAACATGGAATTGTCCATAATGTCTTGGTATGCTGAAGCATTCAGAGTTCCTTTCACTGGAACTAAGGGGCCAAGCCCAGCTCCTGAAAAACAACCCCACACCATAATCCCCCCTCCACCAAACGTTACACTTGGCACAATGCAGTCAAACAAGTACCAGACTCGTCTATCAGATTGCCAGACGGAGAAGCGCGATTCATCACTCCAGAGAACACCTCTACACTGCTCTAGAGTCCAGTGGTGGAGTGCTTTACACCACTGCATCCGACGCTTTGCATTGCACTTGGTCATGTATGGCTTGGATGCAGCTGCTCAGCCATGGAAACCCATTCCATGAAGCTCTCTGCGCACTGTTCTTGAGCTAATCTGAAGGCCACATGAAGTTTGGAGGTCGGTAGCGATTGACTCTGCAGAAAGTTGGCGACCTCTTTGCCGCTGACCCCGCTCTGTCAGTTTACGTGGCCTACTACTTCATGGCTGAGTTGCTGTAGTTTCCAAACACTTCCACGTTCTTATAATACAGCTGACAGTTGACTGTGGAATATTTAGGAGCGAGGAAATTTCACGACTGGATTTGTTGCACAGGTGGCATCCTATCACAGTTCCACGCTGGAATTCACTGAGTTCCTGAGAGCGACCCATTCTTTCACAAATGTTTGTAAAAACAGTCTGCATGCCTAGGTGCTTGATTTTATACACCTGTGGCCATGGAAGTGATTGGAACACCTGATTCTGATTATTTGGATGGGTGAGCGAATACTTTTGGCAATATAGTGTATGTGGATTATAGCGAAAATATTTGAAAACGCCTCTATTGTGACTTAGCAGGGAAATTCATGATTGAACACCTGATTACAAGCTTTATAGTGTATGGGACCAATGGGAACTCTGTTCCCTCTGCAAAAACAGTGCAGGAACGGAGTTCCCACAAGTTCCCCCTGAACTTGACCACTGGGTTAACCCTTTCACTACCTGTACTATTCTGTACAGTACAACATTTTCACACCCCCCCTCAAAACAGGTAATCTTTACAGTAGTGATCCATTACTGTACACAGTTGTACAGCCTTCTTTAAAGTACCCCAATCAAAGAGGTCTAGGAAGAGGGATAGCTCTGCCGAAAATGCTGATGTAGCAAAGAAGAAAAGGTCTTTGAGCCTGGACATAAAGATGAGAGTTGTTAATGGCTATGAAGATAGAAAAAAAGGATCTCTAATAGCAAGTGAAGAAGGACTTTCACATTGTACAGTTTCCACAATCCTTACAGACAAGAATAGGATTCATGATGCAGTCAAAGGAGTGACTGGAATAAAATCAACCATTTTAACAAAGAGGCAAGGGCCAGTCCACAACATGAAGCTGTTGATCTGGATAGAGTACCGAATTCAGAAGAGGATTCCTATGAGCCTACTACCAATTCAAGCAGAAGCACACAGTATTTTTAAAAGCCTAAACCAGTGGTTCCCAACCGCGGTCCTCAAGTACCCCTAACAGGCCAGGTTTTAAGGATTCCCTTGGGGAAATGCAGACTGAATTCTGCAATCACTGAGCAGCAAATCATATCACCTGTGCTATGCTTCAGATATCTGGCAAACCTGTCCTGTTGGGGGTACTTGAGGACCGCGGTTGGGAACCACTGGCCTAAAAGGAACAAGAAGAGGAATACCTTGAGAATTGAGAAAGCAAAGGCTGGTTTCAGGGTTTCAAAGGCAGGTTTCGCCTACATAATGTGCGTGTGAGTGGGGAAGATGAAAACGCCAACGTTTACGCTGCTGAAAAGTTTCGTGACAGGATAGTGACTAGGGATGAGCTGTTCGGGTTCGGACGGTTCGGAGTTTGGCCCGAACTTTGGCAGTTTGAAAGTTCGCGAACTTCGAACTTTTTGGGTGTGTTCGGTTCGAGTTCGAAAAAAAATCAAAGTTTGAAAAAATAGAAAATGCTTAAAAAAATACAAAAAAATGTAGAGATAAAGAGACTCTTTACTGCAGAATATTATAAGCTATGGTTTATTAGATATTGAATTAAAAACTAATGTGTACGTGGAAAGATTATCGACACTAAATGACCTCTGTTCACAAACGGGCATAACACCAGGTGTTTTTAGTCTGGTAATCAATTTGATACATTGTACACTATACTGAGGGGGTGGGGTGGTGTCTGTTTCTAATTGAGATTTGAGAATTAATTTCCCTCCTAAAACATCCTAATATGCTGCATTTAACTGGTGTTTGAAAAAAATTTAAAATAACATCTAAAGCAATGTTATTTTTCACCTCGGGATTAAACATTCACAGGGATATTCAGAGAGCGGTGAAAAGCAGGAGAATAACTGGAGAAGTGAAAATTCTAGGTCAAAATAACCAAACCAGAAAAATTCTCCCATTTAACTCACTTTCCAAATTGGCTATTTGGTCTAGATTGTTCTCTTCTCCTGCCAGTTCTCCTAGCTTTCACCTCTCTCTCAGGGTTGTTCAGAGAAAGGTGAAAACCAGAAGAATAGCAGGAAAAGCGAACAATCTGGACCAAATAGCCGATTTGGAAAGTGAGATAAGGCTTGGGTCAGACTAACGCATTTTTCGCAGCGACCGTCAAAAAGTGCTTCCGAACGCATTGCCGTATTTTTTCACGGATTGCGCGAAAACGGTCATACGATGCGCATTTTTGTGCGTGATTTTTTACGGATCCAAACCAGGAAACTTTGGGTGTCTGGACGTTATGTTGGCCGGACATGAGCAGGGTCTGACGTCTCCAAATCACGCACACACGCCGCTAGTGGACGCAGCGCACTCTGTACGTCCGTACTAGCGGTTCTGCGTTCTCGAAAAAATGCGTTCATTTTCCACTTGCGTTGCGCAGCCGGACTTTCGTGCGACCGTACTTCGTATATTGGCCGTCATTTTCTGCTAGTGCGGCCGTGATTAACTGCGCCTAAACGCACGTTAAAAATTCGCTAGTCTGACCCTAGCCTGAATGGGAGAATTTTTCTGGTTTGGCTATTTTGACCTAGAATTTTCCATTCTCCAGTCATTCTCCTGCTCTTCACCGCTCTCTGAATAACTCTAACAGGGTTATTCAGAGAAAGGTGAAACTTAGGAGAATGACTGAAGAGAAACTTCTAGGTCAAAATAGCCAAACCAGAAAAATTCTCCCATTTATCTCACTTTCCAAATCGGCTATTTGGTCTAGAATTTTCCATTCTCCAGTCATTCTCCTGCTTTTCACCGCCAAAAAATCAGTAAACTTTTTCTGCGTGTCCGAAAATGTCTCCTCTTTTCATACAGACTGCCGCCCCAAGCAATTGTTTATGGATAGATTAAAGGAAAAGCATTTACCGTCATTTGAAATGTCATTTTTTGGTTTGTACATATTTCTGTACATCCTAGAAATCCGCCACTTCACGGGCAGGTTATGGGGACCTCCTAGGCATGATATTTGAAGGAATTTTTCGTTTTTATTTTTAACCCTTATTTCATGGAAAACTCACTGTCCCTTTAAAAATGTTTTTTTTTTTAACTTTTTGTCCTTGTTTCCTGTCCCCCAGGGCACTACCCGGACCCCCATACACCTTTTATGGCAAATATCTAGCATATATGCCCTCTTGGAGGGCACTTTAAAAAACAAATTTTGAGCCCCATTGACTTGTATGGAGTTCGGGTTCGGATCCGAACATTTGGAAAGTTCGAGTTCGGCTCCGAACCGAACTCAGAGTGTTCGGCTCATCCCTAATAGTGACGTAGATGAGGAATACCAACCTGAGCAATTTTCAAAGTGGATGATACAGGCCCGTTTTGGAAAAGCATGCCAGAGCGCACTAACATCTACAAGGAAGAAAAGGTGATGCCTGGTTTTAACCCTTTCACTGCTGAGGCATTTCACCGCTGTGTGCTGAGCTCATTTTTACCACTTTCGCTCATCATGTTTATACGCGATTTGAAGCCACATTTTAATAAATGACCCAGACATATTATATATCTTTCTTTCCGGCAGACTCCACAGATTCCTAATATATCATTTTTATATGTATACATCATGTCCTGCCTGTATATTATGACAAAAAATGCAATAAAAATTTAATTTTTAATCATCTGCAGTGTGTAAAGTGTTTTTTTTTTCACCATTTATCACATGAGCGTTTGCGGTTATGTTTTCTATGGGGTGCGCTTGTACAAAAATTAGAAATGGGGACTTGTTACATTTTGTGGGGGGAATTACGTGATTTTTAGCAAACGCACCCCATAGAAAAAATCATTAGTGCAGCATCATTGTTCACATTATAATTGAAATGTGAACAATATTGCTGCATTAATAAAAACAACACACAAAAAAAACACTATTTTTTATTTTGTTTTACTTTGTACCTAGTCATGTTGGGTATCATTCGAAAGGCCTTTCAAATGACACCCTCCATGACCCCCCCTAGCTGCCATGGTTCTGGAGATATTGGGGTTCATAGGGTGTTCCTATCTCCACCAGGGGATTTCCTTGGGAAATCCCCCGGGCAGCTAGGGGCTCCCCGGCTATCTGACATCATCACGCTATGTGTGATGACGTCAGGCAGCGAGGGGGGACCCGTGGGTTGGGGCCGCCATCCAAGATGGCGTCCCCCACCGGAGCTAGGCTGCACTTCGGCGCCGCAAGGCGCTGAAGTGCGAACCGGCGCTTGAGGGTTTAAAGCCAGGCACCGCTTAAAAGGGGAGACTCTCCCCTTTTAAGCGGTGCCTGGCTTTTGTCGCTGCTCCTTCCCGATCGGGAGGGAGAGGGATCCGAACGGACCCCCCTCCCTTCCAGGCTATCTCCCGGCATTGCCGGGGGGTCGCCCAGAAATTACGTCATCGCGCATGGCGCAATGACGTTATTTACGTCGGGAGGAGCTTGACTTCAGCGTCTGAGGACGCTGAAGTCAGAATGCTGCGGGACCCAGGACAGAGAGGTGAGTATCTCCGCCGGGGGTCCCGCAAAGCTGATGATGTGTGGGGCACGTCCTCAGCATGTAACGTGCATCAATGAGGACGTGTCCCACATGTAGTCAGCAGTTAAGGCATTCAAGGACAGGCTAACACGTCTATTTGGAGGCAATGCAGCCGGATTCAAAAACATCAACAAAAATGCACTCTCAGTCTATTTTTGGAGTAACTGCAGGACCTGGATGGCCATTGTGTTATGTGAAGACTGGTTTTCAAATTGCTTTATCCCGGAAGCTCAAACCTTGAAAAAACTATTCCCTACAAAATTCTGCTGCTACTTGATAATGCTCCTGGACATCCACCTTATCTAGAGGACTTGCATCAAGATTTAAAAGTGCTGTTCCTGCCTCCAAACACAACAGCTGTTGTTCAGCCTATAGATTAGAGTTGATCTGCATGAGAATAAGTCACAGAAAAGCAATGAAGGCAATATGGAACAAACTGCTGAAGCGATATGTAAACACAAGCACAGACTTTGATCAGGATGTTACGAACACAGAAATTTAATAAAATATTGTGCAGATGGCAAAAACATTGGACTTTTATGTTGAGGTTGCAGATGTGGAACGGCTTATAGATTATGAATAAGGGGAACTGACAGATCAGGACCTAAAGTGAGTTGGAAGATGAAAGAATGGTCGAAGAAGAAGGAAATGTAGAAGAATCTGGAGGCACCAGAAAAGGTCAGGAAAGGTCAAGACAACAAACAGATTAGCTGAAGTTTTTCTAAATTGAATGAGTGTCTTTGCTTACTGCAAAATATGGATCCAAATGCTGAGCGCTTCACCAAAGTAAACAGGCAGATTCAAGAAGTGGTGCGATGTTACATGCGAAATATATGAAGAAAAAAAAAGCAAACCGTACAGTCAACTCCAACTACATTCTTCAGAAGATACACCAGCACCATTCTCAGCAAGGATTCAGATAACCAAGAGCCAGCCACATCTTTAGTAACTGCTACATCTGACAAATCTGACAACTGTTTTATTGTTGGAGTAGTTTTTTCCCCGTTTTGTTTATGGTTTAACAAAATAAAGATACTGTACCTAGATACCCGTGTACAAAACTGTAGATATACCATGCAGGGTTGCCAGATAAGCCATGTTTTCCAGGACAAATTATTCATGCTGATTATTATTATCATCATCATTTATATAGTGCCAACGGTTTCCGCAGTGCTTTACAATAACCAAAAGGGAACGAGATACAGATAAATGTACATAGCATGGAAACAATGTGTAGAGGGCCCTGCTCATAGGAGCTTACAGACTAGAGAGATTGGGGTTGAGGAAGACAAGGAGTTTTACTGGATGTCAAAATCATTAGTGCCAGCAGTTCGGGAATGGTGGGGCAGTGGAAGCGGCTTCAATCATGTGTGAGCAGGTGGATAAGTTGCATCAGTAATGTGGTATGCTTATCTGAAGAGATGGGTTTGGAGGGATTTCTTGAAGGCCTGAAGGTTAGGGGAGAGTTTGATATGGAATGACTTCCCTCGCCCTAGGACCGGAGCTGCCCTTGAGAAGTCTTTGAGGCAAGAGTTGGCAGCGTTGGTGTAGACAGAGGAAAGGCGGAGGTCGCCTGCCGAACAGAGTTGTCTAGACGGGACATGCTTGTGTAGTAACGAAGATATGCAAGTGGGGGTTGAGTTATTGAGCGAATTGAAAGTGAGCATCAGTATTTTAAAGTGTATCCTGAAACGTACAGGAAGCCAATGGAGGGACTGGCAGAGAAGGGAGGTACATGAGGTGTGCCTGGTGAGAAAAATAACCCTGGCCCCTGCATTCATTACAGATTGCAAAGGAGCAATGAGAGCATTGGGGAGGCCAATAAGAAGCAAGTCGCAGTAATTGAGCCACAAAATGACAAGCGCATGAACCAGCACCTTCGTGATATCTTGCGTCAGAAAGGTGCAGACGCGCACAGTGTTCTTGAGTTGATAGTAACAGGATTTTGTCACTGCCTGGATGTGGGGAGAGAATGTTAGGTCAGAATCTAAAGTGACACCAAGGCAGCGAGCTTGAGGCGTCGGGTTAGTGAGCGTTCCATTTACTAATAGCGAGAGATAGGTGTCAGTGAGTTTTACCTGGATGGAGGAACAACGAGAATTTCAGTTTTGGCAAGATTGAGTTTAAGGAAGCGGGAAGACATCCAATTTGAGACAGCAGAGACAGTAAGTGACTGAGTGATGCAGGAGAGCGATCTGGGGAGGAGAGGTATATTTGAGTGTCATCAGCGTATAGGTGGTACTGGAATCCAAAAGCTGATCAATTTGTCTAGAGCGACAGTGTAGATCGAAAAAAGAAGAGGGCCCAGTACTGAACCTTGGGGCACCCCCAACAGAGACAGGCTGCCGGGAGAAGGTACTTCCAGAAAATGCGACACTAAGGCTAATGTCAGACGAGCGCATTCTGAGTGCACTGTGCGTTCGTGCACAATGGACGGACGTGCTGACGGAAGATAGTGCAGACACCACACGATCCGTTTTCTTGACAGACGTTGGAAAAAAAAGGGAACTATGGGAAATAAAATTAATATGAAAAATGATAAAAATTGATACATGATATGAAAAGCCATTTTGTGCGTCAAGGTGCTGGACATCGCAAATGCGGCCTGTCTGACTTCGTTCCATCACACACAACGCTACGCAGACGTGGCACACTCTGCACGTCCGATCTAGCGGTTTTACGTTCCTGCCTAACTTGCTTCCGTTTGCCACGTGCGTTGTGCGTGCACAGTTCGGTGTGGATGCACTTCGTGTGTGGGTCTCTATTGTGTAGGATTCTATGCTACGACGGACGTTAAACTGTGCGGCACCACGGACGTGATCACTGCGTTCGTCTGACGCGGGCCTTAATGATCGGTGGGACAGGTAGGAAGAGAACCATGAAGGAACAGTACCTTGAAGGCCTATATCACGAAGAGTTTGAAGGAGGAGCGAGTGGTCAACTGTATCAAAGGCAGCAGAGAGGTCAAGAAAGATCAGCAGAGTAGCACCCATTAGATTTAGCGGTTACAAGGTCATTGGTCAGTTTCGCAAGAGCCGTTTCTGTTGAGTGCAGTTTGCGAAAGCTGGATTGCAGAGGGTCAAGGAGAGAGTGGGTGTTGAGGTAATCAATCAGGCAGGCATACACAAGCTTTTCAAGGAGTTTGGATGTAAAAGGGAGCAGGGACATGGGGTGGTAGTTGGAGGGAGCAGTTGGATCCAGAGATGGCTTTTTTACAATCAGGACAACCGTGGCTTGTTTGAGGGGAGCAGGAAAGTTAAGGACAGATTAAAAGGTGTGGGTCAAGGACGGCACAAGGGAAGCTGAAAGTGTACATGTAATATGTCAGGGGGCAGATAGTGGGATGAGCGGATCAATATAATTTGAAGACTTCTTGTTCCGTTGCAGAAGGGAACAAGTTGAACGTGTGAGGATGGACAGGATTATGTCACGTTCGTGGTATTGCTCACCCTCGACAACCGTGGTGTGGATCCTTTTGGACAAACCTCTAAGCCCTCCGATCCTTGAGTGGTCGGGACTGCTAATCCTATAGCTCCCAGCCAGGGAGAACAGACACACCAACAATACAGAGTACAACCTTGGTAGATTAGCAGCAGGTCTTGGAACAGAACATGCACTCAGACAGCAAGGGTTAATCTTAACAGCAACTAAGGAGTAACCTGGGTCAGGCTTATGCAAGTCGTTCATACACAAGGATTCAGAAAAGGCGTGATCAGGTAAACAATCCGAGTTGGCAACAGATAGGGTCCTCATACAATCAGGGTCAGCGTTATACAGAGTCAGCATACACTCTGAGTCTGCTCTGGGTATAGCATACATACAGGCTTGATCAGAGGGAAAATAGTCAAGAAGGCAGTCCGAGTCAGCAACAATCAAGTTCCTCATACAGTCCAGGTCAACAACATAGCGATAGAGACAATGAATCAGTGACTCGAATGAACGGTACACTAGCGGTGCGGGAAACAAACACTACGTTAAGGCAATGAGTAGAGAGGCGGAGCTGACAGCCGGCGGGAGAAGTCGCACTTTGGACTGCTCTCTTGATATACGGAGCCATACTCTGTGGATTTTTGCGATTCCCCGCCAGTAACAGAGCCCAGGTGTTTCGGGACCGAGTTGACTACCCTGCTCACCTTAGACTGATCATTTTTACTGCTTACGCGGCGCAGTTTGGGGACCTTGGAGATTGAGGCCTGTTCCTGCGGCCTAAGCCAAGCGGCCATTTTGGAGCCCTCCGCCCAGCGGATCTGTAGTTATCTGCCAATACGATCCTCGAACCTCCTGACTGACAGATATGGGGAAGAAAACGGGGCTGAAGCCCGGCTTACCGGAAGGCGCCCGACAACAGGACATCAGGGAATCCCTGGGTGCCGAACGGCGCCGGCGCCAGGGAGACCCTTTTGAGATCCAGACCCAGGGGCTGAGCTCCTCGGATGAGGAGAGATTATCCTGGTTGGAGGACATACAGACTCCCCACAAGACGCTTGGAAAGGTGAGACAGCCGAAGAAGAGGATAGATGGCTCTAGCGTGAATGAGCGGGTGAGAAAATCGGCGGTGCGGGGACCTTCAGAAGCCTCGCAGCCTCCGTCCACATGCGGTGGCGGGGACGGCCCTCTACCCTTAACGAAGGACAATATTCAAGGGATGCTGGCTGATATGCTGGGGGAGATGCGGGCAGTGTGGCGCTCAGATTTTGCTGCCATGCGGGCTGAGGTGTCTGCAGTCCAAGGACGCCTGGAGATAGTAGAAACGCGACTGGAAGGTGCTGCAGCGGCGCAGGCCCTTGTTGGCCCCCAGGTGGAAACTCTTCAGGCCCAGGTGACAACACTTACGGGAGCAGTGGAGGCGTTGGAGGCGCGCCATCGTCGAAGGAATGTGCGGATCCGGGCATACCGGAACGTATTCCCGCAAGTACTTTATTAGCCTATGTCAATCGGCTTGCTTCCCACGTGCTGGGGTCCTCACACAACACACCGCCTATCTTTTGCTCTGTCGCCCGTCTTCGAAGGGCAGCTATGGCCCCGGTGGATGCCCCTCGGGATGTGTTGGCCGTCGCTGGAGTGGAATCTGACAAGCGTCGCCTTATGTCATCTCCGGCTGCCCGTGCCCCGCTGCTTTTTGAGACACTCACTCTGCAACTCTTTAATGACCTACCTTTTGTGACCTTGCTGGCTCGGAGACGCTTCCGCGAGGTGACCGGTTTCTTCCGCGGGAGTGACATACGCTATCGTTGGGGAGTGGCTGGCTTCTTGATCATTTGCTATGATGCCATAAGTCACCCGGTTGCTTCCCCTGAGGAAGCGTTGCGTCTTCTGCGATCTCTGGGATTGTCGCGCGTCTAGGCATCTGCCGATCCGAGCCCTTGGGGATCATCTTTTGGTACCACAGACCCGGGTTGATCTCGAAGTGTCTCGTTTTTGCTTTTTTCCTCTCCCTTCTTCTGAGCCCCTTAGTTCCCTCTTGGGTGTTTCTTCACTCCCCCCTCCCCCCTACCTGCTTGGTCCTGTGGGCACCGGGGACGGTTGCCTTTTTTTTTTTTCTTTTCCTCCTTCTGGGACCTTATATGCTGGGCTATTTTGCCCACCCCTATTTTTGTCAATTACTAGCTGGGGTCATTTTGTTCTCTACGCAAGTGGTTCTTTTAATTTTATGTATCTCTATTTTTATATGTATGGTCTGGGATTTGCAGCTGCCTCAATATATGCTTTAGTCTGTTTCTTTACTGCAAGCTTTCTTCCCCCCCCTCCTGAATCTTCTTTAAAAATGATATCTCTTACTATTCTCCTATTTTGCTGCCTCCTTTGTCGCCCAATGCCTCTCCCTTATGTTTTATGTCCTACACATGATTGAGTTGTTAGGCCCTGCGAGGCCTCATTCATTGGTCGGATTGTGACCTTATTTCCTTTCAAAATAAAAATCTTAAATTTAAAAAAAAAAAAAAAGGCAATGAGTAGATTTGCGCGCCCTGCATTTAAGGCCAGCAGCTCCACGTCATCATGCCACACCCCGCCCCTTCATTAGATGCGAGGATGCCAGGAGCAGCTGGAATGCCTGACACCCAGCTTCTCAGCGATGCCGCCGGGTGCCCAGGCCCTCCTTGAGACCCCGCAGGCGCCGAGGCTGTGATAGATTAACATCTTCCTGCATGGGTGACATTGGCATTGAGGATATTTCGGTTCCTAGCTGTTCTATTTTTGCTGTGAAAAAGCAAGCTAGGTCTTCGGCAGTGAGGTCAGTGTGAGGAATAGCCACTGAAGGACTGAGAAGAATTGAATGCACCGTACAGACGTTTTGGTAGTAAGAGTGTATGCAGGCCGTATAACATGACTGCTTGGCTAGAAAGAGGGCAGAGCTGTAGGAGTGGAACACAAATTTATAGTGAAGAAAATCCGAGCGGAAGCGGGTCTTTCTCCAATAGCGTTCTCCAATAGCGTTCAGCTGATGGGCAGTGCATGAAAAATGCCACCCCACAACATGTATAACCCATACTCCACAGGTAAGAAATCACAGAAGAATCCCAGGTGACCTGCTTTGATTTTCTTCCTGCAGTATATGTTTTATACATATGTTGCAGGGCAGCACTTTTCCCTTTGCTCCCCTCTGCATGAAATAGTAATGTGTCCAGGAAATCATGGCCGATCAGGCAACCCCAATACCATGTGAGTGGGGTTGATAATTCTTTTGCACCACAGTATGATATGTACTGCACAGTACATACCTTCAAGGTACTGAACTTTTACAGAATAGTATTTTTATTTTGTGTGTTACCACCCAACACAGTAGTGTATATTATACCCGTACAACAACTTTTATGGTTACAAATAATTTTGGAAGAGGGAGGTGTGCTTTGGCAGTAATGAGCTCAAAACAGTATGTTCCTGCCGATTCCCAGAACCTTTAAATTTGGTCACTATTCAGCGAATAACTGCTGTGGCCCTTTACAAATCTATCCATCCCCTACTATGATGGATATCTCCAGTACCCCAAATCCCAGTCTTTTTAACCTCAATCTCATATCTGCAACTGTGGCCGCTCTTACTCTCAACCTTGAACCAAACAGCATCTCAACCTCTTTACCAGTATATTACAATTCATTATTTTGTCCAGTGCCTATAGTCTAAAGCAGTGTTTCCCAACCCTGGTCCTCAAGTACCCCTAACAGGTCAGGTTTGCCAGATTGCTGAAGCACAGCACAGGTGATATGATTTGCTGCTCAGTGATTGCAGGATCAGTCTGCATTTCCATAAAGCACAGTTCCTCATTGTGCGGCTTGCCAAGCCGGCAGTGGCGACTCGCTGCCCGCAAGCCGAGGCACTTGCAATCAGGCAGTGTGTGTTTGTTTCGTGGAGTCTGGTTAAAGGTCTTGGTCCCGTATGGTCTTGGGTCCCCCATGTCCGGCTGCGCTCTGCACCAGGAGAAATGGTCCGGGGAACTTCCTGTATAAGCGCGCAGCAGTGTGACACCATAGCCACGTTCAATACATCAGCAGCTGCTGAATTGATGCAGCGCAGCAATTCAGTTTGCTGCAGCAGTGTCATTGAACGCTTTGGATGCGAATTTCGAAGCAAAAATGGCAGACGATGCCCTCAGCTCATATTGCAAAATTGCCCCCAGCTCACACACATGGGTATATAGTGCTGCTGGCTTCAAATGAATTTTTTAGCAGAGCTGACCGCCTCTGCATAGGGGAAAAACATATCAGGGAGGATATAAATTTGACTATTACAGTTCCATTTCTTTTTATATTTTATATTACCACTTAAATGTAAATAGTTACCATTTTCCAATAAATATTTGGTGCTTTGGTCAACAAACACCTTGAAATGGACATTGCCGTACTGGATAATAACTTGCTCCATGGCGGCGGCCATCTTTACTATGTCACACTCAGCTACTCGCAGCATCTCTCCGAATCGCTGCAAGTGCTAAGTTAGCAGGGCTGAGCGCTGAGCGGCAGAACGGCGTTCAAAGACAAGTTGCTAACTTAGCACTTGCAGCGGGTGAGGTATAGAACGCGGCTCATGTGTCAGGTGGGGCCAGGTGGCCGCATGACTACTGCATGACAACTGACCGGCACGGAGAGGGGCATACCACTAAGTTATGGAGGGGAGTAACACGCAGGCGCCATGTGATGACACAGAAAACGAATGCAAGCAAGGGGCACAGAGGAAAGAATAGAAAAAAGGGGCACAGAAGAAGGAATAGGAAAAAAATGGGCACAGAGGAAAGAATGAAAGAAAGGGGCATGGGGAAAGAAAGAGGCACAGGGGAAGAATGAAAGAAACTGAGGAAACTATCAGAAACTGAGGGAAAAAAGTGAAATCTGTGAAGTCAAAAGCAGAGACAATATTACAGTTAAGGTAATTAATGCATTTTTCCAGTCTTCTCCGTATTGAATAAAGCTAGGATTTATTCTTCTTTGTTCCATTTAAAAAGATATAGAAGTGTTACAGTTGTCTGTATTATAGGTTTAAAATATACAGTATTCCGGGGAAAGGGGGGCAAACTGATAGGCCCCAGGTATTTCAGTAATGCGGCTCTCCTCTTGACTGATCTCTTGCTACTGCTGCTCCCAGGGAAAAAACAGCGAGGATCCCTGCCGTAAGGTAATCCTTAAAAATATGGCCTGTTAGGGGAACCTGAGGACAGGAGTTGGGAACCGCTGGTCTAAAGCATCTGAAAACACGCCCATGGGCCCATGGTCTTTCCCTCATTTATTTCTCTTCTGACCCAACTTTATTTTCAAGTAAAAAGGGACGCACTATGAACACCATGACTATTTTGTGACAGTGTACCAACTGCCCCATTCTGCTGTTGTGGGAGCTGTGGCAGTCTTCAGCAGCAGAGGACATCCCTCTGAATGAAAAGGTTATGACGTAACTCCCACTGGGACAGCATAATGAGGACAAGTTCATCACTGCACAGGTTTTTCAGAGCTGATCGTTCACTGTCTCTCAATGCACAACTACTTTGATGTCACTCGCTGTAGAAGCACTGAGATGCATCAGAGTGGTTTGGACAAAGCCATTAACTCATTGGAGCCCAGAGGGATACCACAGCACGTGAATAAAGGAGTTTAAAAACCTCTTGGATAAAAATGTGAAACCAGGGTGGGCAATCAGATTTTTAACCCAGAGCAGTCATTCCCAACACAGTCCTCAAGTACAGGAAAAAAGAGTTGTTGTTGGATTAGTCTTCTGAGCAGTCCAACAACGGATTGGGAGCAACCCGGATAGGCAAATCAGGGATTGAACCCTTAGCATATAAATACATACAACAATACAGAATAGAGAAAGACTGGCAGATTGTTTATCCACCAGTTTGACGCTCTACCCGGGTAATATA
Source organism: Leptobrachium leishanense (assembly GCA_009667805.1). NCBI lineage: Eukaryota > Metazoa > Chordata > Amphibia > Anura > Megophryidae > Leptobrachium > Leptobrachium leishanense. The sequence goes on along the minus strand of CM019063.1, from coordinate 293,956,655 downwards.
TACGTATATAAAATGGACCACCTTTATTGTGTGGACATATCCTTCGGTCCAAGTTATAACAAATCACAAGTGTGCATTAAAACTGAGTCACGATGAATTATGATCAAGCGATATCACAGGAATATCAGAATACAAACATTCCTTGATAAGTGGGTAATCGATTTATCTATTCCCACCGTACAACAACAGACCAAGGAGAAACCAATATTGGACTTAGGTCATAGAGCTGGTGTCCAGCGCTAATACTCGTAATCTTCGGCTTCAGTACAGGCTATCCAGCCTGGGGAGCACGTACTCAGTAAATCACGTTGATGAATGCGAAGAAAAGAAAAAAAAGAGAGAAAAAAAGAAAATTTTGTGCAGACTGTATTATCCCAATCAGAATAATTGCAAGCGGAGGATATACTCACATATACTCACCCACTGATGAAGCTGCATTCAGCGAAACGCGTCTGAGGTGTATTTTATTGTTATTTTAATAAACTGTCTGTGAATTCTTCACCTTGTATGAGTCTTGGTGAAATTATTCCTTTGGTATCCTGAACTGACATCCTGAAGGATCGAGTTTCCTGACCTCTGGATCTCTGATAGGGGAATCGGTGCCCCTTGGTTTAATTCACCGATTTGCCTTCGTTTTGGTGACTCTTGTTTAAATTGGCACCAGAAAATGTGAGTATATCCTCCGCTTGCAATTATTCTGATTGGGATAATACAGTCTGCACAAAATTTTCTTATTTTCTCTTTTCTTCACATTCATCAACGTGATTTACTGAGTACGTGCTCCCCAGGCTGGATAGCCTGTACTGAAGCCGAAGATTACGAGTATTAGCGCCGGACACCAGCTCTATGACCTGCATCTCTCTCTTTAAACGGACTTGGGGATTTACCGTTTCCCTGGTTAGCCCGACAGCTGCGCTTCTAATCTGACCAGTATAAACAATTTGGTTTAGCATATTATTTCCCCTTTTTTATGGACCATGAACAATTTTTTCTTGCACACTAGGTTATGACTTATATGGACTGCTGAATAATCGTCTTTTTTAATTCTTTTATTCTTTTAAATTTTTTATGCTACACTCTGTATATTGTAATTTGTTTCACACTTATGTAATCTAAAATCTTGGTTTCTATTCCTCGATTGAGTTTTGCTTTAAAGGTTATATTCCTGTTCACTGGAACACATTTTTTACATTGTGACACATTTATACCAATTTTATTAATTATTAGTGCTTTATCCCTAGCACTATTTATAACGTTTTTTTCCTTTTTTTCAGCAATTGATATATATCAGTGCTTTATATACAGCACCTGGGTTAATCATTGTGCTTAATCTACGGCACCTTGTTTATTAATTGTCACTGCAACACACATTAATCATCACTTATACGGCAGTACTCTTTTTTTTACCGCTTGTTTGTTTATTTTCATTCACTGTTTATTTGTTTAATATTATTTTATTTTTTGTTGCCACAACCTCCTTTTTGACCAGTTTGTGGTTGGTACTATTGTTTTACACTCAACGAGTCTCCTACTCATTTTCTCTTTTTTCTTTTTGTTGACCTTAGTTTAGCATTTCACACAATCTATTTTTTGCGATTTATTTTTGCGAGATTTCCCTGCTTTGTGATATTTCCCTGCCCTTGACAATAGGGCCATCTGGTGGCGCTATTACATCCAATATTGGACTTAGTGTCGGCTGGGCAGTTGTATCCACCCCCGATCACCATACATAGGTGTCCAATAATTATCTCAAGGAATTAGTAGATTCATCCCAGCAGTTATGGCTCACCGTAATATACAATGAAGGTCCCTGCAGCTCGTTGGATTTCTGATCTTTCCCTATGCAACCAAAAAAAGCATGCAAAGAATGCAGATAGATATGGATACAAAAACGGAAGAGCCACACACCGACTTTGTGCGAACCACAAACAAACATAGGATAGACAACTGTTAAAATAAATGGACAGCTACATCCTCAGGACACGCTCAACGCGCATTTCACCGTCTACAGTCACGGCTTCCTCAAGAGCTATTGAAGTCCCCTATCTTTGTGCCCCTAGATATTGTTACGTTCCATGCTGGCAACCCTGTCTCCCTGCCCTCTGTATTTGTATATTTGTGTTTTTTCCCTTGTGTTTCTGTTGCTGCCAATTCCTGGGTGGCTACCCAGGAGTTAATTGGTGTTCTGTGCTCTGCTCACCTGTTGATCCTTGCCTTGATTCCCCTGCCTATATTAGAGCAATGTACCTATGGTACATTGCTGGGTCATTTTACTCTGCCTGGTTTCCTTACTAGCTGTGTCCTGAGAGCGCCTTGCTGCGTTTCTGCGATCCTCAGTTTGTATATCCTTGTTCAGTTTATGCCTCTGTTATTCTGTTCAAGTTTATGTCAGTTTCTCCTCTGTATTTAGTTCTGTCAATTGCTGTATTTTGGTTTGCTGTTTATGTTCTATTCTGATTCCCCGGTTACTGATTTTGGCTTGGCTGACTTCCCTTCTGGTTCTGATTCCTGTATCCTGTATGACATCCTCTCTCTAGTTATGACCTTTGGCTTCCCTCTATGTGACTATTCTATGTTATATTCCTTGTCTGTACCGTTTCCAGGAAACCCTGTCATCTGCATTCAACAAAAGACTCTGTACAGCTTCAAGGTAATACTTTCCTTTAGATTAGATCCGGCTATCCTAAAGACCGGCCTTTCAGTGCAGGGAATCTTTGGTATTGCCGTACAGAGTCTTTAGTTAACCCTGTGTTGCGCTCACCTGTCCTTGCGGTTTACAGTGCCTCTCTGCACATAGGGGCTTCTCTCAGGAGCCAGGGCCTCACCTTGGCGCGTGCCTGGTGGTACCGCCACGTAACATAATGACCCAGCCAATAAATAAGCCTGCAGAGATGTGTACAGTGCTGGAAACCTTATTGCATATGTTTGAGGAATTTGTGGTTCACCTCAAAGGGTTACTGAGCCTGTTTCTAGACTCTGGCAATCAGGTCTCATTTGAAAGCAGGGTTCGTGGTCCTCTTTCTCCTGATGAAAACAACAGAAGATGTGATTACAATCTCTGTTTCTATTGTGCCAGTTCGTTGCACTTTTTGTCTGGTTGCCCCCTCAAGCCAGTGCGTCCTGAGACTGGTGGAGTGCCAGTGCGTCCTGAGACTGGTGGAGGGCCAGTACCCCCTGATACTGGCTGAGTGCCAACTGTGCCCATGTCCCACAGTAAGGCCGCTAAAGCCAGACCACGCATGAGATCTGATGGTGCCAGACCCAGCTGGGAGTCAGTGCCAGACCACGACGGGGAACTGATGGTGCCAGACCCAGCAGGGAGTCTGATGGCGCCAGACCCCAATTTGAGTTCAGACCTCCTGAACCGTCCAGGTCTAGGAGAACCCTCTCTAGAGTAACCAGGCCTGAGGAGGAGGCACCTGACTCTTATAAACCACCCGAGTCCATGAAGGATGAATAATTTTAGGCCACAAGGCCAGAGGATGAATTATACCCATGGAGGTTATGTCGCTCATGGCATCTGATAATAAACCTCAGACTTATGCAGATACCGCTGATGGGTGTAGGGTTTTAAAGACACACCTGGCTGGCTATGAGCAGCGACTGGCAGCCAAAAACCATTCCCTACATATTATTACTGGTTGTATTACATGTAGATCCGCAACCCCAGTGCCAATCAGCGGAATGCCAGTTCTGTCTTTGTCTGGCAATGAGAAGCCAGGTCTGTCTGGCAATGAGAAGCCAGGTCTGTCTGGCAATGAGAAGCCAGTTCTTTTTCTGTCTGGCAATGTGAAGCCAGTTCTTTCTCTGTCTGGCAATGTGAAGCCAGTTCTTTCTCTGTCTGGCAATGTGAAGCCAGTTCTTTCTCTGTCTGGCAATGTGAAGCCAGTTCTTTCTCTGTCTGGCAATGTGAAGCCAGTTCTTTCTCTGTCTGGCAATGTGAAGCCAGTTCTTTCTCTGTCTGGCAATGTGAAGCCAGTTCTTTCTCTGTCTGGCAATGTGAAGCCAGTTCTTTCTCTGTCTGGCAATGTGAAGCCAGTTCTTTCTCTGAAAAGAGCAGCCAGTCTTGCCTGGCAAAGAGCCATCTGTGATGCCAGTAGTGATGTCTGATCCTGACGAGGTGTTGACTGGGCTGAGTTGCGAGGCGGCCATGCCCCTCATGTTTGTTTTGGGCAAGGAGCCCTTCATGTCTGTTTTGGGCAATGAGCTCCTCTTGCCCGTTGCTGGCGAGCTGCCAGTCAAATCCATGGCAAGCTGTGTGTCAGCAGTACCAGAGCTACATTGCAATTCCACTGTGCCCATGCCCCACAGGGAGTACAAGGTTTCCAAACCTCATGGTAAAGCATATGTAGTCGAGCCTACCCCCACAGTTGCCGGATCATGTGGGGCGGTCACCCCTTCCAAGTCTCGGTCCAGGAGGAGACATAGGAAGCTGACCAACCCTAGTCAATCTAGTTCCGAGAATACCACGCTCCATGCTGGGCCTGATGATGCCATACTCTGTGCTTATCTTGAGGAGGTCCAGCAAGGTGGTGGCCTGACTGGTACTAGCATTCCCAAATCAAGCCCTGTTCCCGAGGGATATGTACGGATGCCATCTGGGTTATTAGCCGTGAGACATACTTGGCGGTGCTCCAGAGACACTCAACTGTCTGGAGGTGGTTGAGGGAGGATTCTGATGCCTCAGAGGAACCATAAAAGTTTTCTCCCGAGGGGAGTTCTTGTGTATGTCATTCGTGTCTTTGTTTGGGGAGGTGGTTTGCCCCTGGTTGTTTTGGGTGTCCTGGGGTCACCCGTGGAGGAGGGACTACTGTTACGTTCCATGCTGGCAACCCTGTCTCCCTGCCCTCTGTATTTGTATATTTGTGTTTTTTCCCTTGTGTTTCTGTTGCTGCCAATTCCTGGTTGGCTACCCAGGGGTTAATTGGTGTTCTGTGCTCTGCTCACCTGTTGATCCTTGCCTTGATTCCCCTGCCTATATTAGAGCAATGTACAGTGGCAAGAAAAAGTATGTGAACCCTTTTGGGATGACATGGAGTTTTGCATGAATTGGTCATAAAATGTGCTCTGATCTTCATCTAAGTCACAACAATTTGAAAAACAGTCTGCTTAAAATAATACAACACAAACATAATGTTTTCATGTTTTTATTGAACAGAACATGTAAACATTCACAGTGCAGGGTGGAAAAAGTACGTGAACCTTTTGGAATTAATAACTGGTTGACCCTCCTTTGGCAGCAATAACTTCAACCAAACGTTTCCTGTAGTTGCAGATCAGACCTGCACAACGATCTGGAGTAATTTTGGACCACTCCTCTTCACAAAACTGTTTCAGTGTAGCAATATTCTTGATGTCTGGTGTGAATCGCTCTCTTAAGGTCATGCCACAGCATTTCAATCGGGTTGAGGTCAGGACTCTGACTGGGCCACTCCAGAAGGCGTATTTTGTTTTGTTGAAGCCATTCTTTTGTTGAATTACTTGTATGCTTTGGGTCATTGTCCTGTTGCATCACCCATCCTCTGCGGAGCTTCAGTTGGCGGGCAGATGGTCTTACGTTTTCCTGCAAAATGTCTTGATAAACTCTGGAATTCATTTTTCCATCAATGACAACAATCCGTCCAGTCCCTGAGGCAGCAAAGCAGCCCCAAACCATGATGCTCCCTCCGCCATGTTTTACAGTGGGGATGAGGTTTTGATGTTGGTGTGCTGTGCCTTTTTTTTCTCCACACATAGTGTTGTGTGTTTTTTCCAAACCACTCAATTTTGGTTTCATCTGTCCACAGAATATTTTGCCAATAGTGCTGTGGAACATCCAGGTGCTCTTTTGCAAACTTCAAACATGCTGCAATATTCTTTTTGGACAGCAATGGCTTCCTCCATGGTGTCCTCCCATGTACTCCATTTTTGTTTATTGTTTTCCTTATTGTAGATGTGTCAACAAAAATGTTAGCATGTGCCAGAGATTTCTGTAAGTCTTTAGCTGACACTCTAGGATTCTTCTTTACCTCATTAAGTGTTCTGCGCTGTGCTCTTGCAGTCATCTTTACAGGACGACCACGCCTAGGAAGAGTAGCAACAGTGCTGAACTTTCTCCATTTGTAGACAGTCTGTCTTACCGTGGACACATGAACATCAAGGCTTTTGGAGATACTTTTGTAACCCTTTCCAGCTTCATGCAAGTCAACAATTCTTGATCGTAGGTCTTCTGAGAGCTCTTTTCTGCGAGGCATGGTTCACATCAGGCAGTGCTTCTTGAAACCAGTAAACCCAAAACTGGTGTGTGTTTTTAAAGGGCAGGACAGCTTTCAGCAACACATCCAATAATATCACACTGATTGGACTCAAGGTTGGCTCACTCCTGGCTCCAATTAGCTCTTGGAGAAGTCCTTAGGCTAGGGGTTCACATACTTTTTTCCACCCTGCACTGTGAATGTTTACATGTTATGTTCAATAAACACATGAAAACATATGTTTGTGTTGTATTATTGTAAGCAGACTGTGTTTTTCAAATTGTTGTGACTTAGATTAAAGCTCAGAGCACATTTTATGACCAATTCATGCAAAACACCACGTAATCCCAAAGGGTTCACATACTTTTTCTTGCCACTGTACCTATGGTCATCCAAAACCGTACATTGCTGGGTCATTTTACTCTGCCTGGTTTCCTTACTAGCTGTGTCGTGAGAGCTCCTTGCTGCGTTCCTGCTATCCTCAGTTTGTATATCCTTGTTCAGTTTATGCCTCTGTTATTCTGTTCAAGTTTATGTCAGTTTCTCCTCTGTATTTAGTTCTGTCAATTGCTGTATTTTGGTTTGCTGTTTATGTTCTATTTTGATTCCCCAGTTACTGATTTTGGCTTGGTTGACTTCCCTTCTGGTTCTGATTCCTGTATGACATCCTCTCTCTAGTTATGACCTTTGGCTTCCCTCTATGTGACTATTCTATGTTATATTCCTTGTCTGTACTGTTTCCAGGAAACCCTGTCATCTGCATTCAACAAAAGACTCTGTACAGCTTCAAGGTAATACTTTCCTTTAGATTAGATCCGGCTATCCTAAAGACCGGCCTTTCAGTGCAGGGCATCTTTGGTATTGCCGTACAGAGGTCTTTAGTTAACCCTGTGTTGCTCTCACCTGTCCTTGCTGTTTACAGTGCCTCTCTGCATAGGGGTTTCTCTTAGGAACCAGGACCTCACCTTGGCATGTGCCTGGTGGTACCGCCACCGTAACAGATATACCTCTTATTAGTGCGGTTCAGCCAATCATCTCCCCCCTGTGTTAATTACAGCATCTGTGCTCCATCATGCCACTGATGGATATTGCTCTTCCGGTGTTCTGTAACCATGGTTCATGATCGTCACGTGATATTAAATCAACCAATGGGGGTCATGGTAACCTTCCCCTTTGATGGGAGTTTCATTTATGCCGTGATTGGTATTCCGAGAACAGCGGAACCACTTCAGACAACCTTATCCCATCCACCTTAGTCAGTACCCCGTATTTTTACAAAAGGTTACCCGGTAACCAGCATTCCATGATGCCGCTGTCACCTGATATGTTCTAGCCAATCAGATCCAGTGGCTATTCCATTCATAGATGTCATTCAGAAATTTACCTACAGCATCACCCTATCCATGGTTACCGAGCGTCACATGGGTCATCCTGGCCAATAAAGACAGGATAGCACCTTACATCACAGGTGCCCTTAATTGTTAAGCATCTGTTTATTTACTAACAGTGCGTGTTTATACATTCTTCATAATTATATTGAGTCACTGGTGTATGATACTGCCCAGTACCCCATATACAGGGGTGTAGCTGTTATCTGATGAGTTGATCAGTTTGGCGCGGCGGAGTTTCCGCGTCATATGTTGACTGGATTAGGCAGTGGCTGAGTGACAGACAACAGAGGGTTGTGGTAAATGGAGTTTATTCGGCACAAGGTCTTGTTACCAGTGGGGTACCTCAGGGGTCAGTACTTGGACCCATTCTCTTTAATATTTTTATTAGTGATATTGCAGAAGGTATTAATGGAAAAGTATGTCTTTTTGCTGATGACACAAAGATTTGCAACAGGGTTGACATTCCTGGAGGGATCAGCCAAATGACAAATGATTTAGGTAAACTAAAAAAATGGTCGGAGTTGTGGCAATTGAGTTTTAATGTGGATAAGTGCAAGATAATGCACCTGGGACGTAAAAACCCAAGGGCTGAATATAGAATATTTGATACAGTCCTAACCTCAACATCTGAGGAAAGGGATTTAGGGGTCATTATTTCAGAGGATCTAAGGGTAAGTAGTCAATGTAATAGAGCAGCAGGAAATGCTAGCAGAATGCTTGGTTGTGTAGGGAGAGGTATTAGCAGTAGGAAAAGGTAAGTGCTCATACCACTGTACAGAGCACTGGTGTGACCTCACTTGGAGTACTGTGTGCAGTACTGGAGACCGTATCTCCAGAAGGATATAGACATCTTAGAGAGAGTTCAGAGAAGGGCTACTAAAATGGTGTACGGCTTGAAGGAGAAAAGTTACCAGGAAAGGCTTAATGATATTAACATGTACAGCTTGGAAAAAAGACGAGACAGAGGAGATATCATAGAAACATTTAAAATACGTAAAGGGAATCCACAAGGTAGAGGAAGGGAGTATATTTAAAAGGAAACAAAATAGCAAAACAAGAGGACATAGTCTTAGATTAGAGGGGCAAAGGTTTAAAAGTAACATCAGGAAGCATTATTTTACTGAGAGGGTGGTGGATACATGGAACAGTCTTCCAGTAGAAGTGGTAGAGGCCAAAACAGTAATTGAATTTAAGCAAGCATGGGATAGGCATAAGGCTATCCTAAACAAAAGATAAATCCAGGTTAAGTATCCATGTAATTGGGCAGACTAGATGGGCCGAAAGGTTCTTATCTGCCGACATTTTTCTATGTTTCTGTTTCTATGTTTCTATGTACACGATTGTCAAAGCATAGATAGTTTGGTGCTCTCTTCCCTCAGAACAGGGGCAACTTGCATTAATAAAATTAAGGGGATAAATCTTTTGGGTACCCATGAGGTAAGGACGTTAATGTCTCATAAAAGAATATTAAACATAATTTTATTATCTGTCATAACCAGCTCAGTCTCAAATCTCTTGGACTGATCGTAAAAGGAAAGGAGACTCATACATACCATCAATCTGTAGCCTGCTTCCGGCATCTTGTAACTATAGTTACTGGATGCAATACTAGCCTAATAGCTAGAACCCATCCCTAGTACTACATTCAAAAACATACTCCCTTTATATCAAACCCCTCTTAGTGTCCTAATCAGTTGTTCTAATCCAACTACACAGGGCAAGTGACCATGTTGATTTGCTTCCAGCAGCCTACAGTCGTAGATGTTGGCCAGCTCATAAATTGGATCCTTCTGGTGAAAGTATATAAAGATGTATTTAATCAAGGCACATAAAGTGGGCACTGACTATTTCACCAAAATAAACTTCCCGTCCACATTATATTTCTTGTTTTTGGTTGTTCACATCCCTTTAGAGGTATTAATATTAACTGTGGTCTAGAGTGGTTATACCCATGATGATACCTCGGTATCCAATACCCATAAGATACCGAGTATCATGGTTCATCTAGTATGATCTTACATCACAGTGGTTGGCATCTTCTAGCCCGACGGGAAATGATGTTTATATTAGGGAGAAGGCTATGAAAAATCCTTACAGAGGCTACTGCTACATTAGACAGATTAAACGTCCATAAAATAATAAAGTCATGATAAAAACATAAACGGCAACCCAGTTTGATTGTATAATTGGTGGCTAGGCTGCCTAGATGTTAGCGTCCCATTAAACAAAGGGAGTGAAAGTAAATACTTTGTTTAGTCCCCCAGGGCTGAGTGTGCAGTGTATATATCCAATAACACTTTTGTTATGTACCGAACGTATATGTTCCCTTATTCTGTTTTTAAAAGGGACGAAAAGTTTTGCCCACATATTTGGCTCCACAAGCGCATATTAAAAAGGTAGACTAAACCTGCTGTATTAAAAAAAGAACGGATATTGAACGTTCTTTCTCCCCTAGTATCTGTCGGGTATATTACAGAAAGGAAAAATTAAAATGGATGTTTGTAGCCATTTTGTTTTTAAAGACAGTTTTTCTTTCAATTTTCTCTAGGTTTAGAAATGAACGAGATTTTTTTTTTACAGAGTTCATTCCTGGGTGAAGTCTTTTATATTTTTTAAGAAGTGCCAGACATGAAGGAACCTAGAATGTTTTTGTGATAATGCTAGAGTTAAGTGCTAAGACGTGTCATAATTAAATTTATTGGTCTGTCTTAAGTTTTTAAAACAAAAGATATTTTGTCTTTTGGGTATAGGAATAAGAGTTAATATCTCTGTAATATAGATTTATATTCACAAAATATGTTTATAATCAAGGTATATTTTATTATATTTACAGTAGGAAATCTATACTCCAAAAAATATTGTAGAAAGTATATAATTGGTAAATAATAAAAATTTACTAAAAAGATTTTGTTGAGTTAACTGGAAAAGAATCCAGCTGATAAAGATTCAATAAGTAACCAAAAGGGAGTAGGGATATAAATTAGGTATGACAGAGAGAGGTTCTTTGTTACGTCAGATTGAACTTTGAACCGAGATAAGAATATTAAAAAGAAATGGTGGAATTAATTGAGGATAGTAAATATTAGATTTGATGTATTAATAATATTGCCAGTGACGTCAAATTGACTATAATAAGCGGCAATGTTATTTGCAAGTCAGTCGGAGATTCCAGCATTCAGACTCACACCGCAATGCATTCAGATGTCCAGTACACATAGCAGATCCCAAGACATGAGGCAATCAAGATTCTCACCAAATACCTTTTGGTATGCTCTTTTGATGACCCTATTGGGATAACCCTTTATTTTGAAGTTCGCTCGTAATTCTTTAGCTTTTCCTATATATTCCTCCTCAGATGAGCATACACGTCTCAGCCTAAGGTACTGACCATACAGAATTCCCATTTTTAAAGATGTTGGATGGGAACTGGTCCAATTGAGCAGACCGTTGGTGGAAGTCTTTTCTGTATAGGGATGTGGCCACTGGTTCATTAGGCTTACGTAATATTGTGACATCTAAGAAATTCAATTGATCTTTATGAAATTCATAAGTAAATCTTAGATTTAAATCATTTTTGTTTAGAGAATCTACAAATTGTAGGAGGTCCATCTCTGGGGCTTGCCACACCAAAAATACGTCATCTATGTATCGACGCCAGAACAGGATGTTCGATAGGAAGGGGTTACATTTGGGATCAAAGATTGCAAATTTTTCCCATATCCCCAAAAATATGTTGGTGTGAACTGGGGCACAAGTGGTGCCCATGGCTGTGCCCTGAACTTGGTGATAGAACTTTCTAGTAAAAAGGAAATAATTATGGGTTAAGACGAAATGTAGAAGGTCTATAAAGAAGTCAATCATTTGCGTAGTGTTTCCCCATCTCAAAAAGGGCCATTCGAACATATTCAAGGCCATTCGAACATATTCAAGAACAAATATACATTGAGACTGAGCAGGTTATGACAACAGATAATAAATGAGGTTTAATATTCTTTTATGAGACATTAACATCCTTACCTCATGGGTACCCAAAAGATTTATTCCCTTAATTTTATTAAAGCAAGTTGCCCCCCCCGTTATGAGGGGAGAGCGCACCAAACTATCTATGCATTGACAATCATGTACATATGACGCCGAAACTCCGCTGCACCAAACCTATCAACTCATCAGATAACAGCTACACCCCTGTATATGGGGTACTGGGCAGAATCAAACACCAGTGATTCAATATAATAATGAAGAGCAGATAGTAAATAAACAAACCGATGCCTATCTCTTCCATCTAACAATTAAGGGCACCTGTGATGTAGGTTGCTATCCGTCTTTATTGGCCAGGATCACCCATGTGACGGTCGGTAACCATGGATAGGGTGATGCTGTAGGTAAATTTCTGAATGACCTCTATGAATGGAATAGCCACTGGATCTGATTGGCTAGAACATATCAGGTGACAGCGGCATCATGGAAAGCTGGTTACCGGGTAAACTTTTGTAAAAATACGGGGCACTGACTAAGGTGGATGGGATAAGGCAGTCTGAAGTGGTTCCGCTGTTCTCGGAATACTGATTACGGCGTAAATGAAACTCCCATTGGGGAGCCGTCGGCACAGTCTATCAAAGGGGAAGGTTACCATGACCCCATTGGTTGATTTAATATCATGTGACGATCATGAACCATGGTTACAGAACTCCAGAAGAGTACTAGCCATCAGTGGCATGATGGAACACAGATGCTGTAATTAACACAGGGGGGAGATGATTGGCTGAACCACACTAATAAGAGGTATCTAGGGGCACAAAGACAGGGGACTTCAATAGCTCGAGGAAGCCGTGACTGTAGACGGTGAAACGCGCGTTGAGCGTTTCCTGAGGATGTACCTGTCCATTTATTTTAACAGTTGTCTATCCTATGTTTGTGGTTAGCAGAAAGACGGTGTGTGGCTCTTCCGTTTTTGACTAATAGGTCATATCTATCTGCATTCTTTGCATGCTTTTTTTTTGGTTGCATAGGGAAAGATCAGAAATCCAACGAGCTGCAGGGACCTGTAGGATATCCTTTTTCATTGTATATTACGGTGAGCCGTAACTGCTGGGTTGAATGACTAAATTCCTTGAGATAATTATTGGACACCTATGTATGGTGATCTGGGGGTGGCTACACCTGCCCAGCCGAGACTAAGTCCAATATTGGTTTCTCCTTGGTCTGTTGTACGGTGGGAATAGATAAATCTATTACCCAATTATCAAGGAATGTTTGTATTCGGATATATTCCTGTGATATAGCTTGATCATAATTCACTGTGACTCCTATGTCCACACAATAAAGGTGGTCCATTTTATATATGTATATATTACCCGGGTAGAGAGTAAAACTGGCAGATAAGAATAGAGAAAGACTGGCAGATTGTTTCTGTATTGCAGTCCTCAAATACCCCTAACAGGCCAGGTTGATCATCTTGGGGAAATGCAGACTGAATCCTGCAATCACTGAGCAGCAAATCATATCACCTGTGCTGTGCTTCAGATATCTGGTGAATTCGACCTGTTCGTGCTCCCTGAGGACCGGGTTGGGGAACCACTGGACTAAAGTAAACATTTAAGAAAACCGAATAGTTCAGTGATCTGGAAATGATGTGATATCGTGGAAGAAACATTTGTTAATTTAATAAGAAACACAATGTTTCCTTTGTACACACGACACAGTGGGATGAACTGGCAAGGAAAGATACATTGATAAAAAAATAAATCCATGTCAGGTGTATTGCTCTAATTATGAAACCCGCATACTTTTGATTTATCGCAGTACAGTCTTGAAAAAAACGGTTTAAAGTTACAATAGTGCTCACCATCCATTAATTCACAGAATTCCCTACAAAATATATATCATGTGGGTGAAGCAGGCAAGGTGGATTAGCCAGAAGTGTCCAAGTCTTTATATCAAAATTTCCTTTCATTGAGTATCAGTTGACAAAGAGCCAGGGTCATGATCATGCGTATTTTTCGTTTTCAATTCTGCAATTACCTGACACAGTTTTTTCAGTGTGTGCCTCTGTCTTTGTGTCTGCCTTTGTAACGTTTTTACTCTTCTTCTAAGATTGACTATAGAAAGGCTCCTACAAGGGCTGGATTTGTTTGATATGTTTTGTACTGCATAGTATGTGTGGTCTAAAATTTCAGGTTGTGGATTCTCCTCTTGCAGCTCCATGTCAGTGCATGGCACCACTTCATTCCTGGTTCTGTCTTTGACGCGTTTCAGTTTTCTCCCCTTTTTCGCTGTAAAAACAGAAGGCACTGCATGTGCTTGGAGTTGGGGAATTAAAGATCCAGGAGAATGCTTGTAGTCATCGTTGGTAAAGTGACCACTGCAAATCCTGCTTTTAACAGAAGGTGTCCAGTTTTCACGGTGTATTGCTGTAAGCCATTTTGAAAGCTGTTCAGGGTTGCCAATTGGAAATCTGAAAAATACAACAAAAGCCTATCACAATCTTTAGTATAAATTGAATATATTCCATGGGGTAAAGGAAAACAAATTGCCGGTGAGAACAGAGCTATTATTGGAGAATCCAGTGAGATAAAGAATAGAATATAATAGGCACGCGAGCCATAGGCTTCCCTCAGTATCCAAGCTCCTTTGCACGCTCTTCTTCCTTCACGTGGCCGCCGGCAAAAGAAGTATCCCGGCCGCTCGCCTGGGATCCACCAGCCGCAAGATCACGTGAACTCCGGGATCTTGCGAGACCGCAGCTTGTGCGTGGTTGCCAGGCGAGTGGCCGGGCTACATCCTTTGCCAGCAGCCGCGCGAAGGAAGAAGAGCGCGTGAAGGAGCCTGGCAGAGTGGAAACAGACAGATTGGGACCATGTTAGCTGGGGAAAATATATCCATGTGTGAGCTATAATTATGTGCTTAAGTCTTGGATATATTTCCCCCAGCTCACACATGGATATGTGTGAGCTGGGGGAAATATATCCATTTTCTTATCCTGTATTTTTCTGCTAAGACTTAAGCACATAATTAGTTCAGACAGTCGTATGAAGTGCTTTTTCGAAAATAAATCAAGATTCAGGTTTAATTGCAGGGTTGGCACATGAGTTGGTTTAGCGATCCAATTTGGGCACTCGGGCTTAGGTTCGCCATCCCTGCCCTAGGGTGACACCCTAAAAAATAAATTTTACCAGGAAGGATACATTGAAGTCTCATTTTCAAGTATGTCCTCGGTAGGCAAGGCCTAGGCTGGCACTTTCCCGGGAGCGACAAAAAAACCACCGCAAAGGATATTCACAGAGCACCGAAATGACGTAGACATTTCAGGGTTCTGCTGTTCTCCGCACTTTGGGGAATCAAATTTCCCCGGTGAAGTCACCGCAGGGTCCCTGAAGTGCAGGGAATCAGCCACCGAATGCTGCCGCAAACCCGTCGCCTGCTGTTTTAAAAAAAACTACTGCAGGAAAATGTCTGGAATTAAAAGTCTGTTACAGGTGGCTCGCCTGAGCCTGGGGGCCGGCTGTGCAACCTGCGACAGCCGGAGGACTGTCACCCCTGGAGCTCAGGGCCGAAGTAGGAGGATGTAGGCGAGAATGTAGGTGCAACCAGTCAGCCATGCGAACCTGGGCCTGGAAGCCCGGCTAAGCAAGCTGCTCGGCCGGCCTTCAGGCTCAGGTGAGCCCCTGGCTCGGCTGGGCCTTCCAGCTGAGCTGGGGGCTCGCCTGAGCCTGGAGGCCGGCCGAGCAGCTTGCTCGGACGGCATTCGGCCTCCAGGTTCTCATGTCTGATTTTCGGTATTGGTTTTCGGCCAAACCGATCCCGAATTTTAGGTTTCGGACGGAAATTTCCATTTCGGTGCACCACTACTTAGAATAGCAAGCACTGCAGCAACAATTGCTTGACCTCCGCAATAATAACTGAGCCTCACATAATCGCTACTGCACCTAATGGAATAGAGTCCGTAGAGTTTAAAAAGCACTTGTCATACTTGCCTAAAGTGTGCCGCCAAATTGGTAATCGCAATTAGGGATGCACTGTTACCAGTATTGGTGCCGATACAGGCATTTGCATGAGTACATAGGGCATAGTACAATCAGCAAAGTTCAAAATCGCCAACCAGGGCCACCTCAAGCATTTGAGATTTAGATTATTTTTGGACCCCTCAACATGCTCCTTATATCCCCCCTCCCCACTATTTTCTCATCTCTCCCCAGATATAACAACAGTGGTATGGGGCCCAGTGTGTGCACCCTGCTCCTCCCACCCAAAGGGCAGGCCTGCAGCCAAACACTAGGATATAATATGTGTGGGTATAGTAAAACGAGTAAGAGTAAAATTACAGCTAAAAACAAAACAGCGCAGAAATGCTTAAAAAAAAAAATAAAAAAAAAATGATGCCTTGTCAGGGCAGAATAAATCTTGGCAAATCTTGGCCACAACAGACAAGATGCAAACTCCTCCTTCTGGTGTGACTGTGGCCTACATTTAATAGATATGCCCCTTCCTGTTAGTGATGGGAAATCCGGATCCATGAAGTGATTCAGTTCATTACGAGTGACTCGAATGTATTGGATCATGTACGGAATCATTTGAATCAAATCAAAACAACAAATTGTTCATGACTACTTCCTGCCAAGGAGAGGCCAGCCTCTCATGCAGGTTCTGTTTTTTTTTTTTTTTTTAAATGGCTTGGACCAATTGTGCTTTTCCATTGGTCCATGCTATACCATTGCTCTCTCAGTGCCTCTCTGAGGCTCTGACGAGCAGTCTTCAGGAAGTAGGTAGCACTCATCTGTTCCTATTGTGCCGCAGACTTCTTGTAGTTTACTTGATTACCGTAGCGGGGAAGAGTACCACTACGCAAATTGCGTAGGCTGTGAAAAGAATGCGCGCTACGCTTTTTTTTTTTTTACTGATGGCAGAGGACGAAGCTGACGGTGGGGGAGCGCAAAGCTAGTGAGTTTATTTTATTTCGCTAAATGGCTCTGCCTCACCTGACAGCACGTCACTAGTGTACATGTAGCATGTACTTTCTTCATTAGGTCAGATGGGGGTTTAGTTACCATTGTTATTACGGTAAATATATGTTGTGCTAGTTTGTTAAGCCTCTAATAAATATTTTTGGATTGCAGAAAGCAAGGAGTGTAAGGTCTGATTTTATAATCAGGCTTTAAGGTTATTAGTGTAATTAAGATAAGTTGAGTAGGATTTTATATAGATTTATAGCAATTACATAGCTGAATACCTTTCATAAATATGTATTATAGCATTCACTTCTTTCAATAACTACAAGATGTAAATAACAGTTTCTGAGCAAAAATCACTTATGAATTTTGCTCAAAACTTGACATTCGCAACAAGATGTCAATAGGGCCGACTGGATGAAAATGGAGGATGGCTCAAGAGTATTTCGTTACAATGCCACCACCCAAAAAATGTTTAGTCTCTACTCAATGCTTTAACCCCTTAGTGACCGGGCGGTTTTACACAAATCCGTCTTTTAGTGACCGCTGCTGTTTTTACGTTTCTGCGCTGTTAGTGTTTAGGACAATTTTTCCTCTTACTCGTTTATTCGACCCACACATATTATACACCCTTTTTCCCGCCATTAAATGGACTTTCTAGAAATACCATTATTTCCATCATATCGAATAATTTACTATAAAAAAAATATGAAATATGAGGAAAAAAAATGGTAAAAACACACTTTTTCGTAATTTAATCCCCAAAATCTACAACCACCCAAAAAGACCCTGGCTAAATAGGTTCAAAATTTTGTCCCGAGACTAGAAATACCCAATTTTAACATGCGTTTGCTTTTTAACCCCTTCACTGCTGAGACAGTTCACCTATGTGCGCTGCGCTCATTCTGACCATTTTGTGCTAATTATTTTTAGATGACAGCCTAGGTCCTATTTAATTAAACTCCCCCCAGACAAAAAAAACTTTTAAAAAAAAAAAATTTTTTTATTATTTTTTTTTATTTAATTTTTAAAAAAAAAAAATTTTTTAAAACCAAACCTGGTCATGTTTGGTATCATTTGAAAGGCCATAATCAGGCCTTTTAAATGATGGCAAATATGACCATCCAGCTGCCATGGATCGGGAGATAAAGGGATCCTTAGGATCCCCTTATCTCTACATGGCAGCTAGAGGGTTAACTGGCCCACTGACATCCTCACACATATGGTGAGGTTGTTAGTGGGTGGGGGGGACCTGGAGGCTTGGCTGACATCCAAGATGTCAGCCCCCCTCCAGGTTTGAAGCGCGTTTTGGCGCCAATTGGCGCCGAAAAGCGATCCGGCGGCGAAACTGTTAATGCCATACACCGCTGGAAAGGGGAGGCTCTCCCCTCTCCAGCGGTGCAAACGGCATCTCCCTAGCTTCAATGGTTGGGGAGATAGAGGGCTCCGAAGGAGCCCCCCCTCCCCTCCATTGAAACACATGGGGGCACCTTCTGATGACGTCACCACGCAGCGTGGCGACGTCATCAGCCTCGCCTGCCCATGTAAATCACATGGGCAGGCTTCCTCCCTGCCAGATCGCCGTGGGATCCGACGAGGGAGGTGAGTATCGGGCGGGAGGGGGATTTGGCGCCGCTAACGTACCCTGTACGTCCGCGGGTCTAAGGGAGACCCGAGGACAGGACGTACAGGGTACGTCAGGGGTCATTAAGGGGTTAAATATACACTATATTGCCAAAAGTATTCGCTCACCTGCCTTGACTCGCATATGGATGGGTGAGCGAATACTTTTGGAAATGGTGTATATTCGTAATGATTTTTATAGAAACATAGAAAATGTCAGCAGATAAGAACCTTTTCGGCCCATCTAGTCTGCCCAATTACATGGATACTTTACCTGGATTTATCTTTTGTTTAGGATAGCCTTATGCCTATCCCATGCCTGCTTAATTCAATCACGGGTTTGGCCTCTACCACTTCAACTGGAAGGCTGTTCCATGTATCCACCACCCTCTCAGTAAAATAATGCTTCCTGATGTTACTTTTAAACCTTTGCCCCTCTAATCTAAGACTATCAGGGTTATTCAGAGAGCGTGAAAAGCAGGAGAATGACTGGAGAATGAAAAATTCTAGGTCAAAATAGCCAAACCAGAAAAATTCACCCTTTCATCTCACTTTCCAAATCGGCTATTTTGACCTAGAATTTTTCATTCTCCAGTCATTCTCCTGCTTTTCACGCTCTCTGAATAACCCTGTATGTCCTCTAGTTTTGCTACTTTGTTTCCTTTTAAATATACTCCCTTCCTCTACCTTGTGGATTCCCTTTACGTATTTAAATGTTTCTATCATATCTCCTCTGTCTCGTCTTTTTTCCAAGCTATACATGTTAAGATCATTAAGCCTTTCCTGGTAACTTTTCTCCTTCAAGCCGTACACCATTTTAGTAGCCCTTCTCTGAACTCTAAGATGTCTATATCCTTCTGGAGATACGGTCTCCAGTACTGCACACAGTACTCCAAGCAGTGGCGGAAGTACCAGGGTCGCAGCGGTCGCAGTTGCGACCGGGCCCTGGCATTCCGCCACTGGAGGGGGGCCCGGCGCCGCCCGCCAGATTCCGGCAATCAGCGCCGGAATCTGGGAGCCGCGCGCTGGCCGTCCCTCTCCCTGCGAGCGGCCACTGACATGCAGCTTGGCCGCTCACGTGGGATAGGAACCACCTGACCAGCGCACGAGATCCTCTCGCGAGACCTCTGCGCTGATCAGGTGGTTTCCAGCGAGCGGCCAAGACGCATGTTTCCAGCGGCCGCTCGCCTCAGAGAAGAACACCTGGGGCCAGCAGAGGTAAGAGCTGGGGGGCCCTTATACCCATGAGCTGGGGGTGCATATCCATGAGCTGGGGGTGCATATCCATGAGCTGGGGGTGCATATCCATGTGAGAGCTGGGGGTGCATATCCATGAGAGAGCTGGGGGTGCATATCCATGAGAGAGCTGGGGGTGCATATCCATGAGCTGGGGGGGCAAATCCATGTGTGAGCTGGGGCAAATCCATGTGTGAGCTGGGGCAAATCCATGTGTGAGCTGGGGCAAATCCATGTGTGAGCTGGGGCAGTATATATATATATATATATATATATATATATATATCTATATCTATCGGGGGGATATACATGTGAGCTGGGGGCATTTTTATATGGTCTGTTCTTATTGGAAAGCGTCACATGACATTAAAGAAAAGTATCGGTACTCGGTATCGGCGAGTACTTTTAAAAAGTATCGGTACTCGGTCTTAAAGTGGTATCGGTGCATCCCTAGGCAATACTATCTTTGTTTTATTTTGCAGTGAAAAATAAGTAAAAATACATAGATTTTTTTGGGGGGGGGGCCTTCGTGGATTCTTGCACCGGGGCCCTCAGGTTTCTAGTTACGCCACTGACTCCAAGTGAGGTCTCACCAGTGCTCTGTACAGTGGCATGAGCACTTCCCTTTTCCTACTGCTAATACCTCTCCCTACACAACCAAGCATTCTGCTAGCATTTCCTGCTGCTCTATTACATTGACTACTTACCCTTAGATCCTCTGCAATAATAACCCCTAAATCCCTTTCCTCAGATGTTGAGGTTAGGACTGTATCAAATATTCTATATTCAGCCCTTGGGTTTTTATGCCCCAGGTGCATTATCTTGCACTTACCCACATTAAAACTCAATTGCCACAGCTCCGACCATTTTTTTAGTTTACCTAAATCATTTGTCATTTGGCTGATCCCTCCAGGAACGTCAACCCTGTTGCAAATCTTTGTGTCATCAGCAAAAAGACATACTTTACCATTAATACCTTCTGCAATATCACTAATAAAAATATTAAAGAGAATGGGTCCAAGTACTGACCCCTGAGGTACCCCACTGGTAACAAGACCTTGCGCCGAATAAACTACATTTACCACAACCCTCTGTTGTCTGTCACTCAGCCACTGCCTAATCCATTCAACAATATTGGAATCCAAGCTCAAAGATTGCAATTTATTGATAAGCCTTCTATGCGGAACAGTATCAAAAGCCTTACTGAAATCGAAATAAGCAATGTCTACTGCACCACCGTTGTCTATTATTTTTGTTACCCAATCAAAAAAAATCAATAAGATTAGTTTGGCATGATCTCCCTGAGGTAAACCCATGTTGTTTCTGATCCTGTAATCCATGTGTTTTTAGATGTTCAACAATCCTTTCCTTTAACATGGTTTCCATTAATTTCCCCACTACTGACGTAAGACTAACTGGCCTATAGTTCCCCGATTCCTCCCTACTACCCTTCTTGTAAATGGGCACAACATTTGCTAATTTCCAGTCTTCTGGGACGACTCCCGTCAACGGTTTTGCTATTACACCACTGAGCTCTTTTAATAACTTAGGGTGGATCCCATCAGGCCCCATTGACTTATTTGTCTTTACTTTAGACAGCTGCTGTAGAACCTCCTCCTCTGTAAATGTCTCTTTAGTGTCTCCTCCTAACTGAGGTCCCTTTCCTCCCTTTTCTTCTGCAAAGACTGAACAAAAATATTCATTGAGGCAGTCAGCGAGACTTTTATCCTCTTCTACATTCCTTCCTTTGTTTTTAATCTAACTAATCCTTGTCTTACTTTTCTTTTCTCGTTTAAGATTTATATTTAAGCTTACCTGAAAAAACATGTGCCTCTTCTCGTGATACCGGTATTTTTGCATCCTTTTACTGCACACATTTGTCTGTTTGGTAAATACGACCTCTATAAACAAGGTAAAAATAAAATAAAAAATTTGACAAAAAAAACCATGCAATAAGTACCCATTTTATAATTATTAAATGTATTTCTTTATCAATTAGACACAGGTGACTGATGTATTAATTTACAATACCCGGAAATTGAATTGCTCGGTTTGATTTTTTCCTTGCATGACCACTCCACAAGGTACACACGACACAGAGGCGCTACGCATCTTGGGTGCTGTACTGTCATCCATTTGTGAACAGGGAACGCTTTCCACGCTGTCCTCTGGCATGGTAGCCAAAGGCTGAGAAGATAAGAAATCAGTACATTAGTAGATGCGATAGACAGAGCAATGGCCCCCAACCGCGGTCAAGTCCACCCAACAGGTCAGGTTTTCGATATCTGAAGCACAGGTGATATGATTTGCTGCTCAGTGAATTCAGGATTCAGTCTGCATTTCCCCAAGGCAATTCTTAAAACCTGGCCTGTTGGGGGTACTTGGACAGCGGTTGGGAATCACTGATTTTAGAGTATGAGAAATTACAGGAAAAACTTTAATACAATTTGAAATTCCAGAGCAAAAAAACAGGAACACTTTTCAGATTTGTGTTTGTAGCTTTGTCTGAAATGCTTCATGAAGAATAAGGTGTTCAATATTATTTAAATTACCATCTTAATTTAAAGGAACACCGTTTTAAAACTTTACACTACTCCCTTATATTTTGCCCTCAAGGCTGCGGTCACACAAGCGTTTTTTAGAGCGGAAGGAACGTCCATTATAGTGGATGTTCCTTCCACTCTGACGCACCTGTGGCCACCTAGCTGAGCGTAGTTTGTGTGCTCAGCGCTTCAAAGGTCGATACTCCTATGGAGGACCGCTCTTTGTAGCCCCGTCCTAAGTCCATCGTAGCTTTTTGACGGGGAGGCTGAAAGCACGTCCGGTAGTAGTGCGCGCAACTAGTGCGCACGCTACATCGTTTGGCCCTCCCCGTCGAACTGTCACAAAGCTGCACCGGATGCAGGGAAGAGCAGTCACACGGATGCACTCAGTGTGCCCGTGTGATGCAGCCAAAGGCTGGCCGTCTACTGGGTACTTATTTCTGCGATGTTGCAATCATCCGATATGGTCTGAAGTCGTCAGATCGATCCTACAACATGAAGGTGAATCAGCCCTCTTCCACTGCATCCAACCACCGACAGACGATTACAAAAGATGTGCAAATTTCAATTGATTTTAAATCGGGCGATCTGGTACAAGTTTACATGAAAACGATGCATTGCATAGTTAAACCTGAAGAAGATGCATTGTATAGTGTAACCACTGTGTGCAGGGGAAACGTGAAAAGATGCATTATATAGGAAAACCTCCGTGCCCGTAGCCCATAGGACTCAATTGAAAAACTATTCAAGTTTAGTCATTTTTTTATTCAACCGTTTATGCTTTTAAGCCGCAGCAAAAAGCCCTTTTATTTATTGATATTTTAGGATTTTACAGGCAAACCTTTTAGGCTAACGTCAGACGTACGCAGACTGAGCGCAGTGTGCACAACGGACAGATGTACTGACGGAAGATACTGTAGACACCACACAGTCTATTTTTCTTGACGGACGTAGAAAAAAAAATTATGGGAAACAAAATTAATATGAAAAATGATAAAAATTTGAAAAGGATAAGAAAAGCTATTTTGTGCGTCAAGGTGCTGGACGTCGCAAATGCGCCACGTCTGACATCTCACTCCTCATACAGAACGCTACGCGGACGTGGCACACTCTGTGCGTCCGTCTAGCGGTTTTACGTTCTTGCCTAACTTGCATCTGTTTGCCATGCGCGTTGTGCATGCGCAGTTTGGTGTGCACATACTTAGGGCCCTATTACATTCTTCGCATTTGCGCGAGTGCAAAACCATTTGTGCATCCTATACTTAACATTGTCATCGCAAATGCGTTCGTGCGCTGCTACGCGGATGGCATTACAATCGTCGCACAACGAAAGTTTGCGTGCATTTTCGTAACGTCTTTGAAAAGCAGGTGGTAACTGTAAATGTGATCGTTCTGGGCGAAACGAAATACACCAGCACGAAAATAAAATACAGCACGTTACAGTCTACACATACCCAAACATTAAAATTAATAAATTGTGTCATTGTTAATTTTTTCGGCTGGTGGTTGTTAATTTTTTTTAGTTTGTAAATATTTTACTGGAAATGGGTGATTTGATGTTGGCTGAATCCCGTGACAAAACAGTCTGCCCACCGATTCCTGCAGGCAACGTTAATTTGCGAACGGCTTTGCGCGTCGGATTTGCTCACAAAAAATCTTGAAGGAAGACAAAATGCGTTCGGATCGGAATACCACGTTAATTTTCGCGCGATCACATTTTTTTTTTCGTGCGCAAAATTGCGCTGGGTGAGCGCAATTGCGCAGAGAATGTAATCAAGCCCTTCGTGTGTGGGTCTTTATTCCTCATGATTCTATGCTACGAAGGACGTTAAACTGGGTGGCGACACGGACGTGATCACTGCGTTCGTCTGACACCGGCCTTATTTTTCTTTTTAACCCTTTCGCTGCTGAGGCATTTCCCGCCTCTGTGCTGAGGTCATTTTTACCAGTTTTGCTCATCATGTTTAAATGTGTTTTGAAGGCTTATTTTAGTATATGACCCAGACATATTATATATCGTTCTTTCCGTCAGACTCGGCAGATTCATAATAGGTCATGACGTATACATATAATAATGACGTCTGTATATTATAACAAAAAATGCAATAAAATATGAATTTTCAATAATTTACAACGTGTAAAGTGTTTTTTGTTTTCACATTTTAAACATGCGAGCAATTGCGGTTATATTTTGTAAGGGGTGCGCTTGTTAAACAAAAATTAGAGATGGGGTCTCGTTACATTTTTTTTTTTGGGGAAAACTACGCGATTTTTAACAAACGCACCACATACAAAAATCGTTAGTGCAGCATCATTTCTCACATTATAATTGAAATGGGAACAATATTGCTGCATTAACGAACCAAAAAAAAAGAAAAAAAATTTTTAAAATATTTTTTTATTTTTATTTTTAAAAAACTTTTTTCATAGTCATGTTTGGTATTGTTGGAACGGCCATGCTCTGGCCGATCCAACAATATCAAACATTAACCCCTAACTGCCACCAATGGTGGAGATAGGGGTTCCAATGAACCCCTATCTCCACCATTGGTGGCAGTTAGGGGTTAACTCCAGGACTGGCGTCATCGTGTGCACGATGACGCCAGGCCTCAGGGGGCATTCCCGGAAGCTTGGCCGACATCCAAGATGTCGGCCAGCTCCGGGAAAGGATCACGAACCGGCGCCGATTCGTGATCCAGCCCCCATGGGGTTAATTCCAGGTACCGTTAGGAAGCGGTGCCTGGATTAACCCCCGCAACGCCGGCGATCGGGAGGGAGAGAGGTCCGAAGGACCTCCCCCCCCTCCCTTTCAGGCGCCTCCTCCGCACATGTGGGGGGGGGGGCGCCTGAATTAGGTGTCATCGCGCCGCCGCACCGGGGCGCACCGGGTCCTGAGCGCGTCCTCCGCAGCGAATGGGATAAAGACTATCAGGGTAATTAGAAAAGTCACCACACGTTCGGTGACTTTTCGTTCTCTTCAATTCGGTTTGTTTTGCCGATCCCATTTCGGTGACCCTGCGGTGTATTCAGCCTGGGAAAGGCTGCCGCAAACCCGACGAAAACTAATCGCAAAACCCGGCGAATGCACGCCGAAAACCTGTAAAAACATCTGGATTAACCCACCGAAAACCACGGAAAAACCCGAGCAGGAGCCGGTCACACACAGCGCAGCCACTGGAAAAAGCCAACACCGCAGACGAGTGAAGTGAATAAATTAGGAAAACAGTTTGCTTGAATGTTTGAAAAGTGAAAAACGCTGTTTGCAAAGAAACTACTGAGCGAAAATGTCTAAAATTTACATATGAGGTCCAAGGAATGATAATAAAAAGGGCTTGTACAGAAATAAGTAAAGTTTAAAAAAAAACAGACTTTTTAAAAAGAAATAAAAAAAAATCAACAGAAAAATGCTTAAAATGTCCTAAAATCTATAAAGAGACACTTTACTGCAGAATTTTATAATGAACGGTTTATTAGATATTGAATTAAAACGGGAATATTTTTAACATTGAAGCCTATGGGATTCGCCTGAATAAATCTGCAGCATGAAACCACCGAATGGCAGGGCATTAGGGGAACCTTTCACTGTTGGTTTTTGTTCCCTGAATAGCCGAAGCAGTGCTTTATGGGGATTTCACTGCCCTCGAATAGGCACCTAATGTGCAGGCAATTCGCCAGGATTTGGCGAATTGCCTGCTCTCTGGATAGCCGAATGGTCAAGAAAGGTAACCGACCGCTGATTTTCAGTGTTTGGTTACCTTTCTCAAGCAATTCAGATCTCTTTGAATGTTGAATGACCCTGTATGCTTTCTTTCCGTCGCGTCTTTTTTTCCCCTTCTCTGCGAGCCGGCTTCAGCGTTGTGTTTCAGCACCAGGGAGAGGGGGGGGGGGGAGATTCCCTCCCCCCCCCCCGCGAGTTGGTTTATTTTCTTCTTCACTGCGAGCTGGCCGTGCCGGACGAGGGCAGTCCTTGATGCTGAAACTACGTTTCAGCCAAAAAAGACAGTTTTTTTTCCACCCCGCAGTGGCACGTCAGCAGGGTTTTTCCTTTTTTTTTTTGTCATCCGGCGGCCCGTCCATTGGCCAATCTGGGTTGTCCACAGATGCTTCCAGTGGACGACCTTGATCGGCTGGTGGCACCGTCCATAGTCAGGTGACCAAGTCAGTCGCCCGACTATGGTGCCAGTGGACGGCCAGCCTTAAAAGGGACACTACCACTTACATAAACTGTAACTAGAGTACTTATGCATTACAAATAAAAACACATTATGCTGTTTTTTCCTTTGTTTGAAGTAAACAGCATGTAAAAAGGAAAAGACCCCCCCCCCTTCCAGTTTGTGGATTTTTTCCCCATGATGCAAAATTTACCAAAATCTGTGCAAAAGCTTTACTTTGTGGCTGTTTATTAGTATACAGTATTTAACAGTTAATGAGGAGTGAATGCTTAGAGAAGACAGGAGAAGGCTATTGCTCTCCAGGCTGAGATAAGAGATGGTAGTTTAAAAGCCTTCTAATCTACCCTCTGGTGGTGTCCTCTGAATACATCCCACATAATACAATGATGTGAGCCGGTGATTGCCTAATTTACTTCATTCTATATCCAAAGCTACACAGTGAGGAGCTAGTATTGTAAAAATACTGTGGGGAGGCAGTTTACAACACAAAATGGATGCACCAAGTGACAGAGTAAAACCAAAATCAGAACATTTAAAATAAAAATTATACACAAGAAGGGCAGCACTCAACCTTTACTAAGCTTTCAGTGTGGGTGCATCTCAAGACAATATGATACAACAAACCAAGATGAGAGCACACTTGGTTTGTTGTATCATATGGTCTTGAGATGCACCCCCTACTGAAAGCTTAGAAAAGGTTGGGTGCTGCCCTTCTTGTGTATTTTGTATGTAAAGGGCTGACACCCCTCGGGTATGCACCCCTCCCTGTCACAGGTGCTCCACCTACAGGTTCTATTTAACTTTGAATTTCAGGGAGCTTCAGAAAAGACTTGGTCCTCAGTGAGTGAGTTTATCCCATAAAGAGCAGTCATTAGGTTGGCATGATAGGACCTGCCATGGGTAGATTACATTGTCGCTGTTGGCAGGCTTAAGTAATTTATGGCCATTCATTGCGAACTAAATTTCCACCATTTTTCAGAGCTCAGTATTAACCTTGTAAAAATCTCGAAAGGGTTAAGAACTGTAGTGATTCTGAAGGGCATGAGAATTGTAAGCATTTAAAGGGTTACATCTGGTAAAATCTCAATGTTTTAATGTATTTAGCTGCTGTTGTTTCTTTTGAATTCTTTGAACATATTTGGTGTGCTCTCTTCTTGGTTTGATAGATATATCTATCTATAAAATTATTTTTTTTAATCACATACTATGTAGTAGAAAGCCAGTACTTCAGGTCTTCATAACAAAATTAAAATTTTTGTCCTGATGAAAGCTCCATGACGTCAGCTGAAACAGCGACTATATCTCTTATGTATAGGATTAATAAACTTAGATTATTTTTTTTTATGACTACCCAGGAGTGCTGGCTCTCCACTACATTGTGCATTTGGAATTTTGAAACCCGAGAGTGCAGGAGTTTTCTGATGTTATATATCTATTATATTTTAGGTGTAAATACTCACCTTATCTCACTCAGCACATGCTGCCCCTCCCCTACAGCTCAGGGCTTTTGAAATTTGTGAGTCCCTGCAGCTAAGTAACGAAAATTGTGCATCGTCCTGAACTTACATACTTTAGTTTGGAAGTTCTGTACTGCCTGTGCAGAACGATGGATTGGTGCTGCGTGCCCAGAACTAATCCATTGGCTAATGTCTCCCAGAACACTTGCTACTGCAAGCCTTCGGACACAGGATGAGGTCAGCAAACTCTGACCGAAGGGCAGGACATTCAAATCCAGGGGGTGGAAACGCTGCCTTTTCACACAAGAATATCAGGCATACAGGGTTGGAGGGAGGAGGAAAGAAACACTTCACACAGCCTGGCCACTTTAAAAAGCTAAAGTGTACAGGGTGTGTAGAGTGGCTGTGCAGCCTTCCTTCGTGGACATGGTGTGTTAATTAGTGTGACTCCACAAGCTAGCGCTGCCCAGAGTATCCCAGCATGTGCCGCTGTCTGATGCAGGGGTTGGGAGCCGGGTTCCTGAGCGGCAGTGACTGTAAGGACTATTAGTCCGGATTCACTAAAATCCGAACTGCTCCAAAAAGTCTGTTTTTTAAAGACTTCACTTTTAGTGTTGATCTCTCTATTTTTGCACAATAATAGGGGCCTCACAGTTGAGCTTTGTCTGAGGCCTCAATAACTCTAGAGGTGCCTCTGAGAACAACACAGGAAGCATGTTGCAAACAACACCAAAATGCCTTTGACGTGAAAAAGCTACGACAAACGTAGAGACCCCCTCCCCCTCAACTACAGCTTCCCCCCACCAACGTCCGTTAGAACTGATACAAGGTTAACCACAATCTCAGTCACAAAGTGCATCCGTTTCAACGGACGCACTGTGCACAATCAGTGCGCGTGTGTGACCGGAGTCTAAGGAGTGCTCTACCTGTACTACTCAAACGAATCTAAGAATTAGAAACTTCAGAAATGCAGGCCTGAACTGTAATCTCTTGCAAAGTAAATTTAGCCCCAGTTTGGCTTTTAACGGGACGCTGCAATTTGGTGGAGTTGATGTTCACGGAGTCTGCAAGTGAAAAGGAGTGAGGACCTGCCTTTTGTCAAGTGTAGCCATGTTAGAAAGTAAAAATGTATTGACTACAGACATGACACGTTGCAAATCATGGTGGAAAGAGCTGTAAGCATAGGTTACCTGTTTGATATCAGCAACCTCTGTGATTTTGTTTGCTGCTGGTTGCATGTGGGTCTTCCTTTTGATTTCATTTTCACTTGCGATCATTTCTTCTAGGTGTTCAGAGTGTTTAATGAAAACAGAGGGCACTGCATCAACTCGTAGCCGAGGAACCGTACCTCCTGAGCGATGCACGTAATCCTTATCTGTAAAGTGATCGCTACAAATCCGGCTGGAACCTGACGGTTTCCAGGCTTCCAGTTTGATTGCTGTAGCCCACGCAGAAAGACGATAAGGATTGTTTATGGGAAATCTGTGGAAAATAGAAGGCTTATTAAAAATTATGTTTATGAATTCTTATTTTGTACTTCTGATCATTGCTGTATTTCAAACAAATCACACCAACAGCAAGTCTGACATTTTGAACATATTTATATCTTGTGCAGGTCATGAACCATCCATTAAATCAATGTATGAATTAGTCCTTTTATTGAGCACTCAGATAATTGGATGCACCTCAATGTAAATATATTGCAGGTCATTGGCTGGTCAGCAATGCACAAGCTGTGGAATACCAGTAGGCTGTCCAGCATGAGCTGATGGCCTACCTTTGCGTGAAAGACTAACTGCCCTGGAAGCGTGTCATAGCCCATCAGGACAGACAAAATGTACAACACTTTAAGGGCTCTATTCCAGTCTTTGCGCGAAAACGCTCGCGCAGCGAGTTAACGTGCGTAAATTAACGCTGGTATTACAATCCGAGCGCATTTTTTTCATCCGTCAAAAAATAACGCGCGTGCAAAAACGCACGCGCATTAATGTTGCGCGCAGAAATCGGTGTGCGGACTGTTTAATCACGAGATTCAGCCAATCTTTATTAAGAACCACAATTGTCTCCCGTTCAGTTTTTGCGTCCGTCAAAATCAATCTGAGTATATATGCTGCAGCAATAATAAAAACACGCACAACTTCTCCATTTTATTGTTCGAGTATGCATAGAATGAATGTGTAACTATACTTTGCTGTATTTTTTTTTTTTCGGGCTGGTGTATTTGGGTTCAGCCAGGACGTTCAGATTTGCCATTAACACCGGCCTTTAAAAGACGTTAAAATTATACGCGCACCGCTGTGCGTTAAATTTTGCGCATTGATTGTAATACCATCCGCGTACCAGCGCACAAACGCATTTGCACTCACAATGTTAAGTATAGGACGCGCAAAGTACAGTACGCTTGCAAAGGGTTTGCGCAGAACCACCCACGTTAGACGTTAACGCGCATTTTTTGTGCAGACGTAATACGACGTTCAGCGCAAAGCGTTTTGGCCTCCCCGCGTTAATGCGTTTTTCCGCACGCGTTAACGTTTGCGAGCAGAATGTAATAGAGCCCTAAAAGTTTATTCCAAAATTGGTAATAATGTACATCCTCGTCTTAGATCGTCCGTACCCTTCTCAGAAAATCTTGAGAAAGGCAGAGACAAGCTGAACATTAATGTACATTTACTTTGCAAAAAACATGGCTTGACTTACAACATCTCAGACGTGTGTCCTCACTATTGATGTGGACATTTGTTCATGAGCCTAAGCAACCAAGAATGAATGTATATTGTTCCAGCTAAATATTGCTAATCAGAACATAATCTATACACAAACTCACCTGAAAAAGTGTTTCCCCTTTCCCTTGGAAATCGGATTATTGCAATTTGGTACAGAGCAGGTCATTGGCACTTTCTTCTTCGGGATACAATCCTGTGCAAGAAGACATATTTCCATTTAGCACAATCAGTTAAAACAGCCCAAGAACTTTTTATAAATTCTATTAGTGTATTTGGTCAGTTTAAAGCCAAAAGGCCATGTTATGGGTCACGCATAAACATAAGCAAGGATCTGGAAGACTCCCCCACTCCATTAAAAGGACTAATTAGTCGTTTATTATAAAATATGTAATATAGAAATATGTGTCCCTTTTATTAGGACACTTAATACTGCACTTTGAATAAACAGCTAATTATTTGCATGGACCGCACAAGAAACCGTAAAATCAAGCCATTTTTTGGGATTCTGGCGTGAAAGTAAAAGCAATACTTGTACCCATCAACCACTCGTCCAATTTCTAGCACAATCCGCAGTTTAGTGCGCTTTCTACAATGTTATACAGGGTTATTCAGAAAGCTGTGAAAACCAGGAGAATGACTGGAGAACTGAAAATTCTAGGTTAAAATAGCCAAACCAGAAAAATTCTCCCATTATCTCACTTTCCGAATTGACTATTTTGACCTAGAATTTTCAGTTCTCCAGTCATTCTCCTGCTTTTCAGTGCTCTCTCAATAACCCTGATAGTGTTCCTATAATAGCATCAGGGTTATTCAGAGAGAGGTGAAAACCAGGAGAATGACTGGAGAGGCAAAAATTCTAGGTCAAAATAGCCAAACCCAGATAAATTCTCCCATTTATCTCACTTTCCAAATCGGCCATTTGGTCTAGATTGTTCATTCTCCTGGTTTCCACCTCTCTCTGAATAACCCTGCATGTGTTTCATACTACCAAGTATCTTCTCATACCAGTGTACTGGTGATCAATTTGGTGTCTACTACTATTAGATGGGGACAATAATAAGAAGAGCAGCATCTACATCTAGCATAGCATAAGTGTTTGAACTGGGGCCGAAACAACTAATCGATAATGAAAATAATCGAGAATGATAATAGTTGACAACTAATCGGCTGTTGATTAATCGATGTGTACAGCACACACCTGTTTAGTGTCAGACTACGTTAAACCTCTTATTCTGCTTCAGAGCTAAATGGAGGAGATGTGCCGCTGCTTTACTCCGTATTTATTTATTTAGAACATATTTTACCAGGAAGGATACATTGCATACTTGAAAACGAGAGAAATCTCAATTTGTGTATGTGCGTATGAACGTTATGTACACTGTGCAAAATGCTTTAGAAAAAAAAGGAGGGAGGAGGCAAGGGTTTATTTTTTCACAAGGTTTCTTTTACAAGAAACAAAAATTGTTTATCTGATAAATCGAAAAAAATAAATCAGCCAACTAATCGATTATGAAAATGATCATTAGTTGCAGTCCTAGTTTGAACGTTCACCTGTGACAGGTCAGGATTTAGGACTCTGAATACGGTCCATGTACAGGCATCTATTTTTGTTTTAATAGCTACCTGCTGGAGGGGGAAGCCTCAAATTTGATTACAAATAGGGCCGAAACCAACCAAACCTAACCGGCTGGGTGGAGTAGAGGTAACATCACTGATCTGCGTGGAGAGAGCCTGTGGAGACATGGGCTCGATCACGACGAGCACCTCCCCAGTAAGTGTCCTTGGGCAAGACACCTAACGGTACATACTCGCCACCCAGGACTTAATTGAAAACAAGAGAAATCTCAATGTATCCTTCCTGGTAAAATCCTTTCTCAAAAAAAAAAAAAAAGATCGATAATTCTCATTATCAACTATTTTCATTATCGATTAATCGGCTGTCGATTAAATCGATTTGTAAAACCGCACACACTGTTTAGTCAGACTGAGTTAAACTTTGAAACCTTAGACTCTGGTTCAGAGCTGATTGGAGAAGACGTGCCGCGGTGGCTTTACCCTGTATGATTTAGTTCTAGGGTTATGACAGACATAAGAAAAAAGAAAAAAGGGTAAGTATCTGGCTCCCCCTGGTGGACAGGACTGAACAATGCAGAAGTTTAAGCAGTACAAAATTAAAATTAAACAGATGCTACTGTAGACCATAAAAGTCCATATTAGATGGCAGTTCAAACGTCAGCAGCAAAGTATCACACACAAGGTGGTTCACCTCCAACCACCAAATAACCAGAACAAATGAAAAATGTGGTGATTCTCTGCGCTTCCTTCTTGGGTAATGGATATTTTCGAGTGGGAGATCTTCTTATTAAATTGTGATGTCACTTTTCATATGTGGTCTTCAACCCTCGAAGAAAAGGGGGATAAATGGCAACATAGTGTGATTTGTTTAATCTTCTGTGCCCCCCCAAGATAGATATGCAAAGGTTCAACTCCCATTTGGAGGTGTCATAAATCAGACACTAGATGTACTGCACGAACGGTATATCAAGGAGATACCGGACTCCCCTTTAGCGTTTCCGTTAGAAGAAGTTCCTCCAGGAAATAAAAGTAGCTGCAGGACCTTTGGTAAAGGTATGTCAGATTTATTGCTTAAAACAATTTAAAACAATTAAAATTCAAGCGCCAAAACGCGTTTCGCGAGTAAATCGCTTCCTCAGTCGGCAACAAAGTAAAAAAAAATATTTTTTCTTTGTTGCCGACTGAGGAAGCGATTTACTCGCGAAACGCGTTTTGGCGCTTGAATTTTAATTGTTTTAAATTGTTTTAAGCAATAAATCTGACATACCTTTACCAAAGGTCCTGCAGCTACTTTTATTTCCTGGAGGAACTTCTTCTAACGGAAACGCTAAAGGGGAGTCCGGTATCTCCTTGATATACCGTTCGTGCAGTACATCTAGTGTCTGATTTATGACACCTCCAAATGGGAGTTGAACCTTTGCATATCTATCTTGGGGGGGCACAGAAGATTAAACAAATCACACTATGTTGCCATTTATCCCCCTTTTCTTCGAGGGTTGAAGACCACATATGAAAAGTGACATCACAATTTAATAAGATCTCCCACTCGAAAATATCCATTACCCAAGAGGGAAGCGCAGAGAATCACCAAATTTTTCATTTGTTATGCCAGACATAACTAGTTTGTTTTTATTCAGTGTACAACTCTAGCAGTGCTATAAAGAAAACATGGGTACTGCCACTGGGAATGGGCGCTGTACCACTGGGGTTTTATTCTTACTTGAAGATGAGAGAAATCTCAATGTATCCTTCCTGGTAAAATACTTTGCAAATAAATGAGTCCTGTGTCAACACCCCAACCTGCCACCCACTCTTTGATCCAGAGCTGCCACTCTTCTTTTGGTTCGGTCCCTTCCCACAAACTCCCTCCCACACTCAGGTGCAGTCTTTTACAAAAACCCACTCCCTTTTATACTGGGGTCAAGTCCCTTGCCCAAACTCGCTCCCTTCCACCTCAGTACCCTCCTCCCTCCCAGTTTGTTAAGGAAATTATTTTAGCTTATTAAAGTGGTCAGGCTGTGTGGAGTGTCCCCTTCTCACTCTGCTTTCCTGCTGACATCATCATGCTTGAGCGCGCATAGCGTCGTTCGTTTGGAGAGAAAGCAGACATGGGCTTAAACTGCGTAAGCAGCATCAATCCACCATTGTGACCAGACGCTCACGTGCCTTGTGTGCGAAAAGCATGCAATTTGCGTATGTACGTATGAAAGTAATATACACTACGCAAATTGCTTATAAATAAAATTAAAAAAAAGAGGGTGGGCAATGGTTGAAGTTTTTTTCATTTTGTTTTTACATAAAAAGGAATAAAAAATGTATCCGATAAATCGAAAAAACAATTGGCCAACTAATTGATTATGCAAATCTTCATTAGTTGCAGCCCTAATTGCAACTATAGAGACTTACTACAGTATTTACCAAGGGAATTGTGGATTATGTAGTCTGTAAACGTCATACTAAATCACCAGGAATTTAGAAAATTTAACACATCCTAAACTGTGCATATGGTTTATGCTAATATTTAGTGTGTTATGTAAATATATATACACACAATCTCACAGGAGTACACGCCTCACATTTTTGTAAATATTTTATTATATATTTTCATGTGACAACACTGAAGAAATTACACTTTGCTATAAAGTAGTGAGTGTACAGCTTGTAGAACAGTGTAAATTTGCTGTCACCTCAAAATAACTCAACACACACCCATTAACCCCTTAACCCTTTCGCTGCGGTGGACGCGCTCAGCGCGTCCAACCGCATGTCACGTTGTGTGCGGAGGATGCGCTGAGCGCGTCCAGCCTTTGGGGTCAGCGTTCGGCCGGGTTCCGGCCGATCGCTGGCCCCCCCGGTGCGGGCTGACATCCTCGATGTCAGCCCAGCATCCGGAACCGCCGCCGGGCTAATTAGGTGTCATCGCGGCTGCGCGATGACACCTAATTCAGGCGCCCCCCCCCCCGCATGTGCGGAGGAAGCGCCTGAAAGGGAGGGGGGGGGGAGGTCCTTCGGACCTCTCTCCCTCCCGATCGGCGGCGTTGTGGGGGTTAACCCAGGCACCATTTGGAAGGGCACAGCCTGCCCTTCCAAATGGTACCTGGCATTAACCCCTGGGGAGCCGGATCACGAATCGGCGCTGAAAAGCGCCGGTTCGTGATCCTTTCCCGGAGCTGGCCGACATCTTGGATGTCGGCCAAGCCTCCGGGAACTCCCCCTGAGGACTGGCGTCATCGTGCTATGCACGATGACGCCAGTCCTGGAGTTAACCCCTAGCTGCCACCAATGGTGGAGATAGGGAGTTCATTGGAACTCCCTATCTCCCGATCCGTGGCAGCTAGGGGTTAAAGTCTGGTATTGTTGGATCGGCCAGAGCAATGGCCGTTCCAACGATACCAAACTCGAATGTGAAAAAGTTAGTAAAAAAAAATAATTTAAAAATAATAAAATATTTAAAAAAAAAATTATAAAAAAAAAATAAGCAAGTTTTTTTTCTTTTTTTTGGTTTGTTAATGCAGCAATATTGTTCCCATTTCAATTATAATGTGAACAATGATGCTGCACTAACGATTTTTGTATGCGGTGCGTTTGTTAAAAATCGTGTAATTTTCCCCAAAAAAAAATGTAACGAGACCCCATCTCTAATTTTTTTAACAAGCGCACCCCATACAAAATATAACCGCAATTGCTCGCATCTTAAAATGTGAAAAAAAAAACATATTTTATTGCATTTTTTGTTATAATATACAGACAGGTCATGACGTATACATATAATAATGACATATTATGAATCTGCCGAGTCTGACGGAAAGAACGATATATAATATGTCTGGGTCATATACTAAAATAAGCCTTCAAAACGCGTTTAAACATGATGAGCAAAACCGGTAAAAATGACCTCAGCACAGGGGTGGGAAAAGCCTCAGCAGCGAAAGGGTTAAGGACGGGAGTAATTTTACAAGTTTGGAACACTTTTGAACATTTCTAAAAGTAGAATTTCAGCTATTCGCTGTTCAACCATAATTTACTTCTTACATATTAAGTGTACCCACCCTTATTATAGATCATTTTGTTCAGGAGAAATAGGGCTTTCATTTTCCATCAAAGATTTATATATAAAATATATTATAGTATGAAAAAAACCCTAAAAACTATGAGAAAAAAGGAAATTTTGCTATTTTCAAAGTTCTCCATTGTATTTTTAGTGTGAATGACATTGTACGCTTAGCATTAAATGAAATAAAATACATATTTATTTTCAGCAATGTCTTACGAGTTCAACGGTACCCCCATGTAGAGGTTTTATGAGGTTTTGGAAAGTTACAGGGTCAAATATAGAGTTTTGCCAATTTCACGATTTACAACTTGAAATTTGCCAGATTGAGAGGTTATGGCAGCCCAGGTATGAAAAGTACCCCAACATGTCATACCATTTTGAAAAGTAGACAACCCAGGCTATTCCAAATGGTGTACGTTTAGTTTTTTTATAGTAGTCACTTCGTCGCAAACTTGGTCTTCATGATTGTGTTTTGCATTTTTTACACAAAAACTGTTATTTTGCTGCTAATATCATGCTCAACCTTTTACTGGCCTACAACATTGATATTTGTGGTCGGCAATGTGTTACGAGTTCAACGGTACACCCATGTTGCATTTTTATTTTGCTTTTTGGAAAGTTACACGGTCAAATGTAGAGTTTGCCAGATTGGTTTGCTGGGCCTAGGTTGAATTTGAGAGGGTATGGCAGCCCAGTTATGAAAAGTACCCCATCATGGCATATCATTTTGAGAAGTAGACAACCCAGAGTGTTGAAAATGGGGTATGTCCAGTTTTGTATAGTAGCCACAAACCCTGGCCAAACTTAGTCTTCATGTTTGTGTTTTGCATTTGTTTTACACAAAAACTGTTATTTTGCTGCTAATATCCTGCTCGGTCAACCTTTTACTGGCCTATAACATTGATATTTGTGTTCGGCAATGTGTTTTGAATTCAACGGTACCCCACATGTAGCATTTTTATTTAGTTTTTTGGTAATTTGCCAAGTGATTTTCAGGATTTATGTCGACTTTGAGAGAACATGGCACGCCAAGAAAGAATATTGCTCCAAAGATGACGTGCCAATGATTCTAAATTAGTATTTTGAGTTGTTTGGTGCAGCCACTTTAGAATAGCTGGGTTTAACGTAAACAGGGACAAGCCAAATTCAGGGGATTCCAGAAGTCAGAGTAGTCGTTATAACAAGCCAATGAGTCGATACAGGCAGCAAACAGAGTAGTCAATATAACAAGCCAATGAGTCGGTACAGGCAGCAAAGGGTAATCGGGACAAAGCAAAAAAGGGGATTTAGTAATTTAGCTCTGTATGATAAATTTTGAAGCACTCGGTTATGCAGAGGCCAGGTAGAGATGGGCAGGTAGGGCAATAATAACTAGAATCCTTTCGGATTCCTTTCTTGCGGCAGACACAACACTTTTTCTGGGGGAACTTTTTACAGCGGGTGGGAGGGACTCGGGAAGGAAAGTGTCTGCCGCTTAATCTTTGGAGATCTCCTGATTCCAAAGCGGATGTAACGGGGGCCGGGGTTAGGATAAGTTGGGATATGATCTCAAGCATGAATTCTAGGAAGTGATTATGGCTTTTGTACAACTGCCTGCTTGTAGAGCACGTACGCATTGAAAATTGCTATCTCGGTCAAATAGATGGCAATCTTCTTGTACCATGCCCTAGTCTTTCGGTTCACCAGATAAGGCTGTATACATTGATCAGCCAAGTCTACTCCCCCCCCATAAACGTGCTGTAATCTACAATGCACTTCGGCTTTTCCAGTGGCTCAGTCCTCCCTCTCACAGGCACTGTACTTTCGTCGTGCACTGTAGATAGCATGTATACATCCTTCTTATCGGTGAACCGAAGGGCTAGCACTTCTTCCTGACGTAGAGATGAAGAGGAGCCTCTACTTTTTTTGCCTGCTGTCAGGATTTGGGGAAAACCTCTGTGATTCTTCCGCACTGTGCCACACGCAAGGGTCTCAAAACAATATAAATTTTTAAATAGGTCGATACTGGTGTAATAGTTATCGACCCATAAATGATATCCCTTGTTGAATAGGGGATAGACCAGATCCCACACAATTTTTCAATTGGTGCCAATACAATCGGGGCATCCTGGGGGGTCAAGATGGCTATCTTTCCCTTCGTATATTCTAAACGCCCATGTGTAGCCTGTTGTGAACTCACACAATTTATAAAATTTGACACCATACCGGGATCGCTTGCTTGGGATATACTGCTTGAAGAGCAGTCTGCCTTTAAATTTCATAAGGGACTCGTCTACAGATATATTTTGGTCGGGGACATAATTATCGGTGAATTTGGCAGACATAAGACTGATAAGGGGCCGAATTTTATAGAGGCGGTCATGCATTGGGTCGTTCTTGGTGGGCACAGTGCGTTATCATTAAAATGGAGGAATCACATGAGATTTTCGTACCTCTCTCTCTTCATAACCCTTGGGAATAGTGGGGTAGCCAGGGATGGGTTTTTGTGCCAGTAAGACCGGATACTTGGCTTCTTCACTATTCCCATTACGAGGGTTAGAGCCCAAATTTTTTTTAACTCTATCACATCCGTTGGGTGCCACTTGTTACGCCTGTGACGATGTGAATCTGGATGCGCATCAAGATACTGGTTGGCAAACAGGTTTATTTGCTCAACCACCATCTCAAATACGTCGTCCGACATAAGAGATTAAAAAAGCTCACTGGCTCACAGTCCTCTACCCTTACTGTGATGCCAGGAGTAGCTATAAATGGGGTATTTCTGGGCAGCCATATTTGAGGGTACCCAATTGCTCGCGCCTCCCAGTAGATGGTGGGGGGTCACCATCACTGGAGGGTTCACTAAGGGGCTCTATATCAGAGGCTATGAGGGTGTCACTGTCGGCGAGAGCGTCGCTCTCAGAGGCGGCCAGGATCTCATATGCCTCTTCTGGGGAATAAAAGCGGGAGGACATTTTTATGGGGATCTTGTTATAACTAATTAAATGGGAGGTCGGGGAACTGATGGGGTCAAGTACACAAATAAAATATTAGAACACCTAAACTAAGCCCTCCCGGTCCTTGTAGTGGCCGGTACTTCTATCTATCTAGACAAGGTAAGAATATTCCAAGGGCGGTCATATGCCAATGCGGGTAGTCAGGAATGCCACGGGGTCGTATGCCAATGCGGGTAGTCAGAAATGCCAGGGGGTCGTATGCCAATGCGGGTAGTCAGAAATGCTAAAGGGTCGTATGCCAATGCGGGTTCTCAATTGGGGGTACACTGCCAATCAGGGGTACACTGCAGGCCAGGGGGTACTGTGCCTGGGGTTTTTATTCAGTTTCTTTTTTTCAGTCAGGGGGTACAGTGCCAGGAGGGTACAGTGCCTGCCAGGGGGTACAGTGCCTGCCAGGGGGTACAGTGCCTGGGGTTTTTTTTAGCCAGGGGGTACTGTGCCAAGACGGTACAGTGCCTGCCAGGGGGTACAGTGCCTGGGGTTTTTTCAGTTTTTTGTTTTTTTTTTCAGCCAGGGGGTACTGTGCCAGGAGGGTACAGTGCCTGGGTTTTTTTTTCAGTTTTTTTTTCAGCCGGGGGTACTGTGCCAGGAGGGTACAGTGCCTGCCAGGGGGTACTGTGCCTGGGTTTTTTTTCAGGTTTTTTTAGCCAGGGAGTACTGTGCCAGGAGGGTACAGTGCCTGCCAGGGGTACTGTGCCTGAGGTTTTTTCAGTTTTTTTCAGCCAGGGGGTACTGTGCCAGGAGGGTACAGTGCCTGCCAGGGGGTACTGTGCCTGGGGTTTTTTTCAGGTTTTTTTTCAGCCAGGGGGTACTGTGCCTGCCAGGGGGTACAGTGCCTGCCAGGGGGTACAGTGCCCGGGGTTTTTTTTAGCCAGGGGGTACTGTGCCAAGACGGTACAGTGCCTGCCAGGGGGTACAGTGCCTGGGGTTTTTTCAGTTTTTTGTTTTTTTTCCAGCCAGGGGGTACTGTGCCAGGAGGGTACAGTGCCTGCCAGGGGGTACTGTGCCTGCGTTTTTTTCAGTTTTTTTTTCAGCCGGGGGTACTGTGCCAGGAGGGTACAGTGCCTGCCAGGGGGTACTGTGCCTGGGTTTTTTTTCAGGTTTTTTTAGCCAGGGAGTACTGTGCCAGGAGGGTACAGTGCCTGCCAGGGGGTACTGTGCCTGAGGTTTTTTCAGTTTTTTTCAGCCAGGGGGTACTGTGCCAGGAGGGTACAGTGCCTGGTTTTTTTTCAGCCAGGGGGTACTGTGCCAGGAGGGTACAGTGCCTGCCAGGGGGTACTGTGCCTGGGGTTTTTCAGGTTTTTTTAGCCAGGGGGTACTGTGCCAGGAGGGTACAGTGCCTGCCAGGGGGTACTGTACCTGGGGTTTTTTTCAGGTTTTTTTAGCAAGGGGTACTGTGCCAGGAGGGTACAGTGCCTGCCAGGGGGTACAGTGCCTGCCAGGGGGTACAGTGCCTGGGGTTTTTTCAGGTTGTGGTTTTTTTTTTCCAAGGGGGTACAGTGCCTGCCAGGGGGTACAGTGCCTGCCAGGGGTACTGTGCCTGGGTTTTTTTTTCTTTGCTCCTCTCTGCTCTGCCTCTCTCTCTCTGCTCCTCAGATCGCAATGAGGAACAGGAGAAAGGGGCAGAGACAATGTCTCAGCCAATGCAACAATCATTGGCTGAGACATTCTGACAGTTGCAGATGTGACAGCTTGTCACCGCTGCAACTGTCAAATCCAAGCGCCGGATTGGCTGCTTGGATGTTTCCACGAGGGAAACGGCCCACCTCCCTTCCCACAATGCCGATCGCCAGCTGGGAGGGTCTGCGCGGGTGTCAGGCAGACCCCCAGCCGGCGATCGGCATTGTGGGAAGGGAGGCGGGCTGTTTTTCGGCGCGCAAACGCACCTAACGCCGCGGGGCGTACCATGCCG
The DNA here is from genome assembly GCA_009667805.1 of Leptobrachium leishanense. Classification (NCBI taxonomy): domain Eukaryota; kingdom Metazoa; phylum Chordata; class Amphibia; order Anura; family Megophryidae; genus Leptobrachium; species Leptobrachium leishanense. The sequence continues at coordinate 293,915,795 of CM019063.1, read as the reverse complement.
TCCTGCGGCATGAAAGCCCATGCGATGCAGGACGGCATGGTACACCCCGCGTTGTTAAGGGGTTAATGTCTAAAACGCCGTCAACAAAAGTGAGTACACCCCTAAGTGAAAATGTCCAAATTGGGCCCAATTAGCCATTTATTTCCCCTCCCTGGTGTCATGTGACTCGTTAGTGTTACTAGGTCTCAGGTGTGTTAAATTTGGGGTTATCGCTTTCACGCTCTCATACTGGTCACTGGAAGTTCAACATGGCACCTCATGGCAAACAACTGAGGATTTGAAAAAAAGAATTGTTGCTCTACATAAAGATGGTCAACAAACTTGCCTCCCTGATATTATTATTGTCATCATTTATATAGCGCCAAGTTTCTGCAGCGCTTTACAATAACCAAAGGGAACGAAATACAAATAAACGTACGTACGATGGAAACAAGAGGTGTAGAGGGCCCCGCTCATAGGAGCTTACAGTCTTTAAAACTGTATCCTGAAACGTACAGGAAGCCAATGGAGGGACCGGCAGAGTGGGGACGTATGGGAGGTGCGTTTAGTGAGAAAAATAAGCCTTGCCCCTGCATTTATTACAGATTGCAAAGGGGCAATACGGGAGTTGGGGAGGCCAATAAGGAGCGAGTTGCAGTAGTCAAGTCGTGAAATGACAAGAGCATGAACCAGCACTTTTGAAGTATCTTGTGTGAGAAATGGGTGGACACGGGCAATGTTTTTGAGTTGAAAATAACAGGATTTGGTCACTGTCTGAATGTGGGAAGAGAATGTTAGGTCAGAGTCAAAAGTGACACCAAGGCAGCGAGCTTGGGTGTTGGGTTAATGGGTGTTCCATTTACTCCTAGAGAGATGGGTGGTATTGGGATCTTCTTGGAGGGAGAAATGACAAGAATTTCAGTTTTGGCAAGATTGAGTTTAAGGAAGCGGGAAGCCATCCAATTTGAGACAGCGGAGAGACAGTCAGTGACTTGATCCAGGAGACCTGGAGAGAGGTCAGGGGAGGAGAGGTAAATTTGGGTGTCATCAGCGTATAGGTGGTACTGGAATCCAAAAGGAGCTGATCAGTTTGCCTAGAGAGGCTGTGTAGACCGAGAAAAGTAGAGGGCCCAGTACTGAACCTTGGGGCACCCCAACAGAGACAGGCTGCCGAGAGGAGGTACTTCCAGCAAATGAGACACTAAACGATCGTTGGGACAGGTAGGAAGCGAACTAGGGCTGTGCAATACGGACAAAATAATCATATTGCGATTTAGGCAATTGTTTTTGCTTTTTAGCTTAAATCGCAATCTTTTTGCGATTGCGATTAATTGCACAGCCCTAAAGCGAACCATGAAAGAACAGCACCTTGAAGGACTATATCACCAAGAGTTTGAAGGAGGATTGAGTGGTCAACTGTATCAAAGGCGGCAGAGAGGTCAAGAAGGATCAGCAGTGAGTAGCACCCATTGGATTTAGCAGTTGCAAGGTCATTGGTCAGTTTCGCAAAAGCTGTTTCTGTTGAGTGCAGTGATCGAAAGCCAGAGGGTCAAGGAGAGAGTGGGTGTTGAGGTAGTCAGACAGGCATACACAAGCTTTGAGGAGTTTGGAGGCGAAAGGGAGCAGGGAAACGGGGCGGTAGTTGGAGGGAGCAGTCGGATCCAGAGATGTTTTTTTTAGAATTGGGACTACTGTGGCATGTTTGAGGGGAGCAGGAAAGACCCCAGAGGTTAAAGACAGACTAAAAAAGGTACAAGATATAAGAAGATAGCCAAGACCCTGAAACTGAGCTGCAGCATGGTGGCCAAGACCATACAGTATTTTAACAGGACAGGTTCCACACAGAACAGGCCTCGCTATGGACAACCAAGGAAGTTGAGTGCACGTGCTCAGAGTCATATCCAGAGGTTGTCTTTGGGAAATAGATGTACGAGTGCTGCCAGCTTTGCTGCAGAGGCTGAAGGGGTGGGGGGGGGGGTCAGCCTGCTCAGATCATACACCGCACACTGCATCAAATTGGTCTACATGGCTGTCGTCCCAGAAGAAAGCCTCTTCTAAAGATGATGCACATGAAAGTCCGCAAACAGTTTGCTGAAGACAAGCAGACTAAGAACATGGATTGCTGGAACCATGTCCTGTGGTCTGAGGAGACCAAAATAAACCTCTTTGGTTCAGATGGTGTCAACGTGTGTGGTGGCAACCAGGTGAGGACTACAAAGACAAGTGTGTTTTGCCTACAGTCAAGCATGGTGGTGGGAATGTCATAGGGCTGCTGGCACTGGGGAGCTACAATTCATTGAAGGAACCATGAATGTCAACATGTACTGTGACATACTGAAGCAGAGCTTGATCCCCTCCCTTCGGATCCCAGGCCGCAGGGTAGTATTCCAACATCATAATGACCCCAAATACACCTCCAAGACAACCACTGCCTTGCTAAAGAAGCTGAGGGTAAAAGGTGATGGACTGGCCAAGCATGTCTCCAGACCTAAACCCTATTGAGCATCTATAAAATATTGACACTTTGGGCCCAATTTGGACATTTTCACTTAGGGGTATACTTCTTAATATGGTTGCACCGATCTCCGATACTAGTATCGATATCGGTGCCGATACCGGGTACTGCAGGAGTACTCGGTACTCGTACAGTACACCCGATATCGGAAGCCGGCATTGAGCTGGCATCCGAGGGGCTGGGGCGGCTGTTCGAATGCTCTATCGGCATTCGGAAAGCCACCCCTGGAGCTCTCCGTGGCATACTTACCTTCCTGAGCGACGCCAGCAAAGTTTCTGCGCTTCTGCACGTTGAAGGACCCCAGCCGCGATCACGTGGGAGTCCCACGTGATCGTCGCTGGGGTCCTTCAACGAGCGCACGCGCGAAGACTTTGTCGGCGTCGCTTGGGAAGGTAAGTATGCCACGGAGAGCTCCAGGGGTGGCTGTCCGAATGCCGATTGGTCTGAGCTGGGGGGCAATATCCATGAGAGCTTGGGGGGCCAATATCCATGAGCTGGGGGGCATATATCCATGAGCTAGGGGGCATATATCCATGAGAGCTTGTGGGCATTATCCATGAGAGCTTGGGGGCATTATCCATGAGCGCTTGGGGGCATTATCCATGAGCTGGGGGCAGTTATCCATGAGCTGGGGGCAATTATCCATGAGCTGGGTGGGGGCAAGGGGCAAATATCCATGAGCTGGGGGAATATATCCATGAGAGCTTGGGGGCATTATCTATGAGCTGATGAGCTGGGGGGAAATATCCATGAGCTGGGGGCAATATCCATGAGCTGGGGGGCAATTATCCATGAGCTGGGGGGGGCAATTATCATGAGCTGGGGGGCATATATCCATGAGAGCTTGGGGGCATATATCCATGAGCTGGGGGGAAATATCCATGAGCTGGGGGCAATTATCCATGAGCTGGGGGGCAATTATCCATGAGCTGGGGGGGCAAATATCCATGAGCTGGGGGGGCAAATATCCATGAGCTGGGGGGGGCAAATATCCATGAGCTGGGGGGGGCAAATATCCATGAGCTGGGGGCTATATATATATATATATATATATATATATATATAGGGGTATATACATGTGAGCTGGGGCATTTTTATATGAGGTCTGTTCTTATAGGAAAGTGGTCACATGACATAAAATAAACGTATCGGTACTCGGTATCGGTGAGTACTTGAAAAAAAAAGGATCGAAAAGTGGTATCGGTGCATCCCTAATTATTATTATTCTTTATTTATAAAGCGCCGGCATGTTCCGCAGCACTGTACAATAGGCACAGTATAGACAGGGTTACAATACATTGAACAACATTTGACAAACAATACAGGAGGAGATGAGGGCCCTATTCCTGTAGGAACTCACAATCTACAAGGATTGGGGTTGGAAACCGGAGGAGAGGACTGCAAGGTGAGAGTAATTGATGGTTGCCTGGGAATTAGAAGCCTGGGATTAGTAAGAGTAATTAGAGAAAGAAGTGTAGACAGCTGGAAAGGATGCCTGAAAATAGAGGCGGGTCGTGGATGGGGAGGGGAGGGACTGCTGAGTGTGTGAATGGATCCTGGCTGTGTGTTTCCCTGTGTGAAGAGGACATGAGTTCAGCTAAGTGTTAGGCATCAGAGGCCTTTGAAATGGGGGGGGGGGCAGAGGTTAAAATCCTATCGAAAAAAAGCATGATTTTTAGAAAATAAAATCAGCCAAAAATTAAGAAATGCAGATACAAAATACAATTGCGAGGATATCATATTGTGGAGTACGCTGGTGGCCATCATGTTAAAAACTGGATACCTGGAGTGTTGGTAAGATGCTTGCAGCAGGGAGATCAGTGTGTGAATGGATCCTGGCTGTGTGTTTCCCATGTTTGTTGCCAGTGGTTTAGACATTAATGGCTGTGTGTTGAGTTATTTTGAGGGGAAAGCAAAGTTACACTGTTATACAAGCTGTACCCGCACTACTTTACATTGTAGCAAAGTGTAATTTCTTTGTTGTCACATGAAAATATAGAATAAAATATTTACAAAAATGTGAGGGCGTACTTCTGTGAGATACTGCTAGTATCGCTTTTTTCTGTAATGCTCTATATACTGTTCATCCACATATTCAGAATGGTGTTAAAGTGAACACAAGCAGCTTTGAAATGCGCACAAAGTAAACAATATGATCATAGTACTATCAAAGTACCAGGCAGCAGTACCCTCCAGATTGGAGCGCAGCTGCATATTTGCGAGGTTACAAGCCCAGCATGGATTGAGTAAGCATTCATTTCTCAGGTGAAAGAAGGATAAAAAAAAAATAAAAAAGTTAGGTTCTCCCTCTGAAATAAACGCTTGAGTTTCTGATGCATCTTCGTTGAGCTGTGCTAGGAGGTTCATGCGGGATTGAAACAATGCCAAAATATTTAAATCTTCTTGAAATTTGAATTCCAACACATCCCAGCAAATATTCACTGCAGTCTTTTAAGACAATTAGCCTCTTCGCTACCAAGCTTTTGTTTGAAGAATAATGTATATATTTTTTTAACCTAGAATGCCTAGCTAACGATATAGGGTGAAATAGCACTTTTACATAAAGATGGCCAGTCTGACTTGGTTAAAAGATTATCATAATGCAAATTTGGTCATTTTTAAATTTTCATGTATTTGTTTATCCTTTACAGCAGGGGTTGGGAACGTTCAGCCCGTGGCTCATACCAGCAGGCGCCCGCCGCCGCACTTGCAACCACAGCACTTCCCGACTGTGTGTTTTAGTCTGCATGTGGTGGCCTACCTACAGTTGTGTTCAAAATTATTCAACCCCCACTGAAATTGAGTGTTTTGGCCAGTTTGACATTGATTTTGATCATTCAGTCATCTTGCTTACAATTAAATCAAAGAGGCACGTGTAGGTCAGACAAATATAACATAACATTTATAATGAAATAACCACAAATGTCTTTTCTGTGCTCACATCACTATCAGTTTTATTCAACCCCCAAGTGACATTCAATCTTAGTACTTAGTACAACATCCTTTTACAGTTATAACAGCTTTTAAACGTGAAGCATAGCTTGACACAAGTGTCTTGCAGCGATCTACGGGTATCTTCGCCATGGGCAAAAGCCTCCAGTTCAGTCACATTCTTAGGCTTGCGCACTGCAACTGCTTTCTTTAAGTCCCACAGAGGTTCTCAATCGGATTTAAATCAGGTGACTGCGATGGCCACTCCAAAATGTTCCAGCCTTTAATCTGCAACCATGCTCTAGTGGACTTGGAGGTATGCTTGGGATCATTGTCCTGTTGAAAGGTCCAACGTCTCCCAAGCCTCAGGTTTGTGACGGACTGCATCACATTGTCATCCAATATCTCCTGGTACTGAAGAGAATTCATGGTACCTTGCACACGCTGAAGCTTCCCTGTACCTGCAGAAGCAAAACAGCCCCAAAGCATGATTGACCCCCCGCCATGCTTCACAGTAGGCAAGGTGTTCTTTTCTTCATAGGCCTTGTTCTTCCTCCTCCAAACATAGCGTTGATCCATGGGCCAAACAGTTCTAATTTTGTTTCATCAGTCCACAGAACACTATCCCAAAACGTCTGTGGTTTGTCCACATGACTTTTGGCATACTGCAGTCGACTCTTCTTATTCTTTGGAGACAGCAAGGGGTTGCGCCTGGGAGTTCTGGCATGGAGGTCTTCATTACGCAGTGTGCGCCGTATTGTCTGAGCTGAAACTTCAGTACCCACATCTGACAAATCTTTTCTCAGTTCCTCAGCAGTTACACGGGGACTTTTCTCCACTCTACGCTTCAGGTAGCGCACAGCAGTCGAAGTCAGCATCTTCTTTCTGCCACGACCAGGTAGCGTTTCAACAGTGCCCTTTGCCTTGAATTTGCGAATGATGCTTCCTATGGTCTCTCTTGGTATGTTTAACATCTTTGCAATCTTCTTATAGCCATTGCCCTTCCTGTGAAGAGTAATCACCTCTTCTCTTGTCTTCCTGGACCATTCTCTTGACTTCACCATGTTTGTAACCACACCAGTAAATGTCTAGAAGGAGCTGAGTATCACAGTCATTTTAAAGCTGCCTAATTGGTGCTTATTATGCTTTATTGCTGCTCCGTGACATCCACAGGTGTTTTCAATACCTGATTGAAAACACTTGAATGAACCTCTGTTCTTCAGAGTGGTAGTCTTTAAGGGGTTGGATAATTGTGTCAATGAAGAATTCACAAAAGAAACATTTGCTACTGTATTACAAAACCAATTGATGTCATTTTAGTTGCATATGGTTCTTTAAAAAGTCCTTGTAGGATTTCATTCTGAATACAATTACAAATGTACACTAAATTCCCTAAAACCCTTTACAGCATTGGGGGTTGAATAATTTTGAACACAACTGTAGATGGCCTGGCCAGTGGAGCATGAAAGATGGCTGCCAGCCCCATCTGATGACGTCACATTCTCTCACCGTGGCTGCACCACCCTGAGCAGAGACCAGACACGTGGAGCTGGCTCGATCAGCACCAGACCCTGTAATTGAGATGACCTAGGCTGGCCCCTGCTGCATAAAAAAAAAAAATAAAAAAAAAGACCCCCCCTTCCCCCATAAAATTTGTCTTGGCCAGCAAAAAACCCAGACTGACTTTATTTGCCAACCCCCAACCCCCGGGGTTGGAAATATACATATTTTATGGGTAGCTGCCAAATAAAAGTATTTATTCGCCCACCCAGAATAATTTTTTTTTAAAAATAATAATAATAATAATATAGCTGGCTAAATTTTAAGTTATTAATGTTGTATGGCCCTCAAATGGTGTTATAAATCTCCAAATGGCCCTTCGCAGAAAAAGAAAAATGTACTCCACCCCTGCTTTACAAAAATATTGCTGGGTTTAAAGGCTCTGTACTCTAGACGGTGTTTATTGCACAATTTCACATGGGGTCTAAATTATTAGCACACAGAAATGGCTTTTGAGTCAATAATGTAAATGTTAGCATTATAGAAAATAAAAATGGTCAGATCTTCTGCTTATGGGGATTTGTAGTGATCATAAGGAGTGTATTCGCAATGCAGTGTCAAAAACAAAAATTGGTCAGACAGGATCATCAGGTGAAGTGCCAGCTCATCTCACACTCTCTTCAACTATGGTATTTGCTGTCTCAAAAGTTCTCCCTTTCACCGAATGTCCCACCTCTACTACCTCTGAACCGTAACCCCTGGTTTATTCCGGATATGACCCCATCGGATGTCTGCAACCGTGACCAAAATGGGGTCTCCCGGATTGCTGACCTATTCTCGGATGGGCAGGCTCGCACCTTCTCAGACCTCTCTTCTACCATACCTGTCTGGTAGAGATTTTTTTCGCTACATGCAACTATCAAGTTTTCAAAAAAAAAACTTGAAAAAAATAAATAAGAAAATGACCTTGTAGGGTATAGTCGAGCATCGAGAGTTGGAGCCTACTCTGAGACACAGTTCACCAGTCTCCGATACAAACTAACCTTCGACTGGTAAAGTTTGCTTTTATTATACTCTCGTGGAGTGACTTAGGAGCCCATTCTGAGATCCGCTTTTACTGGTCTCGGATACAAACTAACTTGACTGGCAACGTTTGTCATTTCACTATACCCCACCAAGTTTCAGCCGCCATAGCTGCCGGTTACTACCCTAATTGCTCAACTATACCCTACAAGGTCATTTTCTTATATGTAGTTTTTATTGTGTATGTTGATTTACTAATAAATTTATTTGTTAGGATATAGGGTTTAATCCCATCTTCACCGTATCCGGTAATCTCCCCCTTTTTTCTGAGTCTTTGGATTCACTACTAGCTTAACTATCAAGTTTTGGCTCTCAGGACCACATAAAACAAACAGTGAGCCAGAAACAAACATGGTTTGAGAAACTGTGTCTCCGGGGTGAAACATCTAATGGAACCATATCCTCGATTTTCCAATCGCTCATCCTGCATGATCACCCAGACTACTTTCCTTACGTGGCAGGCAGATGTTGGGGAGAAACTGAATTTAGAGGACTTGTCTGCGATCTGGGAGGCTAACTTTACATTATCCCTCTGTGTCACACACGGCGAACAGGGTCTGAAGACTCTTTTCTGCTGGTACCTCACCCCAGTTCGCCTATGTCACATGAACTCTATTCCAAACAACCTGTTGGCGTGGCTATGGCCTACTAGGGACATACTACCACCAGTGGCGACGGTGTGCTAAAATTCACCCTTTTTGGACTACCATGGCTGACTGGCTCCACCAGGTACTCCAAAGGCCGACTGCTGGACATTCCTCCCATCGCGACGGATTGATGGTCTTCGGAGATGCGAGCACAAGCTTATTGCTTGGGTTTCCTTGGTGGCACATCGAGCATTAGCGCAACACTGGAACCAACCTACCTCGACACTGGAACCAACCTACCCTCCCTTTAGGGAGATGAAAGATGAGAGGTTTACTGATAAACGCACTATGGAGCAACTTACGGTTCAAATGTATGACAACCCTGATGTTTACCTGCGGATCTGGGTCTCCTGGCTTGGGCACCCGGCATTGTCCTGAACATATTGACCTCGTGATCTACGCCGTCAATCCCTTTCCCCTCCTGTCCCACTTTTTTTTGTATTTTCTTTTTCTCTTCCCTTCACCATCTTCCTGCGCTTATATTTTGACTAGTAATGTTTATTTGTGTTGTTATTGCGTCTTCACATGGTTTTGAATTGTCCTCAGCTCACCCGTTATACTTATCGTTCTACACTCTGTATAACCTTTTATGTAATCCGTAAAAAAAACAGAATTTATAAATTTAAAAAAAAAAAGTGTAGCATAATGCCTGTATTTGAAACTTGGCACATGTACAGCAGTGAGTGACCCTAGAGCTGTCCCTGTATTCTGCGCAGGCTTTTGAAACGCAGTAGTAACATTTTTTGTGCCATTAATTACACTGAGGGCTGTGCCTTGTAACTTGTTTATGGTAATACAGTGTGTCACGGAAAGAAGAGACCTAGCTAAACTAGCTAACTACCTTGATGTGACGTGCAGAAGGAGAGCGTACAAGGGGATAACAGCTCCAAGCCTCTGGACTTACTAACTCTACCCGCTCAAGGGCCCCAAGTTATGCCAACCTAACGCCCTTACACCGTACCCACCCTTCCGAATGTATACACTGCCACCACGAAAGTAATAGGGCACTCTCGAAACCCCACTAGCTGTATACCACCCCAATCCAGGAGCCCAACCATATACAGCTAAAATTATATATATATATTATATATATATATATATATATATATATATCCACTAAATACAGCACTCTCCGTCAATTATATTCATTGCCCGGTGCAATCCATTTAAAGATATAAATATGGACAATAGAGGATGCACTCACGGGCTTCCAAAAAGATAAAAAGATCTTTATTCAAAACTCACATGAAAACCGACGTTTCGGCTCGACTGAGCCCTTTTCAAGAAATATATATATATATAATATATATATATATATATATATATACACACACATATAATAGTCCACTAAATACAGCACTCTCCGTCAATTATATTCATTGCCCGGTGCAATCCATTTAAAGATATAAATATGGACAATAGAAGATGCACTCACGGTCTTCCAAAAAGATAAAAAGATCTTTATTCGAAACTCACATGAAAACCGACGTTTCGGCTCGACTGAGCCCTTTTCAAGAAATATATATATTATATATATATATATATATACACACACACACACACACACACAGACCAAAATGCTAAATATTACAGTAGCGATACCTAAGCGATTGCATTCGCGAAGCATGAATTAATATCTAGAGCAAACAGTACTGGGTTTTAAGTTTTAATGGAAAGAATACAAACTTTACACAGTGCCAGATCACATAAAAACAAACATACAAAATCGTGCAAATACTTCTATGGATATTTCCTTGATTTCAAATGTCCCAAAGGGTTCTTAGGATGTTCACTCAACCCAGCGTTGTAGAGAAATACCCAGTGTACAGGGAGTGTTGATTGTCCCACATCCCTAACCAACCCCCAACCATTTGTTTCAGGTCTCAAGTTTCCAGCAGATCAGATAAGGGTTGAAAACCAAGTGGCCTTTTGCTATGCAAACTTCATTGCAAACACCAGAGAAAAAAAAAAAACACAATTCTGCGTTTAAAATCTTACACACGGCTTTCAGAAAAATGATGCCCGTTTGTGACACCTCCCACCAAAAGATGGACGACAGATGTCTCAAGCAAACGTTTGGGCCTATGTCGGCCTAGTTAAACAGTTCCCCTTGGTGGGAAAAAGTCTGTGACTTCTGACAACGCCCCATGTACCCAGCGCCACGCACAGTCTCGGACACACATGACAAAGGTTGGCACACCACGGTATCCTGCCCATCCCAGGCATTCCGATCCACACCATTCTCACATGGCACTAAAGACCTGGTTGGTGTAGGCGCAAACAGACCCGCATTCATCTCTTGCCCTTTCACCCCATCACACGGCAGAGACGGGCCTTGTGGGTACCCACTACTACCATGGGCACCGCTGCCTCCCCCGCTGCCCTCACACGCACGGAGTCCAGCTGACTCTGGTGCAGGCGGGCACTCACCCCCTGCCTTTCTCCCCAGACAAACTGCCCCCTCCTGCTACCACACAACACCTCAGACACACCTGGCACAGGCGCAGACTGACCCACTGCCATCCCCTGCAATTGCCTTTTCTGCTCCTCAAATAGCGGAGGGTTACATTCTGTGTCCCCTAAGGAATGAGGCCTCTTGGCTTCGCTTACCGGGTCCACCAGAGGATCAGGGACATCCTCTCTCAGGCAAGCTGCACATACTAAGGACAACAGCCTCGGGATCGTAGTAGGCCTTCAGCATATTTATATGATACCATTTCTGCCTTCTCCCCTTCTCATCAAGAGCTACTACATAGGTGGTGGGGTCCAGCCTCTGGAGTATGGAGAAGGGGCCCTCCCAGGCAGCCTGCAACTTATTCTGTTTAGTTGGGATCAGTACCATAACCTTCTGGCCCACCTCATAAGCACGTTCCCTGGCATTGCGGTCATACCAGAGCTTCTGCTGGGCCTGAGCAGCCTTGAGATTCTCATGTACTAGCCCCGTCAGCGCTTGCATCCTGTCCCTAAACTTTAGGACATATTCAACAACAGAGGTTTCTGAGTTACGCATTCTGCCTTCCCATTCCTCCCGTACTAAGTCCAGGGGTCCCCGCACCCTGCGCCCATACAGCAATTCAAATGGTGAAAAACCTGTGGACTTCTCCGGCACCTCCCGATACGCAAACAGTAAATGAAGATATTTCTCCCAGTCACGACCTTGCGAAGCCACAAACGTTCTAAGCATCTGTTTAAGGGTACCATTTAACCGCTCGCAGAGACCATTAGTTTGGGGATGGTAAGGACTCGCTACCAAATGTTGCACATTTACTTTCTTGCAGAGGCTCTGCATCAAATTGGACATAAACTGTGGACCCTGGTCTGTAAGCATCTCCCGGGGAAACCCCACTCTGCAAAATATACCTATAAGGGCATCTGCCACCTTATCTGCTCGGATAGATGATAAAGCCACGGCTTCTGGGTACCTGGTGGCATAATCAACCACTGTGAGAATAAACGGTTTCCCAGAGCTGCTGGCCATGGCTAAGGGTCCCACCAAATCCACTGCTACCGGCTCAAAGGGTTGCCCAACAATGGGCAAGGGCACCAGGGGAGCACGGGTTACATCTCCAGTCTTCCCCACCCTTTGACAGACAGGACTGACAGAAATTAGCCACTGCAGTGCTCATACCAGGCCAGTAAAAGTTGTGCGACAGCCGGGACATGTTTTTTTGCACTCCTAGATGTCCTGCGAGAGGTGTTTCATGGGCCAGCTTAAGCAACTCTTTTCGGAAAGTGTTTAGGTACTACAAGTTGCTTGCAAACTTCCCACAGGCCCTGCTCCTCCCTTGGAAGATTCTCTCGGTACAAAAGCCCCTTATCCCAGTACACTCTGTAGGAATCAGAATCAGTTACTGGCGCTTCCGTACGTTTCCTCATCCCTTCCAGGGAAGGCTCGGTGTGCAGGGCTGCAATAAGCTTTCCATTCCCGCTCCCTTGCGCGAGGAACTCAGGAGCCATAGCCCCCTCGGACGGAACCTCCTGTGAATCAGGGTTCTCCTCCCGAGGATAATAGGGCCCCTCAGCCACTGGAAAAGGAGCACAATTATTTACACCTTCATTACTGGCTAAGTTCACAGCCTCCCCAGCAGCCTCACGGGCAGCCTGTAAACGGGTCACCACGGTTACACTGGGTACCTGACTGGGCTCCACACCATTCACACCGGAAGGGCCAGTAGGCAGGGCTCCACCTTCCTCTGCCCCGCTCCTGGAGATCACATTAGCACAGGAGCTGGACACAGGCAAGGTATTGCTCTTTCCACTTCCCTCCCACTTAGGCAGAACAGAGGACATTTCTGCTTCACCTCGCAGCCCGCTTTCGAGCCAGGCTGGCATCGGACATCGGGTACTATCACAGTCTTCAATGCATTTCCTCCCCCATGCCAGCATAGCTGGTTCAGGCGTAACAGTCCCAGGGTTGCCCTCCTGCTCCCACAAGCAATAGAGGGTCCCAAAGTTTCACACAGTACCTCAGTTTGTACAGGGTTGTCCATTAACACATTCGAGTCACAGGAGTCATCCTCTGGGGCATACCAACATACCAGCCGGCCCAAGTCGTTCCCCAGCAGCAAGTTCACGGGAATATCCTCGGAAAACCCCAACCTCCCACAACCCCTTACCAACATCCCAATCTAGGTACACCCATGCCATGGGCAACATGGGGCAAACCCCACCAACTCCTTTGATGGCCATAGTCTTTCCTGGAAGAATATCTTCCAGACCGACTATTTCAGGTCGCACTAGGGTACATGATGCACCAGTATCCCGGAGACCGATAGTAACATGGTCATCCACAGTAACGCTCTGCAGTTTGTCGCTACCTTGATCCACTGATCCAGACATGCAAAGGACAGGTGTTGGACTTCCTGAGGCTTTTCCACCTCCTTCTGCCCGCTGCTTCTTGGTGGGACAAGTAGCACTCAGGTGCCCCAAACGATTACATCGAAAGCACCTGCGGGTATCTCCATGGCTCGATGCGGCCGCTGGACGATGTGGTCATTGGTTTCCCCGCTGACTTGACAACCGGTGTAGGTGTAGTTCCTTCTTTCCAGGCGGTAGTTCCAGCTGGTGTAGGCACGCGTTGTGCTGGGGGCGCTCTGTTGTTCACATAGTCGCTTGCCAGATCCGCTGCACCTTTAGGTTTTCTGTCTAGAATACACTCTCTGGCCTCAGGACTCCTGGTTTGCAGGAACTGCTCCAGAATCATTAGGTCCTCCAGGGCCTCGTAGGTGATGACTTGCAGGCCCCCAGTCCATTGCCGGAATGTGGTTCTGAGCTGCCCAGCATATTCTGTGCAACTGTCCGATGCTCCTTGCTCCTGAACTTTTTACGATAAAATTCAGGGGTTAGATTAAAACTTTTGAGCAGGCCCTACTTTACGGCGTCATAATCCTTGTCACTTTCCTCTGGAAGGAAAGCAAACACATCCAGGGCCTTTCCTTTCAAGCGTGGGGTTAAATACTGCCCCCACTGCTCCTTTCGCAGCTGATACTGGCGACACACCTTCTCAAACCCCCTCAGGAACACATCTAGGTCAGGGTCTTTCTCGAGCATGTTGGCGTATGGTTCTCCACCATTGCTCTGGGTTGAAGAACTGGCCACCTCCAGGCGCCGCAGTTCCAGTTCATGCTGCATTCCTTTCTCCCTCTGGAGCCTCTTTTGCAGCAATCTGATCCTGGAGAATTAACTGCAGTCTCAGCTGGGGGTCATCACTTCCCAGAAGTCTAAGGGCAGTTTCCAGCTCAGAGTCTCTGGAACTTACAGGGTTAACAGCTACAGGAGATACCAGTCCTGGGAGAGCAGTCTCCACAATAACCCCTGCTGTGTCGGCATCCTGTTCGGCTTGGTGTCCATCAGCCTTCAGCAGATCTCTGATAAACCGTTCTTTGTTCTTCCCATGCGGCTCGATCTTTCTAGATTAGACTGTTTCTTGTAGGCATCCATTGTTTCAGGAAGAGAAATAAAACAGAAAGGGAAAGGAAAAAAAAACTGTTTTTGCACCTGTATGTCTGAATTGGCACTGAGTACTGTCTTGCAAAATTACACAAAAAAAAAATGTAATTTCTTTAGTACCATGATTTTCCCTCCGGGCAATCACTGGCACTAAAACTCTAGATATCCTACCAGCTGCCAGCCAGTCACGGAATGCAAAAATTGAGAATACATCTTTTGGTAGTAAAAGGGTTAAGAGGTTAGTATATATTTTATGGAAAAAGTTATATTGCAAAAGAGCAACTAGATATTAAGTGATCGGAGACCAACAAAGCAAAAAGAATTAGAACTTCAAATGTCTAGGAGTCACTGAACTTTAGGTTACGAAACAATTTAAATGAAAATAAAAGATACGCTCCATACAATTAGGGTACTTTAAGCAGGGTTTCTCAATTCCAGTCCTCAGGACCCTCTAACAGGCCAGGTTTTAAGGATTACCTTGGGGAAGTGCAGACTGAATCCTGCAATCACTGAGCAGCAAATTATATCACCTGTGCTGTGCTTCAGATATCTGGCAAACCTGGCCTGTTGGGGGTCCTGAGGACCGGAATTGAGAAACACTGCTTTAAAGTATTTTGCTAAAAAGGTCATATATTCTATATAATGGTCTATCGTGTTATGGATTCATGTACCTGGCGAGGCACAGGAGAAATATTCTTATGCCCCACAAATCGGATCAGTGTAAATGAGGGGAGGCATCTGTGTGCCTGGACGATGCTGAAAGAGGGATCCAGTTCTTGCAAAGAAGATTATTTTGTGCTTATTCCACACTTCCTGAAATGGACACTGCTGTTTGGGACTTTAAGAAAGGTTTCATATTGCATAATTTACGGAAAGAAAAGAAAAATGCAACAGTCCCGCACGCCACCAAGAATAATAAGTGTGAATGTTTACAAGTGAAGCTGGGGATTGAGCTGAATTGCAGGACCTAGGCCAAAATAAAGTTGCAGATATAGTTGAGTTGCTCATACTGGTCTTTGTTATCGTGCTACTGCCTGCACCTATTTTCTTTATTTCAGAAATAGCAGATTTCCAGTATATTTAATGATCATCAGTAGAATGGATATAAATAGGTTAGGTTGCATTTTACAATGGCCATTATGCAACACAGAATCTGTACCGGCGGATGAACTGAACATGAAGACACCCAAGAAAAAAACGAGAGGCAATTAACTCTGTGGCCAAGATAGACATGAAGACCCCAGTCTCAAAATAAAATATCTAAAAGCTATTGACAGTCGTAATTTTTTTGGCCTAAGAAAAAAAAATCCATGCCATGGGAGTGCGGGATGATGGCTTCAGGACAGGACATCCCAAGAAAAGGCTTGGATCTATTTAAGATCACTAAACTTCTCATCATCCACCCGCCAACTGGTTGGCGACGCAACCACTAAAAAGTGGAAATTAGAGCTCCCCATGATTGACTCTCAAACTCTATCAAGTTACAACCAGTATGGTCAGCCAGCCTCTGGGAAATCGTTCTTGCTTACATATTACACATGTAAGGCTTTGATTTGTGAAACGAGCATAGTGCTGTAAAAAAATACAATTGCAGGTCATAAATTAGTACATGTTTCTGTCAAATAAGGCTCCACAGTGTAGGCAGTGATGATTCTCAAAATTAGACAAGCAGTCTGCTGTTTGAATATCAAGACTTCTACATGTACCAGTGGAGCATGAACTAAACCCCAAAAGAAATATAAGTGCAAGAGTTAGCACTATACCCATAATCTGTTAAAAAGGAACCAACAAACCCAAACCCGAAACAGGGGAATAGACACCCAAAGGGCATAACCCAACAATGGCGAATAGAACAACAATTGCAAAGTGCAAGGAAGGTGTCTATGAATACAATTTTATTAACAAACTGAAGACATAAAAAGGTGGGACAGTACATATAGAGTAGCGGCACCTCATAGGAGTCCACACAGGTGAAGTCACAGCTAGAGGAGTAAGGTAATATCAAAGAGATTGTTATCTAATACCTCGGCGGTTCGAGCCACCTACATACCTCTAAACTAGAATGAAAAAAACACCAGGGTAGTCCGCACAGTAGCCACCATAATAGAAGGAAGGATAGATTTAAAAACAAAAAGAAAAATAGCATAGCTCGACGCGTTTCGCCCGTTGCGGGCTTAATCCTGAGCTGTACTGACCCAAGGAATGTGCACATATAAATAGTGTATGTAATTAGAAAGCACCTGAGACTTGTAGAATACCCGGGACACGTGATTAAAGCGTCCAGTAGCCAATAGCCTGGAAACCGGCAAACCATGTGCTGAAGCCGACCAACCACATGCGCGGCAATACAGCACACCTCCGGATAAAAGCCGGGGACGGCTAAAGAAAACAGTAGCCATACAAAGGCCGTAAAAGCAAAAAAAGGGGGCGGTATCAAGACGGCCACAGCCAGTTGCCAAGCAGCCAGGGTAAACGGATGGCGCACGATCAAAAACATTAAATGGGCAAGCCTGTTTAAAAAAGTATGCAGGGAGTGTACGAGAAAACCCGATGCTGCGGGCAGAGCAATATAAAAATGAATACGAGGTACGGGTGCTAGCGTGCACAAATCAATTGGGAGCAGAAATAAAGAAATACACATAAACATAAAAAAATGCTCAATAATAGTCAAAAAAGATGATAATATGGAGGCGGAGCTAGCTGTGGAAGCGAGCAGCAGCATTTTGGAGGAGCTCTGTGTCTACCACGGATTTTATTGCTTTTTTCGCCGTTTGCACTGCCCTGTGAGCTTCCCGGTTGGCTAGAGGGATCCTGGAGAGTTGAGGTACCTGATTTAGCCCTGAGTTTCGTGCCCGGGGACAGATTGCTGCCGGCAGCGCGATTTGGGCCTAGTCACAGCGGCCATCTTGGAAGCCTACTCGAGGCGTATTGAGATTCCCTCACCGCCCTGCGACCTCGTGCCAGCCCAGCATCTCCGGAACCATGCCTACCGGTCGTTCCCAGCGACGGGCCCCCCGACAGAGGGACATTCGGGATGTTTTGCGAGGTGGGTCCGCTTTTACGGGACTGACTGCTTCTTCCTCCCTCCCCCCGGGCTATGGCTCCTCGGAGGCTGACAGCGACTATGAACCTCAGGGGGGTATTACTGGGATGCCCTGGCTTGCCCCGCAGTCACCGGCGTCTGACTCCCGACCCCTCTCGGCGGCTGCTAGGAAACGGGCACAGAAGAAGAGAAAATCAGCAATGCGGACATCGTCCGGGGCAACGCCGGACACAGAGGATATTTTTGATGGGGACCCGACTGAGATTCCCTTACCTCCGCCAGTAATAGTGTGACCTCGGATCATCGGTCTGCAGTGGGGACGGACTTCGACAGCAACAGGTGCAGGAGGAGGACGACCATCTCCCCTCCACGAAGGGGGATCTCCGCAGGATCTTGGAGGAGCTTCGGGTGATACGTGAGGTGTGGCAGCCTGAGGTGGCGCGGTCCGCACGGAGATAGCGGCGATGCGTGCTCAGGTGAAGGTGGTACAGGAGACGACTTCTGCTGTGACAACGGAACAAACTCACCTGTCTGGTCAGGTTGCTGGTTTGCGATACCAAGTCGAACTTCTGACACGCTCTGTGGAGATGCTTGAAACGAGACACAGACGCCGAAACATCAGGGTCAGGGGTGTCCCGGACTCTATTACCTCCGACGCTCTGCCGTCCTACGTGACTCGTCTTGTGCTTCAGGTCACGGGGCTTCCCCCTGACACACCTGACATGCTTGGGTCGGTTGTTTCGGGTCAGGAGACCTGCGACGAACCCACCTGGGGCTCCTCGAGACGTCGTAGTGGCCTTCCGTGAAGTGGCTTTCAAGGTCAAGGTTATGTCTGCTCCGGGCGCGAGGGATCCCGTACGCTTTGAGGGCTCCACTCTGGCCCTGTATCATGATCTCCCATTCCAGACCCTGATGGCTCGCAGGCGTTTTCATGAAGTGACATCAGTTCTTCGCCGACAGGGTGTCCGATATCGCTGGGGTCTGGCAGGAGCTTTGGTGGTGACCCACGCAAATGTCCCCTATACCATCACGGATCCCGCGGTGGCTTGGATTGACCTTGCGGCTGCGGGCCTCTCACCAGATCCTCCGGACCCTCGACCGGATTGAAGGCTGGTTTCTATGCCCTCTACCTCTCCAGGTCTGAGCTTTACTGAATTACACCCCCTCCCCTGCATTTCTCTTATATGCTTACGTGTCCCTGGTCTCTAGCTTGGCCTAGTGCCTGGACTTTCAGGACGGTTCGTAATTTGTTTTGATTAGTCCCAGCCTGCATTGCATAGGGCTTTTGCTTTTTTGCCTGCACATGGTACTTTCTGCCTTTTACTTATTTTTACCGCCCTGTCCTTCTTTGCAACGCATGTTTTTTGACCAGCTGACCGTAGTTACCTTGGCCGGCCTTAAGTGGCTGCATTTATATATGTTTGATTTCCCACCTTGATGAGACCCCCCGTCTAGGGGATGTTTTCTGCTAACATATTGCTATCCTTAGATTTTTTCGATTCGCTTTTTACGATGACACTTTTTTGGCCATGTGTGGTTTCCGTTGCTTGTTATGTCTTCTTGTTTGGCCCTGCGAGGTCATCCATTATTTTACAGTATGATGTAATGCTGACTTATTTCAAAATAAAAAACTTTAAATTTAAAAAAAAAAAAAAAAGATGATAATATGACGTAACGAATAAATAAGGCTTGCTAAAGAAAAGAGGAGAAGGGGGCTCAAACAAACAGAGCGAAGGTGAAACCTTCATTGAGACCGTGGGGGACACGAGTGTTCAGTTAGTATATCCAAAACGCCTCACGTTGAAGTAACTTGACGTCAAGGTTCCCTTTCTAGGGCCAAGTTTAACCTGTTCAATACCCACGAACCTGAAGTTATTAAGAGAACAACTGCGACACGATTGAAAGTGCCTAGCCACAGGGGTATCTTTATTCAGTCTGATAGCCCTAATATGCTCCAAAATACGAGTTTTTAAAGGGCGAATGGTTTTGACAATATATTCGAGACCACAGAAACAAATAGTCCCCTTTTTTTGTTTTTACGGCCTTTGTATGGCTACTGTTTTTTTTAGCCGTCCCCGGCTTTTATCCGAGGGTGTGCTGTATTGCCGCGCATGTGGTTGGTCGGCTTGACCACGTGGTTTGCCGGTTTCCAGGCTATCGGCTACTGGACACTTTAATCACATGTCCCGGGTATTCTACAAGTCTCAGGTGCTTTCTAATTACATACACTATTTATATGTGCACATTCCTTGCGTCAGTACAGCTCAGGATTAAGCCCGCAACGGGCGAAACGCGTCGAGCTATGCTATTTTTCTTTTGTTTTTAAATCTATCCTTCTATTAATGGTGGCTACTGTGCGGACTACCCTGGTGTTTTTTTCATTCTAGTTTAGAGGTATGTAGGTGGCTCGAACCGCCGAGGTATTAGATAGCAATCTTTGATATTACCTTACTCCTCTAGCTGTGACTTCACCTGTGTGGACTCCTATGAGGTGCCGCTACTCTATATGTACTGTCCCACCTTTTTATGTCTTCAGTGCTTTTGTTAATAAAATTGTATTCATTAGACACCTTCCCTGCACTTTGTGCAATTGTTGTTCTATCTGTTAAAAGGACACTAGAAATGTAAAGTGGTCAGGATGAGTAAAGTGTTCAGGATGTGAGGAGTGCCCCCTTTCTGGCAATACATTGTCCTGCGAAGGTGCATAAAGTGCGCAAGTCTTTTTGATTTCACACTCCATACACAGTTAATGTTACCTGATTATCAACAGGATCTTCCTTCACATCAAAAGTATCTAGGATGTTAGTTTCATTTGTCTCCATTGTCTTTTTCCTTTTAATCCGTTCTCTTAAAGATTTGTTAGGATCATCAAACACAGTTGGCACAGCATCAAGTCGAAGCCGAGGGATTGTTGCGCCTGGACGTAACATGTAATCCTTGTCTGTAAAATGATCGCTGCAGATTCGGCTAGATTCTGAAGGTTTCCAGTTTTTTCTTTTGATTGCTGTAATCCATTCAGACAGGCGCTCAGGATCTTTTACAGGAAATCTGTTGAAGATTTGAAACCTATTAGGTTACAAAATCTTAAATTGAACATTGTGGGCATCTCATATTTGCAAATTTGACCCAGGAGAATGAATGGGTACATACTTTACAGAATTACACACACTCACCGGCCACTTTATTAGCTATACCTGTTCAATCACACGTCAGCAACTCAATGCATTTAGGCATCTAGACATGTGAAGACGACTTGCTGAAATTCATATCGAGCATCAGAATGGGAAAGAAAGTGGCTTTAAGTGACTTTGAACATGGCATGGTTGTTGGTGCCAGACAGGCTGGTCTGAATATTTCAAAAACTGCTGCTCTACTGGGATTTACACAAACAACCATCTCTAGGGTTTACAGAGAATGGTCAGAAAAAGGAGAAAATATCCAGTGAACGGCAGCTATTCGGACAGAAAAGCCTTGTTGATGTCACAGGAGAATGGGCAGCCTGGTTTGAGGTGATAGAAAGGCAACAGTAACTCAAATAACCACTTTTATCAAACAAGGTATGCAGAATACCATCTCTGAATGCACACCACGTCAGACCTTGAAGCAGATGGGCTACAGCAGCAGCAGACCACACCGGTGCTACTCCGGTCAGTTAAGAACAGGAAACTGAGGCTACAATTCGCACAGGCTCACCAAAATTGAAGATTGGAATAACGTTGCCTGGTCTGGAGAGTCTCGATTTCAGCTGCAACATTGATGGTAGAGTCAGAAATTGGCATATAAAACATGAAAGCATGGATCCATCCTGCCTTGTGTATCAAGGGTTCAGGCTGGTAGTGGTGGTGTAATGGTGTAGGGGATATTTTTTTGGTACACCTTGGGCGCCGTACTACCAATTGAGTTATCGTTTAAATGCCACAGCCTACCTGAGTATTATTGATGACCATGCCCATCCCTTTACGACCACAGTGTATCCATCTTCTGACAGCTAATTCCGGCAGGATAATGCACCATGTCACAAAGCTCAAATCATCTCAAACTGGTTTCTTGAACATGACAATGAGTTCAATGGCCTCCTCAGTCATCAGATCTCAATCCAATAGAGCACCTTTGGGATGTGGTGGTATGTGAGATTCGCATCATGGATGTGCTGCTGACAAATCTGCAGGAACTGTGTGATGTTATCATATCAATATGGACCAAAATCTCTGAGGAACGGTTTCCAACACCTTGTTGACTCTATGCCATGAAGAGGTAAGGCAGTTCTGATGGCAAAAGGGAGTCCCACCCGGCACTAGCAAGGTGTACCTAATAATGTAATCGGTGAACACACACACACACAGTCCTGCACTCCAGCTCCTGATGCCCGACCTAAAAGGGACACTACCACTTGCATATAAAAAGGAAAAATAAAATTATTTTTATATCTCCCTACCGTTATGTTGAGGTTTCTCATGAGGCAACATTTACTAAAGGGTTTTCTTTACTTCTGTGGCTCATCTAATTTACAGTATTTAACAGTTACTGAGGTGGAGGAGGGAATGTTTAGATTGCAAGGGGCTATTGTTCTTTAGGCTACTCATAAGAGATGGCAGCTGAATGAGATAAAACAGGGATCTTACAAGACTTCTAATCTACCCCCTGCTGATGTTCTTTGACTACATTCCACACAATACAAGGATTTAAAAATCAGTGATCGACCCCTAGACTCTATTGTATGGGCTTTGCCACAGAAGAGTAAAAGATGGAAACATACTGTGGGGGGGGGGGGGGTTTACAACTCAAAAGATCACACAATGGATGCACTCGGTGACACAGCGTTAAATATTTTCTTAACGAAACATACAAGGAGAAAAACAAAGCACATGTAAGATATCAGCAACATAACAAACACGATAAGGAAATTAAATTTTTTGGTGGAAGGGTCCCTTTAATTGCCGGTGCCTGAAATTTAGCTCCCATATGTAAAAACGTATTAAATGTGCCAGCACTCCAGGACAGTTTGGCGAAAACGTAACTTTTATTCTATCCATTAAAACATAGCTGCAAGGTAGCATTTTAGTCCCACTAGGGGACTTTCGCAAGACAAAGTTTTAATTAATCCATAAATACATTTTTGTCACCACCAGTAGCGCGTTCAATACCTCAGCTGCTGCAAGTGCTAAGTTAGCAACTTGCCATTGAACGCCGTTCAGCCACTCAGCGCTCAGCACTAACTTAGCACTTGCAGCGACCCGAGGAGATGCTGCGAGTAGCTGAGTGTGACATATTAAAGATGGCCGCCGCCATGAAGCAAGTAACAATTCCGTACAGCAAGATGGCCGCCGCCATGAAGCAAGTAACAATTCCGTACAGCAATGTTAATTTTGAGGTTTTTGTTCACCAAAGCACAGAATATTTATTTATTATTTACCCCTGCACATAAACATATATTACAGTTCAATTTATATTTTGTTTCAGAAGTAAACATAACTTTTATTCAATAAAAACTATGATTTGTGGTGTGTGCATACAAAACGGAATTGTGCCGACTGCTTTTCTTTATCATATTTTGTCCGTGTCATATGAAAATCAATTTGAAATCTTTCATTAAGAAATCGGCCATTTTGGATTCGAAATTCGCATCCAAAGCGTTCAATGACACTGCTGCAGCAAACTGAATTGCTGCGCTGCAGCAATTTAGCAGCTGCTGAGGTATTGAACTGGGCTCAGGAGATTACAGCTTCTTTGGAAAAAAGCTGCAAAAACTCACGGTGAAACGTGGTTCTACTGGGACAGATACCTGTCCACACGTACAAGATAGATTTGGGACTAGGACCAGATGTCTGGACGTGTGGATAGGGGACCTGTAGTGGCATGGGCGGGATGGGGTATCGTGTTGTCACGAGGCAGTACTGGCTCACTTTACTGGTCATTCTCGCCTTCATCCTACCGTCCAACCCCCCCTTTTTGTTTATTTCTTTCTCTCATCCCTCTTTCCTTTTCCCCTTCAGATACTTCTACAGTCCTATCTTCAATTTCCTTAACGCGTTCCCTCCCTCGAAGAGATGTTAACTTCACCGTATTTTACTATGAAGGCTGCGGTCACACAAGCGCACTGAGTGCGTCCATCGCAGCTTTGTGACGGCTTGAAGAGGTGGGCTACACGGTGTAGCGTGTGCACTAGTTGCACGTGCTACCACCGGACGTGCTATCAGCCTCTGTCAAAAAGCTATGATTGACGTAGAACGGGGCTGCAAAAGCGCGATCCTAAATAGGATTGAGCTTTGTAGCACTGACCGTACTAACTGTGCTCAGCGAGGGGGCTACACGGCATCAGAGTGGAAGGAACGTCCCCTCTCACAAACGCTTGTGTGACTGCAGCCTAACTTCCAGCACCCTTCTACCAAGGGTAGGGAGGGACTTTAATCGGCTCCCAAGAAATGGAGCTATGTAACGGCTTTATTAAAATTGAAGTCTAACTTCCTTACATGATTGATTTCTAACACTTGCTATACTTCAAGCCTGTATCAGCTTACAGGTGAGCTGGAATAGCACTTTTATTCACTTTTTGCTCAACTTCTGTATCTCTGTACCCCATGATCCTGACTTCATTGAAAATACAGAAAAATAAAAAAGCAAATACTCTTTAATTTTAGCACAAGAGAAACTCACCACACCTGACTCTGGGCACTATTCCCTAGTGAATGTTAACGTTCGGATGTTTAAGCGTTACAGCTAGGGTAAGTGACTTCAACGCAACCTCCCCTCCCCCATACTATCTTCCTGACTCTAAACCTGTATGAAATCACTTAGCTAACGCAACAGCCGATGCGCTAGCTTACTGTACTTTGCCCTTGCAAATCAGTGATGGTCGCCATCATCTTTGTTTTAGTTAAATTCGTTTAGGTTTGTACAAATTATGCCTGAACAAACTATTAACATACAAAATATGTTTTATTTGTGTAACGTCGTATACCGGATTGCCAAAAATTGCATGTTACCTGCCTCACCCTAGCAGACCGCGGATGCCGTGGGCTAGCCGCCGTTATCTGCCGCCTGCTCACCCTCCTGCCCCGGAGCCTCCTTAACACCCACCACGGCACTTTACTGGCCCGAGAGCCGCACTGAGCAGAGCCTACCCTGGGGCGATTCCTGAGGGGAGAGTGCCTCTGGGAATCCCTCCATCTGACCTTCCCCAGGAGGCGCAGTCGCTTCTATGGAGCTATAACCCGGGTACACTCCGCCAGTTGCTGGGCAACTTGGAACCGTTGCCGCTCGGTTCCCCATCCATGGATCAGGGTGCTCTGTTGATATTAGTAGCTGGGGTCTGGGGAACCAGAGCTTGCCAGCCATACCCAGGAAGTGCCGCCGCTACAGCAGGATTAACCCCCTACAGACCCGCAAACGTCGGTGGTGTATCAGGCTAAAATGTGCAAACGGCAAACCCCTGCCATCAGGCAGCCTAGAAAAGGAAGGAGGCACAATCCAGCTACTGGACTCTCGCTGGGGACAGGGGGTGTATCCCAGGAATTGGGCTATGGCTAGGACCTGAGGTTTCATTGTCCCATGAGCTAGCAGCCTGGGCGGGACAACCAGGTGAGGTAATGACTGCGGTGGGCAGGGTACATAACAATGGAAAGCCCGGTTATCAAGTTGTTTTAACTGTATATAAAGACTGTGTGTTTTCATGCAAAATATACTCTGTCTGCTTAACCCTGACACTCTGGGGAACTGTGCCTGCTACATTTTCACTATCCTGTGTTCCAGAGCAAGGACCAACAAAACGGCGGAACTACTAGCCAGGAGTAGTGGCTTCCGTCACGGCATCCTATACTTAACGCTAATTAATGATTGGGCTCCCTATGTCAAGATAAGACATTACAAAGCGCTAATTACCATCAGGACACGCAAGGCAAGATTTTAGCTACATATAAAAGCTGGCGCTAAATGATCACTGCGGTTAACGCTGTGTTCCGGGGCAAGGTGCGGAGACAGCACCTGCACCGGAATATCGCGCTAAAATGGGTATGCTACGGGGGAACCTGCAGGTGCAGGTTTTTCCTGTTAGCGTCTCCATTTTAGCTTGAAGCACAGAATAGGGCCCTCTGCATTCACTCCACAGCAGTGTGCATGCACAGATTCCGGTCTCACAAGATACTGACGTAACAAAAGACACCATCTATGGCTCCAGATTTTTCTGAACTACAACTCCCATGATGCCCTGGCCATACATTACATGGGAAGAATTCTGGGAATTGTAATCCTTAACATCTGGGGGGCCGTGAGTTTGACAAAACTGATGTTTGGTGTCTTTTGTTTGTTAATTGGTGTGAGACAGGGATCAGTGCATGCACCAGGGTGTTGTCACGTCTCCATAGTTTCTGCCGTGTGGTGAGAGCATTATTGTCAGCCCTTGTGGGCTTTGGGGTTAAATTGTTCAGGCTCTGCACCCCTGGAGTCTCTGTGGCTGTTTTGGCCTGTGGTCACATGACCTGCCCAGATATATATATATATATATATCCAGCAGTACCTCAGATCTTTGATCCAGGATAGGTTTTTCCTATGGAGTACCTGCATTTGTGTTTTGATTCTGAGATACAGTGTATGAATTTGGCTTAGGTTTCTGGATTATTCTCTTTTCTACTCCCTGTACCCTGTATATTATAACCTGTGTATGACTTTTGCTTATGCTTCTTGACCATTCTTGCCTGCTCCCTGGAACCTGTATTTCTGATCTCCTGTTACTGACCCGGCCTGTCTGAGATCCAATCTTGTTGCTGACCCAGTCTGTCTACAGTTGTGTTCAAAATTATTCAACCCCCAATGCTGTAAAGGGTTTTAGGGAATTTAGTGTACATTTGTAATTGTATTCAGAATGAAATCCTACAAGGACTTTTTAAAGAACCATATGCAACTAAAATGACATCAATTGGTTTTGTAATACAGTAGTAAATGTTTCTTTTGTGAATTCTTCATTGACACAATTATTCAACCCCTTAAACACTACCACTCTGAAGAACAGAGGTTCATTCAAGTGTTTTCAATCAGGTATTGAAAACACCTGTGGATGTCACGGAGCAGCAATAAAGCATAATAAGCACCAATTAGGCAGCTTTAAAATAACTGTGATACTCAGCTCCTTCTAGACATTTACTGGTGTGGTTACAAACATGGTGAAGTCAAGAGAATGGTCCAGGAAGACAAGAGAAGAGGTGATTACTCTTCACAGGAAGGGCAATGGCTATAAGAAGATTGCAAAGATGTTAAACATACCAAGAGAGACCACAGGAAGCATCATTCGCAAATTCAAGGCAAAGGGCACTGTTGAAACGCTACCTGGTCGTGGCAGAAAGAAGATGCTGACTTCGACTGCTGTGCGCTACCTGAAGCGTAGAGTGGAGAAAAGTCCCCGTGTGACTGCTGAGGAACTGAGAAAAGATTTGTCAGATGTGGGTACTGAAGTTTCAGCTCAGACAATACGGCGCACACTGCGTAATGAAGGCCTCCATGCCAGAACTCCCAGGCGCACCCCCTTGCTGTCTCCAAAGAATAAGAAGAGTCGACTGCAGTATGCCAAAAGTCATGTGGACAAACCACAGAAGTTTTGGGATAGTGTTCTGTGGACTGATGAAACAAAATTAGAACTGTTTGGCCCATGGATCAACGCTAGGTTTGGAGGAGGAAGAACAAGGCCTATGAAGAAAAGAACACCTTGCCTACTGTGAAGCATGGCGGGGGTCAATCATGCTTTGGGGCTGTTTTGCTTCTGCAGGTACAGGGAAGCTTCAGCGTGTGCAAGGTACCATGAATTCTCTTCAGTACCAGGAGATATTGGATGACAATGTGATGCAGTCCGTCACAAACCTGAGGCTTGGGAGACGTTGGACCTTTCAACAGGACAATGATCCCAAGCATACCTCCAAGTCCACTAGAGCATGGTTGCAGATTAAAGGCTGGAACATTTTGGAGTGGCCATCGCAGTCACCTGACTTAAATCCGATTGAGAACCTCTGGTGGGATTTAAAGAAAGCAGTTGCAGTGCGCAAGCATAAGAATGTGACTGAACTGGAGGCTTTTGCCCATGACGAATGGGCGAAGATACCCGTAGATCGCTGCAAGACACTTGTGTCAAGCTATGCTTCACGTTTAAAAGCTGTTATAACTGTAAAAGGATGTTGTACTAAGTACTAAGATTGAATGTCACTTGGGGGTTGAATAAAACTGATAATGATGTGAGCACAGAAAAGACATTTGTGGTTATTTCATTATAAATGTTATGTTATATTTGTCTGACCTACACGTGCATCTTTGATTTAATTGTAAGCAAGATGACTGAATGATCAAAATCAATGTCAAACTGGCCAAAACACTCAATTTCAGTGGGGGTTGAATAATTTTGAACACAACTGTATGTACCAGTCCGGTTTCTGACAGTGTATTTTCCCAGCATCATGGTTTACTTTGTGTAAGGGGCCAGTTATAAAGGACCTCCTTGTTGTTCAGGGTTCTGTGTTTGTTGCTGTGGTCTCTTGCATACTCCTGTCCTATTCTGGTTCCGCCCCCTACCCTGTAATCGGTATAGATTCAGAAGACCACTTAAGGACCCCCCCCCCCAGTGCAGGGACTCCTATTGTGTTCTGTATTCCC
Source organism: Leptobrachium leishanense (assembly GCA_009667805.1). Taxonomy (NCBI): domain Eukaryota; kingdom Metazoa; phylum Chordata; class Amphibia; order Anura; family Megophryidae; genus Leptobrachium; species Leptobrachium leishanense. Next base: position 293,887,519 of record CM019063.1, on the reverse strand, counting down.
GTTCTATCGTCTCTTGTTCTGTTTCTGTGTATAGTGTGTGCTGGGTTCTGTATAATGCAGCAAACCTGCCTAAAAGTCTTAAAGACGCTCGATATAAAGGGCCCTCCTTAGCTCCAGCTTGGATGCCCCGTGACAGGTGTGGAGTGAATGCTGAGTTTCTTTCTTTTGTGATAAATGCCCTTTGTTTAATGTAGGTGTTTAAATTTGTCCTGCGGAAAGACCTCTACAGGGACTGAAATTGTGACATGCGACTAAATTTTTATTTAATCCGTTAAAAAAAAGTTTTTACTAAACGGTCCTAGAGTGCTGGCATATTTAAAAAAATTCACACACAATTTATCAGTAGAACAGCTGACTGAAATAAATAAAAATATACCCAGGAAACACTTGTGCTGATACCTCTATGTAAATAAAAAGAGAAAAAAGAGAGTGCAGTCCTTGTATAGCAACAACATTTGAAAGAACACACCATGAAATATTTAGGACATTTGTAAAGCGATGGGTGGTAATCTGCTGCATGCTGATTTTCAGCGCAGAGTGTTATGGAAGCTCCCTTGTACAAGTCTGGAAATATCAAGAAAGTCCCACTGATTCAAGGCTTGTTATGTCATTCGGGCAAACAGATTGGGCAACTACTTTAGTATGTTGGACAAATGCGTATATATCATTTTTTTTATTATTATTTCCACAACCCTAGGGAATATGCCAAGCTTGCAAATATAGCATGAAAAGGCACTTTAATTAGGAGCAGCATTTTAACTATGATTTTCAAAACTCATTTGTAATTAGTAAAGTCGTGTAAAGTTACTATTGTAGGAGTTATGCTCCTCGTTATCCGATTGTTGGAAATAAGACTATTCTGAAGCAGGTGTAAACGTAACGATTGCTCTATTAAATATACTAAAGAATATGGAGTATTGCGTTTATGTGTACTAAAAAATGCATATCATACCTGAAGAATTGTTTCCCACATCCTTTGTAGAAATGGTTATTACACCTGTATGCAGAGCAGGTCATTGGCATGTCCTCTATTTGGAGTAATTCAAATCAAGGGATGAAAATTCCAACCTGAAGAAAAAAAAGACACCAAACTGAATTAGAGCAGAGATAGCAGAAAACAGCTTATAGGCACACTCTAATTACACGCCCAACCCCCCCCCAACCCCCTCTTTTATTTCCACTTGAATAATTGGGCAGATGCTGCTGTCAAGGTGCTACCAATTACTAACTTTAAAATGTTATGGTCGTGGAAATATTCACCTTTTCTCCCTCGGAGAGCGGTGATCCTCCCCTTCAGTTTAGGCCCTCCGAAATGCATTAGTCCCTTCAGGTTTTTTTTAACATAGTTTGGTGCTTATGCGACTTGCATTAAAAGTAGGATATGCAAAGTGCATGGAACTTGTGTACTTTTTGTATGCAAGTTCTGTAGCGCCTACGCATAATGATAAAGTGAAGCTTCACAAGCACAGCAGCAATACATTGGCTGCCTTCTCTCAGTCTGTTTGCTATGGCCGAAAGGTGTGCATGCTGAAAGAGGATGATGTCGGCACGAAGAACATGCTGAAATCATTGGTGACTGGAAGCCGGTGTTATGGCATATAGTGATGCTCCCACAAATGGTGAGACTGACGTCCAGTGTCTGCCCAGCTGATCTGGGGAGCTCCTCTGCATGCTGTCGCCGATTGGTGGTAGCAAAAATCGAATGGCCTGCCCAGCTTGTCTCCCTGTTCTGTCTGCGGGCCGCACATTTTGATGGGCTGGGCCAGCTTTCCCCACTGCCCCTCAGCTGCACGCCTCACACGGGGAGGCAGAGAGAAGCCCTCTGCTGTCTCCTGCCCAACATCTCCTCACTCCTGCCCCCCAACAGCAGCACCCTGCCAGCCCCAGTGATGGGAGATACTGGATCAGCGTCCCGTCATTGAGGGAGGCACTGTGCTTCCGTCTCTCGGCAGTCAGGAGGCATAGGGGTCCTTCACACCTCTTTATCTTCGTCCCTGTACGAACACTGTTGATCGAGGGGAGTGAGGGGGTTGTTAAAAAACAAACAAACATGACTTTTCTCTTTTGGTTCAGCAGTGAAGGGGTTAACGGTCAGGCTATATTTCACAATGTTTATTACTTTAGTTGTTCCTTTGGTTTAGTTGCATATTAAGGGTTAATGGGCAAGCTTCATCCAATACAGTAGACGTTTTATTTTTCCATTGATAAATGGCATTTTAGGGGTTAATGGGCAGGCTACACGCCACACGATTTATTATTCTTACTGTATTTCCCTGGTTTTACTGCATTCTAAGGGTTATTATGGAAGTTAGAAATTAAAAAAGGTGTCTATTTACCTTTTAGACCCTTTTCTTTTTGCTGCATTTCGGCGATTCCATTTCACTGAAAATATAGTGAAATCTCTAGCAAACGGTCACCGTATTTTGTCAAAATTGCAGTCGCCAAAGCAGTTATTGGACGTCAGCGAAAAACGCTGATAATCGTTGCAAGTTCGGCGCTTTCGGAATAATACCTTATATGCCAGAACACGGAGATTCAAATCCTGGCTACCTGGTGACTTGTGTGTGGGCAGAGCCAGGGACGGATCTGCTTTGTTATTGTGCCTTTAAAAATGTGCAATGCTTTTTGAATGAGTTAGTCTCGTTTAGTATTATCTTGGTTAATAATAATAATACATTTATTTTTCTTTGCGAGCCAGCTGCATTCAGCATTGCTGTCCTTGATGCTGAAATTGCGAGCCAGCTGCATTCAGGATTGCTGTCCTTGGTGCTGAAACCTATTTCAGCATCAAGGACAGCAATGCTGAATGCAGCTGGCTCGCAAAGAAAATAAATGTATCATTATTAACCAAGATAATCCAGAAAAATTCAAATCAATAAGTGAAAGGGCTTTTTGCTGAAGATTAATCAGGATTCAACATGACAAGAAAAGTTAAGGAGAAAGAAAGCAAGATAAAGCACAAGAAAAGGTGCAGTAGAGAGTGCACAAGAGACAGCACAAGAAAGAGTGCGAGTGAGTGACTGTTTGAGGGAGTTTGAGTGAGACAGTGAGTATGTAAACCATGAAAGAGTGCAAGTGAGTGTCAGAAGGTGAGCATGCCAGTGAGCGGGAGTGTTTGTGAGCGAGCCAGCGTGCGAGTGAGCAGGCATAGTACAAACCGTTGATTTCAATGGGCCTCCTACGGTCTGCCCACTAGCTGGCGCGCGCCATTCGCTGCTGCGAAATGGCCTGAATCGAAGGAGGCGCCCACCGCAGCAGCCAGCTAGAGGGGGGTACTAATACGCCCCGGCAGGCATACCACCTGCCCACGATCACAAGATTTTTTTTTTTTATTTTGTTTATTTTATGTTGCTGATATCTTACATATACTTTGTTTTCCTCATGTATAGTTGGGAAAATATTTTACTCTGGTGTAAACTGACACCCTCCTCAGTCTTTTTACAGCACTTGTTCCTCACTATGGGGCATTTGGAATAGAATGGACTCAAATGGTTAAGAAGTCCATAAATCAGAGTGGAATGTACATAAATGACATCACCATTAGTACCATTCAGTGTTGGATACCCACTATCTTATCACATTCCACGGTCGCCTCTTTAGGTAGCCTAAACAACACAATAGTCCCCCTGCTGCTTTGCCTAAAGATTCACTCCTCCACCCCATTGCCTCTTCACTACTGTTTAATCCTACACCACTGCTGTGAAGTACGCCTTCTGTGACTAAAATTAAATGCCATTTTAGTCAAAAGACCGCGACTAAAACTAAATCTATTTGCTGTCAAAATGCAAAATGGATTAAAAGATAAATATGTTGGAGGGCGGAGCTAGCTGTTGAACGGAGTGGTTGCATGCTTCAGAGCTCCTCTGAGAATCTGTTTTCTATTGCTGAAATTCCTCTGATTTATGGGCTAAAACCAGGTTTCCTGGTGAACTTGAGATCCACTGCTGCCCCTGGACTCCGGTACTGCGACTTGCTGGGTGATAGACGACGTATTTCTGGGCCGACAGGATCTGGGCCTAGTGCGGCCTAGACAGAGCAGTCTTCTTTCTGGAGCCGGGGACTTTCCCACAGGTCAGCACTGCCGTTTCTCCTGATTACCTCCCGATACACAGCGGATGGGTAAGAAATTGCAGCCCCGCCGGGATGTCTCGGAGGGCCCTCGTCAGAGGGATATCAGAGACTCCCTGTACAGCAGCAGACTCTCCTGTAGCACGGTCCCATCACCGATGCTCCCTGCAGGCTATGGCTCCTCGGATGAGGATGATGGTTCCTGGCCCACAGATACTGCAGCAGGAATAGACTGTCTGGCTCCGTTGTCACGGAGAGATAGTGCAGCAAAGGGAAAAGCGGCAAAAAAAAAAAAAAGAGCACAGAAACTGCTGCAGGCCCTGTACGGGGTCCCTCTGATGGAGATAGAATACCCACCCAGTGGCGTGGAGGTACCGCAGAGGTGCGTACTTTCGCCACGGGAGAATGTGATCCGGGAGACTAATGCCTCTGTGGGGACAGAGGCCTGTCCACCTTCCTTGAAACCCTGCACTGTTGCTACCCCTACTATGGAGATAGATGACGCTCGTCCCACCACGATGGGAGATTACCGCCAGTTTATAGATGAAATAAAATCCCTGTGGACGACGGAGGTGTCTGGACTGCGGACCGAAGTGGCATCGGTGCACGCTCAAGTGGTGGCAATACAGGCTCAGAAGTCGGATGTGGCTGCGGAGCAGAATATACTTACATCGCAAGTTGACACCTTACGATCCCAAGTCGACTTACTGACTCGCTCAGTGGAGGCCCTCGAATCTAGGCACCGCAGACGCAACATACGAGTCCGAGGTGCCCCGGAGTCGGTGCCAACGTCTGATTTGCTTTCCTATGTAAATCGCCTCGCTCATCATATAATAGGATCGTCCCCCGATGTTTCAGAACTGTTCGTCTCAGCCTCACGGATCCGTAAGCCCGCGACGGCCCCCAGAGATTCCACGAGAGATATTATTGCGATTGCCCGGGACGTAGCGACTAAGACTCGGATTATGTCAGCCCCTGGGGCCAGGATGGCGGTGAAGTTTGAAGGGGCGACGATGTCACTATACCAAGACCTACCGTTTGTCACCCTGCTGGCACGACGTCGCTTCCGACTGGTGACAGGGTTTCTCCGTCTTAAAGAGGTTCCTTACCGTTGGGGGCTGGCTGGCTCGCTCAAGGTGACCCACGGGAACATACCATGCATCATCTCTCACCCGGCCGAGGCTTGGCCGATGCTAGCCAGTATTGGCTTGTCTCAGGATCCGGCGACTACTTCACCAGGCTAATTTTCTTTTTGTCTAGGACATTACCTGTTGCTTTTTCTACTAGGACTTTTTGAGGCAATGTTACCCCACATACGCTTGGTTTAGCCAGTTCTTTGTTGCTCGAGAGATTGCTCCCCCCCCTTTTTTTTCTTTTCCCCCTCTCTTTTGCCATTTTGGCATTTTTTGGGCTGTACAGAGGAGTATCCTCGGTCGCCCTGGCCTCGTGACTAATCCACTCCTTGGCCTTCCCCACGGTCCTTGGGCTATGAGGTTTGTGCCGGGAATGTCACTTTTTGGCCTTTGCCATATTATAAAAAAAAAAAAATTCTCTGTATTATATAATTTTTTTTTATTTTATTTTCCCCTTCTCCCTCCTCCTCCCTTTTAATACGATGCGTACTCTAGTTCTTTTGATGTCCTTCTCCTGCTCCCCCCCCCTTATTATGAGACGTATTGGGCACTTTGAGTATGCTTTTATTTCTATGAGTCTGTCCTCTATCAAGGACATGTTAGCCCTTCAGCGTGTTATTGCAGTTGACTCATTATGACCATTGGTAGATGTGGTTGTATTTACTTAGATGGCTTTATGCGGCCCTGCGTGGCCACTTTCTCAACACTGGTTTTTTGTCTGATTATGCAAAACTTCTAAAATAAAGAATTTAAACAATTTTATTGATTCTCTGGTGCTGGACGACACGAGCAAGACCAGATCCGGCCACGGCTCAAACTGTATGTTTTACACTCACCAACCGGAACCTTTTGATTCTCTTCTGTTATATGGTTTATATCTTTTCTGTTCGATATCTGGTTAATTTGTTGTTTATAGTTAAAATGTCTTGCATCGCTCTTCTGATATACCAACAGATATTGACGTCTTATATTGTACTTGAGGTGCAGGGTCCGCTGCTGGGACGGGCCCTAATCCCCTTTATTGTTGCTTCCTACTTCACATCCTCTCGAACTCGATTATGGCAACCGCCATGACACACGACACTAATACTACACTCCCATCCTCTGTTGAACCTCAAATATTCACACGTAATTCTTTTAAAGGTAGTGTCCTGGAATGTAGAGGGTCTTAACTCGCCGATTAAACGTAAGAAAGTTATCCAATATTTAAAGAGGTTAGACCCTGATATCGTTTTCCTCCAAGAAACTCACTGGACTAAACCAGACCAAACGCTACGGGCCCCTTGGGTGGGATATCAAACATCCTCGGTTTACACTCAAAAATCTAGAGGCACTGCAATTCTCTTACATAAGAGACTTCCATACTCTGACACGGTAGCGGTTAATGATGCGGACGGCAGGTACTCCCTCCTCACGCTTATGATTGGACAGGAACAGTTTCAATTACTCAATATCTATGCCCCTAATGGCCCGAATATACCATTCTATAGAACACTACTCCCGTCACTCCACCTTCACAACGCTTCTCACAGAATAGTGGGAGGGGACCTTAACGACGTACCGGACTCGATACTTGACCGAGCCCCGAGCCGTGTGATACCTAGAGGGCGCCCACAACCCACAGGTCCGACCTACCTTATGACACATTTTGACTTGGTTGACATCTGGCGCATGCACAACCCAACGGGCAGGGACTTTACGTTTTATTCTGACCCCCACAAATCATTCTCGCGCCTAGACCTCTTTTTGATTTCGGACGCTCTTACTTTACGTGCATTGCACACCGAGATTGGCCCGATAACGCTCACTGACCACGCCCCGGTTTCACTGGAGATGAAACTGGGAAACCCACAGTCCTATTCGCGGAACTGGCGCTTCCCTTCCCATCTTCTGACGTCCGGTAAATTTGCATCACACGTTGAGCTTGCCTGGCACAATTACACTGACGACAACATTGACCATGTAGAGGATGTCAATTTATTTTGGTCTGCGTCAAAAGCAGTGCTTCAGGGACAGATTATGGAGTTTACGGCCTGGAAACGGAAGGACTCCCCCCTACATCTTACTAAGGCTCATTCGGATTTGCTCAGGAGTTACAGAGCTTATGTGACTGACCCAACCCCTGTTGCATTGCAGAAGTACAAGCAAGATAAAGCCAGATACGACACCCTAGCTACCACCCACGCGCAGCGCTCCTGGCAGCATCAGAAATCCCGGTTCTATCGCTTTGGTAACAAGCATGGTCGCCTCCTGGCCAACCTAGTTCACTCCCAGACTCAGACCAGACCCTTTATCTCCCAAATTAAGACCACGGATGGTACCTTACTTACTGACCCAGGAGATATTGCTGGGTATTTCGGACAATATTTTGCTGACTTCTACAAGGCAGGCCCTGACGATTGTCCGACACAATTGAATATTTTTCATAAAACGCAAATTCCAAAATTATCCCCAACTGAAAGGGATGCCCTTTCAGCGCCGATTTCACACACCGAAGTCCAAAAAGCGATAACTCTGCTCAAAAATGGGAAAACCCCAGGACCAGATGGATTTGGGGCAGAATATTACAAGCTCCTTTCGGGCTCGGTGGTCCCACACTTGGTCTCACTTTATAATAACATTCTACAAGGGGAGGAACCTCCTCCGACTTTTAACGAGGCCAGAGTGGTGGTTATCCCCAAGCCTGGAAGGGATCTTACCTTGGTCACCTCCTATCGGCCGATTGCATTGTTAAACACTGACTTGAAACTGCTATCTACCATCATGGCCGGCCGCCTACAGAGACCGATGGCTCGACTAGTGGGCCCTCAACAAACGGGTTTCCTTGCTGGCCGACACTCTACCACAAACATACGCAAGGCTATAGCGGCCATATGGTCCTCCTCCCTTACACCACAAGCTTCGAACCTTCTATTGAGTTGCGACGCCGATAAAGCGATCGACAGGATATCCTGGGCCTATATAGAGAGATTCATTAAGTTCCACCACTTTGGAAAGGTATTCTTGTCCCTATTTCGCGCGCTCTACCGCAACCCTTCCACAGTAATCACAGCGAATGGACTTAATTCTGCCCCCTTCGTACTAGAGAGAGGAACCAGACAGGGGTGTCCCTTATCACCATTACGGTTTAACCCCTTAGTGACTGGGCGGTTTTACACATAATCCGTCTTTTAGTGACCGCTGCTGTTTTTACGTTTCTGCGCTGTTAGTGTTTAGGTCAAATTTTCCTCTTACTCGTTTATTCGACCCACACATATTATACACCCTTTTTCCCGCCATTAAATGGACTTTCTAGAAATACCATTATTTCCATCATATCGAATAATTTACTATAACAAAAAATAAAAATATGAAATATGAGGAAAAAAAATGGTAAAAACACACTTTTTCGTAATTTAATCCCCAAAATCTACAACCAGCCAAAAAGACCCCGGCTAAATAGGTTCAAAATTTTGTCCCGAGACTAGAAATACCCAATTTTTACATGCGTTTGCTTTTTAACCCCTTCACTGCTGAGACAGTTCACCTATGTGCGCTGCTGTCATACCCCAAGACACGGCGTCTTAAGAAAGGCAAAAAGCCTAAGAAAACACATTAACCCTTACAGTTCCTGCCTGATCTATTCTACCAAAACACCTGATCCCATCTATGGTTCTGCTATTGCTTCAGGTGTTTTCACTGATCACCTAGCTCTCCCTACTAAAGGGGTAAAGACCCATCATGCAGTGCTTCTGCATCGTTTGCTGATTCAGTGTGTTCTTGCTGTCTGCTAAGCCTGTCTGTTTTGTATACCTGTGTACCGGATTTATTACTTGAAGAATAAATGGACTTCGCCTGCTAGCCTGTGACCCTTTGACCTATTGGACTTTGACTTGGATATGCCTATGGATTTGCCCTTTTGATACCACGCTTGAACACCCTATTCCTAAATTCCCAAGGATTCTGTTCTGCTGCAAGTATTTTATTATTTCTCTGGACTTTACATAACTCCCTGGTATCTACAGCTATAATACATCCTGGACTCCAACTCCCAGTATCCCAGCACCTTCATTGCTTTTGTTTATACCTGCTTTGTCATCTACAGTGTTCTATGTATCCTCTTTAAATTAACCATCTAACAGCCTATTCCTGTAGTGTCCCTCTGCTTCTGTCCCTTTTTGTTACATGTACTTCAGTCAACCTCTTTTTCCCTCTGCTTAATTCTGCTCTTAGTTATCCCTGTTATTTTTTCTCCTTGTTGTTTAGTTATTATCTATCTAGTATTTGCTCTATTTCATTGCTTAGAATATTACTTCATTCTGAGTTGCCTTTGTTTATCACTATGGTCTCTTTTATTTAATAAATCCCTCAATATATATGTGCCTGCTCTACTCTTGTGTTACCGCACACTAGCTCGAACCTCTGAACGCTGAATCAGTTATATAACAGCTGCGCTCATTCTGACCATTTTGTGCTAATTATTTTTAGATGACAGCCTAGGTCCTATTTAATTAAAAACTCCCCCCAGACAAAAAAACTTTTTTAAAAAAAACTTTTTTTTATTTTATTTAATTTTTATTTTTTATTTTTTCTTAAAACCAAACCTGGTCATGTTTGGTATCATTGGAAAGGCCATAATCAGGATCGGGAGATAAAGGGATCCTTAGGATCCCCTTATCTCTACATGGCAGCTAGAGGGTTAACTGGCCCACTGACATCCTCACACATATGGTGAGGTTGTCAGTGGGTGGGGGGGGGGACCTGGAGGCTTGGCTGACATCCAAGATGTCAGCCCCCCTCCAGGTTTGAATCGCGTTTTGGCGCCAATTGGCGCCGCAATGTGATCCGGCGGCAAAACTGTTAATGCCATACACCGCTGAAAAGGGGAGGCTCTCCCCTCTCCAGCGGTGCAAACGGCATCTCCCTAGCTTCAATGCTTGGGGAGATAGAGGGCTCCGAAGGAGCCCCCCCTCCCCTCCATTGAAATGCATGGGGACGCCTGCTGATGACGACGTCACCACGCAGCGTGGCGACGTCATCAGCCTCGCCTGCCCATGTAAATCACATGGGCAGGCTTCCTCCCTGCCAGATCGCCGTGGGATCTAGCGAGGGAGGTGAGTATCGGGCGGGAGGGGGATTAGGCGCTGCTGACGTACCCTGTACGTCCACGGTCTAAGGGAGACCCGAGAACAGGACGTACAGGGTACGTCAGTGGCCCTTAAGGGGTTAATCTTGCCCTGGAACCCCTCCTTCGCATTATAGAGACATGCCCGGCAATTACGGGTATTCGTTTGTCCTCTTCGGTGACACTAAAAGTGGTGGCTTTTGCAGACGATCTGTTATTGTTTCTTTCGAACCCAGCGTCTGCTATTCCACCATTGATAGCCTCCGGTTTCCAAATTAATTACGTTAAATCGGTCGCTCTACCCCTGGGATCAAAACCTCAAGGAGATTGGCTCAGACAGTTCCCCTTCTCTTGGGCCTCTACACCTTTCATTAAATACCTAGGAATCATCCTACCGGCGGACCTCTCTCAATTATACAGCCTCAATATTGATCCCCATCTCAGCCAAACTAAGTTGCTCTTGGAAGCATGGAGCTCGCTCCCTTTGTCTTATCTGGGAAGGGCCGCACTTATTAAAATGACTTTATTTCCCAAATTGCTCTATCCCTTACAGGTTCTGCCTCTACTATTGAAGCCCACAGATCTCCGTATATTAAATAGACTATATGCGGCATTCATTTGGCAAGGTAAACGAGCACGTATTCCACTTCCTGCGCTCCAACAGTCTAGGGGAGGTATTAATTTTCCAAATATATTTGACTACAATTTGGCGGCCCTATACCGTTATGCTGTTGACTGGCTGAATGATACTTCACACTTCGTGCCCTTGCAGGTTGAGCAGGCGTTGCTTCCCTCTTCCTTATCGGCGTTCCTCCCTCAAAGCTCACCCATTGTCCCCCCTAGTCTACGTTCTAACCCACTATTGTCCTCCACAAAATCGGCCTGGATCAAGATTCGCAGGCGCCTTCAGCTCGCATGGCGAACGACTCTGTGGTCACCTATTCTGCACAACCCTCACTTTCAAAATGCCTCCCCTGCTCCGATCTTTCATACTCTGGCCCGCCGCGGTTTTACTCAGGCTTGCCGTTTTCCTACACGACCCTGAAAGACCGAATTACGCCCTTAGACATACACCCGGTATTTTACTTGCAATTAAAGCAATTTCTCCTTACCCCAGTTGAACACATTGTCCCCTAATGACCTAGCCAATTCGCTTGACACGCTCCTGTTTGCCCGCCCTCTGTCCCCTCCCTCTACCTCTACTATATACGCACTTCTACAATCTTCGCTACCCACCAAACTCCCCTGGGCAGCAATAACTAGATGGACCACAATCTTTCCCGAGCTTTCCACGCAAGATTTGATTGGGGCCACCTTACTATCCAGGCACTCCCTTCCCTCTGCTAACTACTGGGACATGTTTTATAGAATACTCCATCGAGCGTATATGGCGCCCGACAGAATGGCTCGCGCGGGACTGTCACCAAATGCAAATTGTTTAAAATGTCAAAGGTGCTAATGCTGATCTACGGCATTGTTTATGGTCATGTCACTTTATTACACTATTTTGGGACACAATACGACGATTTGGTTCACAGGTTCTTCGTCTAGAAATTCCCTTTACCCCGGAATGGGCCATCTTTAATCGTCCGACCCCTCCCACCCCCAGACCTTTTGATAAGTCCCATCGATTTTGGCTCACCCTGTTAGCTGCAACAGGCAAGAAGGCGATCTTGTCACAATGGATCTCCGCTACCCCTCCTTCCTTTCGCATGGTTTATGATAGAATCTACGCCATATTTTTGGCGGACTGGATCGAGACTGCGATGCAGCAAGAAAAGAAGACCCAGTCCTTCTTTACCAATTGGACCCCCCTTATTCGCACCCTGCCATGCGAAACTAAGGACTCCTTACGTCATACCTTTTTCTGCACCCCTTGGTACTCACTACAGATGTTGCAAGGTACCCCACCCATCCCGCAAGATCCCCCTGACCACTCCTTATCCCGTTTTCTAGCTTCCACTCCCTCAGACCCTGTAGATGCCCGCACTTAAAATCGACCCACTTACTTTTGGGAATAGTCTTCCTGGGTTCTAAGGGGAGTTGTACAATAACTTCTTCAACCACTGGATGCCACATTTGTGTACTAGTTGAATATCTGATACTGATGTATACTAAGATGTCTCTCTGTATGTTTTTCTGTATGTTGATCCAAGATGAATAAAAATGTTTAAATAAAAAAAATAAAAAAAAAAAAATATGATAAATATGTTATTTATTACATAACAGATCTGCGCCTGTATTGCATCTTCAGTTCCGTAATACCACAAATAATAACAGGTTAATAGAGGTTTACTCCAGGAGTATAGAATGAGAAATACTGAATTAATGCATTAATTACACTTTGACTAAAATTTAATGGGTTTAATCAAATTATATTTTAGTTATTTTATTTATTTATTTATTTATTTATAAAGGATTTTACCAGGAAGGATACATTGAGATTTCTCTCGTTTTCAAGTATGTCCTGGGTTCAAGTACATTGAAGTGTTACATTTACAGAAATACAAAGTAATACAATGTAAGATATTAACAACACAAATATACAGATTAACAGAAAATAAATATGTAGGAAATATAGTCACTAGGTTTACATGTTTACAGGTGCATTCTGTATTGAGGTATGTTAACAGGGAAATTTTGAGTGACTTAAGACTGGTGGAAGATTTGATGGTGTCTGGGAGGTTATTCCATAATTGTGGTGCTCTGTAGGAAAATGAGGACCGAGCCACTGTCTTTTTGTATTGTGGTATTGCAAGTAAGGTGCTGGTCCTGGATCGGAGGTTATAGGATGAGGGAGCTGCTGGGGGAAGCAGTCTATTCAGGTAGGGTGGCAGCTTCCCAGAGATGCTCTTAAACACCAGGCTGGAAAGGTGAAGGGTGCGTCTGGATTCTAGCGATGGCCAGTTTAGCTGTTTTAACATGTCACAATGGTGGGTCATGTAGTTACATTGTAGCGCAAAGCGGCAGAATGAGTTATACAGTGTAGTAAGTTTATGAAGGTGTGTTTGCGGGGCGGCTGCATACACTACATCTCCGTAATCAATAGCCGGCATAAGCATTTGCTGTACAATCTGCTTTCTTTCTCCGCGGGACTCAGGCAGGATTTGTTTCTGTACAGGGCACCTAGTTTGGGGTAAAGTTTAGATGAGAGTTTTTCGATGTGGGGGCCAAAGGATAGATTAGGGTCCAACCACATACCTAGATATTTGAGAGAAGTGACTGTGGTCAGTGTGCCATTTGATATTGTCCCAACACATAGATGGGGATTTTGCAATTTGTGTAGTTTAGGTGCTGTTCCAAAGAGCATCGTTACAGTTTTGTCAGTATTTAAAAAAATTGTTTGTTTTTGATCCACTTTTCTACCTCTGTGAATTGTTCTTGCAGCACGGCCTCCAGCTGCCGGAGATCTGGTTTGCTGGTATAGATCACAGTGTCGTCTGCGTACATATGTACAGTTGAGGCTTTGCAGACGTTGGGCAGATCATTTATGAATATTGTGAATAGCAGGGGGCCTAGTACTGAGCCTTGGGGTACACCGCAAGTGACTGGGAGCGGGAGGGAGGAGCTGCCAGAAATTGACACATATTGTGATCGGTCGGATACATATGATTGAAACCAGGTTAGCGTGCGATCACCAATGCCAGAGTTTTTAAGTTTTTCTAACAAGATGCCATGGTCTACCGTGTCAAAGGCCTTGGCAAAATCAAGGAAGATGGCTCCAGTTAGGTTTCCTTGTTCCATCCCAGCTTGGATATCATTGCAGACTTTTAAAAGGGCGGTTGTGGTTGAGTGATTTGGTCGAAAGCCTGATTGATCCGGGGTTAAGTAGTTCCAATATTGATAATAATCACGTAATTGTGTGTAGACGCATTTTTCCAAGACTTTTGACATTACAGGAGCAACGATATCGGACGGTAGTTGGATACCAAAGTACTGTCCCCACTTTTATGGATAGGTACCACTCTTGCAGTCTTCCAGAGCTTGGGTATGTAACCAGTTGCCAGTGACTCATTTATTAGGGTTGCGACTGGATTTGCAATTGCTGGCGCACTGATTTTCAGCAGCATTGCTGGTATTTGATCAGGTCCAGACTGGTATTTCATTTTTTGCTTACGGAGAAGTTTTAGAAACGACACTGACAGGCACTGGTCTAAAACTGAATTCCTGTGTGATACAGGGACTTTGCACAGTTGTTGGGGCCTGACCTGCATGAGGCCTCTCTGATTGCATGTCATTTCCTAGCTTGGCAATCAAAGTGGTGGCACAACCAACAAAATAATCATTAAAGGCATTTGCTACATCTAGCGGGTGTTGCAGGGTTTGGTTGTTTACTTTGACAGCAGCTGGCTGGGAGTGGACTGGGGGTGCTTGTATGTTACTTATGGTTCTCCAAAAGTTTCTAGGGTTTGAGATGTTATTGTTTAGATTTTCATTGAAGTAATGGGCTTTGGCCATTTTTGTTTGTTTTGTGCATTCATTCCGACATTTTCGGTATTCGTAGTGATCGTTCATGGAACCAGTACTCTTGAAATTTGACCACCGTGAATCTCTAAGCTGGTACATTAGTGTAAGATCAGCTGTAACCCAGGGGAGATGAGTCCCTTTTACTCGCACTTTACGCAGCGGGGCATGGGAATTCCAGACTTGCAGGAGCTCAGACTGAAAGTATTAATTAAATTCTATTTTAGTCAAAAGACTAACAGGGTTATTCAGAGAGCGGTGAAAAGCAGGAGAATGACTGGAGAATGGAAAATTCTAGGTCAAAATAGCCAATTTGGAACCAGTGAGATGAATGGGAGACTTTTTCTGGTTTGGCTATTTTGACCTAGAATTTTCCATTCTC
Organism: Leptobrachium leishanense; assembly: GCA_009667805.1. NCBI lineage: Eukaryota > Metazoa > Chordata > Amphibia > Anura > Megophryidae > Leptobrachium > Leptobrachium leishanense. The sequence goes on along the minus strand of CM019063.1, from coordinate 293,872,368 downwards.
CAGTCATTCTCCTGCTTTTCATCTCTCTCTGAACTAACCCTGTAAGACTAAGGCTGGCGGCACACGAGCAAACATTTTGCGTCCGTCTGACCGCACGGTTTGCCGTCAGTCGTAGCTTTATAAAAGGAGTCAATAAAACACACCACACAAAGCCCCTGCGCACTTATTCACGGATGGGCAAAGCATAACACCACGGACGCTGAAATAACATCGACGTCAAAAAGCTAAAATGGACGCAGAAACAACGCCACCATGTATTTTCCTAGGGTGTGGAGACATCAGACATCACGGACGCACTTTATGCAGTACTCACAATATCTCCCGTGAAAAAGTGCGTCCGTAACGGACGCAGTACAGTATGCTCGTGTGCCGCCTCCCAGGGGCGTCGTAACATGGGGCGGGGGTGCGGCCCGCACCAGGTGACACCCGCCTTTACAGTGACACCGTCACCCTAAGGGCGGGTGCCTCACCCTGCGCCGCGTGTTCGCTCCCTGCGAGCGTCCGAAGCTATGCAGCTTCGGCGCTCGCCTGGGGGAAACACGTCACCAGCCGATCGCGGCTGGTCACGTGGCTCCCCCAGGCGAGCGCCCAAGCTGCACGCCGCCGGACCCTCAGAGGGAGCGAACACCGGTGCAGGAGGTGAGCTGGGGCCATTATCCACGAGCTGCTGGGGCATTATCCACGAGCTGGGGCAGTATGAGCTGGGGCAGTATGAGCTGGGGCCATTATCCACGAGCTGCGGAACATTATCCACGAGCTGCGGAACATTATCCACGAGCTGCGGAACATTATCCACGAGCTGGAGCATATCCACAAGCTGGGGCAGTATCCACGAGCTAGGGCCATTATCCACGAGCTGCTGGGGCATTATCCACGAGCTGCTGGGGCATTATCCACGAGCTGCTGGGGCATAATCCACGAGCTGGGGCATAATCCACGAGCTGGGTGTCACGGATCCCTCTGATTACCAAAAGTGTGGTCCCTTTACGCAGACCGCTCTCTACCCTTCCGATCCTTGAATGGTCGGCGAAACTAGAAAGACAATTAACCAGACAATAGATAGACAAGGGGTAACACCAGACAGAGGTATGGAATAGAGTATCGTCACGAATCCTTCTGACTACCAAGATATATATCTCTTTCTGTAGCTCCCTTTCTACTCTTCCGATCCTTGAATGGTCGGCAAAGCTATGTAGACAATGAAGCAGGTAACAGATAAAGAAAGGGAAATACCAGACAGGGGTACAGAACAGATCACAAGTCCTCCCTAGGACTTTAGTAATAGCAGAGGTAATCTGATGCGTGCTTAGGATGCCACATAGACTGACCTCAGTACCAACGTTAAGGGCAGAACCTAGAGCAGAGTAAATGCCAATACCAGGGGTCATACACAGGAGGGTTCGTTTGCCAATACCAGGAGTCATACACAGGAGGGTTCGTTTGCCAATACCAGGAGTCATACACAGGAGGGTTCGTTTGCCAATGCCAAGGGTCATACACAGGAGGGTTCGTTTGCCAATGCCAAGGGTTATACACAAGAGGATTCGTTTGCCAATGCCAAGGATCATACACAGGAGATAGCCAAAAATCACAAGAGCTCTGCGGGAGGTGAATACCACGTCAGGGCACCGGTGTATGGGAGAGACTGGGTTTTAAACCCGGCGGGTCCGCGTCACAGCGCCAGGCCCCGCCCCTCGGCGTCCCACGTGAGCGGGCCCGGAAGCGCTTACATTCGGCGCCTGGCCAGCGAGCAGCGAGGAAGCTGCTGCCAGGCGCCCCATCCCCTGAGCCACCGTGACACTGGGGCATAATCCACGAGCTGGGGCAAATCCACGAGCTGGGGCAGTATGAGCTGGGGCATATACACGAGCTGGGGTAGTATCCACGAGCTGGGGCAGTATGAGCTGGGGCATATACACGAGCTGGGGCAGTATCCACAAGCTGGGGCCATTATCCACGAGCTGGGGCCATTATCCACGAGCTGCGGCCATTATCCACGAGCTTCTGGGGCATTATCCACGAGCTGCTGGGGCATTATCCATGAGAGCAGCTGGGGCAGTAGATCCATGAGAGCAGCTGGGGCAGTAGATCCATGAGAGCAGCTGGGGCAGTAGATCCATGAGAGCAGCTGGGGCAGTATATCCATGAGAGCAGCTGGGGCAGTATATCCATGAGAGCAGCTGGGGCAGTATATCCATGAGAGCAGCTGGGGCAGTATATCCATGAGAGCAGCTGGGGCAGTATATCCATGAGAGCAGCTGGGGCAGTATATCCATGAGAGCAGCTGGGGCAGTATATCCATGAGAGCAGCTGGGGCAGTATATCCATGAGAGGAGCTGGGGCAATATCCATGAGAGCTGCTGGGGCAATATCTATGAGAGCTGCTGGGGGCAGTATCCATGTGTGGTGGGGGCAGTATCCATGTGTGCTGGGGGCAGTATCCATGTGAGCTGGGGGCATATCCATGAGAGCTGGGGGCATATCCATGTGTGAGCTGGTCTGGGGCAATATATCCATATGTGAGCTGAGGTGCAATATATCCATATGTGAGCTGAGGCGCAATATATCCATATGTGAGCTGAGGCGCAATATATCCATGGGTGAGCTGCTGGGGCAATATATAATTGTGAACTGGGGCAATATATCCATATGTGAGCTGGCGGCAATATATATCCATGGGTGAGCTGCTGGGGGCAATATATCCAGAGCTGCTGGGGGCAATATATATCCATGTGTGCTTTCACTGCCTTCGAACCGGCATCGTACTTGCTGGCAGTTGGCAAAAATTTGTGTGAGCATATGAGAGGGCTCCACAGCAATAAACCTCACAGTAATGTGCGCTGTGTGTATGAGCATTCAGTGTTATATGGGAGTACTGATTTAGGAGTAAGAGTAGTTAAAAAAAAAAAAAATCCGTAAAACTCGGGGGGGGGGGGGTGACACCATAAGTTACCGCACCGGGTGACACCAACCGCAGTGACGCCACTGCCGCCTCCCTAAAACTAGATCAAAATTTGCTGTCAAAATTAACACTGCTCCCGATACATTGTGCCCTCTGGAAAGCCTGCTCGGCCTGCGGCCTCACCAAATCTTCCCTCATTCACAACCTTTCTATCTATCGTTCCCTCCATATACTAGCTCTCACCTTCTGATACTGCTACCCCACCCTCCCTATCCTATGGTGCCTCCAACTGTCCCACTTACCTAGATCTAGGGACCGCAAGGGTGGTGGCATTGGACTTTTACACTCTCCAACCTGCACTTTCCAGACCATTTCTCCCTTACCCTCCCTCCTATTAACCATTTGAAGTCCATGCCGTCCGCCTCTTCCGTCACACACCCCTTGGTGCCCACACATCCTAAGCTACTCTCCTCCGCTATCCATCCTCTTCTTCCGATCTCAACATTCAACTGCACTGACAAACCCACTGATCTTTACAGCTCTGCCCTCTCCACATCACTTGAGAAACTCGCTCCTTCCCCTCTCTGTCCTACACGCAAGCCTAAACGCCAACCGTGGCACACTAAACACACATGCTATCTTCGGCGGAGTTGTAGGGCAGTTGAATGTGGTTGGAGGAAGTCTCGCACATTGGCTGAATTCCTGCACTACAAATTCATGCTCGGTCCCTACAGTCTCTCTCTATCCATCGCTAAACAATCTTATTTCTTGTCCCTTATCTCCACATTTTCTCATGATTCTAGACTTCTGTTTCATACTTTCTTCTTTTTTTTTATAAATTTTTATTTGTATTATTTTCAAAACAAAAATGCGATAAATGCAACAGTATCGCAAGTACATGCTAGGCACAGCGCTTCGGATTGTGGCATTACATACAGCAGTAAGAAATATAAACCAGTCATTTTGACATATAGTATAAAACAACCAAAATAAAGGGGAAAACAGGTAAGACGCATTGTGGAGTGTACAGACTCTTGTAGGGTCCAGGTTAGGTACTAATATATCAGTAGACAATACTAGAGTGTCGAGTATTAGATCTATTGATCTCAGAAGGAGGGAGGGGGTATTGTAGGTACTGGGTCTGAGATGGGTTCTACCTGCTGCACCACGGGAGAGGGTGACGGACGTTTATGAAGAAAATCTGTCCACCAAAACCACGTCTTAAAGTACTTTTGATATTGGTTCTCTAATGAGTAGTGGAGCTCCTCTAAAGTACGAATGCGCTCTACCGCCTCAATCCAGTCTCTAACAGTGGGAGCGGTAGTCGGTTTCCATTTCCGTGGAACGAGGGATTTGGCCGCATTTAAAAGGTGCAACAATAAAGAGGCTTTGTAGGTGTTGACTGGAAGTGGGACCAAATGAAAAAGTATCAGTTTAGGTGAGTCATCTGATGTGAAGCCCGTAATGTCAGCAATATGCGCCAAAATCTCGGACCAGTAAGCAGTGAGAATCGGACAACTCCACCATAAGTGCAGATAGTGCTGGCGATGCCTCTGCTACAGGCACCTGGGAGGTAGATTGTGGGAACATACGATTTAAGCGAACTGGAGTGAGGTACCAGCGTGCTCGGAGTTTAAAATTAGAAAGCTGAACCGAGAGGCTCATTGAGGAGTATTTATTGATGGAAAAAAATTTTGTCCAGTCATCCTCCGAGATGGGTTCAGGGAGTTCGTTATGCAATTTAGTCACATATGAGGGTACCCTGGGTTGGGACGAGGAAAGGAGTAGGGTGTAGAGAGACGAGAGAACATGTGTTGGCAGGGGATCCATCGTACATAAAGTCTCGAACACAGTCATGGAGGTGCGTAGAGGTATAGACGAAGTCAGTTTAGTTACAAATTGAGTTAACTGGTTATATTTAAAACATTCAAGGGGGTGTAGGGGCTTCTTGGGGCTAATAAAGACAATGAAGACAGTTCCTGTTCCGCATAACAACGTGCAATTTGTAGGTATGGCCCGTCCGGGTCTATATCCAAAAAAGACCGCTGCCTGCCCGGAGGGAAGTCAGGGTTATGTGACACAGGGTACAGGGGGGAGACATCTGGGGAGAGGTCAGGTCGAGAACGAACTTCCCTCCACACCCGGAGAAGCTGTGGAGCTGTGGGGTGATCTGGGGACGTCAGAGCGGATGGAAGCTAGCTGCCATGGCACAGATGCAATCGGTACCTGGAAGGCAAATTGCTCCAATGCCACCCACAACTTAATAGGAGGAGATACCGACCAGTCACAAATCCGCGCCAGTAGGGCCACGTGGTAGTAGGATTCCAAATGGGGTAGTCCCAAACCTCCCTTATCCCTGGGGCGAGTCATGTCTTTATAAGATATCCGAGGGCATGTAGCACCCCATATGAATTTCAGAAAGCCAGATTTCAGCTCTTGAAAATAGACCCGAGGGATTTTAACTGGAACCGCCTGAAACACATATAAAAACTTTGGTAGAACGGTCATTTTCAGATAGTTAATGCGGCCGAGCCACGAAATATGCGGCTTATGCCATTTACGAAGCTCACGTAATGTGGTGTTCAGGAGTGGCGAATAATTAGCTGCGAACAGGTCCCCGGGACAACGAGTGAGAGTAGTACCCAGATAACGTAGAGAATTCCTCGTCCATTGGAAGGGGCATATGTCCGTCAGGGCCTGGTATAGGTCCGGAGTCACCCCCACCCCCATGGCCTCACATTTTGTGTCATTAATCAGAAAGTTGGATAGTGTCTGGAAGGTTCGTAATTCTTTTAGTACATGTGGAAGGGATCTTAGGGGATTGGTGAGAGTGAAGAGGACATCATCCGCATATGCCGACACTTTATAATGGTGAAATGGGAGACGGAACCCTTGAATATTGGCATTATCCCTAACCCTTTGCATAAAGGGTTCCAGAGCAAGGACAAATAGCAGGGGGACAAAGGACATCCTTGTCTGGTCCCGTTCCTAATGCCGAAGGGGGTCGAATGTGTACCATTAATTCTAATCCGCGCCGTAGGGGAGGAATATAGCGCGTGTATCCACGCTATCCATTTAGAGCCAAAGCCCATATGCCCTAGAACTCCGAAGAGATAATGCCAGTCCACCCGGTCGAATGCCTTTTCGGCATCAACCGAGAGGAATATAGTAGGGTGTCCCTGAGCTTGAGCTCGGTGAATGAGATTGATAGTGCGAATAGTGTTGTCGCGAGCCTCACGAGAAGTCACAAAACCTGACTGGTCCGGGTGAATCAAGGTGGGCAGTAAGGGGCTGAGGCGGATGGCTAGTAACTTGGCAAACAATTTAACGTCCGTATTAATAAGGGAGATTGGGCGATAATTAGGGACTAAAGTATGGTCTTTATCAGGTTTAGGTATGAGAGTGATCGTGGCGAGGAGGGCCGATTGGGGGATAGTAGAGTGTTCATCCAGAGAGTTAAAGGCTTGCAGAAAGTGAGGGCCTAAGGATGGGAGAAAGGTCTTATAATAACCCATCGTAAACCCATCTGGGCCCGGGCTCTTGCCCGATTTCATTGATTTAACTGCCAAGGCAAGTTCCTCCATGGTGAAGGGAGTATCCAGTGCTTCCCGTGCCTCCCTAGAGATAGTGGAGTCATATGATTCGCGTAAGTATGTGTCAATTACCTCTATGGGAGGGGGGGGTGTCTTTCAAATTGTATAGGGATTTATAGTAGGAAAGGAAAGCTGCGGAGATATCTGGGGACGAGTGAGCCATCGACCCATCTGTACGACGTATCTTAGGGATATATGTAGCCATGTGTCGTTGACGGACTGCATTAGCCAATAATCGACCACAACGGTCTCCCTGGGTGTAGTATTTGAGCTTAGAGATTTGTAGGGAACGCAGGGTATTACGTGTGAGTAGGTCATTAAGAGCCGCCCGCTGAAGTGTCAGTTCTTTAAATGTGTCCAATGACCCGTGTATTTTATGCGATGTCTCAAGAGTGTGAATGGTACGTAGGAGGTCCTTGATCTGTCCAGTCCGAAGTCTCTTCAACCGGGCCCCAATTTGGATGAATTTTCCCCTCAGAACACATTTATGGGCTTCCCATACCATGGGCAGGGAAACGTCCGGAGTCAGGTTATCCCTGAAATAGTCAGAAACGGCCGTCTCAATGTCAGTCCTAGTCGCTGCATCTTTGAGAAGGGTCTCATTTAGTCGCCAAGTCCTATCACGTACCGGGACTGTAGGGAAGGAGAGCACTAAGTGCACTGGGGCATGGTCGGACCATGTGATGGGCTTAATAGTGGCAGACTGTAATAAGTGCAGGCCATGATGTGAAATCAAAAAAGTATCCAGTCGGGAATATGAGCTCGCTGCGGAGGAGAAAAATGTAAAGTCCCTCCCGGCCGGGTGGAGTACCCTCCAGCCATCTACCAGCTGCTGGCCGTGTAGCAGTTGGAGAAACCGCTGCCGCAAGGAGGGGTCGGGTTTACAGGGAGCGGGATTGCCTTCCCCAGGGGCGTCCAGATGGACATTGAAGTCACCACCACAGATTACGATGCCTTCACTGTAGCGGGACAATTTGGTGAGGATTGAACGAAGTGTCTGGCATTGTTTACAATTGGGGAGATAAATGTTAACCAGGGTGCAGCGAGAGTGGCCTAGAGTCCCTTTAAGAAACAAAAACCTACCCCTGGGTCAGTGACATGAGAATCGTATACAAATTGGACATGACGAGCTAGTAATATGGCTACCCCTCGAGATTTTGAAGCCGTATAGTTACTCCCGTAACTAGAGGGATAATGCAGGGACGACAGGGTCGGTGCGGAGTCTGCTCAAAAGTGCGTCTCTTGCACAAAGACGATGTCCCCTCCCTGGCTACGGGCATCAGCCAGGGCCATCCGACGTTTCACGGGGGTGTTCAGCCCCCGTGCATTAAGTGTGATTAATCGAATCGTCGCCATTGATGAACTAAGGGAAAGACCGGCTAGGAGTACCAATCTGGATAAGGAAACCTGAGTGCGTCTGGAGGGAGAGGGGAAAAAGGCAATGCAAAAAAGAAAAAAGAAAAAAAAATAAAAATAAAAATATCAATCAATAACAAAGTAATTAACTTATATACACGGAGGCAGTGAGAATTCCTCCGCGGGGGTATCCGGGCCCAGCGGGGAATTGCAACTCTGGCATAAACTGATCCCTCGACCGGTCCTCTGTCGCAAGACTAGGACCCGGAAGAGGATACACAGAAAACATAACGGTCACCGCTACTGGCGGGGGCGCGGGAAGCGGAGACATGCTCGATAAAAGCAAAATAGTTCAGAATTCGAGCCGGACAGGCGAACAAATGTGAAAAAATCACGTAAAGACAAAAAATGAGGGTGAAGTACTGAGGGTAGGAAAATAAAGAGTGCGAACAGAGATACTTTCTGCATACTCAGCCACAGGAGGATGGAGTATTGGGCAGCTGGTTGAGCGGAGAATCAGAAGGTCTTTGAGGTGGTTTCCTACGCTTCACCGGAGTCTGCCACCTGGAACGTTGGGGCCTGACCTGGCCAGTATTTTGAGTCACGCTAAGGATAGCAAACCATTCCGGAACAGTCAGAGGCGCGAGGCCCAATGCTGAGGTTAATGGCAATATATCTTCCGGGGAGGACACAAAAAAGGATTCCCCATCAATCACGGTGTTAAGTGAAAAGGGGCACCCCCAACGATACCTAATCTGTCGATCCTGGAGAATTTGGGTGAGCGGGCGCAATGCCCTCCGTGCTTGCAATGTGGACCAGGAAAGGTCCGGAAAAACCTGAAGTGGGTTTCCTAACCGGTCTTGGAGATTAGTTTTCCTGCTCGCCATCAGAATGCGTTCCTTGTCCACGTAATAATGGAGCCGGCAGATTATGTCCCTTCGGCCTGAGGACGGAGCTCCCTTTGCCCTTAATGCCCTGTGGGCTCGATCAAATAAAAGCGGCGCATCGTGCGGGCGTTGCAGGAGAGGGTTAAACAAAGTGCGTAATAAGGCTGGAATATCCTCCGAGGGGCCCTGAGGTTCAGGGAGCCCCCGAATTCGTAAATTATTTTGCCGACATCTGTTATCTACATCGTCCAGATCTCTGCGCAGCAGGGTGAAGTATTTAGAGTGTGCACTGACCTGCTGCTCAAGAGCTAGCACTCTGTCTTCAGTCTGGTCTTTAGTATCTTCAAGGCCCTGCACTCTGGATCCAAGATGGAGGACATCCTGTGCCATGTGCTCCCAGCGCGATTCCCATGCCGCCTCCATCCGCTGCATCAAAGCCTTCAAATTAGGGATGCACCGATACCACTTTTTTAAGACCGAGTACGAGTACCGATACTTTTGTTCAAGTACTCACCGATACCAATTACCGATACTTTTATTTTATGTCATGTGACGCTTTCCAATAAGAACAGACCTCCTATAAAGCCCCCAGGTCTCATGGATTTGCCCCAGCTCATGGATATCCTGACCCCAGCTCATGGATAATTGCCCCCCAGCTCATGGATAATTGCCCCCCCAGCTCATGGATAATTGCCCCCCAGCTCATGGATAATTGCCCCCCCTGCTCATGGATATGCCCCCCCTGCTCATGGATATGCCCCCCTTGCTCATGGATATGCCCCCCCTGCTCATGGATATGCCCCCCTGCTCATGGATATGCCCCCCCTGCTCATGGATATGCCCCCCTGCTCATGGATATGCCCCCTTGCTCATGGATATGCCCCCCCTGCTCATGGATATGCCCCCCTGCTCATGGATATGCCCCCCCTGCTCATGGATATGCCCCCCTGCTCGTGGATATCCCCCCTGCTCGTGGATATGCCCCCCTGCTCGTGGATATGCCCCCCCTGCTCGTGGATATGCCCCCCCTGCTCGTGGATATGCCCCCCTGCTCGTGGATATGCACCCCTTGCTCATGGATATGCCCCCCCTGCTCATGGATATGCCCCCCCTGCTCATGGATATGCCCCCCCTGCTCATGGATATGCCCCCTTGCTCATGGATATGCCCCCCCTGCTCATGGATATGCCCCCCTGCTCATGGATATGCCCCCCACTCTCCGCTCATACTTACCTTCCTTCAGCGCCGCCGGTAAAGTCTTCGCGCGCGCGCGCTCCTTGGAAGGACCCCAGCCGCGACCACGTGGGACCATGTGATCGCGGCTGGGGTCCTTCCAACGAGCGCACGCACGGAAACTTTCCCGGCGTCGCTGAAGGAAGGCAAGTATGAGCGGAGAGCAGCTGCAGGGCCTGTCCGAATGCTCTATCGGCATTCGGACAGGCCCTGCAGCTGCTCACTTTGTTTAATACTTACCTTCCTTCAGCGACGCCGGGAAAGTTTCCGCGTGCGCGCTCTTTGGAAGGACCCCAGCCGCGATCACATGGTCCCACGTGGTCGCGGCTGGGGACCTTCCAAGGAGCACGCACACGCGAAGACTTTCCCGGCGGCGCTGAAGGAAGGTAAGTATTAAACAAAGTTAGATGAGCAGCTCCAGGGGCGGCTGTCCGAATGCAGATAGAGCATTCGGACAGCCGCCCCAGCCCCTCGGATACCGGCAAGCCGGCTCAATGCCGGCTTCCGGTATCGGAAAAAAATATCGGGGGTACTGCACGAGTACCAAGTACTCCTGCAGTACCCGGTATCGGCACCGATATCGATACTAGTATCGGTGCAACCCTACTTCAAATCGTCCTTGGTCGGTAGGGATCTCAGGATATCCCTAATAGAGGATTCTTCATCCTCTGGAGGATGTGGGCTGCGGGAGGGAGAAGATGCTGGAGTGCCGTCCGACACCGGCGCCATCTTGGAATGGCGCCGATCACACTGCACCGCCGGGTGCTCAGCGAAGAAGGAGGAAATATCCTCTGTTCGAGTGGGTTTGGGGGTGCTCTGGAGCTTACCTCCCCCCTGTCCTTTCTTTTTGTGGGCCATCTGGGTTCTCTAAGTAGGGAAATCACCCCTCAATGATGTTTGCCGCCGGAGCTCTGCGTTCCAGCAGCCATCTCCATCGGCTGCCAAGCCACGCCCCCTGTTTCATACTTTCAATCTTCTAATGCTCTCCGCTTCCACAGACCTCAGCTTTGCTGACTACTTCACAGGTAAGATTACTAAACTTAGACTAGAAAGCTCTGCACTTCTCTCCTCCATCAACCACTCTACTTCATTCACTCCATTACTCCCTGCCCCTGCTCTTCTACTGTATTTTCCTTTTCTCTAGTCTCAGAGGATGTCTCATGTCCTCCAAGTTTCTCTTTCAGTTGGGGGACCTCAAGGCTCTGTTCTGGGTCCCCTACTATTCTCGATCTATACTGCCTCTCTACCCAAATATACCTTTTCTCCCCCGATTTCTCTCCTCCTGTGTTGGACTGTGTTACAGCTTGCCTATTGGCTGTCTCCGACTGGATGACTTCCCATTTCCTAAAGCTTAACATCTCCAGGTCTATTTCAAAGAAAGGTGAAACTCAGGAGAATTGTCAGGAGAAGTCAACAATCTAGACCAAATAGCTGATTTGGAAAGGGAGATAAATGGGAGAATTTTTCTGGTTTGGCCATTTTGACCTAGAACTAGGGCTGCAACTAACAAGTATTCTCATAATTGATTAGTTGGCCGATTAATCAGATAAAAAAAAATATGTTTAATTAAAAGGAATTTTATGTAAAAAAAAAGTAAACGACCACAACCCCTCCCCCCTTTTTCATAAGCAATTTGCGTACCGAAAGTAACTTTCGTACGTACATACGCAAATTGCGTATCTTGCGTACTTTTCACACAAGGTATGCGTGCGCTTGGTCAGAGGGATGGGTTGATGCTGCATGCCCATGTTTGCTTTTTCAAATAAACGTGGATACAAGCATTTGGTCATAGGTGACAATGTCAGCATGAAATCTGGGTTAATAAGCTAAAGTGGCCAGGGTGCGTAGAGTCCCTTTTAAATAATTTTGTGACCAAACTGAGTGGGAGGAGGGACTGGAGGTGGAAGGGAGTGACTTTGCTCAAGTGATTTGACCTGAGTGTGAGAGGGAGTGGGTATGGACAAAAAAACTGCTTTGAGTGTGGGAGTGAGTTTGAGGGAAGGGACCAGACCAAAGGGAGGGAATGGAAGTTCCCGACCAAAGAGGGCGTGGTGGTGGCATAGGACTCCAGCTTCAAGTAAGGATAAAAAAAACACAGCATACAGCTCCTTCACGCAGTGGCAGAATCCTATTGTTTGTGTTATAGTTCTGCTACTGTTGTAAATGGAATAGAAACAAACCGGTTGTGTCTGACATAACCCTAGAGCTAAATCATACCGAGTAAAGCAGCGGCGCGTCTTCTCAAGTCAGCTTTGAAGCTGAAGTTATTTACGTTTACCTCAGTCTCACTCTAAACAGTGTGTGCTGTACACAGGACGATTAATCTACACAGATTATCGATAATGGAAATCGTTGACAACTATTTTAATCATCGATTAGTTGTTTCAGCCCTACCTAGAACTTTCACTTCTCCAGTCATTCTCCCGAGTTTCACCTTTGAATAGACCTGCTAGTCTTCACTCCCTCCGAAACAAACATTCCTGCACTAATTTCCCTTCAGGTGAATGATACCACCATTACTTCTACCTCTGAGGCTCATTGCCTCCGAGTCCTCTTCGACTTTGATCTCTCCTTTATGCCTCACATTCAGTCACTAACCAAATCCTGCTACTTCCACCTAAAAAACATTGCAACGCGTCCGTCCCGGTCTTAAATCAGCACTCTGCTAAAATGGTCATCCAAGCACTTATCTCCCACCTTGACTACTGTAATTTCCTTCTCTCTGGCCTTAAGGAGGTCCCAGATTCTCCCTCTGCGGTCTCTTACGAATGCCTGTGCCAGGCTCATCCACCTCACCTCACGTATCTCTCACACCTCACCCCTTTTTCAATTGCTACACTGGCTCCCTGTTCCCTTTAGAATCCAATTCAAAATACTGGTGCTCACATACAAAGCTCTACATAATCACGCACCTGACTACATCTCCTTTATCAGCAGGTACATCTTGGGCCGGCCCTTTCGCACTGCCAATGATCTGATGCTATCAGCTCCATGTACTCGCACCCCCAGCTCCCGCCTTCAAGACTTCTACCGAGCTGTCCCGTTTCCATGGAACTCCCTCCCCCGCAACATTAGACTCTCCCCCTCTCTACAGTCCTTCAAGAAGTCTCTGAAAACACATTACTTTAGAGAAGCCTATCAGCACACTCCATGATTCCTCAACTGTACATTTCTTGCTCAATCTTCCCTTCCAGCCCACATGCCGACGCAACTTCAGGTTCTCTATTTAACCTCACATAATGTGCCACCCCTCTTCTCTTAGATTGTAAGCTCTCTAGCAGGGTCCTCTCTCCTACTGTTCTGTGTGCTTAACTTATATGTTGATTTGTTATTCTGGCTCACCCATTGTACAGCACTATGGTACATGTTAGCACTTTATCAGTAACTGTAACGCACAGGTCATCTAGATACAGCTTATGTAAGCGGTAGTGTTCCTTTAAGACTAGTGTCAGACGAGCGTCTTTGGAGAGCGAAAGGAACATCCGGGAGAGTGGACGGTCCTTCCACTCGAATCCCGTCTGGCCACATCGCTGAGCACACTCAGGGCTAAATTACAATCTTCACGCAAACGTTTGCGCTGGCGCAAAAAAACATTAATGCGCGGGGTAAAACCATTTGCACCCAATCCCGTATTACATAGTCAGCACAACAACCGCGCTCAATCGTCTACCGCGGGTGAACCTGCGCGAGCTTACTGTACTGCGCGCATCCTATACTTAACATTGTGAAGGCAAATGCGAATGTAATACCATACGCGTACCAGCGCACAATCTATTTTGCAGTAATTACCGCAAAGCCTTTGCGTGCATAATTTTAGCAACTCCTAAAAGCTGGTGCTAACAGCATATCTGAACAACCTGGCTAACCCAAAAAAAAAAAAAGGAAACCGCACATAAAAAGGAATGCAGCAACTAGGGATGCACGATACCACTTTTTTAAGACACAGTATGAGTACCGATACTTTTTTCAAGTACTCACCGATACCGAGTACCGATACTTTTATTTTATGACATGTGACCGCTTTCCAATAAGAACAGACCTCATATAAAAATGCCCCCAGCTCACATGTATATATCCCCCCCCCCGAGATATATATATACAGAATGCCCCCAGCTCACATGGAGATTGCCCCCAGGGGGGTGGGTGGTGTGTGTGTGTATTTACTGTAGCATATGTGCTCATTTTGCATCCTGTCGCCTCTGCCAGGCGCAATTCGGTTACGTTTGATAAGGGTGTTTCTTCATTTTGATTGCGTGCAAAAAAACTGCGCGCGGAAAGATTTTTGCATGAGACGGTACTGCGCCTGCATTTGTGCACGTACTGTTTGCGCAGGCAATTGATCGGCGTAAGAAAAAAGCCGCGAGGATTGCAATTCCAGCTTTGATTTGCGCACGCAAAAGTTTAACGCTTGGCGCAAAGATTTTCGCTTTGTGCGTGGCTTTTTGCGTGAAGAATGTAATATAGCCCTCAGTGCGCTCATCCTATGGAGAATCGTGCTTTGCAGCTCCGTCAACACACGTCCTAGCGCTTTGCCGGAGAGGCTTGGATAACAGACGCTTGTTGCGCACTCATTTTGTGCGCGTGAAGAAGAGTGTGACCGACCCCGTTGCATTGTCACAACGCTGCGATGGTCGCTGGTAAGCACATCGGTACAGGAGCACATAGCACGCTCATCTGACGCCACCCTAAAAAGGTCCAGGTTGGACTATGGCACACAAGCCAGCAAGAGCACCTCTCCAGTAAGTGTCCTTGGGCAAGACACCTAACAGTACATACTCACCACCCAGGACATACTTAAACGAGAGAAATCTCAATGTATCCTTCCTGGTAAAATCCTTTCACAAAAAACAATAATATATATATATATATAATTTATTTATTTAGAGCAATTGTCATATATATAAAAAAAATATCCTGTCACGTCCAAGAGTGGGCGAGATACCACACTGACCTGAATGATTTTATTTGTATCGGTTACTAACGGAAATGTTCCACATAATGTAATGTACGAGCAGCGGCGTAGCGTGGGGGGGGCTGGGGGGGCCGTGGCCCCGGGCGCAGTTTTTGCGCCCCTAAAACTGGCCCGGGGGTTGAGGGACCCAGATGCCGGGCAGCGCGAGAGCGCCTGCCCGGTCTTGAACAGTCTGTCCTGTGAAGTGGATGCGGCTGTGTGCGTGCGCAGCCGGTCACGTGGTCCGGCTAATCAGGTGGTACTGAGTCTCTGTACCACCTGACTGGCCGGACCGCGTGACCGGCTGCGCACGCACACAGCCGCATCCACTTCACAGGACGGACTGTTCAAGACCGGGCAGGCGCTCTCGCGCTGCCCGGCATCTGGGTCCCTCAACCCCCTGCCGGAGCTGGGGCAACAATCCAGGTGAGAGCTGGGGCAAATCCATGACCTGGGGGCAAATCCATGAGCTGGGGACAAATCCATGACCTGGGGACAAATCCATGTGTGACCTGGGGGCAAATCCATGAGCTGGGGGCAAATCCATGAGCTGGGGGGCAAATCCATGAGCTGGGGGCAAATCCATGAGCTGGGGGCAAATCCATGAGTGAGCTGGGGCAAATCCATGAGCTGGGGCAAATCCATGAGTGAGCTGGGGCAAATCCATGAGCTGGGGGCAAATCCATGAGTGAGCGGGCAAATCCATGAGCTGGGGGCAAATCCATGAGTGAGCTGGGGCAAATCCATGAGCTGGGGGCAAATCCATGAGTGAGCTGGGGCAAATCCATGAGCTGGGGGCAAATCCATGAGCTGGTGGCAAATCCATGAGTGAGCTGGGGCAAATCCATGTGTGAGCTGGGGCAAATCCATGTGTGAGCTGGGGGCAAATCCATGTGTGAGCTGGGGGCAAATCCATGAGTGAGCTGGGGCAAATCCATGAGTGAGCTGGGGCAAATCCATGAGTGAGCTGGGGCAAATCCATGAGTGAGCTGGGGCAAATCCATGAGCTGGGGGTAAATCCATGAGTGAGCTGGGGCAAATCCATGAGCTGGGGGCAAATCCATGAGCTGGGGGCAAATCCATGAGCTGGGGGCAAATCCATGAGTGAGCTGGGGCAAATCCATGTGTGAGCTGGGGCAAATCCATGTGTGAGCTGGGGGCAAATCCATGAGTGAGCTGGGGCAAATCCATGAGTGAGCTGGGGCAAATCCATGAGTGAGCTGGGGCAAATCCATGAGTGAGCTGGGGCAAATCCATGTGTGAGCTGGGGCATATCCATGAGTGAGCTGGGGCAAATCCATGAGTGAGCTGGGGCAAATCCATGAGCTGGGGGGCAAATCCATGAGCTGGGGGGCAAATCCATGAGTGAGCTGGGGGGCAAATCCATGTGTGAGCTGGGGCAAATCCATGAGCTGGGGGCAAATCCATGAGCTGGGGCAATATCCATGTGAGAGCTGGGGCAATATCGATAACGTGTCCACAGGTTGGGGGGGGCGCACAATTCTTGGCTGGCCCCGGGTGCTGACAACCCACGCTACGCCACTGTGTACGAGTTTATTCAGTATACACATGGCAATAATGTGGCCATTTCGCACAAATACAGTCCTACATTCACACAGGAGAGTATAGGGAAGTTACTTGTATTGGGTTAAACATTCTGACATTACAGTAGAGGCCTCACATATCTAAGGCCGCCTATGTTTACATGAAAGCACATTAACCTGTACAGTACAACTATTAATGATTCTCTGTGTTGGGGAGCTCTTGCTTTCCACCAGCAAAATGGCAGACACGCGCTACCAACGCCGACAATATTGGTTATAGGGCGGAGTGGGAGGGGTACTTACCCAAGCTGCGCGCAGAGGGAGACGCACGTTAAACTCACACTGCCCACGTGTACTGAGACCGTCTGATTAAGAGTCAGTTTGTGCCCCGACAGTTTTCGCAATATATGGCTCAGGCTCCATTACTGGCTGCTCAAGTTTGAGCCTCTCTTCACGATCAGGCATGTAAACGGTCAGCCTGGGTTCTAGGCGCTTAAGCATTGCAAAGACAGCACATGCATTACGCCACCAACCAATGAAAGCGCAGACGGGCTGAGGAAAGCGGTAGTTTCTCACGTTCATTGAGAGACGCGTATTACGCAATGTCCCGTAGCACCTGAAAGCGCACGCGCCATAGCCAGCTTGCCAACCATCCAGGGGTCCTTTGCTCTAGTCAGGCAGCGTACAGGGCAGCTCTTTGGGTCCTCGTAACGCACTGAGAGTTTACGACGTTATTGGATTTCCTGCGTGTAGACTCGTGGTGTAAACATGGATGATGAAGAGGAAACCTACCGGCTATGGAAGATAAGAAAAACAATCATGCAGGTAAAAGATAGCGAATAAAGAACCTGGCAGGAGTCGTAGATGGGCCGCAATGCATAGACTGGCCAGTAACTCTGTGATTTATGGCCCGATTGGATCGGTAGCATGAGGATACAGGGGAGAACAGGGGGTTCAGCTATGCAGTGAATATTGTCCCCACTCTTTGGATTTTTAGTTTTATGAAATTCCAGTGTGTTTCATGACTGCAACACCGACACTTTGTGAATAACTTCCAGTGGCCAGGACTTGGTACCTAGATGTAGATGGGCATTATGACATACCTATAAATGAGACATCTCAATTATTGGGTTCTCTGCTTACTAGGGTGGATAGATTCCAAATCTGGTTTAAACCTAACCAGAGCCATGTCAGTATATGGAGTGCTACACATACCAGAGGTTTGGTTAAATGTATATGTTAGTTGTCATCTAGTCCTAGGTTTCTTTTTGGGAACAGAAAATAAATGTACAAATAACATACTGGGTAAAGGTTGTACATGCAACATCAGTATATTCCTTCCAGCTATAGGTTAAGATTAGGGCTGAAACAACTAATCGGCTGTCGATTAATCGATGTGTAGAGCACACACTGTTTAGATTCAGACTGAGTTAAATCTCATAACCTCTTATTCTGCTTTGGAGCTAAATGGAGATGTGCCGCTGCTTTACTTGGTATGATTTTAGTTCTAGGTTTATGTCAGAGATGACCAGTTTTTTTTATTTAGTTTTATAATTGCAGAAGCGCTGTAACACAAACCCAGGGATACTGCCACTGGGTATAGGCATTGTACCGCTGGTGTTTTATCCTTACTTGAATCTGGAGTCCTGTGTCACCATCCCAACCTGCCTGCCACCTCCTCTTTGGAGTTGCCATTCTCTCCCGGTTGTCCGGTCCCTTCCCACAAACTCCCTCCCGCACTCCAGTCCAGTCTTTTGCCAAAACCCTCTCACACTTGAGTCAAGACCCTTGAACAAACTCACTCCAGACCCTCCTCCCGCTCGGTTTTTCATGAATTTACTGTAATGGGATACTCTAATGCTAAAGTGGTCAGGCTGCGATGAGTGCCCCCCCCCCTTCTCACCCTGCTTTTGCGCTGACATCATCAGGTCTATCTGAGCGCATGTAGCAGAGGTTTGTTGGGAAAGAAGACATGGGTTTAAACTGTGTACGCAGCATCAATCCATCACTCTGACCAAGTGCTCGTGTACAAGCATGCAATTTGCATATGTACGTACAAATGTTATGTACACTACGCAAATTTCTTGCAAAAAAAAAGATGGGGGAGGCAGGGGTATACTTTTTTTTATCATAATGTTCCTTTTAAGAAAACAAAAAAAATTGGATTCTTTTATCCGATTAATCGGCTAACTAATCGATTTTTATGAAATAATTGTTTAATTGCAGCCGCAGTTAAGATCGGAACAATAAAGGTTAGATAATGATTGGCTCAGAAGATCCTTCTGTCTTTGTGGGTGAAGCTAATCTGTGTGCACATCTTATCCTTATCTAGCTTTGTCACGATCGAGGTTACTTGGTGACCCAAGATGAGTTGGATCAGACTTTGGATGAGTTTAAGGCTCAGTTTGGTGACAAACCAAGTGAAGCTCGTCCTAGGCGGACAGACCTTACGGTGCTGGTGGCTCACAACGATGACCCTACTGACCAGATGTTTGTGTTCTTCCCAGGTAAGCTTATGTCTGTGGAACACAAGTAACAAACGGGGTGGTAGGCAGGCAAATGTGGATTTTTACCTTTGTTCATTGTGTTTGTTTTTTTTTCCCAGAGGAGCCCAAGGTGGGTATAAAGACCATTAAGATGTATTGCCAGAGAATGCAGGAAGAAAACATAACCAGAGCTATCATTGTGGTGCAGCAAGGGATGACCCCTTCTGCCAAACAGGTAATGAGATAAAATGTAGCTGTTGTCAAGGTCGAATACAATATATTCAGATTATCTGTCCTCTAGATCTGGACAGCTCTAAGACCTCAATCTGCGATGATGCAACACTTTAATGTTTCATAAACTAACCCGTGCTTTCTCTTGCAGTCATTGGTAGACATGGCCCCCAAATACATTCTAGAGCAATTCCTGCAGCAAGAGCTTCTGATAAATATTACAGAACACGAGGTGAGTTAACAACATTTTTATATGTAACTTCTGTTGCATTATATCTTGTAATATATATCCAAATACATAGCAATCCAGGTAAAGGGACACTCTACTCCTCTTGACCACTTTAAAACTAGGAGCAGGATGTAAGTAGTACGCCTCGCAGCTCCCTTGATCTGGCAGTAAAGCTGGGTGAAGTGGAAGAGTTTTCTTTTCACCCCACCCAACGGCAACAGCTTCTGGGATTTTTGAATTTCCCAGCTGCCGGTCACCTCACCAGTGATGTCCGTACGCATGGACCGTGTCGACACCCCTCTATCTGAAACCAATCCCTGTAGGGATTGGTCTCAGAGGCAGCCAATGGATCGGACCTGTGCTCAACTCCAATCCATCCTTCTGCGCAGGCACTGTAGAACTTGTGTATGTAAAGTGAGCAAGTCCAGTGGTGTTTGGCATTTTGCGGCTACGGAGGTGGCGAAGGAGTGCAAATTGTGCAGAAAAGGTAAGTAAATTAACCCCAAAATTATTTACTAGCAAAAAGGGGAATTTTTATTGAGTATCTCCTTTAGAATGACTTAAATGTTTAAAAGCCCTTTGACTTGGGAGGAAAAAATAATAGAGGATTTGGTTACAAAATCTGATCATAAATTGCAGCGTCAGTGTACCCATCGTGGTAGGGTCTGTCCTTCCTAACAATGTCTGCTCTTAAGAGATAACCTCACTTAGGGCCCTATTCCAACCTTGGTGCTAGCTTATCCTCCCTTGGTGCTAGCTTAACCATTACCTGTCCCTGCGCTCCCTCGCTGTTCCCCACAATCTCCTGGAGATCGCGGCGTTATGCGGTTGTGATCGCCGGAGGAGACTGCGGGGCGCAGGGACAGATAATGTATCCAGCGGCATCCCGAGTGTGGCTCGGGGTTACCGCTTCCAGCATAGGAATTTAACCCCGAGCCACACTCGCTATAACACTAGGGGATACAAAAAAAAAATCATTGATTCTGACATCTAAAAGATGTCAGAATCATAACGCCAGGGAGGTTAACCAGAGCTGTTGCAAACTTAGTAACTCCATAGACTGTGTAATGACTCTGGTAAGGTTACAACAACTCTGGTTAACTTTACACCAGGGTTGGAATAGGGCCCATATTTGGGACATACATCCTCCTGGATCTCTGTGCAGTCCAATGGTTAAATGGGGTTTAGCAGTTGACCTTGTGACAGGCTTTGTGTATGATCATGTTTTATAACCAAGCCCCATTTTTTTTTTTATTATTTTTTTTTCCCGACCAAAGTCAGGTGTTTTCTAATCTTCAATTCTATATAAAAGTGGAGTGGTCTGGATCTGGTATTTTGTGTTAAATGGTCTCCGAAGCATCCTCATGAAAAATCCATGTTCAGGATGTGTGCATCCACTATTGATGTGGGTGGGTGTAGATTTTCCCCCCTTGGTTTACACAGCTATAATGAATCCACAATGTTCCTAATGCATATGTGCCATTAATACAGATTTCTCAATTGCCTGAAATTAGTCAGAATGTTGAATTGATGATTGCCCCTCTCCAAACTCTCTACCACCCTTTTTGTGGCAAGATTTTTGTTCATAATGATCACTGTTGCTCATTGCGAGGCTCACGGATTGTGGAGGTGACAGTGGCAACTCGCAGACCATGCTCAATCCTTCAGCTCCATCTAAAGTGAGGCGTAAAGCGGGTGCCGTCGGATGACGTGCAGTTCGCCGTTTTCTTCAGCAGCAGTGTGGAAGGGCAGAGAGAAAGCAGAGCACAGAGCGGGAAAGACAAAAAGGCAGGAGCACAGAGAGTAGACTTTGCAAAGTCTGCCCTGCCTCCTTTCTTTCTTTGCATAGTTTGGAAAGAGAGAATGAAGGCTGGGGCACAGAGAGCAGAGTTTGGAATGAATGAAACTAGGGATGCACCGATACTGCAGGGGCCCCCTATACCTATACCGGAAGTCAGCGCTGGGCTGGCTTGCCGGCCGGTTTCGTTGACGCAATGTTTGGCGCGCTGCCAGGCTCCTCCCTGTGTCGTCTCTCTTCGAGCGGCCGCTGGCAGAGGTTGTAGCCCGGCCGCTCGTTGACAACCACGTGCACAGCCGCGATCTCGTGAGATCGTGGAGTTCACGTGACTGCCGCTGTGCACGTGGTTCCCAACGAGCGGCCGGGCTACAACCTCTGCCTGCGGCTGCTCGAAGGAAGATGCCGGAGGAGCCTAGCAGCGCCGGAGGAGCCTGGCTGGGTGAGCGCGGGGGCATTTTATATGAGGTCTGTTCTTACTTTAATGTCATGTGACCGCATTTCAATATCGGTAATCTGTACCGTGGGTACTTTTAAAAAAGTACCCGTACTTGTACTCGGTCTTTAATTGGTATCGGTGCATTCCTAAATGAAAAAAGGCGGGGCACAGAGAGCAGAGTTTGGCATGAATGAAAAAGGCAGGGGCACAGAGAACCCCATTTTAATGTCTTGATTCCTGATTGAGGTTGTGGTGTAGTAGATTTTTTTTATTTTTATATTACTCCGTGTGGGTTCTCATTTTCTTTTTCCCCCTTGGATTTCAGCTGGTTCCTGAACATGTGGTGATGACAAAGGATGAAGTAACAGAGTTGCTGGCCAGATAGTATCCTTTTATTGTCCATGGTGAACGGTTTCCTTTCTTTAGAAATTTCAGACATGGCTTTAGCAATATATTTCTCCTAATGCATATTTCTAAAATTCTAGATAACTGGTTTTGAGTGTTTGAGATCATCCATAGATTTTGGTTTCTTTAATTTTATCTTTTCCAACATCAAGCATTTGTACAAAGTGGAGTTAGAAATGCAGAAAATGTGTTTTTGACCTCCCTAGCTTTCCAATTCTGACATATAAAATATGTCTGAATCGGAACAATTTATTTGGCCCCCCCAGCGGTATCAGAGTGTGGCTCGGGGTTAAATGCATTGCAGAAAGCGTTAACCCGGAGACACACTCAGGATGCCGCTGGATACATTACCTGTCCCTGCGCTCCCTCACTGTCACCTACCAGACTATCGCAATGTCATACTTCCTTTTGCGAAGCAAAACGACGCGATTTGCCGGAGGAGGATGCGATCGGAGGTCAGCGAGGGAGCGCAGGACCGGTATGTGTAGGTTAACCCCGAGCCACACTTGGGAATACCGTCGGGGCTGGTTAAACAAAATAAATCTTTTTGTTCAACAGACTAAAGTGGAAGCCCCATCCACTTGACTCACACATGAATGTAGTTGTCCTGAAAATAAATAAATCTCAATAATATAGCGTTTAAATGACCCCACCCCCTTCCAAAACAACAACACTGCCATGGGCACAACAAAACGCATTGCAGTACAAATGATAATGTTATTGTAGACCAGTGTTTCCCAAACCTGTCCTCAGGACCCTCTAACAGGCCAGATTTTGCAGATCACCATGGGGAAATGCAGACTGAATCCTGCAATCACTGAGCAGCAAATCATATCACCTGTGCTGTGCTTCAGATATCTGGCGAGGCGGAGGGTCCTGAGGACAGGTTTGGGAAACACTGTTGTAGACACTAGGCTAGTGAGGAACAGGCTAGTAGAATGCTGAGGGCATCCTTGCTTACTATACCCCAACCCTCTATCCCTCCATGTCTCTGGAGTGCCTCTGTACCCCGCTATCAGCATAACTCACTCCTATACCTGTGTAACTTTCTCAACACCACTTTATATCGTATCAACTTTACCCCCATTCTTTTGTCAACATACATCTATATAAACACTACAGTTCCAGCACCTTCCAGCCTGTCATTGATGAGCAAGCCTTTTATAAATATCTTCTCATGCCACCAACCTTCATTCCTATTCGGTGTCATGGTACCCCAGCTCTGCTAGATTTTTACCCCTTGCTGGCATTCCCCTGCCAATATTTCCTTTGGCACTCCAATAAGTTACCCCCTGCCTCACATCTTACTATCAATGTGAAATGTAAACTTTATGTTCACAGCTCCCAGGGTCTGCCTAAGAAGTACTCTCTCCCAGTGTCATGGAGCATTCAGCACTCTCCATTTTTCAGTACCTGATAAGAGCACTGCTCCTGGGAACTCTACACATCAACCCCGGTTCCTCCATTATTCTGACCCATCTTCATGTAATTGGCTATCTCAGGTCCTGTACCCCCGCCCTGTGCTAAGGAGACAAGACGCAGTGACTGAGCCAGGCTCTCCCTTACACTACAGCACCACCATTGGTTGCTTACGTGTGCTGGAGTATGCAACTTGTTTCATCCCTTTGCTAACTCTCCCAGGACTTCCCACCACACTGGAGCTGTGGTCGCCCACAGGGCTAAAATAACTTTGCCTGGGCCTGCATGTCTTTGGATTATTAGTTTATAGGCAGAAGTGACCCTTGGTGATATGCAGCTTCTGCATTTAAAAAAACAGCAAAAACTCTATTTTGGCATGTTGTCTTTGAAGGCAATATTAATTTCCTTAATTATAATAAGTAAACTGAGGGAGTCCCAGCTTCCTCGTATCCAGGCTGGAGACCCAGTGGCAAGATATTTTGGATTAAAGAGAGGTCAGGTAAGTGACACTTAACATGGGGTGACTTTTTACACAGTGACACTCAAGGTATGGTGTGCATGGGCAAATGGTAAGCAGTTCAAATATTAAAAGCCTCTCAAAGGGTGGGGCGTGGCTGGCCGTGTGGGAGAACAGACGTGCCTTTTACAGAGCTCCATTCGAGATTATTATTGATGGTGGTTTCGACCCGAAATTTCTTTTCTATTCCCCCTTCAGGGACTCCCTGCG
This sequence comes from Leptobrachium leishanense, assembly GCA_009667805.1. Lineage (NCBI taxonomy): Eukaryota > Metazoa > Chordata > Amphibia > Anura > Megophryidae > Leptobrachium > Leptobrachium leishanense. The sequence continues at coordinate 293,848,171 of CM019063.1, read as the reverse complement.
CGGCTGGCAATCGGGTTGAGTGCTCCGGAGCCTGTCTGGCCCCCTCCTCCGGAGCCTAGCTGAGACTGCGGCCTTGTCTCCCGGCGGGAGGGTTTGACCGTCGGCCATTTTGGGGCCTGCCATCGGGATCAGACTGACTTGTCCCTTGCTCCCTAGACCTCTCTCTGAGACCCTACCTGACCCGGGGGGTGAGCTGTCGTGGGTGTGGAGGATGGAGGGCCCCCGACTGCTGTTCCTGCCACGGAGCTGGAGCGCATGGCAATGTGGCAACCGTTGTGCTCCCCCACATTAGAGGCCTAGAGGATGCTTTCGCGGCCTTGGAGGACTGTTCGAGCTGGTTGGCAGAGGGGAGCCCGATATCGCATGGCTCCTGGCGACGCCTGATGGCTGCGCTTCGGAGTGGTCGGGGGAAGGAAGCAGAGGCCCTCGTTAGGGGAAGACTCTCCTACCGGATGTGGAGAAGGCATGCATAACATAGATGACAATCCAGGTGAAAGGAACGAACCTGTGGCCGTTGGGATGGAGGCCGTGGTGGAGACTGCAGGGCCACCAGCTGCTGACCCTCTGGAGCAGTCAGACGGCAGAGCTGCCGGGCGCTGCGGATGGCTACACTGAACTGCAGCGTACCTCTCGATCTCCCGGCTTGGCTTCGACCCCAGCTGGACCTATTTGGGGTCTGATCGCCCGACTGCCCTCTCGGAAGGCGAACGCGTGCCCAGGGTGGTGCTCGCTGCATTCAACGGAAGATAGTGGACCAGTTCCCTCTGACTCTTCCTCAGAACTTGGTTGGGACGAGTGGGGACCTCGTCCTGGCTTTGTCTGTCCTGCGTCCTCCCTGCTGGGCCTATACCCTTGATGGGACTGAGAGTTCTGGGTGAACTCGCATGGCACTGCCAGTGGCTACACGTCCTCCATTGATGGACACTGGCTGACTTTGCCGCTTAGTCGTTCTTTTGCTGAGTTTCCCTTTTTATTTTTTTGTTACGCAAAATAAAATTCTCCATATCTACAGTGGGCAGACTAGATGGGCCGACAGGTTCTTATCTGCTGACATTTTTCTAGGTTTCTATGACAAATGATTTAGGTAAACTAAAAAAATGGTCGGAGCTGTGGCAATTGAGTTTTAATGTGGATAAGTGCAAGATAATGCACCTGGGACGTAAAAACCCAAGGGTGGAATATAGAATATTTGATACAGTCCTAACCTCAACATCTGAGGAAAGGGATTTAGGGGTTATTATTTCAGAGGATCTAAGGGTAAGTAGTCAATGTAACAGAGCAGCAGGAAATGCTAGCAGAATGCTTGGTTGTGTAGGGAGAGGTATTAGCAGTAGGAAAAGGGAAGGGCTCATGCCACTGTACAGAGCACTGGTGAGACCTCACTTGGAGTACTGTGTGCAGTACTGGAGACCGTATCTCCAGAAGGATATAGACATCTTAGAGAGAGTTCAGAGAAGGGCTACTAAAATGGTGTACGGCTTGAAGGAGAAAAGTTACCAGGAAAGGCTTAATGATCTTAACATGTACAGCTTGGAAAAAAGACGAGACAGAGGAGATATGCTAGAAACCTTTAAATACGTAAAGGGAATCCACAAGGTAGAGGAAGGGAGTATATTTAAAAGGAAACAAAGTAGCAAAACAAGAGGACATAGTCTTAGATTAGAGGGGCAAAGGTTTTAAAAGTAACATCAGGAAGCATTATTTTACTGAGATGGTGGTGGATACATGGAACAGTCTTCCAGTTGAAGTGGTAGAGGCCAAAACAGTAATTGAATTTAAGCAAGCATGGGATAGGCATAAGGCTATCCTAAACAAAAGATAAATCCTGGTAAGATATCTGATGACTTCTTTTTTGTTTTCTTTTGTCCCAGATTTGTTTTTTGCTGAGCATCTGATTTCTTTCCCTCCCCCCATTATTTATTTTTTTTTTTTTTTTTTGGCATATCTGGGGTTCTTCGGGAGCCCCTACCTGCCCCTCCGAGTCCCCGGGCCTAGTGCCACTTGTTCTCCTTGACCACCCGCGGTCCTCCGGGCTTGAGGGTACGTGCCGAGGACGGCACTGTACTGGCCTTTGCCGTTATCCCTTGCTCCGTTTTCTCCCTCTCCTCCCTTTTATTCTATTGGATGTCTTTTGCGGGCATTTTATATGTTCTCCTTTATTTCTCACGCTACGAGGACATCTTCTTTTGAATTTCTGCAGAATTCCCTCCCCTTTTTTTCTTTTTAGATGACGTTTCTCTATATTTTATTATACTTTTATGCGCTGAGTAAAAGCTGATTTTTATTTTTTTGGAAAATACCCACAGACTTTTGATGTCCCCCCCCTGAGACATCTTGAGTTTGTTGTCTGGCCCTGCGAGGCCTTATCTGTTGGTTGATCTGTGACCTTTTTGCATCAAATAAAAATTTAGAATAACTTAAAAAAAAAAAAAACGTTAAAAAGAAAGCCTCTCAATGGGAAATGGTAAACCAAAGTTTAATTTATTCTACCATGCACTTGCTGGGTAGATGTTTCCAAATAGTCGCCGTTTACTTGAAGACAGAACACAAAAAACTGCAGTGAATTAGTCACATGTTTAAAAAGGTGCAATTCAGCCACTGCCAAATTTGGATGCTTCAAGTTCCGTTGTGGCTGAATTGGATGCTCGGAGTGTTAGGTTGGGCTACTTTGTGTTTTGTTTTAGGCTTAACCCCTAACATTCTGCTCCATTTTTAGGCAACAGATTCTGTCCCTTTTGCCGCAAATGCTTTCCGGTGGGATGGCGTTCTGCTCTGAGCTATCACTCCCCCTTGTAGCATGCTACACAGGAGCAAGTGACTGCAAAATGTAGACAGGAGTATAACTTTTATAAGCGTATAATACTCCCCCCACCCCCCATATGTTGTTTGGCCATTAATTTTGAATATTTCCCCACTAAATGAGATTAACGTCCGGTGGGTATAACGGGTTCAATTTCAGGGGTGTATGATCATGGTGTTGGTGTACTAATTTTCCTGACAGCTTTGGGGAAGCATTTCTTAACATTCTTCCTTTACATAAATCTATGGTCTATAAGTGGCATTTGTTTATGTATATAGATATACACGGTGAGCACAAAACCAGTCCTTAATTTCCAACAGATATGGAATGTAACTTTATTGGAATAGTCTTATACATTGGTGGCTACAGTTGCATTAACTCATAAAGTTTCATGAGGTATCGGTTGGTATCACACACACTCGCTGTGTGCACCCACCTGTTGCTCTGCAAACATCGATACGATAGATAATCTAGCGCTGACCAGACTCTCTGCAGCATGTACGTTTATAAATAATTGAATTTACAGCTTCAGTGATGTGTTCCTGCAGATCATCCAGGGTTCCAGGTAGTGGGGGTATATACACGCTGTCCTTCACATACCCCAAAAGGAAAAAGTCACAAACCTTTAGGTCTAGTGATCTTGGTGGCCACTTGTAAAACACCTGATCACTTTGTCCATTGCTGCCAATACATCTGTTTGGCAGGTCCTCTTTGAGAAATTTGCGGATAGCGAGATGCCAGTGCGGCGGTGAACCCATCTTGCTTAAATAGGTAGTCACCACCCTCAGCAGCTAGTTCTGGAATCAACCAGTTGGTTAGCTTTTCCAGGTACCTTTTTTTTTTATTAGAAATTTTCAAGATAATATACAAACATAAAACATATACAAATAAGTACTTTGTACTCTTGCAAATGCCCCGAAACCGGAAGCCAGCGCTGGCTCGGCTTGCAGGATCCGCAGGGCTGGGGAAGCTGGCTGAATGCATTAAAAGCATTTGGCCAGCGCTCCCCTCCGGCCGGGTGTGTTACCGAGCAGTTGCCGGGCTGTGACGCTGCCTCCAGCTGGGAGCCGCGAGATCTCTGCTGGATGCAGCGTCACAGCCTCCACAGTCCAGCGGCCGCGAGATCTTGCGGGAGCACACGTCACTGCCCTGCAGCCACTCGGTAAGGCGGCCAACTTGATGGGGAATGCTGGCCAAATGATTTTAATACATCCAGCGTCTGGCATGATAAATGTGTGTGTTTGGTTAATTAAAGTTATGTTTTAGCTATTGATTTTATGGACTTTTTTATTGTTCTCCTGTGTAGTTGGCACAAATTGTTAATATAGTTTGGCTCTGCAGGTTAGCCCCTGTGTTCCCAAATACAACTATGGTCCAAAAATAACATTGCGCAACACGGTTTTGCAGTAAAGTTGTGACTTGTTAGTTGTTAAGTTGTAAGGGTGGGGTATGAAGTCCAAGGGGTCTATTCATGATCATGCAAGTGAAGTAGTTCTACCTGGTTCTAATTTCCAAGCTGCATTTTCTGGTGGTAATCTATGAATTTAGATTTATTCCTTAGCCACCATCTGAGACCGCAGTATCTGGCAAGGGGTACTATTCGGAGTCAGCTCATATGACTCTGAATTGGACCCTATAGTGCAGGGCTCGAAATTTCCACTCGCTTATTCGCATTTGGCGAGTAGAAATTAATTGAGGGCGAGTAGAAATGCACACACAGGCAGCACAATAAATTATTTTGTGCTGTGTATTCCAGCGGTGCCACCTTGCAGCCCCCCTTCCCAGGCTGCACGGTGGCAGGAAACAGCGGCCTAACCTGACCCAGCTCATCTCTTGTCACTGGCAGGGGGGTGGAGAGGCCTTCTCGCTCTAGTCACACTAGACTGGGCATACATGTATCTGGGGTCCTCGCGCTTACGCCAAGTGTCCAGTGAGTAATACTTCAAGAAAAAAAATTTCTGAGCCCCATAAAGTCGGCTCTGGACTATATAGGCATATATCTGTGGATATGATCTCACCAGCCCGTCCTACCAGCAACCATCCGTGGTGATAACCTGGTCCATAGATGAAATATTGGATCCCCGGGATATGTCAAAGACGAAAAGTCGGCAGGATAAAATAAAGTAAAATTTATTGCAGCACTAACGCGTTTCGACCTGATTGGTCTTTATCAAAGTGCAGAAAAATATACACCTGATACACATGATGTATATTTTTCTGCACTTTGATAAAGACCAATTAGGTCGAAACGCGTTAGTGCTGCAATAAATTTTACTTTATTTTATCCTGCCGACTTTTCGTCTGTGACATATCCCGGTGATCCGATATTTCATCTATGGACCAGGTTATCACCACGGATGGTTGCTGGTAGGACGGGCTGGTGAGATCATATCCACAGATATATGCCTATATAGTCCAGAGCCGACTTTATGGGGCTCAGAATTTTTTTTTCTTGAAGTATTACTCACTGGACACTTGGCGTAAGCACGAGGACTCTACCCATTATTTTATCCATTGACTATTTGCACTTGGGAGTGTGCGTTTGTGCCCTTGCTGCTACCCAAGACCGACCATCTACACATTATCTGCGCCATTTTTTCCACCTTATTGTTTTCTCACAACTTATGGCCTGGTTAGTAGCTTGGGACTTGAAATTTTGAGCCCTGCTATAGTGCATGGGTGCAGAACCTTGGCCCTCCAAATATCTTGGAACTACATCTCCCATGATACTCAGCCACTCATTAGGTCAACGGCGCTTTGTGGGTAATGTAATTCCAAATCATATGGAGGGCCAAGGTTGAGCAAACCAGCTTGATGTATTTAGAAAGAAGAAAAAATTATTTAATTGTACAATGCGCCTTTATCCATGCTGATAGTGTTTGTATTCAAGTTTATTGGAATTGTGCAGTCAGTAATGGCAAAACCTTTTTTTTTCCTCTTCATAGGTGGTTAAGATCATCCGTCCCAGTGAAACCGCTGGCCGTTACATCACATACCGGCTAGTACAGTGAGATGCTCGTACGCAGTTTTGATGATTGAAAGAGATGGACTGTGTTTTTTTTTTTTTTTGTTTGTTTTTTTTCTTATGCTGAAATACTTTTTGTGGCCTTTACTGTATTGAACTTTGAGGACGTTTTAGAAGATGTTGGAACCAAGATGACACCATTCCTCCTGATCTGCTACAAGTGCATGTTTTCTGTTATTAGTAATGTTATGTGTTGATGCAAATCTTTGTTTTGAAATAGAAGTACTCAAGAACTGGCATTACACATTTAACTTTTATAAAGTGATTCTGATGACCTGTTCTAAGTGAATTAATAAAACTGTGCTTGATTCAAAACTAAAATTTCATTTTTTTCCAAATGGAATCCTTAAAATCTGGCCTCTTGGTTCCAGAGGACATGGGTTGGGAACCCCACTGTCCTAAGGCAAATTAAAGCGGCACAATAAATGTTAATGGATTTTTTGTTAGACGGATTAACGATGTAGCACTTCGGGGAGTATAAGCAAAGTGAACTGTAAGATTATATGTATGTATTAGGGCTGTGCAATTAATCGCAATCGCAAAACAATCGCGATTTAAGCACATGCAATTTCTAAATCGCATAAGGCTGCAATTTTATCTATTCATTATAGGGCTGCGGAAATTAACGTGTTCGGCTTCCGGTGGAATGGAGCTTTGGGCGCTCGCAGGGGGAACCACGTGTACAGCCGCGTTCTCGCGGCCCGTGACGTGGTTCCCCCAGGCGAGCGCCCAAGCTCCATGCCGCCGCAAGCTCACAGGGAGCCGAACACGCGGAGCAAAGAGGTGTGCTGGGGCAGTGTATCCGTGTGCTGGGGCAGTGTATCCGTGTGCTGGGGCAGTGTATCCGTGTTTGAAAAAGCAAAAACAATTAGCTAAATCGCAAATAAAATCGCAATTGCAATATTCATTCAAGAAATCGCAATATGATTATTTTGTCAATATTGCACCGCCCTAGTATGTATGTGTTTTTCCTCTTAAGGTCCCCGTTTTACTACAGGAAAATGATAGTGCCCTAAGTGTGGGGTCACAAAACCTGAAAGTAACTTGTAATGTGCTGCTCCAAACCCATCAGTGCCAGGAGTTCTTCCATTTTTGAGGGAAGAAATCATGTCCTGTACTACTTTCCGGTAATGGACGCAGAAAGAAATTTACGTCCCTTTTTGGAGACATTTTGGGAATGTTGGCTTGCTGAAAAAAGACCCTTTGGGTCTGCAAATCGTCTGGGCCAGCTTTTATAAAAGTCAGTGAAGTATTTGCGGAAGTGCGTAGCAATGGCTGAAGGGTCTGTAAGGAGTTTGCCATCAGGTTTTTTGAGGGCGGAAATCTAAGGCCAAGTCGTTTGGGAGCGGATCAGGTTAGTCAGTAGGTGTCCCTGTTTGTTGCCATACCGGAAGACGCGATTGACATTCATATTGGCAGGAGCAGTGGATGTGCGTAGTAACCAGGGCAAAATATTTGGCTTTGCATTCTTTAGAAGTTTGTAATGTATGAGTATTAGGGTCAGAAACTTTGCAACTGGTCGTTAAGTCATTTTGGAAGCTGCTGAGCCTAGCTGACGCGTCCTTCTGAACCCGAGTAACATGATTGATTTAAATGTCCTCTAACTGGCTTTGAGGCTGGCCAAAAAAAGGTAAATATCATTGACCAGAGCAATATTATCATCCTTGAAATTATTCCGGAAACCGCGAGGGGTCCCCAGGCAGAGGCCGGACGGTCACCGCCGCAAGCGATCAAGAAGCAGAGCCGAGTCCGGCCGGGGAGAAGGGTGATTATGGCAGCGATACAAGAGGTTCTTTCTCCAGACAGCACCATGCAAGCCTCCAACTTTGCACATGTAATCTTTCAAAATGTGGCGAAGACTTACCTTCCAAGTGCTCCGCTTGATTGTCATTATACATTGACCCAGTACATTCCACCAAACAACAAGGACTGGGTTGGCATCTTTAAGGTGGGATGGAGCACTGCTCGAGATTACTATACATTTCTCTGGTCTCCTATGCCGGAAAAGTACGTGCCAGAATCACCCTGTGATTGTGTCCTGACCTTTCAAGGATACTACCTTCCCAACGACGATGGGGAATTTTATCAGTTCTGCTATGTGACACACAAGGGAGAAATTCGTGGAGCAAGCACTCCTTTCCAGTTCCGGACAACGTCTCCAGTTGACGAGCTTTTAACCATGGAAGATGAAGGCCATTCAGACATGTTGGTAGTGACTACCAAAGCTGGACTTCTTGAGTTAAAAATAGAAAAAACACTGAAAGAAAAAGAGGAGCTGTCAAAGATCACTGCTGTGTTGGAAAAGGAGACTGGGCAACGTGAGACAACAAGTCGAAGCTCGAAGCTGAACTAACTCGTAAAAGAGGGCAGTATGACCAGCTCACTTTGGAGAAAGAGGAATTTAAGCAAACGTCTGATTCTTTTAAAACGGAGAGAGAAGAATTTAAGAAGAAATATGATGAAATGTCTTGTAGAATTATTCAGCTCGAGGAGGACATTGTAAGAGTCACTCAGAAGGCCATTGCTAAGGAAACGGAACTGGACAGTATAAAAGATAAACTGAGACGAGCGACACACGACAAAGAACATCTGGAATGTCAGTTGAAAAATGAAAAGGATGAAAAAGAACTTTACAAGGTACACTTGAAGAATACCGAAATTGAAAACACCAAGCTTTTCACTGAATTACAGACACTGAAAAATACAGAGACCAGCAAAGAAAACTTGATTTCACAGTACAAAGATGAAATGTGCAAGTTAAAACTCTGCCTGAAGGAGAAAGACAAAGTCCAATGTGATCTGCTGCAGCATTCTGCGGAGAAAAATGGTGTGCCCCTTCTAAAGCAGCAACTTCGTAAGTTGGAGGATGAGCACCAGGCCAGCAGACAAGCTGTTTCCTTAATGTCTAGGGAACTAAGTGATGCCGTTAATATTCGTGATAAAACCATGGCTGACCTGCACACCGCTCGCCTTGAAACCGAGTGTGTGAAGAAACAGCTGTCAGATGCTTTAGCCAAACTTGGCATAAAAGAGGTGCAACTTCCGAAATTTTCCATCTCCCCTGCAAGAATAGGACAATCAAAATTGGATGTGGACAGTACTATTGTGGAGCAAGAACTCCGCAAAGAGGTAGAGGACCTGAAGAGAAGACTGCAGATGACATCAGAGCATTATAAAGAGAAATTCAAGGAATGTCAGACTCTTCATAAACAAGTAGTAAAGCTGACAGAGCAGCTTAAAGTAGCAGAAAATCATAAGAAAGAGGTAGATCTCTACTTGAATACAGAAGCTGGAGCTATAGTTCAACCGTTTACTCAAACAAGTATCCTGTGCTCAGACTCTTTAATTGATTTTGGCATTGAAGAGCAAGTACGTGAAATGAGCAAGGAAATTGCCGAATCAACTGAAAAGTATCGGATGTGTAAACAAATGTTACAAGAAGAAAAGGCTCAGTCCATTGCTTACGCCGACGAGGTGGCAAAGATGGAGCTAAAATGGAAAGAACAACTGAAAATGAACGAAGGGATCAAGCTGCAATTAACGACAATTGAAGATCAGTATAAACTCCAGTCAGCAGACAAGGACAAGGAAATACTAGAGCTTTCGTGCAATGTTGAAATGCTTCTTGATGAGAAAAAGAAACTGGAGAACGATAGAAGGGACCTTGAAATCCGTTTGGAGAAACTGTCCGAAAGAGCTGCAAGCGGGCAGAATTTGGCAAGTGATGGCCAAAGCTTCCAGTTTTTTGATGCTTATTGTGATGATCACAGAATTGCTCCGGTCATCACTGTGCAACAACCTGTTCTGCACTTTGGAAATCCATATACAACGCAAGCAACAAGAGATGGAGCAGATGGTGCTTTTAACTCGGAGGATTTCCAAGTGATGCCTGTAGGACCACCAACAAGGGCCCCCATTTGGGGACTCGAAGACAAGGTTGTGTGTAGTCAGCCTTCTCGGAACCTGAGTCGGCCAGATGGCTTGGAAGATCCTGATGATAACAATGACGATGATGATGATGTCATATTCCGTCTTGATCAGAACGATCCCAGCCTTCCTGGACCTGAGCCTTCTGGATTCTGCTTTGATCCAAGATACACTATGCAGAAGAAGTGTCCTCTGTGTGCGCTGGTGTTCCCTCCTAACTTTGACCAGGGCCAGTTTGAAGCTCACGTAGAAAGCCACTGGAAGGTGTGCCCAATGTGCAACGAGCAATTCGCTCCAGACTGTGACCAGCAGATCTTTGAGAAGCACGTCCAGACCCACTTTGACGGCAACGTCTTGAATTTCAATTAGAAAGCCTGCAACGCTCTGTGTTTGAAATGTAGCCGTGAGACGTTCACCTTAAAACATAGAAATGAAACCTAGCTTTATGCACTACGTATAGCGTGGAACCTGCTGTGCTGTGTGATTGCAATGAGTCTGGAGAATCCTTTGTTTATCTCGTGATCTGATGTAATTTGGAGGAGGGATACTGTCTGTAACATTGCACACTGTAAACTGGATGCTCAATGCTTCAGAACACATTTTCTGTACTTCCTGTTGTATCGGAACCGCACGCTGCAGGTTATCATGCTGCCCCTTTATCCCGGTCGTGGCGCTCTATGGCTTGCTTTCTCATCACGATACCTGGTTTCGTGTTACTTATTTACTCTTACAAGGATTATATGCAAAGTAGAACACATGCTGGCCAGTTTAGACTTTTTTTTTGTGGAAATGAAACCTTGATCTGCTTGTAAAGTGAAAAAATAGAATCACAAACCTTATGGGGAGCTTGCATCTATACGGCTACAAATAGTGACTTGTGGATAAACCGATTCAAATCTAATACCAACTATCCTGATACAGTTATAAAAACATCTAAACAATCTAAATTGTAAAAAAACATGCTGTTGCTACATCTTGTAAGTGCAAAAGCAAATGATAAGGATGATAAAACCAAGCTTGGTGTTTTACCAATTCATTCACAATTATACTTTATTGATTTGATCAATTAAAAGGCATCATAAATTTAAATTTGGTTTTTATCTGGGTATAGTCTCCAGATTTTATTCATTTAATATTTATGTTTGACAATGATCTTATTTGTTTTATTGTTCTCATCCTGTAATACTATTTTCAATAAAGTTAAACTATAGCCTGTAAAAAAAAAAAAAAAAAAAAAAGAAATTATTCCAATTAGAAACATAGGTTATCTGCCGACATTTTTCTTTCGGCCCATCTAGTCTGCCCAATTACATGGATACTTTACCTGGATTTATCTTTTGTTTAAGATAGCCTTATGCCTGCTTAAATTCAATTACTGGTTTGGCCTCTACCACTTTAACTGGAAGGCTGGTCCATGTATCCACCACCCTCTCAGTAAAATAATGCATCCTGATGTTACTTTTAAACCTTTGCCCCTCTAATCTAAGACTATGTCCTCTTGTTTTGCTACTTTGTTTCCGTTTAAATATACTCCCTTCCTCTACCTTGTGGATTCCCTTTACGTATTTAAATGTTTCTATCATATCTCCTCTGTCTCGTCTTTTTTCCAAGCTGTACATGTTAAGATCATTAAGCCTTTCCTGGTAACTTTTCTCCTTCAAGCCGTACACCATTTTAGTAGCCCTTCTCTGAACTCTCTCTAAGATGTCTATATCCTTCTGGAGATACGGTCTCCAGTACTGCACACAGTACTCCAAGTGAGGTCTCGCCAGTGCTCTGTACAGTGGCATGAGCACTTCCCTTTTCCTACTGCTAATACCTCTCCCTACACAACCAAGCATTCTGCTGTGCCTTAAATAACCCGGACATGAGCAAATTAGTTGGAAATCACAAATTTTTGAAAGCGGACGGGCCGTCCTGTATGCCAGGTCTAAAGTAATTGAGGCATGGTCAGAGCAATCGAAAAGCGTTGGACCTGATGAGCGAGGGCATTAGAAATAAAAATCACGAGAAAGGTTTATGGGGGTCGGAGTAGAATGTAAAATTGGACCGACTAAGGCTAGGGTCAGACAAAAGCATTTTTCCCCGCGAACGTGAAAAAGTGCGTCCGAACGCATTGACGTATTTTTTCACGGAATGCGCAAAAACGGTCAGACGCGCATTTTCGGGCGTGATTTTGTACGGATCGTCAATAAAACACTTTTTGCGTCTGGACGTTATGTAGGCTGGACATTAGCAGTGTCTGACATCTAATCACTCACACACGCCGCTATGCCGCAGCTGCGCACTCAGTACGTCAGTACTAGCGGTTCTGCGTTCTCAAACACTTGCGTTGCACGGCCGTACATCGTATATTGGCCGTCATTGCCCGTCATCTGCTGCTAGTGCGGCCGTAATTATGTGCGCCAGAAAGCACGTTAAAAGTGCGCTGGTCTGACCCCAGCCTTAGGGGGTAAGAGGCATTATGGGGGGGGGGAATACCAAGTTAAGAAGAGGAGTCATATGGCGAAAAATTAAGCAATATAGAGGGTAGTAGGCTGTCGCAGCAGTACCCGCACCACCCCAAATATACTGGAAACTCAATACATCAAATTGTAGCTTGAACATACAATTATACCTAATCCAAAACATTTTTAAAAACCAAAATAACACCCTTTTAAAATGATAAAGTGAGGATGCGGCGCTTGGCCGTGCATGCGAGCAGAAGTGTAGCTCTTGGGGGCGTGGCCGAGCGTCATCCAAGATGGCCGCATAGTCTCTGGGCTCCGCACCATCCACTCTGTAAACTGCTGATTCTCCCCCTTTCCTGGACCTAAACGTTTGCCTGTGGAGCTGGGATCGCTTCAGGAGCATGCCAGGCTCCCCAAAATCACCGCGGAGAGCGAAATCGAGGGAACCCTCGGTCGCCCCGCTGTTTGCAGGCCGGAAGACCCCTGCCAGTCAAGATGGCGGCCGCTCGATATCGCGGCCTAGCCCGGCTGCGGAATCGGACTCAGATGGACAGGAGACTGCAGCTTCAAGCTTATGTGCATCTGAGGTCTCTACAATCCTGGGCAGTATGGCTGATATAAAGGTATTTCTGGCGGGGCTAGATGGAGAAAAATACCAAGGCCTTGCAGGCTGATATACAGGCCTTAGGACAGCGCACTGCAGATTTGGAGCACCGTACCGAAACTATCTCAGAGGCTCATAATCTTCTGGTGGGCCATTTTAACGCTATGTCCCCTAAGGTCGACGATTTAGAATCACAGCTGGAAGACTTAGCCAACAGATCCCGCAGGAACAATCTTTGGATTCGAGGGCTGCCTGAGGCCTGAGGGTGCTGAGGATGATCCGCTAGGTGACTTCATAATTGCTACGCTGCACCCCGTGGCACCGGAGCTTCCCGATCCTGCCTGGGAGCTTGACCGCGCGCAGAGCCCTGCGTACCCGAGGCACAACGGATGATCGACCTAGGGATATTATTGTGCGCTTTCTTCATTTTTCCACGAAGGAACTGATTCTACGTAAAAACCGCACTACCCCTGTGTTGTATGATGGCGTACCCCTGCAATTGTATCAGGACATTTCTCCGAACACGCTTCGTCGCAGGCGCCAGTGGAAACCTATTGCGGACCATCTCCGTGAACATAAAGTTGCATTCGCATAGGGACACCCTTTTAAAATTCTAGCCTTCCGAAACAGAAGAACGCATGTCCTCTTGCCACACGCCGATCCTACCAGATTTTTCCACTCCTTGGATATACAACCTCCTGACGGCTTTGTGTCCAGAGGGCCCGATTCCTCCACTACTCGGCCTGCCCACGGAATGGGTGCAGGTGAAGTCACCGCGACGCGGCCCTCCTCCTTCGGGCCCAGGATGAGACCTGATGATCTTCTTTTCTGCCTCTGTTGGAGCTATTGCCTTCGACTCTTCACCCTCTCAGAATCTGTATTTTTCAAAGGTTCATGGGGAGGGGGGGGTTTACACTCTTCCCACTCTCGGGTGGATGGTGGTGGTCTGGGGCCAAGTTGGCCTTCTGAACCCCGTTTTTGGTTCTGGGTTTCCATGGCTCTGAGGTGTTTTGCCCTCATACCCCCACAGCTTCCGGCGAAGTGTAAGACTGGGAATTTTTCTTTTCTTTTATGTTTCTTTAATTTTGATTAAGTGTCTTTTTCCTTTTTTTTTTTGTTATTGTTGTGATGTTTATTCATCCACCTGGTGGTGCGATTTGCGAGGTGACGCGGCTCATGGGCCTTTGCATCGCTCAAAAGATGACCCAGGCGTTCATATTTTGGGTGCGGTCTGAACGCGAGTTTTCCTTATTTTTACTATGGCTTTGAAACTCACGTCACTAAATGTGAAGGGACTGAATTCACCTAACAAACGTCGACTCCTTTTACGCACTTTGAAGTCTGATAAAGTGGACATTGCTTTTATTCAAGAGACACATCTGGTTAAACATGCGAAAGCGGTGCTTACTGATCATGTTTTCACTAGGGAATTTTCCTCCAGAGCATTAAGCAAACGTAATGGTGTCTCAATTTTGATCCGTAAATCCTGTCCCTTTCAAGTGGTATCGTATAAGTGTGATGTTGACGGCCGCTATGTGTTACTTTCTGGTTCATTATACTCAAAAACCTATCATTTTTTAAATGTGTATGCACCCAATGCTTCCGCTGCAGATTTTTGGAGCTCCATTTGTGACGTCCTTGATACGCTACCTCATGGAGCGATTGTATTGGGAGGGGACATGAACGCTACGCCTTGCCCTGCCGTTGACAGAAGTGATCGCTCTGTTTTGTCAGGCCTCCCCTCTGTGAGCACGCAGGATAAGACATTCGCTCGCTTTCTGCACCGGGTGGGCTTGATTGATGTATGGCGTGTTACTAACCCGAGTGTGAGGGATTACACTTTTTATTCAACCCCACATGGCTCCTATTCCCGCATCGACCTTTTCCTTCTTAACGGAACGGCCATGTCACACGTGATCCGAGCAGAAATTAATTCTATATCATGGTCTGATCACGCGGACATAGCTTTATATCTCCATACCCCACGGGTGGTGGCTCCCTGGTCATGGCGCCTTAATTCCTCCCTGCTGAAAGATCCTGTAGTTGTTCAACAACTGCGCGACCTGTTAATACAGTATTTTGCGGAGAATCGTGCAGAGGAGGTATCACTGTCCACAGTGTGGGCCGCACATAAGGCGGTGTTAAGGGGTCACTTAATTAAAATCGCTACTCATCGTAAAGGTCTTAAGCTTAAACAACTACTCTCCCTCCAATCCTCTCTCCGCAGTCTGGAACAGAAACATAAAGCCTCCCCTTCGCCACAAATTTTAGAAGGGCTAGTACGCACTAGGACATCTATTAAGAAATTGTTAATAGATGATGTCGCTAAACAACTACTTTGGTCCAGGCGCCTCTTTTATGAAAAGGCCAATAAAATGGATACACTACTGGCCCGTTCTCTAAAACCTAAAGGGAGGCACCCCCCGATCTCGACCATACGCTCTGCTAATGGGACGTTGGTGACCTCCCCTGCAGACATCAGCTCAGCCTTTACCGCCTATTATTCGGCACTTTACCAACATTCCCCCAATCATGTCTCTACCGATCCAACTTATGTGTCCGCTATTAATTCCTTTTTGAATTCTGTTCCCCTTGGAGACTGGACTTGGATCAGATTGGTGACTTACAAAACTGTATTACTGAGGATGAAGTTCATTGCGCTATTTCGGTGTTAGAGGGTAATAAAGTCCCGGGCCCTGACTGGTTCTCAGGCGGTTATTTTAAGACTTTCCGCGAGGAATTGGTTCCCACTCTCACAAAACTGTTTAATGATTGCGATGACGGTGAGGCTCTCCACCCAGATATGTTAATGGCTGATATTTCTTTAATCCCTAAAGAAGGGAAGGTCTTGACGGAAGTGGGGAACTATCGTCCAATATCGCTTTTGAATTTTGACATTAAAATATTGGCCAAGGTTTTGGCAAATAGGCTGGGTCCCCTCCTGCAGCATTTGATACACCCGGATCAGGTGGGCTTTGTCCCCGGCCGACAGATTTCTGATAATACCAGAAAAGGCGCTGATTTGCTTTGGTGGATGTTGGAACATGCAGATCCTTCTCTAGTGCTGTCTCTTGACACCGAGAAGGCTTTCGACAGGGTGGAATGGCCGTACCTCTTTGCTACTCTGGAGCGGGCGGGTCTTCCTGACGGGTTTCTTCGTTCGGGGGCGCGCACTCTATACTAATGTGTCTGCTCAGGTTCGGATACCGGGCTGTTATCCTACGCGGTTTCCCATCCTGAACGGTACGCACCAGGGCTGCCCCCTCTCCCCATTATTATTCCTACTCTCCCTTGAACCTCTCTTAACTACACTTAGGAGTCACCCAGATGTTAAGGGAGTTAAGGTGGGTACAGAGTTTTTCACTGTATCGGCCTATGTAGATGACATCCTGCTGACATTGGCTGAACCCCTTTCTTCGCTTGCTTGTTTGTGAGGTATGTTGGAGGAGTATGGTGCATTGACTGGCTTTAGATGGCTATGATAAATCTTGTGTCATGCCTTTCCACATGTCGCACGCGGCGATAGCTGAGGTGGAAACAAACTATAAATTCTGAATAACACACACCGACCTCCCCTATCTGGGAATTTCTCTAACTAGGGACCCCGCGGATTTATTCTCTCGTAACCTCTCCTCCCTGATCCAACGACTTAAAGGCGATTTAGAAAGCTGGGGAGATAAACCTATATTGTGGCTGGGAAGAATCCAGTGTGTCAAAATGAATGTGCTCCCTCGCATTCTATTCGGTTTTCAAGCTCTCCCTCTCTTGATCTCCGTAGAGATCTAGCGGGACTTCAACATGCAATAGATTCTTTTGTATAGGCAACATAAGAGACATAGAGTGGCCAGGCGGTTGCTTTATCGCCCTAAGATCAGAGGGGGATTGGGACTCCCAAACCTTTACTACTGCGCTGCACAGCTTGCCCAGATAGTAGCGTGGCATTCCCCGCCAAACTCTAGGAGATGGGTCGCATTGGAGTCTGCTTTTATGTCACCTAACTCTCCGGCCCTTTATATTTGGATTCCTAAAAGTTCTAGGCCCCTTTTACGGACGATATGCCCGTCCATACTTCTTTGCGCTTGTTTGATGCTTCCAAGAAGAAATTCGCTCTCACGGGCGATTCTTCCCCTCTTACACCATACTTACGTAACCGTGCTTTTCCTCCAGGGCTTCGTGAGATGGATTTTGCTGGTTTGTCCAGTGTTGGGTTGCATCGTTACCGCGACTTGTTTGTACAGGGCCAACTGATCACGTTTCAAATGCTGCAGGAGCGGGCGAGTCTGACCCCGTTTGATTTTTTTAGATATATGCAACTTCGACACTATGTCTTATCTACGGAACTAAAGACGGTCTCGACTGCCCCCTCACGATTTTTGAACGTCTTTGTGATGTAGGTGGCTCTCCTAAAGGCCTGATCTCACAACTTTATTTTTTACTCTGCTCTAGACCTGAGGAATGGGGACCTCTTACCTATTGTAGTAAATGGGGAAACAGACTTACATGACCCCCTACCGGGAGACGAATGGGAGGATATCTGGGAACACACGGCCCGTTCATCCATTTGTGTGACACACCAAGAACAGGCATACAAAATATTAATGCGATGGTACGTAACCCCAGTGTCTTTGCATCGTATGGGAGTATCCCCCAGTGATTTTTGCTGGCGTGACTGTGGTGAGAAAGGTACATACATACACATGTGGCGGGACTGCCCGGTTGTGAAAATTTTTTGGAGGTTGGTTCATGGTAAATTTCAAGTTGTTTTTCAGCGCCCCATACCCTTTGATCCTTGGGCTCTTCTCCTATCTCGACCACTCCCTAATATGTCCTCCGCTGAGCAACGATTGTTTAATAGAATGGCTTTAGCGGCCAGGAGAGCCTTAGCGGCTGTATGGCGCCAGAGCTCTTTGCCGACTTGGGATGTTGTGGCTGACAAAATTGACGATGCTTATCTCATGGATGACCTTACAGCCAAGGTTAGGGACACGGCGCGCTCCTTCTCTAAGACGTGGTCGTTATGGACTGAGTACAGACCTTCTTGATTTCACTGTGGTTTTGGTTATACCCGCTCTCTAGGGTGGCCCCTATCCCGCCGATTGACCTCGCTTTAACACTCCAACACCTCACCCCAGTATTGGATGGTTTTATGTGTTTTTTGTTTCTATGTTTTTGTTTTTTGTTTTTATTTTTAGTAGTTATGGTTTTTACTTTTTGTGGTTTTTTTGTGTCTTTTTATTTTTTTTCCTAAATTTTTTTTCTCCCGATTATCGTCGGGTTATTGTTTATAATCTGAAAAGTACTGAGTTGCACCTTCGTGAATTATATACGCTACTGTGTGTAATCTGCATATGTCTTTTTCTGATTGTGCAACTCTTAAAATTAAAGAATTTAAAAAAAAAAAGAAGTGTAGCTCTTGAGCTCCGGCGATCCTCTGGCGATTGCAGCATTTCAGAGGTGGTTACAGCGCTCCACACACACCTTTGCCCGACACCATCAGGTGTTGGAATGTTAGCGGCATGAAAAAGTTGCAATTCGGGGTCTAAGGGACCCGCTTCGGGTCCAGTCTTTCAGGCCAGGAAGGCCGTGGAATACTCCCAAGATGGGTACGGCCATGTAAGTCCGAGCTCCCAGGGCTCTGAGGAGCAGGCCTGGGCGTCAAAACCTGGCCATCCACAACGAATTGGACCAAATGACAGCCACCATGCAGGAATTTATCTCAGCTGCAATCCAACGCTGTGTAACTGGGGAGATGCATGCCATGGGAGCGCGAACTGACGCCATTGAACACCGGGTGGATGAACTTATCACCTCACACAAGGCGACAGTGGACCACTTTACTGATCTGGCAATCCGCATCGACCATTTGGAAGTACAACAGGGGGACCTCTCGACTCGATTCAGGCGCAACAACATGCGCATTCATGGACTCCCGGAGACCGTTACTCCAGAGGCCCTCCACGACACCAACATGGTGCTCCTGCCGCACCACACTACTGAGTGGCTGCTCATCGATAGGATCCACAGGATGGTGAAGGCCCATGCAGCACCTCAAGGTGCACCTTGCGACACTATCCTTCACCTGCATTATTATGCTAGAAAGGAGGATATCGTGAGAGCATCTACCCCGCTCTCTCTTCAAAACACAGCCTTACAGATCAGGGGCAAAAAGCCTTGCAACTGAAGGCGATGAATAGAGCATGAGTAAAACTTAACGTTTATTAGAATAAAATTTGAAAACTGTGCACTGAACCATACACACAACACACCAAAAACGTTGAAAAAAATCAATTATAAGATGGTATGGACTGAGGTTTTATAGGAGAGCCATGGTGAAAAGGGGATCTCCACAAAATTAGCACCAAGGCAAGAATGAGCTCAATTCTTCACCCTGTGGGGAAGGACTTTACTACAGCAGTAATAAATTCTGATGGAGTACTAAGTTGTTAGTTCCCTTGAGTAGTAACACATGCAGAATAACCAACTCCTTGATAAAGAAATATATCATTGTAATGAAAAAATAATATACATAGCTGGATGTCAAATGTCAATTGAAAATGTGAAAAATAAACAACATCAATGATTCTGCCTCTGTAAGTATATTGCTCCTCAATTAACTGAGATCAATTGATAGAAAAAATCATCAGTATAACAAATGTGATTGATCAATGTGTCCATCCATCAGGGATTACCATAAATTATTTCAACCAGTTTGTATACAATATGTTAGATTGCTACAAAAACATCAAGACCAACGCCTCAAGTCAATAGTATTATTATATACAATTAGCTAATACCACAGTCATATCGTCATGGTATAAGCCAAGCCACAATGATAAACCCTATATAGGGAGAAAACAGGCCAGGCCCAAGAATGATTATTACTGAGTGGTAGTTAGACCAGAAGAGTTATAACTTTGATGAGGCTGAATACCACGCATCCGACGTGCGTTTCGCCACTTATCGGCTCGTCAGGAATGCCACTGAACATGGTGTAGCATCTCTGTATTTAAAAGACTGCAATCAATGTTCTCCTGGGTCACGTGATCACTGTTGCACCAATCACGCTCTTTCCCATTCATTTCCCCGTATGGTGTATTGCAATTATGTTTCCCTTCGTCAATATCCTTCAGTGCGAAGTGGAAACAGTTAACTATATTTGTAGTAAAGAATAAGATGTCCCATCAAATTGACCTTGTCCTTACATGCACCCATCATGATTATCTAAATGGGGCTGGAGCAATATATCCAACAAGAATGGAAAATAGCTACCTTTTATTTCAGTAGTATGAAAATTGTTTGTGCTGCGAAGCATTTTCTTGACAAAGAATACTCGGCAGAGTTGGTTGATCATATTGTTAGATTGTTACATTTCATCTTAACACATAATTACATTGTCTTTGAAGAAGTACTACCTGCAGTGTAAGGGGACATCTACAACACCAAGCTATGCTAATCTTTATCTTGCTTACTGGGAAGAACTCTTGGTATTTTCTCCACCAATGGCAATCTATATGTCTAATGTAAAAAATTGGTTTAGATATATAGACGTAGGCGATATATTTTTCTTGTGGCAGGGATCTGCTCAGATACTGGAGGAATGGTTAAACATATTAAATACGAATGATCTGGGTCTCTCACTGACGTTAGTGTCAGACAAACAGAATTTACAATTTTTGGATTTGAATATTCACAATGACGGTAGTTCTATTCATACTAAATTACATCGTAAACCAACCTCCACAAACAGTATGTTAGAATGCACCAGTTACCACCCTATCCCGTTGAAGCGAGGTATACCTATTGGCCAGTATCTTAGGGCATGTCGGAATTGTAGCAATATGGAGGACTTCAAGAGGGAAGCAGATAAACTCCGCCAAATGTTTTGCGAAAAAAAGATATGCACTTTTTAGGCATCTACCTGGATATCAGAAAGCTCTAAATACTGATAGAGCAAATCTATTAATTCCCAAAGAACGTAAACCGGCACCCAAACAAATAAGATTTATTGCTACATTAGACAGTGGTTGGAATCCAGTAAAAACCATCTGCTCGCGATACTGGGCTCTATTACATACTGAGGCATGTATTCCGAATGTAATTTCATCTAACCCTACATTTACAACTCGCCGTACCAGAAACTTAAAGGATAAATTGGTTCATAGTTATAATGGTTCATCATACACTCAGACCACATGGCTCAATCAGAATATAGGTACCTATAGGTGTGGTCACTGCAAAGCATGCCCCTTTGTTAAACCTGCAAAAGAATTTCAAAGTCACATTACAAACAAAATATTTCCCAACAAACTATTAGGCTGGCCATCCACTGGAACCGTTTTCGTGCGATCATCCAATATCGTACGTCCGATCCTGTAACATGAATGTGAATGGGAACATTGTCTATTGCAGCAGACGTCTGACTTATGGCGACAGGTAAAGACCGCAGCAGATGGGCGATCACACCTTGCAGGCTGGGAGTTCAGAACAATTGCTGGGCAAGATGGACGTTGACAAACTCATTAGGGGAGTTAAAAAAACACATTTATATTGTTTTTTCTGTTTTTTGAACTCCCATTGAAAATAAATGGTGCAGACATGATGCAAGTTTATCAAAACACCTTTTGTGCATGGTGGGACTAGCTGTGTAACATGGTGGGAAGCGGGGCTGCTGCGCAAAGGGGTTTATTTGCTAAGCACTGACATACCTCACGAAGGGCACTGAATGTTGAATAACCCCATACGGTGCAATTTTGTTGCTGTTTGTACTGTAAAAATGATAGCGAAATATGGTGCAGTTTGCTGCAGATCGCTGCACATCGGCAATCTGCAGCGGCAGAGAGAACGGATATCAGAGCGCAGTACTGCACTGAAGTGTTGTGTTGGCGTCATGCCCTGATTTAGGGGATAGTGTGACTGGTTTACAGACAAAGCGCATTGTAAAAATAATTGTAACATTTTTACTATTTACTATTTTGTATATAAAACCAGTTCATTCTGGTTTTGGCAGCCTCTGCACTCCACCTCTGATTTTGATTTGGATAGTCTGTGGTGGCACGACAGATCGCACGCAGTGGACGACCATAGTCTGACCTGGTCTGATGACCGACGTCGTCCATGGTCTGATGAAAAAGTCGGTTGTCCAACTACGGATCCAGTGGACTTAATTGTACAACAACCAAAGTGGTATATTTAATTACATGTGAATGTGGTAAACAATATGTTGGAAAAACCTACCAACAGTTCAGGAGACGGATCCTGCAACATATCAATAATATACAAAATATGTCTGACACCCTGATTTCTAAACATATTCATATGTATCATCAAGGAAATTAAACTTGTTTATCCTTTCAGACTATAGAGAAAATAAATCTGGGACCTAGGAAAGGAGATTTTGATAAAATATTACGGCAACGTGAATCACGGTGGATTTTTACGCTACAGACCCAAAGTCCCCTAGGTCTAAATGAACAATTCAATTATACACCTTTTATTTAAATGTCCAGTGTACAGACAAATTTTTATATCATTATATCTGTTTTGTTATAGATCAGTCGTTATTGATCATAGCACGCATATTACTGAAGTACTAGATTGCGTTATGACTTCAATTAATCATTAGTGTTCTATACCAATGTGTACATTAATCACCACAGTCATCTTTCCATGGATTATTTCCCCAACACACTATGTCATATACAGCTTTAATGCTGTTCTATAACAGCTTGTTTCCATCTAAGTAACTCAATATCTATATAAAGATGTTAATAATATAGCATCATCATACAGAGTCCTATACTATATATAATTTTTTTCCCTTCAGATACAGCATATTGGATCTGCAGCTTGATGCTGTTATTATTTCACTGCTGACATTAACTGTGGTGTTTACACCAAAGTGTAGTTGTATATATGTCTTGCTGACTTACAGTATAAGACACATGTCTTTAATGTAGCTTTAATGCTGTTATTCCACTGCTGACATCAAGTGCGGTGTAAACACCAAAGTGCAGGAGCATGTATTTTTTGCTGACTTATAAGGCAAATGTTTGGACATAAATTGGTGTGCGATTACCATCAAAAAATGTTCATACTACTGTAATAAAGGCTTGTTGGATATATTGCTCCAGCCCCATTTAGATAATCATGATGGTTGCATGTAAGGACAAGGTCAATATGATGGGACATCTTATTCTTTACTACAAATATAGTTAACTGTTTCCACTTCGCACTGAAGGATATCGACGAAGGGAAACATAATTGCAATACACCATACGGGGAAATGAATGGGAAAGAGCGTGATTGGCGCAACAGTGATCACGGGACCCAGAAGTCATTGATTGCAGTCTTTTAAATACAGAGATGCTACACCTTCTTCAGTGGCATTCCTGACAAGCCGATAAGCGGTGAAACGCGCGTCGGATGCGTGGTATTCAGCCTCGTCAAAGTTATAACTCTTCTGGTCTAACTACCACTCAGTAATAATCATTCTTGGGCCTGGCCCGTTTTCCCTATATAGGGTTTATCGTTGTGGCTTGGCTTATACCATGACGATATGACTGTGGTATTAGCTAATTGTATATAATGATACTATTGACTTGAGGCGTTGGTCTTATGTTTTTGTAGCAATCTAACATTGTATACAAACTGGTTGAAATTATTTATGGTAATCCCTGATGGATGGACACATTGATCAATCACATTTGTTAAACTGATGATTTTTTCTATCAATTGATCTCAGTTAATTGAGGAGCAATATACTCACAGAGGCAGAATCATTGATGTCGTTTATTTTTCACATTTTCATTTGACATCCAGCTATGTATGTTATTTTTTCATTACAATGATATATTTCCTTATCAAGGAGTTGGTTATTCTGCATGTGTTACTACTCAAGGGAACTAACAACTTAGTACTCCAGCAGAATTTATTACAGCTGTAGTAAAGTCCTTCCCCACAGGGTGAAGAATTGAGCTCATTCTTGCCTTGGTGCTAATTTTGGGGAGATCCCCTTTTCACCATTGCTCTCCTATAAAATTTCAGTCCATACCATCTTATAATTGATTTTTTCAATGTTTTTGTTGTGTTGTGTGTATGATTCAGTGCACTACATTGGTTTTCATTGTTTTTAAGTGTTATCCTAATAAATGCTAAGTTTTACTCATGCTCTCTTCATTGCCTTCAGTTGCAAGGCTTTTTGTCCCTATGTCTAAATAATATGGGTTATCCCCAATTTTGAGAGTGTGCATGTGATATTATTACACATAAATCACTAGATTAAATGTCTTGTTACCCCCCCCCCCCAGAGGGATTCAAGTTTTATCACGTACAGATTACCTGCGCTCCAATGGGATGAAGTATGCCTGGGGCTTCCTTATCCGCCTGACCATTGTGCGGGAGTGTAGGCTCCACTCCTGTGCATCCCCGCAGGAGGTCTTTGGCTTTCTGAGGGCCCTGGGCCTACCTCTGCTGGATTTTGTTTACTGCGGTCTGCGGCACCCCTGCCGCACCTCTCCACCGAATGGTCCGTGGTCCTGGGCTCCCCTCATAGGGATCCCACCTGAGCTGGCACTATTCCCACACAGGATTGTTGTCTCTCCCTCCCCGCGAGGGTCCCGAGCCTGCGGCTCGGTGCGGGAGACCATCTCCACCCTCCCCTGTAGGTTTGTTTATTCTAGTTTATGATTACCCTTTAGGTCACCTGTCGCTGTTCTGTGAGCATTGTTAATATGTTTATTTGACTGCATATGTCACATGTACGTTCCCATATAAAGGGTTACATGCGTGTGTTTCTTATTGCTTCGCTTGTTATGCGTTTATGCTGCCGCCCTGTATTACAATGTTTTTTACTGTTATGCCGTCTTCATCGTTGGCACCTTCACCTGTGTTGGTATTTGCTATGTAATGTCCCCGTCTCCCCTTTTTTCCAGAGCCCCGTATATGATGTGTGCAAGCCCTCGGGATTTTGTGATTCTGATTCTGATGCCGGTATGTTTCTGCTTCCGTCTGTCTTGTTTTCCTTCCCTCCCCTTTGCCTATTCCCTTCTCTCTTTTTTTCTTTTTTCACTTAATTTTTTTTGTCTGTCTTGCTCTTTTTGGTTCAGTTTTCAGCCCCCGTCCTCCCATGGTCCTGACGTGGGTGCTCAGGAGAAGTGAGTGTTCCGCATCCGAACCCATCCTAATATAATGCCATCTTCAATGCCAATACTTTCCCTTAATGTTAAGGGACGACCAAGCGCAGGCTGTTGCTTCGCGAGCTGCACCGGCAACACATAGACATTGTGGTGCTGCAAGAAACCTGAATCCCAAAATCGGCCTCCTTTCGGTTACGTGATTCCAAATACCCTCACTCATACTCCTCCTGTGCTGCAGCTATGTCTCTTTGCCCTTGATACTGTCAGCCGTCAAGTGTCCCCTGACCTTCCTGGAACGGACGTGCCTACGGAGGGATTACCCTTGGGCCTCATCTCTCAGTTGGTGTCGGATGTGATGTTTTCCGAAGGCTCAGAGCCCTCTACTTTACATGGTGGCGTAGGAGCATGAACTCGGACTAGTGGAGACGGACGACTGGGCATAAATCTTGGACTCAATCTCTAAATCTTCTATCAACGTCTCTTTGAAGGAACAGTCGTACAAGACCATGATGCGATGGTACGTGACCCCCATCCCTCCTCCACAGGACATATCCTGCTGTGCCTGACAGGCGCTGGAGGAATTGTGGAGACAAGGACTTTTCTTATGTCACGACCTATGGAGGAGCTAACCCATCCCCACAACAGGCATCTCTCTAAGATCGCATTGGCGGCTCGTAAGGCCATTGCGGAGACATGGCGTTCCACTAACCCCCCCCTGGCAGAGGGTGGGGCAAATTTATTGAGGAGGTGCGTGTCATGGATGAATTCTCTGCCAGACTACATGGCACATTACGATCTTACCATAAGATCTGGGACCCATGGTCGGAGGAGGACCTTTCTGCTTGAATTTATGTAACGTTATTTATGCATGTGTTCTTCTTTTCTGGAGGGTGGGGGCACCCTCTGCCTTTTTTTCTTTTTTCTTCTATTGTTTTCTTCTTTACCCCTACTCATCTTGGTCTGCTCTCCCCTCTTGTCTCTCTGATTCCTCGGTCTATGTATCCCTAGCGATACGGCGCCTGCCGTGTCCTCAAAAAGTGGTGTACTGCTTATCTTCTCGAAACTGATGCATGTTTTTTTTATTGCTGCTACATGGTTATGTGTACTATGTTCCTACTACACCTCTGAAAATAAAGAATTTAAAAAACCCACAAATAACCCAAAAAAACTGAACTGTGCGTGGCACCTGATTAAAAACGAGGTTAGCGACATATATCAGAAACAAAAGTATATGTTAAGTAATCTGTGAAATTGAGTGTCCCGAGCAATCAATCAAACCGGCCTGGAAAGAGTCCCAAAAGGAACAGCCACCAAGAGCTAAGCTAGCTCCGTGGGACAGCTGAGTAAGGCTGCAAAATTAACTGGAGGCAGTAACTCATCTTTGAATGGAAGCTGTGGTAGTTCCAGAGTACCCCACTGAAACAGGTGAGGAGGTACGTGAAAGAGGCACTTTATCGCATGGCAACTCCAGTAGCGTATTGTATTCACTAATGGAAAACTGCTGTTAAAACTTATAACAATAACCAAACCATAAACAAAACTGTGTTCATGAAATATATCATTGGGAGTAATTAGATGAAAAGAAAAAACAATTCACTATTCACTGAATTGCACCGAACTGATATAAAAAAAAACTCCATGCTATTCATCTAATAGGTGGTTAAACCAATAAAAATGTGTCTAAATCCAAAAAAGGCCCTATAAAAAAAATAATGAAAAAGTCTATTACAGAATAAATAAAAAAAGCCTTTTAAAAAAATTGGAAATCAAAAATTTTGCCTAAAAAAAATACATAAATAAAAAGACGGTTTGCTGAAAATGAAGAGAATAAACGTCTGAATAAAAAAAAGATAATATTTTTTTAAAAAAAATAATTTTTGAGAAAGGTTTTTACCAGGAAGGATTTCTCTCGTTTTCAAGTATGTCCCGGGTGGCGAGCATGTACCGTTAGGTGTCTTGCCCAAGGATCCACCTATAGAGCATAGCGCTTTGTAGCCCCGTCTGCGTCCGTAGTTTTTTGACGGGGAGGCTGAAATCACGTCCAGTGGTAGTGCGCGCAATTTCTGAACACACTCCACTGTGGCTCTCCCATACAGCCTTCACAAAGCTGTGACAGATGCAGGGGAGTGCAGTCACGCGGACACAGTTTGAAACACGACATAATAATTTATTATCCCAAAAATAATTATCCAAAATAGAGCAAATAAATGATGTTCAATAAAATACAACAAAAACACTGAAATCTGTCTGAAAACAAGGGTGAGACAATGTATGGTCTGTGCCTTATCCTGTAGAGCCACCTAGTGGCCGTTCATAAACATTGAACTTTGGATTATACAGTGTTTTATAATTTTTTTCTAAGTTTGCTGCTGGTCCCGCCCCCTGCATCGTGTGACTCACAGGGAGCCTTACCAGGAAGCAGCTCGCCGCGATCACACTGCCGGGGACAGCCAGGGAGCGCAGGACGAGGTGAGTATGCATCCAGCCCAGTGTGGCTCGGGGTTACCGTTCGCGGTAGTGAAATTTAACCCCGAGTCACACTCGGGAATACCACCAGGGAGGTTAATAATAAGATCTACCCCGAAAATAAGACCTAATGTGTTTTTTGGGGGCAAAAAAATATAAGACAGTCAGGGTAATTCAAAGAGATCCGAATTGCTTGAGAAAGGTAACCGAACGCTGAAAATCAGCGTTCGGTTACCTTTCTTGGACATTCGACTATCCAGAGAGCAGGCAATTCGCCAAATCCTGGCGAATTGCCTGAACATACGGTGCCTGTTCGGTGCCTGTTCGAGGGCAGTGAAAACCCCAGGAAAAAGCACTGCTTCGGCTATTCAGAGAACACAAACCAGCAGTGAAAGGTTCCCGAAATGCCCTGCCATTCGGTGGTTAAATTCGGCAAGTTTATTCAGGAGAATCCCATAGGCTTCAATGTTAAAAATATTCCATTTTTTTTTTTTTTAAAGTCTGATTTTTTATTTTTTTTTAAGTTTACTTATTTTTTCTGTAACAGCCCTCTTTATTATCATTCCCTGGACCTCATATGTAAATTTCAGACATTTTCGCTCAGTAGTTTCTTTGCAAACAGTGTTTCACTTTTCAATCATTCATGCAAACTGTTTTCCTAATTTATTCCCTTCACTCTGTCTGCGGTGTCGGCTTTCTCCGGAGGCTTCGCTGCGGGTGATCGGCTCCTGCTCGGGTTTTTCTGTGGTTTTCGGCAGGTTAATCCAGATGTTTTTGCGGGTTTTCGGCGTGCATTCGCTGGGTTTTGCGGTTCATTTTCGTCGGGTTTGCGGTAGCTTTTTACAACAGATATATAGGGGCGCTGGGGTGGCAGAGGGTGGGGGAGGTGGTAGCACGGAAACATGAGGTGGTATGGCAGCTATATTCTCTATGGGCCTTCCCCAAAACCCAAAGAAAGTGGAAATACTGTAAAAAAGAAGAATGATGCAGAGCCTATACAGAGCCCCACAACCGTGGGAGACTAACAGCACACAAAACACACCGAATATACAATGTCAGTGAATATAGAGTTGATCAAGGTACAATTACACTATATATATTCGTGTGCAGAGCTGCAAATGAGCGTAATGGTGACCCAAATGCATGAAAAATAAAAAGACACATATATGGCATAGTATGTCTGTACACTTAAACAAAGAATAAATTCGTGAGGGGAATACACTCACATATGGTGGAGCCTATAGAATCAAGGCTCCAATATAGACACAGCGGGTCTCTTCAGGGGTGACCCCGTCCCGTCTTTATACGATTCCAAGGGTCACTCGCATAAACCATATAGAAGGAAAAAAGACACAGACCATGGCACAATATCGTCAAACCACAGGTATATGGGTCAGCAATTTGTTGAACTCACGTGGTTATGAGCCTGTGCAGTTCCACTGGCTCCGTATGTACGCTTGGGTGTAAATAAGGATACACCAATCCCCTTTGGAGGTAAAGAAAACCTTCACTTTCCAGTAAATGAATAAAAATATTTAATAAAAACGTAATTAAAACTAAAACGCGTTTCACTGCCACCGCAGCTTCATCAGTTGGTATGAATACAAAAAACATGTTTTCATACAAACTGATGAAGCTGCGGTGGCAGTTTTGGTTTTAATTACGTTTTTATTAAATATTTTTATCCATTTACTGGAAAGTGAAGGTTTTCTTCTGGCTAGGGTCAGACGAACGCATTTTCGCGTTGTCTGTGAAAAAGTGCGTTCGAACGAATGGACGCATTTTTTCACGGAGTACGCGATAGCGGTCATACGATGCGCATTTGCATCCGTGATTTTGTACGGATCATCAATAAAACACTTTGTGCATCTGGACGTTATGTTGGCCGGACATTAGCAGTGTCTGACACCTCCAATTCACGCACACACGCCGCTAGCGGACGCAGCGCACTCTGTACAACCGTACTAGCGGTTTTACGTTCTCGACAAAATGCGTTCGTTTTCCACTTGCGTTGCGCAGCCGGACTTTTGTGCGACCGTACTTCGTATATTGGCCGTCATTTGCTGCTACTACGGCCGTGATTAAGTGCGCCTGCACGCGCGTTCGCACTGCGCTCGTCTGACCCTAGCCTTAGTCTCCCACGGTTGGGGGGCTCTGTATAGGTGCTTTTCTCATTCTTCTTTTTAGCGGTAGCTTTTCCCTGCAATTCGGGGACCCTGTGGTGTTTGCTGAATACACTGCAGGGTCACCGAAATGGGATCGGCAAAAGGAACCGAATTGAAGAGAACGAAAAGTCACCGAACGTGCGGTGACTTTTCGAATCTCTTTGAATTACCCTGAGTCTCTTATTTTCGGGGAAACACGGTAGAGAGCAAAGCAGGGAGAGGAGAGAAGGGAATGGAGTGGAGCGTGGTCAACTATTCTCAATGGTAGCATTTTGAATTTTTTGTAATAAAAGAGTGAATTTTTCCCCACTTGACTACAACTAAATATCATTAAAAAGTGCCTCATTTTATATGTTTTTAGTTACTTTGATAAAAAAGTTGGACTTTTGTGGAAAGTCTGCCTTCTGTTGATCAATTACTTGGTTTGTCTTAGAGGACTTAATTCTTTGGTTTATTTCTGGAAATTTCTCTATGTATGGTTAATTTTTTTGTTTTCTTTGCTGTATTAAGTAGAATAACCCATTCTGTGGCTTTTTAGATTGTTGAGCGGTTAGTGATCCACTAGTAGAATCTGTGATGATGTGTGTTAAGTGTGATTCTCATTACGATCCACCCAGAGATGAGCTGAATTTGAACTTTTTCTTGTTTTGTTAAAGCAAATAAATAAATCAATAGGATTTAATTTAACAAGCCATTTGCTGATTTTGGTGAGGTGTTTAAGAAGAAGAAGAAGGTGTTTAAGAATGCAGTGCCTCATTTTTTTGATGGTGCCTGGGCAGAATGGGTTTCGGTGTTTCTTCATGGAGTTGTTATAATGTTGGAGTTAGTGATATTGGAATTGATGTAGTCCGTGCTTTTTTTCTGGAAAAATAGGTGGGGGTACTCTCACGCCCAGGGAAAAACTGTGATTATTATGACTATTTTTTGTGTCCTAATAAATACTCCTTTATTAACCCTTTAAGGACAGAGGCAATTTTACAATTTCGGAACACCAGTTATTCGCCTGTTCAACCATAATTTACTGCTTTCATATTAAGTGCACCCAGGGGCGTATCTCACGATGCTGCCAAGACGCCTGCTGTTATTCTTAATTTGTAGAGTGCAGGCAGCAGATAATGTGGCGATTCTAGGAGCAATACCAGCCTTTTCTAATGCAGGGCAGGGGGGCAATGTCAGACTGTGACAAGGGTACAGGTGCAGAATTTTACACACAGCAGCCTGTTTAAAGACAAATACATGCATTTACATACACAGCCATACGTTCACATACACAACCATATATCCCCTTTACACCGGGGGTATCTAGCAATAAAATATAAACAAAAGAAAAGGGGGCGCTGGGGTGGCAAAAGGTGGAGGGGGAGAAATGACACAATGATGGAGCAAAACAGCAGCTAAGTTCTCAAAGGGTCTTTCCCAAAAAACCCAAAAGGTACACGTGGACAAGAGAAGAAGAACAGCGCTAGTATAGTGCCCCACTAATGCGGGAGGTAAAAAAGTACACCACAGGTAGGGCAAGTGCACCCCAGAATAAATGTAGATACAATATAATGCAATAATGACCTGGAAAAAACTTTTAGTCCAGTGGACGCAGATGATGATCAATGTGCATAAAAACTAAAAAACAAAGAAAAAACACACATGGTGCAGTATGTCTATGCACAGATGTGAATAGGATACGTGAAATGGTGGGACTCACATGTACTGGAGCCTGTACAATAAAGGCTCACTATGATCGCAGTGGGTCTCTTCAGGGATGACCCCGTCCCGTCTTCACACAGTTCCAGAAATTATTCACATGGGCCGTACATGAAACAAAGCAGACATAGACCATAGTACAGCATTGCAGACTACAAGATAATACAGACCAGGTGGTCACAATACTTACGTGGTGAAGAGCCTGTGTGGATTCACTGGCTCTGTACAGGCGCCTGGGTGTAGAAAGGGATACACCAAACCCTCTTCGTTATATGGAAGTAAACAATAGCCTCACCATCAAAGGTTAAGAAACAATTTAATAAAAGAATAAAATAAAAGAATACATCCAAAACGCGTTTCGCCGCTAACGCAGCTTCATCAGTTGGTATCCAAAAAAAGAATAAAGTTTACACAGATCTAACAGGCAAGCTTTTATAATAACAATCATAATGTTTACAAATTTGCAGGAGTGTTGGCAGGGCGCCCCTTCCGGTCCTCTCTGCGTTCCAACCTGGTTCAAAACACTTCCGGGGTTCCCTTCCGGAAGTGAGATAGCACGATTCCCTATACAGGGGCGGGCGCATGCGCCGTAGTGCCCGATCACCGGTCTTTCTCCTCTCGCACACAGGATACTTAACGCAGACGCCACCTTTGTGGAGGAAGTCTTTAGTCTTCAAGTTAGATCGACAGGACTATACATCTACTCCGCAAGTCAAATCCTTGTGACAGACGTACACTCCATAAAGGCATACATGTCTCCATGAGGTACAAGTTCCATATGTGGAGAAGAGAACATGTAAAAAACGGCATAAAAAAACAGCATATCACGCGCTATCTCACTTCCGGAAGGGAACCCCGGAAGTGTTTTGAACCAGGTTGGAACGCAGAGAGGACCGGAAGGGGCGCCCTGCCAACACACCTGCAAATTTGTAAACATTATGATTGTTATTATAAAAGCTTGCCTGTTAGATCTGTGTAAACTTTATTCTTTTTTTGGATACCAACTGATGAAGCTGCGTTAGCGGCGAAACGCGTTTTGGATGTATTCTTTTATTTTATTCTTTTATTAAATCGTTTCTTAACCTTTGATGGTGAGGCTATTTTTTACTTCCATATAACGAAGAGGGTTTGGTGTATCCCTTTCTACACCCAGGCGCCTGTACAGAGCCAGTGAATCCACACAGGCTCTTCACCACGTAAGTGTTGTGACCACCTGGCCTGTATTATCTTGTAGTCTGCAATGCTGTACTATGGTCTATGTCTGCTTCGTTTCATGTACGGCCCATGTGAATAATTTCTGGAACTGTGTGAAGACGGGACGGGGTCATCCCTGAAGAGACCCACTGCGATCATAGTGAGCCTTTATTGTACAGGCTCCAGTACATGTGAGTCCCACCATTTCACGTATCCTATTCACATCTGTGCATAGACATACTGCACCATGTGTGTTTTTTCTTTGTTTTTTTAGTTTTTATGCACATTGATCATCATCTGCGTCCACTGGACTAAAAGTTTTTTCCAGGTCATTATTGCATTATATTGTATCTACATTTATTCTGGGGTGCACTTGCCCTACCTGTGGTGTACTTTTTTACCTCCCGCATTAGTGGGGCACTATACTAGCGCTGTTCTTCTTCTCTTGTCCGTATGTAGCAATAAGGCTAGGGTCAGACGAACGCATTTTTCACGTTGCCCGTGAAAAAGTGCGTTCGAACGAACGTACGTATTTTTTCCTGGAATACGCGATAGCGGTCATACGATGCGCCGTTTCGTCCGTGATTTTGTACGGATCATCAATAAAACACTTTTTGTGTCTGGACGTTATGTTAGCCGGACATTAGCAGCGTCTGACGTCTCCTAATCACACACACACGCTGCTATGCGGCCGCAGCGCACTCTGTACGTCAGTAGTAGCGGTTTGACGTTCTCGAAAAAATGCGTTCGTTGGCCACTTGCGTTGCACGGACGAACTTTCGTGCGGCCGTTCGTCGTATGTTCCCCGGCATTGGACGTCATTTGCTGCTAGCACGGCCGTGATTTTGTGCGGCTAAACGCACGTGAAAAATTCGTTCGTCTGACCCTAGCCTTATACTCACAGCAATGTGTGCTATGTATGAGAGTATCACAGAGCTCCAGAGCAATAAAACACACAAGAATGTGCAGTGTGTATGAGGATATCACAGAGCTCCACAGCAATAAAACTCCCAGTAATGTGTGGTGTGTGTGTGAGAGCGTATCAGAATCAACAGTAATAAAACTCGCAGTAATGTGTGTTGTGTGTGTTAGCATATCACAGAATCCATAGCAATAACATTAATGGGCACCTCACATGGCACAGATTATATCCTAGCATGGGTGTACTGCTCTGCTGTTAAGATTAAGAACTGTTGGAACCTGATCTGAGTCATTGTACTGTTTACATTGTAACACAATGCAGGTCAGAGCCAGCAGAAGCCACTCAGTCACTCTAGAATCAGTGCAGTACACATGCAGTTAATGCTTCACAGACTGAACGGTTACAAACGGATCATTCGGTCTGAGCCGAATCACTCAGTTCAGTGGGAAAAGATCCGGATCAAAAGAACGATTCGTTCATGGATCAGCCTTCACTACTCCTAGTGGAGAGTCAAGAACTGCAGTGAATAAATAATCATAATTTAAAATCCAGGGACATAATTTGTCTGGGACGGTCTCCTCAATCCGGGGACTGTCCCTGGAAATTTGGGACGAATGGTCACCCTACCCCAGCAGCCCTGCATGTTACTAGCTACCAGGATTGCTCCCGGTAAGCCAGTGTGACATTTCCTGCTGGGTACCGGCTGAAAAAAGCACTGGATGTAGTACTGAATTTACGTTTTTCTAAATATGATTAGAATAGACCCAAGTGTCTTACCTTATGCAAAGCCTTCTGGCAGCTTGAAGACTCCCAGCAGGACGCTTGAATCTATGGTTTGAATGTTCATAACTTCTTAAGACAATAATAAATTTGCCACAAGTTTTTCTATTGTATTAAGAAGTATTCATAGAAAAGCATAATTCTCTTTACATGAGTTAAATCAGCTTTACAACCAGGTTGTATGCCGCTTCTATACAGGTTGTACCTATACACTTGCTGATAAGCGAATGCACCTGATGACGCTTGCATACAGCGAATCACATAGAGCTAGCGCTATGCAATTTAACTGATTTCCTGACAATCAGCTCCCCCCAGAGGCATAGTGCAAGGCAGTGGCGTCACTAGGGTTGGTGTCACCCGGTGCGGTAATTTATGGTGTCACCCCCCCCGAGTTTTACAGATTTATTTTTTTTAACTATTCTTACTCCTAAATCAGTACTCCCATATAACACTGAATGCTCATACACACAGCGCACATTACTGTGAGGTTTATTGCTGTGGAGCTCTCTCATATGCTCACACAAATTTTAGCCAACTGCCAGCAAGTACGTTGCCTGTTCGAAGGCAGTGAAAGCACACATGGATATATATTGCCCCCAGCAGCTCTGGATATATTGCCCCCAGCAGCTCTGGATTAGACTGGATATATATTGCCCCCAGCAGCTCACCCATGGATATATATTGCCCCAGCTCACATATGGATATATTGCCCCAGTTCACAGTTATAGATTGCCCCCAGAAGCTCACCCATGGATATATATTGCCCCAGCTCACACATGGATATATTGCGCCTCAGCTCACACATGGATATATTGCCCCAGACCAGCTCATACATGGATATATTGCCCCAGACCAGCTCACACATGGCTATTGCCCCAGCTCTCATGGATACTGCCCCCAGCACACTTGGATATGCCCCAGCTCCTCTCATGGATATACTGCCCCAGCTCCTCTCATGGATATACTGCCCCAGCTCCTCTCATGGATATACTGCCCCAGCTGCTCTCATTGATAATGCCTCAGCTCCTCTCATGGATTTTGCCCCAGCTCATGGATATGCCCCAGCTCATGGCTATACTGCCCCAGCTGCTCTCATTGATAATGCCCCAGCTGCTCTCATGGATATGCCCCAGCTCATGGATACTGTCCCAGCTCATGGATAATGCCCCAGCTCATGGATATACTGCCACAACTCATGGATGCTGCCCCAGCTCATGGATATACTGCCCCAGCTCATGGATATACTGCCCCAGCACATGGAATGCCCCAGCACCTCATGGAATGCCCCAGCTCACACATGGATTTGCCCCAGCACCTCATGGAATGCCCCAGCTCACACATGGATTTGCCCCAGTACCTCATGGAATGCCCCAGGTCACACATGGATTTGCCCCAGCTCCTCATGGAATGCCCCAGCTCCTCATGGAATGCCCCAGCTCACACATGGATTTGCCCAGCTCCTCATGGAATGCCCCAGCTCACACATGGAATGCCCCAGCTCCTCATGGAATGCCCCAGCTCCTCATGGAATGCCCAGGTCACACATGGAATGCCCCAGCTCCTCATGGAATGCCCCAGCTCCTCATGGAATGCCCAGGTCACACATGGAATGCCCCAGCTCCTCATGGATATGCCCCAGCACACACATGGATTTTCCCCAGCACCTCATGGAATGCCCCAGCTCACACATGGAATGCCCAGGTCACACATGGAATGCTCCAGCTCCTCATGGAATGCCCCAGCTCCTCATGGAATGCCCAGGTCACACATGGAACGCCCCAGCTCCTCATGGAATGCCCCAGCTCCTCATGGAATGCCCATGTCACACATGGAATGCCCCAACTCCTCATGGATATGCCCCAGCACACACATGGATTTGCCCCAGCACCTCATGGAATGCCCCAGCTCACACATGGATTTGCCCCAGCACCTCATGGAATGCCCCAGCTCACACATGGATTTGCCCCAGCTCCTCATGGATATGCCCCAGCTCACACATGGATTTGCCCCAGCACCTCATGGAATGCCCCAGCTCACACATGGATTTACCCCAGCACCTCATGGAATGCCCCAGCTCACACATGGATTTGCCCCAGCCCACACATGGAATGCCCCAGCTCCTCATGGATATGCCCCAGCACACACATGGATTTGCCCCAGCACCTCATGGAATGCCCCAGCTCACACATGGATTTGCCCCAGCACCTCATGGATATGCCCCAGTTCACACATGGATTTGCCCCAGCTCCTCATGGAATGCCCCAGCTCCTCATGGACTGCCCCAGCTCCTCATGGACTGCCCCAGCTCACACATGGATTTGCCCCAGCTCCTCATGGAATGCCCCAGCTCCTCATGGATATGCCCCAGCACACACATGGATTTGCCCCAGCACCTCATGGAATGCCCCAGCTCACACATGGATTTGCCCCAGCACCTCATGGAATGCCCCAGCTCCTCATGGAATGCCCCAGCTCACACATGGATTTGCCCCAGCACCTCATGGAATGCCCCAGCTCACACATGGATTTGCCCCAGCACCTCATGGAATGCCCCAGCTCACACATGGATTTGCCCCAGCTCCTCATTGAATGCCCCAGCTCCTCATGGAATGCCCCAGCTCACACATGGATTTGCCCCAGCTACTCATGGAATGCCCCAGCAGCTTATGGAATGCCCCAGCACATGGATACTGCCAGGCCCCCAGCTCACCTCCGCCACGTGTTATGTTCGCTCCCT
The DNA here is from genome assembly GCA_009667805.1 of Leptobrachium leishanense. Lineage (NCBI taxonomy): Eukaryota > Metazoa > Chordata > Amphibia > Anura > Megophryidae > Leptobrachium > Leptobrachium leishanense. Next base: position 293,811,269 of record CM019063.1, on the reverse strand, counting down.
CTGAGCGTCCGGCGGCGCGCAGCTTGGGCGCTCGCCTGGGAGAGCCACGTGACCAGCCGCGATTGGCCATTTTGTGTCTATTTTTGTATTCACATGACATTTTGAGAGAACGTCTGGATATGGGACGGGGTCATCCCTGAAGAGACCCAGTGCCGATATATAGAGCCTTGATATATACAGGCTCTGATCCATGTGAGTGGGCAGCTGTTCATTTTTATCTTCATATTTTTGTTAAATTGTATTACGCTATTTTGTATATTCTTTTGTTTTTACATGTCATTGGGAAAGTCCACATCCCTGTCATCCTGATTCTGGTAAACCATATTTTGCCTTTTCCTATACCCCTTTTTTATGGTTATGGATCTTCACCTTTTATGACGATATAAGCGCTTCTCCTTTTTCGTGTGCTTGTCTATTTCTACTTTGGGGTGTGTGTAGGAAACACCTCATTTGGCTATAGCTGCTGTATTTTGTTCATATTGGTGAGGTCATCATTATTTCCGTCTTGGCGCCCCTTATTCTTGTTTTTTGTGCTATATCTTTTTTCCTACATAGGGGCAGCAAGGATGGCTATACAATCTTGTAGAGACCAATTTGGTCATTATATGGAAGAATTATTTATGGTAGAGGTATGTCTGGAGGAGGCTGTGCAAGGAAATCAATTTAGCCTACCTGCGGACAAAGAAACATTAAAAATACATATTGATAGGTTACTACAAAAAGAGTTGAGAATTAAATGGGAAATATCCACATTGGAAAAGTATATTAAAGAGAAGATCACTCCTAGGGGGTTGAGGTTTGATAAGGTACCTACTTTTGATAGACATGTTGAGCCATTTATGGAAAAATGGAATAAGGAATTGGAAAGTCTCTCCTTTAGACTCATGAGCCTCATTATAGAGAGGAGGAGGGAAAACCTTATAGAGATCAACGAGGAGGTTAATGGATTACAGCAGCAATTAAGCAATTGCTCTAGTATTGAGGAGTTAGAAACTTTTTCAGGGGCCCTAGTTAAGACCCTGGAGAAGGTAGAAAAAGAAACTGTGGCTATCAAAGTAAGAAAATATAGGAGGGATATTCAGGACTATGAGTCTGGTAACATTAGAAGGAAGAAAGAGGTTGGCCAACCAAAAGGCAGCAAAGTGGAATTTAAGGGAGGTATTAGATCACCTGCCTTTAGGAAAAATAGGCAAACCCATTATAAACATCCCCATATAAAGGAAGTACATACCCCTAGACCCTCTAAATTATGGAATGGATACTCCAGTGCAGCCCCTTATGGAGGGCATCAAACTCAAGGTTATTACCAAGGGGGAGGGAGACGGTCTTCGCCATATAGGAGTGGAAACCGGAATAGAATATATTCTTCAAGGAATGGTCAGAATCAACAATATAGATGGGAAACTGTTCACAATAGAAGGGGTGGACGAGCTCCAGACAAAAAAGATTTGAGACCTTCTAAACCATTATCCCCCCACTATCAGTGTCCCATTGAGGAATAGATTTGAACCATTGACCACGTCCCGTGAGGAGGAGGTTTTTCGCTCGGGGTCCCCACATGTGAAGCAGAAAGAGGGGTACCCTCTACCAGACCCAGATCTAAATTGGGGGGGGGGGAACCCAGGAAGAGGGAAAAGAAGGTTATCCGTAGACGAGGAAGAAGAGCGGGGAAACTGGTACAAAGAAAAAAGGGAAAGGAGGTGAGAACGGATGGTATCTTCAACCTAAATACTAAAGTCCTTACCAACCATCATATTAAGCTTTTACAAAAAGGTCTTAAATATGCTCCGACTAAGAAATTAAATAAGTTTGAGGTATACGTGGACCTTCAGAAATTTAAGCGAAAATTGGCTTTGAAAAAATATTTTCATAAAACGGCAATAGAGAAAGAGGCGACTGAAGACCCTAAATATGTGCATACAACATTAAAAACTAAATCCACTTTTTACCCTAAACATATGCTGTCACGGGAGATAAATACGTTTGAAACCATGGTCCTTAAAGATTTAGACCAATTGGAAAAAAAGTGTAATCGCACTTCTAGTAACTTGACTAAACAGGAGAAAGAGGCTTTAGAAGACTTGCGAAATGATGAAAGTATAATTGTTAAACCGGCAGATAAGGGGGGTGGAGTGGTGATCCTTTCAAAGGAATATTATGTAAAGGAAGCTGAGCGAATATTGGGTGATACAGAAACATACGAGGTCTTGAAAGGAGATCCTACGCAGGAGATTGTCAATAAATTTGAGGATTTTCTGAAGAGGGGTAGAACTGAGGGTATCCTGAATGAGCGGGAGTACGAATACCTTCGGGTTCCACACCCACGTGTCCCGGTATTCTACTGGTTGCCAAAACTGCATAAGAGTTCCACGCATCCTCCTGGAAGACCCATCATAGCTGGCATTGATGGCATCTCTAGTAGGGTGTCTGAATATCTGGACCATTTATTGCAACCCATAGTAATCACTAGCCCATCCCATCTAAAAGATAGTATCAATGTCCTTCAGGAATTGGAGAAAATAGAATGGCGGCCTGAATATTGGCTAGTTACCAGTGACGTTGAGTCCCTTTATACTATCATCCCCCACAATAGAGGATGTGAGGCTGTTGCCCATTCACTTAGAGAACATGGGGGATTTGATGCACAGCAGATTGAGTATATCGTGGAGGGGATCACTCTGGTACTGGAAAATAATTATTTTTCTTTCGATGAAAAAGTCTTTATGCAGAAGAAGGGTACGGCTATGGGGGCGAGGTTCGCGCCCAGCTACGCTAACCTCTTTATGACCTACTGGGAGTCCCAGTGGGTGTATGGTTTGCGTGGCTGGGCGCAGAACCTCGTCCTCTACAAGAGATACATCGATGATGTGTTAATGGTCTGGAGAGGTACTGAGAATAGCCTTAAGGAATACCTTGATTATTTAAACAGCAATAATTGGGGTATTAAGTTGACCAATGTCTGGAGCCAGAGTCAGGTCAATTTTCTTGATCTTGAGATATATGTAAAGGAGGGGGGGCTTGAAACCCGTACCTTCTTTAAGGAAACTGATGTAAATAGTTTTATTGACATCAAGAGTGGACATCTCCCGTGCTGGTTGAAGGGAGTCCCTCGAGGCCAGATGTTGAGGGTCAGGCGGAATTGCACGGACGTTATTGAATATAAACGGCAGGCTGATAAATTGGCCACTGAATTTGTGGATAAGGGGTATGATCCCTATAAAATTGAGGGTATTATAGGGGAAGTACAGATGGTCGATAGGGGTACCTTATTGAAATATAAACCCAATAGTAAACTGGATACGCAATATTCCAACCGGGTCCCTTTTATTTTTAATTATAGTACGGGCAATAGAGGAATTAGGGGGATAGTCCGCAATTATTGGGAGGTCTTACGGCAGGACCCCATATTGCGGGAAATTATCCCAATTGAGCCTAAATTCATCTGTCGAGGAGCCAGTAATTTAAAAGACCAACTTGTTAATAGTGCCTTTAGAAGTAAAAAAGGAAAACAACCCCATATATTGGGGGTTAAAGAAGGTTTTTACAAGTGTGGGAGGTGCCTGGGGTGTAAAAATCATCAAGGGAAGCGAAAGGTCCATGAGATCATTATAAGAGACAAAACGATCACTGTTAAAGGGGTGTACAATTGTGCGTCCAAATATGTAGTTTATTGTTTGACATGCCCATGTGGACTCCACTACATTGGAAGGACATCCAGGCCGTTGGCCATACGATTGGGGGAACATCTTCGTAATATCAGAAAGGGATATGAATTACATAACCTTTCATTGCATTTTAAAGAGCAGCATATGCAGAACCCTGCTGGTTTGGAATTTTGCGTACTTAAAAAAGTCAAGAAGCATTGGAGGGGAGGGAATTTGGATCTCATATTAGCTAAGGAGGAGATGAGGTGTATATATGAGTATGGTACTCTAGCTCCCCATGGCCTCAACAATGATTTTGAGATTCGTCATTTTTTATAGATCCCTCTCTCCATAGATTTCTTCTTTTTTGGTCTCCTTCCCTTTACATTCCCTCTTTTCTCCCTTATTGGCTTCTTTTTCCTCTTTTTAGTTTTTGTTTTTTCTGTTTTCCGTTTTTATGCATTTCTGCATTTCTGCACTTTTTATATTCAATTATCTCCGATATATTTGCCTATATCTGTTTATTGGTTCCATTGAGTAATATATGGTCCCATATGGGGGTGTGCTTCCTCCTGTATGGGTATATGTATCTCCGGTTTTACTGCAGATGGAAGTCTTTGACCCCTCGATTTTGGAAAATATCGTTGCAATAAAACGGACATTAATGTGGGACAAAGTGTGGGCATTGGAACTTTAAAGATGGCGTCTGCTGTTGAGGAGAAGGTGGTACCATGTATTCCGACGGACAGGAAGAGGGGAAGTCCGAACGGAATAGTGGTGCGCATGCGCACGGGCGCCTTGCTGAGAATCCGGCTGACGCACAATTGGAAGCGACGGTAACCAACACTGGATGCACGTGTAAAGCGAGGATGGCAATCACTATATTGATGGCACCTGAACTTTGGGGATATGGACACACTATATATATGGTTTGTTATTATATTTCTTTATGACCGACTGATGAAGCTGCTGTGACAGCGAAACGCGTTTTGGTATTTGTGTTTTTTTTATTTTATTTTAGTGTTATTAAATGCTTTTACCTTTATAAAAGGAATTTTTTCATCCTTGTGATCGAGAAAAAAAGGGGGTGGGTGTACCCTGTTTACACCAGAAGCGCTATTACGGAGCCAGTGTCTATTTCACAGGCTCAGAACCACGTGAGTTTGACCGATTTGCATGATACATTCTTCTATATCAGGCTGATTTATGCTATGGGCCATTTTGTGTCTATTTTTGTATTCACATGACATCTTGAGAGAACGTCTGGATATCGGACGGGGTCATCCCTGAAGAGACCAGTGCCGATATATAGAGCCTTGATATATACAGGCTCTGATCCATGTGAGTGGGCAGCTGTTCATTTTTATCTTCATATTTTTGTTAAATTGTATTACGCTATTTTGTATATTCTTTTGTTTTTACATGTCATTGGGAAAGTCCACATCCCTGTCATCCTGATTCTGGTAAACCATATTTTGCCTTTTCCTATACCCCTTTTTTATGGTTATGGATCTTCACCTTTTATGACGATATAAGCGCTTCTCCTTTTTCGTGTGATTGTATCAAGTGCAGTCTTTTCTACTACGTGTTGTTGGAGTTGTGATATAAGCAACACTGGGATACAAAGTAGCCTTTATTTCTATATTATTTCCATTTTCACTCTTTTTCACCCACAGACCCACGTAGGCCTGTTTCCTACTGCTACTATAGTATCCTTACAGCATTACTATTACTATTGTGCTCCACTGTACTCCTCTCATGATGCCTGAGTAACGGGAGAATCTCTTGATTGTACAACAAACCCAATACAGAGCCTATGCTATAAATTTTTTTGTTAATTTTTGTCCTAACTTTTGGCCTGGCTATTCCTATTGTTTATTTGTTTGGTTTGCGGTTCCTTGGTATCCATTCCCTACACCAGGGCTCCAAATTTCCACACGCCTACCCGCATTTGGCGAGTGGAAATTAAGTGAGGGTGAGTGGAAATGCACATGCAGGCAGCACAATAAATTATTTTGTGCTGTGTATTCCGACAGTGCCATCATGCAGCTCCCCTTCCTCAGGCTGCATGGTGGCAGCTGCCTAACCTGACCCAGCTCGTCTCTGTCACTGGCAGGGGGGTTGAGAAGAGCTTCCCTGCCTCCTCGCTCTGCTCACACTGGGCTCTGATGACAGAGAATACATGTATCTGGTGTCTGATGTCTGGGTATTAATGTTATTTTTGTAACATTCTAAATAAAACCTTTAACAGTGTAATTCCATAAGATAATATAAGGGGGTGTGTTTAGGGGCAGAGTTAAGGCCTGGGTATGAGTTAGGTAGAGCAACTGGTGGAGAGTAACTCTTATGGCCTGGTTAGTAGCTTGGGACTTGAAATTTTGAGCCCTTCCCTACACCTTGAGTTGTTTTTTTAGGTATTATGGTAAACGTTGGGTCCATACAGCATTTTTATAGTATTTTCCATTAAAAGTTAAGTTTTAGACTCACATCCACTCTCTCAAAAGGAGATTTGGCCTTTGCAACCTCCAACAATTAATAAATAAATAGCAGTGAAATTCAGCATAGAGACGTAATGGTTAACCTACTCAGAGAACACAGAACGGCACCGAAATGTCAGTGAAATGCCCTGATTTTCAGTGGTTCAGTTTGACAGGTTTAAACAGGTAAATCCCTCTAGACTGTAAACTCCTATGAGCAGGGCCTTCTACACCTCTTGTTTCCATCTTATGTCCATTTATATGTATCTCGTTCCCTTTGGTTATTGTAAAGTGCTGCGAAAACTGTTGGCGCTATATAAATGATGACAATAATAGTAATAATCCCTTAGGTTTCAATGCAAAAAAATATTCCCCCTTTTTATTTAATATTTATTCAACTGTCTATTCTTTTCACTTGCAGCAAAAAGTCTCTTTATTTATTTATGTTTAGGATTTTTAGGAATTTTTCGGGATTTTTTTGTGAAAATTTTTGATTCCTAACTTAATTTAAAACAATAAGGTTTTTTTCTTTGCCGAACGCACCATTTTTTTCTTTCCTTCCCGTGCGTTCGGTGGGAGTTGTCTATGGTCCTGAAACCCATTCAGAACCATGGACAACAGCTATTCTTGGTGCTGAAACCTATTCAGCACCATGGATAGCAGCTCCACAGGCTATGGAGCCCCGCCAAGCAGTTATCCATGGTGCTGAATAGGTTTCAGCACCAAGAATAGCGGCTGTTCATTAATAGGGTTCAGCACCAAGAATAACTGCTGTCCATGGTTCATTTTTAAAAAAAATAAAAATAAAATAGGAATCCAAAAATTTTCACTAAAAAATCCCAAAAATATAAAGAGCATTTTTGCTGCAAGTAAAAATAATAAATTGTTGAATAAATATTTAATAAAAATGGGGAATATTTTTTATATTGAAACCTATGGGATTATTTTGGTACCTGCTGGTATTTAATTACTGTCTGCTATTTTCATTGTAGTACCGGCTGTATTTTATTTTGGTACCGGCTGGTATTTTTATTGTAGTACCAGCTGGTATTTTAATTTGGTACTGGCTAGTATTTTTATTTTGGTACTGGCAGGTGTTTTATATGGGTATCGCCTGGTATTTATTTTGGTACCAGATGGTATTTTTTATTGTAGTACCATTTGGTATTTTTTAGTTTAGTACAGACTGATATTTTATTTTGGTACCAGCTGGTATTTTTATTTTGGTACCGGCTGGTATTTTTATTGTAGTATCGGCTGGTATTTTTATTTTGTTAGCGGCTGGTATTTTATTTTGGTACCGGCTAGCACCGACTGTTGGGGCCCCCGGGCAATAGAAGATAATGGGGCCCCCTTGTGCCCTGCCCACATAAACTCAAACCACAAAATGCTACACTTAGGCTAGGGACAGATGAGCGCATTTTCTGCGGCCACCGTCAAAATGTACGTCGATGCGTGCGCACGCATTTTTTCACGGAATACGCTTAAGTGGTCAGACGATGCGCAATTCTGGACGTATTTCATGACGATGGGGTGAAAAGAAGTCTAGGGAAATCCGGCTGTTTGAACGTTATGTTGGCCGCACACTAGCAGCGTCTGACATCTCCTAATCACGCACACACGCTGCTATGCGGCCGCAGCGCACTCTGTACGTCAGTACCAGCGGTTTAACGTTCTCGAAAAAATGCGTTCATTTTCCACTTGCGTTGCGCGGCCGGACTTTTGTGCGACCGTACTTCGTATATTGGCTGTCATTGCCCGTCATCTGCTGCTAGTGCGGCCGTGATTATGTGCGCCAGAACGCGCGTTCGCACTGCCTCAGTCTGACCCTAGCCTAAGATGTACATTGCCGTGTTACAGATTTTATTTCATTGAACTATTTTCAAATTAAATGTTTTAATAAGATAAAATCCACTTGGACCCACATGCTAATAAACCATCATTCCCCCTCCAGACTTACAGGTGGCCACCGCTATACTGCAGCAGTCATCACACACTCATTGCAGCTAAGGCTGCGCCGCGGCACAGAAGGTCCCTTGGCAAACTTTGTTTGCGGCTGACCACTATAGGATACAATACATTACTGATACGCTCATACACATTCTGCATATTACTGTATCACACACCACCACAGCAATAAAACTCACACAGGGTTATTCAAAGAGATTCGAAAAGTCACCGCACATTCGGTGACTTTTCGTTCTCTTCAATTCGGTTCTTTTTGCCGATCCCATTTCGGTGACCCTGCGGTGTATTCAGCAAACCCCACAGGGTCCCCGAATTGCAGGGAAAAGCTACCGCAAACCCGACGAAAATGAACCGCAAAACCCAGCAAATGCACGCCGAAAACCCTCAAAAACATCTGGATTAACCTGTCGAAAACCACAGAAAAACCCGAGCAGGAGCCGATCACACGCAGCGAAGCCGCCGGAAAAAGCCGAGACCGCAGACAGAGTGAAGTGAATAAATTAGGAAAACAGTTTGCATGAATGTTTGAAAAGTGAAACACTGTTTGCAAAGGAACTACTGAGCGAAAATGTCTGAAATTAACATATGAGGTCCAGGGAATGATAATAAAGAGGACTGTTACAGAAAAAATAAGTGAACTTAAAACAAAATGCTTAAAATATCCTAAAAAATCTATAAATAAAGAGACTCTTTGCTGCATAATTTTATAATGAACGGTTTATTAGATATTGAATTAAAACGGGAATATTTTTAACATTGAAGCCTATGGGATTCTCCTGAATAAACTTGCCGAATTAAACCACCGAATGGCAGAGCATTTCGGGAACCTTTCACTGCTGGTTTGTGTTCTCTGAATAGCCGAAGCAGTGCTTTTTCATGGGGTTTTCCCTGCCCTCGAACAGGCACCGAACAGGCACCGTATGTTCAGGCAATTCGCCAGGATTTGGTGAATTGCCTGCTCTCTGGATAGCCGAATGGCAAAGAAAGGTAACCGAACGCTGATTTTCAGCGTTCGGTTACCTTTCTCAAGCAATTCGGATCTCTTTGAATTACCCTGACAGTTACGTGCGGTGTGTATGAGCTTATCACAGAGCTCCACAGCAATAAAATTCACAGTAATGTGCGGTGTGTATGAGCGTATCACAGAGCTGCACAGCAATAAAACCCACAGTAATGTGTGGTGTGTATGAGCGTACCAGAGCTCCACAGCAATAAAACCCACAGTAATGTGCGGTGTGTATGAGCGTATCACAGAACTCCACAGCAATAAAAGTCACAATAATGTGAGTTAAAAGTTAGTTAGGGTTAGGAATTAGGGTTAGATTAGGGTTAGAAACTAGGGTTAGGAATTGGGGTTAGAAGCTAGGGTTAGCAGCTAGGGCTAGGATTATCTGAGTGGCGCTGGCTCCCTCCTTCCCCTCCCTGGGACAGCAGGAGGAGATGTGTGAGTGAGCGTGATGACGCCAGTAGGCAGGGGGAGATCCCGGAAGCTTGGCCGACATCCAAGATGTCGGCCAGCTCCAGGAGGGGACCGCGATCCTGCGCCAGATCGCAATCCAGCCCCCAAGGGGTTAAAGGCAGCCACCACTTGGAAGGGCAGGCTGTGCCCTTCCAAGCGGTGCCTGCCTTTTGTGCGTGCCCCTTACGGATGGGGAGGGAGAGAGGTCCATTTTGTTTTAGTACCGGCTGGTATTTTTATTTGAAGTACCGGCTTGTATTTAATTTTGGTACCGCTGGTATTTTTATTTTGGTGCTGGCTCGTATTTTTATTGTAGTACCGGCTGTAAATTATTTTGTACATCTGGTATTTTTATATCCCGAAAAATGCCTAAAAAAATCCTAAAAAACAAATAGACTTTTTGCTGCAAATGAAAAGAATAAACACAGACGTTGAAGAAATATTTAATAAAAACAGGGAATATTTTTTATGTTCAATGGGATTCGGCTGTTTAAAGCTGTCGAACGAACCACCAAAAATCAGGGCATTTCACTGATATTTCAGTGCTGTTCAGCGTTCGCTCAATAGATTAGCTAACCACTACTTGTCTATGGGTTAATCGAGTCTAAGTGAACACAAATTGATCTGTAAAAAACGAAATCAATTTGTTGTATACTGTTTCGTTTTCGTTCCATTTAGTTTCAGTCCAAATCCATTCGTTTTTCGGACTGATTGATTAGATTTTCAGACCGTTTTGGATGAAGCCAATTCGTTTTTCGGAAGCACGTCCAAAAAATGAAACTGGTAATTTCGTCCGAATTTTGATTTGGAATGAAATGAAGCGCACATGTCTATTGATGAATGCAGACTGACTAAATTAATATATTCACAATTTAAGCATATGCTTTACATGTTTATTGTATAAACACCACCACTTGGATTTTTTAAGTCTTGATTGAAGTGGTAGATGTGGGAGTGGCACACTTGGTGGTGTGTGTAAATAGCAAACATAGTTTCCACTTTCTTTATATTTTTTGTTCACTGGATTTGTATGTATCATATTGTCTAGACAAGGCATCAGCCTTTTTGTTTTCATACCCTGAGCCAGGGCTGAATTAACGTAGGGGCCAATGAAGCGGCCGCTCCAGGCCCTTTCCTGAAAACCGGCCCACTGCCAGGGCTGTTTTCGGCAGGTTTGTGCTCCTACTCAATACCGCTCTTGCAATAGGACGTCTGCAGCCCATTGTGGAAGAGCCGCTGATCGGTGCCATCCTGGTGCCGATTTTGAACTTTTCCTGCAAGGAACTGACATGTTGGATGTCAGCTCCACCAGCGGGACCTATCCCCACTCACTGACATCATTACGCATGGACTTTATGACAGCAGATGTGGAAGTTTCCCTCCCACCTGGCAGTGAATGCCATATTCCCCTTCGAGGAGATACAGGGTCTAATGATACCAGACATGTCCAGGTTTTATGTACAAATAAATAAATAAATATACCCACCAATACAGCATTATTATTCACTTTTCAATTATAAAGTGAACAATGATGCTGCACTGTAGAGCTCTGTAATACGCTCATACACACTACACATTACAGTGAGTTTTATTGCTGTGCATCTCGGTGATACGCTCATACATGCCGCACATTACTGTGAGTTTTATTGCTGTGGAGATCTGTGATACATTCATACACATTGCACATTACTGGGAGTTTTTGCTGTGGAGCCCTGTGATACACTCATACACACTGCACATTACTGGGAGATTTATTGCTGTGAAGCTTGGTGATATGCTCATACACACTGCACATTACTGTGAGTTTTATTGCTGTGGAGCTCTCTGATACGCTCATGCACAGCGCACATTACTGTGAGTTTTATTGCTGTGGAGCTCTGTGATACCCTCATACACACCACATTTAACTGAGTTTTATTGCTGTGGAGCTCTGTGATACGCTCATGCACAGCACATATTACTTTGAGTTTTATCGCTGTGGAGCTCTGTGATGCACTCCTACACACCTCACTTTACAGCAATTCATTTTATTTATATGAAAAGGCCCACCAAAATCCTCAGCACCAGGCCCCTGATACTGTTAATCTGGCCTTGCCCCGAGTGATAGATTATCAGAAAGTTAATCTGGGAGAGAACAACAGACCTGTTTGCCTATATCTAAAACACTTACCATCAGTTATGTTTGCCTGATATGTGTGATTAGTGCTCATCGTTATTGGTATTTGTGAATCCTTTAATAAATGCCTTGACTCCTTTAAAGCAAGGATTGTTGCAACTTGCAAGCAATTCATGGTTCCTAATGACAGATTTTATTTGGTCACAGTGAGTTTTCTGGAATAAACCCCTTATGGATTTAAAGGCTTATCCTGTGTCTCTCTTTGAGAAAGAACAGCTTCTACCGTGACTTCCGAAGCATCATCTCCTAAAATAAACTAACGAGTGAGATCGGGGTGACGCAGAACAGGTGCAGTAGCAAATGCCTGTTTATGAGTTTCAGAGACTTCTAGTACATGTGGTAATCATCAATCCTCCTTCTCTCCCTTTTTATTGATATTAGTAACATATGGAGGCCAAAATGGAAGGAAATCCTTTAATTAATCTTCTATAAGAATTTGGAAATCCTATGTACCTTTGATTTTCGTTTTTAGCCCTGAGGTAAAGGAGGGCAGCAGACAGTTTTTGTTGACCCATTTTTGATTCAGTAGGGGAAACAGTATATAACTAGGGATGAGCCGAACAGTCCCGTGTTCAGTTCGCATTCGAACTCGAACAATTTCAAAAGTTCGAGTTCGAACGCGAACACGAACCGAACTCAATGCAAGTCAATGGGACTCAAAAGTTCGATTTTTAGAGTGCCCTCCTAGAGGGCATATATGCAATATATTTGCCATAAAAGGTGTATGGGGGTCCGGGTAGTGCCCTGGGGGACAGGAAACAAAGACAAAAAGTAAAAAAAAAGACGTTTTTAAAGGAACAGTGAGTTTTCCATAAAATAAGGGTTAAAAATAAAAATGAAAAATTCCTTCAAATATCGTGCCTAGGTGGTCCCCATAACCTGCCCGTGAAGTGGCGGATTTGTAGGATGTATAGAAATATCACCAAAAGAGACCCACACACAACACCTAGCCACCCTTAAGGGGTTAAAATGCACAGGGACTGGCTACTATCGTGTTAGATGAGGGAATGTATTATATGTATAAAGCAAGGTATATATGACAATGGATAGTCAGAGACTCTAGGGACTCAGCTTGTACGCTTTATGATAGACATTTTCACGTTGTGTTGTGTTACTAATGCAGCAAGCCCTTCCACCACACTTGCACCAAAACTATAGATCTAACACAATAATAATTGTATGCTCACATAAGCCCTTCAGGAGAGGTACATGACATACAAATACTGGAATATTACGATTAAATCGAAGGAGTGTGATAAAGATTTTATTAAGTCTTTGATGACAAATGACGTAAAATCTAAATCATTAATGATTGGCTTTACAGAGCCCTGGTCCTTAACCACTTCGATGCTGAGGACGCGCTCAGCGCGTCCTCAGCATTCCCGCTGGTATGCGGAGGACGTGCTGAGCGCGTCCTCCCATTGGGGTCAGCGTTCGGCCGGGTTCCGGACGGGTTCCGGCCGATCGCTGGCCCCTCCGGTGCGGGCTGACATCCTGGATGTCAGCCCGGCATCCGGAACAGCAGCCGCCAGAATTTGGTGTCATCGCGGCAGCGCGATGACACCAAATTCAGGCGCCCCCCCCGCATGTGCGGAGGACCTTCGGACCTCTCTCCCTCCCGATCGGCGGCTCTGCGGGGGTTAACCCAGGCATCATTTGGAAGGGCACAGCCTGCCCTTCCAAATGATGCCTGGCATTAACCCCTGGGGAGCTGGATCGCGAATCGGCGCTGAAAAGCGCCGGTTTGCGATCCTTTCCCGGAGCTGGCCGACATCTTGGATGTCGGCCAAGCCTCTGGGAACTCCCCCTGAGGACTGGCGTCATCGTGCGTAGCACGATGACGCCAGTCCTGGACTTAACCCTTAACTGCCACCAACTGTGGAGATAGGGAGTTCCAATGAACTCCCTATCTCCCGATCCGTGGCAGCTAGGGGTTAAATTTTGGTATGGTTGGATCGGCCAGAGCATGGCCGTTCCAACGATACCAAACATGAAAGTGAAAAATTTTGTAAAAAAAAAAAAAATTTTTTAAAAAATGTAAAAAAAAATTATAAAAAAAAATAAACCCTTTTTTTCTCTTTTTTTTGGTTTGTTAATGCAGCAATATTGTTCCCATTTCAATTATAATGTGAACAATGATGCTGCACTAACGATTTTTGTATGCGGTGCGTTTGTTAAAAATAGTGTAATTTTCCCCCAAAAAAAATGTAACGAGACCCCATCTCTAATTTTTTTAACAAGCGCACCCCATACAAAATATAACCGCAATTGCTCGCATGTTAAAATGTGAAAAAAAACACTTTACACATTGTAAATTATTGAAAATACATATTTTATTGCATTTTTTGTTATAATATACAGACATGACATAACGTATACATATAATAATGACATATTATGAATCTACCGAGTCTGACGGAAAGAACGATATATAATATGTCTGGGTCATATACTAAAATAAGCCTTCAAAACACGTTTAAACATGATGAGCAAAACCGGTAAAAATGACCTCAGCACAGGGGCGGGAAAAGCCTCAGCAGCGAAAGGGTTAAGGGGTTAAACAGCATATCAGAGGAACATGTAGTTGAAATGAACACTTCTTATAATTCAGAAGCACAGTGTTCATACATGTGCAGGAGCCACACCAGCCTGCAGGCAATGTATCAAATTCATTAGACCAGACTAATTAGAAGCACATGTTATTTCCAAACACTAACACCTGTTGTTTACTCCGTTTGAGAGCCCTGCTGTAAGCACATGTCATTTAGAGGTGAGAATCTTTGCACCTAGACATTAGGCAGACTGTAAAGCATGCTTTCCTTGTAAGCTAGAAAATCCACATCACCCATTGCAGCATTTTAAAGATGAAACACACAGGCGGCGCAAAAAATCCTATGCAAGTCTCATGCACAGTATGCCAGGGGTCTCAAACTCACGGCCCCCCAACATGATTTGGACTACAAGTCCCAGGATGATTTCAATGCAATACATGGTGAGGGAATCCTGGGAGTTGTAGTTCAAAAACATCAGGGGCACCAGAGTTTGAGAGCCCTGCTGCGAGCACATGTCATTTAGGGGTGAGAATCTTTGCACCTAGACATTAGGCCTACTGTAAAGCATGCTTTCCTTGTAAGCTAGAAAATCCACATCACCCATTGCAGCATTTTAAAGATGAAACACACAGGCGGCGCAAAAAATCCTATGCAAGCCTCACGCACTCTAAGCACATGTAATTCTGAGGTGTGAAAGTTTCAGAAAAATGTACACGTGTGCAAATATTTTAAATAAAGTCAGAATAATTTTATGACAGTCACATTTGTCTGAAAACCAGATAATACATTACGCTGCAGCATGTGTTGACATATGTTGGTAGATGTATGTAATGTGTGTTATGTGTATGTAACATGTTTATGCTATTATACATACCGCTTCTTGACGACATACACAGTCCGTCCATTGCTAATCATCGCCCACATGCGTGCCTTCTTGCCCTGGGTTTTTAAATTCAATATCTAATAAACCGTTGCTTATAATATTCTGCAGTAAAGAGTCTCTTTATTTCTAGATTTTTTTGTATTTTTTTAAGCATTGTTTATACTTTTTTCAAAAAAAATTTCGAACTCGAACCGAACACGCCAAAAAGTTCGAAGTTCGCGAACTTTCCAACTGCCAATGTTCGAGTCGAACTCCGAACTGATCGAACCGAACAGCTCATCGCTATATATAACCCAAAAGCTGAGCTTATTGAGGGTCATAGTGGCTTTTCTTATCTACAGTATAAACAGTTTTCAAACAACTGAGAAAGAACCAATCATACATAGTTCTGATATGTCTAAATGTCAGGAGGGTGTATCGAGATATCATCTAAATGTACAATGACAAATTCAATCTCTGAGGACATCATTAATGAGGAAGATTCTTGGACTATTACATAGGCTATCAAGGCAGGATAGTAAATAAACAGTGCCAGACTGGCCCACTGGAATACTGGGATATTTCCCAGTAGACCAAGGTATCTGAGGGCTGGTGTTGACTGCTGCATAACTGGTATCCTCTTGGACAATCAAACAAGTGGGTTACAGTTACAAGTATTGCTAAAGCGCCAACAAGTTCCATAGCGCTGTACAATGGGAGAGACAAAACAACAAGTATACACATTACACACACACAGAACAGTAGGAGAGAAGACACTGCTCGAGAGCTTACAATCTAAGAGGAGAGGGGGGAAACAGTGAGCACGAATAGCAGAGTATGTGAGAGCGTGTGGGCTGAATGGGAAGATGGCGCAAGAAATGTACAGTTGGGGAATCATGGAATGAGCGGATAGGCTTCCCTAAAGTAATGTGTTTTCAGAGACTTCTTGAAGGACTGGAGAGACAGGAAGAGTCTAACTGTTGCGGAGGAGGGAGTTCCATAGAATGGGAGCAGCTCGGGAGGAGTCCTGAAGGCGGGAGTTAGGGGTGCAGGTAGGAGTAACTGATAGCATCAGATCAATGACAGTGCGAAGTGGTCGGGCAGGATATACCTGCTAATAAGGGAGGAGATGTAGGCAGGGGCACAGTTATGGAGAGCTTTGTAAGCGAGCACCAGTATTTTGAAATGGATTCTAAACTAAACAGGGAGCCAGTGTAGAGATTGACAAAGGGGTGAGGTGTGAGGTGTGGGATATGAGGTGAATGAGTCTGGCACAGGCGTCCATTACAGACTGCAGAGGGAGAATCTGGGATCTTTTAAGGCCAGAGAGAAGGAGGTTACAGTAGTCAAGGCGGGAGATAATAAGAGCTTGAATGAACATTTTTTTAGACTCCTGATTAAGAAAGGGACGAATGCGTGTGTAATGCTCACTCCCGGAGGAGCCGCTGAATAAACCTCGGGATAGTCTCACCGCACTAGGAAATAACTATACACCAGCACTGTTGTGGATTTTTATATATTATATTCTTTACTGATCCCAATATAGCAGCATATAATACGCATATACGGTATTTGAGTAACAAGAATTCGTAACGCGGACAAAACACCCAGCGGTAAAAGAAAATTGGTTAACCCCCTCAGTTCTGGAGTGTAAGTCCCGTGAATAATAGCTCAAAAATATATATGTGTGTTGTCTCGGGTACCCGGGTACTGTGTTCAACTGGCCAGTGAATGAAACAAAACAATCTTCGACTAGTCACCATTGGGGCCCTGTGAATTTAAACAATATTGCAGTGTGCGTTTCTGTATTGGAACTGCAGCCTGGAGGCCTCTCACCAATCCGATGAACGAAACTGTCCTGCTCTCGATGTCTCGACCACAAGATCTTCTCCGCTGTGTACTGGGACTCCGTGCTACTGAATCTGCTCTCAGCTTGCCCAATCTCCACAACTGGAACACCGATCTGCTGCCTGCACTCCCAATCGATCAGCGCAGCCTCCTAACACGGGGTCCTGCCGGAACTAGCTTTTCCTCCAGACCTCTCAGCGCTGCGCAGGTAGGTCTCAACGCGATTACTGTCCCGATCTCCAGCACCCGTAAGACAGCGTCTGTACTCTGGCCTGGTTGCGATCCCTGACAGCTCCAAGTGCGTCCTCCACCTTTCACTGCTCAACTCACTCTGCTTCTGCCTTGCACGAGGCTGCTGATCTCTTTCCTCTTCCTGTACCACCTCCTTCCTGTCCTCACACAAAGGATGATGGTACATGTAGTTCGGTTTTGTCCAGCATAGTCTAACAATGTCTCTGTCTCCCTCTGGTGGCAGCAATAGCTCAATGCACCAGAATACAGTGTTTTTAAAGCAGCACTACACGTGTAATGTTTTTTTAGGTGGAAATAGCAAGATTTGGTTAGTGACTGAATGTGAGGAGTAAAGGATAGATCGGAGTCCAAAACGTCCCCTAGAGACAACGAGCCTGAGAGGAAGAAGTAATGGTGGCATCATTCACCTGAAGGGAAATGGACGCAAGAACGGAAGTTTTAGAGGGAGGGAAGACGAGAAGTTCAGTTTTAGAGAGGTTGAGCTTCAGGAAATGGGAAGTCATTCAGTCGGAGACAGCTGACAGGCAGGCTGTGACACGGTCCAACACGGGAGGAGAGAGATCGGGAGAGGAAAGGTAGATTTGTGTGTCATCAGCATAGCGATGATATTGGAGCCCATAGGAAGAAATGAAGTTGCCCAGAGGAGCAGTATAGATTGAGAAGAGTAGGGGGTCTCAGAATAGAGCCTTGAGGCACCTCAACTGAGAGAGGAAGCAGTGGTTAAGAGGCACCAGCAAAGGAGACACTGAAGGAATGAAAAGAAAGGTAGGAAGAGAACCAGGAGGTTGTGCGGTGTACGCACAACCATCAACTGTGCGTTAGTATGGCTCTGGCCCTCTTTCCTGCTAGATCATACAAGGCTGTGTGCAGGAGCACAGCAGAGAGTCTCGGAGCAACACTAATGCATAGATGCAGATGTCCTGTTGTGAGTGTCTGCTGTATATAAATAATACATTCTGTAGGGAAGCACTTAGGCATGTGGCCCATTAACAGATGTGTCCTGGAAAATATTACCAATTTGGCAAACCTTAGCTGTGTAACAGGACCACAGAGGTAACCTGCTGCACATAAAGTTCACAGAAAGACAAATACAAACATATTAATGCCTGCAAATCATCAGAATGGAATAACTTTCTGTCATATCTCATCAAACTAGGGATACTAGACAATCATAAAGATAATGGCTATTCATTACTGCCTCATAGAAGATCCATAGCCTTGTCTAAGCTTAGTTTAACACTGGGTCTTGGTTTAGAAATCCCCTTGCTCTTTGCTGGGCTGACTTTGAGTGCCTCCGGCTCCATGCTAGTAAAAGGCCATCTGAGTACTAGGCGAGTGTGATGGGAAGTTGTGAAAATAATGCACAAACACCAACCTAATTGCTGCACCTGCTGCCAAACCAAGACATTATACACTGTTCGATGTCTTATCAGGCAATGGCTTACAACAAGTTCTATCTGTGTGATCAAAAACAGTGTTTATTTCACAGAAAATGATGGAAGAAGGTGGTCAATAATATGGAGTGCTCTTTCTTGGTGTTTTGTATTTGATGTCTTAGATGCACCGTTTAGTTTTGAGGTTGAGTGCAACGTTTTACTGTTTTGTGTGATCAAAGAGAGATATATATTGTTTGATGAATTATCACAAAGAAAAAGTGATCCTGTCCCGTACATGTGAATGTATTCAGACACCCTGCAAGGGGTAAATACTACTGTTCAGATTGTGAAACGTTAAAAATGTCACCCTTGCTTTCTCATTTCAGTATAGTGCTGAAAAGGTAATCATGAATTTAAATAGTGCTTAAATTTTTTTTGATAAATTTGATGAATTAACCTGCATTAAAGGTTCGCTCTAGACTCTAGGACTACTCAATGCAATTTGAGTGGTCCAGCCCTACCCCGAAAATAAGCCCTACCCCGAAAATAAGACCTAGTGTGTTTTTTTGATAACTGCTAAAATATAAGACCTACCCCGAAAATAAGACTTGGTCGTAAAGCAACTTGAAGAGCCACGGGAGAGAATCAGTAATGCCGGCGCAGGAGCAAACGATGAGGCAGAGGAGGGAGTGGAGCCGCATAAGCCTGTTATCACAAAAGCATTCTTTAAGCAGAAGGACGTTCCTTCCACTATGATGCACCTCGCTGAGCGCAGTTACTGGGATCAGCGCTAAAAAGTGCAATCGACCTATGGAGGATCGTGCTTTGTAGCCCCGTATGCATCCGTTGTAGCATTTTGACAGGCAGGCTGAAATCACCTCCGGTGGTAGCGTACGCAATTTGTGTGCACGCTACACTGTGTGCCCCTCCTGTTCAGCCTTCACAAAGCTGCGCTGGACGCAGGGAAGTGCGATCACACGGTGTAAGGTGTACGAGGGGGGGGGGTGTTGAGCCCAATGTGCAGTAAACACAAAAAGGAGAAAGCCAGGTAAGGGAAAAGTAATAAGATTGTAATATGAATAACAAAAGAAGCAAAAAGACAATGGCAGAAGAATATAAAGAAAAAAATAGGGAAACCAGGCAATATAAATAAATAATAGGCAAGTGTAGCGCTGTTTAAAACTGTGTTGCGGCAATTACTGGGTTTTAGCCACCAGAGGGAGACAAAAGCCATATGGACTATGCGGGACCTAAACGAACTACAATATCCATCAGGCTTGGCGGCAGATACAGGAAGTGGGTGGAACAGAGGGGAAGGACGTAAGCAGCCTCGTGCAGAGGAGCGCCAGAGTGAGCGGAGCGGCAAAAGACAGAGGACGCAATTGAGACTGCCAGGGATCGAGACCAGGCTGGAGCACCGACGCTACCTCGAGGGCGCTGGAGATCGGGACAGTAACTTGCTGAGGCATACCCATTATCACCGAGAGGTTTGCACAGAACTTCAGTTCCAGTTGGACCCCCTGTAAGGAGACCGCGATGATCCATAGAGAGTGCAGGCGGTAGGCCGTAGTTCTTGTGTTGGAGATCGGACGAGCAAGAGAGCGGATTCGGTGGCACAGAGTTCCGGAGGACAAGCGGAGAGACATCCTTGATCGGGCAGTGGGACAGGCTGTCTAACGGATGGGTGAGAGGCCTTACAGGCCGCAAGTCCGAGTATAACCCAGCACGCTGCATTATTGTTCAATTCTACAGGGCCCCAACGTGACTAGTCGAAGATTTGCTTATTCCATTCACTGGCCAGTTGAATACGGTACCCGGGTACACGAATCAATACACGTACACCTTTTTGAGACATTACACTCACGGGACTTACACTCCAGAACTGAGGGGGTTAATCCTTTTTCTTTGCAGCGCGTGTTTTTCCCGCATTACGAAATCCTGTCGTTCATATACCGTATTTACATTATATGTGTCACTTTATTGGGATCAGTAAAGTATATAATCTATAAAATCCACAACAGTGCTGGTGTATATTTATTCCCTAGTGCGGTGAGACTAACCCGAGGTTAATTCAGCGGCTCCTCCGGGAGTGAGCGCTACACGTGGGGGCTCGTTCCAGGATTACAGTCTCTAAAATAAAACCGCATTTAAAGGGTTAAATATGGATCCAGACACTGCTGCCAAATGGTGTGTGGAGCAAAATAGCCAGATAGAGTTAAGCATAGTCATGGATATTCCTGCAGACACTTGGGCCGAAGATCAGATTCGCAGGGCCGTGGCCACGCTGACACCGGATCATCGGGGGTTAATCATGGACATTAAAGCGAACCCAGATACTTCTCACACATATGTTCTTTTTGAGTGGAGAAAGGGTGCTCCAGTATGTTTTCAGGGCGCGAGCGTGAAGCTGACCGATGAGGTGGAAGTTCAACTGATTCAGCCAAGTGCGCCATGTGGCGATCCCGCGAGTATCCCCGCTCCCAGTCTGCTGGCCATGATCGGGCCTGAATTCATAGTGGCTATCGGAGATTTGCTGGCTAAATGTCAAAGAACAAGCCCTCCACACACTAACTTTGGTTATCGACGGTTGAGGAGTTTTACAGAAAACGTACCAACTCCGGCGGGAGAAGAAACTTTTGAAGAATGGGTAGAACAGGCGATGCAGGCTTTGGACGAGTGGGGCGTCCCTGAAGTGCAGAAGAAGCAAAGAATTACTGAGAGCTTAAAGGGACCTGCGTCAGAGGCTGTCAGAAATCTGAAGTTGAGTAAGCAAGACTGCACTTCTTTAGATTACCTGAACGTGTTACAGGAAGTCTTTGGGCGAACAGAAAAGGCTGCTGAGCTCATGTACCATTATGAACATACTTACCAGCGAAAAGGTGAGAAAATGACTGAATATATGAGGCGCCTAGATAAGTTTCTGCACCAGATACTTCTTAAGAAAGGGGCCGAGCCGGCCACAATAGACAAAATCCGAATGCAGCAGATATTGAGGGGCGCTCAACCTCTAGATCCTGTGATGCTACAGCTGAGAACCAGAGAAGGTAACCGAGAATTGAAATACCTGGAACTGATTCGAGCTGTTAGAGAGGAAGAGGCTCTACTGGAAGAAAAATCCTTAAGGAGAGGAGAAAGAGCTTACGCACAACCCGTGAGGCATAACGAATATCTGCAAACTGAAGATGATTCGTTGGACACCTATGGATCCGAAGTTGACGGACAAGAGCATCTGTTTGTTCCTATATCCACAGAGAGTGCTGCCAAAGAGTCAACCATTCCTACCTATAGTGAAATACACAAGACTGTTAAGAAGGTGCAAGAAGCTCAAGCTGAACTGAAACAGGCACACACGGACTTGTGCCGAGTACTTTTGAAGGTGGCAGAGACACAGACCGATATGCAGAAGTTCCTTACTGATATGCGGACAACTGGAGTTGCTGTGGTGTCTGGCCAGGGTCCTTCAACCGAATCATTACAAGTAAGTGCGCCTCCGTCTTCGAAGAAGAGATGTTTCAGTTGTGGGGAAATGGGTCATTTCCGAGCACAGTGCAAAAACCAAAGGCCTGAAGGAAATAAAGTGGAAGAGTTCCTAAAGGCCTTGGAAGGGCTGCTATCTACCTCACAGGCGGGAAACGCCAGAGGGCCCAAGTGAAGGAGCAAACTAGGTGCCCAATGGTTGAAAACCGCTCCAAAATTCAAGCCAGAACCGAAAGGCTGAGAGGGCCCAGAGTCTTGCCAACTGCTGAGCCTACCAGGACTGAAAGAGTTACTCCCTTAGTATCCGGTCCTATGTCATGGGGAAGCAATGCACACCCAAAACCTCCACGAGTCAAGAAGAAGGCCAGGGTACAGCGAACTGGGTCTAAACCTCCTGCGGCTACGACAAAGTTTCCTGACCAGCTGATAGGTCCTTCTCCCATCGTTCCAATCCAAGTAGAGGGGGTCTACACTAAAGCTCTGTTAGACTCAGGGGCTCAAGTGACATTGATCTATCGAGACTTCTACGAGAAGCACTTGAAGCACATACCTCTACAGAAGATAAAGGACCTTGAGATCTGGGGTATCGGAACCGAGAAGCTTCCCTATGATGGATATCTACAGGTGAAGTTAGAAATTGGATCCGAAGTTATCGGACAGTCTGGAGGTTGTGATGCATTGGCCATCGTGTGTCCTCGGCCTTCAGGGGCCAACAGAAGTTCTATGATAGTGGGGACGAATACTGATCTAGTGAGACGTCTTCTGACTCCAATAGTGATGGAAGAAGGTTCTACCAGAGGAGTGCACCCGATGTTACGTCCGGTCTATCAGCGAATGGTCGAAGAACAGAGGGCACCTGCCGAAGTGGGGCGTCTGTGGAGATTGGGGGGAACAGAGAAGGTTCTGCAATAAGGAGAAGTGGCGAGTTTCCGGGCTTCAGTTAAGTTGAACGGATCACAACCGGGTCCCTATGTGGTACTGGAAACTGATCCCAGTCATGGGAATGAAGCTGGAGTAGAAGTAATCCCTGAGATAATCTCCACACGAGCTTTGAAACGGACACGAGGAAGAGTCTCAGTTAGTGTGTGTAATGTGTCTGATTCTCCAGTGATCCTGAAAGCACGAATGCCCATCGGGCAAGTAGCGTCTGCTACACCTCTCTCCCCTTCCGATTTAGGAGGGGGAGTGAATAAAGAGATTCCAGCTGAAAGGTTCTATCCTAAGGACGCTCCCATCTCACCTGAATGGAAGAAACGTCTTCAGTCCCAGATCCTAAAATGGAGAGACTTGTTCTCGAAGGATGAGTTCGACGTGGGTTTAGCTAAGAGCACTGAACATCGCATTCGACTACAGGAAGATAAGCCGTTTCGAGAAAGGTCAAGACGAGTTCCGCTGGGAGACTTGGATGATCTACGAGAACAGCTGAATGAACTACAGAGGACTAAGGTGATTCAAGAGTCCAGGAGTCCATACGCCTCTCCAATAGTGATGGTTCGGAAGAAGAATGGTTCTATCCGTCTATGTATAGACTATCGCACGTTAAATCAGAGAACCATTCCGGATCAATATGCCACTCCTCGGATAGAAGATGCCTTACAGTGTTTGTCTGGAGCAAAATGGTTTAGTGTACTAGACCTGCGAAGTGGGTATCACCAGATACCAATGCATCCTGAGGACAAAGAGAAGACTGCGTTCATCTGCCCACTGGGGTTCTTTGAGTTCAACAGAATGCCTCAAGGCCTTACGGGGGCTCCCGCCACGTTCCAACGGTTAATGGAGAAGACAGTCGGAGACATGAACCTGATCGAAGTGTTGGTGTATCTTGATGATATTATTGTGTTCGGGAAGACTCTGGAAGAACATGAGCAGCGGTTGGAAAAGGTTTTGAAGCGGCTCCACGAAGAAGGGTTGAAACTGTCTCTGGAGAAGTGTCAATTTTGCCTACCTTCTGTTACGTACCTGGGACATGTTGTTTCAGCTGAAGGTGTTTCGACGGATCCTCGAAAGTTGGAAGCCGTAGCTTCCTGGCCTAGACCCCGAAATGTTACTGAACTTAGATCTTTCCTGGGGTTCTGCTCGTATTACCGAAGATTCGTAGGAGGATTTGCCAAGATAGCTCAACCCTTGAATAAGCTCCTACAGAAGGAAGATGTGGAAGAAGGCTCCAAGGCCTCTGATCGAGGTTCGTCGGCTAAAGGGCAAAGGAAGGCCCGAGAATCCATTCAAGAAGAATGGACTGATCGATGTGAAAGTGCTTTCATGAAGTTGAAGGAGAGTCTAACTCGAGCTCCTGTCTTGGCTTACGCTGACCCTCATAAGCCGTACGAATTGCATGTGGATGCCAGCAGAGAAGGCCTAGGGGGAGTCCTTTACCAGGAATATGGTGGATTGTTGAGGCCTGTAGCATATGTGAGCCGAAGTCTTACGCCTTCAGAGAAGAACTATCCTACCCACAAGTTGGAGTTCCTAGCCTTGAAGTGGGCGGTAGTAGACAAACTGAAAGATTATCTGTATGGGGCTGAATTTGTGATCAAGACTGACAACAATCCTCTTACATACGTCCTTACTACTGCGAAGCTGGATGCAACGGGACATCGGTGGTTGGCCGCTCTGTCAGGGTTTCGGTTCAGCCTGAAGTATTGCCCTGGAGTGAATAATCGAGATGCGGATGCTTTGTCGAGAAGGCCCTACACTACAGAATGGACTCAGCTGACTCCAGATGGGGTGCAAGCCTTATGTCAAGGAGCAGAGCGCCGGGTCAAGGGAGTGGTTGAAGTAGAAGCTATAGCAGTTATGGCTGCGGCTGTTCCAGAGTTTTATTGTAATCCTACACAGCTGAGGGATGAAAGTCTGCCTACTTTTTCGAAACAGGACCTGAGAGCCGATCAGGCTAGAGATCCTTTGATTGCGTTAACAGTGAAGGCCATAAACACGAACAAAAGGGAAATTCTACTGACAAATTCCCCAGAAGGAGCCCGATTGGTATACAAAGAGTGGGAACGGTTGAAGATGTTGGATGGGGTGGTCTACCGAAGGGGCCCCTCAAACAATGCTGAAGAGACCCAACAGTTGTTCCTTCCCACCAAACACAGAGAGGGTGTGCTGCGGTCATTACACGATGAACATGGGCATTTGGGTGCAGAGAGAACTTTTAAGTTAGTGCGAGACAGATTTTATTGGCCCTGTATGAGATCTGAAGTTGAAAGTTACTGCCATTCGTGTCTGAGGTGTATCCAGAGGAAGACCCTACCAACTCGAACTGCTCCAATGAGCCACCTGCAAAGTCAAGGACCTATGGATTTGGTGTGCATTGATTTCCTGTGCTTAGAGCCGGATGCTAGTGGGCAGGGAAATATTCTAGTAGTAACTGATCATTTCACGCGTTATGCCCAAGCTTTCTCTACTAAAGACCAACGTGCTCCTACGGTGGCGAAGGTTTTGATGGAAAAGTTTTTTGTTCACTATGGCCTACCAAGGAGAATCCACTCGGATCAGGGCAGAGACTTTGAGAGCCGGCTTGTTGGGCAATTGCTGGAACTGCTAGGAATTCAGAAGACCCGAACTACACCATATCACCCTCAAGGTGATGCTCAACCAGAAAGGTTTAATCGCACGCTGCTAAATATGTTGGGGACATTGTCAAACAGAGAGAAGCAGGGCTGGAGTCGTCACATAGCTACGCTGGTGCATGCGTACAACAGTACGGAGAGTGACGCTACTGGATACTCACCGTACCGTCTCATGTTCGGAAGAGAAGCTCGACTGCCAGTTGATTTGGCGTTTGGGCTATCTCTTGATCAGACGTCTGTGGCCTCTCATAGAAATTATGTGGATAGACTTCGGAAGAATTTGGCCTCTGCGTTTGAACAGGCCCGTTTGACTTCAGGAAGCAGAGAACAGAGGAACAAGCGAAACTATGACTTGAGAGTTCGCATACAAGATCTACAGCCGGGTGATAGAGTGTTGCTTAAGAACTTGGGTGTTTCTGCAAGGCATAAACTGGCGGATAGATGGAGTTCTCAAGTCTACATTGTCTGCAAGCAACTGCCGGTCTGCCAGTTTACCAAATCCGACCTGATGGAAAGGCCGGGCCTCTAAAAAACTGGCACCGAAATCATCTGTTACCTCTGAGAGAAGCTGTAAGAATACCAGTTGGAGACGAACTTTCTTTGCCGAAACCGCCTGTTCCATGTTCGATTCCTGTTACTCGGTCTCAACAGACACGGGTTGTTGGAGAAAGTGAAGGAAACAGTGAGGAAAGTTTTTGTCTGGACTGGGTGCGCTCACCTGAGCCTGAAGAGGTCATCTCAGTTTCTGAACGGTGGGAAAGTAACCTGAGGCCTGAGGCTCCTGAATTCCAATTGGAAGTTTCTGAGAGTTTGGAGGTTCCTGTAGTTCCGGAAGATGTGTTCATAGATTACAGTTCTATGCCTTCACTGGAAGGGTCATATTCTGAAGAGGTGTCTGCTCCAGTTGTGGACGAAAGAATTGAGCCTGTACCTGTGGCACTTCCACCTGAAGAGGAGATGATTGAGCCAGAGTCAAAACGCTCTATCCGACCCCCTCAGAGACTCACTTACGACTCCCAGGACATAGCACTGAAGAGGCTGTCACCACAGTGCGAAGGTTGCCCAAAGTGTCTGCTATGTTAGCTGAGGTAGTCAGGAGCATGAGTCAACTTGAGGACATATATCTGACCCATTGTATGTTTGCTGCTGAGCCTGTATATATTGCCTAATGTAAATGCTGAAATGTCATATAAATGTTACACCTCCTTGGAGAGACCCAAGAGTTCTAGGAGGGGGAGAGTGTAGCGCTGTTTAAAACTGTGTTGCTGCAATTACTGGGTTTTAGCCACCAGAGGGAGACAAAAGCCATATGGACTATGCGGGACCTAAACGAACTACAATATCCATCAGGCTTTGCGGCGGATACAGGAAGTGGGTGGAACAGAGGGGAAGGACGTAAGCAGCCTCGTGCAGAGGAGCGCCAGAGTGAGCGGAGCGGCGAAAGACAGAGGACGCAAGTGAGACTGCCAGGGATCGAGACCAGGCCGGAGCGCCGACGCTACCTCGAGGGCGCTGGAGATCGGGACAGTAACTTGCGGAGGCATACCCATTATCACCGAGAGGTTTGCACAGAACTTCAGTTCCAGTTGGACCCCCTGTAAGGAGACCGCGATGATCCATAGGGAGTGCAGGCGGTAGGCCGTAGTTCTTGTGTTGGAGATCGGACGAGCAAGAGAGCGGATTCGGTGACACAGAGTTCCGGAGGACAAGCGGAGAGACATCCTTGATCGGGCAGTGGGACAGGCTGTCTAACGGATGGGTGAGAGGCCTTACAGGCCGCAAGTCCGAGTATAACCCAGCACGCTGCATTATTGTCAAATTCTACAGGGCCCCAACGTGACTAGTCGAAGATTTGCTTATTCCATTCACTGGCCAGTTGAATACGGTACCCGGGTACACGAATCAATACACGTACACCTTTTTGAGACATTACACTCACGGGACTTACACTCCAGAACTGAGGGGGTTAATCCTTTTTCTTTGCCGCGCGTGTTTTTCCCGCATTACGAAATCCTGTCGTTCATATACCGTATTTACATTATATGTGTCACTTTATTGGGATCAGTAAAGTATATAATCTATAAAATCCACAACAGTGCTGGTGTATATTTATTCCCTAGTGCGGTGAGACTAACCCGAGGTTAATTCAGCGGCTCCTCCGGGAGTGAGCGCTACACAAGTATAAGAAAATAAGGCTGTAAGGATACACAAAGGAGTCTGAGGTAAAGATGGGGCACAGATCAGCTGAAGGTAAAGAATGGCATAGAGAGTAGCTAAAGGCAAAGAATGGGCACAGGAGGCTGGAGCAAGAATGGGCACAGGAGGCTGAAAGCAAAGGATGGGCACAGAAGGCTGAAGCAAGATGGAGACTGAAAGCAAAGATGGATACAGAAGAGGATGAAGCAAAATAATAACAGGACTGGTAAACACTGGTTTTCTGGAATATGGTGAAGATCTGTAGCGGTGGAGTGTTTGGCAGAGAGGAGTCTTTGAGAGGAAGGTAAAGTTCTAAATATTTATACAGACCTGGGTAGACGTGATACCGGTCGGCAGGATGCAAAGGCTAAGGTCTGAAGACCTAGTAACAGACTGGAGTCTTGGAGCTTCTGGATGCACACCTTAGCTGATGAATTGATTACTTATACAATGTTGAAGCAAGGATAGATGGGTATGATCTCCTTATAAAGGAATTCAGGCTTGGCTTCATACAGGTGCATTTGGATTCTCATTAAAGGGATAAAGCTAGCAGGGGTGAAATCCCAGAGGCCAGAAGTGGGATCTGTGGATATGCATTATACATATGTAGGTGTTGTCAGTTCATCAGGTAGCCTTACCAGATCAGGCACAGGTTCTATGGTGCCACTTGCGGGAACTCCGGGTTGGCACATTACACACGAACGCACTCAGTGTGCATGTGTGACCGCAGTCTTAACTGATGCTTCCTCTAGCGCAGGCTCCTATCACTGGCGGAGTGATACTAGACTTGCACTGCCTAATAAACCGTTTAATATTATATTCTGCAGTAAAAAGTCTCTTTATTTATAGATTTTTTTAGGATCTGTTAGGCATTTTTGGGCAAATTTTTTTTCCCATTTTTTTAAAATCTTTTCTTTTTACTGTAATTGCCCTTTTAATTATCATTCATAGGATCTTATATGTAAATTCCAGGCATTTTCGTTTAGTAGTGTAGCGCTCACTCCCGGAGGAGCCGCTGAAAATGAACCACGGGTCAGTCTCCCCGCACTAGGGAATAAATATACTCCAGCACAGTTGTGGATTTTATAATTTATATAGTTTACTAGAGTAAAAAGCATATAATCAGACACGGTGTTCGTAGATATATTTACAGTATTTCGTATCGCGGTAAACGCGCAGCGGAAAAAGAAATACGAGGTTTCGTATTTCGGGAAAAACGCAGCCGAACAGAAAAAAAATACAATGCTTCGTAATTTCGAGAAACGCGTAGCGGAAAAGAGAATGCAATATTTTGTAATTCGAGAAACGCGCAGCGGAAACAAATAACATGCAAATCTTTACCCCTTTTTGGGATATTAGGGAGTGAGTCCCGCACAGGTTAAGTCCCGGACTGTAAGTGTATGTGTGTGTTATGGTACCCGGGTACTATTCAACTGGCCAGTGAATTACTTATAGCGATGTCTTTGACTAGTCAAGTTGGGGCCCTGTGGGTTTTGAAGACAAACAGCAGCGTGCTTTCTTGACTTTATAAACCGGCCTTGGAGGCCTCTCACCCATCCGCTCGATCACCAAAGCTCCGCTGACCCAGGACGTCTCTTCGCTTGTCGCCTTGCTGGGATACCGGCTACTGGATCTGTGGTCAGGCTTTCTTTGCTCCGGCCCGGACTTGTCCAGCTACCGCCTGCTCTCCCTTCCAATGGACTTGTGGTACTCCTTACTCGGGGTCCTCTGCTTGCCTGGATAGTAGCTTAGGTAATGTCTGTGGATAACTAGGGTTCCGTCTGGTAAAGCTGGATAATCTGGATTGGAATCCTGGTAGGCCCCACCTACGCTCCGGCCTAGTCTCTGCTCCGCTCTGCAATACTGTGTCCTGTCTCATGCACTCCCTGGTGCGCTCTGCCAGCTATCTCCATGAGGCTCAGGATGTACAGCGTCTGTGTCCCACCCACTTCCTGTGTCTGTTCACAAAGCATGCCGGGAAACGTAGTCCCAATGTTCAGTGTCTCTTATCGCGCTTGTCTCCCTCCGGTGGCCAAAAATAGGTACTGCCACAGTAAGGTTTTAAACACAGCGCTACACTCTCCCCCTCCTAGAACTCTTGGGTCTCTCCAAGGAGGTATAACAGTTACATTTACATTTCGATACAATTAGATAACATATACAGGGTTGGCAGCAGACATACAGTGGGTTAGATACACTTCTTCAAGCTGACTCATGTTTTGTGCTACCTCAGCTAACATAGCAGACACTTCGGGCAACCTTTGCACTGTGGTGATGGCCTCTTCAGTGCTATGTCCTGGTGAGTCGTAGGTGAGTCGCTGGGGCGGTCGAACAGAGCGTTTTGGTTCTGGCTCAATCAGTTCCTCTTCAGGTGGAAGTACTATAGGTGCTGGCTCAGTCCTCCTTTCTACCACTGGAGCAGACGTTTCTTCAGAGTATGATCCCTCCAGTGAAGGCATAGAACTATAATCATAAGATTCAGCTTCAGGAGCTACAGGGATTTCAACAGTCTCAGGGACTTCTAACTGAAATTCAGGAGCTTCAGGCCTCAAATTACTCTCCCATCGTTCAGGAACTGAGATAATCTCTTCAGGCTCCGGTGAACGCATCCAGTCCAGACAGAAGCTCTCTTCCTCACTGTCCCTTTCGCTCTCTTCGACAACCCGGGTCTGCTGAGACCGAGTAACAGGAGGCAAACGTGGAGCACGCGGATTTGGCAGAGGAAGTTCGTCCCCAACTGGTATCCTCACAGCCTGTCAGGGACCGGGTTCTTGTGACACCGGTGACGTGAATATGAACCCAGGATGCAGTAAATAAGACAACAACAAAAGGCTTGGTGAAAATAGCAGAAACTATATTGAATAACTGGATACAAATAAAAGGCAGGAATCTGTATAAATAATAAGTCCTTGGAAAACAAACGCAGATGATGTAAAGTCTTGGGATGGGTAATGTAGAAGGGGTCTTGAGACTGTACCGGCAAGGAGTAAGAGAAGCGAAGTCCAGAGGAATAGCCAGGGGTCCGGTACACATGAATAAGAATAAACGGCAAGGCTGGTCACTTGGCTCGTGGGAAAGATCAGGCACCTTTCTTTCTCTAGGAATCCAACGTTAATGACAGAGCACTGGCTGGATGTGGGAGTGGTTCTTTTAAGGAACCCAGCCAGTGTTCATTACATCCACCTGATGCAGTATACAAAAGCTGGGCTAAGGCATACTGCTGTACAGGAGCTTGCCACCAGGGTTGGTCTTATGACTTGGACTTTTTGCCACGGCATCGCCGTGGGACCTGACAGAGCCCCCTATCTAGGGACGAACTCTGGGCGGACCCACTTGTATCAGGTTCAGCACTGATGGGTTGATCTTCTGGTTCTGTGGATCCAGTAGGGACAGGCTTGGTTTTAAAGCTGTGGATTATAGGGGAGTCCACTTTCGCCATACCTGGGATCCTTCTGGAGTCAGCAGTCTGACAGAGGTGAGTGGTTGAATTGCCGGTCATAACCTTCTCTGGATACATGAGTGAAGGTACAGAGGAGGCACATGCATCTAGAACCAGGTTTTGTAAAGATACTTGGTTTGCCTGGAGTTCTTTTACAGTTCGTGTAACCGTAGCAATTTGGTCAACAAAGATGGATATGGTCGACATAATGAATGCACAATTTGTGGGGGTCTCCGCAGTCTCTGTTGGTGTTGACTCGGTAGCTGTTTCCATGGCATGAGGCATTTTGGTAGCTGACGCCTCAACATGGTTTAGGGGGTCAGCAGTAGGTACCTTAACCGCAACCTCATCAGGAATAGGAACAGGGATATCAGTCGCATGCACCTTGGCAGCAGCACCCATGTTCTTCAACAAAACCCTATCACCGGGTTGTAGATCTTGTATCCGAACTTTCAAGTCATAATTCCTTTTGTTCCTTTGCTCCCTGTTTCCTGAGGTCAAACGGGCCTGTTCAAACGCAGAAGCCAGATTCTTCCGAAGTCTATCCACGTAGTTTCTATGGGAAGCTACCGACGTCTGGTCTAGAGATAACCCAAACGCCAGATCAACCGGCAGTCGGGCTTCTCTTCCGAACATAAGACGGTACGGTGAGTATCCAGTGGCATCGCTCTCCGTACTGTTATATGCATGCACCAGAGTAGCTATGTGACGACTCCAACTCTGCTTCTCTATATTTGACAAAGTCCCCAGCATATTCAGCAGCGTGCGATTAAACCTTTCAGGCTGAGCATCACCTTGAGGGTGCTAGGGTGTAGTTCGGGTCTTTTGGATGCCCAACAGTTCCAACAATTGCCCAACAAGTCGGCTTTCAAAGTCTCTACCCTGATCAGAGTGTATTCTCTTTGGCAGGCCGTAGTGAACAAAGAACTTTTCCATTAGAACCTTGGCTACTGTCGGAGCGCGTTGGTCCTTCGTAGAAAAAGCTTGGGCGTAACGAGTGAAATGATCAGTCACTATTAGAATATTCCCTTGCCCACTAGCATCCGGCTCTAAGCACAGGAAGTCAATGCACACCAAATCCATGGGTCCCTGACTCTGTAGATGGCTCATTGGAGCGGTTCGGGTCGGTAGAGTCTTCCTCTGGATACACCTCAGACAGGAATGGCAGTAACTTTCCACTTCAGCTCTCATGCAAGGCCAATAGAATCTGTCTCGCACCAGCTTAAAAGTTCTTTCAGCACCCAAATGTCCATTCTCATCATGTAGCGATCGCAGTACACTCTCTCTATGCTTAGTGGGAAGGAATAGCTTTTGAGTCTCTTCAGCATTGGTTGAGGGGCCCCTTCGGTAGACCACCCCATCCAACATCTTCAACCGTTCCCACTCTTTGTAGACCAATCTGGCTCCATCCGGGGAATTGGTCAGCAGAATTTCCCGCTGGTTCGCACTTAGGGCCTTTATGGTCAATGCAATTAAAGGGTCTCTGGCCTGATCCGCTTTCAGGTCCTGTTTCGAAAAGGTAGGTAGACTTTCATCCCTCAATTGCGTAGGGTTGCAATAGAACTCAGGAACAGCCGCAGCCATGACTCCTATGGCCTCCGCTTCAATCCCTCCCTTGACCCGGCGCTCTGCTCCTTGACACAAAGCTTGCACCCCGTCTGGAGTCAGCTGAGTCCATTCTGTAGTGTAGGGTCTTCTCGATAAAGCATCAGCATCTCGATTATTCACCCCAGGGCGATACTTCAGGCTGAACCGAAACCCTGACAGAGCGGCCAACCACCGATGTCCCGTTGCGTCCAGTTTCGCAGTAGTAAGAACGTAGGTAAGAGGATTGTTATCCGTTTTTATCACAAACTAGGCTCCATACAGATAGTCCTTTAACTTGTCCACCACTGCCCATTTTAAGGCTAGGAACTCCAGCTTGTGGGTAGGATAGTTCTTTTCTGAAGGCGTAAGGCTCCTGCTCACGTACGCTACAGGCCTCAGCAATCCACCATACTCCTGATACAGGACTCCTCCCAGACCTTCTCTGCTGGCATCCATATGTAACTCATACGGCTTGTGAGGGTCCGCGTAGGCCAAAACAGGAGCTTGAGTTAGACTCTCTTTCAGCTTCAAGAAAGCACCTTCACATTGACTAGTCCATTCGCCCTGTATGGACTCTCGAGCTTTCCTTGGTCCTGGAGCTGACGGATTTCGGTCAGAGGCCTTGCAGCCTTCTTCGGTGTTTTCCTTCTGTAGGAGTTTGTTCAGTGGTTGAGCTATTTTTGCGAATCCTCCTACAAATCTTCGATAATATGAACAGAACCCCAAGAAAGATCTAAGTTCAGTGACGTTTCTGGGTCTGGGCCAAGAAGCTACGGCCTCCAACTTCCGAGGATCTGTCGAAACACCTTCTGCTGAGACCACATGTCCCAGATACGTAACAGACGGTAGACAGAATTGGCATTTCTCCAGGGACAGTTTCAATCCCTCTTCATGGAGCCTCTTCAAGACCTTCTCCAAACGTTGCTCATGCTCTTCCAGAGTCTTCCCAAACACGATTATGTCATCCAGGTACACTAATACTTCGATCAGATTCATGTCCCCGACTGTCTTCTCCATTAACCGTTGGAACGTGGCTGGAGCCCCCGTAAGGCCTTGAGGCATTCTGTTAAATTCAAAGAACCCCAGTGGACAGATGAACGCAGTTTTCTCTTTGTCTTCGGGATGCATTGGTATCTGGTGATACCCGCTTCGCAGGTCTAGCACGCTAAACCATTTTGCTCCAGACAAACACTGTAAGGCATCGTCTATCCGAGGAGTAGCATATTGGTCTGGGATGGTTCTCCGGTTCAACGTGCGGTAGTCTATGCATAGGCGGACAGAACCGTTCTTCTTCCGGACCATCACTATTGGAGATGCATATGGACTCCTGGACTCTTGAATCACCTTGGTTCTTTGCAATTCATTCAGCTGTTCTCGCAGATCATCCAAGTCTCCCAACGGAACTCGCCTTGACCTTTCGCGAAACGGCTTGTCTTCTTGTAATCGAATGCGGTGTTCAGTACTTTTAGCTAGGCCTACGTCGAACTCATCTTTCGAGAACAATTCTCTCCACTTTAAAACTTGAGACTGAAGACGTTTCTTCCACTCGGATGAAATGGGAGCGTCCTTGGGGTAGAATCTTTCATCTGGAATCTCTTTATCCACTCCCCCTCCTAAATCGGTGGAGAGGGGCGTAGCGGACTCTACTTGCCCGATAGGCATTCGTGCTTTAAGGACTACTGGAGAATCAGACACATTGCACACGCTGACTGAGACTCTTCCTCGTGTTCTTTTCAGAGCTTTAGTGGAGATTATTTCAGGGATTACTTTGACTCCGGTTTCACTCCCATGATTAAAATCGGTTTCCAGCATCACATAGGGGCCTGGTTGCTATCCGTTCAACTTGACTGAAGCCCGGAAACTCGCTACTTCTCCTGCTTGCAGAACCTTCTCTGTTCCTTCTAATCTCCATAGGCGCCCCACTTCAGCAGGTGCCTTCTGTTCTTCGACCATCCTCTGATAGACTGAACGTAGCATTGGGTGTACTCCTTGAGTAGAACCTTCTTCCAATACGATAGGTGTTAGGAGACGCCGCACCAAATCCGTATTCGTCCCCACTATCATGGAACTTCTGTTCGCACCTGAGGGTCGAGGACACACAATGGCCAATGCATCACAACCTCCGGACTGTCCGATGACTTCGGATCCGATCTCCAACTTCACCTGTAGATACCCGTCATAAGGGAGTTTCTCAGTTCCGATACCCCAGATTTCCAGATCCTTCAATTTCTGTAGAGGAATGTGCTTCAAGTGTTTCTCGTAGAAGTCTCGGTAGATCAATGTCACTTGAGCCCCTGAATCCAACAGAGCTTTAGTGTAGACTCCCTCCACTTGGATTGGCACAATCGGAGAAGGACCAATCAGTTGGTCAGGAAACTTGGTGGCGGTATCCAGACACTTAGACCCAGTTTGCTGTACCCTGGTCTTTTTCTTGGCCCGTGTAGGTTTTGGGTGTGCATTGCTTCCCCATGACGTAGGTCCGGATGCTAAGGGAGTGACTCTTTCAGTCCTGGCAGGCTCAGCCGTTGGCCCGACTTTGGGCCCTCTCGCCCTCTTAGTCCTGGCTTGATTTTTGGAGCGGGGTTCAACCTTCGGGCACCTAGGTTGCTCCTTCACTGGTGCCCTCTGGCGTTTCCCGCCGGTGAGGTAGATAACAGTCCTTCTAAGGCTTTTAACAACTCATCAACTCTATTCTTCTCAGGCTTTCGGTCTTTGCATTGTGCGCGGAAGTGGCTCATTTCTCCACAACCGAAACATCTCTTCTTAGAAAGTGGAGACGCAGTCGCCTGTTGTGATTCAGTTAAAGGACCTTAGCTAGACGCCACAGCAACTCCGGTTGTCTGCATGCCTGTAAGGAACTTCTGCATCTCTGCCTGCAGCTATCTCCACGAGGCTCAGGATGTACAGCGTCTGTGTCTCACCCACTTCCTGTGTCTGTTCACAAAGCATGCCGGGAAACGTAGTCCCAATGTTCAGTGTCTCTTATCGCGCTTGTCTCCCTCCGGTGGCCAAAAATAGGTACTGCCACAGTAAGGTTTTAAACACAGCGCTACAGTAGTTTTTTTGCAAACAGCGTTTCAAATTTCAAACTTTCAAGTGTACGGTTTGATTTTTTTTATCACCTCATTCATCTGCGTGTTGGGTTTTTCAAGTGGCTGCTCTGCGCTGTGATCAGCCGCTATTCGGGTTTCTCCGGCGTGTTCGGCGGGGTTAATCCAGCTGTTTCTGTGGGTTTCGGTGAGTGTTCGGCGAGTGTTCGGCGGGTTTTGCAGCAGGGACGTGCACTCAGGGGTGGCAGGGGAGGCGGAGCCTCCCCTGCCATGCCAGTAAATAAATGAGCTCATTGTGTGTAATGACATGTGATGTTGTGTATGTACATTTAAACTGTAAATAAATTGTTATTTATACTCATACTCACCTCTCCTCGCTCCCTCGCTGTGCTTTGCTTCTTCTCTGTCCGCTTTTTTTTTCTCCTGCGCTTTCACTTTCACAGTTTGCCGGCTGCTGTGTGTGTGCATGTAATACACTACACAGACAGCAGGGGCAGCACTGAGCCAGCCTAGGCTACGCAATTTACGCAGCCCAACGCTACGCTAATTGCGGAGCTCAAGCTGGTGGCAGGCAAGCTCGTCATTGCCTCCAGGCAATGACAGCAAATGAAGCTTGAGCCAATGGAAAAGCTCCATTGTCTCAAGCAAGTTTTTTTTAAAAAAGCCCACCATGGGAGGCAGTGCTCCCATGGTTTGATTGACGCAGGACAGTCGTGTGACTGTCCTCGTCAATCGTGGGGGGCGGGCAGGGAGATCACAGCAGTGTGACTGTGACAAACCCCCTCCAGAAAGTGCTGAGCGCATGTGTGTGCCATAAACACACACACACATGCGCTCAGCACAGAAGGGGGGTTGTCACAGTCACACACACTCTCAAGCTCACAGCACTGGCTCCAGCAGCTCCTCCTTCTCACTCAGTCAGTAACGATCACCTCGTGCCAGCACCACAGAGACACGTGGGAAAGGAAGCAGCCGACCTTCTCTCTCTCCACTTGGACAGCACAGCCAGTGAGGAGCTGGTTATCCCAGAGTCTCAGGTAAATAAGGAGCCCTCCCCTGCAGGAACCCTGTGACTCAGCTGGGGCATATCCATGAGCTGGGGCGCCATATCCATGAGCTGGGGCATATCCACGTGCTGCTGGGGCAAATCCATGTGCTGGGGCATATCCATGTGCTGGGGCATATCCATGAGCTGGGGCATATCCATGAGTTGCTGGGGCAAATCCATGTGCTGGGGCAAATCCATGTGCTGCTGGGGCATATCCATGAGCAGGGGCATATCCATGTGCTGGGGCATATCCATGAGCTGGGGCATATCCATGAGTTGCTGGGGCAAATCCATGTGCTGGG
This sequence comes from Leptobrachium leishanense, assembly GCA_009667805.1. Taxonomy (NCBI): domain Eukaryota; kingdom Metazoa; phylum Chordata; class Amphibia; order Anura; family Megophryidae; genus Leptobrachium; species Leptobrachium leishanense. The sequence continues at coordinate 293,773,987 of CM019063.1, read as the reverse complement.
GCAAATCCATGAGCTGGGGCATATCCATGTGCTGCTGGGGCATATCCATGAGCTGGGGCATATCCATGTGCTGGGGCATATCCATGAGCTGGGGCATATCCATGAGCTGGGGCATATCCATGTGCTGGGGCATATCCATGAGCTGGGGCATATCCATGAGCTGCTGGGGCAAATCCATGTGCAGGGGCATATCCATTATCCATGAGCTGGGGCATATCCATGAGCTGGGGAATATCCATGAGCTGGGGCAAATCCATGAGCTGGGGCAATATCAATGAGAGGAGCTGGGGCAGTATATCCATGAGAGGAGCTGGGGCAGTATATCCATGAGAGGAGCTGGGGCAAAATCCATGAGAGGAGCTGGGGAAAAATTCTTGAGAGGAGCTGGGGCAAAATTCTTGAGAGGAGCTGGGGCAGTATATCCATGAAAGGAGCTGGGGCAAAATCCATGAGAGGAGCTGGGACAAAATTCATGAGAGCTGCTGGGGCATATCCATGAGCTGGGGCAAATCCATGACCTGGGGCAATATCAATGAGAGGAGCTGGGGCAGTATATCCATGAGAGGAGCTGGGGCAAAATCCATGAGAGGAACTGGGGCAAAATTCTTGAGAGGAGCTGGGGCATATCCATGAGAGGAGCTGGGGCAGTATATCCATAAAAGGAGCTGGGGCAAAATTCATGAGAGGAGCTGGGGCAATATCCATGAGAGCTGCTGTGGCATATCCATGAGCTGGGGCATATCCATGAGCTGCTGGGGCAAATCCATGTGCTGGGGCATATCCATGAGCTGGGGCATATCCATGAGCTGGGGCATATCCATGAGCTGCTGGGGCAAATCCATGTGCTGGGGCATATCCATGAGCTGGGGCATATCCATGAGCTGGGGCAATATCAATGAGAGGAGCTGGGGCATATCCATGAGAGGAGCTGGGGCAGTATATCCATGAAAGGAGCTGGGGCAAAATCCATGAGAGGAGCTGGGGCAATATCCATGAGAGCTGCTGGGGCATATCCATGTGAGCTGGGGCATTATCCTTGTGTGCTGGGGGCAGTATCTATGTGTGCTGGGGGCATATCCATGAGAGCTGGGGCAATATCCTGTGTATATCTGGCTCTGATACAAGCCAGTGCCTCACCAGCCACTGACCTCACCGCACGTCACTGTTTTGCAGTGAGTGTTCGTCGGGTCTGCGGTGGTTTTTCCCTGTAGTACGGCGGCCCTGTGGTGCTTGCTGAATACACCGCAGGGTCGGCGAACTAGAATCGCCGAATCGCGCTGAATTGCAGGAAACGAAAAGTCACTGAACGTGCGGTGAATTTTCGATTCTCTTTGAATAACCTTGAGTGTCTTATTTTCGGGGAAACACAGTAATCTCAGATCCCAGGTGATTGAGACCTAGTTCCCACCAATGGCTCTTATAGTTAACCCCTCCATTACCCCCTCCTGTTTAATCCTAGATTATCCCTTCCAGTAACCAGTATTTCACAACAGTCGCCATTTATGTCAACAATTGGTATGGGAGTCCACTGGATCTACAATTGTAAAGTAATCCAAATTTTTGCAAACGGAACACAAAGGGACTAATTAAAAACTACAGAGCTAACAACTGGTAGCTCCAGTCCCCACCAGGTGGCAATAGTACTCCTGTTGAGCCATTTTGGCGAAACGTACATCGAGTATGCTTGTCTCTTCAGTCTTGGGCAAGTGATGAGAAATTTACATCTAGTTACAGGGTGATTAGTAGGTTTTACAGGCTTTCCTTTTTCATCCATCTCTATCCTGGGCCCATCGGCTTATCCTTGGTAGGTTTACATGGGGGAGTGCTATGCCAGCAGCTATTCACTCCCTGATTGATTCTACTATAGAGGTTTATTTATCAAGACCTCTTGATTATCACTCCTTGTACTGCACCACAGCCTGGGTTGAACTTAACCATTTTTCTTTTTCAAAAAATATATACAGCCAGTATATTTCACTCCTATTTAGATTTTGACATTTAGATATACGGTATGTTCTTCCCATGGCGTTTTTTTGAGCATTGGTTTTATCATATCTACGTTGTTTGTTTGTGTTTGGTTATTGTGGCCATTTTTAGATATTAAGTATCATACTTGTATACAACTTCAATAAAAGTTAAGGTTTATCACCACCTGTGGGGACTGGAGCTGCCAGCTGTTAGCTCTGTTGTTTTCAGTTCTATTACAGGTTTGATTCTCTGATCTCGTTCGCCCCACAGTGAGCTACAATTATTGGTAAAATCATTATGCACTACTTCTGTTTATAGTCTCACTAGATCTAGTAGTCACATCACTGAGTCCTTTTTAGTGTTTATAGGTTACAAAGGGACTATTTGACCTCAGTGTTATTCTGGAATCATGAAAAGTGATTTTTAGAAGGGATCCCGAGGGTGATCCAAAGTTTTTATTTTTTCCCCTTTTTGAGATGAACCTTCTTTCCCCAAATCACTTTGCACCATATGATCAGAGTTCAACTAAAATTATAAAGGGAAGCACTGCATTACAATGTCCACTAGTGGGTACAATAGCCCTACTTTTGAACAAAATGCCCTTTCAGTTTCGATGTAATCAAAAGCAATAGAGATTATTCACTAACCTCCGACGTTGCCACCGAATTGCACCCAACGGTGAGGTGCATTTCATCGTTCAGGGGCAGTTCATCTATTCACTAAGCTGTCAGTTCGCCAATTACTGGTGAATTGTTGGCGAAATATGATGTAGTTCAACAGTCTTCTGGGACACCAAAATTGTCCCACAGAGAGGTAATGGTTCATCTGATTTTTGGTGTTTCAGTTTGACAGGTTTGAACAGGCGAATCCCAAAGGATTCAATATAAAAAAATATATCATTTTTATTTTATTTTTATTAACCCCTTAAGGACCAAGGGTCTTTAAAGTAAATGCATTTATAACGTAACAATTAGTTCATAAGGGGTTACACTGTTAATTTATTTTTAAATTATACGGAAACTGAAAATAATTTAAATATCGTTCATTTATTTCATTTTCAGCAAAAAGCCTTTTTATTTCATTATTTTTTTAACAACTTTTTGTATTTTTTAAAAAAATTTGGACAAAACTTTTGTTTCCCAGTTTTTTTAAAAAGCTGGATTTTTTTTAGTTTTCTACCAGACTTTTTATTTATTTATTTAAATGACCTTTTTTTATTATTTAGACACATTTTAATACATTTTTATTGGTTTAAACAACTATTAGGAGAATAGGAGAGTTCCTTTTTTTTGCAATTCAGTAGAATTTGTTGACACCAATTCGGCGCAGTTTGGCGGCTATTGGTGCAGTTTAGCTGTTTTCGCCAACGTCCGATAACTCTGTTATACCGGTAATTCAAGTCTTATCACTTATTCACTATGAATTAACAATGGTAATTCGAAACCTAGGTAGGGGTGTTTTGGGGATCATCTTTTACTGTGTGTGATCTTTGATCTTTGTATGTGTCTTATTATATACACACACATATATGTGTGTGTATATATGTATATATATATATATATACAGTATAAGTGCAGAGGCAGAAAAGCTTGGCTACCACAGTGCAGTGGCGACTCTAGGAGCAATATTTAGGGGGGGCACATATGATAACACAGTCAAAACTGAGGGGGCACGAATAATTTTCACCACTAAATCATACCACTGAATAAAACTATCAACTGGTGGGAGGTAAAACGCCATCGCTAAAGGAAAAATTTAGCGTGAGTCGCTAAAACTTAGCGCCTGACGACCTACTAACAGATCACCTTGTTCTCGGTAGTCAGTGTACAAGGTCGTTTGGCGCACGCTAGGGAAACGCTAAGACCCGGGCTGAGACCCAATGCTAATGCGGTTGTGTACAGGATAGAACAGGTTTTTTCCAGTCAGAGTGCCGGGCCATATTTTACCTATCCCCCGCCCTCACAAGTTTGTATAAGTATGAACACATCCAGCGAAGAGCCGTTGTTCTGGCACATGTGGGAACCTCTCATATGTGGGGACCGGCGCACGTCCGATGACGTTTCAGCCGCTCACATCAAGGAACCACCAGCAATGCGCATGCGCGCGCGTACCACCGATTCGTTGGAGACTCGCTCGCTCCGATTAGCAATGCGGTGCGCCGGTCGCCTGTTTTTCCAAGATGGCTATTAATCGGAGCGAGCGCGTCTCCGATGAATCGGCGGTACGCGCGCGCATGCGCATTGCTGGTGGTACCTTGATGTGAGCGGCTGACACGTCACCGGAAGTGCGCCGGTCCCTACATATGAGAGGTTCCCACATGTGCCAGAACACCGTCACACCCCTGCATTATTAAAATCCTCCAAGGTGGCCATATCATCCATGTTTATATGCACACACTATGGGCCCTATTACAATCTTCGCGCAAAAACGCGTGCACAGCGCGTGAATTTGTTCGCAAAGCGTTAAACGTTAATGTGCGTAAATCAACGCTGGTATTACAATCTGCGTGCATTTTTTTATCCGTCAAAAAAAATAACACGCGTAACACGGACGCGCAAAAACACACGCGCATTAACGTTGCGCGCAGAAATCGGTGTGCGGACTGTTTTTTCACGCGATTCAGCCAATCAGAATTAAGAACCTAAATTGTCTCACGTTAAGTTTTTGCACCTGCCAAAGTCAATCTGAGTATACATGCTGCAGCAATAATAAAAACACGCAAAACTTCTCAATTTTATTGTTTGGGTATGCGAAGAATGTGTAACTATACTTTGCTGCATTTTTTTTTTTGGGCTGGTGTATTTGGGTTCGGCCAGGACGTTCAGATTTGCCATTAACACCAGCTTTTAGGAGTTTTTAAAATTATGCGCGCAAACGTTGTGTGTTAAAAAATGCGCATAGATTGTAATACCATCCACGTACCAGCGCACAAACGCATTTGCGCTCACAATGTTAAGTATAGGACGCACGCAGTCCTTATGCTCGCAAACGGTTCGCACAGGTCCACCCGCGTTAGACGATTTCGCGCGTTTGTTGTGCTGACATTGTAATACGATGTTCAGCGCAAAGGGTTTTGCCCCTCGCGTTAATGCGTTTTTGCGCGCGTTAACGATTGCGTGAAGATTGTAATGGGGCCCTATATTAATTAAGGCTGATGGGAATCAGTGGCGTAGCGTGGGTTGTCAGCGCCCGGGGCCAGCCAAGAATTGTGCGCCCCCCCACCTGTGGACACGTTATCGATATTGCCCCAGCTCTCACATGGATTTGCCCCCAGCTCATGGATATGCCCCAGCTCATGGATATGCCCCAGCTCACACATGGATTTGCCCCAGCTCACACATGGATTTGCCCCAGCTCACACATGGATATTGCCCCAGCACATGGATTTGCCCAGCTCATGGATTTGCCCAGCTCATGGATTTGCCCCAGCTCATGGATTTGCCCCCAGCTCATGGATTTGCTCCAGCTCATGGATATTGGCCCAGCTCATGGATATTGGCCCAGCTCATGGATTTGCCCAGCTCATGGATATTGGCCCAGCTCATGGATTTGCCCCAGCTCATGGATATGCCCCAGCTCACACATGGATTTGCCCCAGCTCACACATGGATTTGCCCCAGCTCACACATGGATTTGCCCCAGCTCATGGATTTGCCCAGCTCATGGATTTGCCCCCAGGTCATGGATTTGCCCAGCTCATGGATTTGCCCAGCTCATGGATTTGCCCCCAGGTCATGGATTTGCCCAGGTCATGGATTTGTCCCCAGGTCATGGATTTGCCCAGCTCATGGATTTGCCCCCAGGTCATGGATTTGCCCAGCTCATGGATATGCCCCAGCTCACACATGGATTTGCCCCCAGCTCACACATGGATTTGCCCCCAGCTCACACATGGATTTGCCCCAGCTCACACATGGATTTGCCCCAGCTCATGGATTTGCCCAGCTCATGGATTTGCCCCCAGGTCATGGATTTGCCCAGCTCATGGATTTGCCCAGCTCATGGATTTGCCCCCAGGTCATGGATTTGCCCCCAGGTCATGGATTTGCCCAGCTCATGGATTTGCCCCAGCTCATGGATTTGCCCCCAGGTCATGGATTTGCCCAGCTCATGGATTTGCCCCAGCTCATGGATTTGCCCCCAGCTCATGGATTTGCCCCCAGGTCATGGATTTGCCCAGCTCATGGATTTGCCCCAGGTCATGGATTTGCCCCAGCTTACACATGGATTTGCCCCCAGGTCATGGATTTGCCCCCAGCTCATGGATTTGCCCAGCTCATGGATTTGCCCCCAGGTCATGGATTTGCCCCAGCTTACACATGGATTTGCCCAGCTCTCACCTGGATATTACTCCAGCTCCGGCAGGGGTTGAGGGGACCCAGATGCCGGGCAGCGCGGGAGTGCCTGCCCGGTCCTGAAGAGTCCGTCCTGTTGAAGGTGATGTGGCTGCGTGGCGTGCGTGTGCAGGTCACGCGGTCCGGCCAGTCAGGTGGTACAGAGACTCAGTACCACCTGATTAGCCGGACCACGTGACCGGCTGCGCCTGCACACAGCCGCCTCCCTATAACAGGACGGACTCTTCAGGACCGGGCAGGCACTCCCGCGCTGCCCGGCATCTGGGTCCCCTCAACCCCCGGGCCAGTTTTAGGGGCGCAAATGCGCCCCTAACAAAACTGCGCCCGGGGCCACGGCCCCCCCAGCCCCCCCCCCACGCTACTCCACTGATGGGAATTGCTTGATAAATGCCACCCAACAGCATGGAGAGTCATTACACTGCATTTAATAGATCCAAAAGGAAGGCCAGGTGAGTGACAATAATTTCCCTGCTGCAGCATATACAGTATATAATACATGTTTCAGGGCAAGTCTTATCCATGTGTCTCTTTAAATATGGTTCTAACCCTAATACTCAACCGCTTACATACTATGAATGAACCCAAGCATAAAATGTTTAAAATTAGCCAATATATTATAATTAGGATATATGTCAATAAAGAATGCACATATATCATAATAGAGCCTACTGCAACAGCAGCGACATTGCTGACCAGATCCATTACTATGGTGTATGGGGCCAAGAGAACACCTGTGCTGCATTCCTTTCAATTGCCTGTTAATTTTGGGCGAGGACCTGTTTTTTCTGTTTTTTTGGAGTTAGCACCATGGTTGAGCAGTAGGTAAAATGTTGCAATTAGCGCCCCACAAAAAATTAGCACTGGCACCAAGTGATCTGTTAGTTACATAAGCGTAGAGATCTCTAGCGCTCCCCATGTTAAGTAAAGGACGCGGAAAGTACAGTAAGCTTGCAGTACAAATCTCTAATAGCGACGCGCTTAGTGATTTTTTTCCCCTTTGTAGTGAGAGGCAAACGATCTGTTGGTCAGGCGCTAGACTAAATTAACCTGGCGCTAACGTAAAACTGTGCCAATGCTAGGGTTAGCTCACATCAGGTGATAATTCCCTAAATAGGAATATATAAATAAGATTCCAAAACCCCAGAGTAACGTGATGAAATGATGCCTTTTTATTGTAATAACCTGATACTTAAAATCAATATTTTATTTGCTGCAATTCGGCAGTTTTCACTGAATGTCCGATAACTGCTTCAGCGACTCCAATTTTTGCAAATTACAGTGACCATTCGCTAAATAGGGAATTCACCATATTTTCGGTGAAATGAATTCCCCGAAATGTGACGAAAAGCAGGGGATCTAAAGATGATTAGACCCTTTAGATTCTAACTTCCATAATAACCCCTAAAATGCCATTAATCAAGGGAAAACATGAAATGAATACACTGTGAGGAATGTAGCTTACCCATTAACCCCAAAATGCCATAAATCAAGGAAAAAATAAAATGTATACTGTGAGGGATGAAGCCTACCCATTAACCCTTAATATACAACTAAACCAAGGCAAAGACGTACAAAATACACATTGTAATGTATAGTCTGAACATTAACCACTTCACTGCTGTGCCATTTCAATCCTGCGAAAATGTTTACGAGCACGGTTTTATTTAATGTTTTATGACTTTTATTTTACATTGAATATGGTCATGTTGGATATCATTGGAAAGGCCAGAATCTGCCCTTTCCAATGATACCATATATCGTCCATATACAGGGCCGCCATCAGGGCATTACACCCCATGCTGACTTAAGGCCCTTTTTAGCAGCTACGGTATCGGACTCTATGAGTCCGAATCCGGAGCTGTACTTATTCTCCTGGGCTGGCAGGCTGGGTGGGCCAAGCAGCATATGTGTGCGTCCCAAGCACGCTACTTTGGCGCCGCCCTCCAGTCACATGTGTGACGCGTCATACATGAGTAGCTGCTTGCGACGGAGGGAGCAGAAGAGAAGAAGAGAAGAAGAGGAAGCAGAAGAGAAAGGGAGAAGAAGAGAGAGCAGAAGAAGAGAGAGAAGAGGGAGAGAGGAGCAGAGGACCGGGACAGAAGACGGCAGAGCGGTGAGCCAAGCCAGGGCCCAGCCAGACCCAAGGACCCAGCCAGACCCCAGGACCCAGCCAGACGCCAGGGCCCAGACAGACGCCAGGGCCCAGACAGATGCCAGGGCCCAGCCAGACCCCAAGTCCCAGCCAGTCCCCAGGGCCCAGCCAGACCCCAAGTCCCAGCCAGGGCACAGCCAGACCCCAAGGCCCAGCCCGACCCCAGGGTCCAGCCGAGACACAGCCAGACCCCAGCTTCCAGCCAGACCCCAAGGCCCAGCCAGAAACCTGGGCCCATCCAGGGCCCAGCCAGACCCCAAGGCCCAGCCAGGGCCCAGCCAAACCCCAGGGCCCAACTAAGCCCCAGTGCCCAGGCCAGCCCCAGGGCCCAGCCAAGCCCAAAGGCCATCATACAGACAGCAGTTGTATTGCTGTAGAGCTCTGTGATACGCTAATACACAATCCACATTACTATGAGTTTTATTGCTGTGGAGCTCTGTGATACGCTCATACACAATCCACATTACTATGAGTTTTATTGCTGTGGAGCTCTGTGATACAGTAATGTGCGGTGTCTCTCTGCATCCTGACGGTAATCAGCGCTAGCACTTTGTAAAACCATACTTATCGCAACACTAAGGGACGTTTGTGCTCCCCATGTTTGGTATACAATGTGCAAAATACAGTAAGTTAGCGGAAGCTAGCACAAAAAACTATGCACTAACATGGGTAGCGTCAGGAATGTAGTATGGGTGGCATGTGTTAAAAACACTTAACCTGACGCTCTTACATATCGAGGCGCTAATGTTAGCGCCAACTATGGAATAGAGCCCTTCATGTTTTGTAATTGTTATTTTGGTATATTTCAAAATCTTGTTAATATTTCTCCAGTATTTGTATATAATTAGAAGCACACAATCAGTTCTTCATCTCAGAAGAAATAAAACCCATTAAATATCATCTACACTTAACGAGCTTTATACCATTTGAACAGTACTACTCAGCATTACCTAGAGAAATCCAAAGTTCAAATATTCTTAGTAGAGGTGTGTATGAGCAATTGCAAAGATTATGTATTTAACTTTGTTCTGAAAAAGAATAAAGAGAACAGCAAAAATTTACTGTGCAAGGATTATTTTGGGAAGTGAATCACTGGATAGGAGGTTGGGCATTAGAAGTTTATTGCACAGTGTCTCAAATTTATACCTTTTACCTTTCACTTACTTACATCTGACCCAATTTATCAAGGAGGCCATTGAATGTACAAATATTAAAAAAAAGTTTAACAATGTTAAATGCTAACAATGTAATGTGATATGTATCAGTACTAAAGTAAGGCAAGTTTACAATCAGAAGTAACAGTAAAAATAACACTATCCATGACTTTAAATAGATAAAAAGGTTAGTATTTGCACATACCCTCTCGTGACCATTTAAATTTAATTAAATGGTTGTGGAGGTTAGAGTGTGCTTTTCATGCTATTATGTATTCACCTGTAGAAAGTGGTGATTTTCTAATTGTTTGTCCAGGCCTTATCACTTTTACACTGCTTTGCTCATATTACCACCAATGCACGCAAAATAGCTTGCTTTATGATCTCAGCATACGTGGATGAAATAGGGCTATATTACATTCTTCTCGCAAAAAGCCTTGCGCAAAGCGAAAATCTTTGCGCCAACCGTTAAACTTTTTGCGTGCGCAAATCACCGTTGGAATTACAATCCTCGCGGCTTTTTTCTTCCTCTGATCAATTGCATGTGCAAACAGGGCGCGCCCAAATGCACGCGCAGTACTGTTTCCCGTAAAAATCTTTGCGCGCGCAGTCTTTTTACGAGATTCAGCCAATCAGAATTAAGAACCACACCTGTCTCACGTTAACAAATTGCGTCTGTCACTGTCAATCCGAGCATATATGCTGCAACAATAATACATGCACACACGACTTCATCCATTGTATTGGTTGGGTATGATTTTAATGGACCACTGTGCTTTGGTGCAGTCCTTTTTATGGGCTTGGATATTTGGGGTTAGCCAGGTTGTTCAAATTTTCCATTAGCACCAGTTTTTAGGAGTTGCTAAAATTATGAGCGATAAGGACATGCGGTAATTACCGCAAAATAGATTGTAATACCATACTCGTACCAGCGCACATTCGCATATGCACTCACAATGTTAAGTATAGGACGCGCGCAGTACAGTAAGCTCGCGCAGGGTCCATACAGGTTCACCCGTGGTAGATCATTGCGCGCGGTTGTTGCGCTGACTATGTATTATGGGATTCGGTGCAAATGGTTTTACCCCACGCGTTTGTAGGGGGACCAGCTTCAAGCACCTTGCAAAGACTACCACCTTTCCAATGACACCTCACTTGACCTTGTGGGGAGTATAGAATGGCGATGCAGGAGTCCAAAGGCCGTGTTACGAGAACCCAAGATCAAATATTTTCCCTCGGCCACTATTCGTTCTCCTCCGCTAGTTCCCGGATTCTCCCGTCAGCAAGCAGCACTGAATCAATGTCAGTTCTTAATTTCTCCTAATAAAGCAGATGACACTGCTCATATTGGGTTAAGCAAACTCACTGGCCATTTCAACAGGCCTCTCTTTATTTGATACAGAATCAGATAAGAACAGTTAACATCCCAGCACCACCATTCACCCTGCTCACCAGCAGGTCTTTTCAGATTGTAAGCTCTTGAACAGGGGCCTCTCTGATACTGTTCTATGCATTTAACTTGTATGTATATTGATTATTCTGTCTCTCCCATTGTACAGCCTTGCGGAACTTAGTGGCGCCTTTTAAATAACTGTATCTGCAGTCATACAGAGCAAGGGTCCTTGTTTGGGGAGGATTTCAGGGGAGCAGTGGCATTCCGTGGGTACCGTTTGATAGCTCGGCCCCCTATGGTATCACAGTCCAAAAAGCGCTGAAATCCGGAATCAAAGGCAAGAATGGCAGCTTGTAGTAGTTACCCCAGGTGATGCGGCATAGCTGCTGTTGTGTGAGCCCCTGGGGCCATGAAAGGCTCGGCGACGTGGGTTCCCGATGGAGCTCCCTTCTGAAAATCACCCCAACGGTAGCTCCCATGAGGGGGACACTAACCCCAAAAGTGCACCCTGCTGGAGCAAAGGGTTTTCAGGGCACCGGGGTTTAACATTTCTGCAGCTGTTTCCATTAAGGTGAAGGCTGTGCAGTCCTTGAATGGGATGGGTTGGCCCGTCTAGCTCCTTGGATGGTAATTGGCTGGGGTTTCAAACCCAGCTCATGGTTTCAAACCCAGGCTTTCCCTGGTGGCAGGGACCATGAGGGACAGGCTTAAAGGCATTTGGATTATGTGCTGATGGGGGAAAAAGTCACAAACCACCACTTTTAACATTAAAACATAAATAGACCAATAGGTTAAATGACGGGAATAGCAGAGGAGCGAGGTTTTAGTACAGTCCACAGTCTCTGAGCACAGGGTTCTGTGGAATCTGGTATCATTGGAGAGGCAGGATTGGCCTTTCCAATGACACCTCATTTGATGACCTATGTGTCAGGGATTCAGGGATACAGGGATCCAAAGGACTCCTGCATCTCTTGTATTGGGATTCCCCTGCCAGGCAGAAGGACTCCCTCTTTCTGATCCGAGGTCAGTTTTGCTGCATTCGGCAGATCATCTGCTTTTTTCCTCGGTCTGTTTGGCGGCGTTGTTTGGCTGACTAATCAGTGAAGGTCAGCAGTCTTAGGTGGCACACTTTGGGAACCTTGTGGTGGACACTGAGCTCACCGCAGGGTTGGCGAACTTGAAACGCCAAATCGCACTGAAGTGCGCTGGACAAAAGAGCACCGAAATTTCACTGAAATTTTTAAATTATCAGAATATAAAATATATGAGGAAATGTATCGTATACTGTAGTGAAAATATTTCCTGTAGTCAAATACAACTTCTAATAATCCCATTGTAAAAATAAAAAAAATAGATTAGACAACAAAACCTCTATTTGTAGTGAATCCCATATGGGGGTTATTTAGTACACTGTAAATACATTGAGTAGAGCAGGTGGAGTGCATCATTTATGGGAAAATCATGGAGAATATAGGAGAAGTGCTGGGAATAGCTTCCAGTGCTGCTATCTTCACATCATATTTGCTGTTCCCTGGTGAATTGACAGAGATTAGTGGTTTTATGAACAACACTGGGTATTTGTATCTTTCCTTGCTATAAAATACACTTTCTTTCTGATGCTGTAAATAAAAATTGCCTTGTGAAAGGCAAAATGAATAATCTATTGTTCTTTAGTTCTATTAATGAACCCCAGGATGTTGTGTTGGCCTTTTCAATATTTGAAGGCCAGTTTGTTCCTTAAAAACCAAAACAGAACAGTTTTTTCCTACAATAAACCATTGTAAATTGTTTAAGCAATTAAACTTGACCCTTTAATTATTTTTGTAAGCCCTTTACAAACATTTTCTAGTTCTGTGAACATTTTACACTTGTATAAATGTTGTCCAAAATTGTATTTTCAAGGTGGGTGGCATGGTTATTATGGTCTACAATTTCTATTCAATCTGTCTTGTATTGTTCAATCTCTTTTAGATGTTTTCACCAATTAATTTAGCACCCTGCAACTATTTGTCTTTATATGTTCAAAATTATATACAAAACTAGAATGGTAGCACTCAACCTGAACATGAATTTTCCATAAGGGTGCGTCTGAGACCATTTAACACAATATACTGAATTCAGAACAACCCATGCATGTGTATGTCAGTGTGTGTTTGTGTCCTCTAAATGCCAGACCCAACCCTGAACCCGCATTAGGTCTTACTTCCAACCCACTCACCCATGCTTCCAGGAACACAATTCAAGTTTCTTAAACAGGCAGGGAATTGTGCCATTTTCCCGACACAGAACTTACTGCCCTCACTCTCAGAGTGTATCAGACGCTGGGTGTGTAATGTTTACGTTTCGTGCTGCTGAGGTGTTTGTACCTATGACTCTCGGATACAGAATTAAGGATAAGTGTGGTGCTGGTTTTATTATAATACAGGAAGCTACTGAATGACCGTTTATGTTACAGGCTCTGGATTCTTTGACAGCATTGTCCACAACTGGACACAGAATGCCCTGCAATTTTACATATGGTGGACTTTTGGAAGGAATTGTCTCTCAAGAAGGGGCTTATGTCATCTTTACTGCCTATATTGAGAAACTGCCAATTCACCCCCGGTCTGCAAACTAAATTGTTTGTACCATTCTCCTTGGGCATAACCATTAGGATCAGGAATATTTTCTAGAAAGGCGAGGTGCTTGCCTTCTCCTCATTTCCCGACAGGATCCACCTTTGCCCAAAGGATACATTTTGTTATATTATTATTGTCATCATTTATATAGCGCCAACAGTTTCCACAGCGCTTTACAATAACCAAAGGGAACGAGATACAGATAAACGGACATATGATGGAAACAAGAGGTGTAGAGGGCCCTGCTCATAGGAGCATACAGTCTAGAGGGATTGGGGTTGAGGAAGACAAGAGGAATTTTACTAGATAGCAGGATCATTAGTGCCAGTGGTTTGGGAACGATGTTGCCATAGAAGCAGCTTCACTCATGTCTGAGTAGGTGAGCAGAGGGAGGAGTTGCATCAGTAGTGTGGTACGCTAATCTGAAGAGATGAGTTTTGAGGAATTTCTTGAAGGCCTGACGGTCTGGGGAGAGTTCGATAGGACGAAGCAAGTCATTCCACAGGACTGTTGCTGCCCTTAGAAGTCTTGGAGGCGAGAGTTGGCCGTGCGTGTGTGTATACAGATGACAGTGGAGATCACCTGCTGACCGGAATTGCTTGCGGAGTAACGAAGACATGTAGGGAGGGGTTGAGTTATTGAGTGATTTGAACGTGAGCATCAGTATTTTAAATTGTATCCTGGAATGCACAGGAAGCCAATGGAGGGACTGGCAGAGTGGGGAGGTACGCGAGGTGCGTTTGGTTCGAAAAATGAGCCTGGCACCTGCATTCATTACAGATTGCAAAGGGGCAATACGGGAGTTGGGGAGGCCAATATGGAGCGTGTTGCAGTAATCAAGTCGTAAAATGACAAGACCATGAACCAGCTCCTTTGAAGTACCTTGTGTCAGAAAGGGGAGGACACGGGCAATGTTTTTGAATTGAAAGTAACAGGATTTGGTCACTGTCTGGATGTGGGGAGAGAATGTTAGGTCAGAGTCAAAAAGTGACACCAAGGCAGCGAGCTTGAGGCGTTGGGCTAATGAGTGTTCCATTTACTCGTAGAGAGATAGGTGGTATTGGGTTCTTCTTGGAGGGAGGAATAATGATAATTTCAGTTTTGGCAAGATTGAGTTTAAGGAAGCAGGAAGCCATCCAATTTGAGACAGCAGAGAGATAGTCAGTGACTCAATCCAGGAGAGCCGGAGAGAGATCAGGGGAGGAGAGCTATATTTGAGTGTCATCAGCGTATAGGAGGTACTGGAATCCAAAGGAGCTGATCAGTTTACCTAGAGAGGCAGTGTAGATTGAAAAAAGTAGAGGGCCCAGTACTGAACCTTGGGGCACCCCAACAGACACATGCAACCAGGAGGCGGTACTTCCTGCAAGTGAGACACTAAATGATCGTTGGGACAGGTAGGAAGCGAACCATGAAAGAACAGTACTTTGAAGGCCTATATCACTAAGAGTTTGAAGGACGATTGAGTGGTCAACTGTATCAAAGGCGGCAGAGAGGTCAAGAAGGATCAGCAGCGATTAGCACCCATTAGATTTAGTAGTTGCAAAGTCATTGGTCAGTTTCGCAAGAGCCATTTCTGTTGAGTGCAGTGAGCGAAAGTCAGATTGCAGAGCATCAAGGAGAGAGTGGGTGTTGAGGTAGTCAATCAGACGGGCATATACAAGCTTTTCAAGGAATTTGGAGGCAAAAGGGAGCGGGGAAATGGGGCGGTAGTTGGAGGGAGCAGTCGGATCCATAGATTTTTTTTAGGTTTGGGACTACCGTGGCATGTTTGAGGGGAGCAGGAAAGACCCAGAGATTAAAGACAGATTAAAGGTATGGGTCAAGGATGGTACAAGAGAAACAGATATTGTTTGCAAGATGTGAGGGAATGGGGTTGAGGGGGCAGGTAGTGGGATGAGAGGATCATAGTAGTTTAAGGACCTCTTGTTCAGTAGCTGAAGGGAATGAGTTAAACATGTGAGGATAGACATGGGCATCTTCCTGAATAGGTGAAGATGGCATTGTTATGACCAATTTCAGCACTTTGTAACTACACCAGAATTTTAACGGGCTACACTGTCTATGCTGACATTTTTTGAACATTTGTGTCTTTCCGCAACATACTCCAAAGGTCTGGAGTCTTTCCTTTTTGCTCATCTTTTATCCAGCGTGTGTTTTTTTTCTCATATGCTGATGCCTGGGACAGTCATTTCACCACTGAGCTCAACAGTGATGAGTGGCAGGATATCTGGGAGGCCACTAGCAAAGTCTCTATTTGCACAAATCTTTCCTCAAGCTTACTCGTGGGTCTATATTGTTTTTATTGGCATTGCTAGGTATGCTGATCGACACATTACTATGGTTACTCAGATGTACCACCTGCACGCCTACATACACCTCCCCTTCCCCTCGCCAACCCTACTTCTATTTTACCCCCTTTTTTATCCTTCTCTTTCTTTAATCTCTCTCCTCTATAGTTCTTCTTTCGTCTTAATCTCAGCTGCTACCGAGATGCACGACAAACATTTTTGAATGTCAAGTATATTGATTGCAGATTGATAGTGTAATATTTGAACATTCAATACTTGACTAAATAAAGTCTTTAAAAAAGAGGGAATTGTGTACCTAGAAATGTGACTGCTGAGTCTTTCATTAGTCTGGCACATTGAGAGAAGTCAGTCCACTTCAGATTAGATCTAATCTCCTTTATTATACATTTATGTGATTTTATATTTGTGATTTTTGTTCTATATATACAAAGCCACAGTGTGGCATAGCATTGATTTTAGGGCTCTGTGTAATAACAGACCCAGGATGCGTAAAAGTGAGACAGATGTCATTTGCATAGCCTACCCAGAATTCCTTGCTGCATATGGGGAATGTGGCACAGGACCTCTGGGATGCAATTCATCGAATTGCTGTGATGTGCAAGTGGCTTCTGCAATAATAAACACACTTATTATAGTGCGGAGGCCTTTTATCTCACTTTTTGTCCTCCACTACAACCATTGTAGATACTGATTGCCCTATGGGTCCCAAGCATCCACTGCAACTGGTCATCATGCCTAGCTCCTAGCTGATGAGGGTCCAACAAACCCAAAACAGCGCTGTCCTGGGAGTGGCTTTGACCAGTTGCGTAAACCTTATCTCTGCTACAAAGCCACAGTGTGGCATGATTTTAGGGTTATGTGTAATAACAGACCCAGGATGCATAAAAGTGAGACACATTTCATTTGCATATCCTACCCAGAATTCCTTGCTGCATATGGGGAATGTGGCACAGGAGCTCTGGGATGCAATTCATCGACTTGCTGTGATGTGCAAGTGGCTTCTGCAATAATAAACACACTATATATAAATATATATACTTGTTTAGACAAAGGAAACGAGGGATAATGAAAGGGACTGCAGGTAACGTAAAGGGAGATATCAGGTGATTGTGAGAGGTAGGTTCCACAGACCTGCTCTCATGTAACACATGTTTTCCTCATTCCTTACGATCACCTGCCAGTTCTAAGCTGTCACTCATATTTCAGGAGGACTGAAGGAAACTGTTTAATGGTGCTCGCAAAGCTTAAATAGTTAAAATCAGGGCTTTTGAAAGTATACGAATGCTGGATTTGTATGTTCTTACACAGTTTTGTATTTGTGGGGCCTTGCATGGTAACAGGTGACATTTGCAGTGTTTTTTGCTCAGCATCTGTCAGTTTTTGGTGCATCCATTATTCTCACTTTGGGTGTTTGGTTTGCTGTTGTGGACTTGTGGTTTCTGTCCTGTGAGTTGGAAAGCTCAGAGCATTTTCTAAAGTGTTCCCTTCCTTTGCTAAGGAGCAGTCTTCACGGTTGAAGCTCATCACTTTTGAGTTGGCTTCTTGTCAATTTATTGCAGGTTTTGCATTATTGCTTGGAATTATGATATTTTATGTGTGTTTGCAAATCTGTTGGAGGCACATTGCATTTTTGTTTTTTGTTATTTTGTTTTGTTGTGCTAGATTGATTTAAATTGTTTGATGGGGTTGGGAGGGTCGTTTGCACTTCAAGCAGTTTTAAGATCAATTACTTACAATGGCAAGGAGATCAAGACTCCACTGGGCACTTTCTCGTGACTTTGATGGGGTTTCTGTAGTGATCTACCCACAGGAATTTGCTGCTCTGGTCATTCAATAGTGAATCTATGGTTTAGTCTTAAGCGTTTATTCACTAAGCGTTGGTGTCGCAAATACTGGTGAAAATCACGGTTATTACAGTGCCGACAAGCATCAGCACTTCTCAAAACTAAAATTCAAAGAGCAACAGGAAAAGTTGTACTTTGCAGTTTCTACTGACGTTGTTTGAATTATAATTTTTTAAATGCCAGTATTTGTCTGTACTGTAAAAGCAGCGATTTTCGCAGGTATTTACAAAGCTGCCTGCACCAGAGCTTAGTGAATAATCCCTTTAGTACCTTAGTCTTATCTAGTCATCAGTGCTGATGCATCAGGAGACAGATACTCACCTAGCCCATGCCTCCTCCAGTGCCTGGAAGTCGTGTGCATAGGCATTGTCAAAGTGACCCAAGCTTGTGTGTGCTTGCTATTTTTATATAAATTTATATACACGTGCACATGCATTCTCTCTTGTTATGTCCATGGTCATTAAAAATTCTTGATGTACAGAAATGTATTTTATTTCACTGATTGGTTGGTTCTCTGAAAACTTTATTTTAGACGCTGTGTTATTCAAAATACTTAAAGGAACACTCTAGGCAAAAATCCCCCCTTTTTCTTTTACATTAAAATATACCTATTCCCTACCTAGTTATTGAGTGAGTATTATTATTTTTTTTACTGTAATACTTACCCTAAAATCCACTTGTTTCCAACAACTTTTTTTTTTTTATATATAATCACCTCCCTCCTCTTCCGCTCCCGTCCTGAAAGTCTTGAACTTGGCTAATGGTTTACGTGAGAAGCGCGTATGCGCGCCTCTCACGTAAGCCAGCCAATCAGCAGGCTTCCTCCCGACTCCATCTTCTGTGATTAGTGTTGCGCGCAACACTATTACTCAGCAGCTGCCGCCAGCTACTGCGGCGAGTTGGAGACGTCATCGCGCTGAAAGCAATAGTCGGCAGAAGCGGGAAATCTGAATCCCGCTCTGCTGACTGACAGCTGGGAGGGCAGAGTAAACTCCTCCGCCTCTCTCAGCTGTTTCAGCCGATCGACTGAGCGGAGGGAGGGGGGAAAGGTAAGGGCATACTCAGGGCATCATGACCACCTAAAAAAGCTTAGGTGGTCATGTTGCCTAGAGTATCCCTTTAAGGTCACCTTCTGTAATAAACAGCTCTGAGATTTTTATAATAATTAGGGGATAGGGCAACAAAGACTGTTAGAGGAATAAGAACATCAGCCTTGTTGGAATTTAATACCTGCTATTTCTCTTCATGACTCAGCCAGGATACTCTTTGTCCTAGGAATTTTATTAACATCTCCCTCTAAACAAAGTCATAAATCTTTGGAAAGCCCAGCCTAACACAGTAATGTGTAAATATTGCCTACATCAGGCTGATGTAGAAGATGACTCTCTATAACATTTCTTTGCTCTGGGAAGAGGTGTTTAACTGATAATGCCTGTGGAATGATAAATGTAATGAAACACTTTTTTTCACATTGGAGAGGTATTCAACCGATACTGGGCTAAATTACAATTTTCACGCAAACGTTTGCACCGGCACAGAAAACCATTAATGCGTGGGGTAAAACCATTTGCGCCTAATCCCGTATTACATAGTCAGCGCAACAACCTCGCTCAATCGTCTACCGCGGGTGAACCTGCACGAACCCTGCGCGAGCTTACTGTACATCGCTCGTCCTATACTTAACATTGTGAGCGCAAAAGCGAATGTGTGCTGGTACGAGGATGGTATTACAATCTATTTGCGGTAATTACCGCGTAGCCTTTGCGCGCATAATTTTTAGCAACTCCTAAAAGCTGGTGCTAACGGCATATCTAACCAACCTGGCTAACCCCAAAAAAAAACAGCACATAAAAAGGAATGCAGCAACAATATAATGGATGATGGCAGGTGTGTGTGTATTATTACTGTAACATATGTGCTCATTTTGCATCATAGACACAGAACCCGTCTCCGATGCCTCTGGCAGGCTCAATTCAGTTGCGTTTGATAGGTGTGTTTCTTCATTTTGATTGGCTGAGTGGGTGCAAAAATATGCGCACGCAAAGATTTTTGCGCGAGACGGTACTGCGCCTGCATTTGTGCGCGTACTGTTTGCACGCGCAATTGATCGGCGGAAGAAAAAAGCCGCGAGGATTGTAATTCCAGCGGTGATTTGCGCACGCAAATGTTTAACACTTGGCGCAAAGATTTTCTCTGTGCGCGAGGCTTTTTGTGTGAAGAATGTAATATAGCCCACTGTCTGTGGAATGATCAATAAAATTAACAATTTTGTTACAACAAAGAAATGTTTCTTAATGGCAAGATAAGTCATCTAATTTTATCAACATTGGGCAACATTGGTAAATTCAATACTGATTAATTTTTTAATATTCCTTAGTCATGTCCGCTTCTTAAAAATGTTTTATACGTTAATGCCTTAGCAAATTTTGGCACTTTCGAAACACCACGAATAATAAAAAAAAGTATCCCTTAAGAATCACAATGCAAAAAACAGGTATAGCAAAAGTCTTTCAACTTGCTTGTTGGAATAATACTTTACATTATAACCAGGAAAGTATTTCCAAAAACAGGTGCATCTCAATAAATTAGAATATCGTGGAAAAGTTCATTTATTTCATTAATTCAACTCAAATTGGGAAACTTGTGTAATAAATAAATTCAATGCACACAGACTGAAGTAGTTTAAGTCTTTGGTTCTTTTAATTGTGATGATATGGCTCACTTTTAACAAATACCCACCAATTCACTATCTCAACAAATTAGAATACTTCATAAGATCAATAAAAAATATTTTTTTAGTGAATTGTTGGCCTTCTGGAAAGTATGGTCATTTACTGTAAATGTACTCAATACTTGGTAGGGGCTCCTTTTTCTTTAATTACTGCCTCAATTCGGCGTGGCATGAAGGTGATCAGTCTGTGGCACTGCTGAGGTACTATGGAAACCCAGGTTTCTTTGACAGTGGCCTTCAGCTCATCTGCATTTTTTGGTCGCTTGTTTCTCATTTTCTTCTTGACAATACCCCATAGATTCTCTATGGGGTTCAGGTCTGGTGAGTTTGCTGGCCAGTCAAGCACACCAACACCATGGTTGTTTTACCAACGTTTGGTGCTTTTGATAGTGTGGGCAGGTGCCAAATCCTGCTGGAGAATTAAATCAGCATCTTTAAAAAAGCTGGTCAGCAGAAGGAAGCATGAAGTGCTCTAATATTTCTTAGTAAATGGGTAAAGTTACTTTGGTTTTCAAAATACACAGTGGACCAACACCAGCACACCAGCAGATGACATTGCACCTTCAAGCAACTTGGGCTATGAGCTTCTCCACCCTATCTCCAGACTCTTGGACCTTGGTTTCCAAATGAGATACAAAACTTGCTCTCATCTGAAAAGAGGACTTTGGACCACCATTTCTTCTTCTACTTAGCCCAGGTAAGTTGCTTCTGACGTTGTCTGTGGTTCAGGAGTGGCTTAACAAGAGGAATACGACAACTGTACCGTCCCAAATTCTTTGACACATCTGTGTGTGGTGGCTCTTGATGCCTTGACCCCAGGCTCAGTCCATTCCTTTTGAAGTTCACCCAAATACTTGAATTCATTTTGCTTGACCAGTCTCTCAGCAGAATATTATAATCAACGGTTTATTAGATATTGAATTAAAACGGGAATATTTTTAACATTAAAACCTATGGGATTCACCTGAATAAACCTGTCAAATGAAACCACCGAACAGCAGGGCAATTCGGCAACTTTTCACTGCTGGTTTCTGTTCTCTGAATAGATGAAGCATTGCTTCTCTATGGGGATTTCACTGTCCTCGAACAGGCAACGAACAGGCACCGTATGTGCAGGCAATTCGCCAACATTTGATACCCAGGCAAAGAATCCCCTTCATGAATCCACCCATGCTGTGTGTCGTGGGTGTGAACCCTGCGTGGGCTGGAAAGGGGCCAGCTGTTGTGGGGGGGGCGCTCCGGGGCAGAAGCTTAGTTCTAGTACTGTGCGGCTTGCTCCTCCGCCCGTCCTGGTACTTGTCGGCAAGTTGGGCTGCCTGGGCGACGGTGAGATGCTTTTGGTCCCGGACCCAGTCTCGCACCTCTGGTTGGGCATGATCATAAAATTGTTCAAGTAATGATACTTGGAGGGCGTCCTTCGGGGTCCGAGCATGGCAGCTCTGCATCCAGTTCTGAGCGGAGCGCTACATATGATACACCCACTCTGTTCGTCCTTTGGGCCCTTCCTAAGACCCCTGAATTTTCGTCGGTATGCCTCTGATGTCACCACGAATTGGGTCAAAATTCTTTCTTTCACCTTCTCATAGGTGAGAAGGTCTTGCTCAGGGATTGCCCTGAATGCGGCCGCCACTCTACCACTGAGCTTGCTACTCAGGATCATGGGCCAGTCCATAACTTTGAGTCCCTGGATGATGCACTTTTGTTCAAAATCCTCCCAAAAATCGTCAATATCGTCCTCACCATCCGCAAAAGTTTTAAAAGCTGCGTACGGCACTTCCTGCTTCCCTCTCCTGCTCCATAGAGGGAAGCATTGGCTTCGGTTGGGATGTTGCTCTGCAATTTCATGGCCTCCGTGGCTTGTGGCTTGAACCAGGATCTGGACCACTAATTCTGGGGCTGGGTTGGGCCCTAGCAGTGACAATCGCCACTTGATGTCTTTTTCGAAGGGGCTGCATTCCTCGCTCTTGGCCAAGGATGCATTGGATCTGTCGGAGTCCATCAGCTCTGCAATAAGGGTTGCTTTGGGTTTGTTACTTGCCACAATCCCTCTGGTCTCCAACAGATCTGTCAGCGATGATCTTTCTAACAGTCCGTATTACCGCTCAATCAGGGCCGGCGCTGCCGCTAGGCCAGCTAGGCGGGCGTCTAGAGTGCAGCGCCCACCTAGGGCGCAGCCGGCCTGACCATTTAAAAAATAAATAAATAAATTGGCCGCGGGGCAGCCGCCTGCTGCAGCCAACCCCAATACGAGCCGGCGTCGCCGCCGGCGTCAAGGAGATGGAGGCGTGGACTTGGTGCTTCCAGCTTCCTGCACCAAGTCCACGCCTCTGTCTCCTTGACACCGGCGGCGACGCCAGCAAGCATTGAGACTGGCTACGATGAGGCGGAGCGGCAAGTACCCATGTGTGAGCTGGGGAGCCTGGGACAAGTACCCATGTGTGAGCTGGGGAGCCTGGGGCAAGTACCCACGTGTGACCTGGGGAGCCTGGGGCAGATACCCACGTGTGAGCTGGGGAGCCTGGGGCAGATACCCACGTGTGAGCTGGGGAGCCTGGGGCAGATACCCACGTGTGAGCTGGGGAGCCTGGGGCAGATACCCATGTGTGAGCTGGGGCAGATACCCATGTGTGAGCTGGGGCAGATAACCATGTGTGAGCTGGGGCAGATAACCATGTGTGAGCTGGGGCAGAAAACCATGTGTGAGCTGGGGCAGATAGCCATGTGTGAGCTTGGGCAGATATCCAAGTGTGAGCTGGGGCAGATACCCATGTGTGAGCTGGGGCAAATACCCATGTGTGAGCTGGGGCAAATACCCATGTGTGAGCTGGGGCAAATACCCATGTGTGAGCTGGGGAGCCTGGGGCAAATACCCATGTTTGAGCTGGGGCAAATACCCATGTGTGAGCTGGGGAGCCTGAGGCAAATACCCATGTGTGAGCTGGGGAGCCTGGAGCAGGTACCCATGTGTGAGCTGGGGCAGATATCCATGTGTGAGCTGGGGCAGATACCCATGTGTGAGCTTGGGCAGATACCCATGTGTGAGCTGGGGCAGATACCCATGTGTGAGCTGGGGCAGATACCCAGGTGTGTGCTGGAGCAGATACCCAGGTGTTAGCTGGGGCAATATATCCATGTGTTAGCTGGAGGCAAATATACCCATGTAAGAGCTGGGGTAAATATACCCATGTAAGAGCTGGGGTAAATATACCTATGTGAGCTGGGGGCAAATGTACCCATGTGAGAGCTGGGGCAATATATCCATGTGAGAGCTAGGGGCAAATATACCCATGTGAGCTTTCTTTTTTGGGGGGGTGCAAGTAACTGGTCTTGCCTAGGGCACAAAATAGTCTAGCACCGGCCCTGCGCTCCATGCAGCAGCTCCAATGCGTGGAAGGGAGCCAAATCCCACTGCTGTCACCAGATGTGATAGAGCGACTGTACAGTAATTTAGTACCTCCGTCCGCGGGCTCTCTTCCATGTAACAGTCCCCAGAGAAATCATTCCTAACAGCTCCCCAAAACTTTAACCGCAGCTTAAAGAATGAGGCTCACCGTTGGAAATCAAACAGCAAAATGAAGGTTTATTTTTGCAGACATAGCTACCCAGACAAAGAACAACCCCCTTCATGAATCCACGCAAACAGATAACAAGCTTTACTGCCGTGTAATTTATGCAACAGGGTTTTACCCTTATCAAGCTGCATGTTTAATTCAAGGGATCTGTGATAGTGTTTGTGTTTAATCTGATGTGTTAGAACAATGGATTATACAAATGTTGTGTGAGCTAAAGGCTAAAGAATGTAAAGAATGTTTATTGTTAATAACTGACATATTGTAATTAGTATATTGGTAGGACGAGGTGCGTCATTTATGCAAATTATGACTGTTGGACTTCAGCATAAATGGTGGCGTTTTGTTCATTAAAAGTCAGAGAACTCAGAGACTGAGAGAGACAGAGGATCCTGTTTTAAAGCATACTGCCGCACCTGGTATTTTTATTTCAGCGACGCTACACTATACACTCAACCGCAGAAGGCACCGAGCGGCCTTCTGGAGATTCCTAACGGCTCCAGGGCAGAGGAACAGAAGCAGGCGGGTCAAGCTGCTCGAGGCGCTGAGGACAGCGCTCCCTGTAGCCGCGCTGACTGCAATGAAGGGGTGTCTGGAGAGTCAGGACAGACGGAAGAGAGCGGTCTCGTCACATTGGTGGCAAGCGGTGTGGATAGAGGCTCTCCAACACCAATACACCCCGAGATGACAAACTACGCAGCCTGCAAGCAGGAAACCCTGAAGGAGCTGCTGGAGAGCCATGGAAGGAATGAATACTGAAGGGTCAAAGGCACAAGTGTGGTGCAACCCGGAGCGAGTGGAGATGTGTCCCCGCTGAGAGAGACCGCAGAGGTTTTTGCCTGCGGTGAAAGAAAACAGTCTACAGAGGACTATGGATCAGGACAGCTCATTTATTCTTTATGAGCAGAGAATCGCAGAGGACATTCAGCTGTGGAGACCCCAAGTGTTGGGGCCTCAGCCCACTGCGAGCCATGGAGACCAGATGGTGCACTGGCTGCGTGCCGCACTCGATCTAGAGTGCAAATACGAGGACTTGCTGCGGTGTGTGAGTGAGGAGGATTGGGAAGCTGACGAGAAGCCTCCCCCAGGCTATGTGTTGCGCGGTCCTGGCCCAGCATGGATCTACTTTAAGGGGGGAGACAATTATGGCAGTCCACAAGCTGCCAGACATGCAGAATTGTGCGCCATCCAGGGGTGCTACCTGGACGTTTATGAGGACTCTGCCTTTTGGCCCGTGCTAAAGGGACTCGCTGCTGAGGAATGGGCACTGTTGGGCAAAATGCACTGAATTTGCACTGAATGGGCAAAAGTTTGCACTGAATGGGCAAAAGTTTGCGGACTGCAGCCCAGCTACCAGTCCTCAAGACCCCTGGAGGAAGCCTCCCCCCACCAGCCAGCGGGAAGCGGAAGAAAAAGAGGGGTGGCTGAGCCAAAGCAGACCAGAGCAAAACACCGTCACAGCCCGGGGATTACAGCATTAAGCCATCTTCCAGCGGGCAGTATCAGGCCACCGGAGAGACTGGCACCCAGGCTGTTCCCCTCCTGAAAGATGGGGCCACACAGACCAGGGACAGTCTGGTCAGCTCATTACAGGCTGACTTGCGTGATGCTCGGGCAGAGCTATTGGCCCTGGCAGAGACATTACAGGACCATCAGGATAAACTGCGAACTGTCATGGAGGAGAGAGATTTCCACTGCAATGAAGCACGAGAACAGGCAGCCACTATACGACAACTGTCATCCCAGCTGCAGGTCTGTGAGGACTGTAACATTGACCTATACACGGAGCTCAGTGGTGCTCAGGCGCAGATAGCGGAGCTGGAGCGCAGCTCCCGTGCAATGATCGAGCAGCTGGAGGTTGAACGGCGAACTGGAGCTGCTCAACACATAGAAATAACAGCTTTTAAAAATCACCTGGAGAACTGCGAGCAGGAATTAGAGCGGACACAGCTGTCCTGGGATACTATTCAGGCATGGACCTGGGAGCAGGAAGAGGAAATACAGCTGCTCCAGAACCAACTCCAGCTGTGCCAACACCAGCTACTAGAAGCAGACGCAGCTCGTAAGGAGAGCTTCGCTCAAACTAAGGCAAGCGAGATGGAGGTGAGCCGTCTGACACACCAACTATTAGCCACCTGCAGGCTCTGTTAGCCACCTGCAGGCTGAGCTCAAAGGGACACGAGCACAGTGCCAACAGCTCCAAGATGAGCTGTCCCTGGCACACGCTGCCAGCACCCATGTGCCCACCATGGAGGAGAGCAGCACAACAGGGGGTCGAGTCATTGCCCCTGATATATTTTGCACCGAAGAGCGTTTGTACCCGGTGTTGCTGGAGGCTGTTCTGGCATCCACGTGTGACTGTTCCCCGAGGAAAATGAGGACCCCTCATAATTCCACCCGTACCAACCAAGAAGGCTTGTGCACCAATTTTTTTTTCGGTTCGATTCGGTTCGATTTTTCGGATGTTTAAACTTTTCGATTCGGCTCGTTTCGACCGTTTTCTGTTTCGATTCGGTTCAGCTCGACTCGTTTTTCGTATACATTTTTTTTTCGGAATATCGACCATTTTTCGTATTTTTGTGTCACTTAGCTCGTTTTTTGTATCGACTTTTCGTGATTTTGGAAATTTTCGTTTTTCGGAATTGTACATGTTTTCGTAATGTCGACCATTTTTCGTATTTTCGTATCGACTTTTCGTGATTTCAGAAATTTTCGTTTTTCGGAATTGTACACGTTTTCGGAATATCGACCATTTTTCGTATTTTCGTGTCACTTTGCTCGTTTTTTGTATCGACTTTTCGTGATTTCAGAAATTTTCGTTTTTTTTCGGAACGTCTGTTCTCCTCGTTTCAAAGCAATAAATTTCGATTTGACACATTTCAAGTCCATTCGAAAATATTTCGTTTCGGCTCGGAAAACTTTTCGGATCTGCCATTTTCGGATCTAAAAATTTTCGGAAAATCGGCCGCATCCGTGAAAATTCCGAAATTCCGAAACCCGAAACGCACATCCCTACAACCAAGGTGCAGAAAGAGAGGAGATCACTTCCCCCCTTCCCAGGAGACCGGTGAGTGACCATTCTGAGAGGCAATCAAGTTCCTGGCCCTGGGAAGAATTGCGCCCTTTTGGGATTTTGGAGATTGCCGTGGGCTGGGCCCTTTTTAAATGTTCAGGAGAGGGGCATCAGCAGAAGGAGAGACTGGGAACTGTGACTGCTGACTGTATTCGGGTCCTGGGTAGGGATGAGCTGTTCGGTTCGGACGGTTCGGAGTTCGACCCGAATTTAGCCTGTTCGATTAGATCGCGAACACCGAACATTTCCGGGTGTTCGCCGCATGTTCGACCACAATGGACCACAATGCATTTTCCCACTGGCCTGAAGCTCGTAATTGGCTACAGCCTTGCACCTGACCACAGGTCTCGTGCAAGACAGGTTCAACAGTATGCCAATCACGGCTCAGAGTCCTGATTGGGCAAATTTTGCCCAATCATGGGCTCACAGAGCTAAGTCCCGCAGCACACTATATAACGTTTCCACGCGCCGATTCTGCACGCATTTCAGTGGAGATTTCAGAGGAGATAGTTGTGTGTTGTTACTGCCGGTCTGCCACGCTACTGGGGGGGTCTGGGGGGTCTCATTTCTACCAAATATCAGGGAATTTAGGTGATGTGTGTCTTGTCACTGTGCCAGCAAGTTTTTTTGGGGTTTACAACTTTCTTTAAAACATTTGTGAATTGAGGTGATCTTCTGTGTCTTGTCACACAGCCAGCAAGTCTTTTGGGGCTCACTAATTTCTTTAAAACATTTGTGAATTGAGGTGATCTGTGTCTTGTCACACAACCAGTACCATGCAGTATTTTGGGGCTCACTAATTTCTTTAAAACATTTTTGAATTGAGGTGATCTGTGTCTTGTCACACAACCAGTACCACGCAGTATTTTGGGGCTCACTAATTTCTTTAAAACATTTGTGAATTGAGGTGAGCTGTGTCTTGTCACATAACCAGTACCACGCAGTATTTTGGGGCTCACTAATTTCTACAAAACAGTTGTGAATTGAGGTGATCTGTGTCTTGTCACACAACCAGTACCACGCAGTATTTTGGGGCTCACTAATTTCTACAAAACATTTGGGAATTGTTATAATCTGTGTGTTCTCACTGGCTGCCACCCATCAAGGGGTCTCACTGATTTATAGGAGGTTTCACTGCCACCCATCCAGGGGTCTCACTGATTTATAGGAGGTGTCTGAGACTTGTAACCTGTGTCTTGTCACTGGCTGCCAGGCTGCCAGCTATCAGGGTGTCTCACTGAGTTATACCAGAGTTCTTTAAATCTTTATATCAGAGTTGAATCAGAGTTCTGTATATATTAATCTATATATCACTCACCATGTCTGAAAGAACAAAAAGGACAGGCAGACGCTCCCAGACACAGATAAGAGGGCAAGCAGCCCCTGTGTCGGGAGGCTGTGCCTCTGGTCGTGGTGGACGTGGTGCATCCTCTGCAGGGGCACGCTTGTCCTTTCTAACTGGTGCTGGCCGTCTTAAGCAGCAGCAACATACAGAGGACTTGGTGGATTGGCTAACCAGGCCATCCTCATCCTCCGAGTCCTCTGCCAGCCAGGCTTCTAGTGCTTTACAGTCCACCTCAGCTGCCAAAGCATCTAATGAAGCCTCCATGTCCACAGCTACTCCTGCCGTAGCCTCGCTATCACACACGAAGGAGTCAGCTGAATTGTTTGACTACAATGAGAGTGACATGCTGCTTGAGGATGCGCAGCAAGTACAGTGCTCTGATTCAATCTCTGAGGTTGAGGAAGGGAGTATAATCAGAGGGATTGAGGAAGAAAGTGGAGGGCCCAGTGATCTACAGGGACACCCCAGACGATAATCACCTGTCCCTACCAGGAAGTAGGGGCAGCACTCACTCTACTTCAGAATTGAACCTGACCTACAAATTGTACACTTAAAAAACTAATCAACAGTTAGCATGAACTGTTAAAAAGTACTAGAGGAGTGACTAAATGAAAAAATACATTTATTGGTAACCCATTAGACACTCCCAGAAGGAAAATATTAAAAACATACATTTACGACAAGCATTGCAGGGTGTCCAATACACCCTGCAATGCTTGTCGTAAATGAAAACAAACTGTTGATTAGTTTTTGAAGTGTACAGGGAGTATAATCAACCTAGAGGAATGGGGTGCCAGTGATGACACACAAATAACTGGCACTCATGTTGCCCCAGCAGCTGCAGCATACTGCCAAGTTGGCTCCAGTGACGAGGAGATAGGGGGATGATGACAATGATGATGAGGTCACTGACTCCACCTGGGTGCCTGATCGAACAGAGGAATTAAGTGAGGAAGAGGGGGAGGAGGAGACACAGCAAACACGAGGCACAACATCCTCTGTGACCAACCGTAGCACTAGCCAGTCCAAGGCATCACATGTCAGAGCTGCTCCGGTGCAGAGCGCTGTTGTCTCAAAGAACACATGCAGGAACTCTGTTGTCTGGGAGTTCTTTAAGAAATGTACAGTAGAGTGCAGCATTGCTATTTGTAATCTATGTCAGATGAGGCTTAAGCATGGGAAAGATACCGGACACTTGGGTACCACGTGCTTGAGGCAACATATGAACAACTGCCACACATCCCGTTGGCGCAAAACTTTGTGTAGGTCCTCCTCCTCCTCATCTGTCTCTACCCCCACTGTATGTCCTGCCATGTCATTGCCTACAACCTCCACTGACAGGGATGATGCTACAGTAATGGATGTACCAGGTCCTTCCTCACAATGTGACATCATCCCAGTAGCTGAAGATTTACGCAGTCAGATTACGTTGCCACAGCTGCTGCAGTGAAAAAAAATATAGTCCCAACCATCCCCAAGCACAGTGTCTAAATGCCAGCTTAGCAAAACTACTCGCATTGCAGCTGCTGCCTTTCCAGCTGGTGGACTCTGCTCCCTTCCGTGAATTTGCTGAATGTGCTGTACCACAGTGGCAGGTTCCAAAACGCCATTACTTTTCACGCAAGGCCATTCCAGCACTATACCAGCACTTGGAAGACAATGTTATCCAGTCATTGGGAAAGGCAGTCAGCAGCAAGGTGCATGTGACTTTAGACACGTGGTCCAGCAAGCATGGACAGGGTCATTACATTTCCTTCACGGCACACTGGGTAACTGTGATTGCAGTTGGGTGGGATCCAAGATGGGGCTCTGTGCTGGAGCTTGTTCATCCACCACGCCTCCAGAAAGCTGCTTGTATGAGGTCTGTCTGCTCCACCTCCACCACCACCACCTCTCCCTCTTCCTCCTCCTCCTCCTTCTCGGTCTCTGGCAAAGTGGCAGTTAAACCGATGCCTGACAGGGTCTACGCAATGGCTCAAGCAAAAAGATGCCATACTGTGCTTGAGTTGGTTTGTTTAGGGGACAGGAGCCACACCGGGCCAGAAATTCTGCAGGGGCAGGTGCAGAGATGGTTAACACCACGCCAGCTTCAGCTGGGAATGATCGTCTGCGATAATGGCAGCAACCTTCTCTCCGCCCTACGCAAGGGTAAATTGACGCATGTACCATGCCTAGCACACGTCCTAAATCTGGTGGTACAGCGTTTCCTAACCAAGTACCCAGGGCTGCCAGAGCTTCTCATCCAGGCCAGAAAAGTCTGCAGCCACTTCAGACGGTCATTCCCAGCAAGCGTTCACCTGGCAGAAATTCAAAGAGAATTCCACCTTCCCACAAACCGTCTGATCTGTGACATGCCCACCAGGTGGAACTCGACATTAACAATGCTGCAGCGTCTGCACAAGCAGCAGAGGGCCATCAACGAGTACCTGTGTGAGTATGGCACAAGGACAGGTTCAGGTAAACTTGTTTCCCCCCCGCAGTGGCTGAGGATCAAGGATGCATGCACTGTACTGTCACCATTTGAGGAGGCAACGAGGATGGTGAGCAGGGACAGTGCATGCATCAGTGACACAATTCCTTTAGTGTTCCTGCTGGAGCACACTCTGCGGGGAATTATAGATGTGGCTCTAGAGGCAGAGCAGCGGGAGGAAGAGGAGGCCTTCCCTAGCTCTCAAGGCCCCAGTCTTTCCGCAGACAGCATTCCAGTGGGTCCTACTCAGATCAGACAGGAGGAGGATGAGGAGGAGGAGGAGGCAGAATATTTAAGTAGTGGGGGCATTGAAGGTGGGGATTCCTCAAGGGAAGGTTTCGTGTGCCCAGAAACACAAGGGCTAGTGCGTGGCTGGGAGGAGGAAGTGCACGATACGGTCATCCTCATTGACCAGGAAGACTCGGAAGCTAATGCCACCTCCAACCTATGCTGCATGGGTTCCCTAATGATGCAAAGCCTGCTAAAGGACCCCAGGATTCGTGCTATCAAGGAGAGGGATCATTACTGGTTGGCAACCCTTATTGATCCACGATACAAGGGTAAAGTTGCAGAGCTCATCCTGCCCGCACAGAGGGAGCACAGGATGAAAAAACTTGGACGCTCTAAAGCGACACTTGTGTAACACCTTTCCAGGCACTGGTAGATTACCAAGTGCTGACACACGTGCTTCTGAGGCTGCGGATGACCAGAGGAATAGTGGTGAAGGCCAGGGCCGCTTGACTGATGCATTTTTTAATTTTTTTAGTCCTCGACGCCCAGGGACGTCAAATGTAGGCACCCATTGCCAGCGTCTTCACCATATGGTGCAGGACTACCTAGGGGCAAGGGCAGACCTGGATACCTTTCCAGCAGATGATCCACTGGCTTACTGGGTGTTGAGATTGGATCACTGGCCAGAATTTAGCCAATATGCTATGCAGCTACTAGGTTGCCCTTCATCTAGCGTGCTTTCCGAAAGGACGTTCAGTGCTGCTGGAGGTTTTGTCACAGACAAAAGAGTGCGTCTGTCCACCGACTCTGTAGACCGGCTGACATTTATAAAAATGAGTCAGTCCTGGATCAGCAGCTATCAATCCCCTGATGCTGAAGTAATGGAATAGATCGGGGATGTCCTCTTCTGCATTCACAGAACCTCCAGGACTGAAATCTTCAACAATACCACAAAAGGGTTACGGTGTGAAGGCACTTGCTGCCATGACAGGCACAATATTTGGCTGCACTGACGCCTGTGCCAGATTTATATCATTTAAATTTTTTGAACCGCAGGGTCCAACCCTGCACTCTTCCACAATACTACAGAGGGGTTACTGTATGATGATACTTGCTGGCCTGGCATTAAAGGCACAATATCTGGGTGCACTGACGCCCATTACCAGATAAAAAACGTTTTAATATACGACCACATTGTCCACCCCTGCATTCTTCCACAATACCACAGAGGGGTTACTGTATGATGATACTTGCTGGCCTGGCATTAAAGGCATAATATCTGGGTGCACTGACGCCCATTACCAGATAAAAAACTTTTCAATATAGGACCACATGGTCCACCCCTGCTTTCTTCCACAATACCACAGAGGGGTTACTGTAGGATAGTACTTGCAGGCCTGGCACCAAAAGCACAATATTTGGGTGCACTGCCACTGACGCCTGTATCAGATTCATATCCTCTGAGGGGTTACGGTGTGACGGCACTGTTGGGGACACTAAAGGACCAATTTTGAAGCACCTATTGTTACTTTCATCCAAAGCCTGCATAAGTTTCACAATAATTTAGCCAAAAAATCAGTAAACTTTTTCTGCGTGTCCGAAAATGTCTCCTCTTTTCATACAGACTGCCGCCCCTAGCATTTGTTTTTGGATAGATTAAAGAAAAAGCATTTACCGTCACATGAAACGTAATTTTTTTGTTTTTAAGTGCTTTTATACATCCTAGAAATCTGCCACTTCACGGGCAGGTTATGGGGATCTCCTAGGCACGATATTTGAAGGAATTTTTCGTTTTTATTATTAACCCTTATTTCATGGAAAACTCACTGTCCCTTTAAAAACGTTTTTTTTTAACTTTTTGTCCTTGTTTCCTGTCCCCCAGGGCACTACCCGGACCCCCATACACCTTTTATGGCAAATATCTTGCATATATGCCCTCTTGGAGGGCACTCTAAAAACCGAATTTTCAGCCCCATTGACTTGCATTGGGTTCGGGTTCGGACCTGAACATATGGGAAGTTCGTGTTCGGGCCCGAACCGAACTCGGGGGGTGTTCGGCTCATCCCTAGTCCTGGGTCCACAGAGGTGCCCTGGACAGAGCAAAATATTGGGGGGTAATTTCAGGGTGCCCCCTAACAACCATTTTATGCCTGTGGACTGTGGTGGCCTGTTGCCTGGCGCACTGGACAAGAGGGTTGGCCTGCCAGCCTTCCAGCGACCGTCAGACCCCGCTGACTTTGCTTACAGTATGTGCCTGCAACCATGGAACTTTGAAGATGGCACAGAAGAGGGGCAAGCTGAGAGGTCTCGTCAGTGGCAAGCGATCCGTTTGGGATCTAAGCTTGCCCTGCCGTTCTGGAAGGGGGACATATGTCATGGAGCTGATGTAACGCTCCATGCTTCAAACCCCAAGAGACTTTATGTTCAATTGTATCGTGTGATTTTAAATATATTTTACATTGTTTGGTTTTAGTTTAAATTCGTTTAGTGTAAAATGGCGTAGCTTTGGTTTTAAATATACTTATATTCCTGTAGGTAAATGTGTTTTTGTATAGCCAGTAAACAAGCTTTACTGCTGTGTAATTCATGCAACAGGGTTTTACCCTTATCTAGCTGCATGTTTAATTCAAGGGATCTGTGATAGTGTTTGTGTTTAATCTG
Organism: Leptobrachium leishanense; assembly: GCA_009667805.1. Lineage (NCBI taxonomy): Eukaryota > Metazoa > Chordata > Amphibia > Anura > Megophryidae > Leptobrachium > Leptobrachium leishanense. The sequence continues at coordinate 293,740,111 of CM019063.1, read as the reverse complement.
ATGTGTTAGAACAATGGATTATACAAATGTTGTGTGAGCTAAAGGCTAAAGAATGTAAAGAATGTTTATTGTAAATAACTGACATATTGTAATTTGTATATTGGTAGGACGAGGTGCGTCATTTATGCAAATTGAGACTGTTGGACTTCAGCATAAATGGTGGCGTTTTGTTCATTAAAAGTCAGAGAACTCTCAGACTGAGAGAGAGGATCCTGTTTTAAAGCATACTGCCGCGCCTGGTGTTTTTATTTCAGCGACGCTACACTATACACTCAACCGCAGAAGGCACCGAGCGGCCTTCTGGAGATTCCAAACGGCTCCATGGCAGAGGAACAGAAGCAGGCGGGTCAAGCTGCTCGAGGCGCTGAGGACAGCGCTCCCAGTAGCCGGACTGACTGCAACGAAGGGGTGTCTGGAGAGTCAGGACAGACGGAAGAGAACGGTCTCGTCACACACACACAGGCCCGTCTTTAATATTGATTGGACCCTGGGCAAACATTTTCTTGGGCCCCCCACCCAAAAGCCCTGCCCATCGCATAACTACCCAACACTTCCAAGAGCTCCACAGCAATAAAACTCACAGTACTTTGCAATGTGTGTGTGTGTGTGTATCACAGTGCTCCACAGCAATAAAACTCACAGCAATGGGCAGTGTGTGTATCAGAGCTCCACAGCAATATAGCTCACAGTACCGTGCATTGTGTGTATCACAGAGCTCCACAGCAATAAAACTCACAGTACCATGCAGTGTGTGAGTGTATCACAGAGCTCTGCTGCAATAAAACTCACAGCAATGTTCACTGTATGAGCGTATCATTCAGAGCTTCACAGCGATAAAACTCACAGCAATGTGCGGTGTATGAATGTATCAGAGCTGCACAACAAAAAAACTATATATGAACGTATCTCAGAGCTCCACAGAAATAACTCACTGTAATGTGTAGCGTGTATTCAACCCCCCAGCCACAGCATATCAATTTATTCAATCCCCCAAGCCCCAGTATATCAATTTATTCAATCCCCCAAGCCCCAGTATATCAATTTATTCACCCCCCAAGCCCCAGTATTCACCCCCCAAGCCCCAGTATATCAATTTATTCACCTCCCAAGCCCCAGTATATCAATTTATTCACCCCCAAGCCCCAGTATATCAATTTATCTCCCCTCCAAGTCCCAGTATATCAATTTATTCCCCTCCAAGCCCCAGTATATCAATTTATCCAAGCCCCAGTATATCAATTTATCCCCCTCCAAGCCCCAGTATATCAATTTATCCACCCCCCACCCCCATGCCCCAGTATATCAATTTATTCAACTCCCAAGGGCCTACATTGTGTCTCCTCATCTGCCGGCCCTCATCCATTACAGTCCTCCTTCCTCTTAATTAACTTTAAAACCAAAAACATATACAAATATAATTTCCGATATCCAATTACAAGGATTTTAATCAAATGCTGGACCTCTAGCACCAGTATATACATTCTGGTCAAGCGATTAGAAGCATTAAAATTATTGAAGACTGACATACATAATTATAAAATCGCTGCCTGTTAACAACTGACCGAGAAATAATGTGCTGGCCTGTCCTTTGCAGGGAATCCTTCCAGACCCGGCAGCACTTTGGTCTTCAGAGTCTGACTCCTGCGAGTAATGGGCTGGCTGAGCGGCTGCTGGCCTCCTCCGTTGTGCTGTGCAGCCACCAGTGAGATGTGCAGGGATGTACTGCGCCTGCGCGATGCCTCGCGTCATGTGGTAGGTACCAAGGGCGGCGCCAATACAGCGAGAGTGCCGTTCCCAATCTTGTGTTCGCTGGGAGGCACGCACGCTGCAGCAGCCAGCAGCACGGCCCCTCACTCAGTCAGTCAGATGGTGACGGCAAGCAGGGGGCCCGCTGTGCAGTGTGACAGTCGGACTTCGTGTCAAATCAGCTCCGGATTCATACCGGAGCTGAAAATTAACAAGTCGGATTCGGCAATAGGCATTTATGCGGGCCCAAGGGGCAGCTGCTTTGGGTCCCTCAGCAATGACTGGGCCCGGGGCAGCTGCCCCTCTTGCCCCGAACACACAGACATCAGAAATCTTTGGTTTGCTGGGGATGTTTAAAATAGTGAAAAGCAAAATATTTTTAAAAGGTCCACCAATTCCCCAATAGTCTCTTAAACGGTGGAGGGGCTTCAGTCCCAACCATCTTCCAGGGACCACGTACTACAAGGAATAGGAGGTGGACCCCCCAAAATGGGTTTGTCGTGACAACTGGTTGAAAAATAAAACCCACAGAAATGTGCACTGTGTATGAGCGTATCACAGAGCTGCACAGCAGTAAAACCCACAGAAATGTAAACTGTGTATGAGGGTATCGCAGAGCTGCACAGCAATAAAACCCACATAAATGTGCACTGTGTATGAACGTATCACAGAGCTGCAGAGCAATAAAACTCTCATTTCATTCCAAACACCCCCTCTTTTCTTTTCACCCAAAACCCCTTTTCTTTTCACCCTAAACCCCCCTCTTTTCTTTTCACCCAAACCGCCACTCTTTTCTTTTCACCCCAAACCCCGCACTCTTTTAATTTCATTAAAGCCCCATCTCTTTTCATTTCATTAAAGTCCACCCACCACTTTTCATTTCATTACCCCCACCTCTTTTCTTTTCACCCCACCCCAACTCTTCTCATTTCATTAAACAACCCCCAACTCTTTTTATTTCATAAAAAACCAATCTTAATTTCATTAAACACCCCCTACTCTTCATATCATTAAACACCCCCACTCTTCAGGTCATTAAAAACCCACCCACTCTTCGTCTCATTAACCCCCCACTCTTCATCTCATTAACCCCCACTCTTCATCTCAGTAACTCCCCACTCTTTATGTCATTTACACCTACCCCACTCTTCATGTCATTAACAGTCCCCCACTCTTCATGTCATTAAAACCCCCCACTCTTCATGTCATTAAAACCCCCCACTCTTCATGTCATTAAATCCCCCCACTCTTCATCTCATTAAACCTCCCACCATTAACCCCCCACTTTTCATCTCATTAACCCCGTCTTCATGTCAGACATGACATGACCTTTGGACCTGGGGGCTGGGTCCTGCGTGCCACCTCTCTCCTCCGCACGGCACCTCTCTCCTCCGCAAGGCATCTCCATGTGGTGCAGCGCTGGGAGGAAGTGATGTTATATGATCACTTCCTCTCAGCACCGCAGCGCACAGTAGCCGGCTACAGCAAGATGAGGAGGTGTTTAAGTGGCAGCGCTCGGCGGCCGGGGATTCAGACACCGGCAGCTGCTGGTGGCGTGTCCCGTGGGCAACATGTCACAGTAAGCGGCAGGTCCCACTAAGTGGTGGGGAGGCCACCCCCTGGAAAGTGCCACCCTAGGCCTAGGCCTTGTCGGCGTAGGCCAAGATTCACCATTGGTTGGGAGTGGTTCTTGATACGGTGCGACTGTACCCTAACTTGGTACCTCCGTCCATGGGCTCTCTTCCATGTAACAGTCCCCGGAGCAATCTTTCCTAAAAGCTCCCCAAAACTTTAACCTCAGTTTTAAAGAATGAGGCTCACCGTTGGAAATCAAACAGCAGAATGCTAGTTTATTCACCTAGACATACAGATACAGTCAAGGACCAACCCCATTTGTATACAACCAAACAGATAACAACACAGATAAAATAACTGCACAGTAACTTCAAATGAGGGACAATGGGATTTCCTGGGAGGAAAAGGGGGAAGGGAGAAAGCAGGTAAAACAAAAGGAATTTCTTATAGAGAGAATGTACACAATAGAGAGAGCAGGTACTAATACAGAGATAGGATGCATAATAGAGGGAATGTACACCATATACACAACAGGAGACTCTACAATAAATACACAAGGGAATAACACACAGACATCAGTAATCTTTAGTTAACTGGCGGATATCTAAAATAGTGAAAAGACAAATATTTTTAAAAGTTCCACCAATTCCCCAATAGTCTCTTTCACGGGCCATAGTCGCTGGGCAGGAGGCTAGCCCACAGCCCCTTCCAAATGCCCCACTGACGGTAGGTTCTGTCACAGTTTTTATGCCTCTCCCCTCTTTCTTGCTGCAGTGCATGCTGGAGGAGGAAGCTGTACCAGTCACCAGGAAGAAGCAGAGTGCAGCCATGCTGGGAAGCGTTTAGGCACAGAATATATGATGGTAACCTGTCCTATTATTATAGCACAGGCAGTAATCTGATACTGAGCAGAACCTTTCTGAGAACTGTCTTATCTGAGTGAGTAATACACCTTCCCTGGTTAATGGTGACATCAGACCTGAGTGTAAATTACTGGACAAAACTCACAGAAATACATCCAACACCTAATTGCATGCCCACACCTTTGGGACATAACATTGACCAGCAAAGCAGATGCTTCACAGATATATTTCATGGTAAAAAGATAAGAAAACCAAAAATTTCAGTTTTGACAAATATCATCAAATCTTAGCTACAATGAAGAAGATAGTAAAAATAAGATTAAGAAATATTTAAATGTGGTAATCTATGAAATATGCATCACAGCTATTTCTCAATATCTGGTTGATGCAGGATGAAAAATGCAGTGTGGTTATGAGACAAAAATGATATTTGCGTAAGTTCTATATTATTGCGTCAATTATTTACTGCTGTGGTGACATTCTAGAGCCCTGCCAGAAACATATAAAATACTTTTGTTAACTCTGCTGTTGTCACAGACGGTGTGGAAGGAATTTATTAGTTTAATTTCTGATGATTTATATTACCTTATACGTACAAAATATAAATGTGATTTAAAAAACAGCAAAAGAATGTTTTACTTACATCTAAACTGTTCAGTTCAGTAATAGTAGCTGAATGGGGCAAAACTCCAATTTAAGCAAAAGTGTGTCTCATTTCGTTATTTTAAAATCCTTTGATCTTTCTGTATTATATCTAGATATTTACTCCACTGAAGATGCACTGTATTTCATAAAAATATCTATAATCATTGGCATTGTAGCATGCAGAACTCTGATTGTAAAATAAATATGTTAAGATGTAAATAATTGTGACGATGGTGAGAATACCGCGTATATAATAAGGTAATCCTTTTGCTGCAGAGCCATTTCAATGCAACAAGCTGAGCTCATTTTGACCATTTTTTGTTCACCATATTTAAATGTTATTGAAGTAATGTTTTATTGTAAGATCCAGGCAAATTGAATGGGTTTTTTTTGCGTGGAGTCAACAGTTTCAAAATAGTGTTTAAGTCATGTCGTGTCAGAAAACTACAACAAAATAATTAAAAAAAGTGTAACTTTCTATTTAGATTTCAGTCATTTACAATGTGTAAAGTAATATTTCCACATTTTATCATCGTCATTTTTTTTTAAAAAAAAAAAAAAGAGAATTGTAGGACCATTACTGCATTTTATATGCAAATTTAACAGTAACTGTTAGATTTTAGTTTCCTGTATAAAATATAAATATTTTGTCTTGAAAAGCTTGTTTTGATAAAATGGGCTGTGAAATTCCCCTCTCCATTTTGTTTCTTTCAATTCTGCATAGACAGTTGTTCCTTCTGTAGGATAATGGGATGTGGTCGATTTCCTGTTATGTTCAGTGCAGGAAAATGTGCGCAGAAGCGGGAAGATAGGAAAAAGATTTTTTGTAAACCATATAAGGTAATAAGTGCTTGTTAAACTGTGTTGGTTAAACTTTGACATGGAAATGTATCTGTATGCTGATCGGCTATAAGTTCTTTGAAATCTAATAAACCAGTCTGTCTAACAAAAATTACCCAGACATGACCTGAAGCTACATTGCGTGTGGTTGATTTTGGTGTCTCTCGCCATGGCGTAGCGCAGCATGGCGCAGCATAGCGCAGCATCTTACTTCAATTTTGATATCTAAGAAGAAACTTGAAAAAGGTTTATGGCATTCCATATATGGTAATTATAATAGAGAAAACAATAGATGGTCCTGGTGGCGCAGTGGTGTACTATAAATCGTATAAACCCTAGCCTGATGTTAGGCCCTACAGGTGCTCGTACTAGAGTCTAAGATCTAAAATTGTCGCCAGGAACCTTCAGGTCCCGAGAGACGTACAATTAAAAATGAGAAATGCAAATTACAATTGATACATAAATGCAGTAGCAAAGCCGAGAGACATGCAAGGATTATGTATAACAATAAAGTGCATGTGCTTATGAAACCATTCCTAAGTAAAGTGCATACACAGGTGGTGCGCTAAAAGCGCAAATCGCTGATAGTTCTTTGGAGGGTTGTACAGTCAATAAGTCCTAAACCACAGTAAAGGCACATGCAAAAGTGCAAATAACATGAAAAAGAACCAGAAAATTTTGTGGCCACTAGTGGTTGCACAGCGTATGAGCCATGTTGTAGAGATAAACGGTCCACTGCCAGAGCTCCTCTCCTCAATGGGTTGTTTATATAAGGGGAGAGAGAAGAAAAAAATAATAGTGCAGACTGCTTCAGGTATTTATGGTGAGGATAGAACAAGAATCTCACTCACGGATTACAGAGCCTAGTGTGTCCCTGGCTCTGGGTTGAAGCGCCTCACACCAGATATAGGGTGGCGTATCCCTTCTTTGTCCTACAGTTGGCCTCAGATGAAATACAAGCAGATAGACAGTGCTCCCATAGCGTAACACATTCGGTAAAAGTGGCAGCAAGTTAAAAAGCTGATCAATCTCACTCACCAATGGTGGAGCCTCGGGTTTTCTCAGGCTCGGCTTGTAAGCATATGGTACCATTTAAATCGGTGTGTACCTCACCTCTCTCGCCTGGAACACCTGTTTCTTTCCTTCTTCTATGCTGGTACTCCAGAAAAATTTAGGGAGGAAAGAGGAGGGAAAGACCAGGGTAATAAACTAGACGTGGCTCTTGTGGAGCAGCTTCCACATTCTAGATGGTCTTAAATAAATAAATAAAAATCTAAATAAAATTATAAAGCTGAGACCCAAGAATAAAAACTTCAAAGGGTTTATTAGCATTACAAAAAAAGGTGGAATAGAAATACTGCAAGAGTTTCTAACACGGCTTGACGAGAACAATAGAGGCATTAAATTTACAACAGTGTGGAGTAGCGACAAGGTCGAGTTTTTGGATCTTATTATATACATAGAGGAGAGGGAGATCAAAACAAAGACATTCTTTAAAAAGGTAGAAGTCAACAGCTTCATCGAAAGAACAAGCTGCCATCTTCCCCAATGGCTAGAAGGAGTCCCCAAAGGACAATTCCTAAGAATTAAGAGAAACTGCACGGATCAATGCGTTTATGAATCACAATCCGAAAAACTCAAAAAAGACTTCATACAAAAAGGATATTCTCCTGAGAAATTAGAATTGGCCAGAACATCAGTGAGAGACATAAACCAGGACACCCTGTTAAAAAAGAGAATCAATACACATTTGGGGCACACAGATGATGTCCCGTTTATCTTCACGTACAGTGCTCAAAACAAAACCATAAGGGGGGCGGAGCCGAGCCGGCGATGTGAGAGGACGTGTGCTGCTGGAGCTCCCGAGTAGCCGCTGATTGATCTGAGACAACCACCTCTTTCACTCTTTATATTTCGCTCTGGAGGTACAGGGAACGGTAGCAGGAGCCATGAAGTCCTCCAAAAAAACAAAAAAGACTGATAGCGCGCTTGTAGCGCCGATATTTACACCTCGGACCCGCACAGTGACTAGGCCCCAAGATGGCGGCGCTTCCTCCAGAGATGGAGGGAGAAGCCCATCCCCAGGCTCAGACACCTCTGAGATGGAGCAGGACTTGGGCCCGGCGACTCGCCAGAATATCCGTCGCCTACAGGATTTCATAGCGGAGGAGCTAACACGCAACACGAGGGCGCTAACGGCGGAGGTCCAGGTAATTGGGACACGCACTGCGCGTCTCGAGGAACGGGCAGAGGCATTCGCAGACACGTGCAATACACTTGCTCACCATGCTGAGACACTGGCAACATGGGTGGAGACACTAGAAGAGGCTTTGGAAGATTTATCAAACAGGTCCAGACGCAATAACGTCAGACTCCGAGGGCTGCCTGAATCGGTGACACCGTATGCACTGGACGCTACACTTACGGGCATTATGAAAAAGTTGTTACCCGCGCTGCCACCGGCTAGATATCTGATCGACTGGATACACCGTACCTTGGGAGCGCGGAAAGGCCAGAATGCACCACCGCGCGACGTAGTCGCCAGATTACATTATTACTCGACAAGGGAAGCTTTATTACGCACAGCTCGTGACCAACAGGTGGAGTACGAGGATGGCCAGCTGCTTTTTTATCAGGACCTTGCTCCGTCGACGCTGGCTAAACGCAGGGAATGGCGGGTAGTCACGGAATTGCTGCGCTCTCACGATGTGCGCTACTCATGGGGGTTCCCATTTCGTATTTTGGTCCACAAAGATGGTCGCACGTATTCATGCACACACCTGTATAGGGCTCAGGACTTCCTACACCAGTTGGGGTTGGAGGTCCCAGACGCAATTGCTCAGCTCACCCCTCCGAGTTCCCTGCCGCGACTCTCCAGAGACTGGTCTCCGGCTGGAGACTGAATATGGACAGCCGTGGGTGCCCTAAGTGAGGGCATGTATATCCTTCAGTCCAGGTTTTGAGGGGCTTAGGCCCTTAGATGGTTCTCTGATATTTGCTTAAGATTATTTTCTGTTTTTTTTTCTCTGTACCTCCGATTTATCTGTTTAGGTGGTTGTAGTTTTAGCATGACGGTTAATGTGGCGGTTGCTCGGGGGGACAGTGGCCGAGGGTTTTTTCCCCATGGCTTGCTGGTTTCCCCGAGACTACCTCCTCCTCCGAGGTTCTGTTCCTTTGGTTTACCCATCCGTTCGGGACGTTTTTTGTTTCTTTTCTCTCCTCTTTCTCCTTGTTCCCCCTTCCCGCCCTGTTCCCCCGGCCCGGCCCGGCCCTACTTTCTCGCTTCTGACCTTTCGGCTATATGATTATGAAGATGTATATTGTGCTTTTGATCCCTCTGTGGATGGCTCCCGACCCGTCGCCTCCCCCCTCGGTAGGAGGCTGGGGGCTGGCGGAGCGGGACGGGGGTGGAGACGTGGGGAGGATGATGACCATGCGTTCCCCTTCCTAGTCCCATAATGATTTCGGATCTTAAATTCCTCTCCTTGAATGTCAAGGGCTTAAATTCCCCGCGCAAGCGTCGTCTCCTTTTCCGGGACCTTAAGCGGAAATCTGCGAACATCGCATTTCTCCAAGAGACTAGGATCTCTACCACTGCGGCCTTTCGCCTAGCAGACCCATCCTACTCCCGTGTCTTCACCTCATGTGCCATCCCTAAACAGAATGGAGCCGCTATTTTGTTACATAATTCCTGCCCGCTGCAGATTGTAGATGTATATTCTGACTCCGCTGGGAGGTATGTCTTGGCGAGGGGTACTTGTTCGTCTAAATGGTATACCCTGATGTCGGTATATGCACCAAATGGGCCTGACGCGGGATTTTGGGCGGACCTCTCCTCCTTTCTCAGGTTACATGCTAAGGGTAAAATTATATTGGGAGGGGACTTTAACGCCACTCTCTGCTCTCCATTGGACCGATCCGGCCATCCCCCTCACGCCGGCCTGACTCCATCCTTATCCCAAGATAGGCAGTTTCATGCGTTTGTGCGTAACCATGATTTGGTTGATATTTGGAGGGTACAGCATCCCACAACTAAAGATTTTACTTTTTACTCCCCGGTCCATTCCTCATACTCCAGGTTAGATTATTTCCTGATCTCCTCGGACAGTATTCCCTTGATTGCGACATCAGGCATTGGCTCCATAACTTGGTCCGATCATGCGGATGTGTTTCTGCATGTCCGCCCATTGGCGTCTGGCAGCAGTGGCCAATGGAGGCTTGACCCCTTGCTTCTTTTGAAAAAGGGGGTTAGGAAAGCGGTTGGCTCCGCGTTGGACTCATACCTTCTGTTAAACGATACCCCTGACGTGTCCATACATATTTTATGCAATGCTCATAAAGCAGTGATTCGGGGGGTGCTAATTAGTCAGGCTGCCTACCACAAACGCATGAAACTGCAGGCCATAGTCACGTTACAGACTGACCTGCGGAGACTGGAACTCCGGCATAAACGTGTCCCGACTGACGACACCCTTGCACAGCTTAACAGAGTTCGAGCAGACCTTAACGGTTTATTTTTAGATGATGTGGGGAGATCGTTGCTATGGTCCAAAAGGCGCTATTATGAACGAGCGAATAAAACAGATACACCCCTGGCCAGGATGCTGCGTCCTAGACATCGCACTGTCCTGTTCCCGTTGATCCGAGATAAAAAAGGGCAGGTTCATAAGTCTCCTGAGGCTATCCGGGATGCCTTCACAGAGTATTTTACGAATATATACAATCATTCCCCCACCCACGAAATAGGAAACAGAGACCTGATTGATAGTATTGAAATGTACTTGAAGCATCAGAACCTCCCTACTCTTGATAAAGTTCAGTCCATATTGGTGGGCTCCCCTATAACGGAAGAGGAGATAGAGAGGGCACTGGGCTTGATGAAGCCATTAAAGGCTCCTGGGCCGGACGGCTTCACATACCGGTATTATAAAGCGTTCTATCCTAAATTGAAGCCCATTCTTTGCCGACTATTTAATGCCGCACGGGAGGGGGCCCCATTTCCTGCGGAGTCATTGTTAGCGGCCATAGTTCTCCTCCCCAAACCTGGGAAAGACCCTGAGAATATTGATAGCTATAGGCCCATATCCCTTTTAAATACGGACATTAAACTACTAGCAAAAATTTTGGCACTGCGCCTAGACCCTCTCCTCCCTGTTTTGGTATCCCCGGACCAGGTGGGGTTCATCCCAGGACGGCAAGCGTATGATAATACGAGACGCGCGGCGGACCTTGTTTGGTTCGCAGAGACCTATCAGAGGCCTTCTTTATTTTTGTCTTTAGACGCTGAGAAGGCCTTTGATAGGGCGGAGTGGCCGTTTTTATTTACGTTACTTAAACATCTTGGGTTCCCCCCCACTTTTCTCTGCATGCTCTCAGCTTTGTATGCTTCTCCGGGAGCGCAGATTTTGATACCGGGCGCCGATAGAATCCCCTTTGTAATTCGAAACGGTACCAGGCAGGGCTGCCCACTGTCTCCGGCTTTGTTTGCCCTTTTTTTGGAACCTTTATTGCTTGCTATTAAATCAGACACGGGTATCTCGGGTCTTACGGTGGGTGACTTAGAATTTAAATTATCGGCTTATGCCGATGATGTCCTCCTCTCCCTGACAGACCCCCCCACCTCCTTACCCCGGGTTATGGACCTGCTCAGTACCTTTTCTGCTCTTTCGGGATACAAAATTAATATTACTAAATCAGAGGCTCTCCCGGTGGCGCTGACGGCGGAGGCGATTGTAAATCTCTCCTCTTCCTGCCCTATAAGGTTCACCCAATCTGAGCTGGTCTACCTGGGGGTCCGCTTAACATCATGCTCGGCGGATCTTTATTCGGCTAATTACCCCCGCCTTTTTGCGACCCTCAAAGCGGAGTTAGAATGTTGGAACAAATATGCAATATCATGGCTCGGTAGGCTTAATTGCATTAAAATGAATGTATTACCCAGACTGTTGTATATGTTTCAGGCATTACCGGTTCCCCTCGTTGCTTCAGAGGTTATCACTTTGCAGCGCTCCATTGATCATTTTATATGGGCAGGGAAACGGTGCCGCGTAGCTAGACACACTCTCTATCGCCCACGGTCCCTGGGCGGCCTGGGCCTTCCATCTCTCTTCACCTATTATTATGCAACTCAATTGGCACAGGTGGTAGCCTGGCATGCTCCAGCGGGGTCTCGCAGGTGGGTCGATCTGGAAGCGTCCCTTATGCGGCCGAATAAGATACACCACTGGATATGGCTGGCTCGGGAACATCGTCCTTTAATTACCACCACATGCCCTGCCATATTAAACTCTCTACGCCTTTGGCATAGATTAGCAGTGAAGTGCGAGTTGACGTCTACACCATCGCCTATGACCCCGATTTTTGGGAACAGAGACTTCCGCCCCGGTCTACACGTGAGACCTTGGCGTGACCTATTGGACTCAGGTGTGTGCAGAATACATAATCTATACCACAACGGAACTTTGATTCCTCTTCAAGATATTTCGGGACTGTCTTTTCTTCACATTTTTCAATTGACATCGTACGCCACACAGGCTCACATCAAGCAAGCTGCACTGGCGCCGCCGACTCTCTTCGAGCGTTTATGCCTAGCTGGCACATACCCGAGAGGCCTAATATCTTCGTTATACCGGGACCTTACATCACTGTTGGACTGGAAAGAACTGTCCTATATCCATGCTTGGGAAAGAGATATTGGGGAAACCCTGGACTCAGAGGACTGGCTGGACATATGGGAGATGTCTCGCTCCGTGTCGGTGTGCACCTCATTGCAGGAACAGTCCATTAAAATGATTATGCGGTGGTATGTTACACCATCTCAACTGGCGCACATGAATGGGAACCTACCGGATGTTTGCTGGAGATCATGCACCTTCAAGGGCTCCTTTTTCTACATGTGGTGGACATGTCCACGAATTGTACCCTTATGGAAGGAAGTCCAAGACCTACTGATTTTAGTCCTATCTAAACCTATCTCGTTGGATCCTTGGGCGTTTTTACTCTCCAGACCGCTCCCTGAACTAACTTTCCATGAAAATAAATTATTAGCCAAGATTACATTGGCTACAAGACGGGCCATAGCGGAAGACTGGAGACAACCCCTCCCGCCCTGTATGGCTAAAGTATATGGCAAGATCAGGGACACCCAGGTTATGGACGAACTGACTGCTATAGTATGTTTTACGATGCCATCATATAATAAAACTTGGGGGCCCTGGCTGGATGCGGGGTTATGATCTGTGACGGGAGTGTGGGCTATTGTTGCATATATAGGGCTGCATGACCCCTTTTTCCTGCTTTTTTTCCCCTTCCCTGGCACTCTCTCCCCCACCCCCCCCTCCACCCTTCTACATATACCTCTATAGCACTCGTCAGGTTGGACGGGTATCTGTGTCTTAGGATTCTGGCCTGGGCCGGGCCACTCCTTCCCCTCATTCCCCCCCTCCCTCCCTTTTCTTTTTTCTTTTTCCCTTTTTCTTTCTTCCTCACCCCACCCTACCTTTATCTTATAATGTGGACGGGACTATGGTTTACTTTGAGGCATAAGTTTGTTTATCATCTTTTTGGCGCTGCGACGCCACGTATGCATTCATGTTATTCCTCTTGTCCTCTCGTTCAATAAAATTATGTTTACAAAAAAAAAAACATAAGAAAGACGGTTAGAAAATATTGGCATATCCTGCGGAAAGATCCCCTACTGAAGCATATTATTCCGGAGAACCCTAGACTGATTTGTAGAGGCGTAAACCACTTGAAGATGAAGCTCGCACATGGACATACGCACAAGAAAACCAAGAAGATTAACCATTTTGGTATAAAGAAAGGATTCCACCAATGCGGCAATTGTTTGAACTGCCGCAATACAAGTGGTCAGAAGCAGATCGTTACGCAAGTAGAAGGCAACACAGGGAGTATTAAAATAAAGGAGGTTATTACATGCTTCACGAAAAATGTAATTTATTTACTGATATGCCCATGCGGTCTCAAATACGTGGGGAGGACCACTAGACCACTGAACCTTCGCATCCAGGAGCACATTCGGAATATAAGGAAGGGCTATGACAAACATAGCGTCTCACTACACTTTCAGATTAAGCATGCCCAGAATCCTGAAGGCCTTAAGTTCATAGGCATCAAGAAAGTTGAAGCACCCTGGAGAGGCGGTAATTTCAACCAGATAATCGGTAAGGAAGAGATGAGCCTGATTTTCAAGATGGGATCGCTCCAACCTCAAGGTCAACGCAGACTTCGAACTGTGCCATTTTCTGAACTGACAATATACAGATGATTACACTTAGCAGGATTCATATACCCATGTAATACATTACCATTTCCCGTACATTATCATATCCTTTCCCCTCGCTGTGCACCTTATTCTCCTTCTCATCTCGGTATCTATCCCCCCCCCCACCATATGAGTATCCTTCCATTTAGTATGGTACAAAAATCTTCCTTGATAAGCAATGACTCATTACAAACCCGTTGCACGCACACCGAATACCAGTATACACCTTAGTTTTCAATAGTATTTTAATAGTATTTTACATCCATCCCCACTTTTTTTATTTTTTATTTATTTTTTTATATATGTATTTTACGCTATTTTATATAGTATATAGATCCATTATTCTTATTTATAATCCATTAGTTTAGAGTACATGATTTTTGCCTAAATGAATTTATCCTATACTTATTCACATAAGTTATTCCTCACTCTCACCTCATCAGAGACCCCAGTTTGCTGATATGGTTTTAGCCTTTTTAGGATCCATGAGATTTTATGCCTTTTTTAATTTTAATTTTTGTATAACTGTAATTTAGAAACATGTACACATTGCATGTAAAATATCCTTCCATTTTTATCATAAAGGCCATAATTGTTTTGATCATTATGTAAACCATCCACCAAGCTGTAATAGCTAATACCTATTTGAGGATTGCCCAACAGGTTTCCTAAATACACTTATTACCCAACTCCATTATTGAGATAGGCAACTCTTTGTTTATATTAGCAGAATAAGTATATCTGCGGCACCAAACACATTTAAGGGTAAGTATTTTAAGACGTTATTTTTCACTATGTACTGGCATTCGGTCCTCCAGGGACCAAGACAGAGCAGGCAGCATGAGATAAGGGGCATTATCCCCCTGCAGACCGCCGCTATGCCTCCTTTTTACTGTAGCATATGATTGTGGATGTAAACATAGCAAAAATGCGAAACTTCCACACTGGAACGCAAAAACAAGATGGCCGCGGTGCCAGAGGAGAAAAAAAGGAAAAAAAAGAAAAAAAAAAAGGACACAATAGAGGTCACATGACCGCAAACCAGGAAGTATGCACCGAAAGGAAGAAACTTAAATCAGGTGGACTCAATAATGCCCCTTTTATAAAAAGTGATTAGCCAATGCACTCTCCCTTTTACCCCCATACACCACACTGCTAGAGGAAGGCACAGGTTAAGTGCCGAAACGCGTTCAGTGTAATTCCCCCCCCTGACTTATTTTATGTAATGCTAATAAACCCTTTGAAGTTTTTATTCTTGGGTCTCAGCTTTTTAATTTTATTTTGATTTTAATTTATTTAAGACCATCTAGAATGTGGAAGCTGCTCCACAAGAGCCACGTCTAGTTTATTACCCTGGTCTTCCCCCCCCCTCTTTCCTCCCTAAATTTTTTCTGGAGGTGGAGTACCAGCATAGAAGGAAAGAAACAGGCGTTCCAGGCGAGAGAGTTGAGGTACACACCGATTTAAATGGTACCATATGCTTACAAGCCGAGCCTGAGAAAACCGAGGCTCCACCATTGGTGAGTGAGATTGATCAGCTTTTTAACTTGCTGCCACTTTTACCGAATGTGTTACGCTATGGGAGCACTGTCTATCTGCTTGTATTTCATCTGAGGCCAACTGTAGGACAAAGAAGGGATACGCCACCCTATATCTGGTGTGAGGCGCTTCAACCCAGAGCCAGGGACACACTAGGCTCTGTAATCCGTGAGTGAGATTCTTGTTCTATCCTCACCATAAATACATGAAGCAGTCTGCACTATTATTTTTTTCTTCTCTCTCCCCTTATATAAACCACCCATTGAGGAGAGGAGCTGTGGCAGTGGACCGTTTATCTCTACAACATGGCTCATACGCTGTGCAACCACTAGTGGCCACAAAATTTTCTGGTTCTTTTTCGTGTTATTTGCACTTTTGCACGTGCACTTTACTGTGGCTTAGGACTTATTGACTGTACAACCCTCCAAAGAACTATCAGCGATTTGCGCTTTTAGCGCACCACCTGTGTATGCACTTTACTTAGGAATGGTTTCATAAGCACATGCACTTTATTGTTATACATAATCCTTGCATGTCTCTCGGCTTTGCTACTGCTTTTATGTATCAATTGTAATTTGCACTTCTCATTTTTAATTGTACGTCTCTCGGGACCTGAAGGTTCCTGGCGACATTTTTAGATCTTAGGCCCTACAGGTGCTCGTACTAGAGTCTAACATCAGGCTAGGGTTTATACGATTTATAGTACACCGCTGCGCCACCAAGACCATCTACTGTTTTCTCTATTACATTTGCACATTTTGTTGAGATTATGTGCAACACCTCGTAGGCTGCAAACCCAAAACTTATATCTATAAATCAGCGCCTCCACAGAAAACCCCCCCAACCATGGTAATTATAATAGAATTTTAATTTAACAGTAACTGAAAAATGAAAAATTTCCCTTGTATTTTTGCACAATGCAGTTAATAACCAACAACATTGTACGAATCACTAAACTTGCTCCCATTTTGGGGAATGAGAATATATCGTAATGGGAGCGGCATCGTTTGCTTTATATGTGAAAAATTTTGAATTGTGCTTTCTTACAAGAATGAAAAAAATATGAGCATGTAAAAATACACGTCAGGTCCAGAAATATTGGGACATTGACACAATTCTAACATCTTTGGCTCTATACACCACCACAATGGAGTTGGAATGAAACAAGCACAATGTGCTTTAACTGCAGACTGTCAGCTTTAATTTGAGGGTAAGTACATCCAACTCAGGTGAACGGTGTAGGACTTACAGCAGTCTGCAGATGTGCCTCCCACTTGTTAAGGGACCAAAGGTAATGGGACAATTGGCTTCTCAGCTGTTCCATGGCCAGGTGTGTGATATTCCGATCATTACACCATTACAATGTGCAGATAAAAGGCCCAGAGTTCATTTCAAGTGTGCTATTTGCATTTGGAATCTGTTGCTGTCAACTCTCAAGATGAGATCCAAAGAGCTGTCACTATCAGTGTAGCAAGCCATCATTAGGCTGAAGAAACAAAACAAACCCATCAGAGAGATAGCAAGAACATTAGGCGTGGCCAAAACAACTGTTTGGAACATTCTCAAAAAGAAGGAACACACCGGTTAGCTCAGCAACACCAAAAGACCCGGGAGACCACGGAAAACAACTGTGGTGGATGACCAAAGAATTCTTTCCCTGGTGAACAAAACACCCTTCATAACAGTTGGCCAGGTCAAGAACACTCTCCAGGAGGTAGGTGTATGTGTGTCAAAGTCAACAATCAAGAGAAGACTTCACCAGAGTGAATACAGAGGGTTCACCACAAGATGTAAACCATTGGTGAGCCTCAAAAACAGGAAGGCCAGATCAGAGTTTGCCAAACACCTAACAAAGCCTTCACAGTTCAGCATGCATTTCACTTGCTGAAGACAAAACTGAAGGGAAAATGCCCCAATAACAAGCAGGAACTGAAGACAGTTGCAGTAGAGGCCTGGCAGAGCATCACCAGGGATGAAACCCAGCGTCTGGTGATGTCTATGCGTTCCAGACTTCAGGTTGTGATTGACTGCAAAGGATTTGCAACCAAGTATTAAGAAGGGAAAGTTTTATTTATGATTATTATTCTGTCTCATTACATTTGGTCCCTTAACAAGTGGGAGGCACATCTGCAAACTGCTGTAAGTCCTACACCGTTCACCTGAGTTGGATGAATTGTGTCGATGTCCCAATATTTCTGGACCTGACTGTATATGTATACGCATATATTTGCATTATTGGGCAAATTTCTTGTTTTTTTCGAGGACATGAAAAAGTCATCCATTGGAGATAATCGTAGGGAAAGGCAACAGGGTGGCCTAAACAACCTGCAACTCTTTTTTTCTGAGAGCGCAGTCTGGCCCAGAGTAATGTGAGTGTAAGACCTACTCATATTTGTACATGTGTATATTTGTACAGTGTGCACTATGATATTCTTCTAATGTTTTATTTTTTCATTATCACCACAACTATGCTGTGAAAACACTTGAAATATTGTGAAGGTATATATATTTCCTTGTTATCTGGTGATTGGTATGACATTGGCCAATTGACTAAATTGGCACTCACTAGAACTCACACGGGTTTATACACAGATAAGTATTATTGTCACAACAATAGGGGGCGCCACACGGTTTATCGAATTTCTTCTGCAATCCTTATGATTGTGCTATAGGATAGAGAGCACATTGGTGTTTGGGCAAACCCACTATATAATTATAATACGATTTCCTGTGCCGCTATCAATCTACTTGTATTTGGATATACTGTAAATATATATAGCGCCATTATCAACCATTGTCTGGAATCCAATTCATTAACCCCTTAGTGGCCAGGTAATATTACCATTGTCCGTCTGAAAGTACCCACTGCTGTTTTTACATTTCTGCGCTGTTTGTATTTAGGTCTAATTTTCCTCTTACTCGTTTATGGAACCCACACATATACAGGTTTTCTCGCCATTAATTGGACATTCTAAAGATATCATTATTTCCATCATATCGTATAATTTACTATAAAAAAATTATGAAATATGCTGAAAAAATTGAAATAAAACACTTTTTCGAACTTTAATACCCAAAATCCCTAACTGCCAAAAAAGACCCTGGCTAAACAGTTTTTGACTGTTTTATGCTTATCTATTGGAAAACTCTAACATTATCATGTTTAAATGTGATTTGAAGTCCTATTTTGTTATATCCCCAGACAATTTTTTATTTATTTTTTTTAAAAACCACTTTAAAAAAAATAAATAATAAAAAAAAATACATATGTATATATATATATATTATTTATCTTTACACCACAGATAGTCATGTTTGGTATCTAAAGGCCATGATCATGCCTTTCAAATGATACCAAACATGACCCTCTACCTGCCACGGAACCAAAGGACCCCTTTAGCTCCACTTGGCAGCTAGGGGTTAACTGGCCAACTGACATCATTGTACATATGGAAATGATGTCAGTGGGTTGGGGGTGACTCTGCCCTCTCCAGCGGTGCCTCTATTTTTGTTCTAAGTGCAGCCATTGAAGAAGGAGTGGTGTCCAAAGGACCTCCCCCTCCCCTTTCAGGTTCCAGCTGCAGGTGCCAGGGCACCTGAAAATGACATCATTGCGCACGGCGATGACATCATCATGATGGCTGGGGCCCATAAAACTGTCGGACCTGCTTCAAGGACCGAAGTGGGACCCTGGCCAGAGAGGTGAGTATGGGGAGGGAGGGGGTTAAATGACCATGACATACATAGTACGTCCTTGGTCCTTAAGGGGTTAATAGGACTATATGAAGGACACAAGGTCACCCATTTAGACTGGACAAAAGGAAATTCAGCATTAAGCATAGATGGGGAGTTTTTACAGTGAATACAATAACAGGGTTATTCAGAGAAAGGTGAAACTCTGGATAACTTTTGGAGAAGTGAAAATTCTAAGTCACAATACCCAATTTGGAAAGGTAGATGAATGGGAGAATTTTTCTGGTTTGGCTATTTTGACCTAGAGTTTTCACTTCTCTAAAAGTTCTCCAGAGTTTCACCTTTCTCTGAATAACCCTTTTAAACTGTGAAATTCTCTGCCTGTTGAGGTGGTTGGGTCAGAGTCTGTACAGACATTTAAACAACGAATAGGATGATTTCCTGCAAAACCATAACATTAAGTGTTATAATATTTAATATGTGGGTAAAAGCTGCTTGATCCGAGGAGAAATCTGACTGCCCTTCTGGGGTTGTCACGGAACCCCGTGCTCAGAGACTGTGGACTGTCATAAAACCTCGCTCCTCTGCTATTCCCCTCATGCAAGCTATTTGTCTGTTTATGTTTTACTTTTAAAAGTGATGTTTTTGTGACTTTCCCCAAGCAGAACATAATCCAAATGCCTTTAAGCCTGTCCCTCATGTTCCCTGCCACTGGGGACCGCCTGTTTTTGAAACTCCATCCAATCCCATTCCAGGACTGCACAGCATTCATTTTAATGGAAACATCTGCAGAAACTTTAAATTCCGGTGCCTGAAAACCCTCTGATCCAGCAGGGTGCTCTTTTGGGGTTAGGGTCCCCCTCATGGGAGCTACTGTTGTGGTGATTTTCAGGAGGGAGCTCCATCATCGGGAACCCACGTTGTTGAGCCTTTCTTGGCCCCAGGAGCTCAGGCAGCTGCGACCATGAGGCATCAGCTGGGGGTAACTACTACACGCTGCCATCCTTGCCCATGCCCAGGGCCGGATTAACATAGGGGCGGATGGAGCGGCTGCTCCAGGCCCCTTCCTGAAAATAGCCCCAGAGCACGAACGGCTTGCCAGCAGGCCTGCAACGCTCACACATGTGATGTGTGTTTAGGTTCATGGGAATGGCTAGGTCTTTGCGGGTGATTAGGTTTGTGTGTGTGTTTAGGTGTATGGGAATGGTTATGTGTTTGGGGGTGATTAGGTGTGTGTTTAGGTGTATGAGAGTGGATGTGTGTGTGTGTTTAGGTTCATGGGAATGGCTATGTCTTTGCGGGTGATTGGGTTTGTGTGTGTTTAGGTGTATGGGAGTGGATGTGTGCGTGATTAGGTGTATGGGAATGGTTATGTGTTTGGGGTGGTTAGGTTTGTGTGTATTTAGGTGTTTGTGGGTTGGTGTGTAGGTGTATAATAAGCGCACGTGTAGGTATATAATAGGAGTGCATAGGTGCACATGTAGGTGTATAATAGGGGTTTGTAGGCGCATGTGTAGGTATATAATAGGGGTATGTACGGGGCATGGCTTGGCTGCCGATCGCGATGGTCGCCTGATCTGTGAGCTCTGCACTGACCAGCACCATCCAGCCTCATCCCGGCACTTCAGCAGCACTGATGGGGAAGACAAACAAGTCCTCATCCCCCAAGAAGATCCAGGAGGGTCTCCGGTGCAGTGGCGCCTTGCATTTGCGCTCCTTCCTTCTACCGCCGGAGGTACTTCCGGAGGCCGCAGTGAAGCCGGGGCCTGTTGTAACTCCACTCATGGACCCGTCCATGCTCGCAGAGCCAATGGGAGCCACGTCACCACCAAGGTCCCCAGCCAGGGCTCTGACTGAGGACCCAGCAACATGGGGTGAGTTGTTGAGGGCTCTCCCCACGTGATCTGACATACAGGTGCTCCAGGCCTCCATCATGGCGGAGCTGCACCACATCAGGAGGACGGACGTCCAGGGACTGCATGACAGGGTTGCCTCAGGTAGGCCCAGGCCACCACATCTAACACGTTGGACCTTTGCTCGGACCAAATGACTAGCATGGTGCAGCACATAATGGATCTACACAACAGGGGGCGCCGTAACAACTTTCGCCTTCGTGATCTACCTGAAACTGAGGAGTCCCCGGTTGAACTCAGGTCAACTTTAACTGCTATTTTTAACTCGCTCCTGGAGCGTCCTGGCGACTCATGGATTGGCTTTGTCTGCGCCCATAGAGCCCTCCAGCCGTGGGGTCCTGCGGGGGGGGCCCACCACGTGACGTTGTTTGCTTATGAAAGGGACACCCTTTCTTATGAAGGGACACCCCTGTAGCTTTTTCCTGAGCTCTCACCGGCCACCCTGGCCTATCGGTGAGCACTGAACCCCCTCACTGGTCAACTGCTGGCACAGAAGATCCGCTACAGGTTGAACGTCCCCATCGGGCTGGTGGTCACGACTCGGGAGGGCCCGTACTTGGTGTCCGCTGTGACAGTCATCCCCCTGCTTGTGGCAGAACTACAACTTCCGCCCATCCAACTTCAATGGCCAGACCCGTACTCCACACCCCGTGGAAGCCCACCCCCACCTGGTCTTCCTAAGATGCCCCCGAGGTCCGGCTCCCAGACCTCATGGAAATCCGAAGCTGTTGGCTGATTTCCCGGTTCGTTCCTGTGTACCCACCATCCGTGTTGCCTTTCGCTGGCTTCTCCCGCCTGACGGATGTGGCGACCATGGTGTTGGCTTACTGCCGTCCAGGACTCTACTGTTCTTTGTGTGGGGACCCACTAATGCTGATTTCGAACTGTAGCTCCTGGGCGTTCCGGAGCCTTTGACTGTCTCTCCCCAGCATTTCTTTGCATCCGCCGCCCGTGTGATTTTGGTGGTGGCCCGTATGCTGACCTTTTGCGCTCCTGGACTCTGCTGATCCTGGTATGGGGTCTCCCGCACGCTGGACCACTGCTTGACTTACATGCCCTTGGACGAAGATGGGCTGGGAGCCCCACGGCTGCTTTGCTGATGGTCTCGCGGCATTCCATTGCAGAGCCCCGCTTCCCGACCACATGACACCCAGGCACGCGGTGGTGGTGATATTCTTTGCTGGTTTAAATACTGTGCCATATTTTGCATTCTTTTATTTTGTTTATTGCTGGTTTGGTTTTGTAATATCTTGTTCAAATTCAATCACTTGTGTCGGTAGGCTACCCTACACTTACTACCCTTAGGCCTCTCTTCTGCATGGCGGTACCCACGTTGTGCGGTTTTGACCTCCTTCCTGTTAGTTGGGCCAGTTCCTGAGCCGCAACCCCCTCTTTACTGAGGTTGAGAATCCTTCCCTTTCCCACGTTCTCTCCGGGTGAGCGCTGCCCCATCTGTGGCTGTAGCCTCGGCGAGTGGCTTACTGCTCCCCCTACACTCGTGCCTCTTGCCTGTATATAGTTGTTGTTGATTTTCCCCCTCTGACCCCCTCCCCCGTGTGGACGCGCACTCCCTGACCTCCATAATCCCTTGTCCCTTCCTCCCTTCGCCCCCCATGGCGCTTAAACAGGCATCTCTGGTGCTTTTCTCCATTAATGCTAAGGGCCTAAATATCCCTGAAAAATGCTCCGCCGCTCTAAATGACTTTCGCAAGCACAGGGCTTCTGTGGTGTTTGTCCAGGAGACCCACTTTCGCAGCGGGGCCAGACCCCGACTCACTGACTCCCATTATCCAACCGGACTGTTCAGCAACACCCTGGGCTCTAAATCTAAGGGGACAGCCATCCTCTTCCATAAATCAGTCCCCTATCGGGAGACAGCCACACTGACGGATGACTGTGGTAGATATGTGTTCACGAAAGGCCAGATTGCTGGGCAGATGTTTACCTCCGCCAATGTTTACGTTCCCAACAAGGCGCAACACCGGTTTCTTGCCAGAGTGTTAGGAAAACTGCAGGCCTTCTCGGAAGGCACACTGATTCTGGGGGGGGGCAACTTTAATGTTCCTATCCATCCATTGGTCGACACATCACTGGGGCGCTCCTCTCTCCCTCCGAACATTCTCCACTCTATCTCACACTTGTTGGGCTCCTCCTGCCTCGTGGACTGTTGGAGGGCCCTTCACCCCACTGACAGGGACTACTCCTTCTACACACATACTACCGCCTCCTACTCCCGTATTGATTATGTTTTTCTTCCCTTCTATCACCTTCACCTTCTCCTTTCCGTGACTATCAGTAACATCACCTGGTCCGACCACGCCCCAGTCATTTGTGATGAGAAGTCACTATATAAGCGTGGGATCGGCACTCAAAAGGTGTAGGGAAGCTAAGATCTTGGAACTCCTCTCTCAGATTGACACTTTAGAGTTAGAACATAAGTGCACAGGTGACTCTGCTCTTCTCCCTTCCCTGACAGACCTGTGGCGCTCCCTGGCCGACATCATGCACACTAGGCACCACAGAGCTATGCTCCGCTCCCAGGCGCTCTTCCACGTCCACGACAACAAAAGCGGGCAACTCCTGGCTCGACAGCTGGCTAAAAATCACGCTGCGACATATATCCCTAGCATCAGGGATAGGAAGGGCACCCTGCAACACCTCCCCCAACACATTATGCAGTCCATTACAGACTATTACAAGTCCCTCTACGCCGTTCCTGACTCCCCTTCGGAGGCCGTGTGTGCACAGCTCCACCTGGATATTAATCGTTACCTCACCCGCTTTCTTAAACAGAAGGTCTCCTCGGCTGCGGCGGAGCTTTAGGATGAGCCCCTCATGGCGGAGGAGCTGAACCTCGCTATCAAGTCCACGCAGTCGGGCAAATGCCCTGGCCCCGATTGCTTCCCGACACGGTATTATAAACATTTTATTGATGTCCTCCCCCCCACACTTTCTACAGGCCTTCAACGAGATCCCTACCCCCACAGTCCTTGATGGCTAATATAGTCTTGATCCCTAAGGATGGAAAGGATAAGGAACATTGCTCTAGCTACAGGCCGATATCCCTCCTTAATTGCGACGTTAAATTGCTCGCCAAAATTCTAGCGACACGCCTGAACCCATACATTCCATCACTGATACACCTGGAAAAGGTGGGATTTGTGCCGCACAGGGAAGACAGGGACAATATGATACACGCCCTCCACGTCATGCACGCGGCTCTTAGGGTCCCTGGTGGCCTTTTGCTCCTGTCCACGGACGCGGAGAAAGCGTTTGACAGGGTGGGTTGGGACTTTACCGACAGCTTTTCCATCTTCAATGGTACATGTCAGGGCTGCCCCCTCTCTCCCCTGTTCTTTGTCCTCTCTTTAGAACCCTTCCTGGAGGTTGTTCACCAGCACCCGGATATTTCCGGAGTTTTGGTGAGGGACGATTCTCATAAAGTGGCAGCCTATGCGGACGACCTCCTCTTTTTTGTTTCTAATCCACTGGTTTCCCTCCCTAACATTCTGACGGCCTTCAAGCAATACCATAAATTGGCTAACATTAAGATTAACTTATCAAAGTCTTTGAATATCTCGGTCCCCTCCCACCGGGTGATTTCAATGCGCCCTACTCTTCCCTTTCTCTGGGCTGGTTCCCAACTGAAGTACCTGGGGGTGTGGTTGATGACGGACAGTGCCCGCCTTTACAAAATAAATTTCGCTCTGCTGCTGTCCACCTTCCGCCGAGACCTTAGGGCCTTGGACTTCCCTCACATCTCCTGGCTGGGGAGAGTCTTCGTTCTTAAAATTAATATCCTGCCCCGCCTTCTTTATTTGTTTCAGATGCTCCCCATCACCATACCTTATTTGCTATCCTACACTCCCTACTGACCTCCTACATATGGTGATGCGCCCAACCACGCCTTCGGTATGACATCATGACACGTTCCAAGACTCAGGGGGGTTGGGTGTCCCAGACTTCTCCTGCTACTATGCCTCTTGCCACCTCCTGCGAGCCGCGGAGTGGACCAGGGAGGGGGCTGTGAAGAGATGGAAGTTGGTGGAGCAGACATTGCTTGAGGTTCCATTGGCGGTTCTGCCCTGGCTGTCCTGCTTGCAGGGCCTCCGCCTGGCACGGCCATCTCTGATCACGCTGGCCACCTTGCAATGTTGGCATAGGGAAGCGAGCCACTCTGGCCTGATGACCTACCCTTCCCAGATGATACCGATCACGTACTACGAGGGGTTCCTGTCACATCTAGAACCGAGAGCACAGGTGGCCCTGACCACCACCCCCATACCACGGGTCCACCACTTTTTCTCTAGTACGGGTGTGACGCCCCTTAGCTCCTTACTAGGGGAACGACCCCTGACCTTCTTACACCACTTTTAAATACCGCCAGGTCACCGAGTGCCTTCGGACTGCGTTGCAACCCCACCTGCTTAACCGCCCCCTCACCCAACTAGAACGCAGATGTGCCTCGCCTGCCCCCTTGACTAACGGGATGTCCCTCATATACACTCTTCTCAGAGACGCTGCTTCTGTGACTCCCCCCCCCTTTATGGGTAAATAGGAAATGATGTTGAATTGCACCTTCATGGATGAGCAGTGGATTGCCATATGTGACTTAACGCACCGCTGCTCCATGGCCAGTAGAACCCAAGAAACGGCATACAAGCTGCGCTCATTATGTTACTACACCCTTCTCCGCCTACATGCCTTTTCTCCCAACACTTCCCCGGATTGCTGGTGGTGTAATGGTGCCCTCGGATCGGTCCTCCACCTGTGGTGGGAGTGTCCCCTGATACGCCACTTCTGGTTGAGCCTTCACTCTATCGCCTGTGACCTACTTGACCCCCCGCCTCCCTTTACCCCTGCATCCATGCTGCTCCAGCACACGTCTATGTCGGTGACAGCATATATGAAATCCATCCTGCCCCGCATCTTGAATGTTGCCAAGAGCCTGATCCCCTTATACTGGAGGCAAGCTACACCACCTCCTCTCCAGGAGTGGTTCCGACGTATGGAGGAGCTTAGAGCAGTGGAATATTTCCACATGTCGGCCACTGATCAACTCCCCCATTATTTGCTAATTCGGTCCCAAGTGTCATCTTCCTCTACCTTCCTCACTCACCTTGGCCCTACCCCGCCCGTGAACGATCCTCCCACCTCCCCTCCCTGAGTTGGATTTCTTCCCCCCTTTGCTCACTGCCCATTGATTGAGTGTTCATGGTTTCTTGTCTCAGTATTTGTTTCCTATGTTCCCCCTCCCCTAGGTCAGCTTGGGAGCCTGCGCGCCCCGATCTTATCTGCTGGACTTGCTGATTCTGTAAATTTTTTTCTGTAAATGTGCTGGGGCAAATCAATGAGCTGGGGCAAATCAATGAGCTGGGGCAAATCCATGTGTGAGCTGGGGCAATATCCTATGTGCTGGGGCAAATCCATGTGCTGGGGAAAATCCATGAGCTGGGGCAAATCCATGAGCTGGGGCAAATCCATGTGCTGGGGCAATATCCTATGAGCTGGGGCAAACCCATGTGTGAGCTGGGGCAATATCCTATGAGCTGGGGCAAATCCATGAGCTGGGGCAAATCCATGAGATGGGGCAAATCCATGAGATGGGGCAAATCCATGAGATGGGGCAAATCCATGTGCTGGGGCAAATCCATGTGCTGGGGCAAATCCATGTGCTGGGGCAAATCCGTGAGCTGGGGCAATATCCTATGAGCTGGGGCAAATCCATGTGCTGGGGCAAATCCATGTGCTGGGGCAAATCCATGAGCTGGGGCAAATCCATGTGTGAGCTGGGGCAATATCCTATGTGCTGGGGCAAATCCATGTGCTGGGGCAAATCCATGAGCTGGGGCAAATCCATGTGCTGGGGCAATATCCTATGAGCTGGGGCAAATCCATGTGTGAGCTGGGGCAATATCCTATGTGCTGGGGCAAATCCATGTGCTGGGGCAAATCCATGAGCTGGGGCAAATCCATGTGCTGGGGCAAATCCATGTGCTGGGGCAAATCAATGTGCTGGGGCAAATCCATGAGCTGGGGCAAATCCATGTGCTGGGGCAATATCCTATGAGCTGGGGCAAATCCATGTGTGAGCTGGGGCAATATCCTATGTGCTGGGGCAAATCCATGTGCTGGGGCAAATCAATGTGCTGGGGCAAATCCATGTGCTGGGGCAAATCAATGTGCTGGGGCAAATCCATGAGCTGGGGCAAATCCATGTGTGAGCTGGGGCAAATCCATGTGCTGGGGCAATATCCTATGAGCTGGGGCAAATCCATGTGTGAGCTGGGGCAATATCCTATGAGCTGGGGCAAATCCATGTGCTGGGGCAAATCCATGTGCTGGGGCAAATCCATGAGCTGGGGCAAATCCATGAGCTGGGGCAAATCCATGTGCTGGGGCAAATCAATGTGCTGGGGCAAATCCGTGAGCTGGGGCAATATCCTATGAGCTGGGGCAAATCCATGTGCTGGGGCAAATCCATGAGCTGGGGCAAATCCATGTGTGAGCTGGGGCAATATCCTATGTGCTGGGGCAAATCCATGTGCTGGGGAAAATCCATGAGCTGGGGCAAATCCATGAGCTGGGGCAAATCCATGTGCTGGGGCAATATCCTATGAGCTGGGGCAAATCCATGTGTGAGCTGGGGCAATATCCTATGTGCTGGGGCAAATCCATGTGCTGGGGCAAATCCATGAGCTGGGGCAAATCCATGAGCTGGGGCAAATCCATGTGTGAGCTGGGGCAATATCCTATGTGCTGGGGCAAATCCATGTGCTGGGGCAAATCCATGAGCTGGGGCAAAATCCATGAGCTGGGGCAAATCCATGTGCTGGGGCAAGATCCTATGAGCTGGGGCAAATCCATGTGTGAGCTGGGGCAATATCCTATGAGCTGGGGCAAATCCATGTGCTGGGGCAAATCCATGTGCTGGGGCAATATCCTATGAGCTGGGGCAAATCCATGAGCTGGGGCAAATCCATGTGCTGGGGAAAATCCATGTGCTGGACTGCTGGGGCAATAGAGTTAGACAGCTTTGAAACGAGGAGAACAGATGTTCCGAAAAAAACGAAAATTTCCGAAATAGCGAAAAGCCGATAACCAAAAAACGAGCAAAGTGACACGAAAATACGAAAAATAGTCGATATATACCGAAAACCATGTACAATTCCGAAAAACGAAAATTTCCGAAATAACGAAAAGTCGATACAGAAACCGAGTAAAGTGACCCGAGAATACGAAAAATGGTCGATATTCCGAAAAATAAATGTACCCGAAAAACGAATCGAGCCGAACCGAATCGAAACAGAAAGCAGTCGAAACGAGCCGAATCGAAAAGTTTAAAAATTCGAAAAATCAAATCGAATCGAAAAAAAAAATCGGTGCACATCCCTAATTTTCACTGACTGGACCTGCATGTCCACATGTCTTGATCTTTTTCAAAACTTAATAAATTGATATTTACAAAAAATAATAGGGGTGTATAGGCGCACGTGTAGTTGTATAATAGGGGTGTGTAGGTACACATGTAGGTGTATAATAGGGGTATATAGGCGCACGTGTAGGTGTATAATGGGGCGTGTAGGTGTATAATAGGGGCGTGTAGGCGCACACGTAAGCGTATAATAGGGGTGCGTATGCATACCTGTAGGTGTATAATAGGGATGCATAGGCGCACGTGTAGGTATATAATATTGGTACATAGGCATACGTGTAGGTGTATAATAGTGGTACGTAGGTGCACGTGTAGGTGTATAATTGTGGTGCGTACGAACGTGTAAATGTATAATAGGGGCGCGTAGGTACACGTGTAGGTGTAAAATGGGGGTGCGTATCTATAAAAAGGCCCACCTAAATCCTCAGCACCAGGACCACGATACCCTTAATCAGGCCCTGCCTCTGCCTTCAGATTTGGTGGCCTTTTGGACTGTGACACCATAGGGGCCCGAGCTATCAAACTGTACCCCTGGATTGCTGCTGCTCCCCTGGAATCACTCCCAAACAAGGACCCTTGCTCTGTATGACTGCAGTTACAGTTATTTGTAAGGCAACACCAAGTTCCGTAGCGCTGTACAATGGGAGAGACAGAATAACCAATTGTGACGGGACGGCCGCCACTACGCTGTAGCTCAGTACAACAGTTCAAGTGTTTATTTATTTGTGTGTTATTAAAAGTTCGTTAGCCCTTATTTTTATAAGTACCTCAATATGATTTTCCCTGTTGTTCCCCTGTTCCCCGCTCAGAGCCATGGAAAGTTCACCAGACGAGCAGGCACCGAGCCTCAAGATAAGGGCTGCACCCACCAGGGGGGCCCAAGGTGCACAAAGGGAAATTGGGCCATGGCTAGGCAGTGGCAGAAATCACCCCGGGAGGGCTGAGGGCGGACCAGGGGAGAACAATGTCTTTTTTCCTCATAAATAAGGTGTGTTCTCCATGAAAATTAAATCACTCTTATGAACCTTTACTCCTGCCTTGGCTAGTAATTGGGGATAACAGGGCTTTGGGAACTGGGACGCTTCAAGGACCTCTCTACAGCGCTGCAACCTCGGGGTATTCTACGAGCACCAGCGGCACCTCGCTACCACACTACCGACCTCCAGGTGTACTCGGCGCTGACGGCAGATCCACTCTCCCCGAGTAGCGGCATCCGTTACACCAATATACAGTTAAACACATAGAACAGTATCGGGAAGAACCTGCTCAAGAGCTTACAATCTGAGAGGACCTGATGGAGAGCAGGGTGAATGGCGGTGCCGGGATGTCTGGGGGGCGGGGATGTTAACCGTTCTTATCTGATTCTGTTCCAAATAAAAAGGACAGTTGAAATGGCCAGTGAGTCTGCTTAACCCAATATGGACAGTGTTGTCTGCTTTATTGGGAGAAATTAAGAACTGGCATTGAATTAGAGCTGCTTGCTGAGGGGAGAATCCGGGAACAGGCAGAGGCGAACAAATCACGGTGGCCGAGGGAAAATATTTAACCTCGGCATTTGTGACAGGGGTCAAGAAGGAATTTTTCCCCAGTGTGTTGCATATTGGCAAACGCTTCAGACTGGGTTTTTTGCTTTCTTTTGGATCAACACCAGAAAGTGATGTGTGAAAGGCTAAACTTGATTGACACATGTCTTTTTTAAGCCTAATTATGTAACTATGTAATTTATGGATTTGGAGATAGAGGTACTCTATTCATCCTCATCTAGCGTGTCACCCCTCTCCTCTTCGATTGTAAGCTCTCGAGCAGGGTCTTCTCTCCTACTGTTTGGTGTGTGTAATGTGTATGTATATTTGTTATTCTGACTCTCCCATTGTACAGCGCTACGGAACCTGTTTGCGCTTTATAAATGCTTGTAACTGTAACTGTAGAGGTCCGTAGGACCCATGCATTTGTGCAATGGAATTTCCTTCCCTGGCAGGTGAAATCCACGCTTCTGACATCATTGCACACATGACCATATATTCCAAAGGGTGGGGGACAGTCCCCAATCAAATCCAAGATTTCGGCCTTCTGTGACTGAAGCCCCAGATCGGCACAGAGCTGGGGTAAAGAGACAACATGAGTGGAGTATCCTCTGCAATGCAGCAGGAAACCATAAAATGTCACATGCACACCATCTGCACTTAAGGAGTTAAACCTTTTTATAGTCTAATATATTAAATGCTAAAGAAAAAAGAAAGCAATCCTCTTGCAACTGCATAACAGAAACCTTGTTGGCTAGTATTTCACTTAATAATTATGCACCTTTTGAGACAGTTGCTTTATAAACTCTAAAAATGTGAACAAATATATCTTCATGAAAGCAATGAAAATGGGCAGTGCTATAAGTGCCTTGCACTGTCGAGTCCCTTCTCAGGTTTTATGAGGGGTTATAGCTTGATGGTGCCATTACAGGGAAGACCATGCAAATCATTCTCCTATTGCCAAAAAAGGGCGACCAGAACACAGACATTTCCTCTGCTCGAAGAATACAGCAAGCCCAGATGATCGTTTTGGCTGTGTTAGGCCTCATTAGAAGGCTATCGCTAGTATGTCTCAGGGCATCTGAGCAAAGGAGTCCACACCATTATTACGTTGTAAGCTCGTGGTGAATAAAAATACTTTTATGAGATCACTGTGAAGGGGCAGTAGCATAAGTGACTTCCTTCGATGAGTCCATGTTCAGGTTTCTTAAGCTCGATGTTGCCATTACAGAGTAGACAATGCCATATGCAAATCAGTTCACAATAGCCAAAACGGGTGGCCAGTACTGCATGCCATTGATGTAATTAATATTAGGAAGCCTCTTTCTCTTTATTTTGTAATTGAAATTTCTTTAACTTAGACTCTTTGTGTAACTATTTTGCTTAACTATGCAGTTTCCTTGTTTTAAACAGTTGTAGGCTTGTGTTTATTCATACACTAAGGGACTGATGCCCTGTCAGGACAGGTTGCTTCCAGTATAAGCAAACTACTCTTATTTTATATTCTCTTTGCAGGGAGTGCTAATAGGCCCTGGGGCTATTGTCTCTTATACTTTAGCTGCTATAAATGTCTGCAAGGAATTAATCCGGTGTCAGTGACTCTTCAGTCAACCAAGTATCTGGTTTACTCAGGGTTTTGCTGGATAGTCTTTTTGTTGTAGAAACCTATGTGTAAGCAGTTCTTGTATTACAGCATTCCATTATCTTCATGATCTCATATCTGATAACGTTGCCTTTAGATCTTTCCATTACGAAGTAAAAAAGCTACTGTTTTTCTTGGAGAGAATAATATATATATATCTATATATCTCCAATCAACATAAATATACAGGACTGCATGATGACTTGGAGTCTCATAGTATCTTCAGCTTTTTAAAGATGTCGAAATAGTTACCAGAACCGAGGGTTAAATATTATATATGGAGGTTATTCATTACAGTAAATTGGACAGGTCCACTTTCCCTACGACATCTGGAACAGGAACTCCCCTCAATCTTGTGCTATCGTAAGGTATTCTATGTTAAAATTGGCATTTTGTAGCTTTGGCAGTTTTCTTTGTGCTATTTTTAGCCTAACAAAAAGATGTTCCTAATTGGACGCTTCTGAATTTGATGCCTTGCAACATTTTTCAGAAGCATTTATTTGGAAAAAATCTAAATATTTTTATTGGCAAATTAATTAAATTGGAGCATTTGTTGGAAGCTATTAAATTATATGGTTAAGGTTAGGGTTAGCATAAGGATTAGGGTTTGTAATTATGGATAGGTTCAGGGCTTTTTTTCAGGCGGTACTCGCCGGTACTCAGTACCGGCACCTCACAACCAGCCCGAACTAACAGGAGAGAGCATGATGCTCCTCCCTCCTCCTGCAGTGACAGGCAGAGAATCGGAAGCGCTAGGCAACTCATGTTGCTCCTGAATGCTTTTGATTGTCAGGAGTGTATGTAGGTACCGATAACCCCCCTCTTATCCCAGTAAGTGACAAGGGATGGCTGGTTAAATAAAATCTCCCCTCTATTTCTTCAGTTCCCCAGCTCTGGCAGATGTGTGTGTACATGCTGCACCCCCTCTCTCTGCAGCCACTGAAACGTTGAACAGCATGGGGAGGGGGTACAGCATGTTTACACACATCTGCCAGAGCAGCAGATTGTCAGGCAAGCGGTGTGATCAGAAGAGCTGGCACTGTAAGGCAGTACAGGTGGCAGTCTAAGAGCTCAAGACCAGGATGGGGTGCAAAAAAAAATTTGAATCTCTGGTCATTTGCCTTGACAGGGATCCAAATTTTTAAAATATCTGCCTGGCGCTGTGTCCCTGCTGCTCCTCCTCTAAGAAGCAGCCTGTGCCCAGCGAGCTGCATTGTATCTGCTAGGTCAGAGAGCAGACTCCCCTGCGGTGCTAGATATGGAAGCCTCTCTCTCTCCTCCTGGTCCCTTCCTCCTTGCTGGTGCCTGGCCCCCTCTGGTGATGTCAAGAGGAGGGCGTGCCAAAAGACACTGCCACCCTAACCCCAGCCTCCCCAGCAGTTCCAAACAGTGTGTGGTGCACGCTGGAAGGTAAGACAGTGGAAATTTAATTCCTGGCTGCATTGCTCTGCAGGGACTCAGTGACAGGCAGGTCTCAGAACAAAGAAAAAAACTGCTGCTGCTTCCAAATACACTTCAAAACAGCATTTAAAAATATCAGCTCTGGCAACACAGGTATGTTCACCTGGTCCTGCTGTTACCACCATGTGGGGGTGTTCTCAAGGTCAAACACCCTCTCATTGGAGTCCCCCAATATTATTCAAACAGTACTTGGTGGATAACTTGGTGGATAGTGGAGTTTTGTTGCTGTGGAGCTCATATACACTGCACATTACTATGCGTTTCATTGCTGTGGAGCTCATACACACTGCGTATTACTGTGAGTTTCATTGCTGTGGAACTCATACACACTGCGCATTACTGTGAGTTTCATTGCTGTGGAGCTCATACACACTGCGCATTACTGTGAGTTTCATTGCTATGGAGCTCATACACACTGCACATTACTGTGAGTTTCATTGCTGTGGAGCTCATACACACTGCGCATTACTGTGAGTTTCATTGCTATGGAGCTCATACACACTGCACATTACTGTGAGTTTCATTGCTGTGGAGCTCATACACACTGCGCATTACTGTGAGTTTCATTGCTATGGAGCTCATACACACTGCACATTACTGTGAGTTTCATTGCTGTGGAGCTCATACAAAGTCAGCAAAACTATGAGTTTCATTGCTGTGGTGCTCACAAATGCTAGGGGATTATTCACTCAATGCCAGCCTTGAAAAAAAACAACAAACCGCTAACTGTACTGCAATACAGATTTTTCTTGCAACAGAGGCACTTAGTGGATAACCCTCATAGGTTTAGAACAATAGTTGTAGTTCATTTAAAGGAACACAGTATTAAAAAATATGGTTCCCTTTTATCGTGTCTTCAAGTGAACTACAACTGTTGATTATTAGGACAGGAAAATAGTCATAATAATCATCTTTTCCCTGGGTGAGAGAGTACCCCCACCTATTTTTCCAGAAAAAAGCACTGCATAGGTTACTATTCGTTCATGAGTTACCTTCAGGTTAGTATTTGTGCATGGAATAGGGATCGGGTTTGTAAACAGGATAAGGTTACTGTGTGTGCTAGTTTCAGGGTTTTTACTTTTAAGGTTAAGGTTACATTTAGGGTTAGGAATAGGGTGATAAGCAGAATCTAACAGGGTAATTCAAAGAGAGCCGATCTGGCTCCGAAATGTAACTGGACACTGAAATTCAGCGTACGGTTACATTTCCTGGCCATTCAGCTATTCTGAGAGCAGGCAGTTCGCCAAATGTTGGCGAATTGCCTCCACATATGGTGCCTGTTCGAGGGCAGTGAACTCCCCATAGAGAAGTAATGCTTCGTCTATTCAGAGAACATCGAACAGCAGCGAAAAGTTGCTGAAGTGCCCTGCTGTTCGGTGGTTTCATGCGACAGGTTTTTTCAGGAGAAGAATCCCATAGGCTTCAATGTTAAAAATATTCCAGTTTTATTCAATATCTAATAAACTGATTTTTTTGTTGTCAAATTTCTGTAACAGACCTTTTTATTATCATTCATTGGATCTTATATGTAAATTCCAGACATTTTCTTTCAGTAGTTTTTTTGCAAACAGCGTATCAAATTTCAAACTTTCAAGCAAAGTGGGTTTTTTTTTTACCACGTTTGTCTGCATGTCGGATTTTTCCAGCGGCTGCTCTGTGCTGTGATCGCCAGTAGCTCGGATTTTTCCGGTGTGTTCGGCTTGGTTTTTGCGGCGGGTTTTCGGTGAGTGTTCGGTGAGTATTCGGTGAGTGTTCGAGTGTTCTGCGGGTTTGCAGCGAGCATTCCCTGCACTATGGGGGCCCTGCGGTGCTTGCTGAATACACCGCAGGGTCGGAGAACTAGGAATCGCCAAATCGCCCCGATGTGCGGGGAACGAAAGGTCACCGAATGTGCGGTGACTTTTCGAATCTCTTTGAATAACCCTGTTAGGGTTAGGGTTAACCAACCTAAAAACAACAGTAACCCTAAGGCTATATATAACTTTAACCCTATCCCTAAAAGTAACCTTAACCCTAAACAAGCACAATAGTAACCCTAGCCTAGAGTTTGATCTAATTCCATTATCAAATTTTCAAAATGATATCGGTGAGATTTGGCAGATATTTTTTTTCAAAATATTGGCTAATTTAACTGAACAGATTTGAGCACAGCCAAATTCTGATAAATTC
This sequence comes from Leptobrachium leishanense, assembly GCA_009667805.1. Lineage (NCBI taxonomy): Eukaryota > Metazoa > Chordata > Amphibia > Anura > Megophryidae > Leptobrachium > Leptobrachium leishanense. Next base: position 293,704,783 of record CM019063.1, on the reverse strand, counting down.
ACTTCTTTTTGATAATAAGCCTGAAAAAAAAATCAATCTTCATTCAGTTCTGGCACACATACCTTTATAAGTGTATGTGCATCTGGTAGAGGTCCTCACTCCCAGGCCCCAAATACCAAGACATATAATGAAAATAACTCCAGCATAACATGGTATCTCATTAAGTAGACTTAGCAACGACGGTTAAACTTTAACCCCTTCACTACCAAGATTGAGATTACTCTGGGCTTCAAAGCACCATGAGGTGCCCGATATCGAGTTATCTCGATCTGCAGCTGTGTAGGAAAACAGCAAATGAAATTTGTTTGCTGCAAACTAATTTCATTTGCTTTTGGGCTGCAGAAGGTGCCCCAAAGTTTTAGCACCAGTAGCATAATACCCGCTAATTGAATGTCCTTATCGGCAATGCAGGGAACCACAAGCTGCATTTCTGCATGCAGTAACTCCTTTTTGCCAGTAGATGGGATATGTGGCTGCCAGATAATGTATTACAGTCAGAAATATGTTGGGAATATTCCCAAATATTTCTTACTGTATATTTAATTAACCCTTTAAATGCTGAGCCATTTCATCCCCGTGTGCTAAGCTCATTATAAACGTTTTGTGGTCATCATGTTTAAACACAATCTGAAGTCATGTTTTATTGTAGGAACGGACAAATTATGGGCCACATTATATACTTGGTGCTAACGTTAGTGCCGCTCACCTGCGTGAGTGCTAACGTTAGCCCAAGTAGTTAACACATATTTCAATCCAAACGCTAACGGTTAAGTAGCCTGTTAGCGTTTGGTATCTTGCGATTTCAGCACGAGGTTACTGTACTTTGCGCTCCCCGTGTTAAGTATAGGGAGCGCAAAGTGTTAATCAGCGTTAGAATTACAAAGTCCTAACGCGATTAACGTCCAGCTGCGGTTAACAAAACGTTAACCAGAGCCAGGACTTGGTGTTAACAGATTCTGCTTCTGCAGAATCCGTTAACACCAGCCAAAACAATAAAAAAATCAATCATATATTCACCTCCTGTCCCACGGCGAGGACCGCGGCTCCGTCCGGCGGGAGCAGGGAAAGACTGGGGGAAAAAGTCCCCCCAGTCTCCCCCTGCGTATCACTATGCTGACCGGCCGGATCTCGGGAGTTGAGATCAGGCTGGTCATGTGACCGCCGGTGTCTGCTTCAATGGAGTCCTATGGACTCCATTGAGAGGATGCGCACAGCTGCGCTTAATGCTGCCGCGCGCACCCTGGGGGTTTAAGCGCAGTAACAATGCATGCAGCATTTTTTGCGCCTGCATTGTAATCTAGGGGGAAAGCTGTGAATGCAGTTTTTCCTCCCTAGCGCCCCCGTTTTACTGCTAGGAATGTAATTTGGCTCTATATATCCTTATTTTCAGCAGACTTGACAGATTCAAAATATTTTATATATACAGTTGTGTTCAAAATGATTCAACCCCCAATGCTATAAAGGGTTTTAGGGAATTTAGTGTACATTTGTAATTGTATTCAGATTGAAATCCTACAAGGACTTTTTAAAGAACCATATGCAACTAAAATGACATCAATTGGTTTTGTAATACAGTAGTAAATGTTTCTTTTGTGAATTCTTCATTGACACAATTATTCAACCCCTTAAAGACTACCACTCTGAAGAACAGAGGTTCATTCAAGTGTTTTCAATCAGGTATTGAAAACACCTGTGGATGTCATGGAGCAGCAATAAAGCATAATAAGCACCAATTAGGCAGCTTTAAAATGACTGTGATACTCAGCTCCATCTAGACATTTACTGGTGTGATTACAAACATGGTGAAGTCAAGAGAATGGTCCAGGAAGACAAGAGAAGAGGTGATTACTCTTCACAGGAATGGCAATGGCTATAAGAAGATTGCAAAGATGTTAAACATACCAAGAGAGACCATAGGAAGCATCATTCGCAAATTCAAGGCAAAGGGCACTGTTGAAACGCTACCTGGTCGTGGCAGAAAGAAGATGCTGACTTCGACTGCTGTGCGCTACCTGAAGCGTAGAGTGGAGAAAAGTCCCCATGTGACTGCTGAGGAACTGAGAAAAGATTTGTCAGATGTGGGTACTGAAGTTTCAGCTCAGACAATACGGCGCACACTGCGTAATGAAGGCCTCCATGCCAGAACTCCCAGGCGCACCCCCTTGCTGTCTCCAAAGAATAAGAAGAGTCGACTGCAGTATGCCAAACGTCATGTGGACAAACCACAGAAGTTTTGGGATAGTGTTCTGTGGACTGATGAAACAAAATTAGAACTGTTTGGGCCCATGTATCAACGCTATGTTTGGAGGAGGAAGAACAAGGCCTATGAAGAAAAGAACACCTTGCCTACTGTGAAGCATGGTGGGGGGTCAATCATGCTTTGGGGCTGTTTTGCTTCTGCAGGTACAGGGAAGCTTCAGCGTGTGCAAGGTACCATGAATTCTCTTCAGTACCAGGAGATATTGGATGACAATGTGATGCAGTCCGTCACAAACCTGAGGCTTGGGAGACGCTGGACCTTTCAACAGGACAATGATCCCAAGCATACCTCCAAGTCCACTAGAGCATGGTTGCAGATTAAAGGCTGGAACATTTTGGAGTGGCCATCGCAGTCACCTGACTTAAATCCGATTGAGAACCTCTGGTGGGACTTAAAGAAAGCAGTTGCAGTGTGCAAGCCTAAGACTGTGACTGAACTGGAGGCTTTTGCCCATGACGAATGGGCGAAGATACCCGTAGATCGCTGCACGACACTTGTGTCAAGCTATGCTTCACGTTTAAAAGCTGTTATAACTGTAAAAGGATGTTGTACTAAGTACTAAGATTGAATGTCACTTGGGGGTTGAATAAAACTGATAATGATGTGAGCACAGAAAAGACATTTGTGGTTATTTCATTATAAATGTTATGTTATATTTGTCTGACCTACACGTGCCTCTTTGATTTAATTGTAAGCAAGATGACTGAATGATCAAAATCAATGTCAAACTGGCCAAAACACTCAATTTCAGTGGGGGTTGAATAATTTTGAACACAACTGTATATACTGTATGTCATGTCCTATCAGGATGCTATAAAAAAAAATGTGAATTTCCATTCAGAGTTCAATCATTTTCAGCTTGTAAAATTATTTTAACATCCATGTATAAAATACTGACTTTGCACGCAGCCCTAATTTTATATGTAAAAACAAAAACACATAGGGTGATACCCCCCAAGCCAAAATAAGCACGCAGTGCAAACTTAGCCACTCACAAGCTGCCAATACTGAACAGACGCATCACAGGTTCTTGAAATCTCCAGACCAATAGCGATAGCCTTAAAGAGAAAGTGACACAATAGTGTAGACAGCCAAAGAAATTTTTAAAAACAGCGTTTTATTGCGCTTACAAAGTTTCAGACAAATGGAGCATATAACATCACCAACTCCCCGCTGAACCAGATCGTCTGCAGGTACCGCTCGACGCGTTTCGTCATGTAGACTTCATCAGGAGCATAAGAAGTCCATCTGTTGCCCCTCTTATATACCTAAAATCTATGCCAATTAGCCAAACGTAAAAATGTGAGAACGTGAAACCGAAACGAAAACGTCCCACAAAGTCCATCCGGTTCAATGACCCGGAAGGGTTTATCCATCAAATGGTGCCAAGAGCGCCATATGGAAACCCCATAACCGGAACCACTCTTCTCGCTTCCTTGAATCCACTCGTATCCATCTCGGCGCGGGGATACCTTCCAGGCGGATGTCGTCACGTTAGGGCACTTCCAGTTCCCGATAACCTCATGGATTAGACCTTACAAGTCCTTACTCGGCCGATATGAAGTCCCCGCCGCCATGTTAATGATGGGCAATCCCAAACTCGGCCGCAATGAATGTTCTCACAGTGCATCGATCAACACAAACATAATAAAACACAAGAGAAAGAATTACAAAATCTAAAAACTTAACAAAACATATAATATTCCGTTATAATCATTCTGACCGTTTAATAACACACTAATCCTGCAGGAAACATACAAGGTCAATGTCGCAATTCAACTTTTTATCCAGCATACTGTGGGGACCATTCCTTGAAACTTTTGGAAAGATGGTTGAGAAAGATTTCCACAAATTATGTAATAATAGGAATGCTAGAGTTTACAATTTGACTCGAGATGAGGTTAAAAGTATTAAAGAACTTCAGGAGAGGAGGGATATTGTCATTAGGCAGGCGGATAAGGGTGGAGCCATTGTACTGATGACCCAAGAGTACTATAAAGAAGAATCACATGCTATTCTTGGGGATTCTGACACCTACATTAAATTAAATGGAGACCCCACTTTGAGATATAATGGAATATTATCAAAGATTTTGGATGAAGCTAGAAACAATTGGGCTATTTCGGAAAATAATCGCAAATTTCTATTAAATCAACACCCAAGGCAAGGATACCGTTTTTTTATTTTATTCCCAAAATCCATAAAGATTTGATGAGACCTCCTGGTCGACCAATAATTAGTGGGATTAATTCCATAACCTCCAACTTGTCACAATTTATAGACTTTTACCTCCAGGGTTATGTCCAGATAGCCCCTTCTTATATTAAAGATACAACTCATATTATGTTGGATTTGGAGAAAATTAGTTGGCAATCTAGCTATAGGTGGGCATCTTTTGATGTGTCATCATTATATACTATTATTGACCATAAATTGGGCCTTAAGGCTGTGGAATTTTACTTAACTGAGGACACTAGTGTTGGTCCTGAATTAAAATCATTTTTGTTACAGGCTATATCATATATATTACGACACAACTATTTTTGGTATGATCAAGGATTTTATCTGCAGCTGACGGGCACTACCATGGGGACTACCATGTTTCTATGTTTCTATGTTTCAGGTTCGCCCCAAGTTATGCCTACATGCGATATTGGAAGTCCCAGTTTATTTTGGGCAGATTGAATATTGGGGCGGGCCTGGTCCTCTGGCGGCGTTATATTGATGACGTTTTAGTTATTTGGGAGGGTTCTCAAGAAACCTTAGACACCTTTACCCAATATATTAAGTTAACCATAATGAGTTTTCCCTCAAGTTTAACCCTATGTTTAGTGAGAATCAGATATATTCTTTAAAACTCACCATAAGGAGTGACAACACTAGAGTTGTCACTAAATATTATTTTAAACCCACCGATGGTAATGGATATGTCCATCGGGGTAGCTGCCACCATCCTTCTTGGTTAAAGCCTATTCCGAGAAGTCAATTTATTAGAGTTCGACGGAACGGCACGAAATTAGCAGATTTTGTCGAACAATCGGAATACATTAAAAATAAATTACTGCAAAAGGAATATGATCCAGGGGAAGTGAATAAGACAATACAGGAAGTGTTGAGAATACAACGGAAAGATCTTTTTAGGAATAAAGATAAAAGAATTGAAAATAAGAGTAGATATGCCTTTTTTGACAGAATTTAGTACAGGATATAGACAGATGGAGACGATTGTTAAGAAACATTGGCCTCTCCTATTACAAGATCCGATTCTGGGTACAGATTTGCCATCTCAACCCTCTATTATCTATAGAAAAACTAATAATTTCAAAAACATAATAGCACCAAGTATTCTCCAAGGTCCAAACAAACTTTCGGTGGGGATAAATGGTTTTAAGCGATGTGGGGCAGGCAAAGCATGTCGATTCCTACCATAAACAGTTAAGAGTTACGCAAGTAACTTTACAGGAGAAACATTTTCAATTAAAAGTGAGATTACGTGTAACACGTCTTTTGTAGTTTACTTAATTCAATGTCTGTGTGGCTCCCAGTATGAGGGCCGCATTGTCAGCAAGTTAAAATGTAGATTGTTGGAACATCAGAACAACATTAGAAAAAAATCTGCGTACACACTCCTTGCCAACCAACTGCAATTCATGTCCCAGATATAAAGAAGAATTACTATTGTGTTTTGGGATAGAAATAGTGAAGGGGGATTGGAGGGGGGTAATAGAGTAAACAAATTATCCAGGAGAGAGACGTACTGGATACATAGGTTAAAGACACTGGAACCACAAGGGTTAAATTGCGACATTGACCTTGTATGTTTTCTGCAGGATTAGTGTGTTATAATCATTCTGACCGTTTAATAACGGAATATTATATGTTTTGTTAAGTTTTTAGATTTTGTAATTCTTTCTCTTGTGTTTTATTATGTTTGTGTATGATCGATGCACTGAGAACATCCATTGCGGCCGAGTTTGGGATTGCCCATCATTAACATGGCGGTGGGGACTTCATATCGGCCGAGTAAGGACTTGTAAAGTCTAATCCATGAGGTTATCGGGAACCGGAAGTGCCCTAACGTGACGACATCCGCCTGGAAGGTATCCCCGCGCCGAGATGGATACAAGTGGATTCAAGGAAGCGAGAAGAGTGGTTCTGGTTTGGGGGTTTCCATATGGCGCTCTTGGCACCGTTTGATGGATAAACCCTTCCGGGTCATCGAACCGGATGAACTTTGTGGGACGTTTTCGTTTCGGGTTCACGTTCTCACGTTTTTACGTTTGGCTAATTTGCATAGATATTAGGTATATAAGAGGGGCAACAGATGGACTTCTTATGCTCCTGATGAAGTCTACATGACGAAACGCGTCGAGCGGTACCTGCAGACGATCTGGTTCAGCGGGGAGTTGGTGATGTTATATGCTCCATTTGTCTGAAACTTTGTAAGCGCAATAAAACGCTGTTTTTAAAAATTTCTTTGGCTGTCTACACTATTGTGTCACTTTCTCTTTAAGGCTATCGCTATTGGTCTGGAGATTTCAAGAACCTGTGATGCGTCTGTTCAGTATTGGCAGCTTGTGAGTGGCTAAGTTTGCACTGCGTGCTTATTTTGGCTTGGGGGGTATCACCCTATGTGTTTTTGTTTTTATATTTTGTCCAGATACCTTATATTTTTATACTAATTTTATATGTGACAAATGGACAATGCCATTGGTTTGGAGCAAAAAAAAGAAAGAAAAAAAAAGGAATATTTTTATTTTATTTTTACTCATATTCTTGTCATGTGGTAATTTAGTCCCTATGGATTAGGAGATACGAGGGTCCAAAGGACCCCCATATCTCTACCATAGGGAATTCTGTAGGGGGGGGGTAGTCCCTTTTTTAAGATGGGGGTACGATGATGTCAATGGGCGGTGGGAAGCCCTGGGAGAAGTCCATGCTCGGTGCCAGATCAGTGCCAGATCGTGGTACTTGGATGATGCACTGGATGATGGATTGGATGATGCACTGAGCGACTCCTCCGCACCCTAGCAGGTACTTGGTCATTGCATCTTCCACCGCTAAGGGGTTAAGAGGGGCGTGGTTGGAATGGTAAGACTGTGACCTTTCCAGAAATGCCTCTCTTCTTTTTGTACCCCCTCTGGATGAGAAGATAAAGGGGTACAAAGTAGCCCCTTTCCTCTTCAGGCGTTTACCCGGTGCCTGAAAATGACATCTTCGCATGCCGGCGGTCAGCAAGTCAGACCGCTGTGGGACTCCAACCGGAGCATTCGGGGTCTTGCCAGGATGTCCCCCGGAGGTCATTTGCAGCCAAGGGGTTAAAATTATTTTTTAAAAATACTCCTTTCCTAGCAATGGTATTTTGGAAAATCACTTAGGAGTAATAGGGTTAAACAGGTCTTCATCAAGTCTGACTTTATAAAGAACTGTTTGAGGTTGAAACTTTGTTGAAAAAACCCCAAGCAAACCTAATTAACCTCTGTTAGTAACTCTAACTAGAAATATAATAAACTGGTATTAGAGTTATTTTTAGGGCCCAAAGAACTATTTATTAACAGTGTTTCAGCAACTGATATTTTTTCTAAAATCAGATTGCCAATGAATTTGAATTTTCTACAGGAATCAAAATGACACTTTGCCCTTATTAAAATCTCCAGAACCGAATAATTGCCCGAATTGCATCCAAAAATGCAATAAATTTTGGTCACTGGACCAAATTAAAGGAACACTACCATAAACTGTAACTAGTTTACTTGTGTGTTACAAACAAAACCACCTTATGAAACACATGCTGCTGTGTTTTAATTCTTTTTATACATCCCACAAAATACTATTCTATGAATCGGTTTTCATAACTACAGACCCATAGACTTCATTCTAAGCGCAAAAGCCACACAGTGAGGAAAAAATGTTCGAAATATACTGTGTATGTATGAATAGTTTACAATACAAAAGGTCACAAAATGGATGCACCCAGTGACACCTATAGAGTAAGATATTTTCTTAGTATACATAACTTGATCAGCGCAATAAATTGCTATCAGGGTCTTGGTATCTCTCATAGATCAGCAGACCATATTTGTGTGTACATGGAATGAAACAGAAGGAATATGCAATATTATTATTATTATTATTTATTTATAAAGCGCCAGCATATTGACTTGCTGACTGCCGGCATGCGAAGATGTCATTTTCAGGCGCCGGGTAAACGCCTGAAGAGGAAAGGGGCTACTTTGTACCCCTTTATCTTCTCATCCAGAGGGGGTACAAAAAGAAGAGAGGCATTTCTGGAAAGGTCACAGTCTTACCATTCCAACCATGCCCCTCTTAACCCCTTAGCGGTGGAAGATGCAATGACCAAGTACCTGCTAGGGTGCGGAGGAGTCGCTCAGTGCATCATCCAATCCATGATCCAGTGCATCATCCAAGTACCACGATCTGGCACTGATCTGGCGCCGAGCATGGACTTCTCCCAGGGCTTCCCACCGCCCATTTGATATAGTGAAGTATGTTAAACATAAAACGTATATGAGTCAGAGCCCGTCACTGGCTCTAAGTGGAACTGCACGTTTGGGTTATTTTTTGATATTTTCACAGGTGACCCACACCTTACAAGGCTGTTTTCTTCCACGTCTCAAGAAATCATGGAAAACAAGAAAAAATCAGCACGGCTCTCCTTGTGTGGAATCAGAAAGCAAATGCACATCTAGGTTTTTGCCAATTTTCCGCTTACTCTTGTTGGAGCTTCCGTAGCTCTAAGGTTAACGCATATGGATTTTTGCAGGATCGGGCAAATCCACAAAACCACCATAGAGACACAAGCTGTATCTTTTAAAAAGATTTAATAAAATCAATATAAATGAGAAATAAAAACAGGTACCCAGGACGCGTTTCGTCACGCAAAGCGACTTCCTCAGCTGGCTAAAGGTCAATGCCTCCTGTATAGCATTTTATAATTTTCTAAGTCCATCATTATTACTTGCGTGTGTCTCTAATTGCCTTTTGGCATGCGTTTCACGCCTCCGTTCCCTAGTCCATAGGATAAATTCAGGTGCCGCCATCTTGCGTTCGCTCTTAGACACTCTGTGCGGTTCGCCATGCATTCCACATCTCTTTCTCGTGGAACGCTGAATGGGTTCGGGCGCCGCCATATTGCGCCTGCGCACAGATGCCTAGTGCGGTACTTCATGTCCGGCGGAAGTGCGGTCTCTGTGTCACTACTCCGTAATCTTTCATTTACATTGTGATTAGATGTTAATAGCATTGTCTGCACAGTGGAACTAGAGGTCACAATTATTATACAATAAACATTTAATTGCACGGATCGGCTCCAAATATTCCTCCCTATGGGAGAGATTACACTTAACATCAGAACAAATGGCTCCCCGTTTTCCTCTTATAACTTTATCTACCAATAAATGAACTACGCAAAGTGAATGGTGTCCATACACAATAAAAAGTGTCTATTTAAATGTGCCTTGTATTGATCTGGTTCTAAAACTAATATATATATATATATATATCATATATGGATTAACTTTTGTAAGTACATGATTGTGAATAATATTTTTTATAGACCTCTACAAGAGCGTATATATTAATCAAAAAAACAAACAAGAGGTCAAGATAAAAAGTTTTAAACTGTTGTTCCAAAAATGTGGTGTACATGTTAGCGTACACATGTGTACTACAATATATAGGCCGGAGCAAGAGGGCATTAAATGTTAGAGTTTCAGAACATGTCAGGAACATAAGAAATAAATATGAAAAACATTCAGTTTCTGTACACTTTAAACTTAAACACGATAGTTCACCTATAGGTTTGAAGTTTACCGCCATCAAAAGGGTTTATAAAAGTGACGACGTAGAGGATGATCTTATAAAGAGATTAGGACAGGAAGAAATGAGAAGCATATTTGAGTTGGGTACACTATCACCGGGTGGACTGAATAGTGACTTTGAGGGGTCTCACTTTCTAGAATGGTTAAACCTGTCTTCCTCTTCTAATACCCATTTGTTTATAAGTGCTTTTTAAGAGCCTGCATTGTAATTCCACGCTAATAAGGGGCGATAGGGAGAAAACTGCACGCACAGTTTTTTCTCCCTACCGCCCCCGTTTTAGCGTGGAGATTGTAATGTGGCCCTTAGTCTTTACACAGTCAATATGAAGGCTGCAATGGCCAGAGGAACAGCTTAGGTTCTCACTTTATCATATCAGCGTTTGTTGGTTTTAAGGTAGGTTCAGACCTCTTCCAACAAAAGTGAGTGATAGGAATGAGAACATTAATCATGGGATATTGAAATAATCGAGATATTTGTGAACTACAACACTCAGTACCTGGATCTGAATTGTAAAATTTGTTTTAAATACTGTGACTTGCCAAGTTATTACTCATTGAATTCCAATCTGGATGTACTAATTTGATCATCAGATTAGATTCTGCTAGAAAGAAATTGACTAGAAGAGGTCTTTTGAAAAATACAGGGTGATTCATAAAGAAGTATACAGTTTCAACACACTATAAAACAAGAACAATGTAAGATATTTTATGTAACCTGTAACAGAATTGTAGGGGAATGTTTCAAGTTTTTTTAGAGACAGTCACAGATGTTCTATGTGTGCACTCTTAGTCACACGACACACATTGAGCCGGCAATCCATTTCTACCCAAACGTGAGGTAAGATATCTGAATCAAGTGCAGCGATCTGTGGTTTCAGCTCCACTAACTCAACAGGAAGGGGAGAAGCGAATACCTTGTTCTTTACGTACCCCCACAGGAAAAAGTCACAGGGTGTTAAGTCAGGACTTCTGGGTGGCCATTGGGTCAGTGGCATGTTGTAGTCTGCGGCTTGTCCAATCCATCGGTGAGTAAGATGTTCATTGAGATAATCTCGCATGTCGCCTAACCAGTGCAGTGGTTCACATCCAATTGGAGAATAAAGTTGTCACTGTTGTCCTGCAACTATGGCATCAATCAAAGACTAAACATATCCAGAAAGAGCCTCCCATGACAGTTTTCTCGTGAAAAAAGAAGGGGCCATACACTTTCTTTTTGGACGCAGCACAGATTTTCCCAGGCTTTGTTAAATGGCGGTGCAAACACTATCGACAACCTCTTCCGATACACGTGTCGACCAGGACTTTTAAGTTTGCACAAACAGCCCATAGTTTAAAATTTTTTATGCCAATCATAAATTTTCTGGTGGGAGGTTCTTTTCCGAATCGTGATTGAAAATGCTGGTACGCAACAGTTACAGATTCCATTTTGCTCAATTCAAAAACACAAAATGCCTTCTCTACTGCAGAGTGCAGACTCTACCATTTTGACTGATTAGTCACGTTACATGCATGCAGTCATCTACAGTCAGGTCCAGAAATATTGGGACATCAACACAATTCTAACATCTTTGGCTCTATACACCACCACAATGGAGTTGGAATGAAACAAACACAATGTGCTTTAACTGCAGACTGTCAGCTTTAATTTGAGGGTATGTACATCCAACTCAGGTGAAAGGTGTAGGACTTACAGCAGTTTGCAGATGTGCCTCCCACTTGTTAAGGGACCAAAAGTAATGGGACAGAATAATAATCATAAATCAATCTTTTCCTTTTTAATACTTGGTTGCAAATCCTTTGCAGTCAATCACAGCCTGAAGTCTGGAACGCATAGACATCACCAGACGCTGGGTTTCATCCCTGGTGATGCTCTGCCAGGCCTCTACTGCAACTGTCTTCAGTTCCTACTTGTTCTTGGGACATTTTCCCTTCAGTTTTGTCTTCAGCAAGTGAAATGCATGCTCAATGGGATTCAGGTCAGGTGATTGACTTGGCCATTGCATAACATTCCACTTCTGTCCCTTCAAAAACTCTTTGGTTGCTTTTGCAGTATGCTTTGGGTCATTGTCCATCTGCACTGTGAAGCGCCGTCCAATGAGTTCTGCAGCATTTGGCTGAATGTGAGCAGATAATATTGCACGAAACACTTCAGAATTCATCCTGCTGCTCTTGTCAGCAGTCACATCATCAATAACTACAAGAGAACCAGTTCCATTGGCAGCCATACATGCCCACGCCATGACACTACCACCACCATGCTTCACTGATGAGGTGGTATGCTTAGGATCATGAGCAGTTCCTTTCCTTCTTCATACTCTTCTCTTCCCATCACTCTGGTACAAGTTGATCTTGGTCTCATCTGTCCATAGGATCTTGTTCCAGAACTGTGAAGGCTTTGTTAGGTGTTGTTTGGCAAACTCTAATCTGGCCTTCCTGTTTTTGAGGCTCACCAATGGTTTACGTCTTGTGGTGAACCCTCTGTATTTACTCTGGTGAAGTCTTCTCTTGATTGTTGACTTTGACACACATACACCTACCTCCTGAAGAGTGTTCTTGATCTGGCCAACTGTTGTGAAGGGTGTTTTCTTCACCAGGGAAAGAATTCTTCTGTCATCCAACACAGTTGTTTTCCGTGGTCTCCCAGGTCTTTTGGTGTTGCTGAGCTCACCGGTGCGTTCCTTCTTTTTGAGAATGTTCCAAACAGTTGTTTTGGCCACTCCTAATGTTCTTGCTATCTCTCTGATGGGTTTGTTTTGTTTCTTCAGCCTAATGATGGCTTGCTTCACTGATAGTGATGGCTCTTTGGATCTCATCTTGAGAGTTGACAGCAACAGATTCCAAATGCACACTTGAAATGAACTCTAGGCCTTTTATCTGCACATTGTAATTGGGGTAATGAGGGAATATCACACACCTGGCCATGGAACAGCTGAGAAGCGAATTGTCCCATTACTTTTGATCCCTTAACAAGTGGGAGGCACATCTGTAAACTGCTGTAAGTCCTACACCGTTCACCTGAGTTGGATGTACATACCCTCAAATTAAAGCTGACAGTCTGCAGTTAAAGCACATTGTGTTTGTTTCATTCCAACTCCATTGTGGTGGTGTATAGAGCCAAAGATGATAGCATTGTGTCGATGTCCCAATATTTCTGGACCTGACTGTAAGTCTCTTCCCTCAGTAGCGGGACATAAACTTTACATCTACCTAACGGTTCGCAGTTGTGGTCCGTGTCTTCAACTGTTACTGTTTTATAGCATCTGGAAATTGTATACTTCTTTAAGAATCACCCTGTATATTTGATAACACATTTAAAGCACTCTCACGTTGCCCTCGCTAAAATTGGGCCGCTAAGGGGAAAACTTAGCGTTCGTTAATTTCCCCTTAGTGTCCCGGTTTCCCCAGCAGATCTCGGGGCAGCCGCAAAGTTCGGCAGCCTGCCACTTAGCGATTGCTAGGTTCATGGATGCTGGGGACGGCGCTACATCGTCCCCCCCAGCATCCCCTCCATGGCGTCTATAGGACTCCATGGAGGATCATGCTTCCGGGTCACATGACCAGCAGAATCTTGCGAGATGGAGTGATCACAGAGGGGGATAGGGGACTTTCTTCCCCTAGTCTTCCTCTACTACCAGCAGCCAGAAGCAGCGGATCAGGCTGCCGTTCTCGTTGCAGGACGAGAGGTGAGTATTTGATTTTTGGGGAGGTTTTGAGCTACAGGTAATGGATTCTGCAGCATGGAATCCGTTACCTACACCTCTGAGCCAGTGTTAACTCTTTTAGGTAGCGCCAGCTCTTAGTAAACTAGCATTAGGACCAAGTGAGCCTAACATTAATTAATCTGTGCTTGCACTTTGCGCTTCCCAGGTTAGTTATAGGGAGCACAAAGTACAATAAACTCGCGCTTCGAATCACAAATTAATGAGCGCTAATGGTTTTTTTAACACATTAGCGATTTGACGGTGATCTGGCCGCAGCACTATGACCTCCTTTAAGATATCGCTAACCCTAATGCTAGTGTTAGCTTGAAGGAGGTGATAGAGCCCTAAATAGGATATGCAAATTTGGACAATTTTCAGTTTTAAAAAGATTGAAAACTTCTGCTTTGTGTTCTTGTTTTGGACAGGTTTGCAGACGAAATTGAAAAATGGGATTTCAATTCTTTTTTCCATCATTGAAAATGTACAACTCAATCCTGAGATTAATTGATTGCATTTATGATACCCTAATGAGCCCATCATGGAAGACGAACAAAGATTGGAACAACAAATATTATATTCTACTGTTCATCAAGCAGAACTATGCAAAAGGTGATGTATTTACAACTAACATAATGGTGAAAATGTTATATTGTGGCTAATTAATAGCTTTCATTTAAAGATGATAATGGACTTGACAGAACTATTTGTTCCCAGGCTCACTCTGCTCCCAGCAAGAAGAAGCTGTGGAACGCGACTGCCCTTTTCACCACGGGATAAGAGTTGAGTATGGGATTTAGTGGGGAGGGGGGATTAGAGAGTGATAAATGACTTTGCATTTGCAAAATCATTTAACACCAGCTTTGCAGAGTCGGTATTTCTCACTGAAATACCGTCTCCCGGGTGAAAGCCTAGGCTACTTTGGAATAGCCTGCACCTCCACGCGGCTACAATTAACCCATAATAAGTATCGGATACATTAAATGTAGCTCAGGGAAATGGCTGCATCCAAGCCACAAGCTCAGTTTGCGGCACGAATGGAAACACATTTCCATTGATAAACTAACTGCAGGAGACCTTATGTATAACGTTTCCTGCAATTAGCTTATTGACAACTAGGGAATATAGCCCTAAATGTTTCAAGCCAATAATATCACATGGAGTGGCAAGGACCAATATATCAGGTCAATATCTGGTGGAAACCTGGCTAATACTGCTGGGACCTTACATGAAATGGACAAAGAACGAAAAATAAGTGTCTTGTAATTATGTTTGTGGAAATCCATAGTAGAATCTTAAGAGTCATTCATTCTAATCAGCATTATCACTGTGTCTGTTCAAGTGTTATCCTTCCTACCTGTACATGGACGGGGGGGGGGGCTGCATATGTTCTACCTAAAATTGGAGTTCCATGTGGAGGTGCAGTTTCAGCTACACATGAAAAGTCATAGGAGCCTTCTGATATGGGTGTATGTCAAATAGAAAAATAACCATTGCTCTGGTAAGCTTACCAAAACCCATTAACATCGAGGTAGTGAGTTTATGAAAGCATTGTCCCAGTTTACACATAATTCCACCCAAATATAGACCACCATGAGGCATATTCTTAAGCATTCACCATTAGTAAAATGATGTTGAATCATGGCAAGTTTATCAGCTTCGAGTCACATAGATTAGTTAGTTAACACTGAAGACAAATGTTTCTTAATATATATATATATATATATATATATATAAAAAGGATGCCCATAGTGCATAATTCCTGTACTTAAAGCAAAACATTCAGGTTCCCTTTAAGGCTGGGGTCAGACGAACGCAGTGCGAACGTGCATTTAGACGCACTTTATTACGGCCCTGGTAGCAGCAAATGACGTCCAACGCAGGCCCACACACGAAGTACAGCCGCACAAAAGTTCGGCCGCGCAATGCAAGCGGCAAACGAACGCATTTTTGCAAGAACGTCGATCCGCTAGTACTGACGTACAGAGTGCGCTGCGTCCGCATAGCGGCGTGTGTGCGTGATTAGGAGACGTCAGACGCTGCTCGTGTCTGGCCAACATAACGTCCAGACACCCAAAGTTTCCTGGTTTGGATCCGTAAAAAATCACAGCCGAAATTGCGCATCGTATGACAGCTATCGCGTCTTCCGTGAAAAAATGCGTTTGGACGCATCAACGCACTTTTTGACGGTAGACGTGAAAAATGCGTTCGTCTGACCCTAGCCTTAGAGTAATAGCTTATTAAGCTATAAATAAATTATATGCATTTATACCTCTTTGTTATCATCATCATATCTCTTATATTTCATTCACATAAGGCTGGCCGTCCACAGCACCGTATTTGTGCGATGGTGCGATCATCTGATATCGTCTGAAGTCTTCTGACCGATCCTAGAACATGGAGGTGAATCAGCCCTCTTCTACTGCATCCGACCACTATCAGATGATTTTATGCGATTACTACAGATTAGCGATCCTTTCAATTTTGAATTTGGTCAGATGAAATTGGACGATCTGGTACAAGTTTACATGGAAAAGATGAAATGTATAGTTAAACCGCCGTGTCGCGGCAGGGAAATTGCCCCATAGAGAAGTGATTCAGTTTGAAGCCAATAGGATTCAATGTAAAAATATTTTCGTTTTTATTCAACCATTAATTTTTTAATATATTTTACTATATATAATTATATATATTATTTTAATATATATAATTGTTTTATTTTTTTATAATTATTTTTTATTGCCTAGCAAAAAGTCTTTTTATTTATTGAAATTTGAGAATTTCTTACATATTTTTCTGGATGTTTTAGGCAAAATTTTGGGTTCCGATTCTTTTCTTAAAAGACTAGGCTTTTTTTCTCTCGAACTTCTATTTTTTTTTTCTCTGCAAGCCGGCTGCATTCAGCGTTGCTTTCCCTGGTGCACCAAAGCGTTTTTGTTTTCTCCCTGCAGCAGCACTGCAGCAGGTTTTTTTCCACGGAGTGTTTTTTTTTTTTTTCCTTTGGACGGCCTGTCTATAGGCCGATCTGGGTCATCCACATATGCTTCCAGTGGACGACCCTGATGAGGCGATGGCAATGTCCGCAGTCAGGTGACCAAGTCGGTCAACCCGACTACGGTACAGTGGACGGCCAACCTACCATTGGCTTATACTGTATTATTGTTAGCAGTGATATTGGGAGGCATTCATCTAGATTACTAAAGGCCTTTAAAATGTATACTACAAGTTGTGCACTCGCTATCTGAAATGTTCAGGACAATGAGCATTTCGGATCTTGGATTTATCTGTTTTTTGGAATTTTACTAAGATTCCATATAGCCGAAGGGAAGTAACGATGTAGCGGGGGGGGGGGGTGTTCGTGAGTGAGAACGCCGCTGCAACAAGTGGTATGTTGTACAATGCCAATGAAGGAGGAAAGGTTGAGCAATGCCATTGTGGTCCTCGCTGGAGCTGAACAGCGTGTCCCTTTCTGAATCTGCACTCTGTGTCCTTGCTGCTAAGAAAGACGCTGCAGCACTGAAGGGAACTACGGAATGGAGAAGGACGTGGCAGGGAGGTAAGTACTGGAAATAGCTTACATTGTTATTCTTATTTCACAAAAAAAATATTATTGGATACAGTGGTACTTATCAAAACTTATCTTTGGTATCTGTCAGCCTGCCAGAAATGAGAGACACTCTCACATGTTCAAAGCGAAATCATATCTGATAACCTCCATGATACAATAGTTGCAATTTCACATCCATCGTCCACCACTCTATTGCCTAATGGTACATGATGAGTTGTCAGGTAATAAATTGGTCTAGGGCAAGTACTATATAGCACCTTGTTCAAAGTGTATTTTACTTAGAGCCTGCATAATATCTCTTCTCCAAGTAATCTATGCGTAAATCCTGACAAACACCATAAAACTGCAAATCTTTTCTTATCTCTAACTAAACTCAACAATTCACTTAACACTACCATAAATGCATGGTACCTCTATGTCCTCAAGGTGCACTACCTCATTTGTTAGTTAATAAAATTGTATAGGGTAGATTGAATTACCCTGATAATATATAAAATATTCAAAGAGAATCGAAAAGTCACCGCACGTTCGGTGACTTTTCGTTCTCTTCAACTCGGTTTGTTTTGCCGATCCCATTTCGGCGACCCTGCGGTGTATTCAGCAAGCACCACAGGGTCCCCGAATTGCAGGGAAAGGCCGCTGCAAACCCGACGGAAACTGACCGCAAAACCCGGCAAAAATGCACGCCGAAAACCCGCAAAAACATCTGTATTAACCCGCCGAAAACCACAGAAAAACCCGAGCAGGAGCCGATCACACGCAGCGAAGCCGCTGGAAAAAGCCGACACCGCAGACGAGTGGAATGAATGTTTGAAAAATGAAACACTGTTTGCAGAAAAAATAAGTAAACTTTAAAAAAAAAAATCCGATTTTTTTTTTAAAAAAAATCCAGAAAAATTATTAAAATATCCTAGAAAATCTATAAATAAAGAGACTCTTTACTGCAGAATTTTATAATGAATGGTTTATTAGATATTGAATTAAAACGGGAATAATTTTAACATTAAAGCCTATGGGATTCGCCTGAATAAACCTGCCGAATTAAACCACCGAATTTCAAGGTATTTCGGGAACCTGTCACTGCTGGTTGGTGCTCTCTGAATAGCCAAAGCAGTGCTTTTTTATGGGGATTTCACTGCCCTCAAACAGGCACCGAACAGGCACCGTATGCTCAGGCAATTCGCCAGGATTTGCCTGCTCTCTGGACAGCCGAATGGCCAAGAAAGGTAACCGAACGCTTATTTTCAGCATTCGGTTACCTTTCTCCAGCCATTCGGATCTCTTTGAATTACCCTGTATATATTTCACCAACCTCGAGAACCTGGATGATTTCATCAGGATATAAAGCAAGTTAATTTATTGTGAAACGGCTCAGCAGTTAATAGCATGCAGTGTCAAAGTACTATCATGCAGCTGACAGCATGGACTGGCTTATTGCCTCCAGGACAGAGGAAATGATGATGCAGGAGACAACAGTCTGTTTTTCAACTTATGATAATTGTAAAATGATTTGTTTTAATGCCCCATCTGATTAAGAGCAACGTTCAAGCCTCTAAAATTTATTATCATATTATTCGTGATGGAATGATCTTATCAAAGTATTAATATACCGGTCACAATTTCTCCGGTCACATTGCTTCCTTAGTGATGTGAAATGTAATTTTGCAAACCATTTTATCAATAAACCTTCACATAAAGTGCTACATTTTTAAAGCATATAGTGCAAGTGTATCAAGCTTACATTCTCCAGCAATACAGCATAAGAAAGAAGTAGTAATGGCGATCATGTCCTTAAAATTGCAACTTTGACTCTCTATGTAACTCCCCTTCTACATTTATAACAACTAATGGCCATAATTCCCATAAACTAGAGGCACCCACCTGGGCTGTCCCCTGTCTCCTCTCCTTTTTAATCTGGCAATCGACCCATTAATAAGAGTATCACTCAAACAACAGGAATTCAGGTGTATACTGAAGGGCTCTAGTGAGATTCGACTGGTAGCTTTCGTGGACGATTTACTACGATTTACCGGATCAGGAATCACAGGCTCTGCTACAATGTTTAGAAGAATTTCATAAGGCATCTGGTTTCAAAATGAATTATAAAACGCTGGCAATTAATCTGAACTCTAAAAGAGATAGATTAAAATCAGATCCCTTCCCATTTCAATGGTGCACTGTGGCAAGTTTAAATACCTACAGGGTTATTCAAACAGAATCGAAAAGCCACCGCACGTTCGGTGACTTTTCGTTCTCTTCAATTCAGTTCGATTTGGCGATCCCATTTTGGCCACCCTGCGGTGTATTCAGCAAGCACCACAGGGCCACCGAAATGCAGGGAAAAGTCGCCGCAAATCCGCCGAAAACTCACTGCAAAACGAGGGCGAACGCACACTGAAACCTGCAAAAACATCGGGATTAACCCGCCGAAAACGCCGGAAAAACTTAAGCAGGAGCCGATCACATGCAGCGCAGCCACCGGAAAAAGTGAATAAATTAGAAAAACAGTTTGCTTGAATGTTTGAAAAGTGAAACGCTGTTTGCAAAGAAACTACTGATTGAAAATGTCTGAAATTTACATATGAGATCCAAGGAATGATAATAAAAAGGGCTGTTACAGAAAAAAGAAGTAAAGTTAAAAAAAAAAAAAATCTCAATCTTTCTTAAAAAAAAATCCCCAAAAAATGCTTAAAATATCCTAAAAAATCTATGAATAAAGAAACTCTTTACTGCAGAATATTATAATGAACGGTTTATTAGATATTGAATTAAAAACGGGAATATTTTTAACATTGAAGCCTATGGGATTCGCCTGAATAAACCTGCTGAATTAAACCACCGAATGGCAGGGCATTAGGGGAACCTTTCATAGAAACATAGAAAATGTCGGCAGATAAGAACCTTTCGGCCCATCTAGTCTGCCCAATTACATGGATACTTTACCTGGATTTATCTTTTGTTTAGGATAGCCTTATACCTATCCCATGCCTGCTTAAATTCAATCACTGTTTTGGCCTCTACCACTTCTACTGGAAGGCTGTTCCATGTATCCACCATCCTCTCAGTAAAATAATGCTTTCTGATGTTACTTTTAAACCTTTGCCCCTCTAATCTAAGACTATGTCCTCTTGTTTTGCTACTTTGTTTCCTTTCAAATATACTCCCTTCCTCTACCTTGTGGATTCCCTTTACGTATTTAAATGTTTCTATCATATCTCCTCTGTCTTGTCTTGTTTCACTGCTGGTTTGTGTTCTCTGAATAGCCGAAGCAGTGCTTTTTTATGGGGATTTCACTGCCCTCGACCAGGCACCGGTCAGGTACCGTATGTGCAGGCAATTTGCCAGGAACTTGGCGAATTGCCTGCTCTCTGGATAGCCGAATGGCCAGGAAAGGTAACCAAACGCTGAATTTCAGCGTTCGGTTACCTTTCTCCAGCAATTCGGATCTCTTTGAATAACCCTGCTAGTTGTGCTCCTCCAGACAGACAAATTATACGAGATAAACATTCTGCCAATCATAGCCCAAATGAAGGACTTGCTTATCACTTGGGTAAAATTACCCAATCTTACATGGGCCTATGCAATTTGATAAAAATGGTAGCTTTCCCACGGCTCTTTTACTTCATCCAGACGCTAGAGGGGTTATTCAAACAGAGTCGAACTGGCTCCGAAATTGCACTGAATGTTGAATTTCCCCGTACGGTGCAATTTCGGGGCCATTTGGCCCAAATATTGCCAAATTGCCAGCGAAATACGGGTGATCTTTGGCAGCAGTGAAATCCCCATAGAGAAGCAATGGTTAATCTATTCAGAGAATGCAGAGCAGCAGAGAAATGTCAGTGAAATGCCCCGATGTTTGGTGGTTTCAATCGTCAGGTTTAACTGGGCGCACCCATAGGTTTCAGTGTAAAAACTATTCCCGTTTTTATTCAATATCTATTAAACCGTGTATTCTTTTAATTTGCAGCAAAAAGTATATATATTTTTAGGTTTTTTTTGGCATTTTTCAGGATTTTTACAGCAATTTGTTTCCTGATAATTATTTTTTAAATAGCGTTTTTTTTTCTGTAACAGATCTTTTTATTATTATTCATAGGACCTTATATGTTAATTCAAGACATTTTCGTCCAGTAGTATTTTTGCAAACAGCGTATAAAATTTTAAAATCTGGCAGTCGTTTTGTTATCTTTTTCTTTTTTTACCCCGTTCGTCGGCTTGTCGGTGCTGTGTTTTGCATATCATCGGCTTTTTTTGGATGCATTTGGTGGGTTTTCGGCAGTTTATCGGGTCTGGTAATTTCGGCAGTTTTGCAGCGGTTTTTATTTTTTCAATTCAGCAGTTTTCCAGTGGATTTTATAACGTAGCCTCCCTTTACCGTTTTGTACCAGATTGGATTCATGAGACCTTGAAATTCACTGACCGAATATTAGATCAGGACATGGCTTACCAGTTCTCTTTGTAAGCCCTCCTCCATCTCCCTCTTCTTTGGTACCGTCCCTAATGTTATCTAATCTTCTTCTTTCCACAGGACATGTAGCCCTGTACAGGATTTGTAAACTCAAGGGCCTATCTTGGAAGACCTCAATCTTCTAACCTCTACTACATAACCTGAGCTTCCTGGAGGGGTCGGCAGCCCTGAAATTCCACACCCTGGCAGGGAAAGGCCTCACACAAATCCGTCGCTTTTTAAACTTGTCATCTAGGAAACGCCCTTATAATGATCTCTCCTCGTTAGCATCTCCTATTTTTCATCCAGTTTACTACATGCAATTGGTTGCCTTTCTAACAATGCATCTGAAGCAATTAAAATCTTTGGATTTTAATAAAACTCTAGATCATCCACGGCCATAGTTCAGTAATTTCTTAGACCACAGTAGGACTGGCCTTCTACAGCCTCTGGCTTGGGTGGATGGTATATACACCCCCCTCAGCAAACAGATTCCTTCTGTACAGTATGGTAAAATGTTTTTTTAAATTACTCTATGGTGCATACGTAGCACCTGCGAGACTGGCCCTTTTATCGCCACACTGTTGTGGGCAGTGTTTAATCCTTTTGCTGCTGAGCCATTTTCAACCCTGTATGCTGACCTGTTTTTTTTTGAGAAAATATGCAATTTTTAACTAAAATTGAAAAAAACTAAAATTTTCACTTGTATTTTGGCGCATTATTTTATGAATAATATGACTCTGTATAAAACACTAACCTTTGCTCGCGGCGTGGGAAATGAGAAGGTGAGTAACTGCAGTGGTATTGCTCATTTTATATGTGACAAATGGACAATGCCATCGCT
The DNA here is from genome assembly GCA_009667805.1 of Leptobrachium leishanense. NCBI lineage: Eukaryota > Metazoa > Chordata > Amphibia > Anura > Megophryidae > Leptobrachium > Leptobrachium leishanense. The sequence goes on along the minus strand of CM019063.1, from coordinate 293,682,125 downwards.
TTGCAACAAAATTAATAAATAATTTAAAAATGGTTACATTCTTTTATGTTTGTGTGGTTTTTTGGGGTTTTTTTCATGACATTTTACATGGTCATATTTGGTATCATTACAAAGGCCAGACTCTGACATGTCCAATAACACCAAACATGGCTTTGTAGGTTGTAACGAATTGAAATACAGAGGTCCAAAATGCCTATGCACTCCTCGTAGCAGTGAAGTGGCAGGTGTTTAAGATGGACCAATGTGTAATAACGCTTTGCGCCATCACCTCCACATTTGATCCCGGCATGGGAAATGAGAAGGTAAGTTAGGACAGTGGCATTGTTTGCTTTACAAGTAATAGCACATAACGCCACTGCCTTCAGAGCAAAAAAAGTAAATTTGCATTTAATCTTTTTCTTTTTTCAATTTTTACACATAATATGGTCAATATTTCTTATCGTTGGAAAGGTCAGACTCTGTCCTTTCAATGACACCTCACTTGTCCTTGTGTGGTGTAAAAAACAGAGACGCTGGGTTTCAAAGTGCCCCCAACCTCGACCCTCGCAGTAGTGCGGTGGTTTACTTTTTCGATGAACCAAAGCGTAATAATGCATTGTGTGGTTGCCTTCAAACTTGCTATAATTGTGGGAAATGAGAAGGTGAGTTAGTGCAGCATCATTATTCATGTTATAATTGAAAAGTGAACAATAATGCTGCATTTGAGAAAAAATTAAGACATTTTTATTTTTAAATTAATTATACATATAACATGGCTGTCTTTGGTATCATTGCAAAGGCCAGAGCAAGAATGCCCTTGTAACGTTTATGGTTCATAAGATATGGGGGTCTGTATCTTCACCATAGAGAGTTCCATGCCTGGCGGGGTGGGGGGGGGGTTTGAGCCTATTCCTGATATTATCGCGCCCATGTCAGTGGGCGAAGGGATGTCTCGGAGGCAGGACTGACATCCAAGATGTCAACACCAGGAGAACACCACGGTCGGAGCCAGATCAGCGCGGAGCTGCAGGGGCTAAGATGACGAGCTGTATGCGTCCTCCGCAACCTAGTGGGAAAGCAGAGGACGCACTCAGCGTGTCAACCAAAGCCAGGTGGTTAAAAATGCCTACATAACAATGCAGATCTCTTTCACTGTCTGTGGTTGTGTTCCTCTATCATTTTATTTTGGGATGAGGTAAGGAGGTTTGTCTCCCAAATATTATGTCTCCAGGTACCTGATCTCCAATTCTGGGCCCTATTTAATATTTTTCCTGACCAGGTTTCCCACTCCACATCTAGCCCATACACGTGTTAGGCATTCTTTCAGCATCTGCAAAAAAAGTCATTCTTGGACAGTGGATCTTTGTCCTCTGCTCTACATGCTTTATTCCTGTTTCTATGCAATATTCCAAAATTATTGGGCAGAGACCACTCTTAATATGGAAACTAAGGTTAAGAATTTTTTTGATGTTTGGGGGTATATATACCCCATTTACCAGAGACCACAGCTACAAAAATTTGCGCTACATTTGAGAACACAAACGTGTGGGTGTGGCTATGTGACTGTTTATCTCAGACGAGGAGGGACTGTTGTGTTTCTGCAATGTCATTTTGTCTCCTACCTTGAACTATTATGCTGTTGACCTGGATCTTTAAATAAAGCTTTTTGAAAATGCAACTTTATTAATCTCGCTTTAGATTTTGTCAAACACCCGTCGTGCTTCAAATATCAAGGTGGTTTCTGTATTTTTACTATATCTATTGCCAATTTTCACTTTCACAATACCTTATGAATAGCACAGAAACATTTTATATGCATTTGGGGATTCCCCGCACAAAATAGGCGTGGCAAATGGTTATTATAACATACGGTAATATTGTTATCTAAAAGACAAACACTAATTTAATGCTTACTTAAATTCTAATATCTTTGGATGTACTTCTGTGCCATATTTAAATGACTCTGCATAGCACTGTTTTTATGATATCCATGGCAATTTGTGTGTTGTTTTTTATGAAGTTTTATCAACATGTTCATGTTTTGCTATTGACGTTGGAGCTTACATTTAAACTAAGGTCTTTGAACTCTGGGACAATGTTATTTTCACAAGCTTAGCATTTTCTCATCTGAGCTGTTATTTATAAAAGAGTACCTTCAATTATGGTGAGTTAATCAATATCATGTGTGAAGCCTTCACTTCCTGTCTGATTGAGATTTATGACAATGAGAGCAATAAATGGTCATTATTTTAGGAGTTACATCTCAAAGACTGGGGAAGAAATTTGAGCTGACTTTTACCATGGCATGATTGCTTGTGCCCATTGTGGTGAGTAGAGTATTTCAAGAAATGCTTATTTTTTTTTTCATTTTCAGAGTCAACAGTCGAAAGTTCTTAAAGGGACATTCATGTTTTCCTAGTGTGCTTTTAAAAACATGCAATGCCTTTTGAATGGGCCAGTAGTCTCCTTCAGCAGGCATAAAAAGCAAGTAAAGATGAGATGAGATTTTTTTTATATTTACCTGCTTTTCTTTGTTGGAGTTTTCCACGCTCACCTCAGGAGGCACTTTGAGCTAACCAATCAGTGACAATACCTAGGTATAGATAAAAAACGCACTGAGCATGTGCGTCTGAGTTGCTCCTCCTCCCTCCTGCACTGTTAGCTGAGGCAAGGGCGGGGGATGAACTTTCACCCCCAGCTACTGCAGAGACAGGGAAGGAAAGAGGATTATACACACAGGGAGAAAAAGAGACAGCAGAGAGAGGGACCACAAAGAAAAGCACAGAGCGACAGCAAGAAATGGTAAAGAGAGAAAGACAGCAAGATAAAGCAGAGAAAGCACAAGAAAAGGTGCAGTGTGAGAGACAGCGCGCACAAGAGACAGCACAAAGACTGAGAGGGAGAGACTGTGAGGCAGTTTGAGTATGTAAACCATGAAAGAGCACAAGTGAGCGTCTCAGTCAGGGGCGGACTGACAACTAATGGGGCCCCCGGGCAATAGAAGGTCATGGGGCCCCCGTGTTCTGCACCCACAGGAGGCCACACCCATAAAAAATCCATCCCCTACAACGCAACACATGGGTATATATTGCCCCCAGCAGCTGACACATGGATATATATTGCCCCCAGCAGCTCGCTCACAGGTGGATATATACTGTCCCCAGCAGCTCAAACGTGGATATATACTGTCCCCAGCAGCTCAAATGTGGATATATACTGTCCCGAGCAGCTCAAACGTGGATATATACTGGCCCCAGTAGCTCAAACGTGGATATATACTGGCCCCCAGTAGCTCAAACGTGGATATATACTGGCCCCAGTAGCTCAAACGTGGATATGAATTGCCCCCAGTAGCTCAAACGTGGATATGAATTGCCCCCAGTAGCTCAAACGTGGATATGAATTGCCCCCAGTAGCTCAAACGTGGATATGAATTGCCCCCAGTATCTCAAACGTGGATATGAATTGCCCCCAGTATCTCAAACGTGGATATGAATTGCCCCCAGTAGCTCAAACATGGTACTGAATTGCCCCCGTAGCTCAAACATGGATATGAATTGCCCCAGTAGCTCAAACATGGTAATGAATTGCGCCAGTAGCTCAAACATGGTAATGAATTGCAACAGTAGCTCAAACATGGTAATGAATTGCCCCCAGTAGCTCAAACATGGATATAAATTGCCCCCAGTAGCTCAAACATGGTAATGAATTGCCCCCAGTAGCTCAAACATGGATATGAATTGCCCCAGTAGCTCAAACATGGATATGAATTGCCCCAGTAGCTCAAACATGGATATAAATTGCCCCCAGTAGCTCAAACATGGTAATGAATTGCCCCCAGTAGCTCAAACATGGATATGAATTGCCCCAGTAGCTCAAACATGGATATGAATTGCCCCAGTAGCTCAAACATGGATATGAATTGCCCCAGTAGCTCAAACATGGATATGAATTGCTCCAGTAGCTCAAACATGGATATGAATTGCCCCAGTAGCTCAAACATAGTAATGAATTGCCCCAGTAGCTCAAACATGGATATGAATTGCCCCAGTAGCTCAAACATAGATATGAATTGCCCCAGTAGCTCAAACATGGATATGAATTGCCCCAGTAGCTCAAACATGGATATGAATTGCCCCAGTAGCTCAAACATAGTAATGAATTGGCCCAGTAGCTCAAACATGGATATGAATTGCCCCAGTAGCTCAAACATGGATATGAATTGCCCCAGTAGCTCAAACATAGTAATGAATTGCCCCAGTAGCTCAAACATGGATATGAATTGCACCAGTAGCTCAAACATGGATATGAATTGCCCCAGTAGCTCAAAAATAGTAATGAATTGCCCCAGTAGCTCAAACATGGATATGAATTGCCCCAGTAGCTCAAACATGGATATGAATTGCCCCAGTAGCTCAAACATGGATATGAATAGGGATGAGCTGTTCGGTTCGGAGTTCGATTCGAACATTGCCCATTCGGCCGTTCAGCGAACATCGAACATTTCCGCGTGTTTGTCCACAATGCACTTTTCCACTGGCCTGAAGCTTGTAATTGGCTACAGCCTTGCACCTGACCGCAGGTCAGGTGCAAGACTATGCCAATCACGGCTCAGAGTCCTGATTGGGCAAATTTTGCCCAATCATGGGCTCACAGAGCTAAGTCCCACAGCACACTATATAAGGCTTCTTCCCTGCCTGCAGCCCCAGCGCGTGCATTTGCAGGAGTGAATCAGAGAGGAGAGGAGATTGTTCTGTCAGGGTGTATCAGTGACGTTGTAGGAGATTTCTGGGAATTAGAATCTGTGTTGGCACTGCCAGGCTATCAAGGACAGTGTGTTTCAGTGAGTTGTAGGAGATTCCTGGGAATTAGACTCTGTGTTGGCACTGCCAGGCAGGGCCGGACTGGGAGTAAAAAGCAGCCCTGGGAATTTTTTTTAGACCAGCCCCATATTGCGATAAGGCCCAACAGCGGTGTGTTCCCATTAGACACTCAGCCATCAAATATATCTATCACCAGCAAACACACAGGCTGCAAACACACACACACACAGGCTGCAAACACACACACACACAGGCTGCAAACACACACACACAGGCTGCAAACACACACACACACAGGCTGCAAACACACACACACACAGGCTGCAAACACACACACACACAGGCTGCAAACACACACAGGCTGCAAACACACACAGGCTGCAAACACACACAGGCTGCAAACACACACAGGCTGCAAACACAGTCTGCAAACACTCAGTCTGCAAACACTCACACAAGCTGCAAACATTCACTGCAAACACTCTCAGTCTGCAAATACACTGCAAACACTCACTGCAAACACGCACACTCAGCCTGCAAACACACACTCATTCTGCAAACACTCACACTCAGGCTGCAACCACAGTCTGCAAACACACACACTCAGGCTGCAAATACACAGTCTGCAAACACACACCGCAAATACACAGTCTGCAAACACATACCGCAAATACACAGTCTGCAAACACATACCGCAAATACACAGTCTGCAAACACATACCGCAAATACAGTCTGCAAACACATACCGCAAATACAGTCTGCAAACACATACCGCAAATACACAGTCTGCAAACACATACCGCAAATACAGTCTGCAAACACATACCGCAAATACACAGTCTGCAAACACATACCGCAAATACACAGTCTGCAAACACACACCGCAAATACACAGTCTGCAAACACACACCGCAAATACAGTCTGCAAACACACACACACAGGCTGCAAACACACACACGATGCAAACACACTGCAAACACTCACACAGGCTGCAAACACTCACACAGGCTTTAAACACTCACACAGGCTGCAAACACATTGCAAACACTCACTGCAAACACTCACACAGGATGCAAACACACAGTCTGCAAACACACAGTCTGCAAACACTCACACACGCTTCAAACACAGTCTGCAAACACACTGCAAACACTCAGTCTGCAAACACACTGCAAACACTCACACAGGATCCAAACACTCACACAGGATGCAAACACTCACACAGGATCCAAACACTCACAGGATCCAAACACTCACACAGGATCCAAACACAGTCTGCATACACACAGTCTGCAAACACACACAGGCTTGAAACACAGTCTGCAAACACACACAGGCTGCAAACACACACACATGGAAGGCCTCCTTGTCATGCAGGGGGACCCTGGAGTAACTCATCCTCCACCAGGTTCCTGACAAGCATTTCTCCTGGGAGTAAGCTGAGAGGGGCAGCTGTTTATTAAGTGGAGGGTTGCTATCCATTGCAAGCTTCGCGTGGGCGGGGCTTACTGTTGCAGGGCAGTTTTTTCTCTCTTTCTCTCCTGCTGTGTACTTTCCCAGCCTGCAAAACCTACCAGACCCAGCCAGCTGCAGCAATCTAAAGGAGCCCCAGGAGCACATACTTTGAGTGGTGGCATCTTCTCTTCTGGCGCTGGGACACGTGGAAAGATGCTGGGCCCAGGCTCACTGCCTTTCTACATTATCTCTCAGGCTTCAGGCTCCCTGTGAGTCACTGACATCTGGGGGCGGGGCCACAGCCTGCTTCCTGCTGGCGGGGCCGAGTCTTGTGATGTGGCTGCTGCACGTAGTTTGTGCCCTGCTGTGCGTTGGAATCAGCTCCACAATTCCTCCTCCATGTGCTGCTGCGGCCTTACAGAAATAAAAAAAAAAAAACAACACAGAAACGCCCAATACTATAAATCAGACCAAGTAGCCCCAATATGAAGCAGCCTACCGGGATTTCCCCCGCTATCCCGGTAGGCCAGTCCGGCCCTGCTGCCAGGCTATCAGGGACAGTGTGTTTCAGTGAGTTGTAGGAGATTTCTGGGAATTTGAATCTGTCTTGGCACAGCCTGTTATCAGTGTGTATCAGTGAGTTATAACACAGTTCAGCAAATTAGAATCTGTCTTGGCAGGGTCCAACCCTGCACTCTTCCACAATACCACAGAGGGGTTACTTACAGTGTGAAGGCACTTGCTGCTACCAAAGGCACAATATTTGGGTGCACTGCCACTGACGCCTATACCAGATTCATATCATTTTAATATTTGACCGCAGGGTCCAACCCTGCACTCTTCCACAATACCAGAGTGGGGTTACGGTGTGAAGGCACTGTTGCCGACACTAAAGGCCCAAATTTAAAGCACCTATTGTTACTTTCATCCAAAGCCTGCATAAGTTTCACCATAATTTAGCCCAAAAAAATCACTAAACTTGTTCTGCGTGTCCTAAAACGTCTCCTCTTTTCATACAGGCTGACGCCCCAAGCAGTTGTTTATGAATAGATTAAAGGAAAACCATTTACCGTAATTTGAAATGTAATTTTTTTGCTTTTAAATGTTTCTATACATCCTACAAATCCGCCACTTCACAGGCAGGTTATGGGGACCTCCTAGACACGATATTTGAAGGAATTTTTCGTTTTTATTCTTAACCTTTATTTCATGGAAAACTCACTGGTCCTTTAAAAACTTTTTTTACTTTTTGTCCTTGTTTCCTGTCCCCCAGGGCACTACCCGGACCCCCATACACCTTTTATGGCAAATATCTAGTATATATGCCCTCTTGGAGGGCACTCTAAAAATCGAACGTTCGGGTCCCATTGACTTACATTGAGTTCGGATCGTGTTCAAGTTCGAACTCGATCTTTTGAAATTGTTTGAGGTCGAAGTCAAACCGAACATGGGGGCGTTCGGCTCATCCCTAGATATGAATTGCCCCAGTAGCTCAGACATGGATATGAATTGCCCCAGTAGCTCAAACATGGATATGAATTGCCCCTGTAGCTCAAACATGGATATGAATTGCCCCAGTAGCTCAAACATGGTAATGAATTGCCACAGTAGCTCAAACATGGTAATGAATTGCCCCCAGCAGCTCAAACATGGATATATATTGCTTGCACCCCCCGTTGCTCACCGGCTCTGTCGGGATGCGGGTTGGTAGGGGCCCGGTTTGGGGTGACACAGTGAGCCCCCGCCGGTTTCCTCCTGTACATAAAAATAATTAACAGCCAGCCAGCGGCGCTCTATGAAAATGCTGCGGTGGCGCCTGTAGCGTGCCTGCATCCCAGTCTAACACTGGAGCAGGCACGTTGCACTGGTGCCGCCCCCTCACATGACACATCACGTGAGGGGGCGGCGCAGGCACCACCACAGCGTTTTTACAGTGCGCCGCTGGCTGGCTGTTAATTTCTAGCAGAGGGAAACCGGCAGGGGCCCAGTGTGTCACCCCAAACCGGGCCCCTACTGACCCGCGGGCCCTCGGGCAGTGCCCGAGTGCCCAATGGGTCAGTCCACCCCTGGTCTCATTGGGTGAGTGAGTCTGTGTGAGAGAGCGCGAATGTGTGAGCGAGTCAGCAAGTGAGTGTGTTTTGCTTTCACAGTTGCAGAGATAGCTAATATTCAGTTCCTCCGTTTCCCCAGTCTGAGGTCCTGAGCTGCACAGCTTGTGTTAGCTCATACAGTCACAGGTATTTATAAAGCGCTAGCAAGCTCCGTAGCACTGCAATGGGAGAGACAGAATAAAAAATGTCCATACAAGTTAAACACACAGAACAGTAGGAGAGAGGACCCTGCCCAAGAGCTTACAATCTAAGAGGAGAGGGGTGACACACTAGGTGAGGGTAATAGCTGAGTATGTGAAGTAGTGGGGTGCAGGGTCGGCCCAAGACCTTGTGCTGCCTGGAGCGAAGGCTGAAATGCTGCCCCCCCATTATGTCTCCCAAAATACACCCACGCAATAAAACTCAATAAAACAGTGTGTATGAGCGTATCACAGAGAACCACAGCAATAAATCTCACGGTAATGTGCGCAGTGTGTATGAGCATATCACAGAGTACCACAGCAATAGAACTCACAGTAATGTGCGGTGTGTATGAGTGTGAGTTTTATTGCTGTGGAGCTCTGTGATACAGTAATGTGCAGTGTGTATAAGTATCACAAAGCACCACAGCAATAAAACTCACAGTAATGTGCGGTGTGTATGTGTTTTATTGCTGTGGTCCTCCTCTGTGATACACTCATACACACCGCACTTTACTGTGAGCATATCACAGAGCTCCACAGCAATAAAACTCACTAATGTGCGGTGTGTAGCCTACTTACTAACCCTTAAAATGCCAATAATCAAGGGGATTTAAATAAAATGTATACTGTGAGGGATAAAGCCTGCTCATTAACCCTTAATGTACAACTAAACCAAGGGAAAAATGAAAGTAATACACAATGTGATATAGTCTGACCGTTAACCCCTTCACTACTGAGCCATTTTGACCCTGTGAAAAGTAAAAAGAAAAAAGTTACGGCGTTGCCGCACTTCTCCCACAGTGGGAACGCTGCGGGAATGCAGGTTCCCGCTGTGGCCCGTGCCCTAAACGATATAGCTGGCCGCACATGGCGGGCGGCCGCGTGTTTTCCCTCCTACGACGAGCGGCAGCTGGTATGAAGTGCGGCCGCTCGCCTGGAATCCAACAACCATCCGCGATCTCGCGAGATCGCGGAGGTCACGTGAACTCTGTGATCTCGCAAGATCACGGATGGCCATGTGCGGCCAGCAAAACAGGCCTGGCAAAGGAGAGGTGAGCTGGGGGCAAATACATCCATATGAGCTGGGGGCAAATACATCCATATGAGCTGGGGCCTGGTGGTAAATACATCCATATGAGCTGGGGAAAACATAACCATATGAGCTGGCCTGGGGCAAACATATCCATATGAGCTGGGGCAATATATCCAACCATGTGTTTGGGGGCAATATATCCATATGAGCTGGGGGCAATATATCCATGTGTTTGAGGGAAATATATCCATATGAGCTGGGGGCAGTATATCCATATGAGCTGGGGGCAGTATATCCATACAAGCTGGGGGCTGTATATCCATACGAACTAGGGGCAGTAAATCCATATGACCTTGGGGCAGTATATCCATATGAGCTGGGGCAGTATATCCATGTGAGCTGGGGGCAGTATATCCATATGAGGTGGGGCAGTATATCCATATGAGCTGGGGGCAGTATATCCATATGAGCTGGGGGCAGTATATCCATACAAGCTGGGGGCTGTATATCCATACGAACTGGGGCAGTAAATCCATATGACCTTGGGGCAGTATATCCATATGAGCTGGGGCAGTATATCCATGTGAGCTGGGGGCAGTATATCCATATGAGGTGGGGCAAATATATCCATGTGAGCTGGGGGCAAATATACCCATATGAGATGGGACAAACATATCCATATGAGCTGGCCTGGGGCAAATACATCCATATGAGCTGGGGCAAACATATCCATATGAGCTGGCCTGGGGCAAATACATCCATATGAGCTGGGGAAAACATAACCATATGAGCTCGCCTGGGGCAAACATATCGATATGAGCTGGGGCAATATATCCAACCATGTGTTTGGGAGCAATATATCCATATGAGCTGGGGGCAATATATCCATGTGTTTGAGGGAAATATATCCATATGAGCTGGGGGCAGTATATCCATATGAGCTGGGGGCAGTATATCCATACAAGCTGGGGGCTGTATATCCATACGAGCTGGGGCAGTATATCCATACGAACTGGGGGCAGTAAATCCATATGACCTTGGGGCAGTAAATCCATATGAGCTGGGGCAGTACATCCATATGAGCTGGGGCAGTACATCCATATGAGCTGGGGCAGTATATCCATGTGAGCTGGGGCAGTATATCCATATGAGCTGGGGCAAATATATCCATGTGAGCTGGGGGCAAATATATCCATGTGAGCTGGGGGCAAATATATTCACGTGAGCTGGGGCAAATATATTCACGTGAGCTGGGGCAAATATATTCCCATGATCTGGGGCAAATATATTCACGTGAGCTGGGGCAAATATATCCATATAACCAGTGCTGTGCATATTATTCTGGGGGCTCAGTGCTGTGTATATTATTCTGGGGGTCCAGTGCTGGGTATATTATTCTGGGGGTCCATTGCTGTGCATATTATTCTGGGGGCTCAGTGTTGTGCATATTATTCTTGGGGCTCAGTGCTGTGTATATTATTCTGGGGTCCAGTGCTGTTCATATTATTATGGGGGCTCAGTGCTGTGCATATTGTTCTGGGGGCTCAGTGCTGTGCATATTATTCTTGGGGCTCAGTGCTGTGTATATTATTCTGGGGGCTCAGTGCTGTGCATATTGTTCTGGGGCTCTGACTGTGCATATTATTCTTGGGGCTCAGTGCTGTATATATTATTCTGGGGGCTCAGTGCTGGGAATATTATTCTGGGGGCTCAGTGCAGTGTATATAATTCTGGTGGGTCTGTGCATATAATTCTGGGGGGTCTGTGCCTGGATATATATATATATATATGTGATATATACAGTATATTATATATAACGTGTTAGTCCAGTTGCCAAAATCACGAGTATACCTGTACGTAGTGATACCTTTCACTGATCAGTATAGTTTCCAGACCTGAAGAGGAGAGGTTACACTCTTGAAAGCTTGTCTTTTAAATCTAATGTTAACCCAATAAAAATGGTATCACCACGTACTGCTATACTCATTATATATATATATATATATATATATTTTCTTCAGGTATTAGGGGTTGTGGAATTCGGGGGTGAGTTCACTCACTTTTTTTCCCAGGACTTAACCCCTGCTGAATATGGTCATGTTGGATATGCCTTTCCAATGACACATTGATCGATTGTATACGATGCACGGGGGCGGTGATAATTTTGTCCGAACGGAACAAACCATACGGTCGTTATGTTGAGGGTTATTAAACCAATGGGAGCCTCTCAGGACATGGACAAAGATTTGAATAAACAGGCAGCTCGACATCTGAGATCAATAGACCAGAGACTTAAAATACATCTGATGGACAGACATCTGGCACATTTGCTGTAATACCAGCACAGGAATGGAAAAGGTGGGAGCCGATCCTGACATTTTATATTTTACACCTCCTAGCACTTGGCTTTATACAGGGCAGCTACTGCTGACATGAATAAAAACAGATGTGATTAGTCTTGGGTGAAATGTCTCTGGTGAAACTCCCATCAATTAAGGCTAGGGTCAGACTAACGCATTTTTCACGTTGTCCGTGAAAAAGTGCTTTCGAACGAATGGACGTATTATTTCACGGAATACGCGATAGCGGTCATACGATGCGCATTTTCGTCCGTGATTTTGTACGGATCATCAATAAAACCCTTTTTGCGTCTGGACATTATGTTGGCCGGACGTGTGCAGCGTCTGACGTCTCCCAATCACGCAAACACGCCGCTATGCGGACGCAGCGCACTCTGTACGTCAGTAGTAGCGGTTTGACGTTCTAGAAAAAATGCGTTCGTTTGCCAATTGCGTTGCGCGGACGAACTTTCGTGCGGCCGTTCTTCGTATGTTACCCGGCATTGGACGTCATTTGCTGCTAGCACGGCCGTGATTTCGTGCGGTTAAACGCACGTTAAAAATGCTTTCGTCTGACGTTAGCCTTAAACTACAGGCACTGACAAACATATACTTTGGGGGTATGGGGACACACAGGAAGCAAATTCTGCAGGGGCTCTTAGTATCCAGAAACCATGCATTGCCACAACACCAAAAAAAAACACCCACAGAGAGCTACAATTTTACTTTAACATCCATTCCTCTCAGTCCCGGGCTCCAGTGGTGGAGCGCTGGCTGCACCAGTGGTGTATTTTGGCCTAGACCAACAAGGCCTAGGCCTAGGGCGGCACTTTCCATGGGGCGGCGGCCCGCACTGGTGGCCCCACCCCTAAAAAAAATAATATTTTTTTTTTTTTTTTTTTTTACTTTTGCAAAGTATTTTGCCAGGAAGGATACATTGAGAGTTCACTAATTTTCAAGTATGTCCTGGGTATGCAAGGCCTAGGCTTTCACTTTCCAGGGGGCAGCAAAAAACCTAACCACTAAATGGGTTACTCACAGTGCACCGAAATGACGGCAACATTTTGGTGTTCTGTAGTTCCCTGTACTTCGGGGAATAAAATTTCCCCACCCTGTAGTGAATTCACCATTCACCGCAGGGTCCCCAAAGTAGGGATGTGCGTTTCGGGTTTCGGAATTTCGGAATTTTCACGAAATTTCCCGATTCGGGTCTTTCGATTCGGCCGAAAATCCGAAATTTTTTAGATCCGAAAAAGTCGAATCCGAACTGTTTTCCGAACCGAATCGAAAAAATTTTCGGAATTTCGAATGGACTTGAAATGTGTCAAATCGAAATCTATTGCTTTCCGAAAAAACGAAAAATTTACCAAATCGAAAATTTTTCCGAATTTTCGAATGGACTTGAAATGTGTCAAATCGAAATCTATTGCTTTGAAACGAGAACAGACTTTCCGAAAAAACGAAAAGTTTACCAAATCGAAAATTTTTCGGAATTTTCGAATGGACTTGAAATGTGTCAAATCGAAATTTATTTTCCCTCTATTCATGATTTCAGTTCCATTCGGGATTTCGGTACCATTTCGGTAAGTCTGGACATCGTATATTTAACTAGTATCGGTTATATCGCTGATTCTGTAATTTTTTTTATTGTTTCCAAAGATCCGATCAGAATTTTCGTATTTTGGTCAGATCCGATTCGTCCGCGGGTCGCGCATGCGCGCGCGCGCACATGTCGTAACTTTATTGAGCCAGTTTTATTGACAACTTTTTGAACAAAATATTGTTTTTATTATTCTTCATAATGGCCGCTGCCAGAGAGGAGTGCTGCACATCTCAGGATGCACCACCGGCACCCAAGAAGAAACGGGCCCAAAATATGGCGTTTGAGGAGATGTTGGAGCTGGTCCGCATCTTTGATAGAAAAGATTACGACTGCCGGAACGGACCTTACCGCAGCAAGAATAACGCCAGGAAGGATCGTATCCTGGACAAGCTACGCACCACCATTTTGGAGAAGTTTGGGAAGGACCGGACGAAGGACCAGCTACGGAAACGCTGGTCTGATTTAAAAGTACGCGAGCAGGAGCAGCTGAGGCGCATCCGCCGCATCATAGCGAAACGTAAGTGTCATGTTATATTGTAAAGCGCTGCACAAACTGTTGGCGCTATATAAATCCTGTATAATAATAATGTGCTTGCATGTGCTAATGTGCACAGAAATACGCTGATTTATCTAGTCCTTTTTTCATGCAATGTGATTGTGTATAGCTTTGCGTTTTCACAATTCGTCATACGTGCATTTTTGCCATAGCTCTTCTTTTTTGTGATTTTACGTATTCGTGAAAATTGTGATATTTGATGTATGTAGATGAAGTTACAATGCTGGATTTCTTTTGGCATTGTGTATAGTCTGTAGTGTGCTGGGGGGGGGGGGTTGTTGTGATTGAATGATGCATACGAGATGACCCGCAGCTTGCCCAATATTGGCTCCCACCTGCGCATCAATAAAAATCTCTGCGTCTCTGCTAAGTGATAGGATGGGACATGTAGTTCTTCTGAAAGTGCATCCAAACAGAGCTGCCTTCAATACGTCCTCAGCAGCTGCTGCAGCAGTGTCATTGAATGCTTTAGATGCAAATTTCAAAACAAAATGGTGGATTTCTGTTGTTGTTTCTGCAATATCCAGTTTTATTATTAGCAGAAACTGAAAGTGAAACTGAGGCTGAGGCCTTCTATAAAATAACTAAAAGCAGTCGCACAATGCGCTTTGTACGCACACAACACAAATAATAGTTTTTATTGAATAAACGTAATGTTTACTTCTGAAAAAATTATATAAATGAACGGTAATATATGTCTGTGCAGAGGAAATAAATAAATATTTTGTGACTTTAGAACTATGAGATGGGAGTAGTGGGGGGTCAAGCTGGTAGTGGGGTAGTGGAGGGGTGTCGCAATAGTTTGAGCAATATATTGTATAGATATACCATTTTTTCCAGTCTGCATTATTTACGTGTTATATTTTTTGGATTTGGCAGAAGACAGGAAGAAGGCCGCCGAATCAGCCCGGGCAGGGACCAGTGCCCCAGCGGAGGAGGAGGAGGAGCCACAGGCGTCCACCAGCGCTGGTATATACTGTTTTATTTAGCAACGACTTTTGGTCAAAAACAGAAACATTTTTTGTTTACTGTATTTTAATTTTTTTTTTTTATGTATAGCACAAGAGGAGCAGGAGGAGGAAGAGGAGGATATAGAGAGGCAGCCGGTGCAGCAGGAGGCCGCCAGTCCAGGTTTTTTTTTTTTTTACTGTTGTATTTTGCATCGACTTTTGTTCAAAAATAAATCAGTTTTGTTGTTTACTGTATTTTTTATTTCTTTAATTTCTTACATATAGCACTGGATATGCAGACGGTGGTGGTGGGGGAGGAGGAGTCGGAGGAGGAGCAGGAGGAGGCCGCCAGCTCTGGTATATACTACTGTTATATTTTTTCAAGACTTTCAGTCAAAAATAGAAACCTGCTTTACTTACTGTATTTTCCTTCTTTCATTTATTGGATATATCGAAGAAGCCAGACCGAGCAATCAAGAGGCGATTGGCGAACTAAGGCTGGCTGTCAGGACACTGGATGCCATCCAGGAACTGCTGCAGGAACTCCGGGAACACCTTAATAACACCGCGGACATCCTGGAGCGGCAGTAAGAGACAATATTCAAGTCAATACGGATGTGCCTCAGCTGCTCCTGCTCGCCTGCTTTGAGGTCGGACCAGCGTTTTCTGATCTGGTCCTTCGTCCCGTCTTTCCCAAACACCTCCAGGATGGTGGAGCGCGTAGCTTGTCAATGATACGATCCTTCCTAAAATTATTCTTCCTGCCGTAAGGGCCCTTACTGCAGTCATAATCTTTGTAATCAAAGATGCGGACCAGCTCCAACATCTCCTCAAATGCCAGTAATTCTAAAATGTATGTTTGTTGTGTTGTTTGTGCCCCTGTTGGGCAGTTTGCCATCCTTGGCATGTTCCCTTCCCTTCCCTTCCCCATTTTGTAAATAAATTTTCTATTTTTTCTATATTTTCCTGTTTGTGTGCGTTGCTTTACATTAATAAGTTAATTATGTATTGCTTGGTTTCCACACTGTTAACCACGTCGATGCGGAGGACGCGCTCAGCGTGTCCTCCGCATGGCTGCTGGTATGCGGAGGACGCGCTGAGCGCATCCTCCCTTTGGGGTCAGCGTTCGGCCGGGTTCCGGCCGATCGCTGGCCCCCCCGGTGCGGGCTGACATCCTCGATGTCAGCCCAGCATCCGGAACCGCCGCCGGTGAAATTAGGTGTCATCGCGACATTGCTCGCATGTTAAAATGTGAAAAAAAAACACTTTACACGTTGTAAATTATTGAAAAATCATATTTTATTGCATTTTTTGTTATAATATACAGACAGGTCATGACGTATACATATAATAATGACATATTATGAATCTGCTGAGTCTGACGGAAAGAACGATATATAATATGTCTGGGTAATATACTAAAATAAGCCTTCAAAACACGTTTAAACATGACGAGCAAAACCGGTAAAAAATGACCTCAGCACAGGGGCGGGAAATGCCACAGCAGCGAAAGGGTTAATTAAAAAAACACGATAGAATCGCCAGAATTATCGTATCGACAGAATGAATTATCGGATCCGAAAAAAAAACCCAAAAATTTATTATAAAAAATATATAAAGTAGTATTAAAAAAGTAAACCATAGTAGTTTTCATCAAAACGAATAGAGTTAGACAGCTTTGAAACGAGAACAGACGTTCCGAAAAAACGAAAAGTTCCGAAAAACGAAAAATTGGCGATATACCGAAAACCATGTACAATTCCGAAAAACGAAAAGTTCCGAAATACGAAAAGTTCCGAAATACGAAAAGTTCCGAAATACGAAAAATGGGCGATATGCCGAAAACCATGTACAATTCCGAAAAACGAAAATGTTCCGAAATAACGAAAAGTCGATACAGAAACCTAGTAAAGTGACCCGAAAATACGAAAAATGGTCGATATTCCGAAAAATAAATGTACCCGAAAACCGAATCGAACCGAACCGAATCGAAACGGAAAGTAGTCGAAACGAGCCGAATCGAAAAGTTTAAAAATTCGAAAAATCGAATCAAATCGAATCGAAAAAAAAATCGGTGCACATCCCTACCCCAAATTGCATGGAGTCGGCCGCTGAATGCTGCCACCGCAAACCCGTGGCCTGCTGTTTTCAAAAGAACTACTGTACGAAAATGTCTGGAATTTACATATAAGATCCTATGATTGATAATAAAAAGTTCTGTTACAGAAAAAAGAAAAACCGCTATTAAAAAAAAGGGGGGGGGAAATTTTGCTGAAAAATTACTAAAAGGTACTAAAAAAAATCAATAAAGACTTTTTACTGCAGATTAAAATAATAAATGGTTTATTAGATATTGCATGAAAACGGGAATATTTTTAACATTGAAACCTATGGGGTTCGCCTGAATAAACCTGCTGATTGAAACCACCAAACATCAGGGCATTTCAGTGCCATTTCTCTGCTGTTTGGTGTTCTCTGAATAGATTAACCATTACTTCTCTATGGGGATTTGCAATGCCTTCAAACAGCACCGTACTTGCTGGCAGTTCGCCAAACTTGTGTGTGAGCATATCACAGAGCAGTGGTGTACTTAGGGGAGCGGGGGCGGGCCGCCCCAGGTACCAGTGATTATTTGGGTGTCATTAGGGGGTACTAGGAGGTGCCACTGTTACGGTGTGTCAGCTTTGAGCTGTGTTCTCAAACAACGAGCAGCGGAGCAGGGCGTTTGCATACAGAATAAAATCGAATAGAATAAAAATCCCCCTCTCCTCCCTCTATAGCTCCTCCCCTGCCCCGCAGCAGCTCTAGGAGAGGGGAGGGGGATGTGATTTGTGTGCAGAGAGAGAAGATGACAGTAAATGGCAGGTAAAGGGGGGGGTATCAGCAGAATATGAAGCCCTGTCTGCTTACAGCTGTTTAAAGTGGACCTTTTCTTGACCAGCACTGCAGTGATAGAAATTTGTCATTGAGCTGCCTGGCTCCTGGTGAGGCTGCGTGTGTGCAGGTCACGCGGTCCGGCCAGTCAGGTGGTATGGAGTCTCCGTACCACCTGACTGGCTGAACCACGTGACACGCATGCAGCTGCCCGCCCTTTCGTTAACACGGACTCTCACTCTATTCTGGACTGAACACCCACTGGGAAGGGAATCAAAGCCACGGTGCACCCTCAGGCAGTGGCACCCCACTGCTGACAAGATGGCTCGACGCACAGGCACAGCCGCGATCCTAACGTGGCCTGGAGGGACCTCCTGCTGAGTCCATACACAGTCCCTACTGACTCTGCACACAGCCTTACCGCGGACGGAGGCCGGTAAATATAGAATAAATAATTGCTGTGTGCCCATATTCACTCGGTTTGCTGGGAGTCTTATTGCAGTGGATTCTGATGCACTCATACACACCGCACATTGCATTGCTGGGAGTTTTATTGCTGTGGATTCTGATACGCTGACACACACCACACATTGCATTGCTGTGAGTTTTATTGCTGTGAATTCTGATACGCTGACACACACACTGCACATTGCATTGCTGGAAGTTTTATTGCTGTGGATTCTGATACACTCATACACACTGCACATTGCATTGCTGGGAGTTTTATTGCTGTGGATTCTGTGATACACACTACATATTACTGAGTTTTATTGCCCTGGAGCTCTGGGATACGCTCATACACACTGCACATTACTGTGAGTTTTATTGTTGTGCAGTTATGATATGCTTATACACAGTGCCCATTTCTATGGGTTTTATTGCTGTGCAGCTCTGTAATACACTCATATGCAGTGCACGTTTCTGTGGATTTTATTGTTCAACCAATTAGAGCGGCTGTGATCCAGTATACTTGACATGCGTGGCTGTTCTTTGTAAAAATGCTTGAATTTAAACATTTCATAATTTTATTTATCTCAATAGATACATTTGAAATGGTAAACAAAATATACAAGTAGGCACTTGGTATCCACTTTTAATATAAAGACAGGAAAAGGCGGAGCTCTAAGAGGAAAAGGTGGAGCTTAAAGAGGAAGGGTGGGGATTAACCAGGAAGAGGTGTGCCCTTGACAGGAAGGGGTGCCTCAAATTTAAATTAGGGGGTGCCCGAGTTTAGTCAGGCCTAGGGCAGCACAAAACCTAAATACACCACTGGGCTGCACACATATACCTCGTGCCGTGATTTAGGGGAGAGACGAGTGAGCTGCAGGGAATAAGATCCGCCCACATGCGCCTTAATCCCTTCTCTCTGTCGCTCTTCCCCTGCTGCTCACGTGTCTGGGGGAGCAGTCCTGCACCAGCTTCCAAGGACAAAAATTATACATGTGCCTGGAAAAAAAGTGCAGCGGTGGCAAAAAAAAACGCCCCCTCGCCCGCCCTAGATTCTGCCACTTGGAGCAGCTGCTCCGTAGTGCACTATGGTCGGGCCGACCCTGGTGGGGTGCATGGGGGCTTTGGGCAAGATGGAGCAAGAAATGTAGTTCAGGTCAAGCTGTGATGGGTGGAGTAATGGGCGTGGAGGAGGCAGGGAGTATTCAGGAAGTGTGAGCTGACGAAACACCCCTAGCTGAGGGGCGTTACTGGCAAAGATTAAATTACAGAGTTTCTAGCAAGAAAATATTTTTTTTTTTACGCATTTTTAAAACTTTTATTGATATATTCTAGTTTGTCTATAGGTATAAAAGTGTTTAAATGTCAATTTAATTTTTTTTCTAGACATACATATCCATTTAAAGTTACTGAAACAAAAAATATAATAATAATCTGCAGGCTCTGAGGAAGGGGACAATAACATTGGTCTTTCATATGTTTTGTAACTATAGAATGGATATCAGCAGCTTGATTTGTGCTGGGTCATGCAGATGGTAGGGACAGGATTTGGTGTAGACATGAGTCGGTTGTCCCATCCAGAATTATGCTAATAGTTCAGTCTGCCATTGTTAATATTTTCTGATGCACATTGAGTCCATTCATGAGAAGTGTTCATTGTATAAAAGCCACACTCTACTTGAATATTGTTGTTGACCATGCACATATTTTCATGGTTCTACTTTGACAAACCTCTAAATGCTACTTTCAGTAGTTTAAGATGCCATAACACATCAAGCTGTATCCACATAGCATGGCAATGAGTGTACTGCAATGGTCTTCCAAATCACCGAACTTCAAACTAACAGAGGATCTGGCATGAGGTGACATCGGTGAGTTACAGAGTTTGTACAGCTAAATAATCTGGTGCTATGTATTAATGTCAAAATGCATCAAAATCTCTAAGAAATAATTTCAGTGCCATGTTAAGTCCAAATCACAAAAGCAAAGGGATGGCTTACCCAGAAATGTATTTCCAAAAAAGAGCTTACCGTACTTAGTGTATTTTGCATTTAGCCCTGGAATACATTTTTGATCATTGTGATAAATGAACAATAAGCAAAGAAATAAATGTGGATGGGTGACGTGGCCAATGTACTAACAATGAAACATACATTTTTGTGTGATTTATGGATAATGTTTGATTTTATCATAATTTATTCTCGTGATGAAATTTTAGACATACTGTATAATTCGTGTTTAAAAAAATTAATTTTATAATGGGTTACAAACGTAAGGTCATTACATATTTTCTGTTATTCGCTATGTAAATCATACATATTGATTCTGATGAATACATAAGAATATATATATATATATATATATATATAGACTATATTGCCAAAAGTATTCGCTCACCTGCCTTGAATCGCATATGAATTTAAGTGACATCCCATTCCTAATCCATAGGTTTCAATATGACGTTGATCCACCCTTTGCAGCTATAACAGCTTCAACTCTTCTGGGAAGGCTGTCCACAAAGGTTTTGGAGTGTGTTTATGCAAATTTTTGACCAGTCTTCCAGAAGCGCATTTGTGAGGTCACACACTGATGTTGGACGAGAAGGCCTGGCTCTCAGTCTCCGCTCTGATTCATCCCAAAGGTGTTCTATCGGGTTGAGGTCAGGACTCTGTGCAGGCCAGTCAAGTTCATCCACACCAGACTCTGTCATCCATGTCTTTATGAACCTTGCTTTGTGCACTGGTGCACAGTTATGTTGGAAGAGGAAGGGGCCAGCTCCAAACTGTTCCCACAAAGTTGGGAGCATGGAATTGTCCAAAATGTCTTGGTATGCTAAAGCATTCATAGTTCCTTTCACTGGAACTAAGGGGCCAAGCCCAGCTCCTGAAAAACAACCCCACACCATAATCCCCCCTCCACCAAACTTTACACTTGGCACAATGCAGTCAGTCAAGTACCGTTCTCCTGGCAACCGCCAAACCCAGACTCGTCCATCAGACTGCCAGAAGGAGAAGCGCGAATTGTCACTCCAGAGAACATGTCTCCACTGCTCTAGAGTCCAGTCACAGCGTGCTTTACACCACTGCATCTGACGCTTTGCATTGCACTTGGTGATGTATGGCTTGGATGCAGCTGCTCGGCCATGGAAACCCATTCCATGAAGCTCTCTGCGCACTGTTCTTGAGCTAATCTGAAGGCCACATGAAGTTTGGAGGTCTGTAGCAATTAACTCTGCAGAAAGTTGGCGACCTCTTCGCACTATGCGCCTCAGCATCCGCTGACCCCGCTCCGTCAGTTTACGTGGCCTACCACTTCGTGGCTGAGTTGCTGACGTTCCCAAACACTTCCACGTTCTTATAATACAGCTGACAGTTGACTGTGGAATATTTAGAAGCGAGGAAACTTCACGACTGGATTTGTTGCACAGGTGGCATCTTATCACAGTTCCATGCTGGAATTCACTGAGCTCCTGAGAGCGACCCATTCTTTCACAAATGTTTGTAAAAACAGTCTGCATGCCTAAGTGCTTAATTTTATATACCTGTGGCCATGGAAGTGATTGGAACAACTGATTCTGATTATTTGGATGTGTGAGCGAATACTTTTGGCAATATAGTGTATGTATATGCTGTATATATATATATATTTTTATACACTCATCCCACAACTGTGTGCATATGAATGTCTTTATTTAAACAAATTTGTTGTAGATAAGGACCATCGTAAAGATTTTTTTCTTATTGACTTTATTAACTGAGATATGACTAAACACAGTTCTGGTAGATCATAAATCGGCTCTCTTTGTTGCTCTGAAAAGAACAGCTAGCCAGTACTGAATCACAAAGGTAGCGATTCAATAAAACAGTTTAAAGAGTAATTAAAAGAAAAACAGTTTGTGTCCTGACAAGGCTTCATAAAACAGCATTTCCTTGCACAAAGAGTTAAACAACTAAGATGTTAAATTGTTTTATTGCTTGTAATTTGTACTGTTTTATGTGTATGATACTTGCACCAATTTCACAGTTCAATGGAACAGTGGACCTGTTTTAAAATGTGGGTGTCACTAAAAAGTAGCAACACTGGAGCAGTTGAGTTCATTGAGTAATCCATTGATAAGAAAACTCAGAGTTGATACCAGGTCCAACTCATGGGCTTCTCACGCCCTAGGATAACTAGGTTCATGGCAGCCACACTCCTAAATGGTCTAGATTTTTTTTTCAAACTTCAAATTTATTACATTTTCATCTTACAGGGTGTCACGTTCCACACTTATAGCCCTGTCCCCCTGTCCTCTGTATTCGTTATAACCTTTTTTCCCTTGTGTTTCTGTTGCTGCTATTTCCTGGGTTGCAGTCCAGGGGTTAATGTGTTCCTTGCTCCCTGCTCACCTGTTGATCCTTGTCCTGATGTCTTGCCTATATTAGAGCAATGTGCCGATCGCCGGGGTGCAGGGGGTTAATCCAGGCACCGTTTGGAAGGGCACAGCCTGCCCTTCCTAACGGTACCTGGAATTAACCCCATGGGGGCTGGATCACGAATCGGTGCCGGTTCGTGATCCTTTCCCGGAGCTGGCCGACATCTTGGATGTCGGCCAAGCTTCCGGGAATGCCCCCTGAGGACTGGCGTCATCGTGCATAGCACGATGACGCCAGTCCTGGAGTTAACCCCTAACTGCCACCAATGGTGGAGATAGGGGGTTCATTGGAACCCCCTATCCGTAGCAGTTAGGGGACAATGTTTGATATTGTTGGATCGGCCAGAGCATGGCCGTTCCAACAATACCAAACATGACTATGAAAAAGTTTTTTAAAAAAATAAAAATATTTAAAAAAACAATTTTTTTTTTCTTTCTTTTGGTTCGTTAATGCAGCAATATTGTTCCCATTTCAATTATAATGTGAACAATGATGCTGCACTAACGATTTTTGTATGCGGGTCGTTTGTTAAAAATTGCGTAATTTCCCCCAAAAAAAAAATGTAACGAGACCCCATCTCAAATTTTTTTTAACAAGCGCACCCCATACAAAACATAACCGCAATTGCTCGCATGTTAAAAAAAAAACACTTTACACGTTGTAAATTATTGAAAATTCATATTTTATTGCATTTATTGTTATAATATACAGACCGGTCATGACATATACATATAATAATGACATATTATGAATCTGCTGAGTCTGACGGAAAGAACGATATATAATATGTCTGGGTCATATACTAAAATAAGCCTTCAAAACACGTTTAAACATGATGAGCAAAACCGGTAAAAATGACCTCAGCACAGAGGTGGGAAATGCCTCAGCAGCGAAAGAGTTAAAGGAACACTACTCATCCTGACCCTGTTTTTAGTGTTTTCCCTTCCTCTCTAGTGCCCTGATTGGATGAAAATGCTGGGTGAAATGAGGAGTTTCCTCCACCCACCCATTGTCTCCAACAGCCAGGATTTTGAATCTCCTGGCTGCCGGTCACCAGATTGTAACCCAGTGATGGTCACCCATCATTCTACGCAGACACTGCGCAACTTCCACAGGGAAGGCTGCGTTCCAACGAGCGCACTTAGCACCAGGGGTCAAGTCCTGGGAAAAAAAGTGAGGGAACTCACCCAAGAATTCCACAACCCCCATTACCCGAAGAGAAAAAAAAGTATGTATGTATGTATGTGTGTATATATATATATATATATATATTTTTGTGTTCAAAATTATTCAACCCCCACTGAAATTGAGTGTTTTGGCCAGTTTGACATTGATTTTGATCATTCAGTCATCTTGCTTACAATTAAATCAAAGAGGCACGTGTAGGTCAGACAAATATAACATAACATTTACAATGAAATAACCACAAATGTCTTTTCTGTGCTCACATCATTATCAGTTTTATTCAATCTTAGTACTTAGTACAACATCCTTTTACAGTTATAACAGCTTTTAAACGTGAAGCATAGCTTGACACAAGTGTCTTGCAGCGATCTACGGGTATCTTCGCCCATTCGTCATGGGCAAAAGCCTCCAGTTCAGTCACATTCTTAGGCTTGCGCACTGCAACTGCTTTCTTTAAGTCCCACCAGAGGTTCTCAATCGGATTTAAGTCAGGTGACTGCGATGGCCACTCCAAAATGTTCCAGCCTTTAATCTGCAACCATGCTCTAGTGGACTTGGAGGTATGCTTGGGATCATTGTCCTGTTGAAAGGTCCAACGTCTCCCAAGCCTCAGGTTTGTGACGGACTGCATCCCATTGTCATCCAATATCTCCTGGTACTGAAGAGAATTCATGGTACCTTGCACACGCTGAAGCTTCCCTGTACCTGCAGAAGCAAAACAGCCCCAAAGCATGATTGACCCCCCACCATGCTTCACAGTAGGCAAGGTGTTCTTTTCTTCATAGGCCTTGTTCTTCCTCCTCCAAACATAGCGTTGATCCATGGGCCCAAACAGTTCTAATTTTGTTTCATCAGTCCACAGAACACTATCCCAAAACTTCTGTGGTTTTGTCCACATGACTTTTGGAATACTGCAGTCGACTCTTCTTATTCTTTGGAGACAGCAAGGGGGTGCGCCTGGGAGTTCTGGCATGGAGGCCTTCATTACGCAGTGTGCGCCGTATTGTCTGAGCTGAAACTTCAGTACCCACATCTGACAAATCTTTTCTCAGTTCCTCAGCAATCACACGGGGACTTTTCTCCACTCTACGCTTCAGGTAGCGCACAGCAGTCGAAGTCAGCATCTTCTTTCTGCCACGACCAGGTAGCGTTTCAACAGTGCCCTTTGCCTTGAATTTGCGAATGATGCTTCCTATGGTCTCTCTTGGTATGTTTAACATCTTTGCAATCTTCTTATAGCCATTGCCCTTCCTGTGAAGAGTAATCCCCTCTTCTCTTGTCTTCCTGGACCATTCTCTTGACTTCACCATGTTTGTAACCACACCAGTAAATGTCTAGAAGGAGCTGAGTATCACAGTCATTTTAAAGCTGCCTAATTGGTGCTTATTATGCTTTATTGCTGCTCCGTGACATCCACAGGTGTTTTCAATACCTGATTGAAAACACTTGAATGAACCTCTGTTCTTCAGAGTGGTAGTCTTTAAGGGGTTGAATAATTGTGTCAATGAAGAATTCACAAAAGAAACATTTACTACTGTATTACAAAACCAATTGATGTCATTTTAGTTGCATATGGTTCTTTAAAAAGTCCTTGTAGGATTTCATTCTGAATACAATTACAAATGTACACTAAATTCCCTAAAACCCTTTACAGCATTGGGGGTTGAATAATTTTGAACACAACTGTGTATATATATACACGCACACGCACACGCACACGCACACGCACACGCACACGCACACGCACACGCACACGCACTCGTCCAGAAATATTGGGACATCGACACAATTCTAACATCTTTGGCTCTACACCACCACAATGGAGTTGGAATGAAACAAACACAATGTGCTTTAACTGCAGACTGTCAGCTTTAATTTGAGGGTATGTACATCCAACTCAGGTGAACGGTGTAGGACTTACAGCAGTTTGCAGATGTGCCTCCCACTTGTTAAGGGACCAAAAGTAATGGGACAGAATAATAATCATAAATCAAACGTTCCCTTCTTAATACTTGGTTGCAAATCCTTTGCAGTCAATCACAGCCTGAAGTCTGGAACACATAGACATCACCAGACGCTGGGTTTCATCCCTGGTGATGCTCTGCCAGGCCTCTACTGCAACGGTCTTCAGTTCCTGCTTGTTCTTGGGGCATTTTCCCTTCAGTTTTGTCTTCAGCAAGTGAAATGCATGCTCAATGGGATTCAGGTCAGGTGATTAACTTGGCCATTGCATAACATTTCACTTCTGTCCCTTCAAAAACTCTTTGGTTGCTTTTGCAGTATACTTTGAGTCATTGTCCATCTGCACTGTGAAGCGCCGTCCAATGAGTTCTGCAGCATTTGGCTGAATGTGAGCAGATAATATTGCACGAAACACTTCAGAATTCATCCTGCTGCTTTTGTCAGCAGTGACATCATCAATAAATACAAGAGAACCAATTCCATTGGCAGCCATACATGCCCACGCCATGACACTACCACCACCATGCTTCACTGATGAGGTGGTATGCGTAACGGTTAGCCCCTGCTTGGGCCATCGTGGTGGCTTGGAACATGAGATGAAGCCCTTCAGGCAGGTGAGTAACTGAATGGACACAAGGACAGACGGATTTCTCCAAAACCAAGG
This sequence comes from Leptobrachium leishanense, assembly GCA_009667805.1. Lineage (NCBI taxonomy): Eukaryota > Metazoa > Chordata > Amphibia > Anura > Megophryidae > Leptobrachium > Leptobrachium leishanense. The sequence goes on along the minus strand of CM019063.1, from coordinate 293,655,545 downwards.
AGCACCAAAAAACAGAACAGAATTGCCACTAAGCTCCGAAGGCTTCAAGACCGACAGACAACTTAGGACACACTCAGAAACACAATGATACGCCTGCCAATCCGTGAATTGAGCAGGCTGCAGGGCAGTCAGAGAAACACAAAGATTCACTTGACAATCTGTGAAGCAGGCTGCAGGACAGTAAACAAAACAGACAGACTATACTAAAATAGGTCCTTATAAGCGGCCTCTGAATATATACTAAACTAAGACAGACAAGGTACATAAAACATGAAACCTACAAGAATCGTCAATCAGGCAGAGGTTGGCAACAGATCAGAAATATACAGTAGAAGGGATAATCAAGAATAATGCCGAGGTCAGAACCAGAAAACACTTGAACAGGAATGCTTTGCAGCAACTCAGGAAACACGAACCAGACAGAACCACCATCAACTCCACAAACAGTCAATGAGGCTCTGTGCTGCTGGGAATATATAGGGAGTGGGTCTGTGTGATTGGGCCATGTGACCCCAGACCAGGAGATCACAACAGAACCCCAGATCAGTCCTAAACAGCACAGCCAGACACACCATAGGGGAAAAACAAACATGAAGACCCTTCACCACCAGGGGGCAAGGCCGAGACGTGACAGTATGCTTAGAATCATGAGCAGTTCCATTCCTTCTCCATACTCTTCTCTTCCCATCACTCTGGTACAAGTTGATCTTGGTCTCATCTGTCAATAGGATCTTGTTCCAGAACTGTGAAGGCTTTGTTAGGTGTTGTTTGGCAAACTCTTATCTGGCCTTCCTTTTTTTGAGGCTCACCAATGGTTTACATCTTGTGGTGAACCCTCTGTATTCACTCTGGTGAAGTCTTCTCTTGATTGTTGACTTTGACACACAAACACCTACCTCCTGGAGAGTGTTCTTGATCTGGCCAACTGTTGTGAAGGGTGTTTTCTTCACCAGGGAAAGAATTCTTCGGTCATCCACCACAGTTGTTTTCCGTGGTCTCCCGGGTCTTTTGGTGTTGCTGAGCTAACCGGTGCGTTCCTTCTTTTTGAGAATGTTCCAAACAGTTGTTTTGGCCACGCCTAATGTTCTTGCTATCTCTCTGATGGTGTGATGCCCCGTGCCGCGGTCGGACCGCGGCCGCCATGTTGGGACGCCTGGCAGACTCACCTGAGGTCCCTCGTGGCGCGTCGCTCCCTGGTTCCGGCCTGCAGCTCGAGGGAGGAGATCCAAGATGCGTCCCACGCCGTCTCCGCGATCCATCTGAGCGGAGGTCGGGCGCGCATGCGCGATCGTCCATCCTGGAACATGAAAACTCAGGTACTCTGGCGCCCTCTGCTGGTCAAGTTAAGGTACTGCATTCCACCTGCACTGAAGATCCTCGCATACCACCAATTAATCTGCCAAGCACTCAGGTATCTCAATTCCACCTGCGAGTCCCAGGTGAACGGTGTTCGTATGATTCCCTGAGCCCTATTTAAACCTGCCGCTTTCTCCAGCTCACTAACCAGGTTATACTGTGGTTCCACCACGTTACCAGTGGTTCCCTTCGTGCTACGCTAAGGACATCCTGACTTCCGTTCCTGCTTCCAAGGTGCCTGTCCTGCTTTCGCCCTGCTTTCAAGGTGCCAGTCCTGCTTCCGTTCCTGCTTCCAAGGTGCCTGTCCTGCTTTCGCCCTGCTTCCAAGGTGCCAGTCCGACTTCCGTTCCTGCTTCCAAGGTGCCAGTCCAACTTCCGTTCCTGCTTCCAAGGTGCCTGTCCTGCTTTCACCCTGCTTCCAAGGTGCCAGTCCTGCTTCCGTTCCTGCTTCCAAAGTGCAAGTCCTGCTTCTGTTCCGGTTGCCACGGTACCAGCTTACTTCCATTCCAAACCTGCCATCACAGTGCCCGTTCCATTCCCAGGCTTGTCTCCACGACATCAGTACCGGACCCTGTCCTCAAATCCCTACGACTTTCCGTTCTGGACTTTTATTTCTGCCAAAGAAACCTTGCATTACGTTTATTCTGGACTTTCATTTCTGCCAAAAGAAACCTTGCATTACGTTTATTCTGGACTTTTATTTCTGCCAAAGAAACCTTGCATTACGTTTGTTCTGGACTTATATTTTGTTTCCTTCAGTAAAGCTCTATTAGTTATATTCCTTCTGGTCTCCTCTTTCGGCTTGCTATTGGGGTCCATACACCCAACACCACACAGGGGTTCAAGCCTCTGTCCTTACAGAATAACCTGGTTCTCAAAACATGGAACCCGCAAGCTCGAACCAAATCCTTGCTGTACTTACAGAACAGGTATCAGCACTAACCAAGGTGGTACAGAAACTACAAACCGGCCAAGAATCCTTATTGCATAAGGAAAGAAGCCGTGCTGAGAATGCTGCATTACCTCCATCACCATCTGGCTCTGTGATACAGCAGGTGGATCTGCCCGCTCCCGCCCGAACCCAGAGTCAACATGCCTGAACGATTTGCCGGTGATCGCACAAGGTATCGTACGTTCATCACCGCATGTGAGCTCATGTTTTCACTTTGCCCACGTACCTATGGATCAGACTCTGTGAAGGTGAGGTCAGCCATCTCCTTACTGTCTGGACCTCCACAGGAATGGGCCTTCCAGTTACTACGTGAAGGAAGCCCCTATTGACTTCCTGGGGTTCCTTCGTCCGGGCTATGAATCCTATCTATGATGACCCCCTAAGGTCTTCTGCTGCTTTAACCACCATCCGACATCTAAAACAAGGAAGGCGACCGGTGGAGGACTACATCTCTGAGTTCCGGGCGGTGGCAGCCGATACAGGCCTGAATGATGTGGGCCTTAAAGATCACTTTCGTCATGGTCTTTCCGAACAACTGAAAGACGAATTGGCTCGTATAGGAGTACCTAATTCCTTGGAGGCCTTGATCACCCAGTCTCTGGTCTTGGACCAGCGCTTCAGAGAACGACGTCAAGAGAGACTCTCTAATACTCCTTTCACGCCTCCTCGAAGACACGAACCTTCCCCTGTGACTTCTCCACGACCGACCTCCTCCTCTTCAAGTCCCGAACCCATGGAGATTGGCACTATTAAAGGTCCGCTGTCGTCCTCTGAGCGTAATAGACGTCGCACCCAGAATCTCTGCCTATACTGCGGCCAACCAGGTCACCTGTTACGTGGCTGCCCTACACGACCACCACGTCCTTCTGAAAGAGGTAAGAGCCATCTTACTGTTGCCTCTCTGCAAAGTGTGGTCGGCTCCGCTTCTACCCACCTAACTATTCCTGTCACCTTACAGTGGGGAGATAGAAGCGTTGAATTGAACGCCATCATCGACTCCGGAGCCAGTAACAGCTTCTTTGATTTATCCCTTGCCACCTCCTTGGCTGTTCCTACCCAACTAAAAAAGAAACCCGTACCTCTGCATATGGTAGATGGAAGCACCCTACGCACCGGTCCAGTTACCCATGAAACCATCCTCTTGAAGCTTCTAATCGGAACCAAGCACCAAGAAAGTCTTCAGTGGGATATCGTTCCTTCCCCCCTATTTCCTATAGTACTGGGACTTCCTTGGCTTCGTACCCACAACCCGTATATTGATTGGTCTTCCAATACCGTTTCCTTTCCATCCTGTCACTGCCGAGTCCACTGCATGAACGGCTCCAACTCCGAGAAAGTCGCCTTTTCCACCTATCCATCTTCCACACTGCACCTAAATATTCAGACTTTCAAGACGTATTTGAGAAAAAAGGGGTCGATACACTTCCTCCACACAGAGAGTACGACTGTCCTATTGACCTCCTTCCAGGAGCACCCATACCCCACGGACGTATCTTTAACCTGTCTGTTCCCGAATCACAGTCTCTAAAGGACTATATTGAAGACAGTCTCGCAAAAGGATTCATCCGGCACTCCACCTCTCCTGCTGGAGCAGGTATCTTCTTCGTTGGGAAAAGAGACGGCGGTCTCCGCCCTTGCGTTGACTATCGGGCACTAAACGCAATCACAGTACGGAACCGATACCCGCTCCCATTGATTCCTGAACTACTCGATAGGGTGAAGGATGCGTGTATTTTTACGAAGATTGATCTTCGCGGAGCGTACAATTTGGTCCGCATGAGAGAAGGAGACGAGTGGAAGACCGCCTTCCGATCCCGATACGGTCACTTCGAGTATCTCGTCATGCCGTTTGGGTTATGTAATGCTCCAGCCGCCTTCCAGCATTTTCTCAACGATATCTTCCGCGACGTTCTGGATACCTTCCTTGTGGTCTACCTCGACGATCTCCTGGTGTACTCTCGAACCATCCAAGAACATACGCAACACGTCCGTCTTGTGCTATCTCGTCTCCGCCAACATAAGTTATACGGTAAAATTGAAAAGAGCACCTTCGAAAAGTCCTCTATAGAATTTCTGGGATATGTCTTATCACCAGGACATATCGAAATGGATAAAGCCAAAATCAAGGCAATCCTGGACTGGCCGACACCCAGAGACAAAAAGATGGTTCAGCAATTTATGGGATTCGCCAATTTTTATCGTCGCTTCATTCGGTCCTTCTCTCATCTCACCGCACCCATCACCTCCCTGACCAAGAAAGATGTGAGATTCTGTTGGACTGAAGAAGCTCAGCGGGCATTCAATAAACTGAAAGAAAGCTTCACCCAAGCCCCAATCCTGAAACAGCCAGACATCAACCTGCCATATTCCCTGGAAACCGACGCCTCTGATATCGCCCTAGGAGCGATACTCTCCCAGAAATCCGGAATCAAGAACCTTCTGCATCCCGTGGCCTTTTATTCCAGACGTCTTACCCCAGCCGAAAAGAATTACAGTATAGGTGAGAAAGAACTCCTGGCAATCAAGAGTGCCCTCGAGGAATGGAGACACCTTCTCGAAGGGGCAAAACATCCTGTGGTCGTCTACACGGACCACCGTAATTTGGAATATCTCCGCACCGCCAAAAGATTGCGACCTCGACAAGCCAGATGGGCGTTATTCTTCGCCCGCTTTCTGTTGCATATCACCTACAGACCTGGAGTAAGAAATGGTAAGGCAGATGCCCTTTCCCGTCGGTACGACTCAGACGCCTTTCCTTCCACCACTCAAACCGACTCCATCCTACCTAACGACTTCTTCTGCGCTTCTCAAGGGTCCTTAATAGACAATATAAAGAAATACAGTCTTCAACCACCGACTGACATCCAGGGGCTCATATCCAACGATGGTCTCTTCTATCATGGCGAACAAATATACGTCCCTCCTGAGATTCGTCTACAGGTATTGCAACACTCCCACGACATCCCGGCCGCTGGACATGGTGGCATCAAGAAAACCATAGATGCCGTATATCGGTACTTCTGGTGGCCATCCGTGAAGAAAGACATCGTCGCCTTTGTATCCTCTTGTTCTGTCTGTGCACGCAACAAACAACCCCGCACCCATCCTGCTGGTCTTCTACAACCTCTGGCTCCACCGCTGCATCCGTGGAAAGACATTTCGATGGACTTTATAGTAGATCTTCCCCTTCACATCGCTACACCACCATCCTGGTGGTGGTAGACCGCTGCACAAGATGGCCCATTTCATACCAGCGGTAGGCCTACCCACAGCGGCTGAAACAGCCACCTTGTTCATCAAGGAGGTGTTCCGACTCCATGGTACTCCTCGTTCCATTGTTACTGATAGAGGATCTCAGTTTACTTCCCGTTTCTGGTCCCAAATGTGTCGTAGCTTAAAAATTGCGAGGTGTCTCTCTTCAGCCTTTCATCCACAGAGTAATGGCCAGACGGAGCGGACAAATCAGACGCTAGAACAATATCTTCGTTGCTTCACCACGCATCTCCAAGACGACTGGCTGGACGTCATACCAACTGCTGAATTTGCGTACAATAATCAGGTACATTCATCAACTCGTTTCTCACCTTTCTTTGCCAACTACGGTTATCATCCTAGCACTCTTCCGGAAATGCCGCTCAACACTCCAGTTCCAGAAGTGTCAACCCGCTTGAGAACCCTACGCGGCCAACTACGAACGCTACGCCATCAGCTACGACTAGCCCAGCAGAACCAAAAGAAATATGCTGATCGTGGTCGCAAAGAAGCTCCTGTGTATGCACCTGGAGATAAGGTGTTACTATCCACGGCTCATCTCCGTTTGGATTGCCCTTCAAAGAAGCTGGGTCCTCGCTACATTGGCCCGTTCCCGGTCCTCAGAATGGTTAACTCCGTTGCGGCCCGCTTAACTCTTCCTCCTTCCTACAGGATCCATCCTGTCTTCCATGTATCTCTCTTGAAACCCTGGCATGAGAATCCGTTTCCCGATCGGAATGCTAAACCACCTGTTCCTGTGCCTGTATCTGGAGAAGAGGAATTCGAGATATCACGCATTCTGGATTTGAGACTCCGTTACGGCAGGTTAGAATACCTGGTTCACTGGAAGGGATACGGTCCTGAAGAACGATCCTGGGAACCCAGTGCCAGCGTCCATGCTCCTGCAAAGGTTCGTGCCTTTCATCTCCGTTATCCTTCCAAACCATCGATCAAGCGCACCGGGGGTCGCGCCTTGGTGGGGGGTCCTGTGATGCCCCGCGCCGCGGTCGGACCGCGGCCGCCATGTTGGGACGCCTGGCAGACTCACCTGAGGTCCCTCGTGGCGCGTCGCTCCTGGTTCCGGCCTGCAGCTCGAGGGAGGAGATCCAAGATGCGTCCCACGCCGTCTCCGCGATCCATCTGAGCGGAGGTCGGCGCGCGCATGCGCGATCGTCCATCCTGGAACATGAAAACTCAGGTACTCTGGCGCCCTCTGCTGGTCAAGTTAAGGTACTGCATTCCACCTGCACTGAAGATCCTCGCATACCACCAATTAATCTGCCAAGCACTCAGGTATCTCAATTCCACCTGCGAGTCCCAGGTGAACGGTGTTCGTATGATTCCCTGAGCCCTATTTAAACCTGCCGCTTTCTCCAGCTCACTAACCAGGTTATACTGTGGTTCCACCACGTTACCCAGTGGTTCCCTTCGTGCTACGCTAAGGACATCCTGACTTCCGTTCCTGCTTCCAAGGTGCCTGTCCTGCTTTCGCCCTGCTTCCAAGGTGCCTGTCCTGCTTTCGCCCTGCTTCCAAGGTGCCTGTCCTGCTTTCGCCCTGCTTCCAAGGTGCCAGTCCGACTTCCGTTCCTGCTTCCAAGGTGCCAGTCCGACTTCCGTTCCTGCTTCCAAGGTGCCTGTCCTGCTTTCACCCTGCTTCCAAGGTGCCAGTCCTGCTTCCGTTCCTGCTTCCAAAGTGCAAGTCCTGCTTCTGTTCCGGTTGCCACGGTACCAGCTTACTTCCATTCCAAACCTGCCATCACAGTGCCCGTTCCATTCCCAGGCTTGTCTCCACGACATCAGTACCGGACCCTGTCCTCAAATCCCTACGACTTTCCGTTCTGGACTTTTATTTCTGCCAAAGAAACCTTGCATTACGTTTATTCTGGACTTTCATTTCTGCCAAAAGAAACCTTGCATTACGTTTGTTCTGGACTTATATTTTGTTTCCTTCAGTAAAGCTCTATTAGTTATATTCCTTCTGGTCTCCTCTTTCGGCTTGCTATTGGGGTCCATACACCCAACACCACACAGGGGTTCAAGCCTCTGTCCTTACAGATGGGTTTGTTTTGTTTCTTCAGCCTAATGATGGCTTGCTTCACTGATAGTGACAGCTCTTTTGATCTCATCTTGAGAGTTGACAGCAACAGATTCCAAATGCAAATAGCACACTTGAAATGAACTCTGGGCCTTTTATCTGCACATTGTAACTGGGGTAATGAGGGAATATCACACACCTGGCCATGGAACAGCTGAGAAGCCAATTGTCCCATTACTTTTGGTCCCTTAACAAGTGGGAGGCACATCTGCAAACTGCTGTAAATCCTACACCGTTCACCTGAGTTGGATGTACATACCCTCAAATTAAAGCTGACAGTCTGCAGTTGAAGCACATTGTGTTTTTCATTCCAACTCCATTGTGGTGGTGTATAGAGCCAAAGATGTTAGAATTGTGTTGATGTCCCAATATTTCTGGACCTGACTGTGTGTATATATATATATTATATATATATATATATAATCACACACACTGACGGGATGGAAGTCCGCCTGCCGTCCTGCTCTATCTGACCCTCCCCTTTTGATGGCGTCCGTCCCGACTACCGAGTGGCACGGCACTCGGCGTCTCGAGCGGCCTCGAGGATGAAATGGGCGTCTGGAGAGATGGTGCGGTGTTGCCTTGGGGATCCCGTTCCTGGGTTGAGTGGTAATGCAGGAGACCGCTGAGTGTCTCCTGCAATAGTGATTGTAGCTCTGAAATGAAGACACCAGACGTGGCTGTATGCTTTAAAACAGTGAACTGAATTTTATGGGTTTCAACAGGGTCATTTATACAACTTCACACAAACAGATTACCAACTCCCCCACCCACACAACCAGCACTGATTGGCTCCTTTCCCAGCCTCCTGTTCCCTATCAGGTCTCTTTCAGTCTTCCCATTGTCCAGGGATTAGGCAGATGAGGTCTTGGAAAAGCCTCCAATCCTCTGGCCCGCTGCATCCTCCATCTTGGGGCATGAGATCCTTCTGTGAAACCATGTTGGGATGAGCAAAATGGCGACGGGGAAAAACACAAACGGTTTCTTTCATACTTTACAGTCACATCATACAGGGTACATTTTTATTACATTACACCAATAAAACCACATCTAGCAATAAAATAAGAGGTCCATAGGCTCACACGCAAAACCAAAACGAAAACAGGAAAAATGGTCTTTAAAAAGGGTTCAGTCTTTAGTCCTGTGGCTCGCTGAAAAGAGCTCTCATGTCCGTTCCGTGACATTTCTCCCCCCTTCTAGAGTCCGACGGACACGGTTGGACCCACACGGGTCAACTCGGAAGTCGGACCAGTCTTTGTGGCCCATAGTCTGTGGGAAGGAGGCGAGCCACCAGGCATCTCCATTTGTCCTTGCGGCAGTGCCTGGCGTGTTGGGGTACAAGTCTTTGGGGGTACCCCCTCCGGAATAAGGGTCCTGTGGTCGGGGAGGGGTACCGCCTGTACCACCTCCGGAGGTATTGCGCACCCGGGAAAGACGGGTGCTAAATGCACGCGCCTCGAGTGCCCTGGTCAGCCGTTGGAAAAAACAGTGGCTGCATGGGACCTCTGGGCCAAAGGGGTGTGGAGATGGGCAGAGTTGAAACAGGCTCTGCCCCATTGCCAGCGCATCGGCTGGGGGGTTCAAGGCCGAGGAAGGGTCCCCAGGCAGGAGAATGGCATCCTCCATCTCCGGTGGGGTCAGTGGCTGAGGAATAAGCAGCCCGAGTGTATCCTCTTTCTGTTCCCCGAGGCAGGCGGTGAAGGTTGGGCAGAGGCCGGCGGCACTCTGTCCGGTTGCCAGCTCTTCTGCTGGGGAAACGACGTCCAAGCGGTTGGATGGGGTAAACGGCTGCGGGGTAAGCAGCTTGGGGAAATCCTCCTTCTGCTCCTCGGGACAGACGAGGGAGGATGGGCAGAGGCCAGCGGCACTCTGCCCCGTTGCCAGCTCTTCTGCTGGGGAGGTGGGTACAGGAACAAAGTCCAGGGGGTGGGATGGGGTAAGCGGCTGCGGGATAAGCAGCTCGAGGGTATCCCCCTTCTGCTCCTCGGGGCAGATGGTGGAGGATGGGCAGAGGCCAGCGGCACTCTGCCCCGTTGCCAGCTCTTCTGCTGGGTAAGCGGACACTGGCACAGTGTCATCTTGCAGGGGCGGGAGGATAACTTCCTCTCTGGGCCACTCGGACCCTTTCCGTTGCCCATTCTGGTCGCTTGGCACCTGCCGTGCTTCTTCCGACCTGGCCGGCTCGTCTACTGTGGTCCCGACGGGGACCCATGGGAGCATCTCGGGCTCCAATACTTCCGTGTCACTTGGACTGTCTGCTTCTTCGGCCAGACAGTTCCAGGTCATGGGGCTTAGGCCTGACTGCGGAGCGTCGTCCAACAACCTTCTGTAGGCCTTATCAAGCTCCCATTCGCGCTCTACCAGGAACTCCAGTTCCTCTATCTCGAAGTCCTTGCTCTCGTATGAGAGTTCCTCTTCCCGGCGTTCCAGTATCTCCTCCAACCGCCACTCCGACTCTTCCCCAAACCCGGGGTCGTTGGCCATCCTTTCGTATAGCAGCCCTGTGCCGCCATAGTGGAGGCCTGCGGTGGAGGTGCCGTCGATGGTGCGAGGTAGCAGGGGGCCTATTAACCACTGGGACGCCCGGTAAGCGGCATCCAGTGCGATCTCCTGCTGAACCAGGTATTGGAGCTCTGCCTCCCACTCCTCTGGGGGTCGGCCTTTCAGGAATGCTGCTCTGGCATTGTACTGCACATGGTAGATGGCAGAGTCGGAGGGAACATTGACACCATGGTAGTCCCTTTCATGGTACAGTGCCTCGTACCAGAGTTCTTGGCGGATCTCGTCCCGCCACTCGGGCCCAGAGGGCTCAACTGTAGATCCATGATACCGATCCAGGCCCTCCTGTAGCCTTCTCGGGAATTCAGCCCTCGTGTCTGCGAGGGTGCTGGAACAGTGGCACCACCACTCGATGGGGGGTGTGGCGTCCTCGGTGCAGCTCCAGGCGGGCTGTAAGCCTCCATCCAAGGGTCGCTGAGATGTGCGGTTTCCTCAATTAAGACTCCAGGCAAGCTGTAAGTCCAAAAAGAAGTATCGCTGGGGGGTGTAGATCCAGTTGAGCTGTCAACCTCGAACCAGGGTTCTACGGGGTAGGGTTCAGGGGCAGGGTATTCAGTCCTTTTTGCTCGGAGCACCGCCATCCGCAGCTCGTGCTGACGGTCCTTCTCTTGCTCCTCTTCCTGACGGATCTCCTGGATGGCGTTGTGTATAGCGGCTTCTGACGGGGCGGCTCTGAAGAGGGCTAGCCACTGCCGCACTTTCCTTAGGAAGGGATCTTCTGGGACCAATGCCTGGGTGGGTGGTAAGGTTGGCGTGCCCACGGCTCCCTGGTCCATTTCCTGCAGTTCCTCGATCAGGGCGGCTTTACTTTTTGAGCCCGGAGTGCCTCCTCGGCTCTCCAGGATGCCCCGCAGGGTGTCTTTTTTGTAGTTGGCATACCCTGCCATACTGAGTGCTTTTTCTGGGGGTTCAGAGAGCCTATCCTCACCGCTTGCCACCAATGTGACGGGATGGAAGTCCGCCTGCGGTCCTGCTCTATCTGACCCCCCCCTTTGATGGCGTCTGGCCCGACTACCGAGTGGCACGGCACTCGGCGTCTCGAGCGGCCTCGAGGATGAAATGGCGTTGGTCCGGCGTCTGGAGAGATGGTGCGGTGTTGCGTTGGGGATCCCGTTCCTGGGTTGAGTGGTGATGCAGGAGACCGCTGAGTGTCTCCTGCAATAGTGATTGTAGCTCTGAAATGAAGACACCAGACGTGGCTGTATGCTTTAAAACAGTGAACTGAATTTTATGGGTTTCAACAGGGTCATTTATACAACTTCACACAAACAGATTACCAACTCCCCCACCCACACAACCAGCACTGATTGGCTCCTTTCCCAGCCTCCTGTTCCCTATCAGGTCCCTTTCAGCCTTCCCATTGTCCAGGGATTAGGCAGATGAGGTCTTGGAAAAGCCTCCAATCAGCTTGCTTGCTGTATCCTCTATTTTGCCCTTTCAGGCTCCCCCATTGTCCAGGGGATTAGGCAGATATGGTCTTGGAAAAGCCTCCAATCCTCTGGCCCGCTGCATTCTCCATTTTGGGGCATGAGATCCTTTGTTCTGTGAAACCATGCTGGGATGAGCAAAATGGCGACGGGGAAAAACACATACAAACGGTTTCTTTCATACTTTTACAGTCACATCATACAGGGTACATTTTTTATTACATTACACCAATAAAACCACATCTAGCAATAAAATAAGAGGTCCATAGGCTCACACGCAAAACCAAAAGGAAAACAGGAAAAATGGTCTTTAAAAAGGGTTCAGTCTTTAGTCCTGTGGCTCGCTGAAAAGAGCTCTTATGTCCGTTCCGTGACACACACACACACACCCTCGAGAATCATGTATAGCCAGGCACAGACCCCTAGAAATGCATATACCCAGGCACAGACCCCCAGAATTAATTATAACCAGGCACATGCCCCTAGAATAAATTCTAGCCAGACACAGGCCCCTAGAATAAATTCTAGCCAGACACAGGCCCCTGGAATAAATTCTAGCCAGACACAGGCCCCTAGAATAAATTCTAGCCAGACACAGGCCCCTGGAATAAATTCTAGCCAGACACAGGCCCCTGGAATAAATTCTAGCCAGACACAGGCCCCTGGAATAAATTCTAGCCAGACACAGGCCCCTGGAATAAATTCTAGCCAGACACAGGCCCCTGGAATAAATTCTAGCCAGACACAGGCCCCGGAATAAATTCTAGCCAGACACAGGCCCCTGGAATAAATTCTAGCCAGACACAGGCCCCTGGAATAAATTCTAGCCAGACACAGGCCCCTGGAATAAATTCTAGCCAGACACAGGCCCCTAGAATAAATTCTAGCCAGACACAGGCCCCCAGAATAAATTCTAGCCAGACACAGGCCCCCAGAATAAATTCTAGCCAGACACAGGCCCCCAGAATTAGACTTACCCAGCCTCAGGACTGCGTGTTACTCCGAGCAGCTCAGGAGTGCTCCCGCACGCGTCTGCCTCCTCAGCCCCCTGAAGGCTGTGACACGCTCTTGCGAGATCTCAGCTGTGGGCGCGTCACAGCCTTCAGAGGACTGCCCGCATGCACGGGCAATGCATGTTGCAACGAACGCCCCGGAGGCATCGGCGTGAAAAAGCGACAACGGATTTAGAGACACCCCCCCACATACAGATTTTTTTCACTTTTTTTCAACGTTAGTCATAACTAACTGATAATACAGTACTACCTTGGATTGCAAGCATAATTCGTTCCAGAAGTGTGCTTGTAATCCAAAGCACTCTTATATCAAAGTGAAGAATTGTGGCTGGTGAGAGAGAGGAGGGTTATTGTGCAGGACGTTTATCACTAATGGGATCACTATCTGTTGGAGTGTTTCAGCACGTCCAGTGTAATGTGTGATACTATTACACATGTTACACTGTGTGGCTCTCCCCGTTAAGCTGCCAGAATGCTGCGATGGATGCAGGAAGGAAAGGTGGGGAGGGGAGTCAGCATTCCCAATTGAATATGCAGCAATGATCGTTCCCTCCCGCTTTCCCTGTGTTTTTGGCTTGTTTTTCTGCTTTCTTTTGCAGACATTGCCATAGCTTTATGGCGGAAGTTATCCTGGCCAGCATGAGAAGGATGAAACTGGAATGTGGAGCTCAAGCGAACAGTTAGAAGAGGGGGCTTCCTGATACGGCTGATGGCGTGTGGGAAGTCGAACTCTGTGGAATGTTTTACCTGTCGGAGGCATGGTTAAGCCTCTGCTGAGAGTGGGTTTTGATATTTTGTTTACGGTTATGCTATGTAAAAAATAAAGCTGTGGCCAAAGCCATGTTACTCATAAACTAGAATGTATTTATGATTCTTATGGTTTGGCTTTGGTCTTGGTGAAACATCTTTGGGGAAAGGATAGGAAAGGGCCCCCCCTCTTAGTCAGTCATGTGTGTAAATATGTACAAGCGTTCATGGAATGCTTGTTTATAAATGTCAGGCGTTTGCTTAAACATTCAGATAAGTACATTCTGATATTTTTCAACCACTTTGTTCTCATTTTTGCATTCAATTCTATGAGTGGAATTCACTAATTTGTAGAGAATTGTAGACTATCAGGTCTATTCAAAGAAAGGTGAAAACCAGGAGAATGACTGGAGAAGTGAAAATTCTCGGTCAAAATAGCCAAACCAGTAAAATACTCCCATCTATCTCACTTTCCAAATCGTCTGTTTGGTCTAGATTGTTCTCTTCTCCTTCCAATTCTCCTGATTTTCACCTTTCTTTGAATAGACCTGTGAACATTTAATAAGATCCAGGGGGTTATAATGTCTGAAATTCCTGTACAGTACAGATACAAGATGTTACAGTAATTTCCATATACAGTCATTATGCCACATACAGATATTATTTTTAAATTCTATTGGTATTGTTTGGAAGCTGGATTGCTAATAATGTCATTATGATTACTACAAAACCCCATAAGCAGGAGATCTCACCATTTATTATTATCTACAGTTACAGTATCTAAACACAAAGATATTTTCTGCCTATATGATAATAATAATGTAGACCCTGTTTGAAATTGCATAAGATAAAGGACACCATCTAGAGCTCTGAAACCTCCTTTTCTACAACATGTCTGTAAAGGATAAAAAAATAAAAAATTAAATTAAAAATTAATTTAAAAATGAGCAAATTAACATTTTTAATTTGTTTTTAATTACCGTAGATACTCGAGTATAGCGTGACCCGAATATAACGCGATCAATAGAGATTCATTATGCAAAATGAGAAAATACTCAAGACTCTAATATAACGCGAGGAGCAAAATTTATACTGTACTGGGAAAGCATTAAAATCTTTCCAGGTTCTCTCAACACAGTCAGGCCAGGGTGCTCTGCTCTAGAATGATTGTAGTTGTTACTAAGTATGAAGCTGCCGAGATGACCACCATGAATCAGTCACCAATAGCCAGCATGCCAGGAGGTGTCGTTTTCTGACCTCCAGCTCTAGCAGGCGCGCAGGCAGGCAGGCTCATCCACTGCTAGTCACGGAGACTTGGGATCCATGAGCAAGTCAAGTTTTGTGGTTTTTGTTTCTTTGTTTTTTTTTTTTACACGAGATGCAGAAGTTTCGAATATAACGCAACCCCTCCAATTTTGAGGTAAATTTTTGTCACCAATCTAGCGGTATACTCGAGTATCTACAGTATCTCAGAATAACAATTTCTGTGAGAATATTTTACCCTATACTTAACTGTTAAGTACAAATTCCATGTTTCAAATATATGTGATAACATTTTTTTCAACAAAAATCATTTGTTAGTGATAGGGTGAAATTAAGTTTTCCGTTGACGAGATACAGAAATATGTGAATTCCCTTACAATTCTTCAAAAATTCTTCACAGAGAATGATCTGTTACACACTGTGGGCCCTATCACTTGGTGTGAGCTAAAACACCAACGTTACATGAAAAATCTACCGAGAGTCGCTAAAAGGTAACGCTTGACGACAACAGATCACCTTGTCCGTGGTAGTCCGTGTACAACATTCATTAGCGAATGCTAGGGAAATGCTAAGACCCAGGCTGAGAACCAGCGCTAATGTATTATATAGTAAAACCGCCGTGCTTCGGGGAAACATGAAAAGATGCATTGTATAGGAAAACCGCCATGCTTCAGTACAGAGCCCTGCTGGTGTCAGGGGGGGCTTTCCTTCGCCTGCTGCAGGCATATGATAAGAAGCCTGAAACCTTCCCTCATGTGTCGGCGCAAAAGCTCAATAAGCAAACGCACCTTGTTAGTATGAAACAGATCTTAGGATTGATTTCCAATATTACCTTTTGTAATTTTTTTTTTTTAATTATTTTTTTTTTACATCTTCCTATGCTTTATATATTATATATTTATAATGTTATTATTATTATTAGATTGTATTATGAATAATAGTCGCATTCTAATAATAATAATACTATTATTAAATAAATTTAACAAGCTTCGTTTTATTTACTTAATGATCCTAATATTGTTAAGATTGTATAATGAATAATATAGAATTTTATTATGATGATAATAATAATAATGGCATTATAAATATATTAGGCATAGGAAGATGTTAAAAAAGAGAAAAAAAACATTAGGATCGATTCCCAACAGGGCCATTTATAAAGTCCTCTTTTGTACTAACACGGTGCATTGGTCTGTTCAGCCACTATGACAACATATGAGATGGGACGGTTTCAGGTTTTGTATTATACGCCTGCAGCCGCCCAAGGAGAGAAAAACAAAAGACTCGCTCTAGCGAAAAAAAAGCCTTTTTTTAAAAAAGGAACCCCAAATTTCGCCTGAAAAATACCTAATAAATAAAAAGGATTTTTGCTGCAGATAAAAGATAAAAAATAAAGGGTTGAATAAAAAAAAAAGAACGATAATATTTTTTACATTGGATCCTACAGGCTTCACACACTGCAGTTTTCCTATACAATGCAACTTTTACATGTGCACAGCATTTTTTCTATACAATGCATCTTTTTCATGCAAACTGCATCCAGCAAGCCAATAGAACACCTGTGCTGCATTCCTTTCAATTGCCTGTTAATTGTCTGTTAATTTTGGGCAGGGAGCGTTGACTTTTTTTCCCTTTTTTTTTTTTCCTTTTCCGTCCGTTAACATCAGGGTTGAGCAGTAGGTAAATTTTTTGATTAGAGTACGTGTAGAAATTAGTACCGGGACCAAATGACCTATTGGTTACAATAGCGCAAGTGATCTCTAGCGCAACCCAAGTTAAGTATAGGACTCGTAGGTACAGTAAGCTTGCGCTACAAATCACCAATTAACACCCGCTAAGTGATTTTCGCCATTTGTAGCCAGAGGCAAATGATCTGTTGGTCTGGCACTAACGCAAAAACCTACTGATGCTAGGGTTAGCTCATACCAGGTGATGGTGCCCTGTATGTATTATCCTAGTGAATTTTGCTATTTGCATTGATCTGTGTAATTTCATATTATACATTATTTTTAGAGCCTCAGTTCTACAGAGTTGTACAAAGATCTATATATCCTGCTCTTTTAGCAAATACAGCACAGCTTAATTTTAACATGCATGCTTTATTTTGTTCAGAAACATTTTAGACGTAATAAAGGTGCATTTTTTTTTGTATGTTGTCTTAACAAGATTATCGCAAGATACCAGATTGCTACATTATTTTTAGTATATTCTGGTGAAGTCACCTATGTCTTATAATATCCTCAGAACTAGTTGTTCTTGAATCCATTTGCTTTCATAGCGATTATAGTACAACAGTGCATCATGTGAGCACTACGTTGCTACAACAAAATCAGTTCTAAGTTGTTAAATAACCTTTCTTTTGCTCACAAAGTCAGTCTCATGACCATCAGAATGTGTAATGTGGAGTGTTTGGATTAAAGTCGTACGGACCAGTTCATAGGCACATAACTGATTGTAAACTCACTTGATTTGTCATTGTCTTTTTTTTCTTCGAAGTCATATGAACAAGTTTAGCATTTATTTTTCAATTGGTTTAGAATGTAAACAGAAGTTAAAATGCATTCCAGGTCCCGTCGAAGCTGTGCGAACATCAGGGTGTAGTTAACTTTAAAATATCAGCATGAGCAGCAGACAAGTTGACACCAGTGACGTGCGGTGAGGTCAGTAGCTGGTGAGGCACTGGCTAGTATCAGAGCCAGATATACACAGGGTTACACAGTCGCAATTTTCGCATTTGATTATCGTTATATAGGAGAATAGAGTGTCACTATTTCTAAAGTAAAGTTCACATTTTTTTTTTTACAGTTCTACGAGCATGCACTTACATTACTGACTAATAGAGGGCTCTATTACAACTCTTACTTTAAAATAAAGTTCGCATATAGGTTTTTAGATCTAAGAGCATGCACTTACAATACTGACAGAGGGCGCTATTACACACATGCTGACTTTTTTCAATGAATAACATTTTATTTACAGATTAACTATAAATACATGTCATTGCAGCACAATGAGCACATTAATTTACTGGAATGGCAGGGGAGGCCCTGCCTCCCCTTCCACCCCTGACTGCATGTCCCTGGATGACACTAGTGATGAGCCGAACACCCCCGTGTTCGGTTCGCATTCGAAGTCGAACAATTTCAAAAGTTCGAACACGAACCAAACTCTGTGCAAGTACTCGAAAGTTCCCCTCCAAGAGGGCATATATGCAAGATAATAAAGATAAAAAAGATGTCATCTGTGCTCGTTTCTATATATTTCCATGTACAACAAAACACTATCAGGAGGTTTTAGTTTGTTTTAATGGCCATTGAAACGTAAGCTCGCTCGCCCCGTCAAGGCACCTCTTTGTAGAGCGAAACCTAACCAATGTACCAAAAGCTACTCTACTGAGCAACTACATGCACCTCCTGCTGCTTTTCAGCCAAAGAGAGGCAGAAAATGGTGGGTTTCATTTATACATGCACCAAGCACTTCCCATTTGGGGTTGAAAACAAAAACATGGAAAAAGGAACAGCAGCAAAAATGACGAACTGGTGTTACAGCATAATATACACACATACAGAAAAAATGGCGTTGCGCCTATACTCACCAGAGCGGCTGCAACAGCCAGGAGTAACAGCCATGGAAATATATAGAAACGAGCGCAGATGACATCTTTTTTCTCTTGTTATGTTTTATACATGAACTAGGCTGAGTATAGGCGTGATGCCATTTTTTCTGTATGCGTGCATATATGTAAGATATTTGCCATAAAAGGTGTATGGGGGTCCGGGTAGTGCCCTGGGGAACAGGAAACAAGGACAAAAAGTAATAAAAAAGTTTTTAAAGGAACAGTGAGTTTTCCATGAAATAAAAGTTAAGAATAAAAACGAAAAATTCCTTCAAATATCGTGCCTAGGAGGTCCCCATAACCTGCCCATGAAATGGCGGATTTGTAGGATGTATAGAAGTCTTTAAAAACAAAAATAAAGACGTTTCAAATGACGGTAAACGGTTTTCCTTTAATCTATTCATAAACAATTGCTTGGAGCGGTAGCCTGTATGAAAAGACATTTTAGGACACGCAGGACAAGTTTAGTGATTTTTTTTGGCTAAATTATGGTGAAACTTATGCAGGCTTTGGATGAAAGTAACAATAGGTGCTTTAAAATTGGGCCTTTAGCGTCGGCAACAGTGCCGTCACACCGTAACCCCTTTGTGGTATTGTGGAAGAGTGCAAGGTTGGTGTCACGGTTCCCGGATCCCACCACGCAGTCCTTAAAGCCCAACACTCCACAGAGCAAAAAACTACCAACAGGGTAGCCGTAAAGGAATCCCTAACTGTCTGGTCCTTAAAAATTGGCCAGGGATATGTATACTAGCTAGACAGAAAGAGTTAATCAAAGACAATGTCGTAATACAAAACCAGGTCAGCAACACGGGGGTAGTCAGACGAGCCAGAATCAGGAATACAAAGTATAGAATAGTCAAATGGAATAGCCGGGTCGATATCAGTGCAGAAGCGTAGTACAAGGAAATAGTCTAGGGCAACGGAAGGCAGAATAGTCAGAAAACAAGCAGAGGTCAATAACAGGTTAAATCACGAGAGAATTCAGGTACAAGGAGCTCAGGTATGGATAACCACGATCTGGCACTGCTTAGAAGGAACTGTTGGTTTTTAAAAGACCTTCACCAGACCGCGCCCCCTCTCAAGCCACGCCTCATGCAGCCACCTCCCTGCCTGTTTCAATTTAAACCGGGCGTTGGTGAGCGAGCAGCATCAGACATGCTGCCGTCAAGCACACCGGAGAGGCTGGAAGCCCCCAACGTTACAGAAAGTCATCACAATTTGAAAGGAAAACCTCATGCTGTTTGTTGAACGCTGGATGCTTTGTAAGTCCGCTTGGAGATTTGGGTCTTCTAACTTTGACTGGATGAAGATGAGGTGGCGTTCGCTATTTTTCGACTTTAGATGTATCTTCCTCATGCGTTCGTTCTCTATTGTGATGCGACTGGGAGAGAGCTCCCTCTTAAACTAATAGAGCTCCGCTATAAACCAATCTCGGGATTTAGTGTAGGTTTTGTAGTACCTATCCCACTCAGCCATTAGGCACGATCTAATTTCCTTGTTAAGCTCCCTATGCGCCCTCAGTTCATAATGTCTCTGAATTGCCTCTACATCTTCTGAATTTTGGACTGCACATTTTGGACAGCACACTCTTCATTTGAGTCGGGGTCGATTAGTAGGCCCAACTCTTTTGACACGTCACAGCCTTCTGCCATTATTAAGGAGACTCACGAAATTGCCTAAACACTTTTAAAATTGTAAATGCAATTCACCATGTGCCTCTGGGAAGCGCTGCTGGAGTGCGTTGCAGCTGGCGCAGTTTACTTTGTGGCCTCTGGGGAGCGCTGCTGGAGTGCATTGCAGCTGGCGCAGTTCACCTTGTGGCCTCTGGGAAGCGCCGCTGGAGTGCATTGCAGCTGGTGCAGTTCACCTTGTGGCCTCTGGGGAGCGCTGCTGGAGTGCATTGCAGCTGGCTCAGTTCACCTTGCGGCCTCTGGGAAGCACTGCTGGAGTGCGTTGCAGCTGGCGCAGTTCACCTTGCGGCCTCTGGGAAGCGCTGCTGGAGTGCATTGCAGCTGGTGCAGTTCACCTTGCGGCCTCTGGGGAGCGCTGCTGGAGTGCGTTGCAGCTGGCGCAGTTCACTTTGATATAAACTTCACAAAGGGCCTTTAGGTGTAGTTGCATAAAGTAAAGGTAAAACAGTCTTTCTTTGTTTCAAAGGCGAAGGGGTTAACGTTCAAATGAAGCATGGGAGTGAATTTATTCAGGCCTTTTTTCACTGTTCTGTCCCCACGGTGGCCTTTGTAGGAACAGACCGCTTCAACTCCGATGAAAGGCATATAAGATATTTATTTCTAGGCATTCATAATCAAAATTTACAGTCATTGAATAGACTCAACTGGATCATTTATATTCTGTCCTTTTATACGGTGTGAAAAAAGGGTAATTTCACTCCCATGTGGAGAGAGAGCATGCTGCAGCTTCTCCTGGAATTACTTAGTACACGCCCTTCTTCCTACCAGCATGCAAAGCGAGTGATCACATGTCATAAAACTACAGTTCCCAGAAGACATTTCCCTTAAGGGAAAAGTTCCCAATTCCTATAGTGCTAGGTCTTACATTTACTGACTATTCTCAGGCTTCTCTAGTCAGCACAGTTGCTCCATTAAGTTTTGGACTTCCACTCAAGGTTTTTCTTTTTTTTTGAGAAAGGATTTTACCAGGAAGGATACATTGAGATTTCTCTAATTTTCAAGTATGTCCTGGGTGGCGAGTATGTACCGTTAGCTGTCTTGCCAAGGACACTTACTGGAGAGGTTGCTCGCTGGGATCAAACCCATGACTCCACAGGCTCTCTCCATGCAGAGCAGTGACAATACCTCTACTCCACCCAGCCGGTATTACATGTAGGGATGAGCCGAACACCCCCGAGTTCGGGTTCGTATCCGAACCCGAACTTTCCAAATGTTCGAATTCGAACCCGAACTCGAACTCAAGACAAGTCAATGGGGCTGAAAATTCGGTTTTTAGAGTGCCCTCCAAGAGGGCATATATGCTACATATTTGCCATAAAAGGTGTATGGGGTCCAGGTAGGACAGGAAACCAGGACAAAAAGTTAAAAAAAAAAACGTTTTTAAAGGGACAGTGAGTTTTCCATGAAATATGGGTTAAAAATAAAAACGAAAAATTCCTTCAAATATCGTGCCTAGGAGGTCCCCATAACCTGCCCATGAAGTGGCGGATTTCTAGGATGTATAGAAACACTTAAAAACAAAAAAATTACGTTTCAAAAGACGGTAAATGCTTTTCCTTTAAACAACTGCTTGGGGCAGCAGTCTGTATGAAAAGAGGAGACATTTTCGGACACGTAGCAAAAGTTTAGTGATTTTTTGGCTAAATTATTGTGAAACTTATGCAAGCTTTGGATGTAAGTAACAATAGGTGCTTTAAGGCTGGGGTCAGACTAGCGCACTTTTAACGTGCGTTTAGGCGCACTTAATCACGGCCGCACTAGCAGCAAATGGCACGCAATGACGGCCAATATACGAAGTACGGCAGCACAAAAGTCCGGCCGCGCAACGCAAGTGGAAAATGAACGCATTTTTTCGAGAACGCTGAACCGCTAGTACTGACGTACAGAGTGCGCTACGTCCGCATAGCGGCGTGTGTGCGTGATTAGGAGACGTCAGACGCTGCTCATGTCCGGCCAACATAACGTCCAGACACCCAAAGTTTCCTGGTCTGGATCCGTAAAAAATCACGCACAAAAATGCGCATCCTATGATCGTTTAAGCTCTTTCCGTGAAAAAACACCTCAATGCGTTCGAACGCACTTTTTGATGTTCGCTGCAAAAAATGCGTTCGTTTGACCCTAGCCTAAAATTGGGCCTTTAGCATCGGTAACAGTGCCATCACACAGTCTCACCCCTCTGAGGATATGAATCTGATACAGGTGTCAGTGGCAGTGCAGCCAGATATTGTGCCTTTGGTGCCAGGCCAGCAAGTGCCATCATACACTAACCCCTCTGTGGTATTGTGGAAGAGTGCAGGGGTGGACCATGCGGTCAGGGCCGGTGCTAGACTATTTTGCGCCCTAGGCAAGACCAGCTACTTGCACCCCCCCCCAAAAAAAACGACACAACATGAAACTGCTAAATTTCTTTTTACTTAAGAATAAAGTTTGAAAAGCACCAATAGTAAAGGTAAAATAAATATAAATAAACTGTATTAAACCATTTTAAATTAACTCTATTAAACAAATTAAAATTAACTGTATTGAACAAATATAAATCAACGGAAAAACAAAATAAGAGTTGTCACGTAAGTTTCAATTTCGAGACACATCAAAATTTCACTTTGCGTGCCTTATCCTTTGCAAATTTTCATCATGCGTATATATATATATTGCCCAGGCCAGCTCACATCATGCGTATATATATTGCCCAGGCCAATCCCCTGGTGGAGATAGGGGGTTCATTTGAACCCCGATATCTCCAGGCATCTAGTGGGTCATGGAGGGTGTCAATCGAAAGGCCTGAGCATGGCCTTTCAAATGATACCCAACATGACCAGGTATAAAGTAAAAAAAATAAGAAAATAAAAACATGTATTTTTTTTTGTGTGTTATTTTTATTAATGCAGCAATATTGTTCACATTGCAATTATAATGTGAACGATGATGCACTAATGATTTTTTTCTATGGGGTGTGTTTGCTATAAATCACGTAATTCCCCCCACAAAATGTAACAAGTTCCCATTTCTAATTTTTGTACAAGCGCACCCCATGGAAAACATAACCGCAGACGCTCATGTGCTAAAATGTGAAAAAAACAACACTTTACACACTGCAGATGATTAAAAATTCAATTTTTATTGCATTTTATTTTCATAATATACAACCAGGACAGGACGTATACATATAAAAATTATATATTATGAATCTGCGGAGTCTGCCGGAAAGAAAGATATCTAACATGTCGGTCATTTAACAAAGTGTGGCTTCAAAATCGCGTTTAAACATGATGAACGAAAGCGGTAAAAATTAGCTGAGCACACAGCGGTGAAATACAGCATATTAGAAGTTTTAGGAGGGAAATTAACACTTCTCAAATCTCAATCAGAAGCAGACACCACCCCACCCCTCAGTATAGTCTACAATGTATCAAATTGATTAGACCAGACTAAAAACCTGTTATGCTGTTTGAAAAACACAGGTCATTTAGAGTTGAGAATCTTTGCACATACACATTAGTTTTTAATTCAATATCTAATAAACTGTTGCTTATAATATTCTGCAGTAAAGAGTCTCTTTATTTCTAGTTTTTTTTAGTATTTTTTTAAGCATTTTCTATACTTATTTCAAAATTTCTTTCTTTTTTTTTTCGAACTCGAACCGAACACACCCAAAAAGTTCGAAGTTCGCGAATTTCCGAATGACCAAAGTGCGAATCGAACTCCGAACTGATCGAACCGAACAGCTCATCCCTAGTTACATGCACTACAATATTTATCATTTGTCTCATGAAACATATAAAGATTGATCCCTGTAATATTTGATTTTTGATTGTGTTATACAGATGAAGATTGGAGGATCCTCGTTACAGATACACCGGGATCCTCTTTACAGGTACGTATGTTCTGTGTATTATTCTGTGTGACCTTTTTTACCCTTAAAATTTCCTTTTGCCTTGAGATCATTGACAAGATACTCCCGTATAGTTCTGGGCTGATTCCTCACCATTCTCATGATTATTGACTGTCCACGAGGTGAGATCTTGCATGGAGCCCCAGACCGAGGGAGATTGACAGTTATTTTGTGTTTCTTCCATTTGCGAATAATCGCACCAACTGTTGTCACCTTCTCACCAAGCTGCTTGGTGATGGTCTTGCAGCCAATTCCAGCCATGCGTAGGTCTACAATCTTGTCCCTGACATCCTTGAACAGTTCTTTGATCTTGGCCATGGTGGAGAGTTTGTAATCTGATTGATTGCTTCTGTGGACAGGTGTCTTTTATACAGGTAACAAACTGAGATTAGGAGCATTCCCTTTAAGAGAGTGCTCGTAATCTCAGCTCGTTACCTGTATAAAAGATACATGGGAGCCAGGAATCTTGCTGATTGATAGGGGATCAAATACTTATTTCACTCATTAAAATGCAAATCAATTTATAACTTTTTTGAAATGCGCTTTTCTGTATTTTGTTGTTATTATGTCTCTCACTGTTAGAATAAACCTACCATTAGAATTATAGATTGATCATTTTTTTGTCAGTGGGCAAACGTGCAAAAACAGCAGGGGATCAAAAAAAAATTCCCTCACTGTATGTGGTTCTTAGATTCAAAACTGCCATAGACAAACCCTTTATCAATTGTTCAGGGCTGCAGAATATATTGGCGTTATATAAAGTATAAAATTAATCATAATAATACTTTATGAAACAGGAGCATATGGAGTGTGTCAAACTTAAATGAAAACCCTGTTACAATATATTATTAAATTATTAACACTGCTATCCCCCACCCATTACCTTGTTTTCTTAAAATAAGTAAAGACAATTTTTTACCATTCTGGTTGCCCTTCTTCTGTTTCAGGAATTAAGTAGATGGAGCCTGTTGTCCACTCAAATGTGTCTCACAGAGAAGCATTGAGATCAGATGGCTTCTTAGATTTGCAAAAAAAAAATGGAAATTCATATTTTAAATGTGCTACAAAGCAACTCTAAGCAATAGCTCTAGATCCAAAAATGATCTGAGTACCCAACAAATATCCTAAAATAAAAATACTTTATTTATAATAATGAACAAGAAAAATGAAAAAATGACAATACAAAAGCCATCCCCAATCAATCAACATATTGTTTATAAAAGACATGAACATTTTAAGATGTAGATTCCGACAATACTAAAGACAATCACATATGATACTAATTACAGATAAATCTCCAATACTATATGGAAGACCCAAAAATAGTAGCAAATGTACCACTAATATGCCTCCCCAAAGAAAAAGAATAGCTTCACATAAAGATAACAAATGGGAAGTGTTTGGTGCGTGTATAAATAAAACCCACCATCTTTGTCTCTCCTTGGCTGAAAAGCAGCTGGAGGGGCTTGGAGCTGCTCAGTAGAGCGGCCTTTTGGTTACAATTGTTAGGTACCCACTCTAAAGAGGTGCCTTGAAGTGGCGAGTGGGCTTACGTTGCAATGGCCATTGAAACAAACAAAAACCTCCATTTTTGTTGTACATGGAACACATAGAAACGAGCGCAGATGACACTCTTTTTCCTTGTTATGTTTTATACATTGACTGGGCTGTTACTCCTGGCAGTTGCTGCCGCTCCGAAAATAAGTGAGTATGGGCGCGACGCCATTTTTTCTGTATTCACATAAAGATAACGCCTGACACAGTCCTATCTATACCTCGGCAGTTCAAGCTGCTTATGAGTATTATATAAGAGCATATCCAGTAGCGTATGAATGGGGGGTGGGGGGGCAGGCCGCGCCGGGGATAGCCTAGAGCGTGCATATAGCCGACTGTCACACTTCAGGGCTGGCCCGTCAATGCAGCAATACCGTCTATGCTTCCATGAAGCACAGACTGCAAAGCTGGCTCCAGGCCTGCCCAGGCAGTCTGCCTCTCTGACTCCTCCCCATTCTTCTGCACTTTCTGTCCCCGCGCTGTAGGAAGACAAGTGATCGACGGGATTTAAATGCAGCAAAGCCAGGGCTCGAGTCCTGCAGGAATGTGTGGGAACGGCAGTCCCGCACTTCTCCTGCAGCGGGAACGCAGCTTGTTGTGTAATCCCCGTCCCCTTGAGATCCGAATCCCCGGTGACAGACCAAGGACTCGGATCTCTGCCTGTGCACTCACTATGTGAGCAAACAGGAGCCTGATAGGTCGCTTTCACAGCCATTCATCTGGCTGCAGAGAAGGCAGGTCGCTCCTCCCCCTGGAGCAGCGTGTGACCAGACCACATGCTGCTGAGCATACAAGGAGAGGTGAGACAGTGTGAGTGTGACACACAGAAACATATACTGCCACCAGCCCCCCTCCTCCCATACACTCACACAGCAAGCCTCCTCCCATAAAAACTGCCAGCTCCCCCATATACACTGCCTGCCTCCCCCATATACACTGCCAGCCTCCCCCATATACACTGCCAGCCTCCTCATATACACTGCCAGTTCCCCTTATACACTGCCAGCCTCCCCATACACACTGCCAGCTCCCCCCATATACACTGCCAGCCTCGCTCATATACACTGCCAGCTACCCCATATAGATTGCCAGCCTCCATACACTGCCAGCCTCCCCATACACTGCCAGCCTCCCCATATACACTGCCAGCCTCCCATACACACTGCCAGCCTCCCATACACTGCCAGCCTCCCCATATATACACTGCGAGCCCCCATACACTGCCAGGACCCCTTCCCATACACTGCCAGCCCCCCCCATACACACAAATAAACACTGCCAACCCCCCTCCCATATAAACACACATACTGCCAGCACCCCCTCCCATACACACTGACAGCCCCCCACCCAAACACACTGTCAGTCCCCCCATACACACCACACATATACACTGCCAGCCCCCTCCCATATACACGCACACTGCCAGCCCCCTCCCGTACACACACACTGCCAGCCCCCCTGCCGTACACATACACACTGCCAGCCCCCCCGGGCACACACACTGCCAGCCCCCTGCCGTACACACACACACACACACACTGCCAGCCCTCCTCCCGTACACACACACACACTGCCAGCCCTCCTCCCGTACACACACTGCCAGCCCCCCTCCAGTACACACAAACACACACTGCCAGCCCCCTCCCGTACACACACACACTGCCAGGCCCCCTCTAGTACACACACTGCCAGCCCCCCTCCCGTAAACACACACATACACACTACCAGCCCCCCCCATACATTCTTTACCCAATGAAGATTCACTTGCAGGGAAAGAACGAGTCAGGACTGAGTATGGAGTGCAGTCCCAGAAATGCCATTAACCCTCTCAGATTGGTATGAGACTAGTATAATTTAAGTATATGCTAGTATAATATGAGGCATTGCCTGATTTTGTTAGAGGGATGGTAAACACAATGGCCCCCACAATATAAAACCACAAAGCACGCAGCCTAAAATAATCACACAATTCAGTGCAGTACATCACCAAGGCCAATATAAGGAAATTTGGCCTCTAGGACAAATTAACACAGGTTCCATCTGCCTACACACTTATCAGACACTATGAATGCCACCATCAACCACCGCCTTACTCTAAGACTTACAGTCAGTCATAGGGTTGCCACCTTTCCTTCAAGCCAAACCCGAACATTCAAACTTCACACTGCTATGCATGTCAAACTGGCATATTCTGGCACATTACTGCTATACATGGCAGACTGGCATATTTGGCACATTACTGCTATACGTGGCAGACTGGCATGTTTTTGCACATTACTGCTATGCATGGCAGACTGGCATATTTTGGCACATTACTGCTATACATGGCAGACTGGCATATTTTGGCACATTACTGCTATACATGGCAGACTGGCATATTTTGGCACATTACTGCTATACATGGCAGACTGACATATTTTGGCACATACTGCTATACCTGGCAGACTGGCATATTTGGCACATTACTGCTATACCTGGCAGACTGGCATATTTGGCACATTACTGCTATACATGGCAAACTGGCATATTTTGGCACATTACTGCTGGTGAGGGGCGATTTACTTCCATAATTGAGGTCAGATTAAATTATTGTTGCCTGCATTCACCTCTATTTGCTTGGAGGAGCTGCTGTCTGAGGAAACTGGATCCAAAGTCGTCTCAGTGGAGGGTGCCGGCCCTGCTACCTCTTCAGAGTCCCAACAAATAAGAGCGCGGTGCCTGCAGTTTGTTCATGTGCCACTGCCTGAGCGGGAGCATGTAGCGGCTGATGGGAGGAGGCGGACCTGGCAGAGTGTGGGACTAGTAGGAAGTGACGTACTGAAGACAACCATGTGACCACCCCCACTTGTCTGCGGAGCAGCTGGAGCGTCCATCAAGACACTCGCTTGCAGGCTGTTAGTTCAAAGAGTGGCAGCAGCAGCACACTGCACAACAAATATCTGCTGGTCTGCTGCTTGTGAGATAGCCGATCGGGCGGCCGTTGCGGCATGTGGCACATGGGTCGAGCTGAGTCATGTGTCCGGGTGGCAGGGGATCTGGAACCCGGACACATGACGCGAAAACCGGACAGTCCGGGTGAAAGCCGGACGGGTGGGAACCCTAGTCAGTCACATAATCTGCACCTATGTTCTTTATTATCACGGTTTACACCAGAACTCTTACATGATCACGGTCCATATCAGTTATTTCTGACAACTGATTTATGAGAATCAGCGCAATTTACTCTAGCACTTCTTTTCTATCTCTCAAAAATATTCACGTGGAATGGAACACTACCAGCTCTGCAATCCAGTGGCCACTTTCTTACTCTTCAAAGAAGACATACAGGTTTATTCAAAGAGAATCGAAAAGTCACCGCACGTTCGGTGACTTTTCTTTCTCTTCAATTCGGTGCGATTTGGCGATCCCATTTTGGCAACCCTGCGGTGTTGTAATGGGCTCTGTAGCACTCACACAAGAGTAACGGAGTAGTGATCATAATGGACAGAAATATCTGCTTCACGGTTACAAAACAATTGGTAATCACAGACTTATACTCCAAAGCCAAGGAGTATAAAAGCACAACTGATTTGCAACTAAGCTCAGATGGTTTCAAGACCAAAAGACAACTTAGTGCGCATACAGAGACTTTCAACAATACAGAGGACTTCAATACCGAGTATATTTCTCAAGCTGGTCTCCCAGCAGAATTCTTTGACAGTCGATGCATTGAGTAGACTGCAGGGCAGTCACAGTATTGACAGATAACACGTTTTTAGACAAACCCAACTGGGTTTGCGGTACCTTGATATTTATTTATTTATTTATAAAGGATTTTACCAGGAAGGATACATTGAGATTTCTCTCGTTTTCAAGTATGTCCTGGGTTCAAGAACATGGTAACAGAAATACAAAGTAGTAAAATGCAAGAAATTAACACAAAAGAAATATACAGAATAACAGAAAATAAATATGTAGGAAATATAGTCCCTATGCTACATGTTTACAGGTGCATTCCTTATTGAGGTATGTTAATAGGGAGCGGGACTTTAGAATGGGGGAAGATTTGATGGCGTCTGAGAGGTTATTCCATAATTGTGGTGCTCTGTAGGAAAATGAGGATCGAGCCACTTTCTTTTTGTATTGTGGTATTGCAAGTAAGGTGCTGGTCCTGGATCGGAGGTTATAGGATGAGGGAACTGCTGAGAGAAGCAGCCTATTCAGGTAGGGTGCAGCTTCCCAGAAAAGCTCTTAAACACCAGGTTGGAAAGGTGAAGGGTGTGTCTAGATTCCGGCGACGGCCAGTTTAGTTCTTTTAACATGTCACAATGGTGGGTCATGTAGTTACATTGTAGCACAAAGCGGCAGAATGAGTTATACAATGTAGTAAGTTTCTGGAGGTGCGTTTGTGGGGTGACTGCATACACTACATCTCCGTATTCAATAGCTGGCATAAGCATTTGTTGTACAATCTGCTTTCTTACCGCGGGGTTCAGGCAGGATTTGTTTCTGTACAGGGCACCTAGTTTGGGGTAAAGTTTAGATGAAAGTTTTTCGATGTGGGGGCGAAAGGATAGATTTAGGTCTAACCACATACCTAGATATTTGAGAGATGTGACTATGGTCAGCGTGCCATTTTGTCCTGACACATAGATGGGGTGTTTGCAATTTGTGTAGTTTAGGTGCTGTTCCAAAGAGCATTGTAACAGTTTTGTCAGCATTTAGAAAAGGTTTGTTATCTTTGATTCACTTTTCTACCTCTGTGAATTGGTCTTGCAGCACGGCCTCCAGCAGTGGGAGATCTGGTTTGCTGGTATAGATTACAGTGTCATCTGTGTACATGTGTACAGTTGAGGCTTTGCAGACATTGGGCAGATCATTTCTGAATATTGTGAATAGCAGGGGGCCAAGTATCGAGCCTTAGGGTACCCTTGGGGTACACCGCACGTAAATGGGAGGGGGAGGGAAGTGCTGTCAGAAATGGACACATATTGCGACCGATCAGACACATATGATTGAAACCAGGTTAGCGTGCGATCACCAATACCAGAGTTTTTAAGTTTTTGTAATAAGATGCCATGGCCTACTGTGTCAAAGGCCTTGGCAAAATCAAGGAAGATGGCTCCAGTTAGGCTTCCTTGTTCCATGCCAGCCTGGATATCATTGGAAACTTTTAAAATGGCAGTTGTGGTTGAATGATTTGGATGGAAGCTGGATTGATCTGGGTTTAAATAGTTCCAATACTGATAGTAATTGCGTAATTGAGTGTAAACACATTTTTCCAGGATTTTTGACATTACAGGAAGCAATGATAGTGGACGGTAGTTGGATACCAAAGTATTGTCTCTACTTTTATGGATAGGTACCACTCTCGCAGTCTTCCAGAGTTTGGGTATATATCCAGTCGCCAGTGATTCATTGATTAGGGTTGCAATTGCTGGTGCGCTGAATTTCAGCAGCATTGCTGGGATTTGGTCAGGTCCTGACTGGTGTTTCATTTTTTGGTTACAGAGATGTTTAGTAATGGCACTGACAGGCACAGGTCTAAAACTGAATTTCCCTTTGATACAGGGTTTTCGCACAGATGGAAGTATCTGACTGGTGTGCTGCCTTTCTGAATGTGTTTCAATTGCTAGCTTACCAATCAGGGTGTTGGCGCATCCAACAAAATAGTTATTAAAGGCATTTGCTACATCTAGGGGGTGTTGCATGGTTTGGTTGTTTACTTTGACAGCAGCTGGTTGGGAGTGGACAGGGGGCGGTTGTATGTTATTTATGATTTTCCAAAAATTTCTCGGGTTTGATATGTTATTGTTTAGATTTTCATTGAAGTATTGGGCTTTGGCCATTTTTGTTTGCTTCTTTGCATGCATTCCACTATTTTCGGTATTCACAGTGATCGTTCATGGATCCAGTACTCTTGAAATTTGACCAGAGTGAATCTCACATGTGTGTGAGGTCAGCTGTATCCCAGGGGAGATGTGCCCCTTTGACTCGCACTTTACGCAGCGGGGCATGGGCATTCCAGACTTGCAGGAGCTCTGACTGAAAGTATTCAATTGCACAGTCCAGGTCTGGGATTAGGTTTAGCCTGTACCACATGAGCCGTTTGAGATCATTTAGGAAGGATTCAAGATTAAATTTCTTAAAGGATCTGGTGATTATTACCTTTGGTGGAGATTTTGTGGCCTTTATTATGCGCACGCAGTACACTAGACAGTGATCACTGAAGCTATTAGCGAGAACGCCTGCCTCCTGTATTCTATCAGGACATGAGAGAATCCAGTCCAGCAAGGTATGGTTAAGGCTTTTCATATTAATGCGAGTGGGGGAGGAGAGTAATTGTGTTAACTGGAAAGCCTTAAACTGGGAGCAGTGCTTATTGTTTTTAGGATTCAGCCAGTCAACATTAATATCGCTGAGGACCAGCAGTTCACTTTTTTGGTTTTGAGCTACCAAATTACTAAGGATTTGGGTTATGTCAGAAAGGGAGTGCACTGGGGAGCTCGGTGGGCAATAGAATCCAGCAACAATAATTGGTTTACTGAAAGGGATCTCAATAATACCAGAAAGGAAATCAAAAGTGGCTAGGGAGCTAGAGTTTTTCAGAGGGGTGAACTTTGTGGACTCATCAACATAAATAACATTCCTCCTCCTCTCTCTGCTCTGTCCTTTCTATATACAGTGCACAAAGGAGAGGCCTTTTTTAGTGGGGAGACTAAACGTGGTGTCATCTGTTGGACCAGGGTTCGATTCAACATCATTTGCCAGGGCAAGCAGCAGAATAAATAGGAATTTGGACACAGTTTTCTTTTTGGAGAATTGTGATTGGAGAGTCTTAAAACTCTGTGTGGGGGTGGGAGGGCTGCATTTTAACACTCTCCACCAGCACTCAGCTGATAAGTTAAAAGAGCTGAGTAGGCTACAGTGGCAAGAAAAGTATGTGAACCCTTTGGGATTAAATGGAGTTTTGCATGAATTGGTCATAAAATGTGCTCTGATCTTCATCTAAGTCACAACAATTTGAAAAACACAGGCTGCTTAAAATAATACAACACAAACATTATATGTTTTCATGTTTTTATTGAACAGAACATGTAAACATTCACAGTGCAGGGTGGAAAAAGTATGTGAACCTTTGGATTTAATAACTGGTTGACCCTCCTTTGGCAGCAATAACCTCAACCAAACGTTTCCTGTAGTTGCTGATCAGACCTGCACAACGATCTGGAGTAATTTTGGACCACTCCTCTTCACAAAACTGTTTCAGTTTAGCAATATTCTTGGGATGTCTGGTGTGAATCGCTCTCTTAAGGTCATGCCACAGCATTTCAATCGGGTTGAGGTCAGGTCTCTGACTGGGCCAATCCAGAAGGCGTATTTTGTTTTGTTGAAGCCATTCTTTTGTTGAATTACTTGTATGCTTTGGGTCATTGTCCTGTTGCATTACCCATCCTCTGCGGAGCTTCAGTTGCCGGACAGATGGTCTTATGTTTTCCTGCAAAATGTCTTGATAAACTCTGGAATTCATTTTTCCATCAATGACAACAATCCGTCCAGGCCCTGAGGCAGCAAAGCAGCCCCAAACCATGATGCTCCCTCCGCCATGTTTTACAGTGGGGATGAGTTTTTGATGTTGGTGTGCTGTACCTTTTTTTCTCCACACATAGTGTTGTGTGTTTTTTCCAAACAACTGAATTTTGGTTTCATATGTCCACAGAATATTTTGTCAGTAATGCTGTGTAACATCCAGGTGCTCTTTTGCAAACTTCAAACGTGCTGCAATATTCTTTTAGGACAGCAATGGCTTCCTCCGTGGTGTCCTCCCATATACTCCATTCTTGTTTAATGTTTTCCTTATTGTAGATGTGTCAACAAAAATGTTAGCATGTGCCAGAGATTTCTGTAAGTCTTTAGCTGACACTCTAGGATTCTTCTTTACCTCATTAAGCATTCTGCGCTGTGCTCTTGCAGTCATCTTTACAGGATGACCACGCCTAGGGAGAGTAGCAACAGTGCTGAACTTTCTCCATTTGTAGACAGTCTGTCTTACAGTGGACACATGAACATCAAGGCTTATGGAGATACTTTTGTGACCCTTTCCAGCTTCATACAAGTCAACAATTCTTGATCGTAGGTCTTCTGAGAGCTCTTTTCTGTGAGGCATGGTTCACATCAGGCAGTGCTTCTTGAAACCAGTAAACCCAAAACTGGTGTGTGTTTTTAACGGGCAGGACAGCTTTCAGCAACACATCCAATAATATCACACTGATTAGACTCAAGGTTGGCTCACTCCTGGCTCCAATTAGCTCTTGGAGAAGTCATTAGGCTAGAGGTACACATACTTTTTCCACCCTGCACTGGCAATGTTTACATGTTATGTTCAATAAACACATGAAAACATATAATGTATGTGTTGTATTATTTTAAGCAGATTGTGTTTTTCAAATTGTTGTGACTTAGAGGAAGATCAGAGCACATTTTATGACCAATTCATGCAAAACTCCACGTAATCCCAAAGGGTTCACATACTTTTTCTTGCCACTGTATAACCAGAGTCTGATGATACACGTGATAGTATCGATCTGATAATAATCAGGTAACACTTGGCATATGTATCACAATAATACGTAGTAGAAAACAAGCTGTACCTATCTTTCCCTAATCTCAAGTAAAGACAGTTTAACACAGAGTCAGAAACCTTGGGTCTCAAACGCAACCCAGATAAGGCTGCAGATATTACCCCAGAACGAGAGGGGTATATACCAAGATGGCAGGCTGAAACTCCAGCGGCATACATAGGGTTA
Source organism: Leptobrachium leishanense (assembly GCA_009667805.1). Lineage (NCBI taxonomy): Eukaryota > Metazoa > Chordata > Amphibia > Anura > Megophryidae > Leptobrachium > Leptobrachium leishanense. The sequence goes on along the minus strand of CM019063.1, from coordinate 293,621,342 downwards.
ATCATAGTACACAGAGCAATATGAACCGATATGGGATAAACGAAAGAATGGTCAAAGACAAGCCGGGTCAGAAACAGGAGCAGGATTCGTAGACTAAACGGGTCGGCAACTGGAAACACACTGATAGCAATAGCAGGCGATGCGGGAACTAAACTCCACGTCAGGGCAACGAGGCAACTCCTCGCTCCCTGCTTTAAACCCGGCTGCTCCTTGTCACCACGCCAGGCCCCGCCCCCTTAGACGCCGATCGGCCATCACAATGTGCTGGCATTTGACCAGCCAGTGGCAAGGAACCATGCCTAGACCCCCCAGGAAGCACAGCAGAGGCTGAGGACGTAACATAACCCCCCCTTTACGGTCGGACTCAGAACGACCCCCAGGCGCCAAAGGATGAGCTGCATGGAATTGGCGAACCAGACGAGGCACATGGATCTCGCTGGCTGGCAGCCAAGAACGATCCTCAGCATAACCCTCCCAATCCACCAGGTATTGGAGGACAACCCTGACCACACGGGACCTCAGGATGGCACGTACCTTGTACTCCTCCTCACCCTGGGACATGATAGGTGGAGGAGGAGCAGTGACTCTGGTGTACCTATTACAGGTAAGAGGTTTCAGGAGGCTGACATGAAAAACGTTGTGGATACGTAGATATGGGGGAAAAGCCAAAGCATAAGATACAGGGTTAATGCGTCTTAACACCTTATAAGGTCCAATAAATCTGGGAGCCATCTTCACCGAAGGCACTAACAATTTAATGTTTCTGGTAGACAGCCATACTTTGTCCCCAACCGTATATACCGGTGCAGGACCTCTGCGTCTGTCTGCTTTTATTTTTTGTTTTTTATATTGGCTTCCATGATTTCTTTAACCTTCTCCCATGTACCTTTCAGAGAATGCAGATGTTCGTCCAAGGCTGGTAAAGCAGTAACTTGGAATGCTGAGGGGAGCATGGGAGGATCATAACCATAAACTGTATGGAAGGGTGAGTGACCTGTGGTTTCACTCTCTGATTTGTTTAATGCAACCTCAGCCCATGGTAACAGATCTGCCCATTCACTTTGCTGTTAAGACACGAAGCAACACAAGTACTGCTCAACACTTTGGTTGGTTCTCTCTGCGGCCCCATTCGTCTGTGGGTGATAAGCCGAGGAGAAGCTCAACTCAATTCCGAGGTTTGCACAAAACCCTCGCCAGAATCGAGAAACAAACTGGGTTCCACTGTCAGATACTATTCCCAGAGGAACCCCATGAAGGCTGACAATAAGTTGCACAAAGACTGGTACCAACTCAATGGCTGAAGGAAGCTTGACCAGAGGTACGAAGTGTACCATATTCGAGAACCTGTCTACCACGGTAAGGATCACCGTATGACCCTGGGACATTGGTAGATCAGTAATGAAATCCATTGAAAGATGGGACCATGGTCTCTCAGGCACCGGCAAAGGCTGCAACAAACCAATTGGTAAGGACCAGGGATTTTTGCTTCTACAGCACACCTCACAGGTGGCTATGTAGTCCTTTATATCCCTTCGCATACCTGCCCACCAGAACTGTTTTTCAATCGTGGCTAGAGTCTTAGTTATTCCCATATGCCCATAAGGCTTGGAATCATGATAAATCATCATCATCTGTGTTCTCTCTTCCTCAGGTACAAAGACCTTACCAGGAGGTTTCTCAAGAGGAGCAACACCTTGAACAGCCTGAATTCTAGTTTCCAACAATGGAAAAGATACAGTCAGGATAGTGATACCCAAGATCCTCTCATGAGGAATGATGGGACTGTGGTCGAACGTATGTTGTTCATATGACTCGAACTGCCTGGACAAAGCATCAGCCTTAGTGTTTTTTGAACCAGAGCGATAGGTCAACAAGAAATTAAAACTGGACAGGAACAATGACCACCTGGCCTGCCTGGAATTCAAACATTTAGCGTCTCCTATGTAAACAAGATTCTTGTGATCTGTTATGATTATCATGGGATCTTTAGTACCTTCTAGCAATAACACTATTCTTTGAGGGCTGCTATTACTGCCAGTAAGTCTCTATTCCCAATTGTCATAGTTTCTCTCTGCAGGTGTCATTTTCCTGGAGAAAAACCCACAAGGGTGTAACGGTCCCTCAGGACGCTATCTCTGAGACAAAACTGCACCAATTCCTATCTCGGACGCATCTACTTCAAGCTGGAATGGCAAGCCTGGTTCTGGATGCCGTAAGATAGGTGCCGTGAAGAATGCCTCCTTGAGTGCCTGAAATGCTTGCATGGCTTGATTGCTCCAGAGCTGATTCTGAGCACCTTTCTTGGTCATGGCCGTGATTGGATACACCACAGTAAAGAAACCTTTAATGAATCTCCTATAATAATTTGTGTAACCAAGGAATCTCTGTGTGGCCTTCAGGCCCTGAGGCAGTGGCCATTCTTTGATGGCAGACAACTTTTTTGGGTCCATCTCAAACCCCTCAGGTGTGATGAAGTAACCCAGGAAATGGACTGAAGTTATGTCGAACAGACACTTTTCTAACTTGCAGTACAGTTTATTCTCCAGCAACCTTTGCAACACTGTCCGCACCTGGACATGGTGTGTCTCAACATCAGGAGAATAAATCAAGATATCGTCTAAATAGACTATCACAAAGACTTGCAAAAAGTCCCTCAGGACATCATTGATAAAGTCTTGGAAGACTGCTGGCGCATTACATAAGCCAAAAGGCATGACTAGATATTTATAATGACCACTCCTGGTATTAAATGCAGTCTTCCATTCATGGTCTTCCTTGACCCTCACCAAGTTATAAGCACCTTGAATTGTTTGGCACCTTTCAAACGGTCGAATAACTCGGATATTAAAGGGATGGGGTAGGCATTACGTATAGTGATTCTGTTTAATCCTCTAGTCGATGCATGGTCTTAAATCCCCTTCCTTTTTAGACACAAAAAAGAATCCTGCTCCCGCAGGAGAGGAAGAACGACGAATAAACCCTCTAGTCATTTTCTTTTTGAGAGAGTGTGTAAACATAAACATGACCCCTAGGAGGCATGGTGCCTGGCAACAGATCTATCGCACAATCATAAGGCCTGTGGGGAGGTAGAATCTCAGATTTGCCCCTATTGAATACCTCCTTGAGGTCGTTATACCACCTAGGTACCTCTATGGATAGTGGAGGAGCAGTAGCTACATTCACACTGCCAACCAGAGTACCCAAACCCAGACATCTGGACCAGCATTTAGATCCCCATGAATTCAACTCCCCTCTAGACCAGTTGACAACTGGGTTGTGTTTAGCCAACCATGGATACCCCAATACAACAGGCATAGTAGGCGATTCTATGATTTGGAATTTGATTTTTTCCTTATGCAATACGCCAGTACCAGATGATACAGGTACATTATCATATGTACAATGAGGTCTCAGCAAATTCCTGCCATCAATACTTTCATTGAGAAGGGGTACTTCTCTTTCCACCAGGGGCACTTGGTGAATGGCAGCAAACCAGAATCCAAAAAATTGCCTGCAGACCCAGAATAAATTAGTGCTTCTGTGTCCAACTTGACTTTCTCCCAAGCAATGGACACAGACACCAGAACATGAGATTTTCTCTTTCTTTTCTTACTAGACACGAGAGACACTATAGTAGTACCTAGAACCTGTCTCTCAGGGGATTCTAGGCTTGCTCGTTTCCCGACACATTAGATCTTTTTGGTCGCTTGGGGCATTGTAAACGAAAATGCCCTCTGTCAGCACAATAGAAACAAAGGCCTTCTCTGAGGCGATATTGTCTCTCCTCTCCTGATATGCCAGAATGACCTAGCTGCATAGGCTCTGGTTCTGTCAGGTCTGTCGGGAGGATATCTGTCGGGAGGTTAAGCAGGAATCAGCGGTCGTGGTCACAATCTGGGTCATTCACAGAATTCTCAATAAGGCAGGAAAGACAGAGCTAGGCAAAGGAGAACTGCTTCAATACTGGAGCGAAGATGGAATGGCATTCTGGCCTTTTTTTTCCAATAGAAGGCCTGTGATGTAATCAGTATGTGCCACACCCCGGGTGCCATCTTGTTAGAGCCCAGTCGCGTGCGTGCACCTGACCAGAGGCCTAGGCAAGGTCTGAAGCCTAGCACTGCAGCAGAGGCCGCCCACTGGCTGCAGTGACGCCGCCCATGAGGGAGCCGGCACCTGATCCTGATCCGGACCCGGGACACCACGTGGAGGCAAGACCCTGACCTTGGCCTGCAAGGCATCGCCGGATGCCCATGCAGACCACCTCTCTGAGACCCGAGCGGAGACGCCAGGAAACCGGAGAGGCAGTCGCGCCAGGTGCCGACAGGCCAGTGGCCCTGACAGAACCCACCACGAGGAGGTGAGACCCTGACCCTGGCCTGCAAGGCATCGCCGCACGCCTGCGCAAGCCGCCTCGCCGAGACCCGAGCAGAGACGCCGGGAAACTAGAGAGGCGGTCGCGCCAGGTGCCGACAGGCCAGTGGCCCTGACAGGTTCTGTAGGTACAGATCTAGGAGGAGAGACAACATGAATCAACCTGGGAGTAGAACAAGTACCCTGGGAAGGTTTATGTGAATTTCTATGGCCAGACCTCCTGTCACGCACCTGATCATCGAGGGCTATGCAATAGTCTATCAAGTTCTCTAGCTCCTCGGGAAATGACATAGGAGCTAAGTCATGCATGATAGTTTTGGATATACCTTCAAGAAACGCCGTAATAAGCACCTCATTAGGCCATTGTAATGCTGCAGCCACTGTTTTAAATTCTATGGCATAGTCTGTAACTCTGCGGTTGCCCTGGGTTATACGCCACAAAGCTCTGGCTGCCCCCATTGCCCGTCTAGCGGGGTCAAAAGTGCATCTCAATTCTTTCATAAATTCTTCATAATTATACACCAGTGGTTTTTTCAAGTCCCATAAAGGGGTTGCCCATAGTAGAGATTTCTCGGTTAGGTGGTTAATGACATAACCCACCTTAGCTCTATCTGTGGGACACATACCTGGATTCAATTCAAACATTATATCAGTTTGGGTTATAAACCCTATGCATAAACCAGAATTCCCACTGAAACACGTGGGAGTCTTTAAACTTACATGAGATACTTCAGTGGCGATCATAGAGGAAACCGTTACCGTTTGAGAAGCCACATGCACTGCATGAGAAGAGGCTGGTGAAGCCCTGCCTACTTGTTAATACAGATTCATGAGTAGGTCTAAAGCCTGAGCAAATTGGTCCATGCGATGGTCTTGCTCTTCCTGCTTAGTAATCATGTCACCCAATTTAGAAAAGAGTACAGATAAATCTGTCTGATCCATATTTGGCCCTGACGTGATGTTACGGGCGCTGTAGCGCTCACACAAGAGTAGCGGAGTAGTGATCATAATGGACAGAAATATCTGATTGGCGGTTACAAAACAATCGGTAATCAGAGACTTATACTCCAAAGCCAAGGAGTATAAAAGCACAACTGATTTGCAACTAAGCTCAGATGGTTTCAAGACCAAAAGACAACTTAGTGCGCATACAGAGACTTTCAACAATACAGATGACTTCAATACCGGAGTATATTTCTCAAGCTGGTCTCCCAGCAGAATTCTTTGACAGTCGATGCATTGAGTAGACTGCAGGGCAGTCACAGAATTGACAGATAACACGTTTTTAGACAAACCCAATTGGGTTTGCAGTACCTTGATATAACCAGAGTCTGATGATACATGTGATAGTATCGAGCTGATAATAATCGGGTAACACTTGGCGTATGTAATACAATAATACGTAGTAGAAAACAAGCTGTACCTATCTTTCCCTAATCTCACGTAAAGACAGTTTAACACAGATTCGGAAACCTTGGGTCTCGAACGCAACCCCGATAAGGCTGCAGATATTACCCCAGAATGAGAGGGGTATATACCAAGATGGTGGGCCCAAACCCCAGCGGCATACATAGGGTTAATCATACAACGCACAGCAATATGCACCGATATGGGATAAACGAAAGAATGGTCAAAGACAAGCCGGGTCAAAAACAGGAGCAGGATTCGTAGACTAAACGGGTCGGCAACTGGAAACACACTGATAGCAATAGCAGGCGATGTGGGAACTAAACTCCACATCAGGGCGACGAGGCAACTCCTCGCTCCCTGCTTTAAACCCAGCGGCTCCTTGTGACCATGCCAGGCCCCCCCTCAGATGCCAATCAGCAATCACCATGTGCTGGCATTTGACCAGCCAGTGGCGCAGAACCATGCCTAGACCCCTTAGGGAGCACAGCAGAGGCTGAGGACGTAACAGGTGTATTCAGCAAGCACCACAGGGCTGTCATAGTGCATGGAAAAGCCGCCGCAATCCCGACGAACCCTCACCGCAAAACCCGGCGAACGCACACCGAAACCTGCAAAAACATCTGGATTAACCCCGCTGAACATGCCGGAGAAACCCGAGCAGTCGCCGATCACAGCGCAGAGCAGCCGCCGGAAAAACCCGACACCGCAGACGACTGGAGTGAAAAAACCCCCCAGTATACTTGAATGTTTGAAAAGTGAAACGCTGTTTGCAAAGAAACTACTGAACGAAAATGTCTGAAATCTACATATAAGATCCAATGAATGATAGTAAAAAGGGCTGTTACAGAAAAAAGAAAAAACGATAAACAAAAATGGAACAAAAGTTTCATGAAAAGAACCCTAAAAAATCTAAAAATAAAGAGACTGTTTACTGCAGAATAAAATAATGAACGGTTTATTAGATATTGAATTTAAACTGGAATATTTTTAACATTGAAGCCTATAGGATTCTCCTGAACAAACCTGTTGAATGAAACCACCGAATGGCAGGGCATTTCGGCAACCTTTCTCAGCTGTTTTGTGCTCTCTGAATAGACAAAGCATTGCTTCTCTATGGGGAATTCACTGCCTTCGAACAGGCACCGTATGTGCAGGCAATTCGCCAACATTTGGCAAACTGCCTGCACTCTGGATAGCCAAATGGCCAGGAAAGGTTAGCATATGCTGAATTTCAATTTATGAAATTCTTATGCTTATGACATTTAGGCCCCATCTACATTGAGTATTTTTCTTAATTTGGTTCCTGGTGAAGATTAGAACACAAAAATTTACGGGTTGGGATTATTTAAAGGATCTAAGTGATAAATGTGGGCCGCGCACACATATGATGTTACTCAGTATGTGAGTTTCAGTGACACTGCTGTGGAGCTCTGTCAAACACAACACATTATTACAAGTTTTGTTACTGTAGAGCTCTGTGATACGCTCATACGCACATTTCTGTGAGTTTTATTGCTGTGGAGCTCTGAGTGTATCACAGAGCTCCACAGCAATAAAACTCACAGTAATGTGCGATCCCTAGTGATGGGGTAGATGTAATCTTGGATGAGATCCCTCACTTTTTTTCCCAGGACTTGACCCCTGCAGCCAGCATTGAGTGTTTGGCCCCACCCCTACACCTGCTGCATTGTCTATTCCCCAGGGCCAGATTACGATCTCTGTGAGCCTGGAGCTGAAGATTTTGGTGGGCTTTTTTTGGAATTTAGTGAAAGAAAAACATATTTTAGGTTATTTAACAGTGCAGAAATGGGTATATCTAACCAGGCAGATGCGGGCATATCTAACCAGGCAGATACGGGTATATTTATTTAGTTATAAAGGATTTTACCAGGAAGGATACATTGAGATTTCTCTCATTTTCAAGTATGTCCTGGGTTCAAGAACATTGAATTGTTACAGGAATACTAAGTAATAAAATGCAAAATATTAAAAAAACAGCACAAATATACAGATTAACAGAAAATAAATATATTCACTGTGTTACATATTTACAGGTGCATTCTGTATTGAGGTATGTTAATAGGGAGCTCTTAAGTGACTTTAGACTGGGGGAAGAATTGATGGCGTCTGAGAGGTTATTCCATAATTGTGGTGCTCTGTAGGAAAATGAGGATCGAGCAACTTTCTTTTTGTATTGTGGTACTCCAAGTAAGGTGTAGGTCCTGGATCGGAGGTTATAGGATGAGGGAACTGCTAGGGGTAGCAGCCTATTCAGGTAGGGTGGTAGCTTCCCAGAAAAGCACTTAAACACCAGTTTGGAAAGGTGAAGTGTGCGTCTAGATTCCAGCGATGGCCAGTTTAGCTCTTTTTAACATGTCACAATGGTGGGTCATGTAGTTACATTGTAGCACAAAGCAGCCGTATGAGTTTAGGGATGAGCCGAACACTCCCCGAGTTCGGTTCGAGCCCGAACCCGAACTTCCCATTTGTTCGGGACCGAACCCGAACCCGAACTCGAACCCCCATGCAAGTCAATGGGGCCGAAAATTCGGTTTTTTAGAGTGCCCTCCAAGAGGGCATATATGCTACATATTTGCCATAAAAGGTGTATGGGGGTCCGGGTAGTGCCCTGGGGGACAGGAAACAAGGACAAAAAGTTTTAAAAAAAACGTTTTTAAAGGGACAGTGAGTTTTCCATGAAATAAGGGTTAAAAATAAAAACGAAAAATTCCTTCAAATATCGTGCCTAGGAGGTCCCCATAACCTGCCCGTGAAGTGGCAGATTTCTAGGATGTATAGAAACACTTAAAAACAAATAAATGACGTTTCATATGATCGTAAATGCTTTTCCTTTAATCTATCCATAAACAACTGCTTGGGGCGGCAGCCTGTATGAAAAGACATTTTAGGACGCGCAGAAAAAGTTTAGTGGTTTTTTGGGCTAAATTATTATGAAACTTATGCAGGCTTTGGATGAAAGTAACGATAGGTGCTTTAAAATTGAGCTTTTAGCGTCGGCAACAGTGCCGTCACACCGTAACCCCTCTGAGGATATGAATCTGATACAGGCATCAATGGCAGTGCACCCAGATATTGTGCCTTTAGTGCCAGGCCATCAAGTATCATCATACAGTAACCCCTCTGTAGTATTGTGGAAGAGTGCAGGGGTGGACCATGTGGTCATATATTGAAAAGTGTTTTTTTTTATCTGTTAATGGGTGTCAGTGCACCCAGATATTGTGCCTTTAATGGCAGGCCATCAAGTATCATCATACAGTAACCCCTCTGTAGTATTGTGGAAGAGTGCAGGGGTGGACCATGTGGTCCTATATTGAAAAGTGTTTTTTTTTATCTGTTAATGGGCGTCAGTGCACCCAGATATTGTGCCTTTAATGCCAGGCCATCAAGTATCATCATACAGTAACCCCTCTGTGGTATTGTGGAAGAGTGCAGGGGTGGACCATGTGGTCCTATATTGAAAAGTTTTTTATCTGTTAATGGGCGTCAGTGCACCCAGATATTGTGCCTTTAATGCCAGGCCATCAAGTATCATCATACAGTAACCCCTCTGTGGTATTGTGGAAGAGTGCAGGGGTGGACCATGTGGTCCTTTATTGAAAATTTTTTGATCTGGTAATGGGCGTCAGTGCACCCAGATATTGTGCCTTTGGTGCCAGGCCAGCAAGTATCATCATACAGTAACCCCTCTGTGGTATTGTGGAAGAGTGCAGGGGTGGACCATGTGGTCCTATATTGAAAAGTGTTTTTTTATCTGTTAACCACTTGAATGCTAAGGACGCGCTCAGCGCGTCCTCAGCATTCCCCGCTGGTATGCGGAGGACGCGCTGAGCGCGTCCTCGCATTGGGGTCAGCGTTCGGGCCGGGTACCGGCCGATCGCTGGCCCCTCCGGTGCGGGCTGACATCCTGGATGTCAGCCCGCATCCGGAGCAGTGGCCGCCATTATTATGTGTCATCGCGCCCCCGCGATGACACATAATTCAGGCGCCCCCCCCGCATGTGCGGAGGAGGCGCCTGAAAGGGAGGGGGGGAGGTCCTTCGGACCTCTCTCCCCCCGATCGGCGGCTCACAGGGGCTTAACCCAGCATCATTTGGAAGGGCACAGCCTGCCCTTCCAAATGATGCCTGCATTAACCCCTGGGGAGCTGGATCGCAAATCGGCGCTGAAAAGCGCCGATTTGCGATCCTTCCCGGGAGCTGGCCGACATCTTGGATGTCGGCCAGCTTCCGGGAACTCCCCCAGAGGACTGGCGTCATCGTGCGCAGCACGATGACGCCAGTCCTAGCATTAACCCTAACTGCCACCAAGTGTGGAGATAGGGAGTTCCAATGAACTCCCTATCTCCCGATCCGTGGCAGTTAGGGGTTAAATTTTGATATCGTTGGATCGGCCAGAGCATGGCCGTTCCAACGATACCAAACATGAAAGTAAAAAAAATTGTAAAAAAAAAAAAAAAAGAAAAATAAAATAAAAATAAAAATTAAAAAAAAAAATAATAAAAAAAAAAATAACACTTTTTTTGTTTTTTTTTGTTTTGTTAATGCAGCAATATTGTTCCCATTTCAATTATAATGTGAACAATGATGCTGCATTAACGATTTTTGTATGCGGTGCGTTTGTTAAAAATGGTGTCATTTTCCCCAAAAAAAATGTAACGAGACCCCATCTCTAATTTTTTTAACAAGCGCACCCCATAAAAATATAACCGCAATTGCTCGCATGTTAAAATGTGGAAAAAAACACTTTACACGCTGTAATTATTGAAAATACATATTTTATTGCATTTTTTGTTATAATATACAAACATGACATAACGTATACATATAATAATGACATATTATGAATCTACCGAGTCTGACGGAAAGAACGATATATAATATGTCGATGTCATATACTAAAATAAGCCTTCAAAACACGTTTAAATGATGCGCAAAACAGGTAAAATGACCTCAGCACAGGGGCGGGAAAAGCCTCAGCAGCGAAAGGGTTAATGGGCGTCAGTGCACCCAGATATTGTGCCTTTAATGCCAGGCCATCAAGTATCATCATACAGTAACCCCTCTGTGGTATTGTGGAAGAATGCAGGGGTGGACCATGTGGTCCTTTTATTGAAAAGTTTTTGATCTGGTAATGGGCATCAGTGCACCCAGATATTGTGCCTTTGGTGCCAGGCCAGCAAGTATCATCATACAGTAACCCCTCTGTGGTATTGTGGAAGAGTGCAGGGGTGGACCATGTGGTCCTATATTGAAAAGTTGTTTTTTTTTAATGGGCGTCAGTGCAGCCAGATATTGTGGCTTTCATGACAGCAAGTGCCTTCACACCGTAACCCTTTTGTGGTATTGTGGAAGAGTTCAGTGCTGGAGGTTTTGTGAATGCAGAAGAGGACATCCCCTATCTATTCCATTACTTCAGCATCAGGGGATTGATAGCTGCTGATCCAGGACTGATTCATTTTTATAAATGTCAGCCGGTCTACAGAGTTGGTGGACAGACGCACTCTTTTGTCTGTGACAAAACCTCCAGCGGCACTGAACGTCCTTTCGGAAAGCACACTAGATGAAGGGCAACCTAGTAGCTGCATAGCATATTGGCTAAGTTCTGGCCAGTGATCCAATCTCAACACCCAGTTAGCCAGTGGATCATCTGCTGGAAAGGTATCCAGGTCTGCCCTTGCCCCTAGGTAGTCCTGCACCATATGGTGAAGATGCTGGCAATGGGTGCCTACATTTGACATCCCTTGGCGTCGAGGACTAAAAAAATTTAAAAATGCATCAGTCAAGCGGCCCTGGCCTTCACCGCTATTCCTCTGATCACCTGCAGTCTCAGAAGCACGTGTGTCAGCACTTGGCAATCTACCAGTGCCTGGAAAGGTGTTACACAAGTTTCGCTTTAGAGCGTCCTCAAGTTTTGTCATCCTGTGCTCCCTCTGTGCGGGCAGGATGAGCTCTGCAACTTTCCCCTTGTATCGTGGATCAAGAAGGGTTGCCAACCAGTAATGATCCCTCTCCTTGATAGCACGAATCCTGGGGTCCTTTAGCAGGCTTTGCATCATTAGGGAGCCCATGCAGCGTAGGTTGGAGGTGGCATTAGCTGCCGAGTCTTCCTGGTCAATGAGGATGACCGTATCGTGCACTTCCTCCTGCCAGCCACGCACAAGCCCTTCTGTTTCTGGGCACACAAAACCCTGCCTTGAGGAATCCCCACCTTCAATGCCCCCACTACTTAAATAGTCCTCCTCATCCTCCTCCTGTCTGATCTGAGTAGGACCCGCTGGAATGCTGTCTGCGGAAAGACTGGGGCCTTGAGAGCTAGGGAAGGCCTCCTCTTCCTCCCGCTGCTCTGCCTCTAGAGCCACATCTATAATTCCCCGCAGAGTGTGCTCCAGCAGGAACACTAAAGGAATTGTGTCACTGATGCATGCACTGTCCCTGCTCACCATCCTCGTTGCCTCCTCAAATGGTGGCAGTACAGTGCATGCATCCTTGATCATCAGCCACTGCAGGGGGGAAAAAACCAAGTTGACCTGAACCTGTCCTTCTGCCATACTCACACAGGTACTCGTTGATGGCCCTCTGCTGCTTGTTGAGACGCTGCAGCATTGCTAATGTCGAATTCCACCTGGTGGGCATGTCACAGATCTGGTTTGTGGGAAGGTGGAATTCTCTTTGAATTTCTGCCAGGCGAACGCTTGCTGGGAATGACCGTCTGAAGTGGCTGCAGACTTTTCTGGCCTGGATGAGAAGGTCTGGCAGCCCTGAGTACTTGGTTAGGAAATGCTGTACCACCAGATTTAGGACGGGTGCTAGGCATGGTACATGCGTCAATTTACCCTTGCGTAGGGCGGAGAGAAGGTTGCTGCCATTATCGCAGACGATCATTCCCAGCTCAAGCTGGCGTGGTGTTAACCATCTCTGCACCTGCCCCTGCAGAGCTGACAAAATTTCTGACCCGGTGTGGCTCCTGTCCCCTAAACAAACCAGCTCAAGCACAGTATGGCATCTTTTTGCTTGAGATATTGCGTAGACCCTGTCAGGCGTCGGTTTAACTGCCACTTCGCCAGAGACAGAGGAGGAGGAGGAGGAAGAGGTGGTGGTGGTGGTGGTGGAGCAGACAGACCTCATACAAGCAGCTTTCTGGAGGCGTGGTGGATGAACAAGCTCCAGCACAGAGCCCCGTCTTGGATCCCTCCCAGCTGCAATCAGAGTTACCCAGTGTGCCGTGAAGGAAATGTAACGACCCTGTCCATGCTTGCTGGACCACGTGTCTAAAGTGACATGCACCTTGCTGCTGACTGCCTTTCCCAATGACTGGATAACATTGTCTTCCACGTGCTGGTATAGTGCTGGAATGGCCTTGTGTGAAAAGTAATGACGTTTTGGAACCTGCCACTGTGGTACAGCGCATTCAGCAAATTCACGGAAGGGAGCAGAGTCCACCAGCTGGAAAGGCAGCAGCTGCAATGTGAGTAATTTTGCTAAGCTGGCATTTAGACGCTGTGCTTAGGGATGGTTGGGACTATATTTTTTCGTTCGCTGCAGCAGCTGCGGCAACGTAATCTGACTGTGTAAATCTTCAGCTACTGGGATGATGTCACATTGTGAGGAAGGACCTGCATGTACATCCATTACTGTAGCATCATCCCTGTCGGTGGAGGTTGTAGGCAATTGCATGGTAGGACATACAGTGTGGGTAGAGACAGATGAGGAGGAGGAGGAGGACCTACGCAAAGTTTTGCCCCAACGGGATGTGTGGCACTTGTTCATATGTCGCCTCAAGCACGTGGTACTCAAGTGTCCGGTGTTTATCCCACGCTTCAGCCTCCTCTGACATAGATTACAAATAGCAATGGTGGGGTCTGCTGCACAGTTCTTAAAGAACTCCCAGACAGCAGAGTTCCTGCATGTGTTCTTTGAGACAACAGCGCTCTGCACCGGAGAAGCTCTGACATGTGATGCCTTGGACTGGCTAGTGCTACGGTTGGTCACAGAGGATGTTGTGCCTCGTGTTTGCTGTGCCTCTTCCTCCTCCTCCTCACTTGATTCCTCAGTTCGATCTGGCACCCAGGTGGAGTCAGTGACCTCATCATCATCAATGTCATCTTCATCCCCTATCTCCTCGTCACTGGAGCCAACTTGGCAGTATGCTGCAGCTGCTGGGGCAACATGAGTGCCAGTTATTTGTGTGTCATCACTGGCACCCCCTTCCTCTAGGTTGATTATACTCCCTTGCTCAACCTCAGAGATTGAATCAGAGCACTGTACTTGCTGCGCATCCTCAAGCAGCATGTCACTCTCATTGTAGTCAAACAATTCAGCTGACTCCTCCGTGTGCCATAGCGAGGCTACGGCAGGAGTAGCTGTGGACATGGAGGCTGCATTAGATGCTTTGGCAGCTGAGGTGGACTGTAAAGCACTAGAAGCCTGGCTGGCAGAGGACTCGGAGGATGAGGATGGCCTGGTTAGCCAATCCACCAAGTCCTCTGTATGTTGCTGCTGCTTAAGACGGCCAGCACCAGTTAGAAAGGACAAGCGTGCCCCTGCAGAGGATGCACCACGTCCACCACGACCAGAGACACAGCCTCCCGACACAGGGGCTGCTTGCCCTCTTATCTGTGGCTGGGAGCGTCTGCCTGTCGTTTTTGTTCTTTCAGACATGGTGAGTGATATATAGATTAATATATACAGAACTCTGATTCAACTCTGGTATAAAGATTTAAATAACTCTGGTATAACTCAGTGAGACACACTGATAGCTGGCAGCTAGTGACAAGAGACAGATCACCTCAATTCACAAATGTTTTAAATAAATTAGTGAGCCCCAAAATACAGCGTGGTACTGTATGTATGACGAGACACAGATCACCTTAATTCACAAGTGTTTTAAAGAAATTAGTGAGCCCCAAAAATAATTGCTGGCTGTGTGACGAGACCCAAACGATCAACTCAATTCACAAATGTTTTAAAGAAAGTTGTAAACCCCAAAAAAAATTGCTGGCACAGTGACAAGACACACATCACCTAAATTCCATGATATTTGGTAAAAATGACACCCAAAAAGACTTGCTGGCACAGTGGTGACAAGACCCAGAAGATCACCTTAATTCACAAATCTTTTAAATAAAGTTGTAAACACCAAAAAAACTTGCTGGCACAGTGACAAGACACACATCACCTAAATTCCCTGATATTTGGTCGAAATGAGACCCCCCAGACCCCCCCAGTAGCGTGGCAGACCGGCAGTAACAACACACACAACTATCTTCTTTGAAATCTCCTCTGAAATGCGTGCAGAAGCGCTGCGTTGAAACCTTATATAGTGTGCTGAGGGACTTAGCTCTGTGAGCCCATGATTGGGCAAAATTTGCCCAATCCGGACTCTGAACGGTGATTGGCATAGTGTTCAACCAGTCTTGCACCAGACCTGTGTAGCCAATTACGAGCTTCAGGCAGTGGGAAAATGCATTGTGGTCGATTGTGGTCGAACATGCGGCGAACACCCGGAAATGTTCAGGGTTAGCGATCTGCTCGAACAGGCTAAGTTCGGGTCGAACCCCAAACCGTCCGAACCCGAACAGCTCATCCCTATATGAGTTATACAATGTGGTAAGTTTATGAAGGTGCGTTTGCGGGGCAGCTGCATACACTACATCTCCATATACAATAGCCGGCATAAGCATTTGTTGTACAATCTGCTTTCATACCGCAGGGCTCAGGCAGGATTTGTTCCTGTACAGGGCACCTAGTTTGGGGTAAAGTTTAGATAAGAGTTTTTCAACGTTGGGGGCCAAAGGATAGATTTGGGTCTAACCACATATCTAGATATTTGAGAGAGGTGACTATGATCAGCGTGCCATTTGATTTTGTCCTGACACATAGATGGGATTTTGTAATTTAAATAGTTTAAGTGCTGTTCCAAAGAGCATCGTTACCGTTTTGCCAGTATTTAAAAAAAGTTATCTTTGATCCACTTTTCGACCTCTGTAAATTGTTCTTGCAGCACTGCCTCCAGCTGTGGGAGATTTGGTTTGCTGGTATAGATTATGGTGTCATCTGCGTACATGTGTACAATTGAGGCTTTGCAGATGTTGGGCAGAGCATTTATGAATATCGTGAATAGCAGGGGGCTGAGTATCGAGCCTTTGTGTACACTGCAAGTGACTGGGAGGGGGAGGGAAGCGCTGTCAGAAATGGACACATATTGCGACCGACCAGATACATATGATTGAAATTACTGTGTCAAAGGTCTTGGCAAAAGGAAAATGGCTCCAGTTAGGTTTCCTTGTTCCATGCCAGCTTGGATATCATTACAAACTTTTAAATGGGCAGTTGTAGTTCAATGATTTGGATGAAAGCCTGATTGATGTTCGGGTAAATAGTTCCAATACTGATAATAATCACGTAATTGAGAGTAGACACATTTTTCCAGAATTTATGACATTATAGGGAGCAATGATATCGAGTTGGATACCAAAGTATTGTCTCCACTTTTATGGATAGGTAACACCCTTGCAGTCTTCCAGAGTTTGGGTATGTATCCAGTCACCAGTGATTAATTGATTATGGTTGCAACAGGTTTTGCAATTGCCGGTGCACTGATTTTCAGCAGCAGATACTGTGTGAGTAAATTTCCATCCAGATTTCACTCATTTACAGCATGTAAAATTATCAGAACCGAGGTATCCCTAGTTTTGGAGGATGGTTTTTAATGAATAATATGACTATGTTTAAAATACTGAACTTGCTCTCAGCGTGGGAAATTAGATGGTGAACAATAGCAGTGGTATTGTTCATTTTGGGCCCTATTACAATCTTCGCGCAAACGTTTGCGCCGGCGCAAAAACCCATTAACGCGAGGGGTAAAACTCTTTGCGCTGAACGTCGTATTACAATGTCAGCGCAACAAACGCGCGTATTCGTCTACCGCGTGTGAACCTGCGAGAACCCTACGCGAACATACTTTTCTGCGCGTCCTATACTTAACATTGTGAGCGCAAACGCGAATGAACGCTGGTACGCGGATGGTATTACAATCTATGCGCAGGATTTAACGCATAGCCTTTGTGCGCATAATTTTAGCAACTCCTAAAGCTGGTGTTAATGGCAAATGTGACCGACCTGGCCGAACCCAAATACATCAGTCCAAAAAAAAAAAATGCTGCAAAGTATTGTTACACATTCTACTCATACCAAACAAATAAAATGGAGAAGTTGTGTGATCATATATTATTGCTGCAGCATATGTGCTCAGATTGACTTTGGCAGGCGCAAAAACTTAACGTGAGATAATTGTGGTTCTTAATTCTGATTGGTTGAATCGCATGAAAAAACAGTCCGGACACTGATTTCTGCGTGCAACGTTGCTGCGTGTGCATTTGTGCGCGTCCGTTTTACACGTGTTATTGCTCGACGTATTAAAGAATGTGCGAGGATTGTAATTCCAGTGTTGATTTAAGCCCGTTAACATTTAACGCTTGGCGCACAAATTCACGCGTTGCGCGAGCGTTTTAACACGAAGATTGTAATAGGGCCCTTTATATGTGACAAATGGACAATGCCATTGCTTTGGAACTAAAAATAAATAGATTTTAAAAAGTGTTTTTTTTTCTTCTTTTAGGTTTTACGTGGTCATGTTTGGTATAAATGCAAAGGCCAGACTCTGACCTGTGTAAATATTCTAGATGCAGGGTTCCACAGTCAGCAGTTTAGGTTTTTGATGGAACAGTGCATAACAACGGATTGTGCCTTCACCTCCACAGTTGTTGGTGACATGAGAAATGAGATGGTGAGTTAGTGCAGCAGCATTGTTCACTTTATAATTGAAAAGTGAACAATATTGCTGTGTTAGAAAGAAGAATAATAAAGAAATAAAGGAAAATGTTGTTATTATTTTATTGTTACAAAAAAAATGGTCATATTTTGTATCATTGAACAGATCTTGCTCTGGCCTTTCCACTGATAGTTGATGTGTTCCTGTAGCTGCTATGGAGTCAGAGATACAGGGGTCCAAATGCCCATCAATGCAGACATAGTTATCCTTTCTCTGGGCCTATTATGGGGCATGGGCCTGGAGCAGCTGCTCCAATAGCCCCTATGTTAATCCAGCCCTGCTCTTCCCTGCTGATGGGGGGATTGTGCAGTGTGAGTGTGGGCAATGTCAGGGGATGTGTGATACACTTGTTAGTGCAGTGTGAGAGTGTTTTCTGTGCAGTATGAGTATGTGCAGTGTCAGTGTGTGCAGTGGTCAGAGGGGTGTGATGCACTTGTAAGTGCAGTGCGAGGATGTTTTCTGTGTGAGTGACTGAGTGTATGCAGTGTCACTAGGTGCAGTGACAGGGGTGTGATACGCTTGTAGGTGCATTGTGAGAGAGTTTTGTGTGCTGTGAGTGTGTGCAGTGTGAGCGTGTGCAGTGAAAGTGTGTGCAGTGTGTGCAGTGTGTGGCCTGTCTGAGTGTGTGTTGTGGGAATATTTATGTGTGCTGTGTGAATATTTGTGTCTGCTCTGCAGTGTGAAAGAGACTGCTGTATGATGTATGAGAATGAATCCTGTATAAAAGTGTTTTATTGCTGTGCAGTTCTGTGAAACAATGATGTGCAGCGTGTATGAGCGTATCACAGAGCTCCACAGCAGTAATACTTACATCCAAACACTGCACATTACTGTGAGTTTTATTGCTGTGGAGTTCTGTGATACAGTCCAGGGCTGGTGCTAGACTATTTTGCGCCCTAGACAAGATCAGTTATTTTCGCTCCCCCCCGAAAAAATTGTTAACGGTCGAAATGCAGGAGGGAACACACACACACTCTGTACGCAGGGAGGCACACACTGTGCACGGGGACACACACAAGCACACTGCGGGGGGCACACATACTGTGCACGGGGTCCGCACACGGTAGTTCGGTTCCCAACTTACCCTCCACTGGTTGGGCCCGGGATTGGTCTGTGCCTCTTTCTTTCCTCTGCCGCCTTTTTTTCCCCTTGTCTTTCTTTTGTGCCTTTCTCTCTTTCTTCTGTGCATTTCTCTCTCCTCTTTTTATCTTTAATCTGCCTCTGGTGACACCCATACGTCATCTGGTGGCACCTGCGCACCATCGTAAGACGCCCACCTTCTACACCGCTAGTGGGGGTCAGCCAGCCAACAATGTTGTTTTTGCAAAAAAGCCACTGCCGGCTACATGAGCCACACAATGAGGAACGGGTATAATAATGGAACACGGGTTGGGGGCCCGCTGCACCCGTAGGTAACAGTGCACCCTAGGCGGTTGCCTAGCTTGCCTAGTGGGAGCAACAGACCTGATACAGTCATACACGGCACATTGCTGTGAATTTTATTGCTGTGGAGCTCTGTGTCTTTAAATATGTGTGGATTGATTGGATGTCTTTTGTATTCTCTTTTTTCATTTTTCTGTTCCATTATTATTAATAAAATATTTTGATTTTATCTTATTCGTTGGGTACACAGATCGTTTTTCGATCTAGAGCTACTGTTTAGAGATCTTTTGTATCATATTTATATATATGTGAAGGGTTAGGCTAGTCTTTTGATCTCAATTTTGTACCAGCTTTATGGTTCCTGGTGAAACCTTGTGTGATGTTCTCCACAGAGCTCCACAGTAATGTGCGATGTATCACAGAGCTCCATAATAATGTGTGGTGTGTATGAGAGTGTCACAGAGCGCCACAGAAATTTGTGGTGTGTATGAGAGTGTCAGAGAGCTCCACAGTAATGTGCAGTGTTTATGAGGGTACCACAGAGCTCCACAGTAATGTGCAGTGTTTATGTGGGTGCCACAGAGCTCCACAGTAAAGTGCATTGTTTATGAGGGTGCCACAGAGCTCCACAGTAATGTGCGGTGTGTATGACGGTATCACAAGCTCCACAATAGTGTGGTGTGTATGAGGCTGCCACAGAGCTGCACAGTAATGCGCAGTGTTTATGAGGGTGCCACAGAGCTCCACAGTAATGTGCGGTGTGTATGAGGGTATAATAAGCTCCACAGTAGTGTGTGGTGTGTATGAGGCTGCCATAGAGCTCCACAGTAGTGTGCAGTGTGTATGAGGGGGTCACAGAGCTCCACAGTAGTATGCAGGGTGTATAAGGGTGCCACAGAGCTCCAGAGTAATGTGTAGGGATGTGCGTTTTGATTCGGACCGATTCGTTCTTTTTCACGAAATGGGCCGATTCGATGCTTCGGATTTGGCCAATGTTCTGAATCGGATCGGCACCAAAATACACAGCATCCTAAGTAATTTCCGATCCGAAACAAAATAATTTTGTTATTCCGTATGGACGTGAAATTTGTAAAATCGCAAGTAATTTTCGTTCCATTCGTGATTTCGGTTCCATTTCAGTCATTTCGGACATCGTATTTTTCGATTCCATTGCTGATTCTGTAATTTCGTATCGATTCAAGTCCGTTTCGGTTTCGTTGCTGATTTCGTAATGTCAGTCACTTTTCACTTGTTCCAGTGCTTTCTTTAGTTTCTGCATCAATAATATATTATTTTAAATATTTAATTAGCTTTGCCCTAAATCCCCAGTCTAACAGTACAAGATATTGATACTATACTACCAATAAAATAAAAGTCTCCTTACTTATTTATATTTTTTATAATTTTTTGGGAATTTTTGGGTTAATCTTTAGGGTTTCTAAATAATTTTAAACAAAACTAGGCTTTATTCCTTCATACTTTCAATGTAAAAAATTATTTGCGTTTTTAACTTTTTATTACATATCTCTTAAAACATTTTTAGTTTCATCTGCAGCAGCAATATGCCATTTTTTAAAATAAATTTTTTAGGATTTTTTTGGGCATTTTTGGGTTAATCTTTAGGGTTTCTAACTAATTTTAAACAAAACTAGGCTTTATTCCTTCATACTTTCAATGTAAAAAATTATTTGCCTTTTTAACTTTTTATAAAATATCTCTTAAAACATTTTTAGTTTCATCTGCAGCAATATGCCATTTTTTTAAATAAATGTTTTAGGATTTTTTGGGTTAATCTTTAGGTTTCCTAACTATTTTTAAATGTAATAACAAGGTCTGTTTTTTTCTTTGCTGAAATAGTCTGATGAAATATTTCACTAACGGCGACGGTCCAAGGTTCAGCACCCTGGACAGTAGTCGATGGTGAAACACTTCATCTATTTATTTTTTTTCACATCAGGACCTTGGATAGTGTAAGTCTGCCATTATCCACATCAGCTGTCTATTTTCTACACATCAGGACCTTGGATAGTAACAAGTTGTGGATAACGGCAGACTTACTCTATCCAAGGTCCCGATGTGAAAAAAAATAAACTTCAGCAGTCTTTTTTTTCACATCGGGTCCTTGGATTGAGTAAGTCTGCCCGAAAAATCGTAAAAAAATAATTAAAAAAAAATGGCATATTGCTGCAGATGAAACTAAAAATGTTTTAAGAGATATTTAATAAAAAGTTAAAAATGCAAATCATTTTTTACATTGAAAAGTATGTAGGAATAAAGCCTAGTTTTGTTTAAAATTAGTTAGAAACCCTAAAGATTAACCCAAAAATTCCCAAAAAGTGCCCAAAAAATTTATTTAACCCTTTCGCTGCTGAGGCATTTCACGACTCTGTGCTGAGCTCATTTTTACCTGTTTCGCTCATCATGTTTAAACACATTTTGAAGCCTTATTTTAGTATATGACCCAGACATATTATATATTGTGCTTTCCGGCAGACTCGGCAGATTCATAATATGTCATTATTATATGTATACGTCATGCCCTGTATGTATAATATAACAAAAAGTGTTATATTTAAATTTTCAATAATTCACAACGTGTAAAGTGTTTTTTTTTTCACATTTTAACATGCGAGCAATTGTGGTTATATTTTGTATGGGGTGCGCTTGTTAAAAAAATTAGAAATGGGGTCTCGTTACATTTTTTTGGGGGGGAAATTACACTATTTTTAACAAACGCACCCCAAACAAAAATCGTTAGTGCAGCATCATTGTTCACATTATAATTGAAATGGGAACAATATTGCTGCATTAACAAAACAAAAAACCAAAAAAAACTATTTTTTTATATATATTTTTTTGAAATATTTTTTATTTTTAGTTTTAATTTTATTTTTTAAAAAAAACATTTTAAATGGTCATGTTTGGTATCTTTGGAAAGGCCATGCTCTGGCCGATCCAATGATATCAAACATTAACCCCTAGCTGCCACGGATCGGGAGATAAGGGGTTCATTGGAACATTCATCCTGTTAACTCCAGGACTGGCGTCATTGTGCTATGCACGATGACGCCAGTCATCAGTGGGAGTTCCCGGAGGCTTGGCCGACATCCAAGATGTCGGCCAGCTCCGGGAGAGGATCACGATCCGGCACTTTTCGGCGCCGAATCGTGATCCGGCTCCCCAGGGGTTAATGTCAGCCACCGTTTGGAAGGGCAGGCTTTGCCCTTCCAAACGGTGCCTGCCTTAACCCTGTGGCCACTGGCGATTGGGAGAGAGGTCCGAAGTACCTCCCCCCTCCCTTTCAGGTGTCTCCTCCACACCCGTGGGGGGGGGGCGCCTGGATTAGACGTCATCGAGCCGCTGCGATGACATTTAATGGCCCCGCAGGGGGCCAGGAGTGCCGGCTGACATGCTAGATGTCAGCCTGCACCGGGGGGGGGGGCAGCAATCAGCCGGAATCCCGGCTGATTGCTGCCTCCTGTGCTAGGACGCGCTCAGCGCATCCGTAGCACAGGAGAACCAATTGGCTGGACGGCTGAGCGCGTCTATGGCAGCCAAGTGCTTAAAAAAATGGCATATTGCTGCAGATGAAACTAAAAATGTTTTAAGAGATATTTAATAAAAAGTTAAATTTTTTACATTGAAAAGTATGGAGAAATAAAGCCTAGTTTTGTTTAATATTTGTTAGAAACTCTAAAGATTAACCCAAAAATTCCCAAAAAATGCCCAAAAAACCCCTAAATTTTTTTTTTTAAAAATGGCATATTGCTGCAGATGGAACTAAAAAAGAGATATTTAATAAAAAGTTAAAAACGCAAGTAATTTTTTAAATTGAAAAAATTATGCTGCATTAATTATACTGCAGAGAAGAGAAGTGCTGACCAGCAGTGTGCAGATTCATATGCTGCATTAATTATTATTTTTTTTTTCGTTTTAAATCATTTAATTTGTTCTGGTTTTTTTTTTTTCATTTCAGATAATTTTGTTCAGCTGTTTCTCCTTTTTAAAACATTTGGTTCTGGTTTTTATTTTTAAAGTCAGACCATTTGGGCCAGTATTTTTGCATTTTTTAATTCGTTTTGTTAATTTTTTTCCTTTCATACCATTTTAACATGATTAAATAAAGTTGTGCAATGCATATTCATAAGAAAAAAAGGATCTTTCAAAAAATTTTTTTAGAATCGTCAGAATTACCGTATCAACCGAAATACCATTCGTCTAAGTCAAAACGAATAGACACTTTGAAATGAAGAGAACAGACGATCCGAAAAAAACAAAAATTTCCGATATCACGAAAAAAAAGTCGATTTGAAAAAACGAGCTGAAACGAAAATCGGCCAAAACGATCCGAAATGAAAATTTTAAAAACCCAAATGAGCCGAACTGAAACGACTCGAAAAAAAATTGGTGCACATCCCTAGTAATATGCAGTGTGTATGAAGGTGTCTCAGAGCTCCAGAGTAATGTGCAGTGTGTAGGAGGGTGTCACAGAGCTCCAGAGTAATGTGCGGTGTGTATGAGGGTGTCACAGAGCTCCAGAGTAATGTGCAGTGTGTATGAGGGTGCCACAGAGCTCCACAGTAGTGTGTGTGTCACAGAACACCAGATTAATGTGCTGTATGAGGATATCACTGACCAACCTGGGGCCCCCTTCCTCGGGCGCACTGGGAGGCAGCATGACATGGAGGAGGGGGGAACTGGTTTGGAACTCTGATCGTCAGTGCTGCTCGAACTCAGACTAAGTCTTCTGCCGATAAGTGGAGCGCACATCTCTTCTTCACAGACGGAGGATTGTAGTGACGGACAGTGTGTTCAAGAAAAATAGTGGTAGGAAATATTGCAATATTTAGCTGTAGCTAATATCTATGCACACTATATGAAAATAATAGTGAAGGTAATAGTAATAATAAATTTAACTAAATTAAATAAGAACAGCTGTGGATCCTGTCAACGCTCAGATTCACTGCCTTTCTCGTTAGAGGTCTATTGCTGTGGATCCTGGGTACGCTCAGACTCACTGCCTTTACCATTAGAGGTTTAGTGCTGTGGATCCTGTGTACGTTACTACTCGCTGCCTTTACTGTTAGAGGTCTAATATTGTGGATCCTGTGTACGCCCAGACCAGGGCCAGCCCAAGCCACTATGCTGCCTGGAGCAAAAGATGAAATGCTGCCCCCCCAACAAAAAAAAAGTGACATATATGAGCGTATCAGAGCTCTACAGCAATAAAATTCATAGTAACATGCAGTATGAGTCTACCACAGAATCCACTGTAATAAAACTGAGTATCACAGAACCCACAGTAATAAAACTGAGTATCACAGAGCGCCACATATCCTGGCCTACTGTCAAACACATCCACATACAGTCACACACACATCCACACTGTCACATCCACATACAGTCACACACATCCACGCATACAGTCACACACACAAACACACACACACCTAAACTTACCCACACAGTGGAGGGCTTGTTGGATGCCGTCGGGCCTGGTCGAGCTCTGGTCCAGCACACCTGAGGGTCTGGTCACGGACTGTACCGTGGCTGGCTCTGGGCCTGGCTGAGGCTTTACTCTGGGCCTGGCACTGGGAGGGTTGGCTCTGGGCCTGGCACAGGGGGTTGGCTCTGGGCCTGGCACTGGGTTTTTGCTCTGGGCCTGGCACCGGGGGTTGGCTCTGAGCCTGGCACAGGGGCTGGCTTTGGGCCTGTCACCGGGGGTTGGCTCTGGGCCTGGCTTCAGACCGCAGCTGGAGGGATTCAAAAGTGCCTGGCACAGGGGCTGGCACTGGGGGTTGGCTCTGGGCCTGGCTTTGTGAGACAAGCAGGAAATTATAAGCCATGGGGCAGCTGCGTGTTAGCTGCAAGCACATCACGTGGATCTCACAGGCGGACCAGTGCCTACGTGCGGGCTAATGCCTGCGCACTTCCCTGAAGCGAGGTGGAGCCAGGGCCAGGCACTTTTGAATCCCTCCAGCAGCGTGCACTGCTCCTCTTGTGTGAGACAGACAACTCTTCCGCGAAGTCAGGCTGCACCTGGCCCTTTCGGTGGGCCGGCGCCCGCCCTCTGACAGTGAGAGGGTGGGCACCGGCCCGCCAAGAGGGGTGGCACAGCCTGGCTTCGCGGGATGCCGGAGTCCAGGATGGGTGCTCCAAGGGCCGTGCCTTGTCCAGGACGGGTGCTCGGAGTACCGTGCTCCTTGCTGCGACAGGGCAATTTTGCCACTCCTGAAAAAGGGCCGCCTGGAGCCGCTGCTCCACCATGCTCCATGGACAGGCCGGCCCTGGCACAGACTCTCTGCCTTTACTGCTAGAGGTCTATTGCTGTGGATCCTGTCTACGCTCATACTCACTGCTTTTACCGTTAGATGTCTATTGCTGTGGATCCTGGGTACGCTCAAACTCACTGCCTTTACCATTAGAGGTTTAGTGCTGTGGATCCTGTGTACGTTAATACTCGCTGCCTTTACCGTTAGAGGTCTAGTACTGTGGATCCTGTGTACACACAGACTCTCTGCCTTTACTGTTAGAGGTCTATTGCTGTGGATCCCGTTTACGCTCATACTCACAGCCTTTACTGTGAGAGCTCTATTGCTGTTGTGCTCTGTGATATGCTCATACACATTGTACATTATTGTGAGTTTTATTGCT
Organism: Leptobrachium leishanense; assembly: GCA_009667805.1. Classification (NCBI taxonomy): domain Eukaryota; kingdom Metazoa; phylum Chordata; class Amphibia; order Anura; family Megophryidae; genus Leptobrachium; species Leptobrachium leishanense. Next base: position 293,595,675 of record CM019063.1, on the reverse strand, counting down.
GTGGAGCTCTGTAATGTGCAGTGTGTACAAGTGTGTCAGTAATGTACAGTATTTTATAAACCTTTGCAGCTTCTCACATTGTGCCATAGGGACATTATCTGCCGCAGTGCAGTCTTAGCTGCAATGAGTGGGTGATCGCTGCTGCTGCAGAGCAGTGGCCATCTGTAAGTCTGGAGGGTGCACAATGGATCCCCCAATTCTCTGGTGGGCCTGAGTGGATTTTCTTACCTCATTAAAATAATTATTTTAAAAATCGTGTGACTAATTATATTCATTAACACAACAATGCACATGTGGGTGTTACGTTTTATGGGTGTGGCCTTATGTGAGCGTGGCACAAGGGGGCCCCATGGTTTCCTATTGCCCGGGGGCCGCATTAGTTGTCAGACCGCCCCTGGTTGGAACTAGTCTTTTATCACTTCCCCTTTTAAAAGTATACTTCCAGGGAATAACTACATTATACAACTGACCACAGCATTTAAGCAAGATATTAATGATGTGTTTTCCTTTTATCTATTGCTTCACAAATCATTGAGGTGGTTGTATAGACCGCTCAATTGATTAATTTGTCATCATTTCGTTACCTTCTTGGTGAGTTTGTAATGCATAGAAGCTGTAAGGAACACAAAGAATGAAGTATGAAAATTACAATCTATGACAATTAAAAAAAAGTGTCTGTTTTGAAAATTCAAAGGAACCTGAAATCAACAGCAGATAAACAGCATGCAACATTGCACGTTCACAAGTTATCTTTTGTGTACACTCTATGTTATGTTGTGTCAAATAATTTTATGTTTTTTTCAAGCACCACCAGTACATCTGGGTCGTTTTCACTGAGATTGTCAAAAAATTCTTCTGCACGAAATTGCTGCTTTAATAGTTTTTATATGATGCTTTAAAGGGTGGTTTTAAAAACAAGTTCAGAAGTCAAATGATTTGGCACATGTTATCTAGAAAATGAAAACACTCTTCTGATCAATGTGTGATAAGAATACAGAGTCTTTTACCGTGAAATATGCTCAGTGTTGTTGATGCAATATCACTTAATGAATGCATGTAACCTTCATAAGGTTACTAAAGGTAAATTAGTCTATTTCTAATGAGAAAATGTTGTGTACTTTAAATACCTAGATAGAGACCTGAATTTAAATACATTATTCTATAGGGGTTATATAGAGAGAGACGAACTGGTGCCGAAATTGCACCAAACTATGAATTTCTCCGTATGTTACAATTTCGGTGCCATATGGCTACTTAAAACCTGGCTATTTGCCAAATATTGGCGAATTGTCAGCGAAATACGGGTGATCTTCAGCAGCATTGAAATCCCCATAGAGAAGCAATGGTAATCTATTCAGAGAACATAGAACAGCAGAGAAATGTCAATGAAATGCACTGATGTGCAGTGGTTTCATTTGGCAGGTTTAATCAGGTGAATCCCATAGGTTTCAATGTTATAAATATTACCGTCTTTAATAAATAACTATTAAACCATTTATTCTTTCAATCTGCAGCAAAAAGTCTCTTTTTTTGGGGATTTTTTTGACATTTGTTGTGATTTTTTCAGATTTTTTTGAATAGCGTTTTTTTCTGTAACAGACCTTTTTATTATTATTCCTAGGACCTTAGATTTTATTTTCAGGCATTTTTGTGCAGTAGTTTTTTTTGCAAACACAGTTTTAAAGTGGCAGTGATTTCTTTTACCCTGGTCGGCAGCTTGTCAGCTTTTTCCGGTGGCTCGTCTGTGCTCTGTTTGGGGGATCGACGACTTTTTTCGGATGCATTCGGCAGTTTTGTGGCAGAACGTAGGAGCACGGTGGAATTCCGGTGCTCTTTGAATAATCCTGTACAAAAAAAATTGGAATTAAATACTTCCAGATTTCATGATTATACTTGTGTTTGGTTGTTTGATTCTTTTATCTATCATATAACTCCTAGTTTATTATTAGATATATGTGAATGGAATTCACTAAGGGGTTAAGTCTGGAGATTTGGCAGGAGTAGAGAAGAATCTAGACCAAATAGGCGACTAGGAAAGTGAAATAAAGGGGAGAATTTTTCTGGTTTGGCAATTTAGACATGTATATAGCATAATACGTATGTTAAAACTCCCTTAAGCCTCCTCCTCCAATCGCACAGTGAAACAAAGAAATAAAATAGAATATGGGAGTATTTCTAGATACAAAGCAAAAAAATCCGTCATAGAGAGGTACAGCAAAAACAGTTCAAATATGAAGGCCCCCCATTAAGTTCCACTCACTAGAAATATAATGAATGCAGGCACATAGTATATATGGGGTTACCAGCAGTGGTGTATTTAGGTTTTGTGCTGCCCTAGGCCTGACTAAACTCGTACACCCCCTAATTTAAATTTGACACACCCTTTCCTGTCAAGGTCACACCTCTTCCTGTTATAGAATTCAGTCAGAAGTCACTGCATGCTGGGACTTTACTAATCTCAACATGCAACGGCTGCCTCAGAGTGATAAGAGTCGAATCACTCTCAGACAACCTTTACATGCTAAGATCACTGAATACGGTGCTGTTTGACGGCAGTGAAATTCCCCATAGAGAAGCAATGGTTAATCTATTCAGAGAACACCGAACAGCAGAGAAATGTCAGTGAAATGCCCTGATTTTTGGTGGTTTCATTCGACAGGTTTAATCAGACGAATCCCATAGGTTTCAATGTTTAAAATATTCCCATTTTTATTAAATATTTATTAAACCATTTATTCTTTTAATTTGCAGCTTTATTTATTTTTTAGCCATTTCTCGGTGAATTTTTTTTCAGATTTTTTTAAATAGCGTTGTTTTCTGTAACAAAACTTTTGTATTATTATTTATAGGACCTCATATCATTTTCAGGCAGCTTTTAAAAGTGGCGTTTTTTTTTACTCCTCCATCGGCTTGTTGGCTTTTCTCCTCTGCGTTTGGCGGGGGTCGTCGGCTGCGTTCGGTGGTCTGTTCCGCAGGTCGTCGGAAGCTTGTGGGTGCGTTCGGTGGCTTTTCCACAGGTGTGGCGTTCTTTCAGTGAGTTTGTGGTGCTCGTTCGGCCTGTTTGTGGCGTCCCAGAGCTTCCAGGGATTATGGAATGAGCTGGTAGGCTTCTCTAAAGTAATGTGTTTTTAGAGACTTCTTGAAGAAGTGGAGAGATGGGGAGAGTCTAATGTGGCGAGGAGGGAGTTCCATAAAAAGGGGGCAGCTCAGGAGAAGTCCTGAAGGCGAGATTTGGGGGTGCTGGTAGGAGGAAATAGTAACATCAGATCATTGGGGAAGTGGATGGGAAATACCTCCTAATAAGGGAAGAGATGTAGGTAGGGGCACAGTTATTGAGAGCTTTGTACTTGAGCACCATTATTTTTAATTGGATTCTAAAGGAAACAGGGAGCCAGTCCAGAGAATGGCAAAGGGGTGAGGTATGAGAGGAACGGATTGTGAGGTGGAGGAAGCTGGCAGAGGCATTCATTACAGACTGCAGACAGAGAATTTTGGATTGCTTAAGGCAAGTGGGACGGGGGGTTACAGTGGTTGAGGCGGGAGATAATAAGAACTTGGATGAGCCTATTAGTAGAGTCTTGATTAAGAAAGGAGCGGATGCGTGTAATGTTTTATTAGGTGGAAATAGCAGGATATGGTTAGTGACTAAATGTCAGGAGTGAAGAAGAGATCAGAGTAAAAGAAGACACTGAGGCAATGAGCCTGTGAGGTAGAAGTAATAGTGGCACCATTCACCTCAAGGGAAATGGGTGCAGGCGTGTTAGCTCTAGTGGGAGGGAAGACAAACGGTTCAGTTTTTAGAGAGGTTGAGCTTTAGGAAAAGCTCAGTCATTAACTCACATACAGCAAACAGGCAGACAGTAAAATGACCCAAAACTGGTGGAGAGAGATCAGGAGAGGAAGGGTAGATTTGGTGTCATCAGATGATGTTAGAATCCATAGGAAGAGATGAGGTTGCCAAGAGTGGTATAGGTTGAGAAGAGAAGAGGACTCAGAACAGACCATTGAGGTACCCCAACTAAGAGCAAAGGAGACACTGAAAGATTGAAGAGAAAGATAGGAAGAACCAGGAGAGAGCAGTGTCGTTGAGACCATATTGATGTAGTGTGAGGAGTAGGGATGAGCTGTTCGGTTCGATCTGTTCAGAGTTCGCATCGAACATCGGCCATTCGACAGTTCGCGAACTTCGAACTTTTTGGGACGTTCGCCAAAAGTTCGGATTTTTTTTTAAAAAGTGTAAAAAATGCTTAAAAAATACTAAAAAATCTAGAAATAAAGAGATTCTTTACTGCAGAATATTATAAGCAACGGTTTATTAGATATTGAATTAAAATGGGAATATTTTTAACATTGAAGCCTATGGGATAAAACATTCTTGTTACTAAAACATCAGGCAGACACGGCCCTCTAATCAGGCACTATAGAGGGCAGCCTACCGAGGCCTCCCAAGGATCCCCTTGAGGAGCAAGCGGCCGCCGGATGACAGAGCTGCGACTGTGCGGCTAGCCGCCCGGGTGCATGTGGCAGAGACAGGCAGCGCAGGGAGGGAGCCACTGCACTTGCGGCCACGGCAGACCCCCCCACAACCAGGATCCAGGGAGCCCCCACTGACCACCAGGCTAAGGTAAGGCGACACATTTCTAAAAAAAATTTAATCCGAGGACATTTTTAAATGTCCCCGGGAACATAAAATAAAACTTTTTTTTCTTTCTCTACCTGGCTGAATGTATTTAATTATATATATTAGATACATTCAGCCAGGTAGAGGGGGGTGGCATGTGGGCTGCGTGGGGTCTCAGGCAGCGGTTTGTTTTTTTTGTGTGTATATTTTTAGCAAATTTATTGGGGAAGGTAAGGGCAGGTATGATATATATATATATAGATAAGATATATATCTATATTCTTATAAATATGTATATCCAGACTTGTATTACACACACATTTTGGCAACTAATTGCCCCCCCCCATTTGGCTGATCCCTCCAGAAGAAATGTTGAACCCGATAGAGCAGAGAATTTATATATTATTCTCTGCTCTATCGGGTTCAACATTTCTTCTGGAGGGATCAGCCAAATGGGGGGGGGCACATTTAGTTGAGATTGTCCACATGCTGCCCCCCCATGTTCGTATGTGTATATATGGTCTGAGGTCTGTGGGTGGGTGTATATATATATCTGCGTGTTGATATATACATATATGTCTGTGTGTGGTATCAATGCATCCCTACTCTATACACAGCGCTCTGTGTCCCTATAATATATATGATCAGGGGTTACCTTTTTATATATTTTTATACTATTCCTATTAAATTAACATTAATTTTTGATGTATTTTATTGAGTAGAAACTTTTTTTGCCTATATAACATGTGCTTTCTGAAAATTAAATGGTTTTGTGTGTACATTTTAATTTAGTTAGTGGATTCCTGTCCAGTGCGGTGAGAAGCAAACGTAATGTAGTGTAGACACGCTGCGAGGCGGAGCGGAGTGAAGTCAAGCCTGCAAAATGTTTGCTTCTCTTCACTTCGCTACGCTATGCATCGCTACATGCTCAGTGTGTCTCAGCCTTTATTCCCACATCGCTAGCTTACCAAATCAGTTTGTGTACTTGTTACTGACCCTGCTTGTTCTGAGGACCCGATCTGTTGCCGACTTTGCCTGCCATTTGACTATTCTCTCTGTGTATTCCCTGCCTGTTCTGTTTGCTTCCTGTTGCTACTGGTGTGCGCCGATTCTCACCATATACAGTAGTGCAGTACAAGTGCCTAAACATTGCTGACCCAGTTTTGTTATAGTTGCTGATGTAACTGAATAGATCGGGGATCTCTTTTGCATTACCAAAACCTCCACCACTGTACTCTTCCACAATACCTCAGAGGGGTTGCGGTGTGAAGGCACTTGCTGCCACCAAAGGCCCAATATTTGGGTGCATTGCCACTGACGCCTATACCAGATTCATATCATTTTAATATTTGACCGCAGGGTCCAACCCTGCTCTCTTCCACAATACCACAGAGGGGTTACGGTGTGAAGGCACTGTTGTCAATAATAAAGGCCCAATTTTAAAGCACCTATTGTTACTTTCATCCAAAGCCTGCATAAGTTTCACCATAATTTAGCCAAAAAATCACTAAACTTGTTCTGCGTGTGGTAAAATGTCTCCTCTTTTCATACAGACTGCCGCCCCAAGCAGTTATCTATGTATAGATTAAAGGAAAACCATTTACCGACATTTGAAATATCATTGTTTTGTTTTTAAATGTTTCTATACATCCTACAAATCTGCCACTTCACGGGCAGGTTATGGGGACCTCCTAGGTACGATATTTGAAGGAATTTTTCATTTTTATTCTTATCCTTTATTTCATGGAAAACTCACTGTTCCTTTAAAAAAGTTTTTTTAAAAACTTTTTGTCCTTGTTTCCTGTCCCCCAGGGCACTACCCGGACCCCCATACACCTTTTATGGCAAATATCTTGCATATATGCCGTCTTGGAGGGCACTCTAAAAATCGAACTTTCGAGTCCCATTGACTTGCATTGAGTTCAGTTCGTGTTCGAGTTCGAACTCGAACTTTTGAAATTGTTCGAGTTCGAATGCGAACCGAACACGGGGGTGTTCGGCTCATCACTAGTGAGGAGCAGAAGTGGATTGTCGACTGTGTCAAAGGCAGAGTAAAGATGTAGAAGAATAACCAGGGAGATGTGACCTTTTGGTTTTAGCAGCAGCTAAATCGTTATTCACCTTCATCAGCTCAGTCACAGTAGAATGGTGGTGGCGAAAGATGTACTGGTGTGAGCCATGTGGGGAGTTAGCTGTGAGAAAACCAGCTCACTTGTTATAGGTAAAATTTTGAGCGCAAAGGGAAGCAAATAGAGGGAGTTTTAGTTAGAAAGAGTGGTGGGGTCAAGAGATGTCTTCTTCAAAATGGGGTAATCAGAGCATATGAAGGCAGAGGGGAAGACACCAGAGGAGAGGGAGAGGTTGAAAACATGAGTTAGAGGTGGGACTAAAACTGGCAAAACAGAACGAATAAGGGGTGATGGGATGAGATCAAGCAGACAGGTGGTCGGGCAGGTGGACATGAGACGTGCTGAGGCATCCTCTTTTGCAACTGGGAAAAAAGGAAGACATCGAAGAAGAGGGGTCAGAGAGTGAGGGTGGATTGAAGCTGAATGGTTCAGGGAGAGTGGCAGTGAAGAGATGTTTAGTCTAAATTTGCTAATCTAATCTGTGAAATAGTCAGCAAAACTGACAGCAGTGAGGTCAATGGAAGTTTGTGTGGAAACACAGCGCATTAGCAGATTGAATGTATGAAAGAGGAATCTGGAATTCCATGAGAAAATGAGAAGATGAGTGATGCAAGTAAGTTTGTTTAACAAGGCATAGAGCGAAACTGTTGGAATGGAGCATAAATTTATAATGAAAGAAGTCAGTCGAAGAGCAAGACTCCCTCCAGCCTCATTCAGTTGTCTTAGGACACCGATGAAGATCATGTGTTTGTTTACTGTGCCATTGTTGGCATTTGGGCCTGCGTGTGGGATGGAGGGAGGTAGGAAAGTGTTCATTAAGTGATGTGGAGAGGGCAGAGCTGGAGAGGATGGTGGCCATGTCAGTACAAGTGGAAGAGGGGAAAGAGGAGAGGTTGGCTAACAGTGTAGAGCAGCTTTAGATTCAGGCAGTGAGATGCCTTCAAGGTTGAGGTAGAGTGGGAGTAGGAGCAAAAGGCTGGTTTGGTGGCAGGAGAATTTTCCTGTAAAAGGAGGAAGTGGGTGAGGATGTGCTAGACAAGTAGAAAATAGTACAGAGACTGGAGAATATATAGTCCAGTGTCTTTCCAGCTTGGTGGGTGGGAGAATCAGACCACTTTGCGAGACCCAAAGAAGAGGCGTTTGAGAGCAATTCAGAGGTGTAGGGGTTGGTAGGGGAGTTAATGGAAATGTTGAAGTCACCATGGATGAGAGATGGAATGCCAGATGAAAGTAAGGGAGCGAGGTTGATAAATGTTCCAAAAAGGGTCCAAGAGAACCAGGGGGCAATATATCACCACAATACGTAGAGATGGAGGAGAAAAAGGCAGATTGCATGGACTTTGAAGAAGGAGAATTAGAAGGAGGGTACGGCGGGAATAGGCTGGAGGAGGCAAGTTGGAGAGAGTAGAAATCCCATCCTTCACCCTTGCGTTCCCCAGATCTTGTCATTAATCACAGCCCAGCACAAGCACAGCAAGCTATTCCATTGCAGTTCTCAGCTCAAGTCATTATTAGTCAGAAAACCAGCTCGAAGTGCCTGGTATTAAGTGATTTAGCATTTTATTCTATCAGTCAGATCCTAATTTATGGTTGTTCACTGATTTTCATGATGAGTCATTAGTAGAAAGTTGTAATACTATAGATCATTCTGGGAGCAAAGATCAATTTTAGTAGGTTCTTTCAAGTTGTTGTGTGTGTGGCAGGGAGCACAATTGATGTTCGAGCTGAAAAAGGTTGAGATGCTCTTAGAAGGTAAGCACAGGATCCAAGAGTATGCAATCTCACCTAATTATGTCAGTTTCTGAGAGAAATTCTATGTCAACCAACTTTCCCTGAAATGTAGGTATAACCTCACTGTTTACAGAGGTTATTTATTCACTGATTACTGATGTTCAACATTGTTGTAAACAATGCACTGGGACAACAGTACCAAAAACATGCAGGTAATTCCTACAGTTTTGGGCTTTAAAATCAACTATGACAAATCGTAAGAACTCCTGTTGAGTAGGTAAGCCAAGGAGCTCTTGTCTTTCCTCTTCCCATTCAAATGGTGTGGAGGACTTTTCTTTTAAATACTTAGGTGTATGTATTCCCACTTACCTGGGTGAACTGTACATTCTAGTAAACCATTACTTACTAACATTTGTCAATTACTGACATCCGGAACAGATCTCCTACTGTCATATCTGGGTAGGTGTCTGTCATAATGGGCCATATTTATTTATTTGTCCTCCGAGCAAGCTAGATCCTTGGGCAAAAAGGACAGATTCCTTTCTTGTATATTGGTGGCAGTGGGAAAATCGTCCTGAAAATTCCCTTTATTTCACCTAGCTTTTGAAAATTTCTATGCATTCTTTCTAAATGATTTGACTGAATCTTCCCTACAAAACAACAATATAATGGGAGGTTTATTTACCAAATAAGCAGCTTTACTAAAACATTTCCAGGATACCACTCGGTCAGCTGTGGAAAAAATGTTCCAATACACCAAATGGTATTCTCGACAAAAATGTTTTACCAGTGCCAGCTACTGCCTCTGCCCCCAGGTACACATACTATACTCCTTTCTTTAACCTTCTTCTCCTTGAACACACAATTCCTGATTGTAAAATGCCTATGGTTACAATTATTGTTTGCTCTCCTGTCAGGGTCAATAAGAAACTTATACGAGACACAAATATCAATCGTTTATATTTCCTAGAAATTCTCCTAAATTCTTTTAATTGTCTGTGTTTTGCTTTGAAGAATACACTAATCAATAATCGGATAAATATATATATATTTATTACGTTTACAAAAAAGTTTCAAATCTCATATCATAAACAAAAATTTATAAACCACAAAATCCATCCACCAGCACATAAACAACTAGCTTCACAATATATGTATCACCTGTTAGTAACTGCATATATGATTAAAATCATTTATCTTATCAGTTAGTAACTATACACAAATGGTTAATAAACATTTCTGCTTAACGAAAATTTAACATATATTTCCCAGCAAACCAATGTTTAACAAGCTAGATCTTGTAGAGATATATGTATCTCTCTATACTACGTGGATCAACAAAAGATGAGCTATCACTTATTCTATTTTTAGAATGATAAGTAATAAAAACTTATTTAGTGAATCCTCCCCTAATATCGAGAATTAAGCTTCTAATCTTCTGCTTTTTATTTTGTAGTTATATAATTCCTTGCTTATTAATTTCAATCACAATAATTTCCAAATTCAATATATATATTGGTATATCAACCTTTGCAACAGTGTCTTTAGGATAAATCCTTATATCCAATTCTTCTTCATATCTCTATCTGCAGAATAGAAATAGTTTAGATTCTGCATCTATCTGTTGCAAGAAATACTCCAAATATATATAATTTATTTAATCTTAATAAAAATATCTTTCATACATTACCTCCAATCTGGATTTTATGAGTTACAGCCTTGGAATATTCTTTGATTGTTTTGGAATATGTGAAGACTATCAATGTCAGATAATCAATGCATGTGAGTCAGAGATTTGGTGTGAGTTAGAGATTTGGTGTGAAATCTTGAGTGTATTATGTCCCGGGATGGTCTGCCTGCGTGAATGCCCGAATGCATTGTCGTGTAAGTCTCTGACTGAATGTAACGAACAGTGCGGCTCCAAATATAGTCAATTTGACGTCACTGGCAATCTATTCATTATATTACATATAATATTTACTATCCTCAAGAGGGCAGTGTTGCACTACTAATTATTTCCACATTTAATTTTAATATCTCTTATCTCAGGTCAGGAGGTCAATCTGACTTACAAAGACCCTCTATTTTCAGCTGTAGACTTTGAGTCTCTCCTGCCTAAATTAGATTTATGTCTACTCCTCTCAAACTGAGTAAATTCCTTTCTAGTTAAATCACAGAATCTATTCTTCAATACAATTTACCAGTTATACTCAACAAATACTTATTGGAACATCTATTTCCTACTGTAAATATAATAAAATATACCTTGATTATAAGAACATATTTCGTGGATATAATCATACATTATACAAAAACTTTAACTTTTATTCCTATACCCAAAGAGAAAATATATTTTTGTTTTAAAACTTGTTAAGACAAACCAATAAATTTAATTATGACATGTCTAGCACTTAGTTTCAGCATTATATCACACAAAGACATTTTAAGGTTCCCTCATGTCTGGTCACCTAGCCATGAACTATTTAAAAAAAAATCTCTGTTCATTTCTAAAACTAGGGAAAATTGAAAAAGAAAAGACTTTCTATTTAAAACAAAATGGCTACAGGCATCCATTTTAATTTTTCCCTTCCAATATACCCGACACTCCCTTACAAAATGCTTTATTTACACTGTGGCTGTGACTTGTTATCACCTACCATGCTGTATGATGACTGTACTGAATAATGAAACAGATTTATTTAAAAAACATGGGGCCCTATTACAATCTTTGCATTAAAACACTCACGCAACGCGTGAATTTGTGCGTCCAGAGCTAAACATTAACGTGCGTAAATCAATGCTGGAATTACAATCCTCGTGCATTTTTTCATCCGTCGAGCAGTAACGCGCATTAAACGGACGCGTAGAAATGCGCACGCAGTAACATTGCGTGCGGAAATCAGTGTATGGACTGTTTTTTTCTCGCAACTCAGCCAATCAGAATTAAGAACCACAATTATTTCACGCTACGTTTTTGCGTCTGTCAAAGTCAATCTGCGCATATATGCTGCATCAATAAAAAACGCACAAACAACTTCTCACATTTATTGGTTTGGTATGAGTAGAATGTGTAACTATACTTTGCTGCAATTTTTTTTTGGGCTGGTGTATTTGGTTTCGACCAGGTTGATAGAATTTGCCATTAACACCAGCTTTTAGGAGTTGCTAAAACTATGCGCGCAACGTCTATGCGTTAATTCCTGCGCATAGATTGTAATACCATCCACGTACCAGCACACAAACGCATTTGTGCTCACAATGTTAAGTATAGGACGTACGACGTACAGTAAACTCGCGCAGCGTTCGTGCAGGTTCACCCGCGGTAGATGTATACTCGCGTTTGTTGCGCTGACATTTTAATACGACGTTCAGCGCAAAGGGTTTTACCCCTCGCGTTAATGCGTTTTTGCGCCGGCGCAAACGTTTGCATGTAGTTTGGAATAGGGCCCATGATGAGCACAAAATGAGTGCTTGGTCCGAGTGATTGATGCTGCATGCGCAGCTTAAGCCTATGTTTGCTTTCTCAAATGAACGCAGCTACGAGCATTTGGATAGAGATGATGATGTCAGCATGAAATCGGGGGTTAATAAGCTAAAGTGGTCAGGGTGCGTAGAGTGTCCCTTTTAAATAATTTCGTGAACAAACTGAGTGGGAGGAGGGACTGGAGGTGGAAGGGAGTGACTTTGCTCAAGTGACTTGATCTGAGTGTGAGAGGGAGTAGGTATGGACAAAAGACCAGATCTGAGTGTGGGAGTGAGTTTGGGGGAAGGGACCAGATCAAAGGGAGGACATGGCAGTTCCCAACCAAACATGGTGGGGTGGGGCACAGGACTCCAGCTTCAAGTAAGGATAAAACACAGGCATACAGCTCCTTCATCCAGTGGCAGTATCCTATTGTTTGTGTTCTAGTTCTGCTACTGTTGTAAAGAGAAAAAAAAAAAACTGGTTGTGTCTGACATAAGCCTAGAACTAAATCATACCTAATAAAGCGGCGGCACGTCTTCTCCAATCAGCTCCGAAGCTGAGGTTATTTACATTTAACTCAGTCTGACTCTAAACAGTGTGTGCTGTACACAGGATGATTAATCAACAGCCAATTAATCAATAATGGGAATAGTTGACAACTAATTTAATCATCGATTAGTTGCCGATTAATCGATTAGTTATTTCAGCCCTTATTACTATGATTATAAAATTGCCACTCAGGTTTAGTTCTTTCCTCTTTTCTTTGTTTGGTACGCTTTCCTCCTTTATTATTCCCTCATCTAGTTCTTTAATGTTCTTTTTGTTAAAGAACTTGTTAAGATGTGGATATCTGGTTCTGTTGGAACAATAACCTTCCCGGCGGTCTGATTATGTCAATATTTTTGAATGTCAAAGCTGTACATTTTTTTGCATGGAAATTTGTTGGTTTATATTGTAGGCCTGTAATTCTTGGGAATAACTCACTTAAATCTGCCCAAACAAGAGCCTAGTAGACATCCCGGATATGATAAAGTTTGAAACACAAAATTATAGATTATAATATAATAAATAATTATAAAAAAATAATATAATAATAAATTTAATTCAATAATGTAATTAAACAAAAAACGCTGAAATTTGTCCAAACAAGGGTTCAATATTACTAGTCACTGGATTACTAGACACTACATACTGGTGTAGTACACATCCAGGGTATGAAAAATTTTGAAACATGGAACTGCACAAAGTCTGACGTCACAATCAGGACAATGGAACCTGGTTTTCTTTCTGATTTTCTTTCACAAACTTGTCACTCTTTTTTTTTTTAGCAGAATGTAGACATTCCACAAGCATTGCTCAAGAAGAGTGCCGGCTGGGTGGAGTAGAGCTAACATGCTCTATAACCGTGGAGAGAGACTGTGGAGACAAAGGTTTGATCCAGCAAGAGCACCTCTCCAGTAAGTGTCCTTGGGCAAGCCACTTAACGGTATACACTCACCACCCAGGACAAACTTGAAAATGAGAGAAATCTCAATGTATCCTTCCTGGTAAAATCCTTTCTCAAAAAAAAAAAAGGATCCCTGAAGACCTTCTTGTAGTACTTCTTTTGCTGTTTCCTCATTGCTAGGTGGAATATCATTGCTTGGTCGGCTCTGTCGACACCTCCCATGGTGTTATTGTAGTCTATTACTACTTGTGGCTTCATGATTTCTTTCCCAGCTTTCGTGCGTACCATAATAGTGTAGGTATTATGAATTGTACTCATTAGGCACACATCTTTCTTGTCACGCCATCGCAGTGCCATCATTTTGCCTCTTTGCCAGGCAACCATTTCTACAGTCTTCAGCTTCTTATTGCCAAACATTGGTGGCATGTCGTGCCGGTTAGCCCTAAAGGTTCCATAGGCATCTGTTTTGTTTTGCACTCATAAAGTTCAGGAGAGACGTATAATCGTTGTCGGTTTACGCAATAGCCTGTCACGGTTCCCGGATCCCACCACGCAGTACTTAACCCCCAACACTCCACAAAACCCAGAAGCTACCAACAGTGTAGCTGTGAATGATCCCTATCTGTCTGGTCCTTAGAATTGGCCAGGTAAACTAGCTAGACAGAAAAGGGTTAACAATACGGAGAGGAGTCAGCCGAGCCAGAATCAGGAATACAGAGTTCAGAATGGTCAAATGGAATAGCCGGGTCGATATCAGAGCAGTAGCGTAGTACAAGCAAATAGTCTAGGGCAACAGAAGGCAGAATGGTCAGAACACAAGCAGAGGTCAGTAACAGGTTAAATCAATATAGCAGTCAGGTACAAGGAGCTCAGGTATGGAAAACCACGATCTGGCAACTTCTGAAACTAACTGAGGGTTATTTAAAGACCTTCACCAGACCACGCCCCCCACTCAAGCCACACCTCATGCAATCACCTCCCTGCCTGTCTCCATTTTAACCGGGCAGTGGTCAACGAGCAGCATCAGACTTGCTGTCCTCAAGCACACAGGTAGGGCTGGAAGCCCCCAACGTTACAGTACCCCCCTCTCCACGAGCAGACGCCGGATGCTCAAAAGAGGACAACAAGAAAAATGACAAGAAAAAAGTCAATGGGTCTTGTAGATACGTAGAGCCCTCTCATACACCTCTCGGTCCTCAAGGCATATAATAGCACCGTTAGAGGCTCGGAAACATCCAGCAGGGACAGGACTCGACTCTCGGGCTTGCGGGCCTGAGGTACAGACCTCTTGGGAGCCAAAGCTGGGTCCAGGTTGGAAGGCACTGGCACCAGTCCTTTTGCATCTCCTACCCCTGGTACAGGGCGCGGAATGGACAGCAACAGTGTCCTCTCTGCACTGCGGCAACACGAACACGGCACCAGTGGTACGGATCTGCGGGTCAGGGACCTTGGCACGACTCTGCAGCGACTGGACTGGAACCACTGGGCTCGAAGACACCGGGACAGCTGGGCTCGAAGACGCCGGGACAGCTGGGCTCGGTGGGGCAGCGCCCTTGGTGTGGACCGGTTGGGTAGCACCCTTGGCAAGGACAGGAGGGGCAGCGCCTTTAGCACGACTCTGTGGTGACTTGGACACGGCAGCAACAGCACGGCTCTGTGGGTCAGCGACCTCATCACGGCTCTGTGGCGACTCGGACATGGCGGCAGCAGCCAGCTCGGGTGAGCGTGGCTTGGCAACAGCCGGCTCGGGTGAGCGTGGCTTGGCAACAGCCGGCTCGGGTGAGCGTGGCTTGGCAACAGCCGGCTCGGGTGAGCGTGGCTTGGCAACAGCCGGCTCGGGTGAGCGTGGCTTGGCAACAGCCGGCTCGGGTGAGTGTGGCTTGGCAACAGCCGGCTCGGGTGAGCGTGGCTTGGCAACAGCCGGCTCGGGTGAGCGTGGCTGGGCAGCTACCGGCTCGGGTGAGCGTGGCTTGGCAGCTACCGGCTCTGCAACAATCTTGATCTCACAGTGCTTTGCAACCACCTTGGCTTGGCACTGTGGAGCGGTGACCCTGGCTTGGCACTGTCGAACGGTCACCCCGGCTTGGCACTGTCTCTTGAACTGCTGTGCAGTGGACTGGCTCTCAAACTGATTAGCGGTGGACCAGATCTCGCACTGCGAGGCAGTGGACTTGATTTGTTCGTGCTGCAGGGCAGCACTCTTGACTGGAACTGCTAGCTTAGGCACAGTAGACATGGACAGGACTTGAAGCTGACAAACAGCAGACTCAGATTCTTTGTGCTGCTGAGCAGCCACCTTAGATTGTTCATGCTGCAGGGCAGCACTCTTGACTTCCCACTGCTGGGCATTACACCTGGTCTCTCCCTGTTGGGCAGTGGATTTTGAACATCCTGCGACGTGCAGGGCAGTGGACTCTGGGGCCTGGTAAGGCTGGAACATGGAGGGTAACTTCTGGGGGCGCAATTGACAGTCCATTCTTTTATGCAGGAAAGAACCGCAATAAAAGCATAAGCCCTGAGTCTTCCTCCATACCCTTTCCTCCAGGGTCAGGGGTCCTCTGGAACCTTTAACTGGAACTGGAACAGGCTCCTTTGGGAAGACGTCCCTAGGAGGTTGCAGCAAACTTGCATACAGGATATCCAGGTGCTGAGTAATGAGCTTGTTAGCCCCTCTCAGGATCTCCAGCACCTCTAGAATTACTGCTCGCTCACTATGTACTGGCTGCCTCATTATGTGTACCTGGGATGTCTGAACGACAGGGGGCACAGGTATAGCAGGCGGGGGTGCAACCCCAACTGGTTCCAGGTGTGCAGTACGATTAAGGATAGTTTGTAAGGCAATGGCAAACTGATCCATCCTATGATCCTGCTCATCCTGTCTGGATACAAAGGTAGCCAAGTGCTGTGTTAAATCTGCGGGATCCATATTGGCCAGATCGTAATGTCACGGTTCCCGGATCCCACCACGCAGTACTTAACCCCCAACACTCCACAAAACCCAGAAGCTACCAACAGTGTAGCTGTGAATGATCCCTATCTGTCTGGTCCTTAGAATTGGCCAGGTAAACTAGCTAGACAGAAAAGGGTTAACAATACGGAGAGGAGTCAGCCGAGCCAGAATCAGGAATACAGAGTTCAGAATGGTCAAATGGAATAGCCGGGTCGGTATCAGAGCAGTAGCGTAGTACAAGCAAATAGTCTAGGGCAACAGAAGGCAGAATGGTCAGAACACAAGCAGAGGTCAGTAACAGGTTAAATCAATATAGCAGTCAGGTACAAGGAGCTCAGGTATGGAAAACCACGATCTGGCAACTTCTGAAACTAACTGAGGGTTATTTAAAGACCTTCACCAGACCACGCCCCCCACTCAAGCCACACCTCATGCAATCACCTCCCTGCCTGTCTCCATTTTAACCGGGCAGTGGTCAGCGAGCAGCATCAGACTTGCTGTCCTCAAGCACACAGGTAGGGCTGGAAGCCCCCAACGTTACATAGCCCTGATTTAGCAATGGCTCAATTAGTGAAAGAACGGAAGATATTGCCATTCCATAGTTGCTGTATATTGGATTAAATTTTGTTCTTTTTCCAGTGTATATGACTGAATTCCAAATGTATCCAGTTGACGATTCACTTAGCATGTAGGATTTTATGCCAAATCATGCTCTCTTTGATTAAATGTATTGTACCGAGCTGAGCCTTACCTTGTAGTCCATTAGACCTTCAACTATGCTCATATCTGTTTCTGGCACTTCCCAAATTTTCTTTAGTTTTGGTGCAGGATGAATAGTTTCATCAAATTCTTCATTGTTTACGAGGTGTAAAAATTTCAGGGAAAATCTGTACTCTAAGGCTGGCATCAGACGAGCATATTTGAAGAGCGGAAGGAACGTCCGTGAGAGTGGACGTTCCTTCCACTCAATGCCCGTCTGGCCACCCCGCTGAGCGCACTTAGTGCGCTCAGCGCTGCAAGGCTCGATCCTCCTATGGAGGATCACACTTTCCAGCTTCATCAACGCGCGTCCGAGAGCTTTGACGGAGAGGGCTGCTGCATGGACGCAGCACGGCCGCTGTTGCGTGCGCAATTCATGTGCGCTTGACAGCGTGTGGCTGGCCCCGTCGCAGCGTCTTAATGCTGGGATGGACGCCAGAAGGCACGACAGTACAGACTCACGTAGTGCGCTCGTCTGACGCCAGCCTGACATGACCGTGCCAAAGAATGGAGTGGCAAGTAATTTATTAGTTTTCCAATACCACTTCTACAGGGCTTTCCCACCACTCCCTGAAGTATTATTAGGCCCAGAAATTTCCAAATTTCATCTTTGGTCACTTGTTTCCACTTTCTGCTTCTTGGAAACTTCCAATGCAGAGTAGCCAAGTGTTGCTCTTGGTACCGATTTGTCTCAGTAACTATTTTCTCAATAACCTCATCGGTCAGAAATAATTGTAAGTATGCCATGGGGTCCTTCTGCTCAATGTCTACTTTCATACCAGAAAGTTAAAGACAAGTTAAATTACACTACAGGGTAATCCCGAGCGTGGTTCGGGGTTACCACTTTTGGTGCTGAAAATTAACCCTGAGCCACATTCGGGATTACCGCCAGGGAGGTCAATTGGGGTTCTTTGAAGATTTCTTGGTGGGTAGTCTCTGAAAAACCTGTTCTGTCTGCTTAGCCAAGTATAGATAGTTTTTCCCACTGCACTGCATAGAGTGTGCTGCACCTCTTTTTTTGGTGATCCTTTAAAGAAAAAATACTTTTTTTGGAAAATATGTTTATTTTTGGATCCGCTGCGGTACAAAAATGAAAGCACAGTACACAAAGGCACTTAAACAATAACAACAGAGAGAAGGCGATGCAGCGATATGCAAGCAATATTTTTCAGAAAAATGCAGATGGTGGGTGTATAGAGCCGTCCTAGGTAGGTATCATCCTGTAATGTGATGGGTTGAGTTTGACACCTTGGCGCTGGAGTTATAAATGTACAACATAATATGAAGGTTCAAAAGGTTTGTTATTAAGAATTCATGTCATTTTTATTTAATGGAGGTTTTTAATCTAAAGAGTAGTAGAGAACCCCAAATGACAGCCCTGAAAGAGATAAAAGAGGGCTAAAGGACAGATTACATTAATATGTCTCCATAGGCGTGCGCACGGGGTGTGCCGGGTGTGCCTAGGCACATCCTAATGCCGGCCCGCGGCACATTCTGGGTCCCGGCTGGCTGCATCCGATGGATAGCCGCCGGGACCCCTCGTCTCCGCGGGCCTGGCGGCAGCCTCCGCTTCCCTGGTGGTCCCTGTGGTTCGTGGGGTGCTGCACTGCGATCTGTACATGGCGCACAGACCGCACAGCACATCCCTCACTGACACGAGCGGCCGGCGATCTCTGATGACCTGTCACCTGACCGCCGGCGTTCTGACACAGACAGTAAGGGGGTCCCGGCGGCTATCCATCAGATGCGGCCAGCCGGGTTACCCCTCTTTGACCTCCCCCCCCATCTGTGCCACTGGACCACCAATGATAGATATCCAAACACCCTCCCTGCAAGCACAAAAAAAAAACAAAGGTAAGCAGGAGAGGGTGCAATTTTCATATATCAAAAATATTTTTTAATAGTGTGTTTTAAATATTTAAACAGAGTTTTATGGCTGTGGATTCTGTGATACACAAATACTGCTGAGTTTTATGGCTGGGGTTCTGTGATACACATATACTGCTGAGTTTTATGGCTGTGGATTCTGTGATACACATATACTGCTGAGTTTTATGGCTGTGGATTCTGTGATACACTGATACACACTACATACTGCTGAGTTTTATGCCTGTGGATTCTGTGATACACTGATACACACTGCATACTGCTGAGTTTTATGCCTGTGGATTCTGTGATACTGATACACACTGCATACTGCTGAGTTTTATGCCTGTGGATTCTGTGATACACTGATACACACTGCATACTGCTGAGTTTTATGCCTGTGGATTCTGTGATACACTGATACACACTGCATACTGCTGAGTTTTATGCCTGTGGATTCTGTGATACACATACACTGCGTACTGCTGAGTTTTATTGCTGTGGATTCTCTGATACGCTCATTCACATTGCTTGGTTTTATTGCTGTGGATTCTGTGATACGCTCATTCACACCGCACATTGCTTGTTTTATTGCTGTGGATTCTGTGATACGCTCATTCACACCGCACATTGCTTGGTTTTATTGCTGTGGATTCTGTGATACGCTCATTCACACCGCACATTGCTTGGTTTTATTGCTGTGGATTCTGTGATACGCTCATTCACACCGCACATTGCTTGGTTTTATTGCTGTGGATTCTGTGATACGCTCATTCACACCGCACATTGCTTGGTTTTATTGCTGTGGATTCTGTGATACGCTCATTCACACCGCACATTGCTGAGTTTTATTGCTGTGGAGCTCTGATACGCTCATACACTCTGTATATTACTGAAGGTGTTATTGTTGCGAATCTCTGATACGCTCATACACACTGTACATTACTGTGAGTTTTATTGTTGTGGTTTCTGGGATATGCTCATTCACACTGCACATTAATGTGGGCTTTATTGCTACATACCCCCAGGGTGTAGGGAGGAGGATATATAGTTATGTACGTGAACGTATGGCTGTGTGTATAAATGCATGTATCTGTCTTTAAACAGGCTGCTTTGCGTAAAATTCTGCACCTGTTTCCTTGTCCGGTGTTGCCCCCTTGTCTTGTATCATAAAGGATTGTATTGTGCACAGAAATCACCACAATATCTGCTGCCTGCACTCCACAAAAAGAATTATAGCGAGCGTCTTGGCAGCATCGTGAGGTACAGGTAGGAGACTGTATTGGTACAAGTCAGCAAGAGGTTAAATGGGCCACTCTACTCAAATTTCACTCCTTTTTAACATTTAACCACTTTGCTGCTGACGACGTGCTGAGCGCATCCTCTGGTTTCATGTTTGTGTGTAGAGGATGTACTCGCGCCGTCGTTGAAGTCTTTGTGAGATCCGTCAGGTCGACATAGTGATTCCCAGAGTGAGACTGAGGGACTTTTTCTCCCAGTCTCCTCTGCTCCTGGCGGCCAGAAGAGGTGAATGGAGCAGTCGTTCTTTTTGCGGGATGAGAGGTGAGTATCTGATTTTTGGGGGGGGGGGGGTTCAGCTGTTGCTGACTGATTCTGCAGAAGTGGAATCCATTAGTACCAGGTCCTGGTTGTGAGTAAATGTTCAGTAACCGCAACCGGACGGTAATCAGCGCTAGTAGATTGTAATGCTAATGCTGATTAACACTTTCCACTCCCCATGTTAAGTATAGGGAGCTGAAAAGTGCAAGATTCCAAACGGTAACTGGTTTTCTAACAGATTAGCGTTTGGATTTTAATATGGTGCGCCCGCGCTAACTAACAATCTTTTGGATGAAAAAATGTGGTAAAATAAATTTACACGCTGCATGTGATCAAAATCCAAATTTAAATTTTTTGATCTAGCATTTTGACGTGACATGATGAATACCGGGGTCATTGGTCCTCTAGCTCATTTGGAACTATATCTCCTATGTTGCTCGGCCAATAATTGAGATAGATGAGACTCATTGGAAATGTAGTTTCAAAACGTCTGGGTATCGAAGGTTGCTTAACCCCTGAAGCATACACATAGTAATGGTGTGTGTGTGTCGTTGTATGTATGTATGTATGTATGTGATATATATATATGTGTGTGTGTTTTGAGCTTTTGGGTACACACCCTAAAGCAATAGGCTGCGCACGCCTATGTATGTCTCAGATAATTTGCCATGAGGTGCAGAGTAGCATTCAAGAAGGAATATAGATCTGAGAGATTGGATGAGGTAGAGAGATAGATCAGATATCATTAGAAACAAGTCAGGAGCCTGATTGTCTTATCATTATGGTGCTTCTATTGCTTAATTATGCAATAAACCTTGAGCTCTGACTTCTAATCACATCAAAATAACAACTTTGCAAGGCCATGTACTACACTCAGTGGCCACAAGATTATTTTGACTATTCATTGCAGAGTGAAACTGTAGTTAACACCATTATTGCCTTATGCAATAACCAACTTTGGTCTTTGGTCATTCGTGCAAATTAATTGCCTTAAAGTCCAATAATATAATGTGATGATTTATAGTTAGTTTATTCTATATGACTCCAGTTTTAGAAGAGTTCAGTGTAGTATTGCTACTAGGCTATGATGGCTTGAATTCTTCATATATATATATACTGTGGTTTACAAAACTTTACACTATATTTATATTTTAAAATTTTTATTTTGTAATGAAGTCATCTTACAACCAAGTTTAGAATGAGGGCCTCGCAGGGCCTCGCCTAGTCATCAATAGCATCACAGCGTAAAGAAAATAACAAACAAACAAAGATAAACAAAAATGTCCTCAAGGAAAGTCACACATAAGAAAAAACAACGGCGCTCATGGCGACAAAGACTTCCAGGGTTATTCAAAGAGCTCCAAATTGCTTAAGAAAGGTAACCGAATGCTGAAAATCAGCGTTCGGTTACCTTTCTTGGCCATTCGGCTATCCAGAGAGCAGGCAATTCGCCAAATCCTAGCAAATTGCCTGAACATACGGTGCCTGTTCGGTGCCTGTTTGAGGGCAGTGAAATCCCCATAAAAAAGCACTGCTTCAGCTATTCAGAGAACACAAACCAGCAGTGAAAGGTTCCCCTAATGCCCTGCCATTCGGTGGTTTCATGCGGCAAATTTATTCAGGAGAATCCCATAGGCTTCAATGTTAAAAATATTCCCGTTTTAATTCAATATCTAATAAACTGTTCATTATAACATTCTAACAATACAGAAAAAAGTAGAGATCTAAAGGGAACAAAAATAATAAAAGAACATAGTGTTATACTGTAAAAACAGTGTTTATAACACGTGTTATAAACACTGTTTATACAGTATAACACTATATTCTTTTATTATTTTTGTTCCTTTTAGACCTCTACTTTTTTTCTGTATTGTTTTACTGTACGTCGCTTGGAGGAGACGATTCAGAGATCTATAAGGTTATTTACTACCATTTGTTTACTGTCTTGGGAAAGAGCACATTTTTTGTTTGCTGTCATTATAACATTCTGCAGTAAAGAGTCTCTTTATTTAAAGATTTTTTAGGATATTTTAAGCATTTTTCAGAATTTCTTTATTTTTTTTAAAAGTCCGATTTGTTTTTGATTTTTTTTTTTATTCTGTAACAGCCCTCTTTATTATCATTCCCTGGACCTCATATGCAAATTTCAGACATTTTGGCTCAGTAGTTTCTTTGCAAACAGCGTTTCATTTTCAAACATTCACACAAACTGTTTTGCTAATTTATTCACTGCCTCGTCTGCGGTCTCGGCGGCTTCGCTGCGTGTGATCGGCTCCTGCTCGGGTTTTTCCACTGCTTAATCCAGATGTTTTTGGAGGTTTTCGGCGTGCATTCGGTGGGTTTTGCGGTTCGTTTTCGTCGGGTTTGCGGTAGCTTTTCCCTGCAATTCGGGGACCCTGTGGTGCTTGCTGAATATACCGCAGGGTCACCGAAATGGGATCGGCAAAAGGAACCGAATTGAAGAGAACGAAAAGTCACCGAATGTGCGGTGACTTTTCGAATCTCTTTGAATTACCCTGTATGAATGCAAAAGGTCGCCTGAGGGTAGCTAAATGTCATCAAAACATCCCGAATTGGGGGTCTCATCAAAAATATAAAATTGTAGGAAACAAATGGCCTCTGAGGACCAACGAAGTCATCTGGTAGTCTACTGCAATAACCCCAGCCGGGAGTACTGATATGGGCAGATCGGAGGATCCTGAAAAAAACAAGGCCCAAACACAGGCCGTAGTCTTCCCATCAACCTGTGTCCCGAAAGGGGGGTACTTGCCAGACGGGCACAGCATCGCACGATAGGCCGCTGCTCCGAGCACCTCGTGCGTCCAGCAACCAGGCCCCTCCAGACGCCTCACCGAGAACAGCCCAGGACCATGACTGGCCCTGCCACCCCACAGAGCTGAGGTCCAAGGCCCCGAACGGCACCTCCAGTACAGGCCACATGGAGAAGGCCACGGCCTTCAGCTCGGCAGTAACTGAGCCCAGACAGGCCGACCCTCCCGGTGACATCTCGAGAGTCAGGGTTCTTCTCCAGACACAGAAAACTCCAGTTCGCCGGATCCTCCGTGCTTCAGATACGTCCTCTGACATACTGCCTGGTTCCACGTCCGGCGTCTGGAGTCCCTCCGAACTAGCTCCACCCAGGGCATCTTCATCTTCGTTGCCCCTGCGAGCCTCCGTAAAAAACCGTAGGTCACCTCTGTTCAGTGGGCGCTCATCATCCCCCTCCTCCATCAGCAGTTGTTCGCGGCGCAAGAGCATCCGCCTGCCACCGCGTGCACGCTCCATCCGTCCCTTCCACTAAGTCGATCTCTTCGGCCGGGAGACAGGGGCCCTCCATCGCCACAGCCTTCATCCAGATAGGGGGTGTCAGGGTCAGCAGAGGCGGCACGGTGTGTGGCAGGGCCCTCAATCAAGTGCTGGAGTGATTTTCCAGCTGGGGAGCACTCAGGGCTCCCAGGTCAGAGCACGGCCCAGTATCAAGCCCCAAGATGGCTGCTGGCGTCACGTTCTGGCCACAAAGCAACAGTCTCTGGTCCGGGGGGGACAAGACGGGCCCCGGACATCACTCCACCGATGGCTAGCCGCTACAGGGTCCAGGGAGACAAAATATATAAAAATCAGACAGCTAGGGATCCTAGAAAGAAGAAGACGGGTCGGAGCTCCATAGACACACGTCTCCTCCCCTGTGCAGTCGGCCACGCCCCCTTACACTATATTTAGAGAGACTTCAGATTCATAGTTCTCATACAGGTGTACAAAACATAGATGAATATGATATGTAATTAAATTAATATTGCCTAATAATATCTAATCATTATTATTACTATTATTAAGTTACAAAAATATAAATGTAGCTAAATGTGATAATCCAAAATCTACTTGTAATTTCATCTCATGTCATAAATAATGAAACTATCAGGGTTATTCAGAGAGTGAAGGCCTGGAGCAATAAGGCGTAAGAGTCTTGAGGGACCCCGAGGCTGCTGGCTCAACAAGGTTAACCCCGCGGCCGGAACCAAACAAAAGGATCTGGCTACAGGATGGGGTGGGTAAGGGGGAAGGGTCGGCAGGGAGGGTTATAGAGTTAGGCACAAGGGGTCAGAGAGCTCAGTTTGGGGCCAGTATCGGGAGAAGAAGTCCACCAGCCCATCCGCCCTGTAATCTATGGCTGGGTGTATAGGCTGTCCATTCTCGGGGTGGTCCTATCCCCTCATCACAGCAGGGGTGGGAGGCAGTGCTGGGGGGAAAAGGGGCGTGTTTAACATTTAAATAGTTAAGAATTGGGTTTACGATTATTATTGTTTATGTTTAAAGATATGTTTACAGATAATTGTTTGGTTTATGTTTACAGATATGTGTGTATTATTACAACTGTAACAGCACTGTTATTGTTTACATGGGGTTATGCTGTGGCCTGCAATAAATTATCCAGGATTTGAAATAAATGAAAATGTGTGGGTGTGAATTTATGCGCTGAGCGACAATGCAGCAGTGGGCACCTCAAGGTGAAAACCAGGAGAATGACTGGAGCAGTGAAAATTCTAGGTCAGAATAGCCGATTTGGAAAGTGAGATAAAGGGGAGAATTTTTCTGGTTTGGCTATTTTGACCTACAATTTTCACTTCTCCAGTCACTCTCCTGGTTTTCACCTCTTTCTGAACAACTCTGTGTATGTTTTTAAATTAAAGTAAACACAATATCACTGTGTTAGCAGAAACCATAGACATGTAGGAATTTTCCTAGCAGCGAAAGTGGAAAAAATATCTCTCTCTGCCAGTCAACATTATATATATTTTTATTTGTTATTATTATTTAATGTCAAGATAAATCTTGAAAATGGCCCAGATGGGGCTGATACACTGATCCTATATTAACCACTTTAATGAAAGTTTTATTTTATGTTTTGAAACCTCTGCTTGTTTGATTTCATATAGCTATAATGGGTGAAATATTGTGTCTTCAGTGGCTGAGCTTAATCGCTAGTGATTTTGCTGGTTTCTTGTGGTGATTAAATTGCAAGGGTCGCATTTTCCGAAATGCGACCCATTAGTGAATCCAGTTCAACGATAAAGTCATTAGAGAATTGAGATGTAAGAAAGGGTTAGGAAACTCCCAGCATTGTTAAAAGATAAGGCTTTGCTTTGTTACATACTTGGTCACAAATTATTTTAAATTAAAGTTAAATAAGTGTTAAACTAAAGCATGCACTGTAGAACACTAATGTTTTTTTTGTTAATGTTGAAATCAGTTTGTAATAGAGACCTGCTGGGAGTTTTATTTTGATTATTTAGTTTGTAATCTATAGTAGAGCAATCAGTACTTAGTATTAGGATAAGTAAGGTATAACAAAGTCCTAGAGCTAATTACCGCATCACTGCGCAAACCTAAAATTTAGATAAAGATGGTGCTAACTGATCATGCTTTTGCAATATTATTTAGCACCCCTAAACCCCACCCCAATCAGATATTCCCCTTTCATCCCGTGGTGAGAATGGTGGCCTGATCCACCACTTCTCCTGGCCGCGAGCAGAGTGAGACTGGAACAAAAAGTCCCCAATGTCCCTCTGCAATCATTTTGGGGCATTGCGCGATCTTGCGAAAGCAAGATTGCGTAGGGCTCAGGGCCCTGCAGCGCAACCCTCCATGCAGTCCTATGGACTCCAGGAGGTGATACTCATAGCAGCACGGTAGCGCAGGGTAGCACTTCGTTCTAGGGCAAGGTGCTGAAGTAGCACCTGCCCTGGAATCTAATGCTAAAATGGGGACACTATGGGGAGCTGCAGTAGCTGTTTTTTCCCCATTAGTGTCCCCATTTAAGCGTTAGGTTCATAGTCTAGCCCCTCGTTGGTTTTGCAAAACTTCTATGGTACATTTACAACATAAAAGCCATACAAAAGTGAGTTCTCCAAGAAGCGTTAACAAACATTCCAACAATTCAGTGTTACAATATCAACAGATTTGTTCAGTAAGTGACACTGATGGCACAGTTTACTTTTACATTTGTTTAACTCAAAAGAGATAACAAATGGGCTATGAATATCATAACATTATATTATGTAATGCCTTCATTGCACTTTATGACTCTATACAGACATGGTGCATTACCTTGTTATCTACATTTAAGGCGTGGATGCCAAATAGCTTACTAAATTCAAGGCTGGAATGAAACCAGTGTAACAATTTCAAGGTCATCTGACAGCCTTTTGACTGTGCATAAGAAATATGATCAATACATGTGCAATTATTAATGATTAAATCAATGTAAACCATGACAGATAACAATGCCATAAGATAACATGGAGCTGAATGAGTTTGTTCAATTCCATTATACCAGAGATAATGTGGTGTCTTCCAGTAACCTCGCTATGAACGCAAAATGTGATATGTATCAATATTTACTAAGCAAAAAGTAAAAAATACACAACTATTTTTCTATTCTGACAAAGTGTAGTCTCTTAATTGGTAGGAGACGAGTATGTACTAGACAAACTTTCATTGATAATTGTTTTTTTTACCCAAAGGAAATAAAAGATGAGCAAATTCACCAAAAATAAAAAAAATAATTGGGTAGTGACTAGTGACTGTCAGTCAGCAGCCTCTGCCCAATTGTTTAAGGTCAAGAAAAGGAAGCTCTATTTTCAATAGAGTATCCATTTAAGCATAAAGATAATGAATTCCCACCTACAAAGAGAGTGATAACAAATGAGAAAAGGTATCATTAACACATTCCCTTCAGTTTCACAACTAATGCATTATACCCAATACATGACTGACATTTTATCTGTCATTAACACCTATGCGATTTTAAGAATGACTTTCAAGGCATTTTGGTGTTGATTTAGTATAATATTTAAAGATTAAAAAGGGGAGAGGGATAAAAAAAGAAACAAATCAAGGGTCAAAATAAGACAGAAAAATGCCACATAACATATAGAATAGAATGCCTTCAGAGCAGTGCAAAAAAGTATACAATGAACAATGTACAATGAGCTGAAAATGACATGCAGTCCCAATGAAATAATGACTAGTGTATATATCCCAACAGAAGGGTATCTAGGGAATTCCTACAAAACAAAGCATACTCTTGGCAAGACTATGAACTAAGAAACCAGAAATGTAAGCACAGAGTCTGAAATAAAGAGTTGAAAATCGTGTGTCACTGAGGATCTTATCCATAAAGATGGGTTGGAACAGAGTATCAATAATCGCAGGGACAATGATGTTACAGTCAAAGATATTGGCTGTTAAGGAAAAATCAATCATCTCTTTTGATCACATATTTGGATATGGAAAGAAGTGTATGGCAAGAAACAAAACACTGGAGGTTGTAAAACTGGATATAGCCATACAGCGAACATCACAAAATAAGAAATAGCATACAGTTGAACGATTTATGTCCATTGGGGGTATTAGAATTATAAAAAGGTGTGCCTAAAGCTGCATGGATGGCAGCCTTGTAATAAAGATCCTAAAGCGGTATGGATGGCAGCCTTACAATAAAGCATTATATTTGGTAAGGTTCCCCAAAGATCTTCAGTAAATAGGGTTTCTCAGAACCATCGGATGTGTTCTGTTCTATACAAAGTTATTTACCTGTAATTTGTAATGGAGAATAGGATGGGTAAAGTCTGAAAAATATACAGTAGTTTAGGTAGGTTTGACATCTTAACCATTCCCGGACTGACCATAGGGCATACAGGGCAAATGCCCGGTAGGCCGCTGGCCTTCTGGGCTGGTCAGCCTTTGGAGAGCAGGCCTTCTTCATATTTTCCACCTGGCCAGGCTGCCTGGGGACCACAGCCCATGTTCTCTAGGCTGCACCCTAGGCCCGGTGGGGACTTTAAGATGGTGGCCGGCCATCTGGTGCACCCTGTGACCTAATCAGAGGGAGCGGGCCAGCCATCGGCCCCCTCTGATTAGGTCACAGGGTGTGCCGCGTGACATCTGCTGCCAGGGCATAGGGCAGCAGACGTCACACGTGCGCCCTATGGTCTAATCAGAAGGGGCCAGCCGGCTCCCTTTGATTAGGTCATAGGGAGCGCTGGATGACCGGAGGCTGTGCACAGGAGTGGTAGCGGTGCCTCTCAGGACCCGCAAGGAGCAGGAGATGAGGATCAGGGTAGAGAGCCCGGGCATGGATTTCGGGTCGCTGTCACCTCATGGAGTCTGACATGCCGAGGCGTAGTGAGCCCCCCATCTCCGCCACTCACTCTGGAGCCCAGTCCTCTCTCCAGGGGCATGGGCCCTGACATCACAGAGAGGAGCAGCAGATCTACATGAATGAAACTGAAGAAGGGGAGTGCCAGCTCATGGGGTACATTGGCCATGCCTTCCTGAACTTAACAAAACAAATCACTGCTCGTCGCAGCCTGCCAACCAGCCTGGGGACTGTTTGGACATCACCTCTGTGAGGGACTCCAGCAGCCAGCTGGGAGACCTGAAACAATCTGGCACCAGAGCCTATAATCCCCCCAGCTGGCTAAGGACAGCCACACCATTGCAGATGCCAGCTGAAGTGCCCAGTAAGTGTTCAGGATGGTAGAATCCTGAATAAAGTCATGACAACATGTTAGTGATTGGAAAAACATTTAAACCTAATGGTTTTCTAAATGTTAAAGGATTAGATAGCTTTTAGGAAGGGAGCTCTGCAAATATTATCAGCAGAAGTAAAGATAGCAGAAACCACTGAGAGAATCCGTAGGAGTGGAGTTAGCTACAGGAGGAATGCAACAAGCTAGCAATGTCTGTAGTTGTTTGGCCAAACGTATCCATCCTGTTGTTTTTCCAAATAAGCCTCCATGGAGGTTAGGGGATGACTTAAACCCACATGCTACATTTGTCCCTCTTGTAATGTCAGGGAGAACAGATTGAGTCGCAGTACTGGTTCAGATTCTGAATCTGTGGTTAGGTATCACAGAGCTCCACAGTAATGTGCGGTGTGTATGAGGGTATCCCAGAGCTCCACAGTAATGTGCGGTATGTATGAGGGTGTCACAGAGCTCCACTGTAATGTGCAGTGTGTATGAGGATATCACAAAGCTCCACCATAATGTGCGGTGTGTATGAAAATATCACAGAGCTCCACAGTAATGTGCAGTGTGTGTGTGTGTAGAAAAAAAAGTGGGCTGCTCAGTCTAAAATACCCAGGCCTATTTTTTGTCCCAGCCCGGGCTTGATCTTAACAGACATGATCCTTTGAAGCCAACAATCTTTTCATAAAGGAAAGTAGTAACTGTTTAACCTCCATCAATATCTATCTGTAGCTTAGATCAAATAATGCGTCAGTTGAATACCTAAATAGTCATAAGTATAATGGTGTTTCAATCACTCTACTATAGCCCTAGAATTGTGGTCATGAAGAGCTCAGAATTTAATAATATTTATTTTGTAGTAGCAAAATGTACTACATAGATTAGAGTTTTACAGAGAGCAGCTATGAATGTTAAGGGGTCAGTAAGTGTGGCCAGAATATAATTTGCAAATATTTTCAATTTAAAAAAGTTAGGTCAATACTAATAACCCTTATGCCGTTATTTGTCTGAGTGAGTGGTTCCAATTTTAAGGCATGCAGCAAAGGGGACAAGGAGCATCCTTGCCTCGTACCATTAATATGAAAATGATTAGTTGGTGAACTGGCAATCAAAACCTGAGCTGGGATCTGCTTTAAGTACAAATATAACTTTAACAATTTTATCTGAAAATCAAACTCCTGCAACACAAAAGAAAAGAAAAGCCAATTAACTAATGCTTTTTTCAGCCCTGAGGGATATATATGATAACATTCTATATAGCCTCTCCCTGGGTAATATGGAATACCGTAATACCGTAGATACTCGAGTATAGCGTGACCCAAATATAAGGCGATGGATAGAGAATTATTACGGATATGAGAGAATACTCAAGACTCGAATATAATGCGAGGAGCAAAATTTTACTTTACCGGTAAACAATTAAGATCCTTCCAGGTTCTCCTAACACAGTCAGGCTACTTCGCAGGCCATGGGGCTCTGCTCTAGAATGATTGCAGTTGTTACTAAGTATGAAGTCGCTGGCCAGCCGTCTTCTTTACTTGTGATAAGATGGCCAGCGGAGGTGAGCGAGGTGAAAGATTGGCTTAAACCGAGCGTGCCCTTTAGCCGTGATGGATCCCACCTCTCCCAAATCCGGGAGTTCCTGAAGTGTTTCCAAGCATCAGGGAATCCGTATTCACTTCAGCGAGACTACCGGAACTTCCGGGAGACTTGGGATCCAGAGCAAGGCAAGTTTTTTTTTTTTACACACGATGCAGTTGTCACGAATATAACGCGACCCCTCCAATTTTAAGGCAAATTTTTGTCACCAAAATCTAGCGCTATACTCAAGTATCTGCGTTAATCTCAGTTAATCAATTTGATCACTGTCAATTAACTGAGGCGAGACTTCTGATTACCTGTTTGGGAGAAAATTAGCATCAGTGTTCTGTAAAGATATAGGTCTGAAATTTGCACTTATGGTAGATGACATGCCTGGTTTTGGCAGTGTTACTACAGTGGCAGTGAGCATATCTGTTGGGAATAAGCACTGACGCAAAAATAATCTAAGGGCTCTATTACAATCTTGCCGTTAAAACGCGAGCGCAAGGGAGGAAAAACTGTGCCCGCAGTTTTCCCCCTTGCACCCGCTTTTTAACGCCAGATTACAATGCAGGTGCAAAAAACTGCATTGTTTCCGCCCGTTATAATCAGGGATGCTCGCGGCAGCGCTGAGTGCGGCTGCGAGAATCCACTCGCTGGAGTCCATAGGACTCCATTGAGTTTCCTCTGCCGGTCACAGATCGCGAGATCCGGCCGGTCGGCGTAGTGATACGCAGGGAGAGATTGGGGGGACTTTTTCAGTGGTATGATTTAGTGGCGAAAATTGTTAGTGCCCCCCCCAGTATTGACTATGGTATCTTATGTGCCCCCCTATATATTGTTTCTAGAGTCGCCACTGACGCTGAGGAAGGGGCTACGACCCCGAAACATCTGTGTGTTTTTGTGTTCCTCGCTGCTATAGATATGGGGGCATTAGTGCACCTTTGAAAGCAGCACTGGCAGTGTCTATATCTTATGTTTTCTGCATGAATTGTTACTTTCCCACATTGGATGCTGTGAGAAGAAATCATTGCCTAGCTGCAGCTATACATTTTTTCCTATCTATTTTAAAGGGTTTAGCAGACACCCTAACCCCTGCTTATGTATTTTTGTAGTCGACTTATGCTCAAGCTGTTCCAAATGTAGGTGAGGGAATATGGTCCCTTTATTAGTTGGTGACTGTGACACTCAGTTGTGAAAGGTTAACTTCTTTCTACATGGTTTGTTCTCTCAGTACTGGCATAGAAGCTGCAGCCCAGTACAAATTTGTGTTGTCCTCGTGCTGGAGGTGGTTATCTACATAGTTGAGCCAGTAAGTTGGTTGGTAAGTAACCTCCAGTTCTGGAATTTTGGAATTGGACAGTGATATGTGTATGGAAATATGGCCAAGGTCAGAGATGATGATTTTGTCCATATGGGCAGTTATGAGGGAGTGAGCTAATATAGGGAAACTAAAAAAATATATTTCTTTAGGAGAAAGAGTTATGTGGGTCAGAATAGACTGTTTAGTTCCTACCGGTATGGTGTAATTGTCTCCATGAATCCACCAATGTCAACTGTTCTTACAAGAAGTGCATTCTTACATAAATACTAAGGGCTAGATCATATAGTTTACACTAAACCAAGAGCGCAACAGTCAAAAATTGCGAGATGGTAAATGTTAGCACCTGCCAACTACTGAGCGGATCACCAAGCTCGCGCAGGTTTGGCGACACAATCAGTTATCGCTTGTATGGGAAGTGCTACCCGAATGTTACGGTTAGCACAGCCTAGCCATCGTAGAACTGTTTTTTCCCAGTGAAACAGAGCGGCCACTCCTGTTCCCTGCCAATAAATACTTTCTGTGTCTGCAATTTCCCTGATTGTGATCGGACTTTCCAAGCTAGGCACATGGCCCTGAGTGTTTGGAGATGATTTCTGAGTATTGAGTTGTTGAAGTGTAGTTGCAAGCGTAGGAGGGAGTTGTTCTAGCCTTGTCATCTATCATCTCTGATAAACTTTTCAGCACACATCACACACATCATTACATGTAAATACACATAGTTACACATACACCTATACACTACTACTCATCGCATACATGCCTGTCTTTACCCCACCTTGCCCACCTATTGTAACCACCCTGTACCCTTAACCCTGTGTATTCACAATCATAATTGTTTCGAACTGTTTGCCATGGAGGGTGTTGGGAGAGGAGATGGAGGGAAGAGAAGGAGTGTTGGTGGGGAGGAGGAAGTGGGGAGAGGTAGAAATGTGTAGGGCATTGGGGTGATGGGGAGAGGAGCAGTGGGGAGAGTAGACATGCTGAGGGGGAGCAAAGAAGTTGGGACAGGAGACGTTCTGTGGGGGATCGGAGGAGTGGGAGAGTAGATGAAGGGCTGAAGGGGAGAGGAGATGTGGGCAGGGAGAGCAGAGGAGTGACAGGGAGCGCGGGGTCCCGAGAGGGACACTAATGGAGATGGGAAGAGGAGGAGTGAGAGGGAGAGAAGGCATAAAGTGACAGTCGGGAGAGTAAGGCTGCTTGGCCAGGCCCATCCAGCTGAGAGACAGGTTCCGGATCTGGGACAAGACAGGGAGTTAGTGCGCAGTCAAGATGGCCTGTGACTCCTGTGTCATCTTAGGAGGACAGATCGGAGAGAAGTGGTATACCCTTGAGGAGAAAAATACCCTTATGGAGACGTATCTGCAGAGGGCACAATGGCTGGATGACCTGCCCCTGTCTGGGCATTTGTCCCTCAGGCTATGGATTAAGATCCGTGGTGCAGTGTGTGCCCTGGGGAAGAATCGGAACATTCAATTAATAAAACACCAGTACCAGGACTGTAAGTGTGAGCTTAAATTCAAGATGGCAAGTGAGCAGCGGGAGTCCAGGAGGACTGGAGGTGGGCCCCCAAGCTGTTATGTGTACGTTCAGTGGGAAGAGATGCTGATAGATAGAATAAGCTTTGCAAGCATACATGGATTTGAAGGATTTGAGAGCAGATCCATCAGTCCACCCACCGAGTGAGTATTGGCATCATTGAGATCGTTCAATGGTGTTTCTGAAATTCTAGCGCATGTTTTGTGCAAACTTGTATATGCATGTTTTGGACTACATGTCCCATGGTCCTCAGTCACTCAATTGCTCCATTGTGCATCATGGGACATGTAGCCCGAAATCATTTGAATGTGCCAGCTTGCACAGAAATAATTTAGATAGAAAGCCAAATAGGATTTTCATGCTTTGGATTGGGTTTATTAACTTTGTGGCCTTGATGCTTTTTAACCCTTTGCCGCAGGTTGTGCCCTGTACTAGTATGCCTCACTTGACGGCTGCTGCGGTGGGCCCATCCTGCCTGCCTAGCAAGCCCTGCGCGATGCATGTCATTGGCTGCAGGAGGACAGTCTGAGTTCAGGTCGTCCCTGTCAGGTATTTTCAGAGAAAACCAAAATGGATGCCTGCAGCCATCTTGTTTAATCGTATATCTATATTTTTATATGTAAAGTCTATCTCAACTTTAACCTAGTTTTAGAATGAACTCAGAGATTTTTTTTTAAAATAAGTTCATTTGAGGGTAAAACCTATTAGAGTAAACTAGAAGAGTTATGTATGTCTAATTGCTAGACTATGATGCTATAGACGATATAAAGTGTCTTTATATGATATATGTCGAGCCTAAGTGCTAGACACGTCAGAGACAATTTATTGGTCTGTTTTCTTTGAATTAAAGACATTTTTCTTTTCTGGTATAAACATTTAAGTTAAAATATATGCAACAATATATAGCTATGCACAAATTTATACAAGTATATATATATAATCAATATATTCTATAATAGTAGCACAGAAAATAATATTTAGAAATATATAGCTATGTAAGCAGTATATTGAAGAATAGAAGTATTTTCTGCTGAGTTAACTATAAAGGATTGTTAATTGATAAAGAAGTACTTTAGAAAAACCTTGAAATGGATAGAATTGAAGAAATATTAAATCAAATATGACAGTTCCAGACACCAGTCTGTAAGACAGAGAATGTTTTTTTGTTCAAAATAAGATAAGGAGATTGACCTCTGACCTATGATAAGGGATTTAAAATTAATTTGTAATAATTAAAATTAAATCAACACTGCCATCTTGTGGTGTAAGTAAAGGGTAACAGTTTCCTGGAGTTTACATAGGGTTATATAGAAAATACACTATATGCTAAGTAGGGAGGTACGTTATAAATGACGTGAAATTTACTATAACTGAACAGAACACAATGAGTATTGGCATTTCATTCCACAACTTCATTGAGATCACTCTCTTCATTCCAACTCCGATTACATTTCACTTATCCCTCTCAGGATATCAAATCTCTCACTCTTATGCATTGACTCATCTCTATCATATCACAAGAGCATGCTCAAGGAGATGCTAGAAAAAAAGATACTCTCACAAAGAAATATAGAAACTAAGATATAAAATTTTATAAATACTCTCACATATTCCAAAACAATATATTATATACAAAGAATTTATTGCTGCTGTAAG
The DNA here is from genome assembly GCA_009667805.1 of Leptobrachium leishanense. NCBI lineage: Eukaryota > Metazoa > Chordata > Amphibia > Anura > Megophryidae > Leptobrachium > Leptobrachium leishanense. Next base: position 293,560,518 of record CM019063.1, on the reverse strand, counting down.
AAGACTGCAGTAACATTTGAATCCAGATCTTGGACAGGTAATGTATGGAAAACAAATAGTGGCATTAATGTAAATATATATATGGGTGTGTATCTTGCAATAGCTATAGACTGAGATTTATCTCAGGTACCGTTAGATCTGGAATCTTCAAAAATATTTCTAACCCACAGTATAGAAATATCATAAAGAAGAATCGGATAAAAGGATATAATTTATCCTAAAGTTTTTGTTGCAATGATATACAAATATATATATATTGAAATTGGAAGTTACTGTGATTGAAGTATTAAACAGGGATATTATAACCTACAATAAAAAGCAGAAGATTAGAAGCTAAATTCTCGTTAGGGGAGGATTCACTAAATAAGTTTTTATTACTCTAGAAATAGAATTAGTGATAGCTTCATCTTTTTGTTGATCCAGGTAGCACAAGGAGATATACACATATATCTACAAGATACTAGCTTGTTTTGAACTGGTTTACTGGGAATACATGTAAATTGTTTTCTTTAAGCGGGAACTAAACTAACCATCTGTGTATTAGTTACTTGATAGTTCAAAAAAGGATATGACAGAGGAAAAAAGGGGGTTGGAGAATCAAATATGAAAGAATCTAATATGAAAAAAATATATATCCAGTAAACAAAACAGATGGGGGTAACCCGTGCTTGGAACTATAAAATTTGAGGGTAGTTTACAGGATAAGGATGCAAAAGGTACTAAGTAGAAATACAAAGGATTCTGATTATTTAGGAAAGGAGAAAAATGAACCTTTTATTGCATCCTAATAAGGATGGTTAAAGACAGAGTCGATGCTCAAATCACAGCAATAGTCAAAAAGAAAGAGCCTAAATTCACAAACTCATCAAGGCTAGAACAGATCCTGCATAAACGAAGGTACTGTCCAACTGGAATGCCAGATTTTAGAGATTTAGGGTGATGACTTTCCCATCGTAGAAGATTATTAGTTGCAGTTGATTTGCGATAAATGGTGGTACTTAATGTGGTGTCCTCCAAATTCCTGTCGATTTTAATATCCAGAAAGATGAGAACTGTAGTTTGTATCTCAGATGTAAATTTAAGATTAAGGTCGTTCTGATTCAGGACTTCGCAAAATTCTTGGAAATCATTTACAGTGCCATCCCAGATGATCAGAATGTCATCTATGTATCGTTTCCAAAGTCTTAGGTTAGCAGTATACTTTTCCATTTCTGGGGAGAAGACATATTTTTCTTCCCATAGGCCCAATTACAAATTGGCATAAGAGGGTGCACTAGCCGTCCCTATGGCTGTGCCACGTAATTGCATGTAGTATTGACCGTTAAAGACAAAATAATTCTTTGTCAGAATAAATTCCAGGAGTTCAAGAAGAAAAGAAATAAGGGATGATGGTAAATAATCTTTCTTTTCAAGAAAGTATTTGACATGTGCCAAGCCCCTATCATTTGGGATAGATCTGTATAGGCTTTCCACATCGAGACTACATAAGTAAAATCTGCGTCTCTGATAGAATTTTCAAAGTATCATTAGTATCTTTTAAGTATGAAGGCAGTGTCTGGACCATTGGTTTCAAGATTGTGTCAATCTTTTCAGTCAGACAATTATTTCCTGACACGATCGGTCTTCCCGGTGGGTCAATAGAGTTTTTGTGCAGTTTTGGTAAACAATAGAAAGTGGCGGTAGTGGGAGAGGGTGGCGATATTACCTCTCGTTCTTTTGATGTTAAAATCTCCTGATCGACAGCCTCTTTTTTAGGCTCTTTCTTTCTGACTGTATTGCTGTGATTTGAGCATCGACTCTGTCTTTAACCGTCCTTATTAGGACGCAATAAAAGGTTAATTTTTCTCCTTTTCTAAATAATCAGAATCCTTTGCATTTCTACTTAGTACCTTTTGCATCCTTATCCTGTAAACTACCCTCAAAGTGTATTGGTTACTAACTGATGAAAGTAAATGGTATTAACCATATATATAGTTACTAACGGAATAATATGTTAAAAGCTAGAGATCTGTGTGCTGATGGATGGATGTTGTATTTTATAAATTTTTGATTATGTTGTGAGATTAAAATCTTTTTGCATACGTAATAAATATATATATATTTTTATCTAAGCTGGTTGGTTCTATTTTTTAAAACTAAAACACGTACAATTAAAAGAATTTTGGAGAACTTCTGAGAAATACAAACGAGATAAATTTGTTGTTGTTTATACCTCGTATAAGTTTCTTACCTGATTAATATCTCCGACATCCCACAGCAGCCAACGGCGTGCGTTGACTGCTGGGCAAGGCGAGGGAGGCCCATTGAAGTCAGCGGGGCATACTATGCAGTTTTGCGGTTCAAAGCCCACCCGCTGCAGGGATGGCATATTACTCCCTGCGGTGGGAAAGGCTTAAGCCAGGGGCTGACTGGCAACTTTTGGCCCGGGTGGCAAGCACCACACAGAGGCCCAGAGTTACGTAACTCGGGCCCATGTTTAGGTAAAAACAAACACGGGAAGCAAATTAAGTAATAAATAACTGTTTAAAATAATTATAGAACTCCAGACTAGGGCTCTCCTCTCAGCCTCCCTCGGGCCAGGCCCCCCCTCAAATTATTAACCCTGCGCAGGCCGCCCCCCTCAATTTATTAACCTGTCACAGGCTCCTTCATCCAGACTAGGGCTCTCACAGCCTCCCTCAGGCCAGGCACCCCCAAGCCCCCCTCCCCCCCTCATTCAATTTATTCCCCCCCCCCAATTTATTGACCATGGCACCACTGTCCCTCCGTGAAGTCTCCAGACTTTCCACTCAGCCAGACAGGGCAGGGCAGGCCCAAGTTCATCAGCCAGCAGGTGAGCTGCCTGGCTTGAGGTCAGTGTGCGATGCGGCCGGCCCGGGCCCGCCATGCACAGTGCACCAGACCAGTGGCGTCATTAGGGTTGGTGTCACCCGGTGCGGTAACTCATGGTGTCACCCTCCCCGAGCTTTACTACTTTGTGATACACACCGCATGTTACTATGAGTTTTATTTATTATGGTGGATAATGTGACACGCTTATACACAGCACACATTGCTGTGAGTTTTATTGCTATGGAGCTGTGTGATACAGTAATGTGCAGTGAATGTATCACAGAGCTGGACAGCAATAAAACTCACTGTAATGTGCGGTGTGTATGAGTATCACCGCAGCAAAGTAATAAAACTCACGATCATACACACCACACATTACTGTGAGTTTTATTGCTGTGCATCTCAGTGACACATACTGCACATTACATCATAGGCAACCTGACTACAGCTCTAAGGTACGACGGGCTAGAGTTTTTTTTTCTTACAGAGCTGTCATTGATATATTTATTTTTGTGACTAATATATGTTTTAGGGGACTAAATGTAGAAGTATGAATCATTGTATGCATTTTAGGCACATTATTTCACAGTTTTCATGTATATTATTTTTGATGTGCCACATTTATTTTGGAACTTTTTTTTCTGGCCCCGCAGAGTCGGCTTTTCATGCTTACCTGCAGTGATTGCTCTGCAGAAGATTTATGTGGTGGTGTCTGATCTTTAACACACAAGGCAGCAGGGAACTGAGTATTCGGGTGAGGAGGACCTGACAGGCTCCAGCTGGTTATCAGCTCGGAGATGTCTGTCTTGGTCCATGCAGACAGCAGGATTCCCACACTGACCAGCAGCAGGATCAATGCATGGGCCGAACTCACGGTGACCCCATCTCTCGAGCCGACAGGCCAGTTATCTCTAAATTTTAATGGCAAGCAATCTGAGGAGGGCTACAGCGGTGCGTACACCACGTGTTTCAGGCAGGCAGCTGAAGCAGACAGAGAGCGGCAGCGGTGTGTAGGTGAGACTGAGACCCCCCAGGATGTGGCTGATTCATAGGGCCGGCGCAGTGCTCCCTCGGGTGTTTTGCATCATCAGAGGGGGCCGGCCATGCCATGTATGAGTTTATACTGGCCGCCACACTGCAGCCTCAAAAACAGGGCCTGCAAGTGCACGGTGAAGGCTGGATTCAAAGAAACGTAATGTCCAAAAAATAATTTGACATGCCATGAAGGTTTCAGGGATCAGATATACACACACACACACTCACTCCAATAAAAAAAATTGTGACTTTTTTTATTCCTGGCGTCACGTGGTTGGTGACTTGGTGTCACCCAGTGCGGGCCGCACCCGCCTTGCGACGCCACTGCACCAGACCACTCTCACTCACCATAAACTACTTTGCTGAGTGACGTCCCTCCTCTGGTCCTCCTGAGTCTGTCTGGCTGCGAGTCACTGACTGACACTGTCAGTGTTCTGGCTGGGCAGCGGCTGGGCTTCGGTCTGCGTGGCTCCCTCCTCCACGGCCAGGCAATGAATCGACCTCCAAGCAGCGGCCTCTGCAATGCCCGGCAGCTGCACACTCAGTCCCACTCACGCAGGTCCGTCTGATGCTGCTCCCCCGACGACGTCACTGGGCCTTGGCTGATGGCTGTCTACCGCGCCCGCCGGCCGGCACGCTCCCATCACGTGGGGGGGGGGGCGGGGCCGGCGCTAGTGCTTCTGCGCAGCCGGCCCGGGCCTGTTGTGAGACGCGAGTGGCGCTGAAAATTTACACATTCATATAGTAACACACGATATCGGCCTTATGGGTTTGGATTCGGCCGGGGGGACGCTTGCCACCCTGCCCCCCGGCCCAGTCCGCCCCTGGCTTAAGCTGTCTTTTCCTAATTTCTGCTTGTTAATTGATTGATATTTTAACATTGATTTACAATGTCAGGCCTTTTAATGTGGTGTTCATACCTCTGCAACTGTTACTTCTGCTGCTGGGGGGTCATTCTGTTGATGTTTTTCCTCTGCTGCTGGGGGGGGTCCTTCTGTTTATGGTTTACCTCTGCTGCTGGGTGAGGTTATTCTGGTGATGTTTTACCTCTGCTGGGGGGGAGGTGTCTTTCTGCTGTGTATTAACGTTTCTCATATTGCTGCTGTTAACTTTCTAGTATTTTCAACATTTTAATTGTGGATTTAGAATTTCATTATGAGACTATGTTAGCACGTGTGTGTCTGAAATCCTTTAGCGGTTGACCCTGCTATTTTATTATTTTATTTCATTTCATCCTACTGGGCACCTTCTCAGAGAAGCACAATGTGAGCAGAGGCTGAGCTTGCAATACAAGGCTCCCTCACTGCTGCGGCAACTTCAGGATTCTCAGGACGGCTGGTAAAGGGTAGGCTTGTGGCTTCGATTCGGTTCGGCTCGTTCGGATGTTTAAACTTTTCGATTCGGCTCGTTTCGACTGATGTCTGTTTCGATTCGGTTCGGTTCGACTCGTTTTTGTGTAAAAAAAATTTCGGAATATCGACCATTTTTCGTATTTTCGGGTCACTTTGCTCGTTTTTTGTATCGACTTTTCGAGATTTCGGAAATTTTCATTTTTTTCGGAACGTCTGTTCTCCTCGTTTCAAAGTGTCTAACTCTATTCGTTTTGACGGAAACTGCTATGGTTTACTTTTTTTATACTTTATATATTTTTTTATAATAAATTTTTGATTTGTTTTTCCATTTCACAACTTTATTTAACCACTTCAATGCTAAGGACGCGCTCAGCGCGTCCTCAGCATTGCCGCTGGTATGCGGAGGACGCGCTGAGCGCGTCCTCGCATTGGGGTCAGCGTTCGGCCGGGTACCGGCCGATCGCTGGCCCTCCGGTGCGGGCTGACATCCTGGATGTCAGCCGGCATCCGGAGCAGTGGCCGCCATTATTAGGTGTCATCGCGCCCCCGCGATGACACCTAATTCAGGCGCCCCCCCCGCATGTGCGGAGGAGGCGCCTGAAAGGGAGGGGGGGAGGTCCTTCGGACCTCTCTCCCTCCCGATCGGCGGCTCACAGGGGCTTAACCCAGGCATCATTTGGAAGGGCACAGCCTGCCCTTCCAAATGATGCCTGGCATTAACCCTGGGGAGCTGGATCGCAAATCGGCGCTGAAAAGCGCCAATTTGCGATCCTTCCGGGAGCTGGCCGACATCTTGGATGTCGGCCAAGCTTCCGGGAACTCCCCCAGAGGACTGGCGTCATCGTGCGCAGCACGATGACGCCAGTCCTAGCATTAACCCCTAACTGCCACGAACTGTGGAGATAGGGAGTTCCAATGAACTCCCTATCTCCCGATCCGTGGCAGTTAGGGGTTAAATTTTGATATCGTTGGATCGGCCAGAGCATGGCCGTTCCAACGATACCAAACATGAAAGTAAAAAAAATTGTAAAAAAAAAAATAAAAAAAAAAATAAAAATAAAAACAAATTAAAAAAAAAAAATTAAAAAAAAAAAATAAACACTTTTTTTTTATTTTTTTTGGTTTGTTAATGCAGCAATATTGTTCCCATTTCAATTATAATGTGAACAATGATGCTGCATTAACGATTTTTGTATGCGGTGCGTTTGTTAAAAATGGTGTCATTTTCCCCCAAAAAAAATGTAACGAGACCCCATCTCTAATTTTTTTAACAAGCGCACCCCATACAAAATATAACCGCAATTGCTCGCATGTTAAAATGTGGAAAAAAACACTTTACACGCTGTAAATTATTGAAAATACATATTTTATTGCATTTTTTGTTATAATATACAAACATGACATAACGTATACATATAATAATGACATATTATGAATCTACCGAGTCTGACGGAAAGAACGATATATAATATGTCGATGTCATATACTAAAATAAGCCTTCAAAACACGTTTAAACATGATGCGCAAAACAGGTAAAAAATGACCTCAGCACAGGGGCGGGAAAAGCCTCAGCAGCGAAAGGGTTAATCATATTAAAATGTTATGAAAGCCAAGGAACAAAAAAAATGAACAAAACGTTTTAAAAAACTCTAAACTGACCCGGATGGTCTGACTTTAAAAATAAAAACCAGAACAAAAGGTTTTAAAACGGAAAAATAGTTGATCAAAAATACGCATTTACAAATACAAAATTTACAGAATCAGCGATATAACCGATAATAGTTAAATATACAATGTCCAGAATTACCGAAATGGAACCGAAATCACGAATGGAACCGAAATCATGAATAGAGCAAAAATAAATTTCGATTTGACACATTTCAAGTCCATTTGAAAATTCCGAAAATATTTCGTTTCGGCTCGGAAAACTTTTCGGATCTGCCATTTTCGGATCTAAAAATTTTCGGAAAATCGGCCGTATCCGAAAACACGAATTGGGAAATTTCGTGAAAATTCCGAAATTCCGAAACCCGAAACGCACATCCCTAGTAAAGGGGTCAGACACTAACCCCAAAAAGTGCATAGCAATATATAATAATAAAGCCTTAAGGATTGCAGGCTACAACATCGGTGAGTATATATCTTTACTCTACATTTATTTATTTGATTAAGGCACATTACGCTATGGGAGCATTGTCTTCCTTTTACTTCTTCCTTTGAGTCATCCACTTGCGAGCTACCGAAACCAAGAAGGACTGTGCCACCCTTTAGTTTGACGGACGCAAGAGTATCCAGAATCAGGTCCCCTTTGTGGCTCTTTAGCATATGTGAGTGTTCTTGAACATTATTATTCAATGTTTTTGAAAATTCTGCACCATTATGTTTTTTTTGTGTTTTTTTTCTCTTTGAGGGGATTCCAACACTGAAATTGGGACTAGAAAGTGGACTTTTTTCTGTATATACAGTGTGCTTGCATATTCACGTATATGTAATCTCTAGGATTTCATTCCTGACACATTTTACTGTGTATTTTATTTGCACATATCACCTTTTTTCCTGTCATTTTGTGCACATGAGGAATTGGGTTACACGTAACCTGAAAACCGATTTAGGCATGTGACTGGTGGTTTTATTTGCTGCTGAAATTTGATTATTTTGTGCTTTCTATGCGCCGTATGGAATCCTTCGTGTTTTTATAGTTTTGTGCAACAATTTTATGAGTGTTTGCGTTTTTTCCAGTGAAGCAGCAAATAACACAAGTGCTTGTATCTTATTTTATTTAGTTGCTTATTATTTATTTAAGTAAAGTATTGACACATCTGTTCTGGGACACGGAGTTTTCTAGAACGCCTGCATCCACTGTTTTTGCTTTGTATTCTTAGCACGAACTACGTAACATGGCCCACCGTAATGTAGTGTGTATGAGCGTATCACAGTCTGCTACAAAAATAAAACTCACAGTAATGTGCAGTGTGTATGAGCATATCACAGAGCTCCACAGCAATTAAATTCACAGTGATATTAGGTTTGCAGTGTTAAAAATAAAAAAGTGGGCTTCTCAGTCCAAAATGCCTGGGCCTATTTTTTGTCTCAGTCCGGGCCATGACCACCACCATTACCTGTGACACATGAGCGCCCACCACAAGAGGAAAGTGGATATGAAAGCCCCCAGTCCTTCCTCGGGGGACGAAGATTGTATCGCCTTTTTGGACCCCCTGACACAATAGTCATCATGTGACTCTCCACAACACAGGTCCCTGGATGTCCTGATCAGCCTGTCACCGCTCCACCAACAGCTCCCCTCCACACCAGCACCACCATCGCCATTGTACCAACGGCATAGAAGGCCTGCCCTGATCCCCAGTTGATGAGGAGTCCCTCTAACAACTAATATCAATCTATGACACGGGGGACGACATCTGTCTGGGATTTTCCATGCTGGTGGAAAGGATGTACGCCCAGCAGCATGACCAATGCCAACTGTGGAGGCGCAGAAGGGGTTGCGGGACATAAGCACCTAGATGCGCCTGAACAGGGACGAGCTGTCATCCGCACTCACACACCTGACCAACATCCTGTAGGTGCTGGTAGAGCGCCAGCATGCCAGCCCGGTCATTTCTCCCAACACAACCATCGTCACGAATCCAACCACCAGCGGAGATCGATGTGTCAGTGGCCAGACACAGGGGACAGTCTGCATCCTTTGTTGACCCTCCAGACCGGTGCCTCAGCATCTACCTCTGACCAACCAGTCTAGTCAGTTGCCTCTGCTCCACCACCCTCCTCAGGTTCTTCTGCCACCTCTTGCAGGGAGTGTACCTGTCAGAGCCAAGAGGTGGAGGAGCAAGTACTTTTTTCTTTTAATGATTTTTATATGGTTGATGTTATTGGTTTATTTCAGGTAGCTTTTGTTCCATTTAATGCGTCTATGAACACATACATATGTTGCATTTTTTTCTACTTGCTCCAATGCCTCTTAAAGGGGTTATTCATAACAGCCGAACTTGCCACTGAACTGCACCGAACAGTGAATTTCACCACACGGTGCAATTTTGTGGTAATTTGGCTAATCGGCAAGCTGGCAATTCACCAAAATGCCAGAGAAATACGGTGCAATTCACCTCAGATCGGCACAATTCGGCGACAGTGAAATTCCCCATTGAGAAGTAATGGTTAATCCATTCAGTGAATGCAGAACTGCACTAAAATGCCCAGATTTCAGGTGCTTCAATTTGACAGGTTTATATAGGCGAATCCCATCGGTTCCAACGTAAAGAAAACAAATACAAAACACAACACCAGTTTTTTATTCAACTTATTCTTTTAATTTGCAGCAAAAAGACTTATTTTTAATTAAATTTTTGATTCCCGGATTTTTTAACCCTTTCACTGCTGAGCCATTTCACCGCTGTGTGCTGAGCTAATTTTAACCGCTTTCGCTCATCATGTTTAAACGCGATTTGAAGCCACATTTTATTATATGGCCCAGACATATTATATATTGTTCTTTCCAGCAGACTCGGCAGATTCATAATATATCATTTTTATATGTATACGTCATGTCCTGCCTGAATATTCTAACAAAAAATGCAATAAATTAGAATTTTTAATCATCTGCAACGTGTAAAGTGGTTTTTTTCACATTTTATCACATGAGCGTTTGAGATTATATTTTCTATGGGGTGCGCTTGTACAAAAATTAGAAATGGGGACTTGCTAAATTTTTTGTGGGAAATTACGTGATTTTTAGCAAACGCACCCGATAGAAAAAAATCATTAGTGCAGCATCATTGTTCACATTATAACTGAAATGTGAACAATATTGTTGCATTAATAAAAACAACACACAAAAAAAAAACATGTTTTTATTTTTTTTAAATTTATTTTTTTAAAATTTTATTTTACTTTGTACATGGTCATGTTGGGTATCATTCGAAAGGCCATGCTCAAGCCTTTCGAATGACACCCTCCATGACTCCCTAGCTGCTGGAAATCCCCGGGCAGCTAGGGGTTCCCCGGCTATCTGTCGTCATCACGTTAGGCATGATGACGTCAGCAGCGACGGGGGACCCGGGGGTGGAGCCGCCATTCAAGATGGCAGCCCCCACCGGAGCTAGGCTGCACTTCGGTGCCGCAAGGCGCTGAAGTGCGACCCGGTGCTTGAGGGGTTAAAGCCAGGCACCGCTTAAGGCTGGGGTCAGACCAGCGCACTTTTAACGTGCGTTCTGGCGCACATAATTACGGCCGCACTAGCAGCAGATGACGGGCAATGATGGCCAATATACGATGTACGGCCGCACAAAAGTCCGGCCGTGCAACGCAAGTGAAATTTGAACGCATTTTTTTGAAAACGCTGAACCGCTAGTACTGACGTACTGAGTGCGCGGCTGCGGCATAGCGGCGTGTGTGCGTGATTAGGAGATGTCAGACGCTGCTAATGTCCAGCCTACATAACGTCCAGACGCAAAAAGAGTTTTATTGACGATCCGTACAAAATCACGACCAACAATGCGCGTCGTCTGACCGTTTTTGCGCATTCCGTGAAAAAATACGTCAATGCGTTCGGACGCACTTTTTCACGTTCGCGGGGAAAAATGCTTTCGTCTGACCCTAGCCTAAAAGGGGAGACTCCCTTTTTAAGCGGTGTCTGGCTTTTGGTGCTGTGCCTTCCCGATCGGGAGGGAGAGAGATCTGAACGGACCCACCCTCCCTTCAAGGCTATCTCCCGGCATTGCCAGGGGGTCGCCTGGAAATGACGTCATCGCGCATGGAGCAATGACGTCATTGACGTCAAGAGGGTCTTAACTTCAGCGTCTGAGGACGCTGAAGTCAGACCGCCGCGGGAACCCAGACAGAGAGGTGAATATCTCCGCTGTGGATCCCTCAAAGCTGATGACGTGTGGGGCATGTCCTCAGCATGTAACGTGTGTCAATGAGGACGTGTCCCACATGTCCTCAGCAGTGAAAGGGTTAAAGGCATTTTTTTTATATATATATTCTGTAACAGACCTTATTATTTATACAACCTTTTTAGCTATTTACATGCATTTTTATTGTTTTAAACAACCCCAGATTGGCAGCATATCAGCTTTTTTTTTGGTGATCTGCGGATCACTTCGGGGACACTGCAGTGAATGCTGAGTTCACCACAGGGTCTGGGAATTTAACTCCCCGAAGTGCGTCGTGCGAGACAGCAGCGAAATGTCGGTGCTCTCTGAATAACCCCTTAAGGTTTTTCTTTATCCCATTTTTGAAATAGTCCTCCTGAGGTTTACCTTTCATACTTTATCTTTATATGACTATATCCTTATTCAGGTTTGCAAATAATTCTGTCACAAACACCCCTGTCCAATATGTTGCAAGAGGTATAGCACATTGTGACTGATTGCCGCTACTCAGGACGGGTAGATCCACAATTAACTCCTTCCTTGACTGACTTGGAGAGCTGTGGGGCAGCCCTGGATACAGCGAAGTCGCTGCTTGGAATACGCATATCTGCTGTCTGAAGCCAGTAAAGCTGCTATTAGGAGCACATCTATCTGCTGCTCACCTCTTCGTGGATCCGAGGCTCAGTGATAATAGCCCTTTATCTCCCCATTCACTTATCGAGACAAAGCGTAGGTGAAGGAAAATCAGTGTTTATTGCAGGGAAATACATGGTACTTTAACCCCTGCCCGACTGCTGACGTAATGTACATCCGATCGGGAAGTCTCCCTTAGACCAGGCCATACATGGTGCGTCAGGGTCCCCTAACCTCCCTCCCTCCCATACTTACATTCCTCGCTGGGCTCCTGTGGCGGACTGGCAAGCTGGAAGCCTGTCCCGCCTATTCAGGGGGCCAGCTGGCACGATGACATCATCACGGCGCGTGATGACGTCATCGGCAGGCACCACCTGGCACCTACTGCAAAAATCAGAAAGGGGAGGGGAGCACTCTATCTCCACAACTGTTAAAGATAACAGAACAAGGAAAAAGAGTGTCATCTGCGCTCATTTCTATGTGTTCCATGTACAACAAAAATGAGGTTTTTGTTTGTTTCAATGGCCATTGCAACGTAAGCCCACTCGCCACTTCAAGGCACCTCTTTAGAGTGGGTACCTAACAATTGTAACCAAAAGGCCGCTCTACTGAGCAGCTCCAAGCCCCTCCAGCTGCTTTTCAGCCAAGGAGAGGCAAAGATGGTGGGTTTTATTTATACACGCACCAAACACTTCCCATTTGGGATCAAAAACAAAAACATGGAAAGAGGAACAGCTGCAGAACGACGGACTGGTGTTACAAGCATGATATACATAAATACAGAAAAAATGGCATCGCGCCCATACTCACCGGAGCGGCAGCAACTGCCAGGAGTAACAGCCCAGTCAATGTATAAAACATAACAAGGAAAAAGAGTGTCATCTGCGCTCATTTCTATGTGTTCCATGTACAACAAAAATGAGGTTTTTGTTTGTTTCAATGGCCATTGCAACGTAAGCCACTCGCCACTTCAAGGCACCTCTTTAGAGTGGGTACCTAACAATTGTAACAAAAGGCCGCTCTACTGAGCAGCTCCAAGCCCCTCCAGCTGCTTTTCAGCCAAGGAGAGGCAAAGATGGTGGGTTTTATTTATACACGCACCAAACACTTCCCATTTGGGATCAAAAACAAAAACATGGAAAGAGGAACAGCTGCAGAACGACGGACTGGTGGGGGGGCTGGAGGGGCTTGGAGCTGCTCAGTAGAGCGGCCTTTTGGTTACAATTGTTAGGTACCCACTCTAAAGAGGTGCCTTGAAGTGGCGAGTGGGCTTACGTTGCAATGGCCATTGAAACAAACAAAAACGTCATTTTTGTTGTACATGGAACACATAGAAATGAGCGCAGATGACACTCTTTTTCCTTGTTATGTTTTATACATTGACTGGGCTGTTACTCCTGGCAGTTGCTGCCGCTCCAGTGAGTATGGGCGCGACGCCATTTTTTCTGTAGTTAAAGATAACAGGACACAATTGCACCCCTGTAAAGGGGAGAGTCTCCCCTTTGCAGCGGTGCATATAGTCAACCCCTACGTTGCCGGATCGCGATTCAAATCCGGAGGTGGCTGACATCTTGGGTGTCAGCCAAGCCTCCGGGTCACCCCCACCCACTGACATCCTCACCATATGTGTGAGGATGTCAGTGGGCCAGTTAACCCCTCAGCTGCCAAGAGAGGGGGATCCTATGGACTTCAAGGAGGGTATGCTCAGGATGGCGCGGTAGCTGTACTTTGCGCTACCAATGTTAAGCATAGGGTGCACAATCAGTAATTAGCGGTATGATAAGTAAGGTATTACAACGCTGGTCCTAACGCTAATTACCGCACCGATGGGTTAACCTATTTTTTTTTACTGGCATCCATTCTGCTTTTGCAGAATCTTTTACACCAACTGAAACCTCCCCCATTAAATCAGATACTCACATCTCATCCTGCTGCCAGAATGGTGTCCCAATCCGCAACCAATAATGGTAAATATTCTCTTTTACTGTCTGTAATAGAGCAACTGATTGGCCATTGCTGAGGTGGGTTGTAATAAGATTGTCGAGAGGATAAAATGTGCAGCAAGTTTAATGTTTGAGTGTGCCCCTGCCAGAGTGAAATGGTCAGTATACAGGCATACCTTTACTGCTGCACCAATGACAAAAGGTAAACAGCCATATAGTAAGATGGCATCCATCATCCTTGACAGACTCGATAATTAGGCCATGGCCTATGTGCCATGTAGTATATGGGAGTCAATGGTGGGCACATCACAGAATAAATGCAGATGTTTACCCTCTGGCAGGGCCCCTGCTGTTGTAACTGTTGATCTGTGCCATTGTGGTCTGCATCATTTTTAAAAACTAGTAGAGATTAATGTTTGAGTCTATGGGTACAATGACACCACTAATCTTCTGTTCTCCACGCCACTTATGGTTAAATTGAAGGTGGAAATATGGATTCAGAATGAAGTGTGAGTGATATATTCAGTAGTTGACAAATATTTTTCCATTTCTAAGACCCACCTGCTAGAAGTTTTCTACAGAGCCTCCTTTCAGATATTTAATTAATATTTGGCTTGTGGGAGACCCAGGATCTTTATATCGGTGGATTTAAATTTTACTGAGGGTGCCATATATTGCAAAACATGTTTAGATATAATGGAGGATTGGGATCCCCCATGATTCTTTGATGTCCTGTGCTCCAAATTATGACAGCACGTTTACAGATGCGCGTCGAGGTGAGGACAAAAATAAGGTTGGTTGAAAAAGTGAAAGGATCGAAAGGATAACAGTAGGAGGAAAATAAATTAGGTGGCCTAAGATAATGGGGAGGGATTTACAGGGTTATTCAAAGAGATTCGAAAAGTCACAGCACGTTCAGTGACGTTTCGTTCTCTTCAATTCGGTTTGTTTTGCCGATCCCATTTCGGCGACCCTGCGGTGTATTCAGCAAGCACCACAGGGTCCCCGAATTGCAGGGAAAGGCAGCCGCAAACCAAACGAAAACTAACCACAAAACCCGGCGAGTACACGCCAAAAACCCGCAAAAACATCTGGATTAACCTGCCGAAAACGCCAGAAAAACCCAAGCAGGAGCCGATCACACGCAATGAAGCCGCCGGAAAAAGTCGACACCACAGACGAGTGAAGTGAATAAATTAGAAAAACAGTTTGTGTGAATGTTTGAAAAGTGAAACTCTGTTTGCAAAGAAACTACTGAGCGAAAAAGTCTGAAATTTACATATGAGGTCCAGGGAATGATAAAAAAAAGGGCTGTTACAGAAAAAATAAGTAAACTTTAAAAAAAAAATCGGATGTTTTTTTAAAGAAAAAATCCCGAAAAATGCTTAAAATATCCTAAAAAAATCTATAAATAAAGAGACTCTTTACTGCAGATTCTTATAATGAACGGTTTATTAGATATTGAATTAAAAGGGGAATATTTTTAACATTGAAGCCTGTGGGATTCGCCTGAATAAATCTGCCGCATGAAATCACCGAATGGCAGGGCATGTCAGGAACCTTTCACTGCTGGTTTTTGTTCTCTGAATAGCCGAAGCAGTCCTTTTTAATGGGGATTTCCCTGCCCTTGAACAGGCACCGAACAGGCACCGTACGTGGAGGCAATTCGCCAGGATTTGGCGAATTGCCTGCTCTCTGGATAGCCGAATGGCCAGGAAAGCAATTCGGATCTCTTTGAATTACCCTGTATGCTTTCTTTCCGTCGCGTCTTTTTTCCCCCTTCTCTGCGAGCCGGCTTCAGCTTTCTCCAGCCATTCGGATCTCTTTGAATTACCCTGATAGACATTCAAAAATGTGATTAGAGATTTAGTATACACAAAATTATGAAATTCTTGTCCCCCTGCAGCTGCAGTAGAGCAACACAAGAAATCGGGACACCCAAACATTTTGATGTAAACCATTACAAAATATTTTTTTGGTCAAAAATGTAGCATTTTCTGCCCCCATTAGAGGAACTAGCAACATGGAATATATTTATGCCATTCAAAAATGAATAAAAGGTCCTCTTACCACCTAGGTCAATGAAGAAACAAAAAACTATTGCAAAGGTAAATGTTAGGATATGTTGTGAATGGAATTCACCTGACTGAGCAGGAACAAAGGAGACCAGCAGAGGTCAGCATCAAGAGATAGAAGACAATCTAGAATAAAATTCAATGTAGCTGGCAGAGACCAAAACCATGAATCACAGTCCAAATACAGAAGCAATCTGGGACTCATACTAGTGGTCAGAACCAAGAATCAAAGTCCATAAACAGGGGGCAAATCCAGGATGCATAAATAGCAGATGTCAAAACCAGGGATCAGAGTTCATATACAGGGGAAAATCCAGGATATACAAATCTGCATTAATAGCAGTAGTCAAAAACGGGTATCCTGTATATATGTATACTGTATAAAAAAATTAAAAACTGGTATCCAGCGCCAATGGACAAGTATCCATGTGCATGGTAAAAAACTTTTTTTGATAATATATCTGTTAGTCATAGTGCATCCAATATAATTTCTGTGGCATCTATATCTTACCTACAAGAAGGGATCCTTTTGCAGCACTTATTTAAACTTTGCTGCAGTGGAGAGTTTGACATTGGACTTTAGTGTTATTAAAACTAGGCCATATTTGTGTGTTTTTAACTCCAGTTAAGCATTTTGAAATGATTACAATCAGTTAAAATTTTCATATGATTTATCCACAGAAGTCACCATTAAAGGCTATGTTACAATCTTCGCTTAACAACGCTCGCGCAACTCGTGAATTTGTGCGCCAAGCGTTAAACGTTTACGCGCGCAAATCACCGCTGGAATTACAATTCTCGCAAGTTATTTCATCCGTCGATCAATAACTGCGTGAAAACCGGATGCGCACAAATGCTCGCGCATTGCCATCTCGCGCAGAAATCAGTGTGCGCACTGTTTTTTTCACGCGATTCAGCCAATCAGAATTAACCCCTTAAGGATGGGAGTAATTTTACAACTTCGGCGCTGTTTCGGAAGTAGAAGTTTGCTGAGCTCATTTTGACCATTTTTAAGTCACGTATTATTATACGACCCAGACAAATTATATATCGTTCTTTCCGGCAGACTCGGCAGATTAATAATATATCATTATTATATGTATATGTCATGCCCTGCCAAAATGCTGTAACAAAAAATGTAAAAAAAAGTATATAAATGTGAATTTTCAATAAAATTTTCAATCTTCCACAGTAAAGTGTTTTTTCTTTTTAAATTTTATTATCCGAGGCTCTGCGGTCATATGCTATGGGGTAGATTTGTTAAAAAAATTAGAACGGGAAACCCATTTTTTTTTTGGGGAGAAATTGCGTGATTTTAGCTAAACCTCCCCAAAAAAAAATCATTAGTGAAGCATCATTGTTCACATTATAATTGAAATGTGAACATTAGTGCTGCATTAAAAAAAAAGAAAAAGTATTTATTTTTTTATTATTTAATTTATTATTTTTTTATTATTTTTATTTTTACTTTTTTTAAACTTTTATTTTACTTATAACATGCTCTGGCCTTTCCAGCAATATCATACACAACCCCCTAGCTGCCACCGATCAGGAGATAAAGGGGTTCAAAGAACCCCCCTATCGCCTCCATAGGAAATCCCTTTGCAGCTAGGGGGTTCCCCGGTTAACTGACATCATCGCGCATGGCGCGATAAGTCAGTTGAGCGGGGGGACCCAGAGGTGGGGGCTGCCATCCAAGATGGCGGCCCCCACCGGAAATAGGCCGCAATCGGGCACAAATTAGTGCCCGGTCGCGACCTGGCAACTAAGGGGTTAACCCTCATACATCGCTGGAAAGGTCAGGCTGTGACCTTTCCAGCGATGCTGGCCACAGCCGCCTGGTCCCCAGCAATGGGGAGATAGAGGGATCCAAAGGATCCCCCCCTCCCCTTCAGGCGCTTCCCCTGCTCCGGCGGGGGGGGACGCCTGAAACTGACGTCATCGCGCCCCCGGCACGATGATGTCAGTGCGCTGGAGGAGGAAACCCTGCCGATCTGACTCCGTGGGACTCAGATCAGCGAGGGAGCCGCCGGAGGAGGCGAGTATCTGCAGGGGGGGGCTGAAAACGCTGAGGACGTACAATTACGTCCTGCGGCGTCAAAGCCCGCCTAATGCAGGGCGTAATTGTACGTCCTGCGGCGTTAAGGGGTTTGAACCACAATTATCTCACGTTTTTTGCGCCTGCCAAAGTCAATTTGAGCATATATGCTGCAGCAATAATAAATGCACACGCAACTTCTCCATTTTATTGGTTTGGTATGAGTAGAATGTGTAACTACAGTATACTTTGCTGCATTTGTTTTTTGGGCTGGTGTATTTGGGTTGGGCCAGGTTGTTCAGATTTGCCATTAACACCAGCTTTTAGGAGTTCCTAAATTATGTGTGCAAAGGCTATGCGTTAATTCCTGCGCATAGATTGTAATACCATCCGCGTACCAGCGCACATGCGCATTTGCGCTCACAATGTTAAGTATAGGACGCGCGACGTACAGTAAGCTCGCGCAGCATTCGCGCAGGTTCACCCGCGGTAGACGATTAAGCGCGTTTGTTGCGCTGACTATGTAATACGGCGTTTGGCGCAAAGGGTTTTACCCCTCGCGTTAATGCTTTTTTGCGCCGGCGCAAACGTTGGCGCGAAGATTGTAATTTAGTCCTAAATCTATAGAGGTTATTCAAAGAGCCAAATTGGCTCCAAAATTGCACCTAACAGTGAATTTCCCTGTACGGTGCAATTTCGTGGCCATTTGGCTAGCCAGAAAGCTGGCAGTTTGCCTAAAATTGCCAGTTCAGGAATTGCCAGTGAAGTACAGTGATCTTCAATGGCAGTGAACTCCCCATAAAGAAGTAATGGTAATTCTAGTCAGAGAACACTGAACAGCACCGAAATGCCCTGATTTTTGGTGGTTTGATTCAGCAACTTTAATCAGGAGAATCCCAAAAGGTTTCAATGTAAAACATATTCCCGGTTTTTATTAAATATTTATTCAACTGTTTATTAGGATTGTTTAGCGAAATCACACTATTCCAATTATTTTTAATATGGCCTTTTTTTCTGTAATAGGCCTTTTTATTATTATTCATAGGACCTTATATGTTATTTTCAGGCATTTTCAGGTAGTAGTTTTTTTGTAAACAGCTTTTAAATGTTGCAGTGCTTTTTTCCCCCGCTCGTCGGCTTTTGGTCGGAGCTCTGTTCGGCGGGTCATTGTTTTTTTTTTTGATCGATCTCGCGGGTTTCGCGGCAGTTTTTCCAGATGCGTTCGGTGGCTTGTTCCCTGCACTTCAGGTGAATTCTGAATTCACTACAGGGTCGGCGAATCGGACTCGCTGGGGTGAGGGGAATGAAAGCCCTTTGGATAACCCTGTATGGGAATCTTTGTGGATAAATTTCATTTAAAAGGTTTTTCTAACAGATTGAAATCATTTGAAAATGCTTATTCGAAGAAATCAAGGCCTTTGTGACTGCAGAAGGATATGGTATTGCAGGTTTTAATTAATCCAACTGGTAAATTTAATAAAGCTTGTCTCTAGGTCTGAATGAGAGAGAACAAACCGATGAAGATTTATATACCTTTCTCAAACGGTCTAGTGTGCCTTGAATACGAAACAAGCCTCAAATCATTATCTATCCATAAACATAAATTTCTTATATAGTGACAAGGAGAACATAAGTGATTAAGATTTGTATAATATTTAATATTTATTGAGTCAAGATTAAATTTTTCTTAAAGACCGTAAATTGTCATACCGTGCAATGGTTTAATGCCAAGCGCGAGCATAGATGGATTTGCAATGAAATCTCTGTTCTGAGCTGCAGAGTGCTTTGAAATTGCATTTTTGCTGCTGCAGACTGCCTGTCAAGCAAACTGAGCAAAAAAAGTAAATTATGATTATACTGGGTGAGCGATCACAGCCTATTAAGGGCGTTGTTCTAAAGTTTTTGCCAACTTAACAACTCCATAGACTATAATGGCTTTGGTTAAGTGTATAACAGCTCTGGTTAAAATCGCACCAATTTTGGAATATTGACCTATAGAAGGCCAGATTAAATAGTTCACACTAATCCGCAACCGCAAAAGCAAAAAAATAGGGCGAGGCAGAAAATGTTAGCACCTGCAAACTACCAAGCGGATTACAAAACTCGCGAAGGTTAGGGAACACGTTCGGTTAGCGCTCATATGCACTAACTTTACATACCTGAATGCTGCCACTAGTGCAGTCTAGCGCTATCTCCGAAGTTGATTAGAACTGCTTTTTTTCCAGTGAAATAACCTGGCCACACCTGTCCCCTGCCAATAAATACCATCTGTGTGCGCAATTCCCCTACTGTGATCGCGCTTTTCAAGTCAGACACAGGGCCCTGGGTGTTTGGAGGTTTATAGTGAGTATTGAGCTGGTGGAGTGCAGTTGCAAGTATAGATAGAGTTTTCCTGTCTTGCCATCTGTGTTAACCTTTTCAGCACATGTCACACACATCATTACACGGAAATACACATTGATACCTGTAAGTTGCCCACCCTCTTGTACCCACCTGTACCCTTAAACCCCATGTATTCCCAATTCTAACTGTGGGTCACTGTTTGTCATGGAGGGTGTTGAGAGAGGAGAGGTAAAGGGGTCTGGGCATAGGGGTGAGGGGAAGAGGAGGAGTGGGGAGAGTAGTTATAGGGTGAGGGGGAGAGAAATGCCTTTATAAAACAGCTTATATGCCGAGGGCACACTGACTTCATCACCTGTGCCTTTCTGGGCACCTGTGCCTCTAGAACAAGATCCAGGGCACAGTGCGTGCACTGGAGAAGAACCGGAGCATCCAATCAAGTTACAAGTATTGTAAGTGGGATGTAAAGTGAAATTGGCAAGAGAGCAGTGGGAGTCTAAGAGGACTGGAGGTGGTTCAAGGTGTTACGTGTACACTCGGTGGGAAGAGATGCTGGAAGACCGAATCAGCCTCACCAACATCCATGGCTTTGAAGGAGTGAATCTCTCAGACCTCCCACTGATTGAGTATCAATGTCATTGAGATGTGGAGCAAGACATCCTGGCAATTGGGTGAGGAAAGACTGGAAGCTCCGGAGCTGCGTTCCAATGGTAGAACGCGGAAGAGACTGGAAATCGGCGTGGACTTTTTACTGCGAATTGAGGGGTATACATGAAGGAAGACATAGATCACACTTACATGAGGAAGTGGGATAATACCCACGTAACGTGTCAGATGTAATTTATTGTTTTAACTGGATGCCAATAAATTGTATTTAACTTATCACTGAGTCTGGAGAATCACTCTACCTATTTGGCGTTTAAACCTCGCTCCTGCAGCTGTTTACATTACACCTTAAAGAGGATTCACTGGCTTAACTGCTGATTGGGATATCCAGACCAAAAGGGAGAGGATGCCATGGAGTGACAAGTGAAGTAGATGAGTGAACATATTTCTTGTATTATGTGCCCTACTATATCACCTATCTTGTGAGTGCAATTTGAGAAGGGGCTTGATATGCATCCTTAACCTATAGTGTTGCGATATGATTGTTCAGTTTTGTATTTTTATTTAGTGGTTTCCCAATATTACCATTTATAATATACAAATGTGAGCTGGGGCAATATACAAATGTGAACTGTGGCAATATACAAATTTGAGCTCGGGCAATATACAAATGTGAGCTGGGGGCTATATACAAATGTCCGCTGGGGCAGTGTATAAAATGTGAGCTGGGGCCAACATATAAAATGTGTGAGCTGGGGGCAATATATCCATGTGAGCTGGGGGAATATACAAATGTGAGCTGGGGCAATATATAAAATGTGAGCCGGGGCATTATATACAAATGTGAGCTGGGGCAATATATAAATTTGAGCTGGGGCAATATATAAATGCGAGCTGGGGCATTAAATACAAATGTGAGCTGGGAGCATTAAATACAAATGTGAGCTGGGGCAATATATAAATGTGAGCTGGGGCATTAAATACAAATGTGTGCTGGGGCAATATATAAATGTGAGCTGGGGCATTAAATACATTTGAGCTGGGGGCAATATCTATATGTGAGCTGGGGCATTATTTACAAATGTGAGCTGGGGCAATGTATAAAATGTGAGCTGGGGCAATATACAAATGTGAGCTGGGGCAATATGTAAATGTGAGCTGGGGAAATACATAAATGTGAGCTGGGGGCAATATACAAATGTGAGCTGGTGGTATTATATACAAATGTGAGCTGGGGTATTATATACAAATGTGAGCTGGGGGTATTATATACAAATGTGAGCTGGGGTATTATATACAAATGTGAGCTGGGGGTATTATATACAAATGTGAGCTGGGGGTATTATATACAAGTGTGAGCTGGGGCAATATACAAATGTGAGCTTGGGCAATATATTAAATGTGCGCTGGGGCAATATACAAATGTGAGCTGGGGTCAATATATAAAATGTGAGCTGGGCAATATATAAATGTCAGCTGGGGCCATATATCCAAATGTGATATACAAATGTGAGCTGGGGCAATATATAAAATGGGAGCTGTGGGCAATAAATAAAATGTGAGCTGGGGCATTATATATAAATGTGAGCTGGGGTAATATATAAATGTGAGCTGGCGGCAATATACAAATGTGAACTGGGGTCAATATATAAAATGTGAGCTGGGGTCAATATATAAAATGTGTGAGTTGGGGGCAATATATCCATGTGGGCTGGGGCAATATACAAATGTGAGCTGGGGAAATATATAAAATGTCCCCTGGAGGCATTATATACAACTGTGAGCTGGCGGGCAATATACCAACGTGAGCTGGGGGTAATATATAAAAGTGAGCTGGGGCAATATATAAATGTGAACTGGGGCAATATACAAATGTGATCTGGGGCAATATATTAATGTGAACTGGGGCATTATATACAAATTTGAGCTGGGGCAATATATAAATGGGAGCTGGGGCAGTATATCCATGTGAGCTGGGGCAATATATAAATCTGAGCTGGTTCAATATACAAACACTGAGGATAAGTGAAATATCTCTAAACTAACGCTAGAAAAGTACACGTCACAATATATTCCACTGGTTAATAAATATAAAAGAAACAGACTGAAACCAATGTGACTTAGTAGGAAGGTAACCAAGGAAATGAAAAATAAAAAGAAGGCATTTAAAGCTTTTAAATCTGATGAATCTGAGGCATCCTATAAAGCATATAGGGCAGCCAATAAAGCATGTAAAAAAGCGATTAGATGGGCTAAACTAGAAAATGAAAAAGAAATAGCCAAAGAGAGCAAGACCAACCCTAAAAGATTCTTTAGGTACATAAATTCTAAAAAACCCAAGAGGGAAAATGTAGGTTCACTAAAATCTGAGTCAGGGGTATTGTTAACTGAAGATCAAAATAAGGCAGAAATTTTTAATGAATATTTTTCTTCAGTATTTATCAAAGAGAAACCTATAACAGGAGCCATGCAATTCATTAATAAAAACGTACTAATACAAAGTGAGTGGTTGACTCAGGACAAGGTTGTCACGGTTCCCAGATCCCACCACGCAGTACCTAACACCCCACACTCCACAGAGCCCAGAAGCTACCAACAGAGTAGCTGTGAAAGATCTCTAACTGTCTGGTCCTTAGAATTGGCCAGGTAAACTAGCTAGACAGAAAGGGTTAACAACACGGGGAGTAGTCAGCTGAGCCAGAATCAGGAATACAGAGTTCAGAATGGTCAAATGGAATAGCCGGGTCGCTATCAGAGCAGTGGCGTAGTACAAGAAAATGGTCTAGGGCAACAGAAGGCAGAATAGTCAGAAACAAGCAGAGGTCAATAACGGGTTAATTCAATATAGCAGTCAGGTACAAGGAGCTCAGGTATGGATAACCACGATCTGGCAACTGCTGAGACTACACTGAGGGTTTTTAAAGACCTTCACCAGGCCACGCCCCCCACTCAAGCCGCGCCTCATGCAACCACCTCCCTGCCTGTCTCCATTTAAACCGGGCATTGGTCAGCGAGCAGCATCAGACATGCTGCCCTCAAGCACACAAGTAGGGCTGGAAGCTCCCAACGTTACAGGACCCCCCTCTCCACGGGAGGCCACCGGACGACCAACAGGACGAGCGGCAGGATGACCACCAGGGCGATCGGGGTGTGAGGCATGGAACGCCCTGACCAACCTAGAGGCAGACATGTCGGAAGCTGGAATCCAGGACCGGTCTTCTGGACCATAACCCACCCAATCGACCAAGTACTGCAGAGCGCCCCTGCACAGCCTAGAATCCAAAACCCTCCTAACCTCATACTCAGATTCACCATCAACCTGAATAGGTGGAGGAGGAGGAACGACCCGCGTGTACCTGTTACACAACAATGGCTTCAGTAAGGAGGTGTGGAAGACGTTGTGCATGCAAAGATGTTTAGGAAGGGCAAGAGCATAAGCCACAGGATTAACGCGGCGAATGATCCTATATGGACCTATAAACCGAGGTGCCATTTTCATAGAAGGCACCCGCAACTTCACGTTCCTAGTGGACAACCAAACTCTATCCCCCACGTTATAGGAGGGAGCTTGTAACCTATGCCTGTCAGCCTTGCGTTTCTGGACAGCAACATTGCGCTCCATATTTTCTCGAATCTGTCTCCAAATCTCTTGCAGTTGAGTGAGATGGTCATCGAGAGCCGGGATGACCTGTTCAGTAAACTGAAGCGGTAGAGCCGGAGGGAAAAAACCATAGATGGCAGAAAAAGGAGAGTGGCCAGTGGTCTCGTTAACGGCATTATTACGTGCATACTCAGCCCAGGGCAACAACTCCGACCAATTGTCTTGTTGTTGTGTGGTAAAGCAACGTATGTACTGCTCGAGACCCTGATTTGCCCTTTCTGCTGCCCCATTGGTTTGTGGATGATATGCTGAAGAGAAGGCCAATCGCTCCCCCATCTCTGCACAGAAAACCCTCCAGAAACGAGAGACGAACTGGGCTCCTCTGTCAGAGACTATTTCACACGGAACCCCATGTATTCGTACAATCTCTCTAGCAAATACAACCGCCAGTTCTTTGGCTGTAGGAAGCTTAGGTAGAGGGACAAAATGAGCCATTTTGGAGAAGCGGTCTACAACTGTCAGAACCACAGTATGACCCTTGGACTTCGGCAAGTCCACAATAAAATCCATAGATAGATGAGACCAAGGCCTCTTAGGCATGGGTAAAGGCTGCAATAGACCGACAGGCAAGAATTTACTGGTTTTGCTTCTGGCACAGACTTGACAAGCCAAAACAAACAGACGTACGTCCTGTCGCATGGTGGGCCACCAGAACTGTCTGGAGATATTGGTAAGAGTCTTAGTAATACCAGGATGATCTGCTGGTTTAGAATCATGAAACATTATGAGTAATTCTTGTCTTTCCTTTTCAGGTACAAACAACATATCTGGAGGCTTGTCAGGTGGAGCCCCTACTTGAACTGCCTGGAGGCGTTCCAGGAAAGGCGAGGAGACAGACAAGACTGTGGAAGCCACAATACGTTCAGGAGGAACTATAGGATTGTGGTCTTGTGTATTAGATTCATACGGGTCATATTGACGAGATAAGGCATCAGCCTTTAGATTGCAGTCACCTGGTCTGTAAGTCAATACAAAATTAAACCGAGACAGTAGCAATGACCACCTGGCCTGTCTCGCGTTCAAACGTTTAGCATCCCCGATGTACGTAAGGTTCTTATGATCAGTAATTATCATTAAAGGGTCAAGAGTACCTTCCAACAAATGTCTCCACTCTGATAGGGCAGACACAATAGCAAGCAATTCTCTGTTACCGATATCATAATTGCGTTCTGCTGGTGATAATTTTCTTGAAAAGAACCCACAAGGATGTAGAGGTTTTCCTGGAGACTCTCTTTGAGACAGGACAGCCCCAATGCCGATCTCGGAAGCATCAACCTCAAGAACAAACGGAATCCTGGGATCAGGATGCCGTAACACGGGAGCGGAAGTGAAAGCTTGTTTGAGGGCTTCGAATGCTTGTTTGGATTGAGAAGACCAGATCTGGTTCTTCAGACCTTTACGTGTCATATTAATGAAAGGGGAGGCTACAGCGGAATAATTCTTGATAAATCTCCTATAATAGTTGGAAAACCCCAGAAACCTCTGTATGGCCTTGAGACCTTGAGGGAGAGGCCATTCTGAGATGGCCGTGAGTTTGGAAGGATCCATCTCAAAACCTTCTGGAGTGATAATATACCCAAGGAATTTCACAGTAGTAATGTCGAATAAACACTTCTCTAGTTTGCAATAAAGACCATTGTCCAGTAATTTTGCTAATACCTGTCTGACATGTGCATGGTGGGTTTTCAGATCGGGAGAGTAAATCAATATATCGTCTAGTTATACTATAACAAAGGTTTGTAAGAAATCTCTGAGCACATCAATAATAAAATCCTGGAATACCACTGGAGCATTACAAAGACCGAAAGGCATGACCAAGTATTCATAATGCCCACTCCTGGTGTTAAATGCTGTTCTCCACTCATGCCCCTCTTTTATACGTATCAGGTTGTAAGCTCCTCTTAAATCAAGTTTTGTGTATACTGCTGACCCCCTTAACCTGTCGAACAATTCTGATATTAGAGGGATAGGGTACACGTTCTTAATGGTGATCTTGTTAAGCCCCCTATAAATCGATACACGGGCGTAAATCTCCCTCTTTTTTAGACACAAAAGAGAACCCAGCCCCTGCTGGAGAAGAGGAACGTCGGATAAAACCTCTCTCCAAATTCTCCTTTATGTACTCCTCCATAATTTGGTTCTCCTTTATGGAAAGAGGATATACTTTGCCTCGAGGAGGCATGGTACCAGGATCAATATCTATGGCACAATCATATGGTCTATGTGGAGGCAGTTTCTCTGCCTCTCTTTTATCAAATACAGCCCTGAGGTCGGCATATTGGTCAGGAACCTCTGTAGACAATGGAGGAGCTGTGGGTGTGTTCAGGGCACCGACATGCTGAATGGGTATTAAACAAGTCCCAAAACAAGCAGGACTCCAAGACAGTATCTCTCCCTTAGCCCAATCAATAACAGGATTATGTTCCACCAACCAAGGGAAACCAAGTACAACAGGATTGGAAGGTGAATGGATAACTTGAAATATGATTTCTTCTTTATGCAAGAGACCAGTGGTAAGAACCACTGTAACGGTATCGTGAGTAATCCTAGGGCAGGATAACAGTCTGCCGTCTATGGCTTCGACGGCTAAGGGTGTCTCTCTTACAACCAGAGGTAGAGAAATGGAAGAAGCGTAGTTAACATCGATAAAGTTGCCAGCAGCCCCAGAATCCAAAAAAGCGGTAGTATGTGTGGTCTTGGTCTCCCAAGCCAAGGATACTGGTAACATAAGTTTAGTGTTTTTGACAGGAGACATGCACGTCACACCCAAGGCCTGTCTCCTCAGCTGCCTTAGGTGCGGTAGTTTTCCGGCTTATCATGCATCTTAGGACGAGTAGGACATTGAAATCGTACATGTCCCCCCAAACCACAATACAGGCACAATCCCTCACGAAAACGCCTTGTTCTCTCTTCCTCTGTAAGAATAGTACGGCCTAGTTGCATAGGCTCAGAGGGAGGAGATAACTCTCTTGGTGGTGCCTGAAAGACAGGGGCCAACCTAGGTAACGGTCTCTTGGGCTTCTCTCTTGGAGTCCTTCTGTCCCTTATCTAATTATCCAGATCTATACAATAATCAATGAGTTCACACAATACCTCAGGTAGTTTATGTGGAGCCAATTCATGCA
Organism: Leptobrachium leishanense; assembly: GCA_009667805.1. Classification (NCBI taxonomy): domain Eukaryota; kingdom Metazoa; phylum Chordata; class Amphibia; order Anura; family Megophryidae; genus Leptobrachium; species Leptobrachium leishanense. The sequence goes on along the minus strand of CM019063.1, from coordinate 293,532,990 downwards.
TCAATGACTCTGATAGTTTGTAAGGCAATAGCAAACTGATCCATCCTATGATCCTGCTCATCCTGTCTGGATACAAAGTTAGCCAAGTGCTGTGTTAAGTCTGCGGGATCCATAGTGGCCAGATCGTAATGTCACGGTTCCCAGATCCCACCACGCAGTACCTAACACCCCACACTCCACAGAGCCCAGAAGCTACCAACAGAGTAGCTGTGAAAGATCTCTAACTGTCTGGTCCTTAGAATTGGCCAGGTAAACTAGCTAGACAGAAAGGGTTAACAACACGGGGAGTAGTCAGCCGAGACAGAATCAGGAATACAGAGTTCAGAATGGTCAAATGGAATAGCCGGGTCGATATCAGAGCAGTGGCATAGTACAAGAAAATGGTCTAGGGCAACAGAAGGCAGAATAGTCAGAAACAAGCAGAGGTCAATAACGGGTTAATTCAATATAGCAGTCAGGTACAAGGAGCTCAGGTATGGATAACCATGATCTGGCAACTGCTGAGAATACACTGAGGGTTTTTAAAGACCTTCACCAGGCCACGCCCCCCACTCAAGCCGCGCCTCATGCAACCACCTCCCTGCCTGTCTCCATTTAAACCGGGCATTGGTCAGCGAGCAGCATCAGACATGCTGCCCTCAAGCACACAGGTAGGGCTGGAAGCTCCCAACGTTACAAAGGTTTTGCAGCAATTAAACAATCTGAATGTGAATAAAGCAGCAGGGCCAGATGGAATTCACCTGCGAGTACTGAGGGAGCTATGTGTTGGAATATGTAAACCTCTATTCTTAATCTTTCAAGATTCTTTTCTTTCAGGAATCGTACCAGAACATTGGAGAAAAGCTGACGTGGTCCCTATATTTAAGAAAGGTTTAAAATTTGTGCCTGGGAATTATAGACCTGTGAGCTTAACATCTGTGGCTGGGAAAGTATTTGAGGGGTTACTAAGGGATAATATTCAGGAATTTATTGGGAGGTATAATGTAATTGGCAAAAATCAACATGGTTTTATGAAACACAGATCATGTCAGACTAACCTAATTACGCTCTATGAGGAAGTAAGTAGAAGTATAGATCAGGGGGTCGCAGTGATGTGATTTACTTAGATTTTGCCAAAGCTTTCGACACAGTTCCACACAAAAGGTTACTATTTAAATTAAGAAAAATTGGTCTAGATGAAAATACTTGTTCTTGGATAGGAAACTGGCTAAAATATAGGGTACAGAGATGGAGATCAGTGGTAAGTGGTGTCCCTCAGGGGTCTGTTATAGGACCAATTCTATTCAATTTATTTATAAATGACCTTGAAATAGGCATTGAAAGTCATGTATCAGTGTTTGCAGGTGACACAAAACTAGGAAAAGTAATACAATGTGAACAGGATGTTACTTCGCTGCAGAGGGATTTAGATAGATTGGGGGACTGGGCACTTAAATGGCAGATGAAATTTAATGTAGATAAATGCAAAGTTATGCACTTTGGAGTGAAGAACACACAAGCATCGTATACCCTAAATGGTACGAAGTTAGGGAAATCCAAGCAGGAGAAGGATTTGGAAATAATCATAGACTTCAAACTATGTAACAATGTGCAATGTCAAACAGCAGCCGCCAAGGCCAGCAAGGTATTGGCATGCATTAAAAGGAGTTCACTCTTCTGATGAAAACATAATTTTGCCTCTGTATAAATCAATGGTAAGACCGCACCTTGAATATGCTGTGCAATTTTAGGCACCTGTCTTAAGAAAGGATATTATAGTGCTAGGAAAAGTGCAGAGACGGGTGACTAAATTAATAAGGGGAATGGAAAGTTTTCTTTTATGAGGAAAGACTAACAAGCTTAAACCTGTTTAGTTTAGAGAAACGGCGCCTTAGAGGGGATCTGATAACCTTATATAAATATATACAGGGCCATTATAAACCATGTCTGGAAATCTATTCATTAACAGGACTATACAGAGGACACAAGGTCATCCATTTAGCCTGGACGAAAGGAAACTCAGCCTAAAGCATAGGAAGGGTTATTTTACGGTGAGAACAATAAAGCTATGGAATTCTCTGCCTGTTGAGGTGGTTGGGTCAGAGACTGTACAGACATTTAAAAAACGACTGGATGACTTCCTGCAGACACAGAATATTAAGGGTTATAATATTTAACATGTGGGTAAGCTTCTTGATCCAAGGAGAAATCTGACTGCTATTCTGGAGTCAAGAAGGAATTTTTTTCCAATGTGTTGCATATTGGCGAGCATTTCAGACTGAGTTTTTTGCCTTCTTTTGGATCAACAGCAGTAGGTGATGTGTGAGAGGCTGAACCCGATGGACGCATATCTTTTTTCAGCCTATGTAACTATGTAACAAATGTGAGCTGAGGGCAATATATAAAATGTGTGAGCTGGGGCAATATATAAAAATGTGTGAGCTGGGGCAATATATTCATGTGGGCTGGGGCAATATACAAATGTTAGCTGGGGCATTATATACAAATGTGTGCTGGGGTAATATATAAATTTGAGTTGGGGCAATATACAAATGTGAGCTGGGGCATTATATACAATGTGAGCTGGAGCATTATATACAAATGTGAGCTGGGGAAATATATAAATGTGAGCTGGGGAAATATATAGATGTGAGCTGGGGCAAAATATACAATGTGAGCTTGGGCATTATATACAAACGTGAGCTGGGGCAATATATAAATGTGAGCTGGGGCAATATATAAATGTGAGCTTGGCCAATATACAAATGTGAGATGGGAGCAATATATAAATGTGAGCAGGGGCAATATACAAATGTGAGCCGGGGCAATATATACATGTGAGCCGGGGTAATATATAAATGTGAGCTGGGGGCAATATACAAATATGAGCCGGGGCAATATATACATGTGAGCTGGGGCAATATATAAATGTGAGCTGGGGCAATATACAAATTTGAGCTGGGGCAATATACAAATGTGAGATGGGAGCTATATACAAATGTGAGCTGGGCAGTATATAAAATGTGAGCTGGGGCAATTTATATGAAATGTGAGCTGGGGCAATTTTTTAATGTGAGCTGGGGGCAATATATTAATGTGAGTGGGGCAATATATCCATGTGAACTGGGGGGCAATATATCCTGTGAGATGAGGGCAATATATCCATGTGAGCTGGGGGTAATATATCCATGTGAACTGGGGCCAGTATATCCATGTGTGAGCGGGGGGGGCAATATGTCCATGTGAGCTGGGAGCAATATATCCATGTGTGAGCTGGGAGCAATATATCCATGTGTGAACTGGGGCAATATATCCATGTGTGAGCTGGGGACAATATATCCATGTGAGCTGGGCGCAGGATATACAATTGTGTGAGCCGGGGCAGTATATCCATGTGTGAACTGGGGGGCAATATATCCATGTATGAGCTGGGGCAATATATCCATCGTCTTATAGTGTATTTTTCTTCTAAGACTTAAGCACATAAATAGTTCAGACAGTCGTCTGAAGTGTTTTTTTTCTAAAATAAATCAGTATTTCAGGTCTAATTGCGAGGTTGGCTCTTTGAGACACATAAGTAGGTTCAGCGATCCAGTTTCACTTTCAGTTTCAGTTTTGGGCACTCAGGCTCAAAAAGGTTCCCAATCCCTGTCCTAGACCCTAAGCCACTGTTGAGACCTTCATCTGTATGAAAGACCTTCATCTGTTGCTGTTCCATACCTTGCAACCTGATTTCCAATTTCATTTGACTCCCACTCTCAGCAGCCCTGGACTTCCATCTTCAGTTCCCCTGTATATCAGTGCTCCTGTTTTTACCCTGTTATTCAACCCCTACCTATCCTACTGCCTGATCTGTCAGTCCTGTTCCTGCTCTGTCCATCTGTCTGTTAGTTAAACCCCCACCTTGTCCTGAGTTCTGTGTGTTTTTTGTTGACCCCTTCCTGTCCTGTCTCTCAGTTCCCCCTACATCTGTTAGTCAGCCTTATTCCTGCTTTGTCAGCCCACAATATCCATGCAATGTTCTCTATTGCATTACATTCTTTCTGAAAATGGAGGGCTCTGTCTCACTGTGTACCCATGTCCCATAGAGTGGAGTGCTATATCCAGTACCTACCATTGCATAAAGCCCTCCGAATGGGTTGCTTTGCAGTCTCAGTCTGTATTTGACTATCAACTTTTGAACTACAAAATTTGAAAAATGGAGATACATCTAGTATTAGTTATTTAAAATGCTTTGAAGTAAGGGTTAATAATGAAAAATATGTTTAATAATAACGAGAATAGACTTTGTGTGAGAAGTTTTGCTGTCAGTGTTCAACTGCCCCTTTTTGTTGTAAACATGCATGGTTTGATTATACTTCATTCTATCTTGGCACCTGAGACCTACAGAAGCGAAGAAAAAAAAGGTTTGAATTAATTATGGAATTGGTCATAAAATGTGATCTCAAAGTCATAAGTATAAACAAACACTGTCATGGAACCCTGTGCCCAGAGACTGTGGACTGTACTAAAACCTCACTTCTCTGCTATTCCCCTCATGTTAGCTATTTGTCTGTTTATGTTTTAATGTTAAAAGTGGCGATTTGTGACTTTTCCCCATCAGCAGATAATCCAAATGCTTTTAAGCCTGTCCCTCATGTTCACTGTGTTAAACACCAGGGAAGCCTGGGTTTGAAACCATGAGCTGGGTTTGAAACCCCAGCCAATCACCATCCAAGGAGCTAGACGGGCCAACCCATCCCATTCAACGATTGCACAGCATTTAATTTAATGGAAACCTGCAGAAACTTTAAACCCCGGTGCCATGAAAACCCTTTTCTCCAGCAGGGTGAACTTTTGGGGTTAGGGTCCCCCTCATGGGAGCTACCATTGAGGTGATTTTCAAGAGGGAGCTCCATCGGGAACCCACGTTGCTGAGCCTTTCCTGGCCCCAGGAGCTCAGGCAGCAGCGACAATGCGGCATCACCTGGGGGCAGGGCTCGAGTCGAGCGGGAACGCGCGGGAACGGCGTTCCCGCACTTCTCCGACAGCGGGAACGCTGCGGGAACGCAGCGTTCCCGCTGTGGCCCGAGCCCGAACGCTTAACAGGCGGCCGCCGCACATTGGCGGCGGCCGCGTGCTTCCTATTCTAGCGGCCGGTGACCGGAAGTGGAGCCGCTCGCCTGGCTGTTTCCTAGATCCCAGGCGAGCGGCTGCACTTCCTGTCAGCGGCCGCTGAGCAGGAAACACGTGGCCGCCGGCAGTGTGCGGCGGCGGCAGCAGCAGCAGCAGCAGCAGCGGTAAGTTGGGTTGGGGGCATTATCCATGAGACCAGGGGCACTATCCATGAGACCAGGGGGCATATCCATGAGACCAGGGGGCATATCCATGAGACCAGGGGGCATATCCATGAGACCAGGGGGCATATCCATGAGACCAGGGGGCATATCCATGAGACCAGGGGGCATATCCATGAGACCAGGGGGCATATCCATGAGACCAGGGGCACTATCCATGAGACCAGGGGCAGTATCCATGAGACCAGGGGCATATCCATGAGACCAGGGGCATATCCATGAGACCAGGGGCATATCCATGAGACCAGGGGCATATCCATGAGACCAGGGGCATATCCATGAGACCAGGGGCATATCCATGAGACCAGGGGCATTATCCATGAGACCTGGGGGCATATCCATGAGACCAGGGGCAGTATCCATGAGACCAGGGGCATATCCATGAGACCAGGGGCATATCCATGAGACCAGGGGGCATTATCCATGAGAGTTGGGGCATTATCCATGAGAGTTGGGGGCATTATCCATGAGACCTGGGGGCATTATCCATGAGACCAGGGGCAGTATCCATGAGACCAGGGGCATATCCATGAGACCAGGGGCATATCCATGAGACCAGGGGGCATTATCCATGAGAGTTGGGGCATTATCCATGAGAGTTGGGGGCATTATCCATGAGACCTGGGGGCAGTATCCATGAGACCAGGGGCAGTATGCATGAGACCAGGGGCATATCCATGAGACCAGGGGCATATCCATGAGACCAGGGGGCATTATCCATGAGAGTTGGGGCATTATCCATGAGAGTTGGGGGCATTATCCATGAGAGTTGGGGCATTATCCATGAGACCAGGGGCAGTATCCATGAGACCAGGGGCATTATCCATGAGACCTGGGGGCATTATCCATGAGACCAGGGGCAGTATCCATGAGACCAGGGGCATATCCATGAGACCAGGGGCATATCCATGAGACCAGGGGCATATCCATGAGACCAGGGGGCATTATCCATGAGACCAGGGGGCATTATCCATGAGACCAGGGGGCATTATCCATGAGACCAGGGGGCATTATCCATGAGACCAGGGGCATATCCATGAGACCAGGGGCATATCCATGAGACCAGGGGCAGTATCCATGAGACCAGGGGGCATTATCCATGAGAGTTGGGGGCATTATCCATGAGACCTGGGGCATTTATATCCATGAGAGCTGGGGGGCAATTATATCCATGTGAACTGGGGAAAATATATCCATATAACCAGTGCTGTGCATATTATTCTTGGGGTTCAGTGCTGTGCATATTATTCTTGGGGTTCAGTGCTGTGTATATTATTATGGGGGCTCTGTGCTGTGCATGTTATTATGTTATTGTTGGGGCTCAGTGCTGTGTATATTATACTGGAGGCTCAGTGCTGTGTATATTATTCTGGGGGCTCAGCGCTGTGTATGTTATTCTGGGGGCTCAGCGCTGTGTATGTTATTCTGGGGGCTCAGTGCTGTGTATATTATTCTGGGGGCTGAGCGCTGTGTATATTATTATGGGGGCTCTGTGCTGTGCATGTTATTATGTTATTGTTGGGGCTCAGTGCTGTGTATATTATACTGGAGGCTCAGTGCTGTGTATATTATTCTGGAGGCTCAGTGCTGTGTATATTATTCTGGAGGCTCAGTGCTGTGTATATTATTCTGGGGGTTCAGCACTGTGTATATTATTCTGGGGGCTCAGTGATGTGTATGTTATTCTGGGGGCTCAGCGCTGTGTATATTATTCTGGGGGCTCAGTGCTGTGTATGTTATTCTGGGGGCTCAGTGCTGTGTATATTATTCTGGGGGCTCAGCGCTGTGTATATTATTCTGGGGGCTCAGTGCTGTGTATGTTATTCTGGGGGCTCAGTGCTGTGTATGTTATTCTGGGGGCTCAGTGCTGTGTATATTATTCTGGGGGTCTGTGCCTGGAGATATATATATATATAATGCGTTAGTCCAGTTGCCAAAATCACGAGTATACCTGTACGTAGTGATACCTTTCACTGATCAGTATAGTGTCCAGTTTACACTCTTGAAAGTTTGTCTTTTAAATGTAAAGTTAACCCAATAAAAATGGTATCACCGGCTCGTCCGGCTATACTCGTGATATATATATATATTTTCTTAAGGTAATGGGGGTTGTGGAATTCGTGGGTGAGTTCCCTCACTTTTTTTCCCAGGACTTGACCCCTGCCTGGGGGTAACTGCTACACGATGCCATCCTTGCCCCTGCCTCCGGATTTGGGTGCTTTTTGGACTGTGACACCATAGGGGCCTGAGCTATCAAATGGTACCCCCCGATTGCCGCTGCTCCCCTGGAATCCCCCCCAATCAAGGACCCTCGCTCTGTATGACTGCAGTTACAATTATTTGTAAGGCACCACCAAGTTCTGTAGCGCTGTACAGTGGGAGAGAGAGTATAACCAATATACATACAAGTTAAACACATAGACCAGTGTCAGGGAGGACCCTGCTCAAGAGCTTACAATCTGAGAGGACCTGATGGAGAGCAGGCTGAAAGGCGGTGCCAGGATGTATGGGGGCGGGGATGTTAACTGTTCTTATTTGATTCTGTTCCAAATAAAAACAGGCCAAGTGAAATGGCCAGTGAGTCTGCTTAACACAATATGAACAGTGTTGTCTACTTTATTGGGAGAAATCAAGAAATGACATTGTTTCAACACTGCTTGCTGAGGGGAGAATCCAGGAACTGGCAGAGGAAAAAGAATCAATATAAGACTTCGGCTTTCGTAACAAACACAATGGCCACTATTACAATGTGCCTGCTAAAACAGGGAAGCCAAGATGGAAAACATACCCCTTCCGCAATGTAGTGCTAAGCCCCTGGATAGGAGCAGCAGCGCTAACGCGATGTTGGGAGTATCACCTCCTGGAGTCCATAGAACTCCATGGAAGCTTGTTCTGCTGGGTCATGTGACCTGCTAGTTCTCGCAAGATCATGCAGAGCCGGAGTGATTAGGGAGACTGAGGACTATTTTCCTAGACTCACTCTGCTCCTGCTGGCCAGAAGTAGTGGATAGGTCCACCGTTCGTGACGTGGAACGAGAGGTGAGTGATTTTTGGGAAGATTTACAGATTATGCTGACTGATTCTGCAGAAGCGGTATCGGTTAACCACAGCTAGAAACTGGCGCTAACTTTTCAGTTAACCACAGTTAATTAGCATAATAACTTTGCAATAAACAATAAAATGCCGAAAGAGTTCTCTCCATCTCAACTGTACCTCTCCCAAACCAAAAACCCAACTTAACTCCGTTCCCATCCTTACTTCTTATGAGAAAATTACACCTTATACCAAGAACCCTACCTCAGCATTGCCTACCAACCCCCGCTGTGACAAAGGGAAAAAAATAAAAAACCCACAATTACCCCCAAAAAAAACCACCCAAAATAATCCCTATAATTAAAGAGGAGGGAGGGTGGGGATGCTGCACTCAAGGTTACCTCAGGAAAAAAGGCATGCAGAGCCACTGCATGTGTGCCTTTTAACTAATAACAATTGTCTTCCTGGACCACCCAGAAAGATACAAAGGGCTAAATTACAATCTTCGCGCAAACGTTTGCGCCGGCGCAAAAAAACATTAACGCAAGGGGTAAAACCCTTTGCGCCGTATTACATTGTCAGCGCAATAAACGAGCGTAATCGTCTACCGCGGGTGAAAATGCGCAAACGCTGCGCGCGCTTACTGTACGTCGCGCGTCCTATACTTAACATTGTGAGCGCAAATGCGTTTGTGCGCCGGTACGCGGATGGTATTACAATCTATGCGCAGAATATCCGTTGCGTGCATCATTTTAGCAACTCCTAAAAGCCGGTGTTAATGGCAAATCTGGACAAACAGACCGAACCCAAATACACCAGCCCAAAAAAAATAAATCTGCAAAGTATAGTTACACATTCTGCTCATACCAAACCAATAAAATGGAGAAGTTGTGTGTGCATATATTATTGCTGCAGCATATATGGCATATATGACATATATGGCATATATGACTTTGGCAGGCGCAAAAACTTAACTTGAGATAATTGTGGTTCTTAATTCTGATTGGCTGAATCGCATGGAAAAAACTGTCGGCACACTGATTTCTGCGCACAACGGTACTGCACGAGCATTTGTGCACGTCCGGTTTACGCGCGTTACTGATCTACGGATGAAAAAACGCACGAGGATTGTAATTCCAGTGGTGATTTAAGCGTGTGAATGTTTAACGCTTGGCGTACAAATACACGTGTTGCGCAAGCGTTTTAACACGAAGATTGTAATTTAGCCTAACGTGTCTGCCTGTTATTAAAATCAGCTTTTTAGTTAAATCACCATATAAAATGACATAAACACAACAAACATAGCCACAATATTGTGTCTCACACATACAGTATAAACATAAACCAATTAAAACCAAATCTCCACCACCCGGGTGACAATTCAAGTTCTGCCAGTACCGTGGATAATTCAATAATAATAATAAAGCCCTAAATATTCATAGCAGTTCATTTGTAGTCATTTAATCAATCCAGTGGGCTAACATAAGAAATTTATGCAGAAAATGAAAAGAGATACAGATAGGTATAGAGGCCGCTATCTAAATTTCAAACAAGAAAAGACCTGAATATCTGGCAGGCCCGGATTAAGAGCTCTATGGGCCTGGAGCTGAAGATTTTGGTGGACTTTTTTTGTAATTTAGTGAAATGAAAAATTTTTGGTCATTTAATAGTGCGGATACAGGTATATCTAACCAGGCAGATACTGTGTGAAAAAAATGTGAAATGGGAACCGGTTACTGCATTTTTCTGAGGAAATACACAATTTTAACCCAAAAAAATGAAATATTTCCCTTGTGTTTTGGAACATGTTTTTTTTTTTTTCTTTGCGAATAATATGACTATGGAAGCAAGGTCAGTGTTTTATACAGAGTGGGAAATGAGAAGGGGAGTAACGGCAGTGGTATCGTTCATTTTATACGTGACAAATGGACAATACCATCGCTTTGGAACTAAACATAAATTTAAAAAAAGGTTTCTTCTTTTAGATTTTACATGGTCAGGTTTTGTATTAATGCAAAGGCCAGACTCTGACCTGTTCAATGACACCTCACTTGACCTGAGGTGTAAAGATTAGTGACGCAGGGGTCCAAAGTTCCCCCGCAGTGCTCTTCGCTGCAATGCGGTGGTTTAGGTTTTTGATGTAACAATGGATTGTACCATCACCTCCACACTTGTTGGTGACATGAGAAATGTGATGGTTAGTTAGTGCAGCATCATTGTTCACTTTATAATTGATTAGTGAAAAATATTACTGTTGGAAAGAATGAAAATATTATTATTATTATTTTTTATGTTATTTAAAACCTGGTCATGTTTGGTATCATTGAAAAGGCCATGCTCTGGCCTTTCCAGTGATACCTCACATGACCCTGTAGCTGCTATGGAGTTGGAGATACATGGGTCTAAATGCAGACATAGTTATCCTTTCTCTGGGCCTATTCTGAGGCATGGGCCTGGAGCTGCTGCTCCATCTGCCCCTATGTTAATCTGGCCCTGATATCTGGTCATGATATCATTGAAACCGGAAAATATCAGCATGCCACACAATACTGTACATATTAGCCAATAGCAATTCCCCCACATATCTTAAGTACATATGATTCGTAAAATAGGCTGCTAACTCTTGGTATAATGATTTCTAAAATACAGTCCCTAACATCTAGCCCCACGGTAAGAAGGCAGATTGTACAACAAATGCTTATGCCGACTATTGAATATGGAGATGTAGTGTATGCAGCTGTCCCGCAAATGCAAACTTACTACATTGTATAACTCATTCTGCCGCTTTGTGCTACAATGTAACTACATGACCCACCATTGTGACATGTTAAAAGAGCTAAACTGGCCGTCACTGGAATCCAGAGGCACTCTTCACCTTTCCAACCTGGTGTTTAAGAGCTTCTCTGGGAAGCTGCCACCCTACCTGAATAGACTGCTTCCCCAGCAGTTCCCTCATCCTATAACCTCCGATCCAGGACCAGCACCTTACTTGCAATACCACAATACAAAAAAAAAGTGTCTTGATCCTCATTTTCCTACAGAGCACCGCAATTATGGAATAACCTCCCAGACGCCATCAAATCTTCCCCCAGTCTTGGGTCACTCAAGAGCTCCCTATTAACATACCTCAATACAGAATGCGCCTGTAAACATGTAACATAATGACTGTTTCCTACATATTTATTTTCTGTGTAAATCTGTATTTTGTTTTGTTTACTATCTTACATGTTATTAGCATTGTATTTCTGTAACAACTGTAACAATTAAGGCTGGGGTCAGACGAACGCAGTGCGAACGCTCGTGCAGCCGCATTTTATTACGGCCGTAGTAGCAGCAAATGACGGCCAATGACGGCCAATATACGAAGTAGGACCACACGAAAGTTCGGCCGTGCAACGCAAGCAGCAAAGGAACGCATTTTTTCGAGAACGTAGAACCGCTAGTACTGACGTACAGAGTGTGCTGCGTCCGCTAGCGGTGTGTGTGAGTGATTAGGAGACGTCAGACGCTGCACATGTCCAGCCAACATCACGTCCATTTGTTTTTAATAGCTCTGTCAAAAATCACGGCCGAAATTGCGCATTGTATGACCGCTATCGCGTATTCCGTGAAAAAATGCATTCGGACGCATCGACGCACGTTTTGACGGTAGACGTGAAAAATGCGTTCGTCTGACTCTAGCCTTAATGTTCATGAACCCAGGACATACTTGAAAACGGGAGAAATCTCAATGTATCCTTCCTGGTAAAATACTTTATAAATAAATAAATAAATAACACGCACCCTCACGTATATGAGCGCTAACGCTAGTTTTAAGATTGTAATATTGCCCAACGTGCTAAAGCTAAAACAAAATAAAAACCAAATATAATCTTTGATGTATTAATTGAATTCCTTTATAACTTCACAGTGCTGTAGGAAAAGTAAGTGAACACATGCATTTAATAGCTAGCTGATACATCTTTGGCAGCAATAACCTGAACAAAGTGTTTCCAGTAGCTGATGATTAGTCCTGCATAATTTTCAGGAGGAATATTGTACCATTGTTCGTTACAGTTTCAGCTGAGCCACATTCTTAGGATACTCAAAATGTAAATTGTACGACAACCTTGGGCGCTAATAGTGATATTACAGTGATATATAAACAAAAATACACTCATAAAAGGAGGCCAAAATGAGACTAACAAGTGTAAAACCTTCAAATAAATACACTTTAGAAAACTGTATAGCATATAATAAGAGTGTCCCAATGGCAAAAATTAAATTTATGCTATCAAATATAGTCCTTTCACAGTGAATTGCAATAGAGGATAAACATCTTTAATGTGAATCATGCTCGTGCAGGTGCGAGAAAAATAACATCAAGTACTAATATTTGAAAACGAAATCCTTCAAGGATCCTCCCCAATGTGGGGCACTATTGGCTGCCCTGAGCTAAAACCGGGACGCAAGGGGGAAAAATTAGCGATCGCTAATTTCCCCTTTGCGTTCTGCTTTCACGATCTGATCGCGGGGCAGGCGCTGAGTCCAGCATCCTGACTCCAGCATCCTGACCCATAGCGGCTGCTAGGCTTGCGGATGCTGGGGGCAGCGCTAATGTGCTGTCCCAAGCATTCGCTCCATGGAGGCTACTCTTGCCGGGTCACATGACTGGCGGGATCTCGCCTCTCGCAAGATCCTGCCGGTCGGCAGAGTGATCGCGGAGGGAAACCAGGGACTTCTTTCCCCCAGTCTCCCGCTGCTTCCAGCAGCCAGAAGCAGCAGATCGGGCTGCCTTTCTCGCTGCAGGAAGAGAGGCGAGTATTTGATCTTTGGGGGGGTGGAGTTTCAGCTGCTGCTGATTCTGCAGCAGCGGAATCAGTTAACACCAGCTCTGAGCTGTAGCTAACCATTTTAGTTAGCCCTCAAGGTCCTAACTCTAGTTACTTATGCTAGTTATTCTGTGCTTACACTTTCGCTCCCTATGTCAAGTATAGGGAGTGCAATGTACAGTAAGCTCGCGGTATAAACCGCTAATACAGGTTTGCTAAAAGTTTTTTTAACCCGTTAGGGAATCAGAGATGATCTGTGCGGCGCGCCATCACCTCCTTTAAGCTAGCGCTAACATTAGCTTGAAGGAGGTGAGAACCCGTAGAATACTTCGGATTTCAAAAAGAAAAAAAAAGTCCAATGTTATATTCTTAGGATGTCTGGTGTGAACCGCTATCTTACGGTCATTCCACAGCAACTCTGAGGTAAGGTGTGGGTTCTGACTGAACCACAACAAAAAGGTGTTTTTTTTTTTAAGCCATTTCATATTGGATTTACGTCAATGTTTAGACACCTAACGGTACATACTCGCAACACACAGGACATACTTGAAAACAAGAGAAATCTCAATGTATCCTTCCTGGTAAAATCCTTTCTAAAAAAATAAATAAAAATGTTTAGGATCCTTTTCATGATACATAACCCATACTCTGAGCTTCAGCTTGCATCCAGTGACCCTGATATTTTATTACATCTCTTGATAAACTTGGGAATTAACTTTTTGGGAATTCATCTCCAGCGCAAAGAACAGCACATATTCAGTTAAAATCACAAACACACCATAGGTAATGTGACTTACCTGAATAAAGGGCCATGCCCCCCTCTCCTCCTTGCTCCAGCATTGCCAAAACCACTTCCAGTGAGAGAGGACCTATGCTGTGGATCTACTGAACCTCAAACCTTGCCGTTGTTGCCAGCCTTTCCTGTGTCTCCATACCCTCCAGTATCCAGTGTGTCCAAGATCCCATTGTCCTTGTTTGTTTCCTGCTTCCCCATTGTCAAGTCCTATATGGATTCTGTCCTTATGCTTCAAACCAATTGTTCTGCTGCTTCCTGCAGCAACTCACCGCAGACCGCTGGACTTCTGTGTTTCACCACATCCCAGTACAATTCCTGACAGGTACACTGGGATCAAATAGATCCCAGTGTTCCTCCATGTATCTCTCTGCTGACCAGATGGATCACATTCGTATGAGCCCACATTCGTAGAGCTTGCGGGGATCTCCATGGAGTCTTATGGATTCCTGAGCTGATAATACCGCAGCACTTAGTGCTGGTGGCGTTAACACTCTCCGGCGTCACAGTATAACGACTCCAGCTGCTGACAAAGTGGCTGGGTTGTAATATGGACGTTAAAGGTGAGATGCAAATGGAAAACAGCAGGCACAAAGAGAATGGCTCTGGAAAGTTTACAACAGCTCTGTTTACGTTTACACCAGAGATGGAATAGAGCAACAATTTTGCCAGTTTCCAACTCTAATTAGCTTTAGTTGAGGTCATTATGTTTGGGTTTCACATACACTTTCCAAACTATACTGTGAATATTTGAACAATATATGCAAGAGAACAATACAATAATTTGTGTGTTATTAGTTAAAACAGATTGTGTGTTTATTACTGTAACTTAGATGGACATCAAACCACATTTTAAGACAAATTTATACATAAAACCAATGATTACTTTTTTTGCCACTGTAGGTTACCAAATGTTACCGGAGTCCACTCAGTTCTGTCGGGAGAAAGGTCGGCAAAGTGTGGACAATGACAAACCGGACACGAGACAATGGCAGGAAAGGCGTTCTTTATTGACGTCAAGTCTCAAGTTGAAATGTATCGCAACACTTGAGTGCCCATCTCAGGATGGGTTTCAACATTTATACATGAATACGTAAAAAGGTACATCCCAACAACCCACCCATGGGCAATTTGCCCTCCCCAGGGCAAATGTGCCATCCCTTCATTTTGAACACAAAGACATTCCACAAATCGGTAGTTTCTCATACAATTAAGACAGTTAGGCCCCTATTACATTCTTCGCGCAAATTCGTCCGCACAGTGCAATTTGTTTTGCGCGCAGCGATAAGCGTTATCGTGCGAAAATTAACGGTGGCATTACGATCTGAACGCCTTTTTTCATCCGTCAAAAAATAACATTCGTAAAAACGACGAGCAAAACGAAGAGTAATATGCGCGCAGTAACGTAGCGCACTTAAATCAGTGTGCGGACTTTTTTTTTCGCGGGATTCAGCCAATCAGAATTAAGAACCTTAATTGACATCAATTTACCTTAATTGACTCACTTAAGTTTTTGCGTCTGTCAAAGTAAATCTGAGTATATATGCTGCAGCAATAAAAAAAACACGCACAAATTCACAATTTTTTTGTTTCGGTATCTGTAGAATGTGTAACTATACTGTACTGTGTTTTTTTTTTCGTGCTGGTGTTTTTCGTTTCGGCCAGAACGTTCAGATTTGCAGTTACCACCAGTTTTTCAAAGACGTTAAAATTATGCGCGCAAACGTCGTTCGTAAAAAGATGCGCATCGATTGTAATACCATCCGCATACCAGCACACGAACGCATTTGCGCTCACAATGTTAAGTATAGGACGCGCACAGTTCATCACGCTCGCGCAGGTCCATCCGCGTTAAACGATAACACGCATAGTTTGCACGAACGTTGTAATAAGACGTTCTGCGCAAAGGGTTTTGCCCCTCGCGTTAATGCGTTTTTGCGCACGTGCACTTTTTTGCGAGAAGAATGTAATAGGGGCCTTAGAATTTTTTGAGTTCAGCTAGATCCTGTCTCTGTCCTCTCCCCAAATGCCTGTTCTCCTCCCTTTACTGATAAGAACGCAGATGACCTAATTTATTTATTTATAAACGATTTTACCAGGAAGGATACTTTGAGATTTCTCTCGTTTTCAAGTATGTCCTGGGTTCAAGAACATTGTTACAGAAATACAAAGTAGTAAAATGCAAGATATTAACACAAAATAAATATACAGATTAACAGAAAATAAATATGTAGCAAATATAGTCAATATGTTACATGTTTACAGGTGCTTTCCTTATTGAGGTATGTTAATAGGGAGCTCTTAAGGGACTTTAGAATGGGGAAGATTTGATGGCATCTGGGAGGTTATTCCATAATTGTGGTGCTCTGTAGGAAAATGAGGATCAAGCCACTTTCTTTTTGTATTGTGGTATTGCAAGTAAGGTGCAGGTCCTGGATCGGAGGTTATAGGATGAGGGAACTGCTGAGGGAAGCAGCCTATTCAGGTAGGGTGGTAGCTTCCCAGAAAAGCTCTTAAACACCAGTTTGGAAAGGTGAAGAGTGCGTCTAGATTTCAGCGATGGCCAGTTTAGTTCTTTTAACATGTCACAATGGTGGGTCATGTAGTTACATTGTAGCACAACGCACAAAGCGACAGAATGACTTATACAATGTAGTAAGTTTCTGGAGGTGTGTTTGTGGGGCGGCTGCATACACTACATCTCCGTATTCAATAGCTGTATTGAAATAAGTGCCTTTTTTATAGTATGGTATATGTGGATCAAAGAACACTCAAGTTAAACAAATTTAATCCACATAAGCAGGGATTCTGTGAGACTTAAAAAAACATTCTCTTCTTAATATTTGCACTAGTTCACTTGTAACAGCATGTACACAGCATATGACCATTAAGGCCTGCAAAACACTTGCAAACTGTGAATATTAAATTGCCTATTTTTGGAGACACATTTACATGTTGACTCATTAGCTGGGGCAGAGTAGACAGAGCAGAAGACAGTGTCTAGAAAATACTTACCGATCTTGAGGAGACATTGTTATACAGGTATCTGCAATTGATGACGCAGGACAACTGACCCAAGGCCAAGTGGCTGATGTGTTGAAAGAAGAAAGATTGTGAATGGAATGGAAAGTTATGCACAGCTGATGGCTATCAAACAGGAAATGTTTGCTGAGGTCAATGGAACAAAATGGTAATCCAACACTTACAGACATTTTTTTTAATAACCTCACGCGAACAATCTTAATTTACACAAACTGGTTTAACATAGTATGGAAATTAAAGCCCTGCATCTGCAATAAAACTCATGAAAATGATCAATAATAATATTATATATAGAATAATGAAATGTCTGAGCTATAGTACATGGAATTATGCATTACTTTTTTTTAGAAGACATGGTAGAAACATGAAATAATATTGAATGGGAAATATTTAACTGAATGACTAGTTTTTGTAACTGTACAACTGCATGTGATTAAATTCTTTAGATCACTTGTAAAATTTATGTCACAGAATGCTCCTCTCAAAAGATATGACAAGCTTATTGTCCCAGTGCCATCTTGTTTGTCCGCTTTGCATATTTATTCCATCTGTGCTTCAGATATCTGGAAAACCTGACCTGTTGGGGGTACTTTAGGACCACGGTTGGGAACCACTGTTATAAACTGTTCTTTTTGCTGAACCACTGTAATACGAAGGACATGCGACTCCTATATATCCAGACCTCATCCCAATTATTTAAGCTAAATAGCAGGTACTGTACCCTGTTCTGAAAATGCTGCAACAGCATCCTAATGTTTTATAGATGATATTTTCCCTTCAAAGTCTCAATTACTTCTCTGAACTTGTACAGGACACACACTCTTCAGAAAAGGCTTTGAAATACTTCATGGCTTGACAAAGGCAATTTTTGGCCACCAATGCTCTTCAATAAAAGCTGCCCATTTGCACCACTGATGGAGTGCCTGGATTCCTTTCTTTCTTATATGACTTACTGGAGTTTTCATGGAACTGCAAGTGGGCACTTGAGTGAAGAGAAAAAAAGAGGGAAGAGGGAAACCCCTGCATTGGAGAAAAAGGTTAATATTCCACTATGCTCTAAGATAAAAATTAAGGGGGGGGGATCTAGGAGTTGGAGGATCATCTTGCAGCTACATTGAGATCACTCCAAACTATATTCATTATTATCTATTCTTCATGGTTTAAAACTTTTTGGGCACTATTCCCTTATGAATGCTAACTGTAGCGTTCGGGTGATTAAGTGTTAACATCGGGATAAATACCTAACACATGTCACCGATATTACAACCCTAATGCTAAACCTGTGAGATATCAGTTTGTACATTGATGATTGCACTAGCTTAATGTACTTTGCGCACCTTATACTTAGCGCTAGGACTCTGTAATTCCTTATCTTAACACCAATTACTAGGGATGTGCAATTCGTTTCGTTCTGAATTAAATTTCGTATGAAATTGACCGTTTCCGTTCTTTCAGGAGCATTTCCGAAACGAAATATCGGCCGCCCGAAATTATGAACTCCCGAATCAAAGTTTCAACATAAACGAAATCATTTCGTTATGAGACCTAAACGAATTAAAACAAAAAGCAAATAATACAAAATGCTGAAAAACGGAACGAAACGATCAACAACAAAATCTATTTCGTAACGAAATGAACTGAAACGAAAAAAACATAACTAAAATGATCTGACATGGAAAAAAAGAACAAAAGCATCTAAAACGAAAAAAAAAAACGAAACAGGTTTTTAATTAATGCTATCTGCGCCCCTATATAGGGCTCTATTAACGCTCTTAGCGTTAAAAGGCGGGCGCAAGGGAGGAAAAACTGCGCACACAGTTTACCCCCTTGCGCCCGCGTTTTAACGCTGGATCACAATGCAGGCGCAAAAAATGCTGCCTGCATTGTTATCGAGCGTAAAATCTTGGATGCTCGCGGCAAACGCTGAGCGCAGACGCGAGCATCCACTCGCTGGAGTCCGTAGGACTCCATTGAGTTCCTCCCTGCCGGTCACGTGACCAGCCGGATCTCGCCTCGCGAGATCCAGCCGGTCGGCGTAGTGATACAAAGGGAGAGACTGGGGGGACTTTTTCCCCCAGTCTTTCCCTGCTCCCGCTGGCCGGAGGAGGCGGTTGGAGCTGCGGTTGGAGCCGCGGGACAGGAGGTGAGTATAGGATCTGTTTTTTTATTTTTAAAGCTGGTGTTAAGTGGATTCTGCAGAAGCGGAATCCGTTAGCACCAAGTCCTGGCTCTGGTTAACTTTGTGCTGACCAGAGCCAGGCATAGGCGTTAATCAGCGCTGGGACTTTGTAATTCCAGTGCTGATTAACACTTTGCGCTCCCCACGTTAAACATAGTGAGCACAAAGTACAGTAACCTCACGTAGATTAGCGCAAGGTACCAAACGGAAACGGGTTTTTAAACCCAAAAATTAGAAACAAGCGTAGCGACCAATGAAAAATCAATGGTAAGCACATTATACACAATACATGTCCCTGAATTTCTTTTTTCTTCCTTCCTTCTCTTTTTCAAAATACACCTCTTTATATCTTCTGGAGGGCTGTATATCACTGCTGAAGAGAGGAAACCAAATTTTGCGCAGTATGTTGTTGCAGGAATATAACATATACCAATGGTGGTATCCAACTCATATTTAGGTGAGCCTCGCCTGGCTCTAGGACATACAGCCTTATGGGTCTTCTATAAAGATCTTCAGTTGCCCATCAACCTCTTACAAAGCTCCTAGAGATCTCAATAGGGTTCACCTATGGTGAAAGAATAAGCACATACCAGGGGTATCCCTAATGCAATATTGTATTTAAAAGTATCAATTTACAAAACCACAAATTTCTGACTCACGTGGTTCTGAGCCCCAATCGGCTCTATTGGATAAAGCGCAGGGAATAGTAAGGTATCCCCCGGACCTTCTTGGACTGAAATCTTCAAATGAACAGCAGGCAAACAGCAGATAGAAAACTGAAAACCATTTATTAATATAATGACATAGCTACCAGGACGCGTTTCGTTTGATGACTTCCTCAGCTGGTGGTCTATGTAGTCCGATAGACCACCAGCTGAGGAAGTCATCAGACGAAACGTGTCCTTGTAGCTATGTCATTATATTAATAAATGGTTTTAAGTTTGCGATCTGCTGTTTGCCTGCTGTTCATTTGAAGATTTCAGTCCAAGAAGGTCGGGGGATACCTTACTATTCCCTGCGCTTTATCCAATAGAGCCCATTGGGGCTCAGAAGCACGTGAGTCAGAAATTTGTAGTTTTGTAAATTGATACTTTTATGTACAATATTGCATTAGGGATACCCCTGGTATGTGCTTATTCTTTCACCATAGGAGAACCCTATTGACATCTATTCTCTAGGAACTTCGTAAGAGGTTGATGGGCAACTGAAGATCTTTATAGAAGACCCATAAGGCTATATGTCCTAGAGCCAGGCGAGGCTCACCTAAATGTGAGTTGGATACCACCATTGGTATATGATATATTCCTGCAACAACATACTGTGCAAAATTTGGTTTCCTCTCTTCAGCAGTGATATACAGACATCCAGAAGATATAAAGAGGCGTATTTTGAAAAAGAGAAAAGAGAAGGAAGGAAGAAAAAAGAAATTCAGGGACATGTAATGTGTATAATGAACTTGCCATTGATTTTTCATTGGCGCTACGCTTGTTTCTAATTTTTGGGTTTAGTCACAGGTTTTTAGAGGACCTCCGTTTGCGGCATTTAGAGAGCATATTGTACATGGTTTTCTGGTGGGCGCTTCACTCCCTCGTAATAGGGTTTTAAACCCGTTTGTGTTTGGATTGTAATATGCGGTAAATACCACAAGCTGCATAAGTTTAGCAAAGAAAATCAGACCTCATTATTACAATTAAAATAAGTTAGGAAACCTAAACTTTCACCCAAAAATTCCCAAAAAATGCCAAAATAATCCTAACAAATAAATAAATGAAGATACTTGTTGCTGTAAGTGAAAAAAAAATGCTTTAAGATATATTTAGTAAAAACAGGGATTTTTTTTAACATTGACAGCTATAGAGGAAAAAAGGCTAATTTCTTTAAAATTACTTAGGAAACCTAAAGATTAACCCAAAATTTCCCGAAAAGTGCCAAAATAATCCTAACAAATAAATAAGTGCAGACACTTCTTGCTGTAAGTAAAAAAAATAAACGGTTTAATAAATATATATTAATATATTACTCACAAAAAGGGGAAAACGAAATAAAAGAAATAACGCTGTCAGGGTTATTTATTATGACGTGTATTTTCTCTTACTATATATATATATATAAACATATATCATTAATGACAGTGCGTCCAGTACCAATGGTATAATTTGGTTATTTACCCTTAAAATAAGAATCAATAACCAATAAATGAATATACATCTTAACAAATATATAGCGCGTTATCCCAAGTTCTTTTGAGGCTATCTAGATATTTTTATACACAATAAAATCATTAAAGATGATACGAGACTACGTAACAGTAAAACAAATCAAATAAAAATGTATTCACACCGTCAAGTTTCATACAATCATATGTTGTCAACTGATCAGCAAGATACAATTTTAAAAATAATTACAGGTAGTGATTAGCAAGACTGTAACACGCAATAATCTAATTGACAAACAGCTTAGGTTTATAGACCGCATCACACAAATGCACGAATCAATTCTTAAATACCCAGTTCTATTCTACCCACTTAAGCTTCTCCCATGATAAAACAATCCTCAACCTGGCTAAAAACATTCAGTTACTGGGGCATCACCTGCAGCACAATTTATTATTGTGGGGGCCGATTCACTAAACAAAACTTCCTTCAGGGAGGCACACAACACAATCTTGATAGGTAAACTATCTCTTCTACAGATTAATCACAGCATTCTTACTCGGTTTACAATATCATTCACTGCAGTTACTCTGTAACACATATGATGGACCAAGCAAGATAACTTGTATATTTAATCACTTGCAATCTAGACTCAGCAATTTATTCAGCATGAGTTAACAAAAACTTCCTATTGAGTTAGTATACTATCTTGGATTGGACATAAAAACACATTTAATAGTAGCATTTACAAGATGTAGAATTTGGTTCTGTTTGTTTTATTCTAATGGGACTGACGGTAACTTAATATATAAAAGCTATTTCTCAGTTCCAGTTTATCTCACTACGATGGACAAGAATTATCTTTAGATGTCCAAACACAGCATTCTTGAAATATAAACAAATTCACTAAATTAGAGGGAGCAACAAGGCAGCCCGTAATAGTTTTCTTCCTTTAGCCTTCCTCTGCAGCAGAACAGAAAGGCTAACTATTCTACTGTTGAGGCTTCAACATCAAAATAATTCATTTATATTCCTTTAATAGGTGATGGACATATAAATAAGTGACAATGCAATTAGAAAATAGATATCAAGTTAAAATTATTCAATTATACTTTACCATCTGGTAGTGAAGGTAGATTGGTGTAAGAAGATTCAGGTGGGTCTTAGTGGAATATAGTGGTGGTCCTGGTGGCATCTGGCCCTTTCTTCCCTTTTTCTTCCCCCCTTCTGTCTAAAACTCACCCCTTTTATGTTTTTTATGTTACATTTTATTCTTTTCCCCAATATTTAACTAGGTGCTCCAGGCACCTGTCCAGCAGAGGTCTCCCTAAGATCAATATCCTAACTTTGGAGTTTCTCAGATCATAGGGACCAAAATCCTAAAGGAATTAATTAATATAGGTGACAGAACAGCCGTCACCTTCAATTTATTAACCCATAAAACTTTAAAAGTTCGTTGGTTCCATGTTAAAATGTGTTTATACAATTGATGTCTTTATGATCCCTGTGTGTATTGTGTTTCCCCTCGCAATTCCCCGCACCTGTAATCCCTCACAATTTAATAACACCTAAATTGCCCAGTTTTCGTTCCCCCTAGTGTAGAATTCGTTAGTACAATTTGTGCCCATATGTTTATGGTTGTTTATTAGGTTCTTTGCCAAATCTGCCTTGCCCAGCCATTGTAGTTTATCTGCCCAGCGCAACCCTGCTGCAGCTGCCGCCGGCCAAGACCAAGCACAGCCAACATTCCTTGCACCCTGCAACGCTCAGTCCCTGTACCTGCCACCGGAGTGCTTTTTGGGCAGAGGGGCCCTGGGAACATGGTGCCACTGTGGGGTGAATTCTAGAGAGGAGCGCCACTGAGAAAATCCCCCAATCAGCCGCTGGACTCAGGTCGGGTTTCCCAGCCGCAGAGGAGATCCGGTGCCAAAGTCAGAGCTCACACTCCAGGGGGTGGAATTTCCCAGGCGGGGAGCAGCCCAGGGTGGGCCAGACAGTGTGGCACCAAGAGCTGGGACCATATTAAGCATACAAAAAGGGCTCAGGCTAGAGGCAGTGGCAGAACTGGCGCCGGGGTGTCTGGGGGCTGGCATGGGAGAGAACAATGGGACTGCACCATATAAATGTACCGTGTATGTGCTGTTTTACAATAAACCAACTTGCTTAACCTATACTGCGTCTCGATGAGTATTTGGGAAGAGGGACTATCTGCTAGGTATTTCCTCCTGGTTGACTCGATATATTACAGCAAGGAACCCGATGCCAGCTCGCTACCACTGCTCATTGCAGAGCAACCCCGGCACCTAAGGCGGATCTACTCCCTCCGAGTAGCGACATCCGTCAGAATATATATGACCAAGTAATAACCTAATATATACAAGTAAAAAGAGTGTCATCTGCGCTCGTCTCTATGTGTTCCATGTACAACAAAAATTGAGGTTTTTGTTTGTTTGTTTCAATGGCCATTGCAACGTAAGCCCACTCGCCACTTCAAGGCACCTCTTTAGAGTGGGTACCTAACAATTGTAACCAAAATGCCGCTCTACTGAGCAGCTCCAAGCCCCTCCAGCTATATATATACAAGTGTTCTATGCAGCATCTACCAATATTATTATTATTCTTTATTTATAAAGCACCAGCATATTTCGCCGCAGCTTGCATGTCTGATGTACGTTGGTATAGATATCTAGAGATATGTGTCTGCAGGATTATCTCAAGCATATATGTGGTTCGTGATATCCCTTAAAATTCATTCATAATTAACAGATTTAATCTACTGTTTATTGAATGTTAATAAGTGAGACACTCGTTATTTATTAATCAATTAAATGTGGTATGGGCTCTATCTTTTATAAAATATCAGTACCATGATTATCTATTATAACTCACTTCATAAGTTACATATTCAAATACCACCTAAACCTTGTATAATATAACGTTACAGATCATATTGCCTATGGTGTCATAATATGTCTTTGCAAACTTGATTTTGTAGGTAATATCACTGCTATATATATATATATATACAAAAAAAATCTCTAACCTTATTTTATTTATTTTTTTACATCTCATGCAATTCACCATTGTCCAGAGTTTGCATAGCTAGAGACCTTAGCTATGACCAGGCCAGCCATCAGATGTTTTGGGGCCCCTTACTGGCCCTCAGAATGGGCCCCCCAATCCCCTCTTCCCATAGGAAATACATTATTTGGTGTGCATTGTGATAACATTACAGAGTGGTAGTCCCAATATCTTAAAATCGCACACATTGCTCGCACAACAGCACATTTAACATAACGTATCAATCTGGTTCAAATAATTTAAGACTGTATGAAATTGCGATTAAAAAATATGTATCAAGATCGTATTACAGAGTGTTGCTCCCAATACCTTAAAAAAAATCACATAAAAGGTGTATTTTCCTGCCTGTTTGGAGCCAAAAGCCAGCTTAGCACGCAAGGGCAGGGATAAACCTCATTTACGGCATTGAGTAGCAAACTCAATTTTCCCTGACAAAAACAGCTGAGCTTATTGAAGTGATTGCACTTAAAGGTTTTCCAATACACTCAGGGCCGGCCCAAGACACTGTGCTGCCTGGAGCCGAGGATGAAATTCTGCCCCCCCACCACAATACACCCTCATAGAAATTATATACACTCACACACACGCTGTGTAAACACATTCTAGAGATATAATAGTCAGTCAATGCCTTAAAATTTTAAATTACCATATTTTGTGGAAGTTTGCTACCTTTTTAGTCTTAACTAGATCATTAAAATAACTAAGTATATTAAAAAGTTATTAAATTATATTTTAAAATGGAATATATTTAAATATAAGCGTTTATTAAAAAAATGGATTTAATACATGCATATCCAAGTTGTCTGATCCCATGCAAGTAGTGAGAGTTTAAGAAATAAATACATATTCATAGTTAATCTGTAGTAAACTATAAAAATTCAGTTCCTTGGGAAATGAGACTGAAGAGGGTTAACGTCCACTGCCCAAAGAAGATTAATGTTACTCCCCCACACTGCCCTCTTGGAAGACTGCTTGATCGCTGACCAGGTGTGTGCTGCCTGTCACTGCCTACAGTGCCGCAGCTCGTCCTCCCAAACCTCTGCAGCTGGAAGCAGATTACAAGCACCAAGGTTTCATGCTGGTCCCGTCTGGCCACACACAGACACATTCCTCAAGACTCCAACCCCTCCACACACTGCTACATGCAGACTGAGACAGTGATCCCTCCACACAGCACTTTGTGCTCTTGCTGCTGTTATAGGATGTCTGAGCTGACAGCTGGAGGGAGAGCACGGCGTGCAGGCAGCTCACATGCTCCTCTCACTGTGCCGTTACAAAGCTCGCTGAGGTGAAGTACCTGAACAGCTGCTCCCTGGCAGCCTCCGATGTTTTGTAGTATTCTGCCCTTCTCCTGCGAGTCAGGTGTCAGCCCAGTCTTAGAAAGCTGGAGGAACACCGACCGTGCCCCCACACATGCAGCCACGCTGGCCAGGAGTGGGAGAGTGGCGGCCAGAAGGAGACAGAGTAAGGAGTGTGTGGGCGGGCCGGATCTCATTTGCCCGCCAAAATGCGCTTTAGTCTTTCTCTTGCCAGCTGCCGCTCTCAGTTCCTCCCAGCGCCGCACAAGCCAAGACGGAGAAGGAGGGGGGCATGGGCAGCCTGCTGCAGATGTCTGACATGCCCCCTCTGACATCATCAGAGATGGCCCGTCAGCTGCCAGCCGCCATATTTGAGGCTCTGCTCGGCGCCCGGGGCCCAGGTAGGCCGCAGTACTTCCTCCGAGGCCTGCGGCGTACAGTAAACATAGCCACCGACGGCGGGCCCCCCCAGTCCCCGGGCCCCTTACTGACCAGGTGTGTGCTGCCTGTCACTGCCCACAGTGCCGCAGCTCGTCCTCCCAAACCTCTGCAGCTGGAAGCAGATTACAAGCACCGAGGTTTCATGCTGGTCCCGTCTGGCCACACACAGACACATTCCTCAAGACTCCAACCCCTCCACACACTGCTACATGCAGACTGAGACAGTGATCCCTCCACACAGCACTTTGTGCTCTTGCTGCCGTTATAGGATGTCTGAGCTGACAGCTGGAGGGAGAGCACGGTGTGCAGGCAGCTCACATGCTCCTCTCACTGTACCGTTACAAAGCTTGCTGAGGTGAAGTACCTGAACAGCTGCTCCTTGGCAGCCTCCGATGTTTTGTAGTATTCTGCCCTTCTCCTGCGAGTCAGGTGTCAGCCCAGTCTTAGAAAGCTGGAGGAACACCGACCGTGCCCCCACACACGCAGCCACGCTGGCCAGGAGTGGGAGAGTGGCGGCCAGAAGGAGACAGAGTAAGGAGTGTGTGGGCGGGCCGGATCTCATTTGCCCGCCAAAATGCGCTTTAGTCTTTCTCTTGCCAGCTGCCGCTCTCAGTTCCTCCCAGCGCCGCACAAGCCAAGACGGAGAAGGAGGGGGGCATGGGCAGCCTGCTGCAGATGTCTGACATGCCCCCTCTGACATCATCAGAGATGGCCCGTCAGCTGCCAGCCGCCATATTTGAGGCTCTGCTCAGCGCCCGGGGCCCAGGTAGGCCGCAGTACTTCCTCCGAGGCCTGCGGCGTACAGTAAACATAGCCACCGACGGCGGGCCCCCCCAGTCCCCGGGCCCCTTACTGCAGCATGGGCTGTAATACCCTGATGGCGGCCCTGGATGTGACCAAATTAAAATGCCCTTGAATACACATTGAGTTTCACTTTTATGTAGGATACATTGTATTCCTTAGTTTCAAGACAATGCAATCTAATATAGCTACTTTGACATCTCTGTTTTTTACAACCAAAATTGCTTCAGAATGTTGATTTTTCCAGACTCTGGACAATAGTTGCTTCCCTCTGTCAATATAATCTGCTAAAGGGGAATCCTTGTTTGAGATATGCTAACGAATTTAGGAGGTCCATTGTCTGGGAAGCTCATTCTGTTTACCTGGTGTTAAAATTTAACCAGGCTGTCTGTTTGAAAGAAATTCAAAGTATCTTTGTGATCCGTCTTGCCAAAATATGAAAATTATCGAAGTTTCATATCTAAAATGACCTGACAACCAATTGAAACAGACTGCTGAATCGACCCGAATTGACGAAACGAAACAAAACTAAAACCTGCCAAAACGACCCAAAATGAAAAACGGCCGGTAAATAAACAAAACGAACCGAAAAAAAAACGTGCACATCCTTACTAATTACTTCACCAATGTGATAACCAAAAATTTAGGTACACCTAAAAACAGGTGTCAACTGATTCCGCTTTTGCAGAATCATTTAGAACCCACTAAAATCTCCCCCCTCACCCAGTAAATCTCCTCTCATCCCGCCGCGGAGAACAAGATTACCGTAGTGCACTGAAGATGGAGTCACCCGAGCCTCATGTAACAGTTTGAGAACGCTGCCGAAGAGCACTGGAAAGCACCGAAGAGTGCTGAAGTAGCCTTGGCGAATTCCACCGAACTGCAAAAGAAAACAAAACTATTTTCCTAAAAGGTGTTTAAACTAATAAAAATGAATTAAAATGTGTCTAAATATGTTAGATTAGTAAAAGGTCCTTTAAAAAAAGCCCTTTAAAAAAATTGGGAAACAAAAATTTCATAAAAAAAATACAAAAAGGTGGTCTAAAAAATATAATAAAAATGCTTTGAAAAGAATATTTTTTTAACCCTTTTGCTGCTGAGCCATTTCACCCCTGTGTGCTGAGCTACTTTTTACCAGTTTCGCTCATCATGTTTAAACGCGATTTGAAGGCACGTTTTATTTTACGACCCAGACATATTATATATCGTTCTTTCCGGCAGACTCGGCAGATTCATAATTCAGCATTATTATATGTATACGTCACATAGAATGCAATAAAATTTGAATTTTTAATAATCTACAGCGTGTAAAGTGTTTTTTCTCACATTTTATCATCCGAGCCTTTGCGGTTATATTTTCTATGGGGTGCGCTTGTTAAAAAAATTTGAAATGGGGACTCGTTACATTTTTGGGGGGGGAAATTATATGATTTTTAGCAAACTCCCCCATTGAAAAAATTGTTAGTGCAGCATTATTGTTCACATTATAATTGAAATGGGAACTATATTGCTGCATTAATAAAACAAAAACAAAAACTTTTTTAAAGTTTTTTTACATTTTTTATTTTTAATTTATTTATATTTCAATCTTTTTTTTCTTTACTTTTAACATAGTCATGTTTGGTTTGGAAAGGCTATGCTCTGGCCATTCCAATGATGCCAAACATTAACTCCTAGCTGCCACGGATCAGAAGATATGGGGGTATTTGGACCCCTACCTCCACCATAGGTTGCAGCTAGGGGTTAACTCTTGAACTGACATCAACGCGGCCATGTGCGATGATGCCACTAGACAGGGGGAGATCCCGGAAGCTTGGCGACATCCAAAATGTCGGCCAGCTCTGGGAGGGGGACCACGATCCAGCATCTATTGGTGCCGAATTGCGATCCTGCCCCCAAGGGGTTAAAGGCAGCCACCGCTTGGAAGGGCAGGCTGTTCCCCTTCAAAGTGGTGCCTGCCTTTCGCTTGTGGCCCATACGGATGGGGAGAGAGAGAGGTCCAAAGGACCTCCCCCTACCCTACAGGCACCTTCCCTGCAATGGAGGGGGGGGGGGTTGCCTGGAATAGTCTTCATCGCGAACAGATGTCAGCACCGGAATCCCAGCCGATCACGACTGTAATGACAGCGCGTGCTCCGCAGCCAAGCCCCCATGCAGCTTGATGTGCCGAGCGCGTCCTCCACAGCAAAGGGCTTAAATTATTACTTTTTTTACATTGAATCCTATAAGATTTGCCCCTTTAAATCTGTTGAACTGAAACTGAAACTGAACTGAAATTTTGTCGACATGCCGGTTCAGTTTGGCGTTCTGTGACTAGACAAACCATTACTTCTCTAAGGGACAATTTCGCTACCGCCGAAGACAGCTGAACTACAGCAAACAGGATATCACCGTCATTTCGCCTGTATTTGGGGAATTGACAGTTTAGTGAATGGATGAATTGGACCAAAATTGCACTGAATGGTGAATTTCACAGTTCAGTGCAAATCGGTGACCAACTTGGACGTTAGTGAATAACCCCTTTGATCTAGTTTGTAATATAAAAAGAATTTCTAGTTTGCTAAGCAACACATATGAATAAGGAATTATGTATTTTCCATAAACGGATTTAAGTATCTGGCAGCATATTCCTTGCAAGTCTGTTTATTCTTTATGCTATTTGACTAGTGGCTAGAGGTGTTCCAGTAATACTCCTAAAATAGCAAAAGATCTTAAGCAACAATTATTACGTGTTTCTAAACACATTTTTTCCCCTTTTCCAACAGTCGTCATACTTAAAAAAAGAAAATACCTACCGTAATTGTTGTATTCCTGGCTCATTCAGTTGCATAAAAATTCATCCATTGCAGCTCCGAACTCGTCTAGATAATAGCTTAAATAAAAATAGACTGTTTCCCAAAGATATATACAAATGAAGAAACAGCACACTATTAAATATAATTTTCTATATATTTCTTGCAGTGGGAAATTACAAATTGTAAATTGTAAAAAACATAGATTTTAGACTTTATTCACACAAATACGAATTGTAGTGAGTTAATAAAATTTATACTAAAGCATAAAAAAATTAAATCGAATATATCTAGATTTTGCATTTTAGCCTTAAATTTTGCCATTTAAAAAAGAAAAGAAACAAAATTTAGTAAATAAACCCCTTCCTTTTGTTTCTTTCGATAATACATTCTTTTTCTTACTAAATATCCTGTTTATTCAAAATTGTAATCACTATTTGTATGTTTTCAAAGTAAAAGGACACCAACAGGGTAATTCAAAGAGATTCGAAAAGTCACCGCACGTTCGCACAGGGCCGTCGAAGTGCAGGGAAAAGCTGCCGCAAACCTGACGAAAACTAACCGCAAAACCCGGCGAATGCACGCCGAAAACCCGCAAAAGCATCTGGATTAACCTGCCGAAAACCACGGAAAAACCCGAGCAGGAGCCGATCACACGCAGCGAAGCTGTCAGAAAAAGCCGACACCGCAGAAGAGGCAGTGAATAAATTAGGAAAACAGTTTGCATGAATGTTTGAAAAGTGAAACGCTGTTTGCAAAGAAACTACTGAGCGAAAATGTCTGAAATTGACATATGAGGTCCAGGGAATGGTAATAAAAAGGACTGTTACAGAAAAAATAAGTAAACTTAAAAAAAAAAGGAAAATCAGACTGTTTAAAAAAAAAAAAAATGCTTAAAATATCCGAAAAAATCTATAAATAAAGAGACTCTTTACTGCAGAATTTTATAATGAATGGTTTATTAGATATTTAATTAAAATGGGAATATTTTTAACATTGAAGCCTATGGGATTCTTCTGAACAAACTTGCCAAATTAAACCACCGAATGGCAGGACATTTCGGGAACCTTTCACTGCTGGTTTTTGTTCTCTGAATAGCCGAAGCAGTGCTTTTTCATGGGGATTTCACTGCCCTCGAACAGGCACCGAACAGGCACCATATGTGCAGGCAATTCGCCAGGATTTGACGAACTGCCTGCTCTCTGAATAGCTGAATGGCCAAGAAAGGTAACCGTCAATGGCCAAGAAAGCGTTTGGTTACCTTTCTCAAGCAATTCGGATCTCTTTGAATTACCCTGCAAGTCACAACGCTGTCA
Source organism: Leptobrachium leishanense (assembly GCA_009667805.1). Lineage (NCBI taxonomy): Eukaryota > Metazoa > Chordata > Amphibia > Anura > Megophryidae > Leptobrachium > Leptobrachium leishanense. The sequence goes on along the minus strand of CM019063.1, from coordinate 293,501,935 downwards.
AAGTAGGAGGTCACAATATTATTCAAATTGTTAAAAGGGCACTCTAGCTCTATGGCCATTTAATTTACTTTACAAATGTTCATAGTGTGCCGATTTCTCCCCTCACTGAATTAAGGATGATACAGTATGACTGGGGATCCTGTTCCCATGGGAAATTACAATCTACAAGGGATGTAAACGAATACACATTGTTATGTGTCTTGCAGATAAAACATTACTGTGTATCTAATTTTTTTTATGACAATAAAAGCCAGTTTGAGAACGTGAACCACAATTTTGTGGTCCAGAAATTGATAAAGATCAGGACTTGAGCCCATCTTGTTTTCCCTTAAATCCATGCAGCTAAATCTCCATCTTTCTCCCCTCTCCCATACCCACTCCCCATTTGTCCCTCTTTCTTCTTTCTTTGTCTTTTGCTGTCACTTTTCCCTCATCTACTCCAGCCTTCATCGACGTTCACCCCATAATCTTTGATGGTGAGGCTCCAAATCGTAGCCCCATAGATTCCGGATTCTTTTTCCTTCACTTTACTGTGATTTGACGAACTCTTTACATTATGTTGTTTTCAACACATGCATCTTTTACTCTCTCTGGTCTCATGCTCACCTACCATGGGCTGAGCAAGTGCCTATCTGAGGCTTCAAACCACAGCAGCCAGACATCTGGAATGTCAGCCCTCACTGTGGGACTGCTCCCACCCAATGACATCTTCATGCATGTATCTGATGATATCAGAAATGGGGTTTCCCATTTCCCATTACAGGAGATGAAAGGGTCCTTGGGACATTTGTATCTTTACTGCCATGTGCCCCACAAGGTCAAATGAGTGCCGGGATTTCCGTCTTTTTTCTTCAATACACCTTTAGTATTCTTGTCATGTCAAATTTGCTTATGTGTTCTGACTGAAAATTCATTTTGTGCTTTTGGTGACTTGTGTGGTGAAATGTGATATTAGCAGTGGTTTTAGCTTATTCAGATCACATGCCAGTTGCAGGTACTAGTTGCTCCACTTATAAAACTGAGGCAATCATGTCTATGCTGGACTGTGAAGATATTTGTTACATTTTAAGATTTCTAGTTTCAATATACCAGCCTGAACACTCAGGCATATTTTCACATTTCCTTGCATTGTAAAAAATGAGAACTATGGTCTTCCTCAAATTTTTTCTTATTTACATGTTAAGCAGGCAACCCTAACCCTAAACGTAACCATAAATTGATGGCCAACCTTAACCCTACAACAAGAAACAAATACCAGCCCTAACTCTTATACTAACCCAAATGCTAATTCCTACCAAAACCTTAAAAGTATCCCCAACATGAGTATGGTGTTAATGTGCAGAATAATAATTTTTTTCCCAAAAATGACTTTTTAAATGCCGATGAATTCACAGTACATTTTTAACTTTTTAATGTAGCAATTTATCAATGTCCAGAAGGTGGTGAGAGGCACTCTAGACACCATGACCACATTACCTTATTATTAATTTCTCATGGTGTGCTAAATGCAGGACTGGATAAATATAGGACTGATGGAGTAGTAGCTCCAGGCCCATGCCGCAGAATAGGCCCAGAGAAAGGATAACCATAGGGGTTATTCAGAGAGAGACGATCTGGGCCTGAAATGTAACCAGACACTGAAATTCAGCATACAGTGACATTTTGTGGCCGTTCGGCTATTCAGAGAGTAGGGATGAGCGGTTCGGGTTCGGACGGTTCGGGGTTCGACCCCAACTTAGCCTGTTCGAGTAGATCGCGAACACCGAACATTTCCGGGTGTTCGCCGCATGTTCGACCACAATGTTTTTTGCCACTGGCCTGAAGCTCGTAATTGGCTGCAGCCTTGCACCTGACCACAGGTCTGGTGCAAGACTGGTTCAACACTATGCCAATCACCGCTCAGAGTCCTGATTGGGCAAATTTTGCCCAATCATGGGCTCACAGAGCTAAGTCCCGCAGCACACTATATAACTTTTCCACGCGCCGATTCTGCACGCATTTCAGAGGAGATTTCAAAGGAGATAGTTGTGTCTTGTTACTGCCGGTCTGCCACGCTACTGGGCGGGTCTGGGGGGTCTCATTTCTACCAAATATCAGGGAATTTAGGTTATGTGTGTCTTGTCACTGTGCCAGCAAGTTTTTTGGGGGTTTATAACTTTCTTTAAAACATTTGTGAATTGAGGTGATCTTCTGGGTCTTGTCACTGTGCCAGCAAGTCTTTTTGGGTCTCATTTCTACCAAATATCAGGGAATTTAGGTGATGTGTGTCTTGTCACTGTGCCAGCAAGTCTTTTTGTGTCTCATTTATACCAAATATCAGGGAATTTAGGTGATGTGTGTCTTGTCACTGTGCCAGCAAGTTTTTTTGGGGTTTACAACTTTCTTTAAAACATTTGTGAATTGAGGTGATCTTCTGGGTCTTTTCACTGTGCCGGCAAATCTTTTTGGGGCTCACTAACTTCTTTAAAACATTTGTGAATTAAGGTGATCTGTGTCTCGTCACACATCCAGTAGCACGCAGTATTTTGGGGCTAACTAATGTATTTAAAACATTTGTGAATTGAGGTGATCTTCTGTGTCTCGTCACACAGCCAGCAAGTTTTTTTGGGCACACTAATTTCTTTAAAACATTTGTGAATTGAGGTGATCTGTGTCTTGTCACACATCCAGTACCACGCTGTATTTTGGGGCTCACTAATTTCTTTAAAACATTTGTGAATTAAGGTGATCTGTGTCTCGTCACACATCCAGTACCACGCTGTATTTTGGGGCTCACTAATTTCTTTAAAACATTTGTGAATTAAGGTGATCTGTGTCTCGTCACACATCCAGTACCACGCTGTATTTTAGGGCTCACTAATTTCTACAAAACATTTGTGAATTGAGGTGATCTGTGTCTCGTCACACATCCAGTACCACGCTGTATTTTGGGGATCACTAATTTCTTTAAAACATTTTTGAATTGAGGTGATCTGTGTCTTGTCACTGGCTGCCAGCTATCAGTGTGTCTCACTGAGTTATACCAGAGTTCTTTAAATCTTTATACCAGAGTTGAATCGGAGTTCTGTATATATTAATCTATAAATCACTCACCATGTCTGAAAAAACAAAAAGGACAGGCAGACGCTCCCAGACACAGATAAGAGGGCAAGCAGCCCCTGTGTCGGGAGGCTGTGCCTCTGGTCGTGGTGGACGTGGTGCATCCTCTGCAGGGGCACACTTGTCCTTTCTAACTGGTGCTGGCCATCTTAAGCAGCAGCAACATACAGAGGACTTGGTGGATTGGCTAACCAGGCCATCCTCATCCTCTGAGTCCTCTGCCAGCCAGACTTCTAGTGCTTTACAGTCCACCTCAGCTGCCAAAGCATCTAATGCAGCCTCCATGTCCACAGCTACTCCTGCCGTAGCCTCGCTATCACAGACGGAGTAGTCAGCTGAATTGTTTGACTACAATGAGAGTGACATGCTGCTTGAGGATGCGCAGCAAGTACAGTGCTCTGATTCAATCTCTGAGGTTGAGCAAGGGAGTATAATCAACCTAGAGGAAGGGGGTGCCAGTGATGACACACAAATAACTGGCACTCATGTTGCCCCAGCAGCTGCAGCATACTGCCAAGTTGGCTCCAGTGACGAGGAGATAGGGGGTGAAGATGACATTGATGATGAGGTCACTGACTCCACCTGGGTGCCAGATCGAACTGAGGAATCAAGTGAGGAGGAGGGGGAGGAGGAGGCACAGCAAACACGAGGCACAACATCCTCTGTGACCAACCGTAGCACTAGCCAGTCCAAGGCATCACATGTCAGAGCTGCTCCGGTGCCGAGCGCTGTTGTCTCAAAGAACACATGCAGGAACTCTGCTGTCTGGGAGTTCTTTAAGAAATGTGCAGCAGACCCCACCGTTGCTATTTGTAATCTATGTCAGATGAGGCTGAAGCGTCGGATAACCACCGGACACTTGGGTACCACGTGCTTGAGGCGACATATGAACAAGTGCCACACATCCCGTTGGTGCAAAACTTTGCGTAGGTACTCCTCCTCCTCATCTGTCTCTACCCACACTGTATGTCCTGCCATGTCATTGCCTACAACCTCCACCGACAGGGATGATGCTACAGTAATGGATGTACCAGGTCCTTCCTCACAATGTGACATCATCCCAGTAGCTGAAGATTTACGCAGTCAGATTACGTTGCCGCAGCTGCTGCAGCGAAAGAAAAAATATAGTCCCAACCATCCCCAAGCACAGCGTCTAAATGCCAGCTTAGCAAAATTACTCGCATTGCAACTGCTGCCTTTCCAGCTGGTGGACTCTGCTCCCTTCCGTGAATTTGCTGAATGTGCTGTACCACAGTGGCAGGTTCCAAAACGCCATTACTTTTCACGGAAGGCCATTCCAGCACTATACCAGCACGTGGAAGACAATGTTATCCAGTCATTGGGAAAGGCAGTCAGCAGCAAGGTGCATGTGACTTTAGACACGTGTTCCAGCAAGCATGGACAGGGTCGTTACATTTCCTTCACGGCACACTGGGTAACTCTGATTGCAGCTGGGAGTGATCCAAGACGGGGCTCTGTGCTGGAGCTTGTTCACCCACCACGCCTCCAGAAAGCTGCTTGCATGAGGTCTGTCTGCTCCACCACCACCACCTCTTCCTCCTCCTCCTCCTCCTTCTCTGTCTCTGGCGAAGTGGCAGTTAAACCGACGCCTGACAGGGTCTACGCAATGACTCAAGCAAAAAGATGCCATACTGTGCTTGAGCTGGTTTGTTTAGGGGACAGGAGCCACACCGGGTAAGAAATTTTGTCAGCTCTGCAGGGGCAGGTGCAGAGATGGTTAACACCACGCCAGCTTGAGCTGGGAATGATCGTCTGCGATAATGGCAGCAGCCTTCTCTCCGCCCTACGCAAGGGTAAATTGATGCATGTACCATGCCTAGCACACGTCCTAATCTGGTGGAACAGCGTTTCCTAACCAAGTACCCAGGGCTGCCAGAGCTTCTCATCCAGGCCAGAAAAGTCTGCAGCCACTTCAGACAGTCATTCCCAGCAAGCGTTCACCTGGCAGAAATTCAAAGAGAATTCCACCTTCCCACAAACTGTCTGATCTGTGACATGCCCACCAGGTGGAACTCGACATTAGCAATGCTGCAGCTTCTGCACAAGCAGCAGAGGGCCATCAACGAGTACCTGTGTGAGTATGGCACAAGGACAGGTTCAGGTCAACTTGTTTTTTTTTCCCCGCCGCAGTGGCTGATGATCAAGGATGCATGCACTGTACTGTCACCATTTGAGGAGGCAACGAGGATGGTGAGCAGGGACAGTGCATGCATCAGTGACACAATTCCTTTAGTGTTCCTGCTGGAACACACTCTGTGGGGAATTATAGATGTGGCTCTAGAGGCAGAGCAGCGGGAGGAAGAGGAGGCCTTCCCTAGCTCTCAAGGCCCCAGTCTTTCCGCAGACAGCATTCCAGCGGGTCCTACTCAGATCAGACAGGAGGAGGATGAGGAGGAGGAGTACTATTTAAGTAGTGGGGGCATTGAAGGTGGGGATTCCTCAAGGGAGGGTTTTGTGTGCCCAGAAACAGAAGGGCTTGTGCGTGGCTGGGAGGAGGAAGTGCATGATATGGTCATCCTCATTGACCAGGAAGACTCGGAAGCTAATGCCACCTCCAACCTACGCTGCATGGGCTCCCTAATGATGCAAAGCCTGCTAAAGGACCCCAGGATTCGTGCTATCAAGGAGAGGGATCATTACTGGTTGGCAACCCTTCTTGATCCACGATACAAGGGGAAAGTTGCAGAGCTCATCCTGCCCGCACAGAGGGAGCACAGGATGAAAAAACTTGAGGATGCTCTAAAGCGACACTTGTGTAACACCTTTCCAGGCACTGGTAGAGTACCAAGTGCTAACACACGTTCTTCTGAGGCTGCGGGTGATCAGAGGAATAGCGGTGAAGGCCAGGGCCGCTTGACTGATGCTTTTTAAAAAAAATTTAGTCCACGACGCCCAAGGACGTCAAATGTAGGCACCCATTGCCAGCGTCTTCACCATATGGTGCAGGACTACCTAGGGGCAAGGGCAGACCTGGATACCTTTCCAGCAGATGATCCACTGGCTTACTGGGTGTTGAGATTGGATCACTGGCCAGAACTTAGCCAATATGCTATGCAGCTGCTAGGTTGCCCTTCATCTAGCGTGCTTTCCGAAAGGACATTCAGTGCCGCTGGAGGTTTTGTCACAGACAAAAGAGTGCGTCTGTCCACCGACTCTGTAGACCGGCTGACTTTTATAAAAATGAATCAGTCCTGGATCAGCAGCAATCAATCCCTGATGCTGAAGTAATGGAATAGATAGGGGATGTCCTCTTCTGCATTCACAAAACCTCCAGCACTGAACTCTTCCACAATACCACAAAAGGGTTATGGTGTGAAGGCACTTGCTGCCATGAAAGACACAATATTTGGCTGCACTGACGCCTGTGCCAGATTTATATCATTTTATTTTTTTGAACTGCAGGGTCCAACCCTGCACTCTTCCACAATACCACAGAGGGGTTTACTGTATGATGATACTTGCTGGCCTGGCAGTCTTGCACCAAAGGCAGAATATCTGGGTGCACTGACGCCTTAACCAGATGCATATCTTTTTAATATAGGACCGCAAGGTCCACCCCTGCACTCTTCCACCATAACACAGAGGGGTTACTGTATGATGATACTTGCTGGCCTGGCATTAAAGGCACAATATCTGGGTGCACTGACGCCCATTACCAGATCAAAAAATTTTCAATATAGGACCACATCGTCCACCCCTGCACTCTTCCACAATACTACAGAGGGGTTACTGTATGATGATACTTGCTGGCCTGGCATTAAAGGCACAATATCTGGGTGCACTGACGCCCATTAACAGATAAAAAACTTTTCAATATAGGACCACATGGTCCACCCCTGCATTCTTCCACAATACTACAGAGGGGTTACTGTATGATGATACTTGCTGGCCTGGCATTAAAGGCACAATATCTGGGTGCACTGACGCCCATTAACAGATAAAAAACTTTTCAATATAGGACCACATGGTCCACCCCTGCATTCTTCCACAATACTACAGAGGGGTTACTGTATGATGATACTTGCTGGCCTGGCATTAAAGGCACAATATCTGGGTGCACTGACGCCCATTACCAGATCAAAAACTTTTCAATATAGGACCACATGGTCCACCCCTGCACTCTTCCACAATACCACAGAGGGGTTACTTTATGATGATACTTGCTGCCCTGGCAGTCTTGCACCAAAGGCACAATATCTGGGTGCACTGACGTCTTAACCAGATGCATATCTTTTTAATATAGGACCGCAAGGTTCACCCCTGCATTCTTCCACAATAACACAGAGGAGTTACTGTATGATGATACTTGCTGGCCTGGCATTAAAGGCACAATATCTGGGTGCACTGACGCCCATTACCAGATCAAAAACTTTTCAATATAGGACCACATGGTCCACCCCTGCATTCTTCAGCAAAACCACAGAGGGGTTACTGTATGATGATACCTGCTGGCCTGGCATTAAAGGCACAATATCTGGGTGCACTGACACCCATTACCAGATAAAAAACTTTTCAATATAGGACCACATGGTCCACCCCTGCACTCTTCGACAAAAATACCACAGAGGGGTTACTGTATGATGATACTTGCTGGCCTGGCAGTCTTGCACCAAAGGCAGAATATCTGGGTGCACTGACGCCCATTCCCAGATTCATATCTTTTTAATATAGGACCGCATGGACCACCCCTGCATTCTTCCACAATACCACAGAGGGGTTACTGTATCATAGTACTTGCAGGCCTGGCACTAAAGGCACAATATCTGGGTGCACTGCCACTGACGCCTGTATCAGATTCATATCCTCAGAGGGTTTACGGTGTGGCGGCACTGTTGCCGACGCTAAGGCTAGGGTCAGACTGAGGCAGTGCGAACGTGCGTTCTGGCGCACTTAATCACGGCCGTGCTAGCAGCAGATGCCGGGCAATGACGGCCAATATACGAAGTACGGTCGCACAAAAGTCCGGCTGCGCAACGCAAGTGGAAAATGAACGCATTTTTTCGAGAACGTTAAACCACTAGTACTGACGTACAGAGTGCGCTGCGTCCGCTAGCGGCGTGTGTGCGTGAATTGGAGACATCAGACGCTGCTAATGTCCGGCCAACATAACGTCCAGATGCAAGAAGTGTTTTATTGATGATCCGTACAAAATCACGGATGAAACTGCGCATAGTATGACCGCTATTGCGTATTCCGTGAAAAAATACGTCCATTCTTCGAACGCACATTTTCACGGACAACGTGAAAAATGCGTTAGTCTGACCCTAGCCTTAAAGCCCAATTTTAAAGCACCTATTGTTACTTTCATCCAAAGACTGCATAAGTTTCACAACAATTTAGCCAAAAAAATCACTAAACTTTTTCTGCGCGTCCTAAAATGTCTTTTCATACAGGCTGCCGCCCCAAGCAGTTGTTTATGGATAGATTAAAGGAAAAGCATTTACCGTCATATGAAACGTCATTTTTTGGTTTTTAAGTGTTTCTATACATCCTAGAAATCCGCCACTTCACGGGCAAGTTATGGGGACCTCCTAGGCAGGATTTTTGAAGGAATTTTTGGTTTTTATTTTTAACCCTTATTTCATGGAAAACTCACTGTCCCTTTAAAAACGTTTTTTTTTTACTTTTTGTCCTTGTTTCCTGTCCCCCAGGGCACTACCCGGACCCCCATACACCTTTTATGGCAAATATGTAGCATATATGCCCTCTTGGAGGGCACTCTAAAAAACCGAATTTTCAGCCCCATTGACTTGCATGGAGTTCGAGTTCGGGTTCGGGTTCGGGCTCGAAACGAACTCGGGGAGTGTTCGGCTCATCCCTATCAAACATCAGGTAGTTTGCCAAATTTTGGCGAATTGCCTGCACGTACGGTGCCTGTTCAAAAGCTGTGAAATCCCCCATAGAAAATCAATGGTTAATCTATTCAGAGAACAACGAACAGCAGTGAAAAATTGCCGAAGTGCCCTGCTGTTCGGTGTTTTCATTCGTCAGGTTTCTTCAGGCAAACCCCATAGGCTTCAATGTTAAAAATATTCCCATTTTTATCCAATAGCTAATAAACTGTTTAATATTTTATATTGGAAAATGTATTATATTATTTTAATCTGCAGTAAAAAGTCTCTTTATTTATAAAAAATTTTAGGATCTTTTAGGCATTTTTCGGGATTTTTTTCGGCAAAATTATTTTTCCGGGGTTTTTTTAAAGCGTTTTTACTCTTTTCTGTAACAGACCTTTTTATTATCATTCATAGGACCATATATGTAAATTCCAGACATTTTCGTTCGGTAGATTTATTTGCAAACAGCGTTTCAATTTTGAAACTTTCAAGTGTATTGTTTTATTTTTTTTACTCCGTTCATCAGCTTGTCAGATTTTTCTAGCGAGTGCTCTGCGCTGTGATCGGTGGCTTTTTCCGGCGTGTTTGGTGCGTTTTTTGTGGCGGTTCCAGTGGGTCTTTGGCAGGATTGTGACGGGTTTTCCCTGCACTCCGAGGATCCTGTAGGGATTGTTGAATTCACCGCAGGTTGGGGAACTTTGATTCCCCGAAGTGTAGGGAAGTCCTGGGAACGACTGTAATATCGGTGACATTTTGATGGTCTCTGACCCCTTATGCCTGCATTGATAGGCATTTGGACCCCTGTATCTCCACCTTCATAGCAGCAAAAGGGTCAAGTGAAATAGCACTGGAAAGGCCAGAGTATGGCCTTTCCAATGATACCAAACATGACCAGGTTTTATGTAATAATAAAATAAATATTTCTTTACATTTTCTTTTTAACACAGCACTATTGTTCACTTTTTCAATTATAAAGTGAACAATGATGCTGCATTAACTCACCATCTCATACCACCAAGTGTGGAGGTGATGGCACAATCAGTTATTATGAATTGTTCCATCAAAACCCAAAACCGCCACATTGCAGCCAAGAGCACTGGGGGGGGGGGAGACTTTGGAACCCTGTGTCATTAATCTTTACACCTCACAAGGTCAAGTGAGGCATCATTGGACAGATCAGAGTCTGGTCTTTGCATTGCTACCAAAGTGAACATGTAAAATCTAAAAGAAGAAAAAGCAAAAAAAAATTGTTTTTATTTATTTTTAGTTCCAAAGCGATGGCATTGTCCATTTGTCACGTATAACAGTGGTTCCCAAACGTGGTCCTCAAGTACCCCCAACAGGTCAGGTTTTCCAGATAGCAGAAGCACAGCACAGGTGATATGATTTGATGCTCAATGATAGCAGGATTCAGTCTGGATTTCCCCAAGGTAATCCTTAAAACCTAGCCTGTTAGGGGTACTTGGTTTTACACAGCAAGGTCAGTGTTTTATACATAGTCATATTATTCATAAAACACCATTCTCTAAAACACAAGGGAAATATTTCAAATTCTTTTTTTTTTTTCCATTTTTTGGTTAAAATTTTATATTTTCTCAGAAAAATGCAGTAACAGGTTCCCATTTCAATTTTATTAAGAACATATAACCACAAAGGTTTTGATGATAAAATGGGAAAAAATAATTTTACACACTGTAAATGATTGAAATCTGAATGAAAATTTCCTCACAAAGTATCTGCCCGATTAGATATACCCGTATCTGCACTATTAAATTTCACTAAATTCAAAAAAAAAAAGCCACAAAAATCATCAGCTCCAGGCCCATAGAGATCTTATTCCGGCCCTGGATGAATGTCCTTCTCCATGACAGCCTTCCAAAGCTATTAGCAAACAGCTAATAGCCCCACAAGTGTTTCAAAATTCTATATACCAGCAAAGGGAAATTTAACTTAACCCCTTGTCAGGGGCGCACCTGTGGTTCATATGCAGGTGTCAGAGGGCACCTGTAGTTTGTATGCAGGTGTGAGTCCGAGGTGTAGTGAAACAGGCGGTTAGGCAGGTAGCAGGGCAAAGTAAGGTGTTTATTCGAAATAAACAGCAGCAGCAATAAAACAGGAGGAACTGAATCAAAGCGATGGAGGAGATAAGCAATAAACTAAAGCAGAGAGGAAACACAGGAAAAGGGCTGAACTGAAGAGAGCTGTGATTAGTGGGAGTAGCAGTGAGAAACAAGATATTACTAATAGCTAAAGACCGGGGGAAGCAAGGAGCACAATATAAAACGGGAGAAAAGGATTAAAACGCACAAGAGAAAAACAAGAAACTTAAGGGAAACAACAAGAGCACAGAACTAAGAAAAGGAATTAGAATAAAATGTCCTTGGCAGAAGTATTTTTATAAATAGGACCTTTATTATTTTCATGTATTTTTATTGTTTTAGTTGCCTTTTAAAAAGAATAGCAGTTTTTTTTTTACCCATGTTCGACGGCGTTCAGCAGCTGATCGGCTTTTTTCGTCGGCGTGTTGTGGTCAGTTCGTTGGCGTTTGGTGGATCATCGGCTGACTTTGGAGGCGTTCGATGGTCTTCGGTAGCTACCATGTGGCACACTTCGAGGACCCTTTGGTGAATACTGAATTCACTGCAGGGTCAGCGAACTGAAATTGGCGAATCGCATATCGGTGGAATAATAAAAAAAAAATGATAAAAACAAATTTTTTTTACTTTGAAACCTAAGGGATTCGCCTTTAAAACCTGACGAACGAAAGCATCGAATATCTGGGAATTTGGTCAACTTTTCAGGGCAGTTTGGCATTTTCTGAATAGATATAACAGTTATTTCTCTGTGGAGAATTTCACTGCCGCTGAAGGTCACCGAATTTCATTGTATTTCGCTGGCAATTCACCAATATTTGGTGAATACTTCACCATTTGTTGCAATTTTGGCAGTCTTTGAATAACCCCTTATAATTCTCAAACTGTTTTTTGTACCTTTTCTTTCATATTTTTCAAGCTCTTTTTATTTTACACGTGATTTTCTGCCAATATGTGCAATTCATTTTCTTTAGAACGATTATTTTTGCGTGTGTTATTGTTTGTAATCGTGCATTTTTCTTTCTGTGGAAAAATATTATGTTTCTATTTTAAAATTCCATTTTTTATTTTTGATAATTGTTCTGAGGTTTGATAAAGGTTCTGAGCAACCTCAGGCCAAAAATACTTCATATGCTCTTAACTCTTCAATGCAGAAATTCTTAATCGAATTTGAGAATTTTCGATAAGTTATTCTTCATATACCCTGCTTTAGATTTATGAAAGTGCTATTGAAAAACTAAGCCAATTGTGTTGATTGTCACCCTGTTATCTGGTTATCATTTCTTTGCAAAGATCAGGCATCCCCCCGCCCCCATTTTTTTTCCAGTTTTGTTTATAGGAAGCTCATTTAAAAAAAAATTAAAGCTGATGACATGGTTTAAAATGTAAGTATAAAAATCTTACATTTTTTTGTAGCTAAATACATATTTGTTCTTTCCATAGATGCTTAGAGGCACAAGGATCCCTCCACATTATTAATTATGACATAATTATGCCAAACATTGTTCAAACATATAAACTTGTCTCTCACCTTGGAGTGTCACGTCCCACGACGTCCAAATAATTTGGTGGCCGGCAGCAACCTCCTCGTTGATCGGTCCCAACCTGGGTTCCGTTATTGTACCCATTCCTCATTGTGTGACTCGCAAAGCCGACATTGTCGACTCGCAGACTCCAGCTAGCGGAGCAAAATGTGGGCGTCTTATGGTGACGCGCAGGTGCCACCAGATGATGTGCGATCACAAGAGGCAGAAGAAAGAAAGGCACAGAAGAAAAGGCACGGAAGAAAGGAAAAAAAGAGGCAGATGAAAGGAAAGAGGCACAGACCGATCACGACCAGTGGAAGGGTAAGATGGGCACCAAACGACCGTGTGTGTCCACCCCGCAGTGTTTGTGTGTCCCTGTGCACAGTGTGTGCCCCCCACGCGCACAGTGTGTGTGTATTTTCCCCCACATTTCAACAGTTAACAATTTTTTCGAGGGTGGGGGCGCAAGTAGCTGGTCTTGCCTAGGGCGCAAAATAGTCTACCACCAGTCCTGGCGCCAACAGTCGTTACAGTGACAGAATCCTGACAGTTGGGATATGACACTCATGAAGGTTGAATGGAGGGTAATGGGATCCTTTGGTGAGCCAATCACGGAGTAAAAAGAAATGAGGGCACAGGAAGATGCTTATTATTGATTGTCCTTTGTGTAATAAATGTGTAAAAATACACATGCCTGTTCAGCTCCTTTTAGGTACATATCCCCAAACAACAATTCCACCTTGCACCTCTAAACAAAATTAGCAACATTGACATTGTCCAAGAGGCATACAACCCACTGACTGTCACGTGTAGACTGTAATTTGTGCAGCAGGTGTTGTTGTGAGCCCAGTATCCAGTGTACTGAGGAGACCAGACAGTTTACAGGGCACAACAGGGTTTATTTATATAAACACAGGAACATAAAACAGGAGATCAGAACTAGACAATGGAGGAGACTGGGCAAGATGGGGAATAGATTAGAGAAGAGAGGAGATGCAGGAAAAGGAGGTTGATGCAATAGAGGGATGGCTGAGAGTAGTGGGAAGGGAGGTTAGGGAGAACTGAATATGGGAGTAATTAGGAAAAAGGAGAAACAAGGAATAGCAAGATGAGAATACTAGAGAGATGAGAGGAGAAATAGACACAAGCGGGAACTAACAGCAAATGGGCCAGACTCTGTATAAACAATAACACACTAAACAGATATATATATATACACACACACACACGGTATGAGGCAGGGAACAGGCAATAAGAATGGTTGTAATCCGGAGCAGGGGTCTTAGGCAACTGACAATCAGAGTGGTCTAGAGTCCAAGCAAGGGGTCTGGTAAATGGGGATCCAAGATGGGGGCACAGGGAGAAAAAGGGGGTACCGGTATGAAGAGTGAAATGAATGTCCAGATATCAACAGAGGGTATTCTCAGGAAGTCTTTGGCAAACAAGGCGAGTTCAGGAAACAGCTCTGCACAGGAACACAGTCTGTAACTTCAATGTGGAAGAGTAGCATAGAGGGCGTAGCTTCCTTAAATGCAGGACTAATCAGGACAAGGTGAGCTCAGGTGGGGCTCCAGGGTTGGAAGGCAAATCAATCAGAAAGTCCAGGAATCTGTATAGTTCAAGATGCAGGATTTAACGGGGGTGCCAGGGGCCAGAGCGTGGTGACCTTGACACTGAGACCATACGAGGGTCCAGGGTAATGTTAGTCTGGACTCAGTCAACTAATCTAAATATAAGTGGCAGGGGGTCAGAGACATTCAGAAATGTAACTTGGGACCAGTGGAAACCCTGTTCTAATCCTTTACAGGGGTCCCTCCCTGACTTACTCATAAAACTATCCAGCATCTGGTCAAACCGTTGGATTAGACAAAAAAGTTATTTGGACAAGTATGTATAGGACATTTTGCATGGACACAAGAAGCTAGCCTCTTCATCCATTGGAGAGTGGAGACAGACACGGAGAAACTCTGCCATGTGGTCTGGTAGAGACCAGGTTGAGGAGCAAAGATATGTGGGCAATCTTGGTTGTCTTGTCTGGGATGACCTGTCGCCCAAGCAGGTCATCTGCAGTATGGTCACTCAGATCCTCATCTGAATGGCCAGTGTGGTGTTCAACAATGAGCTGCTGGAGGGAAAGTACCCAAACAGCATTAACTTCTTGAAGTAAATTATTATTCAAGGGGGCGTGGCCGGCTACGAGGGGAACAAGACATGCTTTGGTGGAGCTCCGTCTCTGCTTGATAATCCCGGGACATTTAGCTGACTTTACCAAGCCAATTTTTCATACCCATAGTCCCCGAGTGGCTGGCCATCGGAGGTGAGTCGTCCGGAGCCCACTTTGTCCCCCCCTCCGGACCAGAGACCTTTTCTTGCAGGCCATTCCTGTGGTGGCTGGATGCTGCCGGCGGCCATTTTGAGACCTACCCCAGGGCTCCTTCTGCCTACTCGCGGTGCTCCCCTGGGGGCCCCACTCGCGGTGGCTGCTTTCCCCGCTCCGGTGATCCCAGGCACTTCATGCAGCGGAGCTGCAGTGCCAGCTGTTCCTGAGTGGGGCACCCTGTGTGTTTCCCGGCCGACGAGTATCCTGAGCGGCCATCTTGGGGCCTTGCTCCGCAACGTGGTACTCCTGCTGCCCCGATCCTAGCTCCCTACTTCGATGACGAAGGCTGGAGAGATGGAGGGCCCCCGTCTCCTGGCCCTACGACGGACCTGGTGGAGGGGATAGCCGGAGAGCGTGCGAGGCCCGTCACTCCCCCTTAGACTTGGCTTGGAGGCCGCACTCGCATGCCTGGATGGAATGTTGCAGACGATGGGAGATGACGGGCGCCCGCTGACGCAAGGTGACATGCGGCGCTTTACGGAGTGCTTGCGTGGCTGTGGGGACGTGAACCCGCTGAGTGCTTTTGAACCTGCAGGAAGATGCCAGTGGGAGGCTGTAGGGCACGGCTCTGTAACCTTCGTGGAGCCTAATGGCCCGCGGGAGATGGGTGGCGACCGGGAGACCTGGGTGCTGCCGACTCCCAGGAGGAAGGCTGAGAAGACGCCATGGTATGATGCTGGGGTGCATGTTACACACAACCCGCCAATCAATGCGATGTTGGATGGGGTCCAGACGCAGAAAGGAGATCTTGGTACGGGCTTGGAGGGGGTGGAGGGCCCCTCCCTGTCGACCAAAGAGAAACAGCAGCTTAGACCTCGCTTCCCGGCTTCCATCCTGCGGTAGCTGGAGACTCTTCATCGAAAGTCCGACATCAAGACTACCGGGGCGTCCTGGAGCCCACTGGAGCTGCGAGTCCTGCCCCCTGGGGATAGTCTGGCTTGGGCAGTGGGTTCTGACCTACCGTGGAGCACCCTACCCACCCCGCAAGTGCCTCCCTACCGAGACAGGGGCTGATGAGACACCTACAACTACCTTTTGAGCTCTGTTTTTCAGGACTCCTTTGACTTCTTTCTGCTAGCTGTAATAATCCCTGTTGGAATGCAGTGTTTTTTTTTTTATTTAATTTGGCTATTCCGGGACATCTCCGGGACGCAACTGTGGCCTGGTGCCCGGCTTGCTCCTGAGTGCCCGGGCCAGGTGCCATTATTCCCCCTTGGCCTCCCTGCGGCCTTATGGACCATCTGGGTACTCGCCAGGGCAGGCACATTTTTGGCCTTTGCCATCTCCTTATTCCCTCCCCCCCTTCTTTTTCTTACAGCTTGATGTCCCCGGCTGGCTTTTTCTCGACATTTCCCTTTTTTTTTTTAAATGTTTCTCTGCTATCTACCTGATGACTTTCTCTGACTGTTAATAGCCATTAGTTCCCTAGAACCTGTTTTTTGGATGAGACCCCCCTAATAGGGGATGATTTTGTTGAGTGCATTCTTTGTAGATGACGTTGAAATCTTAATGTGTTTTTCGCAGATGACTTTAAACTTTAGTGTGTTTTTTGCAAGAGACCTTACATTTAAGTGTGTTTTCCGAGAATGATCTTAACTTACTTTTTTGTTTTTCTTATATAGTTTACCAGATGACTTACTTTGGCCCTGCGAGGTCTTTTTCATTTTATGTTGACTTTCTATGTCGATGCAAACTTTCAAAAATAAAGAATTTAAAAAATATATATATATATACTATTGTGAGAAACAAGGGGGGTGTTTGTGAGGGTCCTGAGAACGAGCAACAGCACAATGGCCTGCTCTACGGTGGGTGCCCGCTCAGGTCTCACAAACAAGGTTTTAGCTTGATTGTGCCATTACAGGGATGAATTTTCCATATGCAAATCAGCCTGCTCTCACCCAGAAAGGGTGGCCAGTGCTGATTGCCAAGGACGTCATCCCTGCACCCACCATAGAGCAGGCCATTTGTGCTGTTGCTCGTTCTCAGGACCCTCACAGACTCCCCCTTGTTTCTCACCTCATATATATATTATTCAATGCAACAAGAGCACCACTGTCAGAGTATAAAAGAAACGGTTGATCATCCTTACTTTGTAAAATAATTGCAATTTGAAAATGAATGCACACGTTCCTCAGTCAGGAATGTGGAGGCAAGCCAAATAGTATTTTTAAGGTGCTTTTTTAAAATTATTGTTTATGTTAGGTTAAGATCGAAGGGAAAATAAAAAAACTAGCCATGGCTCCTTACAGAGCCATTTTTAAAAAAATGTATTTTTGCTTTTATAAATTAGTTTTACAGTGAAAAAAAATTGCTCAGCACTGCCTGAAGGGTCATAAATGCACTTAAAATAAATTGAAAAATAAACAAACGAAGAACGCTGGGGATTAATGAATAAGAGACCAGTGTCTACAAAGGGCATAACCCAGCAATAGTGAACAAAACAAGAGAATGGTAGACACCAACTACCCAATAACAAATTTTATTTGGTGTACATAAAAAAAACACATGATCACGACCGCATAAAACACATAAATGATTAAATGATAAGAATCACAAGGTAACTCCACTTCAATGAGAATGCAGCACATAATTAATTGCAATTGAACTGCTTGGATAAGCTACAGTGTAATATTAGGCATTTCTATTCTGAGCGCATAGAATACCAGGACGAATTCATAGTGAGTCAATTTATCCCAATTCGGGTGGAGTTAGCTTGTGATTCTTATCATTTAATCATTTATGTGTTTTATGCGGTCGTGATCATGTGATTTTTTTATGTACACCAAATAAAATTTGTTATTGGGTAGTTGGTGTCTACCATTCTCTTGTTTTGTTCACTTAAAATAAATGACTGTGATGATATCAAACACAAAATAAGATTTACAGATTCTTTGCTTGTCTTGACATAATGGATCTGTTCACATTGTATACAGACTTTTCACACTATCAGGGTTATTCAAAGAGAATCGAAAAGTCACCGCACGTTCGGCGACTTTCCGTTGTCTTCAATTCGGTGCGATTTGGCGATTCCATTTCGGCGACCCTGCGGTTTATTCAGCAAGCACCACAAGGCCATCGTAATGCAGGGAAAAGCTGCCGCAAACCTGCCGAACACTCAATGCAAAATCTGGCGAACACACACCGAAACCCGCAAAAACATCTGTATTAACACCGTCGAACACGCCGGAGAAACCCGAGCAGCCGCCGATCACAACGCAGAGCAGCCGCTGGAAAAACCCGACACCACAGACGAATGGAGTGGGAAAAAAACCCAGTACGCTTGAATGTTTGAAAAGTGAAACGCTGTTTGCAAAGAAACTACTGAGCGAAATTTTTTGAAATTTACATATAAGATCCAATGAATGATAATAAAAGGGCTGTTACAGAAAAAAGAGAAAACGATTTAAAAAAACAGAAAAAACTTTTTGCAAAAAAATCCCGAAAAAAATGCCTGAAATATCCTAAAAAAATCTAAAAATAAAGAGACTTTTTACTGCAGAATAAAATAATAAACGGTTTATTAGATATTGAATTAAAATGGGAATACTTTTAACATTGAAGCCTATGGGATTTGCCTGAATAAACCTGTCGAATGAAACCACAAAACAGCAGGGCAATTCGGCAACTTTTCCTTGCTGGTTTTTGTTTTCAGAATAGACGAAGCTTTGCTTCTCTATGGGGATTTCACTGCCCTCGAACAGGCACCATATGTGCAGGCAATTCGCCAACATTTGGCGAACTGCCTGCTCTCTGAATAGCCAAATGGCCAGGAAAGGTAACCGTACGCTGAATTTCACTGTTCAGTTACCTTTCGGCCCCAATTCGTATCTCTTTGAATAACCCTGTATTATTTTTTTTGTGTCGTTTTTTTTTTATGAACTGTGATATGCTATAAATTTAGACATGCTTCCAGGAACAAACATCTTATATAACAAGTGCAACTTGGAATGTTGCCAATATTCATAGGCCTAATTTGCAACTGTGGTGGCAACAATTAAGCTAGACAAACAGTTGTGAATGTCTTAATGGGTTGTTACAAACCTTGTGATACATCATGGGGTTAATGACCACAGGTATACTGACACTTTAAAACATGTAGAACTCCCACACTATAAGGATATGACCAATCTTTGAACCTTTTCTTTCGCATTTTAAGAACACAATAAACAAAACAATTAAAAATTGTACTACACATAAGCACACTATATTGTTAAGGTGTGTACACAGGAAAAATTTACTTCTTACATACAAGTAATCAGTCATTTTCCATTCCCTTTATCATGAGAGATCCAAGTAACATCCAAAAAAAAATGGAAATGGACAAGCTATAGCAATACGTCCAGCAGGCAGCATCTCTGCGCCAACATGTATGGTACTCTAGAACAAACATAAATTTAAAAAAATATAAATAAACAAATAAGTATAATTTGAAACTATGTATGTAGAATGTGGGTTATAAGAAAACCAGAGATTCTTAATAAATTAATAATGAACAACATTTAGTGACATAGTGAGGATGTGGAATACAAATGTCAGTAATTAATTTATAATTAATACATTAGAGGAATGTTTTTGACATATTCGATCATTTATGTCATTCTATAATTCTGTAATGCTCTATATATGTTATGTTGAGTCAATCAATAGTAAATTATTTAATATTACTATACAGTTATACTAATACAGTACATTTCTGCACTGAGCATGACCTTTTTTTTGATAATTTCAAGGTGGCACCTGGCATACGCCATGGTGGGACCCAGTTCAGGGGTTCTGAGCCCAGTGTGCAGGGACACACAGATGGTGCCTTTGGGTAGACAGAAACTGGGAGATCCAAGGCCCAGTACAAGAGGGTATCCAGGAAGAATAGTCAGAGGGTGAACCGTGGTCAAGCACGGGCTGGTACACAGTAGATCAGGAGTAACACAGCAGGAGGTCTCAACAATAACAGGGTTTAACCTGCAATGCAGAGTCACTTTGGATAGGGGAGAGTGGTCCTTTATTCCAGCAGGGATGTGGTGTGTGTGTGTTTGCTTTGATTAATGGTTTCCTGGATACTGGTGCTGAGCATGGGCAGCACTTTACATGTGCTGCTCATGTATGGACCTAGACAGTTGCAGGCGCAGATCCTGACAGGTGCAGGCACGGATCCTGACAGATAACAATTGTTTATACGACTGTATTTATTCTATAAAAAAAATCAATATGCGCCTTGTTAAAATGTTTTTACTTTTTAGGGTTACATGTGCTAGAACATTTTGAATTAGTTTTTAAAATTATCAATATTATCATATATTTTTATTATATAATAATATATCTGTTAATTTGTGGTATGGCCAATGGCATCGAGATTTAGACAAGATGCATTTTTGCATATTTTGCAAAATAGTTATTCTTCGGACAAGGGCAGACATTCAAGTCAACAATTGGGTTTTGAGAAAGAAAAAATCACTCTTATGTATAAAATAGTTTATTAGAAATACAAATTATTACAATAATGTTAAACACATTTTCTCTTAAATATATGAAAAAATATATTCAAATATATTTAATTTTCAAAAATACAAACTGCACTCATTAGAAATACAAACAAACCAATAAATTATCAATAAATAAAACTGCATAAATATATACACCATTGCACTTAATATAACAAAAATCCATATACGGTTAATGTTTTGTAACTATAAATATATGAAGGCCAGATTCTGGTCAGAGCCAATAAAGTGACTTCACAAAGTCAAGAAGTCAGCAAAATATTTCAGTTGAAATATAACAAAACAAAAATAATAATTTGATTTGCGTCATACGAACGACTTCCATAATAATAATAATAAGAAGAAAATGGTTTCAGTTATGTACTCGTTTCTTGAAAGAGAGGTACTGAAAAAAAGTACATTTGTTAAAAAAAACACAAATGTTTAAAAACTACTAACAATAAAGGCATTTAATTTAACCTATACGTCAGTTTATCTACACAAGGAGGGCTTGATGACCTTTGTATCTCACAAAGTTTTTTCTGTCTGGAATGAATCAGAATATCTTGTGTGGATTTAGACCGTCCTTTAAATAGATAGATTCCTTTTAGTATAGCAATAGTGCAATAAAATACAGATAACCAGACAATATCAATATTACAGTGTTTCACAAACAAATAATAATTTTGCAGTCATAATGGCTATATTCCAGCCTGCCTATGGTAGGGCAAAAATCTTGAATTTTCAAATAGTAACGTGCATAGATAAACCTTGACCACAGTCTCATTAAGACCAGACGTTGTTTAAATATTTATCAAATAATTAAAAATTAATGGCAATTGTCTTTTTGCCGTGCCTAAAATACAGTTTTGTTTTCACTCTAAAATCGTATTCAGACATTGGTCATTAATTACTATTATGAGCTAATTTCTTTATGAAAATATATTGTTATCAGCATGGCCAATGCACTGTTCAGAGAACATTAAGTTGCATGTCTGATAAAAAGGTAAATTGTTCTTGTTTGGTCCATAAATTAATCAACATGCATCCTGTAATGTGCATCTGGTCTCGCTTGCAATAGTGTGGTAATCATATGGCAAATCCCTTTGCCTTAAATCAGTGGTCATTTTTTTTGGGGGGGGGTGATACTATAAAATAATGCTCACTGTGCTCAATTGAAACCAGAGAATCCCCTTTATTCCTTGAATTGAGTAGATTCATCAAAACTTTATATTGCAATGAATCCAATGAAAAGATAAAAGCTAAAAACCTCTTTATAGATATTGTTACGTACTTCAAGCGTATTTCTTATTATACAAATTCCATTCCATTGCAAGTTTGTTTCAAAGCCTTTTAAAGGAGTTTTCCAGGAAAGTATTCATGCCAATTAACACACAACGGACATTAATCATGGGCTGTGTTTTCAACCATACAAACAATGCTAACATTCTATTGGTTTCCCTTTTGATAATTCCTCTTCTGTGACTTTCACCACCAATTTCTCCCTAATAACATTTGTTTCTGGCTTTGGTTATGTTTCTTGAAAAGAAATTGTAGCAGCAACAAGATCCATCAAGAGTAACTGGACACATTTGCAGATATATGTAACAAAATCCTCTTATGTCATTATCAACTGGTTTAAACCAGTGTAGTAAATCAAGGGGGTCCATTCACTAACTGGTTTGTTTTGGGGGACCATTTCGGTGACATCAATTGATCTTAATATCGTCTAAAACACAATAGCTCTTTTAAATCTATAATTTCTAACTCTTATGTTAAGCACAGTAGCATTTTCTAACAATCATGTCCTCAAATGGAGTAAATGTCAATTTGCCTTCCGTGTTAAAATGCATAAGTACCATAGGTTCATAACTTGCTGGAACACAACAAGGAGCTGGCGTATTTCCATTAGATATGTGGTGCATTCTGTATTTAATCTGAGCATGCATACTGGCTGGTTTATAGTTTTGTGGGCAGGTTCCATCACAAAAGTGCATTGTATATGTTTCAGGTGCAATGACCCAATCCTTCCAACCAATCTGTTCAAAAGATACCACCAAGGACTTGCGACAACATTTTTTCTCACTCTTTTTGCATTCTTCTTCATCTGAAAGTGACCTGATCTTCCTTACTTTTGAGTGCTCTTCAGTCTCTACTTCTAAAACAAGTGCATCATCTCCACCATTTTGTTGATTGCCATCATTCCCAATAGAGAGAGCGTGTGGGATGACTAACTGAAGACGTAGGCATTTTTCAGAGCTTGCCACCCATTGCTGGACTGCAGATTCAACATTTAGCGTTAAACTGTCTTTGTCTAGAGGTTTTGAATCAAGCAATTTATGTTCATGCTTTCCATGACGTCTTTTTGATTCATCCACTTTATAGATGTTAACCATTGTTTGGGATGTTGAATTAGTTCCTGTGGATCTTAATGCAGTGAGTATGTCCTTACAGAGTTTAAGTTCAGCCCTCATGATGTTTAACTCCTGGTGGAAAATTTGAGTTCTTGAAAACACAAGATTGTATCTGTGTCCACTTCTTTCCCGTGTATCACATTTCTTTGCCATTCTTGCCGTGTATTCTACTGTAAAAAAGAGCAAGTCAAAAGTTTAGTGACCATAAAATCTAAAGTTTCGTTAACAATATCAATGTATTTTTAATCTTAGATCTTTTCAGTTTTACAAATATTTTTTGTGAGTTTAAATTAGAAATATGGTAAGTTGCAGGACATAAAAAGTTCTGAAACTTTACCAATGTTTAGTATCTTACATTAAATGTTACGGTGATGAGTAATGTAAAGTTCTGGGATGTGACTATGCATGTAATGTACTATAAGCAATAATTATATAGATGTATGCAAACCTTCAAAATTCCAAATTTCCCATGAACATTATAAACACCAGCTCACTGATTCAGTCTCGTTCATGAAGCTGTATCTTTAAATCAAATTCCTTGGCACGTTTGAAAGAATAGAAACCAAATTATCGCATTTCTCTTTTTTTTCCCCCAGTTCTATCAAAGAGATAATGTGAAGAAAGATTCATATACATTTTAATATCTTGTATCAAGGTATATTAATATTCCAATACAGCACTGGAGCTGGAGCGGAATACAACAAAATATATATTTTTTCAAGGTGAGAAAAATTAAACATTCCTTTTAATATAGCAAAAAGCATAGGAAGGGTTATTTTACAGTGAGAACAATAAAGCTGTGGAATTCTCTGCCTGTTGAGGTGGTTGGGTCAGAGACTGTACAGACTTTTAAAAAACGACTGGATGACTTCCTGCAGACACAGAATATTAAGGGTTATAATATTTAATATGTGGGTAAGCTTCTTGATCCAAGAAGAAATCTGACTGCCATTCTGGGGTCAAGAAGGAATTTTTTCCCCAGTTTGTTGCATATTGCCGAGCGCTTCAGACTGGGTTTTTTGCCTTCTTTTGGATCAACAGCAGTAGGTGATGTGTGAGAGGCTGAAGACGCATGTCAGCCTATGTAACTATGTAAAAATATTGCATTGTAGAGTCAAGTCAGACTTACATGCCTGCTCAGGTCAGATGGTTAACTTGCAAAATGTGCAAAATTAAAGTGCAAAATGAAATGAAATTTTTCATGGTCACAATTTAAGAGTTGTTTTGGTTGGATTTGGTTTTTAACACATTCGATGAAGCGAACAAGTCCCTCAATTTGTTAAAATTCCCTCTGTGGTTGGGGTTGGTTTCAAAGAAAGGTTAAACTCAGGAGAATGACTGAAGAAGTGAAAATTCTAGGTCAAAATAGCCAAACAGAAAAATTCTCCCATTTACCTCACATTCCAAATCAACTATTTTGACCTAGAATTTTCACTTCTCCAGTCATTCTCCTGAGTTTCACCTTTCTTTGAATAATCCTGTATGAATTTTCCATTCTCCAGTCATTCTCCTGCTTTTTCACCTCTCCCTGAATAACCCGGTTAGTGTCATCTAAATCTTAAGCTGTTACACCACTGGGAGGAGAGGTGCCATTGGACTGGTCAGGGATAGGGATGAGCTGAACACCCCCGAGTTCGGTTCGCATTCGAACTCGAACTTTTCAAAAGTTCGAATTCAAACTCGAACACGAACACGAACTCGATACAAGTCAATGGGACTCAAAGTTCGATTTTTAGAGTGCCCTCCAAGAGGGCATATATGCTAGATATTTGCCATAAAAGGTGTATGGGGGTCCGGGTAGTATCCTGGGGGACAGGAAACAAGGACAAAAAGTAAAAAAAAAAAAACGTTTTTAAAGGGACAGTGAGTTTTCCATGAAATAAGGGTTAAAAATAAAAACGAAAAATTCCTTCAAATATTGTGCTTAGGCGGTCCCCATAACCTGCCCGTGAAGTGGCGGATTTGTAGGATGTATAGAAACATTTAAAAACAATGTCCGGGTCCGGGTAGTGCCCTGGGGGACAGGAAACAAGGACAACCCCTTCACTGCTGACGACGTCATCAGCTTTCCGGGACCCCCGGCAGAGATACTCACCTCTCTGTCTGGGGTCCCGCGGCGTTCTGACTTCAGCGTCCTCAGACACTAAAGTCAAGCTCCTCCCGACGTAAATGACATCATCGAGCCATGCACGATGACGTCATTTCCAGGCGACCCCGGCAATGCCGGGAGATCGCCTGGAAGGGAGGGGGGATCCGTTCGGATCCCTCTCCCTCCCGATCGGGAGGTCACACAAAAAGTAGTCAGGCACCGCTTAAAAGGGGAGAGTCTCCCCTTTTAAGCGGTACCTGGCTTTAACCCCTTAGGCACCGGTTCGCACTTTGGCGCCTTGCGGCGCCGAAGTGCGGCCTAGCTCCGGTGGGGGCCGCCATCTTGGATGGCGCCTCCACCCCTGGGTCCCCCTCACTGCCTGACGTCCTCACGCATAGCATGAGCACGTCAGATAGCTGGGGAACCCCTAGCTGTCCGGAATCCCCTGGTGGAGATATCTCCAGAACCGTGGCAGCTAGGGGGTCATGGGGGGTGTCAATCGAAAGGCCTGAGCATGGCCTTTCGAATGATACCCAACATGACCAGGTATAAAGTAATAAAATAAAATATTAAAAAAACATGTATTTTGTTTTGTGTGTTATTTTTATTAATGCAGCAATTTTGTTCACATTTCAATTATAATGTGAACAATGATGCTGCACTAATGATTTTTTTCTATGGTGTGCGTTTGCTAAAAATCACATAATTCCCCCCAAAAAATTTAATAAGTCCCCATTTCTAATTTTTGCGCAAGCGCACCCCATAGAAAATATAACCGCAAATGTTCATGTGATAAAAGGTGAAAAAAACCACTTTACACGCTGCAGATGATTAAAAATTCAAGTTTTATTGCATTTTTGTTATAATATACAGGCAGAACATGGCGTACACATATAAAAATGATATATTATGAATCTGCCGAAAAGAACGATATATAATATGTCTGGGTCGTATAATAAAATGTGGCTTCAAATCGCATTTAAACATGATGCGCGAAAGCGGTAAAAATTAACTCAGCACACAGCGGTGAAATGCCTCAGCAGTGAAAGGGTTAACGGAACAGTGAGTTTTCCATAAAATAAGGGTTAAAAATAAAAACGAAAAATTCCTTCAAATATTGTGCCTAAGAGGTCCCCATAACCTGCCTGTGTAGTGGCGGATTTGTAGGATGTATGGAAACATCGCCATCACAGACCCACACACGACACCTAGTACTCCCAGTCTGCATACAATGTATCAAATTCATGAGACTGGACTAATTAGAAGCACATGTTATTTCCAAACACTAATTAAACATCTGTTGTTTACGCCGTTTGAGAGCACAGGTCATTTAGAGGTGAGAATCTTTGCACCTAGACATTAGTTTTTAATTCAATATCTAATAAACCATTGCTTATAATATTCTGCAGTAAAGAGTCTCTTTATTTCTAGATTTTTTTGTATTTTTAAGCATTTTTTATACTTTTTTCCAATTTTTTGTTTTTAGAACTCGAACCGAACACGCCAAAAAGTTTGAAGTTCGCGAACTTTCGAACTGCCGATGTTCGAATCGAACTCCGAACTGATCGAACCGAACAGCTCATCCCTAGTCAGGGACTGGATTTCCAATGATAACAAACATTGTTACCATGTAATGTGTAAAAAGAAAAAAAATCACTTTTTTTTAGTTCTAAGGCAGTGCATAGTCCACTTTTCACTTACAAAGTGTACAATGCCACTGTCATTATTTACCTTCTCATTTTCCATGCCAGGAGCAAGTGCAGTGTTTTATACATAGTCATATTATTCAAGAAATGCAATGCACCAAAAATACAGTAGAAAAATCTAGGGCCCTATTCCGTAGTTCACACTAACATGGGGATGCTAATGGGGAAATCTGGACCTGCAGATTTTTCCTGTAGCGTCCCCATGTTAACATGCTATTCTGGAGCAAGCGCTAGCTGAGCACCTTGCTCAGGACTCTATGGAGGGTTGCACTTTTGGGCCGAGAGTCCGGAGCGATCGCGCTCTCATGGAGCGTGGCTAGAAGAAGCGGTGGATCACCCCCATTCTGTGGGATGAGAGATGAGAACCAGCTTAGAGATTCACGGTGGTCAAATTTCAAGAGTACTGGTTCCATGAACGATCACTACGAATACCGAAAATGCCGGAATGAATGCACAAAACAAACAAAAATGGCCAAAGCCCATTACTTCAATGAAAATCTAAACAATAACATATCAAACCCTAGAAACTTTTGGAGAACCATAAGTAACATACAAGCACCCCCAGTCCACTCCCAGCCAGCTGCTGTCAAAGTAAACAACCAACCCTGCAACACCCCCTAGATGTAGCAAATGCCTTTAATGATTATTTTGTTGGATGTGCCACCACTTTGATTGCCAAGCTAGGAAATGACATGCAATCAGAGAGGCCTCATGCAGGTCAGGCCCCCCAACTGTGCAAAGTCCCTGTATCAGACAGGAATTCAGTTTTAGACCAGTGCCTGTCAGTGTCATTACTAAACTTCTCTGTAAGCAAAAAATGAAATACCAGTCTGGACCTGATCAAATACCAGCAATGCTGCTGAAAATCAGTGCACCTGCAATTGCAAATCCTGTGCAACCCTAATAAATGAGTCACTGGCGACCTGGATACATACCCAAGCTCTGGAAGACTGCGAGAGTGGTACCTATCCATAAAAGTGGTGACATTACTTTGGTATCCAACTACCGTCCGATATCGTTGCTCCCTGTAATGTCAAAAGTCTTGGAAAAATGTGTCTACACACAATTACGTGATTATTATCAATATTGGAACTACTTAACCCCGGATCAATCAGGCTTTCGTCCAAATCACTCAACTACAACCGCCCTTCTAAAAGTCTGCAATGATATCCAGGCTGGGATGGAACAAGGAAACCTAACTGGAGCCATCTTCCTTGATTTTGCCAAGGCCTTTGACACGGTAGACCATGGCATCTTGTTAGAAAAACTTAAAAACTCTGGCATTGATGATCGCACGCTAACCTGGTTTCAATCATATGTATCCGACCGATCACAATATGTGTCAATTTCTGGCAGCTCCTCCCTCCCACTCCCAGTCACTTGCGGTGTACCCCAAGGCTCAATACTAGGCCCCCTGCTATTCACAATATTCATAAATGATCTGCCCAATGTCTCCAAAGCCTCAACTGTACCTATGTACGCAGACGACACTGTGATCTATACCAGCAAACCAAATCTCCCGCAGCTGGAGGCCGTGCTGCAAGAACAATTCACAGAGGTAGAAAAGTGGATCAAAAACAACAAACTTTTTTTAAATACTGACAAAACTGTTACAATGCTCTTTGGAACAAAACCTAAACTACACAAATTGCAAAATCCCCATCTATGTGTTGGGACAAAATCAAATGGCACGCTGACCACAGTCACATCTCTCAAATATCTAGGTATGTGGTTGGACCCTAATCTATCCTTTGGCCCCCACATCGAAAAACTCTCATCTAAACTTTACCCCAAACTAGGTGCCCTGTACAGAAACAAATCCTGCCTGAGTCCCGCGGTAAGAAAGCAGATTGTACAGCAAATGCTTATGCCGGCTATTGATTACGGAGATGTAGTGTATGCAGCCGCCCCGCAAACACACCTTCATAAACTTACTACATTGTATAACTCATTCTGCCGCTTTGCGCTACAATGTAACTACATGACCCACCATTGTGACATGTTAAAAGAGCTAAACTGGCCGTCGCTGGAATCCAGACGCACCCTTCACCTTTCCAGCCTGGTGTTTAAGAGCATCTCTGGGAAGCTGCCACCCTACCTGAATAGACTGCTTCCCCCAGCAGCTCCCTCATCCTATAACCTCCGATCCAGGACCAGCACCTTACTTGCTATACCACAATACAAAAAGACAGTGGCTCGGTCCTCATTTTCCTACAGAGCACCACAATTATGGAATAACCTCCCAGACATCATCAAATCTTCCCCCAGTCTTAAGTCACTCAAAAGCTCCTTACTAACATACCTCAATACAGAATGCACCTGTAAACATGTAACCTAGTGACTATATTTCCTACATATTTTTTCTGTTAATCTTATATTTGTGTTTTTTTTTTTTTTTTTAATATCTTGCATTGTATTACTTTGTATTTCTGTAACTGTAACACTTCAATGTTCTTGAACCCAGGACATGCTTGAAAACGAGAGAAATCTCAATGTATCCTTCCTGGTAAAATCCTTTATAAATAAATAAATAAATAAATAAATGGAATTTAATGGGATGGGGCTTAGGGGATGCTAAATGATTTGTAGAATCATTTAACACCAGTTTAAGGACTCGCTTAAATTTTGCCCAGTGTGTCCCGACGGTAATTTGCGCCACCATTTGTAATACCTAACTTTTCAAGTTGCTAAAAAAATATTATGCTCCCCATGTTAGGTATAGGAAATGTTTAAGCACAGTAAGTTCGCACAAGCTGCAAAGCACAAAACAATTTCAAAGGAGTGTACTGTGTGGATTGGAATATCGATGGCAGACGTTAATCTTACTTCTCCTAGCGCTATCGATTACATATCGAGACAGTACATTAGCACCAACTATGGAATAGTGCCCATAGTATCTTAAATCTTAGATAAAATTACATAGTAGATATTTAAAATTCTAGTATTAGTAGTACCGGGATAGGTGTCGATGCAGGCAGACAAATTCAACTCTATAGACATACTACTGGAGAAGTGGCCTATGGACATAATTTTCAGGAATCTATGCTATCCCAAACCATGGAATTGGTATAGCAACTCCACACTGTGCCCGAAGCAAACATTTTATACGGATCTGAAGTCATCCTAAAGGTTGGTTAGGAATATCATATAAATAATTACTTTATTAATATGATGCTTTCTTGCTTCTCAAATTACTTTTGATGAGAGGACCTGCTTAAGTATGAAATTGTTGGTTACAATATCTTTAGTGTTGTAAAATTTTATCTAAATCTGTGTCTTTGATGTCATTTTCAACCTTGTGACACATAGTAATAGAGGGGGTGATATTGCTTAAGAGTGTGGCCTTGAGATTACAGATCCTTCAGTTTATTCCCACCTGTGCAAATAAAACTGTGACCTTCAGAGGATCACTTTGACTCTTAATCGTAACATTCAGCGGTGTTAAAGAACACATGATAATAATCAATGTTATTTTTAAATTTTGCGTTTACAGTTTTTAATGCCTTTAGAACAAAAGTAGGCAATGGGAAATCATTTGCTATCCCTGATCCCTAATAGATACATAGAAACATAGAAAAATGTCAGCAGATAAGAACCTTTCGGCCCATCTAGTCTGCCCAATTACATGGATACTTTACCTGGATTTATCTTTTGTTTAGGATAGCCTTATGTCTATCCCATGCTTGCTTAAATTCAATTACTGTTTTGGCCTCTACCACTTCTACTGGAAGACTGTTCCATGTATCCACCACCCTAATGATATTATTTTTATGTAAAACACACTTAATCATCGGATGATTTATTATATAATATCAGTACAAGTCTCTTTGAAGCTAAAGAAACACAAAATGCGTTATTTATTGGCAGATGTCAAAAGAAGAGAAAAATAGACGCAGATTTTTGTTTTCAAAGTAAATAAAAAGCCTGTCTTTGTGAATATACGAAATAGATATCTATGTATACATAATGGTTCTCAATTTATTTAGCACGATAGATGGTCATTTTTAACATGTAGTGCACATGCATGTACAGTATATGATGATTTATGGATGAATTCTACTGTGTAAAAGGAGATGACTTCTAGACTTCATTAGATATATTTCAGGAATAGAATTTTAATATTAAGAAAAATTGTGAACTAGCCCGTACGATTTAACAATTTAATTTCGCTGTCATGTAGAATATATCACTTACATTTAGGTGTCAGGAGATGTACTGTCCTTTGAGGAATGTCTTCCTTGCTTGTATTTCCCCTGAGCTCCCTTAACTTCTCATGATAGAGCTGGTGCATTTTTCGGATTTCATTGTTGTCCATTTTCTCCCGGATAATCGGGGGTTTGTGGAAACCCAAGCGATCCAAAATTCCCTTTTTTACAGCTTCTAGCTGTACCATTTCTTCTTGCTCATCCAAAGGCCTAAGGTGGACCCCAGTGATAGATAGCATAGTAAGGCAGAATGCAGCATAAGTGACCTTCCGGGCTGAGATCTGCATTGTGTGCTAATAAAACCGAGTTAAAGTGCAAAGCTTGTTCAACGCACCGCACCGCTTCAAGCTGTCTGAATGAATGAAATTCCCTAGTCTCTGCCTTTATAGTCTTCTGAATAGCACGCCCCCACAGACACACACTCACCGCTATGTGGAAGTAAACATTGCAAATGCCAAAGGACTACCTTTCTATAAATGTGTTCATTTTCTTTTTCATTGCCTAACCCTTTCACTACCACATGCTATTTGTTTAAAACATAAAATCATAACATTGCAGGTAAGAAATTTTACATACAGATCGTCTGTCTGAGATATTTAAATGATTAAAATAATGTAAATTTGCACATTTCTATTTTTGTCATTTATTTGTTATACTTTTGCAGAAATGTTGGGACGAAAAGTTCCAAACATTGGATAGAGTCCCTTATCTTTCACAATTTCAAACAGGGTCTGCATTATTAGCATACAGACAGAAATCAAAATACAGTCAAACTAATTGAAACTGAAACTACAGATAGATAATAAAAATAGTCAGGTATCCTGCTTATGAGGTTTTATAGTAATCATAATGAGATTATTAGCAATTCAGTATTCAAAAAATACCATCAGAATATAAACAATATGTTTGTGGGCACATGTCTGTATGAAAATTACAGTAAGGCCATGTAATGTGCTGCCCAGGGATTTTCATCAATGAATTAATCTTATCCCTGTACCGTATTGAGTAATCCCAGAGCTCTCCCCATGTCTGTCCTGTGTGTTGTAATGCAGCACAAAGCTTTTGTTGAACTCTTTTTTTCAATATAATAATGGCTTCTGCTACCAGCTCCTTTGCAGTTATACAGGGTGATTGGAGAGAGGTCTGCATGACAATTTTGTTTCTCCACAGGGTAACCATTACTCCTGTTTTCAGGGGAATTTCACAGCAAAATTTAGCTGCCAGCCCAACGCATCCAGGTCCGGCCCTGGACCCCACATCTTCTCCAGGAGTTTGAAAGAGGATGAAAAAACCTATGTTGCTTCCCACCCACTCCAACGCAAACCTCCACTGCCTCTAGTCAAAAAGGAAGTGGAAATGTCGTCTTGTTACAAAACAGTTTTTTTAATGTCCACAATATATGAAGATACAGCCACAGCAATAAGAAATAAGATAATGGTCAACAAGTAAATGCAAAAAAAAAAAAAGAGGAGAAAATCCAAAACAATCATGCGAGGAGAAAATATCTCCGAGGCTTAATTAAATAAAATAATATAATATAATCCACGGGGAGAAAAGAGCCTGAACTTGGCAAACAATGTGTGGAATAACTCAAAAAACACTGGAAACTGTAGGGGAGGGGGGGTCAAAAAGCCATATGTATCAACCTGGTTCTTGGGGTTCTCTCCCTGCACCATTCCCTGCAGCAGGCGTCATCAGGGTTCTCATCCCAAATGTCCCCAGTACGGACCAGGTCTCCTCGACAGAATTGACTGTGTGAACAATGTCCTCCCTGGTAATCAACAAGGAGCCAGCAAGTTCCCACAGGTACTTGAGGCTGTGTTCTCTTGCAGCTACTTCACGGAACCTGCGGTGGGCCAGAAGGGATATGAATGGAATGTCATAGAACAGCACTAAGGAGAATCCTTCAAATGGTATAGGCTTATTTACTGGGACCGAGGACATTCCTTTCATCTTTGTTAACACATCCCTTGCAATAATGAGAACATTGTGTGCTACGGCTGGAGGTGCTGTGGCTGCTTTGCGAAGTTGCATAGCAGTGACGAATATATCTGGGACATCCAGGGAGTGGTGCAGAAGGTGGCCAGCCAACTGGTTATCATGCACCAGGAGGGAAGCAGTTTGCACTGTCGCCACTATCCCCCTCAAACATATTCTGGCGCCTATGACGTGCCTCCAATGTCTCACTGTGTGAGTCAAAGTGTCCACTGAGACCTCAAGGCCTTCAGATCAGTTCTCTAGTGAGACTGGGTTCCCTCAATCAGGGACACTCTGGCAGTTGTAGATGTTGTCTGTCTCTGTAGAGCCGAAATGTACTCACGAGCCCCACACAGATCCTTTTGCCACTGTGCCCGCATATCAGACAGGAAAGCTTTGATGTCACCTTTAGTGCCTATTTGGTCATCCTCGAGTCATGCATTAGGATCAATATCTGCTGAGTCCCCCGGGGATTGGGCCAGCTGTGATGTTAGGGACTTTGGGATCGCTCCTCTACGTGTCATGCAGTGTCGCCATCTGTGACATCTGTGTCGTCAAAACTGGAGGTCAGGGCAACCCCACGTCCTTGCCCCTTTCCGCTCAAGCAGGCACGGATATCCCGCTGCCTGGGGCCCACCGACAGCTGGGACTTCCTGACAAACCTCTTCCCCATCAGCTCTCATTAGGAGAGACCGCTGCTGGTTCAGACAAGTGGGTGCAACATGCAACGCTGGAGACCCCAAGATGGCCAACACATGTAGGCCTCAAACTGGAAATGCAGCAGATGCAGGGTATGCTAGCAGTCACCTGTCTGCTCTCCCCTCCATTTTGGATCCCGGGAGGGACCCATGCAATCATCAGATGGGACCGGGTAGAGTAGAGTGAGGTAAGACGAGATTTAAAATGATTATTGCATAAATTTCTGAAGAGCTCATCCAGGGCATGTCTTTTCTCCTCAGCCGCTAGCTCTGCCCCTAATGGTTTATAAGCCAATAATGTGTATATATTTCATTTTCGTAGGTTAAGGGCTTAAATGGACAGCTTCAAAACCGTATCTTGGCCACAGAATACTGTTATGATAGGGGATTATGGAAATTCAAATACTGTATTATTCAGTGGCTTCTCTTAACTGTAATAGATGAGCAGACTGGAGGAAATGGGCACCTTAAATGAAAATTCTAAACTAAAAAAGGATACGTTAACTCTACCATAAATTGTACTGTCTCCTTTTTCCCCTTAAATAATTGGGAAAATTCTGCTGACAGGATTTGACTAATTATTTTTTTATATATTTTTTTATTTTAGGTGTCTACAGCCCCTACAAGGGCATAAGTCCTTTCACCATCTTTTGTAATTTGCGTAGCATATGCTAAGCAAATGGCGTGAAGCGCAGAACATATACAGGGTAATTCAAAGAGAATCGAAAAGTCACCGCATGTTCGGTGACTTTTCTTTCTCTTCAATTAGGTTTGTTTTGCCGATCCCATTTCGGTACCCTGCGGTGTATTCAGCAATCACCACAGGATCCCCGAATTGCAGGGAAAAGCCACCGCAAACCCGACGACAACTAACCGCAAAACCCGGCGAATGCACGACGAAAACCTGCTAAAACATCTGGATTAACCCGCCGAAAACGCCGGAAAAACCCGAGCAGGAGCCAATCACACGCATCGAAGCCGCCGGAAAAAGGCAGTGAATAAATTAGAAAAACAGTTTGCTTGAATGTTTGAAAAGTGAAACGCGGTTTGCAAAGAAACTACTTAGGGAAAATGTCTGAAATTTACATATGAGGTCCAGGGAATGATAATAAAAAGGGCTGTTACAGAAAAAATAAGTAAACATAAATTTTTTTTTTTAAACAAATCAGATTTTTTTTAAAAAAAAATAAAATCCAGAAAAATGCTCAAAATATCCTAAAAAATCTATAAATAAAGAGACTCTTTACTGCAGAATTTTATAATGAACCGTTTATTAGATATTGAATCAAAGCGGGAATATTGTAGGCTCTCTCCATGCAGAGCAGTGATGTTACCTCTACTCCATCCAGCCGGTACAAAAGATACCAGATGAATCACAAGAACTTCCTTGCAATACAGGGCTCGTCCGGGATTTGAACCCGGGACCTCTTGCACCCAGAGTGAGAATCATACCCCTAGACCAACGAGCCACAGTAGGAAAAGGGAAGTGCTCATGCCACTGTACAGAGCACTGGTGAGACCTCACTTGGAGTACTGTGTGCAGTACTGGAGACCCTATCTCCAGAAGGATATAGACATCTTAGAGAGAGTTCAGAGAAGGGCTACTAAAATGGTGTACGGCTTGAAGGAGAAAAGTTACCAGGAAAGGCTTAATGATCTTAACATGTACAACTTGTAAAAAAGACGAGACAGAGGAGATCAGGAAGCATTATTTTACTGAGAGGGTGGTGGATACATGGAACAGCCTTCCAGTTGAAGTGGTAGAGGCCAAAACAATAATTGAATTTAAGCAAGCATGGGATAGGCATAAGGCTATCCTAAACAAAAGATAAATCCAGGTTAAGTATCCATGTAATTGGGCAGACTAGATGGGCCGAAAAGGTTCTTATCTGCCGACATTTTTCTATGTTTCTATGTTTCTATATTTTTAACATTGAAGCCTATGGGATTCGCCTGAATAAACCTGCCGAATTAAACCACCGAATGGCAGGGCATTTCGGGAACATTTCACTGCAGGTTTGTGTTCTCTGAATAGCCGAAGCAGTGCTTTTTATGGGGATTTCACTGCCCTCGAACAGGCACCGTATGTGCAGGCAATTCGCCAGAATTTGGAAAATTGCCTGCTCTCTGGATAGCCGAATGGCCAAGAAAGGTAACCGAACGCTGATTTTCAGCGTTCAGTTACCGTTCTCCAGCAATTCGGATCTTTTTGGATAACCCTGATATACTTTTCTAAGCAAGTTATACAGTGCCTGTGCAATGCATTGAATTGGTGCGCCAGTTGCCCTGTGCTGTCTACTGGAATGTTTCCTTCTGCGATTGTTCAGAGTTGACGCCAGAAGCTTTCTCCCCCCCAGCAGCTGTCCCCCCCAGCAGCTCTCTCCACCCCAGCAGCTGTCCCCTGCAGCTGTCCCCTTCAGGAGATCTCTGCGTCCAATAGCTCCTCTCCCTCTCCAGCAGCTCTCTCCTCCCCAGCAGTTCCCCCTCAGCAGCTTTCCCTCTGATCTGCAGATCTGGACAGGGACAGGAGGGGGAGGGAGGACATGAAGTGGCCAGAGAAAGTGGCCAGAGAGAGGGGAGACACAGAGAGAGAGGGATCAGAGAGAGACTGAAGGGCCACACAGAGAGAGGGATCAGATAGAGATGTGTGACAGAGAGGTTAGAGAGAGGGATCACTCAGTGGTGACAGAGAGAGGTCACAGAGAGAGAGAGAGAGAGAGAGAGAGACTACACAGAAATGAGTGACAGAGAGAGAGTGGTTAGAGAGAAAAAGACTACGGTACTCACAGACAGCGCACATTACTGTGAGTTTTATTGCTGTGGAGCTCTGTGATACGATCATACACACATGCTGACCTTCATAAGATCTGGAAATAGCCTGGTATCTGGCCCTGTGGGGCCTCACAACCGAGCTTCGCCTAAGGCCTCACCAAATCTGGAGCCACCTCTGGCTGACATCATTGATCCCTGAGTTGGTCCCCAGCAGGCAGGATATTTAAAATCTCTACTGCTGAGTGACAGCTGTGTGCATTGAGAAAACTCCTATGCTTCACGCAGCCATTTTGGCTAAACATGACTGGTGGGATTGAAAGATTTAAAAAGGGGGGGTACTTCACTGCTGCGCCTCTTTAATTAGCTAAGACGGTCAGGGTATGCAGAATGTCTCTTTACTTCCTGCACTCTGTAACACCATTTTAAGAGTTGAAATGACAAGCTAGGCAATATATAAATATAAAAAATGGAGGTCTTAATAATTAAGACAGATAATAATGAGGGCAGATAAAACTTTCCATTTCCACCTTATCATACATATTCTGGGGTAGGTACTCTGTAATGCCTACCCTGGATCGAAGCATAAAGCTGCCAGCTACCAGCAGCGCAGTGGGTATCAGCTCATGGAGTCCATAGAACTCCATGAAGCCCTGTGCTCACTCTGCTCGTGATGAGAGGAAGCAGTGGATCGCAATTGCCCTCTCCACTGCAAGATGAGACGTGAGTATGTTTTTTTTTAGGAGGGGTTTCGACAGTGTATTAAGTGATTTTGCTAATGCAAAATCCCTTACCAGCAGCTTTTAGAGATGATACTTCTCAGTGAAAGTGCAATCTACCTTGCAATAGAGTATAAGTATAGGAGACATTAGCTTACAGTAACCTTGTACAAAGAATCACAAACCTCAAGCTGCAAGCTGGGTTTGCGGCAAGGTGGAATAGCAATTCCTGGTGACAAGATAATTACAGGAGACATTTGGCTAGATTTTGCAGTTAACGCTAAAATGGGGACACTAAAAGGGAAAACCTGCGTCTGTAGGTTTCTCTGTAGCGTCGCCATTTTAGTGTTAGATTCTGGAGTAGGCTCTATTTTAGCATGTTGCCCCAGAATGCCGTGCTACCCTCAATGATACTTGCAGTAGTGCTTCTGTGCCACCGCGAGTATCACCTCCTGGTAGGGTTGCCATCTGTCCTTCAAGCCAAACCCGTACACTCAAGCAATGCACGGTATATTCAGTCAGGGTCCAGTCTGAATCATGTGCCCGGGTAGGAGTTGAACTGAAACCCGAACACATGATTACAAAACCGAAAACAGGACAAGTGGCAACCCTACCTCCTGAAGTCCATAGGACTATGGAGGGCTGCACAGCTGGGCCGCAAGCCCTGTGCAGTGCCTCAGAGTGATCATGGAGGGAGACTGGGGAATATCTGTCCCCAGTCTCATTCTGCTCGCGGCCAGGGGAAGCGGCGGACCGGGCCACTGTTCTCACCACGGGATAAGAAGTGAGTATCTGATTTATTGGGGAGGGTGCTAAATGATATTGCAAAAGCAGACTCAGAAAGCACCAGCTTTTACGAGTGGCTAAATGTTTGTTTAGCTCATCGGTGCGGTTATTAGCGCTAGGACTTTGTAATACCTTACTTATCCTAACGCTGATTACTGATTGAGATTCACATGTTAAGTATAGGATGTGGAAAGTACAGGAAGAATGCGCAAGCTAGCGCAATCACTGATGCGCTAACAGATTTTTAATGGGTTCAGCGTTAGGAATGTAAAATGGGGAGCTTGTATTACAGACACTTATCCTGCCGTTAACGTTTACATATCTGAACACTACAGTTAGCGTTCACTATGTAATCTAGCCCATTATGTGTAACGTCTCCTGTAGTCATCACTAGTGATGAGCCGAACACCCCCGTGTTCGGTTCGCATTTGAACTCGAACAATTTCAAAAGTTCGAGTTCGAACTTGAACACGATTCGAACTCAATGCAAGTCAATGGGACTTGAAAGTTCAATTTTTAGAATTTTTATGCTCCAAGAGGGCATATATGCAAGAAATTTGCCATAAAATGTGTGTGGGGGTCCGGGTAGTGCCCTGGGGGACAGGAAACAAGGACAAAAAGTTTTTTAAAAAAAATTGTTTAAAGGAACAGTGAGTTTTCCATGCAATAAAGGTTAAGAATAAATACAAAAAACTCCTTCAAATATCGTGCATAGAAGGTCCCCATAACCTGCCCGTGAAGTGGCGGATTTGTAGGTGGTATAGAAACATTT
The DNA here is from genome assembly GCA_009667805.1 of Leptobrachium leishanense. Classification (NCBI taxonomy): domain Eukaryota; kingdom Metazoa; phylum Chordata; class Amphibia; order Anura; family Megophryidae; genus Leptobrachium; species Leptobrachium leishanense. The sequence goes on along the minus strand of CM019063.1, from coordinate 293,463,367 downwards.
TACAAACAAAAAAATGACATTTCAAATGACGGTAAATGGTTTTCCTTTAATCTATTCATAAACAACTGCTTGGGGTGGCAGCCTGTATGAAAAGAGGAGTCGTTTTAGGACACGCAGAACAAGTTTAGTGATCTTTTTGGCTAAATTATGGTGAAACTTATGCAGGCTTTGGATGAAAGTAAGAATAGGTGCTTTAAAATTGGGCCTTTAGTGTTGGCAACAGTGCCGTCACACCGTAACCCCTTTGTGGTATTGAATGCAGTGGTGGACCCTGCGGTCCAATATTAAAATGATATGAATCTGGTATAGGCGTCAGTGGCAGTGCACCCAAATATTGTGCCTTTGGTGGCAGCAAGTGCCTTCACACCGTAACCCCTCTGAGGTATTGTGGAAGAGTGCAGTGGTGGAGGTTTTGGTAATGCAGAAGAGATCCCCGATCTATTCAGTTACATCAGCAGCTATAACAAAACTGGGTCAGCAATGTTTAGGCACTTGTACTGCGCTACTGTATATTGTGAGAATCGGCGCACACCAGTAGCAACAGGAAGCAAACAGAACAGGCAGGGAATACACAGAGAGAATAGTCAAATGGCAGGCAAAGTCGGCAACAGATCGGGTCCTCAGAACAAGCAGGGTCAGTAACAAGTACACAAACAGATTCGGTAAGCTAGCATTGCGGGAATAAAGGCTGAGACACACTGAGCATGTAGCGACGCATAGCGTAGCGAAGAGAAGCAAACATTTTGCAGGTTTGACTTCACTCCGCTCCGCCTCGCAGCATGTCTACACTGCATTACGTTTGCTTCTCACCACACTGGACAGGAATCCACTAACTAAATTAAAATGTACACACAAAACCATTTTATTTTCACAAAGCACATGTTATATAGACAAAAAAAGTTTCTACTGAATAAAATACATAAATTACTGTTAATTTAATAGGAATTGTATAAAAATATAAAAAAATATTATATTATAATATATTATAGGGACACGGAGCGCTGTGTATAGAGTAGGGATGCATTGATACCACACACAGACATATACGTATATATTAACACGCAGATATATATATACACCCACCCACAGACCTCAGACCATATATACACATACACACATGGGGGTGACATGTGGACAATCTCAACTAAATGCACCCCCCATTTGGCTGATCCCTCCAGAAGAAATGTTGAACCCGACAGAGCAGAGAATATATATATTATTCTCTGCTCTATCAGGTTCAACATTTCTTCTGGAGGGATCAGCCAAATGGGGGGGGGGTGCAATTAGTTGCCAAAATGTGTGTGTAATACAAGTCTGGATATATATATTTATAAGAATATAGATATATATCTTATCTATATATAAATATATATCATACCTGCCCTTACCTTCCCCTATAAATTTGCTGAAAAATACACACAAAAAAAACAAACCACTGCCTGAGACCCCGTGCAGCCCACATGCCACCCCCTCTACCTGGCTGAATGTATCTAATATATATAATTAAATACATTCAGTCAGGTAGAGAAAGAAAAAAAAAGTTTTATTTTATGTTCCCAGGGACATTTAAAAATGTCCTCGGATTTTATTTTTTTTAGAAATGTGTCACCTTACCTTAGCCTTGTGGTCAGTGGGGGCTCCCTGGATCCTGGTTGTGGGGGTGTCTGCCGTGGCCGCAGGTGCAGTGGCTCCCTCCCTGCGCCGCCTGTCTCTGCCACATGCACCTGGGCGGCTAGCCTGCACAGTCGCAGCTCTGTAATCCGGCAGCCGCATGCTCCTCAAGGGGATCCTTGGGAGGCCCGGCAGGCTGCCCTCTACAGTGCCTGATTAGAGGGCCGTGTCTGCCTGATGTTTTAGTAACAAGAATGTTTTATCCCATAGGCGTCAATGTTAAAAATATTCCCGTTTTAATTCAATATCTAATAAACCGTTGTTTATAATATTCTGCAGTAAAGAGTCTCTTTATTTCTAGATTTTTTTAGTATTTTTTAAGCATTTTTTATACTTTTTTCAAATTTATTTTTGTTTAGAACTTTTGGCGTCCCAAAAAAGTTTGAAGTTTGCGAACTTTCGAACGGCCAATGTTCTAATCGAACTCCGAACCGATCGAACCGAACAGCTCATGCCTAGTTATCACCATCAATGGAATAGGGCACCAAGTATTTTAGGCTATATTTTGCTTAGCGCGGTAAAACTCTTCTCTTATTCTTATTTCAATAATTTAAATCAGGTAAATAGATTTTTATACATTTCATCATCCAAATCTTTGTGTTCATTTAGTCTGTTAAGTACTCCTTTAAATAATAAAAATCTGAAATGGAGAACCTGTTGCTTATTTTCTTGGAAAAATGCAGTAAGTTTAACCAAACCAAATGTGTTTTAGCACATTGGAAAGATCAGGCAATATTCTTTGCCATTACGTGTTTTGTGGGTATGTGGGCTTTGTATAGTAATAGAGATAAAGCAACCAAACGTTCCTCCAAATGCAGTAATATATCTAAATCTTTGGCGATGGTGGATTGGTGACATCATCACACCCACCACAGCTCCCAAATACATTACAGGTCATGTCACTGAGGTAGAATTCAGTGACTGGTTAGGTGAAATGGAACGGTAAGTGATCTGTAGGTAAATTGAATGATGCCTGTGTATACATTCTGAAAGTCGATGTCATGCCATCCTTTTTTTATTTAGTTTACAATAACTATACCCAAAGACTGACATTTAATATATAGGCAATTATATATATAATATATATAATATATTATATATATGTATATATAATTTAATATATAGGCAATTATATGTCTAATTATGCTTGTTCTGGAGTTCTTGAAGTTATGGAAGGAAATATGCTGGGATATAATGTTCCCACCACTCTACTTCCATCTTTTTAATCAGCTCTACTATGGTTAAGGGTTTTGCTGATGTACTTGTACAATGTACTTAAATGATGATGCCACTGTCATCAGTTGCTGAGGCTGACAGTCTACAGACTGCAGCACCAGGGGAGAAAACATCTCTTGCCATGGGATTTGAAGGGTACATAAATGTAGAGGAGGTTGTATGTTAAATGTCACTTACATTCCAAGGTGAATGTACTTTTTTCCAGGTATATCCTATACACTCAAGTAGTTAATTATACCCCCAAAATATGTTTTCTTGGAAAGATAAGGTGGATATCCTTCCAAAAAATGCGTTTTGGATCTGCCACACTCCGTATAGTAGAGCTGTGCGGAGCACCCCACCTGCTTCCAGCTTGGGAAATAAGAAGGTGATTAATTGCAGCGGCACTGTTCATTTTATAACTTAAAAACACACAATTTCACCATATTGTCAATGAATGCTTTTTCCCTATATTACTTAATTTCTCCCCAGTTGCCTGATATTGCGCCTTATTCAAAATCCCCAACATTGCCCATTTGCTACAAACGTACTCATACAAACACCCACTCACATAGACATACACAGAAGCAAATCTCTCACACACAAAGAAATATATCTCCCCATTTTATAGTCGCTTCAGTTCAGGATCCATGCAGAATGATTCAGAGCTGGATGTTGATCAGGGCTGCCATCAGAAATCTTGAGGCCCCTTACTGAAGTACTGCTCAGGGTCCCACTTTCATCAGCTACTGATTTCAGTAAATGAATTAAAATTAAAATTTTGCCTGCTCTTCTGCTTACCTTTTATTACGGTAAGTGCGCTATATCCCTGGTGGTTCATCAAGGGGATAAATTGTTCCCTGGTGAGAGCGCACTCACCCTTCACCTCTACCTTGTGGCCGTCGATGCTGACCACTCTCTCAGTGATGAGTTAGAGTTCTCCTACCAGCCACAGGTGCCGTGGCCCACTGGGAAATTTGTTGGTATCTTGGTGGGCCAGTCCTGGGTGACATGGAGGAACCCTTACATCTTTTGTACATAGACAAGCTGCTGGCGCCACTGGGCCCCTGAACATGGTATGGACTGACCCCCCAACTGATGGCTGCACTGATGTTCATTCAGCATCTGATAAAGGCAGAGGCCAACTGTGGTTCCCTCTGCTGGTGACTAACTTCTCCTGCAATGAATCTTCTGCATGCCAGTCTGCACAGGACACCGAAAATATTGGAAACATGACAGCCACCACTGGAGGAGCAGCTGTATCGATTGACAGCAGTACCAATATATTGTGAAGTTATAAAAGTGTTATAAAGCAATTATGTTATAGAGGCAGCAGGTGTATATAAAGATATTGGCCTCCTTGGGAGGCTCAGGAAACAGTATGAACATTGAGGAAATTAAAAGGGTTAAACATTTAATGATAGACTCTTGGTGAAAGGGTGCAGTTTTCATAGGAAAGCACTCTCCACACAGCATGCATTTGCATGCATAAATAAATTATGTGAAGAAAAAAACATGGGGAATAAGGCAACACTAATTATCAGAACAAAGCAAATCTATCGAAGTACATATTTTCCATGTTAAAAAGTGCAATTAATCTATATAAGTCAGAAAAATCACAGTATACTGTACTAGCATATTCGATATAGTGCTGTAATGGAATTTTTTGCTAGTACTTGTAACAAGTGTTGTAAAATAACGTTTTGGTATGTGAGTCAGGAAATGTAACTCTGCAGCATTCTAATTGGTCCACTTCTAGGTGGCATTACAAGCTCCGATTTAAAGACCTGTTTTAAGAAAAGTAAATTTTGTCTGAAACAGGAATATTGGAGACAGGGTTCTTGCGCTATAAACACTCTAGAAACCAAAATTGCAATATTGTTTTGATGTGCAAAGTGTCCCTTTCTGCACCAACAAAATGCCAGCCATATTACCATATACTGTATAAGGATCTGCTTTACTTCTGGTCCTTATGAGGGTTGAAATAATCCACTTCATAGTTCGTGCCCTTTTTATTATGTTTTTTGCTAGTTGTAGATATATATCGCCATCTCATGGACAGACATAACAGTAAACCTTGGAAAGTCTGAGGTAATATTTTTAACCTATGTTTATAAATTGCCTCTTTTTCCAATAAAAGGTGCTAAAGAGGAATCCTGTCAATGCAGTTTGCTGGGGGAAAAATTGCACTTATAACAGCATGACTATGAAAAAAATCAACGAAAGGGGTTATTTCAGTGACATTTCAGTGCTTTCTAGTGTGGTGCACTTTGGTGCATTTCGGCGATTCCATTTCGCCGACCCCTAGGTGAATTCACTATTCACTGCATGGTCACCGAAGTGAGCTGAAGATGGGGTCGCAGAAGACCACTGAAGTGACCACCAAACACCGTCGAAATGCCAAAAAAATAAAATCTGCTATTCTTCTAACCAATAAAAATGCACGAAAGTGGATGTAATTAATAAAAAAGGTCCTTTAAAAAATCATAGAAAGGTCTGGTACAGAATAAAAAAACACCTTTTAAAAAAAATTGTGAATGAAAAATTTTGTCTAAGACTACAAAAAATACAAAAAGGTTGTCCAAAAAAAAAAATAGACTTCTTGCTGAAAATGAAAAAAAATAAACAGACTAATGAAAATAAAAATGATAATATTGTTTTATATTGAATTGTTATATTGATTGCTTAAACCTGACGAGCTGAATCACCGAAAATCAGGGCATTTCACTGACATTTCGGTGCAGTTCGGCATTCTCTGAATAGATTAACCATTACTTCTCTATGGGGCAATTTTGCTGCCACGGAAGACCGCCGAACAGCACCGTATTTTGCTGTCAATTCGCCAGTATTCCCCAGAGCTCTATCTTTGGAGCCCTCTCATTGGCTGAATCCAATTTTTAATAAAGAATGCTATTGGACATCTTGGAGCCAATGCAGCTGTTTGTAGATGAAGAAGACCCTGACATAGAAGGACCTCTGTGGTGTCTCCAATTTCCATATGCTAAGAATAATTTACTAAGGGGGTTTAATGTCATTTTAATGTTGGTTTAATGTTATTTGGGGGTGCTTAGCTATAGGTTTAGGCAAGGGATGGGCGTGGTTAGGGATTTCTGTATTATAGGGTTTATAGGGCAGGGGGTATTTATTTAATTTTAGGGTTTTTATTGATAGATTTTAGTTGAGGGGGTTGGTTTATAGCCCTTTTTGAGTTAATGAGGCGGGTTAATACCATAATAATATATACGCATATATAAATTTATGTATATACAGTATATGTATACATATATTAACAGTTAGATATGGGGTTAATAGTTAGTGTGAGGTGTTTATATATATATGTATACAGTTAGGTCCATATATATTTGGATACAGGCACAATTTTCATACTTTTGGCTCTGAATGCCACCAGAATAAAATAAAATTAAAACAATATGGCTGTGCACCAAGGAGAGGTTAGAGGCTACTATTGTGGTTATTCTTGAGGAGAAGGATCCCGCAGCTTGCACATGCTACCGCCCAATTTCCCTGATCAACATTGATGTGAAAATTTACGCAAAAGCGGTTAAGCCGCTTCTTACCTTTCTTGGTCCAACCGGACCAGGTTGGCTTTATACCTGCCCGTGGTGCTCCGGATAATATCCGTCGTACAATTGACTTGGTTTCCATTGCACATGCCACACGCCAGCCTGCCTTGCTCCTCTCCCTCGACACCAGGAAAGTTTTCGACCGGGTGGACTGGACATATCTGTGGGAGGTCTTGAGACGGTTCGGCTTGGGAGACTCTATGATCCTGGGAATTTGTGCCCTTTATACATCCCCGACAGCCTCAGTTGCTGTAATAGGTGGGAAGTCTAAACCATTTGATGTATTGAATGGCCCAAGACAGTCCTTTATCTCCCCTTCTATTCGAGTGTCTCTCCCAAACCTCTAGCGCAGACTTCATTCCTTTGGTTCTCTTTCTGGTTATACAATCAATATCTCTGTTGTTAGCCCTAAATGTCTCCCTGCCCCAGTCTGAAGTTATGCAACTGATGGGTTTATTTACTTTCCAATGGTGCCCCTACCCACCTTCAGTACTTGGGAATTCACCTCACCCCTCAGCCCTCCCAATTGTATCCGGCCAATTACCCAGACATCGCAAAATCTATAAATTCCTTCTCCATCAGTGGTCCTTGCGACCCTCTTAATCCATCTCCTGGTTAGGATGCATTTATGCTCTTAAGATGATGGCCCTACTGAAACTTTTATATTTTTTCCACACCTTGCCTGTCCCGCTTATGCTGACCATACTCCCGATCTGCAGCCCGCTTTCTAATGTTTTATCTGACCGGGCAAGAAGCCTAGGGTGCCCGAGCTGTTTTATGTTGCCCTAAGCAATGGGGTGGCCTGGCGGTCCCAGACCACAACCTTCATTATACAGCAGCCTAGTTGATGTAGCCTTTACAGTGGTGTTTGGGTAGCGTTTGCTGGGTGGATATTGAGTGGCAGAGGGTCAAACCATCCCACCTCTCTTAATTGCCTTGGCGACAGTCCTCCCCTCTGGAGCAGTAACTTATGTTGCCCACATCTGCCCACCCCTTAGACCTTTGGACCTTGGTCAAGCATAAAGCCACCCTCACGACTCCTGAGTCAGTGTTAACCCCGTTAACGGATGATCTGCTTTTCCCACCCTGGGCATGAGGGGAGGGTTGTGCATTTCAATGGTGGGACAGTGTCCTGGTCCTCGCTGGCACAAAGGCAAATCCGGTGCTGCTGTGTCATAAACCAGCTGGGATGTGCCTGAAAAGTGGTGCCATATCCTGACTGACATTAACATTTGCTCCTGGTCACCTGACCATTTACTTCCTACTTAAGGATGGAACACCCTTTCCTGAACGCTTCTGCATTATCTGAAGTCTTCAGTTCCCTGCTCCCTATCATGTTTCCACTGGTTTCAGCCGTGCCCCCTGGTGGTGAGAAGGATCCAGGTCCGCTCTTCCCTGTCTGTTTGTGGGTTTGGCTATTCTGCCTTATGCTGCTCCTTGGTTCTGCTGTTCTGTTCAGGTCTGGGGTCACATGTCCCAATTAATCAGACCTGTTCCCTATTTAAATGCCAGCAGCACAGGGGCTCATTGACCTGGCATGAGTTAAAGTGGTGACTTCAGGTCCTGTGCATTCTAGTCCTAGTTCCTGTGTCGGTGCAAGCATTCTTGTATTTATTTTCTCTGGTATTGTCCTTGGCTTTCTTTGACTACCCATTCTGCCTGTTCCCTGTATCTATATTTACTGATCTGTTGCCTACCTCTGCGAGTCTGACATTCCTCCTGGTTCTGTATCCCCGGCTCTAGTCCTGACGATTCTTGTAGGTTTCTTGATTCTTGTTTTATGTATTTTGTTCTTCTTAGTTATTTTTGCTTAGAGGCCAGTATAAGGACCACTCTTCAGTTTAGGATCTCCTGTCTATTTGTCTTGTTAACCCACGCTCTTCCTCTTCTCCTGACTCAGTTATTCTTTGTTAGATTTTCATTAGTTAGAAGGCCATTATTAAGGACTTTCCCCAGCTTAGGGATTTCTTTTGTTTTCTTCTATGCCCTCCTGTCCCTCATGTTACTGCCTTTTGTTTATTTCCTGTCTGGAATCTGCATTGTTTATATGTGCAGTATTAAGCCAGCAGCTACCTCCCTCCGTGAACCAAGTCCCCACGATGGCCCAAGTTACCAGTCAGCGTGACATTATGCCAGGTCCATGAGCCCCTGTGCTGCTGGCATTTAAATAGGGAACAGGTCTGGTTAATTGGGACATGTGACCCTAGACCTGAACAGCAGAGCAGAACCCAGGAGCAGCATAAGGCAGAATAGCCAAACCCAGACAGGGAAAAGCAGACCTGGATCCTTCTCACCACCAGGGGGCACGGCTGAAACCAATGGAAACGTGACACTCCCACTATGCTGTGCATCTCATCCTCCAGAAGCTCCTGCTTTGCCTCACCTTTCTCTCTGCTGTTGGATATCCCGTGTACGAATAATTGCTTTGGACTTTGACCGCGCTTTTGTCTGCTGCCTGCCTCGACCCATTTATGAACTCAACTACGCTATCTTTATTACCCCTTTGATTCCTTGCTGGATCCCCCTCATCATACTGCCTGGACTTTGTCCATCATATTCCCTGATCCTCAGCCTCCTCCTTTGTCCTGTCTTATTTATCAGTATCGTTTTTAATACAGATTGGCTAAATCCTAAAAAACAACAAACACTGCTCGCTGTTTAAAACTTTGCAGCTAACTCAATTAATCTCCTCCCCCACTCGCATTAATATGAAAAGCCTTAACCATAACTTGCTGGACTGGATTCTCTCCTCATATCCTGATAGAACAGAGGAGGCAGGTGTTCTCGCTAACAGCTTTAGTGACCATTGTCCAGTGTACTGCGTGCGCAAAATAAAGGCCATGAAATCTCCCCCAAAGGTAATAACCACCAGGTCTTTCAAGAAATTTATTCTTGAATCCTTCCTAAGTGATCTCAAACAGCTCCCCTGGTACAGATTAAACCTAATCCCAGACCTCGACTGTGCAATTGAATACATCCAGTCTGAGCTCCTGCAAGTATGGAATTCCCATGCCTTGCTACGTAAAGTGCGAGTAAAAGGGACCTATCTCCCCTGGGTTACAGCTGATCTTACACTAATGTACCAGCTTAGAGTTTCACTGTGGTCAAATTTCAAGAGTACTGGTTTTATGAACGATCACTATGAATACTGACAATGCCGGAATGCATGCACAAAACAAACAAAATTGGCTAAAGCCCATTACTTCAATGAAAATCTAAACAATAACATATCAAACCCTAGAAACTTTTGGAAAACCATAAGTAACATACAAGCACCCTCCGTCCACTCTCAGCCAGCTGCTGTCAAAGTAAACAACCAAACCCTGCAACACCCCCTAGATGTAGCAAATGCCTTTAATGATTATTTTGTTGGATGTGCCACCACTTTGATTGCCAAGCTAGGAAATGACATGCAATCAGAAAGGCCGCATCCAGGTCAGGCCCCTCCAACTGTGCAAAGTCCCTGTATCAGACAGGAATTCAGTTTTAGACCAGTGCCTGTCAGTGTCATTACTAAACTTCTCCGTAACCAAAAAATGAAATACCTGTCTGGACCTGATCAAATACCAGCAATGCTGCTGAAAATCAGTGCACCGGCAATTTCAAATCCTGTCGCAACCCTAATCAATGAATCACTGGCGACTGGATACATACCCAAACTCTGTAAGACTGCGAGAGTGGTACCTATCCATAAAAGTGGAGACAGTACTTTGGTATCCAACTACCGTCCGATATCATTGCTCCCTGTAATGTCAAAAATTTTGGAAAAATGCATCTACACACAATTACGTGATTATTATCAATATTGGAACTACTTAACCCTGGATCAATCAGGCTTTCGTCCAAATCACTCAACTACAACCGCCCTTTTAAAAGTCTGCAATGATATCCAAGTTGGGATGGAACAAGGAAGCCTAACTGGAGCCATCTTCCTTGATTTTGCCAAGGCCTTTGACACAGTAGACCATGGCATCTTGTTAAAAAAACTTAAAGACTCTGGTATTGGTGATCGCACGCTAACCTGGTTTCAATCATATCTATCTGATCAGTCCAAATGTGTCCATTTCTGGCAGCTCCTCCCTCCCCCTCCCAGTCACTTGCGGTGTACCCCAAGGCTCAATACTCGGCCCCCTGCTATTTACAATATTCATAAATGATCTGCCTAACATCTGTAAGGCCTCAACTGTACACATGTACGCAGACGACACCGTAATCTATACCAGCAAACCAAATCTCCCGCAGCTGGAGGCCGTGCTGCAAGAACAATTCAGAGGTAGAAAAGTGGATCAAACACAACAAACTTTTTTTAAATACTGACAAAACTGTAACAATGCTCTTTGGAACAGCACCTAAACTACATAAATTGCAAAATTCCCATCTATGTGTTGGGACAAAATCAAACGGCACGCTGACCACACTCACATCTCTCAAATATCTAGGTATTTGGTTGGACCCAAATCTATCCTTTGTCCCCCACATCGAAAAACTCTCATCTAAAATTTACCCCAAACTAGGTGTCCTATACAGAAACAAATCCTGCCTGAGCCCCACGGTAAGAAAGCAAATTGTACAACAAATGCTAATGCCGGCTATTGATTATGGAGATGTAGTGTATGCAGCAGCCCCGCAATCACACCTTCAGAAACTTACTACATTGTATAACGCATTCTGCCGCTTTGCACTACAATGTAACTACATGACCCACCATTGTGACATGTTAAAAGAGCTAAATTGGTCATCGCTGGAGTCTAAACGCACCCTTCACCTTTCCAACCTGGTGTTTAAGAGCTTTTCTGGGAAGCTGCCACCCTATCTGAATAGACTGCTTCCCCAGCAGCTCCCTCATCCTATAACCTCCGATCCAGGACCAGCACCTTACTTGCAATACCACAATACAAAAGGACAGTCGCTCGGTCCTCATTTTCCTACAGAGCACCGCAGTTATGGAATAACCTCCCAGACGCCATCAAATCTTCCCCCAGTCTTAAGTCACTCAAGAGCTCCCTATTAACATACCTCAATGCGGAATGCACCTGTCAACATGTAACATAATGACTATTTTACTTACATATTTATTTTCTGTTAATCTGTATATTTGTGTTTTTTAATATCTTGCATTGTATTACTTTGTATTTCTGTAACAACTGTAACATTTCAATGTTCTTGAACCCAGGACATACTTGAAAACGAGAGAAATCTCAATGTATCCTTCCTGGTAAAATCCTTTACAAATAAATAAATCATTTTGTTTTCCTCTGTAGTTGCTTGGTGTGTTTCTGTTGCAGTCAGCCCTCTTAATGCGCTGTCCCTCTGTTCCTAGATAAAGCATTCTGTTTATATTCAGGTCCTGTTCTGTACACCTGGTGTTTCCTATCCCGTGTTTAGTGCCTTGTATGTCAGTCCAATTCTTGCCTCGCACAGCTACCAGTCCAGTATTCCCCTTTTGGTTTACCCCTGCTGTCTGTGATTCGTGCAATAAACCTTTTTCTGCTTATCCAGTATTACTGCCTCCACTCCACTCTGTCACCACATCCTGGGTTCGACTTTGCCACCCCGTGACAGATGGTGGAGGTTTCACAATGGTGGGTGCAGTGCTTCTCCAGGGTAAGTTCCCTTCTTGGGGATACTTTAGGGGGTCCCACAATATTCCGCCATGGGAATTTCACAGATATACTCAATTACGTCACTTTGTTAACTCTCACTTTCTGTCTATGCCCCTCTCCGCGACCACCTTGTTCGAACGACTGGTGATGAGAAGTGCCAGTACTCCGGAGCTATTTCCCATATTTCTGGCCTTCTCCTTTCCCCATCCCTAACCCTCCCTTGCCCCTTTCAGAAAGTATGGGAAAGAGATGTGGAATGCCCCATTTCGCCTGATGAGTGGGATGCACTGAGTGAGTCCTTGATGGGTATCACAACTTGTGTCTTGGTGAAAGAGAACTGCTATAAGCTTCTTTAGAGATGGTACCTTGACCCTGGTAGGCTTCAGCAGATATATCCTAATACATCAGGCCTGAGAGGCACTTTTTATCATATGTGTTGGGAGTGTGAGAGAGTGACTGCGCTATAGTCTTCCATTTCTGATTTACTGTCGCGGGTGTTGGGTGTGCAGGTGACACCTGATCCTCTGTTGGCTCTACTCAATAGCACCTCGCGTTGCTATGGTTTGACACGCCTATCAATTATACTTGTTCATTGAGTATGTACAGTGTCCCGTATTTGTATTGCATGGTCTTGGAAACAGTCCCTCCCCTCCCTGTCAGAAATTTTGGCTAAGGTTTGGTTTGTCTATCGGCTGGAATGCCTGACCGCTCAAATACACGACACGGTACTCCAATGCCATAAGGTCTGGGACCCGTGGCTTGCTTCTCAATCGGCCCCGTAACCATAACCCCCCTGACTCCCAAGGTCGACCCACAGCCTAACCCTGTTAAGTGCAATTATTTTCTTTTCCTTATTTTTGGCCGAGAGACCTTGTTTATGTTCTTTTTTCTTCTTCTGTTTTAGATCCGCGTATGGATAATGTGTATTTCAAAGCTTCAGTAAGTCACGTCCTGTACTGCCTGGAAAATGTTCTCCCTTTCTTCATGTGCTTCTATATTATTTGCCATTTTGCCTCCTGATGCAAAGGTTTATGACACATATGTCGATGTCTGTTTCTGAGCTTTGTAGCTGAATTATTTAAAATCTTTAATAAAATTGTGCTGTAAAAAAAAATTAAAACAAATTTGAAGAGCAGACTTTCGGGTTTAATTCAAGGGGTTGAACATAAATATCAAGTACAAATTTTAGGAACTGCAATCATTTTATACACAGTCCCCCCTCATTTTCAGGGGCTCAAATAAATGGAAAATGAATATAATCATAAATAAGATGTACATTCTTTATATTTTGTTGTGAATCCTTTACTAGCAAAGTCTGTCTGAAGTCCGGAAACCATGGACATTACCAAAGACATGGTTTCCTCCTTTCTGATGGTTTGCCAGGCTATAACTACAGCTGTCTTCAGTTGTTCTTTGATTGCAGGTCTTTCTGCCTTTAGTTTTGCCTTCAGCAAGTGAAATGCATGCTCAATTGAGTTGAGATCAGGTGATTGACTCAGACAATTGCAGAGTATTCCACTTCTATTCCTTTAAAAACAACTGGGTTGATTTTGTACTGTGTTTTGGATCATTATCCATCTGTACTGTGAAGCGCCGTCCAATCAACTTTGCTGCTCCTGTCATATCATCAATAAACACCAATGACCCAGTGCCACTGGAAGCCATGCATGCCCATGCCATCACACTGCCTCCACAATGTTTCACAAATGACATTGTGTACTTTGGATCATGAGCTGTTCCAAACCTTCTCCACACTTTTTCTTCCTGGTACAGATTAATCTTAGTTTCATCTGTCCAACGAATATTTTTCCAGAACTGGTCTTGCTTTTATAGATGGTTTTTGACAAAGTCTAATCTGGCTTTTCTATTCTTCAGGCTTATTAATAGTTTGCACCTGGTGTTGAACCCTCTCTATTTTCTCTAGTGAAGTCTTCCCTTGATTTTAGACTTTGACAATGCCCACCTCCTGGATGGTGTACAGCACTTGTCTAGATGTTATGAATGTTTTTTTCTTTACCATAGAGAGGATCCTGTGATCATCCAGCACCGTTGTCTTCTGTGGACGTCCCAGCCTTTTTTATGTTACTGAGCTCACCAGTGCATTCTTCTTTCCTCAAAATGTACCAAACTGTTGATTTGGCCACTCCTGATGTTGCTGCTATCTCTCTGATGGATTTGTTTTGTTTTTGAAGCCTTACAATGGCTTGTTTCACTTGCATGGACAACTCCTTTGAATGCATGATGTAGGTTCACAGCAACAGATACCAAATACAAATACCACACTTAGAATTAACTCTAGACATTTTACCTGATTAATTGATGAAGAAATAACAAAGGAGTAGCCCACACCTGGCCATAAAACAACTTTTGATTCAATTGTCCAATTACTTTAGGTCCCTTGAAAAAGGGGGGATGGCTATTCTTAAGCGCTGTAATTTTTAAACCTTTCCTCCAATTTAATGTACAGTACATACCCTCAAATTAAACCTGAGAGTGTGCACTTTCAGCCCATAATATAACTATAGATTGAATATGCTTTGGTAAATACCTGAAAAAAACTAAAATTGTGCCGGTGTCCAAATATATATGGATCTAAATGAATATATATTTAGCAGCAGCAAAAAAACACAATTTCAAAGAGTTCAAAAAACCTGCCAGAGGTAATGAATCCCCATCATTTATTACCTCAGTCAGGTTTTTTGAACTCTTTGAAATTGTGTGTTTTTTTGCTGCAGAAAATGAAGGATGAAGGTGATCATGGATATGGAGTGCTCTTTTTTGGTATCTTGTATTAACCCCTTCCCCACTGCTGACGTACCATGTACGTCCTGCCCACGGGTCTCCCTTAGACCCGCGGACGTACATAGTACGTCAGCGGGCTCGTAACCTCCCTCCCACCAATACTCACCTCCCTCACTGGCTCCAATGGCGTCTATGGCAAGCTGGAAGCTTGCCTCACCGTTTCCTAGGGGCTGGCAGATCCGATGACGTCATCATGCTGCATGATGACGTCATCGGCAGGCGCCGGTAAGGAAAATTCAGGAAGGGGAGGGGGGGCTCCTTTGGAGCCCTCTATCTCCCCAACCGTTTAATGTACAGTGATGCTTTTTGCACCACTGGAAAGGGGAGAGTCTCCCAGATCTGCCGCGTGTATAGCATTAACTGTTGTGCTGCCAGATCGTGATTAGGCTCAAATTCGCGTCAAATCGAGATTCAAACCTGGAGTGGGCTGACATCTTGGATGTCAGCCAAGCCTCCTTGTGCCCCCCCCACCAACTGACAACCTCACCATATGTGTGAGGATGTCAGTGGGCCAGTTAATTCCCTAGCTGCCATGTGCAGATAAGGGGATCCAAATGATCCCCCTATCTCCCGATCCGGCAGGTAGAGGGTCATATTTGAAATCGTTGGAAAGGCCTGATCATGGCCTTTCCAATGATACCAAACATGACCAGGTTTGGTGTAAATATACAATTTTAAAAAATAAATAATAAAAAGATAATAATAAAAAAATAAAATTAAAAAATGTTTTTTTAAAAAAAAATTGTCTTGGGGGTTTAGTTAAATAGGACCTAGGCTGTCATCTAAAAATAATGAGCATAAGGCTGGGCGTCCACTGGCACCGTATTTGTGCGATGGTGCGATCATCCGTTATTGTCTGTCGTCGTCCGTCCGATCCAACAACATGCAAGTGAATGGACCATCATCAATTGCGTCCGACGTCTGACGTCTGTCTTCCTGCGACGGGTAACGATGGCATCGGATGTGCGATCAGAACCAAATCATTCGTTTGCATCGCATGTATTTCAGCAGATCAGAGAAGATGGGTGTGGAGAAACTAATCAGGGGAGTTATAAAAGCATTTAAAATAAACTATTTCTATCAGGGATCTCAAACTCTGTCTCCCCAGATGTTTCTGAACTACACCTCCCATTAATCTCTGGCCATTTATTGCATTTAAAGAATTCTGGGATTTGTAGGCAATATACATCTTTGGGGCCAGAGTTTGAGATCCCTGATTTATATGTATGTGAGATGTGTGGGACTAGCCCTGTTTGTGTAGGGGTGAGGGGTAGGGCAGGGAAGGCTCCTTGGTAGATTGTAAGCTCTTGGGTCCTCTCTGCTACTGTTCTGTGTGTGTACTTGTATGTATATTTGTATTCTGTCTCACCCATTGTCCCACAAAGGACTGCAGTGTTTAAAAAAGCAGAATGAACTGTGTTTTATATGTAAAACCAGTTCATCCTGGTTTTGGCAGCCTCTGCACTCCACCTCTTCAGAAATCTGATCTATCCCATCGACGTACGTCGACATACGTACGACGTCGCACATAGTCGGATGAACGCATCGGTCGTCCGACTACGGTGCCAGTGGACGCTCAGCCTGAAACGCTCAGAATGAGCTTAGCGCACATAGTTGAACTGGCTCACCAGTTAAGGGGTTAAAAAGCAAAAACATGTAAAAATTGGGTATTTCTATTCTGGGGACAAAATTTTGAAACTATTTAGCCGGGGTCTCTTTTGGTGGTTGTAGATTTAAAATTACGAAAAAGAGTGTTTTTACAATTTTTTCATCATATTTCATATTTGTTTATATAGTAAATTAGAAGATATGATGGAAATAATGGTATTTTTACAAAGTCCATTTAATGGCGGGAAAAACAGTGTATAATATGTGTGGATTGCAAAAACAAGTAAGAGGAAAATTTGACCTAAACGCGGACAGCGCAGAAACGTAAAAACAGCAGCGGGCATTAAAGGATGGATTTGTGTAAAACCGCCCGGTCACTAAGGGGTTAAATGTCGATGCACCCACTGTTGTTGCTGGTTTAGGTTGAGTGCAACCCCCCAGTGGTTTGTGATATATATATATATATATATATATATATATACACACTGGCTGCAGTGTATCGGCCTGATTGGTGATATGGGGGAGTGTCGGCAATATATTGTGACTAGCAAGTGCGAACTCTCCCAAGTCACTAAAGTTAGGTTTTGGCAGGTCAAAGGGTTTTCCCATGAAGGCAGCGAGGTAGCTTTATATTTGGCCACCTATAATATTTTTAAATTTTTAAAAAAATATTTTAGGTGTTGTCAAGAGGTTTGCGGTACATGGGAGTGTTTTTTTATAATTAATCTTTTATTTCCACCTGCACAAAGCTTTTGCGTGCTGTGTCTGTGTGTTCCATCTCTGAATCAATAGTGTTGCTGTAGTAACTCCCATTCTCCCATACAGAATTAGTTCCCTTTTAACCGCTCTCTCCCTTTGAACACCAAAGGGGCACCGATGTTTACAGATATTGCAGCAGCAGCAAACGCTGTCATTTCACAAAACTAAAATCCGAAAGAGCAGCAGAAATTTCACAGTGAACCTCTTGTGAAGCGCTTTGGATTTTAATTTAGAGAAATGATGGTGTCTGTAGGCAATGCAGTACTGGGAAACACCGGCACATCTATACTATAATAGAGTAAGGCTTGGCGTGTCCGTCGCCAAGCCTTACTCTGCGCATGTGCGCGCAACCAGCGGCGGTTGGTTGCGCGCTCATGCACCTGCGGCGGCACGAGCCGGCTGTGCGCTCGCCGCGGCGGTTACAAGATGCACACAGCAGCCGGGTAGAGGCTGCGCTCGCAGCCTCTACCCGGCTGCCGCGCGCATCCAACCCCGAGCGGCGAAGGGAAACTTCTCTCCGCCGCTCGGGGGTTGGATGCGCGCGGCAGCCGGGTAGAGGCTGCGCTCGCAGCCTCCACCCGGCTGCCGCGCGCATCCAACCCCGAGCGGCGAAGGGAAACTTCCCTCACTTCCGCTCTCTGAAGGACCCAAGCCCCGGTCACGTGTGAGGCTTGGGTCCTTCAACGACCGGAAGCGGGGAAACTTTCCATTCGCCGCTTGGGAAGGTAAGTATAAGGAGCTCATGGGGCGGCTGTCCGAATGCCGATAGAGCATTCGAACAGCCGCCCCATGTCTGGTCTGGGGTCTGAGCTGGGGCATATCCATGAGAGCTTGGGGGGGCAATATCCAGGACCTGGGCGGCAATATCCACAAGCTGGGGGGCAATATCCAGGACCTGGGCGGCAATACCCACGAGCTGGGGGGCAATACCCATGAGCTGGGGGGCAATACCCATGAGCTGGGGGGCAATATCCACGAGCTGGGGGGCAATATCCACGAGCTGGGTCAGTATCCACGTGCTGGGGCAGTATCCACGTGCTGGGGCAATATCCACGAGCTGGGGCAATATCCACGAGCTGGGGGGCAATATCCACGAGCTGGGTCAGTATCCACGAGCTGGGGCAGTATCCACGTGCTGGGGCAGTATCCACGTGCTGGGGCAATATCCACGAGCTGGGGCAATATCCACGAGCTGGGGCATATATCCACAATAGACTGCCCTCTGGGCAGGCTTTCCACCTTGTTGTGAATAAAAGGTTTACACTTTTTAACTCCTTTATCCCATTAACACCTCCTTTCTTTTTAACCAAAATTGCTACCACTTTATTTCGATCACCTCTTAGCAGTATTAGCTTCTTACTTAACTTTCATTACCCACTAGCATTACTTTCATGTTATCAACTCCTTTTTGTGTTGTTGAACATGTGTGACATTACAAGCTCAAGTGAGGCTGTGTAGCTAGTCCTGGAAAGCAAATGTACCAGCAATATCAAAGAGGATTATGGTGCCTTGAGGTGAAATATATTTATATAGACCCATTGAATAGTTTAGTGTTCTATTTACTCTGTACATTCCAGGTATTAGATATGTCAACAATAAAAAACAGAATAATGACAGAACTGTTTAAATGTTTTATCATCCTTATGATTATTTCTATTTTAAATTTTATATCTCAGAATTCAGCTTCATGGTTTTACCAGTACCTAAGGACAACCATAAATGGCAGCCCATACAGGGTGGTTTGAGAATTTGAGAATAAATAACCAAATATCACACTATTCTATTTGTAATTTTTAAAGGGGATAGGCATTATTGTTTTAACTGTTACTTTTTCAATGTTTTTTACTTGCAAATTACAGAGTTTAAAGGGTTGCTCCAAGAGCTCAGTCCATTTATACTTTGTTTTTACTGTGTAATGCTTGTAATTCATAAAAAAACTATGCAGAACTAGTGTTTGTGTACAGATATACAGTTAGATCCATATATAGTTGGACACAGGCCCAATTTTAGTTTTTCAGGTATTTACCAAAACATATTAAAGCTATAGTTATATAATGAATATGGGATGAAAGTGCACGTTCTCTGGTTTAATATCAAGGTATGTACATCCAAACTGGAGGAAGGGTTTAAGAAACGTTAGGTAGTGGGAGTTGTTAGTGTAGTGATTAACTAGAGGTGGGACATCTCCCCTTTTTCAGGGGATCAAAAGTAATTGGTCAATTGACTCAAAAGCAGTTTCATGGCCAGGTGTGGGCTACACCTTCATTATTTCTTCATCAAAAATGCAGGTAAAAGGTCTGTAGTTGATTCAAAGTAGAATCTATTTCTGTGAACCTACATCATGCATTCAAAGGAGCTGTTCATGCAAGTGAAACAGGCCATTGTAAGGAATTCAAAAGCAAAACAAATCCATCAGAGAGATAGCAGCAACATTAGGAGTGGTCGACAGTCTGCTACATTCTGAGGAAAGAAGATCGCACTGGGGAGCTCAGCAACATAAAAGGTCTGGACATCCTCGGAAGACAACAGTGGTGGATGATCGCAGGATCCTCTCTATGGTAAATAAAAACCCATTCACAACATCCAGAGAAGTGCAGGACACTCTCCAGGAGATACCATGGCGTAACATTGTCAAAGTCTACAATCAAGGTGCGAACCATTCATAAACCTGAAGAATAGAAAAGACAGATTAGACTTTGCCAAAAGACATCTAAAAAAAAGCCAGAACCAGTTCTGGAAAAGCATTCTTTGGCCGGATGAAACTAAGATTAATTTGTTCCAGAATGACGTGAAGAAATTAAGTGTGGAGGAGGCTTGGGACAGCTCATGACCCAAAGCACACAACATCATCAGTAAAACATGGTGGACTCAGTGTGATGGCATGGGCATGCATGGCTTCCAGTGGCACTGGGTCATTGGTGTTTATTGATGATGTGACAGGAGCAGGCGGATGAATTCAGCAGTGCTTAGAGATATACTGTCAGACCAGATTCAGCCAAATGCAGCAAAGTTGATTGGACGGTGCTTCACAGTACAGATGGACAACGATCCAAAACACACTGCAAAAGCAACCCAGGAGTTTTTGAAGGAAAAAAGTAAAATATTCTGCAATGGCCGAGTAAATCACCTGATCTCAACCAAATTGAGCTGCATTTCACTTGCTGAAGGCAAAACTAAAGAGAGAACAGTGATCAAGAAGCGATGACGCAATTAAAAATCACGAAAACATATTAAACATAACAAACTCTTGCACAAAACCCCACCCAAGATATTAAAATAAAACGTATTGAATTAATCAGCAAAGGGAAGGAAATAGTTATTCTTGATGAATGTGAATATAAATATTTAAATGTACAGTTCCCTAAAATTCCAGTTCATATCTTCTCCCTAAAGTCCATAAAAATCCAGTTAATCCCCCTGGGTAATACTATAATTTCTGTTATCCAGTCCGTAACCAGTTGTTTATCCCAATATCTTGATACCTATTTATGGCCCACTGGGAATCCCGGTGGGTGGAGGGTTCGGGTGACTGGGTGCCCAGCCTGGTCCTCCTATAAAATCATCATATATAGATGATCTATTCATTATTTGGAGAGGAGATGAAAACAGTGTGAGCCTGAGGGAGTTTCATGACCATCTTAAGAAGAATGACTGGGTATTAAATTAGATCACCACTATAGTATAAAGGAGATACATTTCCTTGACCTAACTATATATATTGAAGAGAAACGTATTAAATCAAGAAACTACTTCAATACAGTGGATGTGAACAAATATATAGAATTCACCAGTTGCCACGCACCTGCATTGCTCAAAAGTGTCCCTAGGAGTAAACTTACTCGATTAAGAAAAAATTGCGCTGAAAAAAACGTTTTCAACACTCAAGCTCGATGAATGGTTATGGGATTCCAAGAGAAAGGATATGAAAAGAAAGCTATAAAGAAAGTAGTGGAGGAGATGGAAAATAAAGACAGGAGGAGTCTAATTCAATATAAAGAAAAGAAAGGGAAAGAAATGTCTACGGTCCTGTTTATTTACAATTACAGCAGTCAAACTCAACAAGTGAATAATATAGTCAGGAAATACTGGGATTTTCTGAGGAAGGATTCTGTATAAAAGAAATTCTGGAAGAGAGACCAAGGATTATAAATAGAGGAGCACGAACAATCAAACAACAACTAGTTAGAAGTTATGATAATAAATCACTATGTTCTCAAAATCGCTTTCAATTGAAAGATGTTTTTTTATCAGTGTGGACTATGTGCTGCATGCAAAAGTTTATCGTTGCGGAAACAGTATTTTGAATCTTTTAATTATAGAGAAAAATATAAAATCAAACAAATGATTACCTGTAGATCTGTAAATGTCATTTATGCCTTGGTTTGCCCCTGTAAAAAGAGCTGCATAAGAAGAACCACAAGGCTATTGTATGTTAGAATATTAGAACATATTTGTAATTTAAGACGAGGATATGAAAAATACTCCGTATCTTCACATTTTCTAATGAATCTCAGTAGTTCGCCAACTGGTCTTTTATTTTTTGCGCTACAGAAAATCAAGCAGATTGGAGAGGTTGTCAAAAACTTTGCTAATGAGGAAATCTCCCAGCTAAGTCTAATCTGATTCTGAAAGGTACGATTTAGGTTCTTAAAACCTTCAGAGATATTTGAAGTCCCTAAGGGAAAAGTGTGTAGTTCTTCTGAGAAAACCTCCTCCACACCATCACACCACCTTCTTTTATCAGGGGCATTCAATAAAAAAAACAGACATTATGAATAATGTAACAACCCTTGACGATACAACTAGGTGCCTCCACTATCTTTGTTAGAAAACAGATTACCTATATCACGGCTAAAAAATGGCGGTAAGCCTTCTTATATTAATTAAACAATGCTGTGTATAGATGGATAATAGACTAGCTATCAAGGAATAGACAGGATTGATCATCCTCAATATAATGGGTGTAACCCTAATGCATCGTTGTCAAAAGCATGAGGAGAAAGAAATTAAAACATAACATTAATTTGTACTTAAAAAATCGAGCCAGACATACATATACACATATCGGCGTCAGACAACACCCAGAACGATAAAGAATGGAGCCTCCACAGAGGGAGAAACCCAGAATTGACGGGTGTGTGAGACACTGGTGACCAGTGAAGCAGGGTTAAGCCTATTCCCTATAAAACGGGAGCATTTGAAAGCAAGTTAGTAATTTTGTAAGCCAGACAGAAAAGAAAAATTAGCCTAAATGAATAACCAAATCTCAAAGGGAAAGCTAATACATAAGAGATCCTTAGAATGGTCTCATAGGGAAACACATCTGGCAAAAAGTAATTGCTCCTGCTGCTGGTAGCCAAAAATTAAAATAAACGCACATTTATCCCATAGTCAAAAAAATAGCTTGACGCGTTTCGCCACTAGAGCACCCTCAGGAGCAAAAAATAGTGCTGCTTGGGAGCATGTCAGAAACAGACTGCCACTCTCTTGGCTTCTTAAATAGGATAAGTGTTAATGGGACTCAGATACTATTGATAATCTGTTCCGCCTCCTAAGGGGATGTCCAAACTTATCATGGGACAATTCTCAATATGGATGGGGGCGTGAATATTAAAATAGCCTGAACAAAAGGACTTCACTCATTGGATCAATAGGCTGTCCGTCAGTAGGGAAGAGAGAGCCGGAGCCTACAGCGCAGATGATTCTAGTTGCAATCAACACTTCCAAAGAG
This sequence comes from Leptobrachium leishanense, assembly GCA_009667805.1. Lineage (NCBI taxonomy): Eukaryota > Metazoa > Chordata > Amphibia > Anura > Megophryidae > Leptobrachium > Leptobrachium leishanense. The sequence goes on along the minus strand of CM019063.1, from coordinate 293,440,394 downwards.
TCATGTATCAAAATCTCTATAGGCTTCCCTACGTCCGTACGAGGAGAATATATGATTTAGTAGCCATAGAGGTGGTATTATATTATAACCTCTATTAGTTTACACGTCACATTCAAAATCAGCGAACATTAGGTGTCCGCCCATAGTGTACATAAAGTATACGACGACCAGTGTGTATCAGTCCACCTATTTAATAAGTCATTCTCAATGGAGAGTAAAAGTTGACGTGGAGCACTTAAGAGTATCCAGTTTTTTAACATCGTGATACAAGCTGATGTATCGGCGTTGATACCGAGATCAATTATGGATGGATACCTTTCCTAGAGGGGCGTAAACACTGCGCCGATTTAAACAGATATAGAGTTCACAGACAATCTACAGGCTAGGAAAGCCTTAAGGGGATATCTTGTCAAAAGTTGCTAAATGACCCATATTTGGGCAGTATTACAATGTTGGTGCTAACTTAACCAGAGCTGTTGTAAACTGAAAACCTCCATAGGCTATAATGGCTCTGGGAAGTTTACAACAGCTCTGGTTAAGTTAGCACCAACTATGTAATATGGCCCTTACTCTTTTAAAAGTTGCTAGATGATCCTAAATTACATAATTGTCAATATCTACAGGCTAAGATTCACACATTATGATACAAACTGGCATACCAGTGATGATACCAAGATCATACCTTTCCTAGAGGGTTGTTAAACACCGTGCCGATTCAAACAGATAGAGTTCATGGACAATCTACAAGCTAGCGAAAACTTAAAGGGATATCTTATCAAAGTTGCTAAATGACCCATATTACTGTATTGTGTCAATGACTCCTCATTAGCAAATATATAATTGGCAATAACGTACAGGCTAAGATTCACGCTGATTGGAGAGGTGTCACGGTTCACGCCGCCGGCGCAGGAGGAGGGGCAGAACTGGCACTGCTCTGCCATAATCAGCAGCATCCCAATGGCTCCAGCCTCTGCTGTTGGCAGTGACCAAGTGCTCCTCATTCACTCCAGAACCCTTTTCCATTTAAGCAGGGCACACCCCTCCCTCCAGTGCTGGTTCATTGTGTGTTGTGTTTTCATTTGCCTCTGACCTACCTGAAGCGATCATCTGCTATTTGTCTCCTGTGTATCAGACCCTCAGCATACCATTGACCTGCTTGATATCTCCTGTCCATTGACCACGATTTACCACACCTTATCCGTTGTTTACCATAGACTTTGCCAAACTTCCTACGGTGCCAAGATCTCCTACAGTGCCAAACCTCCTGCGGTGCCAAGATCCCCTGCGGTGCCAGATCCCCTGCGGTGCCAGATCCCCTGCAGTGCCATATCCCCTGCAGTGCCAGATCCCCTGCAGTGCAAAGACTCCTGCGGTGCCAAGATCCCCTTCGGTGCAAAGACCTCAGCCATGCCTACAGACCTACCTCCAATGCCCACTGTCCCATCTGTCTCGTGTCTTGCGTAAGTGTTTCCCTCTTGTATCAGTATTCTGTATTTTCCCTGTGTCTTGTATTAAATATCCAGCCACAGTATTCAGCCAGTCCTGTTTTCCTGCATTGCCTGCTCATTATTCCTGCTGTGTTTGTATATAATTATCAGCAATTAAACCTACTGTTTATGCACCATATCCTGGCTTCCTCCAATATATCACCACATCCTGGGCTCGCACCCTCGCCATCCCGTGACAAGAGCTGAAGATCTGATTAAAAAAATTAATCAGAAAGAAATTAAGCTCATCCTTCATTTCAATACAATATTTCCAAGAGGTCTGCAAAAAGATTTAGAAGTGTGTAATTTTTATGAACACTTCAATATCTCTATAGTTTTCTATACCAAAATTTCTGCATTTGATATAAAAGGGCTACAGGACGTATATGACCAGGATACAATACCTTAATTATGGAATACAAATGTAACATTCCAGATAAGTTATCGTCTTGGTAAGGTTCTGATAATGGGAGGAGAAAAATATGTGTATTTTTTCTATTACAGCCTGCATCATATTTTCTCGATGGATTATATGTAGCCATAGACTTTATGTAATATTGACACCAGCTCATTTTATTGCCTTATGGAGATCCGCTCTATTACGGTCCAAGTCATCAATTTCCACGTGAGAAACTTACGAGATATCCGTCACGTTCCTCTGTTGGCTCCCGGCGCCCAGCAGCATCCTGTTCGCTGCTCACTGGCTATGCACCGAGTGAAAAACAACAGGCTCACGGTCATGTAGGATGTGGGGGGGCGTGGCGCGGCCTGATGACGTGGCGCCTGCCGGATTTAAAACCCAGCAGATCATTCCTCCCAGTGCCCTGACGTGGTTTTCACTTCCCTCAGCACTTTATGTTATTTGGCTTCTTATGTGTACCGACCTGGCATTTCTGATAAACCCACTCTTTGTTCTGACCTGGCATTTTCTGATCACCCTATTGCTTATCTCGACTTGGCAAGTACTGGTGACCCTGCACTGGGTTTCTGTATTACCAAGCATCTAACTGGTACTAAGACCTCTGTCCCTATTACTGTGTCTGTTGCAGTATTCTGGTGTCTGCAAAACCTTGTGTCACGTCCTCGGTCCCTGGGGCTACCCGGCGCCTGGCAGCGCTGCCTTCACTGCTCGCTGGCCAGGCACCGAGTGATTTGCAGGTCGGGAGAGATCACTTGGTTGGCTGGGAGGCAGGGCGTGGTGTGATGACGCGGAGATGCTGGCTTTAAAAGTTGGTTTGCGACATTCATTCATTGCCCTGTTGTGGAGTTACTTCCCCAGTGCTTACGTTGATTCCGATGCAAGTTACTGACTCGGCTTGTATGAGAACCGCTCCTGTTACTAACCCTGCTTGTATGAGAACCGCTCCTGTTACTGACTCGGCTTGTATGAGAACTGGTCCTGTTACTGACCCGGCTTGTATGAGAGCCACTCCTGTTACTGACCAGGCTTGTATGAGAACTGCTCCTGTTACTTACTCGGCTTGTATGAGAACCACTTCTGTTACTGACCCAGCTTTATACATGAACCACGCTCCTGTTATTCACTATCAGGGTTATTCAAAGAGATTCAAAAAGTCACCGCACGTTCGGTGTCTTTTCGTTCTCTTCAATTCGGTTCCTTTTGCCGATCCCATTTCGGTGACCCTGCGGTGTATTCAGCAAACACCACAGGGTCCCCGAATTGCAGGGAAAGGCTGCCGCAAACCCGACGAAAACTAACCGCAAAACCCACCGAATGCACGCAGAAAAGCCACAAAAACATCTGGATTAACCTGCCGAAAACCAAGCCCAAGCAGGAGCCGAACACAGCCGAAGCAGCCGAAGCAGCTGAGACTGCAGACGAGGGAGGTGAATAAATTAGCAAAATAGTTTGTGTGAATCTGTGAAAATGAAACGCTGTTTGCAAAGAAACTACTGAGTGAAAAATGTCTGAAATTTACATATGAGGTCCAGGGAATGATAATAAAGAGGGCTGTTAAAGAAAAAATAAGTAAACTTTTAAAAAAATTTTAAAAAATTAAGAAAAATGCTTAAAATAGCCTAAAAAAATCGATAAATAAAGAGACTCTTTACTGCAGAATTTTATAATGTACGGTTTATTAGATATTGAATTAAAACGGGAATATTTTTAACATTGAAGTCTATGGGATTCTCCTGAATTAACTTGCCGAATTAAACCACCGAATGGCAGGGCATTTCGGGAACCTTTCACTGCTGGTTTGTGTTCTCTGAATAGCCGAAGCAGTGCTTTTTCATGGGGATTTCACTGCCCTCGAACAGGCACCGTATGTTCAGGCAATTCGCCAGGATTTGGCGAATTGCCTGCTCTCTGGATAGCCGAATGGCCAGGAAAGGTAACCGAACGCTGATTTTCAGCGTACGGTTACCTTTCTCAAGCAATTCGGAGCTCTTTGAATAACCCTGTATGCCTAAGAGCCACGTTCCTGTCACTGATTTAGCTTTGTGTGAAAGCCACAATCCTGGTACTGATCCGGTTGTATATGAGGACCACTCTGTATGCTCTGTTAACCCTTGCTGTGTGTATTAACATTGAGTCCCTGAAGATAGCAAGAATTACCGACCAATCAACGATCGGAGGGATAGACAGGGCTCTGTGTACAGGCGACTAATATCTAGTTATTAGGGGGATCCGTGATACCTTGCTGGTGATTTATTGTCTGGTTCCCTGAAGGTAGCTAGTTTTGCCGACCATTCAAAGATCAGAGGGGTAGATAGGGTTCTGTATACAGGGACCAACATCTCAGACCAAAGGGGGATCCGTGACAATATTCGACCGAGTCAGAATGAAATCGAAAGCCGCAAGGCACCTCTGGGTATGACAACTTTGAGCCATCCAGGAAGAGAAAGATCGAGTGATGTCACACCTTAGTACAGGAAGTTCCACGTGGAGGACGCAAACTGAAAGCGTAAGAAGAGAATAACCCACGCATTTGCGGCTTACACTCGACCAATAAAGAAGGTCAACTACTAGTATATAAACAGGAGGACTTAGTAAGATTTGTCTTCTATATTTTATTGCATTTTATGCACTGAAGAAGCGCTGGATAGCGCGAAATCCATCTGGCTGATTCTATTTGTGTTTATATTAATGTAGCTATTAGCTTATTTTATTTTGTTCTTAAATAATACATTTTTCTAATATATCCTTTGATGTTTGGAAATATTTTCTGGCTGGATTGTGACGCTAATATGACTCCAAGGCTTATAATGTTGTGCCCAACAGCCCCATCTACACTGGGTCCCTTGAACTAGGATAAGCTCACAAGAGGGTGAGTAAGGTCGACACCTATTTATATCCATTAAAGGCGGTTTCATACTACGCCATGAATGTCTCCCCTTTTTGTCCTTTAAGGATATAAGAGTAGCCATTTCTGAAAAAAGTCTGCCAGACGGATTGGCTAACAACAATCCGAAAGGCGATACCATTAGAGCTGGATAGCTTTTAAAAAGTGTGAGTGCACAATCATTATATTGTTTCACTGATGCACCCAATGTTCTTGTATATTTGTATTTTTATTTGAGATACGTGGGAAAGATGAAAAAAAACATAGGTTACAGTCAATACACACATTGCATAATAGGAACGTAAGCGAGTGTTTTTTATAAACCAGTATAATTATTGTGGATCTAAGGAAGCGCTGTTCCTTCTTATTTTCTTATAAAGGCAGAAAGACCCAAAAACAAAAAACTGAAGACAGCTGCAGTTAGGGCCTGGCAAAACATCAGAAAGGAGGAAACCAGCAGGGTTATCCAAAGAGATTCGAAAAGTCACCGCACGTTCGGTGACTTTTCGTTCTCTTCAATTCGGTTCCTTTTGCCGATTGCATTTCGGTGACCCTGCGGTGTATTCAGCAAAGAGCACAGGGTCCCCGAATTGCAGGGAAAAGCTGCCGAAAACCTGACGAAAACTAACCGAATGCATGCTGAAAACAAGCAAAAACATCTGGATTAACCTTCGAAAAAGCCGAGCAGGAGCCGAACAGGAGCCGAATCACACAGAGCCGAAGCAGCTGTGACGTAGAGGAGGCAGTGAATAAATTAGAAAAACCATTTGTATGAATCTGGGAAAATGAAACGCTGTTTGCAAAGAAACTACTCAGCGAAAATGTCTGAAATTTTCACAGGAGGTCCAGGAATGATAATAAAGAGGGCTGTTAAAAAAAAAATAAGTTAACTGAAAAAAAAAAAAAAAAAAAAAATCGGACTTTAAAAAAAAAAAAAAATCTGAAAAATGCTTAAAGTATCCGAAAAAATCTATAAATAAAGAGACTTTTTGCTGCAGAATTTTATAATGAACGGTTTATTAGATATTGAATTAAAATGGGAATATTTTTAACATTGAAGCCTATGGGATTCTCCTGAATAAAATTGCCGAATGAAACCACCGAATGGCAGGGCATTAGGGGAACCTTTCACTGCTGGTTTGTGTTCTCTGAATAGCCGAAGCAGTGCTTTTTCATGGGGATTTCACTGCCCTCGAACAGGAACCGAACAGGCACCGTATGTTCAGGCAATTCGCCAGGATTTGGCGAATTGCCTGCTCTCTGGATAGCCGAATGGCCAGGAAAGGTAACCGAATGCTGATTTTCAGCATTCGGTTACCTTTCTCAAGCAATTCGGATCTCTTTGGATAACCCTGCAAGTCTTTGGTAATGTCCATGGGTTCCAGACTACAGGCAGTCATTGCCAGTAAAGGATTCTCAACAAAATATTAAAAATGAACATTTTATTTATGATTCTTTTAATTTGTCCAATTGCACTTGAGCCCTTGAAAATGGAGGGAATGTGTATAAAAATGGTTGCAGTTCCTAAAATGTGTCCTTGATATTTATGTTCAACCCCCTTGAATTAAAGCTGAAAGTCTGCACTTCAAATTCATTTGGATTGTTTTGTTTTAATTTTATGCTGGTAGCATATGGAACTAAATGTATATTCTTTTATAAAACAAGGCATTCATACATATATATTTTTATATACATGAAGGTTGAGTACCCACTGTCACGGAATGAAAAGACGTTGCTAAACTAGCTGACTACCTACCTTGCCGTGACGTGCGGAAGGAGAGTGTACAAGGGGATTACAGCTCCAAGCCTATGGATTTACTAACTCTAGCCGCTCAAGGGCCAACCTAACCCTTATGCCAACCTAACCCCCTTACACAGTACCCACCCTTCCGAATGTATACACTGCCACCACGAAAGTAATAGGGCACTCTCGAAACCCCACTAGCTGTATACCACCCAATCCAGGAGCCCAACCATATACAGTATATATATATATATACATACACACACCAAATGCTAAATATTACAGTAGCGATACCTAAGCGATTGCATTCGCGAAGCATTAATTAATATCTAGAGCAGACAGTACTGGGTTTTAAGTTTTAATGGAAGAAGATAAAAAAATACAGCTTTACACAGTGCCAGGATCACATAAAAACAAACATACAAAATATATGAAATCGTGCAAATACAGCTCTTGAAATAAAATGGGACTTACTTCTATGGGTATTTCCAGATTTCAAAGGTCCCAGAAGATTCTTTTGGATGTTGTTCTCTCCAAGTCTTCTATCAAAATAACCTGAGTTTTTGGTGAGCTTGCTATATAAAAAGCTGGCCCCTCACCCTCTTTCCCAACCATTTGGTTCCCAGATCAAGTTACCATTCAGTTCCAGCTGATCAGATAAGAGGATTGTAAATACCTTGCCTGGCTTCACAAACTCCATTCAAACACCAGAGAAAAAAAAACACCAATTCTGCGTTTAAAATCTTGCATACTGCTTGCAGAAAAATAATGCCCGTTTGTGACACCCACCCTTCAACCGGAATTCTAAAAACAGTAAAGGTACTATTCCCCGGTGAACGCTAATGTCAGGGTTCGGATATGTAAGCGTTCATTGCCAGGATAAGTTAACCCCTTCACTGCTGAGCCATTTCACCACTGTGTGCTGAGCTAATTTTTACCGCTTTTGCTCATCATGTTTAAACGTATTTGCACGATTGGCTCCAGTGGCATTCCCAAGTGGCATCCTAAGTGGATGCTTAGAGTTGATTTCCTGGAGTGGAGGGACTGGAGGGACTGGAGGAAGGAACTTTAAGGCCCACTTTTTACTCTGGGTAAACACACGTCTATATTATGCTTTCTCTCACACTTCTGCTATTTACTTCTACCTATCTCCTTAAATGGAACTCCTGCCCCTCTACCACCGACCCCTACACTATCTGCATCTCTCCCTCCCTCCTCTCGTCCCACATGATGGCCTCACATGAGCTCCTTTGTTTCCTCAGAACATGGTCTCCCTCTATCTCTCGTGCTGCCAATCACTCCCACAAATCCCATTCCCACCTTCTCTTTCTCACCCTCCTGCTGTTACTCTATTCAGGTGACATATCCCCTAACCCTGGCCCCACAACACATCCAATACTTCCCTCTCATCCTATCTCCATCACACATAAATCACCTCCCTGCAAGCCCAGCAACCTCATTCCCATAATCCCTCAGCGCCTGTCCTCTTTCTCCTGCGCCCTCTGGAACACTCGCTCTGTGTGCAACAAACTCACAGCAATCCATGACCTCTTCCTTTCAAACTCCTTCAACCTCCTAACTTTAACTCAAACCTGGCTAACTCCCTCTGACACGGCCTCCGTTGCTGCTCTCTCACATGGCGGTCTACACTTGAGCCATACCCCCAGACCAGGTGAGAGAAATGGTGGCGGGGTCGGAATCCTGCTCTCTCCCACCTGCACCTACCAGCATCTCCCTCCACCCCCATCCCTCTCCTTCTCCTCCTTCGAGACACACTGCATCCGCCTGTTCTCTCCTCTGGCCCTCAGGGTGGCAGTCATCTACCGCCCACCGGGACCAACCTCCCAGTTCTTTGACCACTTTGCTACCTGGCTTTCTCACTTCCTGTCTTCTAATCTTCCATGCCTAGTTCTCGGGGACTTCAACATTCCCATTGATGATCCTTCTGCCCCTGCTGCCTCCAAACTTCTTTCACTCACGTCCTCCCTTGGACTCACAAATCCTCCCTCCTCCCTACCCACCGCGATGGTCACGCTATGGACCTTGTCTTTTCCAACCTCTGCTCCATTTCTGAGTTCAACTGTCGCCCTTTCCCCATCTCTGACCACCACCTTCTCTCTTTCAACCTATCTGGACTTCCTAAACACCCTGCTCCCCCACCCCGCACACACACTCGCAGAAATCTCCATGCTGTGGACCCCCATCAATTCTCCAACCTACTTCACCACCTCCCTCATACCTCATCCTTCACCTGCCCTGATGCTGCCACTAATCACTACAACACTACGCTTATCTCTGCTCTAGACACTCTTGCTCCTCTTCGACTCTGTAAGGCCCCACTCCGCCAGCTTCAGCCCTGGCACACCCTCCAGACTCGCTACCTCCAAAGATGCTCCCGCACTGCAGAGCGTGCCTGGAGGAAATCCCACTCTGAAGCTGATTTTGTTCACTTCAAGTTTATTCTCCGGTCATACACCTCTGCCCTCCACTTGGCCAAACAATCCTTCTTCTCATCTCTTATATCTACGCTGTCCTCCAACCCTAAACGGCTCTGGTCCACCTTCAACACCCTCCTATACCCACCTGCACCTCCCCCCTCAGCTGCTTTCAGCGCTCAAGACCTGGCAGACTACTTCCTCAGTAAAACTTTAACTATCAGAAGCAACATCCCAACACAAGATAGTTATCTGCCACCTCCACTCCCACAGGTCCCCTCTGCCACCCTCTGCCGCTTCCTCCCAGCCACTGAGGAGGAAGTCAATTCCTTATTGTCCTCCTCACATCTCACCACGTGCCCGCTCGACCCCATTCCCTCACATCTAATTCCTCCCCTCTCCTCCTCCCTCACCCCTGCTCTCACACACATCTTCAACCTATCTCTCTCCACTGGCTCCTTTCCATCCGCCTTCAAACACGCGCTAGTTACCCCTTTACTAAAGAAACCATCCCTCGATCCCAACTCTCCATCCAACTACCTCCCTGTATCCCTGCTTCCCTTTACCTCTAAGCTCTTAGAAAAACTAGTCTTCAACCGCCTCTCCCTCTTCCTGTCCTCCAATTCCCTACTTGACCCCCTGCAATCTGGCTTCCGTCCCCTACACTCAACTGAAACTGCCCTCACCAAAGTCACCAACGACCTCCTAACTGCTAAAAAACACGGCCACTATTCTATTCTCATCCTGCTTGACCTCTCGGCTGCTTTTGACACTGTTGACCACCCCCTCCTTCTACAGACCCTCAACTCTCTGGGTCTCGGTGACACTGCACTTGCTTGGGTTGACTCCTATTTATCCAACAGGTCCTTCTGTGTGTCCTTTGCTGGTAACTCCTCCTCTTCATTGCCTCTATCTGTTGGTGTACCTCAAGGCTCTGTCCTTGGTCCTCTGCTCTTTTCCATCTACACCTCCTCCCTGGGCAAAATCATCAACAGCTTTGGCTTTAATTACCACCTCTACGCTGATGACACTCAGATCTACCTCTCTACCCCTGATCTCTCTCCCCCTGTCCTTTCAAAAGTCAGTGACTGTTTATCTGGCATCTCCTCCTAGATGGCCTCCCACCACCTAAAGATCAACATGTCAAAGACTGAACTCCTACTTATTCCTCCCTCTAATGCCTCCCCACCTCCTGACTTCTCTATCACGGTGGAGGGTATCACCATCTCCCCATCAAACCAAGTTCGCTGTCTTGGAGTTACACTTGACTCTGCTCTTTCCTTCATCCCCCACATAAAGTCTCTTTCCTCCTCCTGCCGATACCAACTGCGCAATATTTCCAGAATTCGGCCATTTCTTACCGCTGTCACCACAAAACAACTCATACACGCCCTGGTAATCTCCCGACTCGACTATTGCAATAATCTCTTATCTGTCCTCCCTCTGTCCTGCCTCTCCCCCCTACAATCCATCCTGATCGCCTCCGCCAGGCTAATTCACCTCACCCGCCGCTCTGTCTCTGCCGCTCCCCTCTGCGAGTCCCTTCACTGGCTCCCCATCCACTGCAGAATTAAGTTCAAAATCCTTATCCTTACCTACAAAACCCTCACTAACTCAGCTCCCCACTACCTGTCCTCACTAATCACCAAATACACCCCAGCCCGCTCCCTAAGGTCAAACAGTCACCTGCGCCTAGCTCTCCCCGCATCACCTCTTCCCATGATAGACTGCAGGATTTCTCACGCGCAGCCCCCACTCTCTGGAACGCTCTCCCTCGTACTGTCAGACTTTCCCCTAACTTCTCTTCCTTCAAACGCTCCCTTAAAACATTCCTATTTAGGGAAGCCTACCACCCAACTCACTGACGCAACCATCACTCTCACCTTACTGTCCTCTCCTCCTGTTTCCAACCCCAACCATCCCAGATTGTGAGTTCCTACGGGAATAGGGCCCTCATCGCCTCATGTACTGTTTGTCAAATGTTGTTCAATGTATTGTAACCCTGTCTATACTGTGCCTATTGTACAGCGCTGCGGAATATGCTGGCGCTTTATAAATAAAGAATAATAATAATAATAACGCAATTTGAAGCCACGTTTTATTATATGACTCAGACATATTATAGATCGTTCTTTCCGGCAGACTCCGCAGATTCATAATATATCATTATTATATGTATACGTCATGTCCTGCATTCGATGTATTCGAATTTTTAATAATCTACAGCGTGTAAAGTGGTTTTTCACATTTCATCACACGAGCGTTTGTAGTTATATTTTCTATGGGGTGCGCTTGTTAAAAAAATTAGGAATTGGGACTGTTTTTTTTGGGCTAATTACGTGATTTTTAGCAAACGCACCCCATAGAAAAGAATCATTAGTGCAGCATCATTGTTCACATTATAATTGAAATGTGAACAATATTGCTGCATTAATATTTTTTCATTATTTTTTTTTTAAATTTTATTAGTTGTATTTTTTTTTTCTTTACTTCAAACATGGTCATGTTTGGTATCATTTGAAAGGCCATGCACAGGCCTTTCGAATGATACCAATCATGACCCCCCTAGCTGCCATCGGGAGATATGGTGGTTCAAAGGAGCCCACTATCTCTACCAGGGGATTTCCTTGGGAAATCCCCTGGCAGCTAGGGGTTCCCCGGCTAGATGACATCATCGCGCCATGCGAGTAGATCCGAATGGATCGCCCCCCTCCATTCAGTTGATTTCCTGGCTTTTGCCGGGGGGGTCGCCTGGAAATGACGTCATCGCGTCCGACGCAATGACGTCATTATGGTGGGAGGGACTACAAAAGCGGCGCCTGACTTCCAGGAAGTCAGAACGCCATGGGACCAGGACCAGAGAGGTAAGTATTTCTTTGGCCCCCCGCCGAGCAGAAGGTGTGTGGGGAACGTCCTCCGCATACAGAGTCGGTCGATGAGGACGTTCCCAACACGTCCTCCGCAGGGAAGGTGTTAACAGAGAAAATCTGTGCCTGCAGGTTTCCTGTAGCGTCTCTATTTAAGTGCGATATTCCGGGGCAGGCGCTGTCTCAGCACCTTGCCCCAGAACGCAGCGCTAACCGCAGTGATACTTGCGGAAGTGCTTCCACGCCGCCAGGAGTATCATCTGATGGAGTCCATAGGACTCACTACATTACGCAACACCGCGGAGTGATTGCAGAGGGAGACTGGGAACTATTTGTTCCCAGTGTCACTCTGCTCCCAGGGACAAGAAACGGCAGATTGGACCATCGTTCTGGCTGTGGGATGAAAGTTAAGTATCGCATTTATTGGGTGGGGGGGTGTTAGGTGGTGCTAAATGACTTTGCAAATGCAGAATCATTTATCACCAGCTTTTAGGTGTAGCTAAAATTTTGGCTTGCGCGTCCTGATGGTAATAAGCGCTAGGACTACTTATCGAAAAGCTAAATAATGGTTGCTCTCCCCCAGGTTAAGTATAGGATGCGCAAAGTACAGTAAGCTCGTGGAAGCTATCGCAATAACCATTATGCTAAGCGATTTCTTGTGGGTTTAGCATCAGGAAGGTAACATTTTTCTATGTTTCTATGTACAGCTTGGAAAAAAGACGAGACAGAGGAGATATGATAGAAACATTTAAATACGTAAAGGGAATCCACAAGGTAGAGGAAGGGAGTATATTTAAAAGGAAACAAAGTGACAAAACAAGAGGACATAGTCTTAGATTAGAGGGGCAAAGGTTTAAAAGTAACATCAGGAAGCATTATTTTACTGAGAGGGTGGTGGATACATGGAACAGCCTTCCAGTTGAAGTGGTAGAGGCCAAAACAGTAATTGAATTTAAGCAGGCATGGGATAGGCATAAGGCTATCCTAAACAAAAGATAAATCCAGGTAAAGTATCCATGTAATTGGGCAGACTAGATGGGCCGAAAGGTTCTTATCTGCCGACATTTTTCTATGTTTCTATGAAATTTGGGGGCATGCATTAAAGTCACTTATCTTAGCAACAATGCATTCATGCACCTTTCCGCTGCAGTTGACACTGTTGACCACTCTCTCCTGCTCCTCACGTTGCATCAACTTGCAGGTCTATTCATAGAAAGGTGAAAATCAAGAGAATTGGCAGGACAAGAGAACAATCTAGACCACATAGCCAATTTGTAAAGTAAGATAAATTGGAGAATTATTCTGGTTTGGCTATTTTGACCTAGAATTTTCACTTCTCCAATCATTCTCTTGAGTTTTACCTTTCTTTGAATATACCGGATGGCCTCAGTGACACTTGTTGCTTTTGGTTCTCTTCCTATCTCTCTCTTTGCTCCTTCAGTGTCTCCTTCGCTGGTGCCTCTTCACCCCCAGTTCCTCTTTCAGTTGGGATACCTCAAGGCTCTGTTTTGGGTCCCCCTACTCGATCTATACTGTCTTGCTGGGCTACCTCATTTCTTCCTTTGTACTCCAATATCATCTCTATGTTGACGACACCCAAATCTACATTTCTTCTCCCGATCTCAGTCCTCCCGTGTTGGACTGTTTTACAACCCTTTAGGCTGTCTCTGACTGGATGACTATCCGTTTCCTAAAGCTCAAGCTCTCACTTTCTCCCTCTACAACCGTCATTCCTGTGCCCATTTCTCTTTAGGTGAATGGTGCCACCATTACTTCTACCTCTTAGGCTTGCTTCCTTCTTAGACTCTGATCTCTCCTCCACTCCTCAAATCTTGCTACTTCCATTGAAAAAACATTGCACGCATCTGTCCCTGTCTTAATCAGGACTCCGCTAAAATGCTTGTCCAAGCTCTTGTTATCTCCTGTCTTGACTACTGCAACCTCCTTCTTTCTCTGGCCTTAAGAGATCCCAGATTCAGACTCTGCTGCCTGGAATGAAACCTCTGCCAACCTCATCCACCTCATCTCCCGCACCTCTCACACCTCGCCCCTCTGTCAATCTCTACACTGGCTTCCTGTTTCCTTTAGCATTCAATTCAAAATACTGGGGCTCACATACAAAGCTCTCCATAACAGCGCCCCGCATACATCTCCTCCCTTATCAGCAGGTATATCCTGACCACTTCACTCTGCCAATGATCTGATGCTATCAGTCTCTCGTACTCGCACCCCCAACTCTCACCTTAATTACTTCTCCAGAGCTGCCCTTTCTTATGGAACTTCCTCCACTGCAAAAATAGACTCTACCCATCTCTCCAGTCCTTCAAGAAGTCTTTGAAAACACATTAATTTAGAGAAGCCTATCAGCTCACTCCATGATCTCCCCTCTGTCATTTCTTGTGCCATCTTCCCATTCAGCTCCCTAAACACCAGCTGTAGCAGATTAGAGATGGGAGATGTGACAGATTAGACCTGTATATCTACCGTGATATGCATTATATAGGCATATTTATATCTATGGCTATCTATAGAAACCAGGCAATTTTGCGCAGCTGGCCTAAGAAATCAATGTCTGCGTTTCCAGCCTGCTGGAAGGAAGCAATTAAACAGGTCCGTGACAATTTTCTCTGATGTCATAACAGGTGTGAAATAAAGATAACACCCTTTGGGTTCTACCCAGCAGGCTGGAAGGGCAATTGCTCATGGCAGGGAGAAGACACAGCCAGAGCAGCACCCCAACCGCATATCAAAGAAGCAATCACAGCCTTTGATCACTAGCGGTGGTCTTTGGGAGATGATTGGTAGACCAGGGAATTAAGGTTAAAGACGAAGCGTACTGAGCGTGCTCAGGAGAGGGGAATTCTGGAATATGTAGTGCAGGAGGCTGGGCCATTTGTGGGTGGGTTTTGGAAGGACCAGGAAGCGTATAAATTCTGAAGCTTGCCATGTGCTTGCTGCTGATCACGAGGGGTACATTCGAAAAATGATGATGGGTCCATGCTGTCCATGTTTCTATCTCCAGGCCCCAGGAGTCGCCGATGCTAGCTTACTGATTAGGTTGTTGTAAGTAATGCTCTGTGTTTAATCCTTTTATTTGCTGTGTACTGTGTAACTAGCAATTTATTCTATCTGTAATTTTTCCTGTAACAAATGCACTGTGATATATAGCTTTTTTTCTATATCATAAATAAATATAACTTATTTAAGTTTCTGCTTCTGGCTGATGAGATCTACGCTAACTGAAGAGACTGGAGTATTGCTTGTTGTTTTAAGCTCGAGTAGCTACGAAAGTGTGAGTTGCGGTCGCTGGGGACAGTTGGGTAAGCAAGGGGAGATTGTTGTCTACGCAGTCACTGTCTGGGTCTAGGATAGACAGACATCGCGGTTGCTTAGCCCTGCGTCTCTCGCTGCGACGCGCGTAGTGTCCATGAGGACTGGTGGCAGCGTAACTAACAGAATAAGAAGTGGGCCCAGGGATTGTGGGAAATGTAGTCACTGCCCGATTTAAGAGAAGACTAGTACTGCGTTGCAATCCTGGGACCATTGTATCGCACTCTACATACCTGTTGCGAGAGAAAGTGTGCGTGGACAGATAGGTAAGCAAGCGCACGGGGGATTGTTTTCCACGCAGTCATTATCTGGGTCTAGGCTAGACAGATAGTGAGCGGCTTAACCAGGTGTCTTTCGCAGCAGCGCACGTAGTGGTTGTGACAACTGCTGGCAAGCGGTTGGATATCAGGTTAGTATTTGGATCTGTGAAGCAACATAGATCCAGTTACTAAAGAAATTGGTTTTCCAATTTCCAGAGCAGAACAGTGCATTTATTAGAATTTACACAAAACACAGCAGTTCCCTCCCCTTCTTTGTTTTTCTTTTCTATCTTTTATTTGGCTGAAGTGAGAATGTCACAACAACCATCGAAAAAGGCGCTGGAACAATTGTGTAAAGAAAAAAATATCGTGACGAAGGAAAAGAGTAAAGATGAACTGTTGCAAGCCCTCGAGGATTATGAGGCACGGTGAGCAGCCCAGGATGCAGCAGAACAGGGGACCATGCTTAACCCAGTGGAAAGGACAGCGTCCAGTGCTTCGCCCAAGGGTGATACTGCCCTGGATGTTTACTTGCAGACTGTTTTAAAACATGTGGACTCCGTGGACTCTCAGATGCGGTTTCAGCTCATCCTGCAGTACCAAGAGCGAGAGGAGCGCAGAGCTGAACGAGAAGCTGCGGAGCGCAGAGCTGAGTCTGAGTGAGAAGCTGCAGCGCGCCAAGCTGAGTGAGAAGCAACAGAGCGCCAAGCTGAGCGGGAAGCTGCAGAGCGCAGGGCTGCGGGTAAGCGAGAAGCGGCAGAGCACCAAGCCGAAAGGGCACATCAGCTCGCTCTGGCACAGGCAAAACGCAATTATCTCCTGCCCTTGCGGGCGCTGCAGTGCTCTCTGCGCCCAGACCTCGGGCCGAGAACTTTCCCACTCTGGACAAAGATGGGGACCTGGATGTGTTCCTGCGAAGTTTTGAAAAGACTCGTCGACAGTACCAGCTGACCAAGGAGCAATGGGCCAGGTACCTCACTCCTGGACTAAAAGGTCCAGCTCTCTAAGCTTTTGCAGAATTGCCAGCTGAGAGCGACCAGGACTATGAGGCGATTAAAGCCGCGTTGCAGAGACGGTATAACCTCACGCCAGAGGTATATCGCAAAAAGTTCAGGTCCTTGCAGAAGCGGGCTCCGGAGAGCTATTCTGCAGTCATGAGCCACCTGGCCACCCTATTTCGACAATGGGTCAGGGGGCTGAAGATTGACACCTTGGATGCCCTGGAAGACCTGTTGAACAAGGAGCAGGTCACCTGAGATCCAGGAATGGCTTCTGGAACGCAAACCCGAGACGGCCCTGGAAGCTGGTGAATTGGCCGATTTCCATGCGGCCAACAGAGCGTCCGTGGACCGGAGCAGAGGTTCCCCCAAAGGATCATCTGGATGGAAGCCCAACTCAGCACAACCCCCCGACATCACGGTGCAGCGCCCCCCTCTGTGCCAGTCTCTGCTGAGGAGGGGGGGGAACGAGTCCTTCGTCTCCTGGAAGAAGGGTGAGCCGTCGTTGTTTTATTTGCAACAGTGTCAACCATCTCCTGGCAGCGTGCCCGCAGAGGAAGAAGCCTGCATCCACAGCTGGGGAGGACACCCCTCAGCATCACCCTCTGTCCTGTTCGTGACCAGATCGGAGAGCATTGCAATGTAAACCAGCAAGCAGTCATTGTCGGGACTCAGGTATCTGTGGGTTTAAGTGATATGGAGGCTGAAGTAACTTTGGTGTGTCCAGGGTTAGTCAGCCCTGCAGACTTTATTCCTGGCAGGACTCTAGCAGTAAAGGGTTTTGGTGGGGTATGTCCTGCGGTGCCAATGGCACGGGTTTATTTGGACTGGGGAGAGAGAAGAGGTCTGCAGGAGGTGGGAGTATCTGAAAATATTCCTACTAATGTGTTGCTGGGCACGGATTTGGGTAAATTGGTGTCACAGTACATGCTGGAAAGGGATGCTGGGGATTTACCCAGGCCCACTAGTGGCTCTACAGTGGGGAGGGCTGTGTGTGGGGGTGCACAACAGGATTCCTGGACGGGATGGCAGGGGATGGCAGTGAGTCAGTCTGCGCCTGCGCCAGGTGTGCCCGAGGTGTTGTGTGGTAGCATGAGGGGGCAGTGTGACTGGGAATAAGGAAGGGGGCGAGTGAAGGGGGGCGAGTGAATGCCCGCCTGCACCTGAGTCAGCTGGTTCCCCAGACCACTGGTGTATTTTGGCCTAGGCCAACTAGGCCCAGGCCTAGGGCGGCACTTTCCAGGGGGCGGCGGCCCGCACTGGGTGGCCCCACCCCTAAAAAAAAAAAAAAAAAAATTTTTTTTTACCTTTGCAAAGTATTTTACCAGGAGGATACTTGAGATTTCACTAATTTACACTTTCAATTTCACTTTCCAGGGGGCAGCAAAAAACCTCACCACTAAATGGATTACTCACAGAGCACCGAAATGACGCCAATGTTTTGGTGTTCTGTAGTTCCCTGCACTTAGGAGAATAAAATTTCCCCACCCTGCAGTGAATTCACCATTCACCGCAGGGTCCCAAAGTGCATGGAGTCGGCCGCTGAATGCTGCCACCGCAAACCCGTGGCCTGCTGTTTTCAAAAGAACTACTGAACGAAAATGTCTGGAATTTACATATAAGATCCTATGATTGATAATAAAAAGTTCTGTTACAGAAAAAAGAAAAACTGCTATTAAAAAAGGGGGGGATTTTGCCAAATTTTTTTTAAAAATGACTAAAAGGTACTAAAAAAAAATCAATAAGTAAAGACTTTTTACTGCAGATTAAAATAATAAATGATTTATTAGATATTGCATAAAAACTGAATATTTTTAACATTGAAACCTATGGGGTTCGTCTGAATAAACCTGCTGATTGAAACCACCGAACATCAGGGCATTTCACTGCCATTTCTCTGAGTCTCAGTACCACATGACTGGCTGAACCACGTGAAACGCACGCGCGCAGCTGCCCGCCCTTTCGTTAACACAGACTCTATTCTGGACTGAACACCCACCGGGAAGGGAATCAAAGCTACAGTGCACCCTCTGACAGTGACACCCCACTGCTGACAAGATGGCTCCACAGCATAATTGCTGTGTGCTCATATACACTCGGTTTTCTGGGAGTTTTACTGCAGTGGATTCTGATGCACTCATACACACCAAACATTGCATTGCTGGGAGTTTTATTGCTGTGGATTCTGTGATACACACTGCATATTACTGTGAGTTTTATTGCCCTGGAGCTCTGGGATACGCTCATACACACTGCACATTACTGTGAGTTTTATTGCTGTGCAGTTCTGTGATATGCTCATACACACTGCACATTTCTGTGGGTTTTATTGCTGTGCAGCTCTGATATGCTCATACACAGTGCCCATTTCTGTGGGTTTTATTGCTGTCCAGATCTGTGATATGCTCATACTGTATGCAGTGCACGTTTCTGTGGATTTTATTGTTCAACCAATTAGAGCGGCTGTGATCCAGTATACTTGACATGCGTGGCTGTTCTTTGTAAAAATGCTTGAATTTAAACATTTCATAATTTTCTTTGTCTCAATAGATACATTTGAAATGGTAAACAAAATATACAAGTAGGCACTTGGTATCCACTTTTAATATAAAGAGAGGAAAAGGCGGAGCTCTAAGAGGAAAAGGTGGAGCTTAAAGAGGAAGGGTGGGGATTAACCAGGAAGAGGTGTGCCCTTGACAGGAAGGGGTGTGTCAAATTTAAATTAGGGGGTGCACGAGTTTAGTCAGGCCTAGGGCAGCACAAAACCTAAATACACTACTGCCCCAGACCCCATGTGTGGGGAGGCCGCGGTGCCCATGGTGAAAGTGGGTACCCGCTGGCAGTCTGCGGGGAGTAGGGCACAAGGCCCATCTCTGCTGTGTGATGGTGTGGATCAGAATGCCTGGGAAGGGTGGCAGGACACTGCGGTATGCCTACCAAGACCAGACTCGGGTGTGTCTGTGACGCCATATGGTTGGGAGCGAGGGCAAGGGATGACTGCAGGTCTGCTTGCGCCTAAACCAACCCGGGCTCTAGTGCCCAGTGAGAATGTTGTAGATCAGGATACCGGGGAAGGATGGCAGGATACTGTGGTGTGCCAGCCTGTGCCATGGGTGTCTGAGACTGTGCGTGGCACAGAGGGCACGCTGGGTGGTCGGAAGGACAGGCCTAGGGTGACAGAGGGTTACCCAGGGCCTGAACCATCCAGGTTGGCGGTGCCAGGTGAAAGGAGTGAAGGGCAGAACATCCTGGATGGGCAGGATACTGTGGTTGCCTGTCTGTGTCGCATGTGTCTGAGGCTGCGGGTGGCACCGAGCGCATGCTTTGTGGTCAGGAGGAAGGGCCTGGGGTGGACTGGTGTTGCCCTGTGGGAAAGCCAACCAGATTCACATTACCACAGGACACTGGTACTGACCAACCTCCCTGTGGAGGAGGGTGGCATATGGCTGTATGCTCATGAGTTACGAAGCAAGGTGTGCTTGATAAATTGTATGAAGCAGCGGGGAACCTGGGTGCACTGGGGGACAGGGTGAGAGTGAGTGTGGATAATCCTGTGCCCCAACTGTATGGTTCACTAAAGTCTGAAGGTGTGGGGACAGTGAGAGAAGGGGAGGGAGCAGGTTCTGGTTGGGCCCCGGTGACCTCCCTGCCATCTGCCCAGACCCAGGTGCGATGCCTGACTCCGTTGGCAGATACCAGGGGGACGTTTACAGGGGAGCGTGGCGCTTCACCCGGGTTTTCCCTACCCCCTGCAGTAAGGATGGTTCCAGAGCCGGCGACTATGTATGAGTGTTTTGCAGGCTGCAAGACTGAGGTGCAAGGTGAGAGTGAGCCACATGTGCTGCACCCCCAAAAGGTGTACCAGGAGGGGCTGCAGAAGCACAGAGGCTTCTCTGAGTCTGTGCCATGCTGCGAGTGCGGCGCGAGTGACCCCCTCCCCCCGGCTTGGGAGAGGTGGGGTAGAATGGTGGAGTCTCCAAAGGCCTCCATTGGGAACTGTGTGGGGTGGTTGCAAGAGGGAGTACAAGTGTTGGGGGGCCAGGTGCATGGACACCTCTGGGTCACCCACTCCGGGTGGTTTGCTCGATGCCAGAGGCAAACACGTGTTAAGACGCACGTGAGAGGCATGATAGCCCCTCCCTTTCCACGTCTCCTTTTGGATGGGAGATATAGCAGATTAGAGATGGGAGATGTGACAGATTAGACCTGTATATTTACCGCGATATGTATTATATAGGCATATTTTATATCTATGGCTATCTATAGATACCAGGCCATTTTGCGCAGCTGACCTAAGAAATCAATGTCTGCGTTTCCAGCCTGCTGGAAGGAAGCAATTTAACAGGTCCATGACAATTAAATTTTATTAAGAATTAAGATTAATGACAAAGCATGCTGAGGGTGCTCATGAGAGGGGAATTCTGGGATATGTAGTGCAGGAGGCTGGGCCATTTGTGGGTGGGTTTTGGAAGGACCAGGAAGCATATAAATTCTGAATCTTGCCATGTGCTTGCTGCTGATCACAAGGGGTACATTCGAAAAATGATGATCGGTCCATGCTGTCCATGTTTCTATCTCCAGGCTCCAGGAGTCGCTGATGCTAGCTTACTGATTAGGTTGTTGTAAGTAATGCTCTGTGTTTAATCCTTTTCTTTTATTTGCTGTGTACTGTGTAACTAGCGATTTATTCTATCTCTAACTTTTCCTGTAACAAATGCACTGTGATATATAGCTTTTTTTCTATATCGTAAATAAATATAACTTATTTAAGTTTCTGCTTCTGGCTGATGAGATCCACGCTAACTGAAGAGACTGGAGTATTGCTTGTTGTTTTAAGCTAAAGTATCTCTGAAATTGTGAGTTACGGTCGCTGGGGACGGTTGGGTAAGCAAGCGGGGATTGTTGTCTACGCAGTCACTGTCTGGGTCTAGGATAGACAGACAGCGTGGTTGCTTAGCCCTGCGTCTCTCGCTGCGACGCGCGTAGTGTCCATGAGTACTGGTGGTAGCGTAACTAATAGAAAAAGAAGTGGGCCCAGGGATTGTGGGAAACATAGTCACTCCCCGATTTAAGAAAAGACTAGTACTGCGTTGCAATCCTGGGACCATTGTATCGCACTCTAAGTACCTGTTGCGAGAGAAAGTGTGCGGGGACGGATAGGTAAGCAAGCGCACGGGGGATTGTTGTCCACGCAGTCATTATCTGGGTCTAGGCTAGACAGATAGTGAGCGGCTTAACCCGGCGTCTTTCATAGCAGCGCGCGTAGTGGTCGTGACACCAGCTACTTCACATGCCAAGATCACTACCCTCACCTAGTGTGTCACACCTCTCCTCATAGATTGTAAGTGTCACGTTCTGTGCTGGAAAATCTGTCTTCCTGCCCTCTGTATTTGTATATATGTTTTTTCCCTTGTGTTTCTGTTGCTGCCAATTCCTGGGTGGCCTCCCAGGGGTTAATTGGTGTTCTGTGTGCTGCTCACCTGTTGATCCTTGCCCTGATTCCCCTGCCTATATTAGAGCTATGTACCCATAAGACATTGCTGGGTCATTTTCCTTTGCCTGGTCTCCTTGCATCCTGTGTCCTGAAAGCTCCTTGCTGTGTTCCTGATAGCCTCCTTTTGTTAATCCTGGTTCAGTTATTGCCTCTTATTTCTGTTCCAGTTTATGTCAGTTCCTTCTGTGTATTTTGTTCTGTCTATTGCTGTATTTTGTTTTGCTGTTTATGTTCCATTCAGATTCCCCGGTTACTGATTTTGGCTTGGCTGACTTCCCTTCTGGTTCTGATTCCTGTATCCTATATGACGTACTCTCTCTGGTTATGACCTTTGGCTTTCCTCTATGACTATTCTATGCTATATTCCTTGCCTGTACCGTTTCCAGGTAACCCTGTCATCTGCATATAACAAAAGACTCTGTAATACTTTCCTTTAGATTAGATCCGGCTATCCTAAAGACCGGCCTTTCAGTGCAGGGATATCTTTGGTATTGCCGTACAGAGGTCTTTTGTTAACCCTTTGTTGCTTTCACCTGTCCTTGCAGTTTACCCTGCATCTCTGCATATAAGGGCTTCTCATCAGGAACCTTGACCTCACCTTCCTGCGAGTTATATTCTTAGGGATATATATACAGACCGACCACTTCCAAGGATCGGAGGGCAAGTATAGGGTGGTGCGTGCCTGGTGGTACTGCCACCGTGACATAATGACCAAGCCATTACATAAGCCCGCAGAGATGTGTACCGTGTTGGAAACCTTATTGCACATGTTTGAGGAATTTGTGGTTCACCTCAAAGGGTTACTGAGCCTGTGTCTAGATTCTGGCAATCAGGTTTCATTTGAAAGCAGAGTTCGTGGTCCGCTTTCTCCTGATGAAAAGAACAGAAGACGTGAGTACAATCTCTGTTTTTATTGTGCCAGTTCGTTGCACTTTTTGTCTGGCTGTCCCTCAAGCCGGTGCGTCCTGGGGCTGGAGTGCCGTGCGTCCTGGGGCTGGAGTGCCGGTGCGTCCTGGGGCTGGAGTGCCGGTGCATCCTGGGGCTGGAGTGCCGGTGCGTCCTGGGGCTGGAGTGCCGGTGCGTCTCAAGACTTGCGGTGAGTCTGTGCGTCCTGATACTGGCCGAGTGCCAACTGTGCCCATGTCCCACAGTAAGATCGCTAAAGCTAGACCACGCATGAGATCCACTGGCGCCAGACCTAGCTGGGAGTCGGATAGTGCCAGACCACGTAGGGGATCTGATGGTGCCAGACCCTGCGGGAGTCAGATGGCACCAGACCCCACTTTGAGTTCAGACCTCCTGAGAATCCAGGTCTGAGAAAGAGGCATCCGATAATAAACCTCAGACTTCTGTGAATACCTCTGATGGCTGTAAGGTTTTAAAGACACAACTGGCTGGTTCTGAGCAGCGACTGGCAGCCAAAAGACAGTCCCTACGTATGGTTACTGGTTGTATTACATGTAGAGCCGCAACCCCAGTGCCAATTGGCGGTAAGCCAGTTCTGTCTGGCAATGTAAAGCCAGTCCTGTTTCCGTCTGGCAATGAGAAGCCAGTCCTGTTTTCGTCTGGCAATGAGAAGCCAGTCCTGTTTCCGTCTGGCAATGAGAAGCCAGTCCTGTTTCCGTCTGGCAATGAGAAGCCAGTCCTGTTTCCGTCTGGCAATGAGAAGCCAGTCCTGTTTCCGTCTGGCAATGAGAAGCCAGTCCTGTCTCCGTCTGGCAATGAGAAGCCAGTCCTGTCTTCGTCTGGCAATGAGAAGCCAGTCCTGTCTCCGTCTGGCAATGAGAAGCCAGTCCTGTCTCCGTCTGGCAATGAGAAGCCAGTCCTGTCTCCGTCTGGCAATGAGAAGCCAGTCCTGTCTCCGTCTGGCAATGAGAAGCCAGTCCTGTCTCCGTCTGGCAATGAGAAGCCAGTCCTGTCTCCGTCTGGCAATGAGAAGCCAGTCCTGTCTCCGTCTGGCAATGAGAAGCCAGTCCTGTCTCCGTCTGGCAATGAGAAGCCAGTCCTGTCTCCGTCTGGCAATGAGAAGCCAGTCCTGTCTCCGTCTGGCAATGAGAAGCCAGTCCTGTTTCCGTCTGGCAATGAGAAGCCAGTCCTGTCTCCGTCTGGCAATGCGCAGCCAGTCCTGTCTCCGTCTGGCAATGCGCAGCCAGTCCTGTCTCCGTCTGGCAATGCACAGCCAGTCCTGTCTCCGTCTGGCAATGCGCAGCCAGTCCTGTCTCCGTCTGGCAATGCGCAGCCAGTCCTGTCTCCGTCTGGCAATGCGCAGCCAGTCCTGTCTCCGTCTGGCAATGCGCTACCAATGTTGCCTGATCCTGGCACGAAGCCAGTGGTAACAGTGATGTCTGATTCTGGTAAGCTGCCAGTCAGATCCATGGCAAACTGTGTGTCAGCAGTGCCAGAGCTACATTGCAACACCACTGTGCCCATGCCCCACAGAGAGTCAGAGGTTTCCAAACCTCATGGTAAGGCACAGGTAGGCGAGCCTACTCCCACTGTTGCCATGTCAGGTATGGTGGTCACCCCTTCCAAGTCTCGATCCAGGAGGAGACGGGGGAAGCTGACCAACACTAGTCAATCTGGTTCCAAGAATACCACGCTCCAGGATGGGTCTGATGCCGTATTCTGTGCCTATCGTGAGGAGATCCAGCAGGGTAGTGGCCTGACTGGTACCAACATCCCTAATTCTAGCCCTGTACCCGAGGTTATATACGATCCCCATGCGGGATGTTGTTCCGTGAGGCACACTGGGCCATGATCAGGAAAGACCCTAATGCGCTCATGTGTTTTGAGGAGGAGGAAGACGACACTGAGTGGGTCCTTAATGGATTTTGGTGACTGGTGTTAGAAGCAGGAAACCAGATCACGGTCTGTCATGTTTTATGTTTTGGGTGCCCTGGGGTCACCCATGGAGGAGGGGATACTGTCACGTTCTGTGCTGGAAAATCTGTCTTCCTGCCCTCTGTATTTGTATATATGTTTTTTCCCTTGTGTTTCTGTTGCTGCCAATTCCTGGGTGGCCTCCCAGGGGTTAATTGGTGTTCTGTGTGCTGCTCACCTGTTGATCCTTGCCCTGATTCCCCTGCCTATATTAGAGCTATGTACCCATAAGACATTGCTGGGTCATTTTCCTTTGCCTGGTCTCCTTGCATCCTGTGTCCTGAAAGCTCCTTGCTGTGTTCCTGATAGCCTCCTTTTGTTAATCCTGGTTCAGTTATTGCCTCTTATTTCTGTTCCAGTTTATGTCAGTTCCTTCTGTGTATTTTGTTCTGTCTATTGCTGTATTTTGTTTTGCTGTTTATGTTCCATTCAGATTCCCCGGTTACTGATTTTGGCTTGGCTGACTTCCCTTCTGGTTCTGATTCCTGTATCCTATATGACGTACTCTCTCTGGTTATGACCTTTGGCTTTCCTCTATGACTATTCTATGTTATATTCCTTGTCTGTACCGTTTCCAGGTAACCCTGTCATCTGCATATAACAAAAGACTCTGTACGGCTTCAAGGTAATACTTTCCTTTAGATTAGATCCGGCTATCCTAAAGACCGGCCTTTCAGTGCAGGGATATCTTTGGTATTGCCGTACAGAGGTCTTTTGTTAACCCTTTGTTGCTTTCACCTGTCCTTGCAGTTTACCCTGCATCTCTGCATATAAGGGCTTCTCATCAGGAACCTTGACCTCACCTTCCTGCGTGTTATATTCTTAGGGATATATATACAGACCGACCACTTCCAAGGATCGGAGGGCAAGTATAGGGTGGTGCGTGCCTGGTGGTACTGCCACCGTGACAGTAAGCTCTCAAGCAGGGTCCTCTTTCCTACTCTTCTGTGTGTTTTACATGTACGTATATTTGTTATTCTGTCTCACCCATTGTACAGCGCTACGGAATTTATTAGCACTTTATAAATACTTGTAACTGTAATCCTACATTACTGTGAGTTTTATTGCTATAGGAAACAAACAATTGGTGGTAGGAAAAATACTTATCTTGAATTTGAAGTGCTGGACTGACTCCCAGGAGATGGTCCGTTGCTCCACATAGAAATAGGAAAGAAAAACGGACATCCAGCATCTGAAGAAATCCCCGTTAGGTCTCGTAAAGCAGACCAACATGGTAGTGGAATCGCCAACAGAACAAAATGATGGGTGAATTACTGATAAAACATTTATACCAAAATAAAATATAAATATCAGTAATTCACCCATCATTTTGTTTTGTTGGCGATTCCACTACCCTGTTGGTCTGCTTTACGAGACCTAACAGGGATTTCTTCAGACACTGGAGGTCCCTTTTTCTTTCCTAGTTTTATTGCTAAGCAGCTCTGTGATACACTCACACAACGCACATTACTGTGAGTTTTATTGCTGTGGAGCTCTTTGATTCGCTCATACAAACCGCACATTATTGTGAGTTTTATTGCTGTGGAGCTCTGTGAGACACTCATACACAGCGCACATTACTGTGAGTTTTATAGATGTGGATCTTTGTAATACACTGATACACACCGCACATTATTGTGAATTTTATTGCTTTGGTGCTCTGTGATATATTCATACACAATGCACATTACTTTGAGTTTTATTGCTGTGAAGCTCTGTGAAATGTGTGGGGGATTTGATGAGTGTTTGGGGGATTTTTTTGGGGAGGGAGCAGCATTTCATCCTTGGTCCCAGGCAGCACAATGTCTTGAACCAGCCCCGGTCTGGCTGATAGTTGTGCAATAGAAAAGTGAGAAATTAAATAACTTGTTGATCCTCAAACCTTGTACAAATCAGTATCATGTTCGCATGACAGCATTTGATTTAGGAGTTAATAGGGGCCATTATGCCTAAATTGCCTAAATTGTTGTGTTTAAGCGTTTAATGTAATGATTCTTTGTCTTGAGAAAAGTATCTGTGTAGACCGAAATATTGACATATTTTTATGGAATAAACAGACATTATATCTGTATGAAGAAAGCCTCCTGTGTGCACCTTTTTCTGGAATTGTGTATATATTGTAGCGCTCACTCCCGGAGGAGCCGCTGAAAATGAACCACGGGTCAGTCTCCCCGCACTAGGGAATAAATATACTCCAACACAGT
The DNA here is from genome assembly GCA_009667805.1 of Leptobrachium leishanense. Taxonomy (NCBI): domain Eukaryota; kingdom Metazoa; phylum Chordata; class Amphibia; order Anura; family Megophryidae; genus Leptobrachium; species Leptobrachium leishanense. Next base: position 293,413,390 of record CM019063.1, on the reverse strand, counting down.
TGTGAGTTTTTATCATTTAAATAGTTTACTAAAATATTTGAGCAGATGTTGAGACACGGTATTCACAAGTATTATTACAGTATTTTCGTATCACGGTAAAACGCGTAGCGGAAAAGAAACGAAACACGAGGCTTCGTATTTCGGAAAATAAAATATTCGCAACCGAACATAAAAGCAATGCAATTTCCCGATAGTTCAGAAAAGGGGACACGTAGCAAAACCCCAAACATACAATCCCTTCGTATTACGGCAAACGCGCAGCGGAAAAAAAGAGAAAAATATATTCGGAACGTATCTTTATCTTTAACCCCCATTCCGATTCGTAAAAGGAAATGAGTCCTGCCCAAGTTAAGTCCCAGAATGTGAAAAGTGTATATGTGTGTGTGGTACCCGGGTACTGTTCAACTGGCCAGTGAGTTTATTAAAGGAAGGTCTTTGACTAGTCAGTTGGGGCCCTGTGGACTTTAAAGAGAAACACAGCAGAGCGTCCTTTAATCATAAAACAGCCTTGGAGGCCTCTCACCCATCCGACGATTGCTTTAGGCTCCGCTGACCCAGGACGTCTCTCCACCCGATTTTGACTGGGGATACTAGCGGCCGGATCCGTTGCCTGACTCCATACAGCTTATCCAGCTCACCGCCTGCTCTCCGTTCGATTCCTCCGGTCTGCAGCAATGCCTGGATTCCGGCGGGTCTCCTTCTCCTCAGATTGGGTGATCCTCTCTGGACTAACAGGTCTCTCTTGGTCTCTCTTGGTCTCTGGCCTAGGCCCTCTAGTGATCTCTTCAATGCGTCTGCTCTCTTTCCTTCCCTGGCGCGCTCTGCCCCGTTCTCCACGAGGTGGAGGATGTAAGTGTCCAGTCCCCACCCACTTCCTGTCCCCTTGCAAAGCATGCCGGGAAATGTAGTTCCAATGTCCAGTATCTCTAATCGCGACTGTCTCCATCTTGTGGCCAAAAATAGGTAATGCCACAGCAAGATCTTTAACACAGCGCTACACTCTCCCCCTCCTAGAACTCTTGGGTCTCTCCAAGGAGGTACAACAGTTACATACATTTCCACAATATTGAATACAGTTTACATAACATGCACAGGTTCAGCAGCATACATATAGTGAGTTAATAACACTTCCTCAAGTTGACTCATATTTTGGCCTACCTCAGCTAGCATAGCAGACACTTCGGGCAACCTCCGTACTGTGGTGATGGCCTCTTCAGTGCTATGTCCTGGTGAGTCGTAGGTGAGTCGTTGGGCGGTCGAACAGAGCGTTTTGGTTCTGGCTCAATCAGTTCCTCTTCAGGTGGAAGTACTATAGGTGTTGGCTCAATCCTTCTCTCTATCACTGGAGCAGACGTTTCTTCAGAGTATGATCCCTCCAGCGAAGGCATAGAACTATAAATCGCCAGAATAAGCTTCAACTTCCGGAGCTACCGGGATCCCAACAACCTCAGGGACTTCCAGCTGAAATTCAAGAGCCTCAGGGATTTCAGTAGTCTCAGGGACTTCTAGCAGAAATTCAGGAGCTTCAGGCCTCAAATTACTCTCCCACCGCTCAGGAACAACGACAGCCTCCTCAGGCTCCGGTGATCGCATCCAGTCTAGACAATAACTCTCTTCTTCACTGTCCCTTTCACTCTCTTCAGCAACTCGGGTCTGTTGAGACCGAGTAACAGGGGGCAAACGTGGAACAGGCGGATTCGGCAGAGGCGGTTCGTCCCCAACTGGCATTCTCACAGCCTCTCTCAAAGGCAACAAATGATTCCGGTGCCAGTTCTTGAGAGGCCCAGCCTTTCCATCCGGGCGAATCTGATACACTGGTAGACCTGGTAGCTGTTTGCAGACAATGTAAACCTGGGAACTCCACCTATCCGCCAACTTGTGTCTTGCAGCAGCACCCAAGTTCTTCAATAGGACCCTATCACCGGGTTGTAGATCTTGTATTCGAACTTTCAAGTCATAGTTCCTTTTGTTTCTTTGCTCCCTGTTTCCCAAGGTCAACCGGGCCTGTTCAAATGCAGAAGCCAAATTCTTTCGAAGTCTATCCACGTAGTTTCTATGGGAAGCTACTGACGTCTGGTCTAGAGATAACCCAAATGCCAAATCAACGGCAGTCGAGCCTCTCTTCCGAACATAAGACGGTACGGTGAGTATCCAGTTGCATCACTCTCCGTACTGTTATATGCATGCACCAGAGTAGCTATGTGCCGACTCCAACTTTGCTTCTCCACATCCAACAAGGTCCCCAGCATGTTTAGCAGTGTGCGATTAAACCTTTCAGGCTGGGCATCACCTTGAGGGTGATATGGTGTAGTTCGGGTCTTTTGGATTCCCAACAACTCTAACAATTGCCCCACCAGTCTGCTTTCAAAGTCTCTACCCTGATCAGAGTGTATCCTCCTTGGCAGTCCGTAATGAACAAAGAATTTTTCCATCAACACCTTGGCCACTGTCGGAGCGCGTTGATCTTTCGTCGAGAATGCTTGGGCGTAACAAGTGAAATGATCAGTCACTATTAGAATGTTCCCTTGCCCACTAGCATCTGGCTCTAAGCACAAGAAGTCAATGCACACCAAATCCATGGGTCCCTGACTCTGCAGATGGCTCATTGGAGCGGTTCGGGTCGGTAGAGTCTTTCTCTGAATACACCTCAGACAGGAATGACAATAACTTTCCACTTCAGCCCTCATGCAAGGCCAATAGAACCTATCTCGCACCAGCTTAAAAGTTCTCTCTGCACCCAAATGTCCATGCTCATCATGTAGTGATCGCAGCACACTCTCCCTATGTTTAGTGGGGAGGAATAACTGGTGAATCTCTTCAGCGCTGTCTGAGGGGCCCCTTCGGTAGACCACCCCATCCAGCATCTTTAACCGCTCCCACTCTTTGTAGACCAATCTGGCTCCAGTCGGGGAGTTAGTTAACAACATCTCTCACTGGTTTGCAGTCAGAGCCTCTATGGTAAAAGCAATTAAAGGGTCTCTGGCCTGATCCGCTTTCAGGTCCTGTTTCGAAAAGGTAGGTAAATTTTCATCCCTTAACTGTGTAGGGTTACAGTAAAACTCAGGAACAGCTGCAGCCATTACTCCTATGGCCTCCGCTTCAATCCCTCCTTTGACCCGGCGCTCTGTTCCTTGACACAAGCTTGTACCCCGTCTGGAGTCAACTGAGTCCATTCTGTAGTGTAAGGTCTTCTCGATAACGCATCAGCATCTCGATTATTCACCCGAGGGCGGTACTTCAGGCTGAACCGAAACCCTGACAGAGCGGCCAACCACCGATGTCCCGTTGCGTCCAGTTTTGCGGTAGTAAGGATGTAGGTAAGAGGATTGTTATCCGTCTTGATCACAAACTCGGCTCCATACAGATAGTCTTTTAACTTGTCTACCACTGCCCACTTTAAGGCTAGAAACTCCAACTTGTGAGTAGGGTAGTTCTTCTCCGAAGGCGTAAGGCTCCGGCTCACGTACGCTACAGGCCTCAGCAATCCACCATACTCCTGATACAGGACTCCTCCCAGGCCTTCTCGGCTGGCATCCACATGTAACTCATACGGCTTGTGAGGGTCCGCATAGGCCAAAACAGGAGCTCGGGTTAGACTCTCTTTCAGCTTTACGAAAGCTCCTTCACATTGACTGGTCCATTCACCTTGTATAGACTCTCGAGCTTTCCTTGGCCCTGGAGCTGACGGGTTTTTGTCAGAGACCTTACAGCCTTCTTCTGTGGTTTCCTTCTGCAGGAGTTTGTTCAGTGGTTGAGCTATTTTCGCGAATCCTCCCACAAATCTTCGATAGTATGAACAGAATCCCAAGAAAGATCTTTCTTGGCCCGTGCAGGTTTTTGGCGTGCATTGCCTCCCCATGACATAGACCCGGATGCTAAGGGAGTGACTCTTTCAGTCCTGGCAGGCTCTACAGTTGGCTCGGCTTTTCGCCTTCTCGCCCTCTTAGTCTTTGCTTGGTTTCTGGAGCGGGGTTCAACCCTCGGGCACTCAGGTTGCTCCTTTACTGGTGCCCTCTGGCGTTTCCCGCCGGTGAGGTAGATAACAGTCCTTCCAGGGCTTCCAACAGTCCCTTGACTCTATCCTTCTCAGGCTTCCGGCCTTTGCACTGTGCGCGGAAATGGCCCATTTCTCCACACCCAAAACATCTCTTCTTAGAGAGCGGAGACGTAGTTGCTTGTTGAGATTTGGTTAAAGGATTTGGACCAGACGCCACAGCAACTCCCGTCGTCTGCATACCTGTGAGGAATTTCTGCCTGCATTTCTGTCACCTTCATCAATACCCGGCACAGTTCCGCATGCGCTTGTTGCAATTCAACTTGAGCTTCCTGAACTTTCTTGACGGTTTTGGACAATTCACCCCGTTCAGGGAGGTTCGATTCTTTGGCAGCCCACTCTGTAGATTTAAAAACAACTAGGTGTTCTTGTTCGTCCTCGTCAGATCCATAGGTATCTAGAGAGTCGCTTTCAGGCTGCAGGCCGTCGCTATGTCTCACAGGTTGTGCATAAGCCCTTTCCCCCCGCCTGAAAGATTTCTCTTCTAGTAAAGCCTCTTCCTCTCGTACAACTCGGATCAGTTCCAGGTACTTTAACTCTTGGTTACCTGCTCTGCTTCTCAGCTGCATCATCACTGGATCTAGAGGTTGAGAGCCCCTCAGGATCTGTTTTATTCGGATCTTATCTACTTCGGCCGGTTCGGCCCCTTTCTTCAGGAGTATCTGGTGTAGAATCTTATCCAGGCGCCTCATGTACTCGGTCATCCTTTCACCTCTTCTCTGATAGGTGTGTTCGTACTGATATACCAGTTCGGCCGCCTTTTCAGTTCGTCCAAAAACTTCTTCAAGAACGTTCAAGTAATCTAAAGCAGTACAATCTTTTCTACTCAGTTTTAGGTTTCTCACCGCTTCTGACGCAGGTCCCTTTAAGCTCTCGGTGATCCTTTGCTTTTTCTGGGCCTCAGGGACATCCCACTCATCCAGAGCCTGCATCGCCTGTTCCACCCATTCTTCAAAGGTTTCTTCTCCCGCCGGGTTGGTACGTTTCCTGTAAAATTTCTTAACCGTCGATAACCGAAGTTAGTGTGAGGAGGGCTTGTTTTCTGACATTTAGCCAGTAGATCTCCAATAGCCACGATAAATTCAGGCCCGATCATGGCCAACGGACTAGGCGTGGGAACACTTGCGGATTCGCCACGTGGCGTACTTGGCTGAATTAGTTGGACTTCCACCTCTTCGGCCAGTTTCACGCTCGTGCCCTGAAAACATGGCGGAACACCCTTTCTCCATTCAAGAAGAACATACATGTGAGAAGTATCTGGGTATTTTTTAATGTCCAGTATTAACCCCCGATGATCTGGTGCTAGTGTGGCCACGGCCTGGCGAATCTGATCTTCAGCCCAAGTGTCTGCGGGAATATCCATGACTATACAACATTCTAACTGGCTACTATGCTCCCCACACCACTCGGCAACAGTGTCTGGATCCATATTTAACCCTTTAGATGCGGTTTTTCCAGAGACTGGATCCCGGAAACGAGCCCCCACGTGTAGCGCTCACTCCCGGAGGAGCCGCTGAAAATGAACCACGGGTCAGTCTCCCCGCACTAGGGAATAAATATACTCCAACACAGTTGTGAGTTTTTATCATTTAAATAGTTAACTAAAATATTTGAGCAGATGTTGAGACACGGTATTCACAAGTATTATTACAGTATTTTCGTATCACGGTAAAACGCGTAGCGGAAAAGAAACGAAACACGAGGCTTCGTATTTTGGAAAATAAAATATTCGCAACCGAACATAAAAGCAATGCAATTTCCCGATAGTTCAGAAAAGGGGACACGTAGCAAAAACCCAAACATACAATCCCTTCGTATTACGGCAAACGCGCAGCGGAAAAAAAGAGAAAAATATATTCGGAACGTATCTTTATCTTTAACCCCCGTTCCGATTCGTAAAAGGAAATGAGTCCTGCCAAGTTAAGTCCCAGAATGTGAAAAGTGTATATGTGTGTGTGGTACCCGGGTACTGTTCAACTGGCCAGTGAGTTTATTAAAGGAAGGTCTTTGACTAGTCAGTTGGGGCCCTGTGGACTTTAAAGAGAAACACAGCAGAGCGTCCTTTAATCATAAAACAGCCTTGGAGGCCTCTCACCCATCCGACGATTGCTTTAGGCTCCGCTGACCCAGGACGTCTCTCCACCCGATTTTGACTGGGGATACTAGCGGCCGGATCCGTTGCCTGACTCCATACAGCTTATCCAGCTCACCGCCTGCTCTCTGTTCGATTCCTCCGGTCTGCAGCAATGCCTGGATTCCGGTGGGTCTCCTTCTCCTCAGATTGGGTGATCCTCTCTGGACTAACAGGTCTCTCTTGGTCTCTCTTGGTCTCTGGCCTAGGCCCTCTCGTGATCTCTTCAATGCGTCTGCTCTCTTTCCTTCCCTGGCGCGCTCTGCCCCGTTCTCCACGAGGTGGAGGATGTAAGTGTCCAGTCCCCACCCACTTCCTGTCCCCTTGCAAAGCATGCCGGGAAATGTAGTTCCAATGTCCAGTATCTCTAATCGCGACTGTCTCCATCTTGTGGCCAAAAATAGGTAATGCCACAGCAAGATCTTTAACACAGCGCTACAATATATTTTTTTTTTGCCTATTTTTTGTATTTCTTTAAATAGAATGGGGGCCTTATTGTATCGACTGTCTTTCATTGGCTTACTACTGTATATTTCCTAATTTTAGTTATGACAGAAAATGGCGCTGGGTGTATATGGGCAAGAAACAATTTTCTAGTTGATGCTTGCAGTTAAAATAGTTCTTTTAGGTGTGTAATCAAAGTAGTGTTATGAGAATGACCAAACTGGAGGCTACTTCAACTACCTATGGGGGTAACCTTTTAAACATTGATCATTGATACGCAAGTAGGGTTCCCTCCTGTACGGTTTTGACCCGTACTGTCCGGGTTTAGAGTCATGTGTACGGGTTTCAGATTCCCTCACCCTGCCACCCGGACACATGACTTGGCTGGGACACATGACTGTCTGCCTCCCACGTGTTTGTCGCAATCCTCTGGACCGAGTGGTTATTAGCAGCTGAACAGTGGGAGAGGTTTGTGGTGCCCCTTCATTAATCACTGGCGCTGCCTGTGTGCGAGTGAGAGAAGGAAGCTCCACCCGGCGAGTATAGCTGTGGGCTAGTTCCCCCTCCTCTTCTACCTGGCTGTGCAACGTCCAAGTGTCTCTGTCCCCTCCGTGGTGGCCCCTCCACCCCATCCCAGCAGCAGCTCCTCCCTTGATATACAGGCATAGAGCTTGTAAAGGGAGGCTCTAGCTGTTTACAGTGTAAATACCAGTCTGCAATGCACAATACCAGTCTGCCATGCACGATACCAGTCTGCCATGCACGATACCAATCTGCTAGCCATATTACCAGTCTGCCATGCACAATACCAGTCTGCCATGCACAATACCAGTTTGCCAGCCATAAATTCCATAATATTTTATTATTATTTTTATTATTATCTTTTATTTATAAAGCACCAGCATATTCCGTAGCGCTGTACAATGGGGAAGCACAAACATGAGACATACATGATAAATAAGGAAAATACAACCCTGCCCAAAGGATAGCTTGTCTAGAAAGTACAGCACCTTAACCAAGTGCTCAGCCAGACATCCCGTGAGCATACAATCTAAGGGACGGGTAAGTGAAACAGATGGGATCAGAGGGAAGGTGAAGCTGGTTGCTAGAAGAAATGTTGTGACGGTTGCATGGGAAGGACCAGAAGGTGGGGCTGAGTAAAGGTAATTAGCGAGAGAAGTGGAAACAGCTGTAAAGGAGCCCTTACATTATGGACCGGGCCTGGGTGGGCAGGTGGACAAGTGGGAGCAACTGCAGAGTGGAGGCTCTTGGGTCTGTGATGGTCAGTGTGTGCTGCAAAATATAATGGAGATTTGCTAAGTGTGCCACGTCTGCCATGCACAATACCAGTCTGCCAGCCATATTACCAGTCTGCTATGCACAATGCCAGTCTGCCAGTCATATTACAAGTCTGCCATGCACAATACCAGTCTGCCAGCCATATTACCAGCCTGCCGTGCACAATACCACTCTGCCAGCCATTTTACCAGTCTGCCATGCACAATACCAGTCTGCCAGTCATATTACCAGTCTGCCAGCCATATTACCAGTCTGCCATGCACAATACCAGTCTGCCATGCATAATACCAGTCTGCCATGCACAATACCAGTCTGCCAGCCATATTACCAGTCTGTCAGCCATATTACCAGTCTGCCATGCACAATACCAGTCTGCCAGCCATATTATCAGTCTGCCAGCCATATTACCAGTGTGCCAGACATTTTACCAGTCTGCCAGCCATAATACCAGTCTGTCATGCTTAATAACAGTGTGTCAGCCATATTACCAGTGTGTCATACATAATACCAGTGTGCCTAAATACCAGCCTGACATGCCATGCATACCACGTGTCATTATATATACGCATAAAGTAAATATACGCATAATGTATACGCTACAAAAAAAAGGCCACCCAAGCCCAACACTAGAATGTTCGGGTTTGGCTTGAAGAAAAGGTGGCAACCCTATACGCAAGTGAATTAAGCCATAAGTAAATAAAAAGTAACTTTTATTCGATACACATTAAAAAGAAGTGTGATAAGGTGTGAATTGTGTGCAATGGTGTGTACATTCCCCCTATGTTTTTGAGAGGGCAGTGGGCTGTTTGAAACCTGGAGGAAAAATGTGTTTTAAATTGTTCCCCTGTGCTTCAATGTTCCCCACCTGCTAATTAAATGACCTTAAATTAGGGATGTGCGTTTCGGGTTTCGGAATTTCGGAATGTTCACGAAATTTCCCGATTCGGATTCGGCCGATTTTCCGAAAATTTTCAGATCCGAAAACGGCTCGTAATTTTTGTTCGTAATTTTCGAATGGACTAGAAATGTTTAAAATCGAATATCATTTTCGTTCCATTCGTAAATTCGGCTCCATTCCTGATTTCGGTTCCATTTCAGTAATTTCGGACAACATATTTTTTGGTTATATCGCTGATTCTGTCATTTTGTATCATTCCCATCTCAATGTATCCTTCTTGTAAAACATGAGAAATCTCAATGTATCCTTCCTGGAAAACCAGAGAAATCTCAATGTATCCTTCTTGTGAAACCAGAGAAATCTCAATGTATCCTTCCTGGAAAACCAGAGAAATCTCAATGTATCCTTCCCGGAAACCAGAGAAATCTCAATGTATCCTTCTTGTAAAACATGAGAAATCTCAATGGGAGAATTATCATATCGACAGAATTATCGTATCGACAGAAATATCGGATCCGAAAAACCATTAATTTACGTCAAAACGAATAGACACTTTGAAACGAGGAGAACAGACGTTCCGAAAAATACGAAAACTTCCGAAATTACGAAAAAAAAGTCGATACGAAAAACAAAGCGAAAATGAAACGAACCGAAACGGAAATCGGCCGAAACGAAAATTTACAAAATCCGACCGAATCGAACCGAAAAAAAAAAAAAAAAAAAATCGGTGCACAAGTCTACCTTAAATGTTTCCTGGGTGTGAGGAACCAGTGAGAGGTTGAGGAGATTGATTGATTTGAGCGAGAGACAGACAAGCAGCAGCAGCAGCAGACCAGGTGAATTTCTGAGGTTGGCAGCTTCCCAAAAAGAAAAAGGTTGGCAAAGAGATCCATTATTTTGTTATTTACCCACGTTAGTAAGGGACGTATAATTTGTTAGTAAGAACTCAGACGAGTTAGGCTTTGTTTTCTGTTTTATTTTGTTATTCTGTGAAGGCCAACAAATAAACGCTAAACCGTGGAAAGAGACTGTGTGCCAAATTTATTGCCCTAGAGGACCGCACTATAGCAACTAGCGATGAGCTGCCGGTTCGATGCGAACATGAGTTTGCATCGAACGTTGGCTGTTCGACCGTTCACCGAACGGCGAACATTTCCACGTGTTCGCCGCGTGTTCGCCCAAAATGCACCACAATGGACCACAATGCACTGTGCCCTGGCCTGAAGCTTGTAATTGGCTACAGCCTTGCACCTGACCACAGGTCAGGTGCAAGACTATGCCAATCTGGGCTCAGAGTCCTGATTGGGCAAATTTTGCCCAATCATGGGCTCACATAGCTAAGTCCCGCAGCACACTATATAAGGCTTCCCTGCAGCCCTAGCGTGTGTGTTGCAGGAGCGAATCAGAGAGGAGAGGAGATTGTTGGATTTGCAGGGACAAGCTGTCAGTGGCAAAAAGCAGGAAAACTGGCAGCCTGGCTGTGAAATATCATACCACAGTTATATACCAGAGTTGAATCAGAGTTCTGCATATCTCCAATCTATATACCAGAGTTTTTTTTATCAGAGTTCTGCATATCTCCAATCTCCATGGTGTATCACTGTTATAGCAGAGTTCTGGAAAATCTGTATAGCTTTAATCTAATTCTAGATACCACAGAATACCACAGTTGAATCAGAGTTCATCTTTATCTATTCAGATTTGAATCTGGGTCTTGTTGCCAGCTATCAGGGTGTATCACTGTTATAGCAGAGTTCTGGGAAATCTGTATATCTTTAATCTAATTCTAGATACCACAGTTGAATCAGAATTCATCTTTATCTATTCAGATTTGAATCTTGGTCTTGTTGCCAGCTATAAGGGTGTATCACTGTTATACAGATTTTCCAGAACTCTGCTATATCTTTAATCTAATTCTAGATACCATAGAATACCACAGTTGAATCAGAGTTCATCTTTATCTATTCAGACTTGAATCTGGGTCTTGTTGTCAGCTACCAGGGTGTATCACTGTTATAGCAGAGTTCTGGAAAATCTGTATATCTTTAATCTAATTCTAGATACCATAGAATACCACAGTTGAATCAGAGTTCATCAGTATCTTTATCTATTCAGAGTTGAATCTGGGTGTTGCCAGCTATCAGGGTGTTGCAGCCTGCAGGAGAGGAAGTGAATCAGCGAGAGAGTAGACGTAACGTTGGGGGCTTCAAGCCTTTCCGGTGTGCTTGGAGGCAGCATGTCTGATGCTGCTCGTTCACCAACACCCGGTTTAAATTGAAACAGGCAGGGAGGTGGCTGCATGAGGTGCGGCTTGAGAGGGGGCGCGGTCTGGTGAAGGTCTTTTAAAAACCAACAGTTCCTTCTAAGCAGTGCCAGATCGTGGTTATCCATACCTGAGCTCCTTGTACCTGAATTCTCTCGTGAGTTAACCTGTTATTGACCTCTGCTTGTTTTCTGACTATTCTGCCTTCCGTTGCCCTAGACTATTTCCTTGTACTATGCTTCTGCAGTGATATTGACCCGGCTATTCCATTTGACTATTCTATACTCTGTATTCCTGATTCTGGCTCGTCTGACTACCCCTGTGTTGCTGACCTGGTTTTGTATTACGACATTGTCTTTGATTAACCCTTTCTATCTAGCTAGTATACCTGGCCAATTCTAAGGACCAGACAGTTAGGGATTCTTCTACGGCTACCCTGTTGGTAGCTTTTGGGCTCTGGAGTGTTGGGCTTTAAGGACTGCGTGGTGGGATCCGGGAACCGTGACAGTAGAGGACATTGGCAGCCTTGCAGGGAAAATATCAGTGAAATCGCTGACTTATAGCAGAGTTCTGAATATCTTTAATCTAGATAACACAGTTGAATCAGAGTTATGTATATATCAATCTATATACGAGAGTTGAATCAGAGTTCTGCATATCTCCAATCTATATACCAGAGTTTTTATCAAAGTTCTGCTTATCTCCAATCTATATACCAGAATTTTTATCAGAGTTCTGCATATTCTCAGGACAGGTTTAGGTCAACTTGGTCCCCCCCCTTAGCTGGCTGATGATCAAGGATGCATGCACTGTACTGTCACCATTTGAGGAGGCAATGAGGATGGTGAGCAGGGACAGTGCAAACATCAGTGACACAATTCCTTTAGTGTTCCTGCTGGAGCGCACTCTGTGGGGAATTATAGATGTGGCACTAGAGGCAGAGCAGCGGGAGGAAGAGGAGGACTTCCCTACCTCTCAAGGCCCCAGTCTTTACGCAGACAGCATTCCTGCAGGTTCTCAGATCAGACAGGAGGAGGATGAGGAGGAGGAATATTTAAGTCATGGGGGCATTGAAGGTGGGGATTCCTCAAGGGAGGGTTTTGTGTCCCCAGAAACCCAAGGACTAGTATGTGGCTGGGAGGAGGTAGTGCACGATAGGGTCATCCTCAGCTACCAGGAAGACTCAGAAGCTAATGCCACCTCCAACCTAAGCTGCATGGGCTCCCTTATCCTGAAAGCCTGCTAAAGGACCCCAGGATTCGTGCTATCAAGGAGAGGGATCATTACTGGTTGGCAAGCCTTCTTGATCCATGATACAAGGGTAAGGTTGCAGAGCTCATCCTACCCTCACAGAGGGAGGATAGGATGAAACAATTTGAGGATGCTCTAAAGCGACACTTGTGCAACACCTTTCCAGGCACTGGTAGGTTACCAAGTGCTGACACAGGTGCTTCTTAGGCTGCAGTTGATCAGAGGAAGAGCGGTGAAGGGGGCCACTTGACTGATGCCTTTTCCAGTTTTTTTAGTCCACGACGCCCAGGGATGTCAAATGTAGGCACCCATTGCCAGCGTCTTCACCATATGGTGCAGGACTACCTTGGGGCAAGGGCAGACCTGGATACCTTTACAGCAGATGATCCACTGGCTTACTGGGTGTTGAGATTGGATCACTTAGAACTTAGCCAATATGCTATGGAGCTACTAGGTTGCCCTTCATCCAGCGTGCTTTCTGAAAGGACGTTTAGTGCCGCTGGAGGTTTTGTCACAGACAAAAGAGTGCGTCTGTCCACCGACTCTGTAGACCGGCTGACATTTATAAAAATGAATCAGTCCTGGATCAGCAGCTATCAATCCCCTGATGCTGACGTAACGGAATAGATCGGGGATGTCTTCTGCATTCACAAAACCTCCAGCACTGAACTCTTCTACAATACCACAAAAGGGTTACGGTGTGAAGGCACTCTTCCACAGAATCCACAATATCTCGGAGGGGTTACGGACGGTGTGAAGGCACTGTTGCCAACACTAAAGGCCCAATTTTAAAGCACCTATTGTTACTTTCATCCAAAGCCTTCATAAGAGGCACCATAATTTAGCCCAAAAAATCACTTAACTTGTTCTGCGTGTCCTAAAACGTCTCCTCTTTTCATACAGGCTGCCACCCCAAGCAGTTGTTTATGAATAGATTAAAGGAAAACCATTTACCATCATTTGAAATGTCATTTTTTTCTTTTTAAACGTTTCTATACATCCTACAAATCCGCCACTTCACGGGCAGGTTCATTTTTATTCTTAACCTTTATGTCATGGAAAAGTCACTGTTCCTTTAAAAATGTTTTTTTTAAAAACTTTTTTTTCCTTGTTTCCTGTCCCCCAGGGCACTACCCGGACCCCCATAACCTTTTATGGCCAATATCTTGCATATATGCCCTCTTGGAGGGCACTCTAAAATTCGAACGTTCGAGTCCCATTGACTTTCATTGAGTTTGAATCGCGTTCGCGTTCGAATTCGAACTTTTTCAATTGTTCGAATGCGAACCGAACACGGGGGTGTTCGGCCCATCTCTAATAGCAACCCCTGTGACAGCAGTGATAGGTTAAATGAGGTGATAGCGTTACGGCCAGATCACATTCTGATCGCTAACGGGGTAAAAAATCCATTAGCACATCGGTATTAGTGCTTTCTAGCGCATTCTTACTGTACTTTGCTCTCCCTATACTTAACATGGTGAGCGCAAAGCGTAAGCAATCAATAATTAGCGTTAGGATCATTTAGTCCTAACACTAATTACTCACCACTGCGGATAATTGCGCATCCTATGCTTAACATGGGGGAGCGCAATCATTAATTAGCGTTTTGATGAGTAAGGTATTACAAAGACCTGGCGCTAATTACCATCAAGACGCGCAAGCCAAAATTTTAGCTACACCTAAAAGCTGGTGCTAAATGATTCTGCAATTGCAAAATCATTTAGCATCCCCCTATCGTGAGAGAAAGGGGGGTGTGAGGGTCCTGAGAACGAGCAAAAGCACTAGTGGCTTGCTCTGCGGTAAGGGCCCACTCAGGTCTCACAAAGTTTTAGCTTGTATGTGCCATTACAGGGATGAATGTTCCATATGCAAATCAGCCTGCTCTCACCCAAAAAGGGTGGCCAGTGCTGACTGCCAAGGACATCATCCCTGCACGAGAGGTGCAGCAACCCCCGACGATCGTTTCGGCCTTGTTAGGCCTCGTCAGGAGGGTATAGCTGACACCACTCTAGGCACACCAAGCAAGGGGTCCACGTCTGGATGACCCTGTATACTTATAGTGAGAGAAAGGGGGGGGGTGATCGTCGGGGGTTGCTGCACCTCTCATGCAGGGATGACGTCCTTGGCAATCAGCACTGGCCACCCTTTTTGGGTGAGAGCAGGCTGATTTGCATATGGAGCATTCATCCCTGTAATGGCACATACAAGCTAAAACCTTGTGAGACCTGAGCGGGCCCCCACCGTAGAGCAGGCCACTAGTGCTGTTGCTCGTCCTCAGGATCCTCACCCCCCCCCCTTTTCTCACAGCATCAACCTATCACCTGCTCCAAAAATCTGATACTCACCATTCATCCCGTGGCAAGAATGGTGGCCCGATCAGCCACTTCTGGCCACTGGGAGCAGAGTGAGACTGAGGAAAATAAGTCCCCAGTCTCCCTCCACAGTCACTTTGCGGACCTGCAGGATCTCGTGAGAGGCGAGATCCTGCAAGTCGTGTGACCCTGCAGCAGAAGCCTCCATGGAGACCTATGGACTCCAAGAGGGAATCATTGCAATGGTGCGTTAGCGCTGTCACGAGTATCCTTGAGACTAGTGGCCGTTAAGGGGCAGGGCTGCATCAGCGCCTGCCTTGTAATCTACTTGTATATCAGGGACACTAAGGGGAGATTTGTGATTGCAAATTTATCCCCTTAGCATTCCCGTTTTAGCTTAGGGCACAAGATAGTGCCCGATGAGCACAAAACGGTCAAAATGAGCTCAGCACACAGAGGTGAAATGGCTCAGTAGTGAAGGGGTTAAGAAAATGTACAACTTAGTTTGATATTCTGAGACTACTGCAACCCATCATCTCACACATTAAATATAGCCATTAAATTTGGAAAATACAATATTTGTACCACACATATCAACATGGAAGTCACTCAGTGTATCAAATGCCTGACCATGTTTATGTAGGTTCTGAGCTGTATCTTTTATATATAGGTTTTTGTTGCAGGATTTCAGTTTATATAAAACCGCTTTTTAGCCATAGATGGCTGTTTGAACAGTTGGAAATGTAAAAGTAGAGGAAAGTGCATATAGTTACCTCATATGTGTTACAGCGGCAAGCACAGAACAGGCATGCAACCACAACATCTGGAAACAGCTTTATATATGAGATAATAATTGGAAAAAAGGATTTTAAAATATACAATATATGGAAACAAGCATTGGGACACACACACCTCTTAATTATTGAACTCAGACCTAGTGCCACAAATGTATAAAAACAAGCAAGGGACCATGATGTCTGCATTTACAAACAGTTGTGATAAAATGGGTCATTCTGAAGCGCTCTTTTTCTGTTCCAGCATGACTGTGCTCTAGTGTACAAAGCAAGGTCCATAAAGATTTGCTGATTTTCTGTGCCTGCAGGTTTCCCCTTATCATCCCCAGCTTTAACACCATATTAAAAGGCAGGAGCTGATTCAGCAGTCTGCGCTGTAATGCAGCGCTACCCTCCTGGATACTCGCGGCAGTGCTAACACAAAGCCACGAGTATCACCTCTTGGAGTCCATAGGACTCCATGGAGGGTTGTGCTGCTGGGCTGCAAGATCTCTTGCAAGATCATGAAGGGCAATGGAGCGATCCGCGGAGGGAGAATGGGGACTATTTGTCCCCATTCTCACTCTGCTCTCGGTGGCCAGAAGTGGATCAGGCTACAGTTTGCACCGCGGGATGAGAGATAAGTAACTGATTTTTGGGGGGTTTCAGCTGGTGCTAACTGATGGAACATTTATTAAAGGGATACTTTAGGGTTAAAAAAGAAGGGGGAACAATGGAGTTAAACATTAACCTCTCCTGGACCCCTCTGCACCCTGCTCCCATTTAAACCCTTCAGTTTAGTTTTAAACATAACTTCTTTCCAGCACTAGGCACTCCTATGGACATGACCTGCTGCTGAATGCCTGTAAGCTGTAGCACTTATGTGACCGTGCAGAGGCAAGAAGTTTGAGTGAGCATCCAGCCAATCCAATGGCTCTCAATGCTTGTTGGGAGCTAAGTCCAGAGAGTCCTGAAATCCAGGAACCTAAGGTCAGCACTTGCTGATCTCAAGTTCTGTATGGGGCTATGTTCCTGCACTTGAGGGACTGAATCAGCGGGCTCAGTTTTTCCTCCCTTGCGCCCGCATTTTAACGCGAAGAGCGTAATAGTGCCCATATTGTCTTGGGAAAGATAAAAACAAACTATTCTGAATTAACCTTGACATATTTAACCATTTCAAATATGGCAATCCTGAATGATCCAAACATAAGTGTAAGGGTAATTAAATTGTTATGCCTAATTTACTAAATTGCAAGATATCAATTTAATCTGTATTCTTAGAAGGGTTTTGTGTCTCTTATATTAAGTCTACAGAAGCACATATTTAAAAACGTATAAATATATTTATATGCAATGTTAATGTCAGCTCACAGTTTATGACAGCCTTTTAACAGCACATGTGATGTTAGGACTCACAAAGCCCAAGGACTTGCACAAAGTATTTACTCTTTGTTGTGCTACTATGGTTACCAGTATATTCGGAAGCAAATTGCTGGTTTGTGCTTTCATTTTGTCTTGGGAATAACCTTAGTTCATGGCATATGAAGATAAGGTGTTCTGCCTAGTTTACTTAAAACATAGGTTACGTGACATATATATATACATATGTAGATAGATAGATATGTATACAAACATGCTGCTGGTACTATAGAAGGAACATGTTTTCTACAGAATTCACAGAAAAGTGATTTCTTAGAGAGAGGATTGGGACTCATCACGTCTGCAGTTGTCCAAAGATCAGGTCATTCACATGGCAGGTGGATACTGCAGAGCTTATCATTACTCACACCAACATGGGTTTCAGGAGGCCACAATGATTAAACAAAATCATAATATCTAGCTCCCTACGGCAGTGACTGCAAGCTCTTATAAAACATGTTTACTTTTGAGAAGGAAAATAAGAACAAAGTATAATATTTAGATTTAAGTAGTTATAAACATATCACATTTGAAGCAGATATATGGGGGTGTGCAGTGGTCTATTCCAACAAAATGAAGTGCAGGAACTCATCAAGACTTCTTTCCGCCACCATTAAAGAAATCATCTTCATCTCGTCCTTGACTCACATTGAAATTTGATTTCATAATAAACTATAGACAGGCTGGGTTATAAGGAATATCATAATAGCAACAAAACTCATTTATTGTGACAATGGAAAAATATGACTGAAACTGAAAAATATCAATGAATGTGCCAAATGGGCACTCCATTCCATAAGCAAACAAAGTAGAGGACCTACGTTCCCACACATTTCCGCTAGACTAGACTCCCGTGGGTATGAAATAAACTAGTCAATAGGAATAGTTCTAAGAATGCAATTAACCTTTTGCAGCACTCGCATCAGATCTTCTAGAAATGTCCACCAGCAAGAAGTCTGTCAGAGCAACCTACCTCACAGTGAGAGTGAAGAGAGGGAGAGTGCTGAGTGCAGGGGGTCCCAGTCCTCGCAGCATCACGTGCCATCCGCGGCAGACCGGTTGTCCAGAAGGCAGGGGAAAGCTGCCAGAAATCCAGAGGGGTCTGGGCATCATGCAAGCAACGTGGCCTCCTCTAGGGAGACTCCGGCCCTCAGTGAACCTGCCTTCAGAGGCATAGATACACACCCCAACCTAATCACAGGAGGTGGGGCGTGTCCCAGGCACCCTATTTCCACCCTCAACTCCTTGCTCAGATGTTCTGTGCTCTCACCAGGGCCAGCCCGACCATGGAGCAGTTTGAGCAACTGCTCCAAGCGGCACATTTTTGGGTAGTGGCATATTTTTGCCACCGAGCGCCTGCACTATTTTTTTAAACAGCGGTGCTGCGCCGGCATCTCTTGGAAGCTGACGCAGTGGCCGCTCCACGCCAAACTTCCGACAAACTCCCAGTCTGGGCGCCGCTTGTTGGCATCACCAGACCAATGCATGCTGGGAGATGTAGTTCTAGATGTAGTGGTCAGCTATACCCTCCTGAACAAGGCTGAAACGATCATCGGGGGTCGCCGTACCACTCGTGCAGTGATGACGTCCTTGGCATTTCAGCACTGGCCACCCTTTTTGGGTGTAGCAATCTTATTTGCATATGGAGCAGTTGTCCCTGTAATGGCACAATCGAGTTAAAACCCTGTGAGACCTAAGCGGGCACCCACCGTAGAGCAGTCCACTAGTGCCGTTGCTCGTCCTCAGGACCCTCAAACCTCTCTTTTTTCACAAGATGTAGTTCTAGACTGGTTTACTGCATATTGCAGAGAACCAGTCTAGAACTACATATCCCAGCATGCAAAGTTCCAGTGATGCCAGCAGGCGGTGCCCAGACAGGGAGTTAACCCAGAAGTTTGGTGCCGACTTTTAAAGATGGGGGAACAGTGCCTGTGAAGGGAGAGAAGCAGGTGCTGGGCAGCATGGAGGCAGGGGTCAGATTACAGACAGAGCCTGCTGGTAAGTACAAGTCTCTCTCTCTCTCTGCCCCATCCATTTCTCTCATGCCCATCTCCCCCTCTCTCTCCCCTCCTTCCTGCACTCCCATATCTCCCCATCCCTCCTGCTCTCCCCATCCCTCCTGCACTCCCATCTCTCTCCCCATCTCTCCTGCACTCCCATCTCTCTCCCCATCTCTCCTGCACTCCCATCTCTTTCCCCATCTCTCCTGCATTCCCAACTCTCCCTCTCTCCCCATCCATCCTGCACTCCCATCCCTGTGGATGTGCGTGTGTGACTGTGTGTGCGTGTGATTGTGTGTGTGTGTGTGCATGTGACTGTGTGTGACATGACTGTGTGTGGATGGATGGATGTGTGGAGCTCTGTGATACGCTCATACACGGTACACATTACTGTGAGTTTTATTGCTGTGGAACTCTGATACAGTAATGTGCAGTGTGTATGAGCGTATCAGAGCTCCACAGCAATAAAACTCACAGTAATGTGCAGTGTGTATCAGTGTGAGTATTATTGCGCTGGAGCTCTGTATTATGCTCATACAACCGGCACATTACTGTGAGCTGTAATGCTGTGGAGCTCTGTGATACACACATACACACCGCACATTTCTGTGAGTTTTAATGCTGTGGAGCTCTGTGATAAGCTCATACACACCGCACATTACTGTGAAGTTGTAATGCTGTGGAGCTCTGTGATACACTTTTACGTGCCATGTTTTTTTTCTGGGGGGGGGTGTCAGCATTTCATCTGTCGCTCCAGGCAGCACAGTGGCTTGGGCCAGCCCTGGCTCTCACAGTGTTCACTTGTACTTGTAGTGTTCATTTCTGTATTCTACCCTGTTCCTGCTGCCTTCTGTTGGATTCCCTGTGTATGATCCTTGGCTTGTTAAATTACTTTGCTGCTCGCCGCCAGCCCATGTCCCTTTTCCCATTATATGATGACATCTGCTTGCTGCCAGCACACGACCATTTGTTTGTTATATGATTATGTCTGTCCGCCACCTGCCCTCCACCCACCGCCTGCTCTCTGACTTCATTTACCGGACTCTATCCTTGACCACAAGGCCTGTTCACGCCAATATGTATCTCCCTTACATTTACCTTGGTGGCATACCTGATATCTAAATTTAAGGCATCTCCCCATGGCGTTCTCAGCATATTGGGCCCCAATAAGCTTAACCTTACAAAGTTACTAATTTTGTGTTAGTAGGTTTAGTTCACAATAATATTGTGTAAGGAGAAATCTAAAGGCTGATACTATATCTTGATATGGAAGTTCATGCTCTTATTTATATATCTATTTACCTAATTGATCACAGAATTGTAAATACAGTAAGTTTAAGCAGAACAATATATTTATATTGACAAGGGAAACTATTAGTTATGGGGGCTGGTAATTAGATTAAATATCTACTAAAGTGGTCAAATGAATTAAGCACATTGTGGAACGCACATATGTGAATGTATAATCATTTCTTGCTTGCATTTAGGAAATGTTGGTAAAGCTAAAAAGGCGCTATAGGTGTGATGCGTGAAGTAGTTAGAAAATGAGATTGTAAAAGGCAGTGTATGTCCGCTGCAGGCCTCTAGTGATAATGTCTGACACCCAATCAGACACAGAGGATAGAACAATGCAAACAGTATCCCTTGGGCAAAGTAAATACAGGAGGATATATACTCCTTATATTATGATGTATTTCTCTGTGTGTACAGTTTATATACCTGTAATTTTAATTTATTTAAATACACAATGAGTGCAATTTACTCAATAAAAGTCATTTTATACATAACACGGGATTTAGTTTAAAAATTCCCTAAACCTTCTATTTTGTTAGTAAATTTATACATATATTCTTAAGGTTTCACTTATTTGTTGAATATTCCACAGTTCCACGAGGTTTCTGGAGATAAAACAAAAGCCAGAACGAAACACGATGGTGCAGTACTCGACGGCACTGGCCCCCACTTACAGAACCCAGAGCCTCATCACTCGGCAATGAGGGTGGATTGAACGTGAGGTCCTTGAGATGACCCCCAACCTTCTTTGACCGCATGTAGTCCCTGGGTTCCAGTGGAGATGGTGAAGGGAAAGGGTGATGAAGACAGACTAACTGGCGAAACGTGTCTTAGGACCTTTTAACTATTTTTGAATTTATACATTTATATATGATCACTTGTATATCTTAATAAATCTTGATATCGTTTAAAGTACCTGGTCCAGGATTTTTCCATTTCCCTTCACCATCTACACTGGAACTCAGGAACTACATGCGGTCAAAGAAGGTTGGGGGTCATCTCAAGGACCTCACGTACTATCCACCCTCAGAGCCGAGTGAAGAGGCTCTGGGTTCTGTAAGTACCCCATAGGGGACAGGTGGGTGCCAGTGCCGTCGAGTACTGCACCATCGTGTTTCTTTCTGGCTTTTGATTTATCTCCAGAAACCTCGTGGAACTGTGGAATATTCAACGAACGAGTGAAGCCTTAAGAATATACAGTATGTATAAATTTACTAACAAAACAGAAGGTTTAGGGAATTTTTAAACTAAAGCCCATGTTATGTATAAAATGACTGTTATCGAGTAAATTGCACGCATTGTGCAAATAAATAAACTCAAATGACAGGTATATCGACTGTACACACAGAGAAATACATCATAATATAAGGAGTATTTATAAATCCTCCTGTATTTACTGCGCCTAAGGGATACCGTTTGCATTGTTCTTGCTTGCATTTGCATTTTTGTTTCATTCATTGTTTTTTTTTATACTGTCACAGAAGGAAAAGACCTAGCTAAACTAGCTAACTACCTACCTTGCCGTGATGCGCCGAAGAAGAGCGTACAAAGGGATTTGTCATGCCCCATGGCAGCAACCATCCTAACACCCCCCCCCCCGATGGTACATTTCTTGCCCTGCAACTTGCATCCAGCTGTCATGTTCCATCCTGGGAACCCCTGAACCTGCATTCAGCATTCATTCTCTGCAACCAGCTTTCATCATGGAACCCCCCCTGGTGGTGTACTTCATGTACTGGTTACAAACAGTTTAATCACAAAACACACGTGACTCAAACACAAAATAAAGGCGCCACGCCCCAGCCAGCACATTGCTGAATCATTACAGCTCCTGTGTGCTTCCAGTGAAGTACTGTTTATTTCTCTGCTCTGCAAAACCTGATTGTTCTAGTTCATTTCGTTTTCCCGGTTCCTGCATTTATTTCCACGCTTCCCATCAACTTACAGAATCCAACCTGGTCAGTTTCCTTTATTTTTACCATCCTCCACCCCTACCAACCTGCTTCTTTGTGCTAACTGCATATTGGGTTCATCTTCCCCATATCCCGGTGCCACCCCGGTACCTGGGCCTGACAGGATTACAGCTCCAAGCCTCTGGACTTACTAACTCTACCCAGCTCAAAGGGCCTAAAGTTATGCCAAGCTAACCCACTTACACCGTAACAACCACCCTTCCAAATGTATACACTGCCACCACGACAGTAATAGGGCATTCTCGAAACCCCACTAGCTGTATACCACCCCAATCCAGGAGCCCAACCATATACAGCTAATACATATATACACTATATTGCCAAAAGTATTCGCTCACCTGCCTTGACTCGCATATGGATGGGTGAGCGAATACTTTTGGCAATATAGTGTATATATACCCAGGACATACTTGAAAACGCGAGAAATCTCAATGTATCCTTCCTGGTAAAATCCTTTATAAATAAATAAAATAAATAAATATACAATATACTGTATATATATATATATACACCACACACACCAAATGCTAAATATTACAGTAGTGATACCTAAGCGATTGCATTTGCAAAGCATGAATTAATATCTAGAGCAGACAGTACTGGGTTTTAATTTTAATGGAAGAAGATAAAAAAATACAACTTTACACAGTGCCAGATCACATAAAAACAAACATACAAAATATACGAAATCGTGCAAATACAGCTCTTGAAATAAAATGGGACTTACATAGAAACTCTAATTTGAGTAGATAGGTATTTCCAGATCTCAAAGGTCCCAAAAGATTCTTTTGGATGTTGTTCTCTCCAAGTCTTCTATCAAAATACCCTGAGTTTTTGGTCAGCTTGCTATATAAAAAGCTGTCCCCTCACCCTCTTTCCCAACCATTTGGTTCCCTGCAGCCTCCAGGGCAGATCATATAAGAGGGTTGGAAAAAAAACAGTGGAAAAAACACCAATTCTGCGTTTAAAATCTTACACACTGGTTTGCAGAAAATGATGCCCGTTTGTGACACCTCCCACCAAAAGATGGACGACGGAGGCCTCAAGCAAACGTTAGGACCTATGTCGGCCTAGTTAAACAGTTCCCCTTTGCAGGAAAGTCCGTCCTTCTGACCATGCACGTGCGCCCAGTGCCACGCACAGTCTCAGACACATATGGCAAAGGTTGGCACACCGCGGTATCCTGCCAATCCCAGGCATTCCAATCCACACCATTCTCACATGGCACTAAAGACCTGGTTGGTGTAGGTGCAAACAGACCCTCATTCATCTCTTTCCCTTTCACCCCATCACACGGCAGAGGTGGGCCTTGTGCCCTACTCCCCACTGACTGCCAGCGGGTACTCATTACTACCATGGGCACCACTGACTTCCTCGTTGCCCTCACACACACGAGGTCTAGGGGACCAGCTGACTCAGGCGCAGGCAGGCACTCACTCCCTGCCTTCCTTCCCAGTCACACTGCCCCCTCCTGCTACCACACAACACCTCAGAGACACCTGGCACAGGCACAGACTGACCCACTGCCATCCCCTGCAATTGCCTTTTCTGCCCCTCAGATAGCTGAGGGTTACATTCTGTGTCCCCTAAGGAATGAGGACTCTTGGCTTTGCTTACCGGGTCCACCAGAGGATCAGGGACATCCTCTCCCTCAGGCAAGTTGCACACACTCAGGACCACAGCCTCAGGATCATAGTAGGCTTTCAGCATATTTGCATGATACTGTTTCTGCCTTCTCCTCTTCTCATCAAGCGCTACTACATAGGTGTGAGATCCAGCCTCTGGAGTATGGAGAAGGGGCCCTCCCAGGCAGCCTGCAACTTATTCTGTTTATTTGGGATCAGTACCATAACCTTCTGGCCCACATCATCAGTCCATTCCCTGGCATTGCGGTCATACCAGAGCTTCTGCTAGGCCTGAGCAGCCTTGGGATTCTCATGTACTAGCCCCGTCAATGCTTGTACCCTGTCCCTAAACGTTAGGACATAATCAACAGAGGTTTTAGGGGGACGCACCTTACCTTCCCATTCCTCCCTTACTAAATACAGGGTTCCCCGCACCCTGCGCTCATACAACAATTTAAATGGTGAAAAACCTGGACGCCTGCAGCACCTCCTGATACACAAGCAGTAGATAGAGATATTTCTCCCAATCACGACCTTGCTCCTCCCTTGGAAGATTCTCCTGGTACAAAAGCCCCTTATCCCAGTACACTCTGTAGGAATCAGAATCAGTTACTGGCGCTTCCGTACGTTTCCTCATCCCTTCCAGGGAAGGGCGCGGTGTGCAGGGCTGCAACAAGCTTTTCATTCCCGCTCCCTTGCTCGAGGAACTCAGGAGCCATAGCCCCCTTGGATGGAGCCTCCAGTGAATCAGGGTTCTCCTCCCATGGATAATAGGGCTCCTCAGCCACTGGAGAAGGAGTACAATTATTTTCTCCTTCATTACTGGCTAAGTTCACAGCCTCCCCAGCAGCCTCATGGGCGGCTTGAAAACCGGTCACCATGGTTACACTGGGTATCCGACTGGGCTCCACACCATTCACACCTGAAGGGCCAGTAGGCAGGGCTCCACCTTCCACTGCCCCGCTCCTGGAGATAACATTAGCACAGGAGCTGGACACAGGCGAGGTATTGCTCTTTCCACTTCCCTCCCACTTAGGCAGAACAGAGGACATTTCTGCTTCACCTCGCAGCCCGCTTTCGAGCCAGGCCGACATCGGACACAGGGTAGGGATGTGCGTTTCGGGTTTCGGAATTTTCACGAAATTTCCCGATTCGTGTTTTCGGATGCGGCCGATTTTCCAAAAATTTTTAGATCCGAAAATGGCAGATCCGAAAAGTTTTCCGAGCCGAAACGAAAAAATTTCGGAATTTTCGAATGGACTTGAAATGTGTTAAATCAAAATTTATTTTCGCTCTATTCATGATTTCGGTTCCATTCGTGATAAAAAAAACACGATAGAATCGCCAGAATTATCGTAGACACTTTGAAACGAGGAGAACAGACGTTCCGAAAAAACGAAAATTTCCGAAATTTCCAAAAAGTCGATACAAAAAACGAGCAAAGTGACACGAAAATACGAAAAATGGTCGATATTCCAAAAAAAAAAACGTACACGAAAAACGATCCGAACCGAACCGAATCGAAAAGTTTAAACATCCGAACAAATCGAACCGAATCGAACCGAAAAACAAAATCGGTGCACAAGCCTAACACAGGGTAGAATCACAGTCGTCAATGAACTTCCTGCCCCATGCCAGCATAGCTGGTTCAGGTGTAACAGTCCCAGGGTTGCCCTCCCCGCACCCTCAAGCAATAGAGGGTCCCAAAGTTTCACACAATATCTCAGATTGTACAGGGTTGTCCATTAACACATTCGAGTCACAGGAGTCATCCTCTGGGGCATACTGACATACCAGTCGGCCCAAGTTGTTCCCCAGCAGCACGTTCACGGGAATATCCTCGGAAACCCCAACCTCCTGCAACCCCTTACCAACACCCCAATCTAGGTACACCCATGCCATGAGCACCGTGGGGCGAACCCCACTAACTCCTTTGATGGACATAGTCTTTCCTGGAATAATATCTTCCAGACCGACTATTTCAGGTCGCACTAGGGTACATGATGCACCAGTATCCCGGAGACCGATAGTCACATGGTCACCCACAGTAGCGCTCTGCAGGTTGTCGCTACCTTGATCCACTGATCCAGACACACAAAGGACCAATGGACAGGCGTTGGACTTCCTGAGGCTTTTCCACCTCCTTCTGCCCGCTGCTTCTTGGTGGGACAAGTAGCACTCAGGTGCCCCAAATGATTATATTGAAAGCACCTGCGGGTATCTCCTTGGCTTGATGCGGCCGCTGCTACTTGGCTGGTGGACGATGTAGTCATTGGTTTCCCCGCTGACTTGACAACCGGTGTAGGTGTAGTTCCTTCTTTCCAGGCGGTAGCTCTAGCTGGTGTAGGCACGCGTCATGCTGGAGGCGCTCTATTGCTCACATAGTCGCTGGCCAGATCCGCTGCCTCCCTGTACCTTTAGGCTTTCTGTCTAGAATCCACTCTCTTGCCTCAGGACTCCTGGATTGCAGGAACTGCTCCAGAATCATTAGGTCCTCCAGGGCCTCGTAGGTGGTGACTTTCAGGCCCCCAGTCCATTGCCGGAATGTGGTTCTGAGCTGCCCAGCATATTCTGTGCAACTGTCCGATGTTCCTGGCTGCATGCTCCTGAACTTTTTACTATGAAATTCAGGGGTTAGATTAAAACTTTTGAGCAGGGCCTTCTTTATGGCGTCATAGTCTTTGTCACTTTCCTCTGGAAGGAAAGCAAACACATCCAGGGCGTTTCCTTTCAAGCGTGGGGTTAAATACTGCCCCCACTGCTCCTTTGGCAGCTGGTACTGGTGACCCACCTTCTCAAACCCCCTCAGGAACACATCCAGGTCAGTGTCTTTCTCAAGCATGGGAAAATGCTCTGGCCGGGGTCTGTTGTCGTTTGTCTCTCCGCCATTGCTGCTCGGGGTGGAAGAACTGGCCCTCTCCAGGCGCCGCAGTTCCAGTTCATGCTGCCTTTCTTTCTCTCTCTCTCTGCAGCCTCTCGTGCCGCAATCTGATGCTGGAGAATTAGCTGCAGTCTCAGCTGGGGGTCATCATCACTTCCCAGAAGTCTAAGGGCTGTTTCCAGCTCAGAGTCTTTGGCACTTACAGGGTTAACAGCTACAGGAGATTCCAGTCCTGGGAGAACAGTCTCCACAGTAACCCCTGCTGTGTCTGCCTCCTGGTCTGCTTGGCGTCCATCAGCCTTCAGCAGATCTCTGATAAACTGTTCTTTGTTCTTCCCATGCGGCTCTATCTTTCTAGATTGGCACAGCATCTCCAAAGCCTCTTTAGACTGTTTCTTGTAGGCATCCATTGTCTCAGGAATAGAGAAATAAAACAGAAAGGGAAAGGAAAAAAAAACAGTTTTTACACCTGTATGTCTGTGAATTGGCACTGAGTACTGTCTCGCAAAATTACACAAAAAAATTAAATTTCTTTAGTACCACGATTGTCCCTCCGGGCAATCACTGGCACTAAAACTCTAGATATCCTACCAGCTGCCAGCCAGTTTGTCACGGAAGGAAAAGACCTAGCTAAACTAGGTCACCTACCTTGCCGCGACACACAGAAGGAGAGTGTACAAGGGGATTACAGCTCCAAGCCTCTGGACTTACTAACTCTACCCGCTCAAGGGCCCCAAGTTATGCCAACCTAACCCCCTTACACAGTCCCCACCCTTCCAAATGTATACACTGCCACCTCGACAGTAATAGGGCACTCTCGAAACCCCACTAGCTGTATACCACCCAATCCAGGAGCCCAACCATATACAGCTTATAAATATATATACACATATACACACACCAAATGCTAAATATTACAGTAGCGATACCTAAGCGATTGCATTTGCAAAGCATGAATTAATATCTAGAGCAGACAGTACTGGGTTTTAAGTTTTAATGGAAGAAGATAAAAAAAATACAACTTTACACAGTGCCAGATCACATAAAAACAAACATACAAAATATACGAAATCATGCAAATACAGCTCTTGAAATAAAGTGGGACTTACATAGAAACTGTAATTTGAGTAGATACTTCTATGGGTATTTCCAGATCTCAAAGGTCACAGAAGATTCTTTTGGATGTTGTTCTCTACAAGTCTTCTAAGAAAATACCCTGAGTTTTTGGTCAGCTTGCTATATAAAAAGCTGGCCCGTCACCCTCTTTCCCAACCATTTGGTTCCCTGCAGCCCCCAGGGCAGATCAGATAAGAGGGTTGGAAAAAAACAGTGGCCTTTTGCTATGCAACCTCCTTTCCAAACACAAGAGAAAAAAAACACCAATTCTGCGTTTAAAATCTTACACACTGCTTTGAAGAAAATTATGCCCGTTTGTGAAAGATACAATTTACCGGAGCGGTGCCCCAGAAATCGGTTCTTGCTACACGGCTGAAATTATGTAATTCTTCATATACTTAAGGAGTAGTAGGATTTGATGCTATGTTGTGGGGGTAACCTACGAGAATACTATGAAATACGTTCTGATCGCTAATCAGTGTTATAAATTTATCCAATTTATTGCTTCCAATAGGAAGTGGAGTTTCCCACAAATCAAATCCTACCTGAGAAATTTTGATATCTGCACCGTAGCAAACAGCGGCAAGGTGTCTTGCCTGGGAATTGGTTTTTCAGTTGGACACTAACCCTGCCATTTATTAAAGAGCGGTTTTAATGAATAGTTTTATGTGAGATACTTCATGCTATGGGACTCAAATAGCAAAATACTATGTGATTGTTGGTTAAATACAGTGGCAAGAAAAAGTATGTGAACCCTTTCGGATTACGTGGAGTTTTGCATGAATTGGTCATAAAATGTGCTCTGATCTTCATCTAAGTCACAACAATTTGAAAACCACAGTCTGCTTAAAATAATACAACACAAAAATTATATGTTTTCATGTGTTTATTGAACATAACATGTAAACATTCACAGTGCAGGGTGGAAAAAGTATGTGAACCCCTAGCCTAATGACTTCTCCAAGTGCTATTTGGAGCCAGGAGTGAGCCAACCTTGAGTCCAATCAGTGTGATATTATTGGATGTGTTGCTGAAAGCTGTCCTGCCATTTAAAAACACACACCAGTTTTGAGTTTACTGGTTTCAAGAAGCACTGCCTGATGTGAACCATGCCTCGCAGAAAAGCGCTCTCAGAAGACCTATGATCAAGAATTGTTGACTTGCATGAAGCTGGAAAGGGTTACAAAAGTACCTCCAAAAGCCTTGATGTTCATGTGTCCACGGTAAGACAGACTGTCTACAAATGGAGAAAGTTCAGCACTGTTGCTACTCTCCCTAGGCGTGGTCGTCCTGTAAAGATGACTGCAAGAGCACAGCGCAAAATGCTTAATGAGGTAAAGAAGAATCCTAGAGTGTCAGCTAAAGACTTACAGAAATCTCTGGCACATGCTAACATTTTTGTTGACACATCTACAATAAGGAAAACACTAACAAGAATGGAGTACATGGGAGGACATCACGGAGGAAGCCATTGCTGTCCAAAAAGAATATTGCAGCATGTTTGAAGTTTGTAAAAGAGCACCTGGATGTTCCACAGCACTACTGGCAAAATATTCTGTGGACAGATGAAACGAAAATTGAGTTGTTTGGAAAAAACACACAACACTGACAGGGTTATTCAAAGAGATCCGAATTGCTTGAGAAAGGTAACCGAACGCTGAAAATCAGCGTTCGGTTACCTTTCTTGGCCATTCGGCTATCCAGAAGAGCAGGCAATTCGCCAAATCCTGGCGAATTGCCTGAACATACGGTGCCTGTTCGAGGGCAGTGAAAACCCCAGGAAAAAGCACTGCCTCGGTTATTCAGAGAACACAAACCAGCAGTGAAAGGTTCCCGAAATGCCCTATTATTCGGTGGTTTCATGCGGCAGATTTATTCAGGCGAATCCCATAGGCTTCAATGTTAAAAAATATTCCTGTTTTAATTCAATATCTAATAAACGTTCATTATAAAATTCTGCAGTAAAGAGTCTCTTTATTTATAGATTTTTAGGATATTTTAAGCATTTTTCTGAAATTTCTTTTTTTTAAAAGTTCGATTTTTTTTTTAAGTTTACTTATTTTTTTCTGTAACAGCCCTCTTTATTATCATTCCCTGGACCTCATATGCAAATTTCAGACTTTTTCGCTCAGTAGTTTCTTTGCAAACAGCATTTCACTTTTCAATCATTCATGCAAATTGTTTTCCTAATTTATTCACTTTACTCTGTCTGATGTCTCGGCTTTTTCCGGCGGCTTCACTGCGTGTGATCGGCTCCTGTTTGGGTTTTACCATGGTTTTCGGCAGGTTAATCCAGATGTTTTGTGGGTTTTCAGCGTGCATTCGCTGGGTTTTGCGGTTCGTTTTCGTCGGGCTTGTGCCAGCTTTTCCCTGCAATTCGGGGACCCTGTGGTGTTTTCTGAATACACCGCAGGGTCACCGTAATGGGATCGGCAAAAGGAATCGAATTGAAGAAAACGAAAAGTCACCGAACGTGCGGTGACTTTTCGAATCTCTTTGAATTACCCTGAATGTGTGGAGAAAAAAAGGCACAGCACACCAACATCAAAACCTCATCCCCACTGTAAAACATGGCGGAGGGAGCATCATGGTCTTGGGCTGCTTTGCTGCCTCAGGGACTGGACGGATTGTTGTCATTGATGGAAAAATGAATTCCAGAGTTTATCAAGACATTTTGCAGGAAATCGTAAGACCATCTGTCCGCCAACTGAAGCTCTGCAGAGGATGGGTGATGCAACAGGACAATGACCCAAAGCATACAAGTAATTCAACAAAAAAGTGGCTTCAACAAAACAAAATATGCCTTCTGGAGTGGCCCAGTCAGAGTCCTAACCTCAACCCGATTGAAATGCTGTGGCATGACCTTAAGAGAGCGATTCACACCAGACATCCCAAGAATATTGCTACACTGAAACAGTTTTGTGAAGAGGAGTGGTCCAAAATTACTCCAGATCGTTGTGCAGGTCTGATCTGCAACTACAGGAAACGTTTGGTTGAGGTTATTGCTGCCAAAGGAGGGTCAACCAGTTATTAAGTCCAAAGGTTCCAATACTTTTTCCACCCTGCACTGTGAATGTTTACATGGTCTGTTCAATAAAAACATGAAAACATATACAGGGTTATTCAAAGAGCTCTGAATTGCTTGAGAAAGGTAACCGAACGCTGAAAATCAGTGTTCGGTTACCTTTCTTGGCCATTCGGCTATACAGAGAGCAGGCAATTCGCCAAATCCTGGCGAATTACCTGCACATACGGTGCCTGTTCGAGGCAGTGAAATCCCCATGAAAAAGCACTGCTTCGGCTATTCAGAGAACACAAACCAGCAGTGAAAGGTTCCCGAAATGCCCTGCCATTCGGGGGTTTAATTCGGCAAGTTAATTCAGGAGAATCCCATAGGCTTCAATGTTAAAAATATTCCCGTTTTAATTAAATATCTAATAAACCGTTCATTATAAAATTCTGCAGTAAAGAGTCTCTTTATTTATAGATTTTTTAGGATACTAGCATTTTTCTTAATTTTTTTTTAAAAGTCCAATATTCTTTAATTTTTTTTTAAGTTTACTTCTTTTTTCTGTAACAGCCCTTTTTATTATCATTCCCTGGACCTCATATGCAAATTTCAGACATTTTCGCTTAGTAGTTTCTTTGCAAACAGCATTTCATTTTCACAGATTCACACAAACTATTTTGCTAATTTATTCACCTCCCTCGTCTGCGGTCTCAGCTGCTTCGGTTGTGTTCGGCTCCTGCTCGGGCTTGGTTTTCGGCAGGTTAATCCAGATGTTTTTGTGGCTTTTCTGCGTGCATTCGGTGGGTTTTGCGGTTAGTTTTCGTCGGGTTTGCGACAGCCTTTCCCTGCAATTCGGGAACCCTGTGGTGCTTGCTGAATACACCGCATGGTCACCGAAATGGATCGGCAAAAGGAACCGAATTGAAGAGAACGAAAAGACACCGAACGTGCGGTGACTTTTCGAATCTCTTTGAATAACCCTGATAATGTTTGTTTTGTATTATTTTAAGCAGACTGTGTTTTTGAAATTGTTGTGACTTAGATGAAGATCAGAGCACATTTTATGACCAATTCATGCAAAACTCCACGTAATCCCATAGGGTTCACATACTTTTTCTTGCCACTGTAAGTGGTCTAAGATAGTTCAGACCACCAGGGGTGGAGATTATCCACTCAGGGTGGTCCAACCTTTCACTATAGTTTTCATAAGGGTTAAACCCTAAATAGCCAGACATATAACTTGATGATGAATATATGAAATTATTGAATCTGTGGGGCATTTGAGAGAATATATTTAACTACTTCACTAACAAGCACAGTTTGTTGAATGGAATAATGGAGTTCAATCTGTGATTTTGTGGGTCTGATGCTGTTTGGAAGAAGAAGAACAGTGAGATTTAGCAAGAGTGACCTGACTGAATCTGAGGTATTTTAAAAAAAAAAAAAATTGAGAAAGGATTTTACCAGGAAGGATACATTGAGATTTCTCTTGTTTTCAAGTATGTCCTGGGTGGTGAGTATGTACCGTAAGGTGTCTTGCCCAAGGACAATTACTGGAGAGGTGCTCTTCCTGGGATTGAACCTGTGTCTCCACAGTCTCTCTCCACGCAGAGCAGTGATGATACCACTACTCCACCCAGCCGGCACCGGTATTGATGACATAGGAAGAGGGGGAGGGAGAAGAAGAGGGAATATTCTAACAAAAAGAGAGAAAAATAATAGACAAACTAATCAGATGGAATTTAATAAATGCAGACATAACATAGAATTGCAAGATTAGAACAGTCTGAAGTACAGATGGCATGTTGAATCCTGGATACCTTAGTGCTTGTTTCTGGGTGGTGAATGGAGTAATTGAGCTCAATCTGTGAACTTGCGGGTCTGATGCTTGGTGTTTGATTCTGGGTGGTGAATTGTGATTTGTCATGTCTTGTCCTGCTTTCTTAATGTCAACTCTGGCATTAAAGACTCCGGGACCTATTACAATCTTCACGCAAAACCCACGCGCAACACATGAATTTGTGCGCCCAGCATTAAACGTTAAGGAGCGTAAATCAACACTGGAATTACAATCCTCATGCATTTTTTCATCCGTCGAGCAATAATGCGAGTAAAACGTTATTCTGCAGCAACGTTGCGCTCAGAAATCAGTGTGCGGACTGTTTTTTTCACGCGATTCAGCCAGAATTAAGAACCACAATTGTCTCACATTAAATTTTTGCGCCTGCCAAAGTCAATCTGCGCATATATGCAGCATCAATAAAAAAAAGCACACAAAACTTCTCAAATTTATTGGTTTGGTATGTGTAACTATACTTTGCTGCCTTTTTTTTTTTGAATGGTGTATTTGGTTTCGGCCAGGTTGATAGAATTTGCCATTAACACCAGCTTTTAGGAGTTGCTAAAATTATGCGCGCAAAAGCTGTGCGTTACAAACTGCACATAGATTGTGTGCTGGTACGCAGATGGTATTACAAACGCATTTGCACTCACAATGTTAAGTATAGGACGTGCGAAGTACAATAAGCTCGCGCAGCGTTTGCGCAGGTTCACCCGCGGTAGACGTATACGCGCTTTTGTTGCGCTGCCATTGTAATACGACGTTCAGCGCAAAGCCCCTCGCATTAATGCGTTTCTGCACGGGTGCAAACGTATGTGCGAAGATTGTAATAGGGCCCTCCTTGTTTGGGATATTGTCAACACGTAAATTTACCTCTAAACCTAACAATCACTACCTAATTTTCCCCCCAACAAATACAGATTTATGACAGGATTAGTTTAGAGGCAGATGTAATTTTGAGTGGGCTTCACGATGTAATCAAAGTAAACCTGGAAGATTGTTGCAAGGGTGATGTAATGATATTGTTGTGAGTCACTGTGCACTGCTCCTAAGGGAGCTAACCTTTGAACACGGTGATACTGCTGATTCAAATACAAAACCATCTTAACCCTAAATAGCCAATTTAAACAGCCAATGCCCCAGTATCACTAATATGACGTTCAGTTACAACTGTGTACTATTTATGGTGATAATTTTACTCATTATTAGTGTCACTATATTTATTCATGCAAAATTATCATGTGGCTACATCACTAGAAATATGAATTTTATGCCCATTTTTAAAATTTGAACGAGATCAAAGTAACCCCAAAGTTATCTTGTCTATTGTTCTTCCAAGGAAAATGTAGGCCCATGTTTTCTTCAGCGGTGGCTCATCTTTTTGTATTATAATGTCTCTTCGATTGTAAGCTCTCAATCAGGGTCCTCTCTCCTACGTGTGTGTGTGTGTGTGTGTGTGTGTTGTGTGTGTGTTGTGTGTAAGGTGTTTGTATATTTGTTATTCTGTTTTGAAGGAGAATCAGGCTGAAGGATGGTTGTTACTATGAGCCAGGCAGCCATCTTGTGCAGAATATTGGTTCACCAGTAAATAGAATAGATTTTTATTAGATGTGCAAAGTAGAGCTTACATAGAATTCCAAGAATGCGTGGCAGATTAGAAAGCTAGCAATAAAACCAGACAGAATCCGGCCGGCTCTTGGCACGGAGAGACAGGAAGATTTATGAATGAGGCAAGGTCACTGAGATGTGCAGAGGAACAAAGAAAACATAGAGAACAGACCAGGCCCCAGGCTATCTGAATAAACATAGCCGATAGGGAGGGAGGTACTGCCCTGAGAAAGACAGCACAACAAATCACAGACTGTCAAACTAACATGAAGTGTATCAATTTATAGTTATATGTGGAATGTCCTTTGTGTTTGGGCTAATGATGGGAGGTATTAACCCACGTGGGGTGGAATAAAGTGTCATCGGGAGGTGGGCTAATTGGGATGTACCTAATTACGTATTTTTGGGTATAAGATCCCTTGCACGGGGGGGAGAAGGGGCTCACTCTTTGCGATTCAATCCTGTGTGAGCACTTGTGTGACGACACAATAAACATTTGCCTTTCCTGAAGAGACTCGTGTTTGGACAATCCTTGCTTGTGTCTGGTCCGGCGCCGTTCTGAAAGTGAACCTGTCTGACTCCGGTTACATTTCTGGGGACTCGATAGCCGGGATAACGGGCCTTTTGCCAAGACACAGGCAACGGCTGCTGAACACAGTGCGGCGATATTGACTGCAGGTGCACGAGAATCCCGATGGTTGGGGGCGTCCGTTGAAGGTGAGCTGACATCTGCAGGCGCCAAGCAGGATTTCCTGTTCAGTGGACCTCGTCTCGTCCCAAACGGACCCCTGACCCGCGGGAACTCTGGGACACCACTGAGTCTGAGGAAACAGCAAGCAGCGCCGGCGATAGGTAACGTGTCTTCTATGTTTTGTATGTCTAAAGGAGATACCGGTATCTAAGGGAAACGTCCGACTGAGATAGACGGATAAGAGGATGCGATGGCCACCATCCTATTGGCATATCTAGCCCGCCGCTGATAGCGCTGACATTGCTAAGGAGCCAGAGTGGCTAGCGGGTGTCTGGATTCGGGGGAATTGAATGCCAATCAAAGGTAGTTCTGTAAGTGAGGGAGAAGGTAACCACGTGGAGTTGCATAAGTCAGTAGTCAGTGTTTGTAAATAGAGCTTCACCACGTGGGTAAAAGGGAAAGGAGGAGGGATTTTCTGTGACTGGGCTGAGAGCCTGAGTCAGTGCCTAGTGTGTACGCCGTGTGGTGAGAAGGGCTCATAGTGGAGCCAGCGGTAGCTGCAGAGATAGTGGTGCTGAGTGGGTAGATTATCCATAAGGCAGATTGGAATTGCAGATGGAAGTATAGATAAGGAACGGGGTGCACATAATCACACGCAGTCAAGAGTTAGAGTTCAAATTACGGGGTATAAGGAGCCACAGAGGAGGGACTGAGTAGTACCCTTGGCTAGTAGAAAGAGTTGAAGTGCCTATGTTCTGTTGTTCTGTTATGTGATGAAAGCATCTGATACGGTATGTGTTGTGAATGAATTGACTCGAGTGCTGTGAGTGAACGTGCGTCTACTCGCTCCGCGAGGAAGCAAATACGAGTTTTGACCCCGAACGTACGGTTCCGGCTCAGGCGACTGCAGACGGCTACTGAAGGGGGAAGCGCCTGTAGACACGAAGGAATTGTTGACTGAAGTATCAGACTGTAGATTTTAACTGTTGTTGAAATAATATATCTGTATTGCAAAGAGTACTGTTTTCAAGAGTAATAATGGGTAACGGGTCATCTAAGCCCAAGAAGGTGAAGGAGGGTGAGACGCCCCTAGAATATATGGTGTGGAATTTCGAAGCTTTATATAAAACGCATGATTATGGTGTAGAATTGACAAAAGAGAAGTTAAAAGTAATGTGTACAGTTGTGTGGCCGTTATTAGTCCCAGGATGGCCAGAGCAGGGGTCAATGGACCCGGAGTTGGTACAGAAGGTACATTCCCAGGTCACAGAGCAGTACGGACATCCTGAACAGTACCCGTATATAGATATATGGAGATATTGTATTAAAAACAAGAGTCATTTTATAATGATAGCGGGGAGAAATAAGAAACAGGACCCCCAAAATAATAGAGAGAGAGAGGTGTTAGTGGAACAACCGGAAGAGAGTGATGTTTTGCCCCCGTCCTATCCATCATGTTATGGGGCAGCCAGAGAAGCTTTGAATGCCGCGGTTGCGCGGGCGGAGAGGGGGGAGCGGACAGCTGCTGTGTCTCGGTCAGCTCCCTCCGCTCCGTCCCGTGTGACTGAGGAAGAAGAGCAGGGCGCAACGGGTGGAGGGGACAGAGAGGCTCCACCAGAGAAGATTGAGATGCCCGATGGGAGTATATATAAATTAGTGCCCCACGGGGATGGTGATGATGAAAAGGAGGATAAGGACCAGGGAGTTACCACACGCGCAGCGAATAGTATACATAAACCCCGGGATCCGTACCAACACAATCCCTACAAGAATGCTATGCAGTTGCCTTTGCGAGAGGTGCCAGGCCCCCATTGGCGGATGGGAATCCAGGGCCAATGCAATACACATACGTCCCGTTTACGACAACGGATTTTTTTAATTGGAAAACACACACACCACTGTATTCCACAAATCCTGCAGCAGTGGCCAGTATGATAGAGTCAGTTATGCTCACACATAACCCCACATGGGCAGATTGTCAGCAATTAATGTTGACAATGTTCACCACAGAGGAGAGAGCCCGAATAAATAGTAGCGCGCAAAAGATTTTACTCGCCCAGGCGGTAGCAGATGCTAAGCCTCATCCAGAAGCATGGGCAGAGGAACATTACCCCAAAACAGATCCTAAATGGCCGTACAATACAGTTGAAGGAGTTGCCCATCTGCAGACATACAGAACCGCTGTAATTATGGGTGTTAAAGCGGGAGGGAAGAAGCCCACAAACATGGGAAAAATAGCAGATGTGGTGCAAGAGGTTAAGGAATCCCCAAGTGCGTTTCTAGAGAGATTGCTGGATGCGTACAGGATGTATAGTCCCATTGATCCTGAAGCGACGGAGAATCAGAGGTTAATTAACTCTTCGTTTGTGGGACAGTCACAGAGGGATATACGGAACAAAATACAGAGAATAGATGGGTTTTTGGGGAAAGGTATTAGTGAATTAGTTGAGATTGCTAATAAGGTGTATCATAACCGGGATCTAGAGGAGATAAAGAAACAGAAGGGATATACCGGGGTGGTTGGATACATGGGGAATGGTGGAGGACGAGGTGGCCCAGACAGAGGGAGGGCAAGGGGTAGGGGGGCTAGAGGAAGAGGAAGGGGAGCCCCTAGGGAACCCCTAGGACCCAATCAGTGCGCGTGGTGCCGGGGTGAAGGTCACTGGAAAAACGACTGTACTGCATTTTTGGCTAAATTTGGGGGACAGGGTGAAGTTGGGGAAACGGGAGGTCAAGCCCCTAATGGCCAGGTAACAGACGGAAGGTATGGAAAAAGTGAAGGGAATGGAGCGGGGTTTGTGGGACTGGCGGGGACATCATTTGAAGGGCAGGATGTATATTGACGGGGACCTGGGCCCATCCCGCTCGGTAGCCACGAGCCCACGGTCACAATGAGAGTGGGAAATAAAGATGAAGTTTTTATGGTTGATACAGGTGCTGAATATTCTGTTGTAACAAAGCAAATTGCACCTCCAATGGGAAATGAGGTTGATATTATGGGAGCAATGGGGGTGTCTGCTAAATATCCTTTTCTTGCTTCTAGAAAATGTAGTATGGGTGGGCATAATGTTGAACATGAATTTTTGTATATGCCCGAATGTCCCATCCAACTCCTGGGGCGGGATATCCTTTGCAAATTACAAGCCCAAATTACGTTCCTTCCCGGGGGTCACGCTCAATTAGACCTGCCCGAGAGTGGCGGCTCTGCTCGGCAGCATAATCCAGCCGGTCCGCACAATCCACAATCTGTGAAAATTGCAGTAGTTATGCCAAGGGAGGAAGAATGGCGCATGGCACCTACTCTGCCTGCTGCGCCGGATCCGCATGCACTACTCCTTGAAATTCCTGGGGTATGGGCGGAGGAAAATCCGCCAGGACTTGCCATAAACATACCCCCGGTATATGTGGAATTAAAGCCCGGCGCAACACCTGTGGCTCTAAGACAATATCATATCCCACAGAAAGCCAAGCAGAATATACAAATACATTTACAAAGACTTAAAGATAACGGCATATTAAAATTCTGCGTGTCACCATGGAACACACCCCTACTGCCAGTCCTGAAAGAAGGGACTCAAGAGTATCGCCCTGTCCAAGATTTACGAGCTGTCAACGAGGCCACAGTAACACTACACCCTGTGGTTCCTAATCCATACAATTTGCTGGCATTAATTCCCGGAGATACAAAATATTACACAGTGCTTGATTTAAAAGACGCTTTCTTTTGCATCCGCCTGGCTCCAGCAAGCCAGCCCCTTTTTGCATTTCAGTGGGAAGAGTCTACCACGGGGGCGCGCCATCAAATGACGTGGACGCGCCTCCCTCAAGGTTTCAAAAATTCGCCCACGATTTTCGGGTGCGCGCTTAGCCAAGATCTCCTCGCCTTCAACGCACAGCCAGACAAAGTAGTGTTACTCCAATATGTTGATGATTTATTACTGGCTTCCCCCACAGAAAAAAGACTGTTTATCCGCCACAAAAGCCTTGCTACATCTGCTAAGCCAAGCAGGTTACAGAGTGTCTAAAACGAAAGCACAAATATGTAAACAGAGTGTAAAATACCTGGGATTCCAGTTAACCGGTACCAAACGTGCACTGGGGGCAGAAAGGAAAGGAGCAGTGTGCCGCATACCCCAACCAAAGACCAGGAGACAAGTCCGTGAGTTCTTGGGAGCTGCAGGCTTCTGCCGCCTGTGTCACGGATCCCTTTGATTACCAAAAGTGTGGTCCCTTTACGCAGACCGCTCTCTACCCTTCCGATCCTTGAATGGTCGGCAAAACTAGAAAGACAATTAACCAGACAATAGATAAACAAGGGGTAACACCATACAGAGGTATGGAATAGAGTATTGTCACGAATCCTTCTGACTACCAAGATATTGATCTCTTTATGTAGCTCACTTTCTACTCTTCCGATCCTTGAATGGTCGGCAAAGCTATATAGACAATTAAGCAGGTAACAGATAAAGAAAGGGAAACACCAGACAGGGGTACAGAACAGATCACAAGTCCTCCCTAGGACTTTAGTAATAGCAGAGGTAATCTGATGCGTGCTTAGGGTGCCACATAGACTGACCTCGGTACCACGTTAAGGGCAGAACCTAGAGCAGAGTAAATGCCAATACCAGGGTTTACACAGAAGGGTTCGTTTGCCAATGCCAAGAGTCATACACAGAGGTTCGTTTGCCAATGCCAAGGTTATACACAGGAGGGTTCGTTTGCCAATGCCAAGGTCATACACAGGAGGGTTCGTTTGCCAATGCCAAGGGTTATACACAGAAGGGTTCGTTTGCCAATGCCAAGAGTCATACACAGGAGGGTTCGTTTGCCAATTGCAAGGGTTATACACAGGAGGGTTCGTTTGCCAATGCCAAGGGTCATACACAGGAGGGTTCGTTTGCCAATGCCAAGGGTTATACACAGGAGGGTTCGTTTGCCAATGCCAAGGGTTATACACAGGAGGGTTCGTTTGCCAATGCCAAGGGTCATACACAGGAGGATTCGTTTGCCAATGCCAAGAGTCATACACAGGTTTTAGCCAAATATTCACAAGAGCTCTGCGGGAGGTGAATACCACGTCAGGGCACCGGTGTAATGGTGAGACTGGGTTTTAAACCCGGCGGGTCCGCGTCATAACGCCAGGCCCCCCCCTCGGCGTCCACGTGAGCGCACCCGGAAGCGTTTACATTCGGCGCCTGGCCAGCGAGCAGCGAGGAAGCTGCTGCCAGGCGCCCCATCCCCTGACCCACCGTGACAGAACCCCCCCCTCCAGGGGCGGCCACTGGACGACCCCCAGGGGCACGGGGGTGCGCCAAATAGAAGGCCTTCACTAGCCTAGGAGCATGGACTTCCGCAGCGGTACCCAAGAACGATCCTCCGGACCGTAACCCACCCAATCGACCAAGTACTGCAAAGACCCCCTAGACATCCTGGCACCCAGAATGGCCTTAACTTCGAACTCCTCCTCGCCCTCCACAGAGACAGGAGGCGGTGGAGCATGGACTTTGGTGTACCGGTTACATAACAACGGCTTCAAAAGGTTTACATGGAATACATTGTGTATCTTAAAATGGGGGGGTAACGCCAAAGCATAGGAGACAGGGTTGAGTCGCCGTAGAATCTTATAGGGGCCGATATACCTAGGAGCCAACTTCATGGAAGGCACTAAGAGCTTGATGTTACGTGAAGACAGCCAAACCCTGTCCCCAACTTGATACACGGGTGCCTGCCTCCTGTGTCTGTCGGCCTTAGTTTTCTGGATGGCACTACTCTCCTCCAGTGCCCGTCTCACTCTCCCCAAGTCTCTTTCAATGATGCCAGTTGCTCATCTAAAGCAGGAATCGTGGTATCAGGAAACGTGGCGGGGAGCACGGGAGGATCAAAACCATAAACAGCGAAGAAAGGAGAATGTCCTGTGGATTCACTCACTGCGCTGTTCAAAGCATATTCTGCCCATGGTAGCAGGTCTGACCAGTTATCTTGTTGTTCTGAGATAAAGCACCTGAGATATTTCTCTATATTTTGGTTTGCTCGTTCTGCTGCTCCGTTGGTCTGGGGGTGATAAGCCGAAGAGAAAGAGAGGTCTATCCCTACGTTCTTACAAAACCCTCTCCAGAATCCGGAGATGAATTGGGTCCCCCTATCAGAGACAATCTCCAGAGGGACACCGTGTATGCGGACCACGTTGGCAATGAATATGGGCACCAGTTCAGCTGCCGAAGGTAGTTTCCGAAGAGGAACATAGTGGCCCATCTTGGAAAATCGATCTATGATCGTAAGTATCACTGTATTCCCTCTTGACTCAGGTAACTCTACTATAAAATCCATGGCTACATGTGACCAGGGTCGTTCGGGGATCGGCAAAGGCTGGAGTAAGCCAATGGGTGCTGTTTTGGGACTTTTCTGCCTTGTGCACACTTCGCACACGGCAATGTAATCTTTGACATCTCGGCGCAACGTGGGCCACCAGAGGAGTTTACTGATACTAGACACAGTCTTGGTGATACCCATATGCCCGGAAGTTTTATTATCATGATAGATGTTAAGTACTTCCTCTCTTTCGTTCTCAGGTACAAAGAGTCTCGCAGGAGGTTTTCCCCCAGGAGCTGTGCCCTGGACGGTCTGCAACCTTTTCATTAGAGGAGACGAGACACTAATCGTGGTAGCGGCTATAATCCTTTCCTGGGGTACAATGGGATGCTGATCTTGGATATTATGTTCATAAGACTCATACTGTCTCGACAATGCGTCTGCTTTAATGTTTCTGGACCCAGGTCTATAGGTAAGCACGAAATTAAAACTTGAAAGAAACAATGACCATCTCGCTTGTCTGGAATTTAAACGTTTGGCATCTCCAATGTACGTGAGATTCTTATGGTCGGTTATGATAACGATGGGGTCCTTAGACCCCTCTAATAAGTATCTCCATTCGGCCAAGGCCGCGATGACTGCTAACAATTCTCTATTTCCAATGTCATAGTTCTTCTCTGCCGGGGACAACTTCCGAGAATAGAAGCCGCATGGATGCAAGGGTTTGTCAGGAGCCTCCCTTGGGACAAGACTGCACCAAGACCTAGTTCGGAGGCGTCAACTTCTACTTGGAAAGGCAGAGCCGGATCTGGATGTCGGAGAACAGGGGCAGTAGTAAATGCTTGCTTTAGTGCCTCAAAGGCTTGAGTGGCTTGAGGTGTCCATTTCTGATTTCCCACCCCTTTCTTTGTCATAGCCGTGAGGGGGGCCACCAAGGCCGAAAAATCTTTAATGAACCTTCGGTAATAGTTCGTAAACCCCAGAAACCTCTGAATGGCTTTAAGTCCTTGGGGTAGAGGCCAGTCAAGAATAGCTGAGAGCTTCTTAGGATCCATTTGAAAACCCCCAGGAGTTATTATATAACCAAGGAATTGCACAGTTACTATGTCGAATAGACATTTTTCTAGCTTACAGTACAATCCAGCCTTCAATAGTTTTTTCAACACTTGTTTCACGTGGACATGATGAGTGTCCACATCAGGAGAGTATATCAGGATATCATCCAGATATACTATGACGAATTCTTGCAGAAATTCCCTTAGAGTGTCGTTTATAAGGTCCTGAAAGACGGCTGGCGCATTACACAACCCAAAAGGCATCACCAGGTATTCATAATGCCCGCTACGTGTATTAAAAGCCGTTTTCCATTCGTCTCCCTTTTTAACCCTGACCAGGTTGTACGCTCCGCGTAAATCAAGCTTCGTATAGACACGGCCCCTTTTAATCGGTCGAACAATTCTGTTATGAGAGGTATGGGATATGCATTTCTTATAGTGATCCTATTCAAACCCCTATAATCGATGCAAGGTCGCAGATCTCCCTCTTTCTTGGAAACAAAAAAGAAACCTGCTCCTGCTGGAGAGGAGGACCGTCTAATGAATCCTCGTTCCAGATTCTCCCTTATGTATTCCTCCATAATGTCGTTCTCTCTTTGTGATAAAGGGTATACGTGACCCCTAGGAGGCATCGTACCGGGGAGTAAATCAATGGCACAGTCATATGGACGATGTGGTGGTAGGACCTCAGTCCTGGCTTTAGAGAACACCTCCTTTAATGCCAGGTAACATTCAGGAACCTCTGTGGACAAAGGAGGGGCTGTGGCAATATTGAGGCTACCAATCACATTGACTCTGCCTAGGCACTTAGACTGACAACTCTGACCCCAACATTTTATGTCTCTCTGGACCCAATCGACAACTGGGTTGTGCTCTGTTAGCCATGGAAACCCAAGAACGACAGGACATGAGGGTGATTCAATAATTTGAAATCTTATTGTTTCCTGGTGCAAAACTCCTGTTTTCATACATACATCGACTGTGTCGTGAGTGATATGTGGACATGACAGGGGTTTACCATCTATGGCCTCCACCATTAGAGGTCTTTCCTTGAGAACCAGAGGTAGGAGGTTTTTGGCAGCAAAATTCTTATCCATAAAATTGCCTGAGCCCCAGAGTCTAAGAACGCCTCAGTCTTGAGGTGAACCCCCTCCCAGGTTAGGGAGATCGGTAACAGAATCCTGGATTTTTTTTTTTCATTATCCACAAAGGAGGCATACAGAGAACCGATAACCTGGGTGTTTCTGTTCTGAATCCTAATTTGCTATGTTCAGCCCTGCTAACCCTGGGTCTCTGAGGACATTGAAGGCGGAAGTGATCTGCCCCTGCACAATAGAAGCAGAGCCCCTTTTCTCTTCTGTGCGCTCTTTCTGCTTCTGAAATACCTGTCTTCCCTATTTGCATGGGTTCAACGACTGGCAAATCTGTTTTCACATTCTCCGAACCACCTGACGTACTGGTGTGTCTGGGTAACGAGGGTAAAGGAGGCAAGACCCTTCTGGGTCTATCTCTGGGGTGTCTCCTTTCCCTGATTTGATCGTCCATGGCTATACAGAAATCTATCAGGTGGTCCAGACTTTCTGGTAATTTTAAGGGAGCCAGCTCAAACATAAAAGCCTCGTTCAAGCCTTCGGTAAAGGCTAAGGTTAAAACGTCGTTCGGCCAAAGTACCTCAGAAGTCAAAGTTTTAAACTCTATGGCATAGTCGGCGACCCTCTTATTACCTTGTTTGATGTGAAACAAGGACCTACCCGCATTGGTAGCCCTTCTAGAGGGATCAAAGGTACGTCTTAACTCAGAGGTAAAACCCTCATAGTCATAAATGATGGGTTTCTTATTTTCCCACAACGGCGTAGCCCACAATAAAGCTTTTTCTGTTAAATGATTAATCAGATATCCTACTTTGGCTTTATCAGACATACAAGAACCTGGATTGTTCTCAAACAAGATCTCGAGTTGAGTCAAAAAACCCCGACATAGGCTTGGTGTACCATCATAGCGTAGGGGTGCCTTCATACTAAGCCTATGTCCTTCAGG
Organism: Leptobrachium leishanense; assembly: GCA_009667805.1. Lineage (NCBI taxonomy): Eukaryota > Metazoa > Chordata > Amphibia > Anura > Megophryidae > Leptobrachium > Leptobrachium leishanense. Next base: position 293,369,108 of record CM019063.1, on the reverse strand, counting down.
GGGGACGGAACTGACCCTAGGTAATACTGGATCTGGAGGGTTTGTGGTACCTGTATTGGACCGATTTAACAGGGTTTGCAGAGCGAGAGAAATCTGGTCCATCCTATGGTCCTGTTCCTCTTGTCTGGCTGCGATACGTGCCAGCTGGTTAGAGAGGTCTGCGGGATCCATTGGCCCTGACGTAATGTCACGGATCCCTCTGATTACCAAAAGTGTGGTCCCTTTACGCAGACCGCTCTCTACCCTTCCGATCCTTGAATGGTCGGCAAAACTAGAAAGACAATTAACCAGACAATAGATAAACAAGGCGTAACACCAGACAGAGGTATGGAATAGAGTATTGTCACGAATCCTTCTGACTACCAAGATATTGATCTCTTTATGTAGCTCACTTCTACTCTTCCGATCCTTGAATGGTCGGCAAAGCTATATAGACAATTAAGCAGGTAACAGATAAAGAAAGGGAAACACCAGACAGGGGTACAGAACAGATCACAAGTCCTCCCTAGGACTTTAGTAATAGCAGAGGTAATCTGATGCGTGCTTAGGGTGCCACATAGACTGACCTCGGTACCAACGTTAAGGGCAGAACCTAGAGCAGAGTAAATGCCAATACCAGGGGTTATACACAGAAGGGTTCGTTTGCCAATGCCAAGAGTCATACACAGGAGGGTTCGTTTGCCAATGCCAAGGGTTATACACAGGAGGGTTCGTTTGCCAATGCCAAGGGTCATACACAGGAGGGTTCGTTTGCCAATGCCAAGGGTTATACACAGGAGGGTTCGTTTGCCAATGCCAAGGGTTATACACAGGAGGGTTCGTTTGCCAATGCCAAGGGTCATACACAGGAGGATTCGTTTGCCAATGCCAAGAGTCATACACAGGTTTTAGCCAAATATTCACAAGAGCTCTGCGGGAGGTGAATACCACGTCAGGGCACCGGTGTAATGGTGAGACTGGGTTTTAAACCCGGCGGGTCCGCGTCATAACGCCAGGCCCCGCCCCTCGGCGTCCCACGTGAGCGCACCCGGAAGCGTTTACATTCGGCGCCTGGCCAGCGAGCAGCGAGGAAGCTGCTGCCAGGCGCCCCATCCCCTGACCCACCGTGACAGCCTGTGGATCCCCAACTTCGCCGATATTGCCAAGCCGCTTCATCAAGCCACCAAGGGGGGAGAACTAGACCCCTTTCATTGGAAGAAGAGCAAACCGCAGCGTTCCTGAAATTAAAGACTCTGCTGATGGAACTCCTGCACTGGGCCTGCAGATCATAGCAAGCCTTTCCAGCTGTTCGTACATGAACATAATCAAACAGCGACAGGGGTATTGGTCCAGACCTTTGGCTCATGGCTGAGCCTGTGGCCTACCTCTCCAAGCAACTCGACCCTGTGGCCTGCGGCCTACCCCCATGCCTGAAAGCAGTGGCTGCCACCGCAATGCTGATAGCAGAAGCAGACAAGCTGACCCTTGGACAAGTTCTTCATGTCAAGGTGCCCCACGCTGTCAAGGCTCTGCTGGATGTGAAAGGAGGTTACTGGTTCAGCAACAGCCGGATGACGAAGTACCAAGCCATGATGTGTGAAAATCCATGGGTTCATTTGGACCTCATCGCTACCTTAAACCCTGCTACTTTACTGCCTGACTGTGAAGAGGATCCAGATCATGAATGCCTCCAAGTCATGGAAGAAGTGTTCAGTAGCAGGCCGGATTTGAAAGACGTACCCCTAGACAAATACGATCTACAGCTATTCACTGATGGTAGCAGCTACATGGATGATGGGAAGAAAGTCTCCGGCTATGCAGTAGTCTCAACAGAAGAAGTCATCGAAGCAAAGCCACTGCCAGGCCATACATCTGCACAATTGGCCGAAATAACAGCTTTAACCAGAGCCCTTGAAATCTCTGAAGGCAAAAGAGTAAATATCTACACAGATTCCAAGTACGCCTTCATGACAGTCCATGCACATGGTGCACTCTACAAAGAGAGAGGCCTACTTACGTCTTCAGGACAACAAATCAAATATGCGGCTGAAATCGCGGCCCTCCTGGAAGCAGTATGGAAACCAAGTGCTGTCAGCATCATGCACTGCCGTGGCCACCAAAAAGGCCATGACGAAATTCCAAAAGGTAACAGACGCGCGGACAAGGCCGCAAAAGCAGCTGCAAAATCGCCACCGCCAACAGAAGATCAAGCTAAAGTACTGATCTGCAAGCAAGAACCTCAACCTTCCATGCCAAATTACGAGTTCTATATGAATTTGAAAAAGTTTGAACCCCACGGCGAGTTCATTGAAATAATACTGCACAAGTGGCAAGATGATTATGAACTGTTAGAACTCAATCATGATTATATCCAATGGTTTTTCCCAACTCGAACACAAGGCCGAAATTTCTACTCTACTCCCCTAAATCCGCAAGAGACACGCCTAATGGTTAACACCTCAGAAGTCCAGCAAAGACTGCGCAGAGCCTACAAGATGATGCTGAAATTCTTCGGCGTAAAAATAGTGGGGGAGGAGGAAGACAAAGAAACAACTGAAGTTGAACGAGCAGAAAATTTCGCATCACGTTTTGAAAATTTGACAATCAATTCTCACAATAATCTACGAATCACACGAATACTGCACAGTCTGGGAGAATTGGGAGCAGAAGAATATCAAGTCCCACTGGTGAGGTTCCTCCTCAAGGAGATCCTTATCAAGAACAGACTGCCAAGAATGAAGAAAAGTGCAATGAACTTTTTCATACCAGCAGTAAGAGATCCACAAGACAGACAAGATTTGTTATTCTTCGCATGGCGATACTATTTCCCAAAAGAAGAATTCATCTGGGGAAATTATGGAGAATTGGCACGATACAAACCAAAACCAGTGGTAGCGGCACTCCTACCGGCGCCACTGAGCGAATGGACACCTGTGTACTCAGAGAAAGAAAAGAAGTGGCTGACAGAAGAACCGGAGGGGTATGGAGAAGATGGATGGTTCCAGATGGAGAGTGGACGAATAGTCCTACCAGCAACACTGGCTCCTGAAATCGTAAGAGCACTTCACGCAAGTGCCCATGGAGGGAGAGAAATGATGGAGCAACAGTTGGAGCCACATTTCTATGTACCAGGATTGTCAGCAATCTGCAAAGCAACAGCTCAGCAGTGTGTAACATGTGCCAAAAACAACCCGAGAACAGGCCCATCTCAACCCCCAGGAAAACAGCCAATCGGGCTATCCCCAATGGCATTATTACAAATAGACTTTACAGTGCTGCCACCTGCAAAGGATACAAATATTTACTAGTGATGGTGTGCACTTTGACAGGATGGGTGGAAGCCTTCCCAACGAGAACTGAAAAGACTACAGAAGTGGTAAAGAGCCTGATGAAAGAAATAATACCACGTTACGGACTTCCACTCGAGATAGGGTCGGACAATGGCCCTGCATTTATCCAGAACTGTTTACAACAACTTGCCCAACTACTGGGCATCACCTGGAAGCTACATACTGCCTACAGGCCCCAAAGTTCGGGGAAAGTTGAAAGAATGAACCGTACTCTAAAGACTTTGATGTCCAAACTGTGCCAAGAGACGTCACTAGGCTGGTTGGACTTGCTGCCGATAGTCCTTTTGCACATTAGGTGCAGACCAACCCCCCCAATTGAAGCTAAGTCTGTACGAACTTATGTTTGGACGGCCAACCCCTCTAATTAATGGACTAAGGGGGGACCTTCGGGCATTGGGAGAAACTAAACTAAATGATCAGGTAGTAATGCTGGGTAAATCAATGCAGAAATTAAATACTTGGGTCGGGGATAATATACCGTATTTTCTGTATCCTTCACTCCATAAGTATTGTCCGGGTGACTCAGTATGGGTAAAAGAGTGGAAAAATGATCCACTGGGTCCAAAATGGAGAGGTCCTTATCTTGTCCTGTTATCAACCCCTACAGCAGTAAAAGTTGCCGAGGTGGTCCCGTGGATACATCACTCCAGAGTAAAAGCAGCTGCAGCCAGTCCTGAGCCAGCATGGAAGGTCGTTACCAACGAGACCAACCCGCTGAGGCTGAAGCTGACAAAAACCACAGCAATGAGCACCTAAATGATTCTAACCCCGATGATTCAGAGGATCAACAAGTGGGTGTTTTGATGGGCACAGGCCCTGACCACCCGCCAACGGGGGATAACCACAGGGTGCTTTTTAGGGGCCCAGCCCCCACCCTTGATTGTCCAGAAATGTTCTTTACTTTTGAAATTCCGGTGGGGAGGGATTGGGTTTATGTGACTGTGAAAAGAATCGCCCAAGGAATTCTGACATTCGGGGCATTTGTGGTGCTGATTTTATATCTTGCTAATCTGATTTATGGACTCTCACGTGGAGCATGCCCCAATTGTACAAGCACCCTGGGGAAGTGGATATTTCCCATATCTGGAGTGGTACGCACCCGGTGATGGAGAACCGTACCATGTGGAGACAAAGAAGTATCATCCGGATATTGCCAAGAGGACATTTATTTGTGCAATTCAAATATGACTATGCTAAAAGTCTGGGCAAACCGCATGCTGGGTGTGTAGTAGACTGCACCCAGAGACAATTCATATACCATTTGCCTCTGTTCCAATGAATTTGAGTATGTTTGTATCAGGAATGTCACAATACATGCTGTCGACGCCCCAAGGGAAAAGACAGAATCAGTCAGTCCCGGTACCCCATAATAGGACCAGTGTACCACCAGAATGGTGTTTTCAACTAGGACCAGATAAAGAAACAAATAACGAGGTGGGTTATGTATCTCAAGTCAGTTCAACTGGACATTAACATTTATATATTCAAGACAGAACAAAAGGCGAATTATTTATACATACGATGCAGGCAATTCACTAGAGACCAAGAGGCGGTGATTGGAATGTGACCAATGGGAGGCAGGGTGCAGGGATATGATGAGACGGCTGAGACAACTTGCGATAGAGATATCAAAGGGAACATTACATTCATCACCATTTATAGTGGAAGGAGGGTACCAGGTGTGCTGTGAAAGGGTGTGTTACACATGGGTACCACCAACAATAACGGGAATGTGTTATTTGGCTAAGCTGGTCCAATTCAGAGACTAAGGGGAGAAACACAAACACAGACACGGAACTGCACCCTAGGTACCCACTGGTGTTTGAAAGACCGAAGAGAGAATTGTTTGCAAAGATGGATCGAATATGGACATGGTTGCCAGCATGGACTGGATGGGGAGGAGATGATGAGGAGATTGAATAGCTATGTCAATCTGATGGACGAGATTCTGAATAGGACCAGTATGGATATCCAGCTGCTGAATCTGGAAATGCGTGATTACGAAAGGTGCAGATGATACATGATATGGCGCTTGAGCAGTCAGTGCGGCTTTGAATGGATTGTGTGAGATGACAATGCACTATGAATGTTGCACCTTCATCAGAAACACTACACATGAAGTCCCAGATTATTACAGGTAATTCAAGATCACCAAGAGAAGGTAGCACAGTTGCAGGCACAGCCAGGAGGATTGGCCGAAGGCTGGAATCCGCTCCGTGGGTTTGGAGCAATGGAGAATGGTTTGGTTCCATCTTGAGATTTATCTCACAGATTGATCCATGATACTCATGATAGTGGTGATCTTGATCATAGGGATACTGATATACCGCATAGGGCTATGCATATGGCCACTGTGCAAGACAGCACTGACACCCACACAAACACAGAAGATACCACTGATAATTCCACAGGGAATGTTCCCAGTGAACGGAGAGCCCCCCCAGTATGCAGAGTTTCAGAATAGTGGAGTTGTAATGGCTACAAGTGCCAGGAAAGAGATCCTGACACTTGAGCCAGGGGGGAATGAAGGAGAATCAGGCTGAAGGATGGTTGTTTACTATGAGCCAGGCACCATCTTGTGCAGAATATTGGTTCACCAGTAAATAGAATAGATTTTTATTAGATGTGCAAAGTATAGCTTACATAGAATTCAAAGAATGCGTGCAGATTAGAAAGCTAGCAATAAAACCGACAGAATCCGGCCGGCTCTTGGCACGGAGAGACAGGAAGATTTATGAATGAGGCAAGGTCACTGAGATGTGCAGAGGAACAAAGAAAACATAGAGAACAGACCAGGCCCCAGGCTATTGAATAAACATAGCCGATAGGGAGGGAGGTACTGCCCTGAGAAAGACAGCACAACAAATCACAGACTGTCAAACTAACATGAAGTGTATCAATTTATAGTTATATGTGGAATGTCCTTTGTGTTTGGGCTAATGATGGGAGGTATTAACCCACGTGGGGTGGAATAAAGTGTCATCGGGAGGTGGGCTAATTGGGATGTACCTAATTACGTATTTTTGGGTATAAGATCCCTTGCACGGGGGGGAGAAGGGGCTCACTCTTTGCGATTCAATCCTGTGTGAGCACTTGTGTGACGACACAATAAACATTTGCCTTTCCTGAAGAGACTCGTGTTTGGACAATCCTTGCTTGTGTCTGGTCCGGCGCCGTTCTGAAAGTGAACCTGTCTGACTCCGGTTACAGTTTCTCCTATTGTACAGCGCTATGGAACTTGTTGTCGCTTTATAAATACTTGCAACTGTAATGTTAAATTAGGAATCTCTTACACAGTTAAGTCGAAAAAAAAGTGTCAGCTGCACTCGTTGCTATACAATTCCATGTGAAACAAAACAAAATTAGAGGTTCTAGTTTACTTGAATGGCCATTGAAGTGTAAGCTTACTCGCCCCATCAAGGCACCTCTTGCTAGAGTGAGTACCTAACCAATGTAACCAAAATCTGCTCCTCTTATCAGCTAAGAGGCAAAATGGTCGGTTCTATTTATACACGCACCAAGCACTTCCCATTTGGGGTTGAAAACAAAAACATGGAAACAGGAACAGCAGCAAAAATGACTTAACTGGTGTTCAACAAAATTTTTGCAGCTGTTCCTTTTTTTATGTTTTTGTTTTCAACCTCAAATTAGAAGTACTTGGTGCGTGTATAAATAAAACCCACCATTTTGCCTCTTAGCTGAAAAGCAGCAATAGTGTGTGCAGCTGCTCAGAGGAGCGGCTTTTGGTTACTTTGGATAGGTACTCGCCATGATGGGGCAAGTGAGGTTACACTTCAATGGCCATTCACGTAAACTAAAACCTCTAATTGTGTTTTGTTTCACATGGAATTGTAAAGAAATGAGCGCAGATGACACCTTTTTTTTCTTGCTATGTTTTATACAGAACTGGTTTGTTACTCCTGGTTGTTGCAACCGCTCTGGTGAGCATGGGCGCAACACCGATAAGTCGAAGCCAGATATCTGTAGGGAAGTTTAAAAGACATTAGAACTCACAATGGGTGATACTGACATCAAACCAAATTATCCTGACATGTTCTTGGCTAGTGTACTGCTTCATGATAAATCAAAGCACACCTCGTTTTTTCCCATAATTTAAAAAAAATGTTTTGTCTTCTTGTTTCTTCAGAATATAAATTGTCTGCATATTTTTTTTTTAATTTGTTATATTCAATAACACATTGCTCTTTTGCATCATATGCATGTGATCTGAGCCAGGGTTGTGTGTTACGAGTTCTCCTTCCACCTACTGCTGTCATTGTGCTGAAGTAGGCCTCTCTTCTGTCTCTAAACAGAGACCGCAGAGCAGTGGTGTATTTAGGTTTTGTGCTGCCCTAGGCCTGACTAAACTCGTGCACCCCCTAAATTAAATTGGACACACTCCTTCCTTTCAAGGCCGCACCTCCTGTTTAAACAGCCAGACACTTTCTGGTTTTAAAGATGGCTGTTGCTATAATGCAGTGGCCATCATCCACTTAATGCAGTACAGGCTGCATGGAGAGGCCTGCCAACAAGTTTAGGAAGTTTTTGGGTCCCCTCCAAATTTACAGATGACTTCTGTATTATACATAATAATACACAGAGAGGACACAATACAGGGAGTCTGGGATTTACCAATTTGTCTGCATTACACATTATACACACAGAGGACACAATACAAGGAGTCTGGGATTTAGTGATGTCTGTGTTCAATAATACAGAAAGTCTGGGATTGACTTTCGTCTGTGTTACACATATTAAGTAAAACCGCAAAAAACAACTAGAATAGTAAAAGGTGTGATCGCATAACTCATTGGCAGAGACACGCACACACACATATGGAGGAGCCCCTAGAAACATCTACACACCCCGAATATGGAGGAGGGTCTAAAGACATCTAGAAACAACCTACAGAGGATTCCTTAAAGACAACCCAAGCCCAGTATATGGAGGAGCACCTAAAACAAGGACAGAGAAATTTGCTGCCAAAATTGGGGCTGCCCTAAGTATATAGGATAAAGTTTAACTAAAACTGAATAACAAGCACCACACTGATATCACCAAAATCATTTTATTTTAAATTTAGTTGAAAAATAAAAAGGAATGATTAAATCAGAACTACATGACATGTATTGTGGATAGTATATATGGAGAGAGGCAGCATGGTGACAGTATATATGGAGGGAAGCAGTATGGTGACAGTATATATGTAGGGAAGCAGTATGTTGACAGTATGGAGGGTGTGTGTCATGTGTGATAGTCACTCACCACTTAGAAGAAATGCCCTCAGCTCAAACATTTAAAGGAGGCACCTCTTATTAGATCAGGATGCTGCAGAATGCCTGTCAGGTGGCATCATCTGGTGGCAGTGTAATAGATGGGCCATAGGGGTTGTCTGGGCATGCTGGGAGGGGCTGAGGCCAGCAGTATCTCTGGGGTCTCTGCTTCCCGAGTCCACAGCCTGTCATTGCTGCGCGCGGGCAGTCGGCTCCTCCCTGACTGATGTCAGCTGACAGGGGCGTGGTGTCAGGCAGTGATTGCTGCTCCTCAAAGCCAGCTTGACCTCCCTGAGTTTCTGAACTGGTGCAAGATTAGATTTGTCCAGCATTTTTAAATTTACACAAACTGAACGTTTCCAAATCAGATATTTCTGAATCCATAATATTTGGATTCCCAAATTTCTGAATACAGTTTGAGCCAAAATTTTGAGCCATGCACATGTCTAGTACAATGTATGAATTTGTGAGTATATTTGCCCACATTTTTTCAATTTTTTATTATTTGACAGTTTAATATTTTTGGAGCTTGGCATCTATCATACCATTCCCATTTGTAAACCTTTTTCATTGTTAAGCATGTGTCTAATTCTTTTACAAGGTAATTGTTGAGTAGGGATGAGCCGAACACCCCCGAGTTCGGTTCGCATTCGAACTCGAACTTTTCAAATGTTCGAATTCAAATTCGAACTTGAACACGAACTCAATACAAGTCAATGGGACTCAAAGTTCGATTTTTAGAGTGCCCTCCAAGAGGGCATATATGCTAGATATTTGCCATAAAAGGTGTGGGGGGTCTGGGTAGTGGCCTGGGGGACAGGAAACAAGGACAAAAAGTAAAAAAAAAGTTTTTAAAGGAACAGTGAGTTTTCCATGAAATAAAGGTTAAGAATAAAAATGAAAAGTTCCTTCAAATATCGTGCCTAGGAGGTCCCCATAACCTGCCCGTGAAGTGGTGGATTTCTAGGATGTATAGAAACATTTAAAAACAAAAGAATGACGTTTCAAATGACGGTAAATGCTTTTACTTTAATCTATTCATAAACAACTGCTTGGGGCGGCAGCCTGTATGAAAAGACATTTTTCATACACGCGCAGAAAAAGTTTAGTGATTTTTTGGCTAAATTATGGTGAAACTTATGCAGGCGTTGGATGAAAGTAACAATAGGTGCTTTAAAATTGTGCCTTTAGCGTCGGCAACAGTGCCGTCACACCGTAACCCCTCTGTGGTATTGTGGAAGAGTGCAGGGGTGGACCATGCGGTCCTGTATTAAAAAGATATAAATCTGGTAAAGGCGTCAGTGCACCCAGATATTGTGCCTTTCATGGCAGCAAGTGCCTTCACACCGTAACCCTTTTGTGGTATTGTGGAAGAGTGCAGGGTTGGACCCTGCGGATCAAAAAATTAAAATGATATAAATGTGGCACAGGCGTCAGTGCAGCCAAATATTGTAACACCGTAACCCTTTTGTGGTATTGTAGAAGAGTTCAGTGCTGGAGGTTTTGTGAATACAGAAGACATCCCCGATCTATTCCGTTACGTCAGCATCAGGGGATTGACAGCTGCTGATCCAGGACTGATTCATTTTTATAAATGTCAGCCGGTCTACAGAGTCGGTGGACAGATGCACTCTTTTGTCTGTGACAAAACCTCCAGCGACACTGAACGTCCTTTCAGAAAGCATGCTGGATGAACGGTAACCTAGTAGCTGCATAGCATATTGGCTAAGTTCTGGCCAGTGATCCAATCTCAACACCCAGTAAGCCAGTGGATCATCTCCTTGAAAGGTATCCAGGTCTGCCCTTGCCCCAGGTAGTCCTGCACCATATGGTGAAGACGCTGGCAATGGGTGCCTACATTTGACGTCCCTGGGCGTCGTGGACTAAAATTTTTTAAAAAGGCATCAGTCAAGCGGCCCCGACCTTCACCACTATTCCTCTGATCATCCGCAGCCTCAGAAGCACCTGTGTCATCACTTGGTAACCTACCAGTGCTTGGAAAGGTGTTACACAAGTGTCGCTTAAGAGCATCCTCAAGTTTTTTCATCCTGTGCTCCCTCTGTGCGGGCAGGATGAGCTCTGCAACTTTACCCTTGTATCATGGATCAAGAAGGGTTGCCAACCAGTAATGATCCCTCTCCTTGATAGCACGAATCCTGGGGTCCTTTAGCAGGCTTTGCAGGATAAGGGAGCCCATGCAGCGTAGGTTGGAGGTGGCATTAGCTTCCGAGTCTTCCTGGTCAATGAGGAGGATGACCCCATTGTGCACTTCCTCCTCCCAGCCACGTACTAGTCCTTGTGTTTCTGGGCACACAAAACCCTCCCTTGAGGAATCCCCACCTTCAATGCCCCCACTACTTAAATATTCCTCCTCCTCCTCATCCTCCTCCTGTCTGATCTGAGGAGGACCCGCTGGAATGCTGTCTGCAGATAGACTGGGGCCTTCAGAGCTAAGGAAGGCCTTCTCTTCCTCCCGCTGCTCTGCCTCTAGAGCCACATCTATAATTCCCCGCAGAGTGTGCTCCAGCAGGAACACTAAAGGAATTGTGTCACTGATGCATGCACTGTCCCTGCTCACCATCCTCGTTGCCTCCTCAAATGGTGACAGTACAGTGCATGCATCCTTGATCATCAGCCACTGCGGGGGGAAAAAAAAACAAGTTCACCTGAACCTGTCCTTGTGCCATACTCACACAGGTACTCGTTGATGGCCCTCTGCTGCTTGTGAAGACGCTGCAGCATTGCTAATGTCGAGTTCCACCTGGTGGACATGTCACAGATCAGACGGTTTGTGGGAAGGTGGAATTCTCTTTGAATTTCTGCCAGGCGAACACTTGCTGGGAATGACCATCTGAAGTGGCTGCAGACTTTTCTGGCCTGGCTCAGAAGCTCTGCCAGCCCTGCGTACCTGGTTAGGAATCGCTGTACCACCAGATTTAGGACGTGTGCTGGGCATGGTACATGCGTCAACTTACCCAGGCATAGGGCGGAGAGAAGGTTACTGCCATTATCACAGACGACCATTCCCAGCTGAAGCTGGCATGGTGTTAACCATCTCTGCACCTGCCTCTGCAGAGCTGACAGAATTTCTGACCCGGTGTGGCTCCTGTCCCCTAAACAAACCAGCTCAAGCACAGTATGGCATCTTTTTGCTTGAGCCATTGCGTAGCCCCTGTCAGGCGTCGGTTTAACTGCCACTTCGCCAGAGACACAGAAGGAGGAGGAGGAGGAAGAGGGAGAGGTGGTGGTGGAGCAGACAGACCTCATACAAGCAGCTTTCTGGAGGCATGGTGGATGAACAAGCTCCAGCACAGAGCCCCGTCTTGGATCCCTCCCAGCTGCAATCAGAGTTACCCAGTGTGCCGTGAAGGAAATGTAACGGCCCTGTCCATGCTTGCTGGACCACGTGTCTAAAGTCACATGCACCTTGCTGCTGACTGCCTTTCCCAATGACTCAACATTATCTTCCACGTGCTGGTATAGTGCTGGAATGGCCTTCCGTGAAAAGTAATGACGTTTTGGCACATGCCACTGTGGTACAGCACATTCACCAAATTCACAGAAGGGAGCAGAGTCCACCAGCTGGAAAGGCAGCAGCTGCAATGCGAGTAATTTTGCTAAGCTGGCATTTAGACGCTGTGCTTGGGGATGGTTGGGACTATATTTTTTCTTACGCTGCAGCAGCTGGGGCAACATAATCTGACTGCGTAAATCTTCAGCTGATGGGATGCTGTCTTATTGTGAGGAAGGACCTGGTACATCCATTACTGTAGCATCATCCCTGTCAGTGGAGGTTGTAGGCAATGACATGGCAGGACATACAGTGGGGGTAGAGACAGATGAGGAGGAGGAGGACCTACGCAAAGTTTTGTGCCAACGTGAAATGTGGCAGGTGGTCATATGTCGCCTCAAGCACGTGGTACCCAAGCGTCCGGTGTCTTTACCATGCTTGAGCCTCATCTTACATAGATTACAAATAGCAACGGTGGAGTCTGCTTCACATTTCTTAAAGAACTCCCAGACAGCAGAGTTCCTGGATGTGTGCTTTGAGACAACAGCACTCTGCACCTGAGCAGCTCTGACATCTGATGCCTTGGACTGGCTAGTGCTACGGTTGGTCGTAGAGGACGTTGTGCCTCGTGTTTGTTGTGCCTCCTCCTCACTTGACTCCTCTGTTCGATCAGGCACCCATGTGGAGTCAGTGACCTCATCATCATTGTCATCACCCCCTATCTCCTCGTCACTGGAGCCAATTTGGCAGTATGCTGCAGCTGCTGGGGCAACATGAGTGCAAGTTATTTGTGTGTCATCACTGGCACCCCCTTCCTCTAGGTTGATTATACTCCCTTCCTCAATCTCAGAGATTGAATCAGAGCACTGTAGTTGCTGCGCATCCTCAAGCAGCATTTCACTGTCATTGTAGTCAAACAATTCAGCTGACTCCTCCGTGTGTGATAGTGAGGCAATGGCAGGAGTAGCTGTGGACATGGAGGCTGCATTAGATGCTTTGGCAGCTGAGGTGGACTGTAAAGCACTACAAGCCTGTCTGGCAGAGGACTCAGAGGATGAGGGTTAGCCAATCCACCAAATCCTCTATTGCTGCTGCTTAAGACAGCCAGCACCAGTTAGAAAGGACAAGCGTGCCCCTGCAGAGGATGCACCATGTCCACCATGACCAGAGGCACAGCCTCCCGACACAGGGGCTGCTTGCCCTCTTATCTGTGTCTGGGGGCGTCTGCCTGTCCTTTTTGGTCTTTCTGACATGGTGAGTGATATAGATTAAATATATACAGAACTCTGATTCAACTCTGGTATAAAGATTAAAGATTCCCAGAACTCTGGTATAACTCAGTGAGACACCCTGATAGCTGGCAGCCAGTGACAAGACACAGATTACAATTCCCAGAAACCTCCTGTTTGTCAGTGAGACCCCCTGATGGGTGCCAGTGACAAGACACAAATTACAATTCGCAGAAATCTGCTACAAGTCAGTAGACCCCCTGATAGGACCCCCTGATAGCTGGCAACAGTGACAAGACAGATTACAATTCCCAGAAATCTGCTAGAAGTATGTGGGACCCCCTGATAGCTGGCAGTGAGAAGACACCGATTACAAGTCCCAAAAACCTCCTATAAATCAGTGAGACCCCCTGATGGGTGGCAGTGACAAGACACAGATTACCTCAATTCCCAAATATTTTGTAGAAATTACTGACCCCCAAAATAGTTGCTGGTGGCAGTGACAAGACACAGATCACCTCAATTCCCAAATATTTTGTAGAAATTACTGACCCCCCCCAAATTCTGGGTGGCAGTGAGTGACAAAACACAGATTGCTTCAATTCCCAAATATTTTGTAGAAATTACTGACCCCCCAAAATAGTTGCTGGGAGTGAGAACACACAGATTAGAACAATTCCCAGATATTTTGTAGAAATGAGACCCCCCCAGTAGCTGGTGGCAGACCGGCAGTGAGAACACACACTAACACAAGAACAATCTCCTCTCAAATCTCCTCTCAAACGCGTGCTGAAGCGCTGTGTGAAGCCTTATATAGTGTGCTGCGGGACTTAGCTCTGTGAGCCCATGATTGGGCAAAATTTGCCCAATCCGGACTCTGAGCCGTGATTGGCATAGTCTTGAACCTGTCTTGCACCTGACCTGTAGTCAGGTGCAAGGCTGTAGCCAATTACAAGCTTCAGGCCAGTGCAAAAGTGCATTGTGGTGCATTGTGGGCGTACATGCGGCAAACATGCGGAAATGTTCGTGGTTCGTGAACATGCGAACAGGCGATGTTCGAATCGAACTCCGAACCGATCAGCTCATCCCTATTGTTGTGGAGTATTTTAATATCTGTAATATTTTAATGGAATATCAAACCAGTTTTAATACAATTTTTAATTAGACAGAATATCATGGCCTGTTCAGTTTGTGAAGGATCATTAATCTTTCAGCTGTCAGTCAGTAGGGTTGGAGAGTTAAAGAAAGCCACATGTGACCTTCTGACCCAAAGACTCTCAAGTTGCTGGTAAAAGCCCTCTTTGATGTAAGACCTGACCATTGATAAAGTTTAAACAGATGTTGTAAGGCGCCTCACTGTCTAGGGTTAACTGAAATAACATTTCTATCGTTGTATGAGAAAATTTGGAAAATGCGCCTAAAGCTTGGCCAATTGTATTGGAGGGGCAGTGTCTTAAGTCTGACGTGTATATTCTGTATTTACAGTTGTGTTCAAAATTATTCAACCCCCAATGCTGTAAAGGGTTTTAGGGAATTTAGTGTACATTTGTAATTGTATTCAGAATAAAAAGTCCTTGTAGGATTTCAAAGAACCATATGCAACTAAAATGACATCAATTGGTTTTGTAATACAGTAGTAAATGTTTCTTTTGTGAATTCTTCATTGACACAATTATTCAACCCCTTAAAGACTACCACTCTGAAGAACAGAGGTTCATTCAAGTGTTTTCAATCAGGTATTGACAACACCTGTGGATGTCACGGAGCAGCAATAAAGCATAATAAGCACCAATTAGGCAGCTTTAAATATGACTGATACTCAGCTCCTTCTAGACATTTACTGGTGTGGTTACAAACATGGTGAAGTCAAGAGAATGGTCCAGGAAGACAAGAGAAGAGGTGATTACTCTTCACAGGAAGGGCAATGGCTATAAGAAGATTGCAAAATGTTAAACATACCAAGAGAGACCATAGGAAGCATCATTCGCAAATTCAAGGAAAAGGGCACTGTTGAAACGCTACCTGGTCGTGGCAGAAAGAAGATGCTGACTTCGACTGCTGTGCGCTACCTGAAGCGTAGAGTGGAGAAAAGTCCCCGTGTGACTGCTGAGGAACTGAGAAAAGATTTGTCAGATGTGGGTACTGAAGTTTCTGCTCAGACAATATGGCGCACACTGTGTAATGAAGGCCTCCATGCCAGAACTCCCAGGCGCACCCCTTGCTGTCTCCAAAGAATAAGAAGAGTCGACTGCAGTATGCCAAAAGTCATGTGGACAAACCACAGAAGTTTTGGGATAGTGTTCTGTGGACTGATGAAACAAAATTAGAACTGTTTGGGCGCATGGATCAACGCTATGTTTGGAGGAGGAAGAACAAGGCCTATGAAGAAAAAGAACACCTTGCCTACTGTGAAGCATGGCGGGGGGTCAATCATGCTTTGGGGCTGTTTTGCTTCTGCAGGTACAGGGAAGCTTCAGCGTGTGCAAGGTACCATGATTCTCTTCAGTACCAGGAGATATTGGGATGACAATGTGATGCAGTCCGTCACAAAACCTGAGGCTTGGAGACGTTGGACCTTTCAACAGGACAATGATCCCAAGCATACCTCCAAGTCCACTAGAGCATGGTTGCAGATTAAAGGCTGGAACATTTTGGAGTGGCCATCGCAGTCACCTGACTTAAATCCGATTGAGAACCTCTGGTGGGAGTTAAAGAAAGCAGTTGCAGTGCGCAAGCCTAAGAATGTGACTGAACTGGAGGCTTTTGCCATGACGAAATGGGCGAAGATACCCGTAGATCGCTGCAAGACACTTGTGTCAAGCTATGCTTCACGTTTAAAAGCTGTTATAACTGTAAAAGGATGTTGTACTAAGTACTAAGATTGAATGTCACTTGGGGTTGAATAAAACTGATAATGATGTGAGCACAGAAAAGACATTTGTGGTTATTTCATTATAAATGTTATGTTATATTTGTCTGACCTACACGTGCCTCTGATTTAATTGTAAGCAAGATGACTGAATGATCAAAATCAATGTCAAACTGGCCAAAACACTCAATTTTAGTGGGGGTTGAATAATTTTGAACACAACTGTATATGAATAAACCCTTTTAGGGAGAATTGACTCACATTTTTCAGTGTCTCAAGATCAGACACTAGATGTAACAGCAATCGGCAGCTTTAGGAATGCCGGATTCCCCTTACAGTACTCCAGCGCCTTCTTTCTGCTCCTCAGCAGCAATCCAGGATTGTAGCAGTAAAGGTGAAAATCAGCACGCAGGGGGTGTACAATCCTGGATTGCTGCTGAGGAGCGGAAAGAAGGCGCTGGAGTACTGTAAGGGGAATCCAGCATTCCTAAAGCTGCCGATTGCTGTTACATCTAGTGTCTGATCTTGAGACACTGAAAAATGTGAGTCAATTCTCCCTAAAGGGGTTTATTCATATATCTACTTGACATACTGCGCAATATATTAAGTGCATAATGCACTTAAATTGGCTAAAGATTAAAACAATAAAGATAGAACATTTCTATTAATTACATCACATATATCTACATGTGCTTTTCATTCCTAGTGAGAGGTCTTGCGGGACACGCAAATGTAATCACTTTATTAATATGTTTTTAATCATGCTGTATATAAATTTTAGATATGCCGTGAGAAAGACATGGTTGTGTAAAAAATAAAAAATAGTACTTTACGGCTTATGCACTTTAATTGATAGAATTGAGGGTTCATATAAGTTAAAAGGAAGGAAAAAGAAAAGAATTTTATTAATTAAAACATAATGATTCTAATATGTATATACATATATTGTCATGCATCAATGGAGGGTACTGTGATCTGTACTGCGATGAGTATTAGACCCACATTTATGTGTATTTTTAATATATGTGTCCCTCTAATCTGAGATACGCCACCAAGAGGAAGAAAATGCCAAAATTGAGCTCCAAATCACGAACTAATACACGCAAGCTGAGGAAATACAAACCGGAAGTAATACAATGGCGGTTGGAACGCAAATGGAACGCGGAAATGAACTGCGCATGCGCAAGATGGCGGCGCACAAGGCAGAAAAAGCGAAAGAAAACCGGAAGCAATAATTAAACATCAACAGGACACATGGGGACATTCTTAAATCATTAATGGACATTATATAAGGACCTATAGGTCCATGTATTTTCTACCAGCTGATGAAGCCGCTACGCCATGCGGCGAAACGTGTTCTGGAGCATGTTTTTATATTTTAAATAAATTTTATTTTATTATCCCTGTTCCTGTTGCTGCTGCGTTCATTCTTTGGATTTATGACGGTTTTCCTTTGGGTTTTCCTTTACCAGAATTAACCCATGAGCGTATACCTTCAGAAACGAAATGTGAGTACAAAATCTCTGGAACACCATATTTAAAACCTTTGCAGGTCTGCACAAGGAGTTCTTTGTCTTCCTTCTCTTTATTATATGATCCCGGACAAAGCACTTTTTACAAGGTGGGGGTCACCTGAGAAGTATCTGAAGGCAATATAACCGCAGGCCTGGACCCACTCAGAGCCACTGACTAGGCTCTACACTTGTGAGTGGGACAAACCTAGCATTATTTAATAGCTCAAAATAATACTTACTGTATTGCACTATTATTGTTTATTATTTCTTCCATATATACGAGGGACTCCAGGATCCCAGAAAGCATCACATGCGCCAATTTAGGTTATATATTCGAAATCCTTGTTCCGCATACGTCAAGGGAACAGGACTGTGTCTGATTATGCCATAGAATTTAAAACGTTGGTTTCTGACGTGAACTGGACAAATGAGACTCTGGTTCTGGCTTTTATGGAGGGGTTATCAGAGTCATTGATGCAGGAGTTGGCTCCTCGTAAATTACCTGAGGTATTGTGTGAACTCATTGATTATTGTATAGATCTGGATGATCAGATAAGGGACAGAAGAACTCCAAGAGAGAAACCTAAGAGACCGTTACCAAGGTTGGCCCCTGTCTTTCAGGCACCACCCAGAGAGTTATCTCCTCCCTCTGAGTCTATGCAATTAGGCCATACTAGGCTTACAGAGGAAGAGAGAACAAGGCGTCTTCGTGAGGGATTGTGCCTGTATTGTGGTTTAAAAGGACATTTCCGACTTCAATGTCCCACTCGCCCTAGAATGCATGAGAAGTCGGAAAACTACCGCACCTAAGGCAGCTGAGGAGACAGGCCTTGGGTATGACGTGCATGTCTCCTGTCAAAGACACTAAACTTATGTTACCAGTATCCGTGGCTTGGGAGACCAAGACCACGCATACTACCGGTTTTGTTGATTCTGGGGCTGCTGGTAACTTTATTGATGTTAACTACGCTTCTTCCATTTCTCTCCCTCTGGTTGTAAGAGAGACACCCTTAGCCGTCGAAGTCATAGACGGTAGGCCGTTATCCTGCCCTAGGATTACTCACGATACGCTTACAGTGGTTCTTACCACTGGTCTCTTACATAAAGAGATCATATTTCAGGTTATCCGTTCACCTTCCAATCCTGTTGTGCTTGGTTTCCCTTAGTTGGTGGCACATAATCCTGTTATTGATTGGGCTAAGGGAGAGATAAGGTCTTGGAGTCCTACTTGTTTTGGGACTTGTTTAATACCCATTCAACATATTGGTGCCCTGAACACACCTACAGCTCCCCCATTGTCTACAGAGGTTCCTGACCAGTATGCCGACCTCAGGGCTGTATTTGATAAAAGAGGCAGAGAAACTACCCCCACATAGACCGTATGATTGCGCCATAGATATTCATCCAGGTACCATGCCTCCTCGAGGCAAAGTATATCCTCTATCCATAAAGGAGAACCAAGTCATGGAGGAGTACATAAAAGAGAATTTGGAGAGGTTTTATCGGACGTTCCTCTTCTCCAGCAGGGGCTGGGTTCTTTTTTGTGTCTAAAAAAGGAGATTTACGCCCGTGTATCGATTACAGGGGGCTTAGCAAGATCACCATCAAGAACGTGTACCCTATCCCTCTCATATCAGAATTGTTCGACAGGTTAAGGGGATCAGCAGTATACACTAAACTCGATTTAAGAGGGGCTTACAACCTGATACGTATAAAAGAAGGGCATGAGTGGAAAACAGCATTTAACACCAGGAGTGGGCATTATGAATATCTGGTCATGCCTTTCGGTCTTTGTAATGCTCCAGCTGTATTTCAAGATTTTATTAATGATGTGCTCAGAGATTTCTTGCAATCCTTTGTTATAGTATACCTAGACGATATATTGATTTACTCTCCCGATCTGAAAACCCACCATGAACATGTCAGACAGGTATTAGCAAAATTACTAGACAATGGTCTTTATTGCAAACTACTGTAAAATTTATTGGGTACATTATCACTCCAGAAGGTTTTGAGATGGATCCTTCCAAACTCACGGCCATCTCAGAATGGCCTCTCAGCCATACAGAGGTTTCTGGGGTTTTCCAACTATTATAGGAGATTTATCAAGAATTATTCCACTGTAGCCTCTCCTATCATTAATATGACACGTAAAGGTCTGAAGAACCAGGTCTGGTCTTCACAATCCAAACAGGCATTCAAAGCTCTCAAACAGGCTTTCACTTCCGCTCCCGTGTTACGGCATCCTGATCCCAGGATTCCACTTGTTCTTGAGGTTGATGCTTCCGAGATAGGCATTGGGGCTGTCCTGTCTCAAAGAGAGTCTCCAGGAAAACCTCTACATCCTTGTGGGTTCTTTTCAAGAAAATTATCACCAGCAGAACGCAATTATGATATCGGTAACAGAATTGCTTGCTATTGTGTCTGCCCTGTCAGAGTGGAGACATTTGTTGGAAGGTACTCCTGACCCTTTGTTGATAATCACCGATCATAAGAACCTTACGTAAATCGGGGATGCTAAATGTTTGAACTCGAGACAGGCCAGGTGGTCATTACTACTGTCTCGGTTTAATTTTGTATTGACTTACAGACTGTCAGGGCTCGGCGGGCGCCGCCGGCTCGGCGTCCCGCCGGGCCGCCGACCCGGCATCCTTCTTCCCGGCTCCGGGGTCGGCGTCCTCTCCGAGTCCTGTGTGCGCGCAGTAGGCGCGCGCGCGCCGCCGGCAGTTCCGGATTTAGCCCTCCCGGCGGCGCGACGTCACCAATCTCCATGTGACCGCGAAGGACCAATCAGCAGGCAAGGCACCAAATTTAAACTTGCTTTTCCCATTCCTCAGTGCCCTTTCGTGTTTTGCCTGTCTGACCCTTAAGTGCTCGTTTATTTCACTCAATTTGACTTACTGTGTATGACCTGGCTATCTCTCTCGACTTGTGTACCTCTATACCCCTTGACCCGGCTTGTTACTCGACTCTGTTTTCGCCTATACCCTATTGCTTTCTGATATACGTTCCTGGCTTACCAGCGTTTACACCAGCCACTCTAAGGACTGGTTCCTGTCCTCCTTGTGTCCCTGCCTTATAGGTTCACCTCCTGTTTGTGCGAAACCCAGCCACTATAAGGACTGGTACCGCATTGTGACTCTATCTTGCTTTACCGGCACAGCCGTTACGTACCCTTGGTTGGTGTTGGCCTGAATACAGGGCAGCCCTCATTATTTGTGTTAACCCAGCCACTACAAGGACTGGTTTCTCTTCTACGTACTCGAGGCTCCTGTTTTCACTTAGGGCTAACCGTTCGTCCACCCTCAGGTACGTGAGCGTGCCTGACATCACGAAAGGGCCATGGACCTTGCAGGGACCGCTCAGCAATTCTCTGGTCTAGAAAGCCGTTTGGAGGAGCAAGATCACCGTCTTGATCAGTTCGCCCAGGCCCTCCAAACGCTGCTCACCCGTACCGCCCCTACCCAGGTAGAGGTTTCCCCTCCCGTGAATCCTCTCCCTTCCGAACCGTTCTCTGTGCCCACCTCGTACCCTAACTTGCTACCTCCAGTACGTTATGGGGGCGATCCTACCGCCTGTCGAGGTTTTCTGAACCAGATTTCCATTCATTTCGAATTAACCCCGTGGTCTTACCCTACAGATCGTGCCAAAATCGCTTTTGTCATCAACCATCTTACCGACAAAGCGTTGAGTTGGGCTAACCCTCTTTGGGATACCGATAAACCGATTGTCTATAATTATCGTGACTTTATGTCGGCCTTTCGTAGGGTGTTTGACCCTCCCGGGCGTAAAACCAATGCCGCAAAATCCTTGTTACGCTTGCGCCAGGGTGCGAAATCACTGGGTGAATATGCTCTGGAGTTTAGATCATTGGCTTCTGAATTGAACTGGAACAATGAGGCTTTGATAGCCGTGTTTTCTGAGGGCCTGAACGATGAGTTGCAAGATGAGATAGCGGCCAGAGATCTCCCAGGGGACCTGGAAGACTTGATTACTTACCTGTCCTTTATCGATGAACGCCTTCGCCATCGTCGACTTACTAAGGAGAGGTCTAAAAGACCACCGGTTAGGCAGCCTCCCCGGTTTTCTGTACCTTTTCTTCCCGAGTCTCATTCTCCCCCGAACCCATGCAATTAGATAGCACCAAGATCCCTGATAGTGAAAAACAACGCAGACGACGTGAGGGTTTATGCCTGTACTGTGGTTTGGGGGTCATTTCCTTAAGGGCTGTTCCAAACGCCCCCAGGGTCCAGCGGGAAACTCTCATGCCTAAGTGCCTCTAGGGGACAGCTCTTAGGCGCTTTTCCTTCGTCCCCAAACTGGAAAATAGACTCCGGGTTCCGGTTACTCTATCCTGGGAGAGTTCCCGTAACCCGGTACAACTCTATGCCTTAGTAGACTCTGGTGCTGCCGATAACTTTATTGACATAAATTTTGCTCGCAAACATGCCATACCCCTGGTTGAAAAAGAAACCCCATTACTTGTACAGGCCATCGATGGCAGACCTCTCGAAACCCCTTTTGTTTTGTTTGAATCTCGCAATATTACTGTTGGGATAGGACTGTGTCATAAAGAAAGTATGTTCTTCCATGCTATTTCGTCCCCTTCCTATCCTATCGTACTGGGTTACCCCTGGTTAACCCGCCATAACCCTGTTATTGACTGGCGAGCTCGTCAGATCGCGAAGTGGGATAATGATTGTATGGCTTCTTGTATTGAGATTCCACTATCCATTAATGTCTTGAATTTGCCCACGGCCCCTCCTCTGACGACTTCCATTCCTGTCCCCTACTCGGACTTGGCACCTGTGTTTGACAAAAGAGAGGCCGATAGATTACCCCCCCATCGTTCTTACGATTGTGCCATCGACCTTCTTCCTGGTACCATGCCTCCTAAAGGGGCTGTCTATCCTTTGTCCGTGAAAGAACATAAGGTTTTGGAGGAGTACATTAAAGATTCCCTTAAAAAAGGGTTTATTCGTCCTTCCTCCTCACCCGCTGGGGCAGGGTTTTTCTTTGTGCAGAAAAAGGAGGGTGATCTTAGACCCTGTATCGATTTTCGAGGGTTGAACAAGATCACCGTTAAAAATGCCTACCCCATTCCACTCATCCCCGAGCTGTTTGACCGCCTGAAACATTCCAAAATCTTTTCGAAACTGGATCTCAGAGGAGCGTACAATTTAATAAGAATCAAACACGGGGATGAGTGGAAGACTGCGTTTAACACCAGGTTAGGGCATTACGAGTACTTGGTTATGCCCTTCGGTTTATGTAACGCTCCAGCAGTGTTTCAGGCGTTTATTAATGATGTGTTACGAGAGTACACCCCTTGTTTTGTCGTGGTTTACCTTGATGATGTGTTAATACATTCCCCTGATCTGAACACCCACCACGTACATGTACGACTCGTCTTATCTAAGCTCTTGGCCAACGGCCTCTACTGCAAGCTAGAAAAATGCCTATTCGATGTCCAACAGGTACAGTTTTTGGGTTATGTTATATCCTCCTCTGGTTTCATGATGGATCCCAAAAAACTGGAGGCCATCAGTCACTGGCCTCTTCCCAAGGGCCTCAAGGCCATTCAAAGGTTTATTGGCTTCTCCAATTACTATAGACGGTTTATCAAGGGCTTTTCGTCCATTATTGCACCCATTACAGCATTGACGAGAAAGGGAGGTGACACTCAGAATTGGTCCTCCAGTGCCCTGGAGGCTTTCGAACGGTTAAAGGAGGCCTTTTCCACTGCTCCCATTCTACACCACCCTGATCCCAATAGACCCTTCGTTTTAGAGGTTGACGCATCAGAAACCGGGGTAGGAGCCGTCTTGTCCCAACGTCCAGCTGATGACAAGCCTATGCAACCCTGTGGTTTTTATTCTAGGAAATTGTCCCCTACCGAGGCCCGTTATGACATTGGGGACAGGGAATTGTTAGCCATTATTTTGGCCTTAAAAGAATGGCGCCATCTCTTGGAGGGCTCCACCTGTCCGTTTTCCATTCTCACTGACCACAAAAATTTGATTTACCTGTCCGAGGCTAAAAGGTTGAACCCTAGACAAGCTCGATGGGCCCTTTTTCTCACCAGATTTGACTTCCTCATTACGTACAGACCCGGGTCTAAAAATGTTAAGGCCGACGCACTCTCCAGACAATATGAACCCCTAGCAACTCCAGTGTCTGTACCTGTGTCCATAGTTCCCGAAAGGAAAATTTTAGCCTCTCTGAGTACACGAGTCGAGTCTCCTTTCTGGAACCTCTTACTCTCTAAACAGGCTCTGGCTCCCCCGTCTAAACCACAGAATAAGCTATTCGTTCCTGCTGTAGAGGTACCCACTGCTTTACAGCTCTTTCACGAATCCAAATTCGCTGGACATTTTGGGGTAAATAAAACTCTTGACTTGATTAAACGACACCTTTGGTGGCCGACACTTACTAAGGATGTAAAAGATTACGTAACCACCTGTTTTGTTTGTACCCGTTCCAAATCCTCCCGCCTTTGTCCTGCTGGCCTCCTCCAACCCCTACCGATCCCTGAGCGCCCTTGGTCTCATTTAGCTATGGACTTCCTAGTGGAACTAACCCCTTCACTTGGTCATACTGTGATTTTTGTGGTTGTCGATCGCTTCTCTAAAATGGCACATTTTATTCCGTTAAAGAAGCTCCCCTCCTCCAGCGAGCTAGTACAGATTTTCACCAAAGAAATATTCAGACTACATGGTGTTCCTAATGTTCTCGTCTCGGATCGGGGTTCTCAGTTTATCTCTAAGTTCTGGAGAGGCTTCTGTCACCAGTTGGGCGTCAAACTGTCCTTTTCGTCCGCGTATCACCCGCAAACGAACGGTTTAGCCGAAAGAACCAACCAAACGCTTGAGACTTATTTAAGGTGTTTTATTTCTGACGCACAGGATGATTGGGTTACTCTGTTACCATGGGCAGAATTTGCGTATAACAACGCCACATCACAGTCGACAAAATTTTCTCCTTTCGAAATAGTCACGGGTATGCATCCCACTATTTTTCCATCCTCGTTCTCCCCCAGAACATTCCTGCCCTGGAGGAACACCTAGATAAGCTCCGGGTTATTTGGGAGAAGACCAGGTTGAATCTAGAATCCGCTTCCTTGAGCCAGAAGCGGGCGGCTGATCGGAGGCGCAGACCTCCACCAGTGTACCATGTGGGTGACAGGGTTTGGCTCAGCACACGCCACATTCGTCTGAAGGTCCCGTCTATGAAATTCGCGCCTCGTTTTATCGGTCCGTATAAAATACTCCGATGTATCAATCCCGTAGTATACGCACTGCAATTGCCTGTCTCTTTGCGTATTCCCAACTCCTTTCATGTCTCTTTATTGAAGCCGCTCTCCTGCAACCGTTTTACTCGCCCTGACTCCCCTCCTCCCCCTGTGGTGGTTGATGGGACTCCCGAGTATGAAATTGAGTCCATCTTGGATTCCCGTTATGTCCGCAATCGGTTGCAGTATTTGGTTCATTGGACTGGCTATGGTCCCGCGGATCGCACATGGGTTTCGTCACGTGACGTTCATGCTCCTCGATTGGTCTCCGCCTTTCATCGTCGTTTTCCCGATCGCCCGGCTCCCAGCCGCCCGGTGGGCGTTCCTCAAGGCGGGGGTGCTGTCAGGGCTCGGCGGCACCGCCGGCTCGGCGTCCCGCCGGGCCGCCGACCCGGCATCCTTCTTCCCGGCTCCGGGGTCGGCGTCCTCTCGAGTCCTGTGTGCGCGCAGTAGGCGCGCGCGCCGCCGGCAGTTCCGGATTTAGCCCTCCCGGCGGCGCGACGTCACCAATCTCCATGTGACCGCGAAGGACCAATCAGCAGGCAAGGCACCAAATTTAAACTTGCTTTTCCCATTCCTCAGTGCCCTTTCGTGGTTTTGCCTGTCTGACCCTTAAGTGCTCGTTTATTTCACTCAATTTGACTTACTGTGTATGACCTGGCTATCTCTCTCGACTTGTGTACCTCTATACCCCTTGACCCGGCTTGTTACTCGACTCTGTTTTCGCCTATACCCTATTGCTTTCTGATATACGTTCCTGGCTTACCAGCGTTTACACCAGCCACTCTAAGGACTGGTTCCTGTCCTCCTTGTGTCCCTGCCTTATAGGTTCACCTCCTGTTTGTGCGAAACCCAGCCACTATAAGGACTGGTACCGCATTGTGACTCTATCTTGCTTTACCGGCACAGCCGTTACGTACCCTTGGTTGGTGTTGGCCTGAATACAGGGCAGCCCTCATTATTTGTGTTAACCCAGCCACTACAAGGACTGGTTTCTCTTCTACGTACTCGAGGCTCCTGTTTTCACTTAGGGCTAACCGTTCGTCCACCCTCAGGTACGTGAGCGTGCCTGACACAGACCAGGTGAACGCAATGTAAAGGCTGATGCCTTATCTCGTCAGTATGACCCGTATGAATCAAATACACAAGACCATACTCCTATAGTTCCTCCTGAACGTATTGTGGCTTCTACGGTTTTGTCTGTTTCCTCGCCTTTCCTGGAACGCCTCCAGGCAGCTCAACTGGGGGCTCCACCTGACAAGCCTCCAGATATGTTGTTTGTACCGGAAAAGGAAAGACAAGAATTACTCATAATGTTTCATGATTCTAAACCAGCAGGTCATCCTGGTATTACTAAGACTCTTACCAGTATCTCCAGACAGTTCTGGTGGCCCACCATGCGACAGGACGTACGTCTGTTTGTTTTGGCTTGTCAAGTCTGTGCCAGAAGCAAAACCAGTAAAACCTTGCCTGTCGGTCTAATGCAGCCTTTACCCACGCCTAAGAGGCCTTGGTCTCATCTATCTATGGATTTTATTGTGAACTTGCCGAAGTCCAAGGGTCATACGGTGGTTCTGACAGTTGTAGACCGCTTCTCCAAAATGGCTCATTTTGTCCCTTTACCTAAGCTTCCTACAGCCAAAGAACTGGCAGTTGTCTTTGCTAGAGAGATTGTACGAATACATGGGGTTCCGTCTGAAATAGTCTCTGACAGAGGAGCTCAGTTCGTCTCTCGTTTCTGGAGGGATTTCTGTGCGGAGATGGGGGTACGATTGGCCTTCTCTTCAGCATATCATCCACAAACCAATGGGGCAGCAGAGAGGGCAAATCAGGGTATTGAGCAGTACATACGTTGCTTTACCACACAACAACAAGACAATTGGTCGGAGTTGTTGCCCTGGGCTGAGTATGCACGTAATAACGCCGTTAATGAGACCACTGGCCACTCTCCTTTTTCTGCCATCTATGTGTTTTTCCCTCCGGCTCTACCGCTTCAGTTTGCTGAACAGGCCATCCTGGCTCTCGATGAACATCTCACACAAGAGATTTGGAGACAGATTCGCGAAAACATGGAGCGCAATGTTGCTGTCCAGAAACGCAAGGCTGACAGGCATAGGTTACAAACTCCTTCCTATAACGTGGGGGATAGAGTTTGGTTGTCCACTAGGAACGTGAAGTTGCGGGTGCCTTCTATGAAAATGGCACCTCAGTTTATAGGTCCATACAAGATCATTTGCCGCGTTAACCCTGTGGCTTATGCTCTTGCCCTTCCTAAACATCTTCGCTTACACAACGTCTTCCACACCTCCCTACTGAAGCCTTTGTTGTGTAACAGGTACACACGGGTCGTTCCTCCTCCTCCACCTGTTCAGGTTGATGGAGAGACAGAGTATGAGGTTAGGAAAGTTTTGGATTCTAGGCTGTTCAGGGGTGCTCTGCAGTACTTGGTCGATTGGGTGGGTTATGGTCCGGAGGACCGGTCCTGGGTTCCGGCGTCCAACATGTCTGCCTCTAGGTTGGTCAGGGCGTTCCATGCCTCGCACCCCGAACGCCCTGGTGGTCGTCCTGCCTCTTGTCCTGTTGGTCGTCCGGTGGCCTCCCGTGGAGAGGGGGGGTACTGTAACGTTGGGAGCTTCCAGCCTCTCCAGTGTGCTTGAAGGCAGCATGTCTGATGCTGCTCGCTGACCAACGCCCGGTTTAAATAGAGACAGGCAGGGAGGTGGCTGCATGAGGCGCGGCTTGAGAGGGGGGGCGCGGTCTGGTGAAGGTCTTTAAAAACCCTCAGTTCCTTCTCAGCAGTGCCAGATCGTGGTTATCCATACCTGAGCTCCTTGTGCCTGAATTCTTGCATGATTTAAACTGTTATCGACCTCTGCTTGTTTTCTGACTAGTCTGCCTTCCGTTGCCCTAAACTATTTTCTTGTACTACGCTTCTGCACTGATATCGACCCGGCTATTCCATTTGACTATTCTATACTTGTCATGCCTTACCCCCACGGCGCGGCCGAGGTGTCACGACAGCCGTCGGCGTCTTCCTTGCAGGGGGACGTCGGGCATTGGGAGCTCCCTTGCCGCGGGTTGTGGTGACCTTTCGGTCCAGCGCTGGGGTTCCCCCGCTGCCTCCCGCTCCCTTCCATCGGCTCCTCGCGTGGCGGTCATTGCTCGCGGGTGCGGCGTGGGGCGCGGTCCTCCTTCCGGGTCCCGCTATGGACTCGCGGGTCTCGGCGGGGGGGCGGCGTCTCCCGGCTCGCCTGCGGGGCGTGGCCCCTGCGAGTTCCGGATGGAGCCTGGGGTAACCCAGTGGGTAGGAGGGGCAGGGGAGGGGCCCCTTCCCACAGACGGGCGGAGCCCATTACCTGTGCACCATAAAGGTTCAGAACAGCAAAGGAAAGACGCTCAGTCGTCAGCTCCCTAAGCTACCCAAGTTCCTTGTATAATTACCACAGAAACCCTTGTTGAACGAACCTTGCTTCTACCTGACCAAGTCTCCAGCCTAACCCTATTGTACCGCGCTAGAATCTGACTGACCTCCCGGCTACCGACTCCTGGCTTCCCTTCTCGTTTATGAATGAACTCCGCCTGAACCGACACTATTCTTCTCCAGGTTACGTCTCTTGCATCCTCCTCTATTTAACATATCTGCATACTGGACTCCAAGCAAACCTACGATACTAAAGCATGACAGAACGACTGAGCCATGACATGGAGCCCGCAGATATAGCTGGAGCGCTGCATACCCTAACGCAACAGGTGACGGCCATCGCCCAATCAGTACAAGAGCTACAAGTAAGCCATACCGCGTTACAAGTACGAGTACAAGCCAAAGAGGATCTTACCACTTCTACGGCCCCTGAACCTCCCGTCCTCTTACCAGAGCGATTCACCGGGGACCGTCGCTTATATCAGTCCTTTGTGACCAACTGCCAGGTGTTGTTCTCGTTAAAACCTCGCACCTTCTGTAATGAGTACGTCAAGGTTCACACCGTTATATCGCTGCTCTCAGGAGAACCCCAAGCATGGGCCCATCAACTATTGAGACTCCAAAGCCCGCTCCTTGATACCTGGGAGACCTTCTTATCAGCTTTAAACGATATATACGATGACCCTTTTCGTCAAGACACCGCACAGCGAGAGATCAAGGCCCTCAAACAAGGTCGCCGTCCTGTAGAGGACTATGTTATGGAGTTCAAGCAGTACGCCCTTGATACCGCCTGGAATGAGATAGCCCTTATCAATCAATTCCGCAGCGGTATATCTGACCAATTAAAAGATGAATTAGCTCGAATTGGCATTCCACCAACGTTGGATCTACTAATGCAAGCATCCATATCCATTGACCGACGGCTTCGTGAAAGAAGACTAGAAAGAAATCTATCTGTGTCTATACAACCTCGTCGTGCTCTACCTCCTACACCTCCTGATACTACTAGAGATTTGGTACCTTCTACACCCCGTACCACCCAGGAGGAACCCATGCAGATTGGGGCAACCAACAGACGACTTCCTCCAGAAGAAATGGCACGTCGTAGATCGAACCATCTCTGCCTATATTGTGGTCAGGCCGGCCACACTGTTCGTTTCTGCCCTGAAAAACCAGAACGTGGAGGTAAGAAAACGAGCACCCCCTCCACCGTTGATCCTCGTAATGAACCATTAGTGATTGCCCCACATTTCTCCGTTTCTATCTTTCTACAGTGGAATGACCAACACCTCACTCTACCCGCCATGATTGACTCCGGCGCTAGCGGTAGCTTCATGGACTTATCACTTGCCACAAAATTGTGTGTACCAATAATCAATAAAGAGCACCCTGTTCACGTGAAATTGGTTGACGGCTCTTCATTGAAATCAGGGTTGGTCACCCTAGAAGCCGGTCCTCTAAAAATGTCTATCGGTGGGGACCATCACGAAAATATTTCATTTGATTTGGTTGCCTCACCAGTATTTCCAGTTATCCTAGGATTACCGTGGTTACGCACCCATGATCCAGTCATACGTTGGGAACCGGAAGCAATATCATTTACTTCCCCCATTGTCTTCAACTGTGCATGAAACAATCCATTAAGAGTATTCATTCTATTCTAGATATACACATGGAAAAAAGAGATGTCATCATTCCACCCGCCTATATGGAATATGAGGACATCTTCAACGAGGCAAAAGCAGAGGCCCTTCCTCCTCACCGAGTCTATGACTGTCCGATCGACCTCCTTCCTGGGGCCGCTATCCCCTATGGCCGCATATACCCATTATCCGAGCCAGAGTTGAATATTCTGAAGGAATACATACATGAACACCTCCAGAAAGGATTTATCCGCCCTTCCACCTCTCCTGCTGGGGCCGGCATATTTTTCGTGGGAAAAAAGGACGGAGGGTTAAGACCTTGTGTGGATTACAGAGAACTCAACAATATCACTATAAAAAACAGGTATCCCCTTCCTCTAATTCCAGAGTTAATGGAACGATTAAAAACTGCCAAGATATTCACGAAATTGGATCTCAAAGGTGCCTACAACCTTCTACGTATCCGCCAAGGTGACGAATGGAAAACCGCCTTCAGAACCCGCTACGGGCATTACGAGTATCTAGTTATGCCCTACGGATTATGTAATGCTCCAGCGACATTCCAACACCTGGTAAATGACATATTTAGGGATCTATTAGACATATGTGTAATAGTATATCTCGATGATATCTTAGTCTACTCAGACACTCTTCAAACACACCGACATCATATGAAAGAGGTATTTTCTAGATTACGCAAACATCGATTATATGCAAAAAGGGAGAAATGTATATTCGAAACTAATCGTATCGCCTTTCTTGGATACATCCTCTCCCCAGGCAAGATCGAGATGGACCCAGGAAAAATAGCCGCGATTCTCTCATGGCCAACCCCTACCACACGGAAGGATGTTCAAAGGTTTTTGGGATTCGCTAATTTTTACAGAAGGTTTATTCGTTCTTTTTCAAAGCTGGTACAACCACTGACTGATCTCACCAAGAACGTACCGTTTAAATGGTCTGAACAAGCATCTAACGCGTTCCAAACTCTCCAAAGTCAGTTCACTTCAGCTCCTATTCTCAGGCTGCCTAATCCTTCCCTACCTTATTTTTTGGAGGTAGATGCCTCTAACAAAGCCACTGGAGCAGTTCTCTCACAAAGAGATGAGATAGACCAAAGACTCCATCCCATAGCTTATTTCTCGAAACGTCTTACCCCGGCCGAATGCAATTATGAGGTCGGTGATCGTGAATTATTGGCCATCAAAAAGGCCTTAGAAGAGTGGCGTCACCTTTTAGAGGGCACCTCACATCCAGTCTCGGTTTTTACCGACCATAAAAACCTGGAGTACCTCCGTACCGCAAAAAGACTTAAACCTCGTCAGGCTCGTTGGGCCCTTTTTTTTTCCCGTTTTCGATTACACATTACCTATCAACCAGGCAGTAAAAACGGCAAGGCTGATGCCTTGTCCCGCCTACCCGGGCCTGAAGAATCCGATTCATCCACGAGCGACTCTATATTACCCATCAAATACTTCCTAGCTACTCATTCCTCTACCATTGAAAAGATCAAGCAACTAACCTGCCCGACGGTTTATCCCCTAACCACGAATGGTCTGTGTCTACATCAAGACAAGATAGTTGTTCCAGAAGGAGCACGTCCGGATGTCCTCGCTCTCTGTCACGATTCCCCTCAAGCTGGACATGGAGGAATTAAGAAGACTCAAGCCCTACTCCGTCGCTACTTCTATTGGCCCACCATGAACAATGCTGCCATCAAGTATGTCACAGCCTGTCCTGTTTGTAACAGAAATAAAAAGCTCTCACAAAAAACAGCCGGTCTTCTCCAACCTCTCCCTGTTCCAGATCGTCCATGGAAGGACCTGACCGTGGATTTTATCGTTGACCTACCCCCTTCTCAAGGGTGTACGACCATAATGGTCGTGGTCGACCGCCTGACAAAAATGGCCCATTTCGTACCCACCAAAGTTTACCCACTGCTAAAGTAACCGCCTCCTTATTCCACAAAGAAATATTTCGCCTACATGGAATTCCCGCCTCCATCTTATCGGATAGGGGGTCTCAATTCACCTCTCGTTTTTGGAGGATGTTTTGTCTCTCGCTAAAAATACATGTGAAACTGTCCTCTGCTTATCATCCTCAGACGAATGGACAGACCGAAAGAACCAACCAGATCGTGGAACAATATCTTCGGTGCTATACCTGTCATTTACAAGATGATTGGGTAGACCTGCTACCAGCTGCGGAATTCGCCTACAATTCTGGTCACCACCAATCACTACGTGAGTCACCTTTTTTTCTCACCTATGGCTATCACCCTAGTCTTCTCCCCGACTTGCCTCGGATGGAAGCTGTTCCTGACGCTCATGAACGTCTGGAACGTCTACGCGACGGGCATCGTCAAGCTCGACACCTCTTACAACAAGCACAAGACACTTACAAAGCTTACGCGGATTTGAAACGCAGACCGTCTCCTACGTACGAGGTGAACCAAAAAGTATGGCTCTCTACCCGAAATCTTCGGCTCACCTGCCCCACAAAAAAGTTGGGACCTACATATATAGGTCCCTTTCCTATCACGGCCATAATATCTCCGACTGCCATCCGTCTTCAGTTGCCCGACGACCTGCATCTTCACCCGGTCTTCCACGTCTCGCTCCTCAAACCTTGGACAGCACCTTCTTTCTCCTCGCAGGTTAACACGAGACCTCCGCCTCTTCCAGTCGACGAAGAACCCGAATATGAAATTCATCGTATCCTAGATTCCCGATATAGACGCCGTCAACTCCAATATCTAATCCATTGGAGGGGCTACGGTCCGGAGGAAAGATCCTGGGAACCTGCTGTGAATGTACATGCGCCTCTTCTTCTTCGTCGATTTCACCGTTCCTATCCCGCCAAGCCAGGTCCGTTGCGCCCCCGGAGGGCTCGCATTGTGGGGGGGCTGTGTCATGCCTTACCCCCACGGCGCGGCCGAGGTGTCACGACAGCCGTCGGCGTCTTCCTTGCAGGGGGACGTCGGGCATTGGGAGCTCCCTTGCCGCGGGTTGTGGTGACCTTTCGGTCCAGCGCTGGGGTTCCCCCGCTGCCTCCCGCTCCCTTCCATCGGCTCCTCGCGTGGCGGTCATTGCTCGCGGGTGCGGCGTGGGGCGCGGTCCTCCTTCCGGGTCCCGCTATGGACTCGCGGGTCTCGGCGGGGGGCGGCGTCTCCCGGCTCGCCTGCGGGGCGTGGCCCCTGCGAGTTCCGGATGGAGCCTGGGGTAACCCAGTGGGTAGGAGGGGCAGGGGAGGGGCCCCTTCCCACAGACGGGCGGAGCCCATTACCTGTGCACCATAAAGGTTCAGAACAGCAAAGGAAAGACGCTCAGTCGTCAGCTCCCTAAGCTACCCAAGTTCCTTGTATAATTACCACAGAAACCCTTGTTGAACGAACCTTGCTTCTACCTGACCAAGTCTTCAGCCTAACCCTATTGTACCGCGCTAGAATCTGACTGACCTCCCGGCTACCGACTCCTGGCTTCCCTTCTCGTTTATGAATGAACTCCGCCTGAACCGACACTATTCTTCTCCAGGTTACGTCTCTTGCATCCTCCTCTATTTAACATATCTGCATACTGGACTCCAAGCAAACCTACGATACTAAAGCATGACAATACTCTGTAAATTCTTGAATCTGGCTCGTATGACTACCCTCGTGTTGCTAACCTGGTTTTGTATTACGACATTGTCTTTGATTCCCTTTCTGTCTAGGCTAAGTATACCTGGCCAATTCTAGGACAGACAGTTAAGGGTTCTTCTACGGCTACTCTGTTGGTAGCTTTTGGGCTCTGTGGAGTGTTGGGCATTAAGAACTGCGTGGTGGGATCGGGGAACCGTGACATGCAGTTCTTTGAATTGCAATGATGTGCAAATGACTTCTGCAATTATACACTTGATATATATTACACATATACACAATGTGTAATGTATGTGAATATATATATATATAATATACAGTGGCAAGATAAAGTATGTGAACCCTTTGGGATTACGTGGAGTTTTGCATGAATTGGTCATAAAATGTGCTCTGATCTTCATCTAAGTCACAACAATTTGAAAAACACCGTCTGCTTAAAATAATACAACACAAACATTATATGTTTTCATGTGTTTATTGAACATAACATGTAAACATTGACAGTGCAGGGTGGAAAAAGTATGTGAACCCCTAGCCTAATGACTTCTCCAAGTGCTATTTGGAGCCAGGAGTGAGCCAACCTTGAGTCCAATCAGTGAGATATTATTGGATGTGTTGCTGAAAGCTGTTCTGCCCTTTAAAAACACACACCAGTTTTGGGTTTACTGGTTTCAAGAAGCACTGCCTGATGTGAACCATGCCTCGCAGAAAAGAGCTCTCAGAAGACCTACGATCATGAATTGTTGACTTGCATGAAACTGGAAAGGGTTACAAAAGTATCTCCAAAAGCCTTGATGTTCATGTGTCCATGGTAAGACAGACTGTCTACAAATGGGAGAGTAGCAACAGTGCTGAACTTTCTCCTAGCGTGGTTGTCCTGTAAAGATGACTGCAAGAGCACAGCGCAGAATGTTTAATGAGGTAAAGAAGAATCCTAGAGTCAGCTAAAGCCTTACAATAATCTCTGGCACATGCTAACATTTTTGTTGACACATCTACAATAAGGAAAACATTAAACAAGAATGGAGTACATGGGAGGACACCACGGAGGAAGCCATTGCTGTCCAAAAAGAATATTGCAGCACGTTTGAAGTTTGCAAAAGAGCACCTGGATGTTCCACAGCATTACTAGCAAAATATTCTGTGGACAGATGAAACCAAAATTGAGTTGTTTGGGAAAAACACACAACACTATGTGTGGAGAAAAAAAGGCACAGCACACCATCAAAACCTCATCCCCACTGTAAAACATGACGGAGGGAGCATCATGGTTTGGGGCTGCTTTGCTGCCTCAGGGCCTGGATGAATTGTTGTCATTGATGTAAAAATGAATTCCAGAGTTTATCAAGACAATTTGCAGGAAAACATAAGACCATCTGTCTGCCAACTGAAGCTCCGCAGAGGATGGGTGATGCAACAGGACAATGACCCAAAGCATACAAGTAATTCAACAAAAGAATGGCTTCAACAAAACAAAATAAGCCTTCTGGAGTGGCCCAGTCACAGTCCTGACCTCAACCCGATTGAAATGCTGTGGCATGACCTTAAGAGAGCGATTCACACCAGACATCCCAAGAATATTGCTAAACTGAAACAGTTTTGTGAAGAGGAGTGGTCCAAAATTACTCCAGATCGTTGTGCAGGTCTGATCTGCAACTACAGGAAACGTTTGGTTGAGGTTATTGCTGCCAAAGGAGGGTCAACCAGTTATTAAGTCCAAAGGTTCACATACTTTTTCCACCCTGCACTGTGAATGTTTACATGTTCTGTTAAATAAAAACATGAAAACATATGTTTGTGTTGTATTATTTTAAATCAAAGACTGTTTTTAAAATTGTTGTGACTTAGATGAAGATCAGAGCACATTTTGTGACCAATTCATGCAAAACTCCACGTAATCCCAAAGGGTTCGCATATTTTACAGTGGCAAGAAAAAAGTTTTTTAGAGGGTCCTGAGGATGAGCAGCGGCACTAGTGGCCTGCTCAGGTCTCACAGGGTTTGTGCCATTACAAGGACGAATGCTCCTTATGCAAATCAGCCTGCTCTCACCCAGAAAGGATGGCCAGTGCTGATTGCCAAGGACGTCATCCCTGCACGAGAGGTGCAGCAACCCCCGACAATCGTTTCAGCCTTGTTAGGCCTCGTCAGGAGGGTATAGCTGTCACCCCTCTAGGCACCTCGAGCAAGGGGTCCACGTCTGGATTACCCTGTATACTAATAGTGAGAAAAAAGAGGTTTGTGAGGGTCCTGAGGACGAGCAGCGGCACTAGTGGCATGCTCTATGGTGGGTGCCCACTCAGGTCTCACAGGGTTTTTGCTAGATTGTGCCATTACAGGGACAAATGCTCCATATGCAAATCAGCCTGCTCTCACCCAGAAAGGGTGGCCAGTACTGATTGCCAAGGACGTCATCCCTGCATGAGAGGTGCAGCAACCCCCGATGATCGTTTCGTCCTTGTTAGGCCTCGTCAGGAGGGTATAGTTGGCACCTCTCGTGCAGGGATGACATCCTTGGCAATCAGTACTGACCACCCTTTCTGGGTGATAGTCTTATTTGCATATGGAGCAGTTGTCCCAGTAATGGCACAATCGAGCTAAAGCCTTGCGAGACCTGAGCGGGCCCCACCGTAGAGCAGGCCACTAGTGCCGTTGTTCATTCTCAGGACCATCGCAAACCTCCCTTTTTGCTCTATCTATAAAATAAACAGAGTGCCCACACTCAAAAAATAAAATAAATTTAATTTAAATGTTAAATAAATTTGTTAATGGAAAATCCAAGAAGACCTAGAGTACAGAGTAGATTTGATCCGCTTCAAGAAACAAAAACTGGGAAAGGTCAATCATGATTACACTACACATAAGGCCCTATTACATTCTTCACGCAAAAATGCACGGTAAACGCGTGAATTTTTCCGCGAAGCGTTAAACGTTAACGCGCGTAAATCAACACTGTATTACAATCCTCGCGCATTTTTTCATCCGTCAAAAAATAACGCACGTAAAACGGAAGCACAAAAACGCGCGCGCAGCAACGTTGAGTGCAGAAATCAGTGTGCAGACTGTTTTTCACACGATTCAGCCAATCAGAATTAAGAACCACAGTTGTCTCACGTTATGTTTTTGCGCCTGTCAAAGTCAATCTGCGCATATATGCTGCATCAATAAAAAAAACATGCACAACTTCTCAAATTTATTGGTTTGGTATGTGTAGAATGTGTAACTATACTTTGCTGCGTATTTCGTTTCTGGGCTGGTATATTTGGTTTCGGCCAGGTTGATAGAATTTGCCTTTAACACCAGCTTTTAGGAGTTGCTAAAATTATGCACGCAAAGGCTGTGCGTTACAAACTGCGCATATATTTTAATACCATCTGCGTATCAGCACAAAAACGCATGTCCGCTCACAATACTAAGTATAGGATGGGCAAAGTACAGTAAGCTGGCGCAGCGTTCACGCAGGTTCACCCGCGGTAGATGTATACGCGAGTTTGTTGCACTGAGATTGTAATACGACGTTCTGCGCAAAGGGTTTTGCCCCTCGCGTTAATGCGGTTTTGCGCGGGCGCAAACGTATGCGCGAGGAATGTAATAGGGCACATAGAGTATATGGATGGATTAGTGGTGACCACCCAAGAATTAACAACTAGACCTAGAAAAATGATTGTCAAACCAGCTTTGCCTTCAATTGATATGACCTCAGGGGAATCGGTATCTGATACAGACTCGAACCCCCATCCTCAAGCTCACACTCCGAAGGTGGCTGTTTGGATGACAACCCAACACACACGATGCTGATGTTGCGATTCTGTCACGCAGCCAGACCACAGGCTCAACACAATCCAGGCCATCAATACAAGGGAATACGCAAAGGTCACAATGGGCAAAGGAAACAGAAACCCCTCATATCCAGGAGGTAACACCTGTGTTTAACCTGTCAAAGAAAAAACTTACTTTGGCACATTTACAACTGTTGAAGAAAGGCCTTTCCTTTGTTCCTATTACAAAACAAACGCCGTTTGAAATGGATATCCAGAACTTCAAAATACATTGATCTCTTGCCATCCAAGGAAACATCAGAACGCCTTATTTAGCTACCAATCAGTCCTTAAAACTCAGAAGCACCAATAATGTTAAGATTCCCAATCACTGTATCAATACTTTTTCTAAAACCTTACAAAGAAGAAACCAAGAACATAATATCATCTACTAAGGTCCACAAATAAAATCTCTGTAAAGATGAATGTTCTGCACTGTATGATCTATCATCTGACTCAATGATTGTAATTAGATCGGTAGACAAAGGTGGAGCCATACTACTATCTAACATAAATCCTACAAACATTCATTGCCGCAGTGACCGCAGTGGTTGAACCTTGAAAATGGCTCCTAAGAGAGCCAAAATGTTGGTAACGATGTTTTAATTCCAGATAAAAATATGAAAATACAAAATCTATC
Organism: Leptobrachium leishanense; assembly: GCA_009667805.1. Lineage (NCBI taxonomy): Eukaryota > Metazoa > Chordata > Amphibia > Anura > Megophryidae > Leptobrachium > Leptobrachium leishanense. Next base: position 293,330,935 of record CM019063.1, on the reverse strand, counting down.
ATTGAGTGCGGCCACTCCTTGGATTTTTGTATATTTTCTCAGGCCTTGCACCACATTTTGCACTTTTGTATTTTTTGGAAGGAGCTGCTGCTGTAGTATGTATGTATGTATGTATGTATGTATGTATGTATGTATGTATGTATGTATGTATATATATATATATATATATATATACACACACACACTCACAGAAGTGAGTACACCCCTCACATTTTTGTAAATATTTTATTCTATATTCTCATGTGAGAACACTGAAGAAATGACACTTTGCTACAATGTAAAGTAGTGAGTGTAAAGCTTGTATAACAGTGTAAATTTACTGTCCCCCTCAAAATAACTCAACACACAGCCATTAAAGTCGCTGGCAACAAAAGTGAGTACACCCCTAAGTGAAAATGTCCAAATTGGGCTGAAAGTGTCAATATTTTGTGTGGCTACCATTATTTTCAAGCACTGCCTTAACCCTCTTGGGCATGGAGTTCACCAGAGCTTCACAGGTTGCCACTGGAGTCCTCCTTCAGGCACTTCCCCTGCTCCGGCTGGGGGCGCCTGAAACTGACCTTATCACGTCAGTGCACTGGGAGGGTTTAAAAACGCTTATCTGGCTTCATGGATACAGATCTGCATTGGAACTGCCGGGAGAGGTGAGTATAAGTGGCAGGCGGGCTTTAAGCACCCAGGACGTAGTATGCTGTCCTTCAGCGTTAAAGCCCACCTAATTCAGGACGGCATAGTGTGTCTGACTTCCTAAAGGCTATAAACAACCATAACACACCATTATCATGGTCTATTGTCATACATACAGGCTTAGGGATCGTGCAAGCCTGGGTCAAAATCAGGAGCAGGAATTGTATACAAAAATGGGTCGGCAACAGAATAGTAATGAATACAAGAGGAAGCGATGCGGGAACAGAACTCCTCTAAAGACAGATGCAGGACTGGAGATAGAGACAATGAATTTTGCAAGCTGCAGGGCAGCACTCAATACTAAGAGATACAATAGTACAGACTGATGATCCAAACACTCCCAGCCAGGGAGTACAGATAAAGTCCTGAGTACCACTCAACAGCAGATTGGCTTTGTGGCCAAATGCCTGCTGAGCATAACAGCTTAAACTATAAACAGACAGATTATACCCGAAACAGACAAGGTTAATACTAGAGAGGTCCAAGAATCCAAGCGAGAGAGTCATACACAGAATATCAGAACAAGAACTACAATAATACAGAGAGCAGGAACTAGGTAGAATTTGGTCTATCCTGATCCAAGGATCAAGGGAAATCCTGGCCCTACATATAGGGCTGAACAGGTCATGTGACCACAGACCAATTAGCCCAACAGATGGTATGCAGAGCCTGAAAACCAAAAAACAGGAATCCCTGCTACCACCAGCAGGGGGCAGGGCCGAGATGTGACAATGGGGTTCTCCAGAAGGTAGCCAGATATGGGTCCTCAAGACAACAAAGGACAGAGTCCTCCAGGTGGCAAAGTGGAGGGTCTCTGGACTGCAATGTCTAGGGTTTCTAGGCTACAAGATGGAGGGTGGACAGTACATAAATCACCAGTTGGTTGACCAAACAATGGACTTGATTTAATTTGACCTGATGGCCGGTTTTTCAGTTGCATTTTGGCCATTTTTCCATTTTGGAGATTCAAATGCGGGTTTACCTGATTTTTGATGTCTGTTAATGAAATATCAGCTCTTACGGCCATACTTTTTAATGGAAATATCAAACTTAGCAATTCAATTAGCGTTTATTGGTATGTCGATTTCCGAAAACATATCAATTGCTGAAACGAGTCATTGGATGCTTGTAGCGGTGTTTAATGTACGGAGATTGTGCGACGCGCATTTTAATATTACATTCCTGACGTACTTTGTAGCTTAAAGTCCCCTAATCAGCGCCTTACTGTATATCCAATGAATCCAAGTCTTACTATAAATCCCATGAATGCGAGTGCGACATAAGACTCCTTTACCTTTTATTGACCCATTCAGTATCCGATTGAAGTTTGACCATCGTTCTAGTGTTTGCCTGTGTTTACCTTTGTATCAGGGAGGAGTCTGTATTGTAACTGTTAGTTAATGGTCTTATTCTCAAGTTTGGTTTTGTGTTTTAAGTAACTGGGGAAAGGGAATATAATGAAATTAATAGTCTTCTATTCTTCCTCCAAGACGAGTGTGTCTGGCTGTTGTTTAGGGGGTCTCTGGTTCACTTCTCTGTTGTGCCAGGACTACCAGTGAGAAGTCTTGAATTTGAAAGCCGGTCCCTGCATGATTTTGGGTTAGAGAAGGGATAGACTAAATAACAGGCTCGTTCTGATCCTCAAGTTTTGGACAGAACTCAAGTGTTAGTTACTGCGAGTCAAGTAAATCCTGCAATAGTACAATAAGCCAGGGCTCAAAATTTCAAGTCCCAGGCTACTAGCCAGGCCTTAAGAGTTACTCACTCGCCACTAGTTGCCCCACCTAAACCCTACCCTACCCTTAACTGAACCCTTAAACACACGTTATTTAATTATCAGATACATGTAAACCCAGACCCTATTGTGAGCAGAGTGAGAAGGCAGGGAAGCTTCTCTCCACCTCCGCCAGTGACAGAAGCGCTGGATCAGGGAAGGCAGCTGCTCCCTACCACCGTGCAGTCTGGGAGGGGATGACAACTCATTGCAGGAGGCACAGGGGTCTTTGGCCAGTGACAGAGATGCTGGGATTAGCTGCCTTCCCTGACGCAGCAAGTCCTTGTGCGGACTGGATCCAAGGAAGAAATGCTGCACCCCTAAAACTGCACCAACCAAAACATATTCAGGGTGTGCAGGTGTATTTTTTGAGGTTCCTCCATATAGTCAGGGCGTGCGGGTTTCAGGGCTATACACACCCCTGTACTTTACAGACTCGTTAGTGTGGGGGTTATTCAGAAAGCTGTGCTTGTTGTAGTTGAAACAGCAAATTTAATCAATTAACAAAAGGGAAATTCATGCAGAGGCAGGAGAAGCTTCATTGATGAAACTTCTACTATTGTTTGGCTTTCACCATTACAAAAAAGTGAAATTCAAAAGCTGTCACACACTCTGGCAACGCCTAGGTATCACTGACTTTATTACCTTCAGCTCATTTATGTATCTACAAACAAATATTTTGGGAAATAAAAAAAAATAAAGTGATAGTGTGACTTTTCAAAAATAATAGTCCTTACTGACTAGGGACACATGGAAGCTGTTTGAATAAAGAGAGAAGATTAGAGTCATAGGTGTTGTGGGAAAGCCCTCATATTAGAGCGTGGGTATTGGTTTTATTAGATCTTATTTCTGCCTATACTAGCCTATCACCCAAATATAACCAAAAATGGTCCCTTTATGACATCATCACGACCATGTCTGATGACATCAGTGGGAGGGGGGAGTCCCAAGGTAAGGTCTGATTTCCAGAAAGTGGGATTCCCCACAGACCCACGTAGGAATCCATGTCATGTGGGGGACGTCCTCTGCATGCTGTGGGGAATCCCCATCACGTCCCCCACACATCTTCTGCAGCCGAGGGTTTAAACAAATCAGTCAATAATGTTCCTTAATTTTTGTAAATTCTAGTATCCAGGACTTATACCATGTTTGGATGCAACAATGAAATTAATGTTAGTAGTTCAGGAATTGTTGTCATTCACAAAGTCGCCCACATGGTAGAGTGGTTCACACTATAAAGCAAAGATATAACTGTAAAATGTTAAAGTACAGACTTGCACGTTATTACTGTAACAGTAAAAATTTATTTACTGGCATGTTATAACTATAATGGTGTAAATATTAATGTAAGGACTTGTCAGATTTAAATTTACAGTACAAAGCTTGAGTGTTTTTACTGTAAATGTAGATCCTTATTATAGAAAAAAGACATTTAAATTATGTGTTTTAAAATATTAATTAAATCAAATCTATAAAACCAGTAAATTGTAAAACTATATATTTATAGGAACACAAATGTCCAAAACTCATTTTGCATGTGGCGCTTCTTTAGTTGGATATATTTGTTCCAAAAAAAATCATCTCCTTTTTAGAGTACTACATTGGTTGCTATCTCTTCATTTCCTGGGGGACACAAGATACACGTATTGTCAAGCTGCAAGTGATGTTATCCTTTCCAGCATGTAGGGCTCAAAATTTCCATTCGCCTACTCGCATTTGGCAAGTAGAAATTAAGTGAGGGCGAGTGGAAATACACACGCAGGCAGCACAATAAATTATTTTGTGCTGTGTATTTCGGCAGTACCACCGTGCAGCCCCCCTTCCCCAGGCTGCACAGTGGCAGGAAACGCCTGTGTCATGTTCGCTGTCCCGCTCACCCTTGATAACCGTGGTGGGGATCCTTTTGGACAGACTTCTAAACCCTCCGATCCTTGAATGGTTGGGACCGCTAACCCTATCACTCCCAGCCAGGGAGAACAGACACACCAGCAATAATGAGTATAACTTTGCAACAGCAGGTTTCAAGACAGATTGTGTACTGGGTTTGAAAGGGTTAACTTCACCAACAGCTGGGGCGCAGCCTGAGTAAGGCTTGTGCAGTAAGTTCATACACCAGGGGTCAGAATAAACGTGGTCATATAAACAATCCTGATTGGCAACAGACAGGGTTCTCATACAAGCTGATTTGGCAACAGGCAGTATCGGTATTTTCTCTAAATCAGCGTTATATACTCTGAGTCAGCATGGGGTAGAATCAGCATACACTCTGAGTCTGCTCTGGGCATAACATACATACAGGCTTGGTCAGAGAAAGAATGGTCAAGAAGGCAGTCCGAGTCAGCAACAAACAGGGTCCTCATACAATCTGGGTCAGTGACAGAACAATAGAATCATTGAATTAGTGATTCGAGAATGAAAACATCAAGCAGTGGGAACCAACTCCCAGTCAAGGCAATGAGTCGATTTGCGTGCCCTATATATAAGGCCGGTGGCTCCGCATCATCATGCCGCGCCCCGTCCCCTCATTAGGCGTACAAACGCGGGATGAGCTTGGACGCTTGGCACCCGACCAGCCAGCAATGCCGCCGGGTGCCTGGCCCCCTTCCGAGACCCCCCAGGCGCCAAGGGTATGCCCGGCTACCTAACCTGACCCAGGTTGTCTCTGGCAGGGGGCTGAAGAGGTGCTTCCCTGCCTCCTCGCTCTGCGAACTCTGGGGTCTGATGTCTGGGTATTAATGTTATTTTTGTATCTTTATTCTAAATACAACCTTTAACAGTGTAATTTCATAAGATAATTTAAGGGGGTGTGTTTAGGGGCAGAGTTAAGGACTGGGTAGGGGTTAGGTGGAGCAAATGGTGACGAGTAACTCTTATGGCCTGGGTAGTAGCTTGGGACTTCAAATTTTGAGCCTGCCAGCATGGTTCCTTTGGACAGTTCATATTTGAACTCTGGCTCTTTATCCTGTTTCTAGCATCAGTCGGAAATTACATGACATATTTTCAGAGCAATGTGTGGAGAATGTATTTGGCAGGATTTCTTTGCAACCGTCTTCAATCTAGCAGTGACGTTTTCGGAGTCTGTAGTCCTCTGATGGACTGCTAATTTAAAGGCCCGTGATAGAATTTATTGCCATTTCTTAACAAATTTTTGACTGCATTTGGATTGGAGCTTTTTGGAAGCTGTCAGGTTTTAGGGTTAGTTTTTGGGTCAGGGTAAGTTATCAGGTTAGAATAATGGCTAGTTATTTGAATAGGGTTAGGTTGCTATATGTAGTGGTTTTAGATTTATGGTTAGTTTTAGGGTTATGGTTAATAGCCCCGAACTCCGAGCTCAGAGACTGGACTTTACTAAAACCTCGCTCCTCCGCTATTCGCTATTTAAGCTATTGATCTGTTTATGTTTTCATGTTAAAAGTGGTGATTTGTGACTTTTCCCCATCAGAACATCATCCAAATGCCCTTAAGTCTGTCCTTGGTGTTCCTTGATACCAGGGGAAGCCTTGTTTTGAAATACCAGCCAGTCACTATCCAGGATATAATCTAACAATTGTGATGTCACCACTGAGGATTAAAATATACTTAAAAACGTATTTTATCGCAAATCCCCTTCGGCGCTTCTTCCTCTTAACGCCACATACAGAGTTATCAATCCAAAATTGGGGGATGTACGATCTATAAGACAAAATAACATCTCATGGTGCAGAGGGTAGCAAATTAATATATTAAAAGGCCCCCGCTATCATAGCACTCACAAAATTAAGAATAATTGTAGGCATATAGTATCGCTTGTTACCGCTCCCAGAGGAAGATCTTCGTTTGGTTCGCCCGCCACAACAGGAAAGAACCACGAGGAAATTTCTAAAAGAGGATTTATTGTAAACAGCATACAAATAAAAAAAAATCTCCAACGCATTTTTTTCATCAAACTTCATCAGGGAGAAAGATGCCAAAAATAAAAGGAATAAAAGGCATCTTTCTCCCTGATGAAGTTTGATGAAAGAAACGCGTTGGAGATTTTATTTTATTTGAATGTATGCTGTTTACAATAAATCCTCTTTTGGAAATTTACTCGTGATTCTTTCCTGTGGCGGTGGGCGAACCAAACGAAGATCTTCCTCTGGGAGCGGTAACAAGCAATACTATATGCCTATAATTATTCTTAATTTTGTGAGTGCTATGATAGCGGGGGCCTTTTAATATAGAAATTTGCTACCCTCTGCACCATGAGATGTTATTTTGTCTTATAGTCACTATCCAGGAGTCTGGTTTGAAACCCCAGCCAATCACCATCCAGGAGCCAGACTTGCCAACCAATCCCATTCGTGGACCGCACAGCATTCACTGTAATGGAAACATCTGCAGAAACATTAAACCCGGTGGCCCGAAAACCCTTTGCCCCAACAGGGCACTCTATTGGAGTTAGGGTCCCCCCTCATGGGAGCTGCATTTGGGGTTATTTTCAGACGGTAGCTCCATCGGGAACCTGAGTTTCTGAGCCTTTCTTGGCACCATTGGCTCAGGCAGCAGCGGCCAGGTGGCATCACCTGGGGTAAATTTCCCATGCTGCCTCTCTGGTCCCGTCTACGGATCTCGGCACTTTTTGGACTGTGACACCATAGGGGCCCGAGCTATCAAATGGTACCCCCGGATTGCTGCTGCTTCCCTGAAATCCCCCAAAACAAGGACCCTTGATCTGTATGACTGCAGTTACAGTTATTTTTAAACTTCAACAGTAGCTTAAACATTTAAAGATTTTTACCAAACTTTAAACCTTTAAAGAGTCTAACAACTCTTAACCCTTTCAGAATTTCAACAGTTCTTATACCAGTCAAGATTTTTTTACAAGGTTTTTAACCCTAAGCTCTTTAAAAAAAATGATGGGAATTTTGTTCACACTATATGGCCATAAATTGCTTAAGCCTGTCAACATCGCCAATATATCCCACCTTTGACAGGTCTTGTTGAATTCTTTCCAGAGCTCCCTGTGATCAAACTACCTCCCACGGATATATGAAAACAGATATCTGTACGCAGAGTTACCCTTATCCTCCGATCCTTGGTGTGGTCAGAGAGATAGAGATATAGATAGAGATAGAGATATATCTATATCTCTATTAGAACCAGTCAGATATCTGAATAAACGAAGATACAGAACCAGGGTACAAAACACCAGAGTATATGTTTTTCAGAGCCAGAGGTCAAAAACACCTGAGAGGTCGATTGCCAAAGCCAGAGTAGTCGATTGCCAAAGCCAGAGGTCAAAAACACCAGAGTAGTCGATTGCCAAAGCCAGAGGTCAAAAACACCAGAGTAGTCGATTGCCAAAGCCAGAGGTCAAAAACACCAGAGTAGTCGATTGCCAAAGCCAGAGGTCAAAAACACCAGAGTAGTCGATTGCCAAAGCCAGAGGTCAACAACACCAGAGTAGTCGATTGCCAAAGCCAGAGGTCAAAAACACCAGAGTAGTCGATTGCCAAAGCTGGGGTCATACACAAGTATAAATTAGTTGAGAAACGCTTGGTAGGACTGTGGGAGTGTGAAAACATGACAGCGCGTTGGTCTGGGCTAAGTGAAGGGCTTATGTACACGATCGCCGCGTCTTCCTACCGCGCCCCGCCCCTCTGGTTGCCACATTTTATCCGGCACTCGGCCAGCGAGCAGCGTAGAGGAGGCTGCTGGAGGTACGTGGCACTACCTCAAACAAATTGAAGGACCTATCACATATAGAGTGATTCTTAAATGATTTTAAATTATTAACTACTTTATTATTTTCAAGTAAATTTACACTCAATTAATTTCTCCTTGGTCACAGAACGATACTTCCTCAGAAAAAAAAAATCAATAAGAACTCATCAACCTGTTATTGATACAATCTCAACTACACAGAGCAGAAGAAAGAAACCCTGATAGAGACAGTTTTTATTGCAGCAACACTCCTCTTGTTGATAGTAAAAAATCCATTTGTTTTAGTAACTTCATCAGCAATAAATACCAGTGGAATGACCATTGTCACTATAGAGAGAAGACATGTTTTAAATATCTGTCACATGTTCTCTTGCATATCGTTTGTGGCCATCATTTTGCAGATTAATTAAAGCTCAGAGGAGATCTAAATTAGGGATGCAATTTATGATTATTTTCATAATCTATTAGTTGGCCGATAAAACATTTTTACTTAAAAGGAATGCTATGTAAAAATCAACCCCCTCTCATGTAACTTGCATAGTTGTTTTCAAAGACAAGCACCTGCTCAGAGTGATGGATTTATTTTTTTTATTTATAAAGGATTTTACCAGGAAGGATACATTGAGATTTCTCTTGTTTTCAAGTATGTCCTGGGTTCAAGAACATTGAAGTGTTACAGTTACAGAAATACAAAGTAATACAATGCAAGATATTTAAAAAAACAACACAAATATACAGATTAACAGAAAATAAACATGTAGGAAATATAGTCACTAGCAGGGTTATTCAAAGAGATTCGAAAAGTCACCGCACGTTCTCTTCAATACGGTTCCTTTTGCCGATCCCATTTCGGTGACCCTGCGGTGTATTCAGCAAGCACCACAGGGTCCCCGAATTTCAGGGAAAAGTCACCGCAAACCTGACGAAAACTAACCGCAAAACCCAGCGAATGCACGCTGAAAACCCTCAAAAACATCTGGATTAACCTTCGAAAAACCAGAGCAGGAGCCGATCACACGCAGCGAAGCAGCTGAACAGGAGCCGAATCACACAGAGCCGATGCAGCTGAGACGCAGAGGAGGCAGTGAATAAATTAGCAAAACCGTTTGTATGAATCTGTGAAAATGAAACGCTGTTTGCAAAGAAACTACTGAGCGAAAATGTCTGAAATTTACACAGGAGGTCCAGGGAATAATAAAGAGGGCCTAGAAAAAAAAAATTTAAGAAAAATGCTTAAAGTATCCTAAAAAATCTGTAAATAAAGAGACTTTTTGCTGCAGAATTTTATAATGAACGGTTTATTAGATATTGAATTAAAACCGGAATATTTTTAACATTGAAGCCTATGGGATTCTCCTGAATAAAATTGCCGCATGAAACCACTGAATGGCAGGGCATTAGGGGAACCTTTCACTGCTGGTTTGTGTTCTCTGAATAGCCGAAGCAGTGCTTTTTTATGGGGATTTCACTGCCCTCGAACAGGCACCGAACAGGCACCGTATGTGCAGGCAATTCGCCAGGATTTGGCGAATTGCCTGCTCTCTGGATAGCCGAATGGCCAGGAAAGGCAACCGAACGCTGATTTTCAGCGTTCGGTTACCCTTCTCAAGCAATTCAAATCTCTTTGGCAGGGACGTGCACTCAGTGGAGGCATGGGAGGCACAGCCGCACCTGCCATTAAGTGATAAATTAATAAACTAAAAACAAACTCACCTGCTCCCCCGCTGTCAGCTCCGTCCTCTGCAGGCATTAGTTTTCCCAGCCTACGCAATTTGCATAGTAGGAGGTTTCCCCGCTGCACTAATTGAGTAAACTGCTCAAGATGTGTGCAGCACACGTCAGATCACTGCTCATTAGTGCCGCACAGACTGACAGGCACTGATAGAGCATGGGAAAGCTTGGACCAATGGGAAAGCACCATTGGTCCAAGCCATTCCCAGAAAACCTACATTAGAGGACTGCCTCTGATTGACAGGAAGTCTAGCAGTTAGGCCAGGCAGCCCTCCAATGCAGGCTGTGAAAAGATTGCATGGGGAGCTGCAGTCCAGGAGCCTGGCACAGCTGGGGATGCCCAGTTATACCCCAGGCTGGTTATTGTCTGCTAACTGGGGCTGGAAGAATGCACAACACATCTGCCCCCAGGAGGGATCTGAGGGGGTGCAGCAGCAGGAAGCCCTCTTTGCCCAGCTGCAAGGTAAGTGACCTCACTGGCAGTGGTGTATTTAGGTTTTGTGCTGCCCTAGGCCTGACTAAACTCGTGCACCCCCTAATTTTAATTTGAGACACCCTTTCCTGTCAAGGCCACACCTCTTCCTGGTTAATCCCCACCCTTCCTCTTTAAGCTCCACCTTTTCCTCTTAGAGCTACACCTTTACCTCTCTTTATATTAAAAGTGGATACCAAGTGCCTACTTGTATATTTTGTATACCATTTCAAATGTATCTATTGAGATAAATAAAATTATGAAATGTTTAAATGCAAGCATTTTTACAAAGAACAGCCACGCATGTTAAGTATACTGGATCACAGCCGCTCTAATTGGTTGAACAATAAAAAACACAGAAACGTGCACTGCATATGAGCGTATCACAGAGCTGCACAGCAATAAAACCCACAAAAATGTGCACTGTGTATGAGCATATCACAGAACTGCACAGCAATAAAACTCACAGTACTATGCAGTGTGTATCACAGAATCCACAGCAATAAAAGTCCCAGCAATGCAATGTGCAGTGTGTATGAGTGTATTAGAATCAACAGCAATAAAACTCCCAGTAATGCAATGTGCGGGTCAGCGTATCAGAATCCACAGCAATAAAACTCCCAGCAATGCAATGTGTGGTGTGTATGAGTGCATCAGAATCCACGGCAATAAAACTCCCAGAAAACCGAGTGTATATGAGCACACAGCTATTATTTATTCTACATTTACCGGCCTCCGTCCGCAGTAGGGCTGTGTGCAGAGTCAGCAGGGACTGTGTACAGACTCAGCAGGAGGTCCCTCCAGGCCATGTTAGGATCGCGGCTGTGCCTGTGCGTGGAGCCATCTTGTCAGCAGTGGGGTGCCACTGCCAGAGGGTGCACCGTGGCTTTGATTCCCTTCCTGGTGGGTGTTCAGTCCAGAATAGAGTGAGAGTCCATGTTAACGAAAGGGTGGGCAGCTGTGTGCGTGTCACGTGGTTCAGCCAGTCAGGTGGTACTGAGACTCAGTACCACCTGACTGGCCGGACCGAGTGTGAACTGCACGCATGCAGCCTCACCAGGAGCCAGGCAGCTCAATGACAAATTTCTATCACTGCAGTGCTGGTTAAGGAAAGGTCCACTTTAAACAGCTGTAAGCAGACAGGGCTTCATATTCTGCTGATACCACCCCCCCTTTACCTGCCGTTTACTGTCATCTTCTCTCTCTCTGGACACAGATCACATCCCCCTCCTAGAGCTGCTGCGGGGCAGGGGAGGAGCTATGGAGGGAGGAGAGGGGGATTTTTATTCTATTCGATTTTATTCCGTATGCAAATGCCATGCTCCGCTGCTCGTTGTTTGAGAACACAGCTCAAAGCTGACACAGTGACAGTGGCACCTCCTAGTACCCCCTAATGACACCCCAATAATCACTGGTACCTGGGGTGGCCCGCCCTCCGCCACTCCTCTAAGTACACCACTGCTCTGGTGATATGCTCACACACAAGTTTGGCGAACTGCCAGCAAGTACGGTGCTGTTTGAAGGCAGTGCAAATCCCCATAGAGAAGTAATGGTTAATCTATTCAGAGAACACCAAACAGCAGAAAAATGTCAGTGAAATACCCTGATGTTCGGTGGTTTCAATCAGCAGGTTCAGGTATTCAGGCGAACCCCATAGGTTTCATTGTTAAAAATATTCCCGTTTTTATGCAATATCTAATAAACCACTTATTTTAATCTGCAGTAAAAAGTCTTTAGTGATTATTTTTTTAGTACCATTTAGTAATTTTTCAGATTTTTTTTGGCAAAATCCCCCCTTTTTTTTTTAATATCGGTTCTTCTTTTTCTGTAACAGAACTTTTTATTATCAATCATAGGATCTTATATGTAAATTCCAGACATTTTCGTTCAGTAGTTCTTTTGAAAACAGCAGGCCATGGGTTTGCGGTGGCAGCATACAGCGGCCGACTCCATGCACTTTGGGGACCCTGTGGTGAATGGTGAATTCACTGCAGGGTGGGGAAATTTTATTCCCCAAAGTGCAGGGAACTACAGAACACCAAAATGTTGGCGTCATTTCGGTGCTCTGTGAGTAACCCAATTAGTGCTGAGGTTTTTTGTTGCCCCCTGGAAAGTGAAAGCCTAGATGTTGCCTACCCAGGACATACTTGAAAATTAGTGACATCTCAATGTTTCCTTCCTGGTAAAATAGTTTGCAAAAGTAAAAAAAAATTAAAAAAAATTTTAGGGGTGGGGCCACCCGGCGGGCTGCCGCCCCCTGGAGAGTGCCGCCCTAGGCCTAGGCCAAAATACACCAGTGCTCACCGGGGGGGGGGAGAGGCCATGGCTTTCCTCTGTGCTGATGTTCAGATAGTGCTTAGCTGCCAATCTGTATGATGTATTGTACCTCTAGCCAGGCTGCCTGGGGAGGGACAAGACAGGCCATGTGGGGGACTCAGCAGATGCAAAGTTGCCAGCAAGACTCTCTCAACTCCTCTTCTACCAGGGCTGTCAGATCACAGCGTGTGCTTCATGGGTCACTGGCTTTGGGCTGGGGTGTCCGATCTCCATTTTGCTCCCTGTCAGTGCCTGAAAGTGCTGCCCTGCAGTGTGCAGAAGTCAGGTTGGGTCAGTGGCTTGCTTTCCCTTCAGTATAATATGAATGATGCAAAAATGTATAGGTGCTTTAAGGAAAGCTAATGGATGTGGCCAGGCTCCTCTTAATACTTTTGTTATAGGGGCAGCATATAGAGCTGTGTGTGTGTGTGTGTTCTTACAGTGCCAGTCTCCTTACACACCCTTTCTTTCACGTGTGTGGTGTTTTGTTTTTTTTTGCCAGGGGCAAGCGTTGGCTTAACATTTTAGGCTCATAAAAAAAAAATATCAGGGTTATTCAGAGAGGTGAAAACCTTGAATTGGCAGGAAAATGAACAGCCAATTTGGAAAGTGAGATAAATGGGAGAATTTTTCTGGTTTGACTATTTTGACCTAGAATGTTCACTTCTCCAGTCATTCACCTTTCTGAATAGCCCTGTATCAGGGTTATTCAGAGAGCGGTGAAAAGCAGGCAAATGACTGGAGAATGGAAAATTCTAGGTCAAAATAGCAGATCATGAAAGGGAAAATTTTTCTGGTTTGGCTATTTTGACCTAGAATTTTCCATTCTCCAGTCATTCTCCTGCTTTTCACTTCTCTGAATGAATAACCCTGTATGAAAACAAGGACCCAGGACTGTAGATTCTTCCTTTAAGAAGTCTTTACCAATGCAATTTAGAAGGCATATTGTAAGATAATGGTTCTGTATAAAGGTCTGTGGGAACAGAATCGGCTTCCAGGCAGTCCTTACTCGCAGTGTCTGTCCTTCTGATGTACTAAATGCCTGAAGCCTCCTCTTTGGGAGCTAGAATGTTTTTTGGCTGTTTTGCATTTGTATATCTGGCTCTGATACTAACCAGTGCCTCCCCAGCCACTGACCTCACCGCACGTCACTGCTCTTTGGATAACCCTGTAGGTTACATGTTTACAGGTGCATTCTCCGGTGGAGCTCAAACCAATGTCTGCTTTCTGCCAGAACGAGCACTCTGATAGACAGGATGATGTCGGCATGAAAGAAGGATGAGAAGAGGATGGAACTCCATGCAGCCTGACTACTTGAAGTAGCTACATAACTGTAGAACTAAACCAGAGTAAAGCAGTCAGCACTTCTCCAAACAGCTCTGAAGAAACCTCCAAGTTTATTAACATTTTACTCAGTCTTTCTCTAAACAGTGTGTGCTGAACCCATGCCGATTGATCAAATAACCGATTAATCGATAATAAGAATAGTTGTCAAAATCTATATCATTGTTTTCAAATTGAAGATATAGCAAATTAGCAAATTCATACATTTTAGAATAGAAAATTTGAAAGTGTGGCCAATTCGGAAAATTTGTTTCCCTATTATTTTCTAATTATTTTTAGAAACATGGTTATAAAGCACTATACACTTAGGCTGGGGTCAGAGCAGCACACTTTTAACGTGCGTTCTGGCGCACATAATTACGGCCGCACTAGCAGCAGATGACGGGCAATGACGGCCAATATACGATGTACGGCCGCACAAAAGTCCGGCCGTGCAACGCAAGTGGAATTTGAACGCATTTTTCTGAGAACGCTGAACCGCTAGTACTGACGTACTGAGTGCGCAGCTGCGGCATAGCGGCGTGTTTGCGTGATTAGGAGATGTCAGACACTGCTAATGTCCAGCCTACATAACGTCCAGACGCAAAAAGAGTTTTATTGACGATCCGTACAAAATCACGCCCGAAAATGCGCGTCGTCTGACCGTTTTTGCGCATTCCGTGAAAAAATACGTCAATGCGTTCGGAAGCACTTTTTCACGTTCGCGGGGAAAAATGCTTTCGTCTGACCCTAGCCTTAATCCTTCCACTGCTGAGCCATTTCACCCCTGTGTGCTGAGCTCATTTTGACTGTTTTTGCTCATGTTTAAACGCAATTTGAAATCATGTTTTGCAGGACCAAGGAAAATTATATATCCTTATTTTCAGCAAATTCAAACTATTATTATGAGTATACATCATGTCCTGTCAGAATGCAAAAACAAAAAATGCAAAAAACAGAATTTAATTTCCATTAAGATTTCAAATGTTATCATCCAAACCTTTGTGGTTATTCATTCAGTCGGGCACTCTTGTTAAAAAAACAAAATTGAAATGGGAACCTGTTACTGCATTTTTCTGTGAAAATATGCAATTTTAACTAAAACTGGAAAAAACTTACAGGGTTATTCAAAGAGTCGAAAAGTCAGCGCACTTTCGGTGACTTTTTGTTCTCTTCAATTAGGTTTGTTTTGCCGATCCCATTTCGGTGACCCTGCGGTGTATTCAGCAAGCACCACAGGGTCCCTGAATTGCAGGGAAAAGCTGCTGCAAACCCGATGAAAATTAACCGCAAAACCCAGTGAATGCACACCGAAAACCCTCAAAAACATCTGGATTAACCTGCATTAAAACACAGAAAAACCCGAACAGGAGCCGATCGCAGCCTTCGACACAGCAGAAGAGGCAGAGAATAAATTAGCAAAACAGTTTGTATGAATGTGTGAAAGTGAAACGCTGTTTGCAAAGAAACTACTGAGCGAAAATGGCTGAAATTAACATATGAGGTCCAGGGAATGATAAGAAAAGAGGGCTGTTACAGAAAAAAGAAGAAAACTTTAAAAAAAATAATAAAAAAAAATGCTTAAAATATCCTAAAAAAAATAATCTATAAATAGACTTTTTTCTGCAGAATTTTATAAAGAATGGTTTATTAGATATTGAATTAAAACAGGAATATTTTTAACATTGAAGCCTATGGGATTCTCCTGAATAAATTTGCCGCATTAAACCACCAAAGTTTCGGGAACCTTTCACTGCTGGTTTGTGTTCTCTGAATAGCCGAAGCAGTGCTTTTTCATGGGGTTTTCACTGCCCTCGAACAGGCATCGTATGTTCAGGCAATTCGCTAGGATTTGGCGAATTGCCTGCTCTCTGGATAGCCGAATGGCCAAGAAAAGGTAACCGAACGCTGATTTTCAGCGTTCGGTTACCTTTCTCAAGCAATTCGGAGCTTGAGAAACCTTGTTAATTCTTCGCTTGTATTTTGTCACATTGTGTTTTATAAATGACATGACTATGTATAAAACACTGAACTTGCTTGCAACATGGGAAATGAGAAATGAGTAACGGCAATGGTATTGCTAATTTTATACGTGACAAACTGACAATGCCATTGCTTTGGAAAAAAATAAAATAAATATATATTTTAGGTTTGTGGTTTTTCTTTTTTAAATATGATTTTACATAGTCATGTTTGGTATCATTAGAAAGGCCAGACTCTGACCTGTCCAATGACACCCAACATGATGTTGTGGGTTATAAAGAATGGAAATACAGGGGTCCAAAGTACCCACATTCTCCTTGAAGCAGCTTGTGTTTTAGATGGACAAATGTATAAAAAGGCTGTGCTCCATCTTCTCCACATTTGGTGCCTGCATGGGAAATGAGAAGGTGAGTTAGGGCAGCAGCATATTTGCTTTAAAAAAAAAAAAAAAAATCACATCATGCCAACGATTTAGAAATGAGGAAAAGAGTAAATTTGGCATTTAATAATTTTAAATTAGTTTTCTGTTTTTACAGATTACATGGTCATATTTGGTATTGTTGGGAAGGCCAGACTCTGACCTTTCCAATGACACTCACATGACCTTGTGCAATATAACAATCAGATGCACAGTTGCAAAGTGCCCCCAGTGTCCCTCGCTGGAGGCGCCAATTTAGTTACAGTTACAAGTTTTTATAAAGCGCTAAACAAGTTCCGTAGCGCTGTACAATGGGATTCAGAATAACAAATATACATACAGGTTCAACACAATGAACAGTAGGAGAGAGGACCCTGCTTAAGAGTTTACAATTTAAGAGGATAGGGGTGACACACTAGGTGAGGGTTAATAGAGAATATGAAGCAGCAGGGTGCATGTGTGCTGTGTGGGAAGATGCAGTAAGAAATGAACAGAGGGGATTAGGGAGGGAGATGATAGGCTTCTGTAAAGTAATGTGTTTTCAGAGATTTCTTGAAGGCCTGGAGAGATGGGTAGAGTCTAATGTTGCGGGGGAGGAAGTTACAAAGAAAGGGGGCCGCTCGGGAGAAGTCTTTAAGGTGGGAGTTGGGGGTGTGGGTACGTGAAGCTGACAGCATTAGATCATTGGCAGAGTGAAGTGGTCGGGATGGGATGTACCTGTTAATAAGGAAGGAGATGCAGGCAGGGGCGGGGTTGTAGAGAACTTTGTATGTGAGTAGCAGTATTTTGAATTGGATTCTATAGGAGACAGGAAGCCAGTGACAAAGGGGCGAGAGGTGCGGGAGGTGAGTTGGATGAGCCTGGCACAGCCATTCATAACAGACTGCAGAGGGAGAATATGGGATCTCAAAGCCAGAGAGGAGGAGGTTACAGTAGTCAAGGTGGGAGATAAGAGTTTCAGCATTTTAGCAGAGTCCTGATTAAGACAGGGACAGACACATGCAATGTGTAACAGGATTTGGTTAGGGACTTTAGGTTTTTGATGAACCAATGCATAATAACACATTGTGCCATCGCCTTCAAACTTGCTGGCATCATGGTAAATGAGAAGGTGAGTTGGTGCCTACTTTATAATTGAAAAGTGAACAATATTGCTGCATTTTAAAAAAAGACATTTTTATTTTTTAGCAATTTTTTTTATTTTTAAACATAACCTGGTCATGTTTGGTATCATTGGAAAGGCCACGATACTATGCATGACCCTCTAGCTGCTACAGGTGCAGAGATAAAGGGGTCCAAAGGATTTGATACCCACTCCAGGTACAGTTTGCTCCATTGGTTTATTGACTAATTTTGTTTATGAAAAATATAAAGTCAAGCAGTCTGTGATTGTTTAATGCTTCCCTTATTGTGCAGTCCTAATAGGATTTCAGCAAAAGCTTTTACTGCTTGGCCTTCAATGCACTATTTATATAATGGGAGTGTGTTTACATTGCCCACTACATTTGTAAACGTACTTTAGATTTATTGCTAGTCTTTGTAAGTGGTACCTCTTTGCATGATAAAGGGAACATTGGACTGAGGTGAACTGGTTTCTCTTTCTGACCTTTTGTTTTCATTCCAAATGGAAATCTCAGTTACCTGTTCATATCAAATATATCAAAGAGTTATCATTTATCTTTTTGGTGTTCTCAACAATAATGTTTATTGACTTCACATTAAACACGTTATGAAATGGGTTCCTACCACATGACAGAAGAAAACTAGCTGGGATTAGCGGACAGTAACTCTATTAATTACAGGCTCAATAATCCAGGAAGGTAACAATCGGTTCAGAACTAGATTGAAATTAGCATTACAGGAGATGTGAAGCATGTGATGTTTGGTAGTAGGAGGTTTTCAGGTCAGCATATTTGTAGAAAAACAAATAGTATCAGAGATATTTGCTCAGTGGTGCTCAGCAACGTCATATCACATATATCCAGTACATAGCATTTAGCACTGGAGGATTTTAATTGACAAAGACAGGTGTCACTTCAAGAGGTGAACATTCTTAGAAGCTTGAATGCCTGTAGCAGTGATGGTCATTTTGAGTGTCCATGCTAGCTTTCCAATACCAGATTAAATTAGGTTCTAAACCTACATTTTGACCATAATTATTTTTATTTGACCTATTATTTGGAACAGGATTTACAGTAAAAAAAAAGATTAAGTAATACAAAACAAGCTTTGCCTAGTAAACCTCCAATCTCAGTTGTTTACTTGAACTACTATGCAACAAACAAACTGACAACATGAGCAACCATTAGTATATAATTAAAAAAAATTGGGCTCTATTACATTCTCCACGCAAAAGCGCACGTGCAGCGTTAAACGTTAACGCGCGTATATTAACACCGGTATTACGATCCGAGCGCATCTTTTCATCCGTCAGAAAATATCGCCCGTAAAAAATACGCGCAAATTAACGCTGCGCGCAGAATTCGGTGGGCAGACTGGCTGAATCGCGTGAAAAAACAATCAGAATTAAGAACCACAATTGTCTCCCGTTCATTTTTTGCGCCTGTCAAAATCAATCTGAGTATATATGCTGCAGCAATAATAAAAACACGCACAACCTCTCAATTTTATTTTTGTGTAACTATACTGTGCTGTATTTTTTTTTTCGTGCTGGTGTATTTGGTTTCGACCAGAACATTCAGATTTGCAGTTACCACCAGCTTTTAAAAGACGTTAAAATTATGCACGCAAACGTCGTTCGTAAAAATTTGCACATCGATTGTAATACCATCCGCGTACCAGCGCACAAACGCATTTGTGCTCACAATGTTAAGTATGGGATGCACGCACGAAGATGCGCTTGCGCAGGGTCACTTGCGTTAGACGTTAATGTGCATCATTTGCGCGAAAGGTTTTGCCCCTCGCGTTAATGCTTTTTGCGCGAATAATGTAATAGTGCCCTATATATTTTATTCTTCATATTGAAATAAAAATAAATTGTGGTAGTGCATATATAATCAACAAAAGGTCAGAATATAACACTGGTGAATGTGTGGTTTTGGATTTAATAACCGTCAAGCGTGAGCAAATATTAAAAGTTTCAAGCATCAGTTAGCTGTCAAAACTTTTGTCTTTAGAGACATAATAACAGTATACCTCAAAAGGAGCAAATACAAAAAACATAAGGGGTTATTCAGAGAGAGACAATCTGGCCTGGAATTTCCCTGTATGGTGACATTTCGGGGCCATTCGGTGTCAGAGGTCGGTACCGGGGTGAGGTGAGTATGAGCCCAGTGTGCAGTGGTCTGCACAGATAAACAGGTGGATATGGGTAGAGGAGGGTGGATGGATATGGTTACTAACCAGGTTGAATGCAGAAGGATGGTTGGAATCGTGGATAGGAATACAGGAGCCAGAAATGGGTAGACAGGAACAGGTTGGGGATGCAGAGCAGCAACACAAAGCAGTAGTTCACTGTTTGAGAGCATGAACTGTAATGAACCAGCAATGTTCAGTGTGGGGCAGAGCCTTTTATTCTGTGAGTGTCACGTGCAGGGGCGGACTGACCCATTGGCACTCGGGCACTGCCCGGTTTCCCTGTGATGATCAGTGCACTTTACAGAGTGCGCTGCTGGCTGCCTGTTAACGCCACGGTGGCGCCTGCACCGCTCCCTCACGTGACGTGTCACGTGAGGGGTGGCGCTAGTGCAATGTGCCTGCTCTAGTTTTAGACTGGGATGCAGGCATGCTGCAGGCGCCACCACGACATTTACAGAGTGCTCACTGTGTCGCCCAAACCAGGCCCCTACCGACCCGTGGGCCCTCAGAGCCAGTGAGCAACGGGGGGGAGGGGCAATATATATCCATGTTTGAGGTGCTGGGGGCAAATATATTCACGTTTGAGCTACTGGGGCAAATATATTCATGTTTGAGCTACTGGGGCAAATATATTCATGTTTGAGCTACTGGGGGCAGTATATATTCATGTTTGAGCTACGGGGCAGTATATATTCATGTTTGAGCTACTGGGGGCAAATATATTCAGGTTTGAGCTACTGGGGGCAAATATATATTCATGTTTGAGCTGCTGGGGGCAATATATCCATGTTTGAGGTGCTGGGGGAAATATATATTCATGTTTGAGCTACTGGGGGAAATATATCCATGTTTGAGGTGCTGGGGAAATATATATTCATGTTTGAGCTACTGGGGGAAATATATCCATGTTTGAGGTGCTGGGGGCAGTATTTTTCCATGTTTGAGCTACTGGGGGCAGTATATATCCATGTTTGAGCTGGTGGGGGCAATATATATTCATGTGTGAGCTGCACATTACTGTAGGTTGTATTGCTGTGCAGCTCTGTGATACACTCTGCACATTACTGGGAGTTTTATTTCTGTGGAGCTCTGTGATGTGCAGTGTGTCAGGATTGTACAGTATCTTTTAAACTGATCAGCAATTTCCCACATTTTCCACAGGGACTTTGTGACGCAGCGCAGCCTTAGCTGCAATGAGTGGGTCAGATGGCTGCTGCAGCAGTGCGGTGGCCATCTGTAAGTATGGAGGGGGCACAATTCGCTGCTGGGTCTTTTGTGGATTTTCAAAAAGGTTATTTTTAGGAGTTCAGAAATTAATTCTTTAGCACAATAATGTACATGTGGGTATTGCGTTGTAGGGGGTGGGTTTTTTATGGGTGTGGCCTCCTGTGGGTGCAGACCTATTGCCCAGGGGCCTCATTAGTTGTCAGTCCGTCCAGGGGCGTAACTACCAGGGGTGCAGAGGGTGCGACCGCACCTGGGCCCTTGAGTCCAGGGGTGTCCTTACTCGCTTGCCTGGGGGCTTGCTTATAATATAGAATTCTTCTTTTAATTTATTTTATACTTATTTGTGAGCTATTCTTTGGAGCTCTGTGATTTACACTGATGCAGTAATGTGCATTGTGGGAGTTTTATTGCTGTGGAGCTCTGGGAGATACACATAGTGCAAATTACATTAAAAATGGGATGGACTGAAGAGGTCATAGTGAACCTGGAAAAAAACGTGATACTGTCTGCAGTCAACATTGTGGACCAGGAGGGGACCAATGCATGTTAACAGGAGGGGGGGGGGGTATGTTTTTGCCTAGGGTGGGGGGCCCAGTCATGGTTCCTGCAGGTTCTTGCTGTGGATTCTGTACCTGCTCATACACCCCAGTGCTTCCTGTGCGTTTTATTGCTGTGAAGCTCTGTGATATGCTCATACACACCGCACATTACAGGGAGCTTTATTGCTGTGGAGCTCTGTAATCTTCAGTGTGATTACTGGGGGGGTGGGTGCTTTCAATATGGTGGTGACCTATTTAATGACCTAATTAAAGTAAGTTGAACTAATTAATATAAATGGCGTAGTATCTTTTTTATATTTCACGGGGAAAAAAAGTAAAAATATGGATCTTTTTGGGGGGTGGGGGGCCCTTTATGGATTCTCACACCGGGGCCCTCAGGTTTCTAGTTACGCCACTGAGTCTGCCCCTGGTCACATGCTTAGGTGTTTTATCTGTTACATTGCTGGATGCAGGATACAGGGCAGGAGCAGAACATGAAGTGTACCACCAGGGGGGATTTCAGGATGGTGGCAGCCATGGGGCATGACATTTGGCTATATAGAGAGAAGCAGTTTGCCTAATTTTGGCAAATTGCCTGCACATACGGTGCCTGTTTGAAGGCAGTGAAATTCCCCATAGAGAATGTTAATCTATTCAGAGAACACCGAACAGCAGTGAAAATGTTGCCGAAGTGCCCTGTTCAGTGGTTTCATTCGGCAGGTTTATTCAGGTGAACCGATTAGGTTTCAATGTTAAAAATATTCCCGTTTTTATCCAATATCTAAAACTGTTCATTCTTTTTTTTTTTTTTTTTAATTTAAAGTTTTTTATTTTGAAATAAGTCAGCATTACATCATACTGTAAAATAATGGATGACCTCGCAGGGCCAAACAAGAAGACATAACAAGCAACGGAAACCACACATGGCCAAAAAAGTGTCATCGTAAAAACAGCGAATCGAAAAAATCTAAGGATAGCAATATGTTAGCAGAAAACATCCCCTAGACGGGGGGTCTCATCAAGGTGGGAAATCAAACATATATAAATGCAGCCACTTAAAGCCGGCCACGGTAACTACGGTCAGCTGGTCAAAAAACATGCGTCGCAAAGAAGGACAGGGCGGTAAAAATAAGTAAAAAGGCAGAAAGTACCATGTGCAGGCAAAAAAGCAAAAGCCCTATGCAATGCAGGCTGGGACTGATCAAAACAAATTACGAACCGTCCTGAAAGTCCAGGCACTAGGCCAAGCTAGAGACCAGGGACACGTAAGCATATAAGAGAAATGCAGGGGAGGGGGTGTAATTCAGTAAAGCTCAGACCTGGAGAGGTAGAGGGCATAGAAACCAGCCTTCAATCCGGTCGAGGGTCCGGAGGATCTGGTGAGAGGCCCGCAGCCGCAAGGTCAATCCAAGCCACCGCGGGATCCGTGATGGTATAGGGGACATTTGCGTGGGTCACCACCAAAGCTCCTGCCAGACCCCAGCGATATCGGACACCCTGTCGGCAAAGAACTGATGTCACTTCATGAAAACGCCTGCGAGCCATCAGGGTCTGGAATGGGAGATCATGATACAGGGCCAGAATGGAGCCCTCAAAGCGTACGGGATCCCTCGCGCCCGGAGCAGAAATAACCTTGACCTTGAAAGCCACTTCACGGAAGGCCACTACGACGTCTCGAGGAGCCCCAGGTGGGTTCGTCGCAGGTCTCCTGACCCGAAACACCGACCCAAGCATGTCAGGTGTGTCAGGGGGAAGCCCCGTGACCTGAAGCACAAGACGAGTCACGTAGGACGGCAGAGCGTCGGAGGTAATAGAGTCCGGGACACCCCTGACCCTGATGTTTCGGCGTCTGTGTCTCGTTTCAAGCATCTCCACAGAGCGTGTCAGAAGTTCGACTTGGTATCGCAAACCAGCAACCTGACCAGACAGGTGAGTTTGTTCCGTTGTCACAGCAGAAGTCGTCTCCTGTACCACCTTCACCTGAGCACGCATCGCCGCTATCTCCGTGCGGACCGCCGCCACCTCAGGCTGCCACACCTCACGTATCACCCGAAGCTCCTCCAAGATCCTGCGGAGATCCCCCTTCGTGGAGGGGAGATGGTCGTCCTCCTCCTGCACCTGTTGCTGTCGAAGTCCCGTCCCCACTGCAGACCGATGATCCGAGGTCACACTATTACTGGCGGAGGTAAGGGGAATCTCAGTCGGGTCCCCATCAAAAATATCCTCTGTGTCCGGCGTTGCCCCGACGATGTCCGCATTGCTGATTTTCTCTTCTTCTGTGCCCGTTTCCTAGCAGCCGCCGAGAGGGGTCGGGAGTCAGACGCCGGTGACTGCGGGGCAAGCCAGGGCATCCCAGTAATACCCCCCTGAGGTTCATAGTCGCTGTCAGCCTCCGAGGAGCCATAGCCCGGGGGGAGGGAGGAAGAAGCAGTCAGTCCCGTGAAAGCGGACCCACCTCGCAAAACATCCCGAATGTCCCTCTGTCGGGGGGCCCGTCGCTGGGAACGACCGGTAGGCATGGTTCCGGAGATGCTGGGCTGGCACGAGGTCGCAGGGCGGTGAGGGAATCTCAATACGCCTCGAGTAGGCTTCCAAGATGGCCGCTGTGACTAGGCCCAAATCGCGCTGCCGGCAGCAATCTGTCCCCGGGCACGAAACTCAGGGCTAAATCAGGTACCTCAACTCTCCAGGATCCCTCTAGCCAACCGGGAAGCTCACAGGGCAGTGCAAACGGCGAAAAAAGCAATAAAATCCGTGGTAGACACAGAGCTCCTCCAAAATGCTGCTGCTCGCTTCCACAGCTAGCTCCCTGTTCATTCTTTTAATCTGCAATAAAAATTCTTTTTTATTTTTCTTAGGATATTGTAGGCATTTAAGGAAATTAGTTAAATTTTTTTTTTTTTTTTTTTTTTTTTTATTCAAAGTTTTATTTTGAAAAAGAGTCAGCCTAACCACATACAAAGCATGGAATGGCCTCGCAGGGCCATGAAACGTCAAAGAAAATACATCAGGAGAAAACAAAAAAGTCATCTAAGAAATATGTTCAACAATACAACGGATTGAGATGTAACAGTACTTCTGCGAAAAACATCTCCCGCCGGGGGATCTCAGAGAAAGAAGGCAACATTCCGGGGGGGGAAATAAACAAATCCGCATTATCTGCCACAAAAGGTGTGTCAAAGTGGGAGGGGGAAAGAGAAGAGAGGAAGAGAAGAGAAGAGAAAAAAAAAAAAAAAGGGGAAAAGTAAAACATGCACCAGGAATGCCCCAGGGCCGAAAAATAAATTAAAGGATAACTGGGATGGCAAAGGCCCATGTGTGTCTTTCCTGGCTCACTCCCGAGTGTCTAGATGACTATGGGAGGCCATGGAAGTGTGCAAGACACTAGGGCAGGGCGTACGAGGGCCAAGTATGGTGGACAGAGCCATGGTGGCCACCACAGTGGCTCGCCTCGAAACAGCCCTATGTCGCCAAAAGAAGAGGGGGAGAAATGTGGAACTGGTCGCAGTCCGGTGCGTGCTTAAAAAAAAAAAAAAAAAGGGAGCAGAAATCTTCATATCAACGCCCAAGTCCAATAAAGTCCTCAGAGACAGCGCAAGGGTGGCGGGGGGAACAGAGACAGCTCGGGGGCAGCGGGAGTGGGACAGAGCTACCCGGAGAAAGTGGACACTAGGGGAACGAGGGAGAACTTATAACAGGGCCAAAGTAACGGCAACTAGGGGGGGGACCGGTCAACCCGGCTCCGATCGTTGGTCCCGAGGCATCACCGGTACCACTCCAAGCCCCAGTCTGGTCACCACGGCTCGGGCTTCTTCTAGGGTCGTCGTTGCGAATGTCCCCCTTCAACGGCTATCAGAAGGGCGCCCGAAGACCCCCAGCGATAACGGATCTCATGCTGACGGAGCAGGGTAGTAACCTCCTTGAAGCGTCTCCGGGCTGCTAGCAGCAGGAAAGGGACATCACGGAATATAGTGAGCTGGCTGGAGGCGTAAGTTATCTGGAAGGATGGCCCTACGGCCGTCAGTATGCGGGCCTGTGTGGCCACATCCACCGCCACAACAATAATGTCCCGTGGCGCCTCAGCAGGAGCAGTAGCTGCTTTACGAATCCTTACAGCTGATACAACCGGGGCTCGGGGTGTACCTCCCACATTTGGCAGAAGATGTAACATCAGGCCCACTACGTACCCCAACAGTCCATCATCTGTCACGCTCTCGGGGACTCCCCGAAGCCGTAGATTGCGCCGTCGATGTCGAGACTCAAGAGCCAGCACCGCCGTACTAAGATGGTCAACCCGTTTCTGGAGATCTGTGACTCTGGTATCAATCATCACCTGAGCATTCTCCACTTCGGCAGTTCGGGCATCCACAGCTCCAATCTTGGACTGCAGGGTCTCCACTGCTGAACGGACCTCCTGCAAATCCTGACGCCAGAGGCCTCGGAACTCCCCCATCACCCTGTGCAGGTCATCCACTGTGAGCGGGGGTGGCACCACCGACCGCCGTTCGTCCGTGTCCAGGGTTGTAGCCAGGGGCTCTGAGTCCTCCTCCGAGGAACCATAGCAGGCGGAGGCCTTGCCATGTCGGTGCCGCTCTCCCGAGACACTTCCCGCACAAAGCGACTGCCGGATGTCTTGGAGGCGAAGTCCCTCAGCCCCTGAGCATTTCCTCGTTTTCTTCCCCACCTGGCCAGGCATAATTCCAGCAGGCAGATGCGTGGTAAATCAGGGGAGTGTCCGCGTGTAGGCCGCAAGATGGCCGCCGTCCACCTGAGGTCGTCCGGTAAGGTAGCTCCTCGTCCCGTCCCGATCCACTCCCCAGGCCCCAAAGTCAACCTGCCGCCGCCCGGAGTGTTCCCCCAGCTGGTCAAGGAGAGCTCGCCAAAAAAGGGTCTGCAGGCTGGGCACAGCGCCCGGTATCAGATGGCGTTGCGGGGAGCTCGTACAAAATCAAATTAATTAAATTTTAATAGTTTCTTTTTTCTGTAACAGACCTTTTTATTATCATTCATCAGACCTTATATGTTAATTCCAGGTATTTTCGTTCAGTAGTTTTTTGTAAACAAGGTTTAAATTTTGACATGTGCAAACGTATTGTTTTTTTTTTTTACCTGTCTGACGGCTTATCGGTTTTCTTTTGCGGCTGCTTGGCTCTGTGCTCGATGGCTGCTCTTGGCGGCTGTCCTGCGTGTTTGCGGGGGTGACAGGATTGTGGGGGGGGGGTTTACGGCGACGGGCAGCGGGTTGGTGGCGGAGTTTGGCAGCCACTTCACAGCACT
Organism: Leptobrachium leishanense; assembly: GCA_009667805.1. Taxonomy (NCBI): domain Eukaryota; kingdom Metazoa; phylum Chordata; class Amphibia; order Anura; family Megophryidae; genus Leptobrachium; species Leptobrachium leishanense. The sequence continues at coordinate 293,304,185 of CM019063.1, read as the reverse complement.
TCGAGAAACCCTGTGGTGAATGCTGAATTCACTGCAGGGTAGGGAAATTTGAATCCCCAAAGTGCAGGGACTGAGAGAGCACCACCGAAATGTCGGCGACATTTCGATGCGCTGTGAATAACCCCTATAGTGTAATACAGTCCAGTTCAATAAACATGGGCGATGCTAATAGTCTCACTCACACAATTTTGAGCCTACAAAGTAATTGGTGGCTCGGTAGATACGACTGTATGGCTAATTAGGTGGATCCCTCTTCATTACAAAACCTCATCCTTTCCTCCGAGTTATCTCAAACAGGAAAAGGCATAAGGTAAGGGGCGTGCGTTCATCTATTCATTAAGCTGGTGAAAATACTGGTAAATTGACAGCATAATACGGTGTAGTTCGCCACAGATCGGCGGCAGTGAAATTGTCCGCTATAGAAGTGATGGTTTAGCTGTTCAGAGAATGTCAAACTGCACCAAAGTGTCAGTGAAATGCCCTGATTTTCAGTGATTCAGTTTGACAGGATTAAACAAGAAAATCCCATAGGATTCAATGTTGAAAAAATATTATCATTTTATTCGACCTTTTATTCTTTTGATTTTCAAACCGTCTATTTTATTTTTTTTGAGAAAGTATTTTTACCAGGAAGGATACATTGAGATTTCTCTCGTTTTCAAGTATGTCCTGGGTTTTATCTTTTTGTATTTAAATGTGTTTTTTTAATTCTGTAACAAACCTTTTTATTATTTTTTTTTTTAAAAAACTTTTTTTATTATTTAGACACATTTTCACGCCTTTTTATTGGTTTAAGCATTTATTAGAAGAATAGCAGAGTTCGGTTGTTTTTTTTTTGCAGATGGTCATTGGTTGGCTGCCTTCGGCGACTCCATGTTCGTAGCACTTTCAGGGTTATTCAGAGAGCGTGAAAAGCAGGAGAATGACTGGAGAATGAAAAATTCTAGGTCAAAATAGCCAAACCAGAAAAATTCTCCCTTTCATCTCACTTTTCAAATCGGCTATTTTGACCTAGAATTTCTCATTCCCCAGTCATTCTCCTGCTTTTCACGCTCTCTGAATAACCCTGTAAGTGTGAATTCACCGCAGTGTCGGCGAAATGGAATCGCTGATTCCAAGTGTGCTGAACAATAGCAAGAAACACACAAATTTTGCTGCTTTCTGTATAATCCATATAAAGAAGAGCCCTAGTGCAATATAAATGGAAAAGGTTAGCCAGAAAAACAGTTACTAACAGGGTTATTCAAAGAGAATCGAAAAATCCCCACACGTTCTGTGACTTTTCGTTCTCAATTCGGTGCGATTTGGCAATCCCATTTCAGCGACCCTGCGGTGTATTCAGCAAGCACCACAGGGTCGTCGTAGTGCAGGGAAAAGCCGCCGCAAACCTGCCGACCACTCAACGCAAAACCCAAAAAACATCTGGATTAACCCTGCCGAACACGCCGAAGAAACCCGAGCAGCCGCCGATCACAGCGCAGAGCAGCCGCCGGAAAAAGCCGACACCGCAGACGAATGGAGGGGGGAAAAAAAACAAACAAAAAAAAAAAACAGTACACTTGAATGTTTGAAAATTGAAACACTGTTTGCAAAGAAACTACAAAACGAAAATGTCTGGAATTTACATATAAGATCCAATAAATGATAATAAAAAGGGCTGTTACAGAAAAAAATAAATGTTTTAACCCCTTCACCGCTGTGTGCTGAGCTCATTTTTAACGCTTTTGCTCATCATGTTTAAACGCGATTTGAAGCCACATTTTATTATATGACCCAGACATATTATATCGTTCTTTCCGGCAGACTCATAATATAAATTTTTTTATGTATACGTCATGTCCTGTCTGTAGATTAGAACAAAAAATGCAATAGAATTGGAATCATCTACAGCATGTAAAGTGTTTTGTTTTTTTTCCACATTTTATCACATGAGCGTTTGCGGTTATATTTTCTATGGGGTGCACTCGTACAAAAATTAGAAATGGGGATTTGTTACATTTTTTGGTGGGAATTACGTGATTTTTAGCAAACGCACCCCATAGAAAAAAAATCATTAGTGCAGCATCATTGTTCACATAATTGAAATGTGAACAATATTGGTGCATTAATAAAAACAACACAAAAAGAACATGTTTTTACTTTTAATTTTTTTTATTTAATTTATTTTTTGTTTTACTTTGAACATGGCCATGCTCAGACCTTTTGAATGACACCCTCCATGACCCCCTAGCTGCCAGATTTCTGGAGATATCAGGGTTCAAAGGAACCCCTTATCTCCACCAGGGGATTTCCTTGGGAAATTACCGAGCAGCTAGGGGTTCCCTGGCTATCTGATGTCATCGCGCTATGTGCGATACGTCAGGAGGCGAGGGGGAACCCGGACGTGGAGCCGCCATCCAAGATGGTGGCCCTGTTACATCCTCAGCCCCTGCGGTGCTGTCTGGGGGTCTGGGCGCTCGGCGACGTCGGTGGCTGGCAGGGTGCCAGGAATTAATAATGGCCGATTGGTGTCTGAGTGGGCGGGGCTTGGTGTGGTCACAGAGCCGCCGGTCTTAAAAGCAGGGCGCGAGTATCTGCTCATCGCCCTGACGTGTATCTAGTATCAGTGTGTTTGATTACCCAGTTGCCGAATTGCTTGTACGAGGACCCTGTATGCCTAGCGATGATTCTCTTGCTTATTTCCATGTGTTTGTTCTGTGCGGTATTCTGTGTACCAGTTTATGTTTAACCGAATGCTTATCGTTTGGAGGTCTGCCCACCAGGTTGTGAAACCTAAGTCTCTGTTGACCACCCAATCTGGTTTCAGTCCAAATCGCAAGGCTTCAGATTGTGTGTCTGGCCACCAGGTCAAGAGACCTAATTACCGATCCAGTTGTTTGTTGAGTATTTATTCTGGTTGCAGCCTTAATCACAAGTTCCCTGATTGTGTGCCTGCCCTGCATGCTGCAAAACTCACCAACCTCTCAAACAACCTGTTTAAGAACAAGCCCCAATACAGACCTAGTAACACACTCTGATTGTAAACATACTATTAGTTACGCCTGTCTTGTACCACATTATGCTCATGTATCCAGTCAAGATATCTATATGAATAGAGTTAGTGTTTTCGCTCAACAGTCAGTTGGTCTCAAAACCAATTGGGGCTGAGTGGTATTTTGAATTGTGTATTACCTCCCTGGCTTGGTATATTAGGTATTGCAGTTTTCATTGCCTTTCATACAATAGAAATCTGTTTATAAAGATCCAAACAACGCTGATCTGGGGTACGCGCCATAGCGCCCATTACAGGCCCCCACCAGAGCTAGATAGCGATCTGGCGCTGGATCGCATTCTGGCACGTAAGGTGTCACGACAACTATGCGCGCTGCTGCGAAAGACGCCGGGTTAAGCCGCTCACTATCTGTCTATCCTAGACCCAAATAATGACTGCGTGGACAACAATCCCCGCGCATTCGCTTACCTATCCGTCCCCACACACTTTCTCTCGCAACAGGTACGTAGAGTGTGATACAATGGTCCAAGGATTGCAACACAGTACCAGTCTCCTCTTGAATTGGGTAGTGACTACGTTTCCCCCTTGTTTTAAGCTTGAGTAACTATGAAATTGTGAGTTGCGGTCGCTGGGGACGGATAGGTAAGCGAGCACGCGGGGATTGTTGTCCGCGTAATCATTATCTGGGTCTAGGATAGACAGATAGTGGGTTGCTTAGCCCCGCGTCCTTTGCCGCAATACGCGTAGTGTTCAGGGGAACTGGTGGCAGCATAACTAATGGAATAAGAAAGTGGGCCAAGGGATTGTGGGAAACGTAGTCACTACCCAATTCAAGAGGAGACTGGTACTGTGTTTCAATCCTTGGACCATTGTATCACGCTCTACGTACCTGTTGTTGTGAGAGAAAGTGTGTGGGGACGGATAGGTAAGCGGGCGTGCTGGGATTGTTGTCCATGCAGTCATTATCTGGGTCTAGGATAGACAGATATTGAGCGGCTTAACCCGGTGTCTTTCGCAGCAGCGCGCGTAGTTGTCATGACAACTGCTGGCAAGCGGTGGGATATCAGGTTAGTATTTGGAGCTGTGAAGCAGCATAGATCCAGATACTAAAGAAATTGGTTTTCCAATTTCCAGAGCAGAACTCAGTGCATTTATTAGAATTTACACAGCAGTTTTTCCCTCCCCCTGCTTTGTTTTTCTGTGCTATCTTTTATTTGGCTGGAGTGAGAATGACGCAACAACCATCGAAAAAGGCGCTGGAACAATTGTGTAAAGAAAAAAGCATTTAGACAAAAGACAAACGCAAAGATGAACTTTTGCAAGCCCTCAAGGATTATGAGGCGAGGCAAGCAGTCCAGGACGCAGCAGAGCAGGGTACCACGCTTGACCCAGCTGAAGGAAGCGCAAGTCCAGTGGAAAGGACAGTGTCAAGTGCTTCGCCCAAGGGTGAGATGGCCCTGGATGTTTACTTGCAGACTGTTTTAAAACATGTGGACTGTGCAGACTCGCAGATGCGGCTCCAGCTCATCCTGCATTAACAAGAGTGAGAGGAGCGCCGAGCCGAGAAAGAGAGAAGCGGCAGAGTGGCAAGCTGAACGTGAAGCTGCGGAGCGCCGAGCTGAGCAAGAGGCGGCAGCGCACCAAGCGGACAAAGAAGCTGCGGAGCGCCGAGCTGAGCAAGAGGCGGCAGCGCACCAAGCGGACCAAGAAGCTGCGGAGCGCAGAGCTGAGCAAGAGGTGGCAGCGCGCCAAGCGGAACGAGAAGCTGCGGAGCGGCAAGCTGAACAGGCACATTGTCATGCCTGCTACTGCTCCTGCAGTACGGCCTTCCCAACAGAGAGGGCGCCAGTCTTTGAATCAGGCCACTTTGTATGCCACACCTGGCCAGGGATCTAGGCCTTTAAATATCAGTTCCAGTCTGTGCTCTGAGCCCTGACGTGGTTATTTCTAGCCTTCAGCGCGTTTCTACAGCTTATGATTATTGATTTTCTGGTTTGACTTCTGGCTTGTATTTTGACTGTGTTTTCTGCTTTATCCCTTGGCATATGTTTACCTCGTGTACCGACCTCTGGCTTGTTTATACTACGATATCTCTCCTGTCCCTGATCTGTACTTCTGTGTATTCTAGATTAGTACCTGGCCATTCTAAGGACCAGCTTCTCAGTTTAGGGTCCTTTCTTGCCTTTCTGGGTTTGTCTACGTGCTGGGTGACCCTATATCCTTACATTACGTCAGGGCCATGGACCCTGCAGACATTGCTCAGCAGTTTACTGCTTGCTGTACCCATATAAGGGAGGCTGATGCCAAGATGTATCGTTTTGCAATGTTGCTGGAAACGCTCTTGGAGAATACAGAATGCATGCAGTCTCCTTCACCTGCTCCTATAACCCATTCTGACACTTCGATGGTTAACTCTGCTGTTCCAGTGCAAATGTTGCCCTCTGTTACTTTAAGTGGTGAGGCTGCTGCATGCAGAGGATTTCTGAAGCAAATTGATTTATGTTTTGAGTTAAATCCTCTTATGTGTATAACTGACAGAGCTAAAGTATGTTTTCTTTTTTACCATCTCAGAGACAAGGCCTTAGACTGGGCTACTGCATTTTGGGAGTCTAATGATCACATAATAAATAACTACGAGGAATTTGTTTCCACCTTAAAAAGTGTGTTTAACCCTTCCAGAGGAACAAATCCTGCTATGAAACGGTTAATGAGGTTAAGTCAGGGAGACAGACCTGTGTTGGAATACGCTGTTGAATTTCAGACACTTGCTGCCGAGGTTAATTGGGATAATGAAACTCTGGTGTCCTGTTTTCTGAAGGGTTTATCTGACTCTTTAACCCTTGCTATTACAGCAAGAGATCTTCCTGGGAATCTGAATGATCTAATTCCATTCTGTATGGAGATGGAGGATCAAATCAGGAACATGTGTGAAACAAAAGCGCAACCTAATAGGTTAATGCCGTATGTGTCTCCAGAGCTTAACCCTGCTGCATCTGACAACTCTGTACCTCAACCAATGCAGTCTGGAGAGATTAAACCGTCAGAGGAGAGGGGACTGGTATCATTATCTCCTTCTGTTTATAGAAAGCGTTGTTACTTTACTATTGGGATTGAGGTGGGTTCCTCCATTATTCAGGTAGATGCACTTCTTGATTCAGGGGCAGAGGAAAATTTTATGGACACTACTTTTGCATTGGAGAAAGGGATTCCCTGTGGGGAAAAAAACCACCTATAGCTATTCGTGCTATAGATGGCAGACCCCTTTCCAACCCATATATTTCTAAGGAGACCAGTCCTATTTCCATGTCTGTAGGAGTTCTCCATAAAGAGACTGTGGTATGCCAACTCCTATCATCTCCTTCATGTACTGTTGTTTTGGGGTATCCCTGGTTACAAAAACACAATCCAGTCATAGACTGGAGAAGAAACACTGTTCTGTCATGGAGCAAGCCTTGTTTTGATTCATGCATGATTCCTGTCAAGTCTGTGCACACTATAAATGTACCCACTGCTGCTCCTTTATCTGTATTGGTTCCTATACAGTATGAGGAGGTCAGGGAAGTTTTCAACAAAGGAGGGGCTGAGACTTTACCTGAGCATAGACCCTATGATTGTGCTATTACTCTCTTCCTGGCACTTTTCCTCCCAAGGGACGAGTGTATCCTCTGTCTCAACATGAAAACCTCATATTAGAGGAGTACATAAAGGATTCCCTTGCTAAGGGCTTCATAAGGAAATCCACATCTCCTGCTGGTGCTGGGTTCTTTTTTGTCTCTAAGAAAGAGGGGGACTTAAGACCTTGCATAGATTATAGGGGTTTAAATAAAATAACTGTGAAAAATGCCTATCCCATTCCATTGATTGCTGAACTCTTTGACAGGTTAAAAAGGTTCCCAGATTTTTTCTAAGCTTGATTTAAGAAGCGCGTACAATATAGTGCGCATTAAGGATGGTGATGAATGGAAAACCGCTTTCAATACCAGATCTGGTCACTATGAGTACCTTGTAATGCCCTTTGGGCTATGTAACGCTCCAGCTGTGTTCCAGGATTTTATAAATGATGTTTTGCGTGATTTCATACACGACTGTGTCATCGTGTATTTGGATGATATACTTATTTACTCACCTGATCTCGCTACTCACCACTTGCAGGTTAAAAAGGTTCTTCAGACGTTGTTGAACAATGGCCTTTACTGCAAATTGGAGAAGTGTCTCTTTGACCAACCTAAGTTAGCATTTCTAGGTTATGTCATTTCCAAAGAGGGATTTTCCATGGACCCGGCTAAACTTACTGCTGTTACTGACTGGCAATGTCCTATAGGGCTAAAAGCTATTCAGAGATTCATAGGGTTCGCCAACTACTACCGCAGGTTCATACTCAATTTCTCCACATACTGGCACCCATTACCAATATGACCAAGAAGGGAGCCAATACCCGTATTTGGTCCCCTGAAGCCGTTAAAGCCTTTGAGACTCTTAAAGAGGCTTTTTCTACGGCCCCTATACTTGTCCACCCTGATCCAAGGAAGCCTTTCATCCTAGAGGTTGATGCCTCTGAGACAGGAGTAGGAGCTGTTCTTTCCCAAAGAGAATCCCCTGACCAACCACTCAAGCCTTGTGGCTTCTTTCCAAGAAATTATCTAGTGCTGAAAGGAACTATGATATCGGTAACCGAGAACTCCTGGCTATCATTTCTGCTTTGAAGGAGTGGAGACACCTACTTGAAGGAGCTCCTACTCCCACTATGATTCTGACTGACCATAAAAACCTGACCTTTATTGCCGATGCCAAAAGACTGTCATCCCGTCAAGCCCGGTGGTCGATGTTTTTGACTCATTTCAATTACATAATCACCTATAGGCCCGGTAACAGAAATGCGAAGGCAGACGCGCTTTCCAGGCAGTTTGAGGTCACAGAACAGCAAGATAGACCAGTGGAGTCGATTGTTCCTCTGGAGAGAGTAGTGGCAGCTACTCATCTCACCCTTACTTCTACACTCCTTACTCGTATCCAAGCTATGCAAAGTACAGCTCCTCCTGAGACTCCTTCTGACAAGTTGTTTGTTCCTGACGCAGAAAGAAAGGAACTACTCTCTTGTTATCATGCCTCCAGGCCAGCCGGTCATCCTGGTATAAAAAGGACATTGTCAGCCCTTACACCGATGTACTGGTGGCCAGACATTGCCAAGGATGTGAGAGAATATGTACAGGCATGTGTGGTATGTGCACAATCCAAAGCCTCTACTCAATGTCCTGCAGGGCTATTGCAACCACTAGCCATCCCTGACAAACCATGGTCACATATTTCTATGGATTTCATAGTAGATTTGCCACTTCTGAAGGGCATACAGTGATTTTGACCATTGTTGATCGCTTTACTAAAATGGTTCATCTGGTTCCTCTCAAGAAATTGCCAACATCTAAAGGTCTAGCCAACATATTTGCCAAAGAGGTATTCAGATTACATGGTTTGCCTCATGAAATTGTCTCTGATCGGGGTCCACAGTTCATTTCTAGATTTTGGAGAAATTTCTGTTCACAGTTGGGTATTAAAGTATCATTTTCTTCTGCTTATCACCCACAGTCCAATGGAGCTGCCGAACGTGCCAATCAGTCTAGTGAGAACTACATTCGTAGCTTCTCTTCTCAAGGGCAAGATGATTGGGTATCTTTGCTTCCTTGGGCTGAATTTGCTCTGAACAGTAATGTTAATGCTCGTCTGGTTACTCCCCGTTTTATGTTGCCCATGGTTTCCAGCCTACTTTTTTGCCATCCCCTAGTGCTGACACTGGTCTTCCTGACTTGGACTCCTATGTTCAGTCTCTTCATAAAGTGTGGACTTTGGTACGTTCCAACCTCTGTCACGCTGCAGTCCAACAGAAGACCTATGCAGATAGGCATAGGCGGATGGGTCCTTCCTATGTTCCAGGCCAGAGAGTCTGGTTGTCTACCCGTAACATTAAGTTACGTGTGCCATCAATGAAATTTGCTCCGCGGTACATTGGTCCATTCAAAGTCCTAAGACGTATCAACGAAGTCAGTTATGCGCTGGACCTACCTCATACCCTCCGTATACCGAATACCTTTCACACCTCCTTGTTGAAGCCCCTTCTGTGCAATCGGTTCACCACTGTTATTCCTCGACCACGTCCTGTTCTGGTCCAGGGACAAGAAGAATTTGAGGTCCAGTCCATTGTTGATTCCCGTCATTCCCGTGGTGGTCTTCAATATTTGGTGCACTGGAGAGGGTATGGCCCGGAGGAATGCTCATGGGTTCCTACTTCTGATCTCCATGCCCCCTGTCTGGTCCGTGCCTTTCACCGTTCTCATCCCACTGCTCCGGGATCTCGGCGCCCAGAGGGGCTCGTGGAGGGGGGGGGGTACTGTCATGCCTGCTACTGCTCCTGCAGTACGGCCTTCCCAACAGAGAGGGCGCCAGTCTTTGAATCAGGCCACTTTGTATGCCACACCTGGCCAGGGATCTAGGCCTTTAAATATCAGTTCCAGTCTGTGCTCTGAGCCCTGACGTGGTTATTTCTAGCCTTCAGCGCGTTTCTACAGCTTATGATTATTGATTTTCTGGTTTGACTTCTGGCTTGTATTTTGACTGTATTTTCTGCTTTATCCCTTGGCATATGTTTACCTCGTGTACCGACCTCTGGCTTGTTTATACTACGATATCTCTCCTGTCCCTGATCTGTACTTCTGTGTATTCTAGATTAGTACCTGGCCATTCTAAGGACCAGCTTCTCAGTTTAGGGTCCTTTCTTGCCTTTCTGGGTTTTGTCTGCGTGCTGGGTGACCCTATATCCTTACACACATCAGCTCGCTATGGCCCAGGCAGGCAGAACGCAATTATCTCCTGCCCCGCGGGTGCTGCAGATCTCTCTATGCCCAGACCTCGTGCCGAGAACTTTCCCACTCTAGACAAAGATGGGGACCTGGATGTGTTCCTGCAAAGTTTTGAAAAAAGACTTGTCGACAGCACCGGCTGCCCAAGGAGCAATGGGCCAGGTACCTCACTTCTGGACTAAAAGGTCCAGCGCTCGAAGCCTTTGCAGAGTTACCAGCTGAGAGCGACCAGGACTGTGAGGCAATTAAAGCCGTGTTGCAGAGGCGGTACATCCTCACACCAGAGGTATATCGCAAAAAGTTCAGGTCCTTGCAGAAGAGGGCCGCGGAGAGCTATTCTGCAGTCTTGAGCCACCTGACCACCCTATTTCGACAATGGGTCAGGGGGCTAAAGATTGAGACCTTGGATGCCCTGGAAGACCTGTTCATCAAGGAGCAGTTTGTGCAGCTATGCCCACCTGAGATCTAGGAATGGCATCTGAATCGCAAACCTGAGACAACCCTGGAAGCTGGTGAACTGGCCGATTTCCATGTGGCCAACAGAACGTCCGTGGACCGGGGCAGAGGTTTCCCCAAAGGATCGTCTGGATGGAAGCCCAACTCCAACCGACCCCCTGGCACCAAGCCAGCGACGCCCCCCTCTGTGCCAGTTTCTGCTGGGGATGGGAGAAGTGAAAGCCGCCGGTGCTTTATCTGCAACAGTGGGAGCCACCTCAGGTCAGCGTGCCCTGAGAAGAAAAGACCGGCACCCACAGCTGGAGGGTTGCGCCCCTCTGGATCACCCTCCGTCTTGTTCGTGACCAGCTCGGAGGGCAGTGCCAAAGTAAATATGCAGACTGTGACGGTTGGATCCAAGGAAACTTTTGGGTTAAGAGATACAGGGGCTGAGATGACTTTGGTGCACCAAGAATTGGTCAGCCCTGCAGACTTTATTCCTGGCAGGACTATAGCCGTAAAAGGTTTTGGTGGGGTACGTCCTGCGGTGCCAATGGCACGGGTTTACCTGGACTGGGGAGCGGGGAGAGGTCTGAGGGAGGTGGGGGTGTCCAAAAACATTCCTACAAGTGTATTACTCGTTACTGATTTGGGTAAACTGTTGTTGCAGTATGTGCCTGAAAATGAGGTTGGGATGTACCCAAGCCCCCTAGTGGCCCTACAGTGGAGAGGGCTGTGTGTGAGAGTACACAACAGGACCCCTGGCTGGATGGATGTGAGATGGCGGTGAGCCAGTCTGCACCTGAGTCAGGTGTGTCTGCTGAGTTGTGTGACAGTGAGGTGAGACAGTATGACTGGGAGGACGGGTGGGTGGTGAGTGAATGCCAGCCTGTACCCAAACTATCCACCCCCTGGGTCCCATAGGCAAGGGGGCCACCTTTGCCGTAGTTACCCACCAGCAGTCTGCCCAGAAGCAGGGCCTGGGGCCACCGGCCGATCTGGTGGGGCTGCTGGGCATACTGAGGCAGGGGCCGAAGCCCCTTCTGGCCTAACCCGGTCCCTAGTGGTGGCTCAGAAGGCTGTCTGAGCCCAAGGCCGATGCTGAGATCGGTGCTGACTCTGAGGCCGAGGTGCAGAGTCCCGAGTTTCAGGAGGCCCAGCAGACAGACCCCACGCTAGAGAAACTGGGGGAGCAGGCTAGGCAACCCCTCACTGGCCTGGATAGGGAACGAGTCTACTGGGATAAAGTGAGGTTATAACAAGAGACTCTGCCAGGGGACGGGCAAGGTCCCTGGGTGATGGAGAGGCAACTCGTGGTGCCCCAGATGTATAGGAACCAGTTGCTGAAGGTGGCCCACGCTATTCCCATGGCTGGGCATTTAGGGGTGCATCGGACGAAGTCTCGCCTGGCACATCACTTCTACTGGCCTGGGATGGGCACTGATGAGCCAACTACTGTCACTCTTGCACCGAGTGTCAGAAGGTTGGGAAGCCAGGGGAGGTGGGTAAGGCCCCTTTAATTCCCCTCCCCATAGTGAGCAAACCCTTTGGGAGGGTTGGACAAAAAGATACAACACAGCCCTAAAAGACCTGAGTCCGCAAGAAAGTGGGGTAGACACTTAATATGTCCATAAACAGTAGTCCTTATCTTCAGGAGCAGATCTTCTTAAGGATACAGATGGGATGTGTACTGCAGGAGAAAACACAGAGCGGACCAAAATTGCGCAGTATGACAGCACCCAAAATGAGAGTAACTTATATCTGTGTTCAACTCACATTCTGGGGAGCCTACAACCGGCTCTCAGGAGTGTAACAGACAGGGACTTATAGCAGGCGCCCATAAACCCTTCGATTCACTTCTCCGGGATTTGCCAGAAGGAGAAAACTGCAGAAAAATTGACAGGAGGCCAATAAAAGGAGAGCACCTCTTGGTGCGGTAAATCACAAATTTCGTGGTTTTTAGAGAAGAGAGCCAAATTCACACACAAACGGTTGAGCCTCTATTGGCTCCGTCACAATGTGCACAGGGAATCAGAGGTGTTCCCTAAACCTTCTTTGTAGGATCATAAAGGCAGACAGCAATTGAATTTAAAAAAAAAAAAAAACATTTATTGGTTTAAAATAAACAGATTTATATCTACCAGGACGCGTTTCGCCATTAATGGCTTCCTCAGCTGGAGATTACACTGTTGTTCTTGCTGCTGCCTTTTTATACAATGGATTCCTTGAAAATAGTTAGGCAATTAAACCCTTAAGATCCAATTAACATAAAATTAACATCAGGTGCATAGATTGTGGCACCTGCCCTTTAACACATGCCAATTCCTTTTAATATCCACCCCAAACCGCAACATATAATTAGATTATCCCTTCATTAGTTACATATGTAAATCGCATCTGCCATTTTGCGCATGCGCACTAGCTCCGCGCTTCACACTGAAGCGCAGAGTTCACAATGTTGCGCCCGCCATTTTGCGCATTGACTCCGCATTCCACCTTGGAACGCGGAACTCCAATCCCACAGACCAACAAGGGCAATTTAACGGGGAAGGAGGAGGGCGGCACCACTGCCCACAAAGAATCCGGCACATACACGCCAAACCCTTCCATAATCTTCAAACATATCGCCCAACTCCACCCCACAAAAGGAGGAAGGAGGGCAAGCCCATGCCGCACACATAGGCTGTCACCTCCCATTGTATATGAAAAAGTGCGCCGCACCATATAACCAATCGACCCATAGATATGGCGACCAACATCACTCAATACAGAGGATCAATCTAATACAGAAATAATGGACAATATATATCCCATATATAATTATCAACGCGTGTGCCTAAGTACAAAATTATATATATTCAAGGTGAACATTACTCTAACTTATCACCCACCACAAACTATTATCCGTATAACCAATTACATATAAAATAAAGTGCTGTTTATAAATGTGCATTAAATTCTCTACATATTAAAGTGTTAATGTGCAGACTTCTTATTCATTCTCTAATTGTGCTAATATTCTATAACCATCATATTATACTTTAGGAATGGAATATAAATTATCTAAATTATAAATTTAGCCATAGGGAGGTTCTATTAGGAGCTGGCAATATTTCCTCAATTCTCGATTGACCTCCAAGGAAATAGCCCAGAACCCATGCTTGATTTCAGAAATATATATCTGCCTTCTTTCTAAGTACAGCTCCTAGCGGGTGGAGCCTTTGCCTACAATTCCCAGAATTCCCCTCTCCTGAGCACACTCCGTGTGCTTCATTAATTTTAATTCCCTGGTCTATCAATCATCTCCCAAAGACCACCTCTAGTGATCAAAGGATGTGATTGCTTCTTTGATATGCGGGTGGGTTGCCGCTCCGACTGGGTCTTCTCCCTGCCATGAGCAATTGCCCTTCCTGCCTGCTGGGTAGAACCAAAAGGGTGATTTCTTTAATTCACACCTTCAATGACTTCACCGAGAAAATGGCCACTGACCTGTTAATTGTTTCCTCCAGCAGGCTGGAAACGCAGGCATTGATATACTAGGGCAGCTGCGCAAAATGGCCTGGTATCTATAGATATACATATTGCGGTAGATATACAGATCTAATCTGTCACATAAGGGGGTTAAAAAAAAGGCACTGCTTTAAAGGGCAGACACTGTCCTTCAAAGCAGTGCCCTTTTTTTTACTGTAAACCCTCCCGTTCGGGAGGGAGAGGGATCCAAAAGGATCCCCCCTCCCTTTCAGGCGATCTCCCGGGATTGCCAATCTTCAGCGCCTGGCTTCCCTGAAGCCAGAACGCTGTGGAACACTGGACAGAGAGGGGAGTATCTCTGCCGGGGCTCCCGCTTGCGGATGACGTGTGGGCAGAGCCGTAGCTAGCTCCTTTTGCACCCGAGGCAAGAATAGAAAATTGTGCCCCCCCCCCACACACACAATATTTTTAGAGGTTATTTAGAGGAAAATAGGTAATAAATAACAAAATTAATAATCCTAAATAACGTTAGTCTCCCCTGTGTTAGTCAGCAGAGGCGGCTCCAGATTTGGTGAGGCCTTAGGCGAAGCTCAGTTATGAGGCACCTCAGGGCCAGAGACCAAGCTATTCACAGATGTTTTAGAGGACCTTGTGTGTATGAGTGTATCACAGAGCTCCACAGCAATAAAACTCACGCTCATACACACCGCACATTACTGTGAGTTTTATTGCTGTGGAGCTCTGATACAGTAATGTGCGGTGTGTATGAGTGTATCAGAGCTCCACAGCAATAAAACTCACAGTAATGTGCGGTGTGTATGAGCGTGAGTTTTATTGCTGTGGAGCTCTGTGATACACTCATACACACCGCACATTACTGTTTCACAGAGCTCCACAGCAATAAAACTCACAGTAATGTGTATCGATTGGGTAGTGAACATGAGAGCGTTGTGGACTGGGCAGAGAGCTGGGGGACAGAACTGGGGGCAGAGAGCTGGGGGGTAGAGATTTGGGGGCAGAGAGCTGGGGGTAGAGCTTGGGGGGCTGGGGTAGAGATGTGGGGGTAGAGCTTGGGGGGCTGGGGTAGAGATGTGGGGAGTAGAGCTTGGGGGCTGGGGTAGAGATGTGGGGGGGCTGGGGTAGAGATGTGGGGGCAGAGAGCTGGGGGGTAGAGCTTGGGGGGCTGGGGTAGAGTTGTGGGGGTAGAGCTTGGGCAGTGAGCTGGGGGGTAGAGCTTGGGGGGCTGGGGTAGAGATGTGGGGGGTAGAGCTTGGGGGCTGGGGTAGAGATGTGGGGGTAGAGCTTGGGGGGGCTCGGGTGTAGACAGCTGGGGGAAAGCTACTAAAGAGGGGGTAGAGAGCTGGGGAGGTAGAGCTAATGAGGGGGAGCTGGGAGGGGGGAGCTGCAGGAGAGGGGGCTGTTTGAGGGGAGAGCAGTTGGGGGTGATCTTACCTAAGAGGTGTCCCCCTGGCTGCAGCTGCAGTGCTCTGCTCTCCTGCTTTTTCTTTTCCCTGCTCCCTCCCTTCCACGTGGTGTGGGGACAGGAAGAGTGAGACACCTTCTGCCGGCTCCTTCCAGGCCGGACTGGGAATAAAAAGCAGCCCTGGTTTAAAATTTTTAGACAGCCCCATATTGTGATAAGTGCAAACGAAAAGGATACTAATGGTAAGATATGAAAGCAAAATCCATCTGTCACAGCAGCCCATGGTCTCATGGTTTGGAACAAGGTGTTCCCATTACAACCAGTACTCTTATTATAGTTAAACTCTCAGCCATCAAATTCATTATATACTGTATATAAATCCCTAGAGTATAGTCCTTTTTTATTGGACTAACATTACAATTTTAAGTCAAGCTTTCAAGTGTATAACATCTCTTCTTCAGGCCTAATACAAAATGAACGTAGGGTGATATCCCACAAATAACAGATATGCGCAGAATAAATTGGCCAATCACAAGGATTTGGAAATTATTTCGCCCATCATCCTCCAGTTGTAGCTGATATACACACAGCTACAACTGGAGGATGATGGGCGAAATAATTTCCAAATCCTTGTGATTGGCCAATTTATTCTGCGCATATCTGTTAATTGTGGGATATCACCCTACGTTCATTTTGTATTATCCTTTTAGATTATATCCCTGTTTCTTAGCTCTTCTTCAGGCCTGAAAGCTAAACTCAGCTTCATTAAAATCTACTTAAATTATTAATAAATTTAATAGTACATTATTAAATAATAGACATGTTACCGTCTCTTCTGCTTAATGTTTTTGGAGGATGGGGGTCCCCCATCCATGATGGTCCAGTGGGCAAAGTGGCATATATTTGGTCTCCTGGTGGTCCATTGAGAGTCATCAGTCTGGCCATTCAGCCTAATCCCGGGCAGTCCTGGTGGGAGACCAACACGGCCTTTACTTCCATCAAGCACAGATCACATTGTGTCGCTTGTGCTGAACCTGCTTAGTGAGCAGTGCGGGCCTTAGGCTGGGTTCACACCTGGGCGTAGCGCTGCGTCGCGCAATGCGCGTGTTTTTTTTACGCGCGTTCATTCATACAAAAAAACATGCGAACGCACGTTGCAGCGCGTTTGCGGCTATGATATGGCCGCGAACTCGCTGCTGTATGCCCGAAAAGAAGCTCCCGGAGTTTTTTTGCGTCGGCCGTTTTAAAGCGCGTTCATGCGCGCTTTAAAACGCTTAGGTGTGACATGCCCACATAGGCAATCATGGGATTTCATTGTTTAAGCGTTTTACACCGCGCAGGAGCGCGCTGTAAAACGCTTAGGTGTGAACCCAGCCTTAGTGTGGGGCCAGGAGCAAGGTAAAATGTGGGGCAACTTTTTTTTCCCACACATTGATAGAGACATACAAGGTTATTCAGAGAAAGGTGAAAATCAGGAGAATTGGCAAAAGACGAGAACAATCTAGACCAAATAGCTGATTTGGAAAGTGATATAAATGGGAGAATTTCTCTGGTTTGACTATTTTGACCTAGAATTTTCACTTCTCCAGTCATTCTCCTGAGTTTCACCTCTCTGTAAATAACCCTGATAGAGACTGTGAGACACGCAGCATTACAGAGACACTTTATGAGAAACACTGACAGGCACACACACACACACATTAACAGGGACACAGAAAAATATGAAATGGGAACAGTGACGGAGAGGAACACTGATACGCACAGCGACTGAAACAGAGACACAGATACTCACTGACACCCACTGATATGTACACAGGGACTCCAACAAACAGACACATTGAAACTCAGACACAGACACTGACACACACTGATATGTACACAGGGACCCCAACAAACAGACACCCAGAGACTGACATACTCCCAATTACTATGAAAGACACAAGAGACTGATGGAGACAAAAGTCACTGACAGAGGCAGTATGACCGTCCTTAAAACACACTGACAGAGGCAGTATGACCGTCCTTAAAACACACTGACAGAGGCAGTATGACTGTCCTTAAAACACACTGACAGAGGCAGTATGACCGTCCTTAAAACACACTGACAGAGACAGTATGACCGTCCTTAAAACACACTGACAGAGGCAGTATGACCGTCCTTAAAACACACTGACAGAGGCAGTATGACTGTCCTTAAAACACACTGACAGAGGCAGTATGACTGTCCTTAAAACACACTGACAGAGACAGTATGACTGTCCTTAAAACACACTGACAGAGGCAGTATGACCGTCCTTAAAACACACTGACAGAGGCAGTATGACTGTCCTTAAAACACACTGACAGAGACAGTATGACCGTCCTTAAAACACACTGACAGAGGCAGTATGACCGTCCTTAAAACACACTGACAGAGGCAGTATGACTGTCCTTAAAACACACTGACAGAGACAGTATGACCGTCCTTAAAACACACTGACAGAGACAGTATGACCGTCCTTAAAACACACTGACAGAGACAGTATGACCGTCCTTAAAACACACTGACAGAGACAGTATGACTGTCCTTAAAACACACTGACAGAGACAGTATGACCGTCCTTAAAACACACTGACAGCAACACATACAGTTACAAGTATTTATAATGCGTTAACAAGTTCCATAGCGCTGTACAAGGGGTGAGACAGATAACAACTATACATACAAGTAAAACACCGAAAATCACAGAGACACAGACATTTATAAGGACAGACATCTAAAAGGTCCTGGGTGACTGTACTTGCCCCTGTCCGCCGGCTCCTCTGAACACAGCACTGAGATACAGACATGGCAGCTTGTATGACTGCAAGGCACGCATGTCCTAGTAACAGACACAGCTTCTGCAGAACCTCTTGGGATGTAAAAGTCTTCAGCTATGTCCCTGTGAAACTCTAGCATGTCACAATGAATGCAGGGGGTGGTGGGTGAGGTGAGGCCGGCCTGTTACAGCATTGAGGTGCCCTAATATTCCTCTTCCATGGGGTATTCCAGATTTGTCGGCAGAGAGGGGGGGGGCTCATTTTTCATGTAAAACTCTCCCCATTAATGAGACAACTTCTAGAAGAATAATATTCATTTAGGACACATGTAGTGATGGCCGGATCATGAACGAATCGTTCTTTTGATCCGGATCTTTTCACTGAACTGAGTGATTCGAATCACCAAGCTGAACGATCCGTTTTTTTCATTTTTTTCCATTCAGTCAGTGAAGCTCTCCCAGCAGCTGTAATGTGATCCTAGAGTGTGTGAGTCAGCTCCGCCTCCCAGCTCTGCCTGGCAGCTGTAATGTATTACATTGTAACCATTCAGTCAGTGAGAAGGATCTGATTCTGCATCTTAAAAGCCTTGCTTTATAAAAAGCTATTGCTAATGCTATAAGCAAAGGGACAGGTCCAATCGGTACTTCATACTAGTACTGAGTGTGAATGAATGCAGAGAGGAGGAGCTACTTTCCTTCTGCCCGCCTTCAGTGACATCAACAAAGAAGGCAGGAAGAAGCTTCAGAGAGAGAGACTGTAAGGGGGCGGAGCCAATCGGCAGCACGGGGCGTGACTGAGAGAGAGAAGCAGTTACTGGTGAGTCACACCACACCCCCCCCCCTGTTTAACTTAGTGATCCGGTGATTCGGATCATGATCCGGATCATTTTTATGAATGATCCGAATCGATCCGATTCACAAAAATGATCCGAACTTCCCATCACTAGACACATGTAGCCATAAAATGGAAACCGCAGGATTTGCTTCAGTAATGATTAACCCCTGGGAAACCAGTAACAATCCAGATGGAATCCCTAAACTGAATTTAGATAATAATCCCAAAATCCCTTCCAAACCAGGAATGTAAGCCATGTGAAGGTGTGAAGGGCTGCTCTGCCTCCTGGGCATCACATGGGGAGACAGGATGGAGTGAGAGGGCTGGGCTGAGCTATCACTGCATGGCTCCAATGGATCCTGCAAGAGCTCTGGACCCCTGGGACATGCTGCAAGCAATGTGCTGGGGATGCAGCATAGGTGGCAGCCATGTATTTGTTACTTACCTGTGTCCTTCATGGCAGCAGGTTTCCCCACATGTGCCAGAGGTTTGCCGCCCAGAGCTGTCAGTTCCTTCCACTTCCCTTCATGTGCAGATTACAGACTGGCCTCTGGGTGCTAGAGCCCCGCCCACCCCTGTATACCATTGGAGAGCAGAGCTTCACAGTCTGTCACTCACACACTGGCCCTGCTTGCTTCCTTCCTTCGTGGAGCTGAAGGGGGGGGGGAGCGCTAACTACCAGATTTGCTCAATATGTGGGACAGTAAACCCTGCTGGGCGGGGCCAGACACCCGGCACCTTCTGCACACGCAAAAAGTGTCTCAGTTGGTGATTGCGATTTTGGCGCCCCCTGCTGCTTAGCAGTAAATCAGCAGCTTGCTGCTTTAAAAAAAAAAAAAAAAAAAAGGTGATTCCTTTCTTTCTGCTCCTGCGCCCCATTGCAGCTGTGCCCGAGGCGAGTGCCTCACTGGCCTCACCCTCCCTACGGCCCTGCGTGTGGGGAATGCCCTCCGCATATAGCGGGAGTCAATGAGGACGTTCCCCACACGTCATCCACAGAGAAAGGGTTTAAAAAAATATATATATATATACAAAAGACTTTTTACTGCAGAATGTTATAATCAACGGTTTATTAGATATTGTATTAAAACGGGATTATATTTAACATTGAAGCCTATGGGATTCGCCTGAATAAACCTGTCGAATGAAACCACCGAACAGCAGGGCAATTCGGCAACTTTTCACTGCTGGTTTTTGTTCTCTGAATAGACGAAGCACAGGGGTGTATTTAGGTTTTGTGCTGCCCTAGGCCTGACTAAACTCGTGCACCCCCTAATTTAAATTTGCCGTACCCCTTCCTGTCAAGAGCACACCTCTTCCTGGTTTATCCCCACCCTTCCTCTTTAAGCTCCACCTTTTCCTTTTAGAGCTCCTTTTCCTCTCTTTATATTAAAAGTGGATACCAAGTGCCTACTTGTAGATTTTGTATACCATTTCAAATGTATCTATTGAGATAAAGCAAATTGTAAAAATGCTTGAATTTAAACATTTCATAAAGAACAACCACGCATGTCAAGTATACTGGATCACAGCCGCTCTAATTGGTTGAACAATAAAATCCACAGAAACGTGCACTGCATATGAGCGTATCAGAGCTGCACAGCAATAAAACCCACAGAAATGTGCACTGTGTATGAGCATCACAGAACTGCACAGCAATAATTCTCACAGTAATGTGCAATGTGTATGAGCGTATCTCAGAGCTCCAGGGCAATAAAACTCACAGTAATATGCAGTCCTTATCACAGAATCCACAGCAATAAAAGTCCCAGCAATGCAATGTGCGGTGTGTATGAGTGCATAAGAATCCACTGCAATAAAACTCCCAGCAAACCGAGTGTATATGAGCACACAGCAATTATTTATTCTATATTTACCGGCCTCCGTCCGCAGTAGGGCTGTGTGCAGAGTCAGCAGGGACTGTGTACGGACTCAGGAGGTCCCTCCAGGCCACGTTAGGATCGCAGCTGTGCCTGTGCGTGGAGCCATCTTGTCAGCAGTGGGGTGCCACTGCCAGAGGGTGCACCGTGGCTTTGATTCCCTTCCCGGTGGGTGTTCAGTCCAGAATAGAGTGAGAGTCCGTGTTAACGAAAGGGCGGGCAGCTGCGTGCATGCATGTCACGTGGTTCAACCAGTCAGGTGGTACTGAGACTCAGTACCACCTGACTGCCCGGACCCTGTGACCTGCACGCACGCAGCCTCACCAGGAGCCAAGCAGCTCAATGACAAATTTCTATCACTGCAGTGCTGGTTAAGGAAAGGTCCACTTTAAACAGCTGTAAGCAGACAGGGCTTCATATTCTGCTGATACCACCCCCCCTTTACCTGCCGTTTAGTGTCATTTTCTCTCTCTCTCTCTGCACACAAAAAACACACCCCCCCTCCCCTCTCCTAGAGCTGCAGCAGGGGAGGGGAGGAGCTATGGAGGGAGGAGAGGGGGATTGTTTATTCTATTCGATTTTATTCCATATGCAAACGCCCTGCTCCGCTGCTCGTTGTTTGAGAACACAGCTCAAAACTGACACACAGTGACAGTGGCACCTCCTAATGACACCCCAATAATCACTGGTACCTGGGGCGGCCCACCCTCTGCTCACACACAAGTTTGGCGAACTGCCAGCAAGTACGTTGCTGTTTGAAGTCAGTGCAAATTCCCATAGAGAAGTAATGGTTAATCTATTCAGAGAACACCAAACAGCAGAGAAATGGTAGTGAAATGCCCTGATGTTCGGTGGTTTCAAGCAGGTTTATTCAGGTGAACCCCATAGGTTTCAATGTTTAAAAATATTCACATTTTTATGCAATATCTAATAAACCATATATTATTTTAATCTGCAGTAAAAAGTCTTTGATTTTTTTTGTACCTTTTAGTCATTTCAGATTTGTTTTGGCAAAATTTCCCCCCTTTTTTTTTAATAGCGGTTTTTCTTTATTCTGTAACAGACCTTTTTCTTACCAATCATAGGATCTTATGTAAATTCCAGACATTTTCGTTCAGTAGTTCTTTGGAAAACAGCAGGCCATGGGTTTGTGGTGGCATCATTCAGCGGTGCGGACCCTGCGGTGAATGGTGAATTCACTGCAGGGTGGGGAAATTTTATTCCCCGAAGTGCAGGGAACTACAGAACACCAAAATGTTGGCGTCATTTCGGTGCTCTGTGAGTAACCCATTTAGCGGTGAGGTTTTTTGCTGCCCCCTGGAAAGTGAACGCCTAGGCCTTGCCTACCCAGGACATACTTGAAAATTAGTGAAATCTCAATGTATCCTTCCTGGTAAAATAATTAGCAAAAGTAAAAAAAAACAGGTTTTTTTGGGGGTGGGGCCACCCGGTGTGGGCCGCCGCCCCCTGGAAAGTGCCGCCCTAGGCCTTGTTGGCCTAGGCCAGGGGTGGGCATCCTTTTTTTTCAAATGAGCCAAATCTCGCCAAAACCACGATTGAAATTTATTTTGAGAGCCACATTTTTAAAACCGAAAATACATAGGATGGTACACTGTTTTTAGTTTCAATAAGTTTTTATGGAGAATATTCTGCATGCAAGTATCCGCACTGTCTTCTTCTGAGGGCGGCAGACAGAGAGGATGCTGCCTCGCCGCTACACAGAAAGTCACGCCCCCCCATACCACATGACCCGACTGGAGCCGGCCGCCGGGGCTGCACACAGGGCGTGCACTGACAGAGGCTAGCTGCAGAGTCCTGACTTTTGGGGCGGCCGCCCAAGAGGAGGGAGGGGAGCGGGCGCCCGGTACACAGAAGAGCCGCATTAAAGTGTGTAAAGAGCCGCATGTGGCTCGCGAGCCGCGGCTTGCCGACCACTGGCCTAGGCCAAAATACACCACTGACGAAGCATTGCTTCTCTATGGGAATTTTTTCCTGCCTCGAACAGGCACCGTATGTACAGGCAATTCGCCAACATTTGGCAAAATGCCTGCTCTCTGGATAGCCGAATGGCCGTGAAAGGTAACCGTATGCTGAATTTCACTGTTCGGTTACCTTTCAGCTATAATTCGGAACTCTTTGAATAACCCTGTATTTATAAAGCGCCAGCAAGTTCCGTAGCGCTGTACAATGGGAGAGACAGAATATCAAATATACATACACGTTACACACAGAACAGTAGGAAAAAGGAACCCTGCTTGAGAGTTTACAATCTGAGAGGAGAGTGGTGACACACTAGGTGGGCATGAATAGCAAAGTATGTGAGGGCGTGTGGGCTGAATGGGAAGAAGGTGTGTGAAATGTACATTAGGGATGAGCGGTTCGGTTCGAACATTGCCCATTCGGCTGTTCGTTGAACTCCGAACATTTCTGCGTGTTCGCCGCATGTTCGCCCACAATGCACTTCTCCACCAGCCTGAAGCTTGTAATTGGCTACAGCCTTGCACCTGACCTGTGATCAGGTGCAAGACAGGTGCAAGACTATGACAATCATGGCTCAGAGTCCTAATTGGGCAAAGTTTGCCCAATCATGGGCTCACAGAGCTAAATCCCGCAGCACACTATATAAGGCGTCCCTCGCAGCCCCAGCAAGTGTTATTTTGAGAGGAGATTGTTCTGTTGGGGGGGGTCTCACCTCTAGCAGATATCTGGGAATTGTTGTAATCTGTGTCTTGTCACTGCCACCCATCGGGGGGGGGGTCACAGATTTGTAGCAGATATCTGGGAATTGTTGCCAGCTATCAGGGGGTCTCACTGAGTTATACTAGAGTTCTGGAAATTTTTAATCTAGATAACACAGTTGAATCAGAGTTCTGCATATCTCCAATTTTCATAACAGAGTTGAATCGGAGTTCTGTATATCACTCACCATGTTAGAAAGACCAGAAAAAGGAAAAGGCAGACGCTCTCAGACACAGATAAGAGGGCAAGCAGCCCCTGTGTCGGGAGGCTGTGCCACCCTGGTCGTCGTGGACGTGGTGCATCCTCTGCAGGGGCACGCTTGTCCTTTCTAACTGGTGCTGGCCGTCTTAAGCAGCAGCAACATACAGAGGATTTGCAGGATTGGCTAACCAGGCCATCCTCATCCTCTGAGTCCTCTGCCAGCCAGGCTTGTAGTGCTTTACAGTCCACCTCAGCTGCCAAAACATCTAATTCAGCCTCCATGTCCACAGCTACTCCTGCCGTAGCCTATCACACACGGAGGAGTCAGCTGAATCGTTTGACTACAATGACAGTGACATGCTGCTTGAGGATGCGCAGCAACTACAGTGCTCTGATTCAAACTCTGAGGTTGAGGAAGGGAGTAAAAATCAACCTAGAGGAAGGGGGTGCCAGTGACACACAAATAACTGGCACTCATGTTGCCCCAACAGCTGCAGCATACTGCCAAGTTGGCTCCAGTGATGAGGAGATAGGGGGTGATGACAATGATGATGAGGTCACTGACTCCACCTGGGTGCCTGATCGAACAGAGGAGTCAAGGGGGGAGGAGGAGGAGGCACAATAAAAATGAGGCAGAACGTCCTCTATGACCAACCGTAGCCAGTCCAAGGCATCAGAAGTCACAGCTGCTCAGGTGTAGAGCGCTGTTGTCTCAACTCACATGTACAGGAAGTCTGCTGTCTGGGAGTTTTTTAAGAAATGTGCAGCAGACCGCACCATTGTTATTTGTAATCTATGTCAGACGAGGATCAAGCGTGGGAAAGACATCCCACGCTTGGGTACCATGTGCTTGAGGCGACATATGACCACCTGCTACGCATCCCGTTGGCACAACACTTTGCGTAGGTCCTCCTCCTCATCATCTGTCTCTACCCCCACTGTATGTCCTGCCATGCCATTGCCTACAACCTCCACTGACAGGGATGATGCTACAGTAATGGGTGTACCAGGTCCTTCCTCACAATGTGACAGCATCCCATCAGCTGAAGATTTACGCAGTCAGATTACGTTGCCCCAGCAGCTGTAGCGTAAGAAAAAATATAGTCCCAACCATCCCCAAGCACAGCGTCTAAATGCCAGCTTAGCAAAATTACTCGCATTACAGCTGCTGCCTTTCCAGCTGGTGGACTCTGCCTCCTTCTGTGAATTTGCCAAATGTGCTGTACCACAGTGGCAGGTTCCAAAACACCAGTTCTTTTTAAAAGGAAGGCCATTCCAGCCCTATAACAGCACGTGGAAGACAATGTTATGGAGTCATTGGGAAAGGCAGTCAGCAGCAAGGTGCATGTGACTTTAGACACGTGGTCCAGCAAGCATGGACAGGGCCGTTACATTTCCTTCACGGCACACTGGGTAACTTTGATTGCAGCTGGGAGGGATCCAAGACGGGGCTCTGTGCTGGAGCTTGGTCATCCACCACGCCTTATATGAGGTCTGTCTGCTCCACCACCTCTTCCTCCTCCTCCTCCTTCTCTGTCTCTGGCAAAGTGGCAGTTAAACCGACGCGTGGCAGGTGCTACGCAATACTGTGCTTGAGCTGGTTTGTTTAGGGGACAGGAGCTACACCGGGCCAGAAATTCTGTCAGCTCTGCAGGGGCAGGTGCAGAGATGGTTAACACCACGCCAGCTCGAGCTTGGAATTGTCGTCTGTGATAATGGCAGCAACCTTCTCTCCGCCCTACGCCTGGGTAAGTTGACGCATGTACCATGCCTAGCACACGTCCTAAATCTGGTGGTACAGCGTTTCCTAACAAGGTACCCAGAGCTTCTCAGCCAGGCCAGAAAAGTCTGCAGCCACTTCAGACGGTCATTCCCAGCAAGCATTCGCCTGGCAGAAATTCAAAGAGAATTCCACCTTCCACAAACAGTCTGATCTGTGACATGCCCACCAGGTGGAACTTGACATTGGCAAAGCTGCAGCGTCTGCACAAGCAGCAGAGGGCCATCAACGAGTACCTGTGTGAGTATGGCACAAGGACAAGTTCAGGTCAACTTGGTTCCCCCCACAGTGGCTGATGATTAAGGATGCATGCACTGTACTGTCACCATTTGAGGAGGCAATGAGGATGGTGAGCAGGGACACAATTCCTTTAGTGTTCCTGCTGGAGCACACTCTGTGGGGAATTCTAGATGTGGCACTAGAGTCAGAACAGCGGGAGGAAGAGGAGGCCTTCCCTAGCTCTCAAGGCCCCAGTCTTTCCGCAGACAGCATTCCTGTGGGTCCTCAGATCAGACAGGAGGAAGATGAGGACGATGAGGAGGAATATTCAAGTAGTGGTGGCATTGAAGGTGGGGATTCCTCAAGGGAGGGTTTTGTGTCCCCAGAAACCCAAGAACTAGTACGTGGCTGGGAAGAGGTAGTGCACGATACGGTCATCCTCCTCAGCGACCAGGAACACTCTGAAGCTAATCCCACCTCCAACCTACGCTGCATGGGCTCCCTTATCCTGCAAAGCCTGCTAAAGGACCCCAGGAATCGTGCTATCAAGGAGAGGGATCATTTTTGGTTGGCAACCCTTCTTGATCCACGATACAAGGGTAAGGTTGCAGAGCTTATCCTGCCCTCACAGAGGGAGCACAGGATGAAACAATTTGAGGACGCTCTAAAGCGACACTTGTGTAACACCTTTCCAGGCACTGGTAGGTTACCAACTGATGACACAGGTGCTTCTGAGGCTGCGGTTTATCAGAGGAAGAGCGGTGAAGGGGGCCGCTTGACGGATGCCTTTTCCAATTTTTTTAGTCCACCACACCCAGGGACGTCAAATGTAGGCACCCATTGCCAGCATCTTCACCATATGGTGCAGGACTATCTAGGGGCAAGGGCAGACCTGGATATCTTTACAGCAGATGATCCACTGGCTTACTGGGTGTTGAGATTGGATCACTGGCCAGAACTTAGCCAATATGCTATACAGCTACTTGGTTGCCCTTCATCCAGCATGCTTTCTGAAAGGACGTTCAGTGCCGCTGGAGGTTTTGTCACAGACAAAAGAGTGCGTCTGTCCACCGACTCTGTAGACCGGCTGACATTTATAAAAATGAATCAGTCCTGGATCAGCAGCTATCACTCCCCTGATGCTAATGTAACTGAATAGATCGGGGATCTCTTCTGCATTCCCAAAACCTCCACCACTGCACTCTTCCACAACACCTCAGAGGGGTTACGGTGTAAAGGCACTAGCTGGCACCAAAGGTCCAATTTTAATGCACCGGTGGTTACTTTCTTCCAAAGCCTGCATAAGTTTCACCATAATTTAGCCAAAAAAAAATCACTAAACCTGTTCTGCGTGTCCTAAAACATCTCCTCTTTTCCTACAGGTTGCCGCCCAAGCAGTTGTTTATGAATAGATTATAGGAAAAACATTTACCGTCATTTGAAATGTCATTTTTTTCTTTTTAAATGTTTCTATACATCTGAAAAATCCGCCACTTCACGGGCAGGTTATGGGGACCTCCTAAGCATGATATTTGAAGGAATTTTTTGTTTTTATTCTTAACCTTTATTCCATAGAAAAATCACTGTTCCTTTAAAAACGTCTTTTTTAAGTTTTTTCCTTGTTTCCTGTCCCCAGGGCACTACCCGGACCCCCAAACACCTTTTATGGCAAAGATCTTGCATATATGCCCTCTTGGAGGGCACTCAAAAAAACAAAAAAAACAAAGTTCAAGTCCCATTGACTTAAGAACCTTTCGGCCCATCTAGTCCGCCCAATTACATGGATACTTTACCTGGATTTATCTTTTGTTTAGGATAGCCTTATGCCTATCCCATGCCTGCTTAAATTCAATTACTGTTTTGGCCTCTACCACTTCAACTGGAAGGCTGTTCCATGTATCCACCACCCTCTCAGTAAAATAATGCTTCCTGATGTTACTTTTAAACCTTTGCCCCTCTAATCTAAGACTATGTCCTCTTGTTTTGCTACTTTGTTTCCTTTTAAATATACTCCCTTCCTCTACCTTGTGGATTCCCTTTACGTATTTAAATGTTTCTATCATATCTCCTCTGTCTCGTCTTTTTTCCAAGCTGTACATGTTAAGATCATTAAGCCTTTCCTGGTAACTTTTCGCCCTCAAGCCGTACACCATTTTAGTAGCCCTTCTCTGAACTCTCTCTAAAATGGAGATACGGTCTCCAGTACTGCACACAGTACTCCAAGTGAGGTCTCACCAGTGCTCTGTACAGTGGCATGAGCACTTCCCTTTTCCTACTGCTAATACCTCTCCCTACACAACCAAGCATTCTGCTAGCATTTCCTGCTGCTCTATTACATTGACTTACCCTTAGATCCTCTGCAATAATGACCCCTAAATCCCTTTCCTCAGATGTTGAGGTTAGGACTGTCTCAAATATTCTATATTCAGCCCTTGGGTTTTTACGTCCCAGGTGCATTATCTTGCACTTTTCCACATTAAAGCGCAATTGCCACAGCTCCGACCATTTATTTTGTTTACCTAAATCATTTGTCATTTAGCTGATCCCTCCAGGAACGTCAACCCTGTTGCAAATCTTTGTGTCATCAGCAAAAAGACACACTTTACCATTAACCCTTTCGCTGCTGAGGCGTTTCACGTCTCTGTGCTGAGCTCATTTTTACCTGTTTCGCTCATCATGTTTAAACGTGTTTTGAAGGCTTATTTTATTATATGACCCAGACATATTATATATAGTTCTTTCCGTCAGACTCGGCAGATTCATAATATGTCATTATTATATGTATACGTCATGTCCTGTCTGTATATTATAACAAAAAATGCAATAAAATATGAATTTATTGTTTTGTTTTTTTGCACATTTTAACATGCGAGCAATTGCGGTTATATTTTGTATGGGGTGCACTTGTTAAAATTAGAAATGGGGTCTCGTTACTTTTTTTGGTGGAAAATTATGCGATTAACGAACGTACCGCATACAAAAATCGTTAGTGCAGCATCATTGTTCACATAATTGAAATGGGAACAATATTGCTGCATTAACGAACCAAAAGAAAAAGAAAAAAACTTTTTTTTTTAAAAAAAAACTTTCAGTCATGTTTAGTATCATTGGAACGGCCATGCTCTGGCCGATCCAACAGTACCAAACATTAACCCCTAGCTGCCACGGATCGGGAGATAGGGGGTTCATTGAACCCCCTATCTCCACCATTGGTGGCAGTTAGGGGTTAACTCCAGGACTGGCGTCATCGTGCGAAGTCATCAGGGGGAGTTCCCGGAGGCTTGGCCGACATCCAAGATGTCGGCCAGCTCTGGGAAAGGATCCCGAACCGGTGCTTTTCGGCACCGATTCGTGATCCGGCCCCCATGGGGTTAATTCAGGCATCGTTAGGAAGGGCAGGCAGTGCCCTTCCAAACGGTGCCTGGATTAACCCCCTGCACCTCGGCGATCGGGAGGGAGAGCGGTCCAAAGGACCTAACCCCCTCCCTGTCAGGCGCCTCCTCTGCACACGCGGGAGGGGGGGCGCCTGAATTAGATGTCATCACGCCACCGCGATGACATCTAATTCGGCCGCCGGCAGTTCCGGGTGCTGGGCTGACATCGAGGATGTCAGCCTGCACCGGTGGGCACAGCGATCGGCCGGAACCCGGCCGATCGCTGGCCCCAAAGGGAGGACACGCTCAGCGCATCCTCCGCACGGAACGCTACCTGCGGGTGGACACGCTAAGCGCGTCCACTGCAGTGAAAGGGTTAATACCTTCTGCAATATC
Organism: Leptobrachium leishanense; assembly: GCA_009667805.1. NCBI lineage: Eukaryota > Metazoa > Chordata > Amphibia > Anura > Megophryidae > Leptobrachium > Leptobrachium leishanense. Next base: position 293,274,791 of record CM019063.1, on the reverse strand, counting down.
ACTAATAAAAATATTAAAGAGAATGGGTCCAAGTACTGACCCCTGAGGTACCCCCCCGGTAACAAGACCTTGTGCCGAATAAACTCCATTTACCACAACCCTCTGTTGTCTGTCACTCAGCCACTGCCTAATCCATTCAACAATATTGGAATCCAAACTCAAAGATTGTAATTTATGGATAAGCCTTCTATGCGGAACAGAATCAAAAGCCTTACTGAAATCTAAATAAGCAATGTCTACTGCACCACCTGTGTCTATTATTTTTGTTACCCAATCAAAAAAAAATCAATAAGATTAGTTTGGCATGATCTCCCTGAGGTAAACCCATGTTGTTTCTGATCCTGTAATCTATGTGTTTTTAGATGTGCAACAATCCTTTCCTTTAAAATGGTTTCAATTAATTTCCCCACTACTGACGTAAGACCAACTGGCCTATAGTTCGCCAATTCCTCCCTACTACCCTTCTTGTAAATAGGCACAACATTTGCATTGAGTTCGAATCGTGTTAGAGTCCGAATCCGAACTTTTTGAAATGTTCGTGTTTGAAGGCCCATCACTAGTTAGGTTTAAGAAATTTAGACTTTAGTTAGTTGTGTATGTTTTTTCCACAGGAGACAGTGTTTCACTGGGTCTTTATATGGCCTGGGCACTAGAGTTTTTAAAACTCCCTATATATTTCACACATAACGGGATAGTCAGAAAGCACTGAAATTTCGGCGCACTTAGGTGAGCTTCAGCGATTCCAGTTCACTTGATATGTGGTTATATAGCAAGCACCGTTCATCGCAGGGTTCCTGAAGTGCGCTGAACGTGGAGCTGCTGACCACCACTAAAATCGCTGAACAGACTACTGAAAACTGCCAAATACTGCTGATCAGAACACTGAATGCCGCCAAAGAGCGATGTACTGACCACCAAACTGCAGGGGAAAAAAAAAACACGGAACTCTGCTCTTCTAAAAAGGTGTTTAAACCAATAAAAATGCATGAAAATAAAAAAATTAAAATTAAAAATACACCAAAAAATATCGTAACAGTCTTTAAAGAGTTTATAGAATAAAAAACCTCTTTAAAACAAAATTGGGAAGCAAAACATTTGCCTAAAATAAAAAAAATAAAAAAATGTTCAAAAAATAAATAAAAAGACGGTTTGCTGACAAAGAAAAGAATAAATGGTTGAATAAAAATAAAATAAGATTTTTTTTACATTAAATCCTATGGGATTCACCTTTTTAAACCTCTTAAACTGAGTCACTGAAAATCAGGCCATTTCAATGACACTTTGGTGCAGCCTGCCGTTCTCTGAATAGATTAACCATCCCTTCTCTATGGGACATTTTCGCTACTGCCGAAGATCGACGATTTGTGGCGATCTGCAATGTATTTCACTGTCAATTTGACAAATAGACAGCTTTCTGAATAGATGAACTGCCACGAAACTGCGCTGTACAGTGAAATTCACCGTTTGGTGCAATTCAGTGGCAAGTTCGTCACTTATTGAATACCATTTAAGTCATTTCCGTTTCATTACCAAAAGGAAAAAGTTTTTTTTTTTTACCAAATGCTATCGATTTCTGTTTGAAACACCTCTGTAATCAAATCTGTCATTATTTCTTGCTTCTTGATTAAAAAAAAAAATAAAAAAATTTAAAAATCACAATTGAAAGAAGACGTCTGAAACTACTTCAACACATCTAGCGAGACAATTCAGTCCTGTTCTCTGGTAGTTTTGTAGATTATATAAATATAGCTTATGGTAAACTTATTTGTCATAAACTGCATGGTTTGTCATTTTGTTTAGCATTTTACTTCTGGGTTGTCCTCAGTGCTTTAACCCTTTCAAAACCGAATTATTTTTAATCTTATCTTTTTTATTTATCTGCATTAACATTCAAAGATAATAATTAAATATAGGCTAAAATAGAAAATTTGAACAGAGATTTGTGTTCTGAGATACTTCAAAACAATTAAATAATGTAAATTTGCTAATTTTTAAAATTTTTATTCTACACAGATATACTGTTGGAATTAAATTTTCTGAACTCTAGATGGCGTCCCTTATCTAGCATAATGCAACACAGGGTCTGCATTATCAGCATACGGTCACAAATGGCCTCTGTGTCAAATACAATAAATCTAATAAAGACAGATAATAAAAATGGTCAAATATCCTGTTCATGGGAATTTGTAGTAATCATGAGATTAGCAATGCAACTTCCAAAAAATACCAATAGAATGTAATATATCTGCATGTGGCATTCAATTTATAGTAACACCTAGTATCTGTACTGTACAGAGATTTCCAGCAATGATAACCCCCTAAAACCTAACCCTGTGCAGCAGTGATTGACCCCAATGCGCTTTCTATTCTGCCCTCTCCCTGGCTGTTGTACTGCAACAGTAATGTGTTTGAAATTTTTGTTACAGTGAGGATTAGGCCTTCTATTTGCAGAAAGTTTTATCTCTGTAGAGAGACAGGAGAGAGAGGAGATTGTGGATTTCATTTCTTCACAAGGGGCACACTAATCTTGCTTTGTCCCCTTGCTGCTGAAGACGTGCATGAGGAAGACGTCCGACACGTAATGGGTTCCACCCAGCCTCAGTGGAGTCCTCCTTGGGTCTGGGGGGAATCCCGCAGTGGTCTGACTTCCTGCAAGTTAGACACACCGTGGGACCTCCCACACCCACTAACATCATGGTGCATGGCCACGATGATGTCAGAAAGGGACCTTCTGCCAGCTGGGAAGGGAAGTCCCAATAGAAGAGATACAGGGGTAATTTGGACCCCAATATCTCCTAAACCATAATAGATATAGGACAATGCTTGATACTTTTGGAAAAGCCCGGAGTATGGTCTTTCCAATGATACCAAACATGACCATGTTTTGTGTAAGAAGAAAAAAAAAAAATGAAGGATGCACCCATACCAATCAGTGTCGATATCAGGAGCTGCACAAGTACTTGGTACTTGTGCAGATGCCCCCGGTACGTCAATCAATACTGGAAGCATGCGCTGGGCTGGCTTTCTGGCCGTGTCCAAAACGGAGGGGCGGCTGGCAGAGTGCTCTAACAGCATTCTGCCAGGCCCCTCCTGGTGGCCTTGTTTGTTCGAGCGGCCATCTGTGGTTGTAGTCCAGCTGATCATTGGCAACCACGAGGCCGCAATCTCATGAGATCGCGGTTGGTGGCTCCCAGGGAGAGGTCAGGCTACAACCTTTGCCCGCTCGAATGATCAAGGCCATCTGGAGGGGCCAGGCAGAGTGGGTGCATAGCCTAGCATGGCTCCCTAGCCCTGCCTAACCCAGAGAGGGGGCACAGCCTGGCATGGCACCCAGGCCTTACCAATTACAGAGGGCACAGGTTGGCATGGCACCCATGCCTTACTGATCACATAACGACCACACCCTAGCATTGTTTTCCAGCATGGACAATAACAATGGACACAGCCTGGCATGGCTCCCTAGTCTTGCCAGTCACAGAGGGGGCATAGCCTGGTGTTTACTGGCCTTGCCAGTCACAGGGGGGCACAGGCTGGTCTGGCTGTCTGTGCTTATCTTATGATTGCCATGAATAGTGTAACTTTCCCTGACAGAGAAAGGGTAGAGATTGGCATGGCTGACATTTCTGTCCTGTCTTTTAATGGATAGGTCTGTCTGGTAGTTCCCCCTCTTGGCACGGCAAGTCTTGCAGGGTGTGCAGTCCTCCATCCCGCATCATGATTGTCCCTTGTGTCCAGCCTTTGTCTCTGTGCCATCTCTGGGGGACCCCCTGCCCCTGGCTGAGCAGGCAGCCTTCCCCCTCTCTGCTTCTTCCCTCTCCCTCCTTGGAGAGAGAGGGTCCTTGGAGAGAGAGGGTCCTTGGAGAAACAAAGCAGAGTTCCTATGCTATCTATCCAAAGGGTATATCCATATGCAAGTCCAGAAACATTTCTGTAAGTCTTGGGTTGACAGCTGGCAAGCAAGGTTTAGATGAATAAAACCAGAGGGTCTGGGAGAGAGGTCTCAGGGGAACAATCTTCTGTTGAATCATTTTTTTTTTAAATTCAAAGTTTTTTTTATTATGCAAAGAGATAGAGTAAAGTAAAACAACCCGCAAGGGTGGAATAGGAGAACAATAAGTAAAGTAAGGCCAATAACAAAATGGACTGGGTAGACATAAATATATTCCCAACAGTATGAATGAATATAAAAAAAAGAAATGCAACTCAGATACCAGTCCCTAGGACATTGCCACCTCCACGAGGATCGGACCAGTATTGAATCGACTATCGTGCGAATATATACCCGAACTCGAAGTCGGGGATCAAAGTTTACAGGGCGTGGGAAGCGAAATGAAGGGCACGGGGCCAGATCGAGAGTGCAGACAAGCTAGGTAGGCCGAAAGGAGGGAGAGAGAGAAAGAGAGAGAGAAAGAGAGAGAGAAAGAGAGAGAGAGAGATATAGATAGATAGGGAGATAGATAGATAGAGAGAGAGAGAAAGAGAAAACAGAAAAAGTGGGGGGGGCGAGGGAGGCACAAGAAGGAGGACAGGACTGAAATACACTGAGCCAGCCTCGAGCATACATAGGGCCACAGGGTCAGGGCAGGATATATTAGGCCATTTTGCCAGGGCATGGTCAGTTATCAAGTCAGCTAATCTCACTCAGACTCCGGGCGCAGCGACGCAGCGTACTCCTCCCAGTAATACCACTTCGTCGCTAAATCTGCCGACACTCCCCTGTCCGCCGCCTCCCGATGATCTATAGATCTCAGCACCTCCACTCTGCCAATCCACTCTCTAGTGGAAGGGATCCTGTCAGTACGCCATAAAACCGGCACGAGAGACCGAGCTGCGAGCAGCATGGACATTAACACCGAGCGCTTTAGAGTTTTGAGGGGGAGTGCAATATGAAACAAAAGGAAGCAGGCCGGAGAGAGTGACAGGTCCACACCCGTGACCCGTAGAATAGCGCCATGAACCGTGCGCCAGAATTCCAGAAGAGGGGGACATGCCCACCAGATATGGAGATACGTTCCTTCAGCATTATTGCATCTCCAGCATACCGATGAGGTCAGTGGAAATATCCGGTGGAGGAAGCTCGGTGTTCTATACCAAAAGGAGAGAACCTTATAGGACGTTTCCTGTACGCGGGTAGCTCCACAGCCCTTGTGAACCAGCGTAAACGTATTGGTCTATTGAGCCGAGTTACAAGTAAGCCCGAGCTCCTGATCCCATCTAGATATGAATGGTGGGTCCTCCGTGTCAGCTGCCATGATCAGGCCATAGATCTTCGAAACCCCTCTTGTCAAAGGAAGACCCAGATGGCAAAGTGTTTCAAACGGCAGTAGTGGGCGACTTAAACTGTACCCACAGTTGAGGCTCGTCAGATATGACTTAATTTGGGCAAAATTGAATCTTTCCAGTAGCGAGAGAGGGCCTACTGCGACCGATCGTGGGAAGAGGTCTAAACGACCATCTGGGGGGAGATCTAAGGCTCGAAGTCTACCAGAATCAGACAAACGGTCCCGCAAGGAAGGTAACACACCGCCCGATAAGCCCGGGTTGTGCATCAGGGGCAACAGCGGAGAGAGGGCCGAGGAAAAGCCAAACATCAACTTACTTGAATGCCAGAGTCGCAAGGTGTTCGAAACTGGGTCAGGGTCATGGCGTGTGTCAGTGAGACAGCTCGGGGGTAGCCACGGTAACGTCCATAAAGGCCGAGGGGAAAGGGCACGTTCTACGTCAAGCCAACGTTTATCTAGCTTCTGCGTTGACCATTCAACCACCCTTGCCATGTGACTAGCGAGGTAGTATTTCCTCGGGTCCGGGAGTGCCAAACCACCGCGGGACTTAGGGAGACACAGCACCTTAAAGCTCACTCTCGGGCGGCCCTGGGTCCAGATAAAGCGTAGCAATTCCTTTCGGAGAGCGGTAAAAAATGAGACTGGGATCGAAATGGGTAGGGTATTGAAAAGGTATAATAGGCGTGGCAGCAAATTCATTTTAAGAACCGCAATTCTGCCAAACCAGGAAAGCATTTTGCCGTTCCAGTCCGCTAAGTCCGCCACAAAAGTGCCAAGGATCGCCAAAAAATTCAGTTCAAAAATTTGCCTGGAAGAGGCTGCCAACCAAACTCCAAGATATTTCATTCGAACTGTACAGTATCGGAACGGATACTCCCTCCGGATCAAAGAAACAGAAGAGTGTCTTAAGGAGATATTTAAAAATTCCGATTTATCTTGATTTATTCGATATCCCGCAGCCACTCCATAGTCGTCCAGCGTCCGTGTGAGCGTTGGCAGAGAAGAGACAGGGTTCGTAACAAAGAACATCAAGTCATCTGCATAAGCAGCGACCTTGTGTTCAGAGGAGTGACCTTGAATACCGGTGATGCCGGCATTAAGACGGATTGATTCCAGTAAGGGCTCGAGAGAGATGGCGAACAGGAGAGGGGACAAGGGACAGCCCTGACGCGTCCCGTTTCGTATATCAAAGCTATGTGACAAAGCGCCATTGGCTCGCACCCTGGCCGTAGGGTTACAGTAAAGTGCCTCCGTCCAGCGCAGAAAGGAGTCACCCACCCCGACCCGCCGCAGGACAGAAAACAAAAAGCTCCAGCGAACCCTATCAAAGGCCTTCTCTGCATCCGTGGACAGCAAGAGAAGGCCCGTTCCTGAAGCCTTGGCCAGTCCGATGACACCCAACGCGCGTGTTGTTGCATCCCGAGCCTCAAGGCCAGGAATAAAGCCTACTTGATCCGAATGGATCAAAGATGGTAGAAGGGGTGCCAGGCGGTTCGCCAGAATTTTTGATAGGATTTTAAGATCTGTGTTCAGGAGGGAAATGGGGCGATAGTTTCGTACATCTGATTCGTCTTTCCCCGGTTTGCGGATAACTGAGATGGTAGCAGAAAGTGTATGGGGGTGGAACAGCTCCCCCTCCTTCAGCCGGGAAAAGAGGGAAGCCAAATGAGGGAGTAATTCATCTGTGAAAGTTTGATAATATTCCGCCGGGAACCCGTCCGGGCCCGGACATTTCCCAAGTTTGAGGGCTGTGATGACTCCCTTAAGCTCCTCCGCGGAGATCGGCCCACCCAGGGCCTCTACATCGGCAGGGGGCAGAGTACGATTGAGAGTGCCATCTAGATATTCTTCGATCTCAGCTTGAGGTGGGGTTCGATCAGAGTCATCATCAATATGGTAAAGTCTCTCATAAAAACTCCGGAACTCCTCGAGGATCCTGTCCGGGCGCGACGTAAGCACCCCCTCGGTAAGCCTTATTCTTGCGATATGAGTCGCCTCTCGTTTCTTACGAAGGAGACGGGCCAGGTATTTACCCGGCTTGTTTTCCTTAAGTGCGAAGAAGCATCTAGCTCTCTGAGCCATAAAGCGAACATCTGCATTAAGTAGATCATTAAGCGCTCTGCGTTTGGACACTAACAGGGCGTAGTCCGAAGTGAGGGCAGAGGAGTGGTGGGAGAGCTCAAGGTCTCTAATTTCTGCGAACAAGGCACAGAGTTTTTCCGATCTTTCCCTTTTAAGGGCGGTAGCCCTACTAATAAATATCCCCCTAAGGACCGCTTTGTGAGCCTCCCATATAGTGGCGAATGACACTTCGGTGTTTTCATTGTCCAAGAAGTAATTGCTTAGACACGTTGCGATTTCCTGACGCAAGGCAGGGTCTTGCAGCAGGGTGGTATTAAGGCGCCACTGACGCTCAGAGGGGGGACAAGGGGGATGAAAAAGTTATCAGGAGTGGGCAGTGATCTGACCAGGTTTGGGCCTGTATGGCCGAATCCACCACGTTAAGCACCGTGTGCTGTTGGACAAACAAGTAGTCCAGCCTCGAGTACGAGGAGTGCACGGGAGAATAGAATGTGTAATCACTTTCGCCGGCATGAAAGGCCCGCCAAACATCCACCAATTGTAGACTATCAAGGGAGCGACGCATATGCCGAAGCACATTGAGTGGGGTCGAGGAGCGTCCAGCAGAGGTGTCAATCCGTGGATCGAGGGGAACATTGAAGTCTCCGGCCACCACTAGGGTTCCTGATTTGAAGGCGTCAAGACGGCGAAGTATGGAGGCGAGCGCTCGGTGCTGATTAGAATTCGGAAGATAAATAGACGCAAACGTATAGACTGATTCGGCTATAGAGCATTTGACAAATAAGAATCGGCCATTTTCGTCTGAGAGGACCTCGCCTAAGGTCATGGGGACATCTCTTGCGAAAAGAATCGCCACGCCGCGGCTTTTACTTTGGCAATGGTCGCTGAAGTATCCCACTGGGAATGTCGGATCTCTGAGAATTGGGGAAACTCCCGACTTAAAGTGCGTTTCCTGGAGGAAAGCCACCGATGTTCGGAGCGCCCGGAGCTCTCTGAAGAGCCGTCTACGCTTTTCCGGCGTATTAAGTCCATTCACATTATACGTAAGAAGACGAAGGGACTTCGGGGAAAAACCTGACGCTGCAGCCATGTCTCACGAGCAGACAAGTGGATACACAGACAAACAAGACAATACAAACAAAACAAGACAAGGAGGGGGGAGGGAAAGCTACCTAGAGAAAGAAGTAGTCAAGAAGAGGACAAGAAGAGAGAGAATCCAGAAATAGAGAAAAGAAGAGAGACAGAAAGAATATGAGGAGTAATACGTCACCAAGAGAGGCTAGTTCGGCCCGGTCAGGGGCCAAATACCTTCTTGTGGAAGAGTCGACGTCCGATCCTCGTGGGCGTTGGGCCTAGTCTCCGGAGGCCTCTAGACCAGTAGTATAACAGGAAAAGCAAAACTCAACCAACAATGGCCTTATAATTAAACTATTTAAATTATTAGAAAAGAAACAAAAAAGAAGAGAAAAAAAACCCCAGAAAACAACGAGCATATACAAGTCCCCTCCGACTGCGGAAAGTAAGCAGGTAAGCATGGGGAGAAAGAGAAAGAAAAAAGGGATAAGGAAGAGAGAAAGAAGAAAAAAAAGAAAAAAAAAAGAGGAGGGGAAAGGGAGGTAGGGAGGGAAGAGGAAGGATAAAAGGGAGGCTCAACCCCCCTCAGGAGATCTACGCATCAAACAACAGCGATGTCATTAAGTACAAGTAGGGTAAGTGCAATAATGGAGGACATAAGTCGCGTGCGGAACGCCGTACGGTGGTATCGGAAGTTTACCGGCCTATATGCATACAAAATATAGGCAGGTCGCATACAGACACAGCATGATAATGAAGGAGCTAGGTCAGCTAGGGGGACGACGCGAAGGCGAGTTACAAACACTCGCCAAGCTTAAGCCTCCTCTATGAACGGAAAAAAAAGGTAGGTGTAAACTTGAGCCGTCCTATGCACCAGAACGCGATAGTGGTCCGACAGCGGAGTTCGTATTGAGGTACGTAATATGAGAGAGATGTGAGAGCTGAAGTGGAGGGCAAGTCTCCATAAGTAGCGTAAGGCCATTGTCAGTGGCCATGCAAAACCAAGTCCCAAGCTTCCAACTCGGATCGGCAAGATCATCTCTGGAAGGCCCAAGAGAGCAGACAGGTGGTGGCTACACGTAGTAGGCCGTGGCTAGTGTACTCGAGCACCCTTGGGGCAGGGTGACTCCCTGAAGCAAGCAAACCTCACAGTCCATCCGTGAGTGAGCCAAACCCAAAAAAAAAAAAAAAAAAAGGGGGGGGAGGGGGTGGGGTGAGATGCAAATGCAGTCGGCCGAAACCAACTGCTACACAAGGTGTTAAGGTGTGTGCTACGTTGTGAGGACAGTCCATCGTATGTCAAATATCAGAATGGACGAGCACAAGGGAGAGAAAAAAACATAGCTACAGCAACAGGCCGGAGCTCAGGGAGCAGGGGAGCCAAACAGGCGGTATGTCCCTGAGTCACCCATCTTCACGAAGTGGAGAACGTTGCGGTAATGGAGCCGGGGCAGGGTCACGGTTCTGCGAGTCCCGGCGACGTCTACGGGAACGGGATCGCCGTGGGCGAGGTAATTCTTGATCTCGGCGGGTCGCCGACTCCCAGTTTCGAACGGTCATATCCGGTAACTGCAAGGCCCGAAGGAAGGCCGGGACATCCGACGGATAGCAAATCGTGTGACGGATGCCATTCTGCAGGGCCACCAGGGCGAATGGAAACCCCCAATGGTAGGCCAGGTGGGCTTCTCGGAGTGCTTGGGTCACAGGTTGCAGGCATCGCCTCGCTGTCAGGGTGAAGGGGGACAAATCATGGAAGAGTTCAATGCGGTGCGTTTGAAAGTCCCAGAACCGGGATGAGCGAGCCTGCTGCATAATGGCTTCTTTTACAGTGAAGTCAACGAGGTGGCATATAACGTCCCGGGGGGTGCTGTCGGCGGAGGCCGCGGGCGGAGGGCCCTGTGGACCCGGTCCATGAGAATGGGGGTGTCAGCCTCCCTACCCAGCACCTTGTTAAAGAGGTCTTCGAGGAGGGACGAGAGATTTTCGGGCCCGTCAGATTCAGGGAGGCCGCGGATCCTGATATTTTGTCTCCTACCTCGGTTGTCCAAGTCGTCTACTCGGCGCTGCAGTTCCGCGAGGGCTGCTGGCTGAGGATCTGGAGCAGGCAGGTGTCCAACTTCTTCCAAAGCACTCACCCGAGACGCCAGTGTGGAGACCTCAGATCGAATTTCCCTGACCTCTCCGCTGAAGCTTTCCCGGAGGTCAGCCACCATATCGGCGAGGTCCGCCTTAGTCGGGAGTGCGGAGATAAGCCGCTCCAGGCGGCGCGCGTCCTCCGCATGATCCTGTGCACGAGGCGATATGGAAGGTCCGGCCGCCATCTTGGAATTCACCGCAGGAGAGGGTATCGCCGGGGAAGGGATGAGGAACTGGTCTAAAGCGCCAGGTGTCCGATCCGGGCGATGTGCGGGAGCTTTAGGGGTAGAATTCCTTCCCTTACCGCGCACCATGTCCTGCTATACTGCAGTTAGGCTGATAGAAGTCGGAGGGGACTCAGGAGCCCATTCAGCAAGCGGCCATCTTGGTTGAAGGTCAGGACACGCCCCTCTGTTGAATCATTTAGCACATTAAACATTGGCAATGCAGAAGCAGTGTGGTTTAGGTGTGGCTTGTTTTTGTGAAGGAAGCATTGCATTACTTAATCAACACCTAAGGGTTAAACAGGCAGAGGAGAATCCTAAAAAGACTGCTAGTCTCATCACTATGAGGCAACGCTGGCGGATAGGAACTTGGGATGTGCAATTCGTTTCGAATTGAATTTCGTACGAAATTGACCATTTTCGTTCTTTTGGGAGCATTTCTGAAACTAAATATCCCAGTATTTAACTGTTTATTAAATATATCTTAAAAAAAGTGTATAGGTGGATTGGCGCTACTCTTCAAAAAGCAAGAAAATATGTGCCGCTAACCAAATAATGCGAATCCCGACTACAAAGGCACTGAAAAGCAGCAGTTAGACCCATCGATGGGACCCAAAAAACGGCTCACAACGCAGATGAGCCGCCCGAGCACCCCAGCGCCGTCCACAGCTTCCCCAATGCGGCATTACCTGAGCGGTGCGGCGGCATCGACTAGGCCGCGATTCCAAGATGGCGGCGGCCACGAGGGGCCCGGGAAGTCCCGCGCTGTCGGCTGGCAGCGTGGAAGATACAGAGGTGAGGGAGGCCCTGAAACTGTTGCCTACTAAGACAGACCTGGAAGGTCTATTTGCCAGATTGGAGGCCAAATTTGATGCGCGCTTTGAGGAACTGGGGGCAGATGTCAAACACTTGGGAGGCAGAGTGCACGACTTGGAGGAGGACAGGGAAGCTGCAATGACTAAAACCCAGCATTTTGAGACACTTCTGAGCACGCAGGCTACACAGATTGCCTCCTTATTTCGCTGGGCGGATGACCTGGATAATAGAGGGAGACGCAATAATATACGCGTGAGAGGTCTCCCTGAGCCTCCTTTGGGTGAAACTGAAAACGTAACTCTGACTGTGCAAACTTTATTTAATGAACTTCTCCAACGCTCCCCTGATACCCCTCTGCATCTGGATCGTGCTCACAGAGCCCTGCGAGCCAGAGGCGCTCCGAACTCAGCACCTAGAGACGTGATATGTCGAGTGCATCATTTTACTTTGAAGGAGGAGGTAATGAAAGCGGCTAGGAACATGCCTTCGATTATTTTTGATGACCACACAGTGGAATTATTCCAAGACATATCGAGATCTACCCTGACAGCCAGGAGGGAACTGAAGCCTGTCACGGACCAACTTCGGGCTCGCTCCATACGGTATAGATGGGGATATCCATTTGCACTACACGTTCGAGGGGATAATCGATCCCTGAGTATCTCAGTCCCAGAGGATGTGCCAGATTTCTTGCAAGCGCTGGAACTTTCTCCAGTTAATATACGGGGCTGGTTCGGAGGAGACCCGAACATACCTCCCCCACCGCTACCACAGCGTCAGCCATGGCGCACTGCTCGAAGGGAACGTCGACACCCCCTGGATACCGCACGTGGAGCTGATCGCAGTTCAACGGACCCTCCATGAGGGGGCTCTCAGGCCTTGCATGAAACTGACTGTTTTTCTGTTCTCGACTTCAAAGGCTTGCCCGGGTGTCCTGTTTCTTTGGTCTCCGACTGTTCTCGGAGTGTTGGTTGTAGACCGGCCGGTCTGCAGGTCTTTGGTCCGGTAACTATACCGTTTTTTTTTTTTCTTCTCTCTCTCCCCTTTTTTTTTAATTTTTTTGCCGCTTCCCCACACGGTGCAAACTTTATCATTTGTCTCAATGTGGAGGATTTTTTCCACTACACATTTATTCATAAAATATCCCATTAGGGATTTAGTCCATTTTGGGCTTCTGCACCAATGCATACTGTTTAATTGTTTGTTATGTTTAGTTAGTTTGTTTAGTTGTTTCAACGCCTTATACTGTTCTGAAACTGATGATGATATTGTATATTCCTCTGGCAGAATGCTGCTCTCTCACTTGCTCAACTTCACCTTCACCCCGGTTACTACAGGTGCATTGACCCGCTGTAGCCCCTGCCATGGCTGAGTTGCGAGTTATTACTCTCAATGTGAGAGGACTTAACCATCCGGCTAAACGCCGTTTGGCGCTCCATGACCTGCAACGCATGAGAGGAGAGGTGGTGTTCTTACAGGAAACGCATAGTCGCAGTGATACGTCTGTTCGTTTATATTCTCGTTACTATCCACACTGTTTTTATAGTAACTTCTCCAATTCTAAGTCGCGAGGAGTGGCCATTTTGAGAGCAGCGCACGTGCCTTTTACGTGCCAGGAGCAATGTTCTGACCCGGGGGGTCGTTATCTGTTTTTAAAAGGCCTCTTGGGGTCCTTGAAAGTTACCTTGGCTAATTGCTACCTCCATAACATTAAGCAATGTACGTCCCTAGGCAAAATTTTGACGAAGTTGGAAAAATTCGCAGAGGGCACGTTGATATGTGGGGGGGGATTTTAATGTTTCACCTGATGCTCCAGGAGAGGCGTCTCCTTCGCCGGCCTTGGTTTCCTCGTCTAAAAGACGGAGATTTCACCAAATACTCCATGAGGCCCGATTGGTTGATTGTTGGAGGGCAATGCATCCGCTTGGTCGGGACTTTACTTATTACTCAGCTGCAGCCAGGGTGTATTCCCGCCTCGATTTATTCCTGCTACGTCATATTGACCTAGGGTATATCAAACCAGTTAATATTGGCAATATTTCATGGTCTGATCATGCCACGGTGTTCCTGACCCTCTCCTTACCGTCGTTGCCCCGTAAATCTTACCAATGGCGTCTGAATGGCACGATATTAGCTGACGTTGTGGAGAGGGAACGCATTTCTGAGGCTATCAAACAATACTTTGTAGACAATGATACGGAAGATGTGACGGCCACGGTCTTGTGGGAGGCACACAAATGTGTTATGCGGGGAACCCTTATTCAAATAGGAGCCCGACGTAAACTGGAAAAGACGGCTAAAATACAAGCCCTACTTGCTGAAATCCAGGTAGCCGAGGAGCTACATAAGGCTACTGAGTCAGTTGAACACTACACGACACTCGTGGCGTTAAGGGCTGACTTACGTCAGCTCTTGCACCAACAGGCCAGTCGCTCACTCTTGCTTACAAAACACTAATTTTATGTGCATGGAAATAGATGTGGTAAGATGTTAGCTAGGGCTTTACGCCAGAAATACCAAGCTACTTATATCCCCAAACTCAGGTCTTCCACAGGCCGCCTTCTATCCTTGAACGTGGAGATTACTGACCAATTTGTAAAGTATTATCAGTCGCTATACTCCCAGCGCTCTGACGAGCCCTCCACCCCTCTCATAGCTGAGTATTTGGATAAGTCCCTACAGGCGAAACTAACGGAGAAGGAAGCCAAAGCTCTGGATGCCCCTTTCAACCTGAGTGAACTAGCGGCTGCGTTGAAGGCAACTCCCACTGGAAAGAGTCCGGGCCCGGACGGATTTTCTATAGCCTACTATAAAACATTTTTAACACTCTTTAGGCCCCCACTTACTCCATTCTCTCAATGCCCTAGAAGAAAACAAAGGCCTCCCTAAATCGGCACTCGAAGCAACGATAGCCCTTATCCCGAAGCCCGGGAAGGATCCTACGCTGTGTCAAAATTACCGACCAATCTCGCTAATTAACAATGACATTAAATTGATGGCAAAGATGCTGGCTATGCGATTGAGCCCCTTGTTGCCCTCCTTGATCCACCCTGATCAGGTAGGATTTATTCACCAGAGGGGAGCACGAGACAATACCTACCGGGCTATCAATTTGATTCATAGAGCACACACGACACACACGCCGATGGTCCTTCTCTCTGTCGACGCTGAAAAGCGTTCGACAGAGTGGATTGGACCTTTCTGATGGCTGTCCTGGAGAGGTTTGGTTTGGGGCCGAGATGGTTGACCTGGATTTCAGCATTATATAATGATCCGATGGCGGTCCTCAGAATTAATGGGAGCACTCTCTACACCGATAAAGATCTCTAATGGTACACGCCAGGGTTGTCCCCTTTCCCCGCTTTTATTCGTCCTGGCTCTAGAACCGTTCCTACAACGGATTCGGGATAACGATAATATTCAGGGAGTAACTTTACCTTTTCACCACTATAAAATTTCTGCATTTGCAGATGACATACTTCTTACCTTATTGAACCCAGTTAGCTCTATTGAGGCCTTCCTACAAGAGGTTGAGCATTATGGGGGAGTGTCGAACTTCAAAATTAATACTGATAAATGCGAAATGATGGGGGTGGGCATATCATCAAGTACTAAGGAGGCGCTGCAAAGTTTGGCTCCGTTTTCCTGGCCTATTGGAGCTATCCAATACCTAGGCATACAGCTTCCGTCGGATTTATCATCCTTGTTTGACCTTAATTATGTCCCCCTACTCAATCGGGTATCTCGAGACCTTAAAGACTGGAATAAACCTCAGTTCTCCTCGTTCGGCCGTATTAATATTTTAAAAATGACAGTTCTGCCAAAATTCCTCTATCTCTTCCAAACTTTGCTTATTGCCATACCATTATCCTTTTTTAGATCACTGAAAACCATCTTTCTGAAATTTATATGGAGAGATAATAGACCACGGATCTCGTATGATGTCCTTGTCCGACCTAAATCGGGAGGGGGCCTGGGACTACCACATCTAGAACTTTATTATGACGCGGCTTTACTGACGAGACTTAGCGACTGGTCGATGTCACCCCCTCATAAATTATGGGTGCATCTAGAACAGCTTTTTCTTGCGGTTCCTATAGTCTCGGCCCCGTGGCAAACGGTGACCATAGAAGCGTTGGTTCCCACTCCACACCCAACTATTAGCCCGACGTTAAAGAGATGGCGTAAACTCCGCACACGTTTGGGTCTATCACCATTGCCATCTTTGTTGACCCCTATCACACACAACCCAGACTTCCTCCCAGGTAATGCCCAGTCCTTTCTTGGATTGGACTATGACGGTCCCTATGTCCCTCTTCAGGCTTGTATTGGCCCGGAGAGTCTGATACCTCTCATTGATCTGCTGGGGGAATCGCTTGAGCACCCCACTATGGAAATATAACTATATGCAATTGCACCACTTTATTACTACACGGATACTTCGGGCTGACGTTACTATACCTACAGCACTGACTACTTTTGAGACGATATGTATCTCAGACCCGCCACCCCCGCATTTACTATCCTACATATATTCCCATCTATCTACAGCTAGGTTTAAAACCCTACCCTTGTACACGACAAAATGGTCGACTGAACTCCCTCAGCCACTGACTCCTGAGGAGTGGTCGACGGCGTTCCAGGTGACGTTTCGCTCCTCTAGAGCCCTCACGGTGCAGGAAACTAATTACAAGCTGATTTCTAGATGGTACTTGACCCCAGCCCGCCTACATGCTATATACCCAGCGGTCTCACCTGATTGCTGGAGATGTCAAAGGCATAGGGGTACGTTTTTACATATTTGGTGGGAATGTCCTATCATACAATCGTTTTGGGAGGTGGTGTGGACATATATTAAAGAGGTAACGTCTTTAGACTTGCCATTTCATCCTAAAGTGGCACTACTACATGTTATCCCCTTGTCTATAGATAAATATGTGAAATCTGTGACGGTACACTTACTGAATGCAGCGAGAGCATTAATCCCAAAATATTGGAAACAACAGTCGCCCCCCGCGATCTTTGACTGGATAGATAGAGTAGAATATGTCAGAGAATTGGAGGAGTTACATCACACTCTTGAACAAGACTTTGACACATATTTTAAGACATGGTACTGGTGGACGGAATTCAGATCCAAACATAGGCGACTGACTCAGAGCTCGTCGGCATTGACTCAGATTTAGACGCTAACCTTATCGGCCGTAGTGATTTCAATGAAACTTGACCTCCTGATGTGATATTTACACGCTTAAACAGTGCAAATGATGATATCAGCCTAGCATTAGGGATAGACTTTTTTTTTTTTTTATAATGGGCTATCGTTTTTCTTTATATTTTTCTTTTCATTCTATGTTTAGTATGTATATATATACACATGTGTTATGTGTGAGGTTTGTTCACTTTTATGCTATAGTCAAATGGTGTGGTGCTACTTCTTGATTGATTGCTTATTCAACCTCAAATATTTGCATTTGTTATAATATATCTTGAGCTCTTATATGGCATTTGTGATGTTGCCTATCACAATATTTTGCAAAGTGTACCACCATTAACTGTTGTATTTTGTTATGATACAAACTTAATAAAAATTATATTACGAAAAAATAATGCGAATCCCTTACACACTTGCTATAAATTTTCAAAAATCAATTGGTCTCAGCGCACTCAAAACTATATATTCACTGTGTTAAAGAAAGCCACTAAAGAATACTTATCTTTTATCACAGTTAATTGCTTGGTGTAACACATCTGCGATCTTTTACCAGAGTTGGCTAATTTGTATAGCCACTCGATTGCCTATATCACAAATTAAAAGGACATCATTGTGTTAGTACGTAATTAAAAAGCTATTACTTGTCACACTCACAAGTGAAGAGCCTTATAGATGTGGCTCAATAGTGTTGCATTCGGGCCACTATAGGGAACCTCGTTCCATTAACTCCTGCTTCTGTATTTTTCATTCCGTGTATTCTCCCGTCCAGGCGGTTGACCTCAAAATACAGAAAGTACACACATTGCGCAGATTTCTATGTTCTTATATAAAGGTTGACGTAAATGATTTAACACACTGTGTCCGCGAGCCTCCTAGCTCAGGTGGCTCGGTAACTGCGTATATGGCCCACTTGAAATAAGGGGGGGGTCCTTCCCTTTAAACACCAATATTACTCCTTACTGTACCATCAAAAATCCAATAGAAATCGCCATATAAATCAAAATGGCTTTATTACGTAAAATAGAAAGCAGATTCGCTTCTAGGCATAAACAAATAAAATTCATATGAAATGGATAAAATAATACCGGTCCCGATACGCATTTCGCCCAGCTCTCAGTAGTGTCGTATTAAGCCACTGAGGAAGCCTACAGAGCCATATCTTTAAGGCTCTTCACTTGTGAGTGTGACAAGTAATAGCTTTTTAATTGATGATGTTGGCTAATTTGTATAGCCAATTCTGGTAAAAGATTGCAGATGTGTTAGATAAGTATTCTTTAACACAGTGGTTGGAAGCATTTTATTTGGTGGATATATAGTTGAGTGCGCTGAGACCAATTATTGTTTTTTGAAAATATATCTTAAAAAGGATTTAATTTTTTTTTCACTTACAGCAAGAAGTGTCTGCATTTATTAGGACTATTTTGAAATGGTTTGGGGAATTTTTGGGTGAAAACCTAAAGATTAACACAAAATTCCCGAAAAATGCCAAAATAATCCTAACAAATAAACTTGAAAACGAGAGAAATCTCAATGTATCCTTCCTGGTAAAATCCTTTATAAAATAAATAAAATAAATAAATAAATGCAGACACTTGCTGTAAGTGAAAAAAAATACATGCTTTACAATAAACAAATCAACCCTTTGAAACAGACTGCCGAATCGACCTGAACCGAAAACCTGCCAAAATGAAAAAAGTGCCGAACCCCCCCAAAAACTAACCTAACTGAAAAAAAAAAAAAAAAACAGCGCACATCCCTACTAGGAACCTTACAAAAAGTATCAGTACTCGGTATCGGGGAGTACCTGAAAAAGTATCGGTACTCGTAGTTGGTCTTTAAAAAGTGGTATCCGTGCATCCAAAAAAAAAAAAAAAAAAGTATTTTTCTCATAATGCAGCACTATTGTTCAGTTTTCAATTATAAAGTGAACAGTGATGCTGCACTAACTTGCTTTCTTATTTCCCATGATGCCAGGTCACAATGCGTTATTACGCATTGTTCCATCAAAAACCTAAAATCGGTGCACTGCTTTACATTTTTTTTTTTAAAACAAAAATTTGAAAAATTTTATTTTTTTCCAGTTTTAGTTAAAAATTGCATATTTTCGCAGAAAAATGCAGTAACAGGTTCCCATGTCTTTTTTTTTTTTAAACAAAAGAGTGCCCCACTGAATAAATAACCAAAGGTTTGGAGGCTAAAGTGTGAAAAAATTTACACGCTGTAAATGATTGAAATATTCTTAAATGGAATTTTTACAATTTGTGTTGTAGCATTCTGACAGGACATGATGTATAAATATGATATATTTTTAATCTACTAAGTCTGCTGAAAATAAGTATATAAAAGGTGTCTGGGTTCTGCAAAATAAAGAAAAAAAAGAAGACTTCAAATCGCGGTTAAACATGAGCACAAAACAGTCAAAATGAGCTCAGCAGCCAGGGGTGAAATGGCTCAGTAGTGAAGGGGTTAAAAGGTGTGAAAATGAAAAGCATACCATATCAAAAGCCCAATGTATTACAATAGTGAAAGGGTTAACAATAAGGACTTATTATTTTGAACATGACTGAAATTTGTAGTTCTCAGAGTGTAACATACTAATTACATCTTATCAATGAAACCTTTGGTGATTTGATATCTGTAACCTCCATACAGACAAAGGGGTGAAGTACAAGTCATGGCTGCTTTATATTTCACCAACTTCTGGTATCAGACATTTTTAATCTACTTGTCTTAAGTAAAACAAAGTTACTGATATAGGTCATATAAATACTCTGAGGAATAGTTGCATGTCATAAAGCTGTCTCCCATAAAGGGTGCTGCAATTTCATACAATATTTAAAAAAATGTCTTTGCCAACATTATTATTACTTGATAGATCTGAAGGATTCTCCTCTCCCTTCTCGGGTCTCCATGTGACCCCCCCCCCCCAATCACAGGTAGGGTTTGTGTGAACCCAGGCATTGACGAGCGCGTGCTTGTGCAAAATGAACGAGACACAGACAACCTACAGTTGTGTTCAAAATTATTCAACCCCCAATGCTGTAAAGGGTTTTAAAGAATTTAGTGTACATTTGTAATTGTATTCAGAATGAAATCCTACAAGGACTTTTTAAAGAACCATATGCAACTAAAATGACATCAATTGGTTTTGTAATACAGTAGTAAATGTTTCTTTTGTGAATTCTTCATTGACACAATTATTCAACCCCTTAAAGACTACCACTCTGAAGAACAGAGGTTCATTCAAGTGTTTTCAATCAGGTATTGAAAACACCTGTGGATGTCACGGAGCAGCAATAAAGCATAATAAGCACCAATTAGGCAGCTTTAAAATGACTGTGATACTCAGCTCCTTCTAGACATTTACTGGTGTGGTTACAAACATGGTGAAGTCAAGAGAATGGTCCAGGAAGACAAGAGAAGAGGTGATTACTCTTCACAGGAAGGGCAATGGCTATAAGAAGATTGCAAAGATGTTAAACATACCAAGAGAGACCATAGGAAGCATCATTCGCAAATTCAAGGCAAAGGGCACTGTTGAAACGCTACCTGGTCGTGGCAGAAAGAAGATGCTGACTTCGACTGCTGTGCGCTACCTGAAGCGTAGAGTGGAGAAAAGTCCCCGTGTGACTGCTGAGGAACTGAGAAAAGATTTGTCAGATGTGGGTACTGAAGTTTCAGCTCAGACAATACGGCGCACACTGCGTAATGAAGGCCTCCATGCCAGAACTCCCAGGCGCACCCCCTTGCTGTCTCCAAAGAATAAGAAGAGTCGACTGCAGTATGCCAAAAGTCATGTGGACAAACCACAGAAGTTTTGGGATAGTGTTCTGTGGACTGATGAAACAAAATTAGAACTGTTTGGGCCCATGGATCAACGCTATGTTTGGAGGAGGAAGAACAAGGCCTATGAAGAAAAGAACACCTTGCCTACTGTGAAGCATGGCGGGGGGTCAATCATGCTTTGGGGCTGTTTTGCTTCTGCAGGTACAGGGAAGCTTCAGCGTGTGCAAGGTACCATGAATTCTCTTCAGTACCAGGAGATATTGGATGACAATGTGATGCAGTCCGTCACAAACCTGAGGCTTGGGAGACGTTGGACCTTTCAACAGGACAATGATCCCAAGCATACCTCCAAGTCCACTAGAGCAGGGTTGCAGATTAAAGGCTGGAACATTTTGGAGTGGCCATCGCAGTCACCTGACTTAAATCCGATTGAGAACCTCTGGTGGGACTTAAAGAAAGCAGTTGCAGTGCGCAAGCCTAAGAATGTGACTGAACTGGAGGCTTTTGCCCATGACGAATGGGCGAAGATACCCGTAGATCGCTGCAAGACACTTGTGTCAAGCTATGCTTCACGTTTAAAAGCTGTTATAACTGTAAAAGGATGTTGTACTAAGTACTAAGATTGAATGTCACTTGGGGGTTGAATAAAACTGATAATGATGTGAGCACAGAAAAGACATTTGTGGTTATTTCATTATAAATGTTATGTTATATTTGTCTGACCTACACGTGCCTCTTTGATTTAATTGTAAGCAAGATGACTGAATGATCAAAATCAATGTCAAACTGGCCAAAACACTCAATTTCAGTGGGGGTTGAATAATTTTGAACACAACTGTATGTCCTTCAAATTCAAGTTGTTTTCCAGAACAGGAGTAATTATATATATATATATATATATATCCTTACAGACAAAAATGGAGGAGCTGATGTCATAACCAGAGACTGACACGTTTACAAAGTGATTGTAGCACTTCACCATAAGGTGACAACAATATGTCATTGAGAGCAGGTTTTAAGGAATTTGCCTCAGGGGGTATAACCAAACCGTCGGGTGGGGGTCTCACATACAGCAGACCATGATTAACATGCACGGGGGGGGATTTTGAGACAGATGGCATGTGATGAGAAACAAAAATTGCATATTCCAATTATTTATATTTTGGATAACTTGTAAAATCCTTTACAAAATCACTTCTTTTGTCACAACAGGTAACAACCAATAAATACAAAATATAAGGTGAGAATAGCATCAATGGGATAGTTCACTCAGGGGGGGGTCATCCCACACAAATCATTTATGGGTCCAAAGGACCGCTGGCTTCCCTTATAGGCTCTGGACCTGGTCTGTCGTCGCATTATATAGGGGAGGGCAAGCAGGGGGTGTAGTATGGGTCAGGGTTCGCAGGAAGGATTAAAGCAACATTTAACTATAACAATATTATCATCTTGTACATAAATTACTAGAAAAATCAGAAGCATCATTATACAGGGTACTATGTGAAGGATTTTCATTCCAAAAGGAACTGAACCATGAACCCAGATAAAAAATAAAAATAAAAAAAAAATAGTCCAATCCATCAGACACTTAGTTCATGGGCGCTGGTTAAATTTTAATTCCCAAATAAATTCCACTAAACAAGAATAATTGAAATAAGCATTGATACGAATTGGCATGAGTCAGATCTTTATCTGGGTTTCCTTGTACTAAGGTACATTCCACAAACTTCACACACCTGCTCCCATAAGATGCATTCTCATTCTCCTAAATTCACCCTCATCTAAGTTATTGTAGCAAAAATGAGAATACAGTCTTATTAAATGAAAAATATTGTAGTTTCCCAGCGTAGGCAATTGAGTTTCAGAGTGGAGTTCTTGAGGGTGGCAGCGGCATCAAACCAGCAGTAGGTCCTTAACTGTACAGTGCAGACAATCGGCTCAGTGACATCACATTGGGAGTTCATAATCATCACAATGACAGTGTATGTCATGGAAAGAGAGGACCTGAGCTCCCATTGGAACTTTCTAGGTAGCGGTCTTTGTATGCTGGCCGTGCATCACCTGTGATCTGTCCACAATCCACTCAGGCTCTTTGTAAAAATGATGATGATAACAATGGCAAATGCCAACACAGCAAAAGAAAAAAACATGGGACAGGCTGAGATAGGACAAGTAAAAAGATTCATTCATCTGCACACAAACACAAAACTGCAGAGCCAAGCATGTTAGTGTAGCAAAAGAAACAGATACTATACACTAATAATTTCCCAAGGAGGCCAATAGTCCATTAAAAGAAATAAAAACCCAAACCCTTCCCCTCGGGATATGGACCTCATGCAGCCTCTTTTGTATATAACCCACAGGATCATACTACATCTGACTCAGTTCATTATAGAAAAAGTATATGCGCAACTCTAGCCCGAAGACCAGTCACCGTGCGCCCTACACCCATTTAGTAACAAAATATATTTCTATACACTTCTGTTCTTGGTTTAGTGGTCAATTAAAGCAAAACATTCTGTAAAAATAAAATTCCATCAAAATATAATCAGCAAACAAATACTTCTCAAAACCAAATGAAATCTTCCCACACACCTGTTTTATATAAAAGAAGTCATTTTAAATGTAAAATTATGCTAAATCTATTTATTCATTATCGATGAGATTACCATTAGACGTATTAAAACATTTATATAATATTCACAGTAATGGGACTAGTTTAACCACCTGGTTAATATATTTAATACTAGATGTATTGTCATAAGACTATTTTGGACAGCTAGATTAAAAGACCATTATGATTTCCTGAGTACGTTACTAAAAATACTGACTTCAGTTTTAATTGAATGACCTGCAGCATCATAAATATATCAGCAGCATCATTTACTTACTCCTGAAAAATAAGAATTGTGATCACATAATATACAACACAAAGTATTCACTTAGAATACACATTCAATTATCTGGCATGGAATATCCTTATGAGAACAGCACAGTGATGATTCTTCTGAGTAGAAAGATGCAATGTACTGTGGATTTTCTTTCATATTAATTTAAGATGAAATAGAATGTTATTGATCTTGGTATCTGCCAAAGGAAACTTAAAATTGTAATGTGGAATGATGTGTGTTTGAGTAAATTTCCTTCAATAGCTATAAATCAATATTGGTATCAAATGAATGATCTTCCATCTAGCTTGATCTCAGCATCAGCTGCAATGGCATACGTTAACTGGGCAATTTTTCACCTAAATTAAAGAGCCTTGAAAAAAATGTTAATAACCGGTCAGGGTTACATGGTTATGGCTGTAAAGAAAAACATGGATTTAAACTTGTAACATTCAGCAAAGGCAACTTCCACAGTGTGCCAATATCTCTAAGAACGACATACAATAGACAGAAACTAGACAAGCAGGATGAATATAAAAGTCGAACATAGCAAAAAACTATTTTGACTAATCACTTTTCATTCACCTTCAAATCAACTTCTATCACTTTCTATCATTGGCTGCCTTCATGTTCACCACTCAGACTTCTAGAACTTTTACTTTCAAAACCCTCACTGCAAATACAAGGAAGCATTACCCCTTCCCAGTGGTAGGGGTAAGGGGAAGTCAGTTACAGCTGATTTCAGTAGGCCCACAATATCCCATCTTTGGATAAAGAGACCAAAAAGGAATCTTTTTCCAAAGAGATCAGCCAGGATAAGGGATTGTGTACACAAATATGCGTATTAATTTCTTAAAGAAAATTAATAAAAAAAAGCACACTTCTACGTTTCCATAGGTCTCCGAAATCACACCCAAACGCATATCTAGATGGTATGGATGCCCAGACACAAGACGTGTTACCCTAGCACTGTACTCTGTATCTGGAGGATCTTAGCTTGCAATGCAGGAGCAGCAGCGGCACTTATGCTGGTGATCTAGAGACCTCCTTGGACCCTTACTGATCCCTACAGATGGTCTTTTCCTTATTCTTGGTCCCGTGCTGCCAAAGCACAAGGACTGTTCCTGACACTGACACACCCCTAATGGAAGGCTTGACAAATCCCGGGCACCAGGTCGCCATGGCAACTAGAAATTTCACCTGGCACCTGGGCTTTTGTCAGCCCATTTACTGTTGGCAATAGGAAAATCAAATGCCTGTGCTGACGCCCTGGACATGCAGTTCTATACAACATCTGCCCAGCAGCTCTGGGGGTTTCGGCCACATGCTGTCAATTGCCTCACCCCACTTTTCGCCCTGTACTTTCTGCTACATGCTGATGTGTGGGGCCAGCTCCCCCCACAGGCAGAACAGGCAGGAGGAACATAGTTCCCTCTGTCCCCAACAGCTCCTGACCCCTAGCAGCTGCACCCTGCCAGGCCCAGTGATGGGAGTTGCTGGATCAGCGTGCCCACAAGGGAGGGAGGGTCTATGCTGCCTGCTTCTCTGCAGCCAGATGAAACAGGGTTCATTTGGAGTACTGCATCTCCGTGCCTGTGCAATGCACATGATCGATCGAGGTGACATTGGAAAGGTCAGAGTCGGGCCTTTCCAAAGATATGACTATATTCATTTTAACATGAAAACAAAAACATAACTCTTTTCACAGGGGCAAATGGCTCAGCATTAAAGGGGTTAACAGTCAGGCTATATATCACATTGTGTATTACTTTTGGTTTCCCCTTGTTATATTGCTGCATGTTGGGGGTTAATGGCAGTTACATTTAAAATGGTTAGGATTTAAATCTGTATGGCCACTATACCTACCTAAACCTCAGGGCTTACACTCTATTTCGTCCTTCACCATTATGCAAGAAAATAAAAGCCATAAACCGTGTATAATTGCTGCCTCATGGGACCAGCAGGGCAAGTATATGCAATGTATAGCTTTCATTTAATTCTCCCTTTTAAACTCTGAAAAGAAACCTCATGCTTCCCTAGGACAGACTGACCCAGAGTATCTTTGTTTAAAGCGCAGCACTGCTTTTATGTAGCCCTGATGTTTATCTTTACAGATGTAAAGCACAGGTTTATACAGTTATGCCGCTCAGCTTTTTTCACAAACTTCGATAAATCACAGAGTGGAGAGTGTATTATACAGAACAGAAACAGTGCGTAGAAGCAGTATACAGAGTGCAGAGAGCACAGCATGGAGAACTGAGCAATAAGAAAACCAGGTTATTGTTAGATCGGATTCAGCATGCGGGGTTGAGGGGGGGGGGGTTCGAGCTCAGTGTGCGGTAACAAAAGGTGGAGGCACAAACTGAAGGATTTTATTAAGTAAGGAGACAATAGAAATAAGCAAACACAGAATAAAGTAATATAATAAAGCAACTGAGTAATAAGCAGGAAATCAGGCAGACACTGAATAGATATCCCTATTTTCCTGTTGTTTAGTGGTTAACAGCACAGAAATTAAACAGCAAGAAGGAGGCTGACTAAGTAATTGCAAGATTAGGATAGAAACAGAGATTTTGTCTTTTGGGTATAGGAAAAAGAGTTAAAAGTTCTCTAATATAGATTTATATTCACAAAATATATGTTTATAATCAAGGTATATTTTGTTATAATTACAGTATGAAATATATACTCCAAAATATTGTAGAAAGTATATAATTGGTAAATAATAAAATTACTAAAGAATAAATTCTGTGAGTTAACCAGAAGAGAATTCAGCTGATAGGACTCTGAGTTAAAAGGGAGTAGGGATATAAATCAAAGATGACAGATGGAGACACTGGGTCTGGGAGAAGAGAAGGTCTTTGTTAAGTCAATCTGACCTTTTTGACCCGGGATAAGAATTAAAAAGAAATGGTGGAATTAATTGGAATTAATAAAAGAAGTGCAATACTGCCCTCTAGAGGATAGTAAAAATAATGATTCATATTATTATTAATTAATCATGACGTCAAATTGGCTATAATAAGCGGCAAGGCTCTTTGTGAGGCAGTCGGAGATTTCAGCAGACAGACTCACATCGCAATGCATTCAGACGTCCAGTACACATGACACTCTGAAGTCGGAGATTCCAGCAGATAGAGACTCACATCGCAATGCATTACACATGACCCTCTGAGAGTCCAAGATTCCAACACTCAGACTCACACCACGATGCAGGCAGGTCCCAAGACATGAGGCAATCAAGATTCTCACCAACTCTCTAACTCACATGCATTGATTATCTGATATCGATAATTTTCACACATTCCAAAAATTATTACATCAGGAATTCCAAGGCAGACTTATCAACATCCAAATTGGACAGGTAATGTATGAAAAAGGGGAATTAATGTAATTATATATATATATGTGTGTAGATATTCTTGCAACATTAGACTGAGATTCTCAGATACCGTTAAATCCAGGGGTCAAGTCCTGGGAAAAAAAGTGAGGGAACTCACCCAAGAATTCCACAACCCCCATTACCTGAATATATATATTATATATTCACGGGTATAGCAGTATGGAGTGATACCTTTTTCTATTCGACTAACGTTCCATGTAAAAGACAAGCTTTCGAGAGTGTAACGCTCTTCTTCAAGTCTGGAAGCTTACGGATCAGTGAAAGGTATCAATCACTATGTACTGCTATACTCGTGATTTTGTCAACTGGACTAACACAGCCTATTGAATATATATATACACCCAGGCACAGATCCTCCCAGTATTAAATATATATCCAGGCATCAGACCCCCCAGCATTATATACCCAGGCACAGATACCCCCCCCTGTATTATATATATCCAGGCACATGACCCCCAGAATTATATACCCAGGCACAGGACCCCCCCCCCCAATGATATACTGGACCCCCAAGAATAATATGCACAGGCACTGGACCTCCAGAATAATATGCACAGGCACAGAACCCCAAGAATAATATACCCAGGCACTGGACACCCAATATACACAGGACCCCCAATATACACCGGCACTGGACCATCAGAATTATATACCCAAGCACTGGACCCCCCCCCAAGAATAATATGCACAGGCATTGGACCCCCAGAATAATATACACAGGACCCCCAATATACACAAGCACTGGACCCCAATATACACAGGCACCGGACCCCCAATATACACAGGCACTGGACCCTTGAGATTGTATATATATCCAGCCACCAGCACACTGATTCAGACCTCAGATTCAGATGGGGACCCGCTTGCACCAGCGTGCTTCTGCTCCTCCACGCGGCCACCGGCTACTGAAGGCTGTTTTGAGCTCTCGCAAGATCTCGCCTGCAGGCAGTGTCACATCCTTCAGAGGAAGGCGGCCGCGCGAGGCAGCACGCTGTGCGGCCAGCTAAACTGTGTTGGGCTCGGGCAGGGCTGGGACAAAAAATTGGCCCTGGACTTCATCCATGAGAGTGGCCCAATCCAGTTATGCAAACACGCAGGGTCGCATTAAGATCTCTATGGGCCGGAGCAAAAGATTTTGTTTGGATTTTTTGACATTTAATGAAAATATATATTTTTTATTATTTTATATTGTGTGCAATTTCGGTGCTTTGCGTTTCCCTGCATTTCAGCGCTCTGGATGATTCCATTTCGCCAAAAATACAGTGAATTCATTATTGAAAATTCATTGTGTTTTGTCGAAAATGGAGTCACTGAAACAGTTTGCCCCAATTCATATTAATAGCCCCCTATCACCCCAATTCAAATTATTAGCCCCCTATCACCCCAATTCATATTAATAGTCCAATTCATATTCTATCGCCCCAATTCATATTAATAGCCCCTCTATCACCCCAATTCAAATTATTAGCCCCCTATCACCCCAGTTCATATTAATAGGCCAATTCATATTCTATCGCCCCAATTCATATTAATAGCCCCTGCATTGCCCCAATTCATATTCTATCGCCCCAATTCATGTTAATAGCCCCTCCATCGCCCCAATTCATGTTAATAGCCCCTCCATTGCCCCAATTCATGTTAATAGCCCCTGCATTGCCCCAATTCATATTCTATCGCCCCAATTCATGTTAATAGCCCCTCCATCGCCCCAATTCATGTTAATAGCCCCTCCATTGCCCCAATTCATGTTAATAGCCCCTGCATTGCCCCAATTCATATTCTATCGCCCCAATTCATATTAATAGCCCCTGCATTGCCCCAATTCATATTCTATCGCCCCAATTCATGTTAATAGCCCCTCCATTGCCCCAATTCATGTTAATAGCCCCTGCATTGCCCCAATTCATATTCTATCGCCCCAATTCATGTTAATAGCCCCTCCATCGCCCCAATTCATGTTAATAGCCCCTCCATCGCCCCAATTCATGTTAATAGCCCCTCCATTGCCCCAATTCATGTTAATAGCCCCTGCATTGCCCCAATTCATATTCTATCGCCCCAATTCATGTTTATAGCCCCTCCATCGCCCCAATTCATGTTAATAGCCCCTCCATTGCCCCAATTCATTTTAATAGTCACTCACACTAAACACTCACACACTGTTATACTGACAATACTGTGCACACACAGGCATATCAAATAAATCTTAATTTTATGCACTGAGCAAAGCATAGCACACACACACACACCCTGGGTGGACTAAGCAGATGACAGGAGGTGCATGATGCCAGGCAGACCTCAGTGTGCTGGCTGCTTTACAGATTGGGCACATAAAGTAACAGAGGCATAAGTCATTGTGCATGGACAGGCACAGGCAGGAGGTCTGGCTTAAGAGCCTGTCTCTCCACAAACCTTTTCAAGCTCATCCAGGGATCAGCCCAGCTCTTTCCTGCATGTCTCCCCTTCGACCATCCCCCCCCTCCTCCTACCTGCCGTGAGGGTCAGAGGCTGAGCTGCCTGTCACAGCTGCAGAAAGGGAGGCTGAGGTGAGCATCTCACACAGCAGCCTGACTTCCCTCTCTCTCTGGATCCAATGTGTGTGGGGGTGCAGCCAGCGAGGAGCAAGGTGGTCTGAAGCGCTGCGGGTGAGAGGAGTGGGGGGGGAGAGGGGGAGACTGGTGCTGACAGTGTGAGTTGGGACAGGCTGCCTTACTTACCCATCTTCCCAGAGCTGCCTCCAGCCAGCCACTGCAGAGCCATGGTCGGGTTGGGCCATTCGTGCAGTGCACACACTGCCAGTCAGCCTGGAGTTGCCTCCTGCTCCCTCCTGCGATGCTTGGTGCCGGCGCGCTGAGTCACATGATACCAGCGTCAAGAGAAGGAGGAGTCAGGAGAGGAACAGACGAATAGCAGCTCCTGTGGGACGGCCGGCAAGCTGACTAAGCCTGGGGCTTGCATAGGTACATGCCTGGGCTCGGGCCACAGCGGGAACCTGCGTTCCCGCAGCGTTCCCGCCGTGGGAAAAGTGCGGGAACGGCGTTCCCGCTGGACTCGAGCCCTGGTTAAATCCAAATTTTAAGTAATTTCTATTCTGCAGATAGAAATATGAAGAAGTGGATATAAGGATTTATTCCTAAAAGAATGTTGTAAGATTGATACCAATATATATATTGAATTTGGAAATTACTGTGATTAAAATTAATAAGCAAGGAATTATATAACTACAAAATAAAAAGCAAAAGATTAGAAGTTTAATTCTCGAGATTAGGGGAGGATTCACTAAATATGTTTTTATTACTTATCCTTAAATTAGCTCATCTTTTGTTGATCCATGTAGCATAGAGATATATATATATATCTATAAGAGCTGGCTGGTTAAATATTGTTTGCTGGGAAATGCATGTTGTATTAAGCAGAAATGTTTATTAACCATTTGTGTATTAGTTACTAACTGATAAGGTAAATGATATTAATCATATATGCAGTTACTAACCGGAGATACATATATTGTGAAGCTAGTTTTTATATGCTGATGGATTGTGGTTTATAAATTGTTGTTTATGATATGAGATTTGAAATTCTTTTATATACGTAATAAATATATATATGTTTTTATCCGATTATTAATTATTGTATTTTTAAAGCAAAACACAGACAATTAAAAGAATTCAGGATAATACAAGCATCCATTTTAAATCCTTTGTCTCTAATATACCCGACAGAATTGAGGTGATCTTCTGGGTCTTGTAAATTGACGCATGTACCATGCCTAGCACACGTCCTAAATCTGGTGGTACAGCGTTTCCTAACCAAGTACCCAGGGCTGCCAGAGCTTCTCATCCAGGCCAGAAAAGTCTGCAGCCACTTCAGACGGTCATTCCCAGCAAGCGTTCGCCTGGCATAAATTCAAAGAGAATTCCACCTTCCCACAAACCGTCTGATCTGTGACATGCCCACCAGGTGGAACTCGACATTAGCATTGCTGCAGCGTCTGCACAAGCAGCAGAGGGCCATCATCGAGTACCTGTGTGAGTATGGCACAAGGACAGGTTCAGGTCAACTTGTTTACCCCCCCCGCAGTGACTGATCGAACAGAGGAATTAAGTGAGGAAGAGGGGGAGGAGGAGGCACAGCAAACACGAGGCACAACATCCTCTGTGACCAACCGTAGCACTAGCCAGTCCAAGGCATCACATGTCAGAGCTGCTCCGGTGCAGAGCGCTGTTGTCTCAAAGAACACATGCAGGAAATCTGCTGTCTGGGAGTTCTTTAAGAAATGTGCAGTAGAGCGCAGCGTTGCTATTTGTAATCTATGTCAGATGAGGCTTAAGCGTGGGAAAGATACCGGACACTTGGGTACCACGTGCTTGAGGCGACATATGAGTAAGTGCCACATATCCCGTTGGTGCAAAACTTTGCGTAGGTCCTCCTCCTCCTCATCTGTCTCTACCCCCACTGTATGTCCTGCCATGTCATTGCCTACAACCTCTACCGACAGGGATGATGCTACAGTAATGGATGTACCAGGTCCTTCCTCACAATATGACATCATCCCAGTAGCTGAAGATTTACGCTTATGATTACGTTGCCGCAGCTGCTGCAGTGAAAGAAAAAATATAGTCCCAACCATCCCCAAGCACAGCGTCTAAATGCCAACTTAGCAAAATTACTCGCATTGCAGCTGCTGCCTTTCCAGCTGGTGGACTCTGCTCCCTTCCGTGAATTTGCTGAATGTGCTGTACCACAGTGGCAGGTTCCAAAACGCCATTACTTTTCACGCAAGGCCATTCCAGCACTATACCAGCACGTGGAAGACAATGTTATCCAGTCATTGGGAAAGGCAGTCAGCAGCAAGGTGCATGTGACTTTAGACATGTGGTCCAGCAAGCATGGACAGGGTCGTTACATTTCCTTCATGGCACACTGGGTAACTCTGATTGCAGCTGGGAGGGATCCAAGACGAGGCTCTGTGCTGGAGCTTGTTCATCCACCACACCTCCAGAAAGCTGCTTGTATGAGGTCTGTCTGCTCCACCACCACCACCACCTCTTCCTCCTCCTCCTCCTTCTCTATCTCTGGCGAAGTGGCAGTTAAACCGACGCATGGCAGGGTCTACGCAATGGCTCAAGCAAAAAGATGCCATACTGTGCTTGAGCTGGTTTGTTTAGGGGACAGGAGCCACACTGGGTCAGAAATTTTGTCAGCTCTGCAGGGGCAGGTGCAGAGATGGTTAACACCACGCCAGCTTGAGCTGGGAATGATCGTCTGCGATAATGGCAGCAACCTTCTCTCCGCCCTACGCAAGGGTAAATTGACGCATGTACCATGCCTAGCACACATCCTAAATCTGGTGGTACAGCGTTTCCTGACCAAGTACCCAGGGCTGCCAGAGCTTCTCATCCAGGCCAGAAAAGTCTGCAGCCACTTCAGATGGTCATTCCCAGCAAGCGTTTGCCTGGCAGAAATTCAAAGAGAATTCCACCTTCCCACAAACCGTCTTATCTGTGACATGCCCACCAGGTGGAACTCGACATTAGCAATGCTGCAGCATCTGCACAAGCAGCAGAGGGCCATCAACGAGTACCTGTGTGAGTATGGCACAAGGACAGGTTCAGGTCAACTTGTTTTTTTCCCCCCCCACAGTGGCTGATGATCAAGGATGCATGCACTGTACTGTCACCATTTGAGGAGGCAACGAGGATGGTGAGCAGGGACAGTGCATGCATCAGTGACACAATTCCTTTAGTGTTCCTGCTGGAGCACACTCTGCGGGGAATTATAGATGTGGCTCTAGAGGCAGAGCAGCGGGAGGAAGAGGAGGCCGTCCCTAGCTCTCAAGGCCCCAGTCTTTCCGCAGACAGCATTCCAGCGGGTCCTACTCAGATCAGACAGGAGGAGTAGGATGAGGAGGAGGAGGACTATTTAGGTAGTGGGGGCATTGAAGGTGGGGATTCCTCAAGGGGGGAGGGTTTTGTGTGCCCAGAAACAGAAGGGCTTGTGCGTGGCTGGGAGGAGGAAGTGCACGATACGGTCATCCTCATTAACCAGGAAGACTCGGCAGCAAATGCCACCTACAACCTACGCTGCATGGGCTCCCTAATGATGCAAAGCCTGCTAAAGGACCCCAGGATTCGTGCTATCAAGGAGAGGGATCATTACTGGTTGGCAACCCTTCTTGATCCACGATACAAGGGGAAAGTTGCAGAGCTCATCCTGCCCGCACAGAGGGAGCACAGGATGAAAAAACTTGAGGACGCTCTAAAGCAACACTTGTGTAACACCTTTCCAGGCACTGGTAGATTACCAAGTGCTGACACACGTGCTTCTGAGGCTGCGGGTGATCAGAGGAATAGCGGTGAAGGCCAGGGCCGCTTGACTGATGCTTTTTTAAATTTGTTTTAGTCCACGACGCCAAAGGACGTCAAATGTAGGCACCCATTGCCAGCGTCTTCACCATATGGTACAGGACTACCTAGGGGCAAGGACAGACCTGGATACCTTTCCAGCAGATGATCCACTGGCTTACTGGGTGTTGAGATTGGATCACTGGCCAGAACTTAGCCAATATGCTATGCAGCTACTAGGTTGCCCTTCATCTAGTGTGCTTTCCGAAAGGACGTTCAGTGCCGCTGGAGGTTTTGTCACAGACAAAAGAGTGCGTCTGTCCACCGACTCTGTAGACCGGCTGACATTTATAAAAATGAATCAGTCCTGGATCAGCAGCTATCAATCCCCTGATGCTGAAGTAATGGAATAGATCGGGGATGTCCTCTTCTGCATTCACAAAACCTCCAGCACTGAACTCTTCCACAATACCACAAAAGGGTTACGGTGTGAAGGCACTTGCTGCCATGAAAGGCACAATATTTGGCTGCACTGACGCCTGTGCCAGATTTATATCATTTTATTTTTTTGAACCGCAGGGTCCAACCCTGCACTCTTCCACAATACTACAGAGGGGTTACTGTATGATGATACTTGCTGGCCTGGCAGTCTTGCACGAAAGGCACAATATCTGGGTGCACTGACGCCCATTACCAGATCAAAAACTTTTCAATATAGGACCACATGGTCCACCCCTGCACTCTTCCAGAATAACACAGAGGGGTTACTGTATGATGATACTTGCTGGCCTGGCATTAAAGGCACAATATCTGGGTGCACTGATGCCCATTAACAGATAAAAAAAACACTTTTCAATATAGGACCACATGGTCCACCCCTGCACTCTTCCACAATACTACAGAGGGGTTACTGTATGATGATACTTGCTGGCCTGGCATTAAAGGCACAATATCTGGGTGCACTGATGCCCATTAACAGATACCACAGAGGGGTTAGACTAGGGTCAGATGAGCGCATTTTCTATGGACTGTGTGTCCGTGCAGTACGGACGTACTTACTGACTGACGACAAGGTAGTGGCCACACATTCGGTTTTTTTCACTGACGTATTTTTTGACTGATGTAGCATGGAAAATAAATTACAATGAAAGAACATTCTGTCCATCAAAAATGCTGGACGTATAAATGCAGTCCGTCTGACCTTGTTGCATCACTCACACACAAAGCTATGCGGACGTTGTGGACGTGGCGCACTCTGCACGTCCGTTCTAGCAGTATTACGTTCTTGCCTAACCTGCGTCCGTTTGCAGCATCCGTCAGCCCCCGCACTTCTGTGCGGACGTACTTCGTGTGTGGGGCTCCATTTAACACAATTGTATGCTATCATGGACGTACTTATGTGCGGGCAACACGGATGTTAACACTGCGTTCGTCTGACCCCAGCCTTACTGTATGATGATACTTGCTGGCCTGGCAGTCTTGCACCAAAGGCACAATATCTGGGTGCTCGGACGCCCATCACCAGATAAAAAACTTTTCAATATAGGACCACATGGTTCACCCCTGCACTCTTCCACAATAACACAGAGTGGTTACTGTATGATGATACCTGCTGGCCTGGCATTAAAGGCACAATATCTGGGTGCACTGACGCCCATTACCAGATCAAAATTTTTTCAATATAGGACCACATGGTCCACCCCTGCATTCTTCCACAATACTACAGAGAGGTTACTGTATGATGATATTTGCTGGCCTGGCATTAAAGGCACAATATCTGGGTGCACTGACGCCCATTACCAGATCAAAAACTTTTCAATATAGGACCACATGGTCCACCCCTGCACTCTTTCACCATACCACAGAGGGGTTACTGTTAGGGATGTGCGTTTCGGGTTTTGGAATTTTGGAATTTTCACGAAATTTCCCGATTCGTGTTTTCGGATGCGGACGAATTTCCAAAAATTTTTAGATCTGAAAATGGCAGATCCGAAAAGTTTTCCGAGCCGAAACGAAATATTTTCGGAATTTTCGAATGGACTTGAAATCTGTCAAATCGAAATTTATTGCTTTGAAACGAGGAGAACAGACTTTCCTAAAAAAACGAAAATTTCCGAACTTACGAAAAGTCGATACAAAAACGAGCTAAGTGACACGAAAATACGAAAAATGGTCGAAATTCCAAAAACATGTACAATTCCGAAAAAACTAAAATGTCCGAAATCACGAAAAGTCGATACAAAAAACGAGCTAAGTGACACGAAAATCAGAAAAATGGTCGATATTCCGAAAAAAAAAGAGTACACGAAAAACGAATCGAGCCGAACCGAATCGAAAAGAAATCGGTCGAAACGAGCCGAATCGAAAAGTTTAAAAATCTGAAAAATCGAACTGAATCGAACCGAAAAAAAAATTGGTGCACAAGCCTAGTTACTGTATGATGATACTTGCTGCCCTGGCAGTCTTGCACCAAAGGCAGAATATCTGGGTGCACTGACACCCATTCCCAGATTCATATCTTTTTAATATAGGACCGCATGGTCCACCCCTGCATTCTTCCACAATACCACAGAGGGGTTACTGTATGATAGTACTTGCATGCCTGGCACTAAAGGCACAATATCTGGGTGCACTGCCACTGACGCCTGTATCAGATTCATATCCTCAGAGGGGTTACGGTGTGATGGCACTGTTGCCGACGCTAAAAGCCCAATTTTAAAGCACCTATTGTTACTTTCATCCAAAGCCTGCATAAGTTTCACAATAATTTAGCCAAAAAAATCACTAAACTTTTCTGCGCGTCCTAAAATGTCTTTTCATACAGGCTGCCGCCCCAAGCAGTTGTTTATGGATAGATTTAAAGGAAAAGCATTTACCGTCATATGAAACGTCATTTTTTTGTTTTTAAGTGTTTCTAGAAATCCTAGAAATCCGCCACTTCACGGGCAGGTTATGGGGACCTCCTAGGCACGATATTTGAAGGAATTTTTGGTTTTTATTTTTAACCCTTATTTCATGGAAAACTCACTATCCCTTTAAAAACGTTTTTTTTTAAAACTTTTTGTCCTTGTTTCCTGTCCCCCAGGGCACTACCCGGACCCCCATACACCTTTTATGGCAAATATGTAGCATATATGCCCTCTTGGAGGGCACTCTAAAAAAACGAATTTTCAGCCCCATTGACTTGCATGGGGTTCGAGTTCGAGTTCGGGTTCGGTCCCGAACAAATGGGAAGTTCGGGTTCGGGTTCGAACCGAACTCGGAGTGTTCGGCTCATCCCTAGTCACGATCCTTGTGTAGAACGATAAATCTGATCCCTGTAGGCAGCAGGACTATCCTACCCTTCGATACTTAGAATGGTCTGTACAACTACCTATAGCCAGATCAGTATAAGGTAACCACAAATACAGCGGGGTTGAAACAGTAACCTGACACACAGGGTTAACTGAAGAATTCCAAAGGTCAATATCGCCAGAGAGAGTGTCAGCTGTATGGCAGAGGGTTGTACTGCCAGAGAGAGTGTTAGCCATATGCCAGAGGGTTGTATCTCTAGAGAGAGTAGTCAGGACAGGAGTCAAGGGGTAAAGAGAGTAAGTCAGACAAGCAGGGGTCAGTAACAAGTAACAGCAGAAATCAATAATAAATAGATGAGCAGTGAGAGGAGGTAACACTACGTCAGGCCCACACGTATACCTTAGCTGAGTGGTTTAAAACCCGGTGGACACCGTGTCATCACCGCATGCCCTGCCCACGGCCACACCACGTGACCTCGAGTGCCCTGCATTTCCTTCAGTGCCCTGCCAGTGAGCAGCAAGGAAGACGCTGTGTCAGGTTCCTAGCCGCCGGCACCATAAAAGAACTAAAGGCAAAGTGTCTCAGCGAAATAACAATGATTCTCCTACAGAATCAAGTTGTTCCAGCAACCAGGTGCTAGCCATAACATCTTGATTTCTCCACTATAAATAAGGGTCACTCCCAAAGCAAGACGCTTCTGTATTGTTCTGGTGAACCTCTCACTAGGAAGGAGCTGTCTTCTGTACCTGCCTGCTATAACCTGTTTTTGTCTTGGTTCCCACCATACTGTTCATAGTTCCTGCTACAAGAATCCTGCTGCCCTGCATCCTGCGGAATCCACAACCTGCTACGCTTCATCTTACAAGTATCTTCTGATCCTGCTCCCCTGCAACCTACAGAATTCTCTGAGCTGCTGTCCTGCATCCCACAGGTTCTACAGTTATCGCTGCCCTATATCCTGCAAGTAACCTCTGATCCTGCTACCCTACAACCTACAGAATCCTCAGCCTGTTGCCCTGCATCCAAACCCTCAGAGCCTGCTACCTCGCATCCCTCTGAATCTGTCGCTCTACAGATCCAGGACCCCTCGCTCTACAGATCCAGGACCCCCTCGCTCTACAGATCCAGGACCCCCTCGCTCTACAGATCCAGGACCCCTCTGTATACCCAGGACCCCCTGCATACCCAGGACCCTCTGCCTCCAAAGACTCTTCCGTTTCTATTTTCCTATTTATTTTTCTAAAGATCTTTGTCTCTCTTCCTTCTCCCATTCCTCTCCCTATCTGGTTCAATCCTGCTCTAAGTTCAATCTACTCTTTTCCTTTATATGTAGTAGTATAGTTTAGTGTAGTTTAGTTTTGTTACTTTTGGTCTACCTTTCTCTCATCTTGCCTTTTTAGTTTCTTATTGCTGATTATTATTTATACAGTGTTTTCCTTATCATCCAGCTACATAATTGTTTATTCATATTTGTTTACTGCCTCTTATGTCTTACTCTTAATAAACCCCCTTTTTTTTTGTTCATATACATCTTTCTATTTCTCATCATTGCACATTGGGCTCAAACCTGCCACCCCGGAACCAGGATCCTTACACGCTGCTGGGTGCTGAGAGATCAGAACAGCATAGGATATGACAGTACCACCCCTCCAAGGGAGGCCACTGGAGGACCACAAAGGTGCACGAGGGTGAGAAGAGTAGAAAGCCCGTATCAACCCGGGTGCATGGACTTCACTCGCAGGTAACCACAACCTGTCTTCAGGACCGTACCCCTCCCAATCCACCAAATATTGGAGCGTATCCCTAGAGAGTCTGGAGTCAAGAATAGTCGAGACTCATACTCCTCCTCGCCCTCTACCGTGACAGGAGGAGGGGGTGCATCAACTCTGGTATACCTGTGTAACGGGTGCTATGGCACTCACCCTGGATAAGCATTGTTAGGATCTTAATGGACAGATTTCTCTGATACAATATTTCAAAGCAACAAGGACTATAATACCTAGTATCCCAAGCCAGGGAGGTAATACATGATCCTGAATACCACTTACTGTAAGTCCAATTGGTTTCGAGACCAAGAGACTGCTTAGTGAAAACACATAGACTCTATTCACATAGATACATAGCCTGAAGACATACAGTGGCAAGAAAACGTATGTGAACCCTTTGGGATTACGTGGAGTTTTGCATGAATTGGTCAAAATATGTGCTCTGATCTTCATCTAAGTCACAACAATTTGAAAAACACAGTCTGCTTAAAATAATACAACACAAACATTATATGTTTTCATGTTTTTATTGAACAGAACATGTAAACATTCACAGTGCAGGGTGGAAAAAGTATGTGAACCTTTGGACTTGATAACTGGTTGACTGTCCTTTGGCAGCAATAACCTCAACCAAACGTTTCCTGTAGTTGCAGATCAGACCTGCAGATCCGGAGTAATTTTGGACCACTCCTCTTCACAAAACTGTTTCAGTGTAGCAATATTCTTGGGATGTCTGGTGTGAATCGCTCTCTTAAGGTCATGCCACAGCATTTCAATTGGGTTGAGGTCAGGACTGTGACTGGGCCACTCCAGAAGGCGTATTTTTTGTTTTGTTGAAGCCATTCTTTTGTTGAATTACTTGTATGCTTTGGGTCATTGTCCTGTTGCATCACCCATCCTCTGAGGAGCTTCAGTTGGCGGACAGATGGTCTTACGTTTTCCTGCAAAATGTCTTGATAAACTCTGGAATTCATTTTTACATCAATGACAACAATCCATCCAGGCCCTGAGGCAGCGAAGCAGCCCCAAACCATGATGCTCCCTCTGTCACTCTGCCTCCTGTTACTGACTCAATCTGTATGAGAACCGCTTCTGTTACTAACTCAATCTGTATGAGAACCGCTTCTGTTACTGACTCGGCTTGTATGAGAACCGCTCCTGTTACTGACTCGGTCTGTATGAGAACCACTCCTGTTACTGACGCACCTTGTATGAGAACTGCTTCTGTTACTGACTCGACTTGTATGAGAACCGCTTCTGTTACTGACTCGGTGTATATGATGATCACTCTGTATGCTGCGTTACTCCTT
This sequence comes from Leptobrachium leishanense, assembly GCA_009667805.1. Classification (NCBI taxonomy): domain Eukaryota; kingdom Metazoa; phylum Chordata; class Amphibia; order Anura; family Megophryidae; genus Leptobrachium; species Leptobrachium leishanense. The sequence continues at coordinate 293,235,171 of CM019063.1, read as the reverse complement.
GCCTTGAGTGTTAATATTGAGTCTCTGAAGATAGCAGTTTCATATAGGGTCAGAATCACTGACCACCATTCAAGGATCGGAAGAGTAGACAGGTCTTTGTATACAGGGACCAATTTCTGGTTATCGGGGGGAAACCGTGACACCAGGTCTCCTTTAGTGGGTGCAAATGCAAGTCTAATGCAGGTAGACTGGTGGTACGAATCTGATAGAGGAGTACTGGGGATCAAAACCATATATCATGTAGAATGGGGAATAACCTGTGGTCTCGTTGGCAGCATTATTACGTGCATACTCTGCCCATGGTAACAGCTCAGACCAGATGTCCTGTTGTTGGGAAGCAAAGCATCGCAGGTACTGCTCCAAACCCTGGTTAGCCCACTCAGCTGCCCCATTGGTCTGAGGATTATAGGCTAACTGCACCCCCATATTTTCGCAGAACCCTCTCCAGAACTGGGGCTCAAACTGTGTCTCAGTCAGAGAAAATCCCAAGAGGAACAACATGAAGTTTGACTACATTGTGGCCGAAGATAGGTACCAGCTTTGCAGCTGAAGGCGATTTGGCGAGAGGAACGAAGTGATTCATCCTGGAAAAGAGATCCACAATGGTCAGGATCACTGTATTGCCCTTAGGTCTGGGCAATTCGACAATGAAGTCAACAGCCAGATAAGACCACAGCCTATCTGGGATTTCTCAGAGGCTGAAGTAGCCCTACTGGCAGGGTCTTAGGACTCTTACTCCTGGCACAAATGTCACAGACAGACACATAGGGCCATATTACAATCTTTGCGTTAAAATGCTCGCGCAACGCGTGAATTTGTGCACCAAGCATTAAACGTTACCGCGTCTAAATCAATGCTGGAATTGCAATCCTTGTGCACTTTTTCATCCGTCGAGCAATAACGCGTGTAAAATGGACAAGCACAAATGCGCGAGTAGCAACTTTGCGTGCAGAAATCAGTGTGCGCACTGTTTTTTTCACGCGATTCAGCCACAGTTATTAAGAACCACAATTATCTCACGTTAAATTTTTGAGTATATATGCTGCAGCAATAATAAATGCACACACAACTTCTCCATTTTATTGGTTTGGTATGTGTAGAATGTGTAACTTTACTTTGCTGCATTTTTGTTTTTGGGCTGGTGTATTTGGGTTCGGCCAGGTCGTTCAGATTTGCCATTAACACAAGCTTTTAGGAGTTGCTAAAATTATGCGCGCAAAGGCTATGTGTTAAATCCTACGTATAGATTGCAATACCATCCGCATACCAGCGTACATTCGCGTTTGCGCTCACAATGTTAAGTAGAGGATGCACACAGTACAGTACGCTTGCAAAGGGTTCACGCAGGTTCACCCGCGGTAAACGAATACACATGTTTGTTGCGCTGACATTGTAATACGACGTTCAGCGCAAAGGGTTTTACCCCTCGCGTTAATGCGTTTTTGCGCCAGTGCAAACGTTTGTGCGAAGATTGTAATAGGGCCCATAGTCTTTTACATCTTTACGTAGAGCGGGCCACAAGAACTGTCTTAACAAATGGGATGCAGTCTTGGTGATGCCCATATGACCAGAGGGTTTAGTATCGTGATGTAACCTAATTAACTGTTCTCTCTTGTTTTCAGGAACATGCAGTCTGCCTGGTGGTTTGTCTCCAGGAGCAGAACCCTGAGCTGCCTAAAGTTGCTCCAACAGGGGCGAAGAGACAGTAGTGGTGGTGGAAGCAATGATACGCTTTTTAAGAATGATTGGATTCTGGTCCTGCACATGATGCTAATACGTTTCGCATTGCCTAGACAAGGCGTCCACCTTTACATTACGAGAACCAGGTCGCTGCTTTAGGATGAAGTTAAAGCTCGACAGGAATAACGACCATCTTGCCTGTCTTGCATTCAACCTTTTTGCAATCCTATATAAGTCAGATTCTGTGATGATCACAACAGGAATGCTAGAACCCTCCAAGAGATTCCTCCTCTCTGATAATGCAGACACCACTGCCACTCACGATTCCTGATGTCATAATTAATTTCTGCCTGAGACATCTTACGGGAAAAGAACCCACACGGATGCAGTGGTTTCTCAGATGACTCCCTTTGGGACAGAATGGCTCCTATTGCTATTCAGAGGCATTTACCTCTAACTGAAAAAGGCAACCTAGGGTCTAGGTGTCTCAGTACTGGGGCAGTGGTGAAGGCTTTCTTAAGTGTCTGAAAAGCCTGGTCGGCCAAAGCGGTCCACCTTTGGTTATGGGCAGTGCTTTTTTTCTGGAAAAATAGGTGGGGGTACTCTCAAGCCCAGGGAAAAACTGATTATTATGAAGATTTTCCGTGTCCTAATAAATACTCCTTTATTCACACTGGATATATTGCCCCCAGTTCACACTGGATATATTGCCCCAGGCTCACATGGATATATTGCCCCAGCTCACACATGGATATATTGCCCCAGCTCACACATGGATATATTGCCCCAGCTCACACATGGATATACTGCCCCTAGCTCACAAATGGATATATTGTCCCAGCTCACACACGGATATATTGCCCCAGATCACATGGATATATTGCTTCAGATCACATGCATATATTGCTCCAGACCAGCTCACATGGATATATTGCCCCAGCTCACACATGGATATATTGCCCCAGGCCAGCTCACATGGATATATTGCCCCAGACCAGCTCATATGGATTTATTGAAACCAAATTAGGTTGTATAAATGGAGCTTCGAGGAAAACTCGGATCACTACACGTTCTTTCAAATGTGGTGTTGCCTTCACCACGACAAATGCTAATAGAAAGTAAACCAGGTGAAAGAACAGCGCTCCTCCCTAATACAGAATATTGCATCCCAAGTGATAACACCAAGGTGCACAGATAAAGAATAATTGTATTATGTTTTTATATATCTTGGGGGATAATGCCTTCAAAATTATTCTTTATAGCGGCGTTTAGCTGATAGATGGACCAAGGTTGGCTACATGAGGTGCAGGGGAGCATGAAATTGGAAAACGTGTGTTTTTGAAGGTTTTCTTAGAGACATCTACTAAGGCAGACCAGACCAGGGCATAGTTGTCTTTTTCTTGCCTTAGTATAGCTCTCCAGGGTGTGAGTAAAATTCCTTTCTCTGGAGATATTGTTCCATAAATAAGGACACATTGCTTTGCCATGAAAGTTCTCTTTTTCTCTGAGATATAAAGAAAAATGACATTGAGAGTTTGGCCGACGGACTGGCCTATAACAGTCCGTGACGCAATAACAATAGAGCTAGGGAGCTCTCAAAGAGTGTGAGTGTAATGCACCATTGAACTCTGATTACGTCATATATAACCTAATATTGGTTGATCTGCACTATTGTATTCTTTTTTTCCTTGTGTTTCGGAGGTTAAGATTGTCCATCTATCAGCTAAACCCCACTATAAAGAATAATTTTGTAGGCATTATCCCCCAAGATATATAAAAACATAAGACAATTATTCTTTATCTGTGCACCTTGGTGTTATCACTTGGGACGCAATATACTGTACTAGGGAGTGTCACGACCACAACACGCGCTGCTGCAAAAGACGCCGGGTTAAGCCACCCACTATCTGTCTCTGCACACTTCTCTCTCGCAACAGGGACGTAGAGCGCGATACAATGATCCCAGGATTGCAACGCAGTACAAGTCTTCTCTTGAAGCGGGTAATGACTATGTCTCCCACAATCCCTGGGATCACTCTCCTATTCTATTAGTTACGCTGCCACCAGTCCTCATGGACACTACGCGCGTCACAGCGAGAGATGCAGGGCTAAGCAACCGCACTGTCACTATCCCTGCCGTCCCCAGCAACCGCAATGCACACTTTCGTATCTACCCAAGCTTAAGACAATCAGCAATACTCCAATCTCTTAGTTAGCGTGGATCTCATCAGCCAGAAGCAGAACTTAAATAGGTTGTTTTTATATCATAAATAAGTATAAAGATATATAAATCAGAGTCCATTTGTTACAAGAAAAATTATAGATAGAATAAATCAATTAATTACACACTACACAGCAAATAAAAGAAAAGGATTAAGCACAGAGCATTACTTACGAATCATAAGCTAGTGCCAGTGATAGGGAGGCTCTATTAAGAGCTGGCAATATTCCCTCAATCCTCGATTGACCTCCAAGGAAATAGCCCCGAGCCATGCTTGATTCAGAATATATATAGGGCGGCCTTTTTTCTAAGTCCAGCCTCCTAGCTGGCAGAGCCTTTGCCTACAATCCCCAGAATTCCCATCTCCGGAGCATGCTCAGTACGCTTCGTCGTTAATGTTTAATTGCCCAAAGGTGTCCATCTTCCCCCCAGACCCCCCTTATGGATCAAGGGATGTGCTTCCTTTCTTTGAAGATAGGGCCTAAATCTTGGTGCCGGGCTGACTCCCAAGGTGCGACTAACGGGCTACATGACATGTCAGTTCACAAAAGACATTCCCTTTTACAGTCACGTGTTATATCCTCCCCAGGGGAGAAAGCTAACCATTTTAATTACATTTTAGCACTTACTCCCAACAGCTGTGGACACAGAGACCCGCTCCCCAAATGGTCAGACACAAATATGAATATGACTCTATATGGAGGAGATATGTATAAAACGGGTACCTATACACAGGCAGACCCTTATATAGATGGGGCAGATTAGATCTGTATTTCTATCTCCCATCTCTAATCTGCTACAGGGAGGTGCGCTGTTCTTTCACCTGGTTTACTTTCACATGGATATATTGCCCCAGCACGCATGGATATATTGCCCCAGACCAGCTCACATGGATATATTGCCCCAGCTCACAAACGGATATATTGCCCCAGCTCACACATGGATATATTGCCCCAGACCAGCTCACATGGATATATTGCCCCAGCTCACATGAATATATTGCCCCAGACCAGCTCACATGGATATATTGTCCCAGCTCACATGGATATATTGCCCCAGGCCAGCTCACATGGATATATTGCCCCAGACCAGCTCACATGGATATATTGCCCCAGACCAGCTCACATGGATATATTGCCCCAGCTCACACATGGATATATTGCCCCAGCTCACACATGAATATACTGCCCCAGACCATAGAAACATAGAAACATAGAAACATAGAAAAATGTCGGCAGATAAGAACCTTTCGGCCCATCTAGTCTGCCCAATTACATGGATACTTTACCTGGATTTATCTTTTGTTTAGGATAGCCTTATGCCTATCCCATGCTTGCTTAAATTCAATTACTGTTTTGGCCTCTACCACTTCTACTGGAAGACTGTTCCATGTATCCACCACCCTCTCAGTAAAATAATGCTTCCTGATGTTACTTTTAAACCTTTGCCCCTCTAATCTAAGACTATGTCCTCTTGTTTTGCTATTTTGTTTCCTTTTAAATCCAGCTCACATGGATACATTGCCCCAGCTCACCTCTGCCAGGCCCCTCTGTGTCATTGCAGTGGGGCAGATCCAGCGGCCGCCACGTTCTTTCCTTCTACGAGTGGCGGCCTACATGGATATCTGTGGCTAGCCTGGGATCCATCCTCCATCCAGCCATAATCTCACGAGATTGCGGAAGTTCACGTGAACTCCGCGATCTCGCGAGATCACGGCTGGCTGGAGGATGGATCCCAGGCGAGTGGCACATATCCATGCAGGCAGCCGCTAGTAGAAGGAAAGAAACCGGCGGCCGCTTGATCCGTCCCTGCACCGACCAGACAGCTCCGGATTCGGACTCCGACATTCCGATACCGGAGCTATAAAAAATTAAAGGGCAGTTAGCGATGAGGTGCTGGTACGGCACCGGCTCAAAAAAAGCCCTGGTTGTGGGCACTTTTTTTGGTCATAGCTGTGAATGGAGCAACCAGAAAGGGGAAATTCTTAATAAACATCCTGTAATAATTGGTGAACCCCAAGAATCTTTGAATGGCCTTTAACCCTTGAGTCAGTGGCCATTCGAGTATAGAAGACAACTTAGAGAGATCCATGTAGAATCCCTCTGGAGTGATCACATAACCAAGGAAATGTATTGTGGTCAGGTCAAACAAACATTTCTCTAGTTTACAATAGAGTCCATTCTCCAGGAGCCTTTTAAGAACAATACAGACATGTCTGTGATGAGTCTTAATGTCTGGAGAATATATCAATATGTTGTTCAGATAGACAATCACAAATACCTGTGAGAAATCTCTGATACATTGCTAATGAAATCCTGGAATACAGCCGGGGCGTTGCAGAGTTCAAAAGCGCTGCGGAACATGATGGCGTTTTATAAATAAAGTATAATAATAATAATAAAAGGCATCAATAAATACTCGTATTGCCCACTCCGAGTGTTAACCCCTTAACGCCACAGGACGTACATTTACGTCCTGCATTAGGCGGGCTTTGATGCCGCAGGACGTAAATGTACGTCCTCGGCGTTTAGAGCCCCCCCGGGAGATACTCACCTTCTCCGGTCACTTCCCACGCTGTTCTGACTCCCCCGGAGTCAGATCAGTGTGATCCCTCCTCCGGCGTTGTGACGTCATCGCGCCGGTGGCGCGATGACGTCAGTTTCAGGCGTCCCCCCCCGCTGGAGCAGGGGAAGCGCCTGGAGGGGAGGGGAGGGATCCTTAGGATCCCTCTATCTCCCGATCGCTTGGTCCCCGGCGGCTGTGGCCAGCATCGCTGGAAGGGTCACAGCCTGACCTTTCCAGCGATGTATGGGGGTTAACCCCTTAGTTGCCAGGTCGCGACCGGGCACTAATTTGTGCCCGATCGCGGCCTATTTCCGGTGGGGGCCGCCATCTTGGATGGCAGCCCCCACCTCTGGGTCACCCCCCGGTCAACTGACTCATCGCGCCATGCGCGATGATGTCAGTTAACCGCGAACCCCCTTGCTGCAAAGGGATTTCCTATGGAAATCCCTTGCAGGAGATAGGGGGGTTCTTTGAACCCCTTTATCTCCTGATCGGTGGCAGCTAGGGGGTCATGGCTTATATAGCTGGAAAGGCCAGAGCATGGCCTTTCCAATGATATCAAACATGACCATGGTAAAAGTAAAATAAAAGTGTAAAAAAAGTAAAAATAAAAATAATAAAAAAATAATAAATTAAATAATAAAAAAATAATAAATATAATAATAAAAAAAAAATTGTTTTTTTTAATGCAGCACTATTGTTCACATTTCAATTATAATGTGAATAATGATGCTTCACTAATGATTTTTTTTTTTCGGGGGTTTAGCTAAAATCACGCAATTTCTCCCCAAAAAAAAAATGGGTTCCCCGTCCTAATTTTTTTAACAAATCTACCCAATAGAATATGACCGCAGAGCCTCGGATAATAAAATTTAAAAAAAAAAACACTTTACACACTGTGGAAGATTGAAATTTTATTGAAAATTCACATTTTTTTACATTTTTTGTTATAGCATTTTGGCAGGGCATGACATATACATTTAATAATGATATATTATTAATCTGCCGAGTCTGACGGAAAGAACGATATATAATTTGTCTGGGTGGTATAAGAATACGTGACTTAAAAATGGTCAAAATGCGCTCAGCAAACTTCTACTTCCGAAACAATGCCGAAGTTGTAAAATTACTCCCGTCCTTAAGGGGTTAAAGGCTGTTTTCCACTCATAGCCTTTTTTCTCATGGACTAAATTATAAGCACCAGGTAGGTCCAACTTAGTGTATACCTTGGCATCCTTCAACCTGTCAAATACTTTGAAGATAAGCGGTATGGGGTACACATTTCTAACCGTGATTCAATTTAGCCCTCAATAGTTGATACACGGACATAAGTCTCCTTTTTTTGGACACAAAAAAGAATCCAGCCCTAGCAGGAGAAGAGGAGAGGCTTATAAAAACTCTGGCCAGGTTCTCCCTTATAAACTCCTCCATGATCTCATTCATCTTCTAGGATAAAGGATAGACATGACCCCTGGAAGGCATAGTACCTGGGAGTATATCGATGGTACAATCATAAGGCCTGTGGGGTGGCAGAATCTCTGTTTTCTTTCTTGTCGAATACCAACTTCAGGTCCTCATACCACTTTGGCACCTCTGTACATAAGGGGGGAGCAGTGGGCATATTCAAGCTGCCTATAGTACTCATCACTGTCATGAGGCATTGAGACCAACACCGTGGACTACAAGAAGTGATATCCCCTTCAGCCCAATCTAATACAAGGTTATGTTTGACGAGCCACGGAATACCCAAAACCACAGGGCAGGAAGGGGACTCGATTATCTGGAACTGTATAGTCTCCTTAGGCAAGACCCCATGTGGTCATGAGGACTGGGACTGACTCGTGTGTTACTCTAGGCCTGGATAGAGGCCTACCATCTATAGCTTCTACTAATAATGGTATGTCTCTCTCTCGCTCTCTCTCTCTCCAGGGGGAGCAGGGGAGCAAATGAGCGGAAGAGAACCCCTGGTCAAGTAAATTCCTCGCAGCCCCGGAGTCATCAAACAGCTCTGTATGGAGCTTGGTGGTATCCCAAGCCAATGAGTTTGGTACCACTACACGCATCTTTTGTTAACACTGAGGAGACGTACTAGTCATACCCAGGGTTTGTCTCCACAAAGACCCTAGGCTTGAGCATTTCTCAACACCCTGGACCTTCTGGGTCGTTTGGGACAATGCAACCGGAAATGCCCTCGACCCCCACAGTATAGACATAACCCCTCTTGCAAACGATATTGCCTCTCCTGCTCAGTTTGCCAGTGTTTCTGATTTGCACTGGTTCTGGGGTGTGTGTACTCAATGCAGGGAGGAACATATACAGAGGGAGCAATAGCAGAGGGAATACTGGGTAATATCCTTCTTGATCTGTCTCTGGGAGCCCATCTTTCATGGATTTGATCATCTAAACCGTGCAGAAGTCAATAAGATCGTCCAGCACCTCTGGTAATTTTATGGGGGTGAGTTCATGCATCAGACTTTCACACAGACCCATTGTACATCGGATGCCAACGTTTTGAATTCTATCGCATTTCCGGATACCCTTATATTCCCCTGCCTGATCTTGAAGAGAGCTCTACCAGCAGTCTTGGCTCTCCAGGTAGGATTGAATGTATGCCGCAACTTTGTACAAACACTTCATAGCTGTATATTATGGATTATTTGTTTTCCCATAACGGGGTTGCCCACAATAATGCTTTATCAGATAGGTGGTTGATAAGAAATCCCACTTTAGCCTTATCAAGCGGACACATACCTGGGTTGAGGTCAAAGTGTATCTCTACCTGTATCAAAAAACCCTTACATGCACTCGGGGTCCCATCAAAACACATGGGAGTGGTCATGTTAAGATGATGAGTAGGAGTGCTGGATATAGCAGAAGCACCTATCTCATGTACCAGAGCAGAGGCCAGGGATGCTGCTCTGCCTGGCTGGTTCAAGAAAGCATGCAAGGCCTGAGTGATAAGGTCCATGTAATGCTCCTGCTTCTCTTGCCTAGATGCTATTTTGGCTAGTTAAGCGGATAGGTCTGCAGGATCCATTGGCCCTGACGTAATGTCACAATCCTTGTGTAGAAATATAAATCTGATCCCTTTACACAGCACGACTATCCTATCCTTCTGATCCTTAGAATGGTTGGTACAACTATCTATAGCCAGAATCAGTATAAGGTAACCACAAATACAGCGGGGTTGAAACAGTAATCTGATACATAGGATTAACAGCAGCCTGACACACAGGGTTAACAGAGGTATGCCAAGGGTCAATATTGTCAGAAAGCGTGGCAGTCGTATGCCAGTGGGTTGTGGTCAGGACAGGAGCCAAGGGGTAAAAAGCCAGTAGAGTAAGTCAGACAAGCAAGGGTGGTTAATGAGTAACAGCAAAAATCAATAATAAATGGATGAGCACTGAGAGGCGGTAAAACCACATCAGGGCAATGCGTATACCTTAGCCGAGTGGTAAAGCCAGCGGGCAACGTGTCACCATGCCGCGCCATGCCCACGGCCACAGTACACAGAACAAATATAAACCAAACAGGGATGAAAACAGAGATCAGAACCAAGAATTCTTAGCCAGAAGTCAAACCAGGGAATGAGGAATACACTGAGGGGTCACTAGAAACCATGGCAGGGCACAGAGAAAGCATGTACTGGCCATTGGGACTACTGGGAGAATCCTGGTGGGTCGATGGCTCAGTGGGCTGGCCACCTGACTGGGCTCGCAGCTTGGGGCTTGCTAGGCCTGCCCATAGTCTAGGGCCCGTCTAGGTCTGCCAACCAGCTACAACTGCCCGCAGCTTAGGGCTTGCCTATGGCGAAAAAATTGCTTGGTTGAAAATGAAGCAAGCAGACGAGCTGGATCATTTATACTCTTTTGTCACACCTTTTTTAATGTGCCTTTTCAATAGTAAACCCATGTTGATATAGTATGTATACACCTGGTCTGATTTACATAGTCCCCTATCATTTCTTGATAAGGAAAATATTTACTAGGGTATATAAATTCTGATCTACTACATCATTTATTTTATAAATATTTATTTATCTATTGATTTTTTTTGTCCCTGGAAGTATCTACGCACCCACTAGCATTTATTATTACCTGACCTGCTGCATTGAAGTAACCTATCCAATGAAATGTTTATATTTTTATCTCTTTATGTTATTATCAAGTCAACCCGTCATAATCATTATCTATTGTTTCCCATATCTACGTAGACACAGAATAATGTATAGTTATGTTATGGTTTTAAAGCAAATGTTAATGTTTCAATGTTAAAAGCAACATTCACATCTTATTGCATAACTCATACAACTGCTGTTTATAAAAATAGAACAGCTACTTTTGTTCCAAAAGAGAGCCAATATCTTACCCCAAGGTCAATCCATCAACTGCAATGTCATCATAGCACATTTAGCCAAGTTACCAAATATATTTTCTGCTATTTGTTCTAAATATAAATTAAATATAAGTCTAAGAAACATACACACTTACACAGAATTGTATGAGATTGATGGAGGACTCAATCGTAGTAGGGGCGTGACACTTATACACATTTATTGCTGCACTTCACACAAAATGATACATTCAATTATACCATTCATTATAATATTACACCACGCAGACAATTTTATGCCACATTACCTTTAAAGTGGTCAAGTCCTTTAGTGGTTATTCTTGACTTCCCCATTGCACAACTAAGCTACACTACTACACAGAAAATTTAAGGGCTATATTACAATCTTCGCGCAAAAACGCTTGAATTTGTGCACCAAGGGTTAAACGTTTGCACAAGCAAATCACTGCTGAAATTACAATCCTCGCACGTTTTTTCATCCGTCGATCAATAACGCGCGTAAACCGGACACACCCAGATGCTCCCGCAGTACCGTCGCATGCAAAAATCAGTGTGCGCACTGTTTTTTTACGCAATTCAGCCAATCAGAATTAGGAAACACAATTATCTCACCTTAAGTTTTTGCGTCTGCCAAAATCAATCTGCGCAAATATGCTGCAACAATAATACATTCACATACAACTTCTCCATTTTATTGGTTTGGTATGAGTAGAATGTGTGGTGTATTTGGGTTTGGCCAAGTTGTTCAGATCTGCGATTAACACCAGCTTTTAGGAGTTGCTAAAATTATGCGCGTAAAGGCTATGCATTAATTCCTGCACATAGATTGTAATATCATCTGCGCACCAGCGCACATACGCATTTGCGTTCACAATGTTAAGTATAGGACTCGCGACGTACAGTAAGCTCGCGTAGTGTTCGCGCAGGGTCACCCGCGGTAGACGATTACGCACGTTTGTTGTGCTGACTATGTAATGCAGGATTAGGCGCAAATGGTTTTACCCCTCGCGTTAACGTTTTTTTGCACCGGCGCAAACGTTTGCGTGAAGATTGTAATTTAGCCCTAAGTCTTTTCACTCTTTCGGCCCATTTCGGCTCACTTTGGTGATTCAATTTCGATGATAATACAGTGAACCCAGGACATACCTGAAAACGAGAGAAATCTCAATGTATTCTTCCTGGTAAAATAATTTTTAATTAAATAAATAAATACACTACTTAATGAATGGTCACTGTATTTTGCCGAAATTAGAGTCGCCGAAGCAGTTATCGGATGTCGGTGAAAACCATTAAATTGCACTAAACTGGCATCGGCAAATTCTACCGAACTGAAAAAAAGGGAGACTCCTATTCTCCTAATAGGAGTATAAATCAATAAAATGTAGCTAAATAATAAAAGAGTCTCTTACAAAATAAAAAAAGTCTTTGAAAAAAGAAGAAAACCCAAAATGTCATCTAAAAAATAAAAATACAAAACGGTGTTCTAAAAAAGAATACATTTTTTTTGCAAAAAACTAAAAGAATAAATGGTCTTTAAAACCCGTCAAATTGAAGCGCCGAAAATCTGGGCACTTCACTCCGAATTTCGAAGGAATTCGACATTCTGTGAATAGAAGACATGATAGTCTTCTATAGGTCAATTTCAGTATCGCTGGACGCCGCCGAGTTTCGGCGAATTGCACCATATTTTGCTGTCAATTTGCTAGTAATTGGTGAATTGACAGCTTAATGAATAGACGAATCGGCCTTAAATTGCAGCAAATGGTGAAATTCATTGTCTGGTGCAATTCAGGGCCAATTTGGAAGTTAGTGAATAACCTCTAGAGTGTATCTAAATCACTGACTGTTTTATTTGTTTATCATTACAATAATAAAAAAAAGTGTTTGGTATCCAAACATTGAAGCTAAAAAAAAAAAAGTTGATTACATTGTCTTAATTTATTTTTTGCGTCATACTTTCTTTAAATGGCAAATTACTGCATGACTAAGGCATTACCCTGAAGTTATACTCTGCAGTTTAAAAATTGCATGCTTTACATTCCACTGACATTAAGATAAGCAGCATCACTTTAATATTTTGCCTGTGTTTATTCTTTAATTTCCATTATTATTTGCTCCATAATGAGACTTGTCATGACGCAAATATTTTGTCGGATAGATGGAATTTTAATGAAAGCATCTGGTTTACACCTTGCAAGCCAAAATTAGAATTTGATAAATATTTTCCAATGCATGACTTCAATTTCAGCAAGCCAATCTTCAATCTTAAGAAAACAATGCTTTAATTGAGTTTAACTGGTGCCAATGCTATTTAATTTGTCTGTTCTGGGCATTCTTTAGTTGTTAAACCTGGGCTGCTGACTCCTTGCAGAAGTCACTAATATTATTATTATAGAAGTTGGCTAGTTAAGGCACAATTAAATTAAATATAGAATTTACAGAGGAAAGGCAGATGATATACAAGGAATACTTGACCAGAAAGGAATATGTTTACTGAATAATGGAAAATAAAAGTGGGTGGCACTGGTGTGTTCACGATCAGCATCAGAATAGTTCATTTCAAAGTTTTACTCATTTTTTTTCTTTTAAGAACTCATGGTGACCAGCACTTTTTAAATAACACCACAGGTATAATAAAGTATTAAGAATTAAATAACTGTATGTAAAGAAATTATATTGCTTTGTTCTGTTTGTTTACCCGCAGTTATGCACTGTATAATATGGTTTTATTTTAAATCTTGGTTGTTTGAAACAATAATCCAAGCGCTTCCACAAATGCACATGATGGATAGATATTCTGGTGCTATATTTAGTCACATAATTAATATCTAAAATTATATTTATCTCACAAAAACAGAGTATGCCGCCTTTATTTGGCAAGAGATGCAGATGTTGACGCCATTCAGTAATTTACATTCAGAATAAAACCTGTGATGCAGATATTTGAAAAATAGATATTGACACTAAAGATTTTTCTGTTGACACATGAGAGCAATATGAATTCAACAAAAGGGTGAGCCTTCCTCAGCTACGGATGAACAGCAATAGTGTAAAGAAATGAGCTTATAATTTTCCGTAGACTCTGTTTGTGATATGCATTCATGGTCATACCATTAAATCATAATTGTTTCATAATTTTCTAAATTTAGATTTAGTACACAGTTCTACACAGTTTAGGACACGATGTTGCATATAAATAATGCTAAAGGAGTATTGTGCCCATTAAATGGCTGAGAAATATGGGTTGAGTGGGATGTTACATAAACCAGGAAAATCTGGTGCTTTAGGCCCAAATGACGTGGGCCTACAATCATGACTGACAACAGAAAAGGAGTACAACATCTAATTGAAATAAAAGACAATGTGGTGGCTGGTTTCTAATGGAACACAAAAGATGGTGTGCTATTTGAAGATAATATGCATGCTGTGTGTTTTGATGTTCATGATTTGACTTTTCCAAATGATGCTATTCTTGGTGGTGGTGTTAAGATCATCCCTACACCCTGTCTTTATCCTGTATGCATGTGTTCTGACATCTCAACCCCTTCAGATGGAACCAGTTAACCTTGTAGAGGTTCATCACCATGAGCACATAGTTGGAGGTATTTATGGTGTCTTGAACAGAAAAGGTGGGCATATTCCCAAAGAGTCCCTTAGGAAGAGAGATCTCCAATCCTACTCTGTCTTCATCAACTTATGTACTAATCAACTATTTATGTTCTATTATACTATCTCCCTGTCTACCTATCGTATATAGCTCTGCATAATATGTTGGTGCTTTATAAATAAGGTATAATAAATAATAATATTTAGTGTCAGGGTTCACCATTGTAAGGCCATCTCCTGTTCAACCTTTTTTAATGGTCGAACAAACAACATACAGAACACAGCATTATAATATAAGCTAGAACACTTAACTTGGTAAAATAAATGAAGATTTAGTTCAAAGGTGTGATCCCGTATTGCATAAGCCTGGCAGAGCACCAATGTAACCTCATCATCGACAGATCCTACTCTTTGGCAACCTAATGTCTGCTCTTTTGCAGTAGGTATACCCACTTACTTGAGTTACACATCCCAAAGGGGCTGTTTAAAGCACCAATGGAATCTCTGTTCTAAGAAGGTTCAAATGTTACTGGTATTTTGGCAACAAAAATCGTGCGCAGGACAATTAGCAGAAAATGGCTCTGTGGTAATACAAACACGTTTTGTTTAGGATTCTACTGCTTGAAATGTGGCAGCATTTTTGAAAACAATTGCAATTAAATATACCATTATTTAGCCCCAGTCCTCTTAAAAAATAAATATCTGATTTAGTATGTGCCGTTGATTGCACGAGGAGCACAATTAATTTAAATTGGAATACATTCTTAAAATTAAAGAATGTTCATATTTAAAAACCTTATAGTGTATATAATATAGAAACTACAACAAATACTGGATCTGCAAAGTAGACTCCGTAACCACATGAAATAAGGGGAAAATTGAGAATTACCTAAAGGACCATATAATTTTTACTAATTTCCTGTGTAACAGTTCATTTCTGATTCCTTAATTAGCACATCCCTACATATATTACATTCTGTAAAGGACAGATACTGCTTTTTATTTATGTTTAATACATATTTTATATATCACGTTTTTACGAGTGTTTGTATACACATAATGGGTTATAAAAAGCCTGACGAATTTGCTACCGAATTGCACTGAACGGTGAATCTCACCATATGGTGCAATTTAGTGGCAGTTCGGATATTCAGACAGCTGGCAATTTGCCAACGAAATACGGTGCAATTCGCCTCAGACTGCTGCAATTTCGCATCCTCCGGCGGCAGTGAAATTCCTCATAGAGAAGTAATGGTTAATCTATTCAGAGAACATGAAACACAACTGAAAAGTTGGCGAAATGCCCATATTTTTGCCTTTTTTAAAATAATCAGTTTTTTTTCCTTTACCCTCAGTTTGGCAGCACTCGGCGGTCAGTTCATTAGTGTTTGATGAATCTTCGGCTGTGGCTGTGTTCGGCTGTCTGTTCGGCGGATCATCGCCTGCATTCAGCGGTTTGCGGCTGCGTTCAGTGGTCTGTTCGGCGGCTTTTATCGGATCTTCAGCTGCGCTCTTCATTCTTTTTGCCGGCCAGCAGCCGTGTTCGGCTGGTTGATATACGGCATTCGGCGGATCCCTTTAGCGCAATTCGGGGACCCAGCGGTGAATGCTGAATTCACCTCAGGGTCAGCGAATTGAACTTGCCGAAGTGCACCGAACGAGAGAGCACAGAAATTTTGCTGCTCTCAGAATGACCCCTCGAGTATAATTGAAAGAACCATAACTCGGGACAGATTCTGAAATTTGTATTGAATGTGGGAATACCTATCTTGAATAACTGTAATTATTTTAACATATATTCTATATATCACAAGAGATACAGTACTGTTTTAATGCTAACATTTCACAAAACCTGGTGTGCATAAACAAACATTTCAGGACAAGCAGCCCCTTCCTCAGTGAACAGTGATTCTACTGAGGAAAGGGCTGTTTACCCTTTATAGAAGCAAACTCCGGTAACTCCAGCAAACCTTATTTTGGACCTTGTCTGTTATTGATAGATTTTTTTCTTGTATATGCAGGGTTATTCAGAGAGAATGACTGGAGAATTGAAAATTCTAGGTCAAAATAGTCAAACCAGAAAAATTCTCCCATTTATCTCACTTTCCAAATTGACTATTTGGTCTAGATTGTTCATTCTCGTGGCAATTCTCAAGGTTTTCACCTCTCTCTGAATAACCCTGTTGGTGTTGCTCCCTGTTAGATGCACAGGATATCTGTACACACTATCACAGCTGCTAGTTTATTGCTTTCTCATTAGGTACAAAAGACACCTGAATCCCAGGATTCTATTTGTCTCAAATACTTGTAGATCTGTTTCTATCATTTCATGCAAATATAGTTATTAATTTCAGTCTACAAGTGTGAGCTTACATTTTTTGAAGACAAACTGTGGAAAGTGTGTCCTTCAAAGAGTAATTGGGGCATGTGCATGTGGGCGTAAGCCAGTCCTGCAATTTTTAAACACGTTATAACATTGAAATGTACAGACAACAAATTTCTGCCTTAAAATTCCCGCACGCCTTTGTTGATTTAGGAAACGGTTATCCTGACACATCATATGCTGTGTGTGCAGAGACTAAGACCAGTAAACCAAAACTATCTGAAATCTGATGGTTTACAGATATCTGAATCACACTTTGTTTATTCTTCCATCGCTTCATGCCTCCGGCTGAGCAATTCACCCCATTGGTATGAAAATGGGGTAATTATAACAATATATTTAACATTAAATGTGTTAAATTATCAAAGTTTACAATAAATATAATATTAATTTGTATTTTGTGTGTATTTGTACATATTGGCCAAAATATTCACCATTACAACAAGATCTCTCTCCCTTGATGCGAGGAAAGAGCTGTCATTGATGTTTAATCCATTTGCAACCCTATCACTATCAAGCACTTCTGTTGAGAAAAAACATATTGGACTGTGACACCATAGGGGCCCGAGCTATCAAAGGTACCCCTGGATTGCCGCTGCTCCCCTGGAACCCCCCCAAACAAGGACCCTTGCTCTGTATGACTGCAGTTAGTTATTTGTAAGGCGCCACCAAGTTCCGTAGCGCTGTACAATGGGAGAGACAGAATAACCAATATACATACAAGTTAAACACATAGAATAGTATCAGGGAGGACCCTGCTCAAGAGCTTACAATCTGATAGAACCTGCTGGAGAGCAGGCTGAATGGCGGTGCCGGGATGTCTGGGTGGGCTGGGATGTTAACTGTTCTTATTTGATTCTGTACCAAATAAAAACAGGACATATGAAATGGCCAGTGAGTCTGCTTAACCCAATATGATCTGAGTCGTCTGCTTCATTGGGAGAAATTAAGAACTGACATTGATTCAGCGCTGCTTGCTGAGGGGAGAATCCAGGAACTAGCGGAGGAAAATGAGTCATGACGGCCGAGGGAAAATATTTGACATGGGCTCTTGTAACAGATGTATTTTGAGATTTAAATGAGACTGTCACGGAATGGCCCAGCACCCTCAGCCAGGGGCGGTGCACCCGGACATTAGTTTTGGCCATGGACAGTTAGGTGCAGTGGCACGCACGGAGTTTTTAAGTACTTTTTATTAGATGTGATTATGTATGGTGTGATACAGTGTTCCCCGTTGGTTTATTGCGAAATGTATTTTCCCCTTTGTCTGCCTTGCCCGCCGCCATTTTCCGATCACCTTGTGGCGCAGTTCAGATTCTTCGATTCGGAAAATGGCCGATTCGAACCATCCGGTTCGAATCGTAAAATGGCCGATTCGGACCATCCGGTCCGAATCGGCGACTCCCCGATCGGTAAGGGCCAATGGGTCCTGGGAGGGCGGGCAGGGATTCCCATTGTATTGTAATTTGTGGAAAGTTGATAAATGCTTGAACTGTAAATAATAAAGGCAGATTTAGCAGTGCATCCAGCCTCGTCTGATGTGTTATCTCTCCGCCGTGCTTCATCTTCTGAGAATCCCTCGCGGTCTCAGGGTACGGTGTTCCAGACGATCCGAACCGAATCGAGCGCTCTGTACCTGCATCGAGCATCAGGGCAGAGGCACAGCGCATGAGGTTCGGTTCCCAGAATATCTGACGGAGATCCGATCCGAAGGGCGCGGCCGTGTACCGCGCTTCGGTCTTGCGAGGGATTGCGGTAAGATCCGAATCCTTTGCAGATCCCGCAAGATCCGAAGCTTCCTCCATCCCCGATCCGAAAAGTCCTCCACTTGAGATCCGAAGAGTCACCCGCACCTGGATCGGAAACGTTTCCCGCATAAGATCCGAAACGTTTCCCACATAAGATCCGAAGATTCCTCCGCGGCTGGCAGATCCGATCTCCACAGACGTCCCACACCCACAAGGTCAGTGAACCAGCTGCTCGGGACGCTGAGTGCCGTATGGCTCAGTGGTCGGGCTGGTTCTAGGCAGGGATCCCCTCCACCGCCCGCTAACCCTTCCCCAGGGCCACGCCAGGCCGCACGAGACGCCGAGTGTGCGTCACTCGGTAGTCGGGCCAGCGGTAAGCGACGGGGCCACGCAGATAGAGCACACCCGCAGGCGGAACAACATCCCATTCCGTCATACTGGTGGCAGCGGTGGGATAGCTCTCTGCAGGCCCTAGGGGGACCCTCATCATGACCGGGTATAGTGCCTACAAGCGGGACGTCCTGCGTGGCATGCTGGAGAACCGGGGAGGCGCCCCGGGCTCCAAGAGCCGGGAGACCATGATGGAGGAGTTGAAGAGGATGGATCAGGAGGCGGCGTTCGCAGCGTTGCCTGCGGACATGGCGCCGGCCACCGTCCCCGCAGAGCCCGAAGACAGCGACTTTTGCCGGAAGATGCGGGAGCGGATCTCCATGATGGGTCCGGCCCCATCGGAAGCTGAGATGAGGAGTCTGGTCCGAGAGCTCGGCCAGGAAGAGGAGCGTGAGAGGGAGCGAGCGCACGAGCTACGGCTGGCTGAAGTGCGAAGCCGACGGAGTAGCCGTTCCCCGTCAGATCGTTACCCTGGGCGCAAAGTGCCGTTCCAGGCGTTCAAGGAGTTCCGGGAAGCCGAGGAGGAGATAGAAAGTTACCTCCAAGACTTTGAGCGCCTGTGCCGAGTGCATGAGGTGCACCGGGCCGACTGGGTAAGGATCTTGGCGTGCAAGCTGACCGGTCGGGCCGCCGAGGCTTATCGCACGGTGCCGGACGAAGAGGCCACCAGTTACTCGCACGTCAAGCAGGCGCTGCTGAGCAGATTCGCCGTGACCCCTGAAGCCAGCCGGGTGAAGTTCCGGAATTCCCGCCGGCCCAGTGGCGCCACTCACGTGGAGTGGGCGCATCGGTTGCAGCGGGACTTGCGCACCTGGCTCTCGGGAAGCCAAGCGGAGACGGTAACAGAGATTACCCAACTGCTGCTGCTCGAGCAGTTTTTCGAGCACACGCCCTCCGCTATCCGGGAGTGGGTGCGCGACAAGAAGCCCCAGACAGTGCAACAAGCGGCCACCTGGGCCGACGAGTACACGGACACTCGGAAGATGTCGGGGGGGGGAGCGGTCCCTGGCCGCCTGCCCAGCTTTACCCGCCCCACCACCTCCACCACCCCCACCACCAGCGGTCCGGACGCCGGTAGCACGGCCCACCAGCCGGCCCACCAACATGGCTAACATCCGGTGCTACGGGTGCAACCAGGAGGGGCATTACAAGTAGTATTGCCCCAACCGACCGGAGTTGACCCGGCCGGCCGCCAGGCCGTCGCCGGCGGTCCATTGCTGCGACGCCGAAGCTCCGTGGCCGGAGGCCCCGGAGGAATGGGAGCAGCTGCATGAGGCCGACCCCGTGCATGCCGCCGCGGACGACAACCGCCGTCACCACCGCCAGGCGGTGTGGATAAACGGGCGGCCCGCTGAGGGGCTGCGGGACTCCGGGGCTACCATCACCCTGGTCCGGCCTCACTTGGTTCCGCCGAGCGACCGCCTGCGAAGCACTGTTGCAGTACGGGTGGCGGGGGGAAAGGTGCTCCGGCTCGAGACGGCCCGGGTTCACCTGGACTGGGGGAACAGGGAGAGGGAGGTGAGGGTGGGGTTGTTGAGGCAACTGCCGGCCGAGGTGCTCCTGGGTAACGACCTGGGGCAGCTCATTTCCGCTTACTCCACAGATGCAGCTACCCCGGTAACCACTAGGCAACAGAGCCAACGCCACGACAGGGGCGCTCCGAACGGGACCCAGGTGAGATCTCGACCAAAACCTCCCCGACCTCCCAGACCTCCCCGACCCCCCAAACCTCCAAAACCCCCCTGGCCACCCAGACCGCCATCCCCTCTCATACCCCGACGGGACCCGACCCTTCCCTGCCCACCTGACCTCCCTTCCCCGTGGAGTACCCCGGAGACGCTGCGCCACCAGACCCAGACTGACCCCACACTGCAGGGCTACCGGGACCGCGCCGGTCAGGGCCTGGACGACCAGGGGAAGGACAAGGTAGAGTGGGAGGATGGGTTGCTGTACCGTTACACCGTGAGGGAGGGGGCCAAGAGGAAGCAGGTCCCGCAGAAGCAGTTGGTGGTGCCTCAGGGCCCTAGGCAGGAGCTTCTGCGCTTGGCCCATGACATCCCCCTTGCAGGTCACTTAGGCCAGACGAAAACCCGGCACAGGTTGGCGCGCGCGTTTTTCTGGCCCCGCCTTAGCAAAGACACCCGCGACTATTGCCGCACCTGCCCAGTTTGCCAGAAAACTGGGAAGGCTGGGGATCACCCGAAAGCACCCTTGCGGCCCATGCCCATCATTCAGGAGCCCTTTAGCCGGGTGGCGGTCGACATCGTTGGGCCGTTGCCACGGCCCAGTGCCACCGGTAAGAGGTACATCCTTACCGTAGTGGATTATGCCACCCGGTACCCCGAGGCTGTGGCCTTGGCCAACATCCAGGCGGACACCGTGGCGGACGCGCTCCTCCGGGTGTTCACGAGGATAGGGTTTCCCCGAGAAATCCTATCCGATCAGGGTACCCAGTTCACCGCTGAGCTCACCCAACAGCTCTGGCGTCTCTGTGGTGTTAGGGCGCTGCACAGCGCCCCGTATCACCCTCAGACCAATGGGCTGTGCGAGCGGTTTAATGGGACCCTGAAGCAGCTCATCCGGGCCTTTGTGCACGAGAACAGGGATTGGGAGAAGTATCTTCCCCACCTGCTGTTCGCGTACCGGGAGGTTCCTCAGGAATCCACCGGTTACTCCCCCTTTGAGCTGCTGTATGGGCGCCAGGTGCGAGGACCCCTGGATCTGGTTAGGGCTAAGTGGGAGGGGGCACAGGAGGAGGATGGGGTTCCTGTGGTGGATTACGTCCTGAAGCTCCGGGAGCGCTTGGCGGAACTCGCGGGGTTCGTGCAGGAGAACATGGAGACGGCCCAAGCTCAGCAGAAGGCGTGGTACGATCGCGCTGCGTGCAGTCGCTCGTTCTGCGTGGGGCAGAAGGTTCTGGTGCTGAAGCCACAGCGGCAGAACAAGCTGCAGGCGGCCTGGCAAGGTCCCTACAAGGTGGTAACCCAGCTGGGGGATACCACCTATGTGGTTGTTAGCTGCGCAGACACCAGAATCCAGCGGACGTTCCACGTCAATATGCTGAAGGCCTTCCATGAGCGGCCGGAGACGGTGGACGCCATATGCGCGCCGGCTGCCGAGGAGATGGAACCGTTCCCGTTGGAAGAACTTCCGGGGGCAGCCAAGCAGCCTTCCGGGGTGGATCAGGTGCAGCTGGGGGAGGAGTTAGGACCCGAGAAACAGGCGCAGGCGCGGCAGCTGCTTCTCGCCTACCCAGGGGTTTTCTTGGCTCTCCCGGGATACACGGACCAGGCTATCCATCAGGTGGACACGCCCGGTCAGAGACCCCTCCGGCAACCTGCATACCGGCTCCCGGAAGCGGTCCGCGAGTCCATGCGGGCCGAGATCCGGGAGATGCTGGAGCTGGGGGTCATTGAGCCGTCGGCCAGCCCATGGGCGTCGCCCGTGGTCCTGGTGCCCAAGAAGGACGGTACCACCAGGTTCTGCGTCGACTATCGGCGGATAAACGATTGTACCATTACGGACGCTTATCCGATGCCCCGAGTCGACGAGCTACTAGACCAGATCTCCGGGGGTCATTTCCTGACCACGGTGGATCTGTGCAAGGGGTATTGGCAGATTCCCCTTGCCGAGGAGGCGACCCCGAAGTCGGCCTTCATCACCCTGTTCGGCTTGTACCAGTTTCGAGTCATGCCGTTCGGGATGAAGAACGCCCCTGCTACCTTCCAGCGGTTAATCGATCGCCTTCTCGATGGCCTCCAGGGATTCGCTTGCGCATACCTGGATGACATAGCCATCTACAGCCAGACCTGGGAGGAACATCTGGACCATGTAGGGACCGTCCTGGGCCGGATTAGAGACGCCAACCTGACCCTGAAGCCGGAGAAATGCAAGGTGGGGATGGCTGAAGTACAGTATCTGGGCCACCGGGTGGGGTGCGGGATACAACGGCCGGAGCCCGCTAAAATAGAGGCTATTCTGGATTGGCCCACCCCTGTGACCAAGACCCAGGTCCTCGCCTTCCTGGGTACCGCGGGGTACTACAGAAAATTCGTACCCCATTACAGTGACCTGGCCAAACCCCTGACTGATCTGACAAAAAAATCCCTGCCCCGCCAAGTCCTGTGGTCCCCGGAGTGCGAACAGGCCTTTCGGCAACTGAAGGCCGCCCTGACCCAAGCTCCCCTGCTGGCAGCTCCCAACTATAATAAACGTTTTGTTGTCCACACAGACGCGTCCATGTTCGGACTGGGAGCTGTCCTGAGTCAAGTGGGGGACGACGGGGGGGATCATCCAGTGGCGTTCATTAGCCGGAAGCTGTTGCCACGAGAGGTGGGGTATGCTGCGGTGGAGAAGGAGTGCCTGGCCTTGGTCTGGGCCCTACGGAAGCTCCAACCCTATGTCTACGGTCGGTCCATCACCGTGATGACCGACCATAACCCCTTGGTATGGCTCAACCGAGTGGCGGGGGAGAACGGCCGCCTGTTGCGGTGGAGCCTGGCTCTCCAACCTTTCAACTTTACGATCCAATATCGGCCCGGGTCGCAAAACGGTAACGCAGATGGGTTATCGCGACAGTCGGCCCGGGAACCAGGGGATTGGGGAGCCCCGACTACCTCGGTACGACCCGTTGGGGTCCAACCGAGTGCGTCGGACCTTGGGGAGGGGGAGGAGTGTCACGGAATGGCCCAGCACCCTCAGCCAGGGGCGGTGCACCCGGACATTAGTTTTGGCCATGGACAGTTAGGTGCGGTGGCACGCACGGAGTTTTTAAGTACTTTTTATTAGATGTGATTATGTGTGGTGTGATACAGTGTTCCCCGTTGGTTTATTGCGAAATGTATTTTCCCCTTTGTCTGCCTTGCCCGCCGCCATTTTCCGATCACCTTGTGGCGCAGTTCAGATTCTTCTATTCGGAAAATGGCCGATTCGAACCATCCGGTTCGAATCGTAAAATGGCCGATTCGGACCATCCGGTCCGAATCGGCGACTCCCCGATCGGTAAGGGCCAATGGGTCCTGGGAGGCGGGCAGGGATTCCCATTGTATTGTAATTTGTGGAAAGTTGATAAATGCTTGAACTGTAAATAATAAAGGCAGATTTAGCAGTGCATCCAGCCTCGTCTGATGTGTTATCTCTCCGCCGTGCTTCATCTTCTGAGAATCCCTCGCGGTCTCAGGGTACGGTGTTCCAGACGATCCGAACCGAATCGAGCGCTCTGTACCTGCATCGAGCATCAGGGCAGAGGCGCAGCGCATGAGGTTCGGTTCCCAGAATATCTGACGGAGATCCGATCCGAAGGGCGCGGCCGTGTACCGCGCTTCGGTCTTGCGAGGGATTGCGGTAAGATCCGAATCCTTTGCAGATCCCGCAAGATCCGAAGCTTCATCCATCCCCGATCCGAAAAGTCCTCCACTTGAGATCCGAAGAGTCACCCGCACCTGGATCGGAAACGTTTCCCGCATAAGATCCGAAACGTTTCCCACATAAGATCCGAAGATTCCTCCGCGGCTGGCAGATCCGATCTCCACAGACGTCCCACACCCACAAGGTCAGTGAACCAGCTGCTCGGGACGCTGAGTGCCGTATGGCTCAGTGGTCGGGCTGGTTCTAGGCAGGGGTCCCCTCCACCGCCCGCTAACCCTTCCCCAGGGCCATGCCAGGCCGCACGAGACGCCGAGTGTGCGTCACTCGGTAGTCGGGCCAGCGGTAAGCGACGGGGCCACGCAGATAGAGCACACCCGCAGGAGGAACAACATCCCATTCCGTCATAGAGACTTTCTAGTAGGTACCAAAATACAATGATATAAGAGTTTTCGTCTACTCTCTAACGCATACAGGGTTATTCAGAGAGAGGTGAAAACCAGGAGAATGACTGGAGAATTGAAAATTTTAGGTCAAAATAGCCAAACTAGAAAAATTCTCCCATTTATCTCACTTTACAAATCTGCTATTTGGTCTAGACTGTTCATTCTACTGGCAATTCACCAGGGTTTCACCTCTCTCTGAATAATCCTGATAGGTACATCTAGTCGCTCCTATGCTTATTTGATAGACTGTAAGATCCTATGAGCAGGGCCCTCTACCCCTCTTGTTTCCATCCTATGTTCATTTATCTGTATCTCGTTCCCTTTGGTTATTGTAAATCGCTGCAGAAACTGTTGGCGCTATACAAATGATGATAATATTAATAAGATTAGGCAGAAAGAGGCAAAGCAATTTATAAGAACTTCCAAAGCACACGCAGAAGAGAAAATAGCTCAGTCAGTTAAAAAGGGGGACAAAACTTTTTTTAGATACATAAACGAGAAAAGAAAAGTAAAACAAGGATTAGTTAGATTAAAAACAAAGGAAGGAAGGTATGTAGAAGAGGATAAAAGTCTCGCTGACTGCCTCAATGAATATTTTTGTTCAGTCTTTGCAGAAGAAAAGGAAGGAAAGGGACCTCAGTTAGGAGGAAACACTAAAGAGACATTTACATATGAGTTTACAGAGGAGGAGGTTCTACAGCAGCTGTCTAAAGTAAAGACAAATAAGACAATGGGGCCTGATGTGTAGGGATTATTATCTCTGCACGTGCCTACAATACGTCGAGATTTATATTCAATAAGAGACTTATACGAGACACAAATATCAATTGTTTATATTTCCTAGAAATTCTCCTAAATTCTTTTAATTGTCTGTGTTTTGCTTTGAAGAATACACTAATCAATAATCGGGTAAAAATATATATATTTATTATGTATACAAAAAAGTTTCAAATCTCATATCATAAACAAAGATTTATAAACAACCACAAAATCCATCCATCAGCACTTAGACACTAGCTTCCCAATATATGTATCACCTGTTAGTAACTGCATATATGATTAAGATCATTTACCTTATCAGTTAGCAACTATACACAAATGGTTAATGAACAATTCTGCTTAACGAAAATTTAACATATATTTCCCAGCAAACCAATGTTTAACAAGCTAGATCTTGTAGAGATATATGTATCTCTCTATGCTACGTGGATCAACAAAAGATGAGCTATCACTTTTTCTATTTTTAGAATGATAAGTAATAAAAACTTATTTAGTGAATCCTCCCCTAATATCGAGAATTAAGCTTCTAATCTTCTACTTTTTATATTGTAGTTATATAATTCCTTGCTTATTAATTTCAATCACAGAAATTTCCAAATTCAATATATATATATATCGGTATATCAATCTTGCAACAGTTTCTTTAGGATAAATCCTAATATCCGATTCTTCTTCATATCTCTATCTGCAGAATAGAAATATTTTTGAAGATTCTAGATCTAATAGTAATCTGAGAAATCTCAGTCTATCTGTTGCAAGAAATACTCCAAATATATATAATTTATTAACCTTCAATTTGCTCTCTCATACATTACCTCCAATCTGGATTCAATGAGTTACAGCCTTGGAATATTCTTTGATTGTTTTGGAATATGTGAAAATTAACAATGTAGATATTCAATACATGTGAGTTAGAGATGTGGTGGAATGATCGACAGTCTGAATTAATGCATAATCGTATAAGTCTGAATTAATGCATAATCGTGTCTTAGTATGATCTGAAGTTCATAGTGTCCTGAGATGGTCTCCTTGCGTGATCTGCCTGCGATGGTCTGTCTTGTAACGAACAGTGCAGCTTCAATTATAGTCAATTTGACATCACTGGCAATCTACCTCTTTCCATTTAAATATTACATTCTTATATTAAATTTAACATTTACTATACCTCAAGAGGGAAGTGTTGCACTTCTAATTATTTCCACCATTTAATTTTAATATCTCTTATCTCAGATCAAAGGTCAATCTGTCTTAACAAAGACCCTCTATTTTCAGTTGTAGACTCTGAGTCTATCCTGTCCAATATTAGATTTATATTTCCACTCCTTTTAAAGATTTTACTAAATCTCTTTATCAGTTGAATTCCTTTCTAATTAAAATCAACATAATCTATTCTTCAATAATCATACTATTTACCAGTTATACTCAACAAATACTTATTGGAGCATCTATTTTCTACTGTAAATATAATAAAATATACATTGATTATAAAAATATATTTCGTGAATATAATCATACATTTGCAAAAAGTTTAACTTTGTTCCTATACCCAAAGAGAAAATATATTTTTGTTTTAAAGACTTGTTAAAACAAACCAATAAATTTAAATATGACATGTCTGGCACTTAGCTTCAGCATTATATCACATGAAGACATTTTACCGTCTCTGATCATGTCTGGCATCTATAGAAACAAAAACATAACTCTTAAAGTTTCACCTAGCCGTGAACTATTTAAAAAAAAAATCTCTGTTCATTTCTAAAACTAGGGGAAATTGAAAAAGAAAATACTTTCTATTTAAAACAAGATGTCTACAGGCATCCATTTTAATTTTTCCTTATTGTAATATACCCGACAGATGGGATCCACCCTAAGTTATTAAAAGAGCTCAGTGGTGTAATAGCAAAACCGTTAACAGATTTATTTAACCAATTCTTGTTAACGGGAGTCGTCCCAGAAGACTGGAAATTAGCAAATGTTGTGCCCATTTACAAGAAGGGTAGTAGGGAGGAATCAGGGAACTATAGGGCACTTAGTCTTACGTCAGTAGTGGGGAAATTAATGGAAACCATGTTAAAGGAAAGGATTGTTGAACATCTAAAAACACATAGATTACAGGATCAGAAACAACATGGGTTTACCTCAGGGAGATCATGCCAAACTAATCTTATTGATTTTTTTGATTGGGTAACAAAAATAATAGACAAAGGTGGTGCAGTAGACATTGCTTATTTAGATTTCAGTAAGGCTTTTGATACTGTTCCGCATAGAAGGCTTATCAATAAATTGCAATCTTTGATCTTGGATTCCAATATTGTTGAATGGATTAGGCAGTGGCTGAGTGACAGGCAACAGAGGGTTGTGGTAAATGGAGTTTATTCGGCGCAAGGTCTTGTTACCAGTGGGGTACCTCAGGGGTCAGTACTTGGACCCATTCTCTTTAATATTTTTATTAGTGATATTGCAGAAGGTATTAATGGTAAAGTATGTCTTTTTGCTGATGACACAAAGATTTGCAACAGGGTTGACGTTCCTGGAGGGATCAGCCAAATGACAAATGATTTAGGTAAACTAAAAAAATAGTCGGAGCTGTGGCAATTGAGTTTTAATGTGGATAAGTGCTAGATAATGCACCTGGGACGTAAAAACCCAAGGGCTGAATATAGAGTATTTGATACAGTCCTAATCTCAACATCTGAGGAAAGGGATTTAGGGGTTATTATTTCAGAGGATCTAAGGGTAAGTAGTCAATGTAATAGAGCAGCAGGAAATGCTAGCAGAATGCTTGGTTGTGTAGGGATAGGTATTAGCAGTAGGAAAAGGGAAGTGCTCATGCCACTGTACAGAGCACTGGTGAGACCTCACTTGGAGTACTGTGTGCAGTACTGGAGACCGTATCTCCAGGAGGATATAGACATCTTAGAGAGAGTTCAGAGAAGGGCTACTAAAATGGTGTACGGCTTGAAGGAGAAAAGTTACCAGGAAAGGCTTAATGATCTTAACATGTACAGCTTGGAAAAAAGACGAGACAGAGGAGATATGATAGAAACATTTAAATACGTATAGGGAATCCACAAGGTAGAGGTAGGGAGTATATTTAAAAGGAAACAAAGTAGCAAAACAAGAGGACATAGTCTTAGATTAGAGAGGCAAAGGTTTAAAAGTAACATCAGGAAGCATTATTTTACTGAGAGGGTGGTGGATACATGGAACAGCCTTCCAGTTGAAGTGGTAGAGGCCAAAACAGTAATTGAATTTAAGCAGGCATGGGATAGGCATAAGGCTATCCTAAACAAAAGATAAATCCAGGTAAAGTATCCATGTAATTGGGCAGACTAGATGGGCCGAAAGGTTCTTATCTGCCGACATTTTCTATGTTTCTATGTTTCTAATAAATTTGCGACCAAGAAGATATTGCATATGTTCTCACAAGTGCAACTTCCTAAAACAGTTGAAAACACCTTTTGGTGTGTATTTAAACTTTTATAATACAAGAACAAAAATTTTGTGGGTGGTAATGGATATATATAGTGGCAAGAAAAAGTATTACTGCACGTAATCCCAAAGGGTTCACATACTTTTTCTTGCCACTGTATATAGTGAAATGTTTGAATTCTGAAAGTGAAAAACAAAAAGGTAGGGAGGTGGGCAACTAGTATTCTACATATGTAAAGCTCCTACTAATTCCTCCCTCAAATGCCTCTCTACTTCCTGACTTCTCTATCATGGTCGATGGTATCACTATCTCCCCATCACGCCAAGTTCGCTGTCTCGGAGTTACAGGTGATGCTCTTTTCTTCATCCCCCACATCCAGTCTCTTTCCTTCTCCTGCCGCTACCAATTACATAACATTTCCAGAATTCAGCCATTTCAGCTGACACCACTGTGACGGAATGGGGTGTTATCCGTCTGCGGGTGTGCTCCAATCTGACCCCCTCTTGATGGCGTCATGCCCGACTACCGAGTGTCACGGCACTCGGCGTCTCGAGCGGCCTGAGATGACCCTGGACACAAAGGAGACATGCCCAGGTTTGAATGGGAACTCAATTTGCATACAATGGCATGCTTGCATCATCAGATTACACACACACACACAGAGCTAATGTACACAGAAATTAGCATACAATTGAATTTCAACACAGCCTTTCACTCCTAGCAGCCAAGGGGAAATATAATACCTTTAAATGCATCACACAATTACACATCTGAATCCACACTCATACAATACAGGATACATGGTAATACATCACACCAATAAAACCACATCTAGAAAAGGTATAACTGTTCATTTCAACACGCAAAACCGAAAGAGTCTCAAATAAAGAAAAAGGTCTTTGAAATGTCCCAGGCTGTTAGTTCTGGGGCTCGCTGGTCAGAGCCCCTACGTCCGTTCCATGACATTCCTCCCCCCTTCAAACAAGTCCGACGGACCCGGTTGGACCCACACGGGTCAAATAGGGGAAGTCGGGGAGCTTGGATCTCCGGGTTCCCGGGCCGATTGCCGGGATAGACCGTCGGCATTCCCGTTCTGTGGCCCGGGCCAGCATTGGATAGAAAAGTTAAAAGGTTGGAGGGTCAGGCTCCACCGCAACAGGCGGCTGTTCTCCCCCGCCACCCGGTTGAGCCACACCAGGGGGTTGTGATCCGTCATTACGGTGAAGGACCGCCCGTACACATACGGCTGGAACTTTCGCAGGGCCCAAACCAAGGCCAGACATTCTTTCTCGACCGCTGCGTATCCCACCTCCCGGGGTAGGAGTTTGCTGCTGATGTAAGCCACCGGATGATCCCCCCCGTCGTCCCCCACTTGGCTTAGTACGGCTCCCAGTCCGAACATCGATGCGTCGGTATGGACAATAAAGCGTTTGTTATAATTGGGAGCTGCCAAGTGGGGTGCTTGGGTTAGGGCGGTCTTCAGTTGTTGGAAGGCGGTTTCGCACTCCGGGGACCACAGGACTTGGCGGGGCAGGGTTTTCTTAGTCAGGTCGGTCAGGGGTTTGGCGAGGACGCTATAGTTGGGAATAAATTTCCGGTAGTACCCTGCCGTGCCCAAGAAAGCGAGGACCTGAGTCTTGGTGATGGGGGTGGGCCACTCCAGAATGGCTTCTATCTTGGCCGGTTCTGGACGCTGGGTTCCCCGACCCACCCGGTGGCCGAGGTACTGTACCTCAGACATCCCTATCCTACACTTCGCGGGTTTAAGGGTCAGGTTGGCGTCCCTTATCCGAGCGAATACCACCCCCACATGGTGAAGGTGTTCCTCCCAAGTCTGGCTGTAGATGGCGATGTCGTCCAGGTACGCGCAAGCGAATTCCTGGAGGCCATCGAGGAGGCGATCGATCAACCGCTGAAAAGTGGCCGGGGCATTCTTCATCCCAAACGGCAGGACCCGAAACTGGTACAGGCCGAACGGGGTGATGAAGGCCGACTTCGGGATCGCCTCCTCTGCAAGGGGAATCTGCCAGTACCCCTTGCACAGATCTACCGTGGTCAAGAAATGGCCCTGGGAGATCTGATCCAACAGCTCGTCGACTCGGGGCATGGGGTAAGCATCGGTGACAGTGCAGTCATTGAGCCTCCGGTAGTCGACACAAAACCGGGTGGTACCATCCTTTTTGGGGACCAGGACGGCGGGCGAGGCCCATGGACTGGCAGAGGGCTCGATAACTCCCAGCTCCAGCATCTCCCGGATTTCAGCCCGCATGGATTCGCGTACTGCCTCCAGGAGTCTGTATGCCAGTTGCCGAAGGGGACGCTGGCCGGGGGTTTCCACCTGGTGCACGGCCCGGCTGGTGTAGCCAGGGAGTACGGAGAAGAGCTCCTGGTGCTCTTGGAGCAGCTGCCTAGCCTGCTCCTGCTTATGGGGACCCAACCCTTCCCCTAGCTGCACTTGTTCCACCCCTGAGGGCCGACCGTCTATCCCGGGGAGGTCTACCAGGGGGAACTGTTCTGCCTCCTCGGTCGCAGGAGCGCAGATACCGTCTCGGGGCGCTCATGGTATGCCTTCAGCATATTGACATGGAACGTCCTCTGGATCCTGGTGTCGGTACAGCTGACAACCACGTAGGTGGTCTCTCCCACTTGGGTGACCACCCGATAGGGGCCCTGCCAGGATGCCTGCAGCTTGTTCTGCCGCTGTGGTTTCAACACCAGGACCTTCTGCCCCACGAGAAACGAGCGGCTGTGGGCAGAGCGGTCGTACCATGCCTTCTGCTGGGCCTGGGCTGCCTGCATGTTCCCCTGAACCATCACCGTGAGTTCGGTCAAGCGCTCTCGGAGCTCCAGGACGTAACTCACGGCGGGGAGCCCTTCGGCTTCCTGTCCCCCCTCCCACTGCGCCCGGACTAAGTCTAGGGGGCCTCGCACCCGTCGCCCGTACAGGAGTTCGAAGAGAGAGAACCCGGTCGACTCTTGGGGGACCTCCCGGTAGGCAAATAACAGGTGGGGTAGGTATTTCTCCCAGTCTTTCCTCTCTTGGGTGTAAGCGCGGATGAGCTGTTTCAGGGTCCCATTAAACCGCTCGCACAGCCCGTTCGTCTGTGGGTGGTATGGGGCGCTGTGAAGCGCCTTAACCCCGCACAGACGCCAGAGCTGTTGGGTTAGCTCAGTGGTGAATTGGGAGCCCTGATCAGACAAGATTTCCTGAGGAAATCCTACCCTAGAGAACACCTGAATGCCTGAACGTTAGACAGGGCCACCGCCTCGGGGTATCGGGTGGTGTAGTCTACCACGGTGAGAATATATCTCTTCCCGGTGGCGCTGGGGCGGGGTAAGGGACCAATTATGTCTACCACCACCCGACTAAAGGGTTCTTGAATGATGGGCATGGGGTGAAGAGGGGCTTTCGGGTGGTCCCCAGTTTTCCCCGTTTTCTGGCAGGTCGGGCAGGTGCGGCAGTACTCCCGGACATCCTCACTAAGGCGAGGCCAGAAGAATGCTCGGCTTAACCGGTGTCGGGTCTTGGCCATTCCTAGATGGCCGGCGAGGGGAATGTTGTGGGCCAGTCTCAGGAGTTCCTTTCTGGGGGCCTGCGGTACTACTAGCTGTTTGTGGGGAGCCTGTGGTTTCTGAGCGTCTCCCCTATTGGTGTACCGATACAGTAGCCCATCTTCCCACTCAATGCTGTCATCCCGTCCGTCGCCGGGACCCTGGCCAGCCCAGTCGCGGTACCTTTCTAGGGTGGGGTCAGTCTGGGTCCGGTGCCGGAGGGTGGCTGGAGAGTTCCACTTGAGGGGTGGTCTGGGGAGGAGGTGTGGGTTCGTCCAGTTGGGGGGGAGGTCTGGGAGGCTTGGGGGGTTTGGGAGGTCGGAGAGGTCTGGTTGGTCTCACCTGGGTCCCAACCGGAGTGCCTTGATCGATCCGGTGGCTTTGTTGCCGGGTGGTCACTGGGGCGGCCGCGTCCGTGGCGTAGGCTGATACCAAGCGTCCCAGGTCGTTCCCCAGGAGGATTTCTGCCGGTAGTTGGTCGAGTAACCCCACCCACACGGATCCCTCCCCCGACCCCCAATCCAAATGGACTCGGGCGGTAGCGAGTCGGAGCACCTTGCCTCCGGCTACGCGAACAGCGACGGTGCGGTCCAGCCGGTCCTTTCGGGGAATCAGGTGAGTCCGGACAAGCGTGATGGTAGGGCCGGAGTCGCGGAGACCTTCGGCGGCCCGCCCGTTAATCCACACCGCCTGTGTGTGGTGTTGGCGGTTGTCGGCGGATGCAGCCTACACAGGATCGGCCTCATGCAGCATCCCCCATTCCTCCTGTGGGTCCCAGTATGGGGATTCCTCCTGGTAACAATGAGCCGCGGGTGGGGCTTGGATGGGGCCCCGCGGAAGGGGCGGCTGGTTGGGGCAGTTCTGGCGGTAGTGGCCCATCTGGCCGCACCCATAACAACGGATGGTAGCCGTGGAAGGGGCCCGGTTTGGGACCCGGGGTGCGGGCCAGCGTGCTGTTGGCTCCGGCCGGGGAGGGGGGTGTGGCACGGGGAGGTGATAGGGTGGATTGGGAGGGTGGAGGTCGTTCCCCCCGTGGGACGTGCGCGTGTCCGTATACTCATCGGCCCAGGTGGCCGCTTGCTGCACCATCTGGGGCTTCTTGTCCCTCACCCACTCCCGCACGGCCGGGGCGGTGTGGTCGAAAAACTGCTCGAGAAGGAACAGCTGAGTGACTTCTTCGAGGGTTTGAGCCTTGCTTCCGGCGAACCAGGTCTTCATGTCCCGTTGCAGCCGGTGCGCCCACTCCACATGGGTAGTACCGTGGGGCCGCCGGGAATTTCGGAATTTCATCCGGCTGGCTTCGGGGGTGATGGCAAAACGGGCCAGCAGGGTTTGTTTCACCTGTTCGTAGTCCCGGGCTTCTTCGTCTGGGACAGTCCTGTAGGCCTCCGCAGCCCGCCCTGTTAGTTTACACGCCAGGATCCCAACCCAAGCGGCCCGTTGAACCTCGTGTAGTTGGCACGAGCGTTCAAAGTCCTGGAGGAAACTCTATTTCCTCCTCTGCCTCGTTGAAGCTCTTGAAGGCCTGGAAGGGCACCTTCCGTGCTGTTGGTCTTTCCCAGTTGGGGTTTCCTCCCTGTTGGTACTGGATTTCCGCCAGCCGTATCTCATGTTGGCGCACCCGCTCCTGCTCTTCTTCATGGGTGATGTCCCGGACGAAGTTCTGGAAGGTGGCTTCTGTCGGCGCGGCTCCGCAAGCCGCTGCCCGCTGCTGTACCTTCCTCTGTAAGGAGTTTTCAGGGCTGGACGCCTGAGCTACGATCGGTGGTGAGGATGCGGGCAGGTCCCTGGTCTGCTGATCCAGGGCCGCCAATTCTTCGACCAGGGCATCCTTGCTCTTTGAGCCCACGGTTCCTCCACGGTCCTCCAGCATGCCCCGCCGTGTGTCCCGTTTATAATTGGCATATGCTGCCATGATGAGGGTCTTCTGGGGGTGCAGAGAGCTATCCTCACCGCTTGCCACCAGTGTGATGGAATGGGGTGTTATCCGTCTGCGGGTGTGCTCCAATCTGACCCCCTCTTGATGGCGTCATGCCCGACTACCGAGTGTCACGGCACTCGGTGTCTCGAGCGGCCTGAGATGACCCTGGCGTTACTTGGCGAGATGGTGCTGCCGAATTAAGTTGACCCGTTCTGCGTAGTGGGGAGCTAGGAGACCGCAGAGTGTCTCCTGCACTGTGATTTTAGCTATGAAATGACGACACCAAACGGGGCTGTATGCTTCAAGTCAAACGCAGTTGAACTGACTCTTTACTCAAAAATGGGACACGCATTTAAACATCTCACACACAAAGGAGACATGCCCAGGCTTGAATGGGAACTCAATTTGCATACAATGGCATGCTTGCATCATCAGATTACACACACACACAAGGCTAATGTACACAGAAATTAGCATACAATTGAATTTCAACACAGCCTTTCACTCCTAGCAACCAAGGGGAAATATAATACCTTTAAATGCATCACACAATTACACATCTGAATCCACACTCATACAATACAGGATACATGGTAATACATCACACCAATAAAACCACATCTAGAAAAGGTATAACTGTTCATTTCAACACGCAAAACCGAAAGAGTCTCAAATAAAGAAAAAGGTCTTTGAAATGTCCCAGGCTGTTAGTTCTGGGGCTCGCTGGTCAGAGCCCCTATGTCCGTTCCATGACATTCCTCCCCCCTTCAAACGAGTCCGACGGACCCGGTTGGACCCACACGGGTCAAATAGGGGAAGTCGGGGAGCTTGGATCTCCGGGTTCCCGGGCCGATTGCCGGGATAGACCGTCGGCATTCCCGTTCTGTGGCCCGGGCCAGCATTGGATAGAAAAGTTAAAAGGTTGGAGGGTCAGGCTCCACCGCAACAGGCGGCTGTTCTCCCCCGCCACCCGGTTGAGCCACACCAGGGGGTTGTGATCCGTAGGCATATGTAATACATTTCGTTCTGATTTGAAATTCGGATGAAATTCACCATTTTCGTATTTCAGGACCATTTCTGAAAATGAATTATCGACCATCCGAAATTTCGGATCAATCCGAAATTTCGATTTGATTCAATTTGATTCGGTGATTCGGAGATTCAGATAATTTCGGCGTTTCGGATCATTTCGGCGATTCAAATCATTTCGGGTGATTCGGATCAGTTGGTTTTTCACTTTTTTATGAGTTATTTCATTTTATATTGCTTCTTTAAGAATGGGAAGTAGATTACTACTAATAGAATGAAAGTTTCTTTGCTTACTTATTCTTTTAGCATATGAACAGGGCTGGACTGGCCTACCGGGATAGCGGGAGGAATCCTGGTAGGCTGATTCACTTTTGATAAAACCCACCATCTCTGCCTCTCCTTGGCTGAAAAGCAGCTGGAGGGGCTTGGAGCTGCTCAGTAGAGCGGCCTTTTGGTACATTTGTTAGGTACCCACTCTAAAGAGGTGCCTTGAAGTGGCGAGTGGGCTTACGTTGCAATGGCCATTGAAACAAACAAAAACCTCATTTTTGTTGTACATGGAACACATAGAAACGAGCGCAGATGACACTCTTTTTCCTTGTTATGTTTTATACATTAACTGGGCTGTTACTCCTGGCAGTTGCTGCCGCTCCGGTGAGTATGGGCGCGACGCCATTTTTTCTGTATTTATGATTCACTTTTGGGGCCGCTGGGGGGCCGTTTTATAATTTAAATGCCGTTTAAAACTTCTTCTTTTTTCCTATCAGCCTGCCAGTAGCGCACTGCGGCGGGAGGAGCACCGGCCCCAGTGATTGACAGGCTGAGAGGGAGGGGGGTGTATGGCCGGGTGAGCGCAGCTGCAGAAACAATCAAGCAGCCTGCTCGATTGCTTGCTCGCACATGGCAGGCTGCCTCAAAGCCATTGGTTATAGCATGGGGACCGGTGTCAGTCATGTGGTGGGGTGGGGAGGGGCCCTGCATCCTTTGAACTGCTCGTCTTCCAGCAGGAGCAGGGAACTGGCTCTGCATATCCCTGTGACAGGCAGCATATCATCGTGCTGCCGGCACTAACAGGGATTGATACTGTATGGCAGGACAGGGGTGCAGTAACCCCTGCCTGTCATGTGATCAGACCATGCTGATAATGGGAGACAGCCTGTCAGACAGCAGCAGGAGGAGCAGCTGGGAGACTTGGAAGCAAGAGGCAGGTGAGTATGGAGGAGTCTCTTCACCTATTCCTTCTCTCTATTATTCTCCTTCTGTGTATCCCTTTAGCTGTCTTTCTCCCTGTTTATGTGTTTGTCTTTCTGAGTATGTTCATCTGTCCTTATAATTAATCTAATTCTCTATTTCCCCTCATTAATGTTCTCATTCCCCCTTTAAAATTTTCTCTTTCCCCCTCTCCTGTCATTTCTTCTCTAGCACTCTTTTACTTTCACTCTCTACTTTCTAACCCCAATCTGTGCCCCTAATCTGTGCCCCTAATAGCTTCTAACCCTAATCTGTACCCCAGTATATTCTAACCCTAATCTGTACCCCTAATAGCTTCTATCCCTAATCTGTACCACTAATAGCTTCTATCCCTAATCTGTACCACTAATAGCTTCTAACCCTTATCTGTACCCCTAATCTGTTCCCCTGATCGCTTCTAACCCTAATCTGTACCCCCTAATAGCTTCTAACCCTAATCTGTGCCCCTAATCTGTTCCCCTAATAGTTTCTAACCCTTATCTGTACCCCTAATCTGTACCACTAATAGCTTCAAACCTTATCTGTACCCCTAATCTGTTCCCCTAATAGCTTCTAACCCTAATCTATACCACTAATAGCTTCTAACCCTTATCTGTACCCCCTAATAGTTTCTAACCCTAATCTGTGCCCCTAATCTGTTCCCCTAATAGTTTCTAACCCTTATCTGTACCCCTAATCTGTACCACTAATAGCTTCTAACCCTAATCTGTACCCCTAGTATATTCTAACCCTAATCTATACCACTAATAGCTTCTAACCCTTATCTGTACCCCCTAATAGTTTCTAACCCTAATCTGTGCCCCTAATCTGTTCCCCTAATAGTTTCTAACCCTTATCTGTACCCCTAATCTGTACCACTAATAGTTTCTAACCCTAATCTGTACCCCTAGTATATTCTAACCCTAATCTGTACCCCTAATAGCTTCTATCCCTAATCTGTACCACTAATAGCTTCTATCCCTAATCTGTACCACTAATAGCTTCTAACCCTTATCTGTACCCCTAATCTGTTCCCCTGATCGCTTCTAACCCTAATCTGTACCCCCTAATAGCTTCTAACCCTAATCTGTGCCCCTAATCTGTTCCCCTAATAGTTTCTAACCCTTATCTGTACCCCTAATCTGTACCACTAATAGCTTCTAACCCTTATCTGTACCCCTAATCTGTTCCCCTAATAGCTTCTAACCCTAATCTATACCACTAATAGCTTCTAACCCTTATCTGTACCCCCTAATAGTTTCTAACCCTAATCTGTGCCCCTAATCTGTTCCCCTAATAGTTTCTAACCCTTATCTGTACCCCTAATCTGTACCACTAATAGCTTCTAACCCTTCTCTGTACCCCTAATCTGTTCCCCTAATAGCTTCTTTTTTTTTTTTTTTTTTTTTTATTGTAATAAAAGTTTTATTAAGTTATTTGAAAACATACATTACTTGACATTAAATGCATTACCACATATACAGTCAATCGTGAGTCATGTGAAACGTAATCTTCTGGCAATAAAGTGTGCATTTTCGATACTGCGTCTCTGTGCGCTTCACATATGAAGACAGATAGTACAAATTCAAGTAACAATGAGGGAGAGTAGGGGTACAACTTGTGACAGGGGAACAAAAGGAATAGGTGGGGGCTGGGGAGTTTGGTCATTCATTTGTTATTCCGTTGCAATTAAGAAAGGTCTACCGAGTTGTGGGGTGGGGAGCGGGCTGGCACGGACCAATAGAACCACCGTCTCAAGTGTTTGGCGGAGGTACCGGAGGTTTGGTGTATCAGATCCTCTACATCTCTTATGCGCTGGACTTCGTCTAGCCATTCTCGGAAAGTGGGGGCTAGTGAAGCTTTCCAGTGTCTGGGTATTACCGCTTTGGCGGCATTCAGTAGCCGAATATCAAGTGAGTTCCTGTAAGTGTCTGCAGGCAGCGGTGTGTGGTGTAGCAGCATGGCCGCTGGCGTGTAGGAAGGTGGAGTATCAGAGATGTTGCTAATGGCATCATGAACCAGTGTCCAGAAGGGTTGCAACACTGGGCAGGACCACCAAATATGCAAGAGATCTGCGCGCTGTGCTCCGCACCTCCAGCAGGAGGCGTCCGCCGTGACGGAATATGTAGCAATTGTGGTGGGTGCTCTATACCATCGTGACAGCAGCTTGTAAGACGTTTCTTGTGTACGAGTAGCAATAGAACACCGAGTATTGAGCGCAAACATTTGGCTCCACTCCTCCTCTGTGAATGTTTGGCGGAGTTCCCTCTCCCACTTCGCTACGTAGGGAGGTGTGGAGGGGGAAGATCTTGCAGGACCCCGCACGTACATAATCGATATGCCGTGTTGGGGAAGGGTCTTACGGGTGATCACTTGTTCAAATACGGTCAGTGGGCGGGTGTATTTTTTCAATGGAGCTAGGGAGCGTAGATAGGTAATGAGGCAGTGCATATGAAATATCGTAAGAAAGGAATCGGGGTGGGTCAACGGTACATTCCTTCGGGGCTTTAGGTCGGTTCCCATCTATGTAAAGGGCCGGCAGTGGATGTGTGTGGTGAGCTGCGTCAATGAGAGGTAGCAGACGTGGCGAGAAGGCCGGTAAGTGGTTGAGAGGGAGGAGTGGAGAGGGCCAAGGGGCTATTTGTGTGAGCCTCTGCAACCGTCGCCAGTATGGTCAGTGTGACCGAAACTGTCGGGTGTGTGGGGATGTCAGTAGATGCAGTGGTGCCTAAAAGCCAAGGGAGGGAGGTTAGCGAGCGTCCGCCCGCCAGTTCATGTTCCAACGCCACCCATTGTTTACCTGAGGCACCCAAGCTCCACTCCACCATTCGCAAAAGATGAACAGCCTGGTAATAGCGCCGCAAATGCGGCAGAGCTAGACCTCCACGAGAGCGAGGAGCTGTCAGCAGCGCTACACTCAGCCTTGGTTTACTCCCGGCCCATACATATCTAATAAAGAGAGACTGCAAGGAGCGGAAGAAGGCAGACGGGACATGTATCGGCAGGGTCTGCAATAGATAAAGGACTCTTGGGAGAACATTCATTTTGAGGACACTTATGCGTCCAAACCACGTGATGTGCGGGATGGCCCATCGAGTAAGGTCCTTTTCCAGGACCCGGAGCAGAGGGACAAAATTTGTGGTATAAAGATTTGATACCGCTGGGGTGAGGTAAACTCCAAGGTATTTAAGGGAGGTAGTACACCATCGAAAGGGGAATGTGGCTTGAATGTGTGTGCTGAGGGGAGCAGGTATTGAAATGTTCAGAATTTCCGATTTTGACATATTAATTTTGTAATTACTGAGTGAGCCATATTCGCGTAATAGTTCAATGAGGGAAGGCAAGGAAATCTGGGGTTGTTGTACAAAAAATAGCAGGTCATCTGCATATGCCGCCACCTTATATGTGTGGCGTCCAACACAGATACCATGAATAGAGGGGTGGCCCTGACAGCTTGAAGGAGGGGTTCCAGAGATAATGCAAATAAAAGAGGGGAGAGGGGGCAGCCCTGTCGAGTGCCGTTTTTAATGGTGAAGGGGGAGGACAAGGTGCCATTTAGATTAATGCGAGCGGTAGGTGAATCATATAAGGCGGTTATCCAGCGCATGGCGTTGGGGCCAAATCCCATATGCTGTAGGGTCTGGAATAAGAAAGGCCAATGTACCCTGTCAAACGCCTTCTCAGCGTCGGTGGAGAGGAGCAGGGTCGGACCGGTATCAGTTCTCTGAGCGGCGTGAATCAAATTAATGGCCAGCGTAGTATTATCTCGCCCCTCCCTCCCTGGGATAAATCCCGTCTGGTCAGGGTGGATCAGGTGTCTCATATGGTTTGCGATTCGCAGCGCGAGTACCTTAGCAAAAAGTTTCACATCCTGATTCAGGAGGGAAATTGGTCGATAATTGGCACAGAGGGCGTGGTCCTTATCAGGTTTGGGGATTAAGGTGATGGTGGCAGAAAGTGTTTGTGGGGTAATGTGGGATGTAGGTTCAGTCAGTCCGTTAAAAGCAGCCAACCAGGCGCGAGAGAGGAGCTTTTCGCACGCTTTATAGTATTTAAGGGTAAAACCGTCAGGCCCCGGTGTCTTACCCACTGGCGTTCGCTTGATCGCTTCGTGCAGTTCTTCCGCAGTGATTGGACCTTCAATAGAGGACCTCATGTGCGGCGTCAGTTTGGAGCGTAAGTGAGTGCGAAGGAAGCGCTGGGTGGCATCAAGAGCCGTTTGGGCGGGAGCCGGTGTGAGGCCATATAGCGAGG
Organism: Leptobrachium leishanense; assembly: GCA_009667805.1. Classification (NCBI taxonomy): domain Eukaryota; kingdom Metazoa; phylum Chordata; class Amphibia; order Anura; family Megophryidae; genus Leptobrachium; species Leptobrachium leishanense. The sequence goes on along the minus strand of CM019063.1, from coordinate 293,194,216 downwards.
TAAAGTAGTCACGAAAGAGGCCAAGCATATCTTTCGGAGGGTGACAGTTTTACCCTGAGGGGTGCGCAGATGAGTGACATATAGAGCCTGTCGGTGGGTTCGGAGGGCATTAGCTAGGAGTCTGCCGCATTTATTGCCATGTTCATGAAAGGTTTTACGCACTGTCAGGAAGGCCTTCTGGGCCCTGTTATTAAAAAGTGAACGGAGCTGTGACCTAAGGTCCAGCAATTCGGCATAAATGTCATTGTCAGAGTGCAGTTTATGGGATCGTTCCAGGGCCGCAATGCGCTGCAATAGTGATTCCTGCTGTTCAGTGCGCTCTCTCTTTCGCCGCGCGCGCCTGTTGTATAAGGTAACCCCTGATGACAGCCTTATGTGTCTCCCAAATAATCTGTGGGGAACAGTCGGGTGTATCATTCTCCGTAAAATAGTTGTGCAGTGCGTCGTGAAGGCCTTCTTTAATCTGGGGGTCAGTGAGAAGGGATTCGTTGAGGCGCCAGAGTTTCTCCCTAGGGCGGGCGAGAGGGGAGGAGAGCGTGATCAGAACCGGGCAGTGATCCGACCAGGTCATGGGACCAATGGAGGCAGACTCCAAAAGGTGCATACTACCAAAAGGAAGGAAGACATAATCAAGGCGCGTGTAGAGCTGGTGCGGGGCGCTATAGTATGTGTAATCCCGTGTGGAGGGGAAGAGCGAGCGCCAGCAATCCATCAATCTCAGGGAGTGTAGCGCAAGTCGAGTGCGGCGGAGGACGGAGTGTGGGGTGCTAGTGACACCTCTAGAGGTATCCAGGCGAGCATCAAGCGGCAGATTGAGGTCACCGCCCACCACCAAGATACCCTCCTGGAAATCCTGCAGTCGACGAAATATAGTGCGAATGGCGGAGTGTTGCTGTCGATTCGGGAGGTATATGGAAACAAAGGTGTACCACTGCGCACCAATTTGGCCCTTCACAAACGTGTAACGACCAGCGGGGTCTAACAGGGAGGCCGAGTAGCTAAATGGGATTGAGCGAGAAAACAACACCGCTGTTCCGCAGACTTTACCAGCAGTGGCATTGCTAAAATAACCTGTAGGGTATTTGTGGCTTTTGAGAGAGGGAGGTCGGGCCTGTGGAAAGTGGGTTTCCTGCACCAATACTACATCCGCGTGTAGCGAGGTAAATTCCCTAAGGGCCGCATGGCGCTTTTCGGGTATGTTCAGACCTTTTGCGTTAATGGAGAGAACTTTAAGAGTGCGGGGGGCGGTGGCCATGGTATAGTCGTGTGAGGGATACCAATATGAATGGACCAGGAAGGGGATTTAGGGAGCGCCCAGTAGGGCAGACCAGGTACAGGGGGAACAAAGACAAATAACCAATTACAATGGTACAACTATATACACAAGGAGCACGTGCCTGAAGAGACTATCCACCACGTCGCCGAGTGGGCGCGGGGGAGTCTCAGGTCACAGAGGGGGGTGCGTACACCACCAACACACTGTGTAGGCACTGACTCGTGGGGGTTACCCGGCGCGGGAAGGTCAACAGTGGAAGTCAAATATTATAACAATAAATTGAGAGTGCAATTTAACGACAGGTATTGTTGTCAAAAGGTTCTAAAAGAAAAGTCAAAAATCACTCAGAAAGCGCTGAACGCGCGTCTCCCCGTTCAGATACATACACGGGTGTGCTCAGGAAAAGAAAAGAAAAATAACAGTTCGCCCAGGCCGCCCCTGAGGCTCATGGAATCTTGCAGAGCGTTAGGCGTAAACGGGAAGTGCAGGCTGAGGTAGGGTCGAGGATGTAAAAGAACCTCGCCTCCAGCCTTATTGCATAAGTCAGCCGGGGAGGGGGCTTCAGCGACCAGGCGCACCTCAGGCCCAATGACATAACATATACGGGCCTTTCAGGCCAAGAAGCATACATAAGCAAAAGGATACTGACGTTAACCAGGGCATCAAATCGGTTAAGTGCCGGTGCCAGATAAGGGCGGTGTCCGCTTCAGAAAGGAGAGGTCCAGAGGTCCCAGGACCACGTAAACGGAGCCAATGGAAGTCCGTTCAATTCACCGGTGCCTGCGAGGAGGAGGAGCGGCGTCTGCGGCGGGATCGCGGGCGTGTTGGGGCCTGCTCTGGAGGCATATATAACAGTGCCAGGTCTGGCCAAGCCGGAAGCGTGTCCGGTGGAAGAGAGAGTTCCTCCAGAAACAGCAGGAGGTCTAGCTCACTGCGAAGGCTGAGAGGTCCCGATGGTGTGCGAACTTGAAGGCCAAATGGAAATAGCCACTTATATTGAAGTTTCATGTCCTGTAAGGCAGCCGTGAGCGGACGTAGCATTCGTCTGGACTGCAGGGTGGCGGGTGAGAGATCCTGAAATAGCGAAATCTTAGCCCCCGCATAATCAATGGTGCGAGAACCTCGGGTCGCTGCCAGTATGGAATCTTTCAGCGGGTAGCGTAGAAGGCAGCAGATCACATCACGTGGGGGAGCGTCAGGTGGGCCCTTCGGTCTCAGTGCTCTATGATAGCGTTCCATTTCGATAACTGTAACCGGGTCCCGTCCCAGACTTCATTAAATAAAGCAGTGAGGGTGCATTTCAATTCTTCCTGCGTGTTTTCCATTTCCGGGAGGCCTCGAATCCTGATGTTATTCCGGCGGTTTCTGTTCTCCACATCTTCCAGATGGCGAGCCATCATTTGTAGGGCTGAGCGCTGTGTGGTTATTGCAGAGGAATGGGCTGCTATCGTAGCAGACTGTTGCTCCTGCGTCACCTCCACGTGCTGCAGTCTGGTTTGAATACCGCCAAGGTCTGTGCGCAGCGCGCGGATTTCTGATAGGAGGGAGGCTCCCAGTTCAGTGGTGGCAATGGCTAAGTCCTCTTTACTGGGGAGATATTGTAGGAGCTGGCGGAGGTCATTTGGGGGGTCCCAGACACTCACCGAGTGCGTTGGAGAGCTGGAGGCTGAGGAGCATGCGGCGGCGGCCATCTTGGATTCCGGGTCAGTGTTTTCAGCGGTTGATAGAGGGGCCAAAAACGGCCTAATGGACCCTGTCTGCGGTGTTCCAGTAAGCTCTGGGGGGCCAGGAGTGTGTGGGGGCTTCCTGGCTTTACCCATGGGTGCGAATGTGCAGCGGAGAAGGGGTAAATACAGCGCGCTCTGCGGAGCTCACCGATCAAGCGGCCATCTTCCTGGACGTCCCGGCCACGCCCCCCTAATAGCTTCTAACCCTAATCTATACCACTAATAGCTTCTAACCCTTATCTGTACCCCTAATCTGTACCACTAATAGCTTCTAACCCTTATCTGTTCCTCTAATCTGTTCCCATAATAGCTTCTAGCCCTAATCTGTACCCCTAATCTGTTCCCCTATTAGCTTCTAACCCTAATCTGTACCCCATAATCTGTTCCCCTAATAGCTTCTAACCCTAATCTGTTTCCCTAATAGTATCTAACTCTAGTTTCTAACCCTAATTTCTAAACAAAGCACATTACTATGAGTTTTATGGCTATGGAGGTCTGTGATACAGTTATGTGCAGTGTGTATGAGCATATCACAGATCTGCACAGCAGCAACGCTCTAACGCACCGCACATTATTGTGAGTTTTGTTGCTGTGCAGCACTGCGATACACTCATACTGCACATTACTGTATCACAGTGCTGCACGGCAACAAAACTCACAATAATGTGCGGTGCGTATGATCTTTTTCTGCCGTGCAGATCTGTGATACGCTTATAGACACCGCACATTGCTATAAGCTTTGTTGCTGTGCAGCCGAGATACGCTCATACACACCACACATTACTGTATCACATTGCTGCACAGCAATAAAACTCACACTCATACACATTGCTGTATCACAGTGCTGCACAGCAATAAAACTCACACTCATACACATTACTGTATCACAGAGCACTATCATTGTTTTTTTATTGCAGTAATTTCTGTTACATAATCTTTGGTCATTCTTGGTATTATTGGAAAGGCCAGGCTCCGGCTGTTCCAACAATAGGGCTGGTTTAAATTTTTTTTTCCATGGCTCCTTTTTATTCCCAGTCCGGCCCTGCATATGAATCCACACTCTGCTGGGAAGTGCCTCTCTGCAGTATAATTAATGCAACATATGAATCCACACACTGCCGGGCAGCACCTTTCTGGAGATCGATTCATTGATTCGGATCGATCAGTAAGTTTTTCATTTTTTATGAGTTATAATTAATGCAGCATATGAATCCACACACTGCTGGGAAGTTCCCGGTAATGTGCGGATTCATATGCTGCATTAATTATACTGCAGAGAGATGCTGCCAGGCAGTGTGCGGATTCATATGCTTCACTAATTATACTACAGAGAGGTGCTGCTCGGCAGTGTGCGGATTCATATGCTGCAGCACCTCTCTGCAGTATAATTAATGCAGCATATGAATCCGCACACTGTTGGGCAGCACCTCTCTGCAGTATAATTCAGCATATGAATCCGCACACTGCCGTGCCATGCCTCTCTGCAGTATAATTAATGCAGCATATGAATCCACACACTGCCGGGCAGCGCCTCTCTGCAGTATAATTAATGCAGCATATGAATCCGCACACTGCCAGGAACCTCCCAGCAGTGTGTGGATTCATATGCTGCACTAATTCTAACTCAAAAAACTAAAAACTAACTGATCAAAAAATTAATCGATCCGAATCAATGAATAATTTATAAAAAAGCAAAAAAAACAACTGTTCCCGAATTACCCAAAATGATTTGAAATGCCCAAAATGATTCGAATCGCCAAAATGATCCGAATCACCGAAATGATCCGAATCACTGAATCAATCCGAATCGATCCGAATCACCAAATCGAAATGATCCGAAATGAAAGAAAAACTGTCCAAAATTATCCGAAACGAAAAAAAACAAGAAACAAAACGAAAAAAAAACCTCATGCACATCCCTACCACAAAGCAACTCAAGCACGCCCTTGTAATCTCCCGATTTGACTATTGTAATAATCTCCTAGCTGGTCTCCCTCTCTCCCACAACCCCCCCTACAATCCACTCTGAATGCCTCTGACAGGCTCATCCACCTCACCTGCCACTCTGTGTCTGCCACTCCTCTCTGTGAGTCCCTTCACTGGCTCCCCATCCACTGCAGAATTAAATTAGGGATGTGCACCGATTTTTTTTTCGGTTCGTTTCGTTTTGGCTCCTTCGTGTTTTTAACCACTTGGCTGCTAAGGACGCGCTCAGTACGTCCTGCCAAGTTCTCTTCCTGTGCTATGGACACGCTGAGCACGTCCTAGCATAGGAGGCAGCAATTGGCCGGGATTCCGGCCGATTGCTGCGCCCCCCGGTGCGGGCTGACATCTTGGATGTTAGCCCGGCACTCCGGGACCCCGGCAGGGACGGTAGATGTCATTGTGCTGGCGCAATGACATTTATTTCAGGCGCCCCCCCCGCAAGTGCAGAGGAGGTGCCTGAAAGGAAGGGGGGAGGTCCTTTGGACCTCTCTCCCTCCCGATCGCCAGGGGCCAGCAGTGAAAGTCAGGCATCGTTTGTAAGGGCACAGCCTGCCCTTCCAAACGGCAGCTGGCTTTAACCCCTTGGGGGCCGGATCACGATTCGGCACCAAAAAGTGCCGGATCGTGATCCTCTCCCGGAGCTGGCCGACATCTCGGATGTCAGCCAAGCTTCCGGGAACTCCCCCTGACGACTGGCGTCACCGTGCATAGTGCGATGATGTCAGTTCTGGAGTTAACCCCTAGCTGCCACCAATGGTACAGTATAATAATGCAGCATATGAATCCTCACACTGTCGGGCAGCACCTCTACAGTATAATAATGCAGCATATGATTCTGCACACTGCCGGGCAGCACCTCTACAGTATAATTAATGCAGCATATGATTCCGCACACTGCCGGGCAGCACCTCTACAGTATAATAATAATTATTAACCACTTCAATGCGGAGGACGCGCTCAGCGCGTCCTCCGCATTACCGCTGCTGTGCGGAGGACGCGCTGAGCGGGTTCCGGCCGATCGCTGGCCCCCCCGGTGCGGGCTGACATCCTCGATGTCAGCCCAGCATCCGGAACCGCAGCCGCCGGAATTAGGTGTCATCGCGGCAGCGCGATGACACCTAATTCAGGCGCCCCCCCCCACATGTGCGGAGGAGGCGCCTGAAAGGGAGGGGGGGGAGGTCCTTCGGACCTCTCTCCCTCCCGATCGGCGGGGTTGCGGGGGTTAACCCAGGCACCATTTGGAAGGGCACAGCCTGCCCTTCCAAATGGTGCCTGGCATTAACCCCTGGGGAGCTGGATCGCGAATCGGCGCTGAAAAGCGCCGGTTCGCGATCCTTTCCCGGAGCTGGCCGACATCTTGGATGTCGGCCAAGCCTCCAGGAACTCCCCCTGAGGACTGGCGTCATCGTGCGTATGACGCCAGTCCTAGAGTTAACCCCTAACTGCCACCAACGGTGGAGATAGGGAGTTCTAATGAACTCCCTATCTCCCGATCCGTGGCAGTTAGGGGTTAATGTTTGGTATGGTTGGATCGGCCAGAGCATGGCCGTTCCAACGATACCAAACATGAAAGTGAAAAAAGTTTTTAAAAAAAAATTAAAATTAAAATTAAAATTAAAAATAAAAATATATTTAAAAAAAAATAATAAAAAAAAACAAAACATTTTTTTTTCTTTTTTTTGGTTCGTTAATGCAGCAATATTGTTCCCATTTCAATTATAATGTGAACAATGATGCTGCACTAACGATTTTTGTATGCGGTGCGTTTGTTAAAAATCGCGTAATTTTCCCCAAAAAAAAATGTAACGAGACCCCATCTCTAATTTTTTTAACAAGCGCACCCCATACAAAATATAACCGCAATTGCTCGCATGTTAAAATGTGAAAAAAAACACTTTACACGTTGTAAATTATTGAAAATACATATTTTATTGCATTTTTTGTTATAATATACAGACATGACATAACGTATACATATAATAATGACATATTATGAATCTACCGAGTCTGACGGAAAGAACGATATATAATATGTCTGGGTAATATACTAAAATAAGCCTTCAAAACACGTTTAAACATGATGAGCAAAACCGGTAAAAATGACCTCAGCACAGAGGTGTGAAAAGCCTCAGCAGCGAAAGGGTTAATAATACAGCATATCGAATTTGAAATGAGCTATCAAATGGATATCGAGTAACTATCGAATTTGAAATGAACTATCAAATGGATATCGAGTAACTATCAAATTTGAAATGAACTATGAAAACGAAAAAGTAGTCCGAAATGACCGAAATAGAACCAAAATCACGAATGGAACAAAAATGACTTGCGATTTTACAAATTGCATGTTCATACGAAATAACGAAATTATTTCGTTTCGTATCGGAAATTATTTCGGATGGTGTGTATTTCGTTGCCGATCTGATTCGGAACATTGGACGAATGCGAAGCACCGAATCAGCCCGTTTTGTGAAAAAAACAATCGGTCCGAAACGAAATGCACATCCCTAAATTAAATTCAAAATCCTTTCCCTGACCTACAAAGCTCTCATTAACTTAGCGCCCCACTACCTGTCCTTACTAATCACCAAATACACCCAAGCCTGCTCCCGAACAGAGAAATAAATAAAATGGTTGGGTAAATCTTTGATTGGCGCCTATTCAGGGATAGGTGGTATATGTAAAAATTGCGCTGCTGCCTGTCCTAGATGTAGAAGCAATGTTACACTCTTGCTGATATTAAATTAAGGAATGTGGGTGTATCTAGGAGGGGCGCTGCTTACATCGATGTGTGCGTCACACATTAAATGGATGTGTGATTTAGAGTCTATATTTCCTTGTGGTGGGGACGCGGAGATATTCTATGATATGTGTGGTCTGGAGTAATCTGGACACTTTTTACAAGATAATTCCAACAAAATTGTGTTAAACTGACTGATCTAGAACATATAATTGTCATAAAACACCTTAGGACATATATAAGGAATGTTCTCTGGTTGCACCCAGACTGTAATGAAAAACGTAAGGTGGGAGATTTTTTTGGTATGGATTCAGATAGTGTTTTTGGGAAAGATGTTCAGTATTCTGCTGCCACCTGGTGGTTGAAGCTTGTACTGTTGTTGTTGGTCGTTAGGGAAAGAAGGCAGGGTCTCCGGTTCTCTTTCCTTCTTCCTTTCTACAGGTCTCGGTCTCTTGGGATCAAATAAAAGGGATACCCATAGTGTACACTGTAAATGGAATTAGAAGATAAATAAATCTCTGTTCACTCACATGGTTTAGAGCCTATGGTGACGTCAGGCTCAGACTTTTTCACTTTCCCAGTCCATCAAGGTGACTGGATCCCTTCTTTCGTCCCCTCCTCTGCTGTCCAAAACATCTGCAGCCTCTGGGTCCTCTTTACTGGTTACCAGTGGTGGGGTGCAGGGCGTAGTAAGGTCTATCTTGGATCTTAAGAAATCACAAGATGCAGGTAGCAGTGGTAAAAGGGGTTTATTAAAGGGATAAATAACAATACATAATCAAAACAAAAAGTGGGGTAATCCAGGATGCGTTTCGCCTTCTGGCCTCTTCCGCTGGATGATCCCTCTTGTTTGCCTTGGCATTTATTCCAGCACATCAAATTGCAGAAGCTTTTGATATCTTGAACCCTCATTTGCCACCAGAGGTCAGTGAACTGATTGAGTGGTTCAAAAATAATTATGTCCATGGAAGAATAAGACGACATTTGCATAATGGGACTGCTGTTCGTGCCCTGCCACTTTTCCCACCAAATGTGTGGTCTGTATATGACTCCATGCAACTAGGTGTCCCATGTACCCAAAATAACCTTGAAGCTTGGCATAGGAGATGGGAGAAAGTAGTTGGAGGAGCAAACATTGGCGTCTATCGAATCATCAATTTCTAAAGGAACAACAACAAGTTGAAATGCAAGCGGAATGCAGAATTCGTGGTGAACCCTCTCCAAAGCGCAAGAAGGTGACAAATGATCGAGAAGCTCGCATTCAATTGATTGTGAATGATCGTGGCATGCGATCAGTAATGGACTACTGCGTGGTATTGCCCACGGTATTTCTATTTAAAATGCATAGACTTAATTTACTTAATGTATTAATTTGTAGAATTTAATTTAGTGTAACCATCTAATTTTATATTTTGTGTGTAAAAAATTGTTTTAATGGTTAACATACTTTCTCCTTTCACAGCAACAGCAATATATGTCTTTCATCATCAAATTTACATGTATATTGATTTGGTTGTCCGGCACTTTTACAAGTAATAATTTCACATTTTAAGCATATTTTAATGTAGAGGGGGTAAATAATACTGGTAAATTTAAATAGAATACACACATATCATATCTGCAGGTTATATTTCGCTATTACTCATATTCCAATACTAATGTCTCCAAAAGGGCACTGTGGGTAGAAATCATATCCAACCTGGATATTGAAGTAAATAACAGATCATGCTAGTGTTCCTGGAGTTGACCTGTCCACAGGAGATACGGTGCATTTCAGTGCAATTCAGCAGCAACAAAATTGCCCCACTGAGAACCATCGAATGATTCCGCAATGCACAGTTTGCCGAACTGCAGCAAAGTGCTGTGAAAAAATTCTCAAAGGTGAATGTTCAGAGTCCCTGAGACTCTTCCCATTCACCAAGAGACCCTGAGAAGCTTCCAATTCACCATGAGACCCTGAGAAGCTGCCCATTTACCTTGCCTCTGGGTGAATGCTCAGAATCTCAGCCGCTCAAGCAGCATGAATACTACAAGTAATTTATATTGCAGCTGAAGAGATAAAAAAATAACTAAAATAATAATTGGGCAGAGGCTGTCAGCAGCTTCTGCACAATTCTGCAAGGAAAGATGAGAGAACTCCACTTTTCAGTGGAGTGTTCTTTCATACTCACCATTCTCGTCGTCACCTTGATTGAAAGAGAACCCCAGTCTTTAGCTTCAGGCTGGGTATACTGTCCTTCCATAAAATAGATCCAGGGATAAATCCAGACTGGGAAAAAATAAACAATTCCAGCGAATTATATCCAGGGTGGCGCTGCTGTTTCTCATCCTGGAGTTGATGGAAGCCAATGTGCTCCTCAACTTCAGCCTGGGGAAACAGGCCATCCATCCACCAGGAATAAAAAGGCAGTGTCCCCAAAAAATAAAAAAATACAACAAATTTATATCCAGGGCAGCGCTGCTGCTTCTCCTCCTGGAGTTGATTGAAGCCAATGTGCTCCTCAACTTCAGCCTGGGGAAATAGGCCATCCATCCACCGGGAATAAAAAGGCAGGGTACCCAAAAAATAAAAAAATCCAATGGATTAAATCCAGGGCAGCGCTGCTGTTTCTCCTCCTGGAGTTGATTGAAGCCAATGTGCTCCTCAACTTCAGCCTGGGGAAATAGGTCATCCATCCACCGGGAATAAAAAGGCAGGGTCCCCAAAAAATAAAATAAATACAACAAATTATATACAGGGCGGCACTGCTGCTTCTCCTCCTGGAGTTGAAAGAAACCAAGGACTCCCGGGCATGATGGGGACTCAATGATCTGGTACTAGATGAGCTCATTGTGTAAGACTCCAGTATAAATGGAAACCGGTATTGTATCATGGGTAACATGAGGAAGAGCCAAGCATCTACCATCGATTGACTCCACAATCAAAGGAGTCTCTCTTTCAACCAATGGTACCAGATATGTAGCTGCAAACCCTGAATTGAGAAAATTTCCTGCAGCACCAGAGTTGATAAAGGCTTCAGTATCAAGCTTGGTGGAGTCCCAAGCAAGAGACACTGGTACCACAACCCTGGTTATTGTTGCTTGGTTATGAGAAACAGAGAAGTAATGCCTAGGATCTGTCTGTCATAAGACCCGAGACAGTGTAGTTTTCCAACACTTCAGAATTCCTTGGATGCCTGGGGCATTGTAACCGAAAATGCCCTTGACCGGCAAAATATAAGCATAACCCCTCTTGTAACCTGTATTGTTTTTCTTCCCTAGATATACCAGCCCTACCTAGCTGCATTGGTTCAGGGACTGGATGATCTACCTTGGTCGGTACAGAAAAAGAAGGTGTTGGGACAGAAACCACAGAAGGTATAACAGGAAGGAGTTTACGAGGCTTCTCTCTGGGAGGCCTTCTCTCCTGAATTTGATCATCTATAGCGATGCAATCAATGAGATCATCTAACCCTTCAGGCAAAGTCATAGGAGCAATCTCAAACGTGATATTTTCGCATAGACCCTCAGTAAAGGCCAAGGCTAATGCCTCATTCGTCCATTGCACATCTGACACTAGTGTTCTGAACTCAATGGCATAGTCAGAATCCCGTCGAATACCCTGCTTAATGCAAAAGAGGGCTCTCCCAGCACTCTTTGCCCTTCTGGTTGGGTCAAATTAACCCCTTAAATAAACCAATTAACCCCTCATAATCATATATTATGGTTTTTTTTATTTTCCCATAGAGGCGTAGCCCAGAGCAAGTCTTTATGAGATAAATGATTGATAACATACCCGACTTTGGCTTTCTCAGATGGACAGAACCCTGGATTAAGCGCAAACAAAATATCCAGCTGAATTAGGAACCCCCTACAAGCACTCCGGGTTCTATCAAAACGTAAGGGCACTTTCATGCTTACGAGTGGGTCATTATACTAAACAGGTCACTCATTAACCATAATGATTCCTATGCAATTGTAGATGAGCCACAAACTCTGCTTGTAGGTTGGGTGTTTTGACAGGTTACTGTAAATCAGTGCTACCTTTAATTTGTGTAGGAAGCCTTACGTTTCAGCCAGCAGGAGAAAAACTAGCGATTCCAAGGTCACTACTCGTCTCGTCTCGTCTCATGTTGGACTTTAAAAAAAATGAAACATTACTCAGCAATCCCATTCATACCATTGTTTTGTGCATCGTTAGTGTATACAAATAATCCAAACATGGATACTCTAGCGGGGTATCTGCTATGCCCTCCTGACGACATCTTATCAAGGCTGAAATGATCGTTGAGGTTTGTGATTTCTCTAATGCCAAGAAGGTTGCCTTAGCACTTCAGCGCTGGCCACCCATTATGAGTGATAAAAGACTGATTTGCATATGGCATAGCCTCCTCTGTAGTGGTACCATCGACATAAAACTGTATGAGACCTGAGGGCAGGCCACTTATTTTGTTGACCATTTTCAACAATCTTAGACACCATTGCTATGCTAAAAAAAAAATATGCTGATCCAAAACTCTGGTGTTGATTTTAGAAATGAGAATTCGTTTTAAAAATAAAATATGAAAAATGAAATTTCTCCATGGAGTCCACTTTAATTAGCAGTTCTCTTTTTTAGAAGTTGGGCCACTAACACAGCGACTCACTCATAACAAAGCAGATAATATGGAGCCTCTACAGCAGGGATCTCAAACTCTGGCCCCCCAAATGTTTATTGCCTACAACTACTAGAATTCTTTGAATGCAATTAATAGCCAGAGAATCATGGGAGCTGTAGTTTAGAAACATCTGGGGAGCCAGAGTTTGAGATCCCTGCTCTACAGTTTAACGACTTGCCTTGCACCACATTTACCTGTTTGTGTCTCCCTATTACAAGCTGAGCCAAAATAGGGGACATTCTGTCTTTTTCCTGGGCCACTATAAAGATTATTATTTCTAGTTTAAATGTTCACATTTTATAGCATGAGGAATATATAAATACATTTTTGAATCATCAAGTAAATATTGACTGCATGTATGTCGATTAAGCAATATTTTATGTTTGATATAAAAAAGACAAAGAAATATATGGGTTCACAAAAAATAAACAAATACAGTGAAAAAGGTTAGATCAAATAGTTTTGTAACAGTAACATAAACGAGAGTAAAAAGTCAGACAGAGCGAATGAGTTGGAAGCAGTGCAACCGTCTTTGGAAGGAACTTCAATAAATCTGGTAAAGTATTTCTTAGCATAAAAAGACAATGATTTAGGCAATGCCAAAAGCATGAGACACTGGAAAAGAAGCCCAGACTCGGAGTCATCAACAGTAAGAGGCTAGAATACTAATGTCAAAATAAAAAGTCATCTTTGCTTCCACAATATTTTAGTGAGTAATAATATGCTACCTAATAAAATATATTTGAAATGGTTCCTGGGACTAGCGCAGATTAGGTTTGCACGGGCCTCCAATTAAAATAGTCAACAGCATTCTTTTTTGGAAAATATATCCACCATACACAAAATTAATTCCAAATAGATACAAATAATGTTTAGAAAATGTATACAAAATCCAAAAACAATAATAAATTATACAAAAATAAAGATAAATTGTATATATTAACAAGTGCCGTGTAAGATTACACTTTTCGACTGGTTCCAAATTCAAAAAAGTATTTCCATGTTCAACCTGGGAAGTGCATACACTTTAGGACTCGACTTAATTCCATCAGCTCAATTTTTTGGGGAAAAAAATTATTGGCAAGTTTTGAATTTTTTTTTTAAAATATCCATTGGTTCAATTGAAAGGATTCAGCTGCAGTTGAAATCCAAAAAATGTACCCTTTAAAAAAATCTGCTCAGTATTGATAGAAAGAACATATTGCTGCCAGAAATTGTGTTTAAATAATCAATGTAAGTGATCCAAAACCTAACAGGGTTATCCAAAGAGATCCGAATCGCTTGAGAAAGGTAACCGAACGCTGAAAATCACCGTTCGGTTACCTTTCCTGGCCATTCGGCTATCCAGAGAGCAGGCAATTCGCCAAATCCTGGCGAATTGCCTGCACATACGGTGCCTGTTCGATGCCTGTTCGAGGGCAGTGAAATCCCCATGAAAATGCACTACTTCGGCTATTCAGAGAACGAAAACCAGCAGTGAAAGGTTCCCGAAATGCTCTGCCATTCGGTGGTTTAATTCGGTAAGTTAATTCAGGAGAATACCATAGGCTTCAATGTTAAAAATATTCCCGTTTTAATTCAATATCTAATAAACTGTTCATTATAAAATTCTGCAGTAAAGAGTCTCTTTATTTATATATTTTTTAGGATACTTTAAGCATTTTTCTGATTTTTTTTTTTTTTTTTTAAAAGTCAGATTTTTTTTAAGTTTACTTATTTTTTCTGTAACAGCCCTTTTTATTATCATTCCCTGGAGCTCATATGCAAATTTCAGACATTTTCGCTAAGTAGTTTCTTTGCAAACAGCTTTTCACTTTCACATTCATACAAACTGTTTTGCTAATTTATTCACCTCCCTCTGTGTGCGGTGTCGGCTTTTTCTCGGCTTTTTCTGGCGGCTTCGCTGCGTGTGATCGGCTCCTGCTCGGGTTTTTCCGGCGTCTTTGACGGGTTAATCCAGATGTTTTTGAGGGTTTTCGGCGTGCATTCGGCAGGTTTTGCAGTTAGTTTTCGTCAGGTTTGCGGTAGCTTTTCCCTGCAATTCGGGGACCCTGTGGTGCTTGCTGAATACACCGCAGAGTCACTGAAATGGGATCGGCAACTCGAACCGAATTGAAGAGAACGAAAAGTCACCGAACGTACGGTGACTTTTCGAATCTCTTTGGATAACCCTGTAAAAGTAACTCTAATCCTGAAAGTAGTCCCTGGTGTCCCACGTTTTAGGGCTGCCTTTAAAGCTAGCGTTATTTTTAGGGCTAGAGCAGGGATGTTCAACTTTGGCCCTGTAGGGGCTCTATTACATTCTCCGCGCAAATTCGTACGCGCAACGCAATTATTTTTGCGCGCAGCGTTAAACGTTAACGAGCGTAAATTAACGCAAGTAATACGATCCGAGCGCATTTTTTCATCCGTCAAACAATATCGCGCGTAAAAAAGATGCGCAAAAACTAGAGCAAATTAACGCTGCGCGCAGAAATCGGAGGGCAGACTGTTTTTTCACGCGATTCAGTCAAACAGAATTAAGAACCACAATTGTCTCCCGTTCAGTTTTTGCGCCTGCCAAAATCAATCTGAGTATATACAGTGGCAAGAAAAAGTATGTGAACCCTTTGGGATTACGTGGAGTTTTGCATGAATTGGTCATAAAATGTGCTCTGATCTTCATCTAAGTCACAACAATTTGAAAAACACAGTCTGCTTAAAATAATACAACACAAACATTATATGTTTTCATGTGTTTATTGAACATAACATGTAAACATTCACAGTGCAGGGTGGAAAAAGTATGTGAAACCCTAGCCTGATGACTTCTCCAAGAGCTAATTGGAGCCAGGAGTGAGCCAACCTTGAGTCCAATCAGTGTGATATTATTGGATGTGTTGCTGAAAGCTGCCCTGCCCTTTAAAAACACACACCAGTTTTGGGTTTACTGGTTTCAAGAAGCACCGCCTGATGTGAACCATGCCTCGCAGAAAAGAGCTCTCAGAAGACCTACGATCAAGAATTGTTGACTTGCATGAAGCTGGAAAGGGTTACAAAAGTATCTCCAAAAGCCTTGATGTTCATGTGTCCACGGTAAGACAGACTGTCTACAAATGGAGAAAGTTCAGCACTGTTGCTACTCTCCCTAGGCATGGTTGTCCTGTGAAGATGACTGCAAGAGCACAGCGCAGAATGCTTAATGAGGTAAAGAAGAATCCTAGAGTGTCAGCTAAAGACTTACAGAAATCTCTGGCATATGCTAACATTTTTGTTGACACATCTACAATAAGGAAAACATTAAACAAGAATAGAATAAATGCATGGGAGGACACCACGGAGGAAGCCATTGCTGTCCAAAAAGAATATTGCAGCACGTTTGAAGTTTGCAAAAGAGCACCTGGATGTTCCACAGCACTACTGGCAAAATATTCTGTGGACAGATGAAACCAAAATTGAGTCGTTTGGAAAAAACACACAACACTATGTGTGGAGAAAAAAAGGCACCGCACACCAACATCAAAACCTCATCCCACTGTAAAACATGGCAGAGGGAGCATCATGGTTTGGGGCTGCTTTGCTGCCTCAGGGCCTGGACGGATTGTTGTCATTGATGGAAAAATGAATTCCAGAGTTTATCAAGACATTTTGCAGGAAAACGTAAGACCATCTGTCCAACAACTGAAGCTCTGCAGAGGATGGGAGATGCAACAGGACAATGACCCAAAACATACAAGTAATTCAACAAAAGAATGGCTTCAACAAAACAAAATACGCCTTCTGGAGTGGCCCAGTCAGTCCTGACCTCAACCCGATTGAAATGCTGCGGCATGACCTTAAGACAGCGATTCACACCAGACATCCCAAGAATATTGCTACACTGAAACAGTTTTGTTCAGAGGAGTGGTCCAAAATTACTCCAGATCGTTGTGCAGGTCTGATCTGCAACTACAGGAAACGTTTGGTTGAGGTTATTGCTGCCAAAGGAGGGTCAACCAGTTATTAAGTCCAAAGGTTCACATACTTTTTCCACCCTGCACTGTGAATGTTTACATGTTCTGTTCAATAAAAACATGAAAACATATAATGTTTGTGTTGTATTATTTTAAGCAGACTGTGTTTTTCAAATTGTTGTGACTTAGATGAAGATCAGAGCACATTTTATGACCAATTTATGCAAAACTCCACGTAATCCCAAAGGGTACTTTTTCTTGCCACTGTATGCTGCAGCTATAAAAAAAAACACAAACAACCACTCAATTTTGTTGTTTGGGTATGTGTAGAATGTGTAACTATACTGTGCTGTATTTTTTTTTCCTGCTGGTGTATTTTGTTTCGGGCAGAACGTTCAAATTTGCAGTTACCACCAGCTTTTCAAAGACGTTAAAATTATGCACGCAAACGTCGTTCGTAAAAAGTTGCGCATCGATTGTAAATCCAGCCGCGTACCATTGCACGAACGCATTTGCGCTCACAATGTTAAGTATGGGATGCGCGCACAAACTTTCGCTCGCGCAGGGTAACTCGCGTTAGACGTTAATGCGCATTTTGTGCACAAAATGCTGCAGATTTCAGCGATCAAGTCAAATTAAATCAAGCCCATGGTCCCAATTAATGATGATATGAAAGAAGGACCAATTTTAACCCCTTAAGGACAGGAGCATTTTTTAGAGTTCGGCACTCTTCAAGAAGTAGAAGTGTGCTAAGCTCATTTTGACCGTTTTTGCTCATCATGTTTAACAGCGGTTTTAAGTCATGTTTCATAGTACAACCCAGACATATTATATATCGTTCTGTCCGGCAGACTCGGCAGATTCATAATATATCTTTATTATATGTATACGTCATACCCTGCCAGAATGCTATAACAAAATCTGTAAAAAAAAAAAAAGAGAGAATTTTCAATATAATTTCAATCATCCACAGTGTGTAAAGTATTTTTTTCACATTTTATCATCCGAGCCTTTGTGATTATATATTCTATGGGGTAGGCTTGTTAAAAAAATTAGAACTGGGAACCCATTACTGTATTTTGGGGAGAAATTAGGTGATTTTAACTAACCCCTCAAAAAACATTAATGAAGCATTGTTCACATTATAATTGAAAGGTGAACAATGGTGCTGCATTAATAAATAAAAAAATATTAAATTATTTTATTTATTTATTATTTTAAGTTTTATTTTTAAAATGTTTAGTTTTACTTGTAACATGGTCATGTTTGGTATCATTGGAAAGGCCATGCTTTGGCAAAGAACCCCCTATCTCCTCTATAGGATTTCCTTAGGAAATCCCTTTGCAGCTAGGGTTTCCCCGATTAACTGACATAATCACGCCATGCGCGGTGAGTGAGTTGTCGAGGGGAGGGCCCAGAGGTGGGGCTGCCATTCAAGATGGCAACCCCACCGGTAATAGGCCGCGATTCGGCTTCGATTGGTGCCGGATCACGGCCTGGCAACTAAGGGGTTAACCCTATACATCCCTGGAAAGGTCAGGAAGCGATCTTTCCAGCGATGTCTGTCACAGCCTTCTAGCCCCCGGCGATGGGGAGATAGAGGGATCCAAATGATCCCACCCTCCCCTTCAGGCGCTTCCCCTGCTCCAGCGGGGGAGGGGCACCTGAAACTGATGTCATCACACTCGGAGCGATGACGTCAGTGCGCCGGGAGGGTATAAAAATGCAGATCTGGCTTCATGTAAGCCATCTGCATTGGAAGCGCCGGGGGAGGTAAGTATAAAACGCGGCCTGGCACCAGATGTCCAGGACGTTCCGTACCATCCTGTGGCGTTAAAGCCCGCCAAATGCAGGACGGCATGGAACGTTCTGCATCTTTAAGGGGTTAAAGGCCAGTTTTAGTGTTTTTTTAACCCTTTCTCTGCTGGGCCATTTCACCCCCTTGTGCTGAGCTCATTTTACTATATTTGCTCATCATGTTTAAATGTACAACAATTTGAAGTCATGCTTTTTAGTAGCACCCAGATAAAATAAATTATTGGGTTTTTTCCAGCAGACTCTGTTCAAAATGTATAATTACTATGCGCATTTGTCATGCTAAAACAAAAAGTGTCAACAAAAGTGTAAAGCTCTTTTCAAATTATAATCTTTTATAGTATGTAAAATAATTTTTCCACATTTATAATCCAGCCTTTGTGGTTATACCTATGTTCTACAGGGTACTCTTTATGGAAAAAAAATCTGAAACAGACAACCTGTGTACTGTCTATTCCTATGGAAATTATGCAATTTTAACTAAAATTTAAAAAAATATATTTTTCTTTTATGTTTTTCACATTCATTTCGTAAAAAAATATGACTATGCATAAACCACTGTACATAAGCAATGGGAGCAATATTGATCTTTTTTTAATATATTCTTTATTTTTGAAGTTTGCATGTATAAACATAGCCAACAGAAAGAAAAGTGACCGCGCAGGGCCAAAGCAAGTCATCAGTTAAACTGCCTGAAAAAGAAAAGAAAAACCAGAAGGTAGTCTGTGAATAGGACTCGGAGGTGCACCAACAATACAAAACAAAAGTCATCTCGAGAGGAAAAACTCAGCTAGAAAAGAATCAGAAAGTTCTCGTACGTAAAAAAAAGCCTTCCTATGCTTTAGGCTGAATTTCCTTTTGTCCAGTCTAAGGCTAGGGTCAAACGAAAGCATTTTTACACGCGAACGTAAAAAAGTGTGTCCGAACGCATTGACGTATTTTTTCACGGAATACGCGACAACGGTCATACGATGTGCATTTTCGTGCGTGATTTTTTTACGTATCCAAACCAGGAAACTTTGGGTGTCTGGACGTTATGTTGGCCGGACACGAGCAGGGTCTGACGTCTCCAAATCGCACACACACACCGCTAGCGGGCGCAGCGCACTCTGTACGTCCGTACTAGAGGTTCTGTGTTCTCGAAAAAATGCGTTCATTTTCCACTTGCGTTGCGCGGCCGGACTTTCGTGCGACCGTACTTCGTATATTGGCCGTCATTGCCCGTCATTTGCTGCTAGTGCGGCCGTAATTAAGTGCGCTAGAACGCACGTTAAAAGTGCGCTGGTCTGACCCCAGCCTTAATGGGTGACCTTGTGTCTTCTGTATAGTACTGTTAATCAATAGGTTTCCAGACAATGGTTTATAATGGCCTTTATATATTTATATAAAGTTATCAGATCCCCTCTAAGGCGCCGTTTTTCTCTAAACTAAACAGGTTTAAACTTGTTAGCGTTTCCTCATAACTTAAACCCCTTATTAATTTAGTCGCCCATCTCTGCACTTTTTCTAGCGCTATAATATCCTATCTTAAGACAGGTGCCCAAAATTGCACGACACATTCAAGCTGTGGTCTTACCATTGACTTATAAAGAGCCAAAATTATGTTTTCATCCCGAGTGATTTCCCCTTTTAACGCATGCCAATACCTTGCTGGCCTTGGCGGCTGCTGTTTGACACTGCACAGTGTTACTTAGTTTGAAGTCTATGATTACTCCCTATATGCTGGATAACTGTTGCCAAACTCTGCTTAGTAATTAACCCCTCGTCTATGCTGAATACTTGTTGCCGAACTCTGCTTGATATATTTAACCACATCTATGCTGAATACCTGTTGCCGGACCCTTGCTTGAATACTGGACTCTGCATTTGCCTAGCTCCTCTACTAATACTTTGCTGCTGGAACCACACTCCATTCCTTAAAGACCATCTCCTCTTTATTTTCTGAACCCTGCCTTATACAGTAACCCTTCAGATCTATACTTTGTACTTATCATAACATTCAGTTTCCCTGGTTCTCTAGTCTCTTGTGTTTCTTCTGCTCTATGTACTTGTATTCCTTTTTAGCTTTATATGTTCTTCAGGCCTATTCCTGTTCCGTCCATTTACTTCTTAGCCCCTTTTCTGCCATGTTGTTTTCTCTGTTATTAGTTAGTCTTGTTCCCTGGTCCTGCCCCTGTTTTATCTATCTTTATCTGTATATCCAGTGCCTACCTATTTTCTTGTTATTCCTCAGTATCTTTAGTTTAATTCTACCATTGTTTATCATTCATCATTGTCTCAACCAACTTCCTTTTATTCCTTTATTGCCTTATAGTTCCTGTGTCTTTCAATAAACCCTTTATTTTTCATATACCTGCCTTCACTCCTTTTTGTCATCGCATATTGGACTTGATCTTGCAACCCGAGAACCAGCCCCCTGACAGCTTTGGTAGTGTGCTTTTAAAAAACATGCTATGCCTTTTGAATGAGTGACTAGTCTCATTCAGCAGGCATAAAAAGCAAGTAAAGATGATATTTTTTCATATTTACCTGCTTTTCTTTATTGGTGTTTTCCACACCCACCTCAGGAGGCACTTTAAGCTAACCAATCAGTATGCATACTTTGGTATACATAAAAAATGCACTGAGCATGTGCGTCCGAGTTGCTCCTCCTCCCTCCTGCAATGTGAGCTGAGGGGATGGCGGGGCTGAACTTTCACCCCCAGCTACTGCAGAGACAGGGAAGGAAAGAAATCCATACACACAGGGAGAAAAAGAGACAGCAGTGAGAGACAACAAAGAAAAGCACAGAGACACAGCAAGAAACAGTAAAGAGAAAAAAACACCAAGATAAAGCCGAGGGCCATCAAGAAAAGGTGCAGTGAGAGAGAGCGCGCACTAGAGACAGCACAAGAAAGAGTGTGAGAGTGAGTGACTGTGAGGGAGTTTGAGTGAGACAGTGATTATGTAAACCATGAAAGAGCACAAGTGAGTGTGTCAGTGGGTGAGTCAGTCTGTGTGTGAGAGAGCACAAGTGAGTGTGTGAGCGAGTCAGCGGGTGAGTGAGTTTTGCATACACAGTTGCAGAGATGCTAATATTAAATTTCTCAGCTCCCAAGTCTGAGGTCCTGAGCTGCACTGCTTGTGTTAGTTCAGTCACAGGCAGTGTCGTAACTAGAAACCTGAGGGCCCCGGTGCAAGAATCCATGAAGTGCCCCCCCCCAAAAAAATCTATATTTTTCCTTTTTTTCCAGCAATATAAAAAAGATAGTATTGCCCCCATCTCACATGGGTATATATATTGCCCCCAGCTCACATGGATATATTTGCCCCCAGTTCACATGGATATATTTGCCCCCAGTTCACATGGATATATATATTGCCCCAGCTCACATGGGTATATTGCCCCCAAGCTCATATGGATATATATATTGCTCCAGCTCACATGGGTATATTGCCCCCCAGCTCACATGGATATATTGCCCCAGCTCACATGGCTATATTTGCCCCCAGCTCACATGGATATATATATTGCCCCAGCTCACATGGATATATATTGCCCCAGCTCACATGGGTATATATTTGCCCCAGCTCACATGGGTATATATTGCCTCAATTTAAAGATACAAAAGGATGTGTTAAATGGCGCTCTGAATAAAAATAGGATCGCTACTAATTCTTTCGGGATATGGTGTTCCCTTCACCACAAGAAACAGTTCAGAAAACGGATAAAAAAGAAGAAAGAACAGCGCTCCTCTTAAAACATTAAAATCGAAGCATATAAAAAAAAAAAAAAAACCTTTAAAATGGGTGCCACTTATATACCTTTTTCAGGATAATAGGTAGATGTTATGTGTTATAACAATAATTCACCGATTTCAACACCGCAGGTAGACGTAAAGGAACTCCCGTGTGTGTACCTCAAAAGGAAAAAATACAGTACATAGTATAATATAGTTAACAAATGTCTGCAAACATTTTAAACAGGTGAATATACACTCACGCTTTACGAGAGCTGCAAGCTCTCATATGATCGCCTTTCAGGTTTATTCAAAGGGCTGGCCTGACTGCATAGGCAGCATATTTGTTTTATTTCTTCTAGTTTCAGGTCTGTGTGAAGCTTCATACTTTGATTTTGTCTGAAAGACCATCAAAAAGAAACCAGGAATCTATGGGCAGCCTGAAAGGCGATCATATGAGAGCTTGCAGCTCTCGTAAAGCGTGAGTGTATATTCACCTGTTTAAAATGTTTGCAGACATTTGTTAACTATATTATACTATGTACTGTATTTTTTCCTTTTGAGGTACACACACGGGAGTTCCTTTACGTCTACCTGCGGTGTTGAAATCGGTGAATTATTGTTATAACACATAACATCTACCTATTATCCTGAAAAAGGTATATAAGTGGCACCCATTTTAAAGGTTGCTTTTTTTTTTTTTTTTTATATGCTTCGATTTTAATGTTTTAAGAGGAGCGCTGTTCTTTCTTCTTTTTTATCCGTTTTCTGATATATTGCCCTCAGCTCACATGGATATATTGCCCCCAGCTCACATGGATATATTTGCCCCCAGCTCACATGGGTATATTTGCCCCAGCTCAAATGGATATCTTGCCCCCAACTCGCCTCACATGGATATATTTGCCCCCAGCTCGCCTCACATGGATATATTTGCCCCCAGCTCTCACCTCTGCAGCCGTTCTTCTCCCTAGCAGCCGCCAGCATGCAGCTTGGCCACTCGCCGGGAACCACCTGACCAGCGCAGCTGCATTCTCGCGAGATCACGTGCACTGGTCAGATGGTTCCCATTCCATGCGAGTGGCCAAGCTGCAAGCCGGCGGCCGCTCGGAGGGAGAGGAACGGATTCTGGTGCTGATTGCCGGAATCTGGTGGCTGCCTGGACCCCCCTCCAGTGGCGGAACGCCAGGGCCCGGTCGCAAGCGCGACCGCTGTGACCCTGGTACTTCCGCCACTGGTCACAGGTATTTATAAAATGCTAGCAAGTTCCATAGTGCTGTACAATGGGAGAGGCAGAATAACAAATGTCCATACAAGTTAAAAACACAGAACAGTATGAGAGAGGACCCTGCCCAAGAGCTTACACTCTAAGAGGAGAGGGGTGACACAATAGGTGTGGGTAATAGCGGAGTATGTGAAGTAGTGGGGTGCATGTGGGCTGTGGGCAAGAAGGAGCAAGAAATGTAGTTCATGTGAAGCTTTGATGGGTGGAATAGTGGGAAGGGAGGAGGCGGGAAACATTCAGGAAGTAGGAGCTGAAGAAACATCCCTAGCTGAGGAGCGTCGCCGGACAAGATGAAATGACAGAGTTTAAAGCAAGAATTTTTTTTTACACATTTTTAAAACATTTATTCTATTTTGTCTATAGGTATAGAAGTGTTTAAATGTCAATTTAAAAAATATATATATTTCTAGACATACATCTCCCTTTAATTTGACCCTTGAACCTCTTATCCGAATTATAGATGCATGTGGCTATATTGCTGGCATACATTTGAACCAAACAGTTACTTTGAAGGTAGTAGATTTTATTATTTTTTTATCTAATCCAGTATCAGATATTCCTATATTACTTTCCCTACTAGACTCCTTTAAAACAGCGATGGGATTCAAAATGAATTATGGCAAAACCGTAGCTCTTGCATTGGGGCCCAAAGCTAGTGGTGACTGGCTTCAAACATTCCTGTTCCTATGGGCAACGACCCCTCATATAAAATATCTGGGTGTTATTTTGCCTGCCGATCTCGCGCATCTCAAACTGAAATATAGACCCTATTTTGACTCATGTTAAGTCACTTTTAAACTGAATATAGACCCTATTTTGAGTCGACTCATGTTAAGTCACTTTTAGCACCTTAGCTGATCCTGGCGAACAGAGAAATGGTTTCCTATTTTACAAAACTCAAACTTTTATTGGCCTTCCCCAACTTCTATCTTTCAAATTTTGGCCCACAGGGGCCTGACTCAACTGCGACATTTTGTAAACAGCACGTTTAGGATGCCCCTTTCCAACATGGAACTCAGGGACCTGGTAACCCATTATGTAAGGCAATTTCTCATTATCCAGTAACATAATTTAACCCCTTCTGATTTAGCCAACCCTACTGTACTTGATAAGAATGTGCTACAACCCTCTACTTCTCCAATCTACCCTCTATTACAGACCACGCTGCCTAGGCTTGTTCCTTGGAAAAAATGAATGAATGAAGGGAAATTGGGGGGCGTGGCCTGGCTGCAGATGGAGAAGGTAGTGTGAAGCACGAGCTCCTCCGCAGATCCCTCTTAAAGAACGTTTTTTGGCACCCAGCACCACCAAAATGGGGAAAATGAGCAAGGCAGCGGGCACCCAGAGACTGGGGGAGAAAAACCGCAGCGCTTCGGCGACTCCGCTGCGGCAATTTTTTGCTCCACAACCGGACCCTCTGAAGGGCCGGAACCATCCGCTCGATTTGGGCAGGGAGATAAACTGGAGACCCCGGCTTCGCCGCGGCCCTCTCAACCGCTCGATCCCGCTCAGTATCTGGGCACTCCGGGACCCCGATCTCATGGGGACTGGGTGGACGCTACCCCTGCGGACCTGCAGACCACCCATGTCGCAGACGCCATCCCCAAACTCAGGCACAGAGGCCCATTCAGATCCACTCACGCAAGCTGGGCAGAGCTTACTACTCGAGGCCCCGGCTTTTTTGAGGCCTACTCCTTCTTTGCTGCCGGCTGGCACACAGAATTCTGAAAATGGGGGGACCCTTCTGCGATAGATTGGCAAACTATCTTATGCAATCTTCCTACCAAGGCCGACCTCTGGGAAGCTAATGAACGCCTGAGCACCGTTATTATGTCTGAGCTCCACCATATTCGCACGAACGTTCAAGGTTTGTCCACTAAAGTGGCTTCTTTAGAAGGGGAACGTGACACGCTCCGTGTACAGACTGATACCTCTGCGCGCTTCATACAGATTCACACCTCCCAGCTGCAAAGCATGGCCCTCCATCTCACGGACCTCGATAATAGAGGCAGACGGCATAATCTCAGACTTCGGGGCCTGCCAGAAACTGAGGAATCCCCTCTTGCCCTGAAACAAATGCTGCTCCATATTTTTAACGCTCTCCTAGATCGACAACCGCAATCCGACATCGATTTTGTTCGGGCACACAGAGCCTTGAGACCGAAGGGGCCTCCTGGGAGCCCCCCACGCGATGTTATTTGCTGTTTATCCCGCTTTGATTTAAAGGAAGAACTACTACGACAAGCGAGAGTGGCAACAGAGTTTTCGTTTGAAGGGGTAAACCTACAGCTATTCCCTGACCTTGCTCCTGCTACCCTGGCGTACAGAAGAGCCTTTAAACCGCTGACTAGCGTTCTGCAAGCGCAACAGATTAAATATCGCTGGCAAATGCCGACGGGACTCTCAGTGACGACTCCAACGGGTCAATATTTGATACGAGAGGTTGAGGATCTCTCAGAACTGGTCCGAATCCTGCAACTGCCACCGATGTCCGTAGCTTGGCCGGATCCGCTAGCACTTTACAGTCGTGGTCTTGGAAGATCGCAGATGCTGCTACCTCCTCAACGTGCTCGCCCTGCTCGTCAACATTCTGCCCGGGGCCCCGGTCCCCAGATATGAACCCTTTATCCGTGACAGACCACAGGCTTGAAGGCCACCGGACTCAGGGCTTGCTGCCCCGGCGTACATGCCCCCCGACTACTACAGCAGCACGGCACCGGATGCGAATGCCCGATTGTATAAAGGTTAGACCCTACTGTGCTTAATATTTTTCTTCTCTTTACAGGGGGGGAGCGGACATTGAGAGGGGATTACACCCAGGCGGACTTGAATATGGATCTTCGACCCCTCCCCCCCCCTCGAGGTTGGGACATGAGTCCAAAGACTGCTCAATTCTCCATCTACGGATCTTCGGTCT
This sequence comes from Leptobrachium leishanense, assembly GCA_009667805.1. NCBI lineage: Eukaryota > Metazoa > Chordata > Amphibia > Anura > Megophryidae > Leptobrachium > Leptobrachium leishanense. Next base: position 293,168,182 of record CM019063.1, on the reverse strand, counting down.
CCTCGAGCCCTGCTGGTTTGAAATATTTTTTTATATTTTTTCTTGCACAACGTTCAATGTGTTATTGTATTGATATTCTATGTTTCTCTGTGGGTCTGCGGAGGCCCTGGTGCATAGCTAGGTCCCTGTAAGTGCCTGTGCTAGGCCGCGTGTCCCCCACCGAGGTTGGTTGCACAGGATAGGTGGACAGGATACCTGGACCACTGGTTGGTCTGTTGGATCTTTCCTGCCCCCCGTCAACCCCGCCTCTCCGAGTGTACATAGGTGGTACCTAAACCCTCTTCCCTCAGTTCTCCAGTTCCCCCACCCTTTTAACCTCTTCCCGTGGAGTGGGGGTAATTTTGAAATAGCTACAACTTACTGTCTGGATAATGGTCGTACGCCCAGCAGCACTCACGCTGATATCCATAAACGCACGAGGTTTAAACATTCCTGAGAAACGTTCAAGAGCACTGCGTGACTTCCAGAAAGCACGGGCCTCAGTGGTGTTTATCCAGGAATCTCACTTTAGAGAAGGGGCAGCACCGCGACTCACGAACTCGTGGTTCCCGTTAGGCTTTTTTGGTAATAATGCAGGGACCAAATCTAAGGGTGTAGTGATTTTATTTCATAAAACTGTCCCCTTTGTCCACCAAGCAACTTTAGCTGATAAGGAGGGCCGTTATGTTATGGTGAGGGGGGAGATATCGGGACGCAGATACACTTTCGTAAACTTTTATGCACCAAACAAGGGACAACACAGGTTTATGGCTAAACTGCTTCCTATCATCACTGATTTCTCTGACGGCTGCTTGGTTCTAGGGGGTGACTTAAACGTTCCGCTGGATCCCTGCCTTGACACATCCTCGGGGCGCTCCGCCATCCCTCCACATGTCACCCGATCAATCTCTAAATTACTACACACACATAGACTAGTACAAGCCTCAAAATTTCCACTCGCCAGCTCGCATTTGGCGAGTGGAAATTACATGAGGGCGAGTGGGAATGCAGAGGCAGGGCAGGATAGGGGTTAGGTGGGGCAACTAGTGGCGAGTAACTCTTAAGGCCTGGCTAGTAGCTTGGGACTTGAAATTTTGAGCCCTGGACTAGTAGACTGTTGGAGGGCAACGCATACCGAGGACAAAGATTACACTTATTTCTCCCACCCCGCGCAGATCTGCTCCCGCCTGGACTATTTTTTTCTGCCACACTATTACTTACCTGATCTACAATTGGTCCAGATTGGATCTATGACATGGTCCGATCACGCACCGGTCACATTACGCCTCCTGTCCCCTCTCCATCGTCCTACGGTCCCGGCCTGGCGACTTAATGATTTTCTCCTGACTGACTCCCTGACCTCGAACGACTGTGAACAGACCCTCGCTCTATATTTTCAAGACAATGAAACACCGGATGTGTCCCCATTGTCTATCTGGGAAGCGCATAAATGCGTTATACGTGGGTTTTACATTCGTAAGGCGTCAGAACACAAGAAACACAGAGAAGCGGCTACTGTAGATCTATTAACTCGCATTCACCAGTTGGAGACCTTACACAAGGAATCCCTTGACCCTGCCCAGTTAACTGACTTGACGGCCCTACGTCGGGAACTGGCAACTCTCCTTAACTCCACTTACCACCGCCACTGTTTACGTTCCAAAACATTTTTCTTTGCTCACGGAGACAAAAGTGGGAGATTGCTGGCTCGTATGCTACGCACATGTCAGTCAGCTACCTATATTGCTAAAATCAGAGACGTTCACGGTAAAACACAGCACCTCCCGAACCGCATTCTCCCCGCAATTCGCTCTTATTTCGCAACCCTATATGATCTGCCAACTCCGATGACGGACGCGGGACGCAAACTTCGTTCGCAAAAGATTCATGCATTTCTAGCACAACACGTCACACGCCACTTGACCCCTGAGGCAGCTCAATTGTTAGATTCGCCTTTAACTGTAGAAGAATTGAGTGACGCGGTAAAATCTTCTAAAACAGGCAAGTGCCCGGGCCCAGATGGTCTCCCTCTACAATACTACAAAAGATTCATGTAACATGTAACATGTACAGCTTGGAAAAAAGACGAGACAGAGGAGATATGATAGAAACATTTAAATACGTAAAGGGAATCCACAAGGTAGAGGAAGGGAGTATATTTAAAAGGAAACAAAATAGCAAAACAAGAGGACATAGTCTTAGATTAGAGGGGCAAAGGTTTAAAAGTAACATCAGGAAGCATTATTTTACTGAGCGGGTGGTGGATACATGGAACAGTCTTCCAGTAGAAGTGGTAGAGGCCAAAACAGTAATTGAATTTAAGCAAGCATGGGATAGGCATAAGGCTATCCTAAACAAAAGATAAATCCAGGTAAAGTATCCATGTAATTGGGCAGACTAGATGGGCCGAAAGGTTCTTATCTGCCGACATTTTTCTATGTTTTTATGTTTCTATGATTCGCTAAAATCCTTTACCCTCGATTCCTGGTGGCTTTTAATGCCATTTTGGAAGGCTACGCCATCCCCCCTCAAACCCAAGCGGCGAACATAACTTTGATCCCCAAGGAGGGTAAAGATGTGGAGAGATGCGAAAGCTATCGCCCCATCTCTTTATTAAATTGCGATCTTAAACTTTACGCAAAGATCCTGGCCACGCGACTTAAGCCTTACGTCCCGGGTTTGATACATCAAGACCAAGTGGGATTTGTAGCAGGGCGGGAGGCAAGGGATAATACAATACGGGCACTGACAATTATGCAGAGGGCGACGAGGCGACGAGAAGGCCTTCTCCTCCTCTCTACGGACGCGGAGAAGGCCTTTGACAGAGTAAATTGGGAATTTCTGTTTGCCACTCTCTCACGGGTAGGACTGGGACCTAATCTTTGCACCTGGATCCGGGCTCTATACTCGGACCCGACGGCACGGATTTGTGTGAATGGGATATATACGGAACCCTTTAAGATCAGGAATGGAACTAGGCAGGGATGCCCACTCTCTCCCCTGTTATTTATCTTGTCCTTGGAACCCTTATTGTCTTCTGTCAGGAGCGGCCCGGACATTAGGGGAGTCCGGACTGGTCGGACGGAACACAAGGTAGCCGCGTTCGCTGATAATCTCCTCTTCTTTGTAACACAACCAGAAACGACCCTACCCAACTTATTGGAAGCTTTTGACGTTTATGGTACCCTATCCAGCCTTAAAATTAATTTTGCAAAATCCTTCCTGTTAAACGTGTCCATCCCCCGTTCGGCGGCTCTAACTATAAAACCAAATTTTTCAATCCAATGGGCTGAGGATAGTGTCACGGTGGGTCAGGGGATGGGGCGCCTGGCAGCAGCTTCCTCGCTGCTCGCTGGCCAGGCGCCGAATGTAAACGCTTCCGGGTGCGCTCACGTGGGACGCCGAGGGGCGGGGCCTGGCGTTATGACGCGGACCCGCCGGGTTTAAAACCCAGTCTCACCATTATACCGGTGCCCTGACGTGGTATTCACCTCCCGCAGAGCTCTTGTGAATATTTGGCTATTACCTGTGTATGACTCTTGGCATTGGCAAACGAACCCTCCTGTGTATAACCCTTGGCATTGGCAAACGAACCCTCCTGTGTATGACCCTTGGCATTGGCAAACGAACCCTCCTGTGTATGACCCTTGGCATTGGCAAACGAACCCTCCTGTGTATGACTCTTGGCATTGGCAAACGAACCCTCCTGTGTATAACCCTTGGCATTGGCAAACGAACCCTCCTGTGTATGACCCTTGGCATTGGCAAACGAACTCTCCTGTGTATGACCCCTGGCATTGGCATTTACTCTGCTCTTGGTTCTGCCCTTAACGTTGGTACCGAGGTCAGTCTATGTGGCACCCTAAGCACACATCAGATTACCTCTGCTAATACTAAAGTCCTAGGGAGGACTTGTACTCTGTTCTGTACCTCTGTCTGGTGTTTCCCTTTCTTTATCTGTTACCTGCTTAATTGTCTATATAGCTTTGCCGACCATTCAAGGATCGGAAGAGTAGAAAGTGAGCTACATAAAGAGATCAATATCTTGGTAGTCAGAAGGATTCGTGACAATACTCTATTCCATACCTCTGTCTGGTGTTACCCCTTGTTTATCTATTGTCTGGTTAATTGTCTTTCTAGTTTTGCCGACCATTCAAGGATCGGAAGGGTAGAGAGCGGTCTGCGTAAAGGGACCACTATTCTGGTAATCAGAGGGATCCGTGACATTACGTCAGGGCCAATGGATCCCGCAGACCTCTCTAACCAGCTGGCACGTATCGCAGCCAGACAAGAGGAACAGGACCATAGGATGGACCAGATTTCTATCGCTCTGCAAACCCTGTTAAATCGGTCCAATACAGGTACCACAAACCCTCCAGATCCAGTGTTACCTAGGGTCAGTTCCGTCCCCCCTGAAGGACATAGGCTTAGTATGAAGGCACCCCTACGCTATGATGGTACACCAAGCCTATGCCGGGGTTTTTTGACTCAACTCGAGATCTTGTTTGAGAACAATCCAGGTTCTTGTATGTCTGATAAAGCCAAAGTAGGATATCTGATTAATCATTTAACAGAAAAAGCTTTATTGTGGGCTACGCCGTTGTGGGAAAATAAGAAACCCATCATTTATGACTATGAGGGTTTTACCTCTGAGTTAAAACGTACCTTTGATCCCTCTAGAAGGGCTACCAATGCGGGTAGGTCCTTGTTTCACATCAAACAAGGTAATAAGAGGGTCGCCGACTATGCCATAGAGTTTAAAACTTTGACTTCTGAGGTACTTTGGCCGAACGACGTTTTTAACTTAGCCTTTACCGAAGGCTTGAACGAGGCTTTTATGTTTGAGCTGGCTCCCTTAAAATTACCAGAAAGTCTGGACCACCTGATAGATTTCTGTATAGCCATGGACGATCAAATCAGGGAAAGGAGACACCCCAGAGATAGACCCAGAAGGGTCTTGCCTCCTTTACCCTCGTTACCCAGACACACCAGTACGCCAGGTGGCTCGGAGAATGTGAAAACAGATTTGCCAGTCGTTGAACCCATGCAAATAGGGAAGACAGGTATTTCAGAAGCAGAAAGAGCGCACAGAAGAGAAAAGGGGCTCTGCTTCTATTGTGCAGGGGCAGATCACTTCCGCCTTCAATGTCCTCAGAGACCCAGGGTTAGCAGGGCTGAATATAGCAAATTAGGATTCAGAACAGGAAACACCCAGGTTATCGGTTCTCTGTATGCCTCCTTTGTGGATAATGAAAAGAAAAAATCCAGGATTCTGTTACCGATCTCCCTAACCTGGGAGGGGGTTCACCTCAAGACTGAGGCGTTCTTAGACTCTGGGGCCTCAGGCAATTTTATGGATAAGAATTTTGCTGCAAAAAACCTCCTACCTCTGGTTCTCAAGGAAAGACCTCTAATGGTGGAGGCCATAGATGGTAAACCCCTGTCATGTCCACATATCACTCACGACACAGTCGATGTATGTATGAAAACAGGAGTTTTGCACCAGGAAACAATAAGATTTCAAATTATTGAATCACCCTCATGTCCTGTCGTTCTTGGGTTTCCATGGCTAACAGAGCACAACCCAGTTGTCGATTGGGTCCAGAGAGACATAAAATGTTGGGGTCAGAGTTGTCAGTCTAAGTGCCTAGGCAGAGTCAATGTGATTGGTAGCCTCAATATTGCCACAGCCCCTCCTTTGTCCACAGAGGTCCCTGAATGTTACCTGGCATTAAAGGAGGTGTTCTCTAAAGCCAGGACTGAGGTCCTACCACCACATCGTCCATATGACTGTGCCATTGATTTACTCCCCGGTACGATGCCTCCTAGGGGTCACGTATACCCTTTATCACAAAGAGAGAACGACATTATGGAGGAATACATAAGGGAGAATCTGGAACGAGGATTCATTAGACGGTCCTCTTCTCCAGCAGGAGCAGGTTTCTTTTTCGTTTCCAAGAAAGAGGGAGATCTGCGACCTTGCATCGATTATAGAGGTTTGAATAGGATCACTATAAGAAATGCATATCCCATACCTCTCATAACAGAATTGTTCGACCGATTAAAAGGGGCTCGTGTCTATACTAAGCTTGATTTACGCGGAGCGTACAACCTGGTCAGGGTTAAAAAGGGAGACGAATGGAAAACGGCTTTTAATACACGTAGCGGGCATTATGAATACCTGGTGATGCCTTTTGGGTTGTGTAATGCGCCAGCCGTCTTTCAGGACCTTATAAACGACACTCTAAGGGAATTTCTGCAAGAATTCGTCATAGTATATCTGGATGATATCCTGATATACTCTCCTGATGTGGACACTCATCATGTCCACGTGAAACAAGTATTGAAAAAACTATTGAAGGCTGGATTGTACTGTAAGCTAGAAAAATGTCTATTCGACATAGTAACTGTGCAATTCCTTGGTTATATAATAACCCCTGAGGGTTTTCAAATGGATCCTAAGAAGCTCTCAGCTATTCTTGACTGGCCTCTACCCCAAGGACTTAAAGCCATTCAGAGGTTTCTGGGGTTTACGAACTATTACCGAAGGTTCATTAAAGATTTTTCGGCCTTGGTGGCTCCCCTCACGGCTATGACAAAGAAAGGTGGGAAATCAGAAATGGACACCTCAAGCCACTCAAGCCTTTGAGGCACTAAAGCAAGCATTTACTACTGCCCCTGTTCTCCGACATCCAGATCCGGCTCTGCCTTTCCAAGTAGAAGTTGACGCCTCCGAACTAGGTCTTGGTGCAGTCTTGTCCCAAAGGGAGGCTCCTGACAAACCCTTGCATCCATGCGGCTTCTATTCTCGGAAGTTGTCCCCGGCAGAGAAGAACTATGACATTGGGAATAGAGAGTTGTTAGCAGTCATCGCGGCCTTGGCCGAATGGAGATACTTATTAGAGGGGTCTAAGGACCCCATCGTTATCATAACCGACCATAAGAATCTCACGTACATTGGAGATGCCAAACGTTTAAATTCCAGACAAGCGAGATGGTCATTGTTTCTTTCAAGTTTTAATTTCGTGCTTACCTATAGACCTGGGTCCAGAAACATTAAAGCAGACGCATTGTCGAGACAGTATGAGTCTTATGAACATAACATCCAAGATCAGCATCCCATTGTACCCCAGGAAAGGATTATAGCCGCTACCACGATTAGTGTCTCGTCTCCTCTAATGAAAAGGTTGCAGACCGTCCAGGGTGCAGCTCCTGGGGGAAAACCTCCTGCGAGACTCTTTGTACCTGAGAACGAAAGAGAGGAAGTACTTAACATCTATCATGATAATAAAACTTCTGGGCATATGGGTATCACCAAGACTGTGTCTAGTATCAGTAAACTCCTCTGGTGGCCCACGTTGCGCCGAGATGTCAAAGATTACATTGCCGTGTGCGAAGTGTGCACAAGGCAGAAAAGTCCCAAAACAGCACCCATTGGCTTACTCCAGCCTTTGCCGATCCCCGAACGACCCTGGTCACATGTAGCCATGGATTTTATAGTAGAGTTACCTGAGTCAAGAGGGAATACAGTGATACTTACGATCATAGATCGATTTTCCAAGATGGGCCACTATGTTCCTCTTCGGAAACTACCTTCGGCAGCTGAACTGGTGCCCATTTTCATTGCCAACGTGGTCCGCATACACGGTGTCCCTCTGGAGATTGTCTCTGATAGGGGGACCCAATTCATCTCCAGATTCTGGAGAGGGTTTTGTAAGAACGTGGGGATAGACCTCTCTTTCTCTTCGGCTTATCACCCCCAGACCAACGGAGCAGCAGAACGAGCAAACCAAAATATAGAGAAATATCTCAGGTGCTTTATCTCAGAACAACAAGATAACTGGTCAGACCTGCTACCATGGGCAGAATATGCTTTGAACAGCGCAGTGAGTGAATCCACAGGACATTCTCCTTTCTTCGCTGTTTATGGTTTTGATCCTCCCGTGCTCCCCGCCACGTTTCCTGATACCACGATTCCTGCTTTAGATGAGCAACTGGCATCATTAAAAGAGACTTGGGGGAGAGTGAGACGGGCACTGGAGGAGAGTAGTGCCATCCAGAAAGCTAAGGCCGACAGACACAGGAGGCAGGCACCCGTGTATCAAGTTGGGGACAGGGTTTGGCTTTCTTCACGTAACATCAAGCTCTTAGTGCCTTCCATGAAGTTGGCCCCTAGGTATATCGGCCCCTATAAGATTCTACGGCGACTCAACCCTGTCTCCTATGCTTTGGCGTTACCCCCCCATTTTAAGATACACAATGTGTTCCATGTACACCTTTTGAAGCCGTTGTTATGTAACCGGTACACCAAGGTCCATGCTCCACCGCCTCCTGTCTCTGTGGAGGGCGAGGAGGAGTTCGAAGTTAAGGCCATTCTGGGTGCCAGGATGTCTAGGGGGTCCTTGCAGTACTTGGTCGATTGGGTGGGTTACGGTCCGGAGGATCGTTCTTGGATACCGGCTGCGGAAGTCCATGCTCCTAGGCTAGTGAAGGCCTTCTATTTGGCGCACCCCGTGCCCCTGGGGGTCGTCCAGTGGCCGCCCCTGGAGGGGGGGTTCTGTCACGGTGGGTCAGGGGATGGGGCGCCTGGCAGCAGCTTCCTCGCTGCTCGCTGGCCAGGCGCCGAATGTAAACGCTTCCGGGTGCGCTCACGTGGGACGCCGAGGGGCGGGGCCTGGCGTTATGACGCGGACCCGCCGGGTTTAAAACCCAGTCTCACCATTATACCGGTGCCCTGACGTGGTATTCACCTCCCGCAGAGCTCTTGTGAATATTTGGCTATTACCTGTGTATGACTCTTGGCATTGGCAAACGAACCCTCCTGTGTATAACCCTTGGCATTGGCAAACGAACCCTCCTGTGTATGACCCTTGGCATTGGCAAACGAACCCTCCTGTGTATGACCCTTGGCATTGGCAAACGAACCCTCCTGTGTATGACTCTTGGCATTGGCAAACGAACCCTCCTGTGTATAACCCTTGGCATTGGCAAACGAACCCTCCTGTGTATGACCCTTGGCATTGGCAAACGAACTCTCCTGTGTATGACCCCTGGCATTGGCATTTACTCTGCTCTTGGTTCTGCCCTTAACGTTGGTACCGAGGTCAGTCTATGTGGCACCCTAAGCACACATCAGATTACCTCTGCTAATACTAAAGTCCTAGGGAGGACTTGTACTCTGTTCTGTACCTCTGTCTGGTGTTTCCCTTTCTTTATCTGTTACCTGCTTAATTGTCTATATAGCTTTGCCGACCATTCAAGGATCGGAAGAGTAGAAAGTGAGCTACATAAAGAGATCAATATCTTGGTAGTCAGAAGGATTCGTGACAATACTCTATTCCATACCTCTGTCTGGTGTTACCCCTTGTTTATCTATTGTCTGGTTAATTGTCTTTCTAGTTTTGCCGACCATTCAAGGATCGGAAGGGTAGAGAGCGGTCTGCGTAAAGGGACCACTATTCTGGTAATCAGAGGGATCCGTGACAGATAGGATTAAGTACTTGGGAATCTGGTTGACCTCTGACCATACTCAGATGTTCGGGGATAACTTCGTGCCCATGCTTACTACTCTCACTAAGGACTTAAAGGCCTGGAACTACCCACATATATCCTGGTTGGGCCGTGTCCAGGTGATCAAAATGAATGTACTCCCGCGCATTCTTTACCTCCTTCAAACAATACCCATAGACCTCCCACGTTCATTCTTTCGGGACCTACAGACACAGATCATGACTTACATTTGGAGGGGGTCTAGACCTAGGCTAAAATTCTCTATCCTTACCCTACCAAAAAGAGGGGAGGTCTGGCCATCCCAGACTTCAAGCTGTATCATACGGCTTGTCACCTTCAGCGGATCTTGGAATGGGCAAAACCTCGCACACTTAAGGCTTGGGGGGAGGTGGAACAGGATGAAGCAGGGACTCCTCTAGCGGTCCTTCCGTGGCTGCCTAAGTTGCAAGGACTACGCCGTGTACGTGACCTAACATATACATCTGCCACAATGCGGATCTGGCATCGCGTAATGCGTCTCCTCGACTTATCTTCGGACCCATCGCCGCTCTCGCCGTTACTGTGCCAGGCCTCCACACCCACGTCATACACCCCGTCGGTATTTACAGACTTGCTGCAAACACGAACACCACGCATTCGGGACGTATTTCGTGACCAGCAACTGGCCTCGCTTCAGGACATACTGGGGGACAGGGCAGTGACTTTTTTTGCGATATTTCCGATACCAGCAAATCGTTAGCTTTGTCAGGGCCATTCCCCAACGACCAAAACTGACCCGCCCTTTAACGGAATTTGAGAGGCAATGCATGACGGCCGACCTATTACCCCATGGGGTGTCTTACCTATATGAACTGCTTCAACGCTCATATAGGGCTTCTCCACCTAGGTTTATGGGCCGTTGGGAGATGGCACTGGAAACCACTCTGTCGGATTCGCAATGGCGGAAAATCTGTGACCTCACCCATCACTGTTCGATATCAACAAAAGTGCAGGAGACGGCATATAAATTGCTGTCCCTGTGGTATAAGACCCCTGAACAGCTTAGTCATGCGTTTCCTGACGTGTCGGATGCTTGTTGGCGTTGTGATGAGAGCCCGGGCTCAGCACTACACATATGGTGGTCATGTCCGGTTATTCGCCCTTATTGGGAACGATACATAAAATCACTCAAATGTTCATAGAACCCCCCCCTGACTTTAGTCCGGCCACCATGTTATTGCATCATGTACCATACGCTACATCGGGTTACAAAAAATCGATATGTCTCCGCATACTGAATGTTGCCAAAAGCCTCATACCCCTCTTCTGGAAGCAAAGGACGAGCCCTCCCATGCAACTTTGGCTCTCTAAAATGGAGGATCTCCACAGGGTCGAACAATTGTACTACTCCATGAACGGTATGACCGCCCAATATACCCAGATTTGGAGCACTTGGATTCTTCAATCGGGAGGTTCGGAGTTTCAAGCCCTGTTACTATAGATCATCTAGTGTTGCCATCTGACTGTTTTCACTCATTACTGTAGGCCCACCACCTTGTGATAGATCAGGGAAGGTGCGGTAGGCCTGATTCGGTATTAAGGAAGGTCCAACCCCCACTCCCATTCCCCCCCCCACCCACCATCTGGGTTAGTAGTTAGTAAATTCCTTCCACTAAGAACCTTTACATTGAACTGATTTATGTAGACTAAAACCAAGCACGGTTCGATCTATATCTTGAACTTAAGCAAATGTAAGTTGTCTACTTGTTATACTGTTGCTCATTCTGTTACTTATTTAATGAGGATGATTATACCGCCCAGCCTGCGAGCTGATGACTTTGATACATGTTCAGTGATCATATCATGCTTAACCTTGCAAAAACAATAAAACATATATTTACAAAAAAGAATGAAGGGAAATTGTATTGTGTTCTGGCGCCACCAGGTGGTTCCTTTTGTAAAAGAGTGGATGCGTTCAGTAAAAGAATGGAATCAATCTCTCTGATGCCTGTTGGTGTTTGATAACCAGTAAAAAGTGGATGATTATAATATATGCAAAATAGCAAAACACTTCTGATTTGCGCAAATGTGAATACTTTAAACACTGGTAGCAAGTAAAATTATGAATGATTTAAACACTGGTAACCAGTAAAATTTTCAGTATACGTAAATAACTATGGTAGAAACAAATAATTCTGGTGCATACAGATAACTTAGCTGAACGTGCAGATAACAGATGATCGTGAACCCAAATAATCAATAAATATCAGTAAACATTCCGGTAAAATTTAAATGTGTGCAAATGATGTTCAATTTAATGTGGAAATAATTTGTGCAAATAACAAATAGCAAATAGCTTTGTGCAAATAGAAAAATGCGGATGTCAAGTCGATGAATATACAAATAAACTAATAAACAGAATACAGCAGCTTATCTCCATCCAGGTCACCAACTGACGAAGCGGCCTGAGTCTGCAAAACGCGTTTTTGGTGTATTATCCATCTTATTTATTTATTGTATTGATTATTTTAAATAATAAATGTTTTACTTTATTAAAAGTGGACGTTTCCTTACTTTCACATTATGGCCTGTAGTAAGGTACCTACAACAGTCTGACTTGAGGTAACAGCTTTTCACGGAGCAGTCCATCCAACATAGAGGACCACAACATCTCCTGCTGTGCAAGCAAGGCTTTGGGACCTTCAGCCACCATTTGGGGAAATGTGGCGTTCCCATACAAGTCGCAGCCGCCTTCGCATCCGGTGTCCGATTGGAAACACCAGTCCATGTGAGTGTATTTTCTATCAATTTATGTTTATGGTTTCAGGACTTACTACCCTATATCCAGCTTTATCCTCTTTTGAGGTATTGCGAACCATCATTTTTGGCAAAGACCGATGCCGATAAAGACTGAAAGCACCACTTAAATTATCACTGACAGAAGGAAGCGCTGGACTCTGTTCAATTCAGCTATTTCTTGTTCCTTGGAAAGCACTTACCAAATGGCTCTGTTTTCTCCACCCTTACATATCAGGATCTGATAAGAGCCATGATACACTCTATGAGATGTATCCCCTCCTCAAGCTACTGGGAAATGCTGTACAAAATCTTCCACTGAGTCTACATGGCACCTACCAGAATGGCCCGTGCCCAATAATGCCCCCTTCACACCTAAGCGTTTTACAGCGTGCTCCTGCGCGGTGTAAAACGCTTAAACAATGAAATCCCATGATTTCCTATGTGGGCATGTCACACCTAAGCGTTTTAAAGCGTGCAGGAACGCGCTTTAAAACGGCCGACGCAAAAAGAAGTCCGGGAGCTTCTTTTCGGGCATACAGCAGCGCGTTCGCGGCCATATCATAGCCGCGAACGCGCTGCAACGTGCGTTCGCGCATTTTTTGTATGCGCGAACGAGCGTAACAAAAACGCGCGCATTGCGCGATGCAGCGCTACGCCCAGGTGTGAACCCAGCCTTACTGCCCAATGACAGGTGTTTAAAATGTCAGCAATATCCTGCAGATCTGTGTCATTGTTTATACTCTTGCCCTTTTATTCAATGGTTTTGGGACTCAGTCCTTAGATTTGGTTCCTCTGTTTTTCATCTTTAAATTACTGTCACTCCTGAATGGGCCATTTTTAATCACCTCCCAACTACTCAGGCACAACCCCTTTCCAAACGCCAAAAAAAAAAAATGTTTTGGCTCTGCTTGCTATCAGATACTAGTCAAAAAGCAATATTGTTGCAATGGATCTTTCATATCCCTCCTTCTTTTCGCATAGTGTATGATAGGATTTACTCCATATTTTTGGCTGATTTGATGGAGGCCTACTTACACCAAGAGGAAAAAAAAACAAGACATTTTTCTTAACGGTCCCCTTTTTATAAAAGTGCTCCCAGAGGAAACAAGAACGTAGTTGAGAGATACCTTTCTTTATTCACGCTGGTATGCTCTACAAATGTTGAAGGGTACCCCCAATTCCATCCACACCCTCTGATCCGGATTGACTGATGTCATATCTTGTTAAGTTTAGATTTTAGCAGTTTTAGAAGTTTACCACTTCCCCGTCGCATGTGGCCTTAGCACAGTTTATTTATAAAGATAATTTCTAATGCTGTTACCTTCCAATGTAGTCACTATTTGGTTGCCTGCTGCTGCTGCTTTGGTTTGTACATGCATTTTTGTTATGTACCTGATCCATTAATAAACATAGTTTAAAACAAAATTATACAGAGGTATATTGCCACCTGGTGGTTTAATAGTTCACTAGTGCAGAGCAGAAGTTAAAAGTAACAAATCCAACTGCGTTTTCATGAGAGGGTGTGGAGGCTGAATGTAAATTGTGTGGCAGGATGTGTGTGTGAATAACTCCTATTATCACCTATAACAAAGTATATATATATATATATATATTATGTCACATATAACAAAGTACCAATGTTCACCGCCGTTGCAAACAGTAAGAATCACTGTTGCTGCAGCTACTGTGAACTTGAACTTAAGTTTGTATATTTTGCCAGGAGTAGGTGACAACCAGACACCAAAATATTTCATCTCATCAAGGCACCGCTTGAATGGATAGAGGACAGTTTTATCTTATTCTTAATGTTTTGTTATTTTTGGCTTACCAGGAGCTCTGTTCCACTCCTAACAGGGAGCCACGTAGGAGAGAATTCAGCACAAGTTCATATCCCATAGTGGTGTCCTGTTACCAATTCAAATATTCTGACTCGAGCCACTAATACAGCAGCTGGGTCGGAATAGAGAGTTGGAAACAGATAGCAGCATCACTGTTGGACGATGCCGCTGGTATCAGCTCCTGGAGTTTATAGGACTATATGGAGCCAAACGTGACATTGCATATGTTGTGCTGAAGCCACTTTGAACTATTTGTTCCCCGTGTTCCACTACATACGTCCAGAGAAAATGGTGGATTGCATTGCCCTCAGCACGGTGGGATCAGGGGTAAGTATAGAATTTTTTTGGTAGACTTTGTTTTCAGTGTCAAAGGGCCTCTGTATTAACCTCCCTGGCAGTATTCCTTATTCCTGAGTGTGACTCGGGGCTAAATTTCGCTACTGCAAACGGTAACCCCGAGCCACACTCGGGCTGTATACTCACCGCATCCTGCACTCCCTCACCGTCCCCCGCAGTGTGATCGCGGCAACTTGCTTCCTGGTAACGCTCCGTGCGAGCCATGCGATGCAGGGGGCAGGACAAGGCAGCAAATTAGCAAACTGTAAAAAATATATATATATATATACACGAGTGTAAAATCCCTAACAGCATGACTTTCTCATGAACGGCCACTAGGTGGCACTAACAGATCAGAAACAGACCATACACATTCTAAGACTGAGCTTTACTGTATATATGGTTTGAAGATCTCTATTATATGAAAATATAGAAACATAGAAAAATTTCGGCAGATAAGAACCTTTCGGCCCATCTAGTCTGCCCAATTACATGGATACTTTACCTGGATTTATCTTTTGTTTAGGATAGCCTTATGCCTATCCCATGCTTGCTTAAATTCAATTACTGTTTTGGCCTCTACCACTTCAACTGGAAGGCTGTTCCATGTATCCACCACCCTCTCAGTAAAATAATGCTTCCTGATGTTACTTTTAAACCTTTGCCCCTCTAATCTAAGACTATGTCCTCTTGTTTTGCTACTTTGTTTCCGTTTAAATATACTCCCTTCCTCTACCTTGTGGATTCCCTTTACATATTTAAATGTTTCTATCATATCTCCTCTGTCTCGTCTTTTTTCCAAGCTGTACATGTTAAGATCATTAAGCCTTTCCTGGTAACTTTTCTCCTTCAAGCCGTACACCATTTTAGTAGCCCTTCTCTGAACTCTCTCTAAGATGTCTATATCCTTCTGGAGATACGGTCTCCAGTACTGCACACAGTACTCCAAGTAAGGTCTCACCAGTGCTCTGTACAGTGGCATGAGCACTTCCCTCTTCCTACTGCTAACACCTCTCCCTACACAACCAATCATTCTGCTAGCATTTTCTGCTGCTCTATTACATTGACTACTTACGCTTAGATCCTCTGAAATAATAACCCCTAAATCCCTTTCCTCAGATGTCGAGGTTAGGACTGTATCAAATATTCTATATTCAGCCCTTGGGTCTTTACGTCCCAGGTGCATTATCTTGCACTTATCAACGTTAAAACTCAATTGCCACAACTCCGACCATTTTTTTAGTTTACCTAAATCATTTGTCATTTGGCTGATCCCTCCAGGAACGTCAACCCTGCTGCAAATCTTTGTGTCATCAGCAAAAGACATACTTTTCCATTAATACCTTCTGCAATATCACTAAAAAAAATATTAAAGAGAATGGGTCCAAGTACTGACCCCTGAGGTACCCCACTGGTAACAAGACCTTGCGCTGAATAAACTCCATTTACCACAACCCTCTGTTGCCTGTCACTCAGCCACTGCCTAATCCATTCAACAATATTGGAATCCAAGCTCAACGATTGCAATTTATTGATAAGCCTTCTATGCGGAACAGTATCAAAAGCCTTACTGAAATCTAAATAAGCAATGTCTACTGCACCACCTGTGTCTATTATTTTTGTTACCCAATCAAAAAAGTCAATAAGATTAGTTTGGCATTATCTGCCTGAGGTAAACCCATGTTGTTTCTGATCCTGTAATCGATGTTTTTAGATGTTCAACAATCCTTTCCTTTAACATGGTTTCCATTAATTTCCCCACTACTGACGTAAGACTAACTGGCCTAAAGTTCCCAGATTCCTCCCTTCTTGTAAATGGGCACAACATTTGCTAATTTCCAGTCTTCTGGGACGACTCCCGTTAGCAAGGATTGGTTAAATAAATCTGTTATGGTGTACGGCTTGAAGGAGAAAAGTTACCAGGAAAGGCTTAATGATCTTAACATGTACAGCTTGGAAAAAAGACGAGACAGAGGAGATATGATAGAAACATTTAAATACGTAAAGGGAATCCACAAGGTAGAGGAAGGGAGTATATTTAAAAGGAAACAAAATAGCAAAACAAGAGGACATAGTCTTAGATTAGAGGGGCAAAGGTTTAAAAGTAACATCAGGAAGCATTATTTTACTGAGAGGGTGGTGGATACATGGAACAGCCTTCCAGTAGAAGTGGTAGAGGCCAAAACAGTAATTGAATTTAAGCAAGCATGGGATAGGCATAAGGCTATCCTAAACAAAAGATAAATCCAGGTAAAGTATCCATGTAATTGGGCAGACTAGATAGGCCGAAAGATTCTTATCTGCCGACATTTTTCTATGTTTCTATGTTTCTATGTTAACGGTTTTGCTATTACATCACTGAGCTCTTTTAATAATTTAGGGTGGATCCCATTAGGCCCCATTGATTTATTTGTCTTTACTTTAGACAGCTGCTGTAGAACCTCCTCCTCTGTAAACTGATATGTAAATGTCTCATTAGTGTTTCCTCCTAACTGAGGTCCCTTTCCTTCCTTTTCTTCTGCAAAGACTGAACAAAAATATTCATTGAGGCAGTCAGGGAGACTTTTATCCTCTTCTACATACCTTCCTTCGTTTTTAATCTAACTAATCCTTGTTTTACTTTTCTTTTCTCGTTTATGTATCTAAAAAATGTTTTGTCCCCCTTTTTTACTGACTGAGCTATTTTCTCTTCTGCGTGTGCTTTGGAAGCTCTTATAAATTGCTTTGCCTCTTTCTGTCTAATCTTATAGGTTTGCCTATCTTCTTCACTCTGAGGTTTTTTATAATTATTGAATGTTGTCTTTTTGTTCTTCACTATTTTGGCCACTTCTGCAGAGTACCACCGTGGGTTCTTCCCTTTTTTGTTTTTGCTAACAAGCCGAATGCAATTGCCTGTGGCCTTCAATAATGCTTCCTTTAAATAATCCCATTTCTCCTGGACTCCATTTAAACTCCTCCAGTCTGATAATGACTCCTTCACACAAAATCCCATTTTAGAAAAATCAGTTTTTTTAAAGTCTAAAACTTTTGTTTTTGTGTGGTGCGGCTCCATCCCTGTTCTTATATTAAACCATACTGACTGGTGATCACTAGATCCCAAATTTTCACCTACAACAACGTCCGATACCAAACCTCCATTTGTGAGTATTAAATCCAATATGGCCTCTTTACGGGTCGGCTCCTCAACTACTTGTGTTAGAGATAATCCCAGTAGGGAGTTTAGAATATTTGTACCCAGCTGTTTTGGTTTTCCAGTTCACATCAGGAAGATTAAAGTCCCCCATGATAATAACTTCCCCCTTTATTGCCATTTTGGCTATTTCCTCAAACAGCAGATTATCTAGCTCTTCTACTTGTCCAGGTGGTCTATAGATCACACCTACACGAGCTACTGTATGATTGCCTGTCATGCCCCATGGCTACCACCATCCTAAACCCCCCCCCCTGGTGGTTCACTTCCATCCTGTTCCTGCCCTGCAGCCAGCAACCAGCATCCAGCAGTGCAAAAGTTAAAAACACAAACACGTGACACACGAAATAAAGGGCTCAGCCCCGCACACACTCACTGCTGGTTCATTACGGCTAATGCTCACGAAGAGTGAACATCCTTGCTACTCTGCTACCTGATTCACCATTTCTGGTTCCTGCAAATTACTACCATCATCCTCTGCAATCAACCTGATCAGTCATCATATTTCATCCACCCTCCTCTACCCTTATCCTCTGTTTATTTGTGCAGACCACTGCACGCTGGGCTCATACTCTCCTCACCCCTGGTGCCACCCCGGTACCATCCCTAACCGTGACAGAATGAACCAGCCCAATACAAATGAGCCCGCAGTGCTGCACTTTATGGTGGAGTTACTAAAAAAGACCTTCCAGGACCTGTTTAAAAACCTGGCTGATTCCCTGGTGCAAATGCTGCAAACTATTCTGGGCACCTCAACTAAGGTGTGCGCTCCTCCAAATAAACGCCATGATCCCCTGTCTCCTGAAGAGCGTGTCAGGAGACAAAATAGCAATTTGTGCCTGTACTGCGGGGCAGGATCACACTGGATATCGAATTGCCCAGAAAAACCACCCAGATCAGTGTTTGTCAAGCCAGCACCGGTTTCCAAGCCAGCTGCAACTCCCAAACACGCTCAGGTGCGTAGAGCTCTGAAGCAGCCCCAGGCTTCCAGGCCTGCTACAACCACTGTGTCTACACCTGCTTCTAAGAGACCTGCCGTCCCTAAGCCGGTACCCCTACCCAGACCGGCCCCCAAGAGATTTCCTGAACCCAAACCTGCACCTCGAACAACTCCTGCACCTACACCTGTCCCCAGACGAACTGTACCCAGGCATGTGACGTCTTTAGAGGTCAGCGACATCCCTATGGACTCTGAAGATGCATCCATAGAACCGGAGCCGATGGACGTTATGTATATACAGGTTCCAGGCGTACCTATTCCCATCACTCCCAGCCAGCACGATCCACTGCTGTCTTCCTGTGCTTCTTCCCTGTCTGAATATGACCCAGAGAACATTGTTACCTCCGAGAAGAATGTACCACGCCTGACGCTCCAAAGGACCTCCAGGTCAATATACGGGGTCTTTGGGGTTCGACGCTTCCATCAAGGGGTGGCGTAATGTCTGCTCCTCATCCAGCGATGACCTTGAGTGGGGTTATGGCGAGGAGGTGGTAGAAGAGGAGGGTGAGGACAGTGAGTCCTGGCTGTTCAACTATCCTTCCCTTGATGATGAATCAGAAGTGGAACCGGGAGACCTGGAAGAGATGCCTACCCCGATGCCTTCTTCTTATGTGGGCACAAGGTTCAATGGTGACTCTACCTCCTATCTCTCGCCCTCTGTCGCCAACGCCAGACGTTCCAGGGACACTCCTGTTGCTCCAGATTCCTTACCTGAGGATCCAGCTTCGTATACGGTGCAAGGCATCTACGCTGTACCCACCTTGGTGCCATCCAGTTACGTGGGCATCCTCATTCCTGAGGTTGAGAGAAAAGAGCGTAACCCCAAGATCCCTAAAGACCCTGATATGGACTTTGTGTTATCTCGCGATTGTTTTTCACCCATTGTGACTGAAGACGATGAAGAGGGAGTGCCATCTGGGTACATGGGCACCCTCCTTCCTGAGGTGTCTGCTGACCGCAAGAAAACAAAGACCAAGGCACGGCGGCGTCAGAGGAAGGCACGTGCCCAACACTGTACCACCACTCCTGACCACCGTTCTGCCCCCCAGTGGTGTGACGAGTACGGGTCCCAGCACCCACTAGGGTGACCCGTGCCTGGTCATGGGCAGTCCTGCTGCCATCCTTGATCACTCGGAGCGTGACCTGAAGGGGGAGGTACTGTCATGCCCCATGGCTACCACCATCCTGAAACCCCCCCCTGGTGGTTCACTTCCCTCCTGTTCCTGCCCTGCAGCCAGCATCCAGCAGTGCAAAAGTTAAACACAAACACGTGACACACGAAATAAAGGGCTCAGCCCCGCACACACTCACTGCTGGTTCATTACGGCTAATGCTCACGAAGAGTGAACATCCTTGCTACTCTGCTACCTGATCCTGATTCACCATTTCTGGTTCCTGCAAATTACTACCATCATCCTCTGCAATCAACCTGGTCAGTCATCATATTTCATCCACCCTCCTCTACCCTTATCCTCTGTTTATTTGTGCAGACCACTGCACGCTGGGCTCATACTCTCCTCACCCCTGGTGCCACCCCGGTACCATCCCTAACCGTGACATTGCCAAATGTTAGCGTAACCCAAACTGACTCTATGTTCACCTCGCTCACTTTTATTTGGTTCATTTTTATGTTGTTTTTCACAAACAGGGCCACACCTCCTCCTTTATATATAATTATCAATATAATTATTGATACACTACATTATGAACGTTGCTGTATAAATAAGAGAATACATAACTGAAATAATATATCATACCAAGGATGTTTACACTGAGGCAATATGCAGTGACTAATATTGCACCCTTGTTTTCTGAAAGATTTCAGTGTTTTTGGTTTGATTATATTAATGAATATAATTTATTGGCTTTATTTTGGATAATTATTTTTGGGATAATAAATTATTTAGTGTTTCGAACTTTATCTGACTCCGATTCCTGAAAAAACCACCAGGGAGGTTATATATATATATATATATATATATAACCCACCCCCAGTTTTGCCTTGAAAGGAACGCTCTACTTATCCTGACCCCTAGCTTTTAAAAGTGGTCAGGATGAGTAGAGTCTCTCTCCCTCCTCTGCTGCCCCAAACTGGTCTAATCTCTGGGTGAAGCGGAGGAGTTATTCTTCTTCCTCCAAAGAATAGAAGAAATATTACGCACACTGGGGAATCAGAGAAGCCAGTGTCTGTATGGGCTTAACCCTAGTTAATTGAAGGAAATAATGATGGAGGTAGACACCGGCTGCCTAAGTAAATCTTTATTAAATGAACACATTAGACCACAATAAACGTATAAAATACAAAAAGGAGATTAGTGGAATACCAAGCCGTGATTGAAAAGAAAAAGATTAAATTGCTTATAGATAATAAAATATAGCCTCTGTTAGCAGTTGGATGGACAAATACTCTAAGGAGTCCGTTGGAGTGGTAAATCCTAGCTATGCTAGGAATACAGTTATAAACCAGTTTTGGACCAAAGTAAGGAGCAACAGAAAACCACTCTAGGAAATAGCGTTACAAAGTAGGCTGCCAGCCATACAAATTCTATTCAATGAACTAACGCCTCATTGAGTAGAGGCAACGACACATTTAAGCCGGCTGGTAGCAAAACACACCAAGAAAAACAAACTGTTAAGACCCTCGCATCTCGACGCGTTTCGCCACTTACCACCTGTGGCTTTATCAAGAGATGTTGTCCCCCTGGTCACACATCCTTAAATAGCGGTAGCTTGCCTTGAGAAAGTAGTGACGAAAAATTCATAGAGTGGTTTTCTGTTGCTCCTTCCTTTGGTCCAATACTGGTTTATAACTGTATTCCTAGCATATCTAGGATTTACCACTCCAACGGACTCCTTAGAGCAGGGCTCAAAATTTCCACTCGCCTACTTGCATTTGGCGAGCGGAAATTAAGTGAGGGCGAGTAAAAATGCACACCCAGGCAGTACAATAAATTATTTTGTGCTGCTTGCGCAGCATGTTTTGGCTGTATCTGGGGTCTGATGTCTGGGTATTAATGTTGTGATTTATTTTTGGAACTTTATTCTGAATAAAACATGTAACAGTATAATTTCATAAGATAATTTAAGAGGTTGTGTTTTGGGGGTGGAGTTAAGGGCAGCGTAGGGGTTAGGTGGGTCAAGTGGTGGCGAGTAACATTTAAGGCCTTGCTAGTAGCTTAGGACTTGAAATTTTGAGCCCTGTCTTAGAGTATTTGTCCATCCAACCGCTCTTTCTGAAGGGAGGCATTTTCATGGCTATATTTTATTATCTATAAGCGATTTAATCTCTTTTTCTTTTCAATCACGGCTTGGTATTCCACTAATCCCCTTTTTGTATTTTATACGTTTATTGTGGTCTAATGTGTTCATTTAATAAAGATTTACTTAGGTAGCCGGTGTCTAGCTCCATCATTATTTCCTTCTTCCTCCACCCCACTCAGCTTCACCAGCGGCCCGGATTTAGAATTTTCTGACTGCCTGTATCCAGATTGGTCACTAGAACTGTTAGATCAGATCTGCACATGGATAATCAGCTGCGATACATTGTTCTGTGCAGGTGCTATGGAACTTGTGTATGTAAAGTGCACAAGTCCGCAGTGGTGCGCAATTGCATCATAAAGCTACAGGGACCTTTGGGTTTGAAAGCCCCTGAGCTGAAGGGGTGGAGCTGTGCATGCTGAGGGGCAAAAGATAAACATTAATAAAAAATTGAGCTGAGGCCATCACCAGCATCTGCCCATTTATTCAAGGGCAGAAGAAAGGGAACTCTATTTTTAATAGAGCATCCCTTTAAATAATTGAGCAGATGCTGCAGACAGAAAATGTTCCAGACTTTCAACCTCTAGAATAGAAGCGGTCTCTCAAAAGGATTGGGTGGCATAGATCAGGAATATCAAGCTGCAGCTCCCCAGATGCTTAGGCCTACAATTCCCAGAAATTGTTGAATGTAATAGATGGCCAGGTAATCATGGACGTTGCAATTCAGATACAGCTGGGCGGGGTAGACGTTAATCATTTCCAAATGATGCCGTCAAAAATGGCAAATACACCAGCAATTCCACATTCATCATCAATATTTCCAGACTTGAGCACTACCCTTTAAGCAAAGCTTCAAAGGTTTCATTCAAATAGTTTGCTCATTAAATGTGTGTCTAAATTATGGTAAGTACAAAATATGCGCAAACTGTATAATTAGAAATTTTCAGAAAAATCAATATGTAAAAGTTCTTCTAGGAGCCTACTAGGGAACCTATCACGGCCCTACCATGTATTGTAGTCTACCAAAGTGGAGTCCGTGTCAGCTCTGGTCATAGAAACGTTTTCTGCCACACATTAGAAAAAAACGTAATAGACTGGATGATTGAATGACAGTAATCATTCCACAGCTATTACTCTGGGGACTATTCAATGGATTTTCATGACAGCAGGTGCATGTGGGATTGGATAGAGACCGACACAGTAAGAAGTTATATGCAAAGACTATAGAAGAATGAAGGAATTTCTTCATCAAACACATTAAAATGGCAAGTAGTATTCAAAGTGATCCTCTACTTTCAACAGATAACACAGGTTGACAATAGAACAACATAATCATACTGAATAGGGAGAACCAGAAGTCCCAGTAGGATTACTTTTATGAAACCACACTCAAGTGAATTTAGAGATCACAATTTATCTTCTAGGCTCAATAAATCGGGAGAGAGGTGTGAGCAGAAATTTATTGAATACAGAGGAATGGAAATTTAACATGGAACTCTTGGGGAGAAACCATAAATAAATCTTGTGTCATCAGGTAAAAATAACCACCTTAAAAGATACATTTTCCAGTTACCACTCAAAAGTGGAGGAGGAGCATTTATTCTCATGCAAAGTTCTTCAATGCATATTTTATGCATTTAGTTTTCTAGCTCTGCTGCAGACCATTGATGTCTCCCCGGGACCTTCTCTTTCCATTCTATTGCTTATATAATAGATTCAAGGTAGCCTTTCCACTCTTAGAGTGTGATTTGTTTGTGATATTAAGGCACGGGATCTTTTAACTTTTTTGTAGCTATCCAGGTGGAATAGTTGATGGGCTAACCCAGAGGTACCATAACATTCAGTAAAAGGAAAATATCAGTATGTATGGTATTAAATTTTCCATTAATTTTTGCCACGATAAATCTAATTTTATCATAAATAAAACATGTAAGGGAATGAGATGGGATGAGCATGAAGATATACAATACTATGCATAGTTTTAGCGCTTATTCCATTTCAGACAAGATGCCTTTAGTCTGGATATCCAGGGAATTCTAAAATTATGGTGCACTCCAACACAATAGATCAGTTCTTCAGACAGGTTTAGACAACAAAATTACACCAACGATGTTATGGGACACTACCACTAAACAAATTAAATGTCCTTACGTTATGTTGTTGATATCTTACATGTGCTTTGTTTTTCTCATGTATGCGTAGTTAAAAAAATATTTTATCCTGTATTTGTCACTGTGTGCACCCATTTTGTAATATTTTTCTGTAAACTGCCTCTCCAGTAGCTTTACAGTACTTGTGCCTCACAATGTGGCATTTAGCACAGTACGGAGTCAATGGGTCAGGCAGCCAACTCACAGAATTGTATTGTGTGGGATATATTCAAAGGACATCACCAGGGAGTAGATAGGGATCCTAAAATACTTCCAATTTTTTCGCATTCTGTTGTACCTCAGATAGCTTGTACATGATAATAGACCTCATGAAGCTTTATTTTAACATTCCCTCCTCCGTCCCACATATTGTTAAATACTGTAGAAGCTAAACCACAGAAGGACATCCTTTGCACAGATTTTGTTTAATGTTGCATCATGGGGAAAAAAACCACAATGGAAACTGGACATAAAAACCTAATTTTATTTTTCCTTTTTACATGCATTTACATCAAAGAAAAAAACAGCAGTATGTGCTTTATAAGGTGGTTTTGTCTGTAATGCACACGTAATCCAATTACAGCTTTTGATAGTGGTAGTGTCCCATTAATGCATTCAGCCTGTGCGTGCTCATTCATCAAGAAATAGCCAACAAGTACTCTTTATTAACACATTAAAACAAAGCACCATATCCATCAACTGGGTTACTTTCGATTGACACCAAAACTAGAAAGGGAACGTAATATATATATATATATATATATATTTTGCTTTAAAAACAGTTTTATTAAATCATATCTGTAGAAAGGCTTTAAATTGAGGTTATATTGTACCCTTGGATATATAAAATGCATAGTAAGGGATTGGTAAAGGACAGGTCTAATATATATATAATATATATATATATATATAGCTGCTGTAGAGGTAGGTTGTCAAAGTCTACAAAATGGATTCTGAAACAAAAATTCCAGTTTGTTTTTTGTAATGGCACATTTTCATAATTTAACAGAACAGTCACTACATTTGAGCACATTGAACAACACAACTAAAACACTCCAATTGTAAGTCGTCAGCATGCATTAGATTGATACAAACCTATAAGTAGCTACTATTTTAGAGTTCAAGCTAGAAACCTTGAAACATAATGTGAAAAAAATATTCAATAAAATGTTCCAGATATTGCAAATATTCCCAGGCACGAAGAAGATTTTTGCTGACATTCAAGTAATTTAGTGCATTAGGTTTATAAGGCTTGAGGGTGAGACTGGAGACTTCAAACAGGACATCGGAAGGCATCTAACGAACCATAGGTAACATTTTTGTAACATAACATTACTACACCACAATACTAAGGGCCCTATCACCTAGCCCTCACTAAAAGGGGGCGCTAAGGAGAAATTGGCGAAAGCTAATTTTTCCCCTTAGCACCCTCATTTACCATTAGATTATGGGGCAGGTGTTGAGTCCAGTAGCGGCCACTAGCCTACCTGGCTGCTCGGGGCAGCACCATCACTAGGGGCGGATTAAGATCTCTATGGGCCTGGAGCTGAAGATTTTGGTGGGCTTTTTTTGGAATTTAGGGAAACAAACACATATTTAGGTTATTTAATCGTGCAGATAAGGGTATATCTAACCAGACAGATACTGTGAGAGTAAATTTCCAGATTTCAGTCGTTTACAGAGTGTAAAATTATTATTTTTTTACCTTTTATTATCCAAACCTTTTGTGGTTATATATTCTATAAGTAATTCTTGTTAATGGGAACCTGTTACTGCATTTTTCAGAAAAAATATTTCAATTTTTTTGGTTGAAATTGTAGATTTCCCTTAGGCTTCGGAGGATGGCGTTTTGTCGCTCTTTTATATTTTACATTGTCAGGTTTGGTATCAATGCAAAGGCCAGACTCTGTC
This sequence comes from Leptobrachium leishanense, assembly GCA_009667805.1. Taxonomy (NCBI): domain Eukaryota; kingdom Metazoa; phylum Chordata; class Amphibia; order Anura; family Megophryidae; genus Leptobrachium; species Leptobrachium leishanense. The sequence continues at coordinate 293,142,232 of CM019063.1, read as the reverse complement.
CTGTGCAATGACACCTCACTTGACCTCGCCCCCCTTCCCCCACCCATGCTCCTCGCTGCAGTGTGCCGGTTTAGGTTTTGATGTAACAATTCGTAACAACAGATTGCGCCATCACCTCCACACTTGTTAGTGCAGCATCACTATTCACTTATAATTGAAAAGTGAAAAATATTGCTGCGTTAGAAAGAAGAACAAAAAATATTTAATTTTTGTTACATAAAACCTGATCATGTTTGGTATCATTGGAAAGGTCATGCTCTGGCCTTTCCAGTGATATCTCACATGACCCTGTAGCTGCTACTGATTTAGATACAGGGGTTCAAAGTCCCATCAATGCAGACATAGTTCTTTTTCTGGGCCATGGGGCTGGAGCTGCTGCTCCATCAGCCCCTATGTTAATCTGGCCCTGGCTATCGCACCGCCCTGAGCATCCCCTCCATGGAATCCATAGGACTCCATGGAGGTTTCTGCTGCCAGGTCACATGACCAGCAGGATCTCACCTCTCACCTCCTATCCTGCAGGTCGGCAAAGTGATCAGAGGGAGAATGCTTTCACCGGCAGACCGGGCCGCCGTTCGTGCCGCGGGATGAGAGGTGAGTATTTGATGGGGGGGGGGGGGGGGTTCAGCTGCTACTGATTCTGCAGCAGCGGAATCCGTTTGCTACAGCTCAGCGCTATAGCAAACTTTGTTAGGAATTTGTGATCTAATTACTCTCTACGCTCACCAAGTATAGAAAGCACAAAGTACAGTAAGCGCACGCTAAAAAGCGCTAATACCGATTCGCTGCTTTTCTTACCCCATTAGCGATTCAGGCGGAGCGCCATCACCTCATTTAAGCTAGTGCCAATGCTCATTTATGTGAGCTTGGTGTTACTGAGGTGATCGAGCCCTAGGTTTCGGGATTAACTAGTAGTTCCAACGAAATAGAACACTGAATATCACAATTTTATGGCCATGGGTATGTACCATAAAATAAACAGTGCAAAACTTTTAATTATTAAACCTGACTATATAACGGAGATCCAAGCTTTGCTATTTTGGTGTGGAGCAATATGCAGTCTATTAAATAAAAAAATACGCATAAAGTGTGATGAACAATGGTCTAGCTTCTCTGCTATCCAAACATGTTAAATTGTGCTTTCCAACTATCTAGCTTCAGTTTTGTTTATCACTTGGTGCAGCTAGAGAAATAGTCCATGTGCATAGGGGAAACAAAAAACACTGAAATATCAAAGCAGTAACTTGAATGTCAAGAATTATTCAAAATTCCACAATAGGATAAAAACCCATAACATGTATCATACAACTGAGCTTTTGCTGTATTTTCTTTTCCAAAATGGTGTATAGCGGTTATTTTCTTGATGGAGTCGCTTTTTTTTCCATTACTGTATTCCATTTCTGATTGCAATTAGTCCATGATAATAGGAGCAAGTTTAATATGGTCTTTCTTCATCCTCACTACATAAAGTTTCACATTTTAACAGATTATAATCAATTAATGAATTTAGAACAAAAAGGATTACAGAGCAGAGATGTATTTAACATGATCTAGATATCCTTGGTACTCAGACTAATATCAATTGCCTTTTTAAATGAGAGGTTATGATTATACACGTTTCCTGGCTTTACAGGACAGGTTGACTTTAAAGAATCCTCTGCTAGGAAGATGGAATGTGAGATACTGATACATTTGCAACACTGGTGTTGGAACAATGACAGACCTTCCCCTTGATTATAACAGCCTCAACTATCAGGGCTATTCAGAAAGAGGTGAAAACCTTGAGAATGATTGGAAAATTGAAAATTCTACGTCAAAATAGCCAAACCAGAAAAATTCTCCCATTTATCTCACTTTCCAAATTGGCTATTTGGTCTAGATTGTTCATTCTCCTGGCAATGCCCAAGGTTTTCACCTCTCTCTGAATAACCCTGTATGGCTCACGTTGTAACTTCCCTGCTTAGAGATTCATCAATAAAAAAAACTGGGTGTGGAATTAAAACAGTATTTAGTGAATAATCCTTATAGCATTTATAGTAAACTGTAATTTACAAGGAAGGGTATAACTAACCAAAAATGTATTCAAAAAAAATTATGGTAATCATCAGTTTATGTTGTAACATAAAATGCATTAAAACTATGAATCAGAGTAGATGCACTATGGTTTTAAACATTTTAAAGGGTTGAGATTTCTTTGTTTTTCAAGGAAAAAACCCTCAAAATATTAGTGAGAAGTGTAGAACAGATTTAGCGTTGCTAGGATGATGTTATTCAGGTCAGGCTTTGCGCTGGCAGTATATCCGCTCTTCGTGATTGACGTGCATGCTCAGGATCACTTTTAAAATGGCTTGCAAAGCTTGGCCAAGTTGTGTGGCTGTATAGGGCCTTCCAACAGGAGGCACATGGACAAACAAAGATTTTCCATTGCTTTGATACAGTGAGGTATAATAAATGAAGTCGCAGAGGTACCTGAAAAAGAGGACACTACACGTTACAAAAGATATCTTGTAAGCTCTGGTCTTTAATCATCCTGCGCCGACCTTGTATCTTTTACATGGTTGGAAAAAGGGGCATTTGAGGTGAACATAAGATATGTGGTTGTCATTTCCCACCCTCCAAGCAGTTGCAGGGTTAAACTTTGTTCTGCAGGGTAGGGAAGCACTTTCAACCCTTCAGTACCTCTTCTTCCCAACCTCCCTCTGTGCAATCACTTTGATGCCTATCGTGGAAGGGAATAACCGTTTGATAGGCTCAGTGGTGTAACCAGAGTTATGGGTGCCCCCCCTCATTATATAAACATCCACTCTGGTTATAAGGATAATTCAACAAAGATACTTTACAATCCTGACACCCTGCACATTACAGAGCTCAAAAAAGACAAAAAGGTGATACATTGGAGGTGCCAAGTTTGAATGGGATAGAAATTTGTTGTGTAAATGCAGCGTACTGAGAGAGGGACACAAAACCCACAGAAATGTGCTAGAAAATGGTAGAAAGATAAGGGGTGCTCCAGTGGCGCAATAAAAATGTTTACCTGAACTATGGTGGTGTCTAATGCACGTTAAAAAAATCAGTTAGATACAATAAAATAATGTAATTATGCTTGCAACGATATATAGTAAAAGAGCAGAAGCTATATACAGTGCCAGTGACAAATAAATGCAAAAGTGACTCCGTACAATACAGTAATGGGATTCAAAAACGTCGAGGGAAGTTGTATATCCTAGGTAAACGGTAAATCCCAATGTTCATCGTGGGATATATGCACAGTCTAAATGACCGGTGATAAAGTGCTACCGTGAATTGAAATGCTAATAATGTGCAAAGTGCAAACAAAGTGCATATATTGCAGTAGCCGCTAGGATATTTGTGTTAACAACAGTAACCGTACACAAAAAAAGGGCAGCAGTGTCTATAAATTAAACTGAATCCTCTGGAAACCGTTCGTAGGAAACAGTCTTGCGGAATATAAAAAGACCCCAGCAGCAAATGGTGCACACAGAAAAGTGCTATTAGTGAAAAAATTATAGTCTATATAGGCCCTTCACTCATGTCGTCCAGGCATATGTGGGGATCCGAATATAGTATCCTCTCCTCGAGATCCTAGTGTGTTCCTGGTCCTCAGAGCAGGAAAAGAGAAAGTAGAAAAAGGTGATACTGTCTAAACACGCTGGCTAGGGTTTACACAAAAAAGGGCACTTACACTTTCCAGAGCCTATAATGTCCAGGCTCTGGTTCGAAGTACACTGGGCCAAATAAAGAGTGACCTCTTCCCTTCTTTGATTCTCTTATTCACCTCAAATACAAAAAATGGGGAGAAACAGTGCTCCCATAGCGTAATTTGAAACTGAGTAAGCATAGGGTAAAAATGGTCTCACTCACCGATGTTGGAGCCTTATCGATCCAGGCTCAACTGTTTGGCATCCATCACCTCTTTAGCAGCTTACAACGGTGTCAAGCAGGTAGACTACGTAATGATCATGTCATCATGCAGGATTGGCTAAGTGCCTGATGTGAGGCAATCCATAAAACAACTGCAGACTGAGTTAAAAAAAGGAGGGTACTTTAATCATAAAAAGATAAAACAAAATACATTCAGGATACTTAAAACAGGGGGGGGGGGAGGTCCAAAAGGGTAAGTGAATACGCGTTTCAGCACTTCTCGTGCCTTCATCAGTCCATAATCAAGTATATTGATAAAAAGAGGGGGGATCTGAAACACTCCACAGATCTGTTCTTTATATGTGATCAGTAAAAACTCGGTTTGAAACGTATCTGGGGACTCACTTCCGGGTTCGCGGATCTCCCGGTCACGTGATGGGTACTACGTCATCACCACGCATTGCGGCCATCATGGAAGTGCGTTCCAGAGCTCAAAGCTTGCGTTCCACCAGGAATTATTCAGCCCAGTTCCTCCTGGCGGAGGAGCATATACGTTGAAAATTTAAATCAAAGTGTATAAAGGTGGCTAAATGTGCTTCTCCTGCATTTACAGCATAGAATGGGCTATAAATTTATAAAAAATGAGAGGGGGGGGGGAATCCATCCCTGCCGCCGCACTATAAAAAAAATGAATGAAAATAAAAGATTATATCAGCGGGCTCTAAATATAGTGGGAAGAATACACCCAAGTGGCAATGATAATGACTTCTCATTATAAAGGATAATAAAAATAGATGTGGTGTCTAAAACCAGGGCAAGACACCTAGCCCACATATACAATGCAGTTAAGTAGTACTGCAATATTAGGAGGCTAATGCACTGGAAAAAAACAATAAAAAGTCTACCGTGTTAATTGTACACTTATACATAAATGGGGTATACAATAAGGGTGTATATAGGGTGGAGGGGGGATGTATCTTACAGAGATATCCAAATGAAATATAATAGGGATAAATAAATGGAATATAGGGCAATAATAGAATAAAAGCATATGTAGATACATAATGGAATTCTTCTGTAGAAATTGATTTGAGTGGAGAAATAAACTTCTAATTTCTGTGTAAGAAGATAGCTCAGAGTAAATAGGTATAAAAATTATGTATAAAAAGCTAGGCAGACGTTCGTATGGCTGTGTATTCCGTGTTTATCTTCTGTTTCTTTTTGAAAAAAACTAGAATTGAGGTGAGGAATGCAGAACGCACGACCTTACTCCAAAAGAAACAGATCACACAAATCGATGGGATCACTGGACCGATTAAGATCAGAGACGTAATTACTTGCGTCACGAAGAACGCGATCTACCTGCTTATATGCCCTTGCGGTTTGTAGTATGTGGGCAGAACCACCAGACCCCTTAATATACGGGTACAAGAACATATTAGGAATATTAGAAATGGAAGTGATAACCATAGCGTCCCGTTACATTTTAAACTAAAACATGCCATGAATCCAGACGGACTGACATTTATAGGAATAAAAAAGGTCGAAACACCATGGCGAGGAGGCAATTTCGATAAACTCATCGGGAGAGAGGAGATGAGCTGGATTTTTAACTTGGGTTCGCTACAACCACAAGGACTTCATGCAGACTTTGAATTGTGCCATTTTCTCAACTAGGACTTTACCCTCACCATGTATCAACCCAATAGCTCATACGAATATCTGCCTAGCTTTTTATACATAAATTTTAATTTTATTTTTATATTTACTCTGAGTTATCTTCTTACACAGAAATTAGAAGTTTATTTCTCCACTCAAATAAATTTCTACAGAAGAATTCCATTATGTATTTACATATGCTTTTATTCTATTATTGCCCTATATTCCATTTATTTATCCCTTCTATTATGATATTTCATTTGGATAGCTCTGTAAGATACTTCCCCCCTATATACACCCTCATTGTATACCCCATTTATGTATAAGTGTACAATTAACACGGTAGACTTTTTAATGTTTTTTTCCAGCGCATTAGCTTCCTAATATTACAGTACTACTTAACTGCATTGTATATGTGGGCTAGGCATCTTTCCCTGGTTTTAAACACCACATCTATTTTTGTTATCCTTGATAATGAGAAGTCATTATCATTGCCACTTGGGTGTATTCTTCCCACTATATTTAGAGCCCGCTGATGTCTTATTTTCATTCTTTTTTTTATAGTGCGGCGGCAAGGATGGGCCCCCCCCCTCATTTTTTATAAACGTATAGCTCATTCTATGCTGTAAATGCATGAGAATCACATTTAGCCACCTTTATACACTTTGATTTAAATGTTCAACGTATATGCTCCTCCGCCGGAAACTGGGCTGAATAATTCCCGGTGGAACGCAAGCTTTGAGCCCTGGAACGCACTTCCATGATGGCCGCGATGCGTGGTGATGACGTAGTACCCATCATGTGACCGGGAGATCCGCGAACCGGGAAGTGAGTCCCCAGATACGCTTCAAATCGAGTTTTTATTGATCACATATAAAGAACAGATCTGTGGAGTGTTTCAGATCCCCCCCCTCTTTTTATCAATATACTTGATTATGGACTGATGAAGGCACGAGAAGTGCTGAAACGCGTATCCACTTACCCTTTTGGACCTCCCCCCCCTCCTGTTTTAAGTATCCTGAATGTATTTTGTTTTATCTTTATGATTAAAGTACCCCCCTTTTTTTAACTCAACTCAGTCTGCAGTTGTTTTATGGATTGCCTCCAGGCACTTAGCCAATCCTGCATGGTGACATGATCATTACATAGTCTACTTGCTTGAGACCGTTGTAAGCTGCTAAAGAGGTGATGGTGCCCACCGACTAAGGAGTACCGCATGCCAAACAGTTGAGCCTGGATCAATAAGGCTCCAACATTGGTGAGTGAGACCATTTTTACCCTATGCTTACTCAGTTTCAAATTACGCTATGGGAGCACTGTTTCTCCCCATTTTTTGTATTTGAGGTGAATAAGAGAATCAAAGAAGGGAAGAGGTCACTCTTTATTTGGCCCAGTGTACTTCGAACCAGAGCCTGGACATTATAGGCTCTGGAAAGTGTAAGTGCCCCTTTTTTGTGTAAACCCTAGCCAGCGTGTTTAGACAGTATCACCTTTTTCTACTTTCTCTTTCCCTGCTCTGAGGACCAGGAACACACTAGGATCCCGAGGAGAAGATACTATATTCGGATCCCCACACATGCCTGGACGACATGAGTGAGGGGTCTATATAGACTATAATTTTTTCACTAATAGCACTTTTCTGTGTGCACCATTTGCTACTGCGGTCTTTTTATATTCCGCAAGACTGTTTCCTACGAACTGTTTCCAGAGGATTCAATTTAATTTATAGACACTGCTGCCCTTTTTTTGTGTACGGTTACTGTTGTTAACACAAATATCCTAGCGGCTACTGCAATATATGCACTTTGTTTGCACTTTGCACATTATTAGCATTTCAATTCACGGTAGCACTTTATCACCGGTCATTTAGACTGGGATTTACCGTTTACCTAGGATATACAACTTCCCTCGACGTTTTTGAATTCCATTACTGTATTGTACGGAGTCACTTTTGCATTTATTTGTCACTGGCACTGTATATAGCTTCTGCTCTTTTACTATATATTGTTGCAAACATAATTACATTATTTTATTGTATCTAACATTACAGAGTTCCACAGCAATAAAACTCACTGTAATGTGCAGCATAGGCATGCGCAGCCTATTGCATTAGGGAGTGCACCCAAAATCTCAAACACACACACACACATGTATAATATATATATATGTTGTTATACACATGTTGTAACAACAAGAGAAAAACGATGTCATCTGCGCTCGTTTCTATATATTTCCATGTACAACAAAACACTATCAGGAGGTTCTAGTTTGTTTTAATGGCCAATGAAACGTAAGCTCGCTCGCCCCGTCAAGGCACCCCTCCGTAGAGCGAGTCCTAAACAATGTATCACAAGCTGCTCTACTGAGCAACTACACTATATATATTAATATTATATATATTATACACAGTTGCAAGAAAAAGTATGTGAACCCTTTGGGATTGCGTGGAGTTTTGCATGAATTGGTCATAAAATGTGACTTAGATGAAGATCAGAGCACAACAATTTGAAAAACACAGTCTGCTTAAAATAATACAACACAAACATATGTTTTCATGTTTTTATTGAACAGAACATGTAAACATTCACAGTGCAGGGTGGAAAAAGTATGTGAACCTTTGGACTTAATAACTGGTTGACCCTCCTTTGGCAGCAATAACCTCAACCAAACGTTTCCTGTAGTTGCAGATCAGACCTGCACAACGATCCGGAGTAATTTTGGACCACTCCTCTTCACAAAACTGTTTCAGTGTAGCAATATTCTTGGGATGTCTGGTGTGAATATGGGGTAATATGGGGATGTATAGGGTAATATGGGGATGGATTATTATTATTCTTTATTTATAAAGCGCCAGCATATTCTGCAGCGCTGTACAATAGGCACAGTATAGACAGGGTTACAATATATTGAACAACATTTGACAAACAGTACAGGAGGAGATGAGGGCCCTATTCCCGTAGGAACTCACAATCTGAGAGGGTTGGGGTTGGAAACAGGAGGAGAGGACTGTAAGGTGAGAGTGATTATTTGGATTGCGTCAGTGAGTTGGGTGGTAGGCTTCCCTAAATAGGAACGTTTTAAGGGAGCGTTTGAGGGACGAGAAGTTAGGGGAAAGTCTGACAGTACAAGGGAGAGCGTTCCAGAGAGTGGGGGCTGCGCGTGAGAAATCCTGCAGTCTGTCATGGGAAGAGGTGATGCGGGGAGAAGCTAGGCGCAGGTCACTGTTTGACCTTAGGGAGCGGGCTGGGGTGTATTTGGTGATTAGTGAGGACAGGTAGTGGGGAGCTGAGTTAGTGAGAGTTTTGTAGGTAAGGATAAGGATTTTGAACTTAATTCTGCAGTGCATGGGGAGCCAGTGAAGGGACTCGCAGAGGGGAGCGGCAGAGACAGAGCGGCGGGTGAGGTGAATTAGCCTGGCGGAGGCGTTCAGGATGGATTGTAGGGGGAGAGGCGGGACAGAGGGAGGCCAGATAAGAGATTATTGCAATAGTCGAGTCGGGAGATTACCAGGGCGTGTATGAGTTGTTTTGTGGTGACAGCGGTAAGAAATGGCCGAATTCTGGAAATATTACGCAGTTGGTATCGGCAGGAGGAGGAAAGAGACTTGATGTGGGGGATGAAGGAAAGAGCAGAGTCAAGTGTAACTCCAAGACAGCGAACTTGGTTTGATGGGGAGATGGTTATACCCTCCACCGTGATAGAGAAGTCAGGAGGTGGGGAGGCATTGGAGGGAGGAATAAGTAGGAGTTCAGTCTTTGACATGTTGATCTTTAGGTGGTGGGAGGCCATCCAGGAGGAGATGCCAGATAAACAGTCACTGACTTTTGAAAGGACAGGGGGAGAGAGATCAGGGGTAGAGAGGTAGATCTGAGTGTCATCAGCGTAGAGGTGGTAATTAAAGCCAAAGCTGTTGATGATTTTGCCCAGGGAGGAAGTGTAGATGGAAAAGAGCAGAGGACCAAGGACAGAGCCTTGATGTACACCAACAGATAGAGGCAATGAGGAGGAGGAGTTACCAGCAAAGGACACACAGAAGGACCTCTGGATAAATAGGAGTCAACCCAAGCAAGTGTAGTGTCACCGAGACCCAGAGAGTTGAGGGTCTGTAGAAGGAGGGGGTGGTCAACAGTGTCAAAAGCAGCCGCGAGGTCAAGCAGGATGAGAATAGAATAGTGGCCGTGTTTTTTAGCAGTTAGGAGGTCATTGGTGACTTTGGTGAGGGCAGTTTCAGTTGAGTGTAGGGGACGGAAGCCAGATTGCAGGGGGTCAAGTAGGGAATTGGAGGACAGGAAGAGGGAGAGGCGGTTGAAGACTAGTTTTTCTAAGAGCTCAGAGGTAAAGGGAAGCAGGGATACAGGGCGGTAGTTGGATGGAGAGTTGGAATCGAGGGATGGTTTCTTTAGTAAAGGGGTAACTAGCGCGTGTTTGAAGGCAGATGGGAAGGAGCCAGTGGAGAGAGATAGGTTGAAGATGTGTGTGAGAGCAGGGGTGAGGGAGGAGAGGGGAGGAATTAGATGTGAGGGAATGGGGTCGAGCGGGCACGTGGTGAGATGTGAGGAGGACAATAAGGAATTGACTTCCTCCTCAGTGGCTGTGAGGAAGCGGCAGAGGGGACCTGTGGGAGTGGAGGTGGCAGATAACTATCTTGTGTTGGGATGTTGCTTCTGATAGTTAAAGTTTTACTGAGGAAGTAGTCTGCCAGGTCTTGAGCGCTGAAGGCAGCTGTGGGGGGAGGTGCAGGTGGGTAGAGGAGGGTAGTGAAGGTGGACCAGAGCCGTTTAGGGTTGGAGGACAGCGTAGATATAAGAGATGAGAAGAAGGATTGTTTGGCCAAGTGGAGGGCAGAGGTGTATGACCGGAGAATAAACTTGAAGTGAACAAAATCAGCTTCAGAGCGGGATTTCCTCCAGGCACGCTCTGCAGTGCGGGAGCATCTTTGCAGGTAGCGAGTCTGGAGGGTGTGCCAGGGCTGAAGCTGGCGGCGTGGGGCCTTACAGAGTCGAAGAGGAGCAAGAGTGTCTAGAGCAGAGATAAGCGTAGTGTTGTAGTGATTAGTGGCAGCATCAGGGCAGGTGAAGGATGAGGGAGGTGGTGAAGTAGGTTGGAGAATTGATGGGGGTCCACAGCATGTAGATTTCTGCGAGTGTGTGTGCGGGGTGGGGGAGCAGGGTGTTTAGGAAGTCCAGATAGGTTGAAAGAGAGAAGGTGGTGGTCAGAGATGGGGAAAGGGCGACAGTTGAACTCAGAAATGGAGCAGAGGTTGGAAAAGACAAGGTCAATAGCGTGACCATCGCGGTGGGTAGGGAGGATTGTGTGAGTCCAAGGGAGGACGTGAGTGAAAGAAGTTTGGAGGCAGCAGGGGCGGAAGGATCATCAACGGGAATGTTGAAGTCCCCGAGAATTAGGCATGGAAGATTAGAAGACAGGAAGTGAGAAAGCCAGGTAGCAAAGTGGTCAAGAACTGGGAGGTTGGTCCCGGTGGGCAGTAGATGACTGCCATCCTGAGGGCCAGAGGAGAGAACAGGCGGATGCAGTGTGTCTCGAAGTAGGAGAAGGAGAGGGATGGGGGTGGAGGGAGATGTTGGTAGGTGCAGGTGGGAGAGAGCAGGATTCCGACCCCGCCACCATTTCTCTCACCCGGTCTGGGGGTATGGCTCAAGTGTAGACCGCCATGTGAGGGAGCAGCAATGGAGGCCGTGTCAGAGGGAGTTAGCCAGGTTTCAGTTAAAGCTAGGAGGTTGAAGGAGTTTGAAAGGAAGAGGTCATGGATTGCTGTGAGTTTGTTGCACACAGAGCGAGCGTTCCAGAGGGCGCAGGAGAAAGAGGACAGGCGCTGAGGGATTATGGGAAGGAGGTTGCTGGGCTTGCAGGGAGGTGATTTATGTTCGATGGAGATAGGATGAGAGGGAAGTATTGGATGCGTTGTGGGGCCAGGGTTAGGGGATATGTCACCTGAATAGAGTAACAGCAGGAGGGTGAGAAAGAGAAGGTGGGAATGGGATTTGTGGGAGTGATTGGCAGCACGAGAGTTAGAGGGAGACCATGTTCTGAGGAAACAAAGGAGCTCATGCGAGGCCATCATGTGGGACGAGAGGAGGGAGGGAGAGATGCAGATAGTGTAGGGGTCGGTGGTAGAGGGGCAGAAGTTCCATTTAAGGAGAAAGGTAGAAGTAAAGAGTAGAAGCGTGAGACAAAGCATAATATAGACGTGCGTTTACCCAGAGTAAAAAGTGGGCCTTGCAGTTCCTTCCTCCAGTCCCTCCACTCCAGGAAATCAACTCTAGAGGTCCACTTAGGATGCCACTTAGGGAGGTCACTGGAGCCACTCTTAGCTGTTATATAGGGCAGACTGATTACCTTTTAACTGCCTGAATGCAAACACCTGATGCTGGATGGGCTGTGTCAATAGGGCAGGAGATTCACATGCTAATTAGCAAAGCAAATGGCGGGTGCGTGAGGGGAGAGGACGCTGGGACGGCTACTTTCCTCACTCTCCCAGTGTATCTGCGGGGGAGGGGGAGGAGTGCTGGGACGCTGCAGCTGGCTTACAAACTCCCTCCCTGTCTCCCCCGTGTGACTGCCAGGGAGGAGGAATACTCGGACGGGCCATAATAAAAAAAAAACTTAAGTGCCCAAAACGCCTCTCCCGGTCGCGTGGCGCACAAACCCCCCCCTGCCCGCCTGTTCCCAGTGAGTTTACAATCTATTGGGGTACCTGTGCCAGTGAGCTTACATTCTACGGGGTACCGGTGCCAATGATCTTACAATATACGGGGTACCGGTGCCAGTGATTTTACAATCTACGGGGTACCTGTGCCAGTGATTTTACAATCTAAGGGGGACCTGTGACATCTAGCTTACAATCTAAGGGGGACCTGTGCCAGTGCGTTTACAATCTAAGGGGGAAAAGAGGAGCCCGCTCCTGTGAGCTTACTATCTAAGAGGGAAGAGGAGCCTGCTCTAATATATAAATGCGTTTGTAGTGCGCTGTCAGCTGCGCACGCACCCATCACGGCTGCTCACTCTGTCCTCCCGATGCAGACGGGACGGTGACGGACGCATTACAAATGCATTTATATATAGAGATACTCTTGGATAGGACATTGAAAAGCAAATATGTGGACACGGATTCTGAGCTGGCAACAACAACAATAGACTGCCCTCCGGGCAGGCTTAACTAGTTTTCTATAATATTTTATGCTACCACCTACAGGAACAAGTTCCCTCACTTTGGACAGACTCTCCATTATAAAAAGATAGGTTATACTCCATTTAGAATGCAGGTCATTTGTACAGAATGGAAAACAAACCTGCCAGAGTAGTTAACCTACTGTTTTAACAAAGGTTTAGAGATTAAATTCAGCCCTAATCTCATGCTTTGCTTCTCTCATTGGCACAGCCTACACCAGAGGTTTCCAAACCTGTCCTCAGGACCCACTACCACGCCAGGTTTTTCAGATATCTAAAACATAGAACAGGTGATACAATTTGCTGCTCAGTGATTGCAGGATTCAGTCTGTATTTCCCCAAGGTGATCTGCAAAATCTGACGTGGTTGAGGGTCCTGAGGACCCGTTTGGGAAACACTGGCCTACACCAATTTAGTAAAGAAACTACTTTTAAAAACAACTGGGTCACTTATCTCACTACAAAGCAGATGACCACCATACAATAAAGTTGAATGCCTGCTCACTGTGGTTGGCAGGGTAGATTTTCTTATAATGCCATGTACGGTTGTGCAACCTCTATGTCCTACTGTACTTTATTTAACAAGGAGTGATTTCCTACTAATGCCATTTTTGTAAGGCACAAATCAGGTGGGTGGACATACCTGCTTGTCACAGCCCTTGCAGCAGTGCTGGAAAAATGACAAATCTGGTGCTGCACTACAATGATATTCTGGCTACCCCCTTTCATGTACTGTATGTTCTCTATATGATTCCAGACCGGAGTTTACCACCGTCTTATCCGGTGTCCAGGTTCCCAAGACTCCACGCCAGGTTTCCCTGGTCTTATCCCAACTCAGGTGTGGTCTGGGCATTTACTTCCTTTGTTAACAAGGCCGAAACGATCATCGGGGGTTTCTGCACCTCTCATGCAGGGATGACGTCCTTGGCATTCAGTACTGGCCACCCTCAATGGGTGAGAGCAGACTGATTTGCATATGGAGCATTCATCCCTGTAATGGCACAAGCAAGCTAAAACCTTGTGAGACCTGAGCGGGCACCCACCATAGAGCAGGCCATTAGTGCTGTTGCTCGTCCTCAGGATCCTCACACCCCCCTTTCCATTACTACTCTCCATTGTGTTCCTGGCTCCGACCGTGATATCTTCGCTACCCTCCATGCCTCCCAGTGTTCTTGCGCAATCTGGTGATCTTCACTTTGCTAAGGACTTGGACCACTCTTCTGCCAGCCGCCTGCCTTGACCCCGGCTATGAACGGTGACCACTCCTATTGGATTACCCCTGTTTGAAAACATCCACTTGTTCAACCCACTACCCATATTGTGCCTGGATTACTGCCCGCTGTGTCTCCTGGTCCTGAACCCCCCTCCTTGTCCTGTCTACCTGATCTCAGTAAAGTCTCCTTTAGTTTCTCGGTCTCCGGATTTGTTATAGTCAGCCCCTTTCCGGTTTTGTCCTGGGTATTGTGTACATCTGACCAGCCCCATTCCTGTGCCACCCAGCCACCATTTATACTTCCCTATTGTTCAGTGTTGCCTTTGGTTCACTCAAGTTCATTGTTCAATAAACATTTTGTTATACCCCTATTATTTGCCGCACTCTACTCTGTCACCATACACTGTGCTCAAACCTGCAACCCGGTATACGAACATTGATGCCGCCCTACAGCATATAATAGACCTTTTCAAAGCAATTTTCCTGCTCTTTCAAACAAGTGAACAGGTGTCTGTTCAACAGTTAGGTAACTATTAGGACAATGACAAGTGACTTCTAGAAATATAAATTTTTGTAAGAGGTGTGCGATATGGGCACTTTTAAAATTTATCAGAATTCTGTAACAGATAAGACCCTCGATTAGAAAGAAGGTTTCTCTACCATATAAACAAAAGGATTCTTCTTTGTATAGTTGTCAATCTACCGTCACAGTGATGGGGATCATCAACTGTTCATAACCTCCAATATACTTTTATAGTAGTAGTTTTTTGTAGGACTCAAATCTCTTTAATAAAATTATTCAAATGCCAAAATAGGGGAACTGAGTGACAAAGTATTTTGTGACATTTTCTAGGAAGATTTTCGTTCATGCAGTTTTAGGATTTGTGTGCATTTTATTCATTATTATTTAATCCTCTGTTTGGCTAGATATACAATCATCAGTACAGTGTCAAAAGTCAGCCCTTTCGTAAAATTAGACCTTTTTTGCAGTTTCAAAAATGCACCCAATATTTTCCTTGCATATTTTATTTCTACTTTTGTATACAGTGAGGGGAAAAAACTATTTGATCCTCTGATTTTGCACATTTGCCCACTGACAAAGAAATGACCAGTCTAGAATTTGAATGGTAGATTTATTTTAACAGTGAGACAGAATAACAAAAAAATCCAGAAAAACACATTTAAAAAAAAATAAGATAAATGGATTTGCAATTTCATGAGTGAAATAAGTATTTGTTCCCCTACCAATCAGCAAGATTTCTGGCTCCCAGTTATCTTTTATACAGGTAACGAGCTGAGATTACAAGCACGCTCTTAAAGGGAGTTCCTAATATCCGCTTGTTACCTGTATAAAAAAGCGCCCGTCTATTATTATTATTTATTATTATTCTTTATTTATAAAGCGCCAGCATATTCCGCAGCGCTGTACAATAAGCACAGTACAGACAGGGTTACAATACATTGAACAACATTTGACAAACAGTACCGGAGGAGATGAGGGCCCTATTCCCGTAGGAACTCACAATCTGGGAGGGTTGGGGTTGGAAACAGGAGGAGAGGACTGTAAGGTGAGAGTGATTGATGGTTGCGTCAGTGAGTTGGGTGGTAGGCTTCCCTAAATAGGAATGTTTTAAGGGAGCGTTTGAAGGAAGAGAAGTTAGGGGAAAGTCTGACAGTACGAGGGAGAGCGTTCCAGAGAGTGGGGGCTGCGCGTGAGAAATCCTGCAGTCTATCATGGGAAGAGGTGATGCGGGGAGAAGCTAGGCGCAGGTCACTGTTTGACCTTAGGGAGCGGGCTGGGGTGTATTTGGTGATTAGTGAGGACAGGTAGTGGGGCGCTGAGTTAGTGAGGGTTTTGTAGGTAAGGATAAGATTTTGAACTTAATTCTGCAGTGGATGGGGAGCCAGTGAAGGGACTCGCAGAGGGGAGCGGCAGAGACAGAGCGGCGGGTGAGGTGAATTAGCCTGGCGGAGGCGTTCAGGATGGATTGTAGGGGGGAGAGGCGGGACAGAGGGAGGCCAGATAAGAGATTATTGCAATAGTCGAGTCGGGAGATTACCAGGGCGTGTATGAGTTGTTTTGTGGTGACAGCGGTAAGAAATGGCCGAATTCTGGAATATTACGCAGTTGGTATCGGCAGGAGGAGGAAAGAGACTTGATGTGGGGGATGAAGGAAAGAGCAGAGTCCAGTGTAACTCCAAGACAGCGAACTTGGTTTGATGGGGAGATGGTGATACCCTCCACCGTGATAGAGAAGTCAGGAGGTGGGGAGGCATTAGAGGGAGGAATAAGTAGGAGCTCAGTCTTTGACATGTTGATCTTTAGGTGGTGGGAGGCCATCCAGGAGGAGACGCCAGATAAACAGTCACTGACTTTTGAAAGGACAGGGGGAGAGAGATCAGGGGTAGAGAGGTAGATCTGAGTGTCATCAGCGTAGAGGTGGTAATTAAAGCCAAAGCTGTTGATGATTTTGCCCAGGGAGGAGGTGTAGATGGAAAAGAGCAGAGGACCAAGGACAGAGCCTTGAGGTACACCAACAGATAGAGGCAATGAAGAGGAGGAGTTACCAGCAAAGGACACACAGAAGGACTGTTGGATAAATAGGAGTCAACCCAAGCAAGTGCAGTGTCACCGAGACCCAGAGAGTTGAGGGTCTGTAGAAGGAGGGGGTGGTCAACAGTGTCAAAAGCAGCCGAGAGGTCAAGCAGGATGAGAATAGAATAGTGGCCGTGTTTTTTAGCAGTTAGGAGGTCGTTGGTGACTTTGGTGAGGGCAGTTTCAGTTGAGTGTAGCGGACGGAAGCCAGATTGCAGGGGGTCAAGTAGGGAATTGGAGGACAGGAAGAGGGAGAGGCGGTTGAAGACTAGTTTTTCTAAGAGCTCAGAGGTAAAGGGAAGCAGGGATACAGGGCGGTAGTTGGATGGAGAGTTGGAATCGAGGGATGGTTTCTTTAGTAAAGGGGTAACTAGCGCGTGTTTGAAGGCGGATGGGAAGGAGCCAGTGGAGAGAGATAGGTTGAAGATGTGTGTGAGAGCAGGGGTGAGGGAGGAGAGGGGAGGAATTAGATGTGAGGAATGGGGTCGAGCGGGCACGTGGTGAGATGTGAGGAGGACAATAAGGAATTGACTTCCTCCTCAGTGGCTGTGAGGAAGCGGCAGAGGGGACCTGTGGGAGTGGAGGTGGCAGATAACTATCTTGTGTTGGGATGTTGCTTCTGATAGTTAGAGTTTTACTGAGGAAGTAGTCTGCCAGGTCTTGAGTGCTGAAGGCAGCTGAGGGGGAGGTGCAGGTGGGGAGGAGGGTGTTGAAGGTGGACCAGAGCCGTTTAGGGTTGGAGGACAGCGTAGATATAAGAGATGAGAAGAAGGATTGTTTGGCCAAGTGGAGGGCAGAGGTGTATGACCGGAGAATAAACTTGAAGTGAACAAAATCAGCTTCAGAGCGGGATTTCCTCCAGGCACGCTCTGCGGTGCGGGAGCATCTTTGCAGGTAGCGAGTTTGGAGGTGTGCCAGGGCTGAAGCTGGCGGCGTGGGGCCTTACAGAGTCGAAGAGGAGCAAGAGTGTCTAGAGCAGAGATAAGCGTAGTGTTGTAGTGATTAGTGGCAGCATCAGGGCAGGTGAAGGATGAGGTATGAGGGAGGTGGTGAAGTAGGTTGGAGAATTGATGGGGGTCCACAGCATGTAGATTTCTGCGAGTGTGTGTGCGGGGTGGCGGAGCAGGGTGTTTAGGAAGTCCAGATAGGTTGAAAGAGAGAAGGTGGTGGTCAGAGATGGGGAAAGGGCGACATTTGAACTCAGAAATGGAGCAGAGGTTGGAAAAGACCAGGTCAATAACGTGACCATCCATCGCGGTGGGTAGGGAGGAGGGAGGATTGTGTGAGTCCAAGGGAGGACGTGAGTGAAAGAAGTTTGGAGGCAGCAGGGGCGGAAGGATCGTCAATGGGAATGTTGAAGTCCCCGAGAATTAGGCATGGAAGATTAGAAGACAGGAAGTGAGAAAGCCAGGTAGCAAAGTGGTCAAAGAACTGGGAGGTTGGTCCCGGTGGGCGGTAGTAGATGACTGCCACCCTGAGAGCCAGAGGAGAGAACAGGCGGATGCAGTGTGTCTCGAAGGAGGAGAAGGAGAGGGATGGGGTGGAGGGAGATGCTGGTAGGTGCAGGTGGGAGAGAGCAGGAGCCCGACCCCGCCACCATTTATCTCACCCGGTCTGGGGGTATGGCTCAAGTGTAGACCGCCATGTGAGAGAGCAGCAACGGAGGCCGTGTCAGAGGGAGTTAGCCAGGTTTCAGTTAAAGCTAGGAGGTTGAAGGAGTTTGAAAGGAAGAGGTCATGGACGGCTGTGAGTTTGTTGCACACAGAGCGAGCGTTCCAGAGGGCGCAGGAGAAAGGACAGGCGCTGAGGGATGATGGGAATGAGGTTGCTGGGCTTGCAGGGAGGTGATTTATGTGCGATGGAGATAGGATGAGAGGGAAGTATTGGATGTGTTGTGGGGCCAGGGTTAGGGGATATGTCACCTGAATAGAGTAACAGCAGGAGGGTGAGAAAGAGAAGGTGGGAATGGGATTTGTGGGAGTGGGAGGCAGCACGAGAGTTAGAGGGAGACCGTGTTCTGAGGAAACAAAGGAGCTCATGTGAGGCCATCATGTGGGACGAGAGGAGGGAGGGAGAGATGCAGATAGTGTAGGGGTCGGTGGTAGAGGGGCAGGAGTTCCATTTAAGGAGAAAGGTAGAAGTAAAGAGCAGAAGCGTGAGAGAAAGCATGATATAGACTTGCGTTTACCCAAAGAAAAATTGGGCCTTGCAGTTCCTTCCTCCAGTCCCGCAACTCCAGGAATCAACTCTGCGCGTCCACTTAAGACTGTCACTGAACTCCAGGAATCAACTCTGCGCGTCCACTTAAGACTGTCACTGAACTCCAGGAATCAACTCTGCGCGTCCACTTAAGACTGTCACTTGTGAATGTCACAAGAGCCTGGCTCAAATGGAGCCTGGGATATTTGTTATATAGGACAGACTGATTGCAATCAGGCAGTTAAAAAGTCAACAGCTGAAGCT
Organism: Leptobrachium leishanense; assembly: GCA_009667805.1. Classification (NCBI taxonomy): domain Eukaryota; kingdom Metazoa; phylum Chordata; class Amphibia; order Anura; family Megophryidae; genus Leptobrachium; species Leptobrachium leishanense. The sequence goes on along the minus strand of CM019063.1, from coordinate 293,123,232 downwards.
GGATGGGCTGTGTCAATAGGGCAGGAGATTCACATGCTAATTAGCAAAGCAAATGGTGGAGAAAACAAAAATAAATAAAAAAACAAGGAAACGTTGCTATAGAAGCAATCAGATTCCAAACCCTCCACCATGGCTAAGAGCTGTCCAAGGATGTCGGGGACAAGATTGTAGACCTACACAAGGCTGAAATGGGCTACAAGACCATCACCAAGTAGCTTGGTGATAAGGTGACAACAGTTTTTGCGATTATTCCCAAATGGAAGAAACACAAAAAAACTGTCAATCTCCCTCCATCAGGGGCACCATCCAAGATCTCACCTCGTGGAGTGTCAATGATCATGAGAACATTGAGGAATCAACCAAAACGTCATGGGAGGATCTTGTCAATGATCAAGGCTGCTGGGACCATAGTCACCAAGAACAGAATTGGTAGGCCCGTCTGAAGTTTGCCAATAAACATCTGAATGATTCAGAGAAGAACTGGGTGAAAGTGTTGTGGTCAGATGGGACCAAAATCTAGCTCTTTGGCATCAACTCAACTTACCATGTTTGGAGGAGGAGGAGGAGGAGGAATGCACCTATGACCCCTAAGAACACCAGCAAACATTGAGGTGGAAACCTTATGCTTTGAGGGTGTTTTACTGCTAAGGGGACAGGACAACTTCACCGCATCAAAGAGACGATGGACAGGGCTACAGTACAGTGAAAAAGTGTTGGCCCCCTTACTGATTTTTTACGCGTTTGATCTGAAATCTTAAAGTCGGACAAACACGTGTAGCGCTCACTCCCGGAGGAGCCGCTGAAATTGAACCACGGGTCAGTCTCCCCGCACTAGGGAATAAATATACTCCAACACGCTGAACAGTTTTACAATTTAAAAGGTTTACTAAAAGGTTTGCAGCTCTTGAGACACGGTATATGCAGGAAGCTTTACAGTACTTTCGTAACACGATAAACGCGTAGCGGTAAAAGAAACGAAAACCCGAGGGCTTCGTGTTTTCGGAAAAAAAACCCCGACCGAGCAGAAAAATTAAAAGATACGAAATTCGAGGAAAAACCGCGTAGCGGGACACAATAAAATACACAGTTCTCGTATCACGATAAACGCGCAGCGGGAACAAAAAGAGGAAAAAATGTTCAGAATGTAACTTTTACTTTGCCCCCTTGTATGGATTTGGAAAAAAGGAAACTGAGTCCTGCACAGGTTAAGTCCCAGAACGTGAAGTGGTATGTATTTGTGTGTGTAGGGTACCCGGGTACTTTTCAACTGGCCAGTGAGTTTACTTTAACGATGTCTTCGACTAGTCAGTTGGGGCCCTGTGGGTTTTAGAAGGAAACAGCAGCGTACGCTCTTATTTACACACGGCCTTGGGGCCTCTCACCCATCCAGCGCAAGCTTGAGGTTCCGCTGACCCAGGACGTCTCTCCGCTCGATATTGACTGGGGACGCCGACCACCGGATCTGTTGTCTGGCCTTCTGTCTGTCAGCCGCGACTCAGCCAGCTTACCGCCTGCTCCCCGCTTCAATCGACCGCGGTACTCCTTACTCGAGGGGTCTTCTCTCCTTAGCCCTGCACCCGGATAATAGATGGTGATGTCTATCTCCCGCAAGGCTGGGTGACCCAATCCTAAGGCCCGATCCACTCTGTCTGCGCTCCGGCCTATCTTTTGGTCTCTCCTTCTCTGTGTGTGCATCCACTCTCTCCTGCTCCCTGGCGCGAGGTGCAGGATGTACAGGCTCTCCACAAACCCACCCACTTCCTGTTTCTTCGCAAAGCATGCATGGACATGTAGTTCAGGTGTCCAGGGTCTTTAATCGTGATAGTCTCCATCTTGTGGCCAAAAATGGGTACTGCCACAGTAAACTTTAACACATCGCTACACACATTTAAATATTAGTCAAAGATAACACAAGTAAGCAAAATGCAGTTTTTAAATGAAGGTTTTTATTATTAAAGGAAAACAAAATCCAACCCCACATGGCCCTGTGTGAAAAAGTGCTTGCCCCCTAAACCTAATAACTGGTTGGGCCATCTTTAGCAGCAAGAACTGCAATCAAGTGTTTGCGATAATGTGCAAAGAATCTGTTACAGCACTATGGAGAAATTTCGGTCCACTCATCTTTGGAAGGTTTGAGCATGGATTGCCTATTTAAGGCCATGCCACTGCATTAAGAAGCACATTAGGGTCCTGGAGTGGCCTAGTCAGTATCCAGACCTTAATCCCATAGAAAATCTGGAGGGAGCTGAAGGTTTGAATTGCCAAACATCAACCTCGAAACCATAATTACTTCGAGACGATCTTTAAAGAGGAGTGGGACAAAATCCCTCCTGAGATGTGTGCAAACCTGGTGGCCAACTACAAGAAACGTCTGACCTCGGATTGCCAACAAGGGTTTTGCCACCAAGTACTAAGTCATGTTTTATGAAGGGGTCAAATACTGATTTCACTCCTTAAAATGCAATTCAATTTACAACTTTTTTGAAATGCATTTTTCTGGATTTATTTTGTTGTTCTGTCTCTCACTGTTCAAATAAACCTACCATAAGAATTCTAGTCTGATCATTTCTTGGTCAGTGGGCAAACGTACAAAATCAGCAAGGTGTCAATGTTTCCCCTCAATATAAATACCAATATGATGCAAAAACAAAAGCGATCACATTTTACTTTCAAAGCATCAATTAATGTTTTTCAAATAAAAATACGCACACGTCAATTTTTTCATTGTTTAAATGTTTCTAAGTTTGGAAAAAATAAAATGTACTATGTATACTGAAAAGGGTCGGAATACATTTTTACGCCAATTAATTTCTTAGGCTAAAGTTTTTAAATTTGTTATTCTGGTGTGGGTGTACACAAACTGAAGACCAGATTTGACAAAACGGCAAACTTATTAAAATGTAAAAATTAAAAAAGATTAGATTCATGAACAGAGGGCTATAAATGCTGGTAAAGATCATCATTGTATAAACACACACCAACCTGTCAGACCTCAGTGTGTGCAATATATATAATCCAACAAATGGCCGCACTCAAAAAATAAAACAAAATTTATTAAATCATATTTAAAAAGCAAGTCCCGATGTTTTCTGCTCTCTTAGGAGCCATTATCAAGGTTACAGAAAACACAGCACTAATGGGTTATAAAGAAAAAAACCGTATTACTCACCAATCACGTTGCCCAAGGCGGTAGTGCACTTAAAATTACTGAAGGCATGCTGTGAGCTTGTCGTAATGTGTGACATCACGCACGCCCGGCTCAACCACTTGCTATAGTGATAAACAAAACGACTTGGCTAATAAAAATTAAAAATCAATCAAGGAGGATTTCCTGCGCATATACCTACACAGCCTGAAAAAGCATATGTTATCTAACAGGAAGAACAGTGCATGGATCTGATTGGTGAGTAATAGGGTTGTGTTTGCTGTAACCTTGATAATGGCTCCTAAGAGAGCCGAAACGTCAGAACCGGCTTTTTAAATATGCTTGAATAAATTTTCTTATTTTATTTTTTGATTGAGTGCAACCATCTGTTGGATTTTCTATATTGCGTACACCCCTAGCACCTATCCTTTTGCGGTTTTATTTTTGAAAGGTGTTGCTGGACTTTGTGTTACGGTTAATCTTAAAGTTACCCGGGTAATCCGGATATTACCCAAAACCTCTGGGTAAAGCTGCAAAAAAATAAAATAAAATAAAATGAAAAATTTGCACATTACACGGATGATCTGCAGACTATCCAACCCAGTTTGGTTAAAACCAAATTTTGTTATCGTTCAGATAAAAGTCTGAAGCTTCACCCGGGTAATCTGAGGACTATCTACAGCTTCACTTGGGTAATCTGCAGGGCATCCAACCCCCGTTGGGTAACAGTGAATTTTACTTTTATCAATGGATATTATCAACAAAAATGGCAAAAGGCAAACATTAAAATGTATTAAGGATATTATGAATATACAGAGTAACAGAATATGTTTCTTATATGAATGTTAAAGAGTTAAATGATCTTTATTATGTGTCATATGTGCTTATATATCATTTATAAAATATAACCATTAGGTTACTCTTTATATAATTATCTTCATAAGTTAATTTTCAGACAATTAACACACTGAGTTACATGACCGTTATTTAGCGTGGTATGTGACTGGATACAATTTGGATAAAAAGAACAAAAAACTAAATTTTGTTATCGGTCACATAACAGCTTGCAGCTTTACCCGGGGTAATCCTCAGATTCCAGTCAACTGTAACCTGCTGAAAACCCAAGAAAAGCAGAGTACCCAGAGGCGTTTGGATACTTTGCAGTTTACCTGGATTTAGTATGTTATGTCATTTCGCATTGCAATTTATCCAGCAACACTAGGGTAATGTGCATTTTACCCGGGTAAAACACCGCAAAAACCGGAATACCCAGAGGCCTCTGGATACTTTGCAGATTAGGCTGTCAGATGAACGCAGTCAGAGCACACTCTGCGTGCGTGCATAACGAACAGACGTACTGTAGACATCACACGATCCGTTTTTCTTGACGGACGTAGAAAAAAAAGGGAACTATTGGGAAATAAAAATTACCATATTTTTTGCTCCATAAAACGCACTTTTCTCCCGCCAAAAAGTGGGGGGAAAAGTGGGTGCGTCTTATGGAGCGAATGCCCCATGATATGCCTCAGCGTTAGGCTCCCTCTGAGCGTGCATCCGGCGGCAGGAAGCTTGGGCACTCGCCTGGGGGAGCCACGTGACCGCGATCTCACGAGATGGCGGTCACGTGGCTCCCCCAGGCGAGTGCCCAAGCTTCCTGCCGCCGGATGCACGCTCAGAGGGAGCCTAACGCGGCGGCGACAGGTGAGTGGAGGCATATCCATGAGCTGCTGGGGCACATCCGTGAGCGTGCTGGGGCAATATCCATGAGCTGGGTGACAGTATCCATGTGCTGGGGCATATCCATGTGCTGGGGGACAGTATCCATGTGCTGGGGGACAGTATCCATGTGCTGGGGGACAGTATCCATAAGCTGGGGGGACAGTATCCATAAGCTGGGGGGACAGTATCCATAAGCTGGGGGGACAGTATCCATAAGCTGGGGGGCAGTATCCATGAGCTGGGGGGCAGTATCCATGAGCTGGGGGGCAGTATCCATGAGCTGGGGGGCAGTATCCATAAGCTGGGGGGCAGTATCCATGAGCTGGGGGGCAGTATCCATGAGCTGGGGCAGTATATCCATTATTACACTATTTGATTTCAGAATATTTATTTTCCTGTTTTCCTCCTCTAAAAACTAGGTGCGTCTTATGGTCAGGTGCGTCTTATGGAGCAAAAAATACGGTATATGAAAAAAATGATAAAAATGTGAAAAGGATATGAAAAGCCATTTTGTGCGTCAAGGTGCTGGACGTTGCAAATGCACTGCATCTGACATCTCATCACTCACACAGAAAGCTACGCGGATGTGGCGCACTGTGGGTCCGTCATAGCGGTTTTAGGTTCTTGCCTAACTTGCGTCCGTTTGCCACGTGTGTTGTGTGTGCACAGTTCGATGCGCACGTACTTCGTGTGTGGGTCTCTATTGATCATGATTCTATGCTACGACGGACGAAACTGTGCGGCAACACAGACGTGAGAACTGCGTTCGTCTGACATACCCGGATAAAGTCTGAAATTTAATTTCACTTCGGACTTTTACTCATGACACCTGTCATACTAGTATTGGTATCATTGCATACCTAGCAATCTCACAAGTTGTCAACTTTGAAGAAATTAGACATGTGCATTCGTTATAGTACTAATACGTTTTCGTCCGAATTTTCAGATGTTTTCGTATTCGTGCAGCTAACGATATCCGAAACCCTTCACTCCAAATTACAAAGGAAACGAAAGGAAAATGCATTACATTTTCATTTCAGTTCTTTTGTAATATTACTTGATTCTGATGCTGGACAGGACTCCCTGTGATTAGCAGATGCCCGGTGCCCGATTGTGCCGTTTGAAGGTAGATTAACTGGACAGACTGTCTCCTTCAATACATACACACACACAGTGCCTCTCCCCCATCTGTTTAACTTTATAAACTGTTAATTAGTGGAATCTTTAACAATATAATGTCTGGATCTATAAGAGGTGTGAGGAGCTATGTAGGCACTTATCTCCCCAGGGAGCCGTCACTGATAACAGGCATTTTATGGTTAATGATTCTTCCAGTGACTGCTTGTAAAATTAGAGAGAGGGGCCAGGTATCTATCTCCCCTCCTAATCAAACTCTAGTTTGTGGCTCTTGAGTTCTCAGTCCAGCACATAGAGGAAAGGATCGTGTCTCAGCCTGTAAAATTTTTCTAGTGCATCTGACCTTACAGTAAGGGAAAAAACTCAATTATATACAACACAGGGAACATTTTACATTGCCTTTTAAAAGGGAATTCGTTCATATAACTCAAGGGGGAACGAATTGTAATAAAATTTACATAAAACATGCCCAATTACATGGATACTTTACCTGGATTTATCTTTTGTTTAGGATAGCCTTATGCCTATCCCATGCCTGCTTAAATTCAATTACTGTTTTGGCCTCTACCACTTCAACTGGAAGACTGTTCCATGTATCCACCACCCTCTCCGTAAAATAATGCTTTCTGATGTTACTTTTAAACCTTTGCCCCTCTAATCTAAGACTATGTCCTCTTGTTTTGCTACTTTGTTTCCTTTTAAATATACTCCCTTCCTCTACCTTGAAAAATTAATAAGCGAGGGAAAAAGTATTGAGAAAAGTCCTGCAGGCCTGAAACATGGTCTTACTCCTTTTGCACAATAAAGCAGTTTTCTTTCTGTGCTACAACATGCCTTCTGACTGTTTATTTTGTGACACAGCAGTTAGCAGCATTGAGAAAGGGATCTTTTTGTACCACTGAATGAGGAGACCACACTTTTTTTTCTTAAATTGAAATATATTTTATTAAAATGAACATTTAAAGTATATTATTTATTGCATTTTAAACAAAAAAAAAATCGCTTTGAGGCACAGATAAAATCTTCCCTGTGTATGAAGTCACCACACTGGCTGCTTACTTTTTGCAGCTTTCAGGTGAGAGAAGTTGTATAATGCAGCCAGACTTTACAAGCACCCAATGATACACATACTCTGTTGCTGTTTGACATCAAAGGAGGAATACAAATATAACAATTATTATATTAAGGCAGTAATGTATCCTGGAGAAATGTAACATGGTTTCCCACCTGCATAATATAATGAAATTGTTACTTTCCCTCTGACCTCAAACAACAGCAGAGTACATGGCATGATGGCATCTCTGGGAGGTTGTAAATTCTGCTAGCATGAGAAATATTATACAGGGCAGGCAGAGGGATGATCCTGCCCTGTCAGTGCAAGACAGGACCAGCGGCGTAGCGTGGGTTGTCAGCGCCCGGGGCAGGGCAAAAATTGTGCGCCCCCCAACCTGTGGACACGGTAACACACCATGATTCCCTGACACCAGTAGAGTATTGACCCCGTTACCCCACAAGCACATGAATTGTATATTATTAACAAAATACTGATATAATAAAAAAAATTAAGCACACATGCCCCCCTCACTACGCCACTGCTACCAGTCACCCTGTCAAAGTATACCCTATCATAGTTCCACTCTCATACTATACCCAGTCACTTTCTCTCAATACCCCAGTCACTCTCCAGGTACCCCCACTTTTTCTCAGTACCCCCAGTCTCTCTCTCAAAGTACCCCAGTCACTCTCCCCAGTACCCCCAGTTACTCCTCCCAGTACCCCCAGTCACTCACTCTCTCCAAGTACCCCCACTTTTTCCCCATACCCCCAGTCTCTCTCTCTCCAAGTACCCCGTCACACTCTCCCAGTAACCCAAGTCACTCTCTCCCAGTACCTTCAGTCACTCACTCCCAGTACCCCACTCTATTTTTCTCTCCAAGTACCCCCTCTTTCTCACAGTACCCCCAATCACTCTCTCTCTCTATTGAACATCCCCAGTTACTCTCTCCCAGTATACCCAGTCATTCTCTCTCTGAACCTCCAGTCATCCTCTCCCTGTACCCCCTCACTGTGTGTTGGTCACGCTGCTTTGGTGTCCTACAGTGTCGCCTACCTGCATGAAGTTGTTGGTGGCCCGGGGGAGCTGTCCAGGGGGCTTAGTGGAGACCGGATTTTAAATGTACTGCAGGGCAGGAGCCTCCCTCCCGCCTTCCTGTTCAATGGCTGCAGGGCTGCCAGCGGTGGGGGGCTGGCACAGGGCTTTAAAGGGGGCTGACAAGAATGGTACAGGGTGTTCCGGGGAATAATGCTGCGCTGCTTCATGTGACTCCTGTCAGCGTCAAGGAGGAGTCAGAACAGGACCAGAATTCTGAGTGCTAGGTCACCGCCGGTGTGGCAAAACTGGCCAACACCTTGCTGATTCCTGCTGGAAAATATTAGTGATTCAAATTTCTTTTGAAATTTTGCGCCCCCTAAGAAACTTGCGCCCGGGGCGACCGCCCCCGAGGCACCCCCCACGCTACGCCACTGGACAGGACTCCCTGTGATTTCAAATGTGGACGCCCTGCATGGAGCAAAGTGCCTGCAAAGCTCACCCAGATGTTATCTTACTAAGAAACACATCAGGGAAAACACAGATACAGCACAGGCAACATTTTACATTGCATTTTAAAAGGGAATTCCTTCATCTAAATCTCGGCCTGTAAAATTTTTCTGGTGCATCTGACCTTACAGTAAGGGAAAAAACTCAATTATATACAACACAGGGAACATTTTACATTGCATTTTAAAAGGGAATTCGTTCATATAAATCAAGGGGGAACGAATTGTAATAAAATTTACATAAACTGATATATATATATATATATATTACACACATATACATAGAGTCAGTTTGGGTTACGCTAACATTTGGCAATCATACAGTAGCTCGTGTAGGTGTGATCTATAGACCCCCTGGACAAGTAGAAGAGCCTGATAATCTGCTGCTTGAGGAAATAGCCAAAATGGCAATGAAGGGGGAAGTTATTATCATGGGGACTTTAATCTTCCTGATGTGAACTGGAAAACCAAAACAGCTGGGTGCACCAGGAGTACAAATATTCTAAACTCCCTACTGGGATTACCTCTAACACAAGTAGTTGAGGAGCCGACCCGTAAAGAGGCCATATTGGATTTAATACTCACAAATGGAGGTTTGGTATCGGACGTTGTTGTAGGTGAAAATTTGGGATCTAGTGATCACCAGTCAGTATGGTTTAATATATACATAGAAACATAGAAACATAGAAAAATGTCGGCAGATAAGAACCTTTCGGCCCATCTAGTCTGCCCAATTACATGGATACTTAACCTGGATTTATCTTTTGTTTAGGATAGCCTTATGCCTATCCCATGCTTGCTTAAATTCAATTACTGTTTTGGCCTCTACCACTTCTACTGGAAGACTGTTCCATGTATCCACCACCCTCTCAGTAAAATAATGCTTCCTGATGTTACTTTTAAACCTTTGCCCCTCTAAATCTAAGACTATGTCCTCTTGTTTTGCTATTTTGTTTCCTTTTAAATATACTCCCTTCCTCTACCTTGTGGATTCCCTTTACGTATTTAAATGTTTCTATCATATCTCCTCTGTCTCGTCTTTTTTCCAAGCTGTACATGTTAAGATCATTAAGCCTTTCCTGGTAACTTTTCTCCTTCAAGCCGTACACCATTTTAGTAGCCCTTCTCTGAACTCTCTCTAAGATGTCTATATCCTTCTGGAGATACGGTCTCCAGTACTGCACACAGTACTCCAAGTGAGGTCTCACCAGTGCTCTGTACAGTGGCATGAGCACTTCCCTTTTCCTACTGCTAATACCTCTCCCTACACAACCAAGCATTCTGCTAGCATTTCCTGCAGCTCTATTGCATTGACTACTTACCTTTAGATCCTCTGCAATAATAACCCCTAAATCCCTTTCCTCAGATGTTGAGGTTAGGACTGTATCAAATATTCTATATTCAGCCCTTGGGTTTTTACGTCCCAGGTGCATTATCTTGCACTTATCCACATTAAAACTCAATTGCCACAACTCCGACCATTTTTTTAGTTTACCTAAATCATTTGTCATTTGGCTGATCCCTCCAGGAACGTCAACCCTGTTGCAAATCTTTGTGTCATCAGCAAAAAGACATACTTTTCCATTAATACCTTCTGCAATATCACTAATAAAAATATTAAAGAGAATGGGTCCAAGTACTGACCCCTGAGGTACCGCACTGGTAACAAGACCTTGTGCCGAATAAACTCCATTTACCACAACCCTCTGTTGTCTGTCACTCAGCCACTGCCTAATCCAGTCAACAATATTGGAATCTAAACTCAAAGATTGCAATTTATTGACAAGCCTTCTATGCGGAACAGTATCAGTATGTCTTACTGAAATCTAAATAAGCAATGTCTACTGCACCACCTGTGTCTATTATTTTTGTTACCCAATCAAAAAAATCAATAAGATTAGTTTGGCATGATCTCCCTGGAGGTAAACCCATGTTGTTTCTGATCCTGTAATCTATGTGTTTTTAGATGTTCAACAATCCTTTCCTTTAACATGGTTTCCATTAATTTCCCCACTACTGACGTAAGACTAACTGGCCTATAGTTCCCCGATTCCTCCCTACTACCCTTCTTGTAAATGGGCACAACATTTGCTTATTTCCAGTCTTCTGGGACAACTCCCGTTAACAAGGATTGGTTAAATAAATCTGTTAATGGTTTTGCTATTACATCACTGAGCTCTTTTAATAATTTAGGGTGGATCCCATCAGGCCCCATTGACTTATTTGTCTTTACTTTAGACAGCTGCTGTAGAACCTCCTCCTCTGTAAACTGGGATGGAGCCGCACCACACAAAAACAAAAGTTTTAGACTTTAAAAAAAACTATTTTTCTAAAATGAGACTTTGTGTGAAGGAGTCATTATCAGACTGGAGGAGTTTAAAGGGAGTCCAGGAGAAATGGGATTATTTAAAGGAAGCATTATTGAAGGCCACAGGCAATTGCATTCGACTTGTTAGCAAAAACAAAAAAGGGAAGAAACCACTGTGGTACTCTGCAGAAGTGGCCAAAATAGTGAAGAACAAGAAGATAGCATTCAATAATTATAAAAAAACTCCGCGTGAAGAAGATAGGCAAACCTAGAAGATTAGGCAGAAAGAGGCAAAGCAATTTATAAGAGCTTCCAAAGCACACGCAGAAGAGAAAATAGCTCAGTCAGTAAAAAAGGGGGACAAAACATTTTTTAGATACATAAACGAGAAAAGAAAAGTAAAACAAGGATTAGTTAGATTAAAAACAAAGGAAGGAAGGTATGTAGAAGAGGATAAAAGTCTTGCTGACTGCCTCAATGAATATTTTTGTTCAGTCTTTGCAGAAGGAAAGGGACCTCAGTTAGGAGGAAACACTAACGAGACAATTACATATCAGTTTACAGAGGAGGAGATTCTACAGCAGCTGTCTAAAGTAAAGACAAATAAGTCAATGGGGCCTGATGGGATCCACCCTAAATTATTAAAAGAGCTCAGTGATGTAATAGCAAAACCATTAACAGATTTATTTAACCAATCCTTGCTAACGGGAGTCGTCCCAGAAGACTGGAAATTAGCAAATGTTGTGCCCATTCACAAGAAGGGTAGTAGGGAGGAATCTGGGAACTATAGGCCAGTTAGTCTTACGTCAGTAGTGGGGAAATTAATGGAAACCATGTTAAAAGGAAAGGATTGTTGAACATCTAAAAACATCGATTACAGGATCAGAAACAACATGTGTTTACCTCAGGGAGATCATGCCAAACTAATCTTATTGATGTTTTTGATTGGGTAACAAAAATAATAGACACAGGTGGTGCAGTAGACATTGCTTATTTAGATTTCAGTAAGGCTTTTGATACTGTTCCGCATAGAAGGCTTATCAATAAATTGTAATCTTTGAGCTTGGATTCCAATATTGTTGAATGGATTAGGCAGTGGCTGAGTGACAGGCAACAGAGGGTTGTGGTAAATGGAGTTTATTCGGTGCAAGGTCTTGTTACCAGTGGGGTACCTCAGGGGTCAGTACTTGGACCCATTCTATTTAATATTTTTATTAGTGATATTGCAGAAGGTATTAATGGAAAAGTATGTCTTTTTGCTGATGACACAAAGATTTGCAACAGGGTTGACGTTCCTGGAGGGATCAGCCAAATGACAAATGATTTAGGTAAACTAAAAAAATGGTCGGAGCTGTGGCAATTGAGTTTTAACGTGGATAAGTGCAAGATAATGCACCTGGGACGTAAAAACCCAAGGGCTGAATATAGAATATTTGATACAGTCCTAACCTCAACATCTGAGGAAAGGGATTTAGGGGTTATTATTGCAGAGGATCTAAAGGTAAGTAGTCAATGTAATAGAGCAGCAGGAAATGCTAGCAGAATGCTTGGTTGTGTAGGGAGAGGTATTAGCAGTAGGAAAAGGGAAGTGCTCATGCCACTGTACAGAGCACTGGTGAGACCTCACTTGGAGTACTGTGTGCAGTACTGGAGACCGTATCTCCAGAAGGATATAGACATTTTAGAGAGAGTTCAGAGAAGGGCTACTAAAATGGTGTACGGCTTGAAGGAGAAAAATTACCAGGAAAGGCTTAATGATGTTAACATGTACAGCTTGGAAAAAAGACGAGACAGAGGAGATAGATAGAAACATTTAAATACGTAAAGGGAATCCACAAGGTAGAGGAAGGGAGTATATTTAAAAGGAAACAAAGTAGCAAAACAAGAGGACATAGTCTTAGATTAGAGGGGCAAAGGTTTAAAAGTAACATCAGAAAGCATTATTTTACTGAGAGGGTGGTGGATACATGGAACAGTCTTCCAGTTGAAGTGGTAGAGGCCAAAACAGTAATTGAATTTAAGTAGGCATGGGATAGGCATAAGGCTATCCTAAACAAAAGATAAATCCAGGTAAAGTATCCATGTAATTGGGCAGACTAGATGGGCCGAAAGGTTCTTATCTGCCGACATTTTTCTAATATATATATATATATATTTATTTTATTACAATTCGTTCCCCCTTGATTTATATGAACGAATTCCCTTTTAAAAGGCAATGTAAAATGTTCCCTGTGTTGTATATAATTGAGTTTTTTCCCTTACTGTAAAGGTCAGATGCACCAGAAAAATTTTACAGGCTGAGACACGATCCTTTCCTCTATGTGCTGGACTGAGAACTCAAGAGCCACAAACTAGAGTTTGATTAGGAGGGGAGATAGATACCTGGCCCCTCTGTCTAATTTTACAAGCAGTCACTGGAAGAATCATTAACCATAAAATGCCTGTTATCAGTGACGGCCCCCTGGGGAGATAAGTGCCTACATAGCTCCTCACACCTCTTATAGATCCAGACATTCTATTGTTAAAGATTCCACTAATTAACAGTTTATAAAGTTAAACAGATGGGGGAGAGGCACTGTGTGTGTGTGTGTGTACTGAAGGAGATGTGCTGTTTGAAGGGAGATTAACTGGACAGACTATCACAGGACTGTCCAGCATAAGAAACAAATAATATTACAATATTACATTAGGGGGGCTCACTGATAATTTAGACAGGTTCCCTGCAAACCTGCCAGGTGTGAGCTCCAGCTACTGCCCCATGTCTGCACCACAAAGCACTGCCACTGTGCCAGACACACTAAATTAACACACATTGTGACCCTTTACTTACAAGGTGCTCAGTTTTATAATGAAAAAACTTACTGTCAGAGCATGCAGTCATTTTATGTTCTCCTGAACCTTCTAGGAAGTCATGTAATGTGTACATATATATATTAATATCACACATTCACCATAATTTCAAACAATATAAAAAGGATTTGGGGAAATACTATAACATCCAATCCATTTTGAGTTTTGGTATACATAAATTAAGCCCTAAAATTGCAATAACTCTACAAATAATGTAAAGTCACTGAAATGTTGGTTACAGGATTTTTAATATGGATACTTAATAAAACTACAAGTTTTTAATTACCCTCCTGTTAAAGTACTCAAGTGTATCCCACATCTTTTGGATATATATAATAATCCTAGTATTGCACGTGGGAAATTATATCTACCTATAGTAATAATCACACTAATGCAGGAGGGAAATTATATCTACCTATAGTAATAATCCTAGTATTGCAGGAGGCAAATTATATCTACCTATAGTAATAATCACACTAATGCAGGATGCAAATTATATCTACCTATAGTAATAATCCTAGTATTGCAGGAGGCAAACTGTATGATTTTTCTTTGTATTCTACAATACACTGATTATTACTAATATATATATACATTGATATATATATATATATATATATATATGTTTCAAAATTATGTTCTGGTACATAATGTTGATTCTTCTAAACTAATATTGGAAATACTGTATACTTCATCCTGCCAAAGAACATTGAACAATTTGACATGATGTCTAGGGGCATTTAAACTTTTGCTGGGCTTGTTATAAACATGTGTACTGTAAATGTGCAATTCTTTTTATTTCAATTTGAAAGACTAGTGTTGTACTCCAGTCACACACAACACCCAAAAAACCGTCAGGATGTATACACCACTTGCCTGATACTCCAGTCTCTGCTAACTGTTCCTCATTCTCGAATCCTTCATCAAAGTCCATATGAAACTGAGCTTTAACCCTTTCGGTAGGGCGATTTGCTCAGCACATTTGTACTCAAAGTTACCCACTGCTCAAGCACCTGAATATTTGTCACTTGTCCCTATATCTCATCCTGCAGCATATTAATTATTTCTGCATATCCTGTTGAGAGAGGGCAGGACGCTCCATCCCCTGAGGAGCCACATTCCACTTACTGCTATGGGGATTTTAATGTAATAAATCATACTAATATCACAAGACCTGGTGTGTCTCCATCATGTCACCATTTAAAATATATCTTGTACACACTAAATCAGTGTAAGTTACAATGTATATTAGATGGAAAGCAAAGCTACCAAGAGGGAGGTCATTACACACATATAAAGCGCAGGCTGGTAGCAACTATGTATCTTATCAATGTTCTAGATTTAATGTTTCTCCGGGTTATCAACTGCAAATTCACATCTACATTTATTCATCCTCTATATTTATACATTCCTCACTAGGAATGTCTTACCTAATTTAGCAGTGTTTATTACTTGGACTCTGAGCGCTGGATCAGTTACTGTATCTCTCAGAGCCAGTGAAAGGGTTAACTGATCCAGCGCTCAGAGTAACTATAATAACACTGAAAAAATAGTTATCTAGGTAAAAGGATTATTAATGTGGCTAAGATCCTGTTTTTAGTTAGCAGCACTCAGTGTCTGCCCCATCAGAAGTGACTTGGCTTTGAGCGCTGATATCTCACCAAGTCACTTCTGATGGAGGAGACATGGAGTCACAGTAATAATCATTTTACTTAAACAACACATTTTTCAGTGTTATACAGGCTAGAGTCACTAATAAATAAGTTACATCGGACATCTGAGAAACTAACAGCCGAATAGTCATTTTACAGTGACTCTGATACAGTAACTATCTCTCCATGAAGTGTAACAGCAGACTTCAGCAGAGAGATACAGTAACACAAGCAGCTGATCTCTGCGCTCAGAGATGCATTTGCTTTTCGGAGGAAAGAAATTCGTTTAAATACGAAAGAAATCTAAACGAATTTCGTGGGCAACTAAATAAATTTCATTTTAGGACGAATCCATTCGTCCAAAACAAAATTTTGTGGTGTGCACATGTCTAGAAGAAATCATACATGGTGAAAAATAAAAGGAATGTAAATGGGGGGGGGGTGAAACCCATGCTAATTCGGCATTCCAAAAATCAGGACCCTTTTTTGCATTCTTCAAATTATTTGAGTTTTTGATAATAGATTTTGAGCTGCATAAGCATGTATGGTACGAACGTAAATCCTTAAATTTACCATAAAAACCGTATATAGGTAGTTACAGTATATGTTACTGTTCCAGTATATGTAGTTAAAGTTATTTCTAAAAGTGTTAACAAGTCCCGTAGTGCTGTAAAATGGCACAGAATAACAAATGTTCATACAAGTTAAACACACAGAACAGTAGGAGAGAGGACCCTGCTCAAGAGCTGACAATCTAAGAGAAGGGTGACACACGAGGTGAGGGTAAGTGGCAGAGTATGAAGTATGCAGAGTATGTGAAGTAGAGGGGTGCGAATAGGAGCAAGAAATGTACAATCCGGGATTATTGAGTGAGCCGATCGGCTTCTCTAAAGTACAGCCAAGCTGTATACAGTTAAAGTACAGGATAGCAAAATATAATTTGCCTGGGCTCCAGTGAGAACACAATTAAAATATGGCTTGGCACACAAAGGGTTACAATTTAAAAAGAAAGCAGAAAAAAAAAGACCCCCCAGGAGCAATTTTCCCAGAAAGCAGTGTGTAAGTTTTTCAGGGCATATGTATAGCAGTCATAAAAGAGGGGAATAAATTGGAAGCTGCACCCAAAGACATACCTGCCAGCATCTGCAGACACTGTAAATTGAACATCTGACAGCTCTGACGAGGCTCTTTTGCAAACTTCTTTTACATCAATATCAGAGTGTAAACATTCAGGACCTCCTTCTACACAGCAATGTGTGCCAGGGCAGAAATTGCAGTTGTCTGTCCGAATGTACCCTGCATTGTGCCCACATTCCTCTATCGTCACTGATGTAGCCATACCAGACACTCCTACGTGAACAATCAACTAAGAACACAATGCAAAAGGTTAGTGGAGTTCAGCGTGCTCTGCAGTCTCCCCCCCCATGCAAACAGAAATTATAAATGTTGTTCCCCCTCCCTCAAAAATAAATTAAAACTTAAAAATAAATTCCTGTTTAGTGCAATGCACTGCACCAAAGAAAAAAAAAATTACAAATGACGGTAAACAAAGTTTTAAAAGACAACTGCCAGCGCTGCACTTCAAGTTAACAGGTTTTCAAATATAAAAATTGTAAAGAATATTACATTTTTTGCAAGAAAAGGTGCATTGTGACTAGCATGTCGCTTTAACATAATGATGATTTAATGTATGTTAGATTGGCATGGGTTGCCGAGTGTGAATATTTTACCCCTTGCCCCCAATCCTTTTCACCTTAACGTATCCTTTTATCCATAAGGGTTAACAATTGTTGTAGGATCTAGGATTCGTAAAAAGAACATTGATAAACCGTTTAGCTGAGATTGTAGGGCTGGTACCAAAAATGGGGCAATGCAAACAATTTAAGTATCCAATGTCTTGCATGGTTAAATACAGGGTTTCTATAAAGTCGGTTTACAATTTTAAAAATTTATGATCACAAAAGGCAAATGAAAAGACTGATAAATAAATACGGCATTTTGTAATTTCACTTAAGTTTTTTTTGCCGCATTTAATACACTCTATATGGGCACCATTAGTTGCACAAAGCACATAAAGAAGGTATTCAATTTCTTGTCATGTTCGCTGTAGCATACCCTCATCAATGGTGGCAATGGCATCAGTGATCCTCAGCTTTAGATTAGTGAGGTCCCATACCTTTGTTCCATACACGATATTGTAGTGGCAATAGGCTGGAAGATGGACGCCATTATAAGCCAGGCGACCATCTTGTTCAGAATATTGGTTCACCTAAATATAACTAGGCAGGTTTTTAGCTGAAGCTATAATGAGGCACATGTAGAAATTTAGGAATGTGCTGAGATTACTAGAAAAACAATTAAAGCGCTGAGAGAGAGATCTCTGCTGTTCCAGGCACAGAGAAAGATATGTCAAGGTCGTTGGGGCCCGCAGAAAGATAAAGAAAAGCGTAGAAACCAGACCATGCTTTATCTGTATCAAAATAAACATAGCCTTTAGGGAGGGGGGCGCAGCCCGGGATGGGAAAAGCAACTAATTATGATTTACTGTTACTAACATGATGTTTGCCAATTTACAGCCAAAGTAATGGAATGTCTTTGTATTAGACTAAGGGAGGTATTAACCCACGTGGGGTGGGATAGCGTAACCGGGAGGTGGGCTGATTGGGAGGTACCTAATTGTGTATTTGGGATATAAGATTGGATGTCACGGGGGAGACGGGGCTCATTCTTTGCGATTGAATCCTGTTTGAGCATCTGTTGTGATATCACAATAAAGTTTGCTTTTCCTGAAGAGACTCGTGTTCAGACAATCCTTGCTCGTGTCCGGTCCGGCCTCGTCCCGAGTGAACCCGTCTGATTCCGCTAACAATATCTTTAACATAACCCCATAGAAAGAAGTTCAGGGGAGTGATATCTGGTGAACGAGGTGGCCAGTGAATTGGGCAACCCCTTCTAATCCAGTCTGGAAATGTTTCATTTAGGAGCAGCAGCAATCCGGGGATACCATTTGATAGCTCGGGCCCCTATGGCGTCACAGTCCAAAAAGAGCCTAGATCCGCAAGTCAGGGGACAGAGCGGCAGCGTGTGGCAGATACCCCAGGTGATGCTGCATGGCTGCTGCTGTGTGAGCCCCTGAGGCCAAGAAAGGCTCAGAAACATGGATTTCCGATGGAGCTCCCTCCTGAAAAATCACCTAAACTGCAGCTCCCATGAGGGGGGCCCTTACCTCAAAAGACCACCCTGCTGGGGCAAAGGGTTTTCGGGGCACCAGTGTTTAATGGAAACATCTGCAGAAACTTTAATGTGAATGTAATAAAGAAACTAGTGCACTGCACACTGAAGCTATAAGCGTATACTCGGGTGCCACTCGAATAAAGGATTGAAAGGTATTTTAATATGATAGGTAGTGTGAATCCACCCCCCCCCCATTATAAGTGTCAAACCCTGCAAGTCTTTTACTTGCATAGGATGTTAGCCTGTGGAATTTAGCCATTTCCTTTGTGTGCAGGAAGGGGTGTGTGAAAAGTGTATGCTAGAAAAAGCCATCTCTGAATCAATATAGTAATTTTTGGCTCACTGTTGGTTAAACTCTGACGTAGAAATGTATCTGTATGCTGATTGGCTATAAGTTCTTTGAAATCTAATAAAAGACCTGTCTAAGGAAGGATATTTCAGACAGGACTGACGCTACATTGCTTTGTGGCTGATTTTGTTGTCTCTCGCCATGGTGCAGCGCGGCGACCTGTTTTCAACTTTGATATATGAGAAGAAACTTGAAAGAGGTTTATTGAAATTTCATAAATGGTAATTATTATAGGGAGTTTGTTTTGTTTGCTTTAAATCCAAATTTATCAAGGACCACTCCTACAACAGTCCAAAATAGTCAATGCAGATGTATAAACGCGAAAGCACACCATAAAACAAAACAAGCTTTATTAAGAAACACAAATACACAACAATAGTTAGTCAAAAGGAAAAATGGCAACACATTTCATGTAATAGTCTAAAAACAAGAAATTAAATCAATATACTGTATTTGGGCACATGAATAGATGAATAAATATTCAATATATATATCTATTTTACAAGGGTTGTGGTGGAGGACAAAAAGTGAAATAAACTTGAATGGAGGCTTTTTATTATTGCAGAAGCCATTTGCACATCACGGCAAATTAAAGAACTGCATCCCAGAGCGCCTGTGGCTTTGACCAGTTGCATAAACCTCATCTCTGCTAAAAAAATAAAATTCAAAAAAAGCCATCTAGTATGGCATGGTATGGATTTAAGGTTTCTGTGTAATAACAGACCCAGGATGCATAAAAGTGAGACAGATTTCATTTGCATGTCCTACCCAGAGTTCCTTGCTGCATATGGGGAATGTGGCACAGGAGCTCTGGGATGCAGTTCTTTGAATTGCTGTGATGTGCAGATGGCTTCTGTAATTATTATTACTATTATAATTATATATCCACCAAGGCCACACCTGGTTAAATCAACTAAGGAATACACACAAATGAAAAATAATTGTGTCAGCTAACAAAGCATAACACCAAGTGTGACTCAAACCATGCTCTCTGCCCTGCAGGTTCCCCTTGGTTATTTTGCTTGTGTATATATGGCACAACATGGTTTGATTTATACTTGGTGTTATGCTTTATTGTTAGCTGACACAATTATTTTTCATTTGTGTGTATTCCTTTGTTGATTTAGCCAGGTGTGCCCTTGGTGGGCTGATATATATATATTACATACACAAAAAAAAAAAGCACTACATATCAATGACCACCTTCATCCACCATTGTCTGCAACAAAAAACACATTTCAAATATATATTCATGTATTCATGTGCCCAAATACATGGATTAAATTAAATTTCTTGTTTTTAGACTATTACACGAAATGTGTTGCCATTTTTTCTTTTGACTAACTATTGTTGTGTATTTGTGTTGTTTAATAAAGCTGGTTTTATTTTATGGTGTGCTTGCGAGTTTATACAGCTCCATTATAGTGAATGCCATGCGGTCCTAGAAGGAGATTGGTTGGGGTTTCAAACCCTGCCACTGGATGGTGATTGGCTGGAGTTTCAAAACCAGGCTTTACCTGGTGTCCGGGAACATGCGGGACAGGCTTGAAGGCATTTGGATTACGTTCGGGGGGGGGGGGGGGGGGGAGTCATAAACCACCACTTTAAACATTTAAACATAAACAGACCATTAGCTTAAATGAGGGGAATAGCAGAGAGCGAGGTTTTAGTACAGTCCCCAGTCTCTCAGCATGTGGTTCCATGACAGTCATGTAGTTGTGGTGCCACGTATTCAGTCAAAATGTCAAGGTAAACATTTGCACGAATTGGTGTCGAAGAAAAACGGACCAATGATTCGATTGCACATGAGGTCACACCACACATTCATCTAAAGCAGAGGATTACTGATGCCATTGCCACCGCTGATGAGACCATTTTCACTTATCTGTCTTTTCATTTGCCTTTGTAATAATTTTTTGAAGTTGTAAAGAGACTTTATGGACACCCTGTATAATATTAAAGTCAACTGTTCTTGGAACAGCCCCTAAACTTAATGTTACACACAATGCGATAGCCACCCATAATAAATGTCAGCATAAGAGAATGTATTTCATTAAAAGAATTACATATTTTGAAATAAACCGTTCTGTAGGGTGTACCAGAGTGAACAAAAGGGACTGGACAGGTGAATTCCACATTTGCAGAATCATTGCCAGGACTCACCAGCGGACTATAGGTTGCCCATAACTCTGGGATTAACCGTTTAACGGCCAGATATTCAACTGGAACTTGCACAATCTTCAGATCAATGCTCTCCCCAAGGCCCAATTTATCCAATTCCTGAAAGAATATATGACATGCATAAATGACATCTATGTCCACAATTATCCCAAGGATCTGTTATAGCTATACAACTGTAAATGACTCAAGAATATAGTTTAGGAAGAAAATGTTATGGTGCTTATGGGCTTTGGAAAAAATGAAATATATATTATACAAACAAACAAAAACAGAGAAGGTAGCACTCAACCTTTATAAGCATTTATGAGGGTGTTTCTGAGACCAAAAAAAAAAACAAACAAAAACAACACCAATATAAGGGAGGTGTGGCAGGTATCCCTGACAGTGCATCAATAGTGCAAAACACTGGAATGCAATTGGAACATTTGCATATATAAATAATAAAGTGCATCAATAGTAGGCACAATAGTGAAATAAAAGTGCAACAAAACTGTAAAGTGCAGCAGAGCCTTAAAAGAATAAAACCACAGGGCTAAGTGCAATAGTGCATATAGGAGGATACGTAGATAAAGTGCACAAATTAAGTGTCCAGTGCTAATCCGATGGACATGCACAAAAAGTGCAAAAAGTGTCCAATATTTGAATTGAGTGCAATAGTGCGTATAGCAGTCCGTGACAATGGAGGATAAAATACTCAGAAGGCCCAATGTTTGTGGTGCTCCTTCTTATTCCGGTGGAAAGTTCGTCACATAGCCTTAGGCACTCTTGGAAAAGAGGTCCAGGGCACCTACCTAAGAGTAAAATTGTACCTATCTGGTAAGCGCAAAACGAATTGCTATGGAGCTGGGATGTCTCATACAGATCCGTAGCACAACATGTGGTATAAAAGAGCAGCAAATACAAAGATCATGGTGCAATATTGCAAGATATGAGGCTGACACTATACTGTGTCAATTTCACTCACAAAAGTAGAGCCCGTCACCGGCTCAGAGTGGGACCTCGCCTTTGGGTATTTTTCTTCCTCCCTGTTTGCAGGTGACCCCCACCTTACACATAAACCGATCTTCAGTATCTCGTTATAGATGTATTTATAGAATGGAAGACAGAAATACATACTCCCCTAGTGTAAATCTTTCAGGAATTTTGCAAATCTTTTTTTGCTGATTTAAGACTTACGTTAGTTGGAGCTTCCAAAGCTCAGGATGAAGTGCCCGTGGATTTTTTGTGGAAGAAAAATCCAGAGAAAAAAACAATCTGGAACCAAATGGTAAGCTGGATAAAAGGTTTAATAAAATGTATAAAAGCAAACCATTATATATGGCCCCAGGACGCGTTTCGCTGCTGTAAAGCAGCTTCCTCAGCTTGTCTCTTCAGATTGAAAGGCTCCTTAATTGGTAAGTGCACTGTGTAATTACCTCTGTTTGGTTACCCTGCAGTATTACGCTATGGGAGCATTGTCTCCCATCTGTTCTTAACTCGTCTAGGATCTGCTACTTGGTAAAGAAGGGAAGTGCCACTCTCTACATGGCCATAGGCGATTAAACCTAGAGCCGGGAAACCTTTAGGCTCATTTATATGTGAGTGGTATATACCTCTACCAGTAATAATCTTTGCCCAATTTGTCATACGATCTCCTGCACCAAAGATTTCTCCGTGTGCTTCTCCCTTCTCTTTTATGAAATCGAGGACGTGACGAACTTTCCACTGGAATAAGAAGGAGCGCCACAAACATCGGGACTTCTGAGTATTCTATCTTCCATTTTCACGGACTGCTATACGCACTATTGCACTCAATTGAAATATTGGACACTTTTTGCACTTTATTTTTTTCTACAGGTTATCTACGTATCCTCCTATATCCACTATTGCTCTTAGCCCTGCTGGTTTTATTCTTTTAAGGCGCCGCTGCACTTTACGGTTTTGTTGCACTTTATTTCACTATTGTGCCTACTATTGATGCAATTTATTTTATTATTTATATATGCATATGCAAATGTTCCAATTGCAATCCAGTGTTTTGCACTATTGATGCGCTGTCAGGGATACCTGCCACGCCTCCCTCATCTCATCTTTGTTTAGCACAGATTTTGGTTGTTTTTCTATCCCAGGGCGGCATCATATCACTTACTGGTTATAACTTATCATAACTGCATTTATTGGTAAAAACAATATATAACTTAATAGGCGCCCACGCTTTAGACTATATAGCTTTATACCCACATCCCTTTCAACACACCAATATACCTGGATCAGAAAATTCCACCCAATAATAGTGACACAGATTTTATATTTCTGGACAGAGGTGGCTGGTGACATTTCAATTTGCTGGGCACCAAACTGGAAACAATCTTTTTAATCATTGATAGGAATTTGTCTATATAGCACTACTACCTCTAAAATATGTAGAGGATTCCATATACAGTATAGGGAATAAACATTATAGTGAGAGAAAAGGGGGTGTGAGAATCCTGAGGACGAGCAACAGCACTAGTGGCCTGCTCCACGGTGGGTGCCCGTTCAATCTCACAAGGTTTTAGCTTGCTTGTGCCATTACAGAGATGATAGCTCCATATGCAAATCAGTCTGCTCTCCCCCAATGAGGGTGGCCAGTACTGACTGCCAAGGACATCATCCCTGCACGAGAGGTGCAGCAACCCCCGACGATCGTTTCGGCCTTGTTAGGCCTCGTCAGGAGGGTATAGCCGACACCCCTCTAGGCACATCAAGCAAGGGGTCCACATCCGGATGACCCTGTATACTTATAGTGAGAGAAAAGGGGTGTGTGAGCATCCATGAATGCTCCTTGGCAGTCAGTACTGGCCACCCCATTGGGTGAGAGCAGACTGATTTGCATATGGAGCATTCATCCCTGTAATGGCACAAGCAAGCTAAAACCTTGTGAGACGTGAGCGGGCACCCACCGTAGAGCAGGCCATTAGTGCTGATGCTCGTCCTCAGGATTCTCACACACACCCTCTCACTATAAGTATACAGGGTCATCCAGACGTGGACCCCTTGCTTGATGTGCCTAGAGGGGTGTCAGCTATACCCTCCTGACGATGCCTAACAAGGCCGAAACGATCGACGGGGGTTGCTGCACCTCTCGTGCAGGGAAGACGTCCTTGGCAGTCAGTACTGGCCACCCTCATTGGGTGAGAGCAGACTGATTTGCATATGGAGCAATCATCTCTGTAATGGCACAAGCAAGCTAAAACCTTGTGAGATTGAACGGGCACCCACCGTGGAGCAGGCCACTAGTGCTGTTGCTCGTCCTCAGGATCCTCACACCCCCCCTTTCTCTCAAACTTTATAGACATATTCCTAATGAGGCACATAAAATGGCCATAAATTCAATCATTACAAGTGTATTCCAGAAATTAGCCACAAGATGTATACATAAAACATTAAGTATTAAAAAAAATCTAAAAGTGAAGTGATATTATTTGCTATAGGTAAAACTGAACCCTGATCCAACCCATTTTATTTTAAATAACTTATGACGGAATGGGATGTTGTTCCGCCTGCGGGTGTGCTCAATCTGCGTGACCCCTTCGCTTACCGCTGGCCCGACTACCGAGTGACGCGCACTCGGCGTCTCGTGCGGCCTGGCGTGACCCTGGGGAAGGGTTAGCGGGCGGTGGAGGGGACCCCTGCCTAGAACCAGCCCGACCACTGAGCCATACAGCACTCAGCGTCCCGAGCAGCTGGTTCACTGACCTTGCGGGTGTGGGACGTCTGTGGAGTTCGGATCTGCCGCGGAGGAATATCGGATGTGGGAAACGTTTCGGATCTTGCGGGAAACGTTTCCGATCGCGGTGCGGGTAACTTTTCGGATCTCGGTGGACGACTCTTCGAATCGGATCGAGGCTGGATGGATCTTCGGATCTGTCGGGATGGGCGAGGGATTCGGATCGCACCGCAATCCCTCGCAATACCGAAGCGCGGTACGCGGCCGCGCCCTTCGGTTCGGATCTCCGTCCCTCTGAGAACCGAATCTTCATGCGCTGCGCCTCTGCCCTGCTACACGATGCAGGCACAGAGCGCTCGCTTCGGTTCGTACCTGGATGGACACCGTACTCTGAGATCGCGGGGGACTCTCAGATACGAAAATACGGTGGAAATAAAGACACACCAGTCAAAGCTGAATGCACTGCAGAATCTGAGTTTATTGTTTACAGACAAGCATTTATTACCTCTGCACACAATTAGAATACAATGGGACTCCTTGCCCGCCCTCCCGGGACCCATTGGCCACCATCCTTCAGGGAGTCGCCAATTCGGACCGGATGGTCCGAATCGGCCATTTTGCGATCCGAACCGGATGGTTCGGATCGGCCATTTTCCGAATCGAGAATTCTTAACTGCGCACAAGGTGATCGGAAAATGGCGGCGAGCAAGGCAACAAAGGGAAAATACTTTACACAATAAACCAACGGGGAACACTTTATTACACCACACAATGTCACCTCTAAATAAAAATACTGGTAAAACGGGGTGCGTGCCACCACACCCAAGTGTCCATGTCACCACTGTCACTGCGCGCCGCCCCTGGCTGAGGGTGCTGGGCCATCCCGTGACACTCCTCCCCCTCCCCCAGTTCGACGCACCTGGTCTGACCCCACCGGGTCATACCGGGGAAGTCGGTGCTCCCAGGCCCATAGTCAGTCTGGGGAGGCCGGGTCACCAGGCCTCTCCATTTGGCCTTGCGGCCGTGCCAGCTTGGTCGGGACCCCATGTCCTGAGGGTGTCCCCGGCTGGGCGAGAGGACACGCCTCTGGGCCGGAGGGCCTCCGGTGCCCCCCCCAGGATTGTCACTCACCTGGGGAACCCGGGTGCTAACTGCACACGCCCCAGGTGCCCAGGTCAGCCGTGGGACAGGACCGTGGCGGGGTAAGGCTCCCGAGCCCAAAAGTTGCAAAAATGGGCAGAGGCCAGCGGCGCTCTGCCCCGTTGCCAGCTCTTCCACTGGAGGGCCAGGTACGGACACGGCAACTGAAGGAACCACAAGAGCCAAACCTGGCTGCTCCTCCAGCCAGCTGGAAGGGAGAATCACGGGATGCAACGGCAGTCGCCCAGGGTCATCCACGCTCTGCCCCTCGGGGCGAATCGGGCGGAACGGGCAGAGGCCAGCGGCTCTCTGCCCTGGCGTCAGCTCTTCTGCTGGTTGGCCGGGTACGAAAACGGCAACCGGGAGGACAAACGGGGTCAAACCCGGCTGCTCTCCCTGGCCGCCGACGAGGGGACTGGACCGCTGCCGCGGCAGTCGTACAGGGTCATCCTCGCGCTGCCCCTCGAGGCAAACTGAGAGGGATGGGCAGAGGCCAGCGGCGCTCTGCCCGTGGCCAGCTCGTCAGCTGGGCGAGGATCTCCCTGCGGGAGGATGGTTTCTTCACCCCCCGGGGCAATCAATGGTTGCGCACAACCCGTCCCGGGGGAACCATCCGTCTGCTCCTCCGGGCCGACTTTGAGTAGTGGGCAGAGGCCAGCGGCGCTCTGCCCCGTAGCCAGCTCTTCTGCTGGCGAGAGATCTCCTTGGAGAAGGATGGCTGCTTCACCCCCGGGACAACCAAGGGTTGCGCACAACCCATCCCGGGGGAACCATCTGTCTGCCCCTCCTGGCAGACTTTGGGCAGTGGGCAGAGGCCAGCAGCACTCTGCCCCGTAGCCAGCTCTTCTGCTGGTTGGAGATCTCCTTGGGGAAGGACGGTTGCTTCACCCCCGGGACAACCAAGGGTTGCGCACAACCCATCCCGGGGGAACCATCTGTCTGCCCCTCCTGGCAGACTTTGGGCAGTGGGCAGAGGCCAGCAGCACTCCGCCCCGTAGCCAGCTCTTCTGCTGGTTGGAGATCTCCTTGGGGAAGGATGGTCACTTCACCCCCCGGGGCAATCGACGGTTGCGCACAACCCATCCCGGGGAGACCATCCGTCTCCTCCCCCGCTGGACCCGTGGCCTCGGCCACCCTGTCCTCTTGCGGGGTGAGGGGGGTAACTTCCTCAGACGACCCCCCACGGGCACCCATGAGTCCGCCTCGGCTTCCCATAGGTCCCAAACCTGGGGACTGTCGACTTCCTCCGTCGACCCGTCCCACCACGGGGAGCTCAGGCTCGACTGCGGAACGCCGTCCAACAGTCTTCGGTAAGCCACCTCGAGCTCCCACTCTCGCTCAGCGAGGGACTCCAGCTCCTCAAACACTGAGTCCCTGCTGTCTGACGGGATCTCCAGTTCCCGTCGCTCCAGGATGTCCTCCATCCGTTCCTCGGTCTCCTCTCCAAAATCGGGGTCGGCGGCCATGCTCGCGTAGAGCAGTCCTGTGCCTCCGTAGCGAGGCCCTGCAACGGAACTGCCTCCCAACGGGCGTACTGCCGGAGCGGCGGTTAGCCACCGGAGCGCGCGGTACGCGGCGTCCAGTGCGACCTCCTCCTGCACCAGACTCCAGAGCTCGGCCTCCCACTCTTCTGGGGCCCGGCCCTGCAGGAACGCTGCCCGCACAGCGTACTGCTCCCGATAGACGTCAGCGTCGGAAGGAATGTCCACATCATGGCAGTCCCGCTCATGGTCCAGGGCCTCGTACCACAGTTCCTCTGTGGACCCCTGGTCCCGCTCTGGACCCTCCTGCAGCCTTCTTGCCAGCACGACCTTCATGTCTGCGAAGGTGCCGGCACAGGAGCACCGCTCCTCAATGGGGAATATGGCGTCCTCAGATGCAGCTCCAGGCGAGCTGTGAGTCTCCATCCGAGGGTCGCTGGGATGAGTGATGTCCTCAGTACAGGCTCCAGACGAGCTGAGAGTCCCGCAAGCGTCGTCACTGGGGTTGTGGATTCCCAGGGTGAAGCTCCAGACGAGCTGTGAGTCTCGACCCAGGGTTCCACGGGGTAGGGTTCGGGGTCATTGTACTCAGTTTCTGCTCCGCGGAGCTTTGCCAACCGCAGCTGGTGCTGGCGTTCCTTCTCCAGCTCAACTTCCCGGTAGAACTCCCGAATCACCTTACATCGGTCCTCTGTCGTCGGGGCATCTCCAAGCAGTGCGATCCGACGCCGCACCTCTCTGAGGTCAGCGCCTTCCTCCACCTCTGCGTGGACAGGGCTGGGGACGGGCGTCGTCGCCTCGTCCTGATCCATCCTGGTCAGCTCCTTGATCAGGGTCTTCCTTTTCTTGTTACCCGGCGTTCCTCCCCGGTTCTCCAACATCCCACGCAGGGTGTCCCGGTTGTAGGGGGTGTACACCGCCATGGCGTAGGTCTCCCAGGGGTCTGCAGAGAGCGATCCCACCGCTGCCACCAGTATGACGGAATGGGATGTTGTTCCGCCTGCGGGTGTGCTCAATCTGCGTGACCCCTTCGCTTACCGCTGGCCCGACTACCGAGTGACGCGCACTCGGCGTCTCGTGCGGCCTGGCGTGACCCTGGGGAAGGGTTAGCGGGCGGTGGAGGGGACCCCTGCCTAGAACCAGCCCGACCACTGAGCCATACAGCACTCAGCGTCCCGAGCAGCTGGTTCACTGACCTTGCGGGTGTGGGACGTCTGTGGAGTTCGGATCTGCCGCGGAGGAATATCGGATGTGGGAAACGTTTCGGATCTTGCGGGAAACGTTTCCGATCGCGGTGCGGGTAACTTTTCGGATCTCGGTGGACGACTCTTCGAATCGGATCGAGGCTGGATGGATCTTCGGATCTGTCGGGATGGGCGAGGGATTCGGATCGCACCGCAATCCCTCGCAATACCGAAGCGCGGTACGCGGCCGCGCCCTTCGGTTCGGATCTCCGTCCCTCTGAGAACCGAATCTTCATGCGCTGCGCCTCTGCCCTGCTACACGATGCAGGCACAGAGCGCTCGCTTCGGTTCGTACCTGGATGGACACCGTACTCTGAGATCGCGGGGGACTCTCAGATACGAAAATACGGTGGAAATAAAGACACACCAGTCAAAGCTGAATGCACTGCAGAATCTGAGTTTATTGTTTACAGACCAAGCATTTATTACCTCTGCACACAATTAGAATACAATGGGACTCCTTGCCCGCCCTCCCGGGACCCATTGGCCACCATCCTTCAGGGAGTCGCCAATTCGGACCGGATGGTCCGAATCGGCCATTTTGCGATCCGAACCGGATGGTTCGGATCGGCCATTTTCCGAATCGAGAATTCTTAACTGCGCCACAAGGTGATCGGAAAATGGCGGCGAGCAAGGCAACAAAGGGAAAATACTTTACACAATAAACCAACGGGGAACACTTTATTACACCACACAATGTCACCTCTAAATAAAAATACTGGTAAAACGGGGTGCGTGCCACCACACCCAAGTGTCCATGTCACCACTGTCACTGCGCGCCGCCCCTGGCTGAGGGTGCTGGGCCATCCCGTGACATAACTGACCATACAAAACTTCAGTGTATGAAAGAAAAAAAAAAATCATGTTTACTATTGCTATTTAGCACAATAAGGCAAGTGTTGGTGCATTTTCTCTCATTAAGGGGTTAAGGCACCTCGTGTGCGAAGCAGTTAAGATCTACAGTCAAGCCTCCGAGGTTGTTTGTCGCCATCAGAGCTCAATTAGCCAGCAGCAGGGGTCCCAGGACTAGATTTATAACTAGGCAGAGTAGGCATGTGCCTACAGGTGCCAGCTACAAGGGGATGCCTTGCTCTGTAAAATAAGTGTCTCTGAAAACCTAAGGGCTAGAGGGACATATGAGATATCACTGGAAAGGCCAGATTATGGCCGTTCCAGTGCTAGCAAACATAACCAAGTAAGGCTAAGGTCAGACGAAAGCATTTTTAACGTGCGTTTAGCCGCATGAAATCACGGCCGTGCTAGCAGCAAATGACGTCCAATGCCGAGGAACATACGACGAACGGCCGCACGAAAGTTCGTCCGGGCAACGCAAGTGGCAAACGAACGCATTTTTTCGAGAACGTCAAACCGCTACTACTGACGTACAGAGTGCGCTGCGGCTGCATAGCGGCGTGTTTGCGTGATTGGGAGACGTCAGACGCTGCACACGTCCGGCCAACATAACGTCCAGACGCAAAAAGGGTTTATTGATGATCCGTACGAAATCACGGACGAAAATGCGCATCGTATGACCGCTATCACGTATTCCGTGAAAAAATACGTCCATTCGTTCGAACGCACTTTTTCACGGACAACGTGAAAAATGCGTTCGTCTGACCCTAGCCTTAGATTTATGTAAAAAAATAAAGTAAAATTTCCTTTTTTCTAAAAGCAGCACTATTATTCAGTTTACAATTATAACATGAACAGTGATGCTGCGCTAACTCACCTTATCATTTCCCACACTCCCAGCAAGTGTGGAGCTGATGATGCAACATTGTTTCATCGACAAACTAGACCGTGGCACTGTACTGAGGAGAGGCAGGGGGACTTTGGAACCCTGCATCTCTGAATTGTACAACGCACAAGATCAAGTGACGGGTCATTGGAAAGGTCAGAGTGTAGTCTTTACAATGATACCAAACATGACCATGTAACGTGTAAAAATGCAAAATATATTTTATTTTCTCTGTTCTACAGCAGAGGCAATATATGCTTTTACATTGAAAAACAAACAAAGCCACTGCACTAACTCAACTAAGGCAACAGATCCTGCTCCTTTTGATTTGAGAGGAGAGAAATGGTTTCAGGTTGTTTTATGCAAAACAAAAAAAAACAAGACTTCCCAGAGACCTTATCAGATTTCTGGACACTGGTCAAAAATAATCACGTTAGCTTTGTTTTTTTTACTCTGCCTAGCAACAGGTGAGACAATGACACTGCTTAAAAGGGACAAACACATTTGATCAATGAGACATCTTAAAAGACACAAAAAAAAAATTGGATATGTCACAGAACCTCGTGCTCAGAGACTGGACTGTACTAAAATCTCACTCCTCTGCTATTTCCCTCATGTAAGCTATTTGTTTATGTTTTAATATTAAAATTGGTGGTTTGTGCCTTTTCCCCATCAGCACATAATCCAAATGCTTTTAAGCCTGTCCCTCATGTGCACTGTGTTTTTTGACACCAGGGGAAGCCTAGGTTTGAAACCATGAGCTGGGTTTGAAACCCCAGCCAATCACCATCCAAGGAGCAAGACGGGCCAACCCATCCCATGCAAGGACTGCACAGCATTCACGTTAATGGAAACAACTGCAGAAACCTTAAACCCCGGTGGCCTGAAACCCCTTTGATCCAGCAGGGTGCATTTTTGGGGTTAGGGTCCCCCTCATGGGAGCTACTGTTGGAACTCCCTCCTGAAAATCTCCCCATCAGGAACCCACGTTACTGCGCCTTTCTTGGCCCCAGGAGCTCCGGCAGCAGCGACCATGCGTCATCACCTGGGGTAACTGCTACACACTGCCATCCTTGCACCTGCCTCCGGATTTGGGCGTTTTTTGAACTGTGACACCGTAGGGGCTCGAGCTATCAAAATGGTACCCCTGAATTGCCGGTGCTCCCCTGAAATCCCCCCAAACAAGGACCCTTGCTCTGTATGACTGCAGTTAGTTATTTGTAAGGCGCCACCTTCCGTAGAGCTGTACAATGGAGAGAGAATAACCAATATACATACAAGTTAAACACATAGAACAGTATCAGGGAGTACCCTGCTCAAGAGTTTACAATCTGAGAGGACCTGATGGAGAGCAGGCCGAATGGTGATGCCAGGATGTCTGGGAGGTCAGGTATGTTAACTGTTATCGGATTCTGTACCAAATAAAAACAGGCCAAGTGAAATTGCCAGGGAGTCTGCTTAACCGAACATGAACAGTGTTGTCTGCTTTATTGGGAGAAATTAAGAACTGACATTGATTCAGCATTGTTTGCTGAGGTGAGAATCTGGGAACTGGCGGAGGACAACGAATCCCGGCGGCCGAGGGAAAATATTTGACCTGGGCTATTCGTAACCGAATAGATTAAATTTTAGGGGTTTTTTTATTGCAAAAAATAAAATATAAAAATGGTAGGGCACTTCCCCATCTGCTCCTATGGACGAGCCACCACCGTTTCTGAACTAGGATTAAACAAGGTTTTGTCACAAAATATGATCATAGGTTGCCAAGCCTGCCAACAGTGTCAATATACCCCATTTTTGTAAATTGTATAGGATCTGTATTTTACCCATATGATCTATGCTATAGCATGCATTTTTTTTTGCGCTCATCCTTCGTAAACCATTTCTAGATTTGTTGGTTCTATGTGTAAACCCAGCAGAAGGAGTTGGAGGAAGGAGCAACCCACTGTCATTGTCACCGGGGTGCTGTCATGGCCTGTACCCCCTGACCCTCTGATGCACCTTTTCTGTTTTCTTTTTCTGCTTGTTCTATCCAGTTTCCAGGACTTTGTTGTTTTTTCCCCACGCTCAGTTCTGGACTTTTGATTTCGTGTATTCTAAATCAGACCATCACCTGCAGATCATCCTGGCCTACTTCCCTGTATATAAGGAGGTCACACCCCATGTGCTTCACTTCCCCATTGAAGTTTGAACCTTGCACCATGCTGACCTGTCTTTGGAAAAGCTCCTGGTTTCTGGACCCGCTGTACCCCCTATCTGTTACCCTCTGGACCTTCATCTGTACCCGATTTATGATCCTTTTGGACTACCCCTACTCTACTGGTAACCTATTTGTTTTGCTACTCAGCTCCCATATTGAATTCACGTGTATGACCTCTGGCTATGGACTTTGGATATTCTGTTCTCTGTACCCCACGATTACTGCTTGATACCTGACTACGAGACTGGCTCACCCTATATCTGATACCTTGCTCTGGACTTTATCATTTCAGTTCAGTATTTTCTGCTCAGCGAAGCTATTCATTTATTTTTGCTGTTTTGTTTATAATAAATATCTTGTTTGAAACCCCTTAACCTGCATACTTCATGGCTCACTGCACATTAGGCTCACACCCGCAATCCATGCAGGGTTCTCATGACAGAATGGGGAAGTCTTTAAACAGTGAGCCAAGCTATAAAGGAGTATGTGAAGGGGTTTATGGAGGAGATCCTGCAGCAAGTGGACACGTTATTTGTTGACCTGCTTAAAGGCTTCAGGGGCATCTCAGCTAAGATGCGCGTTCCAGTTACTGAAAAGGGGCCCAGAGAACCCCTAACCATGGTGGAACGTGAAAGAAGAAGATCAAACAATTTGTGCTTCTATTGTGGGAGTGACCAGCACAAATTATCAGCCTGCCTTCTGCGCCCCCCAAATCTTCTAGCACCCCACCTGAATCCGCGTCAACCAAAAAGCCTTTGGTTGCCAAGTCTGCTTCGAAGCCTAAAAGGTCAGCACCCGTCAAGGCAGTGCCCTTGATTCCTCCTAAAGTACTGCCCATCAAGCCGATAAAGACATCGACTCCCAGAGACATGACATCCTTCAGGCCCAAGAAAGAATATTTGTCTGCCAAGTCCTTGCCCGAGAGATCCATCACCGAATCCAGACCCAAGACAGAGGTGTCTAAGGAAGTGAATCCTGAAACCGTGCAGCAAGATTCTCACCAAATTAAAACGTATGGATTTCCAATCCACCCTGCCCACAGAATATGTTCCAGCCGTACCGATGGAGGAAGAGCCCAGCGTACCTACAGAGCCTGACCCCGTAGTGCCAATGGAGATAGCGTCTGTCCTACCCTCCGGTATGACACCCACCACTCCAAGCCAGCACCTCACGGCTAACTGTGTTACCGCTCCAGTGCCTTCCAGTCGGCATATCTCATGTTACCCATCGGCTTCTGAGTATTGCTCTTCTGATGAATGGAGTTCTGTAGACTCAGATGAAGAATTCCCTAAAGAGACTACACGTCACCCTCGAGGGCAACCTGGCCGGTTCATTGGGTGTATGCGGACCACCTATATAGGAACCACGTTCTTCTCTCAGGCCTATGTCTCTGAGCCATCGCAGGCTTCTGTAACCAAGCCAACTCAGGCCTCCGTACCCGAGCCTTCTCAGGCCTCCGTCTCTGAGCCTTCTCAGGCCTCCGTCTCTGAGCCTTCTCAGGCCTCCGTCTCTGAGCCTTCTCAGGCCTCCGTCTCTGAGCCTTCTCAGGCCTCCGTCTCTGAGCCTTCTCAGGCCTCCGTCTCTGAGCCTTCTCAGGCCTCCGTCTCTGAGCCTTCTCAGGCCTCCGTCTCTGAGCCTTCTCAGGCCTCCGTCTCTGAGCCTTCTCAGGCCTCCGTCTCAGGCCCTTCTCAGGCCTCCGTCTCAGGCCCTTCTCAGGCCTCCGTCTCAGGCCTCTGTATCTGAGCCGTCTCAGGCCTCTGTATCTGAGCCATCTCAGGCCACTGTATCTGAGCCATCTCAGGCCACTGTATCTGAGCCATCTCAGGCCACTGTATCTGAGCCATCTCAGGCCTCTGTATCTGAGCCATCTCAGGCCTCTGTATCTGAGCCATCTCAGGCCTCTGTATCTGAGCCATCTCAGGCCTCTGTATCTGAGCCATCTCAGGCCTCTGTATCTGAGCCATCTCAGGCCTCTGTATCTGAGCCATCTCAGGCCTCTGTATCTGAGCCATCTCAGGCCTCTGTATCTGAGCCATCTCAGGCCTCTGTATCTGAGCCATCTCAGGCCTCTGTATCTGAGCCATCTCAGGCCTCTGTATCTGAGCCATCTCAGGCCTCTGTATCTGAGCCATCTCAGGCCTCTGTATCTGAGCCATCTCAGGCCTCTGTATCTGAGCCATCTCAGGCCTCTGTATCTGAGCCATCTCAGGCCTCTGTATCTGAGCCATCTCAGGCCTCTGTATCTGAGCCATCTCAGGCCTCTGTATCTGAGCCATCTCAGGCCTCTGTATCTGAGCCATCTCAGGCCTCTGTCTCTAAGCCAACTCAGGCTTCTGTCACCAAGCCTTCTCAGGCTTCTGTATCTAAGCCTTCTCAGGCTTCTGTATCTAAGCCTTCTCAGGCTTCTGTATCTAAGCCTTCTCAGGCTTCTGTATCTAAGCCTTCTCAGGCTTCTGTATCTAAGCCTTCTCAGGCTTCTGTATCTAAGCCTTCTCAGGCTTCTGTATCTAAGCCTTCTCAGGCTTCTGTATCTAAGCCTTCTCAGGCTTCTGTATCTAAGCCTTCTCAGGCTTCTGTATCTAAGCCTTCTCAGGCTTCTGTATCTAAGCCTTCTCAGGCTTCTGTATCTAAGCCTTCTCAGGCTTCTGTATCTAAGCCTTCTCAGGCTTCTGTATCTAAGCCTTCTCAGGCTTCTGTATCTAAGCCTTCTCAGGCTCCAGTAACCAAGTCACCGCAGAGCCCAGCTGCCGGTTCCTTGCTGTCACCGCAGAGCCCAGCAGTGGTGTCACCGCAGAGCCCAGCAGTGGTGTCGTCGCAGAGCCCAGCTGCCGGTTCCTTGCTGTCGCCGCAGAGCCCAGCAGTGGTGTCGCCGCAGAGCCCAGCAGTGGTGTCGCCGCAGAGCCCAGCAGTGGTGTCGCCGCAGAGCCCAGCAGTGGTGTCGCCGCAGAGCCCAGCAGTGGTGTCGCCGCAGAGCCCAGCAGTGGTGTCGCCGCAGAGCCCAGCAGTGGTG
The DNA here is from genome assembly GCA_009667805.1 of Leptobrachium leishanense. Taxonomy (NCBI): domain Eukaryota; kingdom Metazoa; phylum Chordata; class Amphibia; order Anura; family Megophryidae; genus Leptobrachium; species Leptobrachium leishanense. The sequence goes on along the minus strand of CM019063.1, from coordinate 293,087,558 downwards.
TCGCCGCAGAGCCCAGCAGTGGTGTCGCCGCAGAGCCCAGCAGTGGGGTCGCCGCAGAGCCCAGCAGTGGGGTCGCCGCAGAGCCAGCAGTGGGGTCGCCGCAGAGCCCAGCAGTGGGGTCGCCGCAGAGCCCAGCAGTGGGGTCGCCGCAGAGCCCAGCAGTGGGGTCGCCGCAGAGCCCAGCAGTGGGGTCGCCGCAGAGCCCAGCAGTGGGGTCGCCGCAGAGCCCAGCAGTGGGGTCGCCGCAGAGCCCAGCAGTGGGGTCGCCGCAGAGCCCAGCAGTGGGGTCGCCGCAGAGCCCAGCAGTGGGGTCGCCGCAGAGCCCAGCAGTAGTCCCCAAGCTGTCTCCGCCGAAGGGTCGTAGTCGCCGCCGTCGAGCTAAGACTCCCAGTAACCTGCAAAACCATACTGAGGGCACTACTCCTCCGAGCCCTGCAACTATAGACTCACCGCCGAGTTGTGTCCATGACTCTGTTCTCGATACTGGATCTGAAAGGGCTGTACTCGCGGCTCTCTACGATGACGACTTCCGGAATCCGAGTAGTAAAACTGGCACGAAATACCCTACCTCGGGACCTGTCCCTACGGGCTACTCCAGGACGCCCTCTGGCGTATTGGTCCGAGAGGAGTACTTAAAAGTGGTCAGGCGCTACCCTGAACTCTGGAGAAACCTCGATGCCTCCTCTGACTCCAGTTGATGGCTTCTTGGGACTTTTTCTGGGCCGCTACTGGCACGTTGGTCCACTAAACCGACCTGAACATTTTGAGCGGGCCCTACGTGCTTCTAAGTGCAATCTGGACTCTGTGCCCCCCGTTCCAGCTTCGGTGCCCGGAGTGCACCCGTCAGGAGGGGGGTGATGTCATGGTCACCGGGGTGCTGTCATGGCCTGTACCCCCTGACCCTCTGATGCACCTTTTCGGTTTTCTTTTTCTGCTTGTTCTATCCAGATTCCAGGACTATGTTGGTTTTTCCCACGCTCAGATCTGGACTTTTGATTTCGTGTATTCTAATCAGACCATCACCTGCAGATCATCCTGGCCTACTTCCCTGTATATAAGGAGGTCACACCCCATGTGCTTCACTTCCCCATTGAAGTTTGAACCTTGCACCACGCTGACCTGTCTTTGGAAAAGCTCAGGGTTTCTGGACCCGCTGTACCCCCTATCTGTTACCCTCTGGACCTTCATCTGTACCCGATTTATGATCCTTTTGGACTACCCCTACTCTACTGGTAACCTATTTGTTTTGCTACTCAGCTCCCATATTGAATTCACGTGTATGACCTCTGGCTATGGACTTTGTATATTCTGTTCTCTGTACCCCCACGATTACTGCTTGATACCTGACTACGAGACTGGCTCACCCTATATCTGATACCTTGCTCTGGACTTTATCATTTCAGTTCAGTATTTTCTGCTCAGCGAAGCTATTCATTTATTTTTGCTGTTTTGTTTATAATAAATATCTTGTTTGAAACCCCTTAACCTGCATACTTCATGGCTCACTGCACATTAGGCTCACACCCGCAATCCATGCAGGGTTCTCATGACACCCACATTGTATTGCAGATCTACATTCTTTTTAAGCCAGTGTCGTTTTTGTAATACGGATGTTATAAATAAAGCGCTATATGTAAATTACATGGTTCCTTTTCAGGATATATGTAGAGTAAATATGGTGATTTACTGAAATATTTTTGTCTTTTACAAGATATGCCAATCACTTCCAGGTCTACCATCGAATAATTGTTTTCCTTAACACGAAAGCGTACCAGGTGCTAATCTAGAATAAATTAAATTAAGGTACGCACTAAGGCTGATATCATGGTTGGACAAGATTTTTATTTTTCAAAATCGGGAGACGATTATCTATAACTATCCTGCTAGATGGAGTCTTTAGGTTGAAGAAGCAGGGTTAAATCTGGCTCTTCTGCCAAAGGAAAGGGTGTGGCTACAATGGGCAAGAGGAGAATAGAGGAGGCATCGAGGGAGATTAGAAGCATGGCCTTGGGCAACGGTATGCGTCAAGTGCGCATATTTAGTTATACGTAAACTGCAGTAGATTCTATGGACACTGGAACCAGAATCCCTCATGAATCCCCGCAAGAAATGTGGCAGAGGGATACATGGCAGCATGATCCGTGGTAGCTATATTTGTGGTACCAAGAGCTGTGGCAGTGAAATTGGTGGTAGTGATGTCTGTGGCACCAAAATTTGTGGCACAGGAATACGTGGCACCAAGATCTAAGGCAACAAAATCCATGGCACCAAGTTTCATGCACCAAGTTCCGTGGCAAAAAACCTGTGGCACTGGGATCCATAGCACCAAGTTCTGAAGGACAAAGATCCGTGGCACCATTATCCCGGGCACTGGGGTCTGTGGTACCAAAATCCAAGGCAAAAACTCTGTGCCACTGGGATCCTTAGCATTAAATTCTGTGGCACAAAAATCCGTGGCACCGGGATTCATGGTACCAAGATCCATGGCACTAGGATTAGTGGCACAAAGATCCAAGGCAAAACAATCTGTGACACTGGGATCCATAGCATTAAATTCTGTGGCACAAAGATCCATGGCACCATAAACCATAGCAGCATGGGCTTTTACTTCTCTCCACAGATGCAGAGAAAGCTTTTGATTGAGTTGACTGGGAGTTTTTATTTTCGACCCTGCGATATATGTTGGACTTGGCCCTAAACTACGTAAATGGATTGAAGTTCTTTACCATAATCCAACAGCAAGTGTCTGTGTTAATGGCATTTATACAGACCCGTTTCCGATTAATAATGGCACCCGCCAAGACTGCCCACTCAACTTTTTGTTTTGATCTTTGAGCCTTTTTTAACAGCTGTAAGGCAGCATGCAGATATTTCAGGTGTTAAGGTATGTCCCTGTCAACATAAAATAGCGGCATATGCCAATGATTTGTTGCTTGTTGTTACCCATCCTGACGTATCTATGCCAAATGTATTAAAGGCTTTTCAGGATTACGGTCAGCTTTCTAACTTTAAAATTAATGTTACGAAGTCATACCCGTTTAACATTAATGTGCCCTCAGATAGGACGGACAAGCTCGAGCGTAATTTCCCCTATGCATGGGTGACCGGCAGGCTCAAGTACTTGTGGATCTGGCTCACTGCCCACCACTCACAAATATTTAAAGAAAACTTCCTGCCCCTTTTACGTCAGATACAATTGGTTTTAAAAACCTGGAGCTACCCCTATATCTCATGGTTGGGCCGCGTAGCTGTTATTAAGATGAACATACAACCACGGCTACTATATAATTTTACAGACGATACCTGTGATGCTGCCACGATAATTTTTCGCCTCTCTCAAATCTAGGATTACAACATATCTGGAAGGGCCAGCAGTCACTGTCACGACCCACTACGCGCGCTGCTGCGCAAAGACGTCGGGTTAAACCGTGCACTATCTATCCTAGACCCAGATAATTACGCGCACTTATCTACCCGTCCTGGCCACACTTTCTCTCACAACAGGCACGTAGAGCGCGATATACTGATCACAGGATTGCGACGCAGTACAAGTCTTCTCCTGAAGCGCGTACGACCTATGTCTCTCACAATCCCGGAGCTCACTTTCTTATTTTATTAGTAACGAAGCCACCAGTCCTCGCGGACACTACACGCGTTGCAACAGGAGACGCAGGGCTTCGCAGCCGCACTATCCTAGACTCGGACAGTGACTACGGATCCCACAATTCCCTGCTGTTTCCTGACGACCGCAACACGCAATTTCTTATATACAGTTGTGTTCAAAATTATTCAACCCCCACTGAAATTGAGTGTTTTGGCCAGTTTGACATTGATTTTGATCATTCAGTCATCTTGCTTACAATTAAATCAAAGAGGCACATGTAGGTCAGACAAATATAACATAACATTTATAATGAAATAACCACAAATGTCTTTTCTGTGCTCACATCATTATCAGTTTTATTCAACCCCCAAGTGACATTCAATCTTAGTACTTATAACTGTAAAAGGATGTTGTACTAACAGCTTTTAAACGTGAAGCATAGCTTGACACAAGTGTCTTGCAGCGATCTACGGGTATCTTCGCCCATTCGTCATGGGCAAAAGCCTCCAGTTCAGTCACATTCTTAGGCTTGCGCACTGCAACTGCTTTCTTTAAGTCCCACCAGAGGTTCTCAATCAGATTTAAGTCAGGTGACTGCGATGGCCACTCCAAAATGTTCCAGCCTTTAATCTGCAACCATGCTCTAGTGGACTTGGAGGTATGCTTGGGATCATTGTCCTGTTGAAAGGTCCAACATCTCCCAAGCCTCAGGTTTGTGACGGACTGCATCACATTGTCATCCAATATCTCCTGGTACTGAAGAGAATTCATGGTACCTTGCACATGCTGAAGCTTCCCTGTACCTGCAGAAGCAAAACAGCCCCAAAGCATGATTGACCCTCCGCCATGCTTCACAGTAGGCAAGGTGTTCTTTTCTTCATAGGCCTTGTTCTTCCTCCTCCAAACATAGCGTTGATCCAAGGGCCCAAACAGTTCTAATTTTGTTTCATCAGTCCACAGAACACTATCCCAAAACTTCTGTGGTTTGTCCACATGACTTTTGGCATACTGCAGTCGACTCTTATTCTTTGGAGACAGCAGGGGGGTGCGCCTGGGAGTTCTGGCATGGAGGCCTTCATTACGCAGTGTGCGCCGTATTGTCTGAGCTGAAACGTCAGTACCCACATCTGACAAATCTTTTCTCAGTTCCTCAGCAGTCACACGGGGACTTTTCTCCACTCTACGCTTCAGGTAGCGCACAGCAGTCGAAGTCAGCATCTTCTTTCTGCCACGACCAGGTAGCGTTTCAACAGTGTCCTTTGCCTTGAATTTGCAAATGATGCTTCCTATGGTCTCTCTTGGTATGTTTAACATCTTTGCAATCTTCCTATAGCCATTGCCCTTCCTGTGAAGAGTAATCACCTCTTCTCTTGTCTTCCTGGACCATTCTCTTGACTTCACCATGTTTGTAACCACACCAGTAAATGTCTAGAAGGAACTGAGTATCACAGTCATTTTAAAGCTGCCTAATTGGTGCTTATTATGCTTTATTGCTGCTCCGTGACATCCACAGGTGTTTTCAATACCTGATTGAAAACACTTGAATGAACCTCTGTTCTTCAGAGTGGTAGTCTTTAAGGGGTTGAATAATTGTGTCAATGAAGAATTCACAAAAGAAACATTTACTACTGTATTACAAAACCAATTGATGTCATTTTAGTTGCATATGGTTCTTTAAAAAGTCCTTGTAGGATTTCATTCTGAATACAATTACAAATGTACACTAAATTCCCTAAAACCCTTTACAGCATTGGGGGTTGAATAATTTTGAACACAACTGTATAACCGAGCTTAAAGCAAATAGCAATACTCCCAATCTCTTAGTTAGCATGGATTTCATCAGCCAGAGTCAAAACTTAAATACTTTTCTGTTTATTTATGATAGAAAAATCACAGTGCTTTGTTACATAAAAAAATTATAACTAGAATAAATCAATTAATTACACACTACACAGCAGACGAAAGAAAAAGGGTGAACCATAGAGCGTTACTTACGAAGAGCTATTAAGCTAGCAGCCATGGCCTCCTGGAGTCTAGAGATAGGAACATGGACCGATCAGTCCTCTTTAGAAGGTACCCCAAGTGATCAGCAAAAGCACATGGCCAGTGTTCCGAATTTATACACTTCCTGATCTTTCTAGCCCCCACCCACCAATGGCCCAGTGTCCTGGACTCCATTTCCCAGAGGGCCATTCTCGCTCGTGCTCAGTAAGCTTGTCAATTAATCTTTAATTGCCTAAAGGCATCCCTCTTCCCTCCAGACCCCCCTTAGAGATCAAGGATGTGCTTCCTGTCTTTGAAGATTGAGTCCCCATCTCTTGGTGCCGACCTGGCTGCCAAGGTGTGATTTTCTATGTTAGTGTACAAAGAAATTCCCTTTTTACAGCTACGGGTTATATCCTCCCCCCAGGGGAGAAAGCTAACCATGTTAATTGCATTTCCGCTGTGAACACAGGGATACACTTACCAAAATGGCCAGACACAAATATGAATATACTCTATATGGAGGAGATAACCAGGCAGATCGACACACATATACAGGCAGACCCTTATACAGATAGAAATACAGGTCTAGTCTGCCACAGTCACGATTAAACTACCACGTGGCGACACGTTCTAAATCTGCCGGGGGTCTAGCGCTACCCAATTTTTATCAGTACTACAGAGCATGCCATTTACAGCGGGTGGTGGAATGGACTAGGGAGGAGGTAAATAAAAAAAATGGAGAATGTTTGAACAAGAAATGGTGGGAGTCGACCCTTCCATGGTTACCTATGAGGCAAGGCAGGCAATTAGCACGTCCCTATCCCTATGTGACAACGATGCTTCGTATATGGCACCTATCGGCAGTGCACTGTGGTCTTCCGTCCTTTCCATCACCCATGACCCCATTGATTAAGGAGCAGTTTGATCCGGGACTTACCCCTCGTCCTCTACGACGCCTGACTGGAGTTGACACCACAGATTTTACATTTCGTTACCACGACCGGGAAGGTCCCTCTGTCTGACCTTATACAACATCGCCAGGCGGGCTTTTTGTACCCCTTTCACTATGCACAAGTAAGCCAATTTATAGAATGGATTAGACAGCACCATCAGTTTACGAGACAATTGACCCCCTTTGAATGCATATGCGCTCGACCACAGCCCCTTTACACATGGCATATCCCAGATTAACTCTATTCTCCGGACAAACGTGGCAGATACTCTGCCGCCTTTTATGGGCAAATGGGAGACGATGCTTAAACTGACTCTTACTGCCAAACAATGGTCCAAGATTTGTGACTTGACACATCAATGTTCCATAGCTAGTAAGACTCAGGAGACAGCTTACAAGGTTTTAACTTTATGGTATCGCACACCATCTAAATTTTATACTTTGCACCCAAATGCATCTTCAAACTGCTGGAGAGGTGATACCGAGTGTGGCACTATGCACCATATCTGGTGGGAATGTTTAATGATAAAACAGTTCTGGGCTAGTCTCGGAGATTATTATATGCTTCATAGACCCTGTAACAGATCTGTGCCCGGACAGGGTCACATCTGCCAAATGCTGCCTCCTCGCTGGACACCCAGCATCTCCTCGTGATTCTCACACCTTTCTCTAGTACCTTAGCCGCAGCTTAAGGCCCGGTGTATGTAGAGAGCCTGGCTAGTACCCCCAGAAATAAGCCGAAGCTGCAAACCTGGAGCCTTTCCTTGGCAAAGTGGGCAGAAGATTCCTGGTACCCCAAATGAGGAGTCGTGACTTAAAGCTTGGTCAGAATAGAACTTACACAATAGAGAGAGCAGGCACTAATACAGAGATCTACACTATACAGAGAGAAGGTACACAGAACACACAACATCTAGAATTGTAGATACAGGGTGAATTTAACAAAGAAAATAGCAGGAAAACAATATAAAACATCAGGCTCACACCTCCCAAATACATTTCTAGGCTCATGTATTTCCAGTCCAAAGTGACGCATGTCACAGACCCTCCTCTGGATTTTACATCTGTTTGTTTATACCAGGATATCGAACTATCGATTATTGTTCGTATCTTGAATACTGCCAAGGCACTTAAGTCCCCTTTATCTTGGTGGTATAAACAAATGGAAGAACTACGTTCTGTAGAACATACGTACTTTAGTATGTCTGATAACCTTCATAAATATGAAGCCATTTGGTCGAGATGGGTATTGTTAACGCCAGAGTTTCAAGCCCTACTTCAAGCGCTACCCTCAGAGACCATGAATGATTAGTTAACGAGTTTGTCTAGACCAGAATAACTTACATGTAAGAAAACGACTAGGGAAGTAGGGTATGTGGTTTTTTTTTTCTTCCTGTTGTTTCCTTAGATGACGATACCCTAAGAGAATATATGTGTATTATATTGATTTAAGTGGTATGTTGAACCTGTGTGTTCGGTTCTTCTTTATGTTATTTCTATGTGTATTTGTTTATTTTGAAATTAAATAAAATAAAGATTAAAAAAAAAAAAAAAAAATCGCCTCGTCATCTATAACACCATGATTTGTGACACCAAGATCTGTGGCGCCAGCATTCATGGTACTGGGATACATGGCACTGGGATTAGCGGCACCAAGATCCAAGGCAAAACAATCTGTGGCACCAGGATCCGTGGCACCAAAATCCATCGCACCATGTCCAAGGCACAGCAATCCATGGCACCAGGATACATAAAACCCAAGTTCCATGGCAAAAAAATCTGTGACACAGAGATCTGTGCCAACAAAATTTGTGGCACCAGAATCATTGGTACCAAGATCAGTGGCACTGAAATCGGTGGCCCTAAGTTTTGTGGCATGAAGTTCTGTAGCACCAGAATCCGTGGCACAAAGATCTGTGGCACCGGGATCCGTGGCACCGCGGCACTGGATTCATGGCACTAAGTTTTGTGGCACTAAATTTATTTGTACCGAAATCCGTGGCACCAGAATCTGTGGCACTAACTTAATTTGCACAAAGATCCGTGGCACCAAGACCCATAACACCAAGTTCCGTGGCACCAAAATCCGTTGCACCAAGTTTTGAGGGGGAAAAAGAGGAAGAGATTGTATGCTGAACATTGGCATTCAGTTTATAATAAATTCTATTAATTGCCCATTGGCATCCAAAAACACAAAATTAAACGATTAAAACCACAAAAAGAATAAAAATATGGCAATTGCTGGAGTAATTGGTCAGCCATCAGTAAATACAAAGAGTAGTGAGATAATATACACACTCACAGGGCGAGGTGTTTATAAAGCCAATATTGAAGAAAGCCCAATAGAGTTTGGGGGGGGGGGCTGAGTCAAATAAGCAGTGTATATACCCCAAAATCCACAAGTGGCCAAATTCAAGACATAAAAGACAGAAAAAGCTGTTCCACGCCTGAATTATGCCTAAATACCGATGTTCTGTTGACGCCAATTTCGCAGCCTACTGTCGTACATCAGGGCAAAGGGATATAATGGCACAAAAAAGACAAAAAGACCCTACCACGCTGTTACGGAACACCTTGCTCAGAGACTGGCCTGTACTAAGACCTCGCTCCTCTGCTATTCCCCTCATGTAAGCTACTTGTCCATGTTTGAATGTTAAAAGTGGTTGTTTGGGCCCCCCCCCCCATCAGCACATAATCCAAAATGCCTTTTAAGCCTGTCCCTTATGTTCACTGTGTTATCTGGCACCAGGGGAAGCCGGAGTTTGAAAGAATGAGCTAGGTTTGAAACCCCAGCCAATCACCATCCAAAGGAGCTAGACGGGCCAACTAATCCCATTCACAGCATTCATTTTAATGGAAACATCTGCAGTAACTTTAAACCTCGAAGCCCTGAAAACCCTTTGATCCAGCAGGGTGCCCTTTTGGGGTTAGGGTCCCCCTCAGGGGGACAGTTGAGGTGATTTTCAGGAGGGAGCTCCATTGAGAACCCATGTTACTGAGCTTTTCTTGGCCTCAGGAGCTCAGGCAGCAGTGACCATGCGGCATAAGCTGGTAGTAACTGCTACACGCTGCCATCTTTGCCCCTGCCTCCAGATCTGGGTGCTTTTTTGACAGACACCCTAGGTGCCAGAGCTATCAAACGATACCCCTGGATTGCCGCTGCTCCCCTGGAATCCCCCCAAACAAGGACCCTTGCTCTGCATGACTGCAATTACAGTTATTTATAAAGCGCCACCAAGTAACGTAGTGCTGTACAATGGGAGAGACAGAATAACCAATATACATACAAGTTAAACACATAGAACAGGAGCAGAGAAGCCCCTGCTCAAGAGCTTGCAATCTGAGAGGGCCTGATGGGGACTATGGTTAACTGCGGTGCCAGGATGTCTGGGTGGGCTGGGATGTTAACTGTTGTCTGATTCCGTACCAAATAAAAAGAGGTCAGCTGAAATGGCCAGTGAGTCTTCTTTATTGGTAGAAATTAAGAACCGACATTGATTCAGCAATGCTTGTCGAGGACAAATCTGGGAACTATCGGAGGAAAACAAATCACGGCGGCCGAGGGAAAATATTTGACCTTGGCTCTTTTAAGCTGGATCTATGGCACCAAGAAACAGCATGTATGATCTGTGGCCCCCAGATCTGTGGTCAAAGGATACCTGACATTGCTTTACGGCTGCTTAACAACTGGGGCAGCACCTTTTTTCTGGAGTATATGGGAGGTAATAAACTGCTCTATTCATGGTTTAGGAACTAGGAAGTGAGGGGTAGCTCTGGACGCTGGCTGCTGTTACCAAGCAACACTTGATGCCGGACATGCAGCAACAAAACGTGATTACGTCAGACTTGCACAGCTGATTCTATTTGAACTTAATAAAGCTTCTGCTGGGTGTAAGAGTAGCTGTCAGGGTGGCACCTGGCATACGCCGTGGTGGGACCAAGTTTGAGGGGTTAGAGCCCTTTAGGCAGGGATATGCAGGTTGTACCTGAGGAGAGGCTGGCTGATGCTGGTAGCAGTCCAGGGCATGGTACAAAGGGGTAAACTAGGGAGAATAGTCAGGACGGTCCGTGATCAGTGGCTGGCAGCAAGGAGGCAAGGTCGGTGGGTCAAGCAGGGTCTGGTACACGGTTCTCAGCATAAACATAGAAGGCAGGTCTCAATAACACAGGGGTTGACTTGTCAATGCAAAGCCAAGGTGCACGGGGGGGGGGGGGGGGAGTTTCTCTTTTATTGACAGACAAGAGGGTGTGGTGTTTGGTGTTTAACTTTGGTTAACCCCTATCAATGCTGGACAGGTCTGAGGCAGCACTTTTCATGGATAGCACGGATGCAGATCTGGTTGTTGCGCACACAGGTGCTGATCCATGACAGTGGCAGACCGGGCAAGGGGGTGTCATCTCTTGATAAAGCTGCAACCCGCAAGCAGCGAAACGTGTTGAGATGGCAGTGTTTTTTAGCAGTTAATGTTTCCATTATGTTTTCTTGCTTGTCGTGTCTTAGTGGTGTTTTTCCCCTATTCAAAGAGGGTGTGGTAGGGTATTTTTTTTGTGCCATTCTATCCCTGGCCATTATCCCTTTGCCCTGATGTTCTGTTGATGCAAATTTGGCAACTTACTGTCGTACATCGGTATTTAGGCGTGGAACAGCTTTTGCTGTCTTAATATAACGAATTTGGCCACTTGTGGATTTTGGGGTATATATACTGCTTATTTGACTCAGCCCCCAAACCATCTATATTGGGCTTTCTTCAATATTGGTTTTATAAACACCTCGCTCTGTGAGTGTGTAGATTATCTCTTCTACTCTATGTATTTAGGGCTGACCAATTACTCCAGCAATTGCCATTGTTTTCATTCTCTTTATGTGGTTTTAATAGTTTAATTTTGTGTTTTTGGATGCCAATGGGCAATAAAATTTATTATAAACTGAAAGCCAATGTTCAGCATACAATCTCTACCTTTTTTTACCTCTGACTGATGCCAAGGGTTACCCCCTTTTTCTGCTGAATATTTTATTCGATTTATTTTCCCTGTGTTTTCAAATTTTTGTACACTAAGTTTTGTGGCACCAAGATCCGTGGCACCAAGATACACGGCATTAAGATTTAAGGTAACAAAATCTGTGGCACCATAATCCGATGACACTTTTGCATTAATAAATGGGATTTTGTTATTTGAGTGCATCCTTTTTTCTGTGTTTTTACATTTCAGAGGTTTTTTGGGAAGCCTCTTATTAGGGAGTGCACCTCTGCATTTTCAGTGTGCAGAGCAACTGATTGTTTTGTAATATAGTACCATAATCCGTGGCACCATGATCCGTTGCAAAAAAAATCTGTGGCAACAAAATCCATGGCACCAAATTTCATGCAACAAGTTCTGTGGCACCAAGATTCAAGGCAACAACATCCATGGCACTGGTATCCGTAGCACCATGATCCAAGGCACAGTGATCCGTGGCACCAGGATCCATAAAATCAATATCCATGGAGTGTTACGGATCTTGGTACCACAGGCGCCCCTTTCCGCTGAACCCAGGAGATATTCGTACCCACAGAGTAGACGACAAACTGTGAGGAGTTCTTGCAGATTCAAAATCTAAAAAGGAGACGGATTTTTAATTTTCACTTTAATATAGGAAAAACACACACGGGTGAAGGTACAGAAACAATGAGAACATGCCCAGCAGTGGAACAATGGCTGGAGTCGGATATCCTCTGAATGACATTAGTTGCTGGGGGGGGGGTTGATGGAAGCATGTGAAGACAAAAGGTATCTATTATTTACAGGGGGGTGGAAGCAGACAAATGGTTAGATTGCAAGCTCTTGAGCAGGGTCCTCTCCTACTGTTCTGTGAGTGCAACTTGCATGCGCATGTTATCCGGTCTTCTCCATTGCACAGCGCTATGGAACATGTTAGTGTCACGACCAAGTCCTAGCTAACCCAATCGTGACCTGCAGAAGGAGAGTGTACAAGGGGTTACGTCTCCAAGCCTCTGGACTTACTAACTCTGCCCGTTTTCAGGGCCCCAAGTTATGGTCAACCTAACCCCCTTAAACCGTACACACCCTTCCGACTATATGCTGCCACCACAAAAGTAATAGGGCACTTTCGAAACCCCACTAGCTGTATACCACACCAGTCCAGGAGCCCAACTATATACAGCTAATCTACCAAATGTTATATACACTACAGTAACGATAGTACTGGGTAGGGATGCACCGATACCACTTTTTTAAGGCCGAGTACGAGTACCGATACTTTTTAAAAGTACTCACCGATACCGAGTACCGATACTTTTATTTAATGTCATGTGACGCTTTCCAATAAGAACAGACCTCATATAAAAATTTATATGAGATTTGCCCCCAGCACTCATGGATTTGCCCCCAGCACTCATTGATTTGCCCCCAGCACTCATTGATTTGCCCCCAGCACTCATTGATTTGCCCCCAGCACTCATTGATTTGCCCCCAGGTCTCATGCATTTGCCCCCAGGTCTCATGCATTTGCCCCCAGGTCTCATGCATTTGCCCCCAGGTCTCATGCATTTGCCCCCAGGTCTCATGCATTTGCCCCCAGGTCTCATGGCTTTGCCCGCAGCTCGAACGCTGGGGAAGCTGGCCGCATGCATGAAAAGCACACGGCCAGCGTTCCCTTCCGGCGTGCGGCGATACTCACACATCCTGAAGGTCCGGTCGCTTGTTGGCAGTGATGCGATCACGTGGCCGCCGGGCGCATCTGTGACGCTGCCTCCAGCCGAGAGGCAGCGTCACAGGAGCGCCCAGTGGCCGCGGGAACGCATCACTGCCAAGCGACCGGACCTTCAGGAAGGGTGAGTATCGCGGCGCGCCGGAAGGAAACGCTGGCCGCGTGCTTTTAATGCACGCGGCCAGCTTCCCCAGCCCAGCGGATACCGGCAAGCCGGCCCAGCGCCGGCTTCCGGTATCGGCGGGATGTATCGGGCCGTTTGCACGAGTAACAAGTACTCGTGCAAACGGCAATATCGGCCCCGATACCGATACTAGTATCGGTATCGGTGCATCCCTAGTACTGGGTTTCAAAGTTTTAATGAAAAAAATATAAAAATACAAACTTTACAAAGTGCCGATATCACAAAAACAAGACATACAAAATATAAAGAAAACGTGCAAATACAGTTCTTGAAATAAAATGGGACTTACATAGAAAACCTAACTTGCATTAGGCCGCTTCATGGGCATTTCCAGATTTCAAATGTCCCAGAAGGTTCTTAGAGGTTCATCCAACCAAGCCTTTTGGAGGAATACCAATTGTGCAGTGAGTGCTGGCTCTTTGTCCAACACTCCCAACCAACAACCCCCAACCCATTTGGTTCACCTGGGTTTCCTGATCAAGTTTCCATTCAGCCCCAGAGAGCAGATCAGATAAGAGGGTTACTTTGCCTTGCAAACAGGCTTTGTAAAAACAGGAGAAAGCCCCCCACAAATTCTGCGTTTAAAATCTGACACACTGCGCAGAAAATGATGCCTGTGTGTGACAATACGTACTTATAACAACTTGTAACTGTAAGATACCGATACACACTTTGACAATAGCACAGCACATCACACAACACTCTGATCTACAGAGACAATAAAATATAGGGAAAAATAAATGCAAATAAAACTTTGGGGCAGCTGTTCCGTCACACATGGCACCAAGTTTCATGCACCAAGATCCAAGGCAAAAAGAAAAAATCTGTGGCACCGGGATTCATGCCAACAAAATTTGTGGCAGTGGGATTCATGACACCGGGATCCAGGACAAAAACTCCAAGGCAACAAAATCCATGGCACCAAGTTCTGTGGCACCAGGATCCAAGGAAAAACATTGTGGCACTGGGATCCGTAGCACCTATTTCTGTGGCATAAAGATCCGTGGCACCGGGTCCGTGGCAGCAAAATTCATGCCACTGGGATCCGCAACACCTGTCACGTAAATGACTTCACTCCAGAAGGGTACGTGACTCGCGAAGAGGATGCAGGGCTAAAAATTACTATCCGTCCGCACTAGACCCAGAACACTGACTACATTGCACACAATCCCCGCACCCACTTCCCTTAATTACCAACACTGCCACCACAGGTCACTAGCGAGAGATTGACCAGAACTGACTTGAGACTCTGCTTATGCACCCCCACAACAAAAACAAAAAAATGGTCCAGCAGACTGACTTCCCAACTCACTTTCAGTGGGTCGTCCTGAATAGAAACTTAGCTAAAAACTATTATACTCCTGTCTCTTCGGTTATACAAGGTTCTTATATCAGACAAAGGCAGAGCTTAATAAATGATATATGATAAAAAAAGTTTAACAGGCATATATGGAAGATATTACAAATTAATAGTTAAACACACAAGCAGAGAAATAAAAAAGGGATTTAACAGATTATATTTACCTACTGTGACAGAACCTACTGTCACTTGGGCATCTGGAGGGGGCTGTGGGCTAGCCTCCTGCCCAGCGACTATGGCCTGTGAAACAGACCATTGGGGGAACTGGTGGACCTTTTAAATATATTTGGTTTTGCACCGTTTTAAACATCCCTCCCAGCAAACTAAAGATTACGGAGGTCTGTGTGTTATTCCCTTATGTAGTTCTTATAGAGTCTCTTGTTATCTGTATTGCGTACATTCCCTCAATTATCAAACCTCTCTCTGTATAGTGTGACCTCTGTATTTGTACCTGCCCTAAGAAATTCCGTTTACCCTTCTTTCTCCCCCCTTCTCCTAGGAAATCCCATTGTCCATTATTTGAAGGTCCTGCGCAGTTATCAGATCTGTGATGTTATTTGTTTGATTGTATGCAAATAGAGTTGGTTCTTGACTGTACCTGTGTGTCTCTGAATAGTCAGTTCTATTCTTACCCAATCCTGAAGTCACGGCTCATGTTTTTTGGGTAGCAGCCATGGTCTACTTGCTGTGCCAACGAAAGGCTCCAGGTCTACATCTTTGGCTCATTTCTGGGGGTGCTAACAAGGCTCTCTACATGCACCTGTCTTCAAACTGCTGCTAAGGTACTGGAGAAAAGCGTGAGCGTCACGAGGAGAACTCGGATGTCCAGTGAGGAAGCTGCATTTGACAGAGGCGACCCTGTCCAGGCACAGAGATCCCTTACACTTACGATGCAAGCCAAGAGATCGGCCGTCAAGGAGGCTCTGATAGGAAATGGCGTCATTTTTCATTTTGCTTGACCCAAAAAAAAAAAAGCGCTGAGCATGGCTCTGGTCATAGAATTTATACACCGATTCTTAGACTTCGTGGCAGAGGCTGTGTGGCCTGCCCACTTCCTGTTGCTTCTGGGGCATGCTCAGTCTGGGAGAAAACTCTTTGATGTGCTCATTTTGCTTGTGTTTTACCCCTCACAAGGTGCTAGTTTTTGGCCCCATGCTGGGGGAGGAACACAGGACATTCCTGTAGACCAAATGGCAATTTCATGAAAAACAAAAATTGGTGGTGTTGCGCTAAAGGAAAGTAAAAAAACTTATGTATGGTCTATTTTGAAGGCATGCTATACTGCACAGCAAAAAAGAGAAAGAAAGTTCTATTTCTCAATAGTTCGTTCAATGGATATCCAGTCTCTGTTGTAGAAAGGTTTTTCAGTGAAATCTTCCAAGACTTTGGAACGAATGACCACTTCTTTGGTGAATCTTCATTAAAAAGTATATATCTCGGAAAAAGAGAAACTCGATAGTGTTATACCGTTTATTAATGTGTATACAAATCTACTGACATAATATACGTACAGAAAAAAGAGGTAGTGGGTTTAGGATTTGATCTCACCCACTGCCAGATAAAACATCACGTCCCAATCAAGCCTCTATAGACAAAACCACCAGGAGCTCCCGGGCTGCTTCCAAGGTGGTCACTCAATACCAAAGGTGGGACCGCGATGATAAAGTGACGTAGTGCTGACGCGTTTCGCCCCGCCCACGGGACTTCATCAGAGCTCTGATGAAGTCCCGTGGGCGGGGCGAAACGCGTCAGCACTACGTCACTTTATCATCGCGGTCCCACCTTTGGTATTGAGTGACCACCTTGGAAGCAGCCCGGAGCTCCTGGTGGTTTTGTCTATAGAGGCTTGATTGGGACGTGATGTTTTATCTGGCAGTGGGTGAGATCAAATCCTAAACCCACTACCTCTTTTTTCTGTACGTATATTATGTCAGTAGATTTGTATACACATTAATAAACGGTATAACACTATCGAGTTTCTCTTTTTCCGAGATATATACTTTTTAATGAAGATTCACCAAAGAAGTGGTCATTCGTTCCAAAGTCTTGGAAGATTTCACTGAAAAACCTTTCTACAACAGAGACTGGATATCCATTGAACGAACTATTGAGAAATAGAACTTTCTTTCTCTTTTTTGCTGTGCAGTATAGCATGCCTTCAAAATAGACCATACATAAGTTTTTTTACTTTCCTTTAGCGCAACACCACCAATTTTTGTTTTTCATGTTATATGCTTTCTGAATTTGGTGGATATCAGGGTGGTGTTTTTTTGCTGCTCATTGTTTTTGGGTGTTTCCACAGTATAAACCCTCTTTGCTTGTCAAATGGCAATTTCCCCTATCATGCAGATCACACTTTGACCAGGTCTCTTAATTACCTTCCACATTACCTCTCCAATGACTTCAAAGGGAGCTTGCTATAGAAGAGGCAAAAGGCCATTCTAACACTTTAACAAACCTCTTAAGACAATAACCATGGCACCAAGAACTGTGGCACCTGGATCCTTTGCACTGGGATCCGTAGCAATGAGATATGTACCAATGGGATCTGTGGCACTACTATCATTGACCAAGATTCATAGCAATGAAATCTGAGGCAGAAAAAAAAATCTGTGGTCCTGGGATCCATGGCCAAGTTTTGTGGCACCAGGATCCGTGGCACTGGTATCCATGGCAATGAGATCCGTGGCACCAAAATCCATGGCAATAAGAACCGTGGCACCGGGATCCATTGAAATGAGAACTGTGGCACCAAGCTCTGTATCAATGAGATCTGTGGCACTACTATCCTTGACCAAGATCCACGGCAATGAAATCCAAGGCAGAAAAAAATCTGTGGTACCTGGATCCATGGCCACAAGTTTTGTGACACCGGGATATGTAACACTGGGACCCGTGGCACAAAAAACACAAAGCAGAAAAAATCCATGGCACCGGATCCGTGGCACTAAGTTCCGTGAAATAAAATTCGGTGGCACCAAAATCCAAGACACTGGAATTTATAGCACTGGGATCTGTGGCACTAAGTTAAGTGGTACTAAGGTCTATGGCACAAAAATCCATGGCACCAGGATCCATGGAAATGAAATGTATGGCAACAAGATCTGTGGCACCAAGATCCATTGCAGCCAGGGCTGTGGAGTCGGAGTCGAGGAGTTGGAGTCAATTTTGGGTACCTGGAGTCGGCAAACAATGCACCGACTCCTACTAAATTTAGATTGGAATTTTAAAAAAAAGCAAGTTTAAATCAATGTCCCAATTCACAAAAAGTTATAATTAATGACTTCTCTACTGCAAGAATAAAGACCAATGCATGCAGTGCCCCACGTAACCGCAAAACGAACACGTTAAGTGACCGTGAAGAAGCATGCTTTTCATGTGCTTCACTATATGGCACACAACGCACAATTAGGAGCGGCAATACTTATACTTTCCATAGTGTTGTGTTCTGCGGTTACAGGGAACGCAGCGCCCATGGGTAACCTAGCTTCTCACTGATAAGGGATTAAGTAAATATATTTTTTGCAGGACTAGAGACACTTGTATAAGTGAAGGGAATGGAGGGTCAATAGTTCAAGACTGACCTATTATTGATAGTAGACTGTATTTAATATAGGTCTTAATAATGAGGATTCATTTATGATGAAAATTAATTGAAATTATTTAATTAAAATAATTAATTACTGTTGAAGTTGTAAAGAGGTGCAAAAGAATCCAAATCTGTGTGAGACTGAGGATTTATCCTGTATTTAATATTAGGGGATGACTGGGTTAATGTATGAACTGCTGGAGCCTGATCTGTGACTCATTGAACAGAAGAATCACTGAGTCAGTTAACTAATGACTGAGATCTGCAGGAACCGGCTGTCTCTGAGTCTGCTGCTCTGCGAGTCCTGGCACTGGTAACATTGTAGCACATTGCAGGCAGAGCAGGCAGAGCCGGCAGACACGCACTCCCTCACTCACTCTAGGATCACATTACACTGGCTGTTACTGCGTCACAGACTGAGCTGTTGGAATCAGCTCATTTGAGTCAGGAGAATCGGCTCACTGAAAAGAACCGGCTCAGATGAACGATTTGTTTATGAACCGGACATCATTCACTACTGCCCAACTAGCTCTCTCTGCTAGAAGAGCTTAGAAGAACTTGGTGGAACAGCTTCTTGGATTCAACTGTAAGTGTTTAGATTTATTGTAAAAGCTGAATGCCTGCTTGTCTGTATGAGGGAAGACGTGTACATGTTTCTGGAAGAAACTGTCTATCCTAGGTTTGTAAGTGTGGTGTAGGAATGTATAAATGTTTATGTATAGTGCAGATTGTTTATATGCTCTGAGGATTAAAATATAGGCTCGGTGTTGTGTGTGTACAGTACATGTCTGTGCATGTTTTTCTGTATAGGACAAATCATGTCTAGGTTTAGTGCTGGGATATATAGCTTATTTGTTTGTATTAAGCCATGTACGTACAACTTACAAGACTGTGTATGTTGATATTAAAAATCTAATTATATGCCAGTTAGTAATAGTATAACATATTTTATATTTTAGGGAAAGAGGCATCCTAACAATGGCAAAAAGACTGCTAACAACAAACACGACAAAGTCTACTGTTTATGAGCACTTTGCATTATCAAGTGATGGAAAACATTACGTGTGCCAATGTATTAGAAAAGATGATGGTGAAAATCAATGTGATGCAAAAATTAGCAGTTTCAGTGGGCCTGATAAAAATGCACCTACAAGAGCAAAATTTGAAAAGACACTTAGAAGCCGTGAATGAGAAAGATAGCAATGAAAACATTGCATCTACGTCTGACAAAAAACGTTCAGAAATCTACTGGAGAACAATCACAAATAAGAAAATTCTTTATATCTGACAAAGTTACCATAACGATGACACCAGAAAAATTCAAACACCACATTATTGAAATGGTAGTAAAGAATAGTTTACCACTATCCTTCTTTTCACAGCCAGCCTTTTTAGGCCTAAATGGAGAAATGGCAAAAAAACTTGGTGTTTCTCTGGAAAGAGAAAGTATAAGGAAACTTATAATTGAGGAGGCCAAATGTAAAAAAGGAAGAGCTACAGAAAGTTCTGGTGAAAGGACGTTTTGTCTTCCTTAAAATGGATGCATGCACACGTCACAGAGTCAATTATTTCGTTATTAATGTTAGATTTGTGGATGAAAACAACAAAACAATAACACGGACCCTCGGATTAACCCCTTAAGGACGGGAGTAATTTTACAAGTTTGGAACACTTTTGAACACTTCTAAAAGTAGAATTTGAGCTATTCGCTGTTCAACCATAATTTACCTCTTATATAATAAGGGTGGGTACACTTAATATGTATCATTTTGTTCAGGAGAAATAGGGCTTTCATCTAAGATTTATATATAAAATATATTATAGTATGAAAAAAAAACTAAAAACTATGAGAAAAAAGGAAATTTTGCAATTTTCAAAGTTCTCCATTGTATTTTTAGTGTAAATGACATTGTACGCTTAGCATTAAATGAAATAAAATACATATATTTCTGGTCAGCAATGTCTTACGAGTTCAACGGTACCCCCCATGTAGAGGTTTTAGGAGGTTTTGGAAAGTTACAGGGTCAAATATAGAGTTTGCCCATTTCACGTTTTACAACTTGAAATTTGCCAGATTGGTTTCCTGGCCCTATGTTGACTTTGAGAGGTTATGGCAGCCCAGGTATGAAAAGTACCCCAACATGTCATACCATTTTGAAAAGTAGACAACCCAGGCTATTCCAAATGGTGTACGTTTTGTTTTTTTATAGTAGTCTCTTAGTCGCAAACTTGGTCTTCATGTTTGTGTTTTGCATTTTTCACACAAAAACTGTTCTTTTACCGATGATATCATGCTCCCTCGACATTTTACTGGCCTAAAAAACTCATATTTCTGGTCGGCAAGGCCTTACGAGTTCAACGGTACCCCCCATGTAGAGGTTTTAGGAGGTTTTGGAAAGTTACAGGGTCAAATATAGAGTTTGCCCATTTCACGTTTTACAACTTGAAATTTGCCAGATTGGTTTCCTGGCCCTATGTTGACTTTGAGAGGTTATGGCAGCCCAGGTATGAAAAGTACCCCAACATGTCATACCATTTTGAAAAGTAGACAACCCAGGCTATTCCAAATGGTGTACGTTTTGTTTTTTTATAGTAGTCACTTAGTCGCAAACTTGGTCTTCAGGTTTGTGTTTTGCATTTTTCACACAAAAACTGTTATTTTGCTGCTAATATCATGCTCAGTCAACCTTTTACTGGCCTACAACATTGATATTTGTGGTCGGCAATGTGTTACGAGTTCAACAGTACCCCCATGTTGCATTTTTATTTACTTTTTGGAAAGTTACACGATCAAATGTAGAGTTTGCCAGATTGGTTTTCTGGGCCTAGGTTGAATTTGAGAGGGTATGGCAGCCCAGGTTTGAGAAGTACCCCATCATGGCATATCATTTTGAGAAGTAGACAACCCAGAGTGTTGAAAATGGGGTATGTCCAGTTTTTTATAGTAGACACTTGGTCACAAACCCTGGCCACACTTAGTTTTCATGATTGTGTTTTGCATTTGTTTTACACGAAAACTGTTATTTTGCTGCTAATATCCTGCTCAGTCAACCTTTTACTGGCCTATAACATTGATATTTGTGTTCGGCAATGTGTTACGAATTCAACGGTACCCCATATGTAGCATTTTTATTTAGTTTTTTGGTAATTTGACAAGTGATTTTCAGGATTTATGTCGACTTTGAGAGAACATGGCACGCCAAGAAAGAATATTGCTCCAAAGATGACGCGCCAATGATTCTAAATTAGTATTTTGAGTTGTTTGGTGCAGCCACTTTAGAATAGCTGGGCTTAACGTAAACAGGGACAGGCCAAATTCAGGGGATTCCAGAAGTCAGAGTAGTCGTTATAACAAGCCAATGAGTCGGTACAGGCAGCAAACAAAGAGTAGTCGGTATAACAAGCCAATGAGTCGGTACAGGCAGCAAACAAAGAGTAGTCGGTATAACAAGCCAATGAGTCGGTACAGGCAGCAAACAAAGGTAGTCGGTATAACAAGCCAATGAGTCGGTACAGGCAGCAAACAAAGGGTAGTCGGTATAACAAGCCAATGAGTCGGTACAGGCAGCAAAGGGTAATCGGGACAAAGCAGAAAAGGGGATTTAGTAATTTAGCTCGGTATGATAAATTTTGAAGCACTCGGTTATGCAGAGGCCAGGTAGAGATGGGCAGGTAGGGCAATAATAACTAGAATCCTTTCGGATTCCTTTCTTGCGGCAGACACGACACTTTTTCTGGGGGGACTTTTTACAGCGGGTGGAAGGGACTCGGGAAGGAAAGTGTCTGCCGCTTAATCTTTGGAGATCTCCTGATTCCAAAGCGGATGTAACGGGGGCCGGGGTTAGGATAAGTTGGGATATGATCTCAAGCATGAATTCTAGGAAGGGATATGGCTTTTGTACTGCTGCCTGCTTGTAGAGCACGTACGCATTGAAAATTGCTATCTCGGTCAAATAGATGGCAATCTTCTTGTACCATGCCCTAGTCTTTCGGTTCGCCAGATAAGGCTGTATACATTGATCAGCCAAGTCTACTCCCCCCATAAACTTGCTGTAATCTACAATGCACTTCGGCTTTTCCAGTGGCTCAGTCCTCCCTCTCACAGGCACTGGCACTGTACTTTCGTCGTGCACTGTAGATAGCATGTATACATCCTTCTTATCGGTGAACCGAAGGGCTAGCACTTCTTCCTGACGTAGAGATGAAGAGGAGCCTCTACTTTTTTTGCCTGCTGTCAGGATTTGGGGAAAACCTCTGCGATTCTTCCGCACTGTGCCACACGCAAGGGTCTCAAAACAATATAAATTTTTGAATAGGTCGATACTGGTGTAATAGTTATCGACCCATAAATGATAGCCCTTGTTGAATAGGGGATAGACCAGATCCCACACAATTTTTCCACTGGTGCCAATACAATCGGGGCATCCTGGGGGTCAAGGTGGCTATCTTTCCCTTCGTATATTCTAAACGCCCAGGTGTAGCCTGTTGTGGACTCACACAATTTATAAAATTTGACGCCATACCGGGATCGCTTGCTTGGGATATACTGCTTGAAGAGCAGTCTGCCTTTGAATTTCATAAGGGACTCGTCTACAGATATATTTTGGTCGGGAACATAATTATCAGTGAATTTGGCAGATATAAGACTGATCAGGGGCCGAATTTTATAGAGGCGGTCATGCATTGGGTCGTTTCTGGTGGGCACAGTGCGTTGTCATTAAAATGGAGGAATCGCATGAGATTTTCGTATCTCTCCCTCTTCATAACCCTTGGGAATAGTGGAGTAGCCAGGATGGGGTTTTTGTGCCAGTAAGACCGGATACTTGGCTTCTTCACTATTCCCATTACGAGGGTTAGAGCCCAAATTTTTTTTAACTCTATCACATCCGTTGGGTGCCACTTGTTACGTCTGTGGCGATGTGAATCCGGATGCGCATCAAGATACTGGTTGGCAAACAGGTTGGTTTGCTCAACCACCATCTCGAATACATCGTCCGACATAAACAGGTTAAAAAAGCTCACTGGCTCACAGTCCTCTACCCTTACTGTGATGCCAGGAGTCGCCAGAAATGGGGGTATTTCTGGGGCAGCCATATTTGGGGGTACCCAAATGCTCTCGTGCCTCCCAGTAGATGGTGGGGGGTCACCATCACTGGAGGGTTCACTAAGGGGCTCTATATCAGAGGCTGTGAGGGTGTCACTGTCGGCGAGAGCGTCGCTCTCAGAGGCGGCCAGGATCTCATATGCCTCTTCTGGGGAATAAAAGCGGGAGGACATTTTTATGGGAGGTCGGGGAACTGATGGGGTCAAGTACACAAATAAAATATTAGAACACCTAAACTAAGCCCTTCCGGTCCTTGTAGTGGCCGGTACTTCTATCTATCTAGACAAGGGTAGTCAGGAATGCCAAGGGTCGTATGCCAATGCGGGTAGTCAGAAATGCCAGGGGTCGTATGCCAATGTGGGTAGTCAGAAATGCCAGGGGTCGTATACCAATGCGGGTAGTCAGAAATGCCAGGGGTCGTATGCCAATGCGGGTAGTCAGAAATGCCAGGGGGTCGTATGCCAATGCGGGTAGTCAGAAATGCCAAAGGGTCGTATGCCAATGCGGGTTCTCAATCAGGGGTACACTGCAGGCCAGGGGGTACAGTGCCTGGGTTTTTTTTCAGGTTTTTTTCCAGTCAGGTTTTTTTCAGTTATTTTTTTCAGCCAGGGGGTACTGTGCCAGGAGGGTACAGTGCCAGCCAGGAGAGTACAGTGCCAGCCAGGAGGTACTGTACCTGGGTTTTTTTTTTCCAGTTTTTTTTTTTTTTTTCAGCCAGGGGGTACTGTGCCTGGGGATTTTTTTTTTTCAGCCAGGGGGTACTGTGCCTGATTTTTTTTTTTCAGCCAGGGGGTACTGTGCCAGGAGGGTACAGTGCCAGTAGGTAGTGCCTGGGGGGTACAGTGCCAGTAGGTGCCTGGGGGTACAGTGCCAGGTGGGTACAGTGCCAGTGGGGGTACAGTGCCAGGTGGGATACACTGCCAGGTGGGGTACACTGCCAGGTGGGGTACACTGCCAGGTGGGGTACACTGCCAGGTGGGGTACAGTGCCAGTAGGTAGTGCCTGGGGGGTACAGTGCCTGGGGGGTACAGTGCCAGTAGGTGCCAGGTGGGGTACAGTGCCAGTGGGGGTACAGTGCCAGGTGGGATACACTGCCAGGTGGGGTACACTGCCAGGTGGGGTACAGCCAGGTGGGGTAGTGCCAGGTGGGGTACACTGCCTGGGGTGTGGGGTACAGTGCCTGGGGTGTGGGGTACAGTGCCTGGGGTGTGGGGTACAGTGCCTGGGGTGTGGGGTACAGTGCCTGGGGTGTGGGGTACAGTGCCTGGGGTGTGGGGTACAGTGCCTGGGTTTTTTTTCTCTCTGCTCTGCTTTCTCTGTCTCTCTCTGCTCCTCAGATCGCAATGAGGAGCAGGAGAAAGGGGCAGAGACAATGTCTCAGCCAATGCAACATCATTGGCTGAGACATTCTGACAGTTGCAGAGGTGACAGCTCCAGGCGCCGGATTGGCAGGCTTGCCGATTCCACGAGGGAAACTGCCCGCCTCATTTCCCAGAATGCCGATCGCCAGCTGGGAGGGTCTGCCCGGGTGTCAGGCAGACCCCCAGCCAGCGATCGGCATTGTGGGAAGGGAGGCGGGCCGTTTTTCGGCGCGCAGGGGCTCCAAACGCCGCGGGGCGTACCATGCCGTCCTGCGGCATTAAAGCCCACGTGGTGCAGGACGGCATGGTACGCCCTGCGTCCTTAAGGGGTTAAAGTACACTCAGGCACATCACACCAGTGATTACCTTCAGAAGTTAGTGGAGGGTGTTCTAGAAGATTTTGAAATTAAAAAGGAACAGATTTTATGTGCTGTGACAGATAACGCTTCTAACATGTTGAGCACAATTGAGAAGATGAACGCAGTTGAAGATAAGAAACAGATATTAGAGTTAGAGGAAGACAGCTCTGCAAGTATTGGAGAAAGTTTAGAAACTGAAGAGAATGCTGACGTTTTTTTAGAGAACTTTGTTGAAGCATTGAAGCTTGCTACTATTCATCATATGCGATGTGCTGTTCATACACTGCAACTTGCCATAAGAGATGGATTAAAAGATCGCCATGCAGCTACACTAATTGGCAAATTACGGCAAGTAACTGTTGCAGCCAGGGCCCCGAAAACAGATGCAATTTTGAAAAGGCGTGCAGGAAAAGGAGCCATTTTGGATCAAACAACTTGCTGGGGAAGCACTTATTTAATGGTGAAGCGTTTGTTTGAACTTAAAGACTTCATAGAAGAAATGGACAATGAAAATCTTGCATTAACTGAAAGCCAGTGGACACAAACAAAAGAGCTGGAGAACCTTCTTTTTCACCCCTTCACTGTCACCAAGAGGTTGCAATGTGACGATCTAACCCCGGGTAAATTCCTCTTGGAATGGAAGAGCCTGTTATATCGCCTGAACAAAAATGGAGGGTTAATAGCTGAGGGCATTGCATCTTCAATGATGAAAAGAGAGAGTCTTTTGCTGCAAAATGAAATCTTGTTAGCGGATATTTAAGTCGACCCAATGAGCCGACTTTTGTTGAACAGTGAACAGACTGCTACGGGGAAAAAAGCCCTCTATGATGTCGCAGTTCGCATGAAGGGATTACGAACTGAAATACCTCCACAGGATGAAGTTCTTTTAAGCAATAGTGGTAACTCAGGATCATCTTCTTCAAACGAAGAATTAGACTTTGATTCCTTCTTAAACAAAATGGAAGTTGCTAAAAGAAAGCGACGTTGCATAAGCGTTACAGAACCAGTAAATGTCCAAATAAAAAAATTCCAACAGGAGTTTGATAAAGCACTAAAAGTAGTTGAAAAGTATGATCGCTCATCAAAACTTACTGTTGAAGAAGCCATCCTTGTTTATCCAGAGATCGTTAGTGATGTGGCCAGAATAGTTACTGCAATGCCACCCACCCAAGTCAGTGTCGAAAGATTATTTTCAGCCCTAAAAATAATAAAGTCTGACTTAAGAGCCTCTATGAAAGAGGATCTGGCAGAGGCAATTCTCTTCCTTAGAACTCTACATTGGATTGATTTGCATTTGCTAAGCCTATAACTACATTTCAAGATTAATATAAACCATTTCTAGGTTTAACAGATTTTGTTCATATAGATAAGCTTGGTTTTTGTTCTAAAAACAACCAAATAATGTGGTTTCTATTTTTGAACTGGTAAAGTGTCAATGTCAGTTCTTAATTTCTCCCAATAAAGTAGACGACACAGGTCATATTGGGTTAAGCAGACTCACTGGCCATTTCAGCAGGCCCCTGTTTATTTGGTACAGAATCAACAGTTAACATCCCAGCCCACCCAGACATCTCGGCACCGCAGTTCTCCTGGTCTCTATCAGGCCCTCACAGATTGTAAGCTCTTGAGCAGGGTCCTCTCTCCTACTGTTCTAGGTGTTTAACTTGTATGTTGGTTATTCTGTCTCTCCCATTGTACTGCGATACGGAACTTGGTGGCGCCTTATAAATGACTAACTGCAGACATACAGGGCAAGGGTATTTGGATTATGTTCTGATGGGAGAAAAGTCACATAAACACCACTTTTAACATTAAAACAAACAGATCAATAGCTTAAATGAGGGGAATGGCAGAGGAGCGAGGGGTCTCCCGTGTCTTTCTCCCATTCCTTAGCCACAGCTTAAAGACGGTTACACGCAGAGAGCCTGGCTAGCATCTCACAGAAATAAGCCGAAGCTGTAGACCTGGTGCCTTTCGCTTCCACAGCGAGCAGAATATAGCTGCTACCCAAAAGACGAGCCGTGACATTAGGATTGACAGAATAGAACTGCTTTAAATAAGAGGATAAGCAGAGATATTTATGTGGACAAACAGGGGTCATCTACATAAAAAAAAATCATAACCTCTTCTAGGGACCTAATCGCGCTGATACAATTAATTGCACAAACATTGACTTCTGGGAATGAGAAATCTAATTACATTAGGTAGACAATTACTGTACATTACATTACATGGCTCTGGCCCCTGCCTGTGGATCTGGGCTATCAAACGGTACCCCTGAATTCCTGCTGCTTCCCTGACATCCCCCAAACAAGGACCCTTGCTCAGTATGACTGCAGTTATATTTATAAAGTGCCACCAAGTTCCTTAGCGTTGTACAATGGGAGAGTGAATAACCAAAATAAAAACAAGTTAAACACATAGAACAGTATCAGTGAGGACCCTGCTCAAGAGTTTACAATCTGAGAGGACCTGATGGGAACTATGGTTAACTGCGGTGCCGGGATGTCTGGGTGGGCTTGGATGTTAACTGTTGCCTGATTCTGTACCAAATAAAAAGAAAAGGCCAGCTGAAATGGCCAGTGAGTCTGCTTTATTGGGAGAAATTAAGAACGGACATTGATTCAGCGCTGCTTGCTGAGGGACGAAGCCAGGAACTAGCGGAGGAAAATTAATCACGGCGGCTGAGGGAAAATATTTGACCTGGACTCTCTTAACAAGCTGGATCCATGGCACCAAGAAAAAGCACGTAAGATCTGTGGCCCCAAGATCTGTGGTCAAAGGATCCCTGACAACAAAACATGTGGCACCAAGATTCGCTGTAGCTGGATCCATGGCACCAAGATCCGTGGTACTAAGATCTGTGGCACCAAGAACCATGGCACCAAAAACATTGCACAAAAGATCTGTGGCACCAAGATCTGTGGTAGAGGGATCCATGGCCCAAAAAAATATAGCATCAAGATCCGTGGCACCAAGGTCTGTGGCACTAATAAACACCACCAAGAAACAAGTCAACAAGATCTGTAGCACCAGAGCAGGATCTGTGGCACCAAGATCTATGGCTGTAACAGATCTCTGTGCCCCGACGGTCACATCTGCCAATGACGCTTCCTCGCTGGACACCTAGATTCTCATGCCTCCTGTGTCTTTCTCCAGTACCTCCGCCACAGCTTAAAGACTGCCACACAGAGAGAACCTGGCTAGCATTCCCCACAAATAAGCCGAAGCTGTAGACCTGGAACTTTTGGCTGGCACAGCAAGCTGAAGAAAGCTGCTACCCAAAACCTGAGCCGTGACTTCAGGTTTCGTCAGAATAGAACTGCCTTTAAATCAGGGACACACACACGGGTCATTTGCATACACAAAACACCATTAGAAACAGCTGGGGGACCTAATTACACTGAAACATCCAATTAAATCAAACCTTTACCTTTTGGAAGTGGAAACATAATTACATTAGGGACAGAGTGCTTTTCTTCCTGGTAAAAAACAGTTGTGTTCAAAATTATTCAACCCCCACTAAAATTTAGTGTTTTGGCCAGTTTGACATTGATTTTGATCATTCAGTCATCTTGCTTACAATTAAATCAAAGAGGCACATGTAGGTCAGACAAATATAACATTTATAATGAAATAACCACAAATGTCTTTTCTGTGCTCACATCATTATCAGTTTTATTCAACCCCCAAGTGACATTCAATCTTAGTACAACATCCTTTTACAGTTATAAGTACTAACAGCTTTTAAACGTGAAGCATAGCTTGACACAAGTGTCTTGCAGCGATCTACAGGTATCTTCGCCCATTCGTCATGGGCAAAAGCCTCCAGTTCAGTCACATTCTTAGGCTTGCGCACTGCAACTGCTTTCTTTAAGTCCCACCAGAGGTTCTCAATCGGATTTAAGTCAGGTGACTGCGATGGCCACTCCAAAATGTTCCAGCCTTTAATCTGCAACCATGCTCTAGTGGACTTGGAGGTATGCTTGGGATCATTGTCCTGTTGAAAGGTCCAACGTCTCCCAAGCCTCAGGTTTGTGACGGACTGCATCACATTGTCATCCAATATCTCCTGGTACTGAAGAGAATTCATGGTACCTTGCACACGCTGAAGCTTCCCTGTACCTGCAGAAGCAAAACAGCCCCAAAGCATGATTGACCCCACGCCATGCTTCACAGTAGGCAAGGTGTTCTTTTCTTCATAGGCCTTGTTCTTCCTCCGCCAAACATAGCGTTGATCCATGGGCCCAAATAGTTCTAATTTTGTTTCATCAGTCCACAGAACACTATCCCAAAACTTCTGTGGTTTGTCCACATAACTTTTGGCATACTGCAGTCGACTCTTCTTATTCTTTGGAGACAGCAAGGGGGTGCGCCTGGGAGTTCTGGCATGGAGGCCTTCATTACGCAGTGTGCGCCGTATTGTCTGAGCTGAAACTTCAGTACCCACATCTGACAAATCTTTTCTCCGTTCCTCAGCAGTCACACGGGGACTTTTCTCCACTCTACGCTTCAGGTAGCGCACAGCAGTCGAAGTCAGCATCTTCTTTCTGCCACGACCAGGTAGCGTTTCAACAGTGCCCTTTGCCTTGAATTTGCGAATGATGCTTCCTATGGTGTCTCTTGGTATGTTTAACATCTTTGCAATCTTCTTATAGCCATTGCCCTTCCTGTGAAGAGTAATCACCTCTTCTCTTGTCTTCCTGGACCATTCTCTTGACTTCACCATGTTTGTAACCACACCAGTAAATGTCTAGAAGGAGCTGAGTATCACAGTCATTTTAAAGCTGCCTATTTGGTGCTTATTCTGCTTTATTGCTGCTCCGTGACATCCACAGGTGTTTTCAATACCTGATTGAAAACACTTGAATGAACCTCTGTTCTTCAGAGTGGTAGTCTTTAAGGGGTTGAATAATTGTGTCAATGAAGAATTCACAAAAGAAACATTTACTACTGTATTACAAAACCAATTGATTTCATTTTAGTTGCATATGGTTCTTTAAAAAGTCCTTGTAGGATTTCATTCTGAATACAATTACAAATGTACACTAAATTCCCTAAAACCCTTTACAGCATTGGGGGTTGAATAATTTTGAACACAACTGTAGGTGGGGGTACTCCATGCCCGGGAAAAAAAAACCTGATTATTATGACTATTTTTCGTGTCCTAATAAAACCTCCTTTATTAACCCTTTAAAGGACAGAGGCAATTTTAAGAGTTCGGAACACTTCTAAAAGTAGAATTTCATTTATTCGCCTGTTCAACCATAATTTACCTCTTTCATATTAAGTGCACCTAGGGGCGTACCTCACGATGCTGTAAAGACGCCCGCTGTCATTTTTACTTTGTGGAGTGCAGGCAGCCGATAATGTGGCGATTCTAGGAGCAATACCATCCTTTTTGGATGCAGGGCAAGGGGGCAACTCCGGACTGCGACAAGGGCAAAGGCGCAGAATTTTACGCACAGGAGCCTGTTTAAAGACAAATACATGCATTTACACACACAGCCATACGTTCACATACCTAACCATATATCCTCTACACTCTGGGGGTATGTAGCAATAAGACAGTAATGTGCGTTGTGTATGAGCGTATCCCAGAGCTCCAGAGCCATAAAACTCATGTAATGTGCATTGTGTATGAGGGCATCACAGAATCCACAGCAATAAAACTCCCAGTAATGTGTGGTGTGTGAGCGTATCACAGAATCCATAGCAATAACATTACGGCCGGCTCACAGGGCACAGATTATATCCCAGCATGGGTTAATGGGCACCTCACGTTGCACAGATTATATCCCAGCATGGGTGTACTGCTCTGCTGTTAAAATTAAGAACAGTTAGTACAATGACTCAGATCAGGTTCCGTTTACATTGTAACACACTGCAGGGCAGAGCCAGCAGAAGCCACTCACTCACTCTACACCTGCAGTTAATGCTTCACAGACTGAACTGTTACAAATGGATCATTCAGGCTGAGCCGAATCACTCACTATGTTCAGTGGGAAAAAAAAAATCTGGATCTAAAGAACGATTCGTTCACGGATCAGCCCTCACTACTCCTAGTGGAGAGTCAAGGAATAAATCAGAATTTAAAAATTCCAGGGACATAATTTGTCCAGGATGGTCTCCTCAACCCGGGGACTGTCCCTGGAAATTGGGGACGAATGTTCGCCCTACCCCAGCAGTCCTGCATGTTACTAGCTACCAGGATTTCTGGCAGTAAACCAGTGTGACATTTCCTGCTGGTAGGTGCCGGTACTCCGTACCGCAGAGTACCCCCTGGAAAAAAAAGCACTGGGGACAGACATTTAAATCAAACATTACTTAACATTTCTAAAGTGGCAGGACAATGGAAATCCAGATAACAGATTATGGTAGACAGATTAACCACCTACTCAAATAGAAACAGGTAAGCACAGACTAAAGACAGTGAGGCAGTAGTCTTGCATAATCCAGATTGCACAAATCTAATTACATTATTCTGGTTCAACATAGAAATAAGCTTCAAACCAAATTAAAAACAGTATGGCAATGTCCAAATGCCCTATAAACATTCTCTGCCATAATTATCCATAGTCTGTGGGCACAAGGCTGGCACCTGCTCTTCTCCAGGGGGCATACAGTCTATGTGTAGTACAGCATTACCCACATCAGCCAGTCCCAGAATGGCAGCAGGATCCATGGCACCAAGTTTAGAGGCAGTGGTATTAGTGGCAGCAGGATCCATGGCATAAAAGAACCGTGGCATAAAGATTGATGGTAGTGGGATCCTTGGCAGTGGGATCTGTGGTATCAAATATCTGTGGCACCAATAGACATGGCCCCAAGATCTGTGGTAGAGGGATCTGAGGCACCAAGGTCCGTTGCAGTATACAGGAGAATCTGAGGCACCAAGACGCGTGGCTCCCTGCCCCTGAAGGAGTCTTTATTTAATGAGTGTCTGATTTCGTGATCTTGTTCTGCTACCCTGTGTATGACTATTGGCTTGTATTCTTGACCATTCTCTTGTCTGCTCCCAGTACTCTGATAATCCTGTGTAACAAACGATTCTCCTGGCTCTCGATCCCTGGCAAACAGATGACACTCTGTTCTGGTATTTAGACCTTCCTGCATTCTCTGACTACTCTTGATTATTTCTGTATATATTCTGTGTGTCCGGTTTTCTTGTCTTTGTGTATTTGTCCAGCAGTGTTAGAGGCCAGCTCAAGGACCTCATTCTAGTTCAAGGTTCTGTGTTTGCTGCTGGGCATTTCGTATTGTTGTCTCTTGCCTATGCCTATCCCTGTTATTGTGGGGTTTATTACTTGCCCTGTATCCTGCATAGAGTCAGAAGGCCACTATAAAAGGACCTTACCCCAGTGCAGGGATTCCTAGTGGGTGTGTATCCCGTTTTGTCATTATCTGTGTGCTACATCATGCAGCCAGCAACAAACCTGCCTAAATGTCTTAACAACACTCAGCATAAAGGGCCCACCACGGCTCCAGCCAGGTGCCTCTGTGACACCATGGCACCAAGATCCCTGGTAGCAAGATCCGTGGCACCAAGATCCTTGGCAACGGGATCTGTGGCATCAAATATCTGTGGCACTGGGATATGTGGCACCAAGATCCATAGTAGCTGCATCCATGGCACCAAGAAACGGCGCATAACGATCCATGGCATTTTGATCTGTAGCAACATGATCCATGGCACAAAAAAATGTGCCACTCCTATCCGAGGCAGCTTGATCTGTGGCAACTAGATCCATTGTAATGGGATCTGTGGCACCAAGATTTGTGGTAGCGTAATCCAAGGCACCTATTTGAATAGGTTGTAATCTGCCATCTTTAATCTAGTTGTCAAACATTATCGCCCATTGTCTGAATTCCTTTAGAAATGTTAAGTAGTGTTTACTGTAATTGTCTACTTGATGTAATTAGATTTCTCATTCCAAGAAAGTCAATGTTTGTGCAATTATATTTCAGTCGGATTAGGACTCCTAGAAGAGGTTGTGATTTTGTGAATGTAAATGACCCATCTCTGTCCACATAAATATCTGTGCTGGTCTTCTGATTAAAGCAGTTCTATTCTTACCCTACAAGTAGTCACGACTCTTGGGTTTGGGTAAAATAAATTTTCTGCTCGCTGTGCCAATGAAAGGCTCCAGGTCTACAGCTTCATCTAATTTCTGGGGGGTGCTAGCAAGGCGCTCTACATCTACCAGTCTTTAAGTTGCGGCTAAGGTACTGGACAAAAGACAAGGGAGACAAGCGGAACCTGGGTGTCCAGCGAGGAAGCGGCATTGGCAAATGTGACCTTGTCACCGGGATCCATGGCACCAAAAAGCATGGCTCAAAGATCCGTGGCAGCAAGGTTCGTGGCACCAAGATCAGTTGCAGTCGTATTTGTGGCTGCTTGATCAATGGCAACAAGATCTGTAGTAGTTGGATCTGTGGCACCAAGATTCGTGGTAGCGGGATCCATTGCACCAAGATCCATGGCAGCGGGATCTGTAGGAGCAAGATCTGTGGCACCAAGCTTCAAGGTAGTGACATCCGTGGCACCTGTAGCAACAAGATCCGTGGCACTTGGATCCATGACACAAAAAAAACATGGCTCCAAGATCTGTGGCAGCGGGATCTGTGGTAACAAGATCCATGGTCCTCGACAGCAGGATCTGTAGGACTTTGTGCCATGTGGTCCTTTGTCCCTGGGACCCATGGCTGGCTTGGGGAAATGGCATCCTGGGGTTGGGGAGAACAGGACAAATAACATGAGTCTTAAAAAAGAAGACGCACCACACCGTAGATGAAAATAAAGTCTATGTAGCTGAAGCGGGGAGCTCTAGGTCAGTTCCATGACAGATGCACTCTTGGGGTGGAGATGCCCCCCTGCTAATTGGACCACTACAGATCTGCCGGTCCAGTCAAAGTCGCAGATCTTGCGGGGTTGTTTGAGTGGGATGGTGGCCCCTGCGTCTTAGTCCTTGGGCGTGCCGTCCGTTGAGGTGGTCGATTTGATGGAGATGTCTGCGGTTGTCAGCCGCATGGACTGGGTTTGCCTCATGGAGGGTGGCCCATTTCTCTTTGGGGTGGTCGTGCTTGAGGGTAGAGTTGAGGTAGTGAGCCACAGCTCGTGGGGCGGGGACTCGAGTGCATCTTGGACAGTTGTATCTTTAATGTCCACTTGTAGCAGATGACCCCACCAGGCTGATGCAGTGTGGGGGGGGGGGTGTCGGGACAGCCCTGGGTTAGCATACCCCCATCGTTGGAGTTGTTGGTTGTGGTTCTTTGCATTCGGTAGACCTACTCTGTGTGGAAGTCTGAGATTTTCTCAGGGCACAGACCTTGCGGCGGTATGACTTTGAAGTGACAGCATACCGGGCTAAGAATTTTTTTTTCGACCTTGTAATTTCGGATGTCTTTTTAGGGACAGCGCAAAATGCTGCGCCTGCCTGGCCACTTAGTTTGATGCGCAGGCGCAGTGGCCAATCTGCTACCAGTAGCCCTTGGATGGCTCACTGGCACTCAAAATCCCCTTCATCTACAAAGTTTTTAAAAGCGGCGTAAGGCATCTTTCTCCGGTTGCCTTCTTCCGCTCTACAGACAGAGGAGCAATCTGCTGTGGGGTTTAGGACCGGGGCTTGGTGGTCTTTACTTACCCTGTCCATGACCTGCATGACTATTTCGGGTCTTGGGCTCCAGCCGCCACTTGACATCTTCCTGGAACGGAGTCAGTTCCCCTGCCGTTTCTCTCGGTGCCTGTGGAGCCGGATTTGTCCGTCACCATCAGCTCTGCGATCAATGTCGCTTTTGGCTTGTTACTTGCCGTTCTCCCTCTCACCTCCTGCAGGTCCTTCAATGTGGTCCATTTCAGACGCTCTTATTGCTGTTCCATGCAGAAGATCTGTCATGGGGAAGAGAGATTATCCCAAACCTGTCAGGTCCTCAGCCCCTGCTGCGCGGCCTGGGGGGTCTGGGCAAGGTTCGGTGCCAGGAGCTGGCCGGCTGTCAGCACTGGGGAATGGCTGAACAGCGTCTGAGGGGGCAGGGCCTTGCATGATCACGAGGAGCCGGCGGGTTTAAAACAGGGCGCAATGATTTGCCTTGTCGCCCTATCGTGGAGTCTGATTCCCGCATCGGTACCTATTCATTATTATTGTCTCTGTTGCCAACCCGTTTTTTGGATACCATCCCTGCTCCGGTTATTTGACCCGGCTTGATTTTGACTATTCTCTTGCTGCTTGATTACGATCGCCTATGTGGTGCTTTGGTGGTTTAACCCCATGCTTGCCTCTGGGGTGTTTACACGCTACTGGGGAAGTGTCCCTTCTCATCGGTGGGTCTTGTCTGTGGCCTCCCTAAGTGCCTATACCCAACCGAGGGCTCACGTTTTCCAGTCACTTAGTAGCGACTCAGTCTATTGTTCAACCTTGTTGCCGCAAGTGTCTGATTCTGTGAATGACAAATTGGTGTTTAACCCCTTAGAGACCGCGGACGTACCTGGATCGCTTCCAGCAGCTCAAACGCCATTGCAGGCTGCCTGGGAGTCCAGGCATCCATGCAATGGCGTTTAGAAGTGCTGGGGCACCTTGTGATCGCTCCCCGGGAGCGATCAACATCCGGTTTCACCGGAGAGGTGCCCGGCACTTCTAGAGAGCGCTGGAAGCGATCGGATCACTTCCAGCTGCTCTGAGTATATTGCAGGGATGCCTCGACAGCGAGGCATCCTTGCAATATGTTTACCTGCCGCCGGTCCGCTCAGTGATCGCTCCCCCCGAGCGATCACTTCCGGTAGCGGCAGGAAGTACTGAGTGCACGAGGTATCGTGGCACTCAGTACAAAAAAGATCACATAAGTGATCAGGTGCTCTGCTGGGTGCCTCGAGGGATCAAGTCACCCAGCAGACTAAAATAAAGTGTAAAAAAATGTAAAAAAATAAATAAATAAAATAAAATGTGACAGCCAAGATGGCGCTGCCCTTCTAAGGGCAGGGTCATCTTGGGGCTGTGTGGGATGTTCCTAGCCTGCCTCAGAGAGGCAGGCTAGCAACATCCAATCAGAAGTAAGAAAAAAATCAAAATAAAATTTCTAATTTGTCAGGTCAATATTTTGTAAATATTGGCTCTGACCTCTGTGATTCTCCCTCCCTCTCCTCACTTGTGTTTTGGTGAGCGAGAGAGAGAGATCAGATTTGACAGGTTAGAGATTTTAGGTAGATTTAGTGAGATTAGAAAAATTTAGGCAGATTTAGAGAGATTTTAGGGAGATTTAGAACAATTGAGGCAGGTTTAGAGGGATTTAGAGAGATTTAGGTGTTTATTTGTATTTTCTTGTGAAACCCAACGGTTCTTCTAAGAACCAATAATCCGTATATATATATATATATATATATATATATTATTTTATAATCTATTATATATAATGTCTGAGAGGGTGTACAGCGCCGAGGAGGCATATGCCATCCTGGCGTCAGAATCTGAGGCATCTGCGTCGGACTCAGACCCAGATTTTGACCCCGTTAACTGCTCAGAGACATCGCTAGATACATTATCTACGCTGGCTGATGTATCTAGTGATGTTTCTGATGCAGATCCTGGGCCACCACCTGCCAGCAGGAGACGCACAGCTCCAGCTGAGGAGTGGGTAGTGCCTCATCACCAGAGGCCAGATATCCCTCCTTTCACGGCAAATCCTGGCATCAATATTGATGTTGCAGGATTTACCGCCACACAGTTTTTGCAGGTGTTTATGGGGGATGATTTGTTGGGCCACATTGTGGTCCAATCAAATCTGTATGCCCATCAGCATTGTGCTGCGAAGCCAGACTCCTACTTGGCAAGGCAGCAATGGACCCCGCTAGATGTGCCAGAATTTCTGAAATTCTGGGCACTTACTATGCTGATGGGCATCATAAAGAAGCCCTCAATTCGCTCCTACTGGAGCAGTAGCCCCATCTGCTCTACCCCCATTTACCCCCAATCAATGTCACGTAGAAGGTATGAAAACATTTTGCGATTCATGCACTTCAGTGACAACAGCCTGTGCCCTCCTAGAGAGCATCCCCAGTTTGACAGGCTGTATAAAATCCGCCCCCTGATTACCCACTTCGCCGCCAGGTTTGCAGAGGCTTATACACCTGGAAGGAATATCTGCGTGGATGAATCCCTAATGAAATACAAGGGAAGGCTGGGATTCAAGCAGTATATTCCTTCCAAACGCTCCAGGTATGGAGTGAAGGTGTATAAGCTCTGTGACAGCGAGAGTAGATATACTCAGGCCTTCCGGGTGTACGAGGGAAAGGATAGTAGCCTTGACCCTCCAGGTTGCCCAGAACACATGGGAACCAGTAGCAAGATTGTGTGGGACCTACTTTTTCCCCTGATGAACAAAGGGTACCACTTGTATGTTGATAATTTTTATACGAGTGTCCCTTTGTTCAAGCTGCTGTATTGTTTTGATACAGTACCGCATGCTCAGTGGCGTAGCATGGGTTGTCAGCGCCCGGGGCCAGCCAAGAATTGTGCGCCCCCACCTGTGGACACGTTATCGATTTGCCCCAGCTCACACATGGATTTGCCCCCCAGCTCACACATGGATTTGCCCCCCAGCTCACACATGGATTTGCCCCCCAGCTCACACATGGATTTGCCCCCCAGCTCACACATGGATTTGCCCCCCGCTCACACATGGATTTGCCCAGCTCATGGATTTGCCCCCAGCTCATGGATTTGCCCAGCTCACACATGGATTTGCCCAGCTCTCACCTGGATATTGCTCCAGCTCCGGCAGGGGTTGAGGGGACCCGGATGCCGGGCAGCGCGGGAGTGCCTGCCCGGTCCTGAAGAGTCCGTCCTGTTGAAGTGGAGGCGGCTGCGTGGCGTGCGTGCGCAGGTCACGCGGTCCGGCCAGTCAGGTGGTACAGAGACTCAGTACCACCTGATTAGCCGGACCACGTGACCGGCTGCGCCTGCACGCAGCCGCTTCCCTTTAACAAGACGGACTCTTCAGGACCGGGCAGGCACTCCCGCGCTGCCCGGCATCTGGGTCCCCTCAACCCCCGGGCCAGTTTTAGGGGCGCAAATGCGCCCCTAACAAAACTGCGCCCGGGGCCACAGCCCCCCCCCCCACGCTACGCCACTGCGCATGCTGCTGTTCGCAAGAACCGCGTAGGTTTCCCAGCACAGCTTGTCCGCACCCGGTTAAAAAGGGGGGAGACCTCAGCTCTGCGCCAAGAGGAGCTGTTGGCGGTCAAGTACAGAGACAAGAAGGATGTATACCTTCTATCCACCATCCACACTGAGAGGTCTGTGGAGGTCTCTGTACGTGGCAGAGCTGAGCGCATCAGGAAGCCAGTGTGCGTCAAAACCTATAACCGGCATATGGGTGGGGTTGATCTGGCAGATCAGCTGCTCCAGCCCTACCAGATTATGCGGAAGTCAAGGGCCTGGCACAAAAAGGTTGCAATTTACCTGATGCAAATTGCAACCCACAATGCCTTTTTGCTCTGCAAAAAGGCAAACCCCGGAGTGACGCTGTCCTTTTTACAGTTTCAGCTCCAGGTCATTTCGGGGTTTTTGTACCAGGATGCACCTGCTCCCCGGGCGGTGATGGGGGACAGAGTTGGGGCTACACATTTTATTTATAAAATCCCCCCTACTGAGGGCAAACAGAAACCCCAAAAAAGATGCAGGGTGTGTTTCAAGAGGGGGCAGAGGAGATACACAATCTTTTACTGCCCAGAATGCCCTGGACAACCCGGTCTGTGTCTTGGGGACTGTTTCAAGATATATCACACTGTGCGTGATCTGTGATTTCTTTTCCTTTCTATTTTTTCTTACACTCTAGTTTGTTCAGTTTAGTTTTTTTTTTTCTTTTACTGCACCAGACTTTTACATTTTATTCCTACATTTTAATGTTCTATAATTGGTGCTGTATTTTGCCAAAATCTTGGCACACCTATGCATGGGGGGGCATGGGTGTACTCAGGAGACCTTGCAGAAAACAACCTGGAGAGTTTTCATGCAGTAACAAACAACAGTGTCTCCTAAATCACAGTCCAAATCTAATGTGGGCGTAAAAATCTGAAAATTGAAAAATTACCGCCACACACCTTCTCAAATGTTTTGGGCTAAAACCGTTGCATCCATGGCATCAAAGCACTCCATATGCAATACCTTGGGGTGTCAACATAACAAATATAAACAATTTTCTGGCAATAATTAAAACTGGGGTATGCGGTAGACCCAAAACCAAAGCTACGCCTAGCTGAAGAAATAATCTCAATTTCAACTCCAATGACAAAGTCATAAAAATTGTATTTGAACCTTCCAAAATCCTGGCAAACCTATGCATGGGGGGGCATGGGTGTACTCAGGAGACCTTGCAGAAAACAACCTGGAGAGTTTTCATGCAGTAACAAACAACAGTGTCTCCTAAATCACAGTCCAA
The DNA here is from genome assembly GCA_009667805.1 of Leptobrachium leishanense. Taxonomy (NCBI): domain Eukaryota; kingdom Metazoa; phylum Chordata; class Amphibia; order Anura; family Megophryidae; genus Leptobrachium; species Leptobrachium leishanense. The sequence continues at coordinate 293,047,917 of CM019063.1, read as the reverse complement.
AACTGATGTGGGTGTGAAAATGAAAAATGACCAAACAGTATCCAATTTGTTTGGAGCAAACGGTTGCATCCATGGCATAAAAACACTCCATTTACAATACTTTGGGGTGTTAGCTTAACAAATATATGCACGTTCATAAAATTGGGGTATGTGAAAAGGCCCCTAAAAAGAAGATAAGCAAAGAAGATACTGTATGTCAAATTAGAAAATTGACAAGCACATGTCAGAAGATTGGCATAGCACCCCAAAAACAACAGAACAAATCTATATATGGGGTGGTATCCCTTTACTCAGAAGATGTTGCTGAACATATTTTGGGGTGTTTTTTGGCAGTAACCCATAACTGGATTTGACAATTCATGCCTAAAGTACAATGTGTGTGAAAAAATAACACAAAAAGTGACTACCTGAAAGAGTGACATAGAGCTAGTGCATGGAAAGTGTTAAAATACAACTCTTTGGCTGGCCGTCATCTAAGATGGCCGCTTAGCGTCTGAGCTCCGCTCTACCCGCGCTGTAATCCGCAAATTTCCTCTCCCCCTGGGACTTTAACGCTTACCACTGGACACTGCAAGGGACCTGAACCATGCCTGGACCCGCCAAATCGGCAAAATCGAAAGACGCAGCCGTCGCGCCGCTGTTTACCCCGCGACGGACTACAGCTCCCCAAGATGGCGGCCGCTCGAAATCGCGGCCTAACTCCGCCGGCGGCTCCGGAGATGAGGATGGAGGAGAGTCGGATCCAGGGGTAAGCAGGGCAGATGCTGTCACCATACTGAATCAGATGGCCGAGATGAGAACATTTTTGGCAGGTGAGATGGACCGCAATACAAAGGCCTTACAAGCTGACATTCTGGCCTTGGGACAGCGTACCTCGGATTTAGAGGATCGCACTGAGGAACTTTCGGGGGCCTATAATTCCCTTATTGACCATTCTAATGCCATGTCCCATAAGGTGGATCATTTAGAGGCACAATTGGAAGATTTGGCCAATAGGTCCCGCAGGAATAACTTAAGGATCCGGGGTTTACCTGAACGGGCGGAGGATGACCCCCTGGGGGATTTTATCGTCGCCATGCTTCGACCGTTAGCTCCAGAGCTCCCAGACCACGCTTGGGAACTTGATCGCGCCCACAGAGCTCTACGCGCCCGCAGCTCTGCCGATGAACGCCCTAGGGATATCATTGTACGCTTTTTACACTTCTCCACAAAAGAACTTATCCTCAAGAAAAACCGTACAAAGCCGATTTTATACGATGGGTCTCCCTTGCAGCTATTCCAGGATATTTCGCCGGACACCCTTCGTCGACGTCGTTTATGGAAGCCTGTAGCTGATTTACTTCGCTCGCACAACATTGTCTTTGCATGGGGCCATCCCTTCAAGATCCTGGCATTCCGCAAAAAAAAAAACGTATGTCCTGCTTCCGCATTCGGATCCCATGAAGTTTTTTCGGGCCTTGGATATCCAACCCCCGGAGGACTTTGTATCTCCAGAAGGCCCTACACCACCGCTCCCGCGTCTTTCCAGGGAATGGATTACAGTGAACCGCCCTCATCGCTGATCTACGATCCCCAATTCTATTTCGATCATTTATTACCGCTGAGACGTGGGCTATCTGGTTTCCCTTTTTCCTGCCCTGCTCAATGGTGTATGGCTGGATGGTTTCTGGATCTCCTTCCCTCCGGAATTTTTTGTTCTACGAAAAGTTATTCCAAATGGTTTGTGTTTTCTCTGATTTCTTCCATCTCTAACGTCCCATGACTGGTTCTACTTCTGCTACCTGTTGATCAGGCCTTCCCGGGGGCCTGTTTTTCCCTTGTGGGTGGGGGCTCTCCACCGGGCCTTTTTTGATCTCCATGGCCGTGAGGGTTTGCTCCCTTTCTCCCCCACAGGTCCCGGCTATGGGTAAGTCAGGGCTTTTTGGACTCGTTTTTTTTTCTTTTTCTTTTTTTTTCTCTTGTTAGTAATGTACTTTTTTATTTTTTTTATTTTTTCCCCCTTTTTTGTTTTTTCCTTCCACCGCAAAAGCATTCAAGTCTCGTTACGGGATGGGACTTATGGGACACTAGACGATCCTTTTTCAGGGGCCTGTATGGCTAGAGGGATCTGTGATTGGGTAATGGGCCTACGGCTCATCGGACGAGGTGCTCTGTTGCGCTTCTCATGGCACTGAAACTAACCTCTCTTAACGTCAAAGGCCTTAACTCCCCTATAAAGCGTAGATTACTATTCCGCACTCTGAAATCTGATAAAATTTATATCGCGTTTCTCCAGGAGACTCACCTCACTAAATCTGCTAAAATTACGTTGACTGATCACGTCTATACACGGGCGTACGTATCTGGTGCCTTGAGCAAGCGCAACGGAGTCGCCATATTGATTCGGAAAACGTGTCCATTCCAACTAATATCGCAAAAGATTGATACAGAGGGTCGATATGTATTATTAACGGGTACTCTCTACTCTATGACCTATCATTTTTTGAATGTATATGCTCCTACTATCCCCACCGTTGACTTCTGGAACTCCATATGCACCTTGGTTTCGTCCCTTCCTCGAGGGGCGGTGATATTGGGAGGTGATATGAATGCTGTTGCGTGCCCAGCGGTGGATCGAAGCGATCGTCCGGCTTCCGCAGGCACACCGACCGTGGGTAGACAAGACAAGTTATTCGCCCGCTTTTTACGACAAGTAGGACTCATTGATGTATGGCGAGTGTTGTACCCGAGTGTGAGGGACTACTCCTTTTATTCCGCTCCCCACGGGTCTTACTCTCGTATAGACCTTTTTCTGGTTAACGGTTTGGCTATGTCCAATGTGATTCGCACAGAGATTAATTCCATCTCATGGTCTGACCATGCCGACATTGCACTATATCTCCATACCCCTAAGCTCGCGACCTCTTGGTCCTGGAAGTTGAACTCGTCTCTTCTACAAGATCCAGAGGTAGTTAGTCAACTGCGTACTTTATCGACACAATATTTTCAGGACAACCCACCTGGGGAGACATCCCTATCCACGATATGGGCAGCTCATAAAGCGGTCATGAGGGGTCACCTTATTAAGATCGCCACTCATAGAAAACGCACCAAATTACATTTACTCGTATCTTTACAACAGTCGCTACGTCGCTTAGAGATGCGACATAAGGCCTCCCCCTCCCCTGAACTTTTCTCTGAACTTCTACGCACACGCGCCTCCCTGAAACAACTATTACTCGATGATGTAGCCAAACAGCTACTCTGGTCCCGCCGGCTGTTCTTTGAGAAGGCTAATAAGTTAGATACCCTACTGGCCCGCGCTCTCAAACCCCGGAGTAAATTCTCCTCTATCCCTGCAGTTAAAACAGTAGATGATGTATTAGTTCACTCCCCACAGGAGATCAGCTCAGCTTTCACAGCATATTATTCAGATCTATATAACCATTCTCCCCATCATGCTCCCTCTGACAAATCCCACTTGGACGCCATCTCCTCCTTTTTAGATTCCCTTTCTTTACCACAGCTAGAGGATTCTCACATATCGAGTCTTAGTGCTCCGATCCTGGAAGAGGAGGTTAATCGCGCCATCTCTGCTTTGGGAGGTACAAAGGCCCCGGGCCCGGATGGGTACTCAGGGGGATATTATAAAGCTTTGCGTCCGGAGCTCGTCCCTTTTTTGACGTCGGTTTTTAACAACTGCGCGGAGGGAGGGTCTCTCCACCCGGATTTACTGGTGGCCAATATTGCTCTTATACCTAAGGAAGGTAAGGACCCGGTAGCGGTTGAGAGCTACCGCCCTATATCCCTCATCAACTTTGATGCCAAGATTTTTGCTAAGGTACTGGCGAACCGCCTTAGTCCACTCCTCCAATTGTTGGTCCACCCGGACCAGGTCGGTTTTGTTCCTAATCGTCAACTCTTCGATAACACCAGACGTAATGCCGACCTGATCTGGTGGCTATCCTCTCGAACGACGCCTTCCCTGGTCTTATCATTAGATGCGGAGAAGGCTTTTGACAGGGTGGAGTGGCCTTTCCTCTTCTCTACCCTCTCTCGTTTCGGCCTCCCAGATTTTTATGTCAATATGGTGCGGGCTCTCTATTTGGGTATGTCTGCGCAGGTCCGAATCCCGGGCTGTTGCTCCACTCGGTTCCCTATTTGTAATGGCACTCGCCAGGGATGTCCCCTTTCGCCTCTTTTGTTTCTCCTCTCTCTTGAACCCTTATTGGCTGCGATACGGGGTCACCCAGAGATAGGGGGGGTTCGGGTCGGGGGAGATACTTATACGGTCTCAGCTTACGCAGACGACATCCTGCTCACTTTGACAGATCCCATCTCTTCTTTATCCCATCTTAGACTGGTATTATCCGACTTTGGTAAAATAGCGGGGTTTCGCATAAATTACACTAAATCTTGCGCAATGCCCCTTCATATGTTACACACAGACACAGCCTCGATTGAATCGGGGTTTGGGTTTCGGCTTGCTCTCTCTGAATTACCGTACTTGGGTATTCTTTTAACGGCAGACCCAACAGCCCTTTATAGCAAGAACTTCACAACTATGGTTCATCAGATTAAGAACGATCTGGAGCATTGGTGCGATAAACCCATATCGTGGATAGGACGCATTCATAGTATAAAGATGAACATACTCCCACGTATTTTATTTTTGTTCCAGACTCTACCTTTACTACTGACTCGGAGGGATTTAGCCGGGCTCCAACAAGCGATTGACTCATTTATTTGGCAAAATAAGAGACATAGGGTGGCGCGCCGTATTTTATATCGCCCTAAGACCCGTGGAGGGCTGGGGCTCCCTAACTTATATTTATATTATTGCGCAGCCCAGTTGACTCAGGTTGTAGCCTGGCACTCTTCCGAGTCTACTAGACGGTGGGTCACATTGGAATCAGCCTTTATGTTCCCTGACCTCTACATATGGCTTCCCAGAACCTCCAGACCTATTTTGCGCACGGCGTGCCCCTCGATATTGACATCTCTTCGCCTCTTTGACTTAGCCAGGACGACATTTGCGCTAGTGGTGGTTCCCTCTCCCCTCACCCCTCTACTCCGTAACAGAGATTTTCCGCCGGGCCTGAGTACCTCAGATTTCGGGGGTCTGGTGGGGGTGGGGCTCCTGAGGTATCGTGATCTATATCAGAATGGACGGATTATTACTTTTTCAGAGCTCCAGGAGCGTGGCCATCTGACTCCCTCTTCATTTTTTCGGTTCTTACAGATCAGACATTTTGCTACGACCCAGACGTTAGAAAAGATTTCGACTGTCCCCCTATCAACTCTAGAGCGCGTGTGTTTGGCAGATGGTCCTCTGAAAGGGCTTATATCTCAGTTATATCTACTCCTTAGCTCTAGCCCAGGTCAGTGGGGGCCCCTTACGTACTGTGATAAATGGGAAGTTGACTTAGGCGACCCTTTACCAGGTGACGAGTGGGAGGACATATGGGAACAAACTGCCAGGTCCTCTATATGTGTCACCCACCAGGAACAATCTTACAAAATACTACTCCGCTGGTACGTCACCCCGGTCTCCCTTTATCGTATGGGAGTCACATCTAGCGATTTCTGTTGGCGAGACTGCGGGGAAAAGGGCACTTATATTCATATGTGGTGGGACTGCCCGGTGGTACGCTGCTTCTGGTCTATAGTCCATGCGGAATTTCAGAAAATATTCCACCGACAACTACCTCTGGATCCCTGGGCATACCTCCTCTCTCGTCCCCTGTCAGCTCTGTCTCGACCTGAGCAACTTTTATTTAATAGACTGGCCCTTGCGGTCAGACGGGCCTTGGCAGCTTCTTGGCGCCAGAGCATTCTCCCTTCTTGGACCGTAGTGACGACGAAGATTAGTGACGCCTGCCTAATGGATGAGTTGACGGCCAAGGTCAGGGACAATGATAGATCCTTTGCCAAGACATGGTCCCTTTGGGAGGAATACATCGCATGCCCCTGACTTAATTTAATTTAATCTGGGATAACTCCATCTGTGAATCAGCCGATTTGCTTAGCCCCTACATAGACTGGTGCCACGGTGGTCCCTCCTCACGACATGTCTACAGCGGATGCGTGGAAGGTCCCCCCTTACCCCCTTATTATCTTTTTATGTTTTGTATTTTATTTCTAACTTGTTTTTTCATTTATATGTGCTATTATGCTTCTGTGCGTTTTTGGTTCTTTTTTCCCCTGCGAATAGGGATTTTTCCCTTACTTCGGGGGCTTATTATTTGAAGTTTAATTGATAAAATAAGTGTTACTGTGTCCTTTCATTGCTATGTATCTTTATCTGCTGTTGGATACAAGACGCTTTAAATAAAGAATTAAAAATAAAATAAAAAATACAACTCTTTGAAGTACGCTAGGGTGTGCCCTTTCTAAAAATATATGGTTTGATGGGGGTAAATTACTTTGGCCGGCTTCAAAAATGTCCCAAATAGGACATGGGTGCATGATGACAAAATGTGAAAATTCCAAGTTGGAAAACTGAAATGCGCACCCCCCAAATAAGGCCTATTAGCCCCCAAATGACCCGACATACCTATACATGGGTGGTATCAATTTACTCAGAAGATGTTGCTGAACATATTTTGGGGTGTTTTTTGGCAGTAAACCTTAAAGTTCACAGTACATGTATTCTTAAAAATTGCGTTTAAAAAAAAACAAACAACAAAACTTTTTTTTTTCTCAAACTTTGGCATAGATTTGTGGTAAAATGGTTTGCATGGAAAGAGTCAAAATACCCCAAGTTTAACCCCTTAAGGGCCGCTGACGTACCCTGTACGTCTTGTCCTCGGGTCTCCCTTAGACCCGCGGACGTACAGGGTACGTCAGCGGCGCCTAATCCCCCTCCCGCCCGATACTCACCTCCCTCGCCGGATCCCACGGCGATCTGGCAGGGAGGAAGCCTGCCCATGTGATTTACATGGGCAGGCGAGGCTGATGACGTCGCCACGCTGCGTGGTGACGTCATCAGCAGGCGTCCCCATGCATTTCAATGGAGGGGAGGGTGGGCTCCTTTGGAGCCCACTATCTCCCCAACTATTGAAGCTACGGAGATGCCGTTTACACCGCTGGAGAGGGGAGAGAGCCTCCCCTTTCCATCGGTGTATGGCATTAACCGTTTCGCCGCCGGATCACGTTGCGGCGCCAATTGGCGCCAAAACGCAATTCAAACCTGGAGGGGGGCTGACATCTTGGATGTCAGCCAAGCCTCCAGGTCCCCCCCCCACCCACTGACAACCTCACCATATGTGTGAGGATGTCAGTGGGCCAGTTAACCATCTAGCTGCCATGTAGAGATAAGGGGATCCTAAGGATCCCTTTATCTCCCGATCCATGGCAGCTAGATGGTCATATTTGCCATCATTTGAAAGGCCTGATTATGGCCTTTCAAATGATACCAAACATGACCAGGTTTGGTTTTAAAAATTGTTTTAAAATAAAAAAAAGTTGTTTTTTTTAAAGTTTTTTTTGTCTGGGGGGGGGGGGTTTAATTAAATAGGACCTAGGCTGTCATCTAAAAATAATTAGCACAAAATGGTCAGAATGAGCGCAGCGCACATAGGTGAACGGTCTCAGCAGTGAAGGGGTTAAAAAGCAAACGCATGTCAAAATTGGGTATTTCTAGTCTTGGGACAAAATTTTGAACCTATTTAGCCAGGGTCGTTTTGGGTGGTTGTAGATTTTGGGGATTAAATTACAAAAAAGTGTTTTTACCATTTTTTTCCTCATATTTCATATTTTTTTTATAGTAAATTATTCGATATGATGGAAATAATGGTATTTCTAGAAAGTCCATTTAATGGTGGGAAAAAGGGTGTATAATATGTGTGGGTTGAATAAACGAGTAAGAGGAAAATTTGACCTAAACACTAACCGCGCAGAAACGTAAAAACAGCAGCGGTCACTAAAAGACGGATTTGTGTAAAACCGCCCGGTCACTAAGGGGTTAATACCTTGATTTGTGTACTTTAAAAAAATATGTATATGTGGAGGGTTATTCAGGAATTAGTGACAGATATCAGTGTTACAATGTCACTATCACTAGTTTTGAAAATAAACTCTTTGGAAATGGCAAAGTGCTACTTGCACTTACTGTTGCATAAAATAAGGAAAAAACCGAGGAATATGTAAACATTGGGTATTGCTAAACTCAGAACTAAATTTAGAAACTACTAAGGAATTAAATTTTTTTGACGGTTGTCATGATACATAAGAAATTTTGGGGGTCAAAGTTCGAAAAAGTGGTGTTTTTTCAATTTTTTTGTAAAATTTCACAATATTTTTTATAGTAAATTATATGAAATGATGAAAAAAATGGTATCTTTATAAAGTCCATTTAATGACGAGAAAAACATGTAAAATATGTGTGGGTTACATAAACGAGTAAGAGGAAAATTTGACGTAAACACTAACAGAGCAGAAACGTAAAAACAGCAGCGGTCACTAAGGCTAGGGTCAAACGAAAGCATTTTTATACGCGAACGTAAAAAAGTGCGTCCGAACGCATTGATGTATTTTTTCACGGAATATGCGAAAACGGTCATACGATGCACATTTCGTGCGTGATGTTTTACGGATCCAAACCAGGAAACTTTTTGCGTCTGGACGTTATGTTGGCCGGACATGAGCAGGGTCTGACGTCTCCAAATCACACACACACACACACACCGCTAGCGGGCGCAGCGCACTCTGTACGTCCGTACTAGCGGTTCTGCGTTCTCGAAAAAATGCGTTCATTTTCCACTTGCGTTGCGCGGCCGGACTTTCGTGCGAACGTACTTCGTATATTGTCTGTCATTGCCCGTCATTTGCTGCTAGTGCGGCCGTGATTAAGTGCGCCAGAACGCACGTTAAAAATGCGCTGGTCTGACCCCAGCCTTAAGGACGGATTTGTGTAAAACCGCCCGGTCACTAAAGGGTTAAACGTCATAAAGATTTCTCAGCCCTCAAGGATCTCAACTCCGTGACCATCTAGTGGGCGCTACTCCCCCGTTACAAAACCGTTGTCACCAGTTGTAACGGAGCGTCCGTACCCCGAGTATTTCGTCAGCAGGCTCTCTCCTTTAACCACAGTTGAAAGGAGGAGACCATTGAGAATTCTGTAAGAAGAGCTCTTTCTGATCAGATCACATTCAAATGGGGGAGGGGGTGGGCTACACTACCTCCACAATACAAAAAAGGCGACATAAACTTTCAGTTTTTTTAGAAAAAAGGAATATAGCAGAGGGCAGATCTAGTGGTGGAGGAGAGCAGCCGCATGCAGTGGAGCTCTGCCATAGAGTTTTTACTTTCCAAGCTGACTTAACGGCCATCTCGCCCCATATTTTCCTACACACCTCTCCTACTCTCAGGCCCCAGATGCTGCCGTTTCCCAGGCTTCTGTCGGCGCAAAAAAACAAAACAAAAAAAAAAAAAAAAAACACACACCCACCCCTGGGATTCGGGCCTAGTCAAAGCGACCAGCCGGGTGAGGCCTGCGAAGTTTCCTGATCCGGCGGCGACGCACCCAACTCGGCCCCGCAATGGGTAAAAAGGTCCCAGAAACTGCAGCCTCGGCCGGAGGGTGTCTGCCAGCGTGATATTTAAAAGTAAACAAAGTAGCAAAACAAGAGGACATAGTCTTAGATTAGAGGGGCAAAGGTTTAAAAGTAACATCAGGAAGCATTATTTTACTGAGAGGGTGGTGGATACATGGAACAGCCTTCCAGTTGAAGTGGTAGAGGCCAAAACAGTGATTGAATTTAAGCAGGCATGGGATAGGCATAAGGCTATCCTAAACAAAAAGATAAATCCAGGTAAAGTATCCATGTAAATGGGCAGACTAGATGGGCCGAAAGGTTCTTATCTGCCGACATTTTCTATGTTTCTATATTCGAGACTCCCTGGGTAACAGGCGCACCAACATTACAGCAGCCCCCCGCCTCCTTCATTCCCCAGGATTATGGCTCCTGAGGATGGGGATGACACCTGGCTCACGTAGCGGAGATGGGCTGGTTGGCCCCGGCGCATCGGGTGTGAGACCAAGGCCCAGCAGCGCAGAAGAGAGCACAGAAGAAACGTAAAGCCCAGGTGGCAGCGGTGTCCCGCGGGACCTCTGTGCCTGCCCCCAACCCATCGATGGATGGATCTGCAGCCTCAGACAGAGGTAGCACATCGCTGTCATCTGCTCCCCAGATGTCAGTGTCTCAGCAGCGGAAACCAGAAGTTTCTGGCCAACCGGATCCTTCCAGGATGGCGGTGACATCCCTGTCCTGCTCCACGGCCACCCCAGATGACACGCACCCCACAACGATGGGAGATTACTGCAGCTTCATTCCCTGTGGACGTCAGAAATCTCGGGTGTGCGGGCTGAAGTTGATTCGGTGCGCTCACAGGTGGTGGCAGCCCAGGCACAGACAACTGACCTGGTGGAGGAACAGACTGTCCTACTACACCGAGTGACCTCCGCTTTCAAGTCGACCTACTGACCCGTTTGGTGGAGGCGCTAGAGACTAGGCACCGGAAATGCAATGTCCGGGTCCGCGAAGTTCCAGAATCAATACCCAAGCCGGACCTCTGCTTCTACATGTCAACGCTTGGCGCTCCAATTGCCGCAGTCGCCCGTCGGGAGGTCCTGGGACCTTTAGTGCTGTATACAAAAGCCGCGGCGGCTTCCCAGACAGCAGTCACTGCAGACGTCACACCCAAGACGCAGCTTATGTCGGCCCGGGTGCCCGGGCAGGGGTTCAGTTTAAAGTCGCGAAGCTAACCCTTTATCAAGACCTCCTGCTCGTGACTCTGCTGACACGCCACTGCTACAGAGGTGACGACGTTCCTCCGTCTTAAGGGGGTCCAGTACCGGTGGGGCTTGGCCGGCTCCCTTGGTGACCCATGACAACATGTCCTACACCATTGCTGATCCGGCCAAGGCCTGGCCTGTGCTCCTGGGAGTGGGTCTGGTCCCAGAATGCACTGCCACTTCCCCGGGCTGAGGGTCCTTGCCAGTTTCCATCCTGCCCTATACCTCCTTTAGCTGCAGTGACCCACTTTATTGCGAGCCTGGACAGCTCCTGTGGGCGAGTTTTGTTCCTCCCCGATCCCCCTCCACTCTGAATGCCGGTTCGTATCTCAACGGACTATGCGGACACTTCCCTGTCATGGACTTTCTCATAAGGACACTTTTTGGTTTTCCGGCCCACCGAGGTTACGGAATTAATATTTTGATTGTCCTTCCCACTGTGCCCCGCTCCACCTTGACTCTTAGCCGGTGGCACCCTGTGATTTCTTGCCCCTCCCCACCCCTGTTGTTTTGACCCCCCCCCCCTTTGTGTGTTCCTTTCTTTCCTTTGCCTTGACTGTTCAGTCGGCGAGGCCGCTTGCGCTGTTGGTTGTTGTGACGGAGCAACTAATCCAAGTACCACTGTCTGTGGCCCCTCTTCTATGTAACAGCCCAACCCCCTTTGCATACAACCAAACAAACAGGACCTTCAAACAATGAGACCTCCTGAGAGAAGGGGGGAGGGAGAAAGCAGGTAAAACAAAACACCTATTACAGAGAATTACAATATACAGGGAACAACACACAGACATCAGAAATCTTTTGTATGCTGGCAAATGTTTAAAGCTGAAATCAAAATATTTTTAAAAAGTTGCACCAATTTGCGCATAGTCTCTTAAACAGCAGAGGGGCTTCCGTCACAACCATCTTACAGGGACCACATTAGTACAAGGAACAGGGGGTGGGAGTGGGACCCTCCCCCCCTGAAATGGGTTTGTCGTCACAGTGGTTATGTGACCCCTCTTTAAATTCATTAAGAATTTAAAAGAAAAAAAGAAAAGAAAAAAGGAATATAGCTTGGCCAAGTGTCCGATAGTGGAGGACTTCTCTGAAAAACCCCTAACCACTACTTAAACAGCTCCTTATTGACAGGACAGCCTGGAAGAGCAGCTTGCATTTATAAAGTAAGGCAATCAGATGGAAATCAATGTGGACAATATGCAGTGATCATAATAAAATTAGGCAAATATACTGTATGCAAGTAGGCAATGTGGCTTTACGTGGTCATTATAAAAATGGAGGCAACTGCAATATATGTGATGGTGAACATCTACGTATTTTTCAGTGTGGGAGTGGGTGGTGTTAATGTGAATTGGCAGGCATAATAAATGAATGTTCACAATCCGTTATTTTCCAAATTTTAGTCCCACGTCAGCCTGCCTAGGTAACTTGAATAATGTTGTAGTTATTTAAGTTTACTATAGTTACAATTTCAAATATCAAAACAGGAAGCCTTAAAAAGGTTTTTTTTTTTTTTAAATCAAACAGATTTTTCCTTTTGCAATATTACCAGCCCTAGTAGGTATGTTAACCAATCCTCAGGTTCTGGGTGAGATTGTGAATGCGACAGCTTAATAGCCATTCCCCGTAACCTAGGTCACTTAGTGCACCAGTTGGTGAGCACTGCATTGGCTGTATCCCTATGGCTACAAGACTTACAGGTTACAAAGAGAGGGAGAGCATTTTTAACAGTGGTCATACTTCAAGCAATCCTAAACAGCATGGGACAAAAGTTGTCTTTCACACTAACACCCTATGTGGCCACATGTTTTGAAAAGAATAGGCAAGCACTGCACACATGTACACCAGAAATATACTGAGGGCGATGAATAGCAGAATTCAGCTGTGATAAATAGCTGCAGCCCTCTTGGCACTGCCAAGTCAAAAGAGAAGACTTTCTGGGTTGCGGGGGAGAAAAAAAAAAAAACAACCTGGTGTAACAGATCTCAGTACCTAGACAGGGTCACATCTGCCAATGCAGCTTCCTTGCAGGATCCTCGTGTTCTCCTCTTGACTTTCATGCCCTTTTCCCGGTCCTTAGCTGTAGCTTAAAGATGGGTACACAGAGAGCCTTGCTGGCTTCCCCCAGAAATAAGCCATGGCTCTAGATCTGAAGCTCTGCACTGTAACAGCCAACAGAATATAGCTGCTACCCAAACCATGAGTCATGACTGCATGTAGGGTCAGAATAGAATGGTTTTAATCAGTGACACAGATTTATACGATCACACATGGACATTTACATACATGGAACCTCCCCTAGAAACTGCCGGGGGCTCAACCAGACAATGGGACACATTTGCCTCTTGAAGGTGAAACAATTCGATTACGTAGACCATTAAATTAAACATTACGGAACATTTCTAAACAAGTCAAGACAATGGGAATTGGGTTGATAACAGATTACAGTCAGCAGATTTGCCAAATAAACACATTCTTGAGACAAGGTAAATGGGGATGTTAATCCTTTCAACAGATTACAGATCGACCATAGCATTCTTGCATAATCACAGATTATACCAACATTCTGCACAAGAGAGTAATGGGCTAATATTGATTAGGAGTCCTGCACCCTACAAATATGCCTCCATGCCCATGCACCCTAAATCCAAAATGACTTCGGTCATAGATGATATTCAACATTAAACCACCAACCCATTGCACTGCTAAATAAGGTGCCAGGTCTAACTACCTTGTACAGAATATAAATAGAAAACAAAAAAAGTCAATCTCCCTTATTTCGATGCTTTGTAATCTTATAAAAATTACAACATGATAAAAGGTGAACCTACATGAAATGACAAAAAGAAAAGGAACACTACTGCACTTGTGTAGTTCAGCAAGTTTTAGTAAAATAGTACATGTTATAAGCTATGCTATAAATACCACACATACCTGCACTGCAATCCAACTAGCATTCACTTTATGTTCACCAAATGGTCCAAACCCTGTAAAGAAAACACAGTAAGAGTTACAGCAATGATAATGTATGTTACCTTCCCTCATCCATTGACAGAGCAAAACTGACAGAAAGCTGATTCAAGTCCACATCCCCTTGAGTGGGCGATTGTACAAGATCCCTTCTCTGTCCTTTTAGGCCAGTGTCAGACGAACACAGTGATCACGTCAGTGTTGCCGCAAATTTTAACGTCTGTTGTAGCATAAAATTATGATCAAGAGAACCACACACGAAGTACGTCCACACAGTGCGGACACACAACGCACGTGGCACCGGATGCAATTTAGGAAAGAACTTCAAACCGCTAGGACGGATGCACAGAGTGCGCCACGTCCACGGGGTCATCTCTGGCATCCTCAACCAAACTCAAGACTCCTCACTGCAAACCTACATATATCTTCAATGAGTATTGCAATCCTTTCAGACCCTTCCTAAAGAAGTTCATCATATTAGAAAATACATTTCACTAGTATACATACAGTATTTTCTTTTAGTGATTTATTTCTATTCAAAAAAGACAAATCCCCTGACTTTTCCCTCCTCACCTTAAAGTACTAACTTTACTTACCTAAGTCTCTGTGTTGCCTCCTGAAGTGCACGGCTATATGATTTATATGTATATAACCCAGCATTGATGCACAAAGGCACACCATAGATGTATGACCATGCATACCCCTATTACTACGTAGAAAGGTGAAGCGCCCACCAGAAATTGTTGTATAGTCCGCTCGCTGAAACGTTGAGTATGGAGGCTCCTCTAAAAACTTTCAACAATAGAGTACAAGGAAAACAACGCATCGCCAGTGAACGTGAGTTCACTGGTTTGCAGAAATTATACACACTGCATGTCCATAAACAATGTTCTTTCAAAAATTTGCCCCCTTAGAGTAGTGTTTATTCAACAGTGCTGCAAGAAACAAATAAAACCAGGATTGCGCAGTATATAGATGATTCGAGGTTGAAGATGTAATCAGGGCCGCCATCAGGGCATTACGCCCAATGCTGCTGTAAGGGGCCCGGGCCCGGTGGGGGCCCGGGCCACCGGGGGGGATCCCGGGCCCCCGACGGCAGCGGCGTCGCCCTTTAACAGCTCCGGTATCGGACTCGATGAGTCCGAATCCGGAGCCGTGTCCCTGCTGCTGCTGCAGGAGCCGGCTCCTGGCAACTTCACTTCCTGGCTGGGCGGGGCCAAGCAGCGTGTGAGGGGCCTCCCAAGCACGTTGCTTTGGCTCCGCCCCTCCACTCAGTGAAGCTGCGCGCCGGAGCTGGAGGGACCGGGAAGAAGACAGAAGAAAAGAGAAAAAGATTAAAGAAAAAGGTGAAGAAAAGAAGAGCTGAAGAGCAGAAGACAGAAGAAAAGAAGATAGAAGACAGCGAGTGGTGAGCCAGGGCCCAGACCCTAAGACCCAGGGCCCAGACCCAGGGCCCAGACCCCTAGGCCCAAACCCCCTAGACCCAAACCCAGGGCCCAGATCCCTAGGCCAAACCCAGGACCCAGACCAAATGCACAGGGCCCAGACCCCAAGACCCAAACCCAGGGCCCAGACCCCTAGGCCCAAACCCAGGGCCCAGACCCCAAGGCCCAAACCCAGGGCCCAGACCCCAAGGCCCAAACCCCAAGGCCCAGGACCCAGACCAAATGCCCAGGGCCCAGACCCCAAGCCCAAACCCAGGGCCCAGACCCTATGGCCCAAACCCAGGGCCCAGACCCCAAGGGCCCAGACCCCAAGGGCCCAGACCCCAAGGCCCAGACCCCTAGGCCCAAACCCCCTAGACCCAAACCCAGGGCCCAGATCCCTAGGCCAAACCCAGGACCCAGACCAAATGCCCAGGGCCCAGACCCCAAGACCCAAACCCAGGGCCCAGACCCCTAGGCCCAAACCCAGGGCCCAGACCCCAAGGCCCAAACCCAGGGCTCAGACCCCAAGGCCCAGACCCCCAGGGCCCAAACCCCCAGGGCCCAGACCCCCTAGGCCCAAACCCAGGGCCCAGACCCCCTAGGCCCAGACCCCAAGGGCCCATACCCCCTGGGCCCAGACCCCCTAGGCCCAAACCCCCAGGGTCCAGACCCCCTAGGCCCAAACCCCCTAGGCCCAGACCCCAAACCCCAGGGCCCAGACCCCAGGCCAGACCCCCTAGGCCCAAACCCCCTAGGCCCAGACCCCTAGGCCCAGACCCCAAACCCCCAGGGCCCAGACCCCCTAGGCCCAGACCCCCTAGGCCCAAACCCAGGGCCCAGACCCCCTAGGCCCAAACCAAGGCCCAGACCCCTAGGCCCAAACCCAGGGCCCAGACCCCCTAGGCCCAAACCCAGGGCCCAGACCCCCTAGGCCCAAACCCAGGGCCCAGACCCCCTAGGCCCAAACCCAGGGCCCAGACCCCAAGGCCCAAACCCATAGGCCCAGACCCCTAGGCCCAGACCCCTAGGCCCAAACCCAGGGCCCAGACCCCAAGGCCCAAACCCAGGGCCCAGACCCCGAGACCAGGGTCCAGGCTAGACCCCAGGGACCAGACCCCAGGCCAGACCCAGGGACCAGGCCCAGACCTCAGGGACCAGACCTCAAGGCCATCATACACAGCCCGTTTCTGTGAGATTTATTGCTGTGGATTCTGTAAAACGTTCAGACACACCGCTCATTACTGTGAGTTTTATTGCTGTGGATACTGTGATAAGCTAATACACACTGCACATTACTGGGAGTTTTATTGCTGTGGTGCTATGTTATGTCCTTTTTTTTTTGAAGGGGGAGAAAAGCTGTTAGAGGTTGAGGGGGGGGGCCCTGGGGGGCCCCATCGTGAGGTTTAGTAAGGGGCCCCATCATTTCTGATGGCTGCCCTGGATGTAATCATAATAATATATCCAACTCACATTTTTATGAGCCCACGCCTGGCTCTAGGGTGGATCTCTTTATGGGTCTTTTAGTCGCTTTGGGTGCCCATTAACCCCTTAGTGGATCCTATGTACTATAGTTGGGTTCCCCTACAGTGAAAACAGATGTATACCAGGGATACCCCTAGTGTAATATATAGTGACCGAACAGTTGGAGATATATGGCAAGTCAAATTAAAACTCACATATCCCTGAGCCCCAATTGGCTCTGTCGATTATGCAGAAGGAATTTGTAAGGAAATTCCTCAAAACCTTCTTGGACAGGAATACAGTGGTATTTAAAAACATTTAAAAAAATATTACAGCATAGCTACCAGGACGCGTTTCGCCGAAATGGCTTGCTCAGCTGGTATTCTGTGTCTTGTCCCTGCTGTCACCTTACAGACTCCATTCATAAAGTCCAATTAGATCCATAAACAATTTAAAAAAATTTATACACATGTTTTAAAACACCCGTCCGCCATCGTGGCGCATGTGCGGTAGCTCCGCGTTTCACGTTGAAACGCGGATGTTTAACTCTCTCCGTCTGCCATTTTAGCATAAAAAAATAAAAATAAATTTGATTCCGTGTTCCACCCTAGAAAATAAGTTTATATGGTCTATCCGCCTCGTTTTTAATGATGGTTTCTCGTATTGAAGCAGGAGGGATACAATTCTGTCTTTATTATTCCTTCTGGCGGATTTTCTCTCAACTTATACCATAGAGTTTTATTTTGGGTGTTTTAAACGCAAAAGGTAATTAATGTGCCCGTCCTCAACATGCTAAGTTAGCGCTTAGCATGTTGAAGACAGGCACATTAAATACCTTTTGCATTTAAAAACAAAAACAAAATAAAACTCGCAATAACATCAATTGTCTTTGAATAATTGCAATATAATTGCAAAATACTCCACATATTATAAAGCGTATAAACATTAGATGGTATTAAACCATGTCATTCACTCGTATAAAAACTATAAATCTTATTCTTTAAAACCTCCATAAATCGCACCTTATGATATAGATATATCTGTCACGGAATGGCCCAGCACCCTCAGCCAGGGGCGGTTCATAGTGGCAGTTATACCCATAGACACTTAGGTGCTGTGGCGCCCACGGAGTTTGAGTATTTTATTGTAGATGTGGATTTGTGTGTGGTGTAATAAAGTGTTCCCCGTTGGTATTGTGAAATGTAATTCCCTTTGTCTGCCTTGCCCGCCGCCATTTTCCGATCACCTCGTGGTCCCGTTTAGAATATTCGAATCGGAAAATGGCCGATTCGGACCATCCGGTCGAATCGTAAAATGGCCGATTCGGACCATCCGGTCCGAATCGGCGACTCCCCGATCCGTAACGACCAATGGGTCCTGTGAGGGCGGGCAGGGATTCCCATTGTATTCATAAGTGTGTAAAGTTGATAAATGCATGTGATGTGAATAAACTCTGATTTACCAGTGCATCCAGCCTCGCCTGATGACTTTTATTCTCCACCACGTTATATTGTCTGAGCACCCCGCGCGGTCTCAGGGTGTGGTGTCTATCTTAAATTCCGAGAAGCAGACCGAGGTGAGATCCGAACCGAACGCCCTGTGCCTGCATTTCGCATCAGGACAGGGGCGCAGCGTATGACCGCCGGTTCTAAGAACACTCGACCGGGATCCGAACCGAAGGCGCGAACCGCGCTTCGGTATACCCCATGAGGAGCGATCCGAGGAATCACCCGATCCTGTAAATCCGAATATTCAACAGATCCGAATATCCAACAGATCCGAAAAGTCCTCCGTTGAAAGATCCGAATATCTCCCCGTGGCAGATCCGATCTCCGCATTTGGCCGGCCGCTCCACAGACGTCCCCACACCCACCAGGTCAGTGAACCAGCTGCTCGGGACGCTGAGTACCGTGGTGCTCAGTGGTCGGGCTGGTTCGACTCAGGGGTCCCCTCCACCGCCCGCATAACCCTTCCCCAGGGTCACTCCAGGCCGCATGAGACGCCGAGTGCGCGTCACTCGGTAGTCGGGCCAGCGGTAAGCGCCGGGGGCACGCAGATAGAGCACACCCGCAGGCGGACAACATCCCATTCCGTCATAATATCTATCTATATATTAGACAAAAGAATGTTGGCTGCACTCCGGTAAAACAAAACAAAACAAAACAAGTTTGATATCTGTTAAAATAGAACCAACGTTTCGGCTCTCTGGAGCCATTGTCAAGGTTACAAATGTATAAGCAAACATTGGTTTAAATAAGAATAGAAATGGCTTACCCATCAGACTGCCCTCTCCCATTTCTATTCTTGTATAAGCAACCATTGCTTAAATATTTGTAACCTTGAAAATGGCACCAGAGAGTCGAAACGATAGATTTGCAGAGTCTCGCTCTCGAATGACTGCCCTTCATGGGATAAGGACCTGTCAGAGGGTGGTTTACATTGACGTTGGCAGGCTTAAGCAATTCACAGCCGTTCATTGCAAATTAAATTTCCAACATTTTATTCAACACAGCTTAGATTTAAGAATTTTTCAACAAATGGTAAAATCTGGTATAATGCGCTGTCCCGGATTTTGTTTGTATTTCATTTGAGACGCACCCGCACTGAAAGCTTAGTTAAGGTTGAGTCCTACCCCCCCCCCCATGTGAGAGATAGATATAGATAGATATATCTTAAATTAGCATTAATAAGATGCAGTACGATCAATTATAAATTTTAGGTACCCATTCACGATTATGTGGATGCTAAATATTTATCATTTATATAGCGCCACATATTCCACAACGCTTTACAAGATCGGTGTACAAGGGGTTAATACATTGGAATACACACATGGATGATACGGCCTGATTCAGTGGTGCCCTGTTCCCAAGGGAACTTACAATCAATGAGATGTACAAGTATTTTGTGAGGTAGGCGCATCCATATCGTCAGGTGTCTTGCCCAAGGACATTTGCTGGTGGC
Organism: Leptobrachium leishanense; assembly: GCA_009667805.1. Lineage (NCBI taxonomy): Eukaryota > Metazoa > Chordata > Amphibia > Anura > Megophryidae > Leptobrachium > Leptobrachium leishanense. The sequence continues at coordinate 293,028,318 of CM019063.1, read as the reverse complement.
GTCTTCTGAGTGGGATCGAGTCGTCTTTCCATGTTTGTAGTGATGATAAGCAACCTGGTGGTTAGGTTGAACCCGCTTCTCGTAAAGTCGAGACTTCTCCACAGTTGTACCGGAGGGATGTGCCAAACGGGACCTTTATCTATTATTACTGTTACAACTCAAAAAAGATCACATAAATTTTATTTATTTTTTATCCCAATTTCTTGATCTAAAAATGTGGCAATTATTTTTAAACTAAATATCATATTAATGACAATAAATACTGTTAATTTCTGATGATCTAAGTGTCTAAAGCAGGGCTTGATAAATTTGCTTGAAATCTAGGAGCCAGCTACAAAAGTTAGGAGCCAAGTTTTGCGCCAGACTAACAAAGCTTTATATTCAACAAGTAAAAGATACACAGATACCATTTTTTTTTTTTTAAAGACTGAGTACAAGTACTGATACGTTTAAAGTCATGTGACCACTTTCCAATAGATTTACCCACTGCACACCCTCCCACACGAACTCATTATATAAATATATACGCACACCAGATACATGTATACCCAGGCAAAATCAGACCTCAGCGATAGATCTCTCTTTTCTTATTCACTGCAGACCTCAGACACGGGCGGCTGTCAGAATACACTAATCTAAAGATCTGCAAGGTCTTGCGACCTCTAAAGATCTTACACATACACAGCTCCAATACTGCTCAAGCGCTGTGGAACTTGCGTGCATAAAAGGGCCCTATTCCTTAATTGGTACTAAAATGGGGATGCCAATGGGGAAAAGCCAATTCCTAATTGCGCTACCCATGTGAAGTATAGGGTGCGCAACGTACAGTAAGATCGAGCACTCACTGATGCGCAAACTGGTTTCTCACAGGTGAAGTGTTAAGAACATAATATGGGGGCATGCATTAAAGTCCCTTATCCTGACACTAACATTTACTCACCTGAACACTACAGTTAGTGTTCACTAGGGAATAAAGCTCAAAATGCACAAATTCCAAGCCTTACTCAATTTGCACAACGCACACACGACAGGTTATGTATGCTATTTAAATTAGTGGTGCACCAAAATGGAAATTTCCAGCTGATACTGAAACCAATAATTCAGGATTGGTTCGGCCAAAAACCGATACCGAAAATCAGACATGAGAACCTGGGCCTGGAGGCCGGGCCGGGGACTCGTCTGATCCCGAAGGCCGGCCTAGCAAGCCCCCTGGAGGCTGGCCGAGCACCCTGTGACAGCCAGAGGGCTGTCACCGCTGGAGCTCAGGGCCAAAGTAGAAGGATGTAGGTGAGTATGTTGCCTACACACTCACCTGCATCAGTCCTGAGTCCTCCACCGGTGGCAGTACTCCTGCATCCAATGTCTGCTGGATGACGTCACGAAAGCCTTCGACCCAGGGTCAAGGCTTCCGTGACGTCATACCGGTGACCATCAGAGAGAGGACACTGGATGCAGGAGGACTCTGGGCCGATGTAGGCGAGTATGTGCAAGGCTCTCCACCCCCCCGGTAACAAAATTCGACACATGGGCCTAGAGGCCCGCCCAAGCTGCTTGGCCGGACCTTCAGACTCAAGCGAGCCCCCTGCTCGGCCGGGCCTCCAGGCCCTATTTTGAAAGGAAACTTTTTGGCCAATTTTTTCGGCTGAATTTTCCATTTCGGCCGAAACCACCATTTTCAGCTGATAATTTCGGTGCATCCGTAATATAAATAGTGTGCGCTGCAGGGACCTCCGCAATTTTTGAAGCACTGAAGGGCAGGAGCATCAGCAGCATGTGGTGAGGGAGAAAAGGTGAGTATTTACACCTAAACTAAAAAAGGAAAAAGTTTATATTTATAAAATAAATACAAATTGGGCAGATTCTGTCAGCAGAATCTGCCCAATTATTTAAAGGGATAAAAAAAGTGGGACATATTTTAGCAGAGTGACCCTATAAACGTTGGCGTTGTGCTTATGTGAGAGGTTGTCAAAATAGGGAGTAACCATAGGAAATTGGGAGGTATGTGTGTACATAAGGGAGCTACAGAGGGTAATAGGACGGATGATGGGATATGTTTGCAGAAAGGGAGAGGGGCTTTAGAAATATGTGATGGCTAATCCAAAGTCCCCGTTTGAAGTTACTTAAAGTTGGTGGTGTTTTTGTTCTCATTTCACCTAGATGCAGAAAGGCAGTATTGGTGGGGTTGCAGAGAGGGGGTTACAGGGTAGTATTGGTGGGGTTGCAGAGTGGCAATATTGGTGGGGTTGCAGAGTGACAATATTGGTGGGGTTGCAGAGTGACAATATTGGTGGGGTTGCAGAGAGGGGGTTATAGGGTAGTATTGGTGGGGTTACAGAGTAGAATTGGTGAGGTTGCAGGGCATGGCCCTCAGTTCCATGCTGTGCCCAGTCCACTTACAAAGCAGATTGTCCAGCACTGGCTGGAGGTGCCACTAAAATCATTTGCCATCTGACACCTCCAGCTAGGTTGCTTGCTCCATCAGAGCAATGCTCAGAGTTCGATTGCAGGGGCTGGAGGGTCCCTCAGGGAGATGCCGATTGAGGCAGCACTGCAGACAATTAACCCTTTTGAGACCAGTTCACCCTGCTGTCCCTGGACTCATGGCTTTACAGTTTAAGGCAGAGAGCACTGCGAGAGACTGTGCCCTGCATGTTAAATGCCATGTGTGATTTATGTGTGACATTGTGCCCCCTCCTCTCCCTGTAGCTGCTCCCCCCTGCTTATCCGTGGGTAATTTTCGTAGTGGAAACGGTTTTTCAGTTGGCCAGGCTGTGTTATACTCACAGGGACTTTTTAAGAGCTGCTGCTAGACAAGTGCTCTTCATCGGCCAGAGCTGCCCGGTCCCCATTTGCTGGAATGCTTCCATCACGCAGCAGCCGGGGGGGGGCCGGCAGCTCTTTCACACACAGCCTGTCACGGATTTAACTCCCAGCCAGAGGTGCAGATCGGCCTCGGCATGTAATGCAAATCAGTTTGCACACTGCTGACGCCGATCTCTGCAACATGCCCTCTGCTAGCCCGCTGGGCATAGCCTTAGCAGCTAGTTGTCCTGCTGCTCAGAGGCTATCTCGCGAGTCTATGTATCCAAACCCCAGCACCAGGACAGCATTTGTCGCCACAGCGACCCTGGCACTCGGGTTTGTCGAGCTCTGGTCTAAAGTGCCACTATACAAAAGGACTCTAAAATACTTGTGTTAAAATTATATAAAGTGTATTGTGCCTTATTTTAAGATGCCATAATTACAACTATTCAATTATTTTAAGGTGCAATACATCTTTCCTCAAGTATTAGAATTTATAGTGAACATTAAATATGGGCATGCGCCTAAAGTGCTGTTAATCTATTAATAGATTGTGAATACTTTTTAAAAAATGTCCTAATACAGTTAAATATATAATGGCCTGCTAAACACCAGAAATTTAGAATAGGCCAAACATTACAAAATAGAATGTAGGTATTATAGTATGTCCATAAGGACACACCATATGGAACTGGACTAACTAGTAGGTCTAACCCATATTCTTAATTACTAAAATTGAGACCATAATAAAACTGATAAGAAGGTAGGTTAATAAAAAAAAATAAAAAATTAACTCAAAATCATTATTAAGGCCAGCCATCTTCAACCTCGAATCTATATACTGCGCAATCCTGGTTTAATTTTTTCTTTTCTTGCAGCACTGTTGAATAGACTAGACACCACCCTAAAAGGGGTGAATTTTTGAAAGAATGAACATTATATTTATAGACATGCAGTGTGTATAATTTCTGCGAACCAGTGAGCTGACGTTCACTGGTGCTGCGTATTCTTTATACCCCTACTACTCCCCAGAAGTAGACCACTGCATACATACACTACATTCCCATACACACCCACAAATTATGTAGGCCATTCAAGTTAATAAGACTATTAGTAAAGGCACAGCATACTTAAAAACACACTAAAAAAGGGGACATGCATGCTTTGCTAGTGTGCTTTTAAAAACATGCTATGCCTTTTGAATTAGTGTCATTCTGCAGCCATAAAACGTAATTACTGATATTTTTTCATATTTGCCCGCTTTTCTTTCTTGATGTTTTCCACGTCCACCTCAGGAGGCACTATAAGCTAACCAGTGTGCATACTTTGCTATACATAAAAAACGCATTGAGCATGTGCATCTGAGTTGCTCCTCCTCCCGCCTGCAATGTGAGCTAAGGGGAGGGCAGGGCTGAACATTCACCCCCAGCTACTGCAGAGACAAGAAAGGAAAGAAATCCATACACACAGGGAGAAAAAAAAGAGACAGAGCGAGGGACAGCAAAGAAGAGCACAGAGAGACACAGCAAGAAACGGTAAAGAGAAAGACATCAGGAAAAGCAGAGGGCCACCAAGAAAAGGTGCAGTGAGAGCACGCACAAGAAACAGTGAGGAACTTTGAGACAGTGAGTATGTAAATCATGAAAGAGCATGTGAGTGTTTTGTTTTCACAGTTGCAGATATAGCTAATATTCAGTTCCTCAGTTTCCCCAGGCTGAGGTCCAGAACCTGCACAGCTTGTGTTAGAGGTATTTATAAAGCACTAGCAAGTTCCATAGTGCTGTACAATGGGAGAGACAGAATAACAAAATGTCCATACAAGTTAAAACATACTTGAGTAGTGGGTGGGGAGGAGGTGGGGATTATTCAGGAAGTAGGAGCTGAAGAAACACCTATAGCTGAGGGGTGTCGCCGGAGAAGATGAACCAGAGTTTAATTTTTTTTTTTAAAACTATTGATTTATTTTAGTTTGATGTTAGGTATAAAAGATTTTAAAGGGAGCGGACATGCTTTGAAGCAGCTCCGCGTGTCTTTCTTGCTTAAGGACCCCCCGCTGACTTAATTTTCTGAGATTTTACCCTTAGGGGTCCTGGTGTGGCTGGCCACCGGTACTGACGTGTCCGGAGCCCGTTAGGTCCCCCTCTGGACCAGAGACATTGCTGGTGGCTTCTGATTCGGGGCTGGAACACGGCGTGGCGGCCATCTTGCAGCCTACTTATAGCCTACCTGCGGCCTCGTCCTAGACCGAGATCCTGAGGAGGACCGGGGAGATGGTGGGCCCACATCTCCCAGTCAATCCGACTGCCGGTCCTGGGAGGGAAGAGGATAGGCTTGCAGGGAGAAGGGGAGACGGATCCCCTCCACACGCTGATGTTTTTTTCAGGCCTGGAGGCTTGCCTGCCGATACTGGCTGAGGAGGATGACGACGAGGCCCCTCTCACCAAAGGTGTGTGGCGCCAGATGATGGCGGCGTTGCGAAAGTGCCAAGTGTCTTCGGCCCCGGGGGCGGATGTATTCGGGGCGCTGGAGATCTCCCCCGTACCAGCTACAGCTTGCCAATCGGCTGAAGAGGAAGCTGACATAAGTGGGGATTCGGAGGCTTCAGGCGAGGCCCTCCATCCCAGTGCTGCTGCGGAGGATCTGAGGATCGAGGCGGTCATCCTCGTGGTAGAGGTCAGTGCCCTGGGAAGTGAGGCGGAAGAGTTGCGGCAGCCTGAGGAGATTAGCGGAGAGTTGGGGGTCATTGTGCGGTCCGCCGTTACTTCAGCTGAGTGGGGGCCACGGCAGATCCCTGGAGGGCTATCGGCTGTAAAGGCAATTATGCCTAGGCCTTACTAGCCAGCTGCTACGGGGATACTGGCTTGCGCTTGGTTGGGCGACACCGCAGATGTCGAGACACCTGAGGGGATACCAATCCGGGTGGGCCAGCCTGAGGGAGATGTTGCCCCTGTGCTCTGGATGGACACAGGCTGAAAATCATCTCACCTACCCTGGTTCCAAGCCGTACCAGAAGTTTGTGATCCTCCTCTCCCTGATGTCTTTATAATTTTCTCCTTCTCTGCCGCTCTCTCACCCGTTTATCCCCCCTGCAAACGATGACTTTACTACTCTGAGACTCCCCATTGTTTTTGTTTTTATGCTGAGTCAATCGTCAAGCTTTCTGAGAGATTTATTTATTTATTTATTTTTCTGGGTTTTCTTTTCTGAGACTTTTTTGAGGCTTGCTGATCCCATGCAGAGCTTTCCTGTCGCAGCAGCCCTTTACTTTGTTGTTTTATTTAATTTTGATGTGCACCCCCTCCCTATGTCCCTTAACCCGCATCAGTTTATTTTTGATTTTTGTTTCTCCCCTCCCCCCCCCCCATGCTGAGATTACACCTTGGAACCTTCATTGCTCCCCGGCTGGGGACGTTTGTTTCCTTGAGACGCTATGAGGGCACCCCCCCCCTTTTTCTTTTGGTGCGGCATACTACTGCTTAAGTGTATTTTTCTCCACCCCCTACCCTCCCCCTCTTGATTTCTATTATATGCTGAGACCTCCCCCCCCCCCCTTAGGGGATTTTTATTATTTCTCACACGTGGTACTTCTGCTGTGGATGGCCCTTGCTTTCATATGATTGATTATATGCTGACTTCTTTACAAAATAAATTTTAAATTTAAAAAAAAAAAAGTTTAAAAGGTCAATTAAAAAAATATATATTTCTAGACATGCATATCCCTTTAAATTATGGTGGAGGGCAAAAAGTGAGATTAAAAGCCTCCACATAGCAAATAATTAAGTTTATTATTGCAGAAGTCATTTACACATCCCACCAATTCAAAAGAACTGCATCATAGATCTCATATGCAGCACAGACCTCTGGGTAAGATATGCAAATGCTGTCCACAATTTCTAATTTTTTTAGATCCTGGGTCTGTTTTCACACAGAACCCTCCAAATCAATGCCATACTAGATTTTTTTTTTTTTATTATTATTTTTTTTAAAGCACAGATCAGGTTTATGCAACCGGCACAGCAACTCCTGTACAGCTGTTTCAGGTTTATTGTACCCTCCGCAGGAGCTAGGCATGACCAGTACAGCTTACACTAAAATACAATATAATCTTTATTAATACAAAAACACCAGACGCTGAATAAAAATAAATAAATCACATAGTAATGAATAATAACCAGGACAGTAGATGGAGGCCTCAATGTGAAGGTATCCAAGGTTAATAATCTGACATAAATAGACGTACTAGTGTCCCATCTGTATCTACAGACCAGAGAACAATTGCATTGGAAGCAAATAAGCAATAACCTGGTGTTAACGTACAGCTGGCAATGGGTGTATGCTAGCGCGTTTGTTTTATTCTTTTAAATAAAGTAGTCTTAATTTCGAACCCGTCGCATCCTGATTTGTACGGAGTGGAGAGGGACTTTGTCGGCTGCATGGGAGATCCGGTGCCCCCTATAATATCACCGGTGGTGAATTACATCTATTGTCTGATGACACTGAAAAATGTGAGTGTAATCCTTCTATTTTTCTGCCATTTAAATTGCTACCCTTTGGTACCTTTTTGTTTCATTTGAGGCATATACGGACATATGGCAAGAGGAATTTAAACAAGAAATAGAAGATACCTCCATTGAAGGAAGCGCTGACTCCACCATCTACCTCTTTTTGTTAACGTACAGCTTGCCGCACTACATACATAGAAGATTCAAAACATCAAAAACAGAAGCAAAAACCTGGTATCTGTGCAACATTGGCCTACTTTGTTCAAGGCTAGAAAATCTCACCCCGGTGCCGTCAGCAGTACTTAAGGTCATTCACTCAGATGATTCTAGCCATGCTTAAATCATAAAATCAGATTATTCATAGTAATATACTCTTAAACAGCTGTCACTCACTTAGTAAGCCCTCATTGATTAGGGGCAATGAGCACAATGGGAGCTAAAGTCTATCATACAAACCACCCTTACCAAGACCACATTATATAGGGGCAATAGCAACAAAGAAGCCAAAGCCAATCTGTCAAATAGAAGAAGAGAAAAAAAAAAACGAGCCATTGCGACACATTTATGTTTCGATCTCACGGGAGATCAAGGCTGGGGGCTTTCCAACGACCGCACGGATGTGCATCTGTGACCGCACTTCCCTGAGCCTGTTGCAGCTTTGTGAAGGCTGGATGGGGAGTGCCACACGGTGTAGCGTGCACAAGAAATGCGCACGCTTCCACCAAACATGATTTCAGCCTCTCTACAACGGACGCAGACGAGGCTACAAAGCGCACCCCCCTCCGTAGGAGGATAGCGCTTTGCAGTGCTGAGCGCACCCCCTCCGTAGGAGGATAGCGCTTTGCAGTGCTGAGCGCACCCCCTCCGTAGGAGGATAGCGCTTTGCAGTGCTGAGCGCACCCCCTCCATAGGAGGATAGCGCTTTGCAGTGCTGAGCGCACCCCCTCCATAGGAGGATAGCGCTTTGCAGTGCTGAGCGCACCCCCTCCATAGGAGGATAGCGCTTTGCAGTGCTGAGCGCACCCCCTCCATAGGAGGATAGCGCCTTGTAGTGCTGAGCGCAAAAACTGCATTCAGTGGGGTGGTCACACGAGCGTCAGAGTGGAAGGAACGTTCACTCTCACGGAGTTCCTTCCACTCAAAGAATGTTTGTGTGACTGCAGCCTAAGCTAGCGGGCAAGGTCAGAATAGCAGCTTGAGCACTGGGTTACAAGAAGCAATGGCCAACTCATGAGGCTGCTCTCTGTTTGACGTCTCTGTTTCCTTTCAATTAAAAGGGATGCTCTATTAAAAAAATAGGAGTAATCACATTGCCAAAATCAGGGAAGACCCCAGATGTTTGTAAAAACCTGAGACCTATATCGCTTCTTAACGTGGACATGAAACTGTACAGTAAGAATTTAGCAAACAGACTTCAAACATTCCTCCCAAAACTGATTGGCCATGATCAAGTGGGTTTTATTTCTGGAAGTCAAGGCCCTGACAGTACTAAAAATCTGATTAACCTCATGGAGGTGCTGCGACGCTCGGGTCAACCCAGTCTCTTGCTTTCGTTGAATGCCGAGAAGGCATTCGACAGAGTGAACTGGCTATTTGAGACTGGTTATGACTAAATTTAACATTCCCACTGAGTTTCAAGCGGCAATACAGGCGCTATACGATTTTCCCTCCGCGAGAGTGCTCATGTCGGGCTTCTTGTCTGAGGAATTCGTGATCACGAACGGAACCAGACAGGGTTGCCCGTTATCCCCTCTTTTGTATGCGCTGGTCTTGGAACCCTTAGCACAATCCATAAGACAAAATGATGATGTTAGGGGAATACAGGCAGGCCCGGCTATATATAAACTTCATCTTTACGCTGACGATATACTAGTCACTTTAACAGATCCTCACTCTTCCATTCCTGCCCTACAAGACAAACTAACTACCTACAGCCAACTTTCCTATCATCTGGTCAACGTCTCCAAAACGCAAGTTCTACCTCATAATATCCCGACACAACTAAACACATTACGTCGTCTATACACATTTGACTGGAGATCTCACTATCTCACATATTTAGGTCTGCGTATAACGTGGGACCCGGTGGGGCTGTTTAAACACAACTATGACAAAATACTGACAGAAGTGAAATCCTTGTTGTCTCAAGTGGAGATCCCGAGAGGTGTCGTGGCTAGGCAGAATGGCGGCTGTAAAAATTAGCATTCTTCCAAAAATTCTATACATTTTTCACACCCTACCACTTACGTTACCAAGAATCTACTTGGACACGTTACAATCTGTCCTGATGACTTTTGTTTGGAACCATAAATGTCCTAGGAGTTCCTAGACGCCTCTTATACTATAGACAAACAGAGGGCGGCCTACACATGGTAAATATCCACAAATACTATAAGAGCCTCCTGTTTGGAGTCATTGTCCGAAATTTTTCATAAACAACCATGGCCACAATGGCTTATAGTAGAAGCCTCCTGTTTGGAGGTCCACAATTTAGCCAACCTGCTCTGGGTGCCTTCATCTTTTAGACCTAAGTCGCAGGCCCTCTTAACATCCACGGCCCTTCATCTCAGAATATGGGACCGTCATTTTGCAGCGCTCACGAGCCACCACCCATTATCCATGGCTACTCCCCTACCTTCCCTGTCATACCTATTACCTCAGATGTGGGGTTTATAACCTACATCATCTTTTTACACCGACTGCCATGCTCTCCTTTGATGCTGTCCGTCGCAAATATTTGATTTCTGACTCAATGTTTTTGTCGTATATGCAAATGTATTCTTATCTAAAAACAAACAAGGTTCTATCTGGACTCGAGACGCACAAACCACTTTTGTCAGAGGTGGAGTTGTTCTGCCTGGACTCAATGTCTTCCAGTAAGCCAAGATCAATATTTTATCGTATATTAAATACACCGGCCACCACAGAGTGTTGGGCTTTCCAGAAGGGATGGGAGAGAGATTTATCTCAGTCCTTCTCAACCTCCCAATGGAATAAGGCGTACAAGTTCGCTATGGGAGCAACCAAATGTGCAACTTTAATAGAGACACACAGAAAAGTCTTGTACCGATGGTACTTCACACCGGACAAAATTAAACGATGCTCGCCACAAGCCTCTGATCTATGCTGGAGATGCGCCTCCACAGTTGGCACAATGGGACACATCTGGTGGCATTGCCCTAGAGTAGCCGGGCTTTGGAGAGACATTTCGGCACTGGCCACGGAAGTTCTGGGGGTGCCGATACCTTATGCCCCAGAAACACTCTTATTAGGAATGATAGATCTCCCACGCCCACATATACATATGTTGTTTATCTTGGTTTCTACTACTGCCTTGTTGATAGCAAGGAACTGGAGGACTGTCCTCCTACCCACCCGGAAACAATTGATAGACTTACTGGACCAGCACCGCCACTTTGACTCCAAAGCTAATACGATATATGGCTTTAGACCAGCCAAAAAAGATCCTTGGCAACTATGGGATATTCAAAAAATTTATGAGACATGCAGGACTGGTCGTCCGGACACTCTGGCTAATTCTGCATAATAGCTTTTAATACTTCTGATGTCCGGGATTGATTGCACAAAAGTAGTTACTACTGTAGGCCCTTCCCCCACCCCCTCCCCCACCCCCCACTCTCCGTTCCATCCTTTTTTTTTTCTTTCTTTCCTTTCTCTCTACTGTTAATGTTTATTTACAATACTCGGCAGATACAAATTCCTGTAACATGTAAAATATGAATAAAAACATATTTAAATAAAAATAGGAGTACCGTTTTATTGCCCTAAAATAATTGGGCAGAGGCTGCTAACAGCTGGCTGCAATTGAGGAAGTGCCTCCACTTCAACAAGCAATATCTTCAGATAGGGAGAGCGGCACTCTGCATGACCATTTTAGAACTGTAAAAGTGGTCAGGATGAGCAGAATGTCTCTAAAACCAAAAGTATGACTGTCAAGAAAGTGACACCTGAATCAAAAGTGTAAAAAGGAAAAAAAATATAATTTTTCTACCATTAGAAGAGAATGACGTAGAGCTGCAATGAACGATTATTTTCATAATTATTTGGCCAATTATTTTTCGATTGCAATCTACGTAATGTAGCTTTTGTATACACATACATAAATTTGTGAATCTCTCATACCTTGCGTAATTTTCACATGCACACAAGCGCCTTGTCAGAGTGATGGATTGATGCTGCGTAGCAAGGGACTGGGGATGAGAGTGAGTGAATTTAAGACACTGGACCGGGGTTTCGGAGGGAGGGAGTTTGCGGGGATGGGACCAGGACCAAAGGGAGTGATGGCATCTCTGGACCGGAGAGAGGGACCAGCCAGCACATGACTGAAGGAAACTGTGCCGGTGACATTGCCGCCTATGCAAGGGCTTATTTGACAGACCCGCTGACCTCTGTTCAAGTTATTTCTCCCAACGTAGAGGACACATGTGCCAGTCGGGGAAGAGGAAGCATTCCATAATTCTATGTATTAAATAATGAGCCACAGCACTTTTTTATTTTTTAAAAAAAAAAGACATAAATTTGGTGGGGGGGGGGGCAGTAATTCCTCAGTAAAAACAAAATATTAATAGACTTTTCTACTGTCAAGTTATTGATAACCTTATAACTGTCATTTGCCATTTTATTGGTGGGGCACTGAACCTCCCCTGACCCTAAGGCAGGAATGGCAAACATATGTCACGCTTGCCACAGAATGCACACTGGGCCCTCTATGCTGGCACGTGAGCCATAAGTTCTCCTTGCTGCCGCACATTGCACTGCTGCCAGTGGGCAGAGAATCTAATATGGCAACCGGCCCCCCTCTGATGTCAGAGAGAGCATCCAGGACGTCTGCCGCTAAAATCGCACATTCTTAGATAGTATTTCACCAGTGTCCCTCCCCTCCCCCCATTACAAAGGCCTGGGGGGGATATTTGTGGGGTCACTTTACCTTAATGGGGGGGGGGGTCTCCAATTTTGGTTCCGGGTAGTAGGATGGCATGTTGTGCTGGTGTGGTGGGGTGTTCTTTATAGTGATGGAAGGGGTCTCATGGGTTACCAGCGACAGAGTTCGGGGTGTGTGGGTGTCCCTGTAGTACACGTCAGTGGTTCGGAGAGGATGTTGGACTCTCTCACATGGGTCTGAATCTGCTAGGCACAGTGTGTATGTTCAGGTTCTTGTGCGAAGCAGTATTGGTCAGGAGCATGGGGTGAGAGTAACTAGAAGTTGTTTCTCTGCTTCCTTTGGAGGCCGCAGCAGATTCATGGATGGGGCTCTGAAGGGTGCCGGACAAAACCCCTACAGCCAGGTTCCCTAATGCCAACATCCCGACGGCCAACTTCCAGACAGAACAAGTGCCGGACATACCAAGTACCCTACACGGCCAACTTCCAGACATCCAAAATCCCAGCAGCTAGCCCTAACACTAGCACCCTAACCCTTAAGAAGTTAGTCTTGGGGGTTAGGGCTAGGTTTAGGGGGGGTTAGGGCTAGGTTTAGGGGGGTTAGGGCTAGGGTTGCACCGATACCGATACTAGTATCGATATCGGTGCCGATACCGGGTACTGCAGGAGTACTTGGTACTCGTGCAGTACCCCCGATATTTTTTTCCGATACCGGAAGCCGGCATTGAGCCGGCTTGCCGGTATCCGAGGGGCTGCGGCGGCTGTCCGAATGCTCTATCTGCATTCGGACAGGCCCTGCAGCTGGTCCCCTAACTTTGTTTATACTTACCTTCCTTCCTTCCTTCAGCGACGCCGGAAATGTCTTCGCGCGCGCGCACTCCTTGGAAGGACCCCAGCCGCGACCACGTGGGACCATGTGATCGAGGCTGGGGTCCTTCCAACGAGCGCGCGCGCGGGAACTTTCCCGGCGTCGCTGAAGGAAGGTAAGTATTAAACAAAGTGAGCAGCTGCAGGGCCTGTCCGAATGCAGATAGAGCATTCGGACAGGCCCTGCAGCTGCTCTCTGCTCATACTTACCTTCCTGAGCGATGCCGGGAAAGTTCCCGCATGCGCGCGCGCGCGCGCTCGTTGGAAGGACCCCAGCCTCGATCACATGGTCCCACGTGGTCGCGGCTGGGGTCCTTCCAAGGAGTGCGCGCGCGAAGACATTTCCGGCGGCGCTGAAGGAAGGTAAGTATGAGCGGAGAGTGGGGGGGCATATCCATGAGCAGGGGGGGCATATCCATGAGCAGGGGGGGCATATCCATGAGCAGGGGGGGCATATCCATGAGCAGGGGCGGCATATCCATGAGCAGGGGGGCATATCCATGAGCAGGGGCGGCATATCCATGAGCAGGGGGGGCATATCCATGAGCAGGGGGGGCATATCCATGAGCTGGGGGGGGCATATCCATGAGCAGGGGGGGCATATCCATGAGCAGGGGGGGCATATCCATGAGCAGGGGGGCATATCCATGAGCAGGGGGGGCATATCCATGAGCAGGGGGGCATATCCATGAGCAGGGGGGCATATCCATGAGCAGGGGGGGCATATCCATGAGCAGGGGGGGGCATATCCATGAGCAAGGGGGCATATCCATGAGCAAGGGGGGCATATCCATGAGCAAGGGGGCATATCCATGAGCAAGGGGGGCATATCCATGAGCAGGGGAGGATATCCATGAGCAGGGGGGGCATATCCATGAGCAGGGGGGCATATCCATGAGCAAGGGGGGCATATCCATGAGCAAGGGGGGCATATCCATGAGCAGGGGGGCATATCCATGAGCAGGGGGGCATATCCATGAGCAGGGGGGGCATATCCATGAGCAAGGGGGCATATCCATGAGCAGGGGGGCATATCCATGAGCAGGGGGGGCATATCCATGAGCAAGGGGGCATATCCATGAGCAAGGGGGCATATCCATGAGCAGGGGGGCATATCCATGAGCAGGGGGGCATATCCATGAGCAGGGGGCAGGATATCCATGAGCTGGGGGGCAGGATATCCATGAGCTGGGGGGCAGGATATCCATGAGCTGGGGGGCAGGATATCCATGAGCTGGGGGGCAGGATATCCATGAGCTGGGGGGCAGGATATCCATGAGCTGGGGCAATATCCATGAGACCTGGGCTTTATAGAAGGTCTGTTCTTATTGGAAAGCGTCACATGACATAAAATAAAAGTATCGGTAATTGGTATCGGTGAGTACTTGAACAAAAGTATCTGTACTCGTACTCGGTCTTAAAAAAGTGGTATCGGTGCATCCCTAGTTAGGGCGTAGGGTTAGGGGGGGCCATCAGTTAGCTGCCCGCGTAGGGAAGTTGGCCGTCAGGGAGCTGCCCGCGTAGGGAAGTTGGCCGTCAGGGAGCTGCCCGCGTAGGGAAGTTGGCCGTCAGGGAGCTGCCCGCGTAGGGAAGTTGGCCGTCAGGGAGCTGCCCGCGTAGGGAAGTTGGCCGTCAGGGAGCTGCCCGCGTAGGGAAGTTGGCCGTCTGGATTTTGGCATTAGGGAACCTGGTTGTAGGGATTTTGACCCGGCTCTGAAGGACTGCTGGATATGGAGTTCTGGGAACGTTGCACTATGGCTCGGGGCCTTCTCACATCCTGGTGGGTTTTGCAGGGTAGCCTAGGCTTCCGCTTTTTTTTTTTTTTAAAACGCCTTTCTGTTAAGTGGTTGGAATTAGGAAAGTGTGGTGGCTTGGGGGGAGGGGTTGAGGTGAGAGAGGGGGGGATGCACTGTGCCATTTCAGCAGTATTATTTGGCAGCCCGCCCCATACATGAGCAGGAGTCAGATCTTCCAATTTGGTTTTGGCTCATGGAGCAGTGTTCCTTGCATTTTACGGGAGGTGTAGGTGGTGTCTTGCCTATATAGTCAACGGTGCTTCAGGATCTGGCTTGTGTTGGCAACTCTATCAGGTTTTGGGGGTTGTGGGTTCCAGCTTGAGGTTTGGAAGGACAGCAGCCAGTCTACATGTTTTGATCACGTGGGGGTGTCTTCCTTGGATGTCGGAAAGGAGGGTGGCCCCAGGGACCCTGGATGCATTAGGCCAGTGCTAAGGCTTCAAGGTGTGGGACAGGAGGTGGAGTTCTCATGGAGCTGTTATATAGTCGGTTTTTCAGATCCCGTTGGTAGAGTGGGCATTTTGAGGACTGCGTTCAGGCAAAGTTTTTCCAGGGAATGTTCTGGGGGTGGAGAGAGTATCTAATTTTCTGTTTATGTGGGTTTTGGTGCGGGTGGGAGAGCAGGTCCCATCTCACAATCCTCACCTTAGTGGCATTTGATTCCCGCCCATGGTGATTCGTGGCTTGTTTTGTTTTACTGGCTCCATCACTTCTCTTACACCGGGGTGAGCGGCGTATGCACTATTTTGTCTGTTTCTCGTTTGTCTCAGGTACTTTGTTCAATTCAGGTGTCTGCTGCGTTTTGAGGGCTGGGTAGCTGGGGATCGGTCTTTCATTTGTTGCCCATCATCTGGAGTGCCATCCTCTACTGGGACCTGGTTGATGGGAGATGTTCTGTCGGCTCTTCTCTCAGTTTCTGGCGCTCACCTTGGGGTGTTCTCTTTTGTAGTCCATTGCCGGAATGTGTTGGTTGGCATTTATGGTGCGTTGCCTGGATGTCTTCCTATGTGTGGGCTGATGTGGGTTTGGGGGTGTGTGTGTGTACTCCGATTCTTGCAGCCATTGGCGTCGTGGTTTTGTGTTCCGTCGGCGGAGGACAAGTCAGACTGTTCGGATGCGGGGGAGTAGCGGGTCAGTGCATTTTGAATCTGGGCAAGTCGGTGTTGGCTGCTTCTACCTGGAACTCTCGTGAGGGTGTGTAGGGTATGAGGTTTGTGTCTGGGCTATGGGATAGATCAAGGCTAAAAATTTCAAGTCCCAAGCTACTAGCCAAGCCTTAAGAGTTACTCGCCACTAGTTGCCCCACCTAACCCCTATCCTGTCCTGCCTGACTCTGCATTTCCACTCGCCCTCAAGTAATTTCCACTCCCCAAATGCGAGCAGGCGAGTGGAAATTTTGAGACCTGGGATAGATGATGATCATGTCCAGGTTACTTCTGGTGTGTCGTGGGGTGGGGTGTGGTTCTACTCATGGTAATAGTTTCCTTTTCAGATTTGGGACTGACCTGACGTGTCGGGTTGTGGAAGGTTTAGTGCCCGACCTGGCTAACCCTCAGGAACAAATATTTCTGGTTTGTCAGGTCATTCCAGGATGTGGTGAGTGTTGGCCCCTTCCTTCCTATTGGGCATGAGGATGGGCGCACCTGGCAGCAACCGGCTTTCAGCTGGGTTTTCCGATGGATGTGCCGGGACCCAAAGGTTCGCAGTACAGGTCTTTGTTGACGGGTTTCTTGCCCATGGTGGAGAGAACCCCCCAGTGGTCCCTCACGTGTTGGAGTTACACGGGGGAGGTGATATTTTGGTGCTGGGGTTAGATTTAGTGGGGTTAGTGTGTTGGATACTGAAGACTAGGGTTGGGAACCATTACACTAGATATTAAGATTTAAATATTTCAGGGATGTCTGATTTGGAACTCTGCGATAAAATCCCTGAACTCATTAGGATTAGGGATAATCTTAAAATTTGCCTCCTTGCGAAAGGGAGGAAAACTTTAATATACAAAATAAAAGTATTTGCGTTAAGGATTCAATATTGTAAAATTAAAAAAAATGCTTTGGAAGCAGCAATCCAAGCAAATGTATTGTACGAATAAATAACTAAACCAAGAGCAAAGAAGAAATATTTCTTTGAACATCATACAAAATACATTGCATATGACTAATGTTTGAGTTCTAAAGAGCTGTGCATTATTTAACCAGTCTATTAAACTGCATTTTAATTTCCTTTTCCAAAATTCATAATTTACAGCGATACTGACCTGTTGATATTTTGGTGCCGCATGGTCAACTGTTAAGGAGGAAGTGCGGTGATCTGCGCCGGCTACGGAGTTCGTTGCAGAATTTGTTGTGGTTGGGAATATGCTATGCAGTCGGCAGTTCCTGAATATGAGAGGGGGTCTACGTCTGGTTATGGAGTTTGGTGCGTTTGGGAATGGTGCTTTATGGTCGGCAGTTCCTGAGGATGAGAGGTGGTCTATCCAGGCTACAGAGAGGGTTGAAGAGTTTGGGTGGTTGGGAATGTGCTATACAGTAGGCAGTTCCTGAAGAGAGGTGAGCTGCGCCAGAGCTGGTTGCAGAGTGTGGTGCGGTTGGGAATGTGCCATATGGTCGGCAGTCCCCGAAGAGGAGAGGGGTCTACCCAGGTGGAGTGGTTGTTGGTAATGTGCTATACGGTCAGCAGTTCCCGAGGAGAGGTGACCTGCGCCAGAGCTGGTTGCAGAGTGTGGTTATGGTTAGGAATGTGCTATACGGTCGGCGGTTCCTGAAGTCGAGAGTTTGGCTGCTCCATGCAATGAGGGAGAATGTACAATGGTTAAAGAGCTGATTTTGGCGAGTGGTGGTGTGGTCTGAGATGATACAAAAAGGGCCAGGTCAAAGATCAACAGCGTGATGGACTGCTTTGCACGGCAGCTGTCGGGAATGGTCATACGGCATCTCCTCCGGGAAGGGGAGGATGCCTTTAGGTTTCTTCGGGCAGATGGGGTGCATCTCACAGAGGGGGGGGGGGTGTCTGACAATCTAAATTTGGTTTTCAGAGAGGGTATCGAGCAGGTCTTGTTTTTTCTAGATGGGGAAGCTCATTCATAAAAGGAGCTATTCGAAGGAGCTTGTGACGGAGGTGGGAGGCAGTGCTGGGAAAAGGGGTCAGGTTTAACATTTAAATAGTTAAGAATTGTGTACACGATTGATATTATGTTCTAGATGTGTGTATTAATACAATTGTTACAGCACTTTTATGGTTACATGTGGTTACGTTGTAGTCCCCAATAAATATCCAAGATTTGAAGTAAATAAAATGTGTGCGTGTGTGAATTCATTGCGCAGAGCGACAGGGCAGCAGTGGGAAACTCACCAGGTTTAATCTCGTGGTTGTCACTTTGAGACACATAAATTGGTTCAACGATCCAGATTGGGCACTCAGGCTCAAGAGTTCGCCATCCCAGCCATAAGGATTTACCTCCAAAATATATCTGATGATATGTACATGGGCGTCCGCAAGATGGGGCAAGGGGGGGCGCTTGCCCCCCTGGAACTGGCCATCAACAAAAGGTGCTTCCCTGGCTGGTCTGCGTGTGAGGAGCGTGCAGGGATTATAAAAATCGGCAGTTTATTGGTATCTGCCGCTGTGTACAGGGAGGGAGGCGGGAGACACAGGGTGGATGGGGTGGAGCTGTGCAGAGAGGCAGAGTAGAGGAGGGAGCCAAGGAGGGGCGGAGCTCCAACGTGCACCTCGCACAGGCCTTCCATCACCAGGAAGTGAGCAGTGAATGTGCTGCTCAGCATCTGAAGGCACCAGGCAGCATACAGGGTCTATACACAGTGACCCTATGTGAATCATCTGCCAAGCAAGGTGCAAAAAGTCCATCTCAGGGAGGAGGTAAATGCACAACGCGCACACACACGCCACCCATTCAATCACTCCCAGCCAGCACACACACTCAATCTCAGCCAGCCTTCATACACTCCCAGCCAGCACACCCACCCATCACTCTCAGCCAGCACACACACACACACACACCCCCATCACTCTCAGCCAGCACACACACAACACACACACCCCATCACTCTCAGCCAGCACACACACACACACACACCCCCATCACTCTCAGCCAGCACACACACACACACACACCCCCATCACTCTCAGCCAGCACACACACACACACACACACACCCCCATCACTCTCAGCCAGCACACACACACACACCCCCATCACTCTCAGCCAGCACACACACACACACCCCCATCACTCTCAGCCAGCACACACACACACACACACACACACACCCATCGCTCTCAGCCAGCACACACACACCCATCGCTCTCAGCCAGCACACCACACACACCACACACACCCCCATCACTCTCAGCCAGCGCACACACACACACACCCCCATCACTCTCAGCCAGCGCACACACACACACACACCCCCATCACTCTCAGCCAGCGCACACACACCCCATCACTCTCAGCCAGCGCACACACACACACACACACACACCCCCATCACTCTCAGCCAGCGCACACACACAACACCCCATCACTCTCAGCCAGCGCGCACACACACCACACACACCATCACTCTCAGCCAGCGCACACACACCACACACACACCCACATCACTCTCAGCCAGCGCACACACACACACACACACCCATCGCTCTCAGCCAGCACACACACACACACACACCCCCATCGCTCTCAGCCAGCACACACACACACCCCATCGCTCTCAGCCAGCACACACACACACACCCACCCATCACTCTCAGCCAGTACACACACACACACACCCACCCATCACTCTCAGCCAGCACACACACACACACACACACACACCCCCATCACTCTCAGCCAGCACCCACACACACACCCCCATCACTCTCAGCCAGCACCCCCCCATCACTCTCAGCCAGCACACACACACACACATCACTTCACTCTCAGCCAGCACCCACCCTCATCACTCTCAGCCAGCACCCACCCCCATCACTCTCAGCCAGCACCCACCCCATCACTCTCAGCCAGCACCCACCCCCATCACTCTCAGCCAGCACCCACACACACACATCACTTCACTCTCAGCCAGCAACACACACACACACATCACTTCACTCTCAGCCAGCACCACACATCACTTCACTCTCAGCCAGCACACACACACACACATCACTTCACTCTCAGCCAGCACACACACACACACATCACTTCACTCTCAGCCAGCACACACACACATCACTTCACTCTCAGCCAGCACACACACACACACATCACTTCACTCTCAGCCAGCACACACACACACACCACTTCACTCTCAGCCAGCACACACACACACACACACATCACTTCACTCTCAGCCAGCACACACACACACACACATCACTTCACTCTCAGCCAGCACACACACACACACACATCACTTCACTCTCAGCCAGCACACACACACACACATCACTTCACTCTCAGCCAGCACACACACACACACATCACTTCACTCTCAGCCAGCACACACACACACACATCATTCACTCTCAGCCAGCACACACACACATCACTTCACTCTCAGCCAGCACACACACATCACTTCACTCTCAGCCAGCACACACACATCACTCTCAGCCAGCACACACACATCACTCTCAGCCAGCACACACACATCACTTCACTCTCAGCCAGCACACACACATCACTTCACTCTCAGCCACACACACACACACAACACATCACTTCACTCTCAGCCACACACACACATCACTCTCAGCCAGCACACACACATCACTTCACTCTCAGCCAGCACACACACATCACTTCACTCTCAGCCAGCACACACACATCACTCTGTGTGTCATGCATAGGAGTGTGCCAGAATGCCAGTGCACCATGCATAGGAGTGTGCCGTATACATACCAGTATGCCATAATACCAGTCTTGTCATGCCATGCATATCAGTCTGCCATGTGCCATAATATACATGCTTAATGAAAGCAGAGATGCTCTGGCGCCCTTTACAAGTGTAGACCCCTCCTCCCGGCTTTAAAAAGGTACGGAGAGGGGGCAAAATGTTTATTTAATTAAATTTATTATTTATTTATGTAGTGTGTGTTTAAAATCCCCCCCCCCCCCGAAAAACTTCTGCGGACGCCCATGGATATGTATAACACTCTGTTCAGCACATCTAATAAGTACATTGCATCATAAGTAACTGTAGCAGAGTTTCCGGGCTCTGCAGGCAAGTGTCAGTGTATAAAGCTCTATCAGACCCTTTTCTTTCTTCTTACCAGTTACCACAACTGCTCTCCTCTGTGTCTCCATGGCGTGCCGCTCTGTGCTAAAAGCTCCACACCCTGTTATCACAGCGTATTGCCAAGAGCTCAGCCGGCTATCACGCAGCTTCAATCTAACTGGCTCCCACTCCGGAACACCGGCAGCTCTAGCTTCTGAGCCTTCTGGTCACATGACAAGCCACAAGACTCGGATTTTCCGACTGCCTGCGTTCCATGTCTCGGTTCCACCACTGTGGCTCCGCATTGCCTAACGATTTTCGGCATCCTGTCCAATGGGATGTATGGACGGCCTTGTTGCTATGGCAAACGTAAGGCGGGGTAATCGCTGATATGCTAACAAGTGGTAATAAGACTGGGGAAGACGCCCTCCTAGTGACACGTGATCATCTGGCCATTGACTCAGGTTAATAAATGCATGAATATGGATTGTTTTCTCCCTCTTACCTGTCATACCATAAAAAGTTACCCGTGTGTCTGCTGTACCTCATGGTGACAACGCTGTTTGGACACATCCACCAATTAAACTCGGGGTCAGGTTATTTCCTGTGTTTCTATAGACACACAAGTAATGTATGCCAGACTCCCCTCTCCACATGTTGTCGTGGACTTGTATCATTTGTGAGTGCTATTTGCTCTTGACAAGTGCTGCCCTGCAGAATCAGTAAAGGGCAAAAAAGGCGTCCATAGGAAAATGCCAAGAATAAGTGGACTAGATCCTAAAGGCAAACCACAGGGAACAGAAAATCTGCATGGGTTACTTATTAAGCCAGTTTACTCCTCCAGCCACAAGATATCAATTTTTTACAGAGCTTGTTTATCATTACACTTTGGCTGTTGGAGGTCTTTGTGCATCAAGCACTTTGAAGTTTCAGTTTATCATGTCCATACAATCTACCTATATAAATTTATAATGCGCAGAGGTATATGCGTGCATGGATCAACTGGGCATTGGGCAGCAGATTTGAGGAGGCAGAATTTTGTTCTCTAATGTCATTTCTTTTACTGGTCCAATATTTTTGTGATTTGTAGGTTGGTTCAAAATCATGGGTGATGTAGTTCCAAAACAACTGGGGGCCAGGGTTATTGAACAAGAAAATACTAAAGGGTAGAGGGAAAAAAATTAAGGCAAATGGATAAAGAGACATTACTGTAGGGCAATGGATCCTAGAGAAGGAGCAAGCCTGATGGGGATATACAGGTGAAACTTGAAAATTAGAATATCGTGCAAAAGTTAATTTATTTCAGTAATGCAACTTAAAAGGTGAAACTAAGTTCATAATTTTGATGATTATGGCTTACAGCTCATGAAAACCCCAAATCCACAATCTCAGAAAATTAGAATATTGTGAAAAGGTGCAATATTCTAGGCTCACAGTGTCCAACTCTAATCAGCTAATTAAGCCATAACACCTCCAAAGGGTTCCTGAGCCTTTAAATGGTCTCTCAGTCTGGTTCAGTAGGAATCACAATCATGGGAAAGACTGCTGACCTGACAGTTGTGCAGAAAACCATCATCGACACCCTCCATAAGGAGGGAAAGCCTCAAAAGGTAATTGCAAAAGAAGTTGGATGTTCCCAAAGTGCTGTATCAAAGCACAATAATAGAAAGTTATGTGGAAGGGAAAAGTGTGGAAGAAAAAGGTGCACAAGCAGCAGGGATGACCGCAGCCTGGAGAGGAGTGTCAGGAAAAGGCCATTCAAAGGTGTTGGGGACTTTCACAAGGAGTGGACTGAGGCTGGAGTCAGTGCATCAAGAGACACCACACGCAGACGGATCCTGGGCATGGGCTTCAAATGTCGCATTCCTCTTTTCAAGCCGCTCCTGAACAACAAAAAACGTCAGAAGCGTCTTACCTGGGCTAAAGAAAACCAGACCTGGTCTGTTGCTCAGTGGTCCAAAGTCCTCTTTACTGATGAGAGCAACTTTTGCATCTCATTTGGAAACCAAGGACCCAGAGTATGGAGGAAGAATGGAGAGGCACACACGCAAGATGCTTGAAGTCCAGTGTGAAGGTTCCACAGTCTGTGTTGATTTGGGGAGCCATGTCATCTGCTGGTGTTGGTCCACTGTGCTTCATTAACCCCTTAGGGACCGGGCGGTTTTACACAAATCCGTCCTTTAGGCCCCGTTCACACTGTGCGATTTGAAAATCGCATTTTTTTCCACGCGATTTTCATATTCGCGACACTGTTGCGCGACGTCGCGATTTTGCAAAACACCACCAATGGAAAACGCAAATCGCAAAAAAAGGGTCATGTGCCAGCGACATGCTACCGCCACATGCAACATCGCGCGACGTCGCGTGGGAAGATGTGAACAGCTCCATTGCTGACAGTTGCTGCGGACCTGATTCCCGTCTGCAGAGACCTCGCCTCTGCCTGGACATGGGGAAGAAATTGAGGCAGCTACCACAGAGCAGGTGGGCAGACCCCAGTGTCAGGCAGGCACACGTATCCGAGGGTTGCTACAGTCAGCCCTATACGTAATAATAGGAGACTCTAAACTTAGTTGCGATACCAGTCCTTGAGGTGGCTGGATTTCGCAATAGCGAAAGGTGAACCTATATGGCAGGGATAGTAGGCTAGGAGGACAGAAACCAGTCCTTAGAGTGGCTGGTATGGAGACGGGAAAGTACAGAGTACCAGAGGGGTCTAACACAATCCTAGGTAGTAGGAATACAGCAGTATACAAAGTCAAAATTCAAAAGCCGAGTCAAAGGAGTATAGAGGTACACAGGTCGATATCCAGAAGCCAGGTCATACACAGAAAGTCAATCAGAGGTTAAAGAAGCAAGCACTTAGGGTTAGACAAGCAAAACCACGAAAGGGCAATGAGAAAAGGCAAAAAGCACTTTTAAATATCGCACCCTGCAATCTGATTGGCCATCAGGGTCACATGATGCAGGGAGACCCACGGTGGAGGCGTGATGACGTCACGCGCGGCGCGCCGCCGGCAGTAGCTTAAAGCCATTGGGGCCGACGGCACGCGCGCATAGGGCGCGAGGAAGGGCTGCGGGGAAGACGCAGACCCCGAGACCGCAGGGAGGGATGCCGGAGCCGTGCCAGCCTCCGAGGACTGACACCCAGACAGCCTGACATTAGAAACTCCCTGAACGGTAGACGCACTGCCGGTGCTTTGTCCTCTTCCTCCCTCTTTCCCCCGGGGTATGGTTCCTCTGAAGAGGATGAATGCTCCTGGCCTCTTGGGCATGGGACCAACTGGATCGCCACGATGCCCGGGGAAAGGGATCCCGTGACTATGAGTACTGCCACGAGGAAGAGCACGCAAAAGAAGAAGGCTTTGGCGACGGCTTTACTCAAGGCCACGGTTACTGCCTCAGAGCCCTCTGCAGGTGTCTCCGACGCTGACTCCCCATTGTCTGGCGAGGAGGACCTGGCACTGCTGACAAGCGGTCTGCAACGTGGAGAAACCCTACAGCCACAGCTGATTTCGGATATCCCTAAGGGGTCAGGTTCTCCAGGTGATGCGACACCTCCTCCACGCCCTGTCGAGGCCCCTGTGGCTGCCCCAGACGACATACGCCCCACCACGATGAAGGATTATTGAAGTTTCATAGTAGAAATCAAGTCTATCTGGTTGACCGAAATATCTGCCGTGCGCTCTGAGGTGGAGGTAGTACACTCGCAGGTGGTGACGATTCAGGCCCAGACCACGGATCTCGCAGGCGAACAGGCGGTCTTGTCGGCACAAGTAAAGCGCTCTCAGATCCCAAGTCAATATTTTGACCCGTTCGGTGGAGGCGCTGGAGTCTCGCCACCATCGGCGCAACGTCCATGTCCGTGGCGATACGTGGGATGTTGTAGGAGGACCCCTCCCCCCCTGTTTACAAATGTTAGGGAGGCGCCCCCCACAATGGTTGGGGACTGAGTCGATTGCTTCATGGAAACCCTCCCCTCCCCACCCTCACTGGCGGCATGGGACTTTTGATATTGATATGGTTCCTCCTTCCCCACTCCTTTTTTTTTTCTTTCCCCTCTTCTCCCCCTTTACGCTTTTTGTGGACATTTGATTATTTTTGAGTGACCCTGCGCGAACACAAGTTCGTGCGCGCATCCCATACTTAACATTGTGAGCGCAAATGCGTTTGTGCGCTGGTACGCGGATGGTATTACAATCAATGCACAACTTTTTACGAACGACGTTTGCACGCATAATTTTATCGTCTTTTAAAAGCTGGTGGTAACTGCAAATCTGAACGTTCTGGCCAAAACGAAATACACCAGCACGAATAAAAAAATACAGCACAGTGTAGTTACACATTCTACACATGCCCAAACAATAAAATAGAGAGGTTGTGCATGTTTTTATTATTGCTGCAGCATATATACACAGATTGATTTTGACAGGCGCTAAAACTGAACGGGAGACAATTGTGTTTTTTAATTCTGATTGGCTTAATCGCGTGAAAAAACAGTCTGCCCACCGATTTCTGCACGCAACGTTAATGCGCGCGCATTTTTGCATATCTTTTTTACGGGCGATATTTTTGGACGGATAAAAAAATGCGCTCGGATCGTAATACATGCGTTAATTTACACACGTTAACATTTAACGCTGGGTGCAAAAAAAATGTGCTGCACGTGCAAATTTGCACGGAGAACGTAATAGAGCCCTAAGTATTTTTTTTTCTTCCCCCTTTTGTGCTCTGTTCACTGACAGTTGAAGTGGCGGCCCTGTGTGGCCGTGGTTTTGTTGGTCAACTTGTGACCCTATTTGAAATTTCTAAATAAAGAATTAAATTTATATATATAAAAAACAAACATTATTTATATTATTAAAATAATATATAATTGTTACCTTTCATAAAAATTTTTGCAGGGAGGGGGTGAATTCCTCTTCATCGAGTGGAAGAGCCTAGGCGATGTCCCGCCCAGGCCCCAGGCGAGCTCCTGTCCCAGGCGGGGCCGAGGGAGAGGCCCTGGCGGTCGATTGTGGGCCCTCCGGATTCAAGGGCCCAGATGTCGTGGCACCCACTGCACCCCTGTCTGTGTGTCTAGCAGGGTCTCTGCCATTGTTTGTGAGTATCTTTCAGTTGCTCTGTTAAAACTAGAGGAAATAGGGCCCATGTTCAGATACATTGACTAGTACCACACATAGTGCCATAGGGAACTGGGCCCAGAATATAGCCTTATGCATGTTATTAGACATGTGCATTTTGTTTCATCCCCAACACAAATTCGGACGAAAATCACCATTTTCAGACTATGAAAATCGGACGCCCAAATTTTTGGAACGGTCCCAAAATACGAATCGCGGTAACATAACGAAAAATTGGAATGAAAATTATCTGAAAGCGAAAAAAAACCCAGAACAAAATGATCCAAAATATTTTTTTTGTCGTGCACATTTAGGCAGTAACAGCTTTATATGTTCAGTTCAACAGATTTAAACAGGCGAATCCCATAGGTTTAAATGTAAACAATATTCCCTGTTTTTAATAAATAATATTCAACCGTTTATTTTTTTCACTTGCAGCAAAAAGACTCTTTATTTTTTAAGAAATGTAAAATATTGTGTCAAAGGACACTAACAGGGTTATTCAGAGAAAGGTGAAAACCAGGAGAACTGGCAGGAGAAGAGAACAATTTAGACCAAATAACCGATTTGGAACGTGAGATAAGTGGGAGAATTGTTCTGGTTTGGCAATTTTGACCTCGAATTTTCACTTCTCCAGTCATTCATGATTACAGACGTTGGGCCATATTACATACTTGGTGCTAACTTAACCAGAGCTGTTGTAAACTTCCCAGAGCCATTATAGCCTATGGAGGTTTTAAGTTTACAACAGCTCTGGTTAAGTTAGCACCAAGTATGTAATATGGCCCGTTGTCTTCTGAGCTGCTTGTCATTCTGTCTAAGCTCCTGATGACACCAGTTTGGCAAAACGCGTAGAGCTACAGTGGGGCAAAAAAGTATTTAGTCAGCCACCAATTGTGCAGGTTCTCCCACTTAAAAAGATGAGAGAGGCCTGTAATTGTCATCAAAGGTACACTTCAACTATGAGAGACAAAATGTGAAAAAAAAAACAAGAAAAAACAAATTGTCTGATTTTTAAAAGAATTTATTTGCAAATTATGGTGGAAAATAAGTATTTGGTCACCTACAGTACAGTACAAACAAGCAAGATTTCTGTCTCTTACAGACCTGTATCGTCTTTTTTAAGAGGCTCCTCTGTCCTCCATTCGTTACCTGTATGAATGGCACCTGTTTGAACTTGTTATCAGTATAAAAGTCACCTGTCCACAACCTCAAACATACACACTCCAAACTCCACTATGGTCAAGACCAAAGAACTGTCATGGATGGCACTAAAGGCCTGATATGTTGGGTGGATAACCATACCCTATCCCCAACTTGGTAAACGGGTGCTTGTCTCCTGTGTCTGTTCGCCTTACACTTCTGAACAGCACTGCTTTTTTCTAGTGTTGTCTTGATAATCCCCCAGGTCTCCTTCAGAGACGTTAAGGCTGGTGTCAGACGAGCGTAGTGTTCACGTCCGTGATTGCGCCTAAAAGTACGTCCGTGATAGCATGACAGGAAGCCCATTGGAGCCTGACACATGAAGTACGTCCGCACTGAACTGCGGACGCACAACGGCCGCCGCCCATGGACGCAAGGCAGGCAAGAACGTACAACCGCTAGAACGGCCGCACAAAGTGCGCTGCGTCCGCAACGTCCGCATAGCTTTGTGTGTGAGTGTAAGGAGCGTCGCCGCCGGCGTAATAAAAAGTCTATATCCAGCGCCGGCTCGTAGTGATGGGACATTCACTAGTATTCGCAATACTCCCCTCTGCCTGTGCAGTGCTCAGGTGTTGCTTTAATCACCTTAATGCTCCATGCTTAAAACCCAGCCACACCTGAAGCTCAATGCTTTTTCATTACCTTGGAATCTCCAAGCTGGAAGGAGCAAACCTGTATTGTCCAGACCAACTGAATACCGGTTTCTTTACCGTTGGACCTTGTCTCCCAAAGAAGACCTTATACCACAGTTCCTGGTAAGGACCTTATACCACAGTTCCTGGTAAGGACCGTATACCACAGTTCCTGTTGTAGACCTTATACCACAGTTCCTGTTTAAAGACCTTCTACTGCAGACCTGTTTAAAGACCTTCTGCTGCAACCCTGTTTAAAGACCTTCTGCTGCAACCCTGTTTAAAGACCTTCTGCTGCAACCCTGTTTAAAGACCTTCTGCTGCAACCCTGTTTAAAGACCTTCTGCTGCAACCCTGTTTAAAGACCTTCTGCTGCAGACCTGTTTAAAGACCTTCTGCCGCAGACCTGTTTAAAGACCTTCTGCCGCAGACCTGTTTAAAGACCTTCTGCCGCAGACCTGTTTAAAGACCTTCTGCCGCAGACCTGTTTAAAGACCTTCTGCCGCAGACCTGTTTAAAGACCTTCTGCCGCAGACCTGTTTAAAGACCTTCTGCCGCAGACCTGTTTAAAGACCTTCTGCCGCAGACCTGTTTAAAGACCTTCTGCCGCAGACCTGTTTAAAGACCTTCTGCCGCAGACCTGTTTAAAGACCTTCTGCCGCAGACCTGTTTAAAGACCTTCTGCCGCAGACCTGTTTAAAGACCTTCTGCCGCAGACCTGTTTAAAGACCTTCTGCCGCAGACCTGTTTAAAGACCTTCTGCCGCAGACCTGTTTAAAGACCTTCTGCCGCAGACCTGTTTAAAGACCTTCTGCCGCAGACCTGTTTAAAGACCTTCTGCCGCAGACCTGTTTAAAGACCTTCTGCCGCAGACCTGTTTAAAGACCTCTGCCGCAGACCTGTTTAAAGACCTTCTGCCGCAGACCTGTTTAAAGACCTTCTGCCGCAGACCTGTTTAAAGACCTTCTGCCGCAGACCTGTTTAAAGACCTTCTGCCGCAGACCTGTTTAAAGACCTTCTGCCGCAGACCTGTTTAAAGACCTTCTGCCGCAGACCTGTTTAAAGACCTTCTGCCGCAGACCTGTTTAAAGACCTTCTGCCGCAGACCTGTTTAAAGACCGTCTGCCGCAGACCTGTTAAAGACCTTCTGCCGCAGACCTGTTTAAAGACCTTCTGCCGCAGACCTGTTTAAAGACCTTCTGCCGCAGACCTGTTTAAAGACCTTCTGCCGCAGACCTGTTTAAAGACCTTCTGCCGCAGACCTGTTTAAAGACCTTCTGCCGCAGACCTGTTTAAAGACCTTCTGCCGCAGACCTGTTTAAAGACCTTCTGCCGCAGACCTGTTTAAAGACCTTCTGCCGCAGACCTGTTTAAAGACCTTCTGCCGCAGACCTGTTTAAAGACCTTCTGCCGCAGACCTGTTTAAAGACCTTCTGCCGCAGACCTGTTTAAAGACCTTCTGCCGCAGACCTGTTTAAAGACCTTCTGCCGCAGACCTGTTTAAAGACCTTTTGCCACAGTTCCTGTCAACCTTCTACCTCAGTTCCTGTTAAAGACCTTCTATCACAGTTCCTGAATCATCAACCCGCTGCCCTGCATCTTGCAGAATCCTTAACCCGCTATCCTACAGAATCATCAACCCGCTGCCCTGCATCTTGCAGAATCCTTAACCCGCTATCCTACAGAATCATCAACCCGCTGTTCTACAGATACAGAACCCTCTGCATTTCCCAGGACTCTCTGCCTATACCTGCAATCTGCATATATCATATATATATTTCTCCCTGTTCAATAAATCTGTTTATATAAACAAACTGCCTTGTAAGATCCCATTCATTGCATATTGGCTTGACCTCTGCTGCCCCGGAACCTGGATCCTGACAGAATGAAAAAGCCAAATACAAACGAGCCAGCAATGAATGAAACTCTCACCGTTCTCACGGGGTTAATCCAAAAGGCCCTCCATGAATTCCTCAACCAACTGATTGGATTCCTACAACTGCAGCTCCAAGGATTATATGACCCTACTACCAAAGAAAACATTACCAAGATACATCGTGGTCCTCTAACTCCGGCAGAGCATGCCAGGAGGCAAGCGGCAGGGGTCTGTATCTACTGTGGTTCTAGGGGGCACTGGATACCGCTTTGCCCAATAAGACCCCCAAAGCAGACCCCAAAATCCAAGACCTTCGTACCTGCACCAAAGAATCCTGTGACCAAATCAATTACCAGGACATCCACCCCATTGCCTAAACCTGTGCCTAATCTGTATTACAGAGAACCTGTTACTACAACTCCGCATCCTGTAATTCCACCTGAATCCCCACCAAGGCCCACCAGACAGCTGACTCCTCCACCCACATCTATAGAATATGAAAACATGGATTATGAACCATCGGTACCCAGCTCAAATGATGTTCCTATGGATACTTCACCTGTATTTGCTGCCGGCACTTTTGTACCCATTCATCTCAGACAGCGACCTCTGATTACAAAAGCGTGTTTCTACAAAACCCATACCTATTGACTGTACAATTGCCTCCAATGGGACAGTAGTTCGCAAAAAGGACTTGAATATATTTGAATCAGCCTTGAAAGATGTGTATGCCACTACAACTGCTGTTCCAACCACTCCCAGCCATCATAGTACAGACCAATGTCTCTCACAGTTCCCCATGTTTAGCTACAGTTCTGAAGGTTTGGATAGCGATGATTCAATTGAGATACCTATACAAACAGCACGGCATCCCTGTGGTGGTCCTGGGCGGCGTACTGACTTCATTGGGTCCGCCACAGTCGCCCCTCACAGAGCTCCACGAGATTGTTTACCTTGTGACTGTTCCTCGTCTGAAGGATGCCTAGACACAGAAGGTACACCCCCCTCGTCTATCTACGGTACAGCACCAGTGTCTATGGCCACCCAACCTTCTCAAGGTCCTCAAGCTACAGATTCTGGTACCTGTCACCTGGTTCCCTCCAAGAAAACCCCGGAGGTTGAGCCAAAAAATACTAAGGCCTTTATTGTGCAAACAGAATCGTGTCTGGAAATCTCAACACAAGCCGCAGTGCCCGCTGCTGAAGCTTCACCATGTAACCAACCGTCTGTCGCCAACACCTTGGCTCACGCTGAGGTGCTCGCTACCACGTTATCAAGAGATGAGGCTTCAGTTCATGCCAAAGCGCCTGCTGCCAAAGTTCCAGTTACTGAGGTACCATCACCCATTGCCAAAGTGCCTGCTGTTGCCGAGTCACCAGTTGTTGTACCTGCTGTCGCAATATTCCTCCATGGTGCCAAGGATCTACCTGTCACTGAAACCCAGTCTATTGAGACGACGTCGTCTGGGATCGAATCGCCTGGTGAGCCTACAGTTCATGATGAGCCTTCTGCCACCCAATACTTACCTGGGATGACTGCTGTTGTTGAAACAAAACTTGCAAAAGAATCCAAACACAATACCTGTTATTGTATCTGCCATAAAGACACTCGCTGACCAAGTCAATAATATTGTTCAAGCTGTGAACAAGCAACAAGAGTTTCTCATGTCCTTGCAGAATCAACCACAGTATATTACGAACCATGTATTACCTCCCTTATTTGATCCTATCAAGAATATTGAACCTTCACCAATCATCTTCCCGGCTATTCAGTCATACGGAATAGTTTGTCCTAAACCGGGGCCTGGAATAATCAAAGTCAACGATCCTATCCTCAGTACGAAGAACCTTAAGCCAAAGAAACCCCCTCTATTGGACACTGTTATAACGTCTTGCATTTCCTCAGAATCAGAAGATCTCCCTGAGTCTATTTCTGCCGACACCAATTCAGAGATACCTGAGGACATTGTGGGCACCCTATGTAAGGAGCGTCGCCGCCGGCGTAATAAAAAGTCTATATCCAGCGCTGGCTCGTAGTGATGGGACATTCACTAGTATTCGCAATACTCCCCTCTGCCTGTGCAGTGCTCAGGTGTTGCTTTAATCACCTTAATGCTCCATGCTTAAAACCCAGCCACACCTGAAGCTCAATGCTTTTTCATTACCTTGGAATCTCCAAGCTGGAAGGAGCAACCTGTATTGTCCAGACCACCTGAATACCGGTTTCTTTACCGTTGGACCTTGTCTCCCAAAGAAGACCTTATACCACAGTTCCTGGTAAGGACCTTATACACAGTTCCTGGTAAGGACCTTATACCACAGTTCCTGGTAAGGACCTTATACCACAGTTCCTGGTAAGGACCTTATACCACAGTTCCTGGTAAGGACCTTATACCACAGTTCCTGGTAAGACCTTATACCACAGTTCCTGGTAAGGACCTATACCACAGTTCCTGGTAAGGACCTTATACCACAGTTCCTGGTAAGGACCTTATACCACAGTTCCTGGTAAGGACCTTATACCACAGTTCCTGGTAAGGACCTTATACCACAGTTCCTGGTAAGGACCTTATACCACAGTTCCTGGTAAGGACCTTATACCACAGTTCCTGGTAAGGACCTTATACCACAGTTCCTGGTAAGGACCTTATACCACAGTTCCTGGTAAGACCTTATACCACAGTTCCTGGTAAGGACCTTATACCACAGTTCCTGGTAAGGACCTTATACCACAGTTCTGGTAAGGACCTTATACCACAGTCCTGGTAAGGACCTTATACCACAGTTCCTGGTAAGGACCTTATACCACAGTTCCTGGTAAGGACCTTATACCACAGTTCCTGGTAAGGACCTTATACCACAGTTCCTGGTAAGGACCTTATACCACAGTTCCTGGTAAGGACCTTATACCACAGTTCCTGGTAAGGACCTTATACACAGTTCCTGGTAAGGACCTATACCACAGTTCCTGTAAGGACCTTATACACAGTTCCTGGTAAGGACCTTATACCACAGTCCTGGTAAGGACCTATACCACAGTTCCTGGTAAGGACCTTATACCACAGTCCTGGTAAGGACCTATACCACAGTTCCTGGTAAGGACCTTATACCACAGTTCCTGGTAAGGACCTTATACCACAGTTCCTGGTAAGGACCTTATACCACAGTTCCTGGTAAGGACCTTATACCACAGTTCTTATTAAAGACCGTATACCACAGTTCCTGTTGTAGACCTTCTACTGCAGACCTGTTTAAAGACCTTTTGCTGCAACCCTGTTTAAAGACCTTCTTAACCCGCTATCCTACAGAATCATCAACCCGCTGTTCTACAGATACAGAACCCTCTGCATTTCCCAGGACTCTCTGCCTATACCTGCAATCTGCATATATCATATATATATTTCTCCCTGTTCAATAAATCTGTTTTATATAAACAAACTGCCTTGTAAGATCCCATTCATTGCATATTGGCTTGACCTCTGCTGCCCCGGAACCTGGATCCTGACAGTGAGTGATGGAACGTGGTCAGACGGACTGCATTTATACGTCCAGCATTTTTCACGGACAAAATGGTTTTGCTTTTTAATTTATTTTCCCTCCTACATCCGTCAAAATATATAGGTCAGTGAAAAAACGGACTGTGTGACCACTACTGCGTCTTCCGTACTAACGTACGTCCGTGTGCATGGACGTACAGTCCGTAGAAATCACGCTCGTCTGACCCTAGCCTAAGTGTTCGTCTAGGGCAGGTATGGCATACACCTGGAATGTGGAAGGCAGCATGGGAGGATCATACCCATAAACAGTTTGGAAGGGTGAATGTACTCTCACTGATAGCATTATTGAGTGCATAGTCAGCCCAAGGCAGAAGATCAGACCAGTTATCCTGCCTTTCAGACACGAAACAACGAAGATACTTTTCTACATTCTGGTTTGCTCTTTCAGCCCCCCTTTGGTTTTGGGATGGTAGGCCAAAGAGAAGGCCAAGGTTATCCCCATGTTGGTGCAGAAGCCCTTCCAGAATCTGGACACGAATTGAGTACCCCAGTCAGATACGATACCGTTAGGTACTCCATGAAGACGTACTATGTTCTGTACAAATATCGGAATAAAGTCAGCTGCAGAAGGCATTTTCGTCAGTGGGACGTACTGCGCCATCTTGAAGAATGCAGTAAATGAGGGTGAGTAATACTGTATTCCCTTTGGATTTGGGCAAGTACACAATGAAATCCATCGCCAGGTGTGACCACGAACGTTCTGGATTGGGCAATGGGTGAAGTAAGCTGACCGGTAATGGTTTGGGGCTTTTGTTTCTTGTACATACTCACACACGGCTATGTACTCTTTTATGTCCCTTCGTAATGTAGGCCACCAAAACAACCTACTGATATTGGGTACCATTTTGTTAATACCCATATGACCCGACGGCTTAACATCATGATAAATATACATCAACTGATCTCTCTCTGTTTCAGGCACAAAGAGTTTAGCCGGAGGCTTACCAACTGGAGCCATACATTGAGCCCCCTGAATCCTGTCCAAGAACAGTGAAGACACTTCGAGGGAAGCCGAAGACAGAATGCGTTCTTGTGGAACGATGGGGTGTTTATCCTGTATGTTATGCTCCTATGTCTCGCATTGCCTTGATAAAGCACCAGCCTTTGTATTCCTTGATCCAGGTCTATACGTGAGGACATAATTGAAATGGGATAAGAACAAGGACCAACGTGCTTGCCTTGAGTTCAGGCGCTTGGCGTCACCTATATTGGTAAGATTTTTGTGGTCGGTAATAATAAGAGGATCACTGGAACCCTCCAGTAAATATCTCCACTCTGCTAGGGCAGAGATAACCGCTAATAGTTCTCTGTTCCCTATGTCATAGTTCCTCTTGGCTGGAGACAACTTACGGGAATAGAACCCACATGGATGAAACGGTTTATCGTGTGCCTCTCTTTGGTACAAGACTGCACCTATGCCAATCTTTGAAGCATCCACCTCTACCTGGAAAGGCTTTTTGGGATCAGGATGTTTTAGAACTGGAGTAGCGGTAAAGGCTTGTTTTAAGGACTCAAATGCCTTTTCAGCATGGGGCACCATTTTTGGTTATGGATCCCTTTTTTGTCATCGTGGTCAGAGGAGCTACCAAAGCAGAAAAATTCTTTATAAACCTCCTATAGTAGTTCATGAACCCTAGAAAACATTGGATTGCCTTCAACCCCTGGGGCAGAGGCAAATCCGTTATAGCTGAAAGTTTCTTAGGGTCCATCTGAAAACCTTCTGGACTAATGACATAACCAAGAAAATGTACAGTAGTAATGTCAAATAAACATTTTTCGAGTGTACAGTATAACCCGTTGTCCAACAATTTTTTCAGTACTGTTCTGACGTGATCATGGTGGGTTTCAATATCGTGAATGAATCAGGATGTCATCTAGGTAAACGATTACAAAGACATGTAAATAGTCTCTGAGGGTATCATTGATCAGATCTTGAAATACTGCGGGGGCATTGCACAGACCAAAAGGCATTACTAGGTACTCATACTGTCCGCTACGAGTGTTGAATGCAGTTTTCCACTTGTGCCCCCGTTTGATACCAACTAGATTGTACACACCTCGCAGATCTAGCTTAGAGTATACCTTGGCACCCTTGAGACGATCGAAGAGCTCGAAAATGAGGGGGATAGGATAAGCATTTCTTATAGTTATTCTATTCAATCCTCTGTAGTCAATGCATGGACGTAGGTCTCCCTCTTTTTTCGATACAAAAAAGAAACCTGCACCTGCTGGTGAGGAGGAACGTCAGATAAAACCTCTGGCCAGGTTCTCACATATGTACTCCTCCATTATATTGTTCTCCTTTTGTGATAGAGGATAAGTGTGCTCCTTGGGAGGCATAGTACCAGGGAGAAGATCTATCGTGCAGTGTTAAGGACGGTGTGGTGGCAGTACCTTGGCCTTAGTTTTCACAAATACCTACTTAAGATCCTTATACCAGTCCGGTACATGAGTGGATAAAGGGGGAGCAGTAGCCACATTCAGGGTCTATATGGTTAACCATACTCAAACATTGCATCCTACAATGTGGACCCCAAGACTTCAAATCCCTTTGTACCCAATCAATTATGGAGTTATGCGCACACAACCAAGAAACCCAAGTAATATGGGAGAAGTAGGAGACTCTATGATTTGAAACGTTATGGTCTCGCTGTGGAGGATACCTGTAGACATACATACAGGTATAGTGTCATGGGTAATCATGGTGGTAGATAAAGGATTTCCACCTATAGCCTCCACCACAAGAGGAAACTCCCTTTTTACCAGTGGTACAGAATGTGCAGAAGCAAAAGAAAAATCCATAAAGTTTCCTGCAGCCCCAAAATCCAGAAAACCCTCAGTCTTCACACTGAAGGTCTCCCATGACACAGACACTGGTAATATCACTCTAGATTATTATTTTTTTGTTCGAACATGGCAACTGAGGTAGTGGCTACAGAGCGCCTCTGGTACCTCGCTTCTAAAGTGTGGGTCTGACTAGGACATCGCGGGCAGTGTAGGTGAAATGGTCTGATCCGGAACAATAATAACATAGACCATGATGTCGTCTGTATTGTCTCTCCTCCTCAGATATGCCAGTTCTGCCTATCTGCATAGGTTCTGACTTAGGAAGCTCTACCCTGGCTGGCATAGGAGCAGGAGGAGGTGGGTTAGGAGGGAAGGTGGGTAAAGCAGGAAGAAACCTTCTAGGTCTTTCCCTTACATGCCTTCTCTCGCGTATCTGGTCATCCAGAGAGATACAGAAATCAATCAACTCACCGAGTTTGTCTGGCAATTTCATGGGAGCGAGCTGAAACATTAATGAGTCACGGATGCCCTCAATGAATGCCAATACCAAGGACTCATTTGTGTTATATCCTCAGCCCCTGCTATGCTGCCTGGGGGTTCTGGGCAAGGTTCTGTGCCAAGAGCTGGCCGAGTGCCAGCACCAGGTAATGGCTGAGCGGCGTCTGAGGGGGCGGGGCCTGGCGTTGTCACGAGGAGCCGCCGGGTTTAAAACAGGGTGCGAGGAGTTGCCTCGTCACCCTGATGTGGAGTTCTGTTCCCGCATCGCTAAGCTGATTCTAACGATTGATTTCTGTTGCCAACCCATTTCTGGATACGATCCCTGCTCCTGATTTTTGACCTGGCTTGTATTTGACCATTCTGTTGCTGCTTGATTTGCGATCGCCAGTGTTGTGCTTTGGTGGTTTAACCCCAGTTTGCCGCTGGGGTTTTCCCTCGTTACTGGGGTTTTGTCCCTTCTCGTTTTGGGGTATCATCTGTGGCCTCATTAGGTTACTATACCCAACCCAGGGCTCAGGTTTCTTTGCCACAAACTCCTGTGAAAACCGCGATCGAAAAATACTGTTTATATTCAGCCTATGTTCATTGTGCTCAAACCACCAAGTATACTCGATACTGTACCAGCGATAGACCCCTATGTGTGTCAGTCACCTCTGAATATCATAAGGTACCGTTGACCTGCTCTAGGTTATCAGAATACGTTAAATCTGCTCATTTCCTGACTGCCCTGCAGTCTGTACAATTCACTTACTGTCTGAAGTCTCTTTGTGTTTCTGAACGTGCTCTAAGTAGCAACCTAGTTGTTCTCTCCTACTCCCGGACTTTAGAGTATAAGTCTGTGTATACCAAGCAGTGTGTAAACGTCAAGCAGATATTTCAGTCCTTAAAGATCTCAACCTCATTACTATTGTGTGAGCGCCACTGCGCCTGTTATAATTTGTCCACCTTACGTCCGAGGCCAGGGTCTTGAACTCAATGGCATAATCGGATACCCTGCGATTGCCTTGTTTGATACGGAACAAAGCACGACCAGCAGTCTTCGCCCTTCTGGTAGGGTCGAAGGTTCTCCTTAATTCATGTACGAATTCCTCGTAATCATAAATCACAGGTGCTTTACTTTCCCATAAGAGCATAGCCCAAAGTAAAGCCTTATCAGTTAAATGGTTAATAAGGTAATCAACCTTAGCCCTCTCAGACTGACAGGATCCTGGGTTTAATTCAAGCAATATGTCCAGCTGGATCAGAAAACCCCGACACAACCCAGGAGTAGGGATGGGCCGAACACCCCGTGTTCGATTCACATTCGAACAATTTAAAAAGTTCGAATTCGAACGCGAACACGATTCAAACTCAATGCAAGTCAATGGGACTCGAACGTTCGAATTTTAGAGTGCCCTCCAAGAGAGCATATATGCAAGATATTGGCCATAAAAGGTGTATGGGGGTCCGGGTAGTGCCCTGGGGACAGGAAACAAGGAAAAAAAGTTTAAAAAAAACACGTTTTTAAAGGAACAGTGATTTTTCCATGCCATAAAGGTTAAGAATAAAAAAGAAAAATTCCTTCAAATATCGTGCCTAGGAGGTCCCCATAACCTGCCCGTGAAGTGGCGGATTTGGAGGATGTATAGAAACATTTAAAAAGAAAAAAATGACATTTCAAATGACGGTAAATGGTTTTCCTTAAATCTATTCATAAACAACTGCTTGGGGCGGCAGCCTGTATGAAAAGAGGAGACGTTTTAGGACACGCAGAACAAGTTTAGTGATTTTTTGGCTAAATTATGGTGCCTCTTATGCAGGCTTTGGATGAAAGTAACAATAGGTGCTTTGAAATTGGGCCTTTAGTGTCGGCAACAGTGCCTTCACAACATCCGTAACCTCTCTGAGGTATTGTGGAATAGTGCAGTGGTGGAGGTTTTGGTTTGGGAATGCAGAAGAGATCCCCGATCTATTCAGTTACATCAGCATCAGAGGAGTGATAGCTGCTGATCCAGGACTGATTCATTTTTATAAATGTCAGCCGGTCTACAGAGTCGGTGGACAGACGCACTCTTTTGTCTGTGACAAAACCTCCAGCGGCACTGAACGTCCTTTCAGAAAGCACGCTGGATGAAGGGCAACCTAATAGCTCCATAGCATATTGGCTAAATTCTGGCCAGTGATCCAATCTCAACACCCAGTAAGCCAGTGGATCATCTGCTGTAAAAGTATCCAGGTCTGCCCTTGCCCCTAGGTAGTCCTGCACCATATGGTGAAGATGCTGGCAATGGGTGCCTACATTTGATGTCCCTGGGCGTCGTGGACTAAAAAAATTGCAAAAGGCATCAGTCAAGCGGCCCCCTTCACCGCTCTTCTGATCAACCGCAGCCTCCTGTGTCATCACTTGGTAACCTACCAGTGCTTGGAAAGGTGTTACACAAGTGTCGCTTTAGTCGCCTCAAGTTGTTTCATCCTGTCCTCCCTCTGTGAGAGCAGGATGAGCTCTGTAACCTTACCCTTGTATCGTGGATCAAGAAGGGTTGCCAACCAATAATGATCCCTCTCCTTGATAGCACGAATCCTGGGGTCCTTTAACAGGCTTTGCAGGATAAGGGAGCCCATGCAGCATAGGTTGGAGGTGGCATTAGCTTCCGAGTATTCCTTGTCGCTGAGGATTAGGGATGAGCCGAACACTCCCCGAGTTCGGTTCGAAGCCGAGCCCGAACTTTCCAAATGTTCTGGTCCGAACCCGAACCCGAACTCGGACCCCATACAAGTCAATGGGGCTGAAAATTCGGTTTTTAGAGTGCCCTCCAAGAGTGCATATATGCTAGATATTTGCCATAAAAAGTGTATGGGGGTCTGGGTAGTGCCCTGGGGGGCAGGAAACAAGGACAAAACGTAAAAAAAAAAAACGTTTTTAAAGGGACAGTGAGTTTTCCATGAAATAAGGGTTAAAAATAAAAATGAAAAATTCCTTCAAATATCGTGCCTAGGAGGTCCCCATAACCTGCCCGTGAAGTGGCGGATTTCTAGGATGTATAGAAATATGTAAAAACCAAAAAATGACATTTCAAATGACGGTAAATGCTTTTCCTTTAATCTATCCATAAACAACTGCTTGGGGCGGCAGTCTGTATGAAAAGAGGAGACATTTTCGGAGACGCAGAAAAAGTTTACTGATTTTTTGGCGGTGAAAAGCAGGAGAATGACTGGAGAATGGAAAATTCTAGACCAAATAGCCAATTTGGAAAGTGAGAAAAATGGGAGAATTTTTCTGGTTTGGCTATTTTGACCTAGGATTTTCTCTTCAGTCATTCTCCTGAGTTTCACCTTTCTCTGAATAACTGAATGACTGGAGAATGGAAAATTCT
Organism: Leptobrachium leishanense; assembly: GCA_009667805.1. NCBI lineage: Eukaryota > Metazoa > Chordata > Amphibia > Anura > Megophryidae > Leptobrachium > Leptobrachium leishanense. Next base: position 292,988,200 of record CM019063.1, on the reverse strand, counting down.
AGGTCAAAATAGCCAAACCAGAAAAATTCTCCCATTTAGGCTAGGGTCAGACTAGCGAATTTTTAACATGCGTTTAGGCGCACTTAATCATGGCCGCACTAGCAGCAAATGACGGGCAATGACAGCCAATATACGAAGTACGGTCGCACGAAAGTCCGGCTGCGCAACGCAAGTGGAAAATGAACGCATTTTTTCGAGAATGCAGAACTGCTAATACGGACGTACAGAGTGCGCTGCGTCCACTAGCGGCGTGTGTGCGTGATTTGGAGACGTCAGACCCTGCTCATGTCCGGCCAACATAACGTCCAGACACCCAAAGTTTCCTGGTTTGGATCCGTAAAAAATCACGCACAAAAATGCGCATCGTATGACCGTTTTCGCACATTCCGTGAAAAAATGAGGCAATGCGTTCGGACGCACTTTTTGACGGTCGCTGTGAAAAAATGCGTTAGTCTGACCCTAGCCTTATCTCACTTTCCAAATCGGCTATTTGGTCCAGATTGTTCTCTTTTCCTGCCATTCTCCTGGTTTTCACCTTTCTCTGAACAACCCTGAGAGAGAGGTGAAAGCCAGGAGAACTGGCAGGACAAGAGAACAATCTAGACCAAATAGCCAATTTGGAAAGTGAGTTAAATGGGAGAATTTTTCTGGTTTGGCTATTTTGACCTCGAATTTTCACTTCTCCAGTTATTCTCCTGCTTTTCAACGCTCTCTGAATAACCCTGTGAATGTTTAATCCCGAGGTGAAAAATAACATTGCTTAAGGCTGGGGTCAGACGAGCGCAGTTATCACGTCCATATTCGCAGTTATCACGTCCATACACGTCCAGCATTCTGACCAATGGAGCTCCACACACAAAGTACGTCCGCACGGAAGTGCGGATGCATGGCGGACGCAGCAAACGGACGCAGGTTAGGCAAGAACGTAATACTGCTAGAACGGACGTGCGGAGTGCGCCACATCCGCAACGTCCGTGTAGCTTTGTATGGGAGTGATGAAACGAGGTCAGATGGACTGCATTTATACGTCCAGCATTTTTGAAGGACAGAATGTTTTTTCATTTTAAATTATTTTCCCTGCTACATCAGTCAAAAAATACGTCAGTGAAAAAAACTGACTGTTTGGCCACTACCTTGTTGTCAGTCAGTAAGTACGTCCGTACTGCACAGACGCACAATCCGTACAAAATGCGCTCATCTGACCCTAGCCTTAGATGTTTTTTTGAATTTTTTTCAAACACAAGTTAACCACTTGGCTGCTATGGACGCGCTCAGCCCTTCCAAACGGTGGCTGTGATTAACCCCTGGGGAGCCGGATCACGAATCGGCCCTGAAAAGCGCCGGATCGTGATCCTCTCCTGGAGCTGGCCGACATCTTGGATGTCGGCCAAGCCTCCAGGAACTCCCCCTGAGGACTGCCGTCATTGTGCATAGCACGATGACGCCAGTCCTGGAGTTAACCCCTAGCTGCCACCAATGGTGGAGATAGGGGGTTCCAGTGAACCCCCTATCTCCCGATCCGTGGCAGCTAGGGGTTAATGTTTGATATTGTTGGATCGGCCAGAGCATGGCCTTTCCAAGGATACCAAACATGAACATGAAAAATGTATTAAAAAAATATATTTAAAAAAAAAGATAAACAAGTTTTTTTTTGTTTTTGTTTTGTTAATGCAGCAATATTGTTACCATTTCAATTATAATGTGAACAATAATGCTGCACTAACGATTTTTGTATGCAGTGCGTTTGTTAAAAAAGGCGAAATTTTCTCCAAACAAAATTGTAACGAGACCCCATTTCTAATTTTTTTAACAAGCGCACCCCAGACAAAATATAACCGCAAACGATCGCATGTTAAAATGTGAAAAAAAACACTTTACACATTTTTGTTATAATATACAGACATGACATAACGTATACATATAATAATGACATATTATGAATCTGCCAAGTCTGCCGGAAAGAACGATATATAATATGTCTGGGTCATATATCAAAATATGGCTACAAAACGCGGTTAATCATGATGAGCGAAAGCGGTAAAAATGACCTCAGCACAGAGGTGTGAAAAGCCTCAGCAGCGAAAGAGTTAAATGCAGCATATTAGGATGTTTTAGGGAAATTAATTCTCAAATCTCAATCAGAAGCAGACACCACCCCACCCTCAGTATGGTGTACAATGTATCAAATTGATTACCAGACTAAAAACACCTGGTGTTATGCCCGTTTGTGAACAGAGGTCATTTAGAGTTGATAATCTTTCCACGTACACATTAGTTTTTAATTCAATATCTAATAAACCGTTGCTTATAATATTCTGCAGTAAAGAGTCTCTTTATTTCTAGATTTTTTAGTATTTTTTTAAGCATTTTCTATACTTTTTTCAAAATTTCTTTTTTTTTTTTCGAACTCGAACCGAACAGACCCAAAAAGTTCGAAATTCGCGAACTTTCGAACTGCCAAAGTTCAGGTCGAACTCCGAACCGTCCGAACCCGAACAGCTCATCCCTACTGAGGATGACCCTATCGTGCACTACCTCCTCCCAGCCACATACTAGTCCTTGGGTTTCTGGGGACACAAAACCCTCCCTTGAGGAATCCCCACCTTCAATGCCCCCACTACTTAAATATTCCTCCTCCTCATCCTCCTTCTGTCTGATCTGAGGATCCGCAGGAATGCTGTCTGCGTAAAGACTGGGGCCTTGAGAGCTAGGGAAGTCCTCCTCTTCCTCCCGCTGCTCTGCCTCTAGTGCCACATCTATAATTCCTCGCAGAGTGCGCTCCAGCAGGAACACTAAAGGAATTGTGTCACTGACGCATGCACTGTCTCTGCTCACCATCCTCATTGCCTCCTCAAATGGTGACAGTACAGTGCATGCATCCTTGATCATCAGCCACTGCGGGGGGGGGGAACCAAGTTGATCTGAACCTGTCCTTGTGCCATACGCACACAGGTACTCATTGATGGCCCTCTGGCAATGCTGCAGCGTCTCCACAAGCAGCAATGTCGAGTTCCACCTGGTGGGCATGTCACAGATCAAACGCTTTGTGGGAAGGTGGAAATCTCTTTGAATTTCTGCTAGGCAAACACTTGCTGGGAATGACCGTCTGAAGTGGCTGCAGACTTTTCTGGTCTGGCTGAGAAGCTCTGCCAGCCCTGGGTACCTGGTTAGGAAACGCTGTACCACCAGATTTAGGACGTGTGCTAGGCATGGTACATGCGTCAACTTACCCAGGCGTAGTGCGGAGAGAAGGTTGTTGCCATTATCACAGACGACTATTCCCAGCTCAAGCTGGCGTGGTGTTTACCATCTCTGCGCCTGCCCCTGCAGAGCTGACAGAATTTCTGGCCCGGTGTGGCTCCTGTCCCCTAAACAAACCAGCTCAAGCACAGAATGGCATCTTTTTGCTTGAGCCATTGCGTAGCCCCTGCCACCCGTCGGTTTAACTGCCACTTCGCCAGAGAAGGAGGAGGAGGAAGAGGTGGTGGAGCAGACAGACCTCATATAAGCAGCTTTCTGGAGGCGTGGTGGATGAGCAAGCTCCAGCACAGAGCCCCGTCCTGGATCCCTCCCAGCTGCAAGCAGAGTTACCCAGTGTGCCGTGAAGGAAATGTAACGGCCCTGTCCATGCTTGCTGGACCACGTGTCTAAAGTAATGTGCACCTTGCTGCTGACTGCCTTTCCCAATGACTTCATAACATTGTCTTCCACGTGCTGGTATAGTGCTGGAATGGCCTTCCGCCAAAAGGTTTTGGAACCTGCCACTGTGGTACAGCACATTCGGCGAATTCACGGAAGGAGGCAGAGTCCACCAGCTGGAAAGGCAGCAGCTGTAATGCGAGTAATTTTGCCAAGCTGGCATTTAGACGCTGTGCAAGGGGATGGTTGGGACTATATTTTTTCTTACACTGCAGCAGCTGGGGCAATGAAATATGACTGCGTAAATCTGCAGCTGATGGGATGCTGTCATATTCTGAGGAAGGACCTGGTACACCCATTACTGTAACATCATCCCTGCCAGTGGAGGTTGTAGACAATGACATGGCAGGACATATAGTGGGGGTAGAGACAGATGAGGAGGAGGACCTATGCAAAGTGTTGTGCCAACGGGATGCGTGGCAGGTGGTCATATGTCGCATCAAGCACGTGGTACCCAAGCGTCTGATGTTTTTCCCACGCTTGATCCTCTTCAGACATAGCTTATAAATAGCAACTCTGCAGTCTGCTGCACATGTGAAGAACTCCCAGACAGCAGAGTTCCTGGACGTGTGCTTTGAGACAACAGCGCTCTGCACCTTAGCAGCTCTGACTTTTGATGCCTTGGACTGGCTAAGGTTGCTCATAGAGGACGTTGTGCCTTGTTTTTGTTGTGCCTCCTCCTCCCTTGACTCCTCTGTTCGATCAGGCACCCAGGTGGAGTCAGTGACCTCATCATCGTCATCACCCCCTATCTCCTCGTCACTGGAGCCAACTTGGCAGTATGCTGCTGGGGGAACATGAGTGTCAGTTCTTTGTGTGTCACTGGCACCCCCTCCCTCTAGGCTGATTTTACTCCCTTCCTCAACTTCAGAGTCAACATCAGAGCACTGGAGTTGCTGCGCATCCTCAAGCAGCATGTCACTGTCATTGTAGTCAAACAATTCAGCTGACTCCTCCATGTATGATGGTGAGGCTACGGCAGGAGTAGCTGTGGACATGGAGATGCTTTGCAACTGAGGTGGACTGTAAAGCACTACAAGCCTGGCTGGCAGAGGACTGGGAGGATGAGGATGGCCTGGTTAGCCAATCCACCAAATCTTCTGTATGTTGCTGCTGCATAAGACAGCCAGCACCAGTTAGAAAGGACAAGTGTGCCCCTGCAGAGGATGCACCACGTCCACGACGAACAGGGGCACAGCCTTCTGACACAGAGGCTACTTGCCCTCTTATCTGTGTCTGGGAGCGTCTGCCTGTCCTTTTTGGTCTTTCTGACATGGTGAGTGATATATAGATTAAAGATATGCAGAACTCTGATTCAACTCTGGTATATAGATTTTAGATATGCAGAACTCTGATTCAACTCTGGTATATAGATTGGAGATATGCAGAACTCTGATTCAACTGTGTTATCTAGATTAAAGATATTCAGAACTCTGCTATAAGTAAGCAATTTCACTGATATTTTCCCTGCAAGGCTGCCAATGTCCTCTACTCTCTCTCTGATTCACTTCCTCTCCTGCAGGCTGCAACACCCTGATAGCTGGCAAGACCCAGATTCAACTCTGAATAGATAAACATACAGATTAAAGATACAGATGAACTCTGATTCAACTGTGGTATGATATTTCACAGCCAGTCTGCCAGTTTCCTGCTATATGCCACTGCCAGCTTGTCCCTGCAAAACCAACAATCTCCTCTCCTCTCTGATTCACTCCAGCAACACACACACTAGGGCTGCAGGGGAGCCTTATATAGTGTGCTGTGGGACTTAGCTCTCTGAGCCCATGATTGGGCAAAATTTGCCCAATCAGGACTCTGAGCCGTGATTGGCATAGTCTTGCACCTGTCTTGCACCTGACCTGTGGTCAGGTTCAAGGCTGTAGCCAATTACAAGCTTCAGGCCAGGGCACGGTGCATTGTGGGCGAACACACGGCGAACACGTGGAAACGTTCGCCGTTCGGCAAACGGTCGAACAGCCAATGTTCGATGCAAACTCATGTTTGCATCGAACCGGCAGCCCATCTCTACCCAGGAGTACCGTCATAACGCACTGATGCCTCCATGCTTACTTGTAGTCTGTCAGGTAACAGAGAGGCCCACTGAGGAGGTATAGGAGCAGGGAGAGTGGTGGATACTTGGCCTTGCAGAGCCAAAAGAGTGATCAGAGCCTGAGCTATATGATCCATACAATGGCTCTGCTCCTCTTGTTCCGCTGCCAATTTAGCCAAGAGAGTGGGCAACTCCGCGGGATCCATTGGCGCTGACGTAATGTCACATATTCCCCACGGTTGTATGAAACCGGTCCCTGTACACAGTCACCCCTACCCTTTCTGATCCTTAGAGTGGTCGGTTTGGATATATATATATATGTATGAATCACAAACAGGAGTAGTATATAGAATTGTTCTATTGCCAGAGCCAGGGGTCAAGTACCAGAATGTCAATAATACAGAGCCAGGGGTCAGATACCAGAATTGTTAGTTGCCAAAGCCAAGGGTCAAACACCAGAATCATTAGTTGAAAAAGCCTGGATCAAACATCAGAATCGTTAGTTGTCAAAGCCAGGGGTCAAGCACCAGAATTGTTAGTTGTCAAAGCCAGGGGTCAAAACACCAGCATTGTCGATTGCCAGAACCAGGGGTCATACACAGATAGATACAGTATATAAATTTTAGGAACGCAATGTAGCACTACGGGAATGAAGAAACATGTCAGCGCACCGATCTGGGCTGACTGAAGGGTTTTTAAACCTGATGGTGCCGCGTCATTTTCCGGCACCTCACCCCTCTGGCCATCACATGACCAGCGCTGTAGGGCATTTCATCCGGCGCTCGGCCAGCGAAAAGTGAGGAGGACTCTGCCAGTCGCCGGAGGTACGTAACAGCCACGGACCCTTGAAGGCCCGTTTTCCTTCTATACCTCCTAGATACTATCTATTTAGACAAACCTACCCCATTGGGTATTTACGCAGCTTGGCTGGATATACACAGAGCATCTTTGTATAGATTTGTTTGTCATGTTTGTGTTACCACAAATGTTTGTGTGGTTTTTTTACTCTTGATACTTAGTAAAAGTTATGTTTTAACTTCTCACAAATTCCTAGAGACCCCAGTGTCCTAGGACTTTTTTTGCCTTTTTCCCCCCATTTCCTGACACATTCTCCTCTTATTTATTTTTTAGGCATATTTTTGATGAAATTTTATTTTTCCTAATTTAAAGCAACAGGGCTTTTACGGCAATGAATGATACTATGTTTCAGCACTAAAGATAGCTCTGGAGCCCTATCTATGGTCCTGAAACATTGTATTCTATGAATATGATGTTTCAGGAACCTAGATAGCCTTCCAGTTGAAGTGGTAGAGGCCAAAACAGTAATTGAATTTAAGCAGGCATGGGATAGGCATAAGGCTATCCTAAACAAAAGATAAATCCAGGTAAAGTATCCATGTAAGGCTAGGGTCAGCTGAGCGCATTTTGTACGGACTGTGCGTCCGTGCAGTACGGACGTACTTACTGACTGACAACAAGGTAGTGGCCAAACAGTCCGTTTTTTTCACTGACGTATTTTTTGACTGATGTAGCAGGGAAAATAAATTAAAATGAATAAACATTCTGTCCGTCAAAAATGCTGGACTTATAAATGCAGTCCATCTGACCTCGTTTCATCACTCACATACAAAGCTACACGGACGTGGCGCACTCCGCACGTCCGTTCTAGCAGTATTACGTTCTTGCCTAACCTGCGTCCGTTTGCTGCGTCCGCCATGCATCCTCACTTCTGTGCGGACGTACTTCGTGTGTGGGGCTCCATTGGTCAGAATGCTATGCTACCACGGAGGTACAAATGTGCGGCAACACGGACGTGATAACTGCGCTCGTCTGACCCCAGCCTAATTGGGCAAACTAGATGGGCTGAAAGGTTCTTATCTGCCGACATTTTCTATGTTTCTAGATAGCTCCATAGCCCCGCAGGGCTGCTGTCCATGGTTCTGAATCAGCACCCACAGGTATCCAGAGCTATCTATGGTCCTGAACTATAGTATCAATTATTGCCGAAAAAGCCTCGTTGCTTTAAAATAAATTAGAAAACATAAAATTTAACCCAAATAAATCCCGAAAAATAAAGAGTCTTTTTTGCTGCAAGTGAAAAAAATAAACGTTGAATAAATATTTAATAAAGAGAGGGAATATTTTTTACATTGACAGGTTTTAAATAGGTTTCAAACTGAACCACTGAAAATCAGGGCATTTCAATGACATAAAATTTGACTAAAAAAAAATCCTGAAAAATAAAGAGACTTTTTGCTGCAAGTGAAAAAAAATAAACGATTGTATAACTAATAAAAACGGGGAATATTTTTTACATTGAAACCTATAGGATTATTTTGTATGGCTGGTATTTTCACTCTATTGTAGTAGTAATCCGTTTCACATTCCCAAATAACTAATAAACAAAATAACTAATAAAAACAAAGTACAAATCATCCCAAACTACGAAATAACTCATAAAAATTAAAAATGAAGTCCGGCAGCCTGAAATTTCAGATCGGTCCAAAAATACCAATCGTGATAACATAGCAAATAAAAAAAAAAAAAGGAAGAAAGGAAAAAAAAAAAACAATAAGTAAAAAATTGGCCGTGCACATGTCTAATGGTTATTCAGTTAACATATGCTATAATGGCTAAAATGGCTGGTTGCCCTGATGGTAGACATGTGCATTCGTTTTAGTACTAAAACGATTTAGTCCGAATTTTGGGATAATTTAGTTTTCGTATGACTCAAGAGAAACGAAACTGCTCAGTACAAAAAACGAAAGAAACTAAAATAAAATGCACTACATTTTAGTGTCAGTCCTTTTTGTGATATTACATTGATAAGTGAAGGAGACCAGCAATGAAGAGCGCAACATCCGAAGTTCTGCACCCTCCACATGCCAATGCAGTAGGATTTTCTATACAGAGAGGGGCATTAATTAATGCAGGAGGATGTTCTATACATTATACAGAGGGGTATTCATGCAGGAGGATGTTATTTACATTTTTACAGAGGAAGGTATAAATTGAGGAGGATGTTCTATATAGAGAGGGACATTAATTAATTCAGGAGGATGTTCTATATAATATACTGAGAGGGGTATTAATTAATGCAGGAGGATGTTCTAAACATTATACAGAGAGGATCCTTTTTTTCTCAGCCCTTTAAATCCAGTGGCTGTGAGAGCGGAGATCGGCTGCTTGTTACCTTATCTCTCAGTACAATGTATCAGGCTCAGCTGTTACAGTAACTGACTAACAGCGCTCAGAGATTCAGTAAAACAAGGAAATAATATTGTTCTAACCGGTTATATATATATATAAAAATATTATTTACTAGTTTTACTGAAACTCTGAGCGCTGTGATGAGCAGCAGTCAGTTACTGTAACAGCTTTTCCTGATACGGGGCAGTATTACAATGTTGGTGCTAACTTAACCAGAGCTGTTGTAAACTGAAAACCTCCATAGGCTATAATGGCTCTGGGAAGTTTACAACAGCTCTGGTTAAGTTAGCACCAACTATATAATATGGCCCACATTGTGCTGAGAGTGAGAGATACTGTAACAAGCAGCGATCTCAGCCCTCTGAGGAGCCACTACAATAGTAATTGTATCCACTGGTTTTCGGATGAATGAAATTTAGTTTTCATACTAAATAACTGAAAACGAATTTCTTTAGCAACTAAATAAATTGCAATTTAGGACTAATCCATTAGTTCAAAACGAAATTTTGTGCTGTGCACATGTCTACCTGATGGCAGAACTGAGGCTTTATTGAGAGGGAACACAATATAAAAAAATGATGCAGGGTACTTAACTGAAGTTGGATCCGCTCCTCTAGGAGGTATTCCCAATCTCCTTAGGACAAGATAGAAGAAATACAGTGGTTGTGGAGCTTTTATGATCCTGTGACTGGGCTGGATGAAGTTCCAGTCTTTTGCAGAATTGTTTTCAGAATTTTTTTCCTTTTTAGAAGGTTTCACTCACGATCTGGACTGAGTTCCGCCGTGTCTCGATGTTGGATGTTTCTCCGATGTCTATCTGGAGCATACACCATATGGAGGAGTCAGGAAGGTAATTTAAATCAAAAGTAAAATTTATTTAGTAATCATAAAATCGTCCAAAGTGTTTCGTCATATAGACTTTTTCAAGGGCTGTAATACACCAATAAAATCAAAAACAATGTATAAAAATCTTCCCTTCCCCTTCCGTTTATATAGTCCCTCCTTTCGTTTCATTGGTTCTTCCAACTCTCCAGCGTTCTCCATATATGGTCTGTTCGTCCTCTCCATATCCCTTTTGATGCCATGCTTTTATGTCCCTTCTGATCGTATACTTACGCGCATCACGCATTTCCGGTCGTATTTCTTCTACGAATCTTGCACCTCCGCTGTATATCGCTTCCTTCCAATCCTTCCTTCTGGTCCTGTTCTACCTGCCGATCGCGTTCTTTATTGCTGATATCTTCCATCACATGTTTTTAATCGGTATCTTTACTTCATTATGCTGTAATGTAAGGTTGTCCTGTGATGTTTCTATATTATCCTGTTTCGAATCGGTCATCCTTGTTCTCTTTCGTTTTCGTATTCCTGGTGCATTTTTACCCTCATTAATTTTCGTTTTTCACACTTGGCATCTGGAAAGATCTTAAGACATAACTACATATCAGACATAGATCTAAGATTTATAAGAAGCACTTTATGTCAGATTCTTCGTTCATACCTTTTGGGCTTATTGTTTTTAGTTTGTACACCCAAAACATTTCTTTTTGCAACAGATTTTCCCCCCTGTTCCCCCCACGCCATGGTTCTTCTATTTGATCAATACCAAAAATTCTGATATTCGATATTTGTGACAGCTATTGCAGTGTAATGGTACTGCATGTTTTTTACATTCCCTTCTAATATTTCCTAGATGTTCCAATATCCTTTCCTTCAATTTTGACACCTACTGAGGAAGCGAGGTATCTCGCGAAACGCATATAGGTGTTATACCTACAATTTTGTTTTATTTATTTTTAATAAATTTGCCTTTTTAAACGAATGTTTGGCGTCCAGCTTTCACTGGAGCGACAAGACTGCAAATCCTGGGGGAAATCCGGCATTCCCATCTAATACTGCCGGCTGCCTGGAGCATCCAGTGTCTGATTGAGACACACCAGAATGTGAGTGATACTTCTTTCTGCTTCTTCTCGCTGTGTAGAAAAATTACTACTCTATGGTAGCGTTTTTCTCTATTTTTAAAGGTACACAGAAAGAAAGAAGACACTCTTTGAAAGAAGCGCTGACTCGATCGTTTCTTTTTCCCTCGATTTCTACTTTTCCTGGTGGGTTTGGATATACCACCTGTCGAAAGAGACAGCAGCTGATTCAATCTAAGAACTATTTATTTCTCACTATACATTTTTTATCCACATACAATTAGTTTTTGTGGAACACTTCACAATGGTCTCCTCTAGGTGGTGCCATTGACACAGACTTCTCTCCTATTTAATAACTACATATCAGACATAGATCTAAGATTTATAAGAAGCACTTTATGTCAAATTCTTCGTTCATACCTTTTGGGCTCATTGTTTTTAGTTTGTACACCCAAAACATTTCCCCCCCTGTTCCCCTATTTGATCAATACCCAAAATTCTGATATTCGATATTTGTGACAGCTATTGCAGTGAAATGGTACTGCATGTTTTTTACATTCCCTTCTAATATTTCCTAGATGTTCCAATATCCTTTCCTTCAATTTTCTCGTTGTTTGTCCAATGTATTGAACCCCGCACGGGCATTGCAATACATAAACCACATACATAGAATTACAATTAATATGTTTGTTTACTTGGAATGATTCTCCTGTAACCGTACTTTTAAATGTTTCCATTTTCCATTTTTTTAACCATTTACATGCTTTGCATTTAGAGCACTTAAAAAAGCCCTTTTCTTTCTTCTCTCTGCTTTTTTGTTCGAAGGTTGCACTTGGGGCTAAGATACTCTTCAAGTTTCTTGGTCTTCTAAATGTTATACCCGGTTTCTCTGGAAGAACAGGTCCCAAGAATGGGTCCTGTTTAACCCCTTCACTGCTGACAACGTGTGGGACACGTCCTCATTTACTCCCACTATATGCTGAGGACATGCCCCACACGTTATCAGCTTTGCGGGAGCCCCGGCGGAGTTACTCACCTCTCTGTCCGGGGTCGCGCGGCGGTCTAACTTCAGTGTCCTCAGACGCTGAAGTTAAGCCCCTCCCGACGTAAATGACGTCATCGCGCCATGCGCGATGACGTCATTTCCAGGTGACCCCCCCGACAATGCCGGGAGATCGCCTGGAAGGGAGGGGGGATCCGTTCGGATCCCTCTCCCTCCCGATCGGGAAGGCAGTGCCACAAGCCAGGTACCGCTTAAAAGGGGAGAGTCTCCCCTTTTAAGCATTGCCTGGCTTTAACCCCTTAGGCACCAGGTCGCACTTCAGCACCCTGCGGTGCCGAAGTGCAGCCTAGCGCCAGTGGGGGTCCCCCCTCGCTGCCTGACGTCATTGCGCATAGCGTGATGACGTCAGATAGCCGGGGAACCCCTAGCTGCCCGGGGATTTCCCAAGGAAATCCCCTGGTGGAGATAGGGGGTTCCTTCGAACCCCAAAATCTCCAGAACCGTGGGGGTCATGGTGGAGGGTGTCATCTGAAAGGCCTGAGCATGGCCGTTCAAATGATACCCAACATAACCAGGTATAAAGTTAAAAAAATAATAAAAAAATACAATAATAAATTTTAAACATTTTTTTGTGTGTTGTTTTTATTAATACAGCAATATTGTTCACATTTCAATTATAATGTGAACAATGATGCTACACTAATGATTTTTTTCTATGGGGTGAGTTTGCTAAAAAATCACTTAATTCCCCCCAAAAAATGTAACGAGTCCCCATTTCTAATTTTTGTACAAGCGCACCCCATAGAAAATATAACCGCAAATGTTCATGTGATAAAAGGTGAAAAAAAAAAACACTTTACACGCTGCAGATGATTAAAAATTCTAATTTTATTGCATTTTTTGTTATAATATACAGGCAGGACATGACGTATACATATAAAAATTAGACATTGTGAATCTGCCGGAAAGAACGATATATAATATGTCTGGGTCGTATAATAAAATGTGGCTTCAAATCGCGTTTAAACATGATGAGCGAAAGTGATAAAAATGAGCTCAGCACACAGCGGTGAAATGCCTCAGCAGTGAAAGGGTTAAGATGAACCAATTTTTTTCAAAGATTTTTCTGATCTGTTTATGTTGGATATTATACTTCGTAAAGAAAGAGTACTGAAAATCCTGTTTTTCTCTTTTTTCTTTTTTGAACGTAAGAGATCTTTACGATCTAAAGCTGCCACATCAGGAAAATGCTTTTTCTAAATTCTTTATTTCATAGTTTTTTTCCCTCAATTTCTTTCCCACATCTCTATTTGTGAGTTGTAGTCTTCTATTCGTGAACAATTCCTGCGTAAACTGAGGGCTTGACTCTTCGGAATCCCTTTCAACCATGACTTATGGTGGCAACTTGAAGAATGGATGTATCCATTACCATCCATCGGTTTAAAAAAACATATAGATTCTATTAATCCATCTTCAATAAAAAAAGTAATATCCAGGAAATGAATTTCCAACGCATTAAAAGTTGAAGTGAATTTCAAACCAAAATCATTTTGATTTAGCCCTGCCACAAAAAAATTAAACTCTTCCTCCTCACCCTTCCAAATAATAATAATGTCATCAATGAACCTTCTCCATAGCACCAGGTTGGCCCCCCACTCAGAAGGACCCCAAGTTTTGGAGTCCTCCCAATACGCCATATAAATATTGGCGTAATTTGGGGCGAACCTGGTGCCCATGGCCATTCCATTGATCTGAAGGAACATATTGTTATTATATCTGAAATAATTGTGTTTTAATATAAATTCTATTGCCATTTTTAAAAATATTCATATCTTTTCATCCAGGGTACTTTGAGTTTCTAGAGTTCTTGCAACCGCCTGCACTCCCAATTCATGTTTGATGACCGTGTATAAGGAAGTTACATCCAAAGTCGCCCATTTATATGACGTGTGCCACTCTATATTTTCAATTTCCTGAAGAATATGTGTGGAGTCTTTTATATATATGATCTCCTTTTCTGAGCTACCGGCTGTAAATAATCAATGAATTCTGACAAATTGGCCGTTAAAGAATCAATCCCACTTACTATGGGTCGACCAGGCGGGGAAGTTACACTTTTATGAACCTTAGGGAGAAAGTAAAAAATAGGAACAATAGGGTATTTTGGACATAAAAAAATCTAAATTATCTTTCGTAATCGTGCCAGTGTTGATTGCTTCTTCTAGAAAATTACCTAATTCTAGCCTGAATCTCTCTGTTGGATCTTTCTCTCGAATTTTATAGGTGTTTTCATCCATCAGAATTCTTTTGGCCTCTTCCTCATAATACTCTTTTCATTAAAGCAGCCCCCCCCCTTATTGGCCGCTTTTATTACCCATTCTTTCTTATTTTTTATGACTTTCAAATGTTTCTTGTTCTAATACAGTCAGGTTATGCGGATTTTTCTTTTTTTTTTTTTTCTTCTATTTTGTCGAATTCTTGGCAGATGACCTTTGAGAAGGTTTCTAGAAACAGTCCCTTCTCCCACCATGGAAAAAAATCAGATTTTGGTTTAAAGCTCTTAACTCTAGTATCATATGCTTCTCTATCGGCTCCTTTCTTTAAAAATTACTTTTTGATAGATAATTTCCGCAAAAATTTATTCGCATCAATAAACAATTCAAATTTATTTATTTTGTTCATTGGGCAAAACCTCAGACCCTTTTTAAGAGCATTAATTTCTGCAGTACTCAGGATATCTCCTGTTAAATTAACAATGCCTTCTTTATGTAAAGAGGAATTAGAGTCTTCTATATTTCTGATTACATTAATTTCTCCCACCTCCCTTTCTTCTGGGGGGATTCTTCTGCTAGTGGGGAAATCTGTTGGATTGAACTGCGGATTTCTGCTTTTTCTGAAAATAATTGGTTATATGACCTTCTCTTCGGTAGTGCCCCTTGTCTAAAAAAAACTTCCTCCTGAGGTGTAGAATCATTCATGCATTTCTTTACTGCAGCTGCATAAGAAGTTGATGGTTGATTATGCTCTTCTCTCTCCAAATTCTGATTAGTGGGATTTCTCCCTTGGATTCTTTCGGTATTTGATCTTACATGGGTTTCCACCTCTTTAGCAGGAGAAGACAGTACATTTCCTTGGGCATCTCGCTTTTGTATATATTTATTCGAAGTGGATTTCTTTCTTTGGGAAAATGGAACATTTCTTACATAATTAGGATTCCTTCTATCTTGATAATGATTCCTTTTCCTCCACTCCTGTTTATTTTTTATGTCATACAATCCTTTTTCTTTATCATTTTTAGCCCTTTTATATTGCGTTAAGATAGTAATAGAGCCCTTAGAGTGGTATTGTATACAAAGTTGTGAGCTTCTTGTATATACCCCATAGTGACCAGGCGATTTTTGCCATTGTCAGTCCAAAAGTGCCACCTGCTGTTTCTGCATTTCTGCGCTGTTTGTGTTTAGGTCTAATTTTCCTCTTACTTGTTTATGTAACCCACACATATTATATACCGCTTTTCTAGCCATTAAATGGACTTTCTAAAGATACCAGTATGTAGCAGATCAGCTACCCTGCAGGGGTAGCTCCGTCTGCGGCGCCGAGTCTTGCTGGAGAGCTTAGCCGGGTAGCGAGCTAGCAAGGTGGGAGAGAGATTGGCAGCGGTCCCTGGATGGTCTGGAAGCGAAAGATTCAGTAAAGCTGGCTTATGCAGTGATTATGCCCTCCCCAAATACTAGTCGTGACTCAGTACAGGTTTGAAGGTAAATCAGAGTGTATTTAGAATGGGAACAGACAGTGCTTATATACAAAATACAGACATGCCCATTCAGACTTCCCGCCCACCCCAACAGTTCTGATTGGTTGGTTCCAAGACCATTGCAGGCTTCTTTCAGGTCCTCTCAGTCTTCACTTGGGTCCACTAGTTGTATGCAGATGAAGTCTTGACCTCACAGTGACCACATACAGTGATTTACATAACCCATTGTAAAGGGAATCAGATAGTGGGTGACTGAGACAATGTGACTCCCAACCTTTCAGAACAGGTAAACAGATAACAGATATCCAAAGAGAAAGCACTTTTGCATAATCCACAAATTACTCAAACTTATTGTATATTCTATACAAAGGAAAGCATTTGACACTAGTGGCAGGTAGTGTCTTTAAAAAACACATTTAGCTAAAGAAATATAAGTCTATTTAAAACTAAAAATGAGCAATTGACAATACATTTAAAACCACACAATATAACTGAGCATAAACTAGCAGGATGGTGCAGGGGAAAAACATGATTAATTAGAAGTCTAGCAACAGTTTTACACTAAATCTAACAAAGGAAATTAGTTCCTATAAATAAAGGGTAAACAAAATATAACAAAATAAGAATGAAATTAAACTAAATAAATCCTGTGGCGGCCGATCCGTCACACAGTATTTCCATCATATTGTATAATTTACTATAAAAAAATGGAAAAAAAACACTTTTTCAGACTTTAATCCCCAAAATCTGCCAAAAATAACCCGGCTAAATTGTTTCAAAATTTTGTCCTGAAATAAGAAATACACAATTTTTACATGTTTTTGCTTTTTATCCCCTTCACCGCTGAGCCATTTCACTTCTGTACTGAGCTCATTTTGACCGTTTTATGCTCATCATATTTAAACATGATTTGAAGTCCTATTTTATTATACCCCAAGACAATTTTTTTTTAAGAAAACCCACTTTTTAATTTCTTTATTTTTATTGTTTAGTTTTTTATTTTAACATCAAACCTAGTCATGTTTGTTATCATTGGAAAGGCCATGCATCGTACATCAAGCTAATTGGCATTGGAAAGGGCAGAATCTGACCTTTCCAAAGATACACAAAATGACCATATTCAGTGTAAAGGCAAAATCGTAAATAATATATTAAAAAACGGTTACTTTTTCTTCATAGGGATGAAATGGCCCAGCAATATTCACATTGTGTATTGCTTTCATTTTCTCTTGGTTTAGTTGTGTATTAAGGGTTAATGGGCAGACATCATCCCTCACAGTATACATTTATTTTTTCCTTGATTAATGGCATTTTAGGGGTTAATAGTGTTAAAATAATAATCTTTTTAATTTCCCTGATATATATCCTAATATATCCCTTAGTTAATAAGTCCTTTTCTCAATAAATGTAACTGCAGACCATTTCGCTGTAGTAAGTCTCAGGAATGTGGGATGATATGACTTAGAATGGCCCCCTCCCCTTTCTCTGACCATACTATGACGCGTGATGCTGGGCAGAAAGAATGGGGGTTATTCAGAGAGAGGTGAAAAGCAGGAGAATGGCTGGAGAATGGAAAATTCTAGGTCAAAATAGCCAAACCAAAAAAATTCTCCCATTCATCTCACTTTCCAAATCGGCTATTTTGATCTAGAATTTTCCATTCTCCAGACATTCTCCTGCTTTTCACCTCTCTGAATAACCCTGAATGTCTTTGTCTATCCTTAAAAGTCAAATGCAAACCTTATATGGTTAAGTGCAACTATGAAAATGATCCCTGATGTTGAAAATGTATCCGATTCCGCACCTTTTTTAACTTTGACGTGATCTGTTTCATGATTGGCTATTGTGTCACACGCTTGTGTTCTATATAAGAGCTTGATAAGTAAAAGAATGCTGAAAGCGGTTACGCTGCACTCTTGTTTATGTGTCTTACTGCCTTCCAGCTAGCTAGCGCTACGCTGCACCGCGCCTTGCATGAGGAATGAAGAAAGCACATAAATGTCCTGTTGTCTGTCTCTGCTATGACTTCTTATTTTTAAAACAGGTAGGCTACATGCCTAACAGTGTATTTGTTTAATGTCTTCCCTTGATTAATGGCATTTTAGGGGTTAATGGGTAGGCTACTGTAAGGATATAGAGTCACCCAGCACGCAGACAAAACCCAGAAAGGCAAGAAAAAACCCTAATCTGAGAAGCTGTTCCTTAGAATGGCCAGGTACTAATCTAAAATACATAGAAGTACAGATCAGGGACAGGAGAGATATCGTAGTAATAACAAGCCAGAGGTCGATACACGAGATAAACATAAGCCAAGGGATAATCACAGAAAACACAGTCAAATATACAAGCCAGAAGTCAAACCAGAAAACCAATATGCAGTAGCTAAAGACACGTGCTGAGGGCTAGAATAAACCACGTCAGGGCTCAGAGCACAGTCAGTGACTGATATTTAAAGGCCTAGATCCCTGACCAGGTGCGGCATTCAAAGTGGCCTGATTCAGAGACTGGTGCCCTCTCTGTTGGGAAGGCCGCACTGCAGGAGCAGCAGCAGGCATGACAGTACCCCCCCTCCACGAGCTCCCTCCGGGCGCCGAGATCCCGGGGCAGTGGGATGAGAGCGGTGAAAGGCACGGACCAGACGGGGGGCATGGAGATCAGAAATCGGAACCCATGAGCGTTCCTTTGGGCCATACCCTCTCCAGTGCACCAAATATTGAAGACCACCACGGGAATGACAGGAATCAACAATGGACTGGACCTCAAATTCTTCTTGTCCCTGGACCAGTACAGGACGAGGTAGAGGAATGACAGTGGTGAACCGATTGCACAGAAGGGGCTTCAACAAGGAGGTGTGAAAGGTATTCGGTATACGGAGGGTACGAGGTAGGTCCAGCGCATAACTGACTTCGTTGATACGTCTTAGGACCCTGAATGGACCAATATACCGCGGAGCAAATTTCATCGATGGCACACGTAACTTAATGTTACGGGTAGACAACCACACTCTCTGGCCTGGAACATAGGAAGGACTCATCCGCCTATGCCTATCTGCATAGATCTTCTGTTGGACTGCAGCGTGACAGAGATTGGAACGTACCAAAGTCCACACCTTATGAAGAGACTGAACATAGGAGTCCAAGTCAGGAAGACCAGTGTCAGAACTAGGGGATGGCAAAAAGGTAGGCTGGAAACCATGGGCAACATAAAACGGGGAGTGACCAGACGAGGCATTCACATTACTGTTCAGAGCAAATTCAGCCCAAGGAAGTAAAGATACCCAATCATCCTGCCCTTGAGAAGAGAAGCTACGAATGTAGTTCTCACTAGACTGATTAGCACGTTCGGCAGCTCCATTGGACTGTGGGTGATCAGCAGAAGAAAATGATACTTTAATGCCCAACTGTGAACAGAAATTTCGCCAAAATCTAGAAATGAACTGGAGACCTCGATCAGAGACAATTTCATGAGGCAAACCATGCAATCTGAATACCTCTTTGGCAAATATGTTGGCTAGACCTTTGGATGTTGGCAATTTCTTGAGAGGAACCAGATGAACCATTTTAGTAAAGCGATCAACAATGGTCAAAATCACTGTATGCCCTTCAGAAGGTGGCAAATCTACTATGAAATCCATAGAAATATGTGACCACGGTTTGTCAGGGATGGCTAGTGGTTGCAATAGCCCTGCAGGACATTGAGTAGAGGCTTTGGATTGTGCACATACCACACATGCCTGTACATACTCCCTCACATCCTTGGCAAGGTCTGACCACCAGTACATCGGTGTAAGGGCTGACAATGTCCTTTTTATACCAGGATGACCGGCTGGCCTGGAGGCATGATAACATGAGAGTAGTTCCTTTCTTTCTGCGTCGGGAACAAACAACTTGTCAGAAGGAGTCTCAGGGGGAGCTGTACTTTGCATAGCTTGGATACGAGTAAGAAGTGTAGAAGTAAGGGTGAGATGAGTAGCTGCCACTACTCTCTCCAGAGGAACAATCGACTCAACTGGACTATCTTGCTGTTCTGTGACCTCAAACTGCCTGGAAAGCGCGTCTGCCTTAGCATTTCTGTTACTGGGCCTATAGGTGATTATGTAATTGAAGTGAGTCAAAAACATAGACCACCGGGCATGACGGGATGACAGTCTTTTGGCATCGGCAATAAAGGTCAGGTTTTTATGGTCAGTCAGAATCATAGTGGGAGTAGGAGCTCCTTCAAGTAGGTGTCTCCACTCCTTCAAAGCAGAAATGATAGCCAGGAGTTCTCGGTTACCGATATCATAGTTCCTTTCAGCACTAGATAATTTCTTGGAAAAGAAGCCACAAGGCTTGAGTGGTTGGTCAAGGGATTCTCTTTGGGAGAGAACAGCTTCTACTCCTGTCTCAGAGGCATCAACCTCTAGGATGAAAGGATTCCTTGGATCAGGGTGGACAAGTATAGGGGCCGTAGAAAAAGCCTCTTTAAGAGTCTCCAAAGGCTTTAACGGCTTCAGGGGACCAAATACGGGTATTAGCTCCCTTCTTGGTCATGTTGGTAATGGGTGCCAGTATTGTGGAGAAATTGAGTATGAACCTGCGGTAATAGTTGGCGAACCCTATGAATCTCTGAATAGCTTTTAGCCCTATAGGACATTGCCAGTCAGTAACCGCAGTAAGATTAGCCGGATCCATGGAAAATCCTTCTTCGGAAATGACATAACCTAGAAATGCTAAGTTAGGTTGGTCAAACTTACGGTACCAGCTATACAGTGACCCAAAGGACACCTGTATCTCCAGTAAAGGGATTTCCCAGCTGGCAGAGGGAAGTGGGAGAGATTCTGACATCAGCACGCTCTTGAGCATACATATCAGTGTCCAGGGGAAGTCCTACAATGAGGGAAAGATGTCAGCTTGCTGTGAAAGTGGAAAGAAATGGCATGGAGCTGCAGGACTTCAACAACGTGCTGAGTACATCATCTGCACACAAACATGAAACCAGAGGATGCGTCAGCAACAAAGAGGTTAAAGAGAAAAAAGGAGGTAAAATTTGAGCATGGTGCCCCTTTAACCTCTTGCTGCCCGCATCACTAGCTAGTCTCCTACCTGTACCTCACAATGCTGTCAAGACGCCCGCTGTCATTCTTACTTTGTGGAGTGCAGGCAGCAAATTATGTGGCGATTCTAGGAGCAATACCAGCCTTTAGGGTGCAGGGCTAGGGGGCAACGAGGGACTGCGACAAGGACACATGCGCAGAATTTTACGTACAGCTGTCTGTTTAAAGACAAATGCATGCATTTACACACACAGTCATACATTCACATACATAGCCCTATCCCCCCTACACCCTGGGGGTATGTAGCAATAAAACTCACAGTAATGTTGCATATGTGTGAGTGTATTCCAGAATCCACAGCAATAAAACTCACAGCAATGTGCAGTGTCTATGAGCATATCAGAGAGCGCACAGCAATAAAACTCACAGTAATATGCAGCATGTATGAGTGTACTACAGAGCTCCACAGCAATAAAACTCACATTAATGTGCGGTGTATGTATACGAGTGTGTCACCCTGTAAATAGATTGTTTTACTTTCTCTGGCATTGACCAATCGTGCTAGAAATTGGTCTCAGAGAGCCCGCAATGGATCATTTCTGTGTATGTGCGGACAGACCCGATCCATTATTCTGCTCAGGCACTAAGGGACTTGTGTACGTAAAGTTCATAAATCCTGTTGCGGTGCGAAAATTGCGTTATCTATGCTAGACATGTAGCGCAGGGGTCACAAATTGTACAGAAAAGCTTCAGGGAATTCTGGGTTCAGGAGTCCCTGAGCTGAAGCAGATGAGCAATTGGTGATGAGGGGGGAAAAGGGGAGGAAAATGATTGAAAATAAGAAATCTAAGTAAAAAATAATGGGGCAGAGGCTGTCAGCAGGATCTGCCCATTTATTTAAGGGCAAATAAAAGACACTTTATTTCAGTAGTGTACCTTTTAAGTCAAATCAAAGCGATTTCATTGCGAATTCAATGTTTCGGTCCATGATCTGCAGACTCTCACCATTTTAATGGGCTGAAACACTGAAAACGCAAGAAAAGACAATTTGATTCGATTTAGCAAGTACCAAGGATGCCGGAGCCCCCTCAAAATAAACTATATACATAAAAATATTTTAGCACCCCTCAAAGATATTGAATTATACAGCTGGCAGTAGAGATGTGTATTTGTTTCGGAAAAATTTGGAATGAAATTTGATAATTCGTATTTCGGAAGTACTTCCGAAAAACTAATCGATACGATACGAATTCGAAACAAAACGAAAAGTTATATAACAAATTTATTTAGTTTTACACTGTGTCATCATCATAAAAGAAAAATTTGAATAATTGATATCAACTATCAAATGGATATTATCAACTATCGAATTTGAAGTGAAGTATTAAATGGATATTATCAACTATCGAATTTGAGATGAACTATCAAATGGATATCAACTATTGAATTTGAAATGAACTATCATATGGATATCAACTATAGAATTTGAAATCGATTCGAAATTTCAATTCAATTCGAAATTTCAAATGAATCCAAAACTAAACGAAATACGAAATGAAATTGGTTACGAAATTTCAAAAATTTAATTATTTAAAAACATAACAAAATGAAACAAAACAAATTTTTCAGCCATGCGCATCTGTTACGTCCTCAGCCCCATCTGCGCTCCCTGGGGGGGTCGGGACATGTTTCTGTGCCACTGTCAGGTCGAGTGGCCGATCGGTGTCTGAGGGGGCGGGGCCTGGTGTGGTCACGAGGCACCGCCGGGTTTAAAGCAGGGCGCAAGGAGTTGCCTCGTCGCCCTGACGTGGACTTTAGTTCCCGCATCGCCTGTTCATATTTATGCTTATTGCTGCTTTGTTGCCAACCCATTTCTGTCTGAGGACCCTGATTACGTGTTTTTACCCGGTTTACCACTCTGACGATTCTCTGGATTTTCCTCTTTGGTGTTTGTTTGTATGGTTTGATGTTGCGCTATATATGCAGGCGTGAGACCTGCCCGTCTCCTTGTACAATCTATCTCACGCTCCTGGCCTCTGATAGCTACCTGTTCCATCCTAAATCCTAATCACAAGGCATCTTATTGTGGGACTAGCTATCATATTGTGAGTTCTGCATATAGTACTTACGATCCGGCATTTGCACGATCAGGTTTATTTACGAAAGTAAGGTTTTTCTCTGATGTGAATGCCCTGCAGCCTGCACAACTCATATGCCGCGATAAACTCTTGTGTACGACCAAACGTGAAAATCCTTATGCTTATACGATTCTGAGTTCTGTCTATGATTCCAAGAATTGTTCCTCCTGTATCTCGTTATTGTGTTACAACACTAAGCAGTCCTTTGGTCACGAAACCAAATGAGCTTCAGTGTTACTCCAGATTGTTTACCTGCTCCCTGGCTTGGGAGATCAGGCTCTTGCATACATATTGCTTTGTCAACGTTAGTAAGAGGAATCTGCTTTCTACGATCCTAACTATGCTACTTCAGTGCGAGCGCTATACAGTTCGTTACAACATCCCTAGCTGACAGCCTCCACATCAAATTACATCATCTACACCTAAAGTTAAACAGCAAAGATCTTAATTTTTTAATTAAAATTTTACATACATTTTGAGGACATTACAGCAGATATAGATACCAGAGCAATGTACACAAAGCATCAAGAGTAAGAAAAGAAGAGGTTGGCTTTGTGAAGAAATCTTCATATTAAAGAATGTTTACTATCTCAATGGCACAAACAAAAGCCAAATATGCCAGCCCCCTTGAGACAGGAGGAGGGGGAGTGCTGCCAGCGAGTGTGTGAGCCAGCCCAAAGAAGTGTGTGGGGGCTGGAGCATGGTCCCCTCTCTTAGATTGTAAACTCTGGAGCAGGATCCCCTCTCTTAGATTGTAAGCTCTGGAGCAGGCCCCACTCTCCGCTTAGATTGTAAACTCTTGAGCAGGGTCCCCTCTCCTCTTAGATTGTAAACTCTTGAGCATGGTCCTCTTTCCTCTTAGATTGTAAGCTTTGGAGCAGGGTCCCCTGTCCTCTTAGATTGTAAGCTCTTAAGTAGGTTCCTCTTTCCTCTTAGATTGTAGGATCTGGAGCAGGGTCCCCTCTCCTCTTAGATTGTAAGATCTGGAGCAGGGTCCTCATCCCCACTGCCCAGGGAAGACCCTGCCTAGAGCGCCTGTATACTGCCAATATTGAATATTGCCCTGGCTTGTACCTCATGCAAGCTATGTGAGCTTAACACAGGCCCCCGCCAGATTACTCTTAATCATTTTGTGTCCCTCCTCCCCAGATAAACTAGACCTCAGACCAGGGGCCTCTCATAAAGAAAGACAATGGCATCAAGCTTAACAAAAAATTATTAATTTGAAAATTATCACCTTTTTTCTTCTGTGCACGATCCAAGCCAGTGGCCACAGCAGCAGCAGCCCCTGCATCTCAGCCCTGCCTCTCCCAGCCTGCAAAGTGAGTGGGAGCACATGGTGGATAAGAGGTGGTGGGGAGGTGACGTCACAAGTTCAGCCTAGTGGAGAGCCAAGGAACTGCAGCAGTGCAGTGAATACATTATCATAATTTAAGTTCCATAGAGAGTGCCTTGTGGCGCCCCCTCCTGGACAGGCTGACAGGCGCCCGGGTGCAAATGCCCCACCTCGCTACGCCACTGATCATGGGCAACACTACCATGCCCAGCTTATGCTACAGAGTATACACAGTTTTTTATATAAGTCACATTCCCCTACTCCCCCAAGACAACAGGAACAAAATCTATATTTCTGTTTTCACTATAGAGATGTACATGACGTTTTGTTTCGTTTTGGACTTTTTCATACGTCTTTTTTCCCGTTACGGGCCGTTTTTGTGTCGGAATTTAGGATTGCTTCGTTTTACGTTTTTATGAGTTATTTCGTATTTTGGTTTGATTTGTATTTTGCGTTTTTTATTAGTTATTTCAGAATGTGAAACAGATTACTACCAAAAAATTCAAGTCTCTTTACTTATTGATTTTTTTAGGCATTTTTTTGGGTGAAATTTTAGGTTTCCTAGTTATAATTAAAGCAACAAGCCTTTTCCCCCCCATAGGTTGCAATGTAAAAATATTCCAGTTTTTATTAAATATTTATTAAACCATTTATTTTTGTCACTAGCAGCAAGAAGTCTCATTTATTTATTTTTTAAGGTTTTTTTAGGCATTTTTCAGGATTTTTTGGGTGAAATTTTAAGTTTCCTAATTAATTTTAAAGAAACGAGACTTTTTCCCCCACAGGTTTCAATGTAACAAAATATTGCCCTTTTTAGTAAATATAATAATATTTCTTAAACCATTTATTTTTTCACTTGCAGCTAAAAGATTTAGTTTTTTTTTGCTGAAATTTTATGTCAGTGAAATGCCCCGATTTTCGGTGGTTCAGTTCACCATGCAGTGAAATTCCCCATAGAGAAGTAATGGTTAATCTATTCAGAGACCACCAAACACTAAGGGCCATATTACATACTTGGTGCTAACTTAACCAGAGCTGTTGTAAACTTAAAACCTCCATAGGCTATAATGGCTCTGGGAAGTTTACAACACCTCTGGTTAAGTTAGCACCAGCTTTGTAATATAGCCCTAAAGGTTTAAACAGGAGAATCCCGTAGGTTTCAATGTAAAAAATATTCCCCTTTTTATTAACTATTTCTTGAACCATATATTTTTTACACTTGCAGCAAGAAGTCACTTTATTTATTTTTTAGGATTTTTTTAGGCATTTTTCTAAACATTTTGGGTTAATTTTAAGGTTTCACGATTTATTTTAAAATAATAATGAGGTGTGTTTTTTTCTTTGCTGACTGCAGCTCTATTATTTTCTTACAGTCCGTCTGCATTCAGCAATCAATACAATGTTTCAAAACCATGGAGAGCTGCGAGGGGAGAGCTTACAGATCTATCTATGGTCCTCAACTGAGACATCATTTTCATTGATACTTTGTTTCAGGACCATGGCTAGGGCTCGGAGCTATCTTTAGTCCTGAAACACTGCATCAATGAAAACAATGTTTCAGTTCAGGACCATAGATAGTTCTGTAAGCGCCCCGGAGCTCTCCATGAAACAATGTATTCAATTCATTGCTGAACGCAGACGGACCATATGAAAATAATACAGCTGCATTCAGCAAAGAAAAAATTTCACTGGCATAAAATTTCACCCAAAAAATCCTAAAAAAAAAAAAAAAAAATGGAGTTCTTGCTGTAAGCTAAAAAAATAAACTGTTTAATAAACATTTAATAATAACGGATTTTTTAACATTGAAACCTACCGGATTATTTTGGTACCGGCTGTATTTTTTTTGATACACTGCATTAATTATACTGCAGAGAGGTGCTTCCTTTCAGTGTGTGGATGCGAATGCTGCATTAATTATACTGGATTCATATGCAGCATCAAAATTGGTTTTGGATCATTTTGATAAATTTTTTACCCCATTTTGGAAAATTTTTGTTCCATTTTTATTTAGTTTTGGATCGATTTGTTTGTGTGTTTACCGCCATTCGTATTTTCGGATCGATCCGAAATTTTGGACAGTCGATTTTCATTTTCAGAAATGCTCCCGAAATACGAAAATGCTGATTTTTGTCCGAATTTAGATTCAGAACGAAACATATCTAATTCACTATATACACTCAGGTGCTGTCAACTGTCACTATCCCAACCATTTTGCAAATAACACCTAATATCACAGCAAAGTGTAGCTTTCTCCATTGCTGACTCAGTCTCTGCTTCTCTACATTTTATGATTCCATGTTCATCATGTTATTTAGGTTAGTTGACTTTGTTGTTTCATGTATTGAGTCTCGGGTGAGCAATCCATTACAAGATCAGCAGTTTAGGAAGACCAGATGGAATTCCAGGCAGACCAGGGTTGATGTGATAAGCGTACCACAAGCTAACTGTCACGATTTCACATTCCAGCCAGGCCCCCTGGTGGTGAGAACAGAGCTCATCAGCTCTTGTGGGGTTTTGGGCTAAGCCACTGCAGACCATCTCCCCTGTGGTTGACAGTCTGGTCACATGACCGGCCCAGCCCTATATATATATCCAGCAGTAGATCAGATCCTTGCTTCAGGTTAAGTCTTCTTACTGAGTGCCTACCTTATGATCTGCTTTTGCTTATATGATATTCCTGTGTATGACCTATTGGTGTGTTTCTGGACTTCTCTCTTGCCTCTTCCCTGGAACCTGTATTCTGATTTCCTGTATACTGACCTCAGCTTGTTTGACCTGCTCTTCTGGCTCCTGATCCCTGGCTGACAATCCTCTCTGGCGTTTAAGACCTGGCTATTCCCTAACTATTCTTGATATATTCCTGTAAGTCTTGTTTTCTTGTCTTTGCCCAGCAGCATAGGGTAGTCGGTGTGATAGTTCAGGTTTCTGTATTGCTGCTGGGCATAATGGTTGTTGTTCTGGTGTTTATTCCCCACCCTGTAAACTGTATTAGATCAGAAGACCACACAAGGAGCTTTCCCAGTGCAGGGTTCCCCCTTGTGTCTGTATTCTGTCCTGTCATCTCTTGTTTAGTTCTGTGTACTGGATTCTGCATCATGCAAGCAACAAACCTGCCTAAAGGGCTTAACAGCACTCAGTACAAAGGGCGCTCCTTCGAATCTGCCTGGGACGCTCGTGACACCAACTCCTATGTAGGATAGCTGTAGAACGCCAGAAATATTTGTATAGAAGGAGTCTGACAGCAATGCCTTCAAATTTTGATCTTTTGGCTCAAATGCACCCTTACTAAAGGAAAGTTAAAAATTGACAGGAGTTTCAATTTAGGGTACATCTCTAGGGTCACATGTATGAATATATCAGTAGAAATACAAGTGTGACACTTGCCTATGATGTTAACAAAGAAAAAATAAGTGGCAGTCAATTAAACTACTACTAAATGTCACTAGGTATCACTCAAAACTGCGGGGGTAACCCAGGAATATATAAAAAGTAAATGGTACATGTTATGTTAAAACATAACTTTTATTAAGCCAGATAGACGTTTGTATTCTGGAGCACTAGGGGGCCTCAGAGGACAAGAAACAGTAAAGATCAAGCTCTGAGTGAGCTTGCAAAGAGGCAAAAACAAACACGTACAGTGGCAAGAAAAAGTATGTGAACCCTTTGGGATTACGTGGAGTTTTGCATGAATTGGTCATAAAATGTGCTCTGATCTTCATCTAAGTCACAACAATTTGAAAAACACAGTCTGCTTAAAATAATACAACACAAACATTATATGTTTTCATGTGTTTATTGAACAGAACATGTAAACATTCACACTGCAGGGTGGAAAAAGTATGTGAACCTTTAGATTTAATAACTGGTTGACCCTCCTTTGGCAGCAATAACCTCAACCAAACTTTCCTGTAGTAGCAGATCAGACCTGCACAACGATCTGGAGTAATTTTGGACCACTCCTCTTCACAAAACTGTTTCAGTGTAGCAATATTCTTGGGATGTCTGGTGTGAATCGCTCTCTTAAGGTCATGCCACAGCATTTCTATCGGGTTGAGGTTAGGACTCTGACTGGGCCACTCCAGAAGGCGTATTTTGTTTTGTTGAAGCCATTCTTTTGTTGAATTACTTGTATGCTTTGGGTCATTGTCCTGTTGCATCACCCATCCTCTGCGGAGCTTCAGTTGGCGGACAGATGGTCTTATGTTTTCCTGCAAAATGTCTTGATAAACTCTGGAATTCATTTTTCCATCAATGACAACAATCCGTCCAGGCCCTGAGGCAGCAAAGCAGCCCCAAACCATGATGCTCCCTCCGCCATGTTTTACAGTGGGGATGAGGTTTTGATGTTGGTGTGCTGTGCCTTTTTTTCTCCACACATATTGTTGTGTGTTTTTTCCAAACAACTCAATTTTGGTTTCATCTGTCCACAGAATATTTTGCCAGTAGTGCTGTGGAACATCCAGGTTCTCTTTTGCAAACTTCAAACATGCTGCAATATTCTTTTTGGACAGCAATGGCTTCCTCTGTGGTGTCCTCCCATGTCCTCCATTCTTGTTTAATGTTTTCCTTATTGCAGATGTGTCAACAAAAATGTTAGCATGTGCCAGAGATTGCTGTAAGTCTTTAGCTGACACTCTAGGATTCTTCTTTACCTCATTAAGCATTCTGCGCTGTGCTCTTGCAGTCATCTTTACAGGGCGACCACGCCTAGGGAGAGTAGCAACAGTGCTGAACTTTCTCCATTTGTAGACAGTCTGTCTTACCGTGGACACATGAACATCAAGGCTTTTGGAGATACTTTTGTAACCCTTTCCAGCTTCATGCAAGTCAACAATTCTTGATCGTAGGTCTTCTGAGAGCTCTGTTCTGCGAGGCATGGTTCACATCAGGCAGTGCTTCTTGAAACTAGTAAACCCAAAACTGGTGTGTGTTTTTAAAGGGCAGGACAGCTTTCAGCAACACATCCAATAATATCACACTGATTGGACTCAAGGTTGGCTCACTCCTGGCTCCAATTAACTCTAGGAGAAGTCATTAGGCTAGGGGTTCACATACTTTTTCCACCCTGCACTGTGAATGTTTATATGTTCTGTTCAATGAAAACATGAAAACATATAATGTTTGTGTTGTATTATTTTAAGCAGACTGTGTTTTTCAAATTGTTGTGACTTAGATGAAGATCAGAGCACATTTTATGACCAATTCATGCAAAACTCCACGTAATCCCAAAGGGTTCACATACTTTTTCTTGCCACTGTATATCAGGATTGCCTAAAGACACGGAGATACTAACGGACATTTATTTATTAGTGCATTCACTTAAGAGAACCCTATTAAATTGAAGGGGGAGAATGAACCATTAAATGATACAAAAATAGTAAACCTTTCATCTTTAATCTTAAATAAAACACAACTTTAACTTCTTAAGAAAGGTCTATCTTTTGTACCTATTCCCCCTCTGAATAAGTTTGATTGGGCAAAAGATATAAATCTATTCGCATGTAAATTAGCACTACACAAATTCCATTTAAGCCTAAAGAGAAAAAAAGCTGGAAATTTGAATTTAACTGAACGAAACCTGGCCACAATCGATGATATGGTAGCACTACTCGAAGAGAATGATCCAGATTGCCCTACTTTGAATAAACCCATATGTACGATCAAAAGTACATTTACTCTGTTTCTGAAAGATTATACCAATATAGATACATTTGTAAGCGTTGTTACTGACGCTATTGAAAATATTCAGTCAAATCAACTACCTACTACAGACCATAATCTCTCGTATCAAGAGAAACAGGCGCTAAGAGACCTAGCGAATAATAAAGAACTGGTCATAAAATAATTGACAAAAGGTGGCAATATAGTCATAATGGACCATGCTAAATATGTAATAATGGCTGAGCGAATATTGAAAGATACCGCAACCTACAAAGAACTTTCACACAATCCTTTACATGAATTCCCTTTGGAGTATGACCAGGGCCTTATTTATGAAAAAGAAAAAAAGACACTCCTACCTATGCATCCAACTGTAGCAACATTCTATTGTCTACCAAAAATTCATAACAATAAAATTGATCCACCAGGTAGACCAATAATATCTGGCAACAACAATCTTACAGAGAACATTAGCCAGTATCTTGACACTGTACTTAAACCATTAGTACAGGAATTGCCATCATACTTACGTGACAGAAAAGATAGTTGACCTGGGCAATATTCCATCAGACGCTCCTCTTTGCAGTTTAGACGTAGAGGCTCTTTATAGCTCGATTCCCCACGAGATAGGCCTAAGACATATATGATATTATTTGGAAAATAAAACTGAGCTCTCACACCATCCCCCCCCCCCCCCCCCGGAGAAATTTTCTCCTTGATCTTTTGAAATTCATACTTACCAAAAAAATTATTTTTGTTCAATGGCAAATACTTTTTGCAAGTGCGGGGGACCACCATGGGGACGGCCAGTGCTCTATCCTATGCAAACTTATACCTAGGTCTATGGGAGAAAGAATATGTTTTCAGTGACACCTTGGCCTCCTTTACTCCTAACATCATTTTGTGGCTCAGATTCATTGATGATATAATCATCATCTGGGCAGGCAATCATACCAGTTTCAATGAATTCTGGGAAAAACTCAATGACAACTATTTGAATCTTAAATTTACTTCTGAAATTCAAGACATTTCACTGAATTTCCTAGATTTAACCATCAAGAAAGAATCTCACCGCATTACTACCACTGTATTTCGTAAAACTACATCTACCAACAGTCTCCTCAGATGGGATAGCTATCATCCTAAACCGCTTAGGGCAGGGATTCTAGTGGGCCAATATCTCAGATTGAGGAGAAATTGCTCTAGCCTTGATGAATTTGTGAAACTTTTGGAATTCCAGACATTCGCAGGAATTTAAAGTAATTGAAAACTTCAATTGTAACACTCAAGCCATTGTCTATCTGGCTATTTCAATGTTCTTGAAGCCAGGACATACTTGAAAACGAGAGCAATCTCAATGTATCCTTCCTGGTAAAATACTTTGCAAATAAATAAATATTTGTTCCTGTGGCCAACTTTATGTTGGTAAAACTATCCGAAAGTTCAAGATACTGTCACGAGGCGTGTGTGGGTCAGGTGAGCCCAGCAGACGGCGACACAGAGGGGAGGCCAGACAGGAATCACACAATGAATAAGTTTAATGAAACTTAAATAGGCCTTGGCAGCAGGCACTTGAAAAGAATAAAGAAATATATAAAGTCCAGGGAGAGTTCTTGGATGGAGAGTCAGGATAGTGGACTATGCAGTCCCAGACTGCAGCCAGGGTCCACTAGGAATTAATCCAGATAGCTGACAGTGGTACCTTGAGATCAAAAGGTCAGAGACGGCGGTAAACACTTGTAATCCACAGGCAGTTCTCCATACACAGGGGATAGTGGGCTACACGGTTTAGAGTACCCACTTGAGTAGTGTCCTGGAGGGTTTTGACCACAGACTGTGGATAAAGCACTGGATAAGATTGAGCAGGAGCAGGTTTGCACACATCCAAGTGACCTCAGTCAGGGAGTACAATAATGCAGACCCACTGTTGGCTGGGTCTCTCTGCCTTTTAAGGAGGCTTAAACATGGATAGGCCTCAGCTGGAAGTCCAGGTCTAGACAGGAAAACCCAGGCTGGATCTCCAGGAGCCTGGACATGGTGCTTAGCCTGGGCAAAACCTGGACTGGAATCCAAGAATGAAGAAATCCAGGGCAAAGTTCTTAGATCCAGGTTTGCTAGACAGGTACACGGGGTGGACCGTGACAGTACCCCCCCCCCCCGACGAGTGCCCTCCGGGCACCGAGGCTGGAACAGGGGATGGAGCACAGATCACCACCCTCCAACGTACCCAGAGTCTGGATTGCCATAAACGTCACCATAAGCACGTAGGGCCCTCTCGAAATGTGGCAGGTTCTCTTTCCGGACCAACGTGCCATTGGATGCCCAGACTCAGCCCTCGGGAGCAAGACGTACAATGGGTGATGGACCCTTGGCAAAGTTCGGTAGGGCAGCGCCCTTGGTATGGCTCAGTGGGGCAGCGCCCTTGGTATGGCTCTGTGGGGCAGTGCCCTCGGTACGGCTTGGTGGGGCAGCGCCCTTGGTATGGCTCGGTGGGGCAGCACCCTCGGTATGGCTCCGTGGGGCAGCGCCCTCGGTATGGCTCGGTGGGGCAGCGCCCTTGGTACGGCTTGGTGGGGCAGCACCCTTGGTATGGCTTGGTGGGGCAGCACCCTCGGTACGGCTCGGTGGGGCAGCACCCTCGGCGATGACCGGTGGGGCAGCACCCTTGGCACGGTTCGATGGGGCAGCGCCCTTGGCAAGGCTCGATGGGGCAGCGCCCTTGGCAAGGCTCGATGGGGCAGCGTCCTTGGCAAGGCTCAATGGGGCAGCGCCCTTGGCAAGGCTCAATGGGGCAGCGCCCTTGGCAAGGCTCAATGGGGCAGCGCCCTTGGCGAGGCTCAATGGGGCAGCGCCCTTGGCGAGGACCGGTGGGGCAGTGCCCTGGACAAGGACCGGTGGGGCAGCGCCCTGGACGAGGACCGGTGGGGCAGCGCCCTTGACGAGGCCATTGGTACTGCACGGCTCTGCGGCGACCTGGGTACTGCACGGAACTTGAGCGACCTGGGTACTGCACGGCTCTGCGGCGACCCGGGTACAGCACGGCTCTGCGGCGACCCGGGTACAGCACGGCTCTGCGGCGACCTGGGTACAGCACGGCTCTGCGGCGACCCGGGTACAGCACGGCTCTGCGGCGACCTGGGTACAGCACGGCTCTGCGGCGACCTGGGTACAGCACGGCTCTGCGGCGACCTGGGTACAGCACGGCTCTTGCTGGGCAGTGAGCGGCTTGGCCTTACGGCGGCGTCGATGACCCCGTGGCGGTGATAGCTCAGGATAACCTGCGGGATGCAGGGCAGCGACCTCCGAGGACCCTGCGAGATGCAGGGCAGCAACAACTGGAGATCCTGCGGGATGCAGGGCAGCGACAACTGGAGATCCTGCGGGATGCAGGGCAGCGACAACTGGAG
Organism: Leptobrachium leishanense; assembly: GCA_009667805.1. NCBI lineage: Eukaryota > Metazoa > Chordata > Amphibia > Anura > Megophryidae > Leptobrachium > Leptobrachium leishanense. Next base: position 292,954,988 of record CM019063.1, on the reverse strand, counting down.
ATCCTGCGGGATGCAGGGCAGCGACAACTGGAGATCCTGCGGGATGCAGGGCAGCGACAACTGGAGATCCTGCGGGATGCAGGGCAGCGACAACTGGAGATCCTGCGGGATGCAGGGCAGCGACAACTTGATCCTGCGGGTTGCAGGGCAGCGACAACTGGAGCTCCAGCGGGTTGTAGGGCAGCGACAACTGGAGATCCTGCGGGTTGCAGGGCAGCGACAACTGGAGATCCTGCGGGTTGCAGGGCAGCGACCTCTGGAGATCCTGCGTGTTGCAGGGCAGCGACCTCTGGAGATCCTGCGGGTTGCAGGGCAGCGACCTCTGGAGATCCTGTGGGTTGCAGGGCAGCGACCTCTGGAGATCCTGCGGGTTGCAGGGCAGCCACCTCTGGAGATCCTGCGGGTTGCAGGGCAGCGACCTCTGGAGATCCTGCGAGGTGCAGGGCAGCAACCTCCGTAGTCAGTGTCAAAGCAACCTCCATGGACATATAAGACTCCGAATCTGTGGGCAAGGTAGGTTCCATGTCCATGGGTTCAACGTCAGCAGGCTCAGATGGTGGGGTCTCCAAGTAATAAGAGAGGGAGTCCTCCTCTGTACTCTCCACTTCAGAGAAGGTTTCCCTAAATTCAGGTCTCTTAGATCTGGGTACCGGAGTATGGCGAGACTTGCCAACTGTGGTAGCCTGGCGAGGCCTAGCAGGAGTAGAGACTGGGCGAGGCTTGGCTGTGGGCTGGCGAAGCTTGACAGCAGTTTGGCGAGACTTGGCAGGATTAGAGACTGGGCATGACTTGGCTGTGACCTGGCGAGGCTTGATAGTGGCTTGGCGAGGGTTGGCAGAGACAGGGTGCTGTCGAGCCTTGGCACTTGGAGTTCGCTTAGACATTGTTGGCAAGGACTCAGCAAGTAATGTTTCTTTGCTTTTAGCATGCTCAGACACAGGAGGAGCAACCAGCCGAGAAGCAGGATTGACTCTGGTCTGTGCAGGGGATGGCTTGGGTGGGCGCACAGGGCACACAGATATGAAATGTGAGCCCGCACTACAATAGAAGCACAGTCCCAAAGACCTCCTCCTGGAGCGTTCTTCCTCAGACAAGGGTCTCCTGCAGCCAGACATCGAAGTTGAAGAGCGCACCTTAGGTGAGGTGCCCCTTAACCCTTTCGCTGCGGTGGACGCGCTCAACGCGTCCAACCGCATGTCACGTTGCGTGCGGAGGACGCGCTGAGCGCGTCCAGCCTTTGGGGTCAGCGTTCGGCCGGGTTCCGGCCGATCGCTGGCCCCCCCGGTGCGGGCTGACATCTTCGATGTCAGCCCAGCATCCGGAACCGCCGCCGGGCTAATTAGGTGTCATCGCGGCGGCGCGATGACACCTAATTCAGGGCCCCCCCCCGCATGTGCAGAGGAGGCGCCTGAAAGGGAGGGGGGAGGTCCTTCAGACCTCTCTCCCTCCCGATCGGCGGCGTTGCGGGGGTTAACCCAGGCACCATTTGGAAGGGCACAGCCTGCCCTTCCAAATGGTACCTGGCATTAACCCCTGGGGAGCCGGATCACGAATCGGCGCTGAAAAGCGCCGGTTCGTGATCCTTTCCCGGAGCTGGCCGACATCTTGGATGTCGGCCAAGCCTCCGGGAACTCCCCCTGAGGACTGGCGTCATCGTGCATAGCACGATGACGCCAGTCCTGGAGTTAACCCCTAGCTGCCACCAATGGTGGAGATAGGGAATTCCAATGAACTCCATATCTCCCGATCCGTGGCAGCTAGGGGTTAAAGTTTGGTATTGTTGGATCGGTCAGAGCATGGCCGTTCCAACGATACCAAACTCGAATGTGAAAAAGTTAGTAAAAAAAAAATTAAAAAAAAAATATATTTAAAAAAAAATTGTAAAAAAAAAAACAAGTTTTTTTTCTTTTTTTTGGTTTGTTAATGCAGCAATATTGTTCCCATTTCAATTATAATGTGAACAATGATGCTGCACTAACGATTTTTGTATGCGGTGCGTTTGTTAAAAATCGTGTAATTTTCCCCCAAAAAAAATGTAACGAGACCCCATCTCTAATTTTTTTAACAAGCGCACCCCATACAAAATATAACCGCAATTGCTCGCATCTTAAAATGTGAAAAAAAAACACTTTACACATTGCAAATTATTGAAATATCATATTTTGTTGCATTTTTTGTTATAATATACAGACAGGTCATGACGTATACATATAATAATGACATATTATGAATCTGCCGAGTCTGACGGAAAGAACGATATATAATATGTCTGGGTCATATACTAAAATAAGCCTTCAAAACACGTTTAAACATGATGAGCAAAACCGGTAAAAATGACGTCAGCACAGGGGCGGGAAAAGCCTCAGCAGCGAAAGGGTTAATCCTTGCAGCACTTTCAGCAACATAGAGTCCAGTTGCTGCAGGAAGTTCTCCACAGTCATTTTCATGGATGCCACCACCGCCTGTATTACCGCAGACTCGTAATAAGATGGGGTCTGCATTCTGTCACGAGGCGTGTGCGGGTCAGGTGAGCCCAGCAGGTGGCGACACAGAGGGGAGGCCAGACAGGAATCACACAATGCATAAATTTAATGAAACTTAAATAGGCCTTGGCAGCAGGCACTTGAAAAGAATAAAGAAATATATAAAGTCCAGGGAGAGTTCTTGGATGGAGAGTCAGGATAGTGGACTATGCAGTCCCAGACTGCAGACAGGGTCCACTAGGAATTAATCCAGATAGCTGACAGTGGTACCTTGAGATCAAAAGGTCAGAGACGGTGGTAAACACTTGTAATCCACAGGCAGTTCTCCATACACAGGGGATAGTGGGCTACACGGTTTAGAGTACCCACTTGAGTAGTGTCCTGGAGGGTTTTGACCACAGACTGTGGATAAAGCGCTGGATAAGATGGAGCAGGAGCAGGTTTGCACACATCCAAGTGACCTCAGTCAGGGAGTACAATAATGCAGACCCACTGTTGGCTGGGTCTCTCTGCCTTTTAAGGAGGCTTAAACATGGATAGGCCTCAGCTGGAAGTCCAGGGCTAGACCGGAAAACCCAGGCTGGATCTCCAGGAGCCTTGACATGGTGCTTAGCCTGGGCAAAACCTGGACTGGAATCCAAGAATGAAGAAATCCAGGGCAAAGTTCTTAGATCCAGGTTTGCTAGACAGGTACACGGGGTGGACCGTGACAGATACGAATTATGGTCTGTTTGGGATATATACACTGTTAAGCTGGTAACATGATGTTGTTGATGTTCCATGACTGGTTGCAATGTTCCCCTGTTCCCCACTCCCCCCTTTTTTCTTTTCTGTACCCCTTTCCCCGTTTATATTTTGTATTTGAAGAAAAATAATAAAAACTTTATATTTCAAAAAAAGATACGAATTATAGAACATGTTCGTTCAGTTTGTTATGAACGTGAGACATCCATTTCACGCCACTTGAGAATTCACCATAACAATAGTCCCAATGAACTTAGATTCATGGGACTCGAGAAAGTCATTTTAGGCAAAAGGGAAGGCGACCTTGACAGGCGCCTGCAACAAAGGGAAACCTTTTGGATATACAAACTACTAGGGATGTGCATGGCTGACAAATTTGTTTTGTTTATTTTCGTTATGTTTTTAAATAATTTCGTTTTCAGAATTTCGTAACTAATTTCTTTTCGGATTGATTTGAAATTTTGAAATCGATTCGATGGTTGATGATATCCATTTGATAGTTCATTTCAAATTTGATAGTTGATATCCATTTGATAATTCATTTCAATTTCTTTTTTGATATCAATTATTCAAATTCGTCTTTTATGATGATGAGACCGTGTAAAACAAAATAAATTTGTTATATACCGTTTTGTTTCGAATTCGTATCGTATCGATTCGTTATTCGGACGTACTTCCGAAATACGAATTATCAAATTTCGTTCCAAATTCTGAATTTTTCCGAAACGAATGCACATCTCTACAAACTACAAAGTTTAAGTCCTAAGGGTTTGAACGAAGGATTTACCTTTACACCCTTTCTGTAGAACCAAATCATTTAAATCCATCCGTCCACTTTTTTTTTTTTAAATATAGACTGGAGAGAGCGCAGTATTTACATCTTTAGGTCATACTCCCTAAACCATGTCTCCTATATATAGGAATTGGACCTATAGACACAGCAATGACTGTTGACAAATCATTTTGTGACTCAAGCCCAGATAATGTCCCCTCTAATGTTGATGCATGTTCTGTCATATTATTTATTGTGTAACACCTATTAATCCTTCATGACATATTCATTGTAGATAGGTAATGTAAACAAACAGTCCAAAAATTAAATCCTAGCTTGCCTGCATTCTCATTGTGCAGAAATCCTTTGATGTTTTAACATCTGTGTGCCTTATACCATCTGGGTTTTATACTATGCAATATTACCAGCAGCCCTAACGATCTGAATATATCATGGGATCATTCTCAAGCAGACTTTATCCTAGAGTTGGTCATCATTATATCTTATAATGAAGTATTGGTTTGTTTCCTAGTGAATTTATATCACTATGGATACAAAAGGACTGGTTTCTTTAATTTACCCTGCATGATTTACATACATTTCTATAGCAACAGTATCCCAGGAAGACAACAGAGAGGTGTACTGGTTTTACGCATGTATATTGAAGGTAAAAGGTGACACACTGTGAAACATGCATTAACTCATTTCTAAATGGGAGACAGGCATATGGGTGGGGACTATGAGTGTCTATTCAACCTCCTGTTACATATACCACACTGAGGACCATCCCCACTGTGCAGGCACTTCCATTGTTACCCTGGTAACCCACACCTCCCACTCAGAGGAAGGACATTTAGAGGGGCAAGTCTATTGCTCTCGAACCCAGGACATACTTGAAAACGAGAGAAATCTCAATGTATCCTTCCTGGTAAAATCCTTTATAAATAAATAAATAAATATTGGAGGATGGCTCCACCCCTACAATGCCTCCAGCTCGCTATCTAATGCTTGTCACTAGCAAGGGAGTTGAATACACACACCCCCAGGGGGTTGTAACCAGAGCAGCCCCACCTGGAATCTAATGCCTCATTAATTCATTCTCTTACCTTTTTAAACCGGTGCACTCTCTGCTTGTGTCTGCCAAACTGTATTCTCTCACAAATCTATCTTTGCTAATAGCTCCTGATGGCACCCTACGGGTGAAAAGCGTAGAGTTACACAAGCTAAAATACATATATTCATGATGAGCTGTGCTTTTTTTTGGCATTTTTTCACGTTATTTAAAAACTCTTTTTTTTCCCTTTATTCCCCACCAGTTTTGCCTTGAAATAGAGGTTGGTAATGCAGGGGCAGTGTGAGAAGGTGGCAAATCGCAATTACCTATCGAGAACAGCAATGTTGAGTATGTTTCCTACTTTTTCTATCTATTTGCTATGAACCCATGAAGGCTCACATTTCTAAAATGTTACCTTTACTGTCAGTGAACCAGTACAGCTGATTCTCTATGAAGCCATAAACAGCCACCTCTCGATGTGGACAAGTCTAGCCCTCCCAAGTATTTTCCAATTACCTGCCAGTAATTTTGCTAGAGTAGGCACCCTAGAAGGCTCACTTTCTTCAGTTATTTTGCTTATTTTGCTTTTTTAAACCACTAGCAACTTAGGAATTGTATATAGAACCCTGGGGTAAAATGGGGTTTCACTTACAATCTTCCTAAGTACAGCATTATTTACACCACCTGCTAACAGGGGATCAGGGACATATAGCAATAAGAGACCCTTCAATACAATAGGGTTCTCTTAAGTGAATGCACTAATAAATACAGGTCCGTTAGTATCTCCGTGGCTTTAGGCAATCCTGATATACCTTTTTGCTTTTACTTCTTTGCAAGCTCACTCAGAGCTTGATCTTTACTGTTTCTTGTCCTCTGAGGCCCCCTAGTGGTCTATAACACAAACGTCTATCTGACTTAACAAAAGTTATGTTTTAACACTGTATCCTCTACCATTGGCTTGGTTAAGAATAAAGTCCCAATGCCATTTTTTTTCTCTCTTCACCAGTTTTGCCTTGAAATAGAGGTTGGTAATGCAGGGGCAGTGTGAGAAGGTGGCAAATAGCAATTACTTAGAGAACAGCAATGTTGAGTGTTTCTTTTTCTATCTGCTGTGAACCCACGAAGGCTCACATTTCTAAAATGTTACCCTTTCTGTCAGTGAACCAGTACAGCTGATTCTCTATGAAGCCATAAACAGCCACCTCTCGATGTGGACAAGTCTAGCCCTCCCAAGTATTTTCCAATTACCTGCCAGTAATCTTGCTAGGGTAGGCAGGCAATAAATGGTTTCTATACTTTCCTATACCTGGTGAACCCTAGAAGGCTCACTTTCTTCAATAACGAGCAACATAGGAATTGTATATAGAACCCTGGGGTAAAATGGACTTTCACTTGCAATCCTCCTAAGTACAGCATTATTTACACCACCTGCTAACAAGGGATCAGGGACATATAGCAATAAGAGACCCTTCAATTTAATAGGGTTCTCTTAAGTGAATGCACTAATAAATACAGGTCCGTTAGTATCTCCATGTCTTTAGGCAATATGTCTGGAAAATGACGTGCTAATTATTCACCTCCACAAGAGGGAGACAGAACCAAATAGGTATAGTGACCATTCTCAGTTCTTAACTGAAATAGAGAAGATAAATGAAGAGGTATTTTTCCCTATATGTGTAAATAGTTTAGCTAGAGAAAAAATGGCTAAGCTAGATTTGCGCCAGGAACATAGCTATATTAGCAGGGAGATGCTGAATAAAATAGCTAATTTTAAAGTGATCAGATACCCGAATCCTCAAGATTAGTGGATAACAGATCTAGATAATGACAGAGACAGTCATAATGTTATTGAAAAATGTATGTTATGTATTTCTATAAGAAATAAAACTGCCAAGCTCAATTGCATGATTGTCATCCTAGATCTCATCAGGAATGTGAAAATGGACCAGCAGAAGTGTCACGGTTCCCAGATCCCACCACGCAGTACTTAACACCCACACCCCACACTCCACAGAGCCCAGAAGCTACCAACAGAGTAGCCGTGAAAGATCTCTAACTGTCTGGTCCTTAGAATTGGCCAGGTAAACTAGCTAGACAGAAAGGGTTAACAACACGGGGAGTAGTCAGCCGAGCCAGAATCAGGAATACAGAGTTCAGAATGGTCAAATGGAATAGCCGGGTCGATATCAGAGCAGTGGCGTAGTACAAGAAAATGGTCTAGGGCAACAGAAGGCAGAATAGTCAGAAACAAGCAGAGGTCAATAACGGGTTAATTCAATATAGCAGTCAGGTACAAGGAGCTCAGGTATGGATAACCACGATCTGGCAACTGCTGAGAATACACTGAGGGTTTTTAAAGACCTTCACCAGGCCACGCCCCCCACTCAAGCCGCGCCTCATGCAACCACCTCCCTGCCTGTCTCCATTTAAACCGGGCATTGGTCAGCGAGCAGCATCAGACATGCTGCCCTCAAGCACACAGGTAGGGCTGGAAGCTCCCAACGTTACAGTACCCCTCTCCACGGGAGGCCACGGGACGACCCACGGACGGGACACGCGCAGGACGACCACCAGGGATCGGGGTGTGAGCAGGCGATCGCCACTGACCCCTGACACTAGAGGCAGACATGTCGGAAGCTGGAATCCAGGACCGGTCTTCTGGGCCATAACCCACCCAATCGACCAAGTACTGCAGAGCGCCCCTGCACAGCCTAGAATCCAAACCCTCCTAACCTCATACTCAGATTCACCATCAACCTGAATAGGTGGAGGAGGAGGAACGACCCGCGTGTACCTGTTACACAACAATGGCTTCAGTAGGGAGGTGTGGAAGACGTTGTGCATGCGAAGATGTTTAGGAAGGGCAAGAGCATAAGCCACAGGATTAATGCGGCGAATGATCTTATATGGACCTATAAAACTGAGGTGCCATTTTCATAGAAGGCACCCGCAACTTCACGTTCCTAGTGGACAACCAAACTCTATCCCCCACGTTATAGGAGGGAGCTTGTAACCTATGCCTGTCAGCCTTGCGTTTCTGGACAGCAACATTGCGATCCATATATTTTTCTCGAATCTGTCTCCAAATCTCTTGCAGTTGAGTGAGATGGTCATCGAGAGCCGGGATGGCCTGTTCAGTAAACTGAAGCGGTAGAGCCGGAGGAAAAAACCATAGATGGCAGAAAAAGGAGAGTGGCCAGTGGTCTCGTTAACGGCGTTATTACGTGCATACTCAGCCAGGGCAACAACTCCGACCAATTGTCTTGTTGTTGTGTGGTAAAGCAACGTATGTACTGCTCGAGACCCTGATTTGCCCTCTCTGCTGCCCCATTGGTTTGTGGATGATATGCTGAAGAGAAGGCCAATCTCACCCCCATCTCTGCACAGAAAACCCTCCAGAAACGAGAGACGAACTGGGCTCCTCTGTCAGAGACTATTTCAGACGGAACCCCATGTATTCGTACAATCTCTCTAGCAAATACAACCGCCAGTTCTTTGGCTGTAGGAAGCTTAGGTAGAGGGACAAAATGAGCCATTTTGGAGAAGCGGTCTACAACTGTCAGAACCACAGTATGACCCTTGGACTTCGGCAAGTCCACAATAAAATCCATAGATAGATGAGAGACCAAGGCCTCTTAGGCATGGGTAAAGGCTGCAATAGACTGACAGGCAAGGATTTACTGGTTTTGCTTCTGGCACAGACTTGACAAGCCAAAACAAACAGACGTACGTCCTGTCGCATGGTGGGCCACCAGAACTGTCTGGAGATACTGGTAAGAGTCTTAGTAATACCAGGATGACCTGCTGGTTTAGAATCATGAAACATTATGAGTAATTCTTGTCTTTCCTTTTCAGGTACAAACAACATATCTGGAGGCTTGTCAGGTGGAGCCACTACTTGAACTGCCTGGAGGCGTTCCAGGAAAGGCGAGGAGACAGACAAGACTGTGGAAGCCACAATACGTTCAGGAGAAACTATAGGATTGTGGTCTTGTGTATTAGATTCATACGGGTCATATTGACGAGATAAGGCATCAGCCTTTACATTGCGGTCACCTGGTCTGTAAGTCAATACAAAATTAAACCGAGACAGTAGCAATGACCACCTGGCCTGTCTCGCGTTCAAACGTTTAGCATCCCCGATGTACGTAAGGTTCTTATGATCAGTAATTATAAATAAAGGGTCAAGAGTACCTTCCAACAAATGTCTCCACTCTGATAGGGCAGACACAATAGCGAGCAATTCTCTGTTACCTATATCATAATTGCGTTCTGCTGGTGATAATTTTCTTGAAAAGAACACACAAGGATGTAGAGGTTTTCCTGGAGACTCTCTTTGAGACAGGACAGCCCCAATGCCTATCTCAGAAGCATCAACCTCAAGAACAAACGGAATCCTGGGATCAGGATGCCGTAACACGGGAGCGGAAGTGAAAGCTTGTTTGAGGGCTTCGAATGCTTGTTTGGATTGAGAAGACCAGATCTGGTTCTTCAGACCTTTACGTGTCATATTAATGATAGGGGAGGCTACAGCGGAATAATTCTTGATAAATCTCCTATAATAGTTGGAAAACCCCAGAAACCTCTGTATGGCCTTGAGACCTTGAGGGAGAGGCCATTCTGAGATGGCCGTGAGTTTAGAAGGATCCATCTTAAAACCTTCTGGAGTGATAATATACCCAAGGAATTTCACAGTAGTAATGTCGAATAAACACTTCTCTAGTTTGCAATAAAGACCATTGTCCAGTAATTTTGCTAATACCTGTCTGACATGTGCATGGTGGGTTTTCAGATCGGGAGAGTAAATCAATATATCGTCTAGGTATACTATAACAAAGGTTTGTAAGAAATCTCTGAGCACATCATTAATAAAATCCTGGAATACCGCTGGAGCATTACAAAGACCGAAAGGCATGACCAAGTATTCATAATGCCCACTCCTGGTGTTAAATGCTGTTTTCCACTCATGCCCCTCTTTTATACGTATCAGGTTGTAAGCTCCTCTTAAATCAAGTTTTGTGTATACTGCTGACCCCCTTTACCTGTCGAACAGTTCTGATATGAGAGGGATAGGGTACACGTTCTTAATGGTGATCTTGTTAAGCCCCCTATAATCGATACACGGGCGTAAATCTCCCTCTTTTTTAGACACAAAAAAGAACCCAGCCCCTGCTGGAGAAGAGGAACGTCGGATAAAACCTCTCTCCAAATTCTCCTTTATGTACTCTTCCATAATTTGGTTCTCCTTTATGGAAAGAGGATATACTTTGCCTCGAGGAGGCATGGTACCAGGATGAATATCTATGGCACAATCATATGGTCTATGTGGAGGCAGTTTCTCTGCCTCTCTTTTATCAAATACAGCCCTGAGGTCGGCGTATTGGTCAGGAACCTCTGTAGACAATGGAGGAGCTGTGGGTGTGTTCAGGCCACCGACATGCTGAATGGGTATTAAACAAGTCCCAAAACAAGCAGGACTCCAAGACAGTATCTCTCCCTTAGCCCAATCAATAACAGGATTATGTTCCACCAACCAAGGGAAACCAAGTACAACAGGATTGGAAGGTGAATGGATAACTTGAAATATGATTTCTTCTTTATGCAAGAGACCAGTGGTAAGAACCATTGTAACCGTATCGTGAGTAATCCTAGGGCAGGATAACGGTCTGCCGTCTATGGCTTCGACGGCTAAGGGTGTCTCTCTTACAACCAGAGGTAGAGAAATGGAAGAAGCGTAGTTAACATCGATAAAGTTGCCAGCAGCCCCAGAATCCAAAAAAGCGGTAGTATGTGTGGTCTTGGTCTCCCAAGCCAAGGATACTGGTAACATAAGTTTAGTGTCTTTGACAGGAGACATGCACGTCACACCCAAGGCCTGTCTCCTCAGCTGCCTTAGGTGTAGTAGTTTTCCGGCTTATCATGCATCTTAGGACGAGTAGGACATTGAAATCGTACATGTCCCCCCAAACCACAATACAGGCACAATCCCTCACGAAAACGCCTTGTTCTCTCTTCCTCTGTAAGCCTAGTACGGCCTAGTTGCATAGGCTCAGAGGGAGGAGATAACTCTCTTGGTGGTGCCTGAAAGACAGGGGCCAACCTAGGTAACAGTCTCTTTGGCTTCTCTCTTGGAGTCCTTCTGTCCCTTATCTGATTATCCAGATCTATACAATAATCAATGAGTTCACACATTACCTCAGGTAGTTTACGTGGAGCCAATTCATGCATCAATGACTCTGATAACCCCTCCAAAAAAGCCAGAACCAGTGTCTCATTTGTCCAGTTCACATCAGAGATCAAGGTTTTAAATTCTATGGCATAATCAGAAACAGTCCTGTTCCCTTGACGTATGCGGAACAAGGATTTGCCAGCTACCGTGGCCTTTCTGGTAGGATTAAATGTACGTTGTAACTCGGCTGTGAATTCTTTATAATCCCGTATGATAGGCTTCTCTGCCTCCCATAACGGAGTCGCCCATGTCAATGCTCTGCCAGACAGATGATTAATAATGAACCCCACTTTGGCAATGTCAGAGAAAAACATCTGTCGATTTAATTTAAAATGAATATCCACACGGACCAAAAATCCCCGGCACTCTGAGGGAGTACCGTCAAACCTCATAGGAGCGGTCATGTGTACCTGGGATGTCTGAACGACAGGGGACACAGGTAAATCAAGCGGGGGTGCAACCCCAGCTGGTTCCAGGTGAGCCGTACGAGTCAGGATAGTTTGTAAGGCAATAGCAAACTGATCCATCCTATGATCCTGCTCATCCTGTCTGGATACAAAGTTAGCCAAGTGCTGTGTTAAGTCTGCGGGATCCATAGTGGCCAGATCGTAATGTCACGGTTCCCAGATCCCACCACGCAGTACTTAACACCCCACACTCCACAGAGCCCAGAAGCTACCAACAGAGTAGCCGTGAAAGATCTCTAACTGTCTGGTCCTTAGAATTGGCCAGGTAAACTAGCTAGACAGAAAGGATTAACAACACGGGGAGTAGTCAGCCGAGCCAGAATCAGGAATACAGAGTTCAGAATGGTCAAATGGAATAGCCGGGTCGATATCAGAGCAGTGGCGTAGTACAAGAAAATGGTCTAGGGCAACAGAAGGCAGAATAGTCAGAAACAAGCAGAGGTCAATAACGGGTTAATTCAATATAGCAGTCAGGTACAAGGAGCTCAGGTATGGATAACCACGATCTGGCAACTGCTGAGAATACACTGAGGGTTTTTAAAGACCTTCACCAGGCCACGCCCCCCACTCAAGCCGCGCCTCATGCAACCACCTCCCTGCCTGTCTCCATTTAAACTGGGCATTGGTCAGCAAGCAGCATCAGACATGCTGCCCTCAAGCACACAGGTAGGGCTGGAAGCTCCCAACGTTACAAGAAGACACTTAACTGGTATCATGTGAAGTGATGTTTTGATTAACATGTGATGATTCTTCCCAGCATTCAGATGTTTAACTCAAGCTAGTAGATAGACTAGATCCGTACGGTTAATTAAATTTAATCAGAGATCAGAGTATCTATAGGGAATGTGAGTGAAATCGCTAGTCTATGAATGGTTATTTATACTCTTTCTTTCAACAGAAATAGAGAAAAGTGGTTAATCCGAACTGCGACGCTAATCCACAAAGATGAGTCGGACCACCAAGGATATTGTAATTATCTGGAAATTCAACGGTTTTCCGCACAATTCTGAGCAGATCCAATGCTAAAGTCCCATGCGAATCACGCTCATACAAGCCTGAAAGACATGCTGGATAAAACCAGGATACTGTTGATTGCTATGTACAAGAACCACCGAAGGAAAAGATTTGCCGCATATTTTATTGGAACCGCTGTTTTATACAGAAAGAGAAGCAAATGTTTTCTGGAAGGATCTGGTACAAAACAAAAAAGTGTTGATACCTACATCAGTGATTCTTGTGAAAGTTCCTAAAGAATCAAAAGTTGTTATCGGAGAAGTTACTCTTTATAAATGAAGTCTGGTATGACGAGATACAAATCGTTGACGTATTCCAAGGGCAAGAGATACCTATGAATCCAGATTTGAAATTTCTGCTAGAGAACAAGCCTGATCATACCATTGAACTTCTAATAAAGAAAAATAATCTAACAATTTATGCTCCAATGTATTCGCAGCTTGATCATCAATTGCTATCTGCTTATAACGGGCCAAAAATTACAGAGATTGTGATTTGTATAGTAATTATGTTTCTAACTGGATGATTGTACTAACAAAGAAAGTACGTACATTGAAGTTTAAAAACACTGCATCTTCAATTATTAAATGGATGAAAGAAGAAAAACGTGTTGCGAAAGGTGGAAACCTAGCCTAATTGGTAAAAGGTGGAAATATTGTATGTTTCCTCAATTCTCTTTTGAACAAAGAACAGCTGAAACCAAAGGGGGGTTATGTCAGGTATATTGGAAGGGAAAAATTAAAATGGATGCCTGTAGCCATTTTGTTTTTAAAGAAAGTCTTTTCTTTTTCAATTTTCCCTAGTTTTAGAAATGAACGGAGATTTTTTTTACATAGTTCATGGCTAGGTGACCAGACATGAGGGAACCTTAAGGCTAGGGTCAGACGAACGCATTTTTATGTTGTCTGTGAAAAAGTGCGTTCGAACGAATGGACGCATTTTTTCCCGGAATACGTGATAGTGGTCATACTATGCGCATTTTCGTCCGTGATTTTGTACGGATCATCAATAAAACACTTCTTGCATCTGGACGTTATGTTGGCCGGACATTAGCAGCGTCTGACGTCTCCTAATCACACACACACGCCGCTAGCGGGCGCAGCGCACTCTGTACGTCAGTACCTGCGGTTTCACGTTCTCGAAAAAATGCGTTCATTTTCCACTTGCGTTGCGCAGCCGGACTTTTGTGCGACCGTACTTCGTATATTGGCCGTCATTGCCCGTCATTTGCTGCTAGTGCGGCCGTGATTAAGTGCGGCTGCACGCGCGTTCGCACTGCCTCAGTCTGACCCTAGCCTAAAATGTCTTTATTTGATATAATGCCCAAGCTAAGTGCTAGACGTGTCATAATTAAATTTATTGCTCTGTCTTAAGTCTTTTAAACAAAAAGATATTTTGTCTTTGGGTATAGGAAAATAAAAGTTACAAAATTTTGTAATGTAGGTTTATATTCACGAAATATATTTTTATAATCAAGGTATATTTTATATTTACAGTAGAAAATATATGCTCCAATAAATATTGTAGAAGTATATAATTGGTAAATAGATAATTACTGAAGAAGAGATTCTGTGAGTTAACTAGAAAGGAATGCATTTAGTTGAGAGGAGTAGGGACATAAATCTAATTCTGGCATGGGAGACTAAAGTCTACACTGAGAGAGAAGGTCTTTGTGTTTAGATTGACATCTTGACATGAGATAAGACATATAAAAATTAAATCGTGGAATTAATTAAGAAGTGCAATACTGCCCTCTAGAGGATAGTAAATATTATATTTAATATAATGAATAAGTTGCCAGTGACGTCAAATTAACTATAATTGAAGCCGCAATGTTCGTGGCATTCATTCAGACTTACACGACAATGCATTCAGACTTCCAGGAGGCATTCCCGCAGAGATTCCAGGACAAGAGGCATTCAGAGACTTACACACTTCGCTAGCAGACCATCCCAGGACGATGCACTCAAGACTCACACCAAATCTCTGACTCACATGCATTGATTATCTGATATTGATAATTTTCACATATTCCAAAACAATTACATAAAGAATATTCCAAGGCAGTAACTCATCAAAATCCAGATTGGAGAGGTAATGTATGAGAGCTATTTAAATTAAGGAATTAATGTAATTATATATATTTGTAGTATTTCTTGCAACAGATAGACTGAGATTCCTCAGATTTTGGTTAGCTCTAGAATCTAAATATTTCTATTCTGCAGATAGAGATATGAAGAAGTGGACATAAGGATTTATCCTAAAAGAAACTGTTGTAACATTGATATACCGATATATATATTGAATTTGGAAATTACTGTGATTCAAATTAATAAGCAAGGAATTATATAACTACAAAATAAAAAGCAGAAGATTAGAAGTTTAATTCTCGATTAGGGGAGGATTCACTAAATAAATTTTTATTACTTATTCTAAATTAGCTCATCTTTTGTTGATCCATGTAGTATAAAGAGATATATATATCTCTATAAGATCTAGCTTGTTAAACATTGGTTGCTGGGAAATGCATGGTTCATTAAGCAGAAATGTTTATTAACCATTTGTCTATTAGTTACTAACTGATAAGGTAAATGATATTAATCATATATGCAGTTACTAACCGGAGATACATATATTGTGAAGCTAATTGTTCTATGTGCTGGTGGATGGATTGTGGTTTATAAATCTTTGATTATGATATGAGATTTGAAACTTTTTTGTATATGTAATAAATATATATATATTTTTATCCGATTATTGATTAGTGTATTCTTCAAAGCAAAACACAGACAATTAAAATAATTTAGGAGAATTTCTAGGAAAGATAAACGATTGATTTGTGTCTCGTATAGGTTTCTTATTGAATAATATCTGACATGTTGTAGTCACGTGCAGAGATAATATCTGACAACGCCAGGCCCTGCACCCTCAGACGCCGATCGGCCATCATGAAGTGCTGGCACCTGGCCAGCCAGCGACACAGAGCCATGCCCAGACCCCCCCAGGCAGCACTGCGGGGGCTGAGGACGTAACAGTACCTCAGCATAGTAGTCCAAATTTTCTCATTTCTTTCCCAATTTTGCGCATTTCTCCACAGAAGGTCAGGGTTTCAGCTAGGGATAGAGAAATATAATTTTTCCCATAGCTGATACTGTAGTGTTCTGGATAATAAGAGACGTCTTGGGTTTTCATTAATAGGATTATTAACATCCAAGCATACGGGTTCTCTATAACTGCAACTGGCTGCATCTCTAGTCATCCCTCAACTGGGAGACAAAATGGATGATCAACTGTCAACAGCCAACCGCCAAAAAAACATTTGTTTACATTAACTTTGAGTCCATTATCCATTAGTATCTGGAGCACGTCTTGTACATTCTGCCGGTGCTCCCTCTCCGTTCGGCCAGTGATCAGCATGTCATCCAGCAGACATTGTGTCCCCGGAACTCCAGCAATGAATTCATCCATTGTATGCTGCCAAATTGCTGGTGCTATCTCAAATACCATTCTGTTATTTCTGTTATACTGGAACAGCATCTTATGGAGTATTGAGCGTGAGGTAAGGCCTGGATACTGGATGCACTGGTAACTGTAGGTATGCACGTTTGAGATCCAGCTTGGTGAACTGCTGTCCCCCTGACAAAGTCGCAAAAATTCCCTAAATTTTTGGATGTGGATATTCATCTACAGCAAGTTGAGAATTAACGGCCTTACGGAAATCCCCACATATCCGAATGTCTCCATTCTTTTACGCACCGGCAAAATCGGGGAGGCCCATTCACTGCAGCGCACTTTGGAAATGACCCCAAGGCTCTCCAGACGCATCAATCAACCCCAACTTTAAGTGCAAAAGGTACAGTTTGTGCTTTAAAAAATTTTGGAACTGCATTTTCTTTTATATTTAGGCTGGTGTCAGACGAGCGTTGTGTTCACGTCCGTGATTGCGCCTAAAAGTACGTCCGTGATAGCATGACAGAAAGCCCATCGGAGCCCGTTACACAAAGTACGTCCGCACTGAACTGCGGACGCACAACGACCGCGGCCCACGGATGCAAGGCAGGCAAGAACGTACAACCCCTAGAACGGCCGCAAAAAGTGCGCTGCGTCCACAACGTCCGCATAGCTTTGTGTGTGAGTGATGGAACGTGGTCATACGGACTGCATTTATACGTCCAGCATTTTTGATGGACAAAATGGTTTTGCTTTTTATTTTATTTTCTCTCCTACATCCGTCAAAATATACATCAGTGATAAACGGACTGTGTGGCCACTACTGCGTCTTCCGTACGTCCGTGTACACGGACGTACAGTCCGTAGAAATCACGCTTGTCTGACCCTAGCCTTAGGGACATTTGCCGTCCCTTAACAGTCCCCAAAGTATCATCAAAAACCAGGGCAAACTTTCTCTGCAAGACCTGTATCCAAGCTGAAACCGCAGGTAATGTCTGTAAGGCGTGGCAAGCCTTATACTATATGTCTGGCATTCCCGACTTCTGAATCCATTCTCTTCCAAATAGTGGAAGACCCCCAGACTTCATAATGTATAACATCAGCTTTTCCGAGCTTCCATTTAACCCCTTAGTGACCGGGCGGTTTTACACAAATCCGTCCTTTAGTGACCGCTGCTGTTTTTACGTTTCTGCGCTGCTCGTGTTTAGATCAAATTTTCCTCTTACTCTTTTATTCAACCCACACATATTATACACCCTTTTTCCCGCCATTAAATGGACTTTCTAGAAATACCATTATTTCCATCATATCCAATAATTTAATATAAAAAAAATATGAAATATGATGAAAAAAAATGGTAAAAACACACTTTTTCATAATTTAATCCCCTAAAGCTATAACCACCAATAAAGACCCCGGCTAAATAGTTTCCAAATTTTATCCCGAGAATATAAATACCCAATTTTTACATGTTTTTACCTTTTAACCCTTTCACTGCTGAGCCAGTTCACCTATGTGCGCTGCGCTCATTCTGACCATTTTGTGCCAATTATTTTTAGATGACAGCCTAGGTCCTATTTAATTAAACTCCCCCCAGACAAAAAAAACTTTAAAAAAAAAACATTTTTTTATTTTATTTAATTTTATTATTTTTTTTTTATTTAATTTTTTTTTACATTTTTTTTTAAAACCAAACCTGGTCATGTTTGGTATCATTTGAAAGGCCATAATCAGGCCTTTCAAATGATGGCAAACATGACCATCTAGCTGCCATGGATCGGGAGATAAAGGGATCCTTAGGATCCCCTTATCTCTACATGGCAGCTAGAGGGTTAACTGGCCCACTGACATCCTCACACATATGGTGAGGTTGTCAGTGGGTGGGGGGGGACCTGGAGGCTAGGCTGACATCCAAGATGTCAGCCCCCCTCCAGGTTTGAATCACGTTTTGGCGCCAATTGGCGCCGCAACGTGATCCGGCGGCGAAATGGTTAATGCCATACACCGCTGGAAAGGGGAGGCTCTCCCCTCTCCAGCGGTGCAAACGGCATCTCCCTAGCTTCAATGGTTGGGGAGATAGAGGGCTCCGAAGGAGCCCCCCCCCCTCCCCTCCATTGAACACATGGGGGCACCTTCTGATGACGTCACCACGCAGCGTGGCGACGTCATCAGCCTCGCCTGCCCATGTAAATCACATGGGCAGGCTTACTCCCTGTCAGATCGACGTGGGATCCGACGAGGGAGGTGAGTATCGGGCGGGAGGGGGATTTGGCGCCGCTGACGTACCCTGTACGTCATCGGGTCTAGGGAGACCCGAACACAGGACGTACAGGGTACGTCAGCGGTCGGGAAGGGGTTAACTTGTTACCGGAGTCAATCAGGTTCACTTCATTAACGGCGCCGGACCGGACACAAGCAAGGATTGTCCAAACACGAGTCTCTTCAGGAAAGGCAAGATCTTTATTGTGTCGTCACACAAGTGCTCACACAGGATTGAATCGCTTAGAGTGAGCCCCGATTACACAGAGACATGAGGTTTTATGCCCCAAATACATAATTAGGTACATCCCCATTAGCCCACCTCCCTATGACACTCTATTCTTCCCCACGTGGGTTAATACCTCCCATCATTAATTCGAACACAAAGAACATTCCACATATAACTATAAATTGATACACTTCTCGTTAGTTTGACAGTCTGTGATTTGTTTGTGCTGTCTTTCTCCGGGCAGTGCCTCCCTCCCTATCGGCTATATTTATTCAGGTGGCCTGGGGCCCGGTCTTCTATACTCCTTCGTCTTTCCACGGGCCCCAATGACCTTGGCGCTTTTCTCCTCCGCTTCCAGAAACAGCAAAGATCTTTCATAAGGCTTTAATTGCTTTTCTGCTAATCTAAACGCATTCCTAAATTTCTACGTATACCTCATTCTAGTCTCAGCTACAAACCTGCCTAGTTATATACAAGTGAACCAATATTCTGAACAAGATGGCCGCCTGTGTACAATGGCGGCCGTCTTCCAGCCTATTTCCACTTCATTCCCCCCTTGGCTCAAGTGTCAGGATCTTTTCCTGGCACTTGTAGCCATTACACTCCACTATTCTGAAACTACTGAAAAAGGGGGGTTTCTTCCCTGGGAACATACCCTGTGGAATCATCAGTGGTATCTTCTGTGTTTGTGTAGATGTCAGTGCTGTTTTGCACAGTGGCCATATGCATAGCCCTATGCGGTATATCAGTATCCCTATGATCAAGATCACCACTATCATGAGTATCATGGATCCAATCTTTGAGATGAATCTCAAAATGGAACCAAACCATTCTCCCATTGCTCCAAACCCACGGAGCGGATTCCAGCCTTCGGCAGCAATCCTCCTGGCTGTGCCCTGCAACTGTGCTACCTTCTCCTGGTGATCTTGAATTACCTGGTAATAGTCTGGGACTTCGTGTGTAGTGTTTCTGATGAAGGTGCAACATTCATAGTGCATTGTCATTTCACACAATCCATTCAAGGCCGCACTGATCTGCTCAAGCGCCATTTCATGTATCATCTGCACCTTTCGTAACTCTCGCATTTCCAGATTCAGCAGCTGGATATCCATACTGGTTCTATTCAGAATCTCATCCATCAGATTGACATAGCTATTCAATCTCCTCATCATTTCTCCTCCCCATCCAGTCCATGCTGGCAACCACGTCCATATTCGATCCATCTTTGCAAACAACTCTCTCTTCGGTCTTTCAAACACCAGTGGGTACCTAGGGTGTAGTTCTGTGTCTGCGTTTGTGTCTTCTCCCCTTAGTCTCTGGATTGGGACCAGCTTAGCCAAATAACACATTCCCGTTATTGTTGGTGGTACCCATGTGTAACACACCCTTTCACAGCACACCTGGTACCCTCCTGTCACTATAAATGGTGATGAATGTAGTGTTCCCTTTGATATCTCTATCGCAAGATGTCTCAGCCGTCTCATCATATCCACTGCACCCTGCCTCCCATTGGTCCCATTCCCAATCACCGCCTCTTGGTCTCCAGTGAGTTGCCTGCATCGTATGTATAAATAATTCGCCTTTTGTCCTGTTTTGAATATGTAAATGTATAATGTCCAGTTGAACTGACTTGAGTTACATAACCCACCCTCGTTATTTGTTTCTTTATCTGGTCCTAGTTGAAAACACCATTCTGGTGGATACACTGGTCCTATTATGGGGTACCCGGGACTGACTGATTCTGTCCGGTCCCTTTGTGCATCGACAGCATGTATTGTGACATTCCCTGATACAAACATACTCAAATTCATTGGAACAGAGGCAAATGGTATATGAATTGTCTCTGGGTGCAGTCTACTACACACCCAGCATGCAGTTTGCCCAGACTTTTTAGCATAATCATATTTGAATTGCACAAGTAAATGTCCTCTTGGGTTGGTTCCAGATAGCGCCTCTCGTTTTTGTCTCCACATGGTACGGTTCTCCATCACCGGGTGCGTACCATTCCAGATATGGGAAATATCCACTTTCCCAGCGGTGCTTGTACAATTGGGGCATGCTCCTCTCGAGAGTCCATAAATCAAATTAGCAAGATATAAAATCAGCACCACAAATGCCCCGAGTGTCAGAATTCCTTGGGCAATTCTTTTTACAGTCACATAAACCCAATCCCTCCCCACCGGAATTTCAAAAGTAAAAACCATTTCTGGATAATCAAGGGTGGGGGCCGGGCCCCTAAAAAGCACCCTGTGGTTATCCCCCGTTGGCAGGTGGTCAGGGTCTGTGCCCATCAAGACACCCACTTGTTGATCCTCTGAATCATCAGAGTTAGGATCATTTAGGTGCTCGTGACTGTGGTCTTTGTCAGCTTCAGCCTCAGCGGATTGGTCTCGTTGGCGACGACCTTCCATGTTAGCTCAGGACTGGCAGCTGCTTTTACTCTGGAGTGATGTATCCACGGGACCACCTCGGCAACCTTTACTGCTGTGGGGGTTGATAACAGGACAAAATAAAAAACCTCTCCATTTTGGACCTAGTGGACCAATTTTCCCCTCTTTTACCCATTCTGAGTCACCCGGACAATACTTATACAGTGAAGAATACAGAAAATACGGTATATTATCCCCTACCTAAGTATTTAATTTCTGCATTGATTTACTCAGCATTATTACCTGATCATTTAGTTTAGTTTCTCCCAATGCCCGAAGGTCCCCCCTTAGTCCATTAATTAGAGGGGTTGGTCTGCACCTATCGTGCAAAAGGACTATCGCCAGCACATCCAATCAGCCTAATAACATCTCTTGACACAGTTTGGACATCAAAGTCTTTGCGGTTCATTCTCTCGAATTATCTGCTCGTTCCACTTCGGTTATTTCTTTTGTATCTTCTCCATACTCCCCCATTACTTTTACGCCGAAGAATTTCAGCATCATATTGTAAGCTCTGCACAGTCTTTGCTGAACTTCTGAGGTGTTAACCATTAGGCGTGTCTCTTGCGGATTTAGGGGAGTAGAGTAGAATTTTCGGCCTTGTGTTCGAGTTGGAAAAAAAAAAAAAAAAAAAACATTGGATATAATCATAATTGAGTTCTAACAGTTCATAATCATCTTGCCATTTGTTCAATATTATTTCAATGAACTCGCCGTGGGGTTCAAACTTTTTTTTTAAATTTAAATTCATATAGAACTCGTAATTTGGCATGGAAAATTGAGGCTCTTGCTTGCAGATCAGTACTTTAGCTTGAGCTTCTGTTTGCGGTGGTGGTTTCGCAGCTGCTTTTGCGGCCTGGTCCGCGCGTCTGTTACCTTTTGGAATTTCATCACGGCCTTTTTGGTGGCCTCGACAGTACATGATACTGACAGCACTTGGTTTCCACACTGCTTCCAGAAGGGCCGTGATTTCTGCAGCATATTTAATTTATTGTCCTGAAGACGTGAGTAGGCCTCTTTCTTTGTAGAGTGCGCCATGTGCATAGACTGTCATGAAGGCGTATTTGGAATCTATATAGATATTTACTCTTTTGCCTTCAGAAATTTCAAGGGCTCTGGTTAAAGCTGTTATTTCAGCCAATTGTGCAGATGTATGGCCTGGCAGTGGCTTTGCTTCGATTACTTCTTCTGTTGAGACTACTGCATAGCCGGAGACTTCCTTCCCATCATCCATATAGCTGTAGATCGTATTTGTCTAGGGGTACGTCTTTCAAATCTGGCCTGCTACTGAACACTTCTTCCATGACTTGGAGGCATTCATGATCTGGATCCTCTTCACAGTCAGGCAGTAGAGTAGCAGGGTTTAAAGTAGCGATGAGGTCCAAATGAACCCGTGGATTTTCACACATCATGGCTTGGTACTTCGTCATCCGGCTGTTGCTAAACCAGTAACCTCCTTTGACATCCAGCAGAGCCTTGACAGCATGGGGCACCTTGACATGAAGAACTTGTCCAAGGGTCAGCTTGTCTGCTTCTGCTATCAGCATTGCGGTGGCAGCCACTGCTTTCAGGCATGGGGGTAGGCCGCAGGCCACAGGGTCGAGTTGCTTGGAGAGGTAGGCCACAGGCCTCAGCCATGAGCCAAAGGTCTGGACCAATACTCCTGTTGCCGTTTGATTATGTTCATGTACGAACAGCTGGAAAGGCTTGCTATGATCTGGCAGACCCAGCGCAGGAGCTTCCATCCGTAGAGTCTTTAATTTCAGGAACGCTGCGGCTTGCTCTTCTTCCCAATGAAAGGGGTCTAGTTCTCTCCCTTTTCCCTTTGTGGCTTGATGAAGCGGCTTGGCAATGTCGGCGAAGCTGGGGATCCACAGGCGGCAGAAGCCTGCAGCTCCCAGGAACTCACGGATTTGTCTCCTGGTCTTTGGTTGGGGGATACGGCACACCGCTTCTTTTCTTTCTGTCCCCAGTGCACGTTTGGTGCCTGTTAATTGGAAACCCAGATATTTTACACTGCGTTTTCATATTTGTGCTTTCTTTTTAGAAATTCTGTAACCTGCTTGGCTTAGTAGATGTAGCAAGGCTTTTGTGGCAGATAAACAGTCTTTTTCTGTGGGGGAAGCCAGTAAATTGTATGGATTAGGAACCACAGGGTGTAGTGTTACTGTGGCCTCGTTGACAGCTCGTAAATCTTGGACAGGGCGATACTCTTGTGTGCCCTCCTTCAGTACTGGCAATAGAGGTGTGTTCCATGGTGACACACAGAATTTTAATATGCCGTTATCTTTAATTTTTGTAAATATATTTGTATATTCTGCTTGGCTTTTTGTGGATATAATATCATTTTAGAGCCACCGGTGTTGCGCCGGGCTGTGATTCAACTCATCTGGGCGGGTTTTCCTCCGCCCCCACCTCAGGAATTCCAAGGAGTAGTGCGTGCGGATCCGGCGTGGCAGACAGAGTAGGTGCCGTGCGCCATTCTTCTTCCCTTGACATAACTACTGCGATTTTCACAGATTGTGGATTGTGCGGACTGGCTGGAATATGCTGTCGAGTAGAGCCACCACTATCGGGCAGATCTAATTGAACGTGACCCCCGGGAAAAAAAACATAATTTGGGCTTGCAATTTGTAAAAAATATCCCACCCCAGGAGCTGGATGGGACATTCGGGCATATACATATATACACATTGTATAAACAATATCCTCAGAAATCTTTTCCCGTAACCAAAACAGACTCTTAATACCACATCGGAAAATAAATAAATAAACATAAAAATAAATCATTCCACTGTCATAAAACCACTCCACACATCTCATCAGTAATTATCTAAAACAATCTCATAACAATAAAATAACCATTCCTTCAAAAATCAAACAAAAACATACCTTTTAAAACCAGTAAAGAAAAACTACTTTAATTATTTCTCGAATTATTCTTTCTTTTAATATAAATTTTCTACAGACAAATATTCTATTGTGACATATATTAAAATTAGCTAAACACAGTAATTTTTCTTTCTTTATTTTTCTCCACTCTCAACTCACTGCACAAGTATATAAAGGGTTATTTTTCTCTTCCTCTCCTCCACCGCTTATCAGAGAGCGAGGAGAAAAACAAAAAAAAAAAAAAAAAAAAAAAAGAAAACTGACTCCCTCTCTTCCCCCTCTCCGTGCAAACAGTGTGCCAGAAAGGAGGGAGGGAGAGGGACCAGCACAGAGACATTCCACACTCTAACTTATAAATTATTCTTCTCTATTTTACTTTTAATTGAACAGTTTAATAGATTAATTATTTATATATGCTCCCATCGGGCATCTCGATCTTTCCTGGTGGGACCTCTCTGTCCCCTCTCTCTTATTTTGGGGATCCTGCTTCTTACTTTACCCCGCTATCATTATAAAATGACTCTTATTTTTAATACAATATCTCCATATATCTATATACGGTTATGCTCTGTGACTTGGGAGTGTACCTTCTGTACCAACTCCGGGTCCATTGACCCCTGCTCTGGCCATCCTGGGACTAATAACGGCCACACAACTGTACACATTACTTTTAATTTCTCTTTTGTCAATTCTACACCATAATCATACGTTTTTATATAATGCTTCGAAATTCCGCACCATATATTCTAGGGGCATCTCACCCTCCTTTACCTTCTTGGGCTTAGATGACCCGTTACCCATTGTCACTCCTGAAAACAATACTTTTTGCAATACAGATATATTATTTCAACAACAGTTAAAATCTACAGTCTGATACTTCAGTCAACAATTTATCCGCATCCACATACGCTTCCTCGTGGAGCGAGTAGGCGCGCGTTCACTCACAGCACTCGAGTCAATTCATTCACAACCCATACCGTATCAGATACTTTCAACATAGAATAAAAAAAAACACTTCAACTCTTCCCAATAGCCAAGGGTACTTATCCCCTTCTTTGTGGCTCCTTATACCCCGTAATTTGAACTCTAACTCTTGACTGCTTGTGGCTATGTGCACCCCGTTCTTTGTCTATACTTCCGCCTGCAATTCCAATCTGCCTTATGGATAATCTACCCACTCAGCACCACTATCTCTGCAGCTATCGCTGGCTTCATTATAAGCCCTTTTCACTATACGGCGTACACACTAGGCACTGACTCAGGCTCTTAGCCCAGTCACAGAAAAATCCCTCCTCCTTTCCCTTTTACCCACGTGGCGAAGCTCTATTTACAAACACTGAACTAAAATGACTCCTGCAACTCCACGCAGCTACTTTCTCCCTCTCATACAGAACTACCCTTTGATTGGCATTCAATTCCCCCGAATCCAGACGCCCGCTAGCCACTCTGGCTCCTTAGCAATGTCAGCGCTACCAGCGGCGGGAAAGATATGCCAATAGGATGGTGGCCATCGCATCCTCTTATCCGTCTATCTCAGCTCGGACGTTTCCCTTAGATACCGGTATTTCCTTTAGACATACAAAACATAGAAGACACGTTACCTATCGCCGGCGCTGCTTGCTGTTTCCTCAGACTCGTTGGTGTCCCAGCTTCCCGGGTTGGGGGGTCTGTTTGGGACGAGATGAGGTCCACTGTACAGGAAATCCTGCTTGGCGCCTGCAGATGTCAGCTCACCTTCAAAGGCCGCCCCCAACCATCGGGATTCTGGCACTGCTGCAGTCAAGCGCCGCACTGTGTTCAGCAGCCGTTGCCTGTGTCTTGGCAAAAGGCCCGTTATCCCGGCTATCGAGACCCCAGAAAATGTTACCGGAGTCAATCAGGTTCACTTCATTAACGGCGCCGGACCAGACACAAGCAAGGATTGTCCAAACACGAGTCTCTTCAGGAAAGGCAAGATCTTTATTGTGTCGTCACACACAAGTGCTCACACAGGATTGAATCGCTTAGAGTGAGCCCCGATTACACAGAGACATGAGGTTTTATGCCCCAAATACATAATTAGGTACATCCCCATTAGCCCACCTCCCTATGACACTCTATTCTTCCCCACGTGGGTTAATACCTCCCATCATTAATTCGAACAAGAACATTCCACATATAACTATAAATTGATACACTTCTCGTTAGTTTGACAGTCTGTGATTTGTTTGTGCTGTCTTTCTCCGGGCAGTGCCTCCCTCCCTATCGGCTATATTTATTCAGGTGGCCTGGGGCCCGGTCTTCTATACTCCTTCGTCTTTCCACGGGCCCCAATGACCTTGGCGCTTTTCTCCTCCGCTTCCAGAAACAGCAAAGATCTTTCATAAGGCTTTAATTGCTTTTCTGCTAATCTAAACGCATTCCTAAATTTCTACGTATACCTCATTCTAGTCTCAGCTACAAACCTGCCTAGTTATATACAAGTGAACCAATATTCTGAACAAGATGGCCGCCTGTGTACAATGGCGGCCGTCTTCCAGCCTATTTCCACTTCAAACTGAACTCTGACATGTACACTGCCCAGAGGGGTTAATACTTCCTTTGAATAAGTCTGTAGACGTACACCTGTCTTTATCACTGGAACATTTACTTTTAATCTCTGCCAGTTTTGCTCAGTAATCACAGAAACAGCTACTCCGGTGTCCAGGTCCATGGTCACATCCTTCCCTTCAACCTTCACTGGAGCAGGAATGGCTGAATAAGCCGAAGCAATCTTAGAAAGGTTCACGGTTTGAATGGGAATGTGGCCGTCCGAGTCATCCGATGAGTCCTGGAGCTGGATTTAAATTGCTTCAGAAGAAAGCCTATTATCAGACTTTCCTTCATGCATCTTTCCTTTCTTACAATCCCGTTGAATATGCCCTTTATTTCCACAGGAGTGACAAACTGCACTGCGGAAACTACATGAGTGAGATTCATGTGAAGTCACCTCACATCGATAACATTCATTTCGGGGCTCTCCTTGCAGCGTCCTTTGATGAAAGGAAATGTACTGTTTATCCCGCATGTACCGCTCCCTGGTATCTGCATGGAATATTTCTGCCTCTTGTTCAATCTATTTCTTCCTCTGCAAAACATAAGCTTGTTCCATGATGGTAGCAATATCCATAGCTTTGTGTAGTCAGCTCTTTCTCTGCAAGAAGTCTCTTAATCATAGCTTCACAGTTTAACCCATCACAAACAGCTCTCAGGAAGTTAGAGTACCTGAGACAAAGTAGGAAACGCTTTCTCCAGGCTCCTGCTGCCTTTTATAAAACTAGCTGTGATAGTGGGCCTGCAGTACAGCAACGAACACAGCTAACGGCTTGCTCACAGGTTTCTCTGGATAAAGGAGATCTGAGTGTGTCCTACACCTTCACTCCAATCGCTGTGAGTAACACGGCTACCTTTTTTATCTCCAAAATGCCATTCGCCGAGAGATACTGTTCAAACCTTTCCACCCAAGAGATCCAAGAGTCAGTGTCTGGATTAAAATCATGCAGAGTGCCAATCAGCACCATCATGCACATCCAACAGCCTCATCGCCACTGTAGTGTTCTGGATAATACGAGACGTCTTGGGTTTTCATTAATAGGTTTATTAACATCTATACATAGTTTCTCTGTAACTGCAACTGGCTGCGTCTGTAGTCAGTCCTCAACTGGGAGACAAAATGGACCAACTGTCAACAACCCTCTGCCAAAAGAAACACCCAACCCCCCCATTGGCAGTCAGCACACCACAGATACTTATTATCGGCAGCCTTTCTGGCAGATTGTTTTTTCATAACACGAATCTGACATTATGCCATAACAGAATGGGCTTAATAGAATTGTAAAAATTGCACCATGTCCATTTTATTCAATTTAATAAATTTGTCCAGACTCTGGGCTTTGCAATGATGCCTCATACTGTATAACCCGATTTGTAAGTGATCAGTAACTTTGGCACTTAGGATGTTTTGGAGCTACATCTGCCACGATGTTCAGCTACTCATTAAGATCTTAGAACCTCATTGGAAATGTATTTCCTAAACATCTGGGAGGGCCAAAGTTGCAGACCCCTGCTGTAGGATATAGGTACCAGAAATACAGAGGACCAATAGACCTGTGCATCTCCTGTATAGGGAATTCCCTGCCAGATGGGACGGAAGCCCCATATATGTTATCACACTCATGCGCAATACCATGAGGGAGCAGGGAAATTCCTACTGTAAGAGTTGCAGCCACTTTGTCAGAGCCTGATGTGGGATAAGCCCCAAATCAGCACATCTGTTGAAATTTGCATGCTGTGGCTTCAGTGAGCCAACTTGCCAATACTAATTTCAGTAATTTGCCGAATATGGAACATCGATAAATCAGCAGAGCCGATAATCTGTCTATTCCTACTTTCAGCAATGTTGTCCTTAACAACTTTGTTGCAAAAGTGGTACAAAAGTCCGAACAGTGTTGGCTGACCTCGACTTGCACAGTTAAGATGTCATGCTTGTTAGTAAATTTGTGAGACTGGTGCCTCCAAAAATTATGAAATGTTGATCCTGGTGATCAAAGTAAAGTATCATGCATGCTGCTCATCTACCCCCTCCCCCAATAAGACTCTTGACACAGCAAGACAAATGCTACAAAACTGTTTATTAAAAAATAAAAAAAATGTAAGCATAGGTACATAAAACCTGACTGGTTTTAGATACCAAACTAACTTTAAAATAGTGCTAGAATTCTTTGATGTGGTGTTTCCACTTAGCACAATGCCACTAAAAAAGTGTCGTCTTCCATTCTAGGACTACTGCTGTATGATTCCACACTGGATACAAATCAACTATGGAAGCAGACTGCCCACCTTCAAGTATATTGTTATACACTTCTAAACGGGATAAACAAGACAGTGTTCGTGGTCACACTAGGCTTTACACAGGTAAGAGGAAGACAAACCATCCTGTAAGCAACCAGCAAATGTTTTTGAGGTAGTATATTAATACTGTTGTTTTTCGCGAGTTTAGTGTTTCTTTCCAAACTATTTACAGATACCAAATGAACATTGCTAAAGTTTCTCTTAGAAAAACAAGTCGAATCAGCAGGTTACAAAAAGTTATGTGTTTACAAAAATGATGTTGCAATGTATATCGTAAATATAAAAGTAAAACATTTCAGGAGTGATTTGTTATTTTACCACCAATAAAAGTTGAACACCCAGTTCTTTGAACACTCTTAAGACTTAGGAACTAATATACTGCAATCAAAAGGTTCCTCAAAACATTGGGAAAAGAAAAACCCGAGCAAATGCAATTTCCATACTTCACAGTTGAATGTCATAGAAAATCATGGTATGTTTTATTCATGGCCTGGCAGGTGAATAACAACTCCCTACCATGGGTTTGTTTTGAAATGTTTTGACCAAAAGAAAAAAGTATCATGAAAGGCTATCTGGGAGAGCTTGAATCAATACTAAATTATCACAATATTTGAATTAGTATTACATTTCCAAAAATCCCAATTCTGGCACAGAATATAGACCTGAGATTTTCTTTATTAAAAAAAAAAAAAAAAAAAACCACAAACAATTATGAAATGCACTTAATGTGAAGGACTACCATCTTGCTCGTTTATTGCAGAGTCTTAAAAAAAAAAAGAAGAAATAATCTTCCTGTTCTAACAGACCATTTAAAGAAAGCAAAACTTTAGGGTACAATACCATTCGCCCAATTGAATTGCTTGATATCAAGCACCCGGTATTTAAAAAAAGTAACAAGAAGAACCAAAGCCCCCAGTCTTTGTTTCTCAGGAACAACAAAAACAAAAAAAATAATTCCTAAAACATAAATATTAACTTGAACTGAATAACATAAGAATGCAAAACATTCAGAGGCACAATTGTTCTTTTTTTCCCTGTACTTTAAGAAGAGGTGTTCAAGTCAAGGCGCTAAGGGGGTTGTACAAAGTCGAGAAGGTGTTATCAAAAAATCTGCTAGAGCCACGTTGGTCACAGAGAAAGTGCTCAATGGGAGATCCAGCCCCATTAAATCAGACATGACAGGCAGGTCTTCAGTGGGAAAGTCAAGATTGTGGAGGTCACTGTTGACAGAAGAAGCTTCCTGGTTATCCTCAGATCCTGGACCAGAAAGCGGGCTGAGTCTGCAGGTGCACTGATCTTTGTTGGAGGTGCTCTGCATACCTGATGTTCCAAGAGATAAAAAAATTAAAAAAAATTATATACAAATAAAAACAAATGTGAGGACGTTAGCTACTACATACAGAGTAGAATAGTCTGCAGAAAGGTTTAAACCAGTGTTGCCCAAATCTGTCCATATATACTCCTAACAGGCCTAATTTAAAGGATTCGTTGGAGAAAAGCAGACTGAATCCTGCAATCACTGAGCTGAAAATGATATCACTTGTGCTTCAGATATCTGGCCTGTTATGGGTACTTAAGAAAAGGCTTGGGAATCACTGGCAAGAACAACAGGAATGGAAAGAGGGGGTATTAGGATACCTGAACATCCAAAATTCTGCCCACAACAGTTGGATTCTTGCAGACTAGATGGGTTCTCAGATGTTAATGCATCATATTCACACTCCCTAAGAAAGAAAAAATTATCAGCAAATGTATTGCACAAAAGAAATAAAGACAAACCACAAACACTGCGTACAGCAGTATAAATACAACCTATGAAGAAAATAAAACAGTTCATCCATGTGGGGACTTCTAGTGAATTTAGAACTTTTACCTAAAAGGGACACGATGACCTCTCCTTTCTGACAAGACAAAAAAAACCGCATGAATTTTACTTACCAGCTAAGCCTCTTTGCAGACTGCCACTTCCGCAATGTACTGTTTGTGCAGTGTCAGGAAAAGTAGGAGTCGGCACAGAGTTAATTAGCAAAGCAAATATGTTTAGATCAAATAAAAATTTGTAAATAATACCTCCTTAAAAAGGTAGGAAAGAATGGATGTAAATTGAAAGGAGTGAAGAATAAGCAAAGACACAGAAAGCTAGAACACCCCTTTAATTTGGTCAAGGAGCAGCCAGCCACACCCTTCTCCAATATCCTTGACACTCACAGAGATGGTGGGATCCCTTGTTTCCTTTTTCCTTGGCGACTCTTTTCAAATAATCTGAAACGTTTGGACTTCTTCCATGAGTAATAGTATTGCACACACTCGCCTACTGATCGTGTACGAACCTAGTAAAATAAATTAAAAAAAAAAAAAAACAGAAGAACCATGTTCTGAGAGAGAAACAGTAAACCTGAAAAAAGTTACTTAGATATTTTTACCATAAACTTTCCACTAACAAAACCCTAAAGTGGGCTTTGAGACTTGAGTACACACAACTAGAACAATAGGTATCACAGTATATGATCAAACTCAAACAACGATGAATGAAACAACATTGTCAAGATGAGGAATATTCGACCTACATAGTTGATCAATATTTATTTCCCTGTAAACCTTTGGGGGAGGAGGCAAACAAAAAAAACAGAAGTCCGCACTTTTACGAAAGCATAGAGAAGGACTACACCTGCAAAGAGGTTTTTACGAATATGATAACTATTTTAGCATGAATCTTACGCTTAAGAGTAACACATAATGCAACTGTTTAAATGGTATAGGATATTGTAGCTTTTTGTTACCTTGTTGGCTTGGATGAGATGGAAGTTCTTTCCATAAATACGGAACCCTTGTTCAAAATTCCTACGTTCATCATCACTCCATCCTAACAGTCCACCTGAGAAAAAAAAAAGGGATATAAAATAAATATATAAAAAAAAAAGCAAAAAACTATGAACAGAGTACAAATTCCAAAGTGATCGGTCTGTAAACCTGGTCATCTACATATAGTGCAAAATAGGGTTGCAACGACTAATTCTTTTCATAATAGTTTAGTTGGCCGAATAATCGGATAAAATATATATTTTTTGTTTTGCAATTTGCGTATTGTCAGTAACTTTTGTACATACACAAATTATGTATCTTGCATACTTTTCACACACAAGGTACGTGAGCGCCTGGTCAGAGTGATGGATTGATGCTGGGTGCGCAACTCAAGCTCATGTCTGCTTTATCCATGAATTAACGCTGCTAGAAGTGCTCAGATAGACATGATGTCTGCACAAAAAGCGGGATGAGAAGGTGGGGGGACACTCCACGCAGCCAGACTATGTTGACATCACTGGCGGTCGGATTATGTCAAGATTTTGAGTGTCAAAGCGGTACATTGTTTTGCATGGAAATTTGTTGTTTTATATTGTAAGCCTGTAATTCTTAGGAATCACTCACTTAAATCTGTCCAAGAGTCTAGTAAACACACGGAGTATGAAAAAGTTTGAAATACAAAATAATAAATGTAATTCACTAACATAATTAAACCAAAACCACTGAAATTTGTAGAAAACAAGGGTGCAATATTACTAGTCACTGCTTCAGTAAACATCCCGTGTATGGAAAATTTTGAAACATGGGACTGCACAAAGTCCGACGTCACAATCAGGAAAATGGTTTCCTTTCTAATTTTCTTTCCTTTCCCCTGTTATCACATTTTGAGCAACAAACCACACACATCCTTGTAGGTGCTGACTTTTTCACAGTTGGTGGGATGTAGGCCACAAAGTGACAGTCAGGCGTTCTGGGTTGACAATGCCAACAGCATGATGTCCAGCTCTATTCACAGCCATGAGGTTTGGTGGTTCACAAAGATACACTCGGCAACTTTCCAAATGAAGTCCATATGAGTCACAGACTTGTCACTTTTTTTTTTTAGCAGAATGTAAGCATTCCGCATGCATTGCTCAAGAAGATGGCTGAAGATATTCTTGTAATATTTCTTCTGAAGTTTCCTCATTGCTGGGTAGAATGTCATCGCTTGGTCAGCTCTGGCAACAACGCCCATGGTGGTAGTCTATCACTACTTGTGGATTCCTGATTTCTTTCCCACCTTTCATGCGTACCATAACAGTGGAGGTAGGGATGCACCGATACCATTTTTTCAAGACCGAGTACGAGTACCGATACTTTTTAAAAGTACTCACCGATACCAAGTACCGATACTTTTATTAGAGGTCATCATAAAAAAAAATTCAAAGCCCAATAGAAAAAATAAATAAAAAACGGAGTGCTGGGAGTCGGGACAGCAGGACTCTGAAGTTTATATTCAGTCTGTCTGTCCCCTCTCTCTCTCTCCCCATCCCCTAAACAAAAGAAAATAAATTGATAGGGGGGAAAAAAAAAAAAACGGAGTGCTGGGACAGTTATTAATATCAATCATGTTAACATGATTAACTGTCCCAGCACTCCGTTTTTTTTCCCCCCTATCAATTTATTTTCTTTTGTTTAGGGGATGGGGAGAGAGAGGGGAGAGAGAAAGGGGACAGACAGACTGAATATAAACTTCAGAGTCCTGCTGTCACGACTCCCAGCACTCCGTTTTTTTTTCACCCTATTATTTCCGTTCATTAGGGGAAGGGGCAGATAAATAAAACTTTGGAGGCCTGATGCAGCAGTTCGGAGGCCTGTCCTGACACTCAGATTTATTTTGCCCAGCAACTTGTTTCTTTCATTTGCAGGGGGAAGGGACAGACATACAATAAACTTTGCAGGCCTGATGCAGCCGTTCGGAGGCCTGTCCCGACACTCCGGTAAACAAGTTGCTGGCCAAAATAAATTACCGGATTGTCGGGACAGGCCTCCGATCCGCTGCATCAAGCCTCCAAAGTTTATTGTATGTCTGTCCCTTCCCCCCGCAAATGAAAGAAACAAGTTGCTGGCCAAAATAAATTACCGGAGTGTCGGGACAGGCCTCCGAACCGCTTCATCATGCCTCCAAAGTTTATAGTAAGTCTGCGGGGGAAGGGACAGACAAACAAAAACAAGTTGCTGGCCAAAATTAATATTTTTTTTCGTTGGGGGGGGGGGGGGGAGAAAGAAAGAGCCAGAATATACGCACCTGCTTCTAGAGACGTGCCACTCCTTTATGACTAGCAGCCAGTCCCACGTGATCTATTAGTCTCTCGCTGCGGTGATGCGCTGCCTCGTGCGACGAACACGCACAGAGTGAGCGCCGGAGGCCAAGTTTCAAGACCGGATGCTGCATTTGAAGGCCAGATGCCGCGATTCAAGCCGCGATTGAGGCCGAGTTTGCTGTCCCTGAAGTATCGGTAAAAGTATCGGGTGATTTTTGACAAGTACGAGTACTCGTCAAAACGGTAATATCGGCACCGATACTAGTATCGGTGCATCCCTAAGTGGAGGTGTTATGAACTATATTCAATAGGCACACATTTTTTTGTTACGCCATCACAATGCCTTCATTTTGCCTTTCTACCAAGCAACCATTTCTCCAGAGTCTTATTGCAAAAGATTGGTGGCATGTCGCGCCGGTTAGCCTTAACAGTTCCATAGGCATCTGTCTTGTTTTGCTGAAGACGCTCAAAGTTCAGGAGACATAAAAGTTGTCGGTTGTTATGTAATAGCCCTGATGTAGCAATGGCTCAATGAGTGACAGAATGGAAGATGTTGCCAATCCCTAGTTGCTGTATTTTGGATTGAATTTTGTCCCTTTTCTAGTGTATATAACTGAATTCCAAATGTAGTCAGTTGACGATTTGCATAGAATGTAGGATTTAGGCCAAACTCTGCTCTCTTTGATGCAATGTATTGCACCCAGCTCAGCCTTCCCTTGTAGGCCATTAGACTTTCATCTATGCTGACATCTCTTTCTGGCACATAACTCCTTTGTAAATTCTTGAGAATAATTTTAGATACTTCCCAAATGTTCTTCAGTTGGTGAAGGGTGAGTAGTTTCAACAAATTCTTCGTTGTTTTTAAAGAAATTTCATTATCAGGGAAAATACTCTGTACTCTGACATGACCATGCCAAAGAATGGAGTGGCAAGCAATTTATTAGTTGTCCAATACCACTTCTGCAGGGGTTTCCCCACCACTCCCTGAAGTATCATTAGGCCCATAAATTTCCAAATGTCATCTTTGGTCACTGGTTCCCACTTTCTGTTACTTGAAAACTTCCGCTGCAGAGTATCCAATTGTTGCTCTTGGTACCGATTTGTCTCCGTAACTATTTTTTCAATAACGTCATTGGTCAGAAATAATTGCAAGTATGCCATGGGGTTGTCGTGTTCACCTTCCACTTTCATACCGGGTGCTCCAGTTAATGGGAATCTTGTGGGCGCTGCATGATCCGCACCACTGTCAATAGAGCATCAAGTTCGCACATCACTGAGCTCAGTCGCAGAATCACTGTTGTCACTTTCAGTGTCTGATGACAAATTTCCACACAAAATCACTCAATTCTGCGAGTAATTGTAACTCGCTGTCGCTGCTTTCAAGCTGGTCTAAAACCGTTTTTGACATACAAAGACGCTTTTTGGATGCCATGGACATTCAAAAGTGCAGACAGGGCACTGGAAAAAGCAATAGGTACAAACCTGAGGTGATTGGAGTGACACAATGTAATCCAGACAAAATGAATTGTAACCTGTCAGAATTTATTTGAATTTGCCGCCAGGTCCCACCCCCCTGTGTTGCGGCACTCGCATGGAAGAGAACCCAGAAGCAGGATGCCACGATCGGCCAGAGGAGACTGCGGGAGGACATCAAGGGAACACAGGGGCAAGGTATGTACCAGTCCGAGTGTGGCTCGGGGTTACCGTTATTGGTACTGAAAATTAACCCTGAGCCACACTCAGGATTACCGCCAGGGAGGTTAATGAGATAAAATGGTCAGGGTGCGCAGTATCCCTTTAAAATAATTTCATGGACAAACTGAGTGGGGAGGAGGGGCTGGAGATGAGAGGGAGTGAGTTTGGGTTGGAGACTAGAGCTCAGTGGAAGGGGGGAACCAAGACCAAAAAGGTAGTGATGGCAGCTCTGGACCGGAGAGAGGGAGGATGGGGTGGTGGCACAGGACTCCAGCTCCAAATAAGGATAAAACACTGGCGTTACAGCTCCCACCAGCCAGTTGCAGTATCATATGGGCTACGTGATTGTTTTTATTTAGTTTACAACAGTAGCAGAATTAACTGGTTATGTCCAACATAACCCTAGAACAAAAATCATACAAATAGCAGAATAGAGTATAGCAGCCGGCACATCAGCTCCAAAGTACTGAGGCGATTAATATTAAACTCTGCAATTAAACAGTGTGTGCTGTACAAAGACTGAGTAATCAACTAGCGGATTAATTGACAATGAAAATATTTGTCAATTAATGGTTTCAGCACTAGTATAAGAAATCATCTGTTGTTAGAAAATTAAACAGTCATTGTAAGCTACACCCAGAAAAGATTCATTCATGGTCAACCACAATATGCATATGATGCCACATTGGAAGAACTGCACCAGCCTCTTCAGCTATGTGAATTATTATTATATTGTATTAAGTATTATTATATATAAATGTAGAGAACAGTAGTAGAGATGGTAATGTTTTTAGTACAAATTTATACTGAAACAGTTATTGCAAAAATAGCAGATGACCATTGCAAGAAAACAATTTTAAAACCGAGACATTTTTAATATGAACACTGTCCTTACATACCAATGATAAGAACAACATTTACCTTTTACGGCCTTTACATTAAAATACAACCGCCGAAGAGCCTCTTCTGCATTAAAGTTACATTTTACCAATTCATACAGAGCCTGGAAGACAAAATCAGTTGTTGAGTAGAAGAGAATAAGAGGAATTTGAATGAGACAGATAGCTGCATGACAGTGGTCAATAACAAGGTGGTTAAGTTGTGTATTACAACTATATTTTGCACTAGACACGTGGCTATCAAAAGTGGATTTGATGCATAATTTAGATTTTACATTGCTTAAATGGAAGATAAATGTGTCTTGCTCATGTTTGTGCAATGTGCCTGCAATTATGATTATAAAACCTTTCTTCCTTGAAGGAATGTACAGATTACAAAGCATGCAGGTTACATGCCCAGAGACCCCCCCCCCCATACAGCCAGATGTTACATATAACAAGAAAAAATGTTGCGCGCTCAACTCCCATCAGGAGCTACGCAACTCCAGCAGCAACCCCGAAACCTGTACAAAGAAAGAAGCGCCAGAAATAACGCACCGCAACCTCCAAGATGGCGGCGACACTGGAAGTGATGTAGCGCTGATAAGAAATGCCATTGGACGATGCAGAATTGTCCTGCCTCATTCAAAATGGTGTATGCCAAAGAATGCTGATTTTTGGTGGGTTTTGAAGCTAAACATACTATAAAAGGACTACTTGACAGACACACACACACTCTGATAGCAGCAAAACGTGCGATCCTGAACACAGGGATAGGTCGAACCCTGTCTGGATAAAGGGTTACAGGCGATGCCAACAGAGCATAAAGGAATGGGGCTCCATTTCGGTTAAGCCGTTTTCTTTATACCTACAAGGAGCCCATAAAAGTGCTTATATTTGCGCAATGAATGTCTCTTCATCTTGTCTTGAGTGACAAAGGAACACAGTGTGGGGAGTATATGGGCTAGATCACTCCAGAAAGTAGATCAGCTGCATGTTAAAGGGGAGCCACTTCTATCTGGCTCTCATACGTGTGAGTGGAACTAAAAAATCCCTCATATTTTTTTATGAACTTATCTGGCTGCACCATGTCGCTTTCATGTTTTTAGGTTTCCTTTTGAGGAACCGTATATACTCCAGTGGTGGACCTTTGTGAAGAAAGACTATTTAAGTCTTAATAAAGTTCATATTTTTCACACAGCGCACATTGTATTCATACTTATCACATTATAATTGCTGACACTATCCGCTATATATCACTTGTCTGTGTATAAATTATTGTTACATATCTACAGAAGTGTTTTTATTGCACTCTGAATGTGCCTGTCATATTTCATAGCACTGTTTAGCTGCCCATTTTAAATATAGAAAGAAATAAAAAGTTAGCACTGTTTGAGATGTTTTCTCTATACAATGCACTTGAGTGTTTAGAATTATTTTCACAAAGGATTATTCACATTCTTGGTTTTTGCACTCTTGTTTTCACCCACGAAATCTGCCTTGACATGTGTCAGGTGGGCATACGCTTAGAATGGCTTTTGTAAGAGAACCAAAAATCTCCTTTTTTGTAGGCATTGTAGAGGGTTGAGCACATGACAGTTCTTTGAAACAGGTCTATATGTAGCTTGTGTACAAAGTGATTTGCTAGTCAGCCAACTATCGAAATATATATATGGAAAGGTGAGCAATTCAAGTAGTTTCATAAAGTGCTTTTACGCAATGCAGCCATTGGTAAAAATATGTTGCTTAGCATATTTTGCTACAAATTTAGCTTCTACGTCATCTTATAATTTACCTGCTCATTATCGTTAACATTTCTCCTTTCTCTTTTACGTCCATGAGTATTTCTTATGTTATACCCTGCTGCTTGGTTCAGGAAGCTTTCCACTTCAGTCTCTGGGAGTATGTCTGGATCCCAAAGCAAATGATCTTTCTCTTCAAATTCTGGGGAGGGAAAAAAAATAATTGGGTGTTTACAACACACGTTTGCAAACGTTTGTAGTATTTGATATTGCGGATTTTATGTTTGTTTAGTAGCACAATCAAACAAAATTATGCATATACAGGTCGTGCACCTGTTATCTGGGATTCTCGGAACCCTGAGCATTACAGATTTTTCCTGATTTCAGAATCCAGAAGCAATGGATACTTTAGAGGAAAGAGATTGTGGTGGAAGAGCAGCAATCAACTTCCTGCTGCAGTGTTTCATCGCACACTTGCTGGCCGGAGTCAGCGTGACTCTGAGCAGCATGTCACCCACTGGGGAGCCAAGTTCCCCTGCAGCAGCGACCGTACAGATAAGTGCCCGATCTGTGTACAAGTTTATAATGCTAGGAAAACCTTACATTACAACTTGCTGTGATATAGTAAGCTCCACATGAGAACAGGCAAAATTCTGTCTATACAGATTTGTGTGGAGTAATGTAAATCATCTCCGAACTAACGGAGCCTGGAGTTGAGAAATCCTGTACTAAATGTAGCTGCTGTATGACAATTGACAACATTTCCTTAACATAAACCCAGGAAACTAGTAAGACAACTATTAAATATTTTATACACAGTACAAATTCGCTTTTTCCTAGATAGTAGCATGGCGTACCCATCATAATTTGCATATTCATGCACTTGCTAAGCTACAAGATGATTTTACTTTAACGGTATGTTATGCAATGGACCGTTACGCACCCCTCTCTTCTGCTGGAGAGTAGCGCAGACATGGGATTTCTGCCTGTGACTCAATTATCTTCTGAAAAAGAAAGCCAATTATGCACAGAAACAAATGTAGCTCAATTTCAGTTTCATAAAATTAGATGCTGTAGTGATCAAGAAAGATTTTTTTGTAATGTGGAGAAGTAATAGATCCAAAAACCCACTCAAGCAGTGAATGTAAAGAGCAAACATCAGAAGCATTTCAGGATTTAAATGACCAAAGAGAACTCTACATTGAAAAATAGGGTTTTAAATCCTTAAATGTTAAAGGTCTTTGCTCTCCGTATCAAATTGCACCAGATCTATATTATTTAAGGGGCTTTAAGTTTCTGAACAAAATAGGAAGTTAAATTCTGGGCCATATGGATGATTCTGACTGTATATGGTATGTGTGAAGATGGGAAAGGCTCTAGAGGGAAATTAGGCCAAAGTATTTGATTCAAGAGCCAAGCATTTTTGATTATCAAATTCCATGGGTAAAAGAACTCCATTTGTGTACCACCAGTTTTTGTGGAATTCTTTGTGTAAACCAAAATAACCTCAAGATGACACATAATAGCTTCTTGATTCTTATATGCTGTTCAGGTTTATTTTTTACCTTCTCCTCCTCCAATACAGGTTTTGACACCCAATCCTCTGGTGCTGTAGGACAAAGTGAAAGCAACAAAAAACACATTAAAGAAAAAAACACAAAACATATTTCATAAGCAGTATTTTCACCCATACTTGACTATACCAGGTTTCAGAGCCTGCTGAATGAGACCGTTACTGGCTGTGAAAGGAGAACGACATGGTCAATCACATATGGTGGATTGTGAGCCGATATGCAGTATTTGCCTCCCAACAGGTGTTGCCTGTCTTGAACCGCTGCTTTAAAAAGGGACCCTTCAAGTAGTATAATGAATAAGCCTTTGGGATGGTTGAGCTGGGCGATCAGAGAGCGCAGCTAGACGAGGTTATAAAAAGCACCACTTTTCTATATTGCAGTGCATGCAGACATCAGTTTTGGACTGTCTGCCACATCACATGATTGTGAGCTGACTGGGTGATCAGAGGATCTTACCAACAAGCTCATTCAATTGAACATCCATTTCAATTATAGACCATGTGGCTTCCACAGAGTCCTGGTGGCATTAGAATATCTTTCCTTCCAATTCTCTATATTGCCGTTTGGATTGTGCATAAGGCAAAGCTGTAACTCAATGATAAATAACCACCTTGATTATACAGCAACACTGTTGACTACCAACGCAAGCAATTATCAATGCTCTTTTATGTGTCTTGAACGGTCACCAAAACCAATTCATCTGACCAATAGCCTTATAATGTAAGTTCTCCTAGTAATCATCTGTTACTTCTGTTTTATTTTAACCATTTATTTTTTATTAGTTCATACATGAAACTGGTAGTCATACAGGATTTGTTTTTCATTACCATCCATACCTATTTTTTGTTACTTGGCGCTTCGTGAGAGCACTATTTTAAATAAAAACTTTGCATAAATAGTTATGATCAGCTCCTTTTTCATGCACTTACAGTCGGCTAAACATGGTGAGAGGCTGGGAGATCCAGAGGGCATTTCATCACGTTGGGAGGATGTCTCCTCCGCGTGCTGTTCCTGTAAAAATAAATCATTGCGTTAATATTTATAGTAAACCATGGTTAAATAACTGATTTGTTCGGGAACTGAATAAACCCAATGGGGTTAAAAGGCTATTCTAAAACGACAGCTCCCATGTTGATGCAGCACCCTTAAGAATGGCCATGCATAAGAGTTTGTGGAAACAAGATTTCCCAGTCCTAAACAATATTCCTGCACGGACACAATTTTACACAGAAAATAGTATGTATCCAGATATTTGACACTGCTACTGAGGTTGAGATTTATTTTGAGAAGTACTGGCATAATTATATAAATAGACAAAAATATATAGTTAAAATGCATTGTTTGTCCTTACAGGATACAATATACAAAAAAAAAAAAAAATATATAGAACTAAGAGAGGCCAATTAGGACTCTCCTTTAAAGAACGTGTAATTACACTCCGCAGCCTCTACATTGGGCCTGACCCACTTCAGAACGAAATACTTAAAAAGGTAGGTGGGAGAAGAACTTCGTTGTACCTCCACATGAGGCAGGGGGTAGTGGTACAAAATGAAAACATAGTAAGTGGTACACTACTAAGCGCAATCTTTAATAAAAAGGAGAAAAATGCAAAATGACAAAGACAAAAAACAGTCAGACATAACATATAAAGACCATTATCTAAAAACTGGTGCAAATGTGTGAATGTGAATCCTTAAATTGAATCAATCACATTATAGGCTAACAAATGTTCATTAAAATCACCACGCATTTTAGCCTTTTAGAGAAGAGCCCAATAATCATTGAAGGAACACACACATATATATATATATATATACACAAACACCAACAAAATGTGAAATATGTAAGTAGGATAGGTTAGTCAGCACGACTTAGACCAATATATAGGCAAATTGATGTTGTTTATCAACCGCCAAGCAGTATATCACAATTACCAAATAGAAACTGCATTCAGGACCGCTTCACAGTGAAGCGTAGCGGTTTGCAAAGTCTTGAGAGAATCACCTAAGGTTTAGACAGCCACAGTAGACCATCAGGCAGACACTTCATGTAGTCAATTGCCCATTTGTCCCATTGATTTCCCTCATACAATTACAGTATTCCATCCTAGTAGCCACTCCATAGAAAAAGGTCACTATCCTTATTAAAGTATTACTGTTAAAAACATAGAACACTCAACGCGTTTCACCCTAACTGGGCTTTATCAAGAGTGATGAACACCCCTTATCTGGAATTCTTAAATCCGTAAGACAATTTAGAATTTTCAGAGCTGTCTGGATTTTACCAATTCCGGATCAGGGGCACTCCAGACATACACGGATGCCTGGGAACCTGGCTACCGAATGATATGATACAAACGCTGGGAGCCTCTGGGCAGTCTCATCATGTGACATAATGACTCCAGGCAGCATGGCCGCAAAGAAAGGCGGTAGCGCACTACCCAGCTTGCGTATATGCTGGTGCTGCAGCAGGGCAGTGAGAGAATCTGAAAATCCTGTGCCTTAATACAGTGAAATGTTGCATTAGCCATAATCAAAGAATAGCGGAATAAGCACCCAATGAAGTACTGAACACAAAGCATTCTAGTAGATCATACCAAGTCTACGTGTTCACACGATTGTTCTGGATCTGAACCTTTGCTCTCAGACTCATGATCTGAATAGGGGTCAGAGTTATGGTATCCATAAAAAGACAGCATCTCATGGTAAGAAAAATCCGAGTCTTCATCCTGAAAAAGGTAAAATGTTGAAATGTCAAAATTAATGGAAAGAAATCGTGCATTCTGACATGATCTAGGAGATGATGCTGGGTATTATGAACAGATTTAGATAACAGTGAAATATAAGAAACAAAAAGAGATACTACGTACCTCACACATGTCCCCATTGTTCCAGGATGGGTTTTGCAATTCCTCGTACTCCAGGATCCCAGCTAGGTTTAAATGTTCAGTGGTTGTGAACCCTAGGGGGAAACCGAATATATAAAACACCCAACTGCTGAATCTACAATACTTTAAATAAAGTTACTGCTGGAAGATAAGAATGCTTAAATATTGCATTGTACTTCCAGGATATATGGCTTCCTGCAAAACCCCTAGGCCAGAAATATTAGCACGGGCTGGTAATTTGTAGCAGCTCCCTGTTCCTGACCATCCTGACTCAGTCACTCAAGTCGAAATATTTTAGATACCAACAGCAGCACTGCTGGTTTTCACTCTGCAGCAGCTTATACAGTGGGGCAAAAAAAGTATTTAGTCAGCCACCAATTGTGCAGGTTCTCCCACTTCATAAGATGAGAGAGGCCTGTAATTGTCATCATAGGTACACTTCAACTATGAGAGACAAAGAAAAAAAAAAAAAAAAAATCCAGAAAAATCACATTGTCTGATTTTTAAAGAATTTATTTGCAAATTATGGTGGAAAATAAGTATTTGGTCACCTACAGTACAGTACAAACAAGCAAGATTCTGGCTCTCACAGACCTGCAATGTCTTCTTTAAGAGGCTCCTCTGTCCTCCACTCGTTACCTGTATGAATGGCACCTGTTTGAACTTGTTATTAGTATAAAAGACACCTGTCCACAACCTCAGACACACTCCAAACGCCACTATGGTCAAGACCAAAGAGCTGTCGAAGGACACCAGAAACAAAATTGTAGACCTGCACCAGGCTGGGAAGACTGAATCTGCAATAGGCAAGCAGCTTGGTGTGAAGAAATCAACTGTGGGAGCAATCATTAGAAAATGATCTCACCCCGTGGGTTCAAAATGATCACAAGAACGGTGAGCAAAAATCCCAGAACCACACGGGTGGGACCTAGTGAATGACCTGCAGAGAGCTGGGACCAAAGTAACAAAGGCTACCATCATTAACACACTACGCCGCCAGAGACTCAAATCCTGCAGTGCCAGACGTGTCCCCCTGCTTAAGCCAGTACATGTCCGGGCCCGTCTGAAGTTTGCTAGAGAGCATTTGGATGATCCAGAAGAGGATTGGGAGAATGTCATATGGTCAGATGAAACCAAAGTAGAACTTTTTGGTAAAAACTCAACTCGTCGTGTTTGGAGGAGAGAGAATGCGGAGTTGCATTCAAAGAACACCATACCTACTGTGAAGCATGGTGGCGGAAACATCATGCTTTGTGCTGTTTTTCTGCAAAGGGACCAGGACAACGGATCCGTGTAAAGGGAAGAATGAATGGGGTCATGTATCGTGAGATTTTGTGTGAAAACCTCCATCAGCAAGGGCATTGAAGATGAAACGTGGCTGGGTCTTTCAGCAGGACAATGATCCCAAACACACCGCCCGGGCAACGAAGGAGTGGCTTCGTAAGAAGCATATCAAGGTCTTGGTGTGGCCTAGCCAGTCTCCAGATCTCAACCCCATAGAAAACCTTTGGAGGGAGTTGAAGGTCCGTGTTGCCCAGCGACAGCCCCA
The DNA here is from genome assembly GCA_009667805.1 of Leptobrachium leishanense. Classification (NCBI taxonomy): domain Eukaryota; kingdom Metazoa; phylum Chordata; class Amphibia; order Anura; family Megophryidae; genus Leptobrachium; species Leptobrachium leishanense. The sequence goes on along the minus strand of CM019063.1, from coordinate 292,910,667 downwards.
AAACATCACTGCTCTAGAGGAGATCTGCATGGAGGAATGGGCAAAAATACCAGCAACAGTGTGTGAAAACCTTGTGAAGACTTACAGAAAACGTTTGACCTCTGTTATATATCCTTTGGCAATGACAAAGTATTGAGATGGACTTTAGATATTGACCAAATACTTATTTTCCACCATAATTTGCAAATAAATGCTTTAAAAAAAACAAAAAAAAAAAACAAAAACAAAAAAACAAAACAATGATTTCAGGATTTTTTTTTTCTCATTTTGTCTCTCATAGTTGAAGTGTACCTATGTCATCTTTTTAAGTGGGAGAACCTGCACAATTGGTGGCTGACTAAATACTTTTTTGCCCCACTGTATATGCTGGGTTGCCGAAGAACAAAGAACTATTTGTTCCTAATGTTTCACTGTATGCAATTGGAGAAGGAGGTGGATAGCACTGCCCTCTGCAGAATGGTATCGGGGGCAAGTATAGAATTTTTGATGGGATTATTACAGTGTTAAATTATTTTGCAAAAAGAAATACCACTTAACACCAGTGTCTGAGAGCCAGTATTCTTTGCAGAAAAACGACCTCGAAAATAGCAAACTACAATGGAATAGTTGTACTCATTTTGAGCCTTTACATACAAATTACATTAAAATGAGCAGGAAATTTTCATAATTCAAAGCATGCTGCAAGGTTGGAATAACACCTTCAGCGTCTTTGGGATATACCATTGGGTTTTAATGTCACTAAGACAACACAATGGCTGAACAACAAAAAGGTAGAGATATTTAAAAAAATAAAGGTCACGGTTTTAATTCACTAAAAGATGTGACTATTAAGTAGTAGTCAACGTGCTGGTGCACAACTATGCGTGCTTAATGTGTCATTTGTGGACTCATACAGATTAAAAAGAATTAATGCGTCTCATCACTAAGGAAGCCCGAAGAGGCCACACATTTTTATTTTTTCTGACTTACGACTGAAAACAATGCCTGTTTTTCGGGAACAAAATTTGTCAATGTTTTTTGATGGAAACTTAGAATGCTCGCCAGATTTTTTTTTAGAGTTAACATGATTCAAACCCTTTAACCTCCCTGGCGGTATTCCCGAGTGTGACTCGGGGTTAAATTTCACTACCGTGAACGGTGACCCCGAGCCACACTCGGGCTGGATGTTTACTCACCTCCTCCTGGCTCCCTCGCTGTCCCCCGCAGTGTGATCGCGGCGAGCTGCTTCCTGGAAGGCTCCCAAGCGAGTCACATGGTGCAGGGTGGGCGGGAACCATCAGCAAATTTCTAAACAATTCATAAAATACTGTAACCCAAAGTGCAATGTTTATGAACGGCCACTGGGTGGCACTACAGGATAAGAAATAGACCATACATCCTCTTACCCTTGTTTTCAGACCGATTTCAGTGTTTTTTATTTTATTGAATATCATTTATTTGCATTATTTTGGATAATTATTTTTGGGATAATAAATTTTGTGTTTCAAATTTTATCGGACTCCGTGTATTTACTATTTATTTATAAAAGGATTTTACCAGTAAGAACTCTTGATTGCACAGATTTCAGTGCGTGATTCCTAATTATTACAGGCTAACTATGTACAAAAACACGTTTCCTTTAAAAAAAAATTGAGACGCTTTTAGACACGAAATTTTTAAAAAATTAGACCGCCAGGGAGGTTAAGGAAAATGACTAGCTCTACATATATATTGACCAGAAATAAAAAGCTGCATCAATTTCTGAAAGAGGTTGATAACTGTAATTTAATTACAGAAAATGGGTGGTAATCAGACTGAACTGTTATTTTTTTAAACCAGATTTTTCAAATGCTTAAGAGCAAAAAAAACGATACGATACCGTCCGAAAATATGCTTTAAGGCAGACACATTTTCTCAATTGTATCAGCTGATATATTGGCAGACGCATTTTTTTAAATATTTGCCTACAGAATAATAATTTGTTCCAAACGCAGAAATTCACCGCTGAAAATACACACTGCCAAAGTTACTCTGGTACTTACTGTGTATATACATATGCCCAAATTTTACCTTCCACCTGACCATACAAACAATAGAGTTGATTGTCAATGTCTGTTCTTATCAGTGTCTCCCTGTACAACTCTCCATGTGTGTCTCTAGATTATCTGCTGCAGATACAAAAGGATTACAACTAAAAAGGGTTATTAACGAACCACTATTCTTTTATTGACGGGAAAAAAATAAAAAAAAGAAACATGGTTTACTTCAGTGACAGAGTATTGTGTGTTCACTATTTGGGAAACTGCCACCATAGGGTGACATACTTTTGACTGTAGTTTCTGTGGAACTTATTTAGCATAACATTTCCTCATAATTCCATGAGTTCAATGCAGATCGCCACTTTAAAAAAATTGTTGAAGTATATTCACTGGCGTTGCACACAAATGGTTGAGCGATTAATAAATGAAGAAAAATTCTACAGAATAATAATAAATAAATGGCGCTACCGTATCCAAGTCACGGAATTTTTCTTAGATGTACAGCCAAACGTCACCACAGTTTAGGCTGTCAGACGAACGCAGTCTGGGCGCACTCTGCGTGCGTGCATAACGGACGGACTGACGATACTGTAGACACCACACGGTCCTTTTTTTGACGGATTTAGAACAAAAAAAAGGGAACTATGGGAAACGAAATTTAATTATGAGTAAAATATAGGTAGTCAGACAGACCATAAAAACCTTGAGTGTCAACGTTATGGACGTCGCAGCATAACGCACACAGGCCGCGGCGCACTCTGCACATCCGTTTTAGCGGTTTTACGTCTTTGCCTAAATTGCGTCCATTGCCATCTGCGTGGTGCATGCGCACTTCGGTGCGCACGTGCTTCGTGTGTGGGTCTCCATTGATCATTATACTATGCTACGACAGACGCTAAACTGTGCGGCAGCAAGAGGTGATGACTACGTTCATCTGATGCGGGCCTTTATTATATTGGTAAGTCCCAGAGTTTCTGTATTTAGGGATTAGGACCGCGGTGCAATGAGGTAAAAATGTAACAGAACAGTGAGAAAATGTGGGAGTAATGTAGCAATGGCACAATGGGGTGATGTAATACTGAAGAGAAATTTAACATCTTAAATGAATAAGATACATCCTTAAAGGATGCTCATGCGCCTGGACAATTTTTTTTTGCTATTTTCTGTGCACCACTAGATGATAAAGGTTGATATAATATGGGGTTGTTCATGGTGCCCTGGGCCTTAGTTGTCCCAGATTTAGGGCTCTATTCAAACTCAGATTTGTGGTCATTTACACATTGTGGGTCCCAAACAGGATAGGAAGCATTATTCCATATGTACAAATTGTGTTCCCTTACTATGAACCCCTTTTTCATTCAAATTAAATAATTGTGGCCATTTTTATTTGAAAAATACCATTTGATGGTTTCAAGATATAATGCGGTCACTGTTGATGCCACCTTGCCATTTATGCAGAAAGAAAGAAAAAAAAAAAAAAAAATAGCCCATTGGATGAATTTTCAAACTACAAAAGTTTCTCATTTCCGAGGGGTGAGGTGTCAAAACGACAGGGATGAAAAATACAAATCATAAAACTGCATGCACGAAAAAAAAAAAAAGGCACTAGCGTCCAGCCAATCCAGGTCTCCCAGTGCATTGAGTGACACAGGCTGGTCAGGAATGTCCTGAGCTGTACATTCCTGACCTCAATCTGAAAGCTGATCAGCCAAGGCAGCCTGTCCATTGAATTAGCCTTGTGTTTTTGTGCAGGGGACAATCAAGTCACTGTGGCTTGCTTTACACTTAATGGCCATGGTGAGGAGAGGTGGTCAAACCTGGATTTGGCTCCTAGATAGAGCATATTCAGCTGGTAAAGCACTGAGCAGCACAGGATACCTGCAAGGGTACACACATAGGAGTGTGTGCAGATATCAGCACGTGTAATCCCCCGATCTCTTACACACACACAAGCAGGCAGGGCTGCAGAGGCTCTGCACGGCACAGGAATGCTGCTCTCCACACGCTGGAGTGCAGGATGTCGCTGTGCTCACAGGGAGGCGGGCTGCTTGCGTTGCACCGCAGCTCCGGTTGGCTCTACACGGGCAGAGCGCTCACCGCGCGATACTATGGAGCGGCGGCATGCTGTATAAAGAGCCCGCGCTAAGGTGGTCGGCAGGGTCACCTATACTCGGCGTCTCCCAGGCCAACGCTCTCCGTGCCGCCATGTCTGTGATTGTAGTGCACGGTTTGTCCGCCGCGCAGGGGCCCCTCGGAGAGCAGGCAGAGCAAAAACCTACCCCACCCTGCCCTGCTTACCTCTAACCGCCCAGCACTAGTACTGTGCGGCCCGGATGTGAGCGAGGAAAACGATTGGCTTCTCAACGGAAGAGAAGGCGTGGCCCAGGTAAGGAAGTCACATGACTAGGGCGGGGCTAGGGTAGGTGGTGGTGTGCTGGTAACGGAGGCCTGGCGCTCTTTAGCTCCCCACGTTGCCTCTCTATGGAGAGCAGTCAGTGTTCTTCCACCGGATTTGTCTGGTTTGTTTAGATGTAGGAGACAATTAAATGGGGAGATATGGAGCTAGTACACTGTTATGGCCTTTTATTACACTGTACAACCAACTCTTAACCATTCTTGAGTAGGAAAGCCTCAAATGTGAGGTTACTTCATGAACTTTGCATCAACTAAGAGCAGTATTCGTGTCTCCTAGTCATTTTATGAAAATGCATACTTCCCTGTAGTCCAGGCAGGGCTTTCTCTGCTTAGTCAAGTACAACGATTTTGCAAAATTGCACTAAAGGACACCATAACCCAAGGTTCACCAATTTGGCCCTACAGATGTTTTGGAACTGTATCTACTTTGATGCTCAGCTACTCATTAGAGTGCATAATACAGAAAAAAAAAAATGTCTTGTCTAATCCCCACCAGGGCGGCTGCAACTACCAGATGTATCCAGTCAAGTAACATGTATAAAACATAACATGATAAAAAGTGTCTTCTGCGCTTATCACTGTGTGAAACAAAACACAATTAGAGGTTTTGGTTTACTTGAATGGCCATTGAAGTGTAAGCTCACCTGCCGCGCAAAGGCACCTCTAGTAAAGGTGAGTCCTACCTAATGAAAACAAAGGCTGCTTTCACCATTTTTTCTGTATTATGCATATTATTTTCTGTAGGCGCGATGATGTTTTTTCTGTATTATGCATATTTTATTGTTTCCAGACAGATCATGTTTGCAGCTAATTTGCTCCGTGGTTTTGTTTTTGATCCCATTGTGGAACTGTTTCTGGGAGGGTATAAATGAAAGCCCACCATGTTTTCCTCATGACTGAGAAGCAGCATGAGCATATGTGGCTTGCTAGAAAGCGACCTTTGGTTTCATTAGGTAGGACTCACCTTTACTAGAGGTGCCTTGGCGCAGCAGGTGAGCTTACACTTCAATGGCCATTCAAGTATACTAAAACCTCTAATTGTGTTTTGTTTCACACGGTGTTATAGGGATAAGCGCAGATGACACTTTTTTCCCTTGTTATGTTTTATGCATGTTACTGGGCTGGATACATCTGGTAGCTGCAGCTGCCCCAGTGGGGATTAGGCACAAAACTTTTTTCTGTATTATCAGGGCCGGTGCTCCCACTAGGCAAGCTAGGCAACCGCCTAGGGCGCACTGCTGCCTGGGGCGCAGCCGGGCCCAACCCAAGTTCCATTATTGTACCCGTTCCTCATTGTGCGGCTCGTGTAGCTGGCAGTGGTGGCTCATAAAGCCAACATTGTTGGCTCATGGACCCCTGCAAGCGACGCAGAAGGTGGGTGTTGTATGGTGATGACATGCAGATTCCACCAAAGGCAGATGAAAGAAAGAGGCAGAAGAAAGGCACAAAAGAGAGAATGAAAGAAAAAAAAAGAGGCACAGAGGGCAGAGAAAAGAAGGAGGCACAGTGGGCAGAGGAAAGAAGGAGGCACAGAGTGTAGAGGAAAGAAGGAGGCACAGAGGGAAGAAGAAAGAAGGAGGCACAGAGGGAAGAGGGAAAAAAAGAGGCACAGACCGACCCCAGGCCCGACCAGTGGAGGGGAAAGATGGGCAACGAATGACCGTGCACAGTGTGTGCCCCCGCTCACACAGTGTGTGTGTGTGTGTTCCCCCCGCATTTCAACAGCACATTTTTTTGGGGGTGTGCGATTAGCTGGTCTTGCCTAGGGCGCAACATAGTCTACCACCGGCCCTGTGTATTATGCATATTTTGTTGTTTCCAGCCAGGTCATCTTTGCAGCTATTCCGTTCTGTGGTTTTGTTTTGATCCCATGGTGGAACTGTTTCTGGGAGGGTATAAATGAAAGCCCACCAGTTTTCCTCATGACTGAGAAGCAGCATGAGCATATGTGGTTTGCTAGAAAGCAGCCTTTGGTTTCATTAGGTAGGGCTCACCTTTACTAGAGGTGCCTTGACGCAACTGTTGAGCTTACACTTCAATGGCCAGTCAAGTAAACTAAAACCTCTAATTGTGTTTTGTTTCACATGGTGTTATAGGGAAAAGCGCAGATTATACTTTTTTTCCCTTGTTATGCTCATTAGATTGTTTGAGCTTCAAGAAAAATGTAGTTCCACAACATCTGATGGACCAAGGTTGCTGATCTTCACCATAGCCAGAGTCACTATTAGAACTTTAGCTTCAGGGTATACTCTAGGGCAGTGGTGGCTCGTGGGTTATTTAAATGGGGGCTCACAATACATAAATTGGAAAATGAAATTTACATTTATGACGTACTGTACAGGTTAAAATACCCTTTTTTTGGTTTTCTCTATCACCACTGTGTGCCCTTTTTCTCACAAATTGTATGGAAAAGGTTCAGGGAGTTCTGGGTTCAGGAGTCGCTGAGCTGAAGCAGATGAGCAATATGTGACAAGAGGGAAAAGGGGAGGAAAAAGACCAAAAATAAGAAATCTAACAGGGTAATTCAAAGAGATCCAAATGGCTGCCGAAAGGGAACCGAACGCTGAAAATCAGCGTTCGTTACCTTTCTTGGCCATTCGGCTATCCAGAATGCAGGGAATTCGCCAAATCTTGGCGAATTGCCTGCACATACGATGCCTGTTTGAGGGCAGTGAAATCCCCATAGAGAAGCAATGCTTTGGCTATTCAGAGAACAAAAACCAGCAGTGAAAGGTTCCCGAAATGCCCTGTTATTCGGTGGTTTAATTCGCAAGTTTATTCAGGTGAATCCCATAGGTTTCCATGTTAAAAATATTCACGTTTTAATTCAATATCTAATAAACCATTCATTATAATATTCTGCAGTAAAGAGTCTCTTTATTTATAGATTTTTTAGGATATTTTAAGCATTTTTCGGGATTTTTTTAAAAACAAATTTCAGATTTTTTTTTCTGTAACAGCCCTTTTTATTATTATTCCTTGGACTTCGTATGTAAATTTTAGGGATGCACCGATACCGATACTAGTATCGGTATCGGGGCCGATATTGCCGTTTGCACGAGTACTTGTTACTCGTGCAAACGGCCCGATACATCCCGCCGATACCGGAAGCCGGCGCTGGGCCGGCTTGCCGGTATCCGCTGGGCTGGGGAAGCTGGCCGCGTGCATGAAAAGCACGCGGCCAGCGTTCCCTTCCGGCGCGCCGCGATACTCACCCTTCCTGAAGGTCCGGTCGCTTGGCAGTGATGCGTTCCCGCGGCCACTGGGCGCTCCTGTGACACTGCCTCTCGGCTGGAGGCAGCGTCACAGATGCGCCCGGCGGCCACGTGATCGCATCACTGCCAACAAGCGACCGGACCTTCAGGATGTGTGAGTATCGCGGCGCACCGGAAGGGAACGTTGGCCGCATCCTTTTCATGCATGCGGCCAGCTTCCCCAGCGTTCGAGCTGCGGTCAAATCCATGAGAGCTGCGGGCAAATCCATGAGACCTGGGGGCAAAGCCATGAGACCTGGGGGCAAGTCCATGAGACCTGGGGGCAAAGCCATGAGACCTGGGGGCAAATCCATGAGACCTGGGGGCAAAGCCATGAGACCTGGGGGCAAATCCATGAGACCTGGGGGCAAAGCCATGAGACCTAGGGGCAAATCCATGAGACCTGGGGGAAAATCCATGAGACCTGGGGGCAAAGCCATGAGACCTGGGGGCAAATCCATGAGACCTGGGGGCAAAGCCATGAGACCTGGGGGCAAAGCCATGAGACCTGGGGCAAATCCAGAGCTGGGGCATATCCGTCAGAGCTGGGGGCAAGTCCATCAGAGCTGGGGCATAATCCATCAGAGCTGGGGGCATATCCATCAGAGCTGGGGGCAAATCCATCAGAGCTGGGGCATATCCATGAGTGCTGGGGGCAAATCCATGAGTGCTGGGGCAAATCCATGTGAGCTGGGGGCAAATCTCACATAAATTTTTATATGAGGTCTGTTCTTATTGGAAAGCGTCACATGACATTAAATAAAAGTATCGGTACTCGGTATCAGTGAGTACTTTTTAAAAGTATCGGTACTCGTACTCGGCCTTAAAAAGTGGTATCGGTGCATCCCTAGTAAATTTCAGACATTTTCACTCAGTAGTTTGTTTGCAAACCGCGTTTCACTTTTCAAACATTCAAGCAAACTGTTTTCTAATTTATTTACTGCATTCGTCTGCGGTGTCGGCTTTTTCCAGCGGCTGCGCTGTGTGTGATCGGCTCCTGCTCGGGTTTTTTCGGCGGGTTAATCCAGATGTTTTTGCGGGTTTCGGTGTGCGTTCGCCTCGTTTTGCGGTGAGTTTTGGCGGGTTTGCGGTGGCCTTGAATACACCGCAGGGTCGCCGAAATGGGATCGCCAAATCGAACCGAATTGAAGAGAACGAAAGTCACTGAACGTGCGGTGGCTTTTTGATTCTCTTTGAATTACCCTGTAAGTAAAAAATAATGGGGCAGAGGCTGTCGGCAGGCTTTGCCCAATTATTTTTTTTTCTATATCATTTTTTTTATTGGTGTATATGCAGAATTGAACAGCATAAAACATTGTACCAATCAGTACAAGTGGTCACGCAGGACCGACAGATATATTCAACTAATAGGCAAGAAAAATGCGATGAGTTATGCATATATGACAGGTAGTGCCGTAAAGTAAGAAAAGAACAACTTTTTAGAATAAGAAAACCAAAACATACAGGGTTATTCAAAGAGCAGTGAAAAGCAGGAGAATGACTGGAGAATGGAAAATTCTAGGTCAAAATAGCTGAATTGGAAAGTGAGATGAATGGGAGAATTTTTCTGGTTTGGATATTTTGACCTAGAATTTTCCATTCTCCAGCCATTCTCCTGCTTTTCACCTCTCTTTGAATAACTCTGATAGTGAAAAGAAAACAAACAAGAACATAACAGTAACAAGGTAACAATACCGTGAGCACACTTCAGGAACTAGAGAGGGGCCCCGGAGGATATAAAGGACGACCACCACTCCCACGTCTCCGAGAAGGTGGACAGAGAATCAGACAGTTTGTGAAACATGTGTTAGTATTTATACACCCCCTCCAGCTTAAATAACACTTTTTTAATAGTGGGATCTGCCCAATTATTTAAGGGCAAATAAAAGTCACTATTTATTTCAGTAGTGTTCCTTTAAGTCGAATCAATCGATTTCATTGTGAATTCAATGTTTCGGTCCACGATCTGCAGACTCTCACCAGACTAATAGGCTGAAACACTGAAAAAGCAAGAAAAGTCAATTTGATTAGATTTTAACAAGTCCCAGGATGCCATGGCTCCCTCCAAATAAACTATATACAAAAATATACGTATTTTAACACCCCCTCAAGGATAGTGAGCTGACAGCCTCCACATCAAATTACTTCATCTACACCTAAAGTTAAGCACGAAAGATCTTAATTTTTATATTTAAATTTTTCATACATTTTGAGGACATTACAGCAGATATAGATACCAGAGCAATGTACACAAAGCATCAAGAGTAAGAAAAGAAGAGGTTGGCTTTGTGAAGAAATCGTCATATTAAAGAATGTTTTACTATTTGGATGATCTAGCTCAGTGGCACAAACAAAAGCCAAATATGCCAGCCCCCATGAGACAGGAGGAGGGGGGAGTGCTGCCAGCGAGTGTGTGAGCTACTGAGCTAGCCCAAAGACGTGTGTGGGGGCCAGAGCAGGGTCCCCCTCTCTTCTTAGATTGTAAACTCTGGAGCAGGGTCCCCTCTCCTCTTAGATTGTAAGCTCTGGAGCATGGTCCTCATCCCCACTGCCCAGGGAAGACCCTGACTAGAACACCTGTATACTGCCAATATTGAATATTACCCTGAACTGTACCTCATGCAAGCTCTGTGAGCTTAACACAGGTCCCCACCAGATTACTATTAATCATTTTGTATCCCTCCTCCCTAGACAGATAAACTAGACCTCAGACCAGGGACCACTCATAAAGAAAGACAATGGCATCATGCTTAATAAAAATATATTTATTTGAAAATCATCCCCTTTTTTCTTCTTTGCACGATCCCAGCCAGTGGCCCATAGGAGCACCTGTATCTCAGCCCTGCCTCTCCCAGCCTGCAAAGTGAGTGGGAGCACGTGGTGGATAGGAGGTGGAGTGGGGAGGTGATATCAGAAGTTAAACACAGACCTCCCCCACACTGACCAGAGCATTTCATGCAGCCTAGTGGAGAGCCAAGGAATTGCAGCAGTGCAGTGAATAAATTATCATAATTTAAGTTCCTTAGTGCCTTGTGGACTGGCGGGAGGAGGAGCCTCACTGACTGACATGATAACAGGGCTGGGTCTGGCTGAATCGCACACTGAGAGCTGTGCGATTCAGTTAGCTATGGAACGTGCAAGGGAGGTGGAGCTTTGCACTTGCAAAGATCAAAAGATCATGCCGCCTCCCCTGTGTTTGCTATCGCACGTGCGATAGGAAAACATTTTTTTTTTCCTTTTTTGGAATGTTGTTGGCTGTTGCTGAGCCTGGGGTCATCACTAGACCTCCAGGCTCCCCCAACAGATAACACCACCCCCCTACCCCCAAAAATAAAATGCGGACAGAAAAGAAGATTTTATTTATTTATTTATTTGTGCTGGTTCATGGGGGTTCATGTGCTCCTATGGAGGAGCCTCCACTGCTCTAGGGGTGAAAGGATGGGGTGTAGCAATTAAAATATTAATTCCTAACCCCTCTGCACCCTATTCCCAGTTTAACCCTTGATTGTCCATTGACACCTTAAATCCTATACCAGGCTTCCTCTGCTGCTCTGGTTCTGGCAGCTGCAGTGCTGCCTGTAATGCCAATTAACTACTTTCCTGACCTAAATCCAGAAAGCGGAACTAGAAATCTTTCCAGGCTGAGAAAACTTTCAACATATAATGGTTATAGAGTGTCTGTCACGGGGGTCCCGGACGCGGAGCGCCACTGGCTGGCCGAGTGCCAGGAGCTCCGTCGGTCCCCGGCATGATGGCTGCTAATTAGGGGGTGGGGCGCGGCGTGATGAGGTGTAGCTGTCGGCCTTTAAGCATAGAGCGCGTGCGCTGAGTCGTTGCCTTGACGTGGAGTCATTTTCCCACATCGCTAGTATTTCGTTTACTCGACTCACTGTTTCTCTGCCTCTTTGATTCTTATACTCTGTTGCCAACTCTGCTTGTACGAGGACCCTCTCTGTTATCGACACGGACTGTTTACTGACAATTCTATCTGCATATCAGCCTGTATGTATGGTTTACCCCAGAGCAGCCTCAGAATGATTGCTGATCCTGCCACACGCTGAGTATTGATAGATATTGTTGCCAACCTTACTTGTATGCAAACCCTTTCTGTTGCCAACCTTGCTTGTATACGAATCCTCTCTGTTATCGACCCAGACTGTTTACTGATGATTCTATCTGCATATCAGCCTATATGTATGGTTTACCCCAGAGCAGCCTCAAAACGATTGCTGATCCTGCCCCACGCTGAATAGTGACAGATATTGTTGCCAACCTTGCTTGTATGTGAACCCTCCCTGTTACCAACCCGGACTGTGTTATTGACCAAGTTTGTGCTGACTCTCGTAATATACACAGTGTGCGCCTAGCACTGACAATTTCTCATCTGTCTACGAGGTTAACCCCTTCCACCCCAGTGTATGTTCAGTAAGAAGAACTACTGCCACAAGATCACAAATTTGTGCTCATTGTTGCTGGTGTGTTTGCTTTCCCTAGCTGGGAGTGATAGAGTTAGCGGTCCCGACCACAAAAGGTTCAGAGGGCTTAGCGGTCTGTCTGAAGGGATCCACACCACGGTTATCGAGTGTGAACGTGACAGTGTCCCTTTAAAGTGCACTTTTACCGGCATGTATCCTGATATTGTATCAGTCTGAGGCTGCAGTCACACGAGTGAGCACGCTGAGTGCATCCGTGTGACCTCTCGTCCTTGCAGCTTTGTGACGGCTTGACAGGGAGGGCCACACAGTGTAACATGCGTAATAGTATCGCACGTTACAAGGGGCGTTCCGAAACACTCCCCGTCAAAAAGCTACGACGGATGTTCAACGGGCCTACAGAGTGCGTGCCTCCATAGGAGGCTCACACTTTGGTAAATATATATTTATTAGGCATTTAAAAAAACAAACTTTGGGTGTACAGAAAAGAAAACAGAGGGGGGGACAGTATAAAACAATAGGAACATCTCACAGTATAGTGTAGCGCTGGTTTTAAATCCCCTGCCGTTGTAGTACTTGTTTTTGGCCACCGGAGGGAGACAAGTGCGATGTGAGACACTGAACATTGGGACTACATTTCCCTGCATGCTTTGGGAGCGGACACAGGAAGTGGGTGGGACACAGACGCTGACATCCTGAGCCTCGTGGAGAGAGCTGGCAGAGCGCGCCAGGGAGTGAGAGAAGCAAGACACAGTGCTGCAGAACGTGACAGTGACCAGGCCGGAGCGCAGCTGGGGCCTGACAGAGATAACGACCGGGTTATTCAGCCTTACAAGAGGAAGACCCAGTGATTCACCAGAATACCCACGCTGATATCGAGTGAGCTGGAGGACCCCGAGTTAGGAGCACCGCAGATCGATCTGATAGGGAGTGCAGGCGGTGAGCTGGACATCTTGCGGCAGCCAAAGGAAAGCAAGACAGCGGATCCAGTGACCCATAGAATCCCAGTCAAAATCGAGCGGAGAGACGTCCTGGGTCGAGCGGAGCACCAAGTATCTGGCGGATGGGTGAGAGGCCTTCCAGGCCGTTGTGAAAATAGAAAAGCACGCTGCTGTTTGTTTCAAAAACCCACAGGGCCACAACTTGACTAGTCGAAGATACCTCATAAATAATTCACTGGCCAGTTGAATATTGTACCCGGGTACCATCACACACACACACCTACATTCTTTGGGACATAACCTGTATGGGACTCACTCCCCAACCACAAAGGGGGTTAAAGATATATTTTTCCTTTTTCCGCTGTGCGTTTCTCGAATTACGAAGCATTGTATTTCTTTTCCGCTGCGCGTTTCTCGAATTACGAAGCATTGTATTTCTTTTCCGCTGCGCGTTTCCCGCATTACGAAGTACTGTAAATATATATACGTATACCGTGTTATTCATTATATGCCCTTTATTCTAGTAAACTATATAATTTATAAAATCCACGACGGTGCTGGAGTATATTTATTCCCTAGTGCGGGGAGACTGACCCGAGGTTCAAATTCAGTGGCTCCTCCGGAAGTGAGCGCTACAATAGCTATACAGGAAGTCTCATAAGGTATACATAGTACATTCAAGAAGAGCGGAAAGCAGGCAAAATATCAAGTTGGGGTCCAAGGGGGCCAGTAGCTAGACAGGGACCTCTAATTATAGTGGAAAGTACACCTTGTGCACCTCCCAGAGGGACCACGGGTTAATTTTTTGGGAGACCAGGCCAAAGGAGTGTACAGCCAAACTCTCATAGGTGGCTAAGTCAGAAATCATCGACTTCGGGTCGGGGAGAGTAGGGGGACCGACTTCTTCCAGAGTCTTGCAATAAGGAGAAAACAGCAAGAGGTAATAATTAGGGATGAGCCGAACACCCCCCGAGTTCGGTTCGGGCCCGAACCCGAACTTCCCATATGTTCGGGTCCGAACCCGAACTCGAACTCCATGCAAGTCAATGGGGCTGAAAATTCGGTTTTTAGAGTGCCCTCCAAGAGGGCATATATGCTAGATATTTGCCATAAAAGGTGTATGGGGGTCCGGGTAGTGCCCTGGGGGACAGGAAACAAGGACAAAAAATTAAAAAAAAAACGTTTTTAAAGGGACAGTGAGTTTTCCATGAAATAAGGGTTAAAAATAAAAACCAAAAATTCCTTCAAATACCGTGCCTAGGAGGTCCCCATAACCTGCCCGTGAAGTGGCGGATTTCTAGGATGTATAGAAACACTTAAAAACAAAAAAATGACATTTCAAATGACGGTAAATGCTTTTCCTTTAATCTATCCATAAACAACTGCTTGGAGCGGCAGTCTGTATGAAAAGAGGAGACATTTTCGGATGCGCAGAAAAAGTTTACTGATTTTTTTTGGCTAAATTATTGTGAAACTTATGCAGGCTTTGGATGAAAGTAACAATAGGAATCCCCACCTTCAATGCCCCCATTACTTAAATATTCCTCATCCTCCTCCTGTCTGATCTGAGTAGGACCCGCTGGAATGCTGTCTGCGGAAAGACTGGGGCCTTGAGAGCTAGGGAAGGCCTCCTCTTCCTCCCGCTGCTCTGCCTCTAGAGCCACATCTATAATTCCCTGCAGAGTGTGCTCCAGCAGGAACACTGAAGGAATTGTGTCACTGATGCATGCACTGTCCCTGCTCACCATCCTCATTGCCTCCTCAAATGGTGACAGTACAGTGCATGCATCCTTGATCATCAGCCACTGCGGGGGGGAAAAACAACCAAGTTGACCTGAACCTGTCCTTGTGCCATACTCACACAGGTACTCGTTGATGGCCCTCTGCTGCTTGTGCAGACGCTGCAGCATTGCTAATGTCGAGTTCCACCTGGTGGGCATGTCACAGATCAGACGGTTTGTGGGAAGGTGGAATTCTCTTTGAATTTCTGCCAGGCGAACACATGCTGGGAATGACCGTTTGAAGTGGCTGCAGACTTTTCTGGCCTGGCTGAGAAGCTGTGCCAGCCCTGGGTACCTGGTTAGGAAACGCTGTACCACCAGATTTAGGACGTGTGCTAGGCATGGTACATGCGTCAATTTACCCTTGCGTAGGGCGGAGAGAAGGTTGCTGCCATTATCACAGACGATCATTCCCAGCTCAAGCTGGCGTGGTGTTAACCATCTCTGCACCTGGCCCTGCAGAGCTGACAGAATTTCTGGCCCGGTGTGGCTCCTCTCCCCTAAACAAACCACATCAAGCACAGTATGGCTTCTTTTTGCTTGAGCCATTGCGTAGCCCCTGTCACGCGTCGGTTTAACTGCCACTTCGCCAGAGACAGAGAAGGAGGAGGAGGAGGAAGAGGGAGAGGTGGTGGAGCAGACAGACCTCATACAAGCAGCTTTCTGGAGGCGTGGTGGATGAACAAGCTCCAGCACAGAGCCCCGTCTTGGATCCCTCCCAGCTGCAATCAAAGTTACCCAGTGTGCCGTGAAGGAAATGTAACGACCCTGTCCATGCTTGCTGGACCACGTGTCTAAAGTCACATGCACCTTGTTGTTGACTGCCTTTCCCAATGACTGGATAACATTGTCTAACACGTGCTGGTATGTTGCTGGAATGGCCTTGCGTGAAAAGTAATGGCGTTTTGGAACCTGCCACTGTGGTACAGCACATTCAGAAAATTCACGGAAGGGAAGAGTCCACCAGCTGGAAAGGCAGCAGCTGCAATGCGAGTAATTTTGCTAAGCTGGCATTTAGATGCTGTGCTTGGGGATGGTTGGGACTATATTTTTTCTTACGCTGCAGCAGCTGCGGCAACGTAATCTGACTGCGTAAATCTTCAGCTGCTGGGATGATGTCACATTGTGAGGAAGGACCTGGTACATCCATTACTGTAGCATCATCCCTGTCGGTGGAGGTTGTAGGCAATGACATGGCAGAACATACAGTGGGGGTGGACAGATGAGGAGGAGGACCTACGCAAAGTTTTGCGCCAACGGGATGTGTGGCAGTTGTTCATATGCGCCTCAAGCACGTGGTACCCAAGTGTCCGGTATCTTTCCCACGCTTAAACCTCATCTGACATAGATTACAAATAGCAACGCTGCGCTCTGCTGCACATTTCTTAACTCCCAAACAACAGAGTTCCTGCATGTGTTCTTTGAGACAACAGCGCTCTGCACTGGAGCAGCTCTGACATGTGATGCCTTGGACTGGCTAGTGCTACGGTTGGTCACAGAGGATGTTGTGCCTCTTGTTTGCTGTGCCTCCTCCTCCCCCTTTTCCTCACTTAATTCCTCTGTTCGATCAGGCACCCAGGTGGAGTCAGTGACCTCATCATCATTGTCATCATCACCCCCTATCTCCTTGTCACTGGAGCCAACTTGGCAGTATGCTGCAGCTGCTGGGGCAACATGAGTGCCAGTTATTTGTGTGTCATCACTGGCACCCCCTTCCTCTAGGTTGATTATACTCCCTTCCTCAACCTCAGAGATTGAATCAGAGCACTGTACTTGCTGCGCATCCTCAAGCAGCATGTCACTGTCATTGTAGTCAAACAATTCAGCTGACTCCTCCGTGTGTGATAGCGAGGCTACGGCAGGAGTAGCTGTGGACATGGAGGCTGCATTAGATGCTTTGGCAGCTGAGGTGGACTGTAAAGCACTAGAAGCCTGGCTGGCAGAGGACCAGGGCCGGTGCAAGCTTTTTTGCCTAGTCAGGCGAAGGTCTGTTTTGGTGCCCCCCCCCCCGTCATGTCAAGCCAATCAGGATAGAGATGCATAATAATCTCTATCGTGAGTGTTCGGTGTCGTCACGCAGAGATTAAAGGATGCTTAAAGTTGGTCTTGCAAGGACAACCTTTAGCAGCGTTGTGAGTCACTGATTGGGGGGACAGCCACCAGTGCTGTCTTTATGGACTTATATAAACACTGTCTTTCTTCTGGAAAGGCAGTAGTTACATTTGTCAGACTGTAGGAACAACATATTTGGGTATATATTTGCGGCCCCCAGCTCATGTATGGGTATATATTTGCGGCCCCCAGCTGCTCATATGGGTATATTGCGGCCCCGCTCATGTATGGGTATATATTTGCGGCCCCCAGCTGCTCATATGGGTATATTTGCGGCCCCCTGCTCATGTATGGGTATATATTTGCGGCCCCCAGCTCATGTATGGGTATATTTGCGGCCCCCAGCTGCTCATATGGGTATTATTTATGGTATAAATTTTCCCCCAGCGAGTCTCTTACCTCTCTGCTCAGCTGACTGTGTCTGATTGACTGTGACAGTGTGCACAGCACTGCTCACTGCTGCCTGCTGACTTCTGCTGCCTCACCTTGGCACTGCAGGCCCCCCCGTCGCCCGCTGGCGTTCTAGTTCTACTCAGTCCACACTCTCAGGCAGTCAGGGAGGGAGTGAGACGAGAGACCAGACCACCAGGGACAATCAGGGACCAGACCAGGTAGTAGGTTTTTTAGTAGCAACAATTTTTTAGGCTTAGCTTAAGCTAGGCACCGCCACCGTCGCTCTCTGCGTCCCCCTCGTGTGACACGTGACGTCACGTCTCGAGGCGACTGGTGCGAGCGGCCGCTGGCGCTGGCCAGGCATGTGATGCACACGTGCACACGCACCTTTCCCGCTCGCCTGTGATTGGATTCGGGAAGCAAGGCCAGGCAGGGAACCACGTGGTGCTTGTTGTCCCCTCCCTCTCATTGCCCCTTCCAATCCCAGGCAGGGGCGGATCCAGAGACTAGTCTCGGGAGGGGCACTTACAGAAAATAAGGTGTTTTAGCAGAGAGCCCGACTCACGAGAATTTACAGAGGGCCCGGCTCACAGGAGCTTACAATCTAGAGGAGCAGTGGGCCCGGCTCACAGGAGCTTACAATCTAGAGGAGCAGAGGGCACCCAGGAGCTTACAATCTAGAGGAGCAGAGGGCACCCAGGAGCTTACAATCTAGAGGAGCAGAGGACACCCAGGAGCTTACAATCTAGAGGAGCAGAGGGCACCCCGGATTTTACAATCTAGAGGAGCAGAGGGCACCCCGGATTTTACAATCTAGAGGAGCAGAGAGCCCCCAGCTCACACATGATTTTGCCCCCAGCTCAAGGATTTGCCCAGCTCATGGATTTGCCCCAGGTCATGGATTTGCCCAGCTCATGGATTTGCCCCCAGGTCATGGATTTGCCGCACATGGATTTGCCCCCAGCTCATGGATTTGCCCCAGGTCATGGATTTGCCCCCAGGTCATGGATTTGCCCAGCACATGGATTTGCCCAGCTCATGGATTTGCCCCCAGGTCATGGATTTGCCCAGCTCATGTATTTGCCCAGCTCATGTATTTGCCCCCAGGTCATGTATTTGCCCAGCTCATGTATTTGCCCAGCTCATGTATTTGCCCCCAGGTCATGGATTTGCCCAGCTCATGGATTTGCCCCCAGCTCATGGATTTGCCCCCAGGTCATGGATTTGCCCAGCACATGGATTTGCCCCCAGGTCATGGATTTGCCCAGCTCATGTATTTGCCCAGCTCATGTATTTGCCCCCAGGTCATGGATTTGCCCAGCACATGGATTTGCCCCCAGCTCATGGATTTGCCCCCAGGTCATGGATTTGCCCCCAGGTCATGGATTTGCCCAGCTCATGGATTTGCCCCCAGGTCATGGATTTGCCAGCACATGGATTTGCCCCCAGCTCATGGATTTGCCCCCAGGTCATGGATTTGCCCAGCTCATGGATTTGCCCCCAGGTCATGGATTTGCCCAGCTCATGGATTTGCCCCAGGTCATGGATTTGCCCAGCTCATGTATTTGCCCAGCTCATGTATTTGCCCCCAGGTCATGGATTTGCCCCAGGTCATGGATTTGCCCCCAGCTCTCACCTGGATTGTTGCCCCAGCTCCGGCAGGGGGTTGAGGGACCCAGATGCCGGGCAGCGTGGGAGTGCCTGCCCGATCTTGAACAGTCCGTCCTGTGAAGTGGATGCGGCTGTGTGCGTGCGCAGCCGGTCACGCGGTCCGGCCAGTCAGGTGGTACTGAGACTCAGTACCACCTGATTAGCCGGACCACGTGACCGGCTGCGCACGCACACAGCCGCATCCACTTCACAGGACGGACTGTTCAAGACCGGGCAGGCGCTCTCGCGCTGCCCGGCATCTGGGTCCCTCAACCCCCGGGCCAAATCTCAGGGGTCGGTCATCCGATTACACCCCGGGCCGGCGCCCCTCACACTGGCAGGACGCCAGACAGTAAGGCGGCCGCCTGTGCCGCCTTACGTTAGTGCCGGCCCTGCAGAGGACTCTGAGGATGAGGATGGCCTGGTTAGCCAATCCACCAAGTCCTCTGTATGTTGCTGCTGCTTAAGACAGCCAGCACCAGTTAGAAAGGACAAGCGTGCCCCTGCAGAGGATGCACCACGTCCACCACGACCAGAAGCACAGCCTCCCGACACAGGGGCTGCTTGCCCTCTTATCTGTGTCTGGGAGCGTCTGCCTGTCCTTTTTGTTCTTTCAGACATGGTGAGTGATATATAGATTAATATATACAGAACTCTGATTCAACTCTGGTATAAAGATTTAAAGAACTCTGGTATACCTTAGTGAGACACCCTGATAGCTGGCAGCCAGTGACAAGACACAGATTACAAGTCTCAGACACCTCCTATAAATCAGTGAGACCCCTTGATGGGTGACAGTGAAACCTCCTATAAATCAGTAAGACCCCTTGATGGGTGGCAGCCAGTGAGAACACACGGATTATAACAATTACCAAATGTTTTGTAGAAATTAGTGACCCCCAAAATACTGCGTGGTACTGGATGTGTGACAAGAGACAGATCACCTCAATTCACAAATGTTTTAAAGAAATTAGTGACCCCCAAAATACTGCGTGGTACTGGCTGTGTGACAAGAGACAGATCACCTCAATTCACAAATGTTTTGTAGAAATTAGTGACCCCCAAAATACTGCGTGGTACTGGCTGTGTGACAAGAGACAGATCACCTCAATTCACAAATGTTTTAAAGAAATTAGTGAGCCCCAAAATACTGCGTGGTACTGGCTGTGTGACAAGAGACAGATCACCTCAATTCACAAATGTTTTAAAGAAATTTGTAACCCCCAAAATACTTGCTGGCTGTGTGACAAGACACAGAAGATCACCTCAATTCACAAATGTTTTAAAGAAATTTGTAACCCCCCAAAAGACTTGCTGGCACAGTGACAAGACACAGAAGATCACCTCAATTCACAAATGTTTTAAACAAAATTTTTAACCCCCAAAATACTTGCTGGCTGTGTGACAAGACACAGAAGATCACCTCAATTCACAAATGTTTTAAAGAAATTTTTAACCCCCAAAATACTTGCTGGCTGTGTGACAAGACACAGAAGATCACCTCAATTCACAAATGTTTTAAAGAAATTTGTAACCCCCAAAAAAACTTGCTGGCACAGTGACAAGACACACATCACCTAAATTCCCTGATATTTGGTAGAAATGAAACCCCCCCAGACCCCCCCAGTAGCGTGGCAGAGCGGCAGTAACAACACACAACAATCTCCTCTGAAATCTCCTCTCAAAATGTGTGCTGTAGCTATGCGTGGAAACGTTATATAGTGTGCTGCGGGACTTAGCTCTGTGAGCCCATGATTGGGCAAAATTTGCCCAATCAGGACTCTGAGCCGTGATTGGCATACTGTTGAACCTGTCTTGCACCAGACCTGTGGTCAGGTGCAAGGCTGTAGCCAATTACGAGCTTCAGGCCAGGAGGAAAATGCATTGTGATGCATTGTGGTCGAACATGCGGCGAACACCCGGAAATGTTCGGAGTTCGCGATCTAACCGAACAGGCTAAGTTCGGATCGAACTCCGAACCGAACAGCTCATCCCTAGTAATAATACAAAAGAGTTTCCTTTGACATGTCAGTTTTCAACCATGTTCTGGGAGTGACCCCAGTAAGTAAGTTTCTGGAGAGAAGGGAACTGCAACTCCCAGGACCTCCTCTATGAAAGGCATCACCTGGAGCCAAACAACAGATATCAGTGGCCATGGGGTTAAAGTGATGTTCTCTCGTGGGAACTAAGTACCATCTGTACAGCACCTTGCGTCTCACCTCATAGAAGGAGACACACCGTGTTGCATCCCAATCTACAGTGGCAAGAAAAAGTATGTGAACCCTTTGGGATTACGTGGAGTTTTACATGGATTGGTCATAAAATGTGCTCTGATCTTCATCTAAGTCACAACAATTTGAAAAACACAGTCTGCTTAAAATAATACAACACAAACATTATATGTTTTCATATGTTTATTGAACAGAACATGTAAACATTCACAGTGCAGGGTGGAAAAAGTATGTGAACCTTTGGACTTAATAACTGCTTGACCCTCCTTTGGCAGCAATAACCAACCAAACATTTCCTGTAGTTGCAGATCAGACCTGCACAACGATCTGGAGTAATTTTGGACCACTCCTCTTCACAAAACTGTTTCAGTGTAGCAATATTCTTGGGATGTCTGGTGTGAATCACTCTCAAGGTCATGCCACAGCATTTCAATCGGGTTGAGGTCAGGACTCTGACTGGGCCACTCCAGAAGGCGTATTTTGTTCTTGTTGAAGCCATTCTTTTGTTGAATTACTTGTATGCTTTGTGTCAGTGTCCTGTTGCATCACCCATCCTCTGCGGAGCTTCAGTTGGTGGACAGATGGTCTTACGTTTTCCTGCAAAATGTCTTGATAAACTCTGGAATTCATTTTTCCATCAATGACAACAATCCGTCCAGGCCCTGAGGCAGCAAAGCAGCCCCAAACCATGATGCTCCCTCCGCCATGTTTTACAGTGGGAATGAGGTTTTGATGTTGGTGCTCTGTGCCTTTTTTCTCCACATAGTGTTGTGTGTTTTTTCCAAACAACTCAATTTTGGTTTCATCTGTCCACAGAATATTTTGCCAGTAGTGCTGTGGAACATCCAGGTGCTCTTTTGCAAACTTCAAACGTGCTGCAATATTCTTTTTGGACAGCAATGACTTCCTCCGTGGTGTCTTCCCATGTACTCCATTCTTGTTTAATGTTTTCCTTATTGTAAATGTGTCAACAAAATGTTAGCATGTGCCAGAGATTTCTGTAAGTCTTTAGCTGACACTCTAGGATTCTTCTTTACCTCATTAAGCATTCTGCGCTGTGCTCTTGCAGTCATCTTTACAGGACGACCACGCCTAGGGAGAGTAGCAACAGTGCTGAACTTTCTCCATTTGTAGACAGTCTGTCTTATCGTGGACACATGAACATCAAGGCTTTCAGAGATACTTTTGTAACCCTTTCCAGCTTCATGCAAGTCAACAATTCTTGATCGTAGGTCTTCTGAGAGCTCTTTTCTGCGAGGCATGGTTCACATCAGGCAGTGCTTCTTGAAACCAGTAAACCCAAAATTGGTGTGAGTTTTTAAAGGGCAGGACAGCTTTCAGCAACACATCCAATAATATCACACTGATTGGACTCAAGGTTGGCTCACTCCTGGCTCCAATTAGCTCTTGGAGAAGTCATTAGGCTAGGGGTTCACATACTTTTTCCACCCTGCACTGTGAATGTTTACATGTTATGTTCAATAAACACATGAAAACATATACAGGGTTATCCAAAGAGATTCGAATTGCTTGAGAAAGGTAACCGAACGCAGAAAATCAGTGTTCGGTTACCTTTCCTGGCCATTCGGCTATCCAGAGAGCAGGCAATTCGGCAAATCCTAGCGAATTGCCTGAACATACGGTGCCTGTTCGGTCCCTGTTCGAGGGCAGTGAAATCCCCATGAAAAAGCACTGCTTCGGCTATTCAGAGAACACAAACCAGCAGTGAAAGGTTCCCCTAATGCCCTGCCATTCGGTGGTTTAATTCGGCAAATTTATTCAGGAGAATCCCATAGACTTCAATGTTAAAAATATTCCCGTTATAATTCAATATCTAATAAACCGTTCATTATAAAATTCTGCAGCAAAAAGTCTCTTTATTCATTGATTTTTTAGGATACTTTAAGCATTTTTCAGATTTTTTTTTTTTTTTAAAAAGTCCGATTTTTTTTTTTTTTTTTTTTCAGTTTGCTTATTTTTTTTGTAACAGCCCTCTTTATTATCATTCCCTGGACCTCCTGTGAAAATTTCAGACATTTTCGCTCAGTAGTTTCTTTGCAAACAGCGTTTCTTTTTCCCAGATTCATACAAATGGTTTTTCTAATTTATTCACTGCCTCCTCTACGTCACAGCTGCTTCGGCTCTGTGTGATTCGGCTCCTTTTCGGCTCCTGTTCGGCTCCTGTTCGGCTTTTTCGAAGGTTAATCCAGATGTTTTTGCTTGTTTTCAGCCTGCATTCGGTTAGTTTTCGTCAGGTTTTCGGCAGCTTTTCCCTGCAATTCGGGGACCCTGTGGTGTTTGCTGAATACACCGCAGGGTCACCGAAATGGGATCGGCAAAAGGAACCGAATTGAAGAGAACGAAAAGTCACCGAACGTGCGGTGACTTTTCGAATCTCTTTGGATAACCCTGATAATGTTTGTGTTGTATTATTTTAAGCGGACTATGTTTTTCAAATTGTTGTGACTTAGATGAACATCAGAGCACATTTTATGAACAATTCATGCAAAACTCCACGTAATCCCAAAGGGTTCAGATACTTTTTCTTGCCACTGTAGTTGGAAAATCTGCTGCCAGGCCAGCTCGTCAAACTAAAGGTGAAGTTCGCTTTCCCACGCTACTTGGAATCTCCCCGGGGGAGAGCTCCTAGAGGTGATTTTGGAGTTTATAGCAGAAAGAAGCTTAAGGCTCTTTGTCATGTTTTCAGTATGGTGAAGCCCAGTATGCAAGCGTAACGGCTTGATTTGTTTTTTGGTATGGACAGGAGCAAGGCAGAAGGGTATAGTCAAGTCCAGGCAAAAAGTCGGTATCCGGGTGATCAGTTTGACCGATGCGCGGTACAAGAGGAGTAGGCAAGAGACTTGGTCAAAATAGGGTAAACGTAGGGTCGGGGCTGGTCGTGGTCCGGAGTTCAAAATACAGGTCAAATAACAAGGGTATAATGGCACAGGTTAGTTTGAGGAAGAGCTAACAAACGAGCATCTTCTCCTTGGGAGTCTGGGTTTGCCGAATTTATGCTGAATGGCGTAAATGGCCAGCCCCCTTTGTGAGGGGCACGCCTCCTGTGCTCCCCGCCCACTGAGTAGGCGCTGCTGGATCCCTGCCCGGATCCCACACAAGCCACACCCCCGACAGGCAGGGTAAGTTAATGCGTTTTATATAGGCATCAATGTCCGCTTCGTGGGTTGGGGGACAGACGCATGATTTTTTAAATTGTATAGAGTTGAATAGTATCTAGCGAACTCATTAGCAAATTCTGAAGGCTTATAAATCGCGTGGTGATCTGTGAGGACAAGCTTGACTATGCACTACTTAGAGTGGAGCTGGCGCAATCTTTTCGCTAATAGTCTGCTAGGTTTGTTGCCATAAGTGTAAAACCTGGCTTTAAGTCGCCGCAGGTGGAAAAAGTGGGACTGTTTATCCAGGCCGTGTAGTTCTTCATGTGTCTGGCTTAAGAGGCGTGCTGTGGTGTCAGTAGGGGAAGTGTGTGGGTCCGGTAAAGTGCTCATGCCACTGTACAGAGCACTGGTGAGACCTCACTTGGAGTACTGTGTGCAGTACTGGAGACCGTATCTCCAGAAGGATATAGACATCTTAGAGAGAGTTCAGAGAAGGGCTACAAAAATGGTGTACGGCTTGAAGGAGAAAAGTTACCAGGAAAGGCTTAATGATCTTAACATGTACAGCTTGGAAAAAAGACGAGACAGAGGAGATATGATAGAAACATTTAAATACGTAAAGGGAATCCACAAGGTAGAGGAAGGGAGTATATTTAAAAGGAAACAAAGTAGCAAAACAAGAGGACTATCAGGGTAATTCAAAGAGATTCGAAAAGTCACCACACGTTCGGTGACTTTTCGTTCTCTTCAATTCGGTTTGTTTTGCCGATCCCATTTCGGGGACCCTGCGGTGTATTCAGCAAACACCACAGGGTCCCCAAATTGCAGGGAAAAGCTGCCGCAAACCTGCCGAAAACTAACCGCAAAACCCAGCAAATGCACGCCGAAAACCCTCAAAAACATCAGGATTAACCTGCCGAAAACCACAAAAAAAAACCCGAACAGGAGCCGATCGCAGCCTCCGACACCGCAGAAGAGGCAGTGAATAAATTAGGAAAACAGTTTGCATGAATGAATGAAAAGTGAAACGCTGTTTGCAAAGAAACTACTGAGCGAAAATGTCTGAAATTTGCATATGAGGTCCAGGGAATGATAATAAAAAGGGCTGTTACAGAAAAAAATAAGTATAAACTTAAAAAAGAAAATGCTTAAAATATCCTAAAAAATCTATAAATAAAGAGACTCTTTATTGCAGAATTTTATAATGAACGGTTTATTAGATATTGAATTAAAATGGGAATATTTTTAACATTGAAGCCTATGGGATTCTCCTGAATAAATTTGCCGAATTAAACAACCGAATGGCAGGGCATTTCGTGAACCTTTCACTGCTGGTTTGTGTTCTCTGAATAGCCGAAGCAGTGCTTTTTTATGGGGATTTCACTGTCCTCAAACAGGCACCGAACAGGCACCGTATGTGCAGGCAATTCACCAGGATTTGGCGAATTGCCTGCTCTCTGGATAGCCGAATGGCCAAGAAAGGTAACCGAACGCTGATTTTCAGCGTTCGGTTACCTTTCTCAAGCAATTCGGATCTCTTTGAATAACCCTGATAGTCTTAGATTAGAGGGGCAAAGGTTTAAAAGTAACATCAGAAAGCATTATTTTACTGAGAGGATGGTGGATACATGGAACAGTCTTCCAGTTGAAGTGGTAGAGGCCAAAACAGTAATTGAATTTAAGCAAGCATGGGATAGGCATAAGGCTATCCTAAACAAAAGATAAATCCAGGTAAAGTATCCATGTAATTGGGCAGACTAGATGGGCCGAAAGGTTATTATCTGCCGACATTTTCTATGTTTCTATGATTCTAACCTATGGAGGAGGAGGAGTCTTGCCGTCACCTTTAGAGTTTTTAAAATGCGATGCCCATTTTATGCAATGTCCCTTGAGGACCGCCTTATGGGCCTGCCAAATAGTAGTTGCCGGCCTGTCCTTGTGCTGGTTCAAGTCAAAGTATTGGCGCATGTGCATGTCTAGATCCTGTAGAGCATCCACATCATGTAAGATAGATTCATTGAGGCGCCAAAGGGAGTGGCCAAACGACTTGTATACATCTTTCTGGAGAAGTGTTACTGGTACATGTTCGGAGCAAGAGATAGTACCAATAGAACAACTTGTGACCACATGGAGAGAGAGGCCCTGAACCAGAACATGGTGTGTCTTGTACATTTTAGAATAAAAAGTATAGTCGACCTTGTTAGGGTGAAACAGTAGTTTTTTCACTGCATGAAAATGCCTGGAATTAACATATAATGTCCTATGAATAATAATAATAAAAAGGTCTGTTACAAGGGGGAAAAAAGTCCCGCTATTTAAAAAAGAAAAATGGAAAAAAAATTCCCCATAAGAATCCCAAAGAATGCTTAAAAAAATAAATAGACTTTTTGCTGCAAATTAAAAGAATAAATGGTTTAATAGGCATTTAAAAACTGGAATATTTTTGACATATTTTTGACGGGATTCATGTGACTAAACCTGCCAAATTAAACCACCGAACATCAGGGCTTTTCACTGACATTTCGGGGCTGTTCGGTGTTCTCTGAATAGATTTACCATTGCTTCTTTATGGGGACTTGACTGTTGCCGAAGATCACTGCAATTCTCTGGCAATTCGCGAATATTTTATAGCTTTCGAATAGCCGAATGGCCCCGAAATTGCATTGTACGGGGAAATTCACTGTTGGGGCCAATTCGGTTCTCTTTGAATAACCCTGTTAGTCATCTTCAGATTATATTTAGTGATTCTTCAGATTATAAATATACAATGTTCTGTGGATTCCTTAAAATAAAACATAACTCCTTTTTGTAAAATGTTCATCACACGGGCAGCTGATAATCTCTGCCATTAGTCCTGGTATCCGGTAAAGGAAACATGAATTTGCAATGTGAAACGTTGATGGATGTGTGTGTGTGGTTTAACCGCTTTCAATTTTTCAACAGCTGTCTTGAAATTTTTACCAATTAATGACGTCTTCCATCTAGCTTGAGCTTGGCATTATCTGCTAGGTGCGTTGGCATGTGTTACTTGGTCAACGTCTACCTAATTTAAAGAGGTACCTCTTTAAACGTCTACCTTAATTTAAAACTTGAATAATGTTGTTAATAGCCTGTAATAACAAAACATGATTAATTCATCAGTTATAACAGCTACACAGTTCTCAGCCATTAACATTTTATGAAGAGGCAGGTCATGCTCCCAGCTGTAAAGCAATACATTGATTTAAACCTTAGGCATAGCATCTGAGCATTTCAGCTCGTTTCTACAGCTGGGGGTGATGGGGATAAGGTGCTATTTACACAATACCCATTCCTTTCTTTGACTAATCACTTCTTCCTCACCTTCCATCGCTTTCCATCACCGGCTGACTCCATGACAGTCACTCACAGCCAGGCACATATGTCTTTCCATCAACTTTTATCAACCTTCCTTACATAAACACATAACATCCATTCAACACTTATGAGAACTTCTTGCCTCCCCTTTATTTATTTTTAATATATTTAGTAGTAATTCAAGCATATCATACATACAATTCTTAAAATGCGTATGTGAAACTTGCTGTGTCTTGTAGGGTAAGGGGAATAAGTATTCTGTTTTACTATTTAATAACTATAATATCATAAAGGTACAAAGAAATCAATGGAAGTTTGTTATTATTTAATCAACAACTGTAACTGCACCCATCCTAATTGGTATGCATGCATGTTATGAGATGTGATACACCCCAATCTCTCCCTCCGCTTTGGGTTGGGACTATATCATTCATTTCCAATGACGTGCCGGGCTAAATTGATAACAGGTGCCATTTCATGGCATTGGCCATCCCTCTGTTTTTGTTACTATATATAATTG
Organism: Leptobrachium leishanense; assembly: GCA_009667805.1. Lineage (NCBI taxonomy): Eukaryota > Metazoa > Chordata > Amphibia > Anura > Megophryidae > Leptobrachium > Leptobrachium leishanense. The sequence continues at coordinate 292,882,464 of CM019063.1, read as the reverse complement.
CTATTCTTTCTTTGACCCCTCTTTCACGGAAAATCTGAGGTCCAATAGCAGCAATGCTTGTGTGCAGTGCTTTTTTTCTGGGAGAATAGGTGGGGGTACTCTCACGCCCAGGGAAAAACTGTGGGCCATTTTACATTCTCTGTGCAAATGCGCTCGCGCAGCGCAATTTTTTCTGCGCACGGCAAAATGCGTTAACGCGTGAAAATTAACAGGGTATTGCAATCCTCGCGCATTTTTTCATCCATCAAAAAATAACGTTCGTAAAACCGACGCGCAAAAATGCACACAAAGTACGTTTGCGCACACAAAGTACGTTTGTGCGCACAAATCTGTGACGGCAATGTAATTTTTCAACGCAAGTCCGTCAAACGAAAGCATTTTGTGTGGACTGCGCACAAAAGACTCAGATTTGACAGAAGACAAGGCAGTAGCCATCATTTGTGACGGATTTGGCAAAAAAAACATGCGCAGTGGCGTATTGCGCACAAATTTGTGAGCTGGCCATTTTTTGAACCTAAAACAACTGATTTCAATTAAATGCAATTAATAAACCACACCTATGGCAAGGTAATAAATAGCGTCAGCCATTTTCAAACGCTGACTGTGTCTGTTCTTTTGTTAGGCAGATACAGCGTCCCGGGGGGTTGGTGGTTTTTGGGGAGTAGAGCGAGTGAGATAGCGACAGAGAGAGAGGCGAGAGCAGTGCAGGAGCAGGTACATTTGCGTCATATCACATACACCCATGTTACATATAGTCACACGCACACCTATACATTACTAAGTAGCACACATCACTATTCGTTAATACATGTTACACTTTGTCACACATACACACATACTTGTCACAACCCCTATCCTACCCCCTATTGTATCCATTTTGTCCCCCAATCCCATGTATTCCCCATTGTACTTGTGTGTCACTGTGTGTCATGGAGGGTGCAGGGAGAGGAGGTGGAGGGAGGAGGGGTGTTGAGGAGCAGTGTGAGGTGAGGAGAGCCAGAGAGTCGGCAGGGTGTAGGAGTCTGGGTGGCAGTAGGAGAAGAGAGGGTAGGAGTAGAGAAGGTAGGGAGGGTAGGAGTAGCGAGAGTAGGAGTAGAGAGGGTAGGAGTAGGGAGGGTAGGGGTAGGGAGGGTAGGAGTAGGAGTAGAGAGGGTAGGAGTAGGCGTAGAGAGGGTAGGAGTAGAGAGGGTAGGCGCCCTGGCAGGGCCGTGAGTGCTGGGAGTGAGGGGAGTGATGCCAGGCCAGGTCCAGCTAGACAAGGGACAGGTGTTGCGCCAGGGACAGGACAGGGAGTCAGAGAGCAGACACACTCCAGGGCACAGGTGTCAGAGAGGTCCCAGCGCATACGCGAAGAGCGCTATACGCTGGGGGAAAAGAATGCCTTAATTGCGGGATTTATGGTAAGGGCACAGCGGCTGGAGGATAAGAAGACCACTGGAGAGCAACGTCGGAGGCTGTGGAGGGAGATTAGAGACGCTGTTACTGCGCTCGGGTGCGCTCCATGGAGTCTATTAAACACAGATACCAGGACTGCAAACGGGAGCTGAAGAAGAAGATCGCCAAGGAGCTGCTTTCAGCGAGGCAGGCTGGAGGTGGACTGGCACCAGAGGTCGTGTACGCACCCTGGGAGGAGCAGTTGCGTGAACGACTGTCCGCAACTGGGATGGAAGGATTCACCAGGGTCGACAAACACGCAGGGCTATGGGACACATCCACTGACAGTGAGTATAGCTTGCATCCAGACTATTACACGTGTCTAATGTGATTCCAATGTTTTGTACAGCCACATATAGTATGCTGATGCCCTGTCACCCAATTGCTACACAGTGCATAATGGGACTTGTGTAAATATATTAGAAGGTGCCAGGATGCCTGAATCTGACAAATAGACAATAATGTGATGATGTAGTCCTGTTCGCAGGTGATATGGGAGAAATGCAACAACAGAGTGGATATGACTGTAATTGAAAACGAGGTCAAAGATGTTGAGGCAAGACAGAGTTAAATGTGTATTTCGTCAGTGGGGGGGGGTGATGCGTGTCATTCTTAGTAGATATCAGTAGGGCCCTATTCAATGTGTCTGATGCAGGGTTTGGAAAACATGGCTCCCTGATGATTTAGGAACTACATAACTCATGATGCTCATTCACCCGTTAAGCTGATAGATCCACATGGGAATTGTAGTTCAACATATCAGGGAGTCAAGTGTGCAGGTGTGAATCTACAGATCTCATATACCTCTCCCTGACATATGTTTGCATCTGAAATCATGCTGGCACCTGTGTCTGACACGATAATGTTTTGCTAATGATTGTACATGCAACTGTGTATTGAGCATTGCACTCATGTTCTCCTGTCCTCTCTTCACAGTGACATCTGACGCCCAGTCACCGACAAGAACCTCACCTGCTCCCAGGGTTCACCAGCAGGACCTGAGCAGTGACCACTCCCCATCCAATGGGTCATATAGAGAGGAGGAGGCGGCACTGGAGCCCACTGATGAAGGCCCCTCAGTGGCCACCCCATCACCTCTGCATCGCCAAGCCCACCCAGTCCTGCGTGCTGCGGCTCCCCCCCAGGAGCAGCCAGAACCCCAGCAGCAGGATCAGCCCCAGCCTGGACCACAGTTGGCACACGCTATGCCCAACGATCCACTACTGCAGCAGCTCCTGGGCAACATGGCCGAAGTGATACAGAGGCAGCAGGCTGGGGACCAGACAACAGCTATCCTGGGGGAGAGAATTCATGGGCTACAGCGGGCGCCGCCAGGCACGGCAAAGCAGTCAGGACATTTCCACAGGCCTGAACCGTGTGGCCAACATTTTGGAGGCTATGCTTGAGCTGCAGCGCTCCAGACCACAGCCGCCAGCACCACAGGAAAAGCCTTCAGCACCCCAGCTTGCAGCACCCCAGCTTGCAGCACCACAGCCTCCAGCACCCCAGCTTGCAGCACCACAGCCTCCAGCACCCCAGCTTGCAGCAACACAGCCTCCAGCACCCCAGCTTGCAGCACCTCAGCCTCCAGCACCCCAACTTGCAGCACCACAGCCTCCAGCACCAGCCGTCAGGCGCAGTAGCCATACAACTGCCATTCAGCAGAGTGCCTTGGTGTCCACATCCACGGGTCAGCCACAGCGTGGTGCTAAAAAGCCTAGGAGGAAGTGAGGAGTTATTTATTTTGTCTTATGGTTTTTAGTTTTACCTTAATTTGTGTGAGCAGTTGATTGGGTATTTCATTGATGCAGCTCTCTATACAAAGCCATGTATGCTGCTTAAACCATGTCTTACAATTCCGCAGAGGCCTCTCATGAATAGGGATGAGCTGTTCGGTTCGATATATTCGGAGATCGATTCGAACATCGCCCGTTCGGATGTTCGCGAACTCCGAACATTTCCTCGTGTTCGCCACATGTTCGCCCACAATGCACCACAATGGACCACAATGCACTTTTCCACTGGCCTGAAGCTTGTAATTGGCTACAGCCTGCACCTGACCACAGTTTAGGTGCAAGACAGGTGCAAGACTATGCCAATCACGGCTCAGAGTCCTGATTGGGCATGGGCTCACAGGGCTAAATCCCGCAGCACACTATATAAGGCATCCCTCGCAGCCACAGCACGTGTTTTTTGAGAGGAGATTGTTGTGTTAGTGTGTGTTCTCACTGCCACCAGCTATTGGGGGGTCTCACTTCTACAAAATATCTGGGAATTGTTGTAATCTTTGTGTTCTCACTGCCAGCAGCAATTGTGGGGCTCTAACTTCTAGAAGATATCTGGGAATTGTGGTAATCTGTGTGTTCGCACTGCCAAAAACTATTTTGGGGGTCTAATTTCTACAAAATATCTGGGAATTGTTCTAATCTTTGTGTTCTCACTGCCAGCAGCAATTGTGGGGTTCTCACTTCTAGAAGATATTTGCGGAATTGTTGTAATCTGTGTGTTCTCACTGCCACCCATCAGGGGGTCTCACTGATTTATAGGAGGTGTCTGGGAATTGTAATTTGTGTCTTGTCACTGCCACCCATCAGGGGGTCTCACAGATTTATAGGAGGTTTCTGGGAATTTTAATCTGTGTCTTGTCACTGGCTGCCAACTATCAGGGTGTCTAACTGAGTTATACCAGAGTTCTGGAAATCTTTAATCTTTATACCAGAGTTGAATCAGAGTTCTGCATATCTCCAATTTTTATAACAGAGTTGAATCAGAGTTCTGTATTTCTTTAATCTATATATTACTCACCATGTCAGAAAGACCAAAAAGGACAGGCAGACGCTCCCAGACACAGATAAGAGGGCAAGCAGCCTCTGTGTCGGGAGGCTGTGCCTCTGGTCATCGTGGACGTGGTGCATCCTCTGCAGGGGCACTCTTGTCCTTTCTAACTGGTGCTGGCCGTCTTAAGCAGCAGCAGCAACATACAGAGGATTTGGTGGATTGGCTAACTAGGCCATCCTCATCCTCTGAGTCCTCTGCCAGCCAGGCTTGTAGTGCTTTACAGTCCACCTCAGCTGCCAAATCATCTAGTGCAGCCTCCATGTCCACAGCTACTCCTGCTGTATCCTCACTATCACAGACGGAGGAGTCAGCTGAATTGTTTGACTACAATGACAGCGACATGCTGCTTGAGGATGCGCAGCAACTACAGTGCTCTGATTCAATCTCTGAGGTTGAGGAAGGGAGTATAATCAACCTAGAGGAAGGGGGTGCCAGTGACACACAAAAAAATGGCATTCGTGTTGCCCCAGCAGCTGCAGAATACTGCCAAGTTGGCTCCAGTGACGAGGAGATAGGGGGTGATGACAATGATGATGAGGTCACTGTCTCCACCTGGGTGCCTGATTGAACAGAGGATTCAATTGAGGAGGAGGAGGAGACACAACAAACACGAGGCACAATGTCCTCTATGACTAACCGTAGCCAGTCCAAGGCATCAGATGTCAGAGCTGCTCAGGTGCAGAGCGCTGTCATCTCAAAGCACACATCCAGGAACTCTGCTGTCTGGGAGTTCTTTAAGAAATGTGCAGCAGACCGCACCGTTGCTATTTATAATCTATGTCAGATGAGGATCAAGCGTGGGAAAGCCATCCCACACTTGGGTACCACGTGCTTGAGGTGACATATGACCACCTGCCATGCATCCCGTTGGCACAACACAGTGCATAGGTCCTCCTCCTCCTCCTCATCTGTCTCTACCCCCACTATATGTCCTGCCATGTCATTGCCTGCTACAACCTCCACTGACAGGGATGATGCTATAGTAATGGATGTACCAGGTCCTTCGTCACAATGTGACAGCATCCCATCAGCTGAAGATTTACGCAGTCATATTACGTTGCCCCAGCTGCTGCAGCGTAAGAAAAAATATAGTCCTAACCATCCCCAAGCACAGCGTCTAAATGCCAGCTTAGCAAAATTACTCGCATTACAGCTGCTGCCTTTCCAGCTGGTGGACTCTGCTTCCTTCCGTGAATTTGCTGAATGTGCTGTACCACAGTGGCAGGTTCCAAAACGCCATTTCTTTTCACGGAAGGCCATTCCAGCACTATACCAGCACATGGAATACAATGTTATGGAGTCATTGGAAAAGGCAGTCAGCAGCAAGGTGCACATGACTTTAGACATGTGGACCAGCCAGCATGGACAGGGCCGTTACATTTCCTTCATGGCACACTGGGTAACTCTGATTGCAGCTGGGAGGGATCTAAGACGGGGCTCTGTGCTGGAGCTTGCTCATCCACCACGCCTCCAGAAAGCTGCTGGTATGAGGTCTGTCTGCTCCACCACCACCTCTCCCTCTTCCTCCTCCTCCTCCTTCTCTGTCTCTGGCGAAGTGGCAGTTAAACCGACGCATGACAGGGGCTACGCAATTGCTCAAGCAAAAAGATGCCATACTGTGCTTGAGCTGGTTTGTTTAGGGGACAGGAGCCACACCAGGCCAGAAATTCTGTCAGCTCTGCAGGGGCAGGTGCAGAGATGGTTAACACCATGCTAGCTTGAGCTGGGAATGGTCGTCTGTGATAATGGCAGCAACCTTGTCTCCGCCCTATGCCAGTACAGTACCATGCCTAGCACACGTCCTAAATCTGGTGGTACAGCGTTTCCTAACCAGGTACCCAGGGCTGGCAGAGCTTCTCAGCCAAGCCAGAAAAGTCTGCAGCCACTTCAGACGGTCATTCCCAGCATGTGTTCGCCTGGCAGAAATTCAAAGAGAATTCCACCTTCCCACAAACTGTCTGATCTGTGATATGCCCACCAGGTGGAACTCGACATTAGCAATGCTGCAGCTTCTGCACAAGCAGCAGAGGGCCATCAACGAGTACCTGTGTGAGTATGGCACTCTCAGGAATATCTTCAGGAAGGGTGGAGACCTCAGGATGCAGGAACCAGTTGGTTGGATGTAGGAGGATAGTCAGGAACGGCAATATAGGTCTGAGGGCAGGCAGCTTCGGTGCATAAACGAGGAGACAGGCAAAAGGGTCGGTACACGTGGATTCTATCAGAAGGTATTGGAGTAAGGTATGCGTTAGCAAGGGGTATGGAACTCTATACCAGAGCGTTTGTGTCTAGCGAGCGTCGGGTTTAAATAGTGTTGCTAAGTCTCCGGCCCCTCCTCCCTTGCGAGGTGGCCGATGATGTCATCATTGAGCGCCTGTAGGAGACAAGAGAGAAAAGGAGGCGTGGCGCGGCGTGCTCACCCTTAGGGGCTCAGGAAACATGGCGGTGTGTGGAGGCGCAGTGGCGTTCAGCTCCACGAGGCAGGCCACAGAAGCATCGTGATACGCGAGGGGGAGACACTCACTGCCGAAGGTGCCGCTGGAGAGTGCGGCACTGCGAGGAGCTTGACTATGGCGCTGCTGTATACCGTGGCGGTGCGGAGGTAAGCGGCTCCTAGGGTCTAAACCTGACAGTACCCCCCCCCGAAGGAGCGCCCTCTGGGAGCGAACGGGGCCCGGCAAATGAGGATAGCAGAGGTGAAGAGCTCTAAGCAATCTGGGAGGCCAGATGCAGGTTCCCATGAGCATTCCTCGGGACCGTAACCCTTCCAATTGACCAGATACTCCAGACGGCCCGACGCCGATGGGAATTCAGAATGTGGAGGACCTCATATTCCAGTTCACCCTGGACCGTGGCAGGAGGAGGAGGATGATGAAGTCCAGGGAATGGATCTGGCAGGGTTTCAGGAGTGAGAGATCAGGGAGATCCGAGGGATGATAACCGTAATTGAGGAAGTAATTGAATGGTGTTTCCTGTGTGGCGTCATGTGTTTGGGAATTGTAGGCATATTCGGCCTGGCTCAGGATATATATCCAATTATCCTGAAGATGAGAGAGATAACATTCCAGGTACTTCTCCAAGGATTGATTTGTACGTTCTGTTTGGCCGTTTGTCTGTGGGTGGTAGACCGTGGATAGGTTAACATGTATCTTGAGAGCAGTGCAGAAGGTCTTCCAGAAACGTGATATAAATTGGGAGCCACGATCCGATAAAATGTTTTGTGGTATGCCGTGAAGGCGGAATACTTCCTTTATGAAGAGGTCTGCCATTTGTGCGGCTGACGGGAGACCTTTGTTTGGGATGAAATGTGCCATCTTTGTGAGGCGGTCTACGACGACCATGATTGTATCATATCCTCTTGACGGGGGTAGTCCGACCACGAAATCGACCGATACTTGTGACCAGGGGCTTTCTGGAGGTGGAAGTGGATGGAGTAACCCCATTGGTTTGTTGTTGATGTTTTTGTTTCAGAGACCTATTTCACAGGAAGAAACCTATGCTTTAACGTCCTTTGACCAAGAGGGCCACCAATAAGTTCGTGACAGGAATTTGTTGGTTTTTCTAATACCGGGATCTCTGGCCAGTGAAGAATCGTGAACCTGTTGCATTACGTCCAAGCATAGGGTCTCTGGAACATACAATCGATTATGGGGTCTGTAATAGCCATCTGTGGATCGGGGTAAGGAGGAAGGAGTAAGAAGACGTATGCGATCTAAGAGTTTGGACGTTACAGCCAAGAAATGTTTGTCTTGTAAGACAGTGCTAGTACAGTCATCTGGAGAGTGTGGGGGATCGTGTAGTCGTGAGAGGGCATTGGCTTTTATATTCTTTTTTCCTGGTCGATAGGTTACATGAAAATTAAATCTACTAAAAAATAGAGCCCATCGAGCTTGGCGAGATTTAAGTCTTTTGGCTGTGTGTAAGTATTCAAGGTTTTTGTGCTCTGTATAGATCGTGATGGGGTGTAGGGTTCCCTCTAGGTGTCAGGATCAGCGCTGGTGGGGTCCCAGTCTGGTTGTATTGAGCCCATTATGCAGTGAATTCAGGGGTTATAGACAGACAGTATCTTGCGGGGTAGCGTGGAGACAAAAGGGCTAGGCAAGAATCGTAGTCTGGAGACGGTCTGAGGTTCAAGGGCTGGTAGAGAGGATGCAGAGTCGGTGGGCAAAGCAGAGGTCTGGTACACATAGAGAATAGGCAATCATAGGTCCTTTCAGGTCAAGGGAAGGTAGATAATACAGAAGTCCAGAGGGAGGGGCAGAGAGAACCTTTATTGCAGACACAGGGGTGTGGTGTGTGTGTGTTCTGTGTTTAACTGTGAAGGTTCTAGTCAGCGAGAGCTGAGACTGGGCAGCACTTTTCATGGATGTGCTGCAAGCACGGATTAAGCAGCAAATAGCAGGCATGGATCCTGACATATCGCCCCCCTTAAGGAGCGACCTCTGGACGCGAACGGGCTTGCTTGATGACCTGCAAAAATCAAAAATAAAAGTTCATATAGGTTCATCACCAGAAGGTACCGGATCCTCAGTTTTTTCAGTAGCCAGGGTACTGGCCTTCCTCTGACGTCTCCTTGCTTTGGTTTTGGAGGACTTCAGAGTACCTTCACAGGGGTGGACAGTAGATGGCTCACTGGTAAGGTTTTCCAAGGTGGGTATTTCTTCTGAATCCGAGGATACAGGAATGACAGAGACTACAGGAGAATTACAGGAGTAAACTGAAGATGAGGTCCTCCAAGGTAGTATTTTCTGAGATCCTACCTGTGCCACGTGCTACAGTGGAAAGGCAGCGGGAGATCAGGGAAGTCAATGCGTGGCTTAAAGTTTGGTGCAGGAAGGAGGGCTTTGGGTTTTTAGAGCACTGGGCTCATTTTGCACTGGGGTACAATCTGTATAGTTGTGATAGATTGCACCTGAATGGAAGAGGGTCTGCTGTGCTAGGGGAGAGGATGGTTAAAAGGTTGGAGGAGACTTTAAACTAGTGGAAGGGGGGGAGGGATACAGTATCTTACAAAATGGAGACAGAGCAGATAGCGCAAGGGTTTCAGCTCAGACTAAGGGGGGTGGAGCCGGGGGGATGGGTAATGTCAGAACAGTGGAGGCATGTAATGTAAAGTCGCATTCAGCATGTGTGGGTAGAGACAACATTAAATGTATGCTTGCTAATGCAAGGAGCCTCAATAACAAGATGGGAACTAGAGGTAATAGCATACACTAAGCAATACGACATTATAGGAATAACAGAAACGTGGTGGGACGAAACGCATGACTGGGCTGTAAACTTAAACGGTTATATATTGTTTAGAAAGGATAGGAAACATAAGAAAGGGGGTGGAGTGTGTTTATATGTAAATCAGGATTTAAAGCCTAATATTACACAACTGGAAAGCGATGAGGGAAATGTGGAATCCTTATGGGTAAATATTTTGTTGGGGAATAAACAGGGAAGTCAACTATTGGTTGGCATATGCTATAAACCACCTAATATAGATAATGATGAGGAAGAACAACTGTTAGAGCAAATTAGGAAGGCTGCAGATCATGGTAGCACTTTAATTATTGGAGATTTTAATTTCCCGGACATTAATTGGGATAGTGGGACTAGTAATTCAGCAAAGGGAATCCGGTTTCTGAACATTTTAAATGATACCTTCATGTCACAACTGGTAGAAACACCAACTAGAGAGGATAACTGTCTGGACCTGGTTATAACAAATAATGTGGATCTTTTCTCAAATATTAATGTAAAGGAACAGTTGGGAAACAGTGACCATAATATGGTGACTTTTGAAATAAACTCAAAAAAACACATTCATAAGGGACATGCTAAAACATATAATTTTAAAAATGCCAACTTTATTAAAATAAGGGAAGCTCTCAATGTCATTGACTGGCAGAAACTCTTTCACGGGAAAAACACTGAGGATAAGTGGAATATCTTTAAACTAACACTAGAAAAGTACACGTCACAATATATTCCACTGGTTAATAAATATAAAAGAAACAGACTGAAACCAATGTGGCTTAGTAGGAAGGTAACTAAGGAAATGAAAAATAAAAAGAAGGCATTTAAAGCTTTTAAATCTGATAAATCTGAGGCATCCTATAAAGCATATAGGGCAGCCAATAAAGCATGTAAAAATGCGATTAGATGGGCTAAACTAGAAAATGAAAAAGAAATAGCCAAAGAGAGCAAGACCAACCCTAAAAGATTCTTTAGGTACATAAATTCTAAAAAAAAACAAGAGTGAAAATGTAGGTTCACTAAAATCTGAGTCAGGGTTATTGTTAACTGAAGATCAGGATAAGGCAGAAATTTTAAATGATTATTTTTCTTCAGTATTTATCAAAGAGAAATCTATAACAGGAGACATGCAATTCATTAACCCCTTAAGGGCCGCTGACATACCCTGTACGTCTTGTCCTCGGGTCTCCCTTAGACCCGCGGACGTACAGAGTACGTCAGCGGCGCCTAATCCCCCTCCCGCCCGATACTCACCTCCCTCGCCGGATCCCACGGCGATCTGGCAGGGAGGAAGCCTGCCCATGTGATTTACATGGGCAGGCGAGGCTGATGACGTCGCCACGCTGCGTGGTGACGTCATCAGCAGGCGTCCCCATGCATTTCAATGGAGGGGAGGGGGGCTCCTTCGGAGCCCTCTATCTCCCCAACCGTTGAAGCTAGGGAGATGCCGTTTGCACCGCTGGAGAGGGGAGAGCCTCCCCTTTCCAGCGGTGTATGGCATTAACCGTTTCGCCGCTGGATCACGTTGCGGCGCCAATTGGCGCCAGAACGCGATTCAAACCTGGAGGGGGGCTGACATCTTGGATGTCAGCCAAGCCTCCAGGTCCCCCTCCACCCACTGACAACCTCACCATATGTGTGAGGATGTCAGTGGGCCAGTTAACCATCTAGCTGCCATGTAGAGATAAGGGGATCCTAAGGATCCCTTTATCTCCCAATCCTGATTATGGCCTTTCAAATGATACCAAACATGACCAGGTTCGGTTTTAATTTTTTTTTTTAAAAAAAAATTAAATAAAAAAAAATTATAAAAAAATTAAATAAAATAAAAAAATGTTTTTTTTTTAAAAGTTTTTTTGTCTGGGGGGGGTTTAATTAAATAGGACCTAGGCTGTCATCTAAAAAAATTAGCACAAAATGGTCAGAATGAGCGCAGCGCACATAGGTGAACTGTCTCAGCAGTGAAGGGGTTAAAAAGCAAACGCATGTAAAAATTGGGTATTTCTAGTCTCGGGACAAAATTTTGAACCTATTTAGCCGGGGTCGTTTTGGGTGGTTGTAGATTTTGGGGATTAAATTACAAAAAAGTGTGTTTTTACCATTTTTTTTCTCATATTTCATATTTTTTTTTATAGTAAATTATTCGATATGATGGAAATAATGGTATTTCTAGAAAGTCCATTTAATGGCGGGAAAAAGGGTGTATAATATGTGTGGGTTGAATAAACGAGTAAGAGGAAAATTTGACCTAAACACTAACAACGCAGAAACGTAAAAACAGCAGCGGTCACTAAAAGACGGATTTGTGTAATACCGCCCGGTCACTAAGGGGTTAATAAAAACTTACTAATACAAAGTGACTGGTTGACTCAGGACAAGGTTTTGCAGAAATTAAACAATGTGAATGTGAATAAAGCCCCAGGGCCAGATGGAATTCACCCGCGAGTACTGAGAGAGCTATGTGTTGAAATATGTAAACCTCTGTTCTTAATCTTTCAAGATTCTTTTCTTTCAGGAATAGTACCAGAGGATTGGAGAAAAGCTGACGTGGTCCCTATATTTAAGAAAGGTTTAAAATTTGTGCCTGGGAATTATAGACCTGTGAGCTTAACATCTGTGGCTGGGAAAGTATTTGAGGGGTTACTAAGGGATAATATTCAGGAATTTATTGGGAGGTATAATGTTATTGGCAAAAATCAGCATGGTTTCATGAAACACAGATCATGTCAGACTAACCTAATTACGTTCTATGAGGAAGTAAGTAGAAGTATAGATCTGGGGGTCTCAGTGGATGTGATTTACTTAGATTTTGCCAAAGCTTTCGACACAGTTCCACACAAAAGGTTACTATTTAAATTAAGAAAAATTGGTCCAGATGAAAATACTTGTTCTTGGATAGAAAACTGGCTAAAAGATAGGGTACAGAGAGTGGTCATAAATGGTACATTTTCAAGATGGACACCAGTGGTAAGCAGTGTCCCTCAGGGGTCTGTTATAGGACCAATACTATTCAATTTATTTATAAATGACCTTGAGATAGGCATTGAAAGTCATGTATCAGTGTTTGCAGATGACACAAAACTAGGAAAAGTAATACAATGTGAGCAGGATGTTACTTCGCTGCAGAGGGATTTAGATAGATTGGGGGACTGGGCACTTAAATGGCAGATGAAATTTAATCTAGATAAATGCAAAGTTATGCACTTTGGAGTGAAGAACACACAAGTAATTTATACCCTAAATGGTACGGAGTTAGGGAAATCCAAGCAGGAGAAGGATTTGGGAATAATCATAGACTTCAAACTAAGTAACAATGTGCAATGTCAAACAGCAGCCGCCAAGGCCAGCAAAGTATTGGCATGCATTAAAAGGGGAGTTCACTCACGGGATGAAAACATAATTTTGCCTCTATATAAATCAATGGTCAGGCCGCACCTTGAATATGCCGTGCAATTTTGGGCACCGGTCTTAAAAAATTATATTATAGCGCTAGAAAAAATGCAGAGACGGGCAACTAAATTAATAAGGGGAATGGAAGGGTTAAGTTATGAGGCAAGACTAACAAGCTTAAACCTGTTTAGTTTAGAGAAACGTAGCCTTAGAGGGGGATCTGATAACCTTATATAAATATATACGGGGCCATTATCAACCATTGTCTGATAACCTATTCATTAACAGGACTATACATAGGACAAGGGGTCATCCATTTAGACTGGAAGAAAGAAAATTTAGCTTAAAGCATAGGAAGGGTTATTTTACGGTGAGAACAATAAAGCTGTGGAATTCTCTGCCTGTTGAGGTGGTTGGGTCAGAGTCTGTACAGACTTTTAAAAAACGACTGGACACAGAATATTAAGGGTTATAATATTTAATATGTGGGTAAAAGCTTCTTGATCCAAGGAGAAATCTGACTGCCATTCTGGGGTCAAGAAGGAATTTTTTCCCAGTATGTTGCATATTGGCAAGCATTTCAGACTGGGTTTTTTGCCTTCTTTTGGATCGACAGCAGTAGGTTATGTGGGAGAGGCAGCATGATGGACGCATGTCTTTTTTCAGCCTATATAACTATGTAACTATGTAACAATGTAACTATGCATACCCAGGGATGTGGTGGTGATTGGTCTCTTGCGGGTATGACTGATGGGGGTGTCCACTTTAGATATTCCTGTAACCCTTCTGGGATATTCGGATGCCCCTGAGGGAATATCCAGATTGAAGGCTGGCACAGGTATGATGGGAGGAATGGATTCCAGGGGTGACTCCAGGATGGCAGCATACTGTAGCTGGTGAAGCTGAATAACCTTCACTAAGTCAGTGAGGGCACTGACCTGGTTAGCAAGGCTGGTCACGGAGGAGACAATCACACCAAAATCTTCTACAGTAATGACTTTGGGGGTCTCGACTGAAGTCACTTGGGGTGCAGATTCCGCTGCAGGTACCTGGGGTGCAGGCTCCATTGGTGGTGCCAGGGGTGCGGGCTCCGCTGCAGGTACCTGAGGTGCAGGCTCCGCTGCAGGTACCTGGGGTGCAGGCTCCGCTGCAGGTACTGGGGTTGCAGGCTCTTTCTGAACGAGGGTCGCAGGATCCCCAGGCTCGATTTCTTGAATAGTTATTGAGGGAGTTGAGTCCAGGATGCCAGGGTTAGCAGTACAGAAACATGGAGCCCTCTGAGGGGGCTGGATAGCCAGGGTAGAAAATACAGCGCCACAGAATAAAGGATACGCCATAGGTGAGTGTCGGGCAGTACTGGAGACGGAGTATTAGTTGGCAATAGCCGTGCCAATATAGCCATTATTTTTCTCAAATGCCAGCAATAGGTCTTGCAGTGAAGGTAGGTTTTCCAGATCCTTGTCGCTGGATTACCACTCTGGATCATAGCAAGGAACTGCAGCTTTTCGTCTGACACTTGGCTGGTGAATGGCAGTGCCGATACTTCTGGCAGGACCACCCGGAAGCCCTTGGGCACGCCTTGCAGTCTGGCGTCGGGGTCTATGATGGCATGAGTTCACTGGGGCTGTCTCCACCTCGCTGTCTGAGTTGATAGAGAACCATTCATCAGCAGACGCTGATTCATGCAAAGAGTGGCACAGTGATGGTGGTGGCGGGTCTTGCCTGGGCATTTGATACACCGTGGCAGAAGTGGGTGCAACTGGTATTTTCTCCACAGGTTGAACGTGAACCAAAGCTGAAGGGAAAACAGACACAGAAGCAGGCGAACTGTTACCCGTAGCAGTGATGGGAGTAGCAGTACTACCCAGGAGGTGCTGTCTGGACATGGACTTCACACCTGGAGTCTGGATACACATGATCTCCATGGCTGGATCAGAAGCCACAGGCACGGTGGGATCTTGCTCCATAGGTATGGGATATACAGGTTCCATGGTCACAGGGTTTTCAGTTTCCATTGGTATCACCAGATCTTCCTCCTCACTTGGTCTGGTAGTCTTGAACTCCATACACCTAGGGTCAGCAAGCATAGAGGGTAGCTTCTTTCTGGGTACGGGCGTACGTATGGGTGCTGGAGGTTCTCTGGTGGCAGGCCTGGACCGGGGTTCAGCCTTTGGAGCAGGAACCTGCCTGGTTTCAGGCCTGGGCCGGGGCTTAGCCGCAGGAGCTCTTCTAGTTTCAGGCCTGGGCCTGGGGTCAGCTACAGGAGCAGGAGCTCTTCTAGTTTCAGGTCTGGGCCGGGGTTTAGCCACAGGAACATGAGCTATTCTAGAAGCAGGCTTGGATACAGGTGCAGTCTTTTTTATTGGGGCTTGACGTGAAACTGTTGCCGGCTCGGGCACGGGAGCTGGCCTTCTTTGGGGTCTCACGGGGCAGTTTAAGAGGAAATGCAAGGAATCCCCACAGTACATATAGAGATTCTGTGTTTTTCTCCAGGCACGTTCCTCTGCGGTTAGCAGGCCTCTTTTCCCCGGTGGGACACGCACCTCCATAGAGATGTTATTTACAGAGCCATATATTCTCCAGTAACCCCAGTAGCTGAAACTCGAAGCCCTTTAGGGCTGACAGAATCACTGCAGGCTCAATGGTGTGTGACTTCTGCATTCTGTCAGGATCTGTCAGGTACGGGAGTGCGGCGGTGGGTGAAGTGAGCCCAGGATGCAGTGATCATAGGAGTCACACAGGTTGCTGGGTATTGAAGGTTTATTAAATAATAAACAAAACAAATGGTAAATAATAACAGCACTAGCAGGCAGGCAACAGACTGTATGCAGGATTCAGCTTGACAATAGGGATTCTTGAAAGCAGGGTATACTTGACAAACGAGGATTCTTGGAAGTGGGGTACACTCGAAGAACGAGGGTTCTTGAGAGCGGGGTACCTTGGTGGGGAGATTCTCCTTGGTAGCAGGGTTCCACTTGGGTGTATCACTGGAGGGATTCAGGTAACACGGTAGGGAGCTTCAGGAACAGGTCTGGTTGTCTGCACTTCCAGAGACGTTATGTTGAAGCCCTGATGGAAGGGTGGATCCCTCTTTTAAGCAGGCTTCATTTAGGTGAAGTAGTATACACCTGTAGGTATCACAACAGAAGCTTAACAGCCAGATAGGGGAATCGAACCTGCATACAAACCTAGACAGGTGAATAAGGGTTTGCCACGGTTTAGGTGCGGGCATAGGCTTAATTCATGACAGTACCCCAACCCAAGGAGCGCCTTCCGGGCGCGAACAATCAGATATATATATAGCAAGGGGGCCACCTATTTTTTCCTGCGCCGCCGTCGGTTGGGGCCAGGACCCGTCACCTCCAAGGATGAGGTTTGGGTGGTCAAGATGGTCACAGGGTTTTCAAGGTCTGTTCGGCGTATCACGATACCTTGGACACTGTAGGGTATCGTGGGATCCATATCTGAGGTGCTATCGAGCACAGTGGGTTCGGAGTCGTCCTGATGTATGGGGTTGCTGGTGGCAACCAGATCGGGAGTAGAGAAATGTCCACGGGCTAATGCAACCTGTACCTGAGACTGCAGGTATTTGTGGTTCAGCTGCATGTCCTGTATGGTATTGGTAAGGGTGTTCACCTGAGCTGCCATGGCAGAGACAAGTACCAGGACTTCACTGGATGGACTGGCTTTACCAGGAGTTGGCAGGGTAGCTGCAGCGGTATCAGTGTCCACAAATGTTTTGGTGGCAGCAGTCTGGGCTTGGACCTCGGTACAGCACGGCTCTTGGACCTCGGTACAGCACGGCTCTTGGACCTCGGTACAGCACGGCTCTTGGACCTCGGTACAGCACGGCTCTTGGACCTCGGTACAGCACGGCTCTTGGACCTCGGTACAGCACGGCTCTCGGAATCCTGCGGGGTGCAGGGCAGCAACGGCTGGAGAATCTGCGGGGTGCAGGGCAGCAACGGCTGGAGAATCTGCGATGTGCAGGGCAGCAACGGCTGGAGAATCTGCGATGTGCAGGGCAGCAACGGCTGGAGAATCTGCGATGTGCAGGGCAGCAACGGCTGGAGAATCTGCGATGTGCAGGGCAGCAACGGCTGGAGAATCTGCGATGTGCAGGGCAGCAACGGCTGGAGAATCTGCGATGTGCAGGGCAGCAACGGCTGGAGAATCTGCGATGTGCAGGGCAGCAACGGCTGGAGAATCTGCGATGTGCAGGGCAGCAACGGCTGGAGAATCTGCGATGTGCAGGGCAGCAACGGCTGGAGAATCTGCGATGTGCAGGGCAGCAACGGCTGGAGAATCTGCGATGTGCAGGGCAGCAACGGCTGGAGAATCTGCGATGTGCAGGGCAGCAACGGCTGGAGAATCTGCGATGTGCAGGGCAGCAACGGCTGGAGAATCTGCGATGTGCAGGGCAGCAACGGCTGGAGAATCTGCGATGTGCAGGGCAGCAACGGCTGGAGAATCTGCGATGTGCAGGGCAGCAACGGCTGGAGAATCTGCGATGTGCAGGGCAGCAACGGCTGGAGAATCTGCGATGTGCAGGGCAGCAACGGCTGGAGAATCTGCGATGTGCAGGGCAGCAACGGCTGGAGAATCTGCGATGTGCAGGGCAGCAACGGCTGGAGAATCTGCGATGTGCAGGGCAGCAACGGCTGGAGAATCTGCGATGTGCAGGGCAGCAACGGCTGGAGAATCTGCGATGTGCAGGGCAGCAACGGCTGGAGAATCTGCGATGTGCAGGGCAGCAACGGCTGGAGAATCTGCGATGTGCAGGGCAGCAACGGCTGGAGAATCTGCGATGTGCAGGGCAGCAACGGCTGGAGAATCTGCGATGTGCAGGGCAGCAACGGCTGGAGAATCTGCGATGTGCAGGGCAGCAACGGCTGGAGAATCTGCGATGTGCAGGGCAGCAACGGCTGGAGAATCTGCGATGTGCAGGGCAGCAACGGCTGGAGAATCTGCGATGTGCAGGGCAGCAACGGCTGGAGAATCTGCGATGTGCAGGGCAGCAACAACATTATTGTGGAGTGATCTCCAGGCGCTTTTGGGGTTCTGAAACACCTGCAGGTCTGCGTATCTGACCACAGTCCCATTGGAACCATACGTGAACCCAGGGGGCAAGGGTTCCATAGTAATGGTGCCTTCAGGGGTAGAGACAGTGGTACCGATATATGCTTGGCATGGTTGTCCAGAAACCAGCCCGGATTTGCGGCTGTGAGGAGTGGGAGTCTCAACCTTTTTGAACCCAAGAGCCCTCCTTAGTATGGAGGCAGCTGGACTCTGCAGCAACAGTGATTCTTCTAGGTCATGGAGACAGGAGTTGGCTTCCAGATTTCGGGGTTCTGGTTTCACCGATGACTTGAAGACGGTTGCTGGGGCGTAGACAGCAACGCCAAGGTACCTGGAATGCTGGTTGAGAGTGGTGGGTGTCTGAGAAGGGGAGGCAGCAGCTAACTCCATGGGAATTTCAGGTTCATATTCTGGAGGTAGGGTGGACTCGAACTCCATGGTTTCGGCAGGATAGGGGTCTTCAAGGTCTGTGACCTCAGGATAGGTGTCCAGTGACACCATCCTATTTGGCTGGCACCTTTGGAGCTTATCCGAGTAGGCCTCCATAGACTTTTTATACACAGTCCTTGTTTTAGCAGGTGTGGGTTTTCTGGACAAGGACTTGGTAGGAACAATTTCCCTTTTTGGTCTGGTGGAAGCAGACTTGACAGGCACTGCCTTCTTGAACTTGGTGGGCAGTGCTTCACTAGGCATTGGGACCACAGGCAGAGTAGAAAAGGGTTCTCTGGCCTTGATAGAAAAAGTCCTTTTTGATTTAACAGGTGCAGACTTGGGAGTAGCACCAGGTAGCACTGGGGATTGCAGGGTTTCGTTTGAAACTCCAGGGAAAGTGCGGGGCAGCTTGGGGGGCCGCACTAAACATTCCGAGATGGAATGGGACGGTTCCCCGCAGTAGAAGCAGAGCTTCTGGGACCTTCTCCAAGCAATTTCTTCGGATGTTAGGGGTCCTCTACCCACTTTCTTTGGAGCTGGAGTGCACACCTTAGTAGAGGTGTCATTTAAACCCTGCTGCATACTTGCAAAAATGGAGTCCAAATGTTGCAGGATGTCTTGAATGGCTTTTCTGAGGTACTCCATAACGATTTGGATCACCGCGGACTCACTGTGTGAAGGCTTCAACATTCTGTCAGGTACGGGAGTGCGGCGGTGGGTGAAGTGAGCCCAGGATGCAGTGATCATAGGAGTCACACAGGTTGCTGGGTATTGAAGGTTTATTAAATAATAAACAAAACAAATGGTAAATAATAACAGCACTAGCAGGCAGGCAACAGACTGTATGCAGGATTCAGCTTGACAATAGGGATTCTTGAAAGCAGGGTATACTTGACAAACGAGGATTCTTGGAAGTGGGGTACACTCGAAGAACGAGGGTTCTTGAGAGCGGGGTACCTTGGTGGGGAGATTCTCCTTGGTAGCAGGGTTCCACTTGGGTGTATCACTGGAGGGATTCAGGTAACACGGTAGGGAGCTTCAGGAACAGGTCTGGTTGTCTGCACTTCCAGAGACGTTATGTTGAAGCCCTGATGGAAGGGTGGATCCCTCTTTTAAGCAGGCTTCATTTAGGTGAAGTAGTATACACCTGTAGGTATCACAACAGAAGCTTAACAGCCAGATAGGGGAATCGAACCTGCATACAAACCTAGACAGGTGAATAAGGTTTGCCACGGTTTAGGTGCGGGCATAGGCTTAATTCATGACAGGATCAGCGCTGGTGGGGTCCCAGTCTGGTTGTATTAAGCCCATTATGCAGTGAATTCAGGGGTTATAGACAGACAGTACCTTGCGGGGTAGCGTGGAGACAAAAGGGCTAGGCAAGAATCGTAGTCTGGAGACGGTCTGAGGTTCAAGGGCTGGTAGAGAGGATGCAGAGTCGGTGGGCAAAGCAGAGGTCTGGTACACATAGAGAATAGGCAATCATAGGTCCTTTCAGGTCAAGGGAAGGTAGATAATGCAGAAGTCCAGAGGGAGGGGCAGAGAGAACCTTTATTGAAGACACAGGGGTGTGGTGTGTGTGTGTTCTGTGTTTAACTGTGAAGGTTCTGGTCAGCGAGAGCTGAGACTGGGCAGCACTTTTCATGGATGTGCTGCAAGCACGGATTAAGCAGCAAATAGCAGGCATGGATCCTGACACTAGTAAGTGCCGCCATTCATCCAGGGCATGTTTAATTGCTAGGAGCTCTCTCTCGCCCACATCATAGTTCCTTTCGGCTGTTTGTAATTTGTGTGATAGGAATGCTACGGGATGTAGCCGGTCGTCCTCCTCCTGTCGTTGAGACATGATTGCGCCAGTAGCTGTGTTGGATGCGTCTACTTCAAGCACAAATGCTCTCTTGGGATCTGGGATACTTAGGATCGGAGCGGAACAGAATTTTTTCTTGGTCTCCTGAAATGCTTTTTCTGTAATAACAGTCCAGGTGAAGATGTTGTGGTGTTTGGTTAGGTCGGTTAATGGGGTGACAATGTGAGAGAAGTCCCTTATGAATTTTCTGTAATAATTTGCAAATCCCAGAAAACATTGTACTTCTTTCACAGATTTGGGTACAGGCCAGTGGGCTACGGCCTCGACCTTTTTGGGATCCATCCCTATATGGCCCGGAGTGAGGATATATCCTAGGAATTCTATACGTGTAGACTCAAAGACACATTTCTCCAACTTTGCGTATAGATGGTGTTGACGGAGGCAGGGGAGTACCGTTTTCATGTGGAGACGGTGTTCTTCTATTGAGGCAGAATATACCAGAATATCGTCTAGGTATACGACTACTTATTTATCTAGTAAGTCTCTGAAGACGTCGTTGACAAAGTATTGGAAAGTAGCGGGGAGTTGCACAACCCATACGGCATCACTCGGTACTCATAATGGACATATCTTGTGCGGAAGGGCGTCTTCCACTCGTCATCCTTCCGTATTCTGACTACGTTGTATGTCCCTTTCAAATCGAGTTTTGTGAATATTTTAGCTGTTTGCATATGTTCCATCAGTTCAGGGATGAGGGGTAAGGGATATCTGTTCTTAACTGTGACTCTATTAAGTTCTCTGTAGTCCACACAAGGGCGCAATCCTCCATCCATTTTTTCTACGAAGAATATCCCAGCTCCCGCTGGGGAGGTGGAAGGTTGGATGAACCCTTTTTTGAGGTTCTCTTGGATGTACTCATGGAGTACTCGCAACTCTGGTTCAGATAACGGATATATGTGTCTGTATGGGATAGGCGCCCCAGGTAGCAGTTCGACGAGGTAATCATATGGCCTGTGGGGAGGTAGTCGCTCTGCCTCCTTCTCGTTTAACACGTCTGTGTATTGTTGATATGCCGAGGGTAGAGTGGTATTGTTCATGGGGACCATTTTTTCATCGAGAATGGAGAATAGTACTCCGGTGGTGGTCTGTAGACATTTTTTCTGACAGGTTCTAGATGAGAATACAAATTTTCTGGTCTCCCAATCAATAGTGGGATTGTGTCGTCGGAGCCAGGGTAACCCAAGAATGAGTGGGAACATGGGGGTAGGTACCAGATCGAATTGTAGTTGTTCAACGTGTAGTGTGCCCACTGACATGGATAATACGGCGGTTTCTTGCGTAACTGGACCAGATTGTAAGGAAGAGCCATCGACTACATGTATGCTTATAGGTTTTATTTTTTCAATAAGGGGAACACCATGATCCATTGCGACTTTAAAGTCCATAAAGCAGTTTCTCGCCCCCGAGTTCACCATGGCCAGTAGTTCCACGTTCTTCTCTCCCCACTGTAGACAGACAGAGAGGGAAAGATGAGGTATGGGTGTAACAAAGGGGTCAGGAGTTAATTTGTATATACAGTGAGATACATGATTACCTCTCCTGCCGACTGGTCTTATAGGACAGACGTGATATTGATGTCCTGGTCTTCCGCAATAGAGGCAGAGAACGTTCTCACGGCGACGCTGGAGTTCTTCGGGAGGAAGTATCCTACTGGTTCCCAGTTGCATGGGTTCTTCAGGCGGTGCTGGAAGAGCTAATTGGGTTGGTACAGGAGGGAGTGCACATAGGGGGCGCATAGCCATTCTTGGTATGTCATTCAGGTGTGATGCTCTTTCTCTTTGTCTCTCTCTGGCTCTTCTATCCAATTGGATGGTTTGATGGATAAGTTGATCGAGAGTAGAAGGGAGACCGATTCTGGCAAATTCATCCTTTAGATTATCGTTGAGACCATAATGGAACTGGTCTAGAAATGCCGAATCATTCCAGGTCTTCTCCGATGCCCACCTACGGAATTCTGTGACGTATTCCTACGCAGCCCTTCTCCCCTGTCGTAGGGATCTAAGGGCAGTTTGGTCAGTATTTTCGCAGAATGGGTCGTCATACATTTCTTCCATGAGGATCAGGAATGTGTTCCAGGTTGCCAAGGCTTGATGTCTGGACCGTACAAGGTTATGGGCCCATAATTTAGCTTCGCCTGTTAGTAGGGCTATGACCGTATGTACTTTTACATAATCCGAATAGTACGTATGCGGTTGAATGGCGAACATTAGTTCACAAGATGTGACAAAGGTACGGAAGCTCTCTCTTCTGCCAGAAATTTTTTCAGGCATAGGAATCCTGGGTTCCAGTGAATGAGCGCCCTCTGGTGGTGGATCAGGTAGACCTTGGTTTTCATTGGTCTGTATATCCTGGACTGACTGAGTCAGTACCGAGACTTGCCTTGACACGACATTGATGGCGTCGGTCAGTCCTGCGAGGTCCATTTCTGGCTCTGGTATACTGTCAGGAATGTCTTCAGGAAGGGTGGAGACCTCAGGATGCAGGAACCGGTTGGTTGGATGTAGGAGGATAGTCAGGAACGGCAATATAGGTCTGAGGGCAGTCAGCTTCGGTGCATAAACGAGGAGACCGGCAAAAGGGTCGGTAAACGTGGATTCTATCAGAAGGTATTGGAGTAAGGTATGCGTTAGCAAGGGGTATGGAACTCTATACCAGAGCGTTTGTGTCTAGCAAGCGCCGGGTTTAAATAGTGTTGCTAAGTCTCCGCCCCCTCGTCCCTTGCGAGGTGGCCGATGACGTCATCATTGAGCGCCTGTAGGAGACAGGAGAGAAAAGGAGGCGTGGCGTGGCATGCTCGCCCTTAGGGGCTCAGAAAACATGGCGGTGTGTGGAGGCGCAGTGGCGTTCGGCTCCACGAGGCAGGCCACAGAAGCATCGCGATACGCGAGGGGGAGACACTCACTGCTGAAGGGGCCGCAGGAGAGTGTGGCACTGTGAGGAGTGTGACTATGGTGCTGCTGTATACCATGGCGGTGTGGAGGTAAGTGGCTCCGAGGGTCTAAACCTGACAGGCACAAGGACAGGTTCAGGTCAACTTGCTTTTCCCCCCGCAGTGGCTGATGATCAAGGATGCATGCACTGTACTGTCACCATTTGAGGAGGCAACGAGGATGGTGAGCAGGGACAGTGCATGCATCAGTGACACAATTCCTTTAGTGTTCCTGCTGGAGTGCACTCTGCGGGGAATTATAGATGTGGCACTAGAGGCAGAGCAGCAGGAGGAAGAGGAGGCCTTCCCTAGCTCTCAAGGTGCCAGTCTTTCCACAGACAGCATTCCTGCGGGTCCTTAGATCAGACACGAGGAGGAGGAGGAGGAGGAATATTTAAGTAGTGGGGGCATTGAAGGTGGGGATTCCTCAAGGGAGGGTTTTGTGTGCCCAGAAACCCAAGGACTAGTACGTGGCTGGGAGGAGGAAGTGCATGATGGGGTCATCCTCATTGACCAGGAAGCCTCGGAAGCTAATGCCACCTCCAACCTATGCTGCATGGGCTCCCTTATCCTACAAATCCTGGTAAAGGACCCCAGGATTCATGCTATCAAGGAGAGGGTTCATTACTGGTTGGCAAGCCTTCTTGATCCACGATACAAGGGTAAAGTTGCAGAGCTCATCCTGCCCTCACAGAGGGAGGACAGGATGAAAAAACTTGAGGATGCTCTAAAGCGACACTTCTGTAACACCTTTCCAGGCACTGGTCGGTTACCAAGTGATGACACAGGTGCTTCTGAGGCTGCGGTTGATCAGAGGAAGAGCGGTGAAAGGGGCCGCTTGACTGATGCCTTTTCCAATTTTTTTAGTCCACAACGCCCAGGGACGTCAAATGTAGGCACCCATTGCCAGCGTCTTCACCATATGGTGCAGGACTACCTAGGGGCAAGGACAGACCTGGATACCTTTACAGCAGATGATCCACTGGCTTACTGGGTGTTGAGATTGGATCACTGGCCAGAATTTAGCCAATATGCTATGCAGCTACTAGGTTGCCCTTCATCCAGCGTGCTTTCTGAAAGGACATTCAGTGCCGCTGGAGGTTTTGTCACAGACAAAAGAGTGCGTCTGTCCACCGACTCTGTAGACCAGCTGACATTTATAAAAATGAATCAGTCCTGGATCAGCAGCTATCAATCCCCTGATGCTGACGTAACTGAATAGATCGGGGATCTCTTCTGCATTCACAAAACCTCCACCGCTGCACTCTTCCACAATACCACAAAGGGGTTACGGTGTCAAGGCACTTGCTGCCACCAAAGGCACAATATTTGGGTGCACTGCCACTGACGCCTATATTACTAGATTTATATCATTTTAATATTGGGCCACAGGGTCCAACCCTGCACTCTTCCACAATACCACAAAAGGGTTACGGTGTGAAGGCACTTGCTGCCACCAAAGGCACAATATTTGGGTGCACTGCCACTGACGCCTATATTACCAGATTCATATAATTTTAATATTGGACCGCAGGGTCCAACCCTGCACTCTTCCACAATACCACAAAAGGATTACGGTGTGAAGGCACTTGCTGCCACCAAAGGCACAATATTTGGGTGCACTGCCACTGACGCCTATATTACCAGATTCATATAATTTTAATATTGGACCGCAGGGTCCAACCCTGCACTCTTCCACAATACCACAAAGGGGTTACGGTGTGAAGGCACTTGCTGCCACCAAAGGCACAATATTTGGGTGCACTGCCACTGACGCCTATATTACCAGATTCATATCATTTTAATATTGGACCGCAGGGTCCAACCCTGCACTCTTCCACAATACCACAGAGGGGTTACGGTGTGACAGCACTGTTGCCGACACTAAAGGCCCAATTTTAAAGCACCTATTGTTACTTTCATCCAAAGCCTGCATAAGTTTCACCATAATGTAGCAAAAAAATCACTAAACTTGTTCTGGTTGACCTAAAATGTCTCCTCTTTTCATACAGACTGCCGCCCCAAGCAGTTGTTTATGAATAGATTAAAAGGAAAACCGTTTACCGTCATTTGAAATGTCATTTTTTTTTTTTTTAAATGTTTCTATACATCCTACAAATCCGCCACTTCACGGGCAGGTTATGGGGACCTCCTAGGCACGATATTTGAA
The DNA here is from genome assembly GCA_009667805.1 of Leptobrachium leishanense. Taxonomy (NCBI): domain Eukaryota; kingdom Metazoa; phylum Chordata; class Amphibia; order Anura; family Megophryidae; genus Leptobrachium; species Leptobrachium leishanense. The sequence continues at coordinate 292,857,081 of CM019063.1, read as the reverse complement.
GGAATTTTTCTTTTTTATTTTTAACCCTTATTTCATGGAAAACTCACTGTTCCTTTAAAAACTTATTTTTTTTTTATTTTTTGTCCTTGTTTCCTGTCTCCCACTACCCGGACCCCCATACACCTTTTATGGCAAATATCTTGCATATACAGTTGTGTTCAAAATTATTCAACCCCCACTGAAATTGAGTGATTTGGCCAGTTTGACATTGATTTTGATCATTCAGTCATCTTGCTTACAATTAAATCAAAGAGGCACGTGTAGGTCAGACAAATATAACAGAACATTTATAATGAAATAACCACAAATGTCTTTTCTGTGCTCACATCATTATCAGTTTTATTCAACCCCCAAGTGACATTCAATCTTAGTACTTAGTACAACATCCTTTTACAGTTATAACAGCTTTTAAACGTGAAGCATAGCTTAACACAAGTGTCTTCCAGCGATCTACGGGTATCTTCGCCCATTCGTCATGGGCAAAAGCCTCCAGTTCAGTCACATTCTTAGGCTTGCGCACTGCAACTGCTTTCTTTAAGTCCCACCAGAGGTTCTCAATCGGATTTAAGTCAGGTGACTGCAATGGCCACTCCAAAATGTTCCAGCCTTTAATCTGCAACCATGCTCTAGTGGACTTGGAGGTATGCTTGGGATCATTGTCCTGTTGAAAGGTCCAACGTCTCCCAAGCCTCAGGTTTGTGACGGACTGCATCACATTGTCATCCAATATCTCCTGGTACTGAAGAGAATTCATGGTACCTTGCACACGCTGAAGCTTCCCTGTACCTGCAGAAGCAAAACAGCCCCAAAGCATGATTGACCCCCCGCCATGCTTCACAGTAGGCAAGGTGTTCTTTTCTTCATAGGCCTTGTTCTTCCTCCTCCAAACATAGCGTTGATCCATGGGCCCAAACAGTTCTAATTTTGTTTCATCAGTCCACAGAACACTATCCCAAAACTTCTGTGGTTTGTCCACATGACTTTTGGCATACTGCAGTCGACTCTTCTTATTCTTTGGAGACAGCAAGGAGGTGCGCCTGGGAGTTCTGGCATGGAGGCCTTCATTACGCAGTGTGTGCCGTAATGTCTGAGCTGAAACTTCAGTACCCACATCTGACAAATCTTTTCTCAGTTCCTCAGCAGTCACACGGGGACTTTTCTCCACTCTACGCTTCAGGTAGCGCACAGCAGTCGAAGTCAGCATCTTCTTTCTGCCACGACCAGGTAACGTTTCAACAGTGCCCTTTGCCTTGAATTTGTGAAGGATGCTTCCTATGGTCTCTCTTGGTATGTTTAACATCTTTGCAATCTTCTTATAGCCATTGCCCTTCCTGTGAAGAGTAATCACCTCTTCTCTTGTCTTCCTGGACCATTCTCTTGACTTCACCATGTTTGTAACCACACCAGTAAATGTCTAGAAGGAGCTGAGTATCACAGTCATTTTAAAGCTGCCTAATTGGTGCTTATTATGCTTTATTGCTGCTCCGTGACATCCATAGGTGTTTTCAATACCTGATTGAAAACACTTGAATGAACCTCTGTTCTTCAGAGTGGTAGTCTTTAAGGGGTTGAATAATTGTGTCAATGAAGAATTCACAAAAGAAACATTTACTACTGTATTACAAAACCAATTGGTGTCATTTTAGTTGCATATGGTTCTTTAAAAAGTCCTTGTAGGATTTCATTCTGAATACAATTACAAATGTACACTAAATTCCCTAAAACCCTTTACAGCATTGGGGGTTGAATAATTTTGAACACAACTGTGGAGGGCACTCTAAAATTCGAACTTTCGAGTCCCATTGACTTGCATTGAGTTCGGTTCGTGTTCGAACTCGAACTTTTGAAATTGTTAGAGTTCGAATGCGAACCGAGCATGGGGGTGTTCGGCTCATCCCTACTCATGAATACATATCCTATTTTTGGGATGTTGCACCTGAGTTTCACCTTGCAGCTCCTACTTTCTGACACCTGTGTCCTCAATGTTTGCTAATGATTGTGTCACTCACAACTGTACAACATGTTACCATGGTTACGATAGAAACATTGAAAATGTCGGCAGATAAGAACCTTTCGGCCCATCTAGTCTGCCCAATTACATGGATACTTTACCTGGATTTATCTTTTGTTTAGGATAGCCTTATGCCTATCCCATGCCTGCTTAAATTCAATCACTGTTTTGGCCTCTACCACTTCAACTGGAAGGCTGTTCCATGTATCCACCACCCTCTCAGTAAAATAATGCTTACTGATGTGCACTTTTAAACCTTTGCCCCTCTAATCTAAGACTATGTCCTCTTGTTTTGCTACTTTGTTTCCTTTTAAATATACTCCCTTCCTATACCTTGTGGATTCCCTTGACATATTTAAATGTTTCTATCATATCTCCTCTGTCTCATCTTTATTTCAAGCTGTACATGTTAAGATCATTAAGCCTTTCCTGGTAACTTTTCTCCTTCAAGCCGTACACCATTTTAGTAGCCCTTCTCTGAACTCTCTCTAAGATGTCTATATCCTTCTGGATCATGTGCTATACTGCAATATGCCACATCACACTCTGACGTACAGTATATGGTGCTATGACATGATACACACATCATACATGTTGTATGGTGTGCATGTATCCTCTATGTTGCGATGCTCGATTTAAACAAGTGACACATGTATTCTCATCATTACCACATCCTTCAAAACGTTGCTCCAGGATCATGCATGTTGATTAGTGTGAGACACACAGATGATGTACATGACAAATGTCTCTGGCCCAAATCATGCACATGATGGGGGTCTTCTGCTCACACTTGAAATTTCTCAATTCTTGCATCACGTCAACAGGATTGTGTCAATGCATAATGGTGACAGACAATGTACCTTAGAAAAAATGTTTGGAGGTGTTTGTCCTTTCAAAAATAAATTTATTTACCTCACAGGACATTGCTTGCAATGTCAGGAATGATTGTGCACAAAATCATATTCCCAAAATGTCCACCGATTTATCATTAGGGATTGTAACATGTTCATATCTTCTAAGTGGTGATACTTCATGACTTGTGCGGCCACCTGGAATGGCGAAAGGGTACCTTGATGTTAACGTGATGCATTCAATCCATCCACTCACAGGCGACTGTCATGTTAGGTTTGTGACCGATGGTGTCTACACCCAGTGGAATCAATATATATGTCAAAATGATCCTTACATCATGCTGTTTTTGGTGTCCCATTGAGAAACGTAACGTTCTACAACTGTATATCTGTTTCTCAATAAAATTGATTCTTTTAATGACGTATTTTTTTTATTGCTTATTTAAGAACGGGAAGTAAATTTACTACCAATAGAATTACCGTTCCTTTACTTTTTCTTTTATTTACATATGTCAAGCACTTTTGTGGGTGAAGTGTCAGGTGGCGTAACCTTTTCTAAACAAACAAGGCTTTTTAACCCATAGGTTTCAATGCAGCATATGAATCCGCACCCTGCCGGGCAGCACCTCTACAGTGGCAAATCATTTGGAAATGTTTTAGTAACAAGGTGTGGGAAATATTTTACCCCATAGGCTAAAATGTTAGAAAATTTCCAGTTGTAATTAAATATATAATAAACGGTTGCTTCTAATATTCAGCAGTAAAGACTCTCTTAAATTTTAATTCCTCTAGGATTTCTCTACACCTGTAAAATGTTTTTGAAAGCAATTTGAGATTCAATATAAACCAAAATATAAGCGAATCACTGAGATGAGCCAAACATCAAACATGACCCTAAACAATGACACGACGTGAATGGGAAATGAAACAAACATGCAAAAATACCATAAAAATCCTTTTACCCCTGAACATCTCTAGGAATCTGACATTGGAGTGTATATTTTCTTGCCACTGCATATGTCTGCGGTGTCTGCTTATTACTGTGTTGTCTCGGCGCTGTATTCGGCGGCAGCTTGGGTTTCTCCGGCGTCTTCAACGGGCTTAATCCAGATGTTTTGGCAGGGTTTTGGTGAGTGTACGTTGGGTTTGCGGCACCTTTTCCCTGCCCTATGGCGGCCCAGTGGTGCTTGCTGAATACAACGCAGGGTTGTCAAAATGTGACGGCGGTTTTGCCATACCAGCCGCGGAGATGCTGGTCATCACGTTGTGTTAATTCCACTCAAACACCAGCATTATCAACCTCGCTGCCAATCAGCAGATATGTGCTTTGTGTGCAGAGCTCCTACTGTCACGGTGTGCAGTGATACGCCCACTTATCCATTTGCACATGCATACCCACACACCCACCCTCAGGCATCACATTCCAGCACACGTACTCAATAATTTCTGACACCAACAACAATGTAAGGAAAATAAACTTTGTTAATCCACACACGTGGAGTAGTGCAAAACACTGCACTATGGAGATAACAAACATAAAAAAGTAATAAAATTCAACAAGTGTACAAAATGAAAATCAGCCTAACGCACATGAGGGGAAATTTTACCTAGACACCAATAAAGCTGTGGAATTCTCTGCCTGTTGAGGTGTTTGGCTCAGAGTCTGTACACTCTTTTAAAAAGCAACTGGCGAGCGCTTCAGACTGGCTTCTGCTTCTGTCGGATCCACAGCAATAGTTGATGTGTGAAAGGCTGAACCCGATGGACGTCTGCCAGAATGATCCTAATCCCCGTCCTGGTGATCCTGGCCATGGTGGGGGCCTGCCACATCAGATGGGGCCATGGCCTCTTGACGTGGCTGGTTTAAAAGGCGATGTAATCTGAACAGGCAGGACCTCATGTACTGCAGCCTCTGGGCCCCCGTAAATTGGTCCAGCAGAGGCTGCAAGGACACGGTAAATGCAACGTCGGGGCTCATGTAGTAAGGTGGTGGTGGCTCCATCTCAAGATGGCATTGTATGCCCACGGAGCAGTAGCATTGGGACATGTGGCTGCCTGTGTCTTCATCGCTGGCCTCAGACCCACACTCAGCGACGACGCCACCAGCAGCACTGCTGGTGCTAGCAGCTGGCTCCTTAGACTTCGTTAAGAAGGCCAGGTCGTCCACATATTTGTAAGGATGGCTTCTTTTTGCCCCTGCTCTAGCCTGTGCCTCCTCCTGCTTCTTCTTCACTGCACGGTGCATATTATCTCAAACCGTGTGCCACTTGCACATAACTTTGTCTTCTGAAAAACATGATAAATGAAGAATGACATAGGTTAGTTTGTTAAAAAGGTGTTACCTTCTTTTAATATATGTACCCCTTTTTCCGGTGACAGCCCTTTGTATCATCATTATTTGTATTTGTAATGTAAATTTCAGACATTTCCGCACAGTAGTTTTTTGCAGACTGCATTTCACTTTACAAACAATCAAGCGTGGTGTCATTTGTTTTTTTTCACTCCATTCCTACGCGGTGTCGGGTTCTTACGGCAGCTGCTCTGCGTGTACATCGCCGGCTGATCGGGTTTTTGCGGCGTGTCTGTGTGGGTTAATCCAGATGTATTTCGATGGTGTCGGTGTGCATTCGCTGGGTTTTGCGGGGGGGGGGGGTTTAGTGGGGTTTGCGGAAGCTTTTCCCTGCACGACGACGGCGCTGTGGTGCTTGCTGAATACACCGCAGGGTTGCCGTAATGGGATCCCCAAATTGCACCGACTTGTGGATAACAAACAGTCGCCAAACGTGGGGTGACTTTTCCATTCTATTTGGATTAGCCCTAATGTCTGAACATTAGACACTGCAACAGGTTGTGTGATGCTCAAGCTAATGATTTTACGGGCGAAGCAGGTCATGTGCCCTGGCAGCTGGAGAGCATTTGACATGTGACAACAATCATTTTGTTTGCCATATCCATTAATTTGACATTCAATATGCATTTGATTAGGAATACGATAATCTTATACTCACTGCGCTTCTCCTGTTCGTCTTCAGACAATGCCTCTTACTGCGGATACAGGGCCTTGATGACCGCAGTCCATGCCCTGGCCTTGGCGTCCTTCTTCCCATGCAGGACACAGTCTGTGTCCCAAATGGCGGGGTGCGCACGAACCTCCCTGATCAGTTTTGGCACATCCATCTGTGCTGCAGGCAGATCAGGAAGTAGTGGATTGTGGGTGTGAAGTAGGCCTGTCTATGCAGCCACTACGCACCTTTGAACGCATCAACGTCCCCCGTTAGGTACAGTCAATTTGACGCAAGTTCATCAGTTTCTGATGCGAGTGCGTCAGTTTCTGATGCAAGTGCGTTTTTTTGGTGGAAGTCCGTCATTTAATGGACGGAAGACTGGTAGTGGGATCTAGGTTTAAAAAAACATTTTCTGCACGAGATTGAGCCAGGAAAAGGGCAGCAAAATAAATTGTTGCAGTTGCGTCGTTTCTCACTTGTGTTGATCCAAGTACAATCCCAATAAATTTACATTAAAATGCTAATTAAACAAGGAGATTTATATAAATTGAAGGTGTTTTATATATACATATATACAGCCCTCAAAATTTCCACTCGCATACTCGCGTTTTGCGAGGGGAAATTGAGGGCTGGCGAGTAAAACTGCACACGCAGGCAGCATGATAAAGTCTATTGTGCTGCCTGCGCTTTCAGCCGGCGGGCCGTGTTGTTTTTTTTCTCTTCTTCAGGTCAGCCAGTCTGCTTTTTTTTTTTCAGCAAACGGGACTTGGCCGGAATTATTTCCTGGGAGGGAGGGGGGTTTGCAAATACACTCACCCTAGGCACCTTTATCAGCCCATCCTGCTTCACCTGGATCTTTGTCCTTCACGCTGGGCCCCTTATCTTCCGGGCACAGCGTGAAGGATAATCTCCGCCCACTCATTCTACTCTCCGCCCACTCATTCTACTCTCCAGGTCAGGTAAGCGGAGGGGGGGGAGATGAAATAAACGGCAGGGGGTGAAATGGAGAGTGTTATAGCAAGCAAAGAGCATAACAGAGAGAAAGAGATGAATTAGGGGGGGGAGAAATGAAATGAAAGATGAATTGGGGGGAGAAATGAAATGAAAGATGAATTGGGGGAGAAATGAAATGGAAGATGAATTGGAGGGGGAGAAATGAAATGAAAGATGAATTGGGGGGAGAAATGAAATGGAAAGGAAGATGAATTGGGGGGAGAAATGGAGAGAGATGAATGAAGAGGAGGAGATGAATGGGGAGAGAGAAATTAAATAAATGGGGAGAGAGAAATTAAATAAATGGGGAGAGAGAAATTAATTGAGCAAAAGAAATTAAAGGGAGGGAGAAATTAATTCAAGTGGGGAGAGAAATTAATTAAAGGGGGCCCCTTGGCAGAAAAAAGGTTCCCCACCCCTGGTGTAAACTAAGGGAAAGTAAAAAAGCTGCCAAGCTGTCAGCGCACCAGAAATGACGCCAGAACCAGCGCCGCTACTACAACGCCCGCTAGAGGCCATAATTGGTGAAATGGTGGTGAGGTTATGAGGCATTTGAGGTTATGCAAAATAAATCCTATTTATAAAGAAAGAGATGAGTGATACAGAAGGAGCAAAAAAAAGAAAAATGGGGATGGATGTATCACAGACGAAAATTAATGGATTCATCTATATCCGCATCCAAGGGGGAAACCTGACTTTGGGGTCCTCTAACTTCTAGTGATAACCTGGCATATGAATAATGGGAGTATTAGGCTCCACTTGATATATCGGATGCATAAACACCAAATTAATTTGGTCCTAAAAACTGTTGGAGAGGAGTCTGTACTTAACCCCTTAGTGACCGGGCGGTTTTACACAAATCCGTCTTTAAGGCTAGGGTCAGACGAACGCATTTTCGCGTTGTCTGGGAAAAAGTGCGTTCGAACGAATGGACGCATTTTTCCACGGAGTACGCGATAGTGGTCATACGATGCGCATTTGCATCCGTGATTTTGTACGGATCATCAATAAAACACTTTGTGCATCTGGACGTTATGTTGGCCGGACATTAGCAGCGTCTGACGACTCCAAATCACACACACACGCCGCTAGCGGGCGCAGCGCACTCTGTACGTCAGTAGTAGCAGTTTAACGTTCTCGAAAAAATGCGTTCGTTTTCCACTTGCGTTGCGCAGCCGGACTTTTGTGCGGCTGTACTTCGTATATTGGCCGTCATTGCCTGGAACTTGCTGCTAGTGCGGCCGTGATTAAGTGCGCCTGCACGCGCGTTCGCACTGCGCTCGTCTGACCCCAGCCTTAGTGACCGCTGCTGTTTTTACGTTTCTGCGCTGTTAGTGTTTAGGTCAAATTTTCCTCTTACTCGTTTATTCAACCCACACATATTATACACCCTTTTTCCCGCCATTAAATGGACTTTCTAGAAATACCATTATTTCCATCATATCGAATAATTTACTATAAAAAAAAATATGAAATGAGGAAAAAAATGGTAAAAACACACTTTTTTGTAATTTAATCCCCAAAATCTACAACCACCCAAAACGACCCCAGCTAAATAGGTTTAAAATTTTGTCCCGAGACTAGAAATACCCAATTTTTACATGCGTTTGCTTTTTAACCCTTTCACTGCTGAGACAGTTCACCTATGTGCGCTGCGCTCATTCTGACCATTTTGTGCTATTTATTTTTAGATGACAGCCTAGGTCCTATTTAAACCCCCCCAGACAAAAAAAACTTTTTAAAAAGAAACATTTTTTTTTTTATTTAATTTTTTTATAATTTTTTTTAAAAATTTTTTTTAAAACCAAACCTGGTCATGTTTGGTATCATTAGGATCCCCTTATCTCTACATGGCAGCTAGAGGGTTAACTGGCCCACTGAGATCCTCACACATATGGTGAGGTTGTCAGTGGGTGGGGGGGGGACCTGGAGGCTTGGCTGACATCCAAGATGTCAGCCCCCCTCCAGGTTTGAATCGCGTTTTGGCGCCAATTGGCGCCGCAACGTGATCCAGCGGCGAAACGGTTAATGCCATACATCGCTGGAAAGGGGAGGCTCTCCCCTCTCCAGCGGTGCAAACGGCATCTCCCTAGCTTCAATGGTTGGGGAGATAGAGGGCTCCGAAGGAGCCCCCCCTCCCCTCCATTGAAATGCATGGGGACGCCTGCTGATGACGTCACCACGCAGCGTGGCGACGTCATCAGCCTCGCCTGCCCATGTAAATCACATGGGCAGGCTTCCTCCCTGCCAGATCGCCGTGGGATCCGGCGAGGGAGGTGAGTATCGGGCGGGAGGGGGATTAGGCGCCACTGACGTACCCTGTACGTCCGCGGGTCTAAGGGAGACCCGAGTACAGGACGTACAGGGTACGTCAGAGGTCCTTAAGGGGTTAATGGATGAAACTACTTGTCTGGGTCTGGTGCTTGGGTATACATGTATCTGATGCCTGGGTATTAATGTTATTTATTATTTTGTAACTGTATTCTGAATAAAATCTTTAACAGTGTAATCTCATAAGATAATTTAAGAAGGCGTGTTTAGGGGCGGAGTTTAGGGCAGGGTAGGTGGGGCAACTGGTGGCGAGTAACTCTTATGGTCTGGCTAGTAGCTTGGGACTTGAAATTTTGAGCCCTGCATATATATATATGTTACATGTGTGACATTATAGTTTTTCATTGTTATCACTTTCCGTTTTGTTGCATCTATATTCAAAGATACGAACACACATATATATAGTGGTATCACTTTCAGTTTTTGCACTTATGCTTAGTTTATAATATATGTATGCATGTACCGTTAGTATGACATGCATTTGCAACGTTTATATACGATTAATATAATTTATAAACAGTGTGCATATGTGTATATATTTATATATATATACATACATAGCAAACCACAGGGTGGGTTGCACTCAACCTAAACTAGCAACATGAGCGGGTGCATCTTTGACTATGAACACTACAACACACCAAAAAAGAGCACTCCATTTCAATGACCACCTTCATCCACCATTTTGTGCAAGAAAAAAAAAAAAAAAAAACATTTCAAAAATTCAAAAAACCTGACTGAGGTAAAATGATGGAGATTCAGTTAACAAAGTATGATCATAGCTTGCGTAAGCCTGTCACAACGATGGGGTACATTGGCGTCTGTGACAGGCTTACGCAAGCTATGATCATACTTTGTTAACTGAATCCCCATCATTTTACCTCAGTCAGGTTTTTTGAATTTTTGAAATGTTTTTTTTTTTTCTTGCACAAAATGGTGGATGAAGGTGGTCATTGAAATGGAGTGCTCTTTTTTGGTGTGTTGTATATACATACATACATACATGTAACTTTTGTGTTAACACTGTGTTGTTCAGTTGGAGTGAGCACCATAGAAACTGTCACAGGTGGAGTGAGCACCATAGAAACGGAGTGAGCACTATTGCCCCATATTTCTTGAAGCTCATGGCTCAACCATTTATGCATTTCATGAACAAGTGTTCCACCAATTTAGGGGTATTTATTGCACAATCAGGTATTTTCAACATCTGTCCATCGATTTGGGTCTGGCAAAAATGACAAAATAATGAGCATGATTGTATAGCATTTGTCTCTTTATCGGGCAATTTCTATAAGAAATTATGGATACCGAAACTGCATATTTGCACCTTGCCACACACACACACAATTTCTGTGCTCTGTATTTAAAAATATACATTAAAGAACATTGAAGAGTAATATCATACGAGTGGAAATGAAATAAATAGGTTGTTGCGCCTGTAACAGTCAATCTGCGTATATGTGCTGCAGCAAAAAAATTAAATTTAAAAATGTATTGATTTTATTGTTTGGGTTTGTGTAGAATGTGTAACTGTACTGTGCTGTATTTTTTATTTTGTGCAGGTTCATTTAGTTTCAGCCACAACGATCATATTTGAAATTAACACCAAAGTGTCATGGAGCTGACGTGGCGCTCCGCGCTTCAGACCCCTAGAGACTTTGTGTTCATTTGTATCCTGTGATTTTAAATATATTTTACAACGTTTGGTTTTAGTTTAAATTAGTTTAGTGTAAATTGCGTAGCTTTAGTTTTAAATATACTTATATTTCTTTAGATAGAAATGTGTTTTTTTAAAAGATACTACCTGCAGCGAGATCAAATGCTTTCTTTCGTATAGATTGTAAAATAGGTTTGAGTAATTTGTGATTAGGCAAAAGGATTTTCTCTTTGTTCATCTGCTATCTGTTTACATGTCTCAGTGGATGGGAGTCACCATTGTCTCAGCCAAAACCTAACTGATTTCCTTTACAATAGATTATGTAAATGATGTGTGATATGAAGAAAGAGGAATGTTTATTGTAAATATCTGACATAATGTAATTAGCATTTTAATAGGTCAATGTGGGTCATTTATGCAAATTATGGCTGTTGGATCTCAGCATAAATTGGGGCATTTTTGTTCATTAAAGAGCTCAGACAGCGAGAATCCTGTTGGAACATACAGCCGCGTCTGGTGTCTCCTTCAGCTACGCTACACTTCACACTCAACCTCAGAAGGCACAGAGCGGCCTTCTGGAAATTCCTAACGGCTCCAGGGCAGAGAAACAGAAGCAGGCGGGTCAAGCTGCTCGAGGCGCTGAGGACAACGCTCCCAGTAGCCGGGCTGACCGCAACGAAGGGGTGTCTGGAGAGTCAGGACAGGCAGAAGAGAACGGTTCCGTCACACTGGTGGCAAGTGGTGTGGATAGAGGCTCTCCAACACCAATACACCCCGAGATGGCCAACTATACAGCCTGCAAGCAGGACACCCTGAAGGACCTGCTGGAGAGCCATGGAAGGAACGAATACTGAAGTAAGGGTCAAAGGCACAAGTGTGGTGCAACCCGGAGCGAGTGGAGATGTGTCCCCGCTGAGAGAGACCGCAGAGGTTTTTGCCTGCGGTGAAAGAAAACTGTCTACAGAGGACTATGGAGCAGGACAGCTCATTTATTCCTTATGAGCAGAGAATCACAGAGGACATTCAGCTGTGGAAACCCCAAGTGTTGGGGCCTCAGCCCACTTTGAGCCATGGAGACCAATTGGTGCACTGGCTGCGTGCCGCACTCGATCTAGAGTGCAAATACGAGGACTTGCTGCAATGTGTGAGTGAGGAGGATTGGGAAACTGACGAGAAGCCTCCCCCAGGCTATGTGTTCCACAGTCCTGGCCCTGCATGGATCTACTTTAAGGGGGGAGACAATTATGGCAGTCCACAGGCTGCCAGACATGCAGAATTGTGCAGCATCCAGGGGCACTACCTGGACGTGTATGAGGACTCTGCCTTTTGGCCCGTGCTGAAGGGACTCGCTAATGAGGAATGGGCACTCGAAATAGACTTAAAAAGGTTGCAAACTGCAGCCCAGCTACAAGTTGCTGAAGCCCCTGGAGGAAGCCTCCCCACACCAGCCAGCGGGAAGCGTAAGAAAAAGAGAGGTGGCCGAGCCAAAGCAGACCAGAGCAAAACGCCGTCACAGCCCGGGGATTACAACAGTAAGCCATCTTCCAGTGGGCAGTATCAGGTCACCAGAGAGACTGACACCCAGGCTGTTCCCCTCATGAGAGATGGAGCCACACAGACATGGGCGTCCGCAGAAATTTTTACAGGGGGGGGCAAAATTTTAATGTCATCCATATTCTGCCCTTTTGACAATGACATGAAGGGGACAGTCATAAAATAAAGCGTAGTAATACACAGCAGGAGCAAGTGCTAAGTTAGCAACTTGGCACTGAACGCTATGATGTGGCTCAGCGCTCAGCTCTGCTAACATAGCAATTGCAGCCAAGTCGAGAGGTGCTGCAGGGTTAGCTGAGTGAGACGTGGGAAAGATGGCCCTCTCCACGCACCAAATAATCCAATAAAGAAATGTTCAGTTTGAGGTTTTGTTGGATTATAACACTAAATCTTTATTGGAACATGGTAAACATTAACACTAAAGTCAAGTGGTAATAAAATGGACAAAAGTGGATATTGCAGAAACAGCACCTTTCATTAAGCAATCCTCTGCTCTTTCACTTCCATATTCACAGCCAAAGCGTTCAGTGAGACGGCTGCAGCAAACTGAACTGCTGCAATGAAACAATTCAGCAGCTGCTGAGGAACTGAACGCGCCTCTGATTACTGACTGCACACTCAGTCATCACCACCACACCACACCAATTAATCCATCCATTCAGATTCTCAGATTCATATGACTAAATATATAAATAAATGCCGCCACATACCGTGTGAATGTCTGTGATGACTTTGCCTGATGTGATGGGCAGCAGGTCACTCAGTGGAGAGCCTGAGGTCACTCACTAGCAGGCTGGAGGACTGTCCTGTCCTCCTGGACTGGATCATGCCTGGGCTGGCTGGATCAGATGCTGCCTGGAGCTGGAGGGGAGGCCGCAGCCCAGACGTTCGACCGGAGCTGCCTGGCTGGACGTCGGAGGCCGCAGGGCAGGGCTGCTTGCCTCTGCCTGGATGCAGGAGGGAAGCCGGGGGCCGGGCTGTGATGGATGCCGGAGGCTGGAGCCGCTCAGCCGCTGCCTGGATCATATAATGTCGGACACACAGTCGGACTAGAGGCCGCAGCTGCCACCTGGATGAGGGAGGCCGCAGGGAGCCTCAGCCTGCCCAGCCCAGATTCTGCCTGGAGGGGAGAGTGAGAGTGGACAGCAGGGGCTGGACAACTGACACCCAGAGGCCGCAGGGGCTGGAAATTGAACCTGGCTGGCTGGGCTTTAAGATGCTGCCTCACCTGCCTGGCCGCCTGCTGCAGGCTCTCAGAGTCAAGCAGGCTCGATGCCTGGTGTGGTGCTGCCTGTGCGGTTGAGTGAGGGGGACGAGCGACTCGAGCGAGGGGATGGGGAAGAAGAGTGGCGGGATTTCCAGCACGCGCCGGCGCATTAATCCCTTCGGCACAGTCACTCTCACTCTGTCTCCTGTCCTGGCCTGACCGTGAGTCCGCGCCCACACACATCATGCGGTCTCATGCGGAGGGAGCGTTTCGCGCATGTGTCGCGGCTGCCGACGCACGCTGCCTGCTTTAAAAACAAATAGTGCAGGCTGAGGCAGGCCACGTGCGGCGTGCAGCGCCGCGAATTTAAGGATTTGCTAATTGCTTCCCGCGGCTCCAGGGGGGGGCACGTGCCCCCCCTTGCCCCAACCTGTGGACGCCCATGCACACAGACCATGGACGATCTGTTCAGCTTGTTACAGGCTGAATTGCTTACTGCTCGAGCACAGATAATGGCCCTGACAGAGACATTACAGAACCAGCAAAATGAGCTGCAAGATGGCCAGAGAAAGCTGGATGAGGTGAAACTATCCAGAGATGCTGCGGAGGTGAATGTACAGCGCCTGGAGATGGAGCTCACTGGCTTACGGATTTACAGCTGCTGAGCGAGCCAAGCATAACGCTGCTCGAGAGCGAGAGGAGGCCATGGCCATTGGCGTTTTAAAAGTCCAGACAGCCTTGGGGGAAAAGTGTCTCCTGGAATCCCAGATTATGGAGCTGGTGGAGCAGCTGACAGAGTAACGCTGAGCGAGTAGGCCAGAATCTCAAGAAGGCCAGATTGCTGAATGACCAACTGAGAGCAGATGGAAAGGCAGAGCGAATCAAGGCCCAGCTACTCGAGAAGGCATGTCAACAGCTGGAGGGTCAGTGCCAAGAACTAAAGGCTGAACTCCAGGCTTCTATCACTGCCTGGGAAGGAAAATGTCAAGAGCTACAGGAGCAGCTTGCTGCAGAGACCCAGCAATGCCACAGTATTGGTGAGCAGCTGCGACAATCCAAAAGTATGATGCGTGTTGCCCACCAACAGCTGGAAAACGGGAGGCTTCAGACCGTGCGGCATCAACAGATCCAGGCCGAGCTGCTGGCATCAGTTGCTGAACTGGAAGCAAGGACCATGCGGCTAGAGGTACAGCTGGATGCCAAGATCATCAGGCGGCATGCCGTCGGTGAGGAGTTACACCGGACAGATGAGCTGGGAAAAGAGATCCGCCTCACATTGGCAGCGGAGCTCGACCCGGCCCCAGGTGAAGAGCCACCCGCAGAACAGAGCGGGCATCAGGGAGAGGAGGCAGTCAGCCTTGCTACCCAGCGGCGAGTGTACCCCGTGCTGCTGGAGCCAGACGCTGTGTTGACCACAGAGTGTGCTGGGTCATCGAGGAAGATGGAGACCACTGCCCACCTGCCATGGCAACCGGTGAGTGACCATCCTGAGAGGCTACCAAATTCCTGGTCCCAGGACGAATTGCATCCATTTGGGATTGTGGGGTGGGCCCCTTTTGAATGTTTGGAAGGGGGCATCATCAGAAGAAGAGACTGGGGACTGTAAATGCTGACTGGGTTCTGGTCCTGGGGCTTCAGAAATATGCTGGAGAAAAAGACATGTGTGGAGGAGGCCCAGTGTGCCCACTACCGAACAATTTTTCTCTGTGGACTGTGGTGGCCTCTTGCGTGGCGCACTGGACAAGAGGGGTGTCTTACCTCTTACCAGGGACTATGGACCCACAACTCTGCAGCGACCGTCAGTCCCCACTGATGGTGCTTGTGCGCCAGCACCCTGGAACTTTGAGGATGGCACAGAAAAGGGACAAAGTGAGAAGTCTCGTCAGTGGCAAGCGATCCGTTTGGGATCTAAGCTTGCCCTGCCGTTCTGGAAGGGAGGACATATGTCATGGAGCTGACGTGGAGCTCCGCGCTTCAGACCCCAAGAGACTTTGTGTTCATTTGTATCGTGTGATTTTAAATATATTTTACACGTTTGGTGTTAGTTTAAATTAGTTTAGTGTAAATTGCGTAGCTTTAGTTTTAAATATACTTATATTTCTTTAGGTAGAAATGTGGGTTATATAAAGATACTACCTGCAGCGAGTTCAAATGCTTTCTTTCATATAGATTGTAAAATAGGTTTGAGTAATTCGTGATTAGGCAAAAGGGTTTTCTCTTTGTTCATCTGCTATCTGTTTACATGTCTCAGTGGATGGGAGTCACCATTGTCTGGTGTCTCCTTCAGCTACGCTACACTACACACTCAACCTCAGAAGGCACAGAGTGGCCTTCTGGAAATTCCTAACGGCTCCAGGGCAGAGAAACAGAAGCAGGCGGGTCAAGCTGCTCGAGGCGCTGAGGACAGCGCTCCCAGTAGCCGGGCTGACCGCAACGAAGGGGTGTCTGGAGAGTCAGGACAGGCGGAAGAGAACGGTTCCGTCACACAAAGACGTTACGATAATTTGCGTAAACGTCCTTCCTACGACGTTGCGCGAAGATTGTAAGATCTTAGTATACATGCTGCAGAAAAAAAAATGCACGAATGCACTATTTAATGGTTTGGGGGGGTGTAGCATGTGTAACTATACTCTGCTGTATTTTTATTTTTTTTACGGTGTATTTATTTTCGGCCACAAAGTTCAGATTTGAAGTTAACACCTGCTTTTCAGACACGTTAAAATTATGCACGCAAACGTTGTTCGTAAGAAGTTGCCCGGATATTGGAATGCCACCCGTGTTTGTGCGCATGAGCGCATTTGCGCTCACAATGTTAAGTATAGGATGCTCGCACGCATTTGCGTTCGCGCAGGATTATTCGCGGTAGACGTAAATGCACATCGTTTGCACGAATGTCGGAATACGACGTTCTGCGCAAATGGTTTTGTCCTCGCGCAAATGCGCATTTACGTGCGGGCAAAACCGATGCGCGAGGAATACTGAATAGAGCCCTGTGATTATTATGACTATTGTTGGTGTCCTAATAAAAACTCCTTTATTAACTCTTTAAGGACAGAGTCAAGTTCGGAACACTTCTAAAAGTAGAATTCCAGTTATTTGCCTGTTCAACCATAATTTACCTCTTTCATATTAAGTGCACCCAGGGGCGGAGCTGCCAAGACACCCGCTTTCATTTTTACTTTGTGGAGTGGAGGCAGCAGATAACGTGGCGATTCTAGGAGCAATACCAGCCTTTTGGATGCAGTGCAAGGGGGCAACGCCAGACTACGACAAGGACACAGGCACAGAATTTTACACACAGCAGCCCTGTTTAAAGACAAATACATGCATTTACACACACAACCATATGGTCACATGCATAACCATATATCCCCTACACCCCGGTGGTATGTAGCAATAAAACTCACAGTAATGTGCAGTGTGTATGAGCGTATCCCAGAGCTCCAGAGCAATAAAACACACAATAATGTGCAGTGTGTATGAGTGTATCACAGAATCCACAGCAATAAAACTTACAGTAATGTGTGGTGTTTGTGAGCGGATCACAGAATCCACAGCAAAAACCTCACAGTAATGTGTGGTGTGTGTGTGCATATCAGAATCCACAGCAATATAACTCACAGTAATGTGTGGTGTGTGTGAGTGTATAAAAGAATCCACAGCAATAATACTCCCAGTAATGTGTGGTGTGTGTGTGAGTGTATCACAGAATCCATAGCAAAAACATTAACCCCTTCCCGACCGCTGACGTACCATGTACGTCCTGCCCACGGGTCTCCCTTAGACCCGTGGCGCGGACGTACATAGTACTTCAACGGACTCATAACCTCCCTCCCGTCGAAACTCACCTCCCTCGCCGGCTCCCACGATGCCTCCCACGCCGGCTCCCACGGTCCGATGACGGCCGGCGCCAGTGGGCAGAATTCAGGAAGAGGAGGGGTGGTTCAGTTGGAGCCCTCTGTCTCCCCAGCCGTTTAAGCTAGAGCGATGCAAGTTATGCCGCTGGAAAGGGGAGAGTCTCCCCTTTTCCGCAGTGTACAGCATTGACTATTTCGCAGCCGGATCGCGATTTGGCACAAATGTGCGCCAAATCGCGATTAAAATTTGGAGGTTCATATTTTACATCATTGGAAAGGCCTGATCACGGCCTTTCCAATGATACCAAACATGACCAGGTTTGGTGTAAAAATAAAAATTTTAAAAATAAATTATTTAAAAAAAAAAAAAATTGTCTGGGGGGTTTAGTTAAATAGTACCTAGGCTGTCATCTAAAAATAATTTGCATAAAATGGTCAGAATGAGCTCAGTGCACATAGGTGAACTGGCTCAGCAGTGAAGGGGTTAACCACTTTGCTGCTAAGGACGTGCTCAGTGCATCCTGCCAAGTGTTCCTCCTGTGCTACGGACGCGCTGAGCGCGTCCTAGCACAGGAGGCAGCAATCATCCAGGATTATGGCTGATTGCTGCCCCCCGGTGCGGGCTGACATCTAGCATGTCAGCCCGGCACTCCGGGACCTCCGGGAGATAGATGTCATTGCGGCGGCGCGATGACATCTATTTCAGGCACCCCCCGTGAGTGTGGAGGAGGTGCCTGAAAGGGAGGGGGAGGTCCTTCGGACCCCTCTCCCTCCCGATCGTGGGGTCCTGCGGCTGAAGGCAGGCACGGTTTGAAAGGTGTTTTGGAAAAGGAGAGACTATCAATTCCCTAATGTAGTTTGATCCGCTGTACTTACAAGCAGCTCTGCCATCCCTGATATACGTACCTGAACCCGCGCAGTAAAAGAGACACAGACACCATCACGATGTTTCTACCTGGAGTTCATCTGACCATCTCAGCCAAGAGCCAAGTCCAAAGTGCCCTCAGTCCCAAGTGAGCTCCTGGCTCATGGTCAGCCTCATTTATTACACAAATAGAACAACGCCCAGTGGCTGGCTGTATAACAGAAAAACAAGTTTGTCCAGTAAATACATTTACATATCAAAAGGACAGAGGTGTGGACTAGAATGTTGGACCGGCCCCCTGAGGTGTGGCTTGGTTTTAAAACCACATTCAAATCCAACACAGGGAGACAGCTGACAACTTATAAAAACACACAAATGTCCACATAATAAAATTTCCACAACAGTCCCTCCTCTTTGTCATTTGCTCCCCAGTGTCCCTCGATGAATCTCGATCTTCCTTGGAAAGAAACAGTTCCTCTTGTAAAGTTCTGAATGCAAAAAGCCAAACACATGATAGAAAACAACAGAAAGTCCATCTTGACACGCCGAATCTTAAAGCAAGTGTTAAAACAAATCTTGACACGTGGAATCTTGACACGCCGATTTTTTTGGCAAATCTTAACAAATCTTGACACGTAGAACTTGACACATAGAATCTCCGTTAGGGGAGGTGACTCAGAGGGAGGACATGAGGTGGTGGGTTGCGTCGATCGTTGGTCGGTCTGAAATCCTCTGTATCCGGTCCATGGGTTGGTCCTCTGGGCATCTCATCTGTTCGGGCTCTGGTAACTCGGTCGGTCTGAAATCCTCTGTATCCGGTCCATGGGTTGGTCCTCTGGGCGTCTCATCTGTTCGGGCTTCGGTAACTCGCTCGATTAGACATCAGGAACATCTCACTCCGGCATATAGAAGGAATAGAGACAGAAACACCATAAGTATTTATACTCCCATTACCTTTAGCCAGGATCCAATGCAAAACAAGAAATCCCCCGAAGCTTCCCAAAGCTTTAAAAAATATTCCAACCCTCTTCTGCCCTGCTCCCATCAGTATGGACCTGACCCTTGTAAATCCCCCCTTTGGACGCTCTACTGTCGTTGTTTCTTGGTGATCTCCCTCACTACAACACCGCACAAGAATTTAAAAAAGCGAACGACAGGAGCCAGAGTTATTGTTACAAATGTCTCCTTGTGGCCCTTGTTAGTCTTAGGTACATTTCCCTCGCTAAAACCTAAACTAAACAAATAAAGAAAATGATACTCTTCACTCTTTGACGTAGTTGAGAAACTTCTTGCAGTGACCGGCGTGGATCCAGTTGTCTTGTCCCTCGAACTTCAGGGAGGTTGGCGTCGTCTGCAGCACCTGGAATGGCTCACGATATCTCGCCTCTAGTCCCGTCCTCGGATGTTTCTTTAGCATGATCCAATCACATGGTTGACTAGAATGAACACTGGTTATTGAGTTTGGGTCTGGGAGAGACTCCCGGACCTGGTGGACTTTTTTGGAGCTCATCAAGGAAAAGCAATCATGATGGTCCTCAAAGTGTTTCCCTACTAGGTTGGAAAATTGAGAGGTTGAGAGGTTAGAATGGTTAGTAAAAGTTGGAAAATTTACTTTTTTCACACCATTATCTCCCCCTTTCTCTTCCTCCTTCATAACAGGAAGAAGAGACGCTGTGTTCAAAAATGGTGCATTGTCTTAGAGTCAGTTTAGTGGGTGTTAGAGCCACTTAATGTCTTTACTCTCTGGGTGATTAATGTCGGGTACCCTGAGAGATACAATGTCCTAAAAAGATAACCTTTTCCTTGCAAAACTGTACTTTCTCCTTGTTAGCCTTATTACCTGTGGGCACCAGATGGTTAAGAAATGATACAGTATGCCGATAACAAACCTCCCGTGTGGGACATCAAAGTACCAAGTCATCCACATACCACCCCTGGATCGATTGGGGCCCACTAATCTAACACGATCTTCAGCTTGCAACTGTATTTCCGAGGGACTAGTCACCGACCCCTGATGAAGACGTGTCCATGTTAGGTGTTAACCTTGGAATGTAAAAACACAAAAAAAACTGGAGAGAGCAGAGTTAGTTACATTGGTGACAACAGAAACATCAGAGGAAACTACAACAGATCCAGTGTTAGTGGATCCAGCCTGCCTTAGCAGAGTTAGCCCAGAAAGAGCCTCTTCCGCTCCATCATTGGATTACCAATCGCGGCTATCCCCTCTGGCCAGGTGTACATAATGCGGTTCTTCCGGATTGAAACCGCCTTCTGTATACCCTGTCAGTTTACCTTAAAAGACTTCTGAAGCTACATCTGAGCTACACCTAAGGTCTTTGCCGTCCAGAGTCTGGGTTTAAACTCAGTTATGAATTTCTCCCATCTCCAGGCGTCAAATGTCCCCTCCAGAGGGATACCCCAAGCGGTACCCTTGGACCATCTATGCCATTCTTTAAATGGGGTATCATGGCCTTCGCCCCAAACCTAGGATTTTCGTGTGCTGCGCAGCCGTCTGACTGTGGGAAGCCTCGCTTTCCTTCCCTTGCATGGACGGCACATTGCCCATGGCGATTCGAATCGGCTTATCGTCTTACCCCTGCGTCCAGGGAAACCCTGCACCAATTTAGGAGAGCACCGTCTGGTGTCGTTCTTTTACGGTGAATTGTCAGACTATATCCACTATAGTCCTCCAACTAGAGACCCTAACCGAGGCGACGTGTAACTCTATGGCTTGTTGTCCCAACAGGTTGGGTACAGAACTATGCCCCAAACGATTAGTCAACAACCACAGATTACCCCCCTTCCCGAATTATGTCTCTACCCCTCACAGTGTATGCCTACACAAGCGTATACGCTGTTTGCCCGTACACTGCGTCGCCAGACTAAACCGCACAGCACAATGACTATCCTCTTTCTCTACAGAACAATGTGGCTTCTCTCAATACAGAAGTTAAATGGGGATAGCCTTCTGCTGTCTATTTCCTAGTTGTACGATGTCTCAGTACAGTACATGAATCACTGTCACCAAATGAAAAAACTTCTCAAAAAAACCTAACAGTCTGAACTTAAAACCGAAATGACCTACTTGCTGCGCAAAGCAACTCTAAACCAATAAAAGCGTGTTATTCTCGCTTGCACAATCCGCTTTGACGTAGTAAATATAAAAAGAAAGTTTTAAAACCAAATCCTTTCTTTTTCTACCGCAAAACCAACCGTAATGCGATACTATGCAAAACGCAGCAAAGTTCTAAAACTCAAAACAATAACATAAAAAACACAACTGAAGTACATTCTCTATAAAAACTTCAGTTACAGGACGTCTTGCTATATACATTGAGATTCAGTAAAAAGTAACTTTTACCTTAAAACCAAAAACTCAATGCAAACACCAAGAACAAAACAAAGAACCCTTAGAACAAACAATTGTATAGGACTGAATTAACACATCAATGCCTGAAACAGTCCAGTCCCCGGCCACCTTTATATTACCATAGAAACAGGTTTTAACATTACAATAAGGTCCCTAAACAGGTTTCCAGCGAAAGGAAAAAGTCAATTTGAATTAAGTTTTAAAAGTTCCATTTTTTTCTTTTTTTTTCCTGCAAAAATACAAACAGTAAAATTAGTTTAGAAAGACCTCAATAACATTTCTTCATTTCCCCTTTTCTGGAACCCAAAATTAGGAACTCTGCTGAATTCCCAGAAACGATCTCTTTCCTCTCTAAGCTTCACATTTTCACATTTCAGCCGTTCATATTGGGATTTTAAATCTTTTTCCTGGATCCATGACCTTGGCTGTCCCTGGCTTCTATGCCTTTGCAACGATCCATGTCTGGGACCATTACCCCACCTTGCTGAATAAACCGCTTTACTTCTAGCCGTGGTTCTGGGATACTTAGAATCTCTCTGTCTGTTGCCATTAGGTACCACACAATACCTGGCAATATGTGAACATCCCCCGCACGCAAAGCAACGAATAGCTTGTCTCCCTGCACAAAACCTTCTCTGGGCACATGGTGATCGGCCTTGCTGACTAACCATCCTAGCATGACTAGATCCCACACCACTATCTGAATGGAGTACTTTTACCACAGACTCACCTGAGGTATCCTCCACCATTGCACCAACATTCCCAACTCCAGGGTCAGACAAATTGTCCATCTCCATCCCTGAGTCGGTTTCAGTATCTGACCCAAAGTCCTCAGACTTCTCCATACTTACAGCACAATGTTCAGCTTCTGTCCTGCTGCAGGGACCAGACAATTCCCTTACAGCCTCCTGTGCATGCGTCGAGCTTTCAGACAAACATTCATTCTCCTTGCATAGCTCAGTATTAGACCTCACAGTACATTCATACTCTGTGCTGGCTTCAGCTGCCTGATGGACAACAAGAGCTCTCAATTTATCCATTTCTACTTTTAAATCTTCCATCTCTCCTTCCAAACTCAGCTTCAGCCTACAAGACTCCTGAAATTTATCAGCTATCCAACCAGCAGCAAAAATCAGAGCATACTTTCCTTTCCGTTTGCGGAACTTTCCGTTACCTATCAGGTTTGTTACACAATTCTTGGCCTCCCACCAAGGGTCAATAGATCCCTGCATAGCTTGAACAATGGCCGCCATGTGTTGTACCTTAGCTACTTCCTTAAAAATGCTTTCCATTGTACAGGAATACAAACACTACAATGCTTACTACGAAAAAGACACTGCTATCAATCTCTGAGTTGTCCCAATACTTTTGGCACAGAACTACAAAAGCACCACCCTCCTACACTGTAGTACCCGTATTCACTATACCAATCAATTACCCTGAGAGATACAATTCAGTGTAACAGCCACAGATATACAAACATTAAGCAGAATCATTAACCATCACACAATGATTCCCCTATCAGGCTGGTCACTGGGCTATAACATAACCGAACACTCAAAACAAAATCAAGCCGTACATAGAAAAGTTACAAAAGAGACAAAAATAACTTCAGGACAAAAACTAACATTTGAGGCAAAAACAAACTAATCGCTTTCCATAGACACCAAAACTAAAAGTGAATCAGCTCCATCTAAAACTGAATTCCTTGTTAAAAAACCTGCAGCACCAAACTAACCAAGATGGCTGCCAAAGCACATTTTTTCACACAAAGGTAAGATGGCTGCCAAAGCACATTTTTTTCTCACACAAAGGAAATCAAAGATGGCTGCCAAGCCGCATGGCTTTTTCACACAAAGGAAATCAAAGATGGCTGCCAGGCCGCATGGGTTTTTTCACACAAAGGAAATCAAAGATGGTGTCTCCAAAATCCAGCAATAGAGAAACCAAATTAAACAAAACAGTTTCTCTATTCCCTGTGCCCCACCCCCGAAACCAGAGTAAAAACCTGCTCTGATTTAAAGGCTAACAGTATAAAAAATCCTCTAAATGCTGTTTCTCCTGTACAAACATTAAAACAAAATTCTGCCTCTACAAACCAAAATCACCTCTTACAAACATAAAAGTTACACAAATAGAAGTTACAACAAAAACGATATCCTGTACTGGTCAGCACACACGTCACAATCTCACCATACAGTCTCTGTACAATCAGCTCAGATCCACCAAAAACTACACCAGAAAATTACTTCTCGTTCTTTTATCAAGCAGACATTTCCTCAACGCAAAAGCCAAAATTACACTTTACTCTCTCTCCTTTTTCTTCTGTGCAGAGGAAAAATCTGTTGGTTCCTTGTTTAGCTGACTCGCCATTTGTTTTGGAAAGGGAGAGACTATCAATTCCCTAATGTAGTTTGATCCGCTGTACTTACAAGCAGCTCTGCCATCCCTGATATACGTACCTGAACCCGTGCAGTAAAAGAGACACAGACACCATCACGTTGTTTCTACCTGGAGTTCATCTGACCATCTCAGCCAAGAGCCAAGTCCAAAGTGCCCTCAGTCCCAAGTGAGCTCCTGGCTCATGGTCAGCCTCATTTATTACACAAATAGAACAACGCCCAGTGGCTGGCTGTATAACAGAAAAACAAGTTTGTCCAGTAAATACATTTACATATCAAAAGGACAGAGGTGTGGACTAGAATGTCGGACCGGCCCCCTGAGGTGTGGCTTGGTTTTAAAACCACATTCAAATCCAACACAGGGAGACAGATGACAACTTATAAAAACACACAAATGTCCACATAATAAAATTTCCACAACAAAGGGCACAGCCTGCCCTTCCAAACCGTGCTTGTCTTTAACCCCTTGGGTGCCGGATCACGATTCGGCACCCAAAAGTGCCGAATCGTGATCCTCTCCCGGAGCTGGCCGACATCTTGGATGTCAGCCAAGCTTCCGGGAATGCCCCCTGATGACTGGCGTCATCGTGCATAGCACGATGACGCCAGTCCTGGAGTTAACCCCTAACTGCCACCAGTGGTGGTGATAGGGGGTTCATTGGAACCCACTATCTCCCGATCCGTGGCAGCTAAGGGTTATGGCATTTCCAACAATACCAAACATGACCATGTAAAATGTAAACAAAAAAATATTTAAAAAAAAAAAAGAACAAGTTTTTTTTTGTTTGATTTGTTAATGCAGCAATATTGTTCCCATTTCAATTATAATGTGAACAATGATGCTGGACTAACAATTTTTGTATGCGGTGAGTGTTAAAAATAGCGAAATTTTCCCCAAAAAAATGTAACGAGTCCCCATTTCTAATTTTTTTAACAAGTGCACCCCATAGAAAATATAACCGCAAATGCTCGCATGTTAAAATGTGAAAAAAAAAACACTTTACACATTGTAAATTATTGAAAATTCTAATTTTATTGCATTTTTTGTTAAATATACAGACAGGACATGACGTATACATATAATAATGACATATTATGAATCTTCCGAGTCTGACGGAAAAAAGGATATATAATATGTCTGGGACATATAATAAAATAAGGCTTCAAAACGCGGTTAAACATAATGAACGAAACCGGTAAAAATTACCTCAGCACAGAGGTGTGAAATGCCTCAGCAGCGAAAAGGTTAAAAAGCAAAAACATGTAAAAATTGGGTATTTCTATTCCGTGACAAAATTTTGAAACTATTTATTGGGGGTCTTTTTGGTGGTTGTAGATTTTGGGGATTAAATTAAGAAAAAGTGTGTTTTTACCAATTTTTCATCATATTTCATATTTTTTTATAGTAAATTATTCGATATGATGGAAATAGTGGTATTTTTAGAAAGTCCATTTAATGGTGGGAAAAACAGTGTATAATATGCATGGGTTGAATAAAAGAGTAAGAGGAAAATTTGATCTAAACACTAACAGCGCATAAACGTAAAAACAGCAGCAGGTCACTAAAGGACGGATTTGTGTAAAACCACCCGCTCATTAAGGGGTTAATTGGCAGCTCACAGGGCACAGATTATATCCCAGAATGGGTTAATGGGCATCTCACATGGCACAGATTATATCCCAGCATGGCTGTACTGCTCTGCTGTTAAAATTAAGAACTGTTGGAACCTGATCTGTGTCATTGTACTGTTTACATTGTAACACATTGCAGGGCAGAGCCAGCAGAAGCCACTCACTCACTTTAGGATCAGATTATACTTGCAGTTAATGCTTCACAGACTGACCTGTTACAAACGGATCATTCAGTCTGAGCCGAATCACTCAGTTCAGTGGAAAAGATCCGTATCAAAAGAACGATTTGTTCATGGATCGGCCATCACTACTCCTAGTGGAGAGTCATGGAACTGCATCAGTGCAGTGAGTAAATTATCAAAATTTAAATTCCGGGGTCATAATTTGTCCGGGACGGTCTCCTCAATCCGGGTACTGTCCCTGGAAATAGGGGACAAATGGTCACCCTACCCCAGCAGCCCTGCATGTTACTAGTTACCAGGATTTCTCCCTGTAAGCCAGTGTGACATTTCCTGCTGGTAGGTGCCGGTACTCAGTACAAGTGAGTACCGGCTTAAAAAAGCACTGCTTGTGTGTAAAATGGCAATGTGCAAAATAAACCGATGCTCTAAGAGCAAAAAAGGTCACTGTCTGCAGCAGTGTTGGGAGGTAGTTATATGCAGTAATGTACTACAATCTTCAAAGGGAACAACAAAATGGGTGAAAGCATAATGTAAATAGATAATAGTGTCTGTCAAGGGTTAATCCCTTATGTGCAGTGAGTCTATATTGCCTCCTTGTGGACAGTTAATAAAATCTGTGTGGTACAAACACAACGTGCAAAGAATAAGATCTAATGGTTAGCTGCAAAGTTATTAAGAAGCAGGCGATACATGCAGTTAAGAAATTAATGGTAACCAGATTAATATCTAGCAATTCAGATTGTGGTTTATCAAGCAGGCAGTGTTAGAGGCAAAAGAAAAAAACACAAAAAGGAGGGGAAAAAGCCACAAAAAGGAGGAGGAAAAAAAAGGAAGATGGAACCAGAATATACTTCAGAAAAGCTCAGAGATGTTCATATATAAAATGTTCACTTATAACCATTATAATCCATTAATCCATCTGGACTCTCAGTCTTTAAAGCAATAGCCACAACAAGGAGTTAGTTATGTGTCTCAGCAGATTTATAGATGGACTTCTCATAGCACAGCAGCTAATGTCCATCGATGGTGGTAAATCCCCAAACATCCACCGAAAATCAAGATAATCCAAAGAATTGGTGGGTATCAGCGCTTCTACTCAATGATTCTATGACCACTTTTGGTTCCAGTATTCCTTAAGCCATACACCTCGATATAAACATATAGAATATGTGCAGACTGTTTAGCTGAATATAAATGGTAAATAATGGGCACTTACTCACATTTCTTGGTGCCCTTTGATAAGAGGCACCGAAATACTGGCGGCCAGTGAATCAAGGGAGCACCGGATCTCCCATCACTCCTGGGTAGTCTTCAGGAAGCGGCTGAATTGTAGGTGTTCCAGGTAAGGAACAGGACAGGCATTGTTAATTAATAAACAAGTAATTTATTATTAAAACAAAAATAATATTCCACAGACGCATTTCGCCATAAAGGCTTCTTCAGCAGGTATAATGTAAATACAGAAATGCAATTCTTTAACATAGAAATGCAGTTCCTTTAAATAGCTATGTCCTAATGAAAGTGCTCCACTTTCAGTATTGTGTAGGTTTTTCCAAGATGGACGCCAGTCACATGACTGTGTATGATGTCATTATCCAAGATGGTGGATCGCATTACATTCTCCACATGCAGGCTTTCATTTCTCATGCCGGTTTCTTCAACCAAAATGGCTGCACGCATATCTTCCAATTCTTTGTCATAAAAGGTAATAAGCACAACAATAAATGCACATCTTATAAAACCCAATGGTTTATTACCATTGAAAGGCTAGAGTCATAGTTTATATAAGTAGCCATAGGCCAACAGAACAACGAGTTTACAGTTCTTATGGTATATAAATTCCTAGTTCTGGAGTAATGTTGATTAAAAAAGGGGGTGCTGATCCCCTAGTGGTAAAGTAAAGCGTGTTGTCATGCCCCATGATTCAGCATTTATCTGTATATTTTAATGTTATGTTTTGAATCTGCCTTTTACTGCTTACAGTTATGATTTCATAGCTATTTTATTCCTGCTGGGTCACCATAGCCTTGTTGCTTCCAGCTAGCTCCACCCCTTTTGTCTTTTCACCTGCATTGCTGTACACTATTACAAAGATTGTCAGTCTGATCACTAAATGTTTCAACTGGATTCATCTTTCTACGTGTCAGTTTTGCTGAGTTGACGCTGTCTGCTGAACTTTCATCGTGTGAGTACTGGTCAAATACAGACTTAGCTAGTCTCAAGCGCCCACACCTCACAGCTTTGCTAGCGAGGCAGAATAGTGAAAAGACAACTGCTGTCCAGCGTTGCTGCTGTTAGTGAAAAGACAACTGCTAGCAGTGAGCAAAGACATTAACAGCAGTGGGTAAAGGACATTACAGCATTAGTGAAAAGCCACAGACAGAGTCTGCCTACAGCTGCAGCATGTGGGCCTGTGTAAACTTTGCCACACAGTGCCTGCTGCTCCCTTCTTATTCTTCTCATCTGTGAAAACATGGCACACAGAAGAAGCCCTCTAACATTACAGGAAAGGCAACTTGTTTCAGATGTGGAAGTAATGACTATCAATACAGTCAGAAGCAATCGCAACACAAAGCCTACATGGAGGATTGTCTCTAATTTAGAGAAGATAAATTCTGAACAGGCTTTACAAGAAATAGATTAATTAAAATGTCTTAATTCAGAAAGAGACAATTTAGTAAATCAGGCCAGAGTAAAGGCAGAAGAGAGAATTGCTCAACTCCAAGAGACTGCTTCTCACATTTCAGCATCTAGCAAGCATTCGAATAGTTCATATCTCTCAAGGTCAAAATCCTCACAATATTCAAAGAGTTCATCAATTAGTCTGCAGCTTATTCAAGCCTGGGTAAAAGCAGAGACTACAAAGATACTGGCGGCCTTTGCAAAATGAAAAGAAGAAATGGAAATGGTCGCCGTTCGCAATAAGGCAGAAATGGAAATGGATGCCGCGCGCAAAAAAGCAGAAATTGAAACAGACGCCGCTCGCAAAAAAGCAGAAATGGAAATGGAAGAAGCTCGCAAAAGAGCGGAAATAGAAGTCCTAGAGAAACAGTGTGAGCATGTCATAGCCGTGGCAATGCTAAGGGTTCTAGAACAAGCTGCAGGGGCAAGCGAAAGAGACAGCATCAGCTTGAGCAGCGTGGATGAGGAAGATTCCACTAAACGCACCAGAGACTATGTACTAAAGCAAAATATTGAACCTCTCATAACATCAAATGTTCCTGACAGTTGTGACAACCTTCCAAAACAGGGAGAAGACTCTTTAGCAGTACCCTGCATCCAAGGTCAGTACAATACTCTACTAGCTAATGACCCTTACCTTTCTTCACACACCCTAGTGAAACAGCAATCCCAATGCATTAACTCTCAGATGCAATTCTACCCTCCAGCAACTCATCAAAATCCTAGCAACCATACAGCTATAAAACCATGCCTGCCTGAGTCTATGAACGTTAAACCGACTCCAGGGCTAAATACAGATGCAACCGCATACTACCATATGTCACCTAATCAGAATACTGCAAACGCCTTTAAAACTTCATTTCCCTGCCCAAAGTCAGAGAAAACAGACATGTCTGAGTTTGCAATATACATAATTCGCCGTGAACTCACCAAGACAAGCCTTTCGAAGTTTGATGGCCAACCTGAAAATTACAGAAGCTGGAAGGGTACCTTCAGAACTGCAATTAGTGATCTTGGCATTACTCCTGCTGAGGAACTGGACCTGCTAATAAGATGGCTTGGTCCACAGTCTACAGAATATGTCAAGAGACTCAGAGCTGTCCACATCAATAATCCAATGTTGGGCCTCAACGCTTCTTGGCAAAGACTTGATCAAAGCTATGGCAGCCCTAAAGCCATAGAGAACGCTCTGTTGAATCACCTGCACTGTTTCCCAAAAATTTCCGGCAAGGACAATCAGAGATTCTTGGAACTCCGCAACCTTTTCTGGGAGCTGCAGCTGGCCAAGACAGACGCTTACCTACCTGGCCTCAGCTATCTGGACACTGCTCGTGGGGTAAAACCAATAGTTTTTAAGCTGCCATACAATATCCAGGAAAAATGGGCTGCACTTGGGGCAAAGTATAAAAGACCTTTCTCCTACTTTTGCGAGTTCATAAAGGACATTGCAAAAACAAAGAATGACCCCAGTTTTTCCTACAGTGAGTTCCACGCTTCAGGTTCCCTTCCTCAGATGTCCGGCAGCTCGCACTTCAATCACAGAGGAAGCAGGGGTCCAGTATCAGTGAAGAAGACTAATGTCCTCCCCCTCCTACCTCAATTCCTGACAAGTGCAAACAAGGTGAAAAGAATGAAAATCCTAATCGCCTTTTCCCTATTCATAAGAAGCCACATCCCCTCAAAAAGTGCTTCAGAAAGTAACCACTCCAAGAGCGCAAGGAGCTGCTAAACACATATGGTGTATGTTTCAGATGTTGTGCTTCTACTGAGCACTTTGCCAAAGACTGCAATTTTCCTATCAAGTGTATAGAATGTGAGAGTGTGGATCATGTGCAGGCGCTACATCCATCTCAGTACATGCCTGCAATGTCAACAGACTCCCCTCCTGTGTCAAAGCATGGCGGGGAGACTACAGCTCACGGCAGGGAGACTACAGATCAGGAAGTTACCATAGTGTCCTCTTCTTGTACAGCAGTATGCGGTGAAGATCTTTGCGACAAGTCTTGTGCTAAAATATGCTTAGTTAACATATATCACAAGGATCACACAGGAAAGTCTGCTAAAGTATATGCCATCCTGGACGATCAGAGCAACCGGTAAGAACGGAAATCTTTGATCTTTTCAACTTAAAAGGAGATTCCTACCCTTATACTTTAGGTACATGTAGTGGCATTACAGAGGTCTCTGGAAGAAGAGCCAGCGGATTCATAGTAGCTTCTCTTGGGGGCAATCTGGAATTACCGTTACCCACACTTGTCGAGTGCAACCAGATCCCATGTAATAAGCAAGAGATCCCTACACCAGAGGCTGCCCTACAACATCCTCACCTGAAGGCTATAGCTAACGAAATACCAGCCCTTGACAAGAATGCAGATATCCTAATTCTCCTGGGCAGAGATATCCTCAGGCCACTTTGTTCTCAAGTGGTACACCCTTTTCTGCGCCTTTCCTCTGGGGACTTCTATGAAGCGCTAACCCACACCCACCATCCTTTTTATAAGAGATATCCTCCGGGTACGTAAGATACGGCAACAAATTAATGGTCCACATGATGCTCCATTCGCTCAACGCCTTCATCCAGGTTGGGTTATCATAGGCAATGTTTGTATAAGGGAAATGAAGGTGCCTACCAAGATTTCTTCCTTCAAAACACACATGCCAAATGGTCGCAACACCTATCTTGAACCATGCCCATACCATTACAGAGTGAAGGAGAAATTGAAAAGCAACGAATGGCAGCATGATGACCAAGATAAATTAAATGTCTTTCAGTCCTGGGATAACACCTTTGGAGCCACAGTGTTCAATTCTACCAATGATGACAACAAGCTAGCACTGGCAAGAGAAGATAGGGAATTTCTCAAGATAATGCAGAAAAAATTTGCTCATGATGATGAAAATAGCTGGGTAGCACCCTTGCCCTTTCGTACGCCTATAGAAAAGCTTCCAAACAATCTACAGCAAGCAGCTGCTCGATTTGCCTCTTTAAATCGCACCTTGAAAAAGAAAACCAAGGCTGTGAAAAAAGTGTACCATGCCAGCCAGAATCCAGTGCTGATCCGCGGAATCTGGAAATATTCCCGTTCTGCCATGTATGCCAGGAAAGCCCTCTACAAGTGCAAGTACAAAGCCCCAGAAACAAAGATTGAAAGGATGTAACTACATGACCCACCATTGTGACATGTTAAAAGAACTAAACTGGCCATCACTGGAATCTAGACGCACCCTTCACCTTTCCAACCTGGTGTTTAAGAGCTTTTCTGGGAAGCTACCACCCTACCTGAATAGACTGATTGCCCCAGCAGTTCCCTCATCCTATGGATCCCTCAGATCCAGGACCAGCACCTTACTTGCAATACCACAATACAAAAAGAAAGTGGCTCGATCCTCATTTTCCTACAGAGCACCGCAATTATGGAATAACCTCCCAGACGCCATCAAATCTTCCCCAGTCTAAAGTCCCTTAAGAGTTCCCTATTAACATACCTCAATACGGAATGCACCTGTAAACATGTAACATAATGACTTTATTTCCTACATATTTATTTTTCTGTTAATCTGTATATTTGGTTTTGTGTTAATATCTTACATTTTACTATTTTGTATTTCTGTAACCATTCAATGTTCTTGAACCCAGGACATACTTGAAAACAAGAGAAATCTCAATGTATCCTTCCTGGTAAAATCCTTTATAAATAAATAAATAAATAAAAAGGAAGAAAAAGGGGAAGGCTAAAGCTACCGTGTCAAAGACAGTCGGTGGGGATAAGAATGGCGGCACACGTGTAGTCAAACTGCGTAAAATGCCTCACTATTATTCCACTGAAGATGTTCCAAGGAAGCTGTTAAGCCATGGCAAGAAGCTTTTCTGCCAGCACAAACGCAACCTGCGCTCCTCCATCACTCCTGGAACTGTTCTTATCCTCCTCAATACACACCACAGGGGGAAGTGTGTGTTTTTTCTGAAGTAGCTCCAGTCTGGCCTTCTGCTGGTAACAGGACCACTGATTATCTACCGGGTGCCCTTGCGTAGAGCTCACCAGAAATGTGATATCACCACTTCCACAAAAGTCAATATCTCAAGTGTCAAGGTTCCTAAGCACCTGACTGATGCTTACTTGAAGAAGAAGAGGCTGCACAAACCCAAGCACCAGGAGGGAGAGATCTTTGAAACAGAGAAGGAAAAATACACAGTCACACAACAGTGCAAAGCTGATCAGAAGTTTGTGGATTCCCAACTCCGGCCAATGGGTCTTGTCACTCAGGTAGGTTATGCCTAGTGATGATGGAAGAATCCGAGAAGTGAAGGTCAAGGTGACTAAAGGAGGTGTTGTACATAGTTTCTTTCCGGCCAATCACCGAACTGATACTCCTTCTGCCAAGGGAAAAAGGTCAGTTAAGAGTTTCTGCTCACGGCAGAAGCCTTTCCACAAACAGCCAGTTGGATTACAATTATGTTGGTGGAAGTTTTGGCCTAGAGCTGCTTCCCCAGCACGAAGATGGGTTAATTTGTTAAATTTATTCCTCGCATCTGGAACTATGGCCTAACTTTAAGAATGTTGACTTAGTAACTAGCTATAAAGTGTAAAGTTGTATTATTGAATGCTTTACCTATGTTTTTCAGGTCTCTCTCTGCATTGGGCTTCCAGGAGGACATTTAAAGTTATAGGGCTGTATTACATTCTTCACGCAAAAACGCATGCATAACGTGTGAATTTTTGCACGCAGCGTTAAACGTTAACTCGCGTAAAATAACGCTGGTATTACAATCGTCACGCATTTTTTCATCCGTCAAAAAATAACGCGCGTAAAATAGACGCGCAAAAACGCGCAGAAATCAATGTGCGGACTGTTTTATCACGAGATTCAGCCAATCAGAATTAAGAACCACAATTGTCTCCCGTTAAGTTTTTGTGCCTGATAAAGTCAATCTCCGCATATATGCTGCATCAATAAAAAAAACACGCACAACTTCTCTATTGTTCGGTATGCGTTTTTGCGCACGCGTTAACATTTGCGCGAAGAGCCCATAGTGTTAGTTTATTTTGAAATCTAAAGATTTCGGATGGGGAGTGTCATGCCCCATGAGTCAGCATTTATTTCTATATTTTAATGTTATGTATTGAATCTGCCTTTTACTGCTAACAGTTATGATTTCATAGCTATTTTGTTCCTGCTGGGTCACCATAGCCTTGCTGCTTCCAGCTAGCTCCACCCCCTTTTCCTCAGTCTTGCGCTGATGTATTTACTGGTCACTAGCAGCCATTTTAGCTCTATGCTGGACAGAATGAATGTTTTTTCACCTGCATTGCTGTACACTATTACAAAGATTGTCAGTCTGATCATTAAAGGTTTCAACTGGATTCATCTTTCTGCGTGTCAGTTTTGCTGAGTTGACGCTGTCTGCTGAACTTTCATCGTGTGAGTACTGGTCAAATACAGACTTAGCTAGTCTCAAGCGCCCACATCTCACAGCTTTGCTAGCGAGGCAGAATATATGTAATGTAAGAATATGTTAGTATTTTAATAAGGGGTCTGTAACGGTAGCTATAACGCTTCCCCAAGAGTAGCGGAGTTGAGATCCTTAAGGGCAATACTTTCTTGATTAACACAGAAATTGCATAAAATACAGGGTGTAACTCAAGAGCCAGGGGACTCAAAGGGCTAGCTGAATTGCCTCTAGGCTCCGAGGGTTTCGAGACCTACAGAAAGCCTAGGACATGCTCAGAAACACCATACGTGGAACGACAGTCCGTGAAGTATTCAAGGTACAGGGTAGTCAGAGATGCAGAAAGCAATCGTTCTGGTAAATAATTGAGATTAGTAGATACCTGGTGACTCTCGGAAGGTACTGGCTTGCATACAGGATTGTTATTGCTAATACAGTTGTGTTCAAAATTATTCAACCCCCAATGCTGTAAAGGGTTTTAGGGAATTTAGTGTACATTTGTAATTGTATTCAGAATGAAATCCTACAAGGACTTTTTAAAGAACCATATGCAACTAAAATGACATCAATTGGTTTTTTAATACAGTAGTAAATGTTTATTTTGTGAATTCTTCATTGACACAATTATTCAACCCCTTAAAGACTACCACTCTGAAGAACAGAGGTTCATTCAAGTGTTTTCAATCAGGTATTGAAAACACCTGTGGGTGTCACGGAGCAGCAATAAAGCATAATAAGCACCAATTAGGCAGCTTTAAAATGACTGTGATACTCAGCTCCTTCTAGACATTTACTGGTGTGGTTACAAACATGGTGAAGTCAAGAGAATGGTCCAGGAAGACAAGAGAAGAGGTGATTACTCTTCACAGGAAGGGCAATGGCTATAAGAAGATTGCAAAGATGTTAAACATACCAAGAGAGACCATAGGAAGCATCATTCGCAAATTCAAGGCAAAGGGCACTGTTGAAACGCTACCTGGTCGTGGCAGAAAGAAGATGCTGACTTCGACTGCTGTGCGCTACCTGAAGCGTAGAGTGGAGAAAAGTCCCCGTGTGACTGCTGAGGAACTGAGAAAAGATTTGTCAGATGTGGGTACTGAAGTTTCAGCTCAGACAATACGGCGCACACTGCGTAATAAAGGCCTCCATGCCAGAACTCCCAGGCGCACCCCCTTGCTGTCTCCAAAGAATAAGAAGAGTCGACTGCAGTATGCCAAAAGTCATGTGGACAAACCACAGAAGTTTTGGGATAGTGTTCTGTGGACTGATGAAACAAAATTAGAACTGTTTGGGCCCATGGATCAACGCTATGTTTGGAGGAGGAAGAACAAGGCCTATGAAGAAAAGAACACCTTGCCTACTGTGAAGCATGGCGGGGGGTCAATCATGCTTTGGGGCTGTTTTGCTTCTGCAGGTACAGGGAAGCTTCAGCGTGTGCAAGGTACCATGAATTCTCTTCAGTACCAGGAGATATTGGATGACAATGTGATGCAGTCCGTCACAAACCTGAGGCTTGGGAGACGTTGGACCTTTCAACAGGACAATGATCCCAAGCATACCTCCAAGTCCACTAGAGCATGGTTGCAGATTAAAGGCTGGAACATTTTGGAGTGGCCATCGCAGTCACCTGACTTAAATCCGATTGAGAACCTCTGGTGGGACTTAAAGAAAGCAGTTGCAGTGCGCAAGCCTAAGGCTAGGGTCAGACTGAGGCAGTGCGAACGCGCGTGCAGCCGCACTTAATCACGGCCGCACTAGCAGCAGATGCCGGGCAATGACGGCCAATATACGAAGTACGGTCGCACAAAAGTCCGGCAGCGCAACGCAAGTGGAAAATGAACGCATTTTTTCGAGAACGTGAAACCGCAGGTACTGACGTACAGAGTGCGCTGCGTCCGCTAGCGGCGTGTGTGCGTGATTAGGAGACGTCAGACGCTGCTAATGTCCGGCCAACATAACGTCCAGACGCAAAAAGGGTTTTATTGATGATCCGTACTAAATCACGGACGAAAATGCGCATAGTATGACCACTATCACGTATTCTGTGAAAAAATGCGTCCATTCGTTCGAACGCACTTTTTCACAGACAACATAAAAATGCGTTCGTCTGACCCTAGCCTAAGAATGTGACTGAACTGGAGGCTTTTGCCCATGACGAATGGGCGAAGATACCCGTAGATCGCTGCAAGACACTTGTGTCAAGCTATGCTTCACGTTTAAAAGCTGTTATAACTGTAAAAGGATGTTACATTGTCATCATATTATACATATAAATCATTCCAATACGTAGAAATAAAAAAAAGACAAAGAGAGGTTAGTAATTACTCATAAGAGGGGAACGTTGAAGAGGAATCAGAGTAGGTGGGGGTGGAAGTATAGGATAGGCTGGCATCATAGGTGAGATAGAAACGCAACATTTCTCAAGGCACAGCATCAACAATTTGTAAAAAATGGCAATTACAAGAATAATCATAACGAGATACATTAAACCATGTAAAATAGTTGAACCTAGGCTACCAAAAATAGAACTAAAGCCAAAGGTCCATTCAAATCCATCTAAGGGACTTGATACTTTCCTGAGTTGGGTTTGAATTTCCTCAATATCATGTATATCTTGAGAAACTTCACCTGAAATGTCATCAATGTGAAAACAACAATAGGTCAAATTAAGAAGTTCACATACACCACCCTCCTTCATTAACAAATAATCAAGGGCCATACGATTCTGAATTACTGCATCTCTAATCTGACGTTGCTCAGCAGAAAGAACTGCTAGCGCATGTGTAGTGTGATTAAACATGTCATCAACTAAGTCTACAAAAAGGTTCATTTTAGAATACAAACGAGCAACACCATATGCGGGTAGCAAGATTCCACCAAATCGCTCTGCCTCAGAGGTTTTGACAGATATGGAGGAGCGACGAGAGCGATGTACAGTGTTATGTAGGTCAATGCGCATACCAGACGGAACATAAGGGTGAATAGTATGAGATGGACCAATAAGACCCAAAACACATTCACCAACATAAGTTCTAGGTATTACCAAATATGCCCATTTACCACATAACCAGTAAAAAGGGGGGTTAAGGGGCAAGGTAGCATAAGCATCAATATAATATGTTGCAACCATTATCATACTAGA
Organism: Leptobrachium leishanense; assembly: GCA_009667805.1. NCBI lineage: Eukaryota > Metazoa > Chordata > Amphibia > Anura > Megophryidae > Leptobrachium > Leptobrachium leishanense. The sequence goes on along the minus strand of CM019063.1, from coordinate 292,819,891 downwards.
GTATGTGCCATCTTCCACTTGCAAGGTCCAATCTTTTGGACTGTTGGAATCATGTAAGTTAAGTTTCCCAAAAGATGCTACATTCCACACAGTATTTTTAAACAAAACATGGGAAGCATTAATTTGGGATGCGTTAATACATCCAAACATGAAATCAGCAGAGTTGGCGTTGCCAACACTTACAGGGAAAGTTTTATCCATCCATTGCCATAAACTTACACATTTATCTGGTATACCTGGGTTAGAACAAAGGGGGGAGGACACTAACTTAGAATGCCAAGGGGTGCTGAACCAGGAAGAAGAACTATTACCGTAAAGAAAGGAAACACGAAAAGTGGCTTGTAGATTCATCTCAGAATTATTAGGGACATACATATGATCCATTATAACCTGACAAGGAGGTTCCTTTCTGTTAGGTTCTGGTGAAGGCATTCTACCAGTAATGTTAAATCTCATTCGTATCACTGCAGTACCACGATGTTCCTGTAAGAGGGGAGCACATATAAAAGTGGCACTTGGATTGTTAGTAGTTTTAGAGAAAGTAGGCAATGTAAACAAATCATCATCAAAAAGACTAAGATTCAAAGCAACTCCTTCATACGGTATACCATATTTAGAACTAGTCGGTTTGGCCATACATATCCAGCAGGACTTGTTGAAACCTGAAAGTTCATATATAGTCTGAGCAGCATATGCATAGTTATTAGGTCGATGCAAGTCTCTTTTCAAACGCATATTAAGAACTGGGGGACGAGCAAAGGAGATATTGTGGGGACCTACAATATCTTTCCAAAAACATCTGTGATAGTAACATGAACTACCTGTAAGTATGATGAAATAAATCATAATGATTAAAAGCGAACCAACAAAAATAAAACAGTTCTTGGAAAAAGAGCAAAACATCTCGGTAGTAGTTCTAGCAATAGACACTGCAAGTGTAAAATCAGAGTTAATACAATATGTATTACTTTGTGAAAAAGGAAAGTTCATCAAAAAATAAACAGTTCGTGTAAATGAGGAAAAAAGGTACTACTCTTCAGGTTGAATAGGACAGTTAATAGGCATAAAAAATAAATTGGGGGGAAAACGATTCTTCAGCTGGGAAACCAGCCAACAGGTTAGCAGGGGCTTACAACTGCTGTGGCCCACACTCCAGATTCATCAGCGGGATACGTCACAGGAGGAGGTCATCTAGAAGCAGGGGTCAGCGATTACACATCTGGGGTTGAGGTCACAGGTGGATCAGGAATGAAGTCCTCAGGGATGAATGGCGCTTTCTTTATCCTTGATGCATGGATCCAGGAAGGTGATTCATCAGTCAGCACGGCAGTTCTGGTCACAGCAAGGACGGTAGTCGGCTCTCCATATGGTGGATCAATGGTTTTGTGACGATGCAGGGCCTTCACGAGCACTCGATCTCCTGGAACAAAACGGTGAGTAGGATCTGTGGAGAGAGGCGGAAAAGAGCAGGAGACCGTTCTATGGAAATCATGCAATGTTTTAAGCAATTGAGTAACATATGCTTCTCTAAATTCATCCAGATCACCTGGTAACATTACCAGGGGACCTTGCTTAGGAATCCATGGGGTAGGAAAGGGTCTTCCCATGAGAACTTCAAAGGGGGAGAGACCAGTGACAGAATGGGTGGTCATTTTTATTTCTGCAAGAATGGCTGGAAGGTAATCCGGCCAGTTCTTGAAGGTACCCTCAGTAGCTTTTCTAAGTTTATTTTTGATATTTCTATTTTGCCGTTCCACGATTCTGGAACTTTCCGCATGGTATGGGCAATGAAACTTCCATTGAATGGCCATTAATTTTACCAATGCCTGTGTGATCTTGGAGGTAAAGGCAGGACCATTATCTGAATCAATAGATATGGGGCATCCATATCTGGGTATTAATTATTTACAAAGAATTTTGGCAACAGTTCTGGCATTTTCTCTTGCAGTAGGGAAGGCTTCAGGCCATCTAGAAAACTTGTCAACTATTACCAGAAGGTATTTCAGGTTACCTTTTGCAGTGGGCATGTGTGTAAAATCAATTTGGAGTTCCTGGAATGGACCATTAGCTGGCGGTAGGTGTTGAGTTTTAATTTTTGGGCCCTGTGTATTATTTCTGGAACATATAAGGCAACGAGAAAGTTGGGAATTAATCATAGCCTTAAGATTACAAACAGAAAAATGCTTAGCCATTTCGCTGTATGTGAGTTTAGGAGATCTGTGGCCAGGACCGTGAAAAGAAAAAATAAATATTGGCGCTGCTGCAGCAGGTAGGCCCACTCTCCCTTCTTACTCATAAATTCTAACATCAGGCGGAATTTCTTGAGACTTCACAAGGCCTTCTGAGGCCCAATGATAAACATCAGCTTCAGTAGCACCTACCTGGAGTTCTTTAAGCATCCATTTCTGGGGCAGCAGAAAAGGAGAAAGGTAGCAGGTGACAATTGGAGGGTGAGGAACAAGAGAAATGGTAGGAGATAAAAGAGCAACAGCTTTAGACTTAGCGTCAGCAAAGTGATTGCCACGAGAAACAAAAGAGTCAACAGGATCATGACCTTTGCATTTAACAACAGCAAGACGAGAAGGCAATAGAATAGCAGACAGGAGATCAGAAATCAGATCAGAATGAGAAATAGGACGTCCATCAGCCGTAGTAAAACCACGGCGATGCCATAGTGCACCAAAATCATGCACAACACCAAATGCATAACGAGAGTCAATATAAATGGTGACAGGGAGATCTTTAAAAAGTTTACATGCAGCTGTTAAAGCAAAGAGTTCCGCAGCTTGCGAAGAATTTGAAGGAATGGAAGCAGATTCATGCACAATGTCAGGCAATTCAACCACAGCATAACCAGTCAGATACTGTGAATCAGAAGGACGAGAACAGGAGCCATCAACAAAGATATGACGAATATCAGGACCTTCTAGAGGAGTGTCAGAAAGATCAGATCTAGGAGAGGTCGTTAGTTGAATGAGTGGAAGACAATCATGTAATTCACGAGGCTCCTCTTGGTCTTCGCGTAGATGCAGGAGAGCGTTTAGAACAACAGAAGGACCAGAAGTGAGAGAAGAGTATTTGACAGACAAATTAGAGGTAGAAGTTAGTACAGTTTCATAACCAGACAAACGTTGGGAAGAAATGTGCTGGGTAGAAAGGTTACGAAGTACATGCTAGACATTGTGTTGTGTATGGAGAATCATGTCAGTACCTAGGGTTAAGGACTGAACTGTTTCCACAGCCATGGCACAGGCAGCCAAGGAGCGGAGACAATTTGGCATTCCCTGAACAACAGGTGGCATGACTTTTGACAAAAATGCAGTTGGACGCAATGCCCCCCGTGGACCTGTGCTAGAACAGCTGCCATTGTGCGCCCATCCTCCCTACAGTAGAGGTGGAAAGGCTGTTTATAGTTCGGTAGCCCCAGTGCTGGTGCAGTAGCCAATAGTTCCTTTAACGTATCAAAGGCAGACACCATGTCCGGAGACCAAACAATTTGGTCCGGAGCTCTGCGCGCAGCAGACGCACGAAGAACAGAGTCATAATAGGAACAGTCTGGTATCCAGTGACGACAAAAATTCACCATCCCTAGAAAGGACATGTCTGTTTTGGAGGCAGGACGCTTGAGCTGGAGCAGGCTCTGAATGCGGGACGGTGAGAGGACACGAGATCCCTGAGTGAGAACGAAACCCAAATATTCAACAGACGTGGAGCAAAATTGCATCTTTTTTCTGGATACCTTGTGGCCTTCTGAGTGTAGATGGTTGAGGAGAGCAACAGAGTCAGTGTGACATGCAGCTTGGCTGGGGCTACAAAGGAGGAGGTCATCCACATACTGTAGTAAGGTGGAGCCTTCCGGCGGACTGTAACTCAACAGAGTCTCACGCAGTGCACGTGCAAAGGTAGCGGGACTGTCAATAATTCCCATAGGTAATACTGACCAACAAAACTGACTACCTTCAAATGTAAAGGCCAAAATGTGTTGTGTATCTGGATGTACTGGGACAGAAAAAAAGGCATTTTTTAGGTCTATGACTGTAAAATGTGTGGAGTCTGGGGGTATGGAGGTGAGAAGGGTTGGGAGGTCAGGTACAATTGGAGAAATAGGAATTATGATTTCATTGAGAGATCTGAAATCCTGAGTAAAGCGATATCCATCTCCTTTAGGCACAGGATTTACAGGAGTGTTGTACGAACTTACAATGGGACGCAGAATGCCAGTAGCAAGGAAGCGGTGAATGAATTCCCGTATTCCTTCAACTTTAGCAGATGACAGATTATATTGCTTGTGATAGACAGGAGTTGCAGATTCTTTTAATTTTGCCAAATATGGGGTGCATGAGATAGAACCCACATCATATTCGTCAATTGCCCATACATCAGGATGTACACACAATTCGAGATCAGGTGCTGAAAGGAAAGCACAGTGAAGAGGAGAGAAGGAATGGGAGGAAGAGTTAGGTGGAGAGAAGGGAGGGGCTGTTGGGGGATGAAGTGTGCTGGGAGCAGCTTTAATAGAAAGGAATGGAGAATCCACATGTAAAGATCCAGATGGCATGCAGATAATAGACACAGCAAGCAAAGAAAGCAAATCTCTGCCTAACAAATTAACAGGACAGGTAGGGAGAACATGAAGAGAATGAAACACCGAGGCAGGAGAAGAATTTGAAGAAATAGCAATGGGTGGGGTGACAAACGTTTCTGTTAGGACTCCATTAATCCCCAAAGATGGCATCTCAGCAGGTTTAATTGACCACAAACACCACTCTATTGTAAGCGTCGAATTTGTAGCACCCGTATCCACAAGGAATGGGGTTTTATGATCCTCCAAATTAAGGATCACTAGGGGCAAATGGTCAACTGTTTCTGAAACCTGAACACATGAGATGGAGCATGCCTCTGGGCCACATCATGCATTTGATTGGTTTTGCCAATCAATCTTATGACGAGGTGGATCACAGGCATTGTTAGGAGAGGTAACAGCATTGCTTGTTGGAGATCTTGGCTGGGGGTTCATAGCAGCATTGCCAATGTTCCTGGGATTATGAGGGCATTCATTACGCCAGTGATTTGGATCACCACAAATGAAACAAGTACCTGGGGTTGAGGACGTTGAGGACGATAATAAGTCCGTTTAGGGCGAGGACCATTATTACCTGGGGGACCTGAAGGACTGTTAAAAACAGCTAACATATATTTAGAATGCTGCAGGTCAAAGCAACCAGCAGAATCTTTAACAAGGAGCCTATTATTAAGATCAATAGGTACCACTGTTGGCCAGTTATCAAACACCTGTTTAGCAATTCTCTGGGTATCATCTCTGAGATTACCCATATCTCCATATAATGTCATGCCGGCATCCTCCTTCCAGTTCTTATGGAACCGGTGGACGAATTCGGTGACAGATTCTTTGGCATTTTGTTTGCATGCAATGGCTGCGACCATAGAACGTCGAGCTCCATAATTACGAGTCCATTCATCACAAACTTCTGTCCACATATCATCAATCTGGACCAATGTTTGTAAAGGCAAATTTTGGGGTGTAATAGGGGCACCTATTAGAGGAGCATGGGGGGTTGAAGTGAGAGAACACGAGTCCAATCAAAACCAGTGTCATCAGCTTATCCCATGACACCGTTAATGATCAACTTGTAATCTTCCTGAGTTAATTGCAATCCTCGTGTCGCCCGTTTAAGATATTGTGTTGTCGCGGTCGGGGAAATTCGGGGACTAGGAGAACCCTTAATTATTGAATTTAAGGTTCCTATATCAGGGGGCATAATAACGACATTATTTCCTGCAATTAAATAGGGCATCTGATATCTAGCAGGGGGGTTGATAGTTTTGCCAGATTGGGTCCTAGTTATTATGTTCTGAAGTTGGGGTTCAAATTGGTCAATAAAAGATTGCATTTGGGGAGAGTATCCTACACGGTTGGGTTTGGAAGTGGATACAAATGAGGATGTACTGAATTTAGACATAGGGGTTTTATTTTGCCAATCATATGTGCTAGTTTCATCTTGTTCTGTGTCAGATTCTGTTTCAACATGGGGTATTCCTACGATAGCACCTAAAACACCTATATTTTGTGTTAGGGCTTGGGGGAAGGCAGAGGATTAGTAGTGGTTTCAATAGTTGTAATCACAGCTGCCAAAGTCTTAGGGTCAAGGCTGGGATAAAGGGAAGAGGGTTTGGGAGTAGGTTGTGAAAGGGCAGGAGGAGAGGAATTGTAAGGTGGGGGATTATCTATGGACCATGATACATCTTTAGGCGTTTTAGAAATGGGGTTATATGAAGAGGACAAGTGAATCCACACTTTACCACATTCCTTCATATATTTTCTATCCCAATTTGAGTCAGGTTGGAAATATGGGAAAGCTTTCTGGTCGCCAAGACATAAGCCTTTTATCATGGACATATGATAGGAAGAGAAGCTTCCTGAATTTGGGAATGGATCAAAAGAATGCATGGCTGTAGTCCATCCAGCGAGACAATCTATAAAGGGCGTGGTGAAATATTCGCCAGCAGCACGTTGTACATAATCGGCGGGCGTTTCAGCAGGGCCATTTTGGGGCATTAACTTCTTATTGAAGTGCTTATCTAATTTGCCCGTTGTTTTTGGATCTATATGGGAGGATTTTTTGGCACCCATATCGCAAAAAAAGGCGCGGTGGAGGGGGGAAGGAGAAGGGCCAGCGCAATTAAAAGGGTGAGAGGGAAAGGGTCGCAAAAATGCGCAGTTTCCTCTATTCTCACTGAGCCAAATCACAAAACAGCAATCTCCATTCTTTTTAAAATCTTTTTAACTACACTATCAGGGAGAACATGCACAAATAGGAAATAACAAGTAGTCGGGTAAATAGGGACCCAATTCTCGGGGTGGGAAACTTAAAGGTATTAATCTTTTAAAATATAATACTCTTTACAACACAATTCAAATGTGAGTCACTAACAGCGGGGACATCCAACAATTGATCAAGGAAACAAAGAGAAAGGATCACTATTCTTTACCCAGACGATTGTAAAAAATCCTATTTTTCATTCACCATCACTTAAACAATCAAATCATTCAAAAGAAACTCTTGCACTATCAAATCAAATAATGCGAGTTTGAAAATTTGAACAATCAAGTTGCCTATGATGAATATTAGGTTCAATAAATATTAATAAAATAAATATGTAACCCATACTCACCAAGACAAGTTGATTAGTTCCAATCCGCACTTCTGATACCAAATTGATATGTATTCTGCAAGCATCACAGGAATGGCCACGGTCCAGTGATGATGGAGACAGCTGCTTTGTCACCAGACCCAGTGACCATACAGAAAACAACTCGAGTGAGAATAAAAGACCAGAACACAAATGCTGTCTTGGGTGTTTCTTATTACTCTGGCGCAAATTACATACATTCAGTAGTTTTGTCAAAATAGGAGCGTCACAAATTCATGGATTACAAACCAATAAAGAATCAATACGTCAGTAATATAGGACACATGTTTTTTTCTACTTTGGGCAGTACCTAGACTTACAAAACATTTCCTGTCCTTGCCTAGTAGGCATGACTAAATTGACATCACAGCTATATCCTGTTCTTGAAATAAGAATGTTCCATAGGATATATGAACAATAACCATGTGTATCCCTCCCTTCCTCTCGGCCAGCCAGCCTCTCTTAGTTTCAAGAGGAAGTGGAGTTGAATAGAAAATTTGCACTCCTTAATAAAAAACAGGAAGCCAAGAGAAAGAACAGACTCAGCATTACCTCATGAACACATTAGGCATTTGCTGAGCAGTCAATCAGGCCCTATATATTTATATAGCTATCAAATATTACTAGAATATAGAAATATGTATACAGTGAATTAGCTACCATATTTCAAAATTCCTTTCAGACGCAGGAAAGGCTGGTAACGTCGGCAAGGCTTTGGGTTCAGGATAACGCGGGAGATCCACAGCATAGGTCCTCTGTCACTGGTAGTGGTTTGGCAATGCTGGAACAAGGAGGAGAGGAGCGTGGCCCTTTATTCAGGTAAGTCATGTGATTCATTCAGCACTCATTTAATGCTTTCCCTTTATTAATGGCAATTTATGGGTTAATGGGTAGGCTACATGCCACACAGTCTATAAATGTAATGCTTTCCCTTGATTATTGGCAGTTTAGGGGTTAATGGATAGGCTACATGCTTCACAGCGTATTCATTTAAGGTTTTCCCTTGTTTAATGGCATTTTAGGGTTAATGGGTAAACTACATGCCACACTGTTTATTATTTTTATTGTATTTCTTTGCTTTAATGGAATTTTAGGGGTTATTATGGAAGTTAGAATATAAAGGGTCTATTCATGTTCAGATCCTTTCCTTTTTGTCACATTTCGGGGAATCAATTTTGCCGAAAATATGGTGAATGCCCTATTTAGCGAATGGTCACCGTAATTTGCGAAAATTGGAGTAGCTGAATCAGTTATCAGATGTCGGCGAAAACTGCAGAATTCCAGCAAATAAAATATTTAATTCAGATTAGTACAATAAAAAGGTATCATTGCACCAATTACTCTGGGATTATGGAATCTTATTTATATATATACTTATTTAGTTTTTTCAGTGGTATGATTTAGTGGCGAAAATTATTAGTTTTCACTGTGGCATCTTATGTGCCCCCCCTATATATTGTTCCTAGAGTCGCCACTGATCTGGGCAAACAGTATATCTCTAAATACTACTGAATTCATCCAGCTGCTTCTGTCACATCATCAATAAATACCAATGACCCAGTGCCACTGGAAGCTATGCATGCCCATGCCATCACACTGCCTCCACCATGTTTTACAGATTACTTTGTTTGCTTTGGATCATGAGCTGTTCCAAGCCTTCTCCATACTTCTTTCTTACCGTCATTCTTTTACAGATTAATCGTAGTTTCATCCGTCCAAAGAATGCTTTTCCAGGACTAGTCTTGCTTTTTTAAAATGTTTTTTTGGCAAAATCTAATCTGGCTTTTCTATTCTTCAGGCTTATGAATGGTTTACACCTTAAGGTGAACCATCTGTATTTGCTCTCTTGAAGTCTTTTCTTGGTTGTAGTCCTAGACAATAATACACCCACCTCCTGGAGAGTGTCCTGCACTTGTCTGGACGTTGTGAATGGGTATTTCTTTACCATAGAGAGACTCCTGCGATCATCCACCACTGTTGTCTTCTGTTGACGTTCAGGCCTTTTTATGTTGCTGAGCTCACCAGTGCGTTCTTTCCTCAGAATGTACCAAACTGTTGATTTGGCCACTCCTAATGTTGCTGCTATCTCTCTGATGGATTTGTTTTGGTTTTTGAAGCCTTACAATGGCCTGTTGTACTTGCATGGACAGCTCCTTTGACTACATGATGTAGGTTCACGGCAATAGATTCCAAATACAAATACCTCACTAAGAATCAACTCCAGACCTTTTACCTGCTTAATTGATCGACACATAACAAAGGAGTAGCCCACACCTGGCCAGGAAACGGCTTTTGATTCAAATGTCTAATTACTTGTGGTCCCTTGAAAAAGGGGGTTGGCTACGCTTAAGAACTGTAATTTCTAAACCCTTCCTCTAATTTGTATGTACATACCATCAAATTAAACCTGAGAGTGCGCACTTTTAGCCCATATTCATTATGTAACTATGGCTTGACTATGTTTTGGTAAATACCTGAAAAAAATAAAATTGTGTCTGTGTCCAAATATATATGAACCTAACTGTAACGAATCCAAACTGGTTTCAGATATGTTGAATCAAAGGCAATTTCTAATCAGCACCTTAACTGCAATACAAAAGGACTTGTCTATAGGTGTCAGGGATTGTATCGGGGTGGTACAGAGGTTGCATGACACTGAGCCTGGGAGGCGGTGAAGTACCAATACAGGGGTCTGCGGTAGGTGGTGAGTTACTGCAAGAGGCAGCAAAAACAATAACTTTGGAGCAGAGGGACAGGACCCATAGAGGGCTTGATGAAGGGGAAGCAGGAAACCAACCAGGACAATAGAGTATTAGAGTAGTACCGTTAACAGATTTATTTAACCAATCCTTTTTAACGGGAGTCGTCCCAGAAGACTGGAAATTAGCAAATGTTGTGCCCATTTACAAGAAGGGTAGTAGGGAGGAAATGGGGAACTATAGGCCAGTTAGTCTTACGTCAGTAGTGGGGAAATTAATGGAAACCATGTTAAAGGAAAGGATTGTTGAACATCTAAAAACACATTGATTACAGGATCAGAAACAACATGGGTTTACCTCAGAGAGATCATGCCAAACTAATCTTATTGATTTTTTTGATTGGGTAACAAAAATAATAGACACAGGTGGTGCAGTAGACATTGCTCATTTAGATTTCAGTAAGGCTTTTGATACTGTTCTGCATAGAAGGCTTATCAATAAATTGCAATCTTTGAGCTTGGATTCCAATATTGTTGAATGGATTAGGCAGTGGCTGAATGACAGGCAACAGAGGGTTGTGGTAAATGGAGTTTATTCGGCTCAAGGTCTTGTTACCAGTGGGGTACCACAGGGGTCAGTACTTGGACCCATTCTCTTTAATATTTTTATTAGTGATATTGCAGAAGGTATTAATGGAAAAGTATGTCTTTTTGCTGATGAAACAAAGATTTGCAACAGGGTTGACGTTCCTGGAGGGATCAACCAAATGACAAATGATTTAGGTAAACTAAAAAAATGGTCGGAGCTGTGGCAATTGAGTTTTAATGTGGATAAGTGCAAGATAATGCACCTGGGACGTAAAAACCCAAGGGCTGAATATAGAATATTTGATACAGTCCTAACCTCAACATCTGAGGAAAGGGATTTAGGGGTTATTATTTCAGAGGATCTAAGGGTAAGTAGTCAATGTAATAGAGCAGCAGGAAATGCTGGCAGGATGCTTGGCTGTGTAGGGAGAGGTATTAGCTGTAGGAAAAGGGAAGTGCTCATGCCACTGTACAGAGCACTGGTGAGACCTTACTTGGAGTACTGTGTGCAGTACTGGAGACCGTATCTCCAGAAGGATATAGACATCTTAGAGAGAGTTCAGAGAAGGGCTACTAAAATGGTGTACGGCTTGAAGGAGAAAAGTTACCAGGAAAGGCTTAATGATCTTAACATGTACAGCTTGGAAAAAAGACGAGACAGAGGAGATATGATAGAAATATTTAAATACGTAAAGGGAATCCACAAGGTAGAGGAAGGGAGTATATTTAAAAGGAAACAAAGTAGCAAAACAAGAGGACATAGTCTTAGATTAGAGGGGCAAAGGTTTAAAAGTAACATCAGAAAGCATTATTTTACCGAGAGGGTGGTGGATACATGGAACAGCCTTCCAGTTGAAGTGGTAGAGGCCAAAACAGTAATTGAATTTAAGCAGGCATGGGATAGGCATAAGGCTATCTTAAACAAAAGATAAATCCAGGTAAAGTATCCATGTAATTGGGCAGACTAGATGGGCCGAAAGGTTCTTATCTGCCGACATTTTTCTATGTTTCTATACACTATATTGCCAAAAGTATTCACTCACCTGCCCAGCTTCTGATTTGGATGGGTGAGCGAATACTTTTGGCAATATACAGGGTTATTCAGAGAGCGTGAAAAGCAGGAGAATGACTGGAGAATTAAAAATTCTAGGTCAAAATAGCCAAACCAGAAAAATTCTCCCTTTCATCTCACTTTCCAAATCGGCTATTTTGACCTAGAATTTTTCATTCTCCAGTCATTCTCCTGCTTTTCACGCTCTCTGAATAACCCTGATAGTATATATATATATATATTATTGAAGTGACATTATGGATTGGAATTTTTAGTTTGGCAGCGCTTAAGAGTCGTAGACGGGATGGAACTGTTCCAACCTAAACACACAATAAATAACCCTGAGTAATGGGGTTCGACAGTGGTAGAATAAACATTGGGATACCCATTGATTAGGTGGCCATAGCGGAAGAAAAGGTTGATTACTCTTAACATCCATAAATATGGCCATATGTCCAGGAATAATATCGGAAGGTAAAATTGAGAATAGAACCCCACTAAGCAACCATTTTAATTTAACTAGATACTTTACAGTACTGTACTGTAATACCTTGGATTGCGAGCATAATTCGTTCCGGAAGCGTGCTTGTAATCCACAGCGCTCTTATATCAAGCGAATTTCCTCATAAAAAATAATGGAAACTCTGACGATTGGTTCCACAACCATTTATTCATATGAAAATGATTACAGTAACACAAAATACTGTACAGTATAAAGTAAAAATAAAACAAATTAACCTGCACATTGCCTTTGAGAAGAATTGTGGCTGGTGGGAGGGAGAGAGAGAGGAGAGGTTATTGTGCAGGACATTTATCACTATCGGGATCACTGCTATCTGTAGTGAGGGTTTCAGCACGTCCGGTGTAATGTGCGATACTATTACGCATGTTACACTGTGTGGCCCTCCCCGTCAAGCTGCCAGAATGCTGTGACAGACGCCGGTAGGAAAGGTGACCATGGCCTCAGTTGTGACGTGACACTCGGCAGACAAAGTGTACGTACTTTGACATCGCTTGTATATCAAGACAAAATTTATAAAAAAAATTGCTCTTCTTGCAAAACGCTCTCAAACCAAGTTACTCTCAATCCAAGGTTTTACTGTATTACTTATTTAGGGGTGAGTACTAATGTAGGGGTTTTGTGAGTAACATGATTCTGCCGGTATGATAGCATTCCTTGAGATCTACATTATCTCACAGAAGTGAGTACACCCCTCACATTTTTGTAAATATTTTATTATATATTTTCATGTAACAACACTGAAGAAATGACACTTGGCTACAATGTAAACTAGTGAGTGTACAGCTTGTATAACAGGGTAAATTTGCTGTCCCCTCAAAATAACTCAACACACAGCCATTAATGTCTAACCCGCTGGCAACAAAAGTGAGCACACCCCAAGTGAAAATGTACAAATTGGGCCCATTTAGCCATTTTCCCTCCCAGGTGTCATGTGACTCGTTAGTGTTGCAAGGTCTCAGGTGTGAATGGGGAGGAGGTGTGTTAACTCAACACACAGCCATTAATGTCTAAAGCGCTAGCAGCAAAAGTGAATACACCCCTGAATGAAAATGTCCAAATTGGGCCCAAAGTGTCAATATTTTGTGTGGCCACCATTATTTTCCAGCACTTTCTTAACCCTCTTGGGCATGGAATTCACCAGAGCTTCACAGGTTCCCATTGGAAACCTCTTCCACTCCTCCATGACGTCATCACGGAGCTGGTGGATGTTAGAGACCTTGCGCTCCTCCACCTTCCATTTGAGGATGCCCCACAGATGCTTAATAGGGTTTAGGTCTGGAGACATGCTTGGCCAGTCCAGCACCTTTACCCTCAGCTTCTATAGCAAGGCAGTGGTCGTCTTTGAGGTGTGTTTGGGGTCATTATCATGTTGGAATACTGCTCTGTAGCCCAGTCTCTGAAGGGAGGGGATCATGCTCTGCTTCAGTATGTCACAGTACATGTTGGCATTCATGGTTCCCTCAATGAACTGTAGCTCCCCCGTGCCGGCAGCACTCATGCAGTCCCAGACCATGACACTCCCACCACCATGCTGTCACATCCAGGGTCCCTGGTGGCTCCGAGGGGGTCCCTGGACGCGTGGTGCCACCGGCTGGCTGAGTGCCAGAAGCTCCGGCGGCACCCGTCATAGATGCGGCTGATCAGGGGGCGGGGCCCGGCTTGATGACGTGGAGCCACCGGCCTTTAAATCCAAAAACGCACGCTGGGAACCTTGCCTTGACGTGGAGTTTCATTCCCACATCGCTGCTTTGCTCTCTTGGTGTTTTTACTCGTTACTGACCCTGCTTTGTTCTGAGGACCTGATCTGTTGCCGACTTTGCCTGCCATATGACTATTCTCTCTCTCTGTATCCCTGCCTGTTGTGTTTGCCTCCTGGTGCTGCTGGTGTGCGCTCGATCCCACCACATACTGTATCAGAGTACACAGTGCCAAAATCATTGCTGACCCGGTCTGTTATAATGACGATTCTCTCTCTGTACCCCTGCCTGTTGTGTTTGCCTCCAGCCATGGGCGTCCGCAGAAATTTTTCCGGGGGGACGACAAAATTTTAATGGCATCCATATTCTGCCCTTTTGACAATGCCATGAAGGGGACAGTCATAAAATAAAGCGTAGTAGGGGGCGTGGCCGGCCGCATGGGGAAGCAGACGTGTTTTCTAGGAGCTTCGCTGAAACCCACTGATATCGGGGGTTTCTACCCAGATTTCCCGTGAATTATTTGAAGATAACACCCCTGCTGAGCTGGCCATCGAGTGGCAGACTTCGGAGCTCGTTTTGGCCCCCTCTCCGGAGTCTGGAGGAGCTTGGAGGAGTTTAAGGTCTCTGAGTGAGCCCTGCAGTCGGCCATCTTGAGGCCTATACCCCAGCATTTCATCGGCCTGCTCCAGGAGTGGTCCCCTTACCCGGGTGTACAGCTGCGGCGGTTGGAGAGGATGGAGGACCCTCATCTACTGACTGCTGCGGAGGTCCCCATAGCAGAGAAGGAGGGAGAGGGAGAGTTCCAGGGGCAGCTGGTACTCCCACCCCCCGTCAGAACCCTGGGAGCCATGTTGGAGCGCCTCGAGGTGCTTGTGGAGCTGATGCCTGGGGACGATGAGACTCCGCTCACGCGCGGTGCGTGGCGGCAAATGATGGACGTGCTGCGGGGCGATCGGAGGCCGGAGGCCTTTGCTGGAGGAGAGGCGGTGGAGGGCTTTCTGCTGGTCCGCGTGGAGGGCCCTACAGAGGTTAATGCCGGTGAGATCGAGAGGGTGCCTGATCCGTTGCGCAGACCCCCGTTCCCAGCGAAGACACTGGAGGAGCGTGAGGTCACTGAGATGCCTGCGTGTCGGGGCCTAGCTGAGAAGGTGATTATGGTACCAGAGGCTGCTGCTGCCTCTGTGAGGCCTGTGCTGGGGGTGCTGCTCGGGGCCCTGAGCTTGGGCGCTGTTGAGGGCCAGTGCTTACCTTGGCCCTGGGCTGTTCCCGGTGCAGCGGACGGGGGGACCTGGTCGCTGGATATTTCGGACGCTGCAGGCGATGAAAGAAGGCATGGCGATGCTTTATACCCCACGTTCCTGCTGGACACAGGCTGAGGGGAACTTCCTGCCGATCCGCTGTTGCATACTGTTTTCCGACCTTGGCGCCCCTACATGGCCTGCTGCGATTTTGTCCCCCTTCGCTTATTTCCCGATGACTTTTTGTTTCTTTTTATGTTCACCCTGATTTTTGCTGAATAAAAGCAGATTTTTCTTTTTACTACACGGTATCCGCGGACTTTTGCTGCCCCCCCATTCCCCCCCTCGCTGAGACATACACAGCTGAATTTTTATTTTTGCTGGAATATATTTGCAGACTTTTGTGATCCCCTTCCCTAAATTAAATTTTTCCCTTATCCCCTCCCCCTGCTGAGACGTACTATGTGTTTCCTGTGACTCCCCCCCCCTCATTTCGTATGTTGCTAGCTGAGTCTGCCTTCTGGCCCTGCGAGGCCATATCTGGTGGTCAATTTGTGACCTTTTGCTTTAAATAAAAACTTTAAATTGAAAAAAAAAAAAAATAAAGCGTAGTAATACAGAGGCTGCGAAACATGATGCAAGTCTAATAGAAGAATAAAGGTGCAAGTGTCTGATCTGAGTGTTGCATTTTCTAATCTGTTAATGCTATTGAATGCACCACACTAGTCATACACCCAGGATTAAGGCACTAAAGGAAGTGGTTTTGTAAGGCTATCTCTGTATACACATGTATCAAAGAGAGCAGATCCTCATGCGGAATAAGTGTCAAGAAATTCCTTTATTCAGGGGGATTAGCAAACCCCATGGTGCAAAAACATGTGATGTTTCGGCCTAAGAAAAAGGACCCTGCTCCAGAGTTTACAATCTAAGAGATTGTAAACTCTGGAGCAGGGTCCTTTCTCTTAGATTGTAAACTCTGGAGCAGGGTCCCCTCTCCTCTTAGATTGTGAGCTCTGGGGCAGGGTCCCCTCTCCTCTTAGATTGTAAACTCTGGAGCAGGGTCCCCTCTCCTCTTAGGCTCGTGTCAGACGAGCGCACTGATCACGTACGTGTTGCCGCACATTTGTACGTCAGTTATTGCATATAATTATGACCAATGGAGCCCCACACACAAAGTACGTCTGCACGGAACTGCGGACGCATAATGGATGCGGCAAACGGACGCAGGATAGGCAAGAATGTAAATCCGCTAGAACGGACGCACAGAGTGCGCCACGTCCGCATAGCTTTGTGTGAGTGATGTAACGTAGTCAGAAGGACTGCATTTTTGACGTCCAGCATTTTCGACAGACAAAATGTTTTTCATATTAATTTATTTTCCCTTCTACATCAGTCAAAAAAAACATCAGTCACAAAAACGGACTGTGTGGCCATTACCTTGTCGTCAGTCAGAAAGTACGTCCGTTGTGCACGGATGCACAGTCCGCACAGAATGCATTCGTCTGACCCTAGCCTTAGATTGTAAGCTCTGGGGCAGGGTCCCCTCTCCTCTTAGATTGTAAATTCTGGAGCAGGGTCGTCTCCTCTCCTCTTAGATTGTAATCTCTGGAGCAGGGTCCCCTCTCCTCTTAAATTGTAAGATCTGGAGCAGGGTCTCCCCTCCTCTTAGATTGTAAATTCTGGAGCAGGGTCCCCTCTCCTCTTAGATTGTAAGCTCTGAAGCAGGGTCCCCTCTCCTCTTAGATTGTAAACTCTGGAGCAGGGTTCCCTCTCCTCTTAGATTGTAAGCTCTGGAGCAGGGTCCCCTCTTCGCTTAGATTGTAAAATCTGGAGCAGGATCCCCTCTCCTCTTAGATTGTAAGCTGTGGAGCAGGGTCCCCTCTCCTCTTAGATTGTAAGCTCTGGAGCAGGGTCCTCTCTCCTCTTAGATTGTAGGCTCTTGAGCAGGGTCCCCTCCCCTAGCCATGGTGCTATCTCCCTGGCCTTTGTGGCAGCTAGAAGTATAGGGCTAGTGGTCCCGACCATCCTAAGGATCGGAGGTTTAGAGGTCTGTCATCAGGGATCCTACCAGGTCTGTCCCGGGGAACGTCACACATGTTTGACTGTAGGCAAGACACACTTGTCTTTGTACTTCTCACCTGGTTGCCGCCACACACGCTTGACACCAACTGAGCCAAATACATTTATCTTGGTCTCATCAGACCACAGGACATGGTTCCAGTAATCCATGTCCTTAATCTGATTGTCTTCAGCAAATTGTTTGGGGGCTTTCTTGTGCATCATCTTTAGAAGAGGTTTCCTTCTGGGACGACAGCCATACAGACCAATTTGATGCAGTGTGCGGCGTATGGTCTGAGCACTGACAGGCTGACCTCCCCACCCCTTCAACCTCTGAAGCAATGCTAGAATAGAACAAAATTGGGCACCATCTGTGGTCAATAATTAGAAGAGGGTCCTTGCTCCACGACCCCCAAAGCAGCAATATCAATTAAAATTCCAGTACACTGAAATATTAAATCAAACCAGTGATGGAATAAATCCACTTGATTTAATATTTTGGTCTACTGGAATTTTCTGAAGCAATGCTGGCAGCACTCATGTCTATTTCCCAAAGACAACCTCTGGATATAATGCTGATCACGTGCACTCAACTTTTTTGGTTGACTATGGAGAGGCCTGTTCTGAGTGGAACCTGTCCTGTTAAACCGCTGTATGGTCTTGGCCACCGTGCTGCAGCTCAGTTTCAAGGTCTTGGCAATCTTCTTATAGTCTAGGCCATCTTTATGTAGAGCAACAATTCTTTTTTTTCAGATCCTCAGAGATTTCTTTGTCATGAGGTGCAACAACACCAAATTTAACACACCATTCATACCTGAGACCTTGTAACACTAACAAGTCACATGACACCTGGGAGGGAAAATGGCTAATTGGGCCCAATTTGGACGTTTTCACTTAGCGGTGTACTCACTTTTGTTGCTAGCGACTTATACACTAATGGCTATGTGTAGAGTTATTTTGAGGGGACAGCAAATTTACACTGTTATAAAAGCTGTACACTCACTACTTTACATTGTAGCAAAGTGTCATTTCTTCAGTGTTGTCACATGAAAAGATATAATAACATTTTTACAAAAATGTGAGGGTTGTACGTATTCACGTCTGTGAGATACTGTATACACACACCCACCAGAAAGAGAGCACTCCAGTCATCACACTCAAAAGACATCAACAGCAGCTTTATCCATTTAAACAGTTTACCAGATTGGAAATTTGGTTCACAATATATTGTGAACCAAATTTCCATAATTTTCAGCAGAGCTTAGAGTTAAAAACCTTGTAAAAAGTCTTGACTGGATTAAGAACTGTTGCGATCCTGAAGGGAGTAAGAATTGTTTGAAGCTTGGAAGGGTTAAAATTTGTTAAAATCTTTAAGGCTGGGTTCACACCTGAGCGTATCTCATATGCGCGTTTTACGCACGTTTTTGTCAGGCGTTTTATGACCATATTACCTGGCGTTTTTGACAATTAGAAACGCGCGTCGTACGTGCGTTTTTGATTGACTTTGGAGGCGTCCAATGAAAAATACTTCAGAGGCGTCCAATGAAAAAGACTTTAGTGCCTTCTGTGCCTGTTGCCATGTACGAAATGCGCGTTCATACGCGCCTTTTTGATGACGAAAACTGCAAACGCTCATTTCAGCGAGTTCATGTTGAAATCTATGGCCGCAAACGCGCTGTAATATGCCCCAAACAAGCTCCTGTACTTCTTTGGGCATAGGGTGTTTTACAGCACGTTCCTACGCGCTGTAATACGCCCAGGTGGGAACCATGCCCATAGGAAATAATGGGATATCAGTGTTTGAGCGTTTTACAGCGTGCAGGAACGTGCTGTAAAACGCCCAGTTGTCAACCAGGCCTAAATGTTTAACTGTTTAAAGAAGCTGTTGATGTCTTTTGAGTGTGTTGACTGGAGTGCTCTCTTTAACTATGCACCATGTCCACTTTAGTTTATTAAAGTAGTCAATCTGTGTGCGGCAGGGGCAGACTGGGCTGGGGGCAAATGCCCTGGGCCTGTCCTCCGCCCATTAAAACTGCCCATTGCTGCAGCTGCACTCTCCCTTTGTAATGAGGGCGGCCAACTTCTACACACTGCGGCCAGCCGGTCTCATAACCAGGAGCTGCAGGGCCAGGGACACCTCCCACAGCCCTCCTTAGCCAATCACAGAACATTGCTCCCTGGGCAGAGATCCCTTATTAATCAGGTTTGTGCATGATCTGCTATGTTGCCACTGTGCACAAGTGGTAAAAGCACCTGTATAGTGAGCAGGGACACCCTGAGTTTGATTCTCAACTGGTTATGTATGTTTTTTGTTTTAAACAAACATCTACTCCTGCAAGCAAAATAATTATAACACAATTATTATAATTTTATTAATATTATTAATAAAATAATTTTTTTAGCAGCAGCATTATAACAATATTATTATTATGCTTCGAGAGGTAGAAAAAAACCATACATGACCAACTGAGAATCTAACTCAGGGCCTCCCTACTTATTAAACAGGCGCTTTTACCATTTGAGCCACAGTGGCTAGCCAACACAATTTCCACAAAGCTGCCTAAAGAGGGAACCCTGTTCCAGGAGCAAAGTGCTGTGGTTGGCTAAGAGAGGCTGCGGTCCCGCCCCCTAGTTCCGTCATAATGCTTTGCTTCCCTCCTTTGCAGCAGCAACGCTGGGAGGAAGTGACCTTTTAATACGTCACTTCCTCTGAGTCCCAGAGGAGGGAAGTAGAGCACTGGCCCGTAGCCACAGGTAAGGGCAGGGACAGGGAGTGGGGAACAAAAGGGAGGAGAAGAAGATTGTGAAGGGGGGGGAAGATGAGTAAGGAGAGGTGTAAGCTGAGACAAGGGGCTTGTCCGTCGACATCCAACAACATGCAGGTGAATGGACCATCGTCCACTGCGTCTGACTTCCGGCGACGGGTAAAGACAGCAGCAGATGGGCGACCACTCCTTTTTCACTCGTTTGTGTCTCATGTATTTTAGCAGATCAGAGACGATGGATGTGGAGAAACTGATCAGGTGAGTTATAAAAGCATTTAGAAAAAACTATTTGTTAAATATATGTATGTGAGATGTGTTGGACTAGCCCTGTTTGTGTAGGGAGAGGGGTAGGGCAGGGTAGGCTCATTGGTAGATTGTAAGCTCTTTGGTCCTCTCTGTCATTCATTCTGTCATATCCATTCTCTCACACCAAAGGACTGCAGTGTTTCCAAAAGCAGAATGAACTGTGTTTTATATGTAACACACTTCCCTGCGTCCGTCGCAGCGTGTGACGGATCAAAGGGGAGGGCCACACGGCCAGGCTAGCACATGCACATATTGCACACGCTACCACCGGACGTCAAAAAGCCCTCCCATCCAAAAGCTACAACGGACGCAGACGGGGCTACAAAAAGCAAACCTCCATAGGAGGATCTTGCTTTGTAGCACTGAGCGCACTAACTGTGCTCAGCGAGGTGGCCACACGGGCATCAGAGTGGAAGTGGTCATTAACCCCTAAAATGACATTAATCAAGGAAAAAATAAAATGTATACTGTGAGGGATGAAGCCTACCCATTAACCCTTAATATACAACTAAACCAAGACAAAAACTAACATAATACACAATGTAATGTATAGTCTGAACATTAACCACTTCACCGCTGAGCCATTTCAACCCTGTGAAAATGTTTAAGTTTAAGTGCACGTTTTTATTTAATATTTTATGTCTTTTACTTCACACTGAATATGGTCATTTTGGGTATGATTGGAAAGGCTGAATCTGCCCTTTCCAATGACACCTAGATTGTCCATATCCGATGCACAGGGACGGAGATTTGGCGGTCCGAAGACGTGTGGGAAGCTGGATACTGATTTTTAGAGGGGGGGCAAGGAATAACCTAGGGGGGCAATTGCCCCCCGCTCCCCTTTAAAGACGCCTATGAGTCAGCACCCTCTGCATGTTGGCAGCATCCTGTCTTCACTATCAGTCACAGGAGCAAGCCCTCGAGGAGACAGCAGCTACTCTTTGGATCTTCTAGATTCCATTTTTTTTAAATGCTCACATGTGTTTTGCCTATGCACTACATGTAGTGGGAGTCAAAATATATTTAGATAAATAGCTTTTAATGAACTACATTTATATTTTTACATTTTATATATATTTTCACCTGATTGGAGAAAAGAATGTTCAGTAGCAGGTGGAGGCTTTAAAAACACAAAGAAAAAAACCATATATAAACAATAACCAGTCTGAAGTAACAAAAAAGACAATATAGCCAGTGTGAGCAATGTTGAATTTCTTTTTAGGTTTTCCTTTTTTAAACATAAAATAATAAAGGAATTCTAGACTTTTTTAGTGCGTACCCTGCGACCTGGGGGAACACTGAGCTCTAATGTGCGGGACGAGGCGTCTGCATTTTTAGTAGCAGGTGAAATCTTGTATGGGTCGTACCCCTCATTAATACCCTTGCGAATTTTGGGTTTAGCAAGCTGGCAGACACGGTCCGAGGCTTGAGCATGGAGAGCAGAAGCAGGCACTTTCCGCTCCACAGGCAAGTCATGCTGAAAGTCTGGATGCTGTACCTTTGGTGCTAAAAAAAAGTAAAGACTTTCATTAAAATTTTGCATTATTCAAATGTATTTCACACGTGATTCATCACTTGTTCGACAGTAAATAGTGAATCTGAGCTAAAGGTGAAAGTGATGCAGTATGTATACAATGAACAAACCAAAATAGGTGAGTCATAAATAACATACCTAATAAAGGAAAAAATATCTTAAAATGTAATGTAATCATTTCTATTAGTGTGCATCAAAGGCAAAAAATATGAATATATGTAAAAAGACTTCACTTATCTGATGGAGGGTTTCTGAACCATGACTCCCCATAATGGTGCTGGATTATGAATTTCACTATAGATTGCAATGCTGTGTTTGACAGAATTATGGTAATTTGAGTCACAATTTATTTCCCCCAGATTTTTCATTGTTAGCCTCAGCATGTGTTTTTGAAAATTAGTTTATTAGTGACACCAGCTTGATGAGATAGCACAGACCATGACTTTCCTCAGTCCTGTCCTGGGTGCTGCCATCAAACTGATCTCTGGTCTAGAGAAGACTGGCAATTTTTAAGCTGGGGGCAAGTGGAATACAGTGTTACTGTGACATACATTCAAAGCCGTCAGAGATAATAGTGAAGTGTCTTATTTACAAAAGATTTCTAACAACATTAGGGTTATTCAAAGAGAATCGAAAAGTCACCGCACGTTCGGTGACTTTTTGTTCTCTTCAATTCGGTGCGATTTGGCGAT
Organism: Leptobrachium leishanense; assembly: GCA_009667805.1. Taxonomy (NCBI): domain Eukaryota; kingdom Metazoa; phylum Chordata; class Amphibia; order Anura; family Megophryidae; genus Leptobrachium; species Leptobrachium leishanense. The sequence continues at coordinate 292,797,529 of CM019063.1, read as the reverse complement.
CCCATTTTGGGTATTCAGCGAGCACCACAGGGCTGTCGTAGTGCAGAGAAAAGCTGCCGCAAACCAGACGAACACTCACCGAAAAACCCGGCGAACGCCCACCGAAACCCACAAAAACATCTGGAGTAACCCCACTGAACATGCTGGAGAAACCCGAGCAGCCGCCGATCACAGTGCAGAGCAGCCACCGGAAAAATTCAACACCGCAGACGAATGTAGTGAAGAAAAAAAAAACAGTACGCTTGAATGTTTGAAAAGTGAAACACTGTTTGCATGGAAACTACAAAACGAAAAAATGTCTGAAATTTACATATAAGATCCAATGAATGATAATAAAAAGGGCTGTTACAGAAAAAAAAGATTTTGCAAAAAAATCCCGAAAAATGCCTAAAAGATCCTAAAAAAAATCTATGAATAAAGAGACTTTATACTGCAGAATATTATAATCAACAGTTTATTAGATGTTTAATTAAAACAGGAATATTTTTAACATTGAAGCCTATGGGATCAGTGCTGTATCTTGGCCTAGGCCGACAAGGTTCCAGTGGGGCAGCAAAAACAGCAGCTACTGTGTGTCATTCTGGTGGATTGTTAACCCTTTAAGGACCTAGGGTCTTTAAAGTCAATGCATTTATGATGGAACAGTTCTGTCATTCGTCCTTAAGGGTTAATTAGGCAGCAGAAGCCTTGTTATCTTTTGTCTGGCTATCCATTGTGAGTCTGACACTTCCTGGCGTCTCATTGCAGTGTCTGGTCAGCTTATTAACCCATTCAGTTAAATGGAGGGAGTTTTTTTATTTTTGCAATTCTTTATTTTAAATATAATAAGATAAGATAACAACACATGTATGTCGCACCAGAAGACACACGTCAAAAAATAAACTTCCGAGAGAATAGCAAATAGGGAAACTTTTACAGGACAACGACATATCGAAAAAACAATAAAAATAAAAGGGGAGTTTTTCATTCTTACTAAAAACATTTTGTTAGAACTCCATTAATGAAAAAACTTCATTTAAAAAAGGGTTATAAAAGAAGGGGGAGATGGCTATTAAACTAGATCTTAATTTAATACTCAAACAATTTAATACTATAACAGTTACAGTTACAAGCATTTATAAAGCGCCAACAAATTCCTTAGTGCTGTACAATGGGAGAGACAGAATAACAGATATACATACATGTAACACACACTGAATAGAAGGAGGAAGGACCCTGCTCAAGAGCTTACAATCTAAGAGGAGAGGGGTGACACACTAGATGAGGTAACATAACACAAGAGAAATCTATATGAGGATCCATAACCCGTTCTTTAAAAATACTTCCAAATTGTATGGCCATTTTAAGAGTGCAAAAAATAGCTGTATACGACACGTGTCTCCTGCATCCAAAAACTGCTGGTTTCAAAACCTAATAATACTATAACCTATCGCCTAGTATCCTATCTATAACATAAAACAGTAAGAGGCAGCATGTCCATTGCGACGTTGCTTCTGCGCATGCGCGCGCAACCAGCGTACTGCTGGGTGCGCGCGCATCCAATGGCCGCGGCAAGCGCACAGCCGGCATGCGCGAGGGACAAAAAAAAATCTGATCCATTGGAGAGGCGCACAGCGCCTCTCCAATGAATCGGATTTTTTTTGTCCCTCACGGATCCCCCCCTACCCGGAGTCTCCTCCGGAGGCTGTCTATTCGGCCCCTCACCAGCTCCCTCCATCAGCCTCTGGTTCCAGTTCCTGCTCATCTTCCTCCCGGAGCCCAGAGATCCGATGTTTCGCTCCGGAACCTGAAATAACACAGTCCATTTTTCCGCGGGGAGTTTGCTTTGGTGCATGCTCCCTTCCTTTCCGGAAACCTGCATCCAGCTTCCGTGTTCCCAGAGGAAGCTTCTTCATCCGGCCCGTCATATTGTGTGTGGCTCAGTGTGTGCCCGGGTAACAGGCAGACATACTGTGTGTGTGACAGAGCCGTCATCATGTCGCCATGTTGTGAGTGGCAGATCCTTCATCCAGTCGCCATATTGTGTGTGGCAGATCATGATTCTACAATCTAAGGGGGTCCCATGAGTTTACAATCTAAGGGGGTCCCATGAGCTTTCAATCTAAGGGGATCCCATGAGTTTACAATCTGTCCCATAAGTTTACATTCTGTCCCATGAGTTTACAATCTAAGGGGGTCCCATGAGTTTACAATCTAAGGGGGTCCCATGAGCTTGCAATCTAAGGGGTCCCATGAGTTTACAATCTATCCCATGAGTTTACAATCTAAGGGGTCCCATGAGCTTACAATCTAAGGGGTCTCATGAGCTTGCAATCTAAGGGGTCACATGAGTTTACAATCTATCCCATGAGTTTACAATCTAAGGGGTCCCATGAGTTTACAATCTAAGTGGTCCCATGAGCTTACAATCTAAGGGGGTCCCATGAGCTTGCAATCTATGGAGTCCCATAAGCTTGCAATCTAAGGGGTCTCATGAGTTTACAATCTACGGGGTCTCATGACCTTACAATCTAAGTGGTCCCATGAGCTTGCAATCTATCCCATAATCTTACAATCTAAGGGGTCCCATGAGTTTACAATCTAAGGGGGTCCCATGAGTTTACAATCTAACGGGGTCCCGTGAGTTTACGACCTATCCCATGAGTTTACAATCTAAGGGGTCCCATGAGTTTACAATCTAAGTGGTCCCATGAGCTTGCAATCTATCCCATAATCTTACAATCTAAGGGGGTCCCATGAGTTTACAATCTAAGGGGGTCCCATGAGCTTATGACCTATCCCATGATCTTACAATCTAAGGTGGTCCCATGAGCTTGCAATCTAAGGGGTCCCATGTGCTTGCAATCTAAGAGGTCCCATGAGCTTGCAATCTAAGTGGTCCCATGAGCTTACAATCTATCCCATGAGTTTACAATCTAAGGGGTCCCATGAGTTTACAATCTAAGGGGGTCCCATGAATTTACAATCTAAGGGGTCCCATGAGTTTACAATCTAAGGGGTCCCATGAGTTTGCAATCTAAGTGGTCCTATGAGCTTGCAATCTATCCCATGAGCTTACAATCTAAGGGGTCCCATGAGCTTACAATCTAAGGGGGTCCCATGAATTTACAATCTAATGGGTCCCATGAGTTTACAAACTATCCCATTAGCTTAGAATCTAAGGGGTCCCATGAGTTTACAATCTAAGGGGTCCCATGAGTTTACAATTAGGGATGAGCTGTTCGGTTCGGACGGTTCGGAGTTCGACCCGAACTTGGCCTGTTCGACTAGATCGCGAACACCGAACATTTCCGGGTGTTCGCCGCATGTTCGACCACAATGGACCACAATGCATTTTCCCACTGGCCTGAAGCTCGTAATTGGCTATAGCCTTGCACCTGACCACAGGACTGGTGCAAGACTGGTTCAACACTGTGCCAATCACCGCTCAGAGTCCTGATTGGGCAAATTTTACCCAATCGTGGGCTCACAGAGCTAAGTCCCGCAGCACACTATATAACGTTTCCACGCGCCGATTCTGCACGCATTTCAGAGGAGATTTTAAAGGAGATAGTTGTGTGTTGTTACTACCAGTCTGCCACACTACTGGGGGGGTCTGGGGGGGTCTCATTTCTACCAAATATCAGGGAATTTAGGTGATGTGTGTCTTGTCACTGTGCCAGCAAGTTTTTTTGGGGTTTACAACTTTCTTTAAAACATTTGTGAATTGAGGTGATCTTCTGGGTCTTGTCACTGTGCCAGCAAGTCTTTTTGGGTCTCATTTCTACCAAATATCAGGGAATTTAGGTGATGTGTGTCTTGTCACTGTGCCAGCAAGTTTTTTTGTGGTTTACATCTTTCTTTAAAACATTTGTGAATTGAGGTGATCTTCTGTGTCTTGTCACTGTGACTCACTGTGCCAGCAAATCTTTTTGGGGCTCACTAATTTCTTTAAAACATTTGTGAATTGAGGTGATCTGTGTCTTGTCACACATCCAGTACCACGCATTATTTTGGGGCTCACTAATTTCTTTAAAACATTTGTGAATTGAGGTGATCTGTGTCTCGTCACACATCCAGTACCACGCATTATTTTGGGGCTCACTAATTTCTTTAAAACATTTGTGAATTGAGGTGATCTGTGTCTCGTCACACATCCAGTACCACGCATTATTTTGGGGCTCACTAATTTCTTTAAAACATTTGTGAATTGAGGTGATCTGTGTCTCGTCACACATCCAGTACCACGCACAGTGGTGTATTTTGGCCTAGGCCGACTTGGCCCAGGCCTAGGGCGGCACTTTCCAGGGGGCGGTGGCCCACACTGGTGGCCCCACCCCCTTTTTTTTTACTTTTGCAAAGTATTTTACCAGGAAGGATACATTGAGATTTCACAAATTTTGAAGTATGTCCTGGGTAGGCAAGGCCTAGGCTTTCACTTTCCAGGGGGCAGCAAAAAACCTCACCACTAAATGGGTTACTCACAGAGCACCGAAATGACGCCAACATTTTGGTGTTCTGTAGTTCCCTGCACTTAGGAGAATAAAATTTCCCCACCCTGCAGTGAATTCACCATTCACCGCAGGGTCCCCAAAGTGCATGGAGTCGGCCGCTGAATGCTGCCACCGCAAACCCGTGGTCTGCTGTTTTCAAAAGAACTACTGAACGAAAATGTCTGGAATTTACATATATAAGATCCTATGATTGATAATAAAAAGTTCTGTTACAGAATAAAGAAGAAAAGCTATTAAAAAAAAAGGGGGGGGAATTTTGCCCAAAAAAATCTGAAAAATGACTAAACGGTACTAAAAAAAAATCAATAAATAAAGACATTTTACTGCAGATTAAAATAATAAATGATTTATTAGATATTGCATAAAAACGGGAATATTTTTAACATTGAAACCTATGGGGTTCGCCTGAATAAACCTGCTGATTGAAACCACCGAACATCAGGGCATTTCACTGCCATTTCTCTGAGTCTCAGTACCACATGACTGGCTGAACCACGTGAAACGCACGCGCGCAGCTGCCCGCCCTTTCGTTAACACAGACTCTATTCTGGACTGAAAAACCCACCGGGAAGGGAATCAAAGCTACATTGCACCCTCTGGCAGTGGCACCCCACTGCTGACAAGATGACAATTGCTGTGTGCTCATATACACTTGGTTTGCTGGGAGTTTTATTGCAGTGGATTCTGATGCACTCATACACACCGCACATTGCATTGCTGGGAGTTTTATTGCTGTGGATTCTGATACGCTGACACACACCACACATTGCATTGCTGTGAGTTTTATTGCTGTGAATTCTGATGCACTCATACACACCGCACATTGCATTGCTGGGAGTTTTATTGCTGTGGATTCTGTGATACACACTGCATATTACTGTGAGTTTTATTGCCCTGGAGCTCTGGGATACGCTCATACACACTGCACATTAGGGATGTGCGTTTCGGGTTTCGGAATTTCGGAATTTTCACGAAATTTCCCGATTCGTGTTTTCAGATGCGGCCGAATTTCCGAAAATTTTTAGATCCGAAAATGGCAGATCCGAAAAGTTTTCCGAGCCGAAACGAAATATTTTCGGAATTTTCGAATGGACTTGAAATGTGTCAAATCAAAATTTACTGCTTTGAAACGAGGAGAACAGACGTTCTGAAAAAACAAAAATTTCCGAAATTACGAAAAGTCGATACAAAAAACGAGCAAAGTGACACGAAAATACGAAAAACGGTCGATATTCCGAAAACATGTACAATTCCGAAAAACGAAAATTTCCGAAATTACGAAAAGTCGATACAAAAAACCAGCAAAGTGACACGAAAATACGAAAAATGGTCGATATTCCGAAAAAAAAATGTACACGAAAAACGAATCGAGCCGAATCGAATCGAAACAGAAATCGGTCGAAACGAGCCGAATCTAAAAGTTTAAAAATCCGAAAAATCGAACCGAATCGAACCGAAAAAAAAATCGATGCACAAGCCTACTGCACATTACTGTGAGTTTTATTGCTGTGCAGTTCTGTGATATGCTCATACACAGTGCACATTTCTGTGGGTTTTATTGCTGTGCAGCTCTGATATGCTCATACAGTGCCCATTTCTGTGGGTTTTATTGCTGTGCTCTGTGATACTCTCATATGCAGTGCAAGTTTCTGTGGATTTTATTGTTCAACCAATTAGAGCGCCTGTGATCCAGTATACTTGACATGCGTGGTTGTTCTTTGTAAAAATGCTTGAATTTAAACATTTCATAATTTTCTTTATCTCATTAGATACATTTGAAATGGTATACAAAATATACAAGTAGGCACTTGTTATCCACTTTTAATATAAAGAGAGGAAAAGGAGGAGCGCTAAGAGGAAAAGGTGGAGCTTTAACATGAAGGGTGGGGATTAACCAGGAAAAGGTGTGCCCTTGACAGGAAGGGGTGCCTCAAATTTAAATTGGGGGGTGCACGAGTTTAGTCAGGCCTAGGGCAGCACAAAACCTAAATACACCACTGACCACGCAGTATTTTGGGGCTCACTAATTTCTTTAAAACATTTGTGAATTGAGGTGATCTGTGTCTCGTCACACATCCAGTACCACGCATTATTTTGGGGCTCACTAATTTCTTTAAAACATTTGTGAATTGAGGTGATCTGTGTCTTGTCACACATCCAGTACCACGCATTATTTTGGGGCTCACTAATTTCTTTAAAACATTTGTGAATTGAGGTGATCTGTGTCTCGTCGCACATCCAGTACCACGCATTATTTTGGGGCTCTCTAATTTCTTTAAAACATTTGTGAATTGAGGTGATCTGTGTCTCGTCGCACAACCAGTACCACGCATTATTTTGGGGCTCACTAATTTCTTTAAAACATATGTGAATTGAGGTGATCTGTGTCTCGTCACACAACCAGTACCACGCAGTATTTTGGGGCGCACTAATTTCTTTAAAACATTTGTGAATTGAGGTGATCTGTGTCTCGTCACTGGCTGCCAGCTATCAGTGTGTCTCACTGAGTTATACCAGAGTTCTTTAAATCTTTATACCAGAGTTGAATCAGAGTTCTGTATATATTAATCTATATATCACTCACCATGTCTGAAAGAACAAAAAGGACAGGCAGACGCTCCCAGACACAGATAAGAGGGCAAGCAGCCCCTGTGTCGGGAGGCTGTGCCTCTGGTCGTGGTGGATGTGGTGCATCCTCTGCAGGCGCACGCTTGTCCTTTCTAACTGGTGCTGGCCGTCTTAAGCAGCAGCAACATACAGAGGACTTGGTGGATTAGCTAACCAGGCCATCCTCATCTTCCGAGTCCTCTGCCAGCCAGGCTTCTAGTGCTTTACAGTCCACCTCAGCTGCCAAAGCATCTAATGCAGCCTCCATGTCCATAGCTACTCCTGCCGTAGCCTCGCTATCACACACGGAGGAGTCAGCTGAATTGTTTGACTACAATGAGTGACATGCTGCTTGAGGATGCGCAGCAAGTACAGTGCTTTGATTCAATCTCTGAGGTTGAGCAAGGGAGTATAATCAACCTAGAGGAAGGGGGTGCCAGTGATGACACACAAATAACTGGCACCCATGTTTCCCCAGCAGCTGCAGCATACTGCCAAGTTGGCTCCAGTGATGAGGAGATAGGGGGTGAAGATGACAATGATTATGAGGTCACTGACTCCACCTGGGTGCCAGATCAAACAGAGGAATTAAGTGAGGAAGAGGGGGAGGAGGAGGCACAGCAAACACGAGGCACAACATCCTCTGTGACCAACCGTAGCACTAGCCAGTCCAAGGCATCACATGTCAGAGCTGCTCCGGTGCAGAGCGCTGTTGTCTCAAAGAACACACGCAGGAACTCTGTTGTCTGGGAGTTCTTTAAGAAATCTGCAGTAGAGCGCAGCGTTGCTATTTGTAATCTATGTCAGATGAGGCTTAAGCGTGGGAAAGATACCGGACACTTGGGTACCACGTGCTTGAGGCGACATATGAACAAGTGCCACACATCCCGTTGGCGCAAAACTTTGCGTAGGTCCTCCTCATCTGTCTCTACCCCCACTGTATGTCCTGCCATGTCATTGCCTACAACCTCCACCGACAGGGATGATGCTACAGTAATGGATGTACCAGGTCCTTCCTCACAATGTGACATCATCCCAGTAGCTGAAGATTTACGCAGTCAGATTACGTTGCCGCAGCTGCTGCGAAAGAAAAAATATAGTCCCAACCATCACCAAGCACAGTGTCTAAATGCCAGTTTAGCAAAATTACTCGCATTGCAGCTGCTGCCTTTCCAGCTGGTGGACTTTGCTCCCTTCCGTGAATTTGCTGAATGTGCTGTACCACAGTGGCAGGTTCCAAAACGCCATTACTTTTCACGCAAGGCCATTTCAGCACTATACCAGCACGTGGAAGACAATGTTATCCAGTCATTGGGAAAGGCAGTCAGCAGCAAGGTGCATGTGACTTTAGACACGTAGTCCAGCAAGCATGGACAGGGTCGTTACATTTCCTTCATGGCACACTGGGTAACTCTGATTGCAGCTGGGAGGGCTCTGTGCTGCAGCTTGTTCATCCACCACGCCTCCAGAAAGCTGCTTGTATGAGGTCTGTCTGCTCCACCACCACCACCTCTTCCTCCTCCTCCTTCTCTGTCTCTGGCGAAGTGGCAGTTAAACCGACGCCTGACAGGGTCTACACAATGGCTCAAGCAAAAAGATGCCATACTGGGCTTGAGCTGGTTTGTTTAGGGGACAGGAGCCACACCGGGTCAGAAATTTTGTCAGCTCTGCAGGGGCAGGTGCAGAGATGGTTAACACCACGCCAGCTTGAGCTGGGAATGATCGTCTGCGATAATGGCAGCAACCTTCTCTCCGCCCTACGCAAGGGTAAATTGACGCATGTACCATGCCTAGCACACGTCCTAAATCTGGTGGTACAGCGTTTCCTAACCAAGTACCCTGGGCTGCCAGAGCTTCTCATCCAGGCCAGAAAAGTCTGCAGCCACTTCAGATGGTCATTCCCAGCAAGCGTTCGCCTGGCAGAAATTCAAAGAGAATTCCACCTTCCCACAAACCGTTTGATCTGTGACATGCCCACCAGGTGGAAGTCGACATTAGCAATGCTGCAGCGTCTGCACAAGCAGCAGAGGGCCATCAACGAGTACCTGTGTGAGTATGGCACAAGGACAGGTTCAGGTCAACAGTGCATGCATCAGTGACACAATTCCTTTAGTGTTCCTGCTGGAGCACACTCTGTGGGGAATTATAGATGTGGCTCTAGAGGCAGAGCAGCGGGAGGAAGAGGAGGCCTTCCCTAGCTCTCAAGGCCCCAGTCTTTCCGCAGACAGCATTCCAGCGGATCCTACTCAGATCAGACAGGAGGAGGATGAGGAGGAGGAGGAATATTTAAGTAGTGGGGGCATTGAAGGTGGGGATTCCTCAAGGGAGGGCTTCTTGTGCCCAGAAACAGAAGGGCTAGTGCGTGGCTGGGAGGAGGAAGTGCACAATACGGTCATCCTCATTGACCAGGAAGACTCGGAAGCTAATGCCACCTCCAACCTACGCTGCATGGGCTCCCTAATGATGCAAAGCCTGCTAAAGGACCCCAGGATTCGTGCTATCAAGGAGAGGGATCATTACTGGTTGGCAACCCTTCTTGATCCACGATACAAGGGGAAAGTTGCAGAGCTCATCCTGCCCGCACAGAGGGAGCACAAGATGAAAAAACTTGAGGACGCTCTAAAGCGACACTTGTGTAACACCTTTCCAGGCACTGGTAGATTACCAAGTGCTGACACACGTACTTCTGAGGCTGGGGGTGATCAGAGGAATAGTGGTGAAGGCCAGGGCCGCTTGACTGATGCTTTTTTAAATTTTTTTAGTCCTCCTTAGGCACCCATTGCCAGCGTCTTCACCATATGGTACAGGACTACCTAGGGGCAAGGGCAGACCTGGATACCTTTCCAGCAGATGATCCACTGGCTTACTGGGTGTTGAGATTGGATCACTGGCCAGAACTTAGCCAATATGCTATGCAGCTACTAGGTTGCTCTTCATCTAGCATGCTTTCTGAAAGGACGTTCAGTGCCGCTGGAGGTTTTGTCACAGACAAAAGAGTGCGTCTGTCCACCGACTCTGTAGACCGGCTGACATTTATAAAAATGAATCAGTCCTGGATCAGCAGCTATCAATCCCCAGATGCTGAAGTAATGGAATAGATCGGGGATGTCCTCTTCTGCATTCACAAAACCTCCAGCACTGAACTCTTCCACAATACCACAAAAGGGTTACGGTATGAAGGCACTTTCTGCCATGAAAGGCACAATATTTGGCTGCACTGACGCCTGTGCCAGATTTATATCATTCTAATTTTTTGAACCGCAGGGTCCAACCCTGCACTCTTCCACAATACCACAGAGGGGTTACTGTATGATGATACTTGCTGGCCTGGCATTAAAGGCACAATATCTGGGTGCACTGACGCCCATTAACAGATCAAAAACGTTTCAATATAGGACCACATGGTCCACCCATGCACTCTTCCACAATACTACAGAGGGGTTAGTGTATGATGATACTTGCTGGCCTGGCATTAAAGGCACAATATCTGGGTGCACTGACGCCCATTAACAGATCAAAAACTTTTCAATATAGGACCACATGGTCCACCCCTGCACTGTTCCACAATACTACAGAGGGGTTACTGTATGATGATACTTGCTGGCCTGGCATTAAAGGCACAATATCTGAGTGCACTGACGCCATTAACAGATCAAAAACTTTTCAATATAGGACCACATGGTCCATCCCTGCACTCTTCCACAATACCACAGACGGGTTATTGTATGATGATACTTGCTGGCCTGGCATTAAAGGCACAATATCTGGGTGCACTGACACCATTAACAGATCAAAAACTTTTCAATATAGGACCACATGGTCCACCCCTGCATTCTTCCACAATACTACAGAGGGGTTACTGTATGATGATACTTGCTGGCCTGGCATTAAAGGCACAATATCTGGGTGCACTGACGCCCATTAACAGATCAAAAACTTTTCAATATAAACCACATGGTCCACCCATGCACTCTTCCACAATACTACAGAGGGGTTAGTGTATGATGATACTTGCTGGCCTGGCATTAAAGGCACAATATCTGGGTGCACTGACGCCCATTAACAGATCAAAAACTTTTCAATATAGGACCACATGGTCCACCCCTGCACTGTTCCACAATACTACAGAGGGGTTACTGTATGATGATACTTGCTGGCCTGGCATTAAAGGCACAATATCTGAGTGCACTGACGCCCATTAACAGATCAAAAACTTTTCAATATAGGACCACATGGTCCATCCCTGCACTCTTCCACAATACCACAGACGGGTTATTGTATGATGATACTTGCTGGCCTGGCATTAAAGGCACAATATCTGGGTGCACTGACACCTATTAACAGATCAAAAACTTTTCAATATAGGACCACATGGTCCACCCCTGCATTCTTCCACAATACTACAGAGGGGTTACTGTATGATGATACTTGCTGGCCTGGCATTAAAGGCACAATATCTGGGTGCACTGACGCCCATTAACAGATCAAAAACTTTTCAATATAAGACCACATGGTCCACCCCTGCACTCTTCCACAATACCACAGAGGGGTTACTGTATGATGATACTTGCTGGCCTGGCATTAAAGGCACAATATCTGGGTGCACTGACGCCCATTAACAGATCAAAAACTTTTCAATATAGGACCACATGGTCCACCCCTGCACTCTTCCACAATACCACAGAGGGGTTACTGTATGATGATACTTGCTGGCCTGGCATTAAAGGCACAATATCTGGGTGCACTGACGCCCATTACCAGATCAAAAACTTTTCAATATAGGACCACATGGTCCACCCCTGCATTCTTCCACAATACTACAGAGGGGTTACTGTATGATGATACTTGCTGGCCTGGCATTAAAGGCACAATATCTGCGTGCACTGACGCCCATTAACCCCTTCACTGCTGAGGCATTTCACCGCTGTGTGCTGAGCTCATTTTTACCGCTTTCGCTCATCATGTTTAAACGCGATTTGAAGCCACATTTTAATATATGACCCAGACATATTATATATCGTTCTTTCCGGCAGACTCCGCAGATTCATAATATATAATTTTTATATGTATACGTCATGTCCTGTCTGTATATTATAACAAAAAATACAATAAAAATTAAATTTTTAATCATTTGCAGTGTGTAAAGTGGTTTTTTTCACATTTTATCACATGAGCGTTTGCGGTTATGTTTTCTATGGGGCGCGCTTGTACAAAAATTTGAAATGGGGACCTGTTACATTTTGTGGGGGGAATTACGTGATTTTTAGCAAACACACCCCATAGAAAAAAATCATTAGTGTTTGTAATCATTATGAGTTTACGATCTAAGAGGTCCCATGAGTTTACAAACTATCCCATTAGCTTAGAATCTAAGGGGTCCCATGAGTTTACAATCTATCCATGAGTTTACAATCTAAGGGGGTCCCTTATACAGATTTTTTTCACACCCCCTGCAAGCACAGACAACCAGCTATTAGGAAAACAAAATGTTTTTCCTTTACGTTGCTGTGCTTTCATTTCTGCGAACATTCATGCACCCCTCACTTAACAATAGACTGCCCTCTGGGCACGCTTTCCACCTAGTTATATTAATATTACCATAGCATTAAATTCCACAGCTAATAGATATATAATAGGGATACTAGGCGATAGTGCAGGAGACCTGTATACAGGGCCCTGAGGTTTCTAGTTAGGTCTCTGCTATAAAAGCAAGCAGCAGCTATTCCTTCACTGGCTGCTGGCATACTGCACTACTTGCCCAATGATTGTAAAGCTGCTAGGGGAGAGACTAAGCTTCTCACCGGCCCTGCAGCGGTGCCAGGGCTCAGTGAGAGCAGGCTGGCCTCGATGAGCAGCAATCACTGCCTGACACCACACCCCTGTCAGCCAGGGCTGGACTGGGACAAAAAAAATCAGCCTTGGACTTCAGACCGGGCCACTTTAATTATGTAAACAGCACAAAAATAGTATATAAACCAACCAGATCGCTCAACCAATCGCTCTACAGTAGTGATCTCAAACTCTGGCCCCCCCCAGATGTTTATTGCCTACAATTCCCAAAATTCTTTGAAAGCAGTAGATTGACAGAGAATCATGGGAGGTGTAGTTCAGAAACATATGGGGGGCCAGAGTTTGAGATCTCTGCTCTACAGTTACCGGAGTTGCTACAGAGCGATTGGGTAATATAACACACAGGCACAGAGGTTGAGTGTGCACTATATCTTAAGGTGAGGTAGATGCGCAGCAGGTCTCACCGGCACGGTGGCCCCAATATGAGACTGCAGCAGACTGTGCCTGTTTTACAGACGGTGAGGAAGTTCTTACCTCATCCATTAAGGGCAGTGCAAGCCGCACGATGAACCAGCATTCTCACTGGCCCACTGAGCCATCGGCCCACCGGGAATCTCCCTGTAGTGCCTATGGCCAGTACATGCCTGCTGTCAGCTGACATCAGCCAGGGAGGAGCCTGCAATGACAGGCTGTGGACTCAGGAAGAAGGGACCCCAGAGATACTGCTGGCCTCCAGCCCCTCCCAGCATGCGCAGCCAGCCCCTATGGCCCATCTATTACATTGCCACCAGATGATGCCACCTGACAGACATTCTGCAGCTGTCACGTTCCCACGTTCCAACCCTGTCTCCCTGCCCTCTGTATTCCTTATATCTGTGTTTCCCTGTACTGCTTTCCCTGACATGCAGCTCAGGGGTTAAGTTCTTTACTCGTTGAGCTTCTGCTGGTGATATGGGCTGATTACTCCCCTATTTAAAGCCATGGGCCCATATCACCATGCTCTTGCATCCTGGTTCACTTCAGCTACAGATTTGTTCCTGAGAGCTCCCTGTTATTCCGTCCTAGTTCTATTTCAGTGTTTCCCCCTTGTCTGAGTTTTATGTTCTGATTGACTTCCTGGTATTGACCCTCTGGCCTGGCTGACTGATTTTCTCTGGTGCTATATCCCCGCTTTGGCTCAAGGTATACGTTTTGGTTTTGACCCCTGGCTTATTTATTAACGACTCTTCTGGACATCCCTAGCTGTTCTGTGCATATTGTATTATATGTTGTGTATCCCTGTAGACCACGGCTTTTGTATATTGAAGTCCTTCCTTGCAAGTTGTTGAGTACACTCCTTCAGGTGTCTGTGTTTTCCCCAGGACTCTGCACGGCTACAAAGGTAACCTTTTTCTATTAGTGCAGATTCGGCCACTCTAAGGACCGATCTATCAGTATAGGGCTCCTTCGGTATAGCCGTGCAGAGGTCCCCAGTGTCTCCTGTGGTTTATTCACATATCCTAGATCATTGTGTCACGCATCTCTGCATATAGCGGCTTTTCCTCATACCTGGGCCCTACTTGGCGCATGCCAGGTACCGCCATTGTGGCTGAATGTGACAGCAGCATCCTGATCTGATAAGAGGTGCCTCCTTTAATGTATGGAGTTGAGGGCATTTCTTCTAAGTGGTGAGTGACTAACACACATCACACACACCCTCCATATATACTGTCACCATACTGCTTCCCTCCATATGTACTGTCACCATACTGCTTCTGTCCATATATACCGTCACCATACTGCCTCTCTATATACTGTAACCATACTGCCTCTCTCCATATATACTGTCCACAATACATGTCATGTAGTCCTGATTTAATCATTCCTTTTTATTTTTCAACTAAAATTAAAATAAAATGATTTTGGTGATATCAGTGTGGTGCTTGTTATTCAGTTTTAGTTAAACTTTATGTATCCTATATACTAAGGGCAGCCCCAATTTTGGCAGCAAATCTCTCTGTCCCTGTTTTGCCCTAATCTCCCTCTTTTTAGGGGCTCCTCCATATACTGGGTTTGGGTTGTCTTTGGGAATCCTCTGTAGGTTGTTCCTGGATGTCTTTAGACCCTCCTCCATATTCGGGTGTATAGATGTTTATAGGGGCTCCTCCATATGTGTGTGCGTGTCTCTGCCAATGAGTTATGCGATCATACCTTTTACTATTATAGTTGTTTTTTTGCGGTTTTACTTAATATGTGTAACACAGATGAAAGTGAGTCCCAGACTCTCTGTATTGTGTAATACAGACATAAGTAAATCCCAGACTCCTTGTATTTAGGGCTGTGCAATTAATCGTAATCGCAAAACAATCGCGATTTTAGCACATGCAATTTCTAAATCGCATAAGGCTGCAATTTTATCTATTCATTTTATTGGCTCCCTGTAAGCTTCCGGCGGCATGGAGCTTTGGGCGCTCGCAGGGGGAACCACGTGTACAGCCGCGTTCTCGCGGCTCGTCACGTGGTTCCCCCAGGCGAGCGCCCAAGCTCCATGCCGCCGGAAGCTAAGAGGTGAGCTGGGGCAGTATCTCCATGTGCTGAATACTGAATACATTTAGAATGTATGTAGCATGTTTGAAAAAGCAAAAACAATTGGCTAAATCGCAAATAAAATCGCAATCGCAATATTCATTCAAGAAATCGCAATATGATTATTTTGTCAATATTGCACAGCCCTACTTGTATTGTGTCCTCTGTGTGTATAATGTGTAATGCAGACATATTGGTAAATCCCAAACTCCCTGTATTGTGTCCTCTCTGTGTATTATGTATAATACAGAAGTCATGTGTAAATTTGGAGGGGACCCAAAAGTTTCCTAAACTAGTTGGCAGGCCTCTCCATGCAGCCTGTACTGCACTAAGTGGATGATGGCCACTGCATTATAGCAACAGCCATCTTTAAAACCAGGAAGTGTCTGGCTGTTTTAACAGGAGATGCGGCCTTGAAAGGAAGGAGTGTGTCCAATTTAATTTAGGGGGTGCACAAGTTTAGTCAGGCCTAGGGCCAGGGCCGGATTTCCCATTAGGCACAGTAGGCATGTGCCTACAGGCACCTGCCACAAGGGGACGCCTTGCTCTGTGTGTGTGTAAAATAAAAAAAAAAAAATAATAATTTTTTTTTGCAATAATTTAGACCACTGGATCTCTGGAGCCCTAAGGGCTAGAGGGACATATGAGGTATCATTGAAAAGGTCAGTTTATAGCCTTTCCAATGATATCAAATATAACCAGGTTACATTTATGTAAAAATAAAATATCTATTAAAATAATATTTTTCTAATTTTTTTTCTAACACGGCACTATTATTCAGTTTACAATTATAAAGTGAACAGTGATGCTGCACTAACTCACCTCATTTACCATACTGCCTGCAAGTGTGTAAGTCAAAACGTAGACCGTGGCGCTGCAGTGAGGAGGGACAGGGGGACTTTGGAACCTGCATCCCTGAATTGTACAGCACACATGGTTAAGTGAGGTGTCATTGGAAAGGTCAGAGTCTAGTCTTTACTATGATACAAAACATGACCATGTAATGTGTAAAAACAAAAGAAATGGAAAAAGTGAAAAAAAAAAATTCTGTTCTACAACAGAGGCAATATATGCTTTTACATATAAAACAAACAATGCTGCTGCATTCACTGCCCTCCTCCTTTAACCATTCTACCCCACTGACTCCCTCACTCCCTGCCTCCTCTTCTACTATGTCTTCCTTTTCTACAGTCTCGGGGGAGGATGTAACAGAACTTATGTCCTCCTACCTGTCCACTTGATCCCATCCCCTCACACCTTATTCGGCCTGTCCTACCAGTTACTGTCCCTGCTTTGACTCATATTTTTAACCTCTCCCTCTCCTCTGGAATATTCTCCTCTGTATTCAAATGTGCTTTGATCACCCCATTCTAAAAAAGCTATCTCTTGATCCTACCTCCCTCTTGAACTACTGTCCCATCTCCCTGCTCACCTCTGCCTCCAAAATCTTAGAACATCTGGTTGATAACCAGCTCACCAGTTTTCTTGTTGCTAACTCTCTACTCGATCCGCACCAGTCTAGCTTTCGCTCCCAACAATCTACTGAAACTGCTCTGACCAAGGTGACTAATGATTTAGCTACCGCTGAAACCAAAGTTCCCTTCTCCCTCCTTAGTCTTCTTGACCTTTCCACTGCATTCAACACTGGTGATCACCCTCTCCAGCTCCTCACGCTGCGTCAACTTGGCCTGAGTGACATCATTCTCTCCTGGTCCTCTTCCTGGCTCTCTTTTCGCTCCTTCAATTTCTCCTTCCCTGGTGTCTCTTCACCACAAGTTCGTCTTTCAGTTGGGGCACCTCAAGGCTCTGTTCTGGGTCCCCTACTCTTCTCGATCTATACTGCCTCTTTGGACAACCTCATCTCTTCCTATGGATTCCAATATCACCTCTATGCTGATGACACCCAAATCTACCTTTCCTCTCTCGATCTCTCTCCACCGATGTTGGACCGTGTTACTGCCGGCCTATCGGCTGTCTCCGACTGGATGACTTCCCATTTCCTAAATCTCAACCTCTCTAAAACTGAACTTCTCATCTTCCCTCCCTCTAAAACCTCCATTCCTGCACCAATTTCTCTTCAGGTAAATGGTGCCACCCAATGGTTACCACTCAAGCTCCAGGGTCCTCTTGGACGCCATAGACAATAGCACGGAAGATTTAAATGTCCTGTTCGGTCAATTAATTGTGCAAATTAAAGGTTATTCAGATAACTCACGATTTTTTTTCAAAAAGACAAAATATCTTTAAGATGGAAGAAGGAGGTCCTCTCGGAGTCAGTGTAAATCTGTGGTCTCTTCGTATCCCATAGATAATAGTTTTATCTGAATCTTGTGCCAGGAGAAAAAGCCGCCACACAAAGTATAAAAGTAAAAAATTTATTGTGCTACTAAAATTCTTTAAAAGATATATAAGCCCAACGCGTTTCGTCCAGAAGCACCAGACTTCCTCAGGGGCAGTGTACAAATCAAATAAAAAATGAATTATAATATAATTTTGAGTGCGTTTGTGCATAAAAAAATGTAATAGGGCCCCTTATGTTTTGAACTACATCTCCAATGATGCTCAGTCAACTAAATTAACGGCTGAGCATAATGGGAGATATAGTTCCAAAATATCTGGAGGGGTGAACCAGGGTTTAGAGATATACTGGGAGTTTTATTGCTTTGTTGCTCTATTATAAGCCTGTGCACATTATATACCGTGTGTGTGTATAACAATATATATATATAATCTATATATATATCAATATAATATTGAAAACCTTTAACCTCCCTGGTGGTATTCCCGAGTGTGTCTCGGTTAAATTTCACCGCTGAAATCGGTAACCCCGCGACACACTCGGGCTGTATACATCACCTCTCCCTGCGTTCCCTCGCTGATCTCTGCAGTCTCCTCCAGCGATCGCGGTGTTTTACTTCCTGGATTCCTTCCCGCGAGGAGGGAACCAGGAAGTAATGAGGTCGCTATCACCGGAGGAGACTGCGGGGGACATCGAGGGAGCGCAGGGAGAGGTGATGTATCCAGCGGCATCCTGAGTGTTGCTCGGGGTTACCGCTTCCAACATAGGAATTTAACCCCGAGCCACACTTGAGATACCGCTAGGGGGGCCAATTTTTTTTTTTAAATTTACCGCTTTTAGACAAGAAATTTCAAAATTAAATAAACCGCCAGTGAGGTTAAAGAGTGTATAATTATGAAAGCTAAGAAAGGAGAGAGTAATTTGGGCCCTTGATGCCTCTCTCTTTGTTGCACCTGAACCCAGGGGCGGACTGACCCATAGGGCACTCGGGCACTGCCTGAGGGCCCGCTGGTTGTAGAGGCCCGGTTTTGGCTGGCTCATTGGGCCCCGCTCAGCTCTGGCGTCCAAAATCCGGAGCAAGTGGCAGCTCTCTAATTATGTGGCCGCCTAAGGGAATCACACTGTTGAGACCTCGCGGTGCCTAATTTGCCTCCTCCAACCTCAGACTGCAGCGCACAGCAGATTCCATTCCTCAATTGCCGCACGCTGATGCAGTCCTGGGCTTCCGCATCTGGCTCCTCCCCCTTTTCAGCGTCATCTTCCTGTGTCCGCATCTTCTTCACACAGCACAAGGGCTGCTGTTGCTGAAGAGATGGTGTTAGATTGCCACAGTGCCGCTAGAGAGGACACATGAAGCGTATCTATCGCCAATTAATGCAACCTCTGCTCCAGGTGATTATTAACCACTCACCCCTCGACCTTTCTCCTGCAGAGAGTTATCAGCAAATTGCATGGCAGCGTCTGCGGTGAACACGGTGAGCCAGACCCCCCCCATGAACTGCAGCAACACAAGAGTCGCTTGAGCGTGACACTCAAAAGATAAGAGGAGATCCAGCTGTGGGGAAGGAGTCAGGATGAGAGCTGGAGAGGGGGTTAATGGCCATAAGTAAGTACGGAATATCCAAAGAGCAATCAGGTCAATCACCAGCAATAGCCTGGACTGAGAATCAGGCATGGGATGGATATCATATAATTTCCTCACTAGTTACAGAAGAGGGTTAAACTTTCTGATAGATGGGTCTGTCCAGGGCCCTACAAACAAATCAGTGGGAACACATTGTCTTTCTGTCTGGATCTAGTTTCTTTTCTGTTTTAAATAGTTATCTTTGTCTAGCCTTCGATTACTTCTTCCAGCGCCGGACTAGCCTACCGGGATACCGGGAGGAATCCCGGTCGGCTGCTTAAACTTTGGGGCTGCTTTTATTTGCGACTCACTGAGAACCCGCTGCCGCAGGTTGGCTACACACTGGTGCCTGGCCTTGTTAATTGTCAGTCAGCCCCGGTATATCGGACTCTGAGTCCGGAGCTGACTGGTCTCTTCAGCTGAGCTGCGCCTGCCTCCCTCTGTGTGAGTGAGGAGGGCTGACAGCCGCTGCAGCGTGTGTGCCTTCAGATACTGAACACAAGTCAGTGAAAGGCACATACGCTGTATCGGCGCCACCCCCTTCACCCATCACGTGATGCGCCACTCAGACGTGCAGACCGTCCCCGCGCTGCCTGCTTGTTTCCTTAATGGCTGCACGTTATTACGGGGGAGGCCAGCAGCCACAGCTAGCCAACACCCATTGAACACTTCTGGGCTAGCTCTGCACCCTTCTCTCAGACCAGTCGGCTGCAGCAGGCTACATAAATTTTATATACCCACTACCGGCAGCGGCAGGCTCTCGGGGGCTCCTGTCCGGAGAGTGACTCGGGAGGACACAAGACAGGCAAAGGAGAGACACGGTGACAGGACCACAGGTAGCAGCACTCACAAACTGGCAAGACGACTTGAGTTGGGTGAGTGACTGTGCGCTGACACACTGTTGTTTGTTTTTTTGCAGGATGGCTGGATCCCCACAGCAGACAAGGCAGAACTCTCTCGATCTTTTAGAACCCCCCCCAGCAGGCCCCTCACATTCTTCTCCCCCCAGAGTCAGCCAGCCTATCCCATTCTTTATTAGCCACCAGCAGACCCCTCAATTTTTTTTACCCCCCCCCCAGGGCCTACATTGTCAGATGATTGGGGGTGGGAGAAGAGAGTGAGGGGCCTGCTGGGGGGGGTTCAAAATAATTTGGGGGCCCGGGGGTCTAAGAAGGCTGTGTAGCTCTGTGATACACTCATACACACTGCACATTACTGTCTTATTACTATCTTATTACTATACAGCTGTGATACCCTCACACATCGCACATTGAAGATATCGCAGAGCTGTACAGTAAACACACCGCACATTACTGTAAGCTCTGTGATATCCTCAAACACACCGCACATTGAAGGTATCGCAGAGCTGTACAGTAATGTGCGGTGTGTTTGAAGGTATCGCAGAGCTGTACAGTAAACACACCCCATATTACTGTACAGCTCTGCGATACCCTCAAACACACCGCACATTACTGTACAGCTCTGCGATACCCTCAAACACACCGCACAGTACTGTACAACTCTGATATCCTCAAACACACCGCACATTACTGTACAGATCTGTGATACCCTCAACAACCTTCACATTACTGTACAGCTCTGTGATACCCTCAACACACCGCATTTTACTGGGGCTGCGATTAAATTATTTCTAGGGCTGGTTTTTATCCCCAGTCCGGCCCTGCGTAACCTAAGCCTCTCTACAGCCTTTCTTTATTACCCCCTGTCAGTGTTGCTCTAGAGAGGTGTCTATAGACTTAAAGCTTTAGAGATCCTGCCAATGGAGGTATTTTTCATTTTTTTGAAGTGGTTCACGTACAGCACATTCCTGCATATTTTTAAGGGTCCCTTGAGTGGTTTTATAACTCTCACCTTAATAAATCTAGTCTAGTAAAAGAAGAGTTTTACCAGTTAAAACAATTTATTTAATTTAAAACTTTGAGGAGATACTTTCAGCATACTGCAGACTCCTCATCCTGTATCACAACAATAAAACTCACAGTAATGTGCGCTGTGTATGAACGTATCATTACGTTAGGGTTAATAGAA
This sequence comes from Leptobrachium leishanense, assembly GCA_009667805.1. NCBI lineage: Eukaryota > Metazoa > Chordata > Amphibia > Anura > Megophryidae > Leptobrachium > Leptobrachium leishanense. Next base: position 292,776,102 of record CM019063.1, on the reverse strand, counting down.
CTGGACCATTAGCCCGGATCCTACCCGGAGGCCGACATTGACCGGTGGACGGTTCGTGGACTTTTTGGGGATCATATCAGGAGGTCTGGGTCTGAGACCAATGCGTATACGCACATTTTGTTATGTACTGTGGAAAATGTGAGTTTGTTTTATTTGGATTTTAATAAATTGTGTTTGCCTTAAAATACTACACCATATACCGCTCCTCATTTTTCCAGATTATCTTTGGATAAGAAATTGATGGAGATTCCATATTGGAGTTATTACTAAGAGAAGAACAGCTTGCTGACATTATTTACGGATATAAAACCTCAACTGCGCTGTCCTATTTTTTTGAAATTAGAGCCCCACAGCAATAAAACTCACAATAATGTGCGCTGTGATATGCTCATACACACCGCACATTACTGTGAGTTTTATTGCTGTGGAGCTCTGTGATACCCTCATACACAGAGCCCCACAGCAATAAAACTCACAATAATGTGCGCTGTGATATGCTCATACACACCGCACATTACTGTGAGTTTTATTGCTGTGGAGCTCTGTGATACCCTCATACACAGAGCCCCACAGCAATAAAACTCACAATAATGTGCGCTGTGATATGCTCATACACACCGCACATTACTGTGAGTTTTATTGCTGTGGAGCTCTGTGATACCCTCATACACAGAGCCCCACAGCAATAAAACTCACAATAATGTGCGCTGTGATATGCTCATACACACCGCACATTACTGTGAGTTTTATTGCTGTGGAGCTCTGTGATATGCTCATACAGAGCGCACATTACTGTGAGTTTTATTGCTGTGGAGCTCTGTGATACCCTCATACACAGAGCCCCACAGCAATAAAACTCACAGTAATGTGCGCTGTGATATGCTCATACACACCACACATTACTGTGAGTTTTATTGCCGTGGAGCTCTGTGATACATTCATACACAGTGCACATTACTGTGAGTTTTATTGCTGTGGAGCTCTGTTATGCTCATACAGAGCGCACATTACTGTGAGTTTTATTGCTATGGAGCTCTGTGATAACCTCATACACACTGCACATTATTGTGAATTTTTTTGCTATGGAGCTCTGTGATACCCTCATACACAGCGCACATTACTGTGAGTTTTATTGCTGTGGAGCTCTGTAATGTACAGTATCTTTTAAAGTGATTAGGAGTTTCCCACATTTGCCACAGGGACATTCTGTGCCGCAGCGCAGCCTTAGCTGCAATGAGTGGGGTGATGGCTGCTGCAGCAGAGAGGTCGCCGTCTGAAGGGGGCACAATGGATTCCCCAATTAGCTGCTGGGTCCAAATGGGATTTTCTTCACACAATTTTCAAGAAGATTATTTTAAAAGAGTTAAGATTTAAATTCTTTAGCACAACAAGGTGCATGTGGGTGTTGCGTTGTAGGGGGTGGGGTTTGTATGGGTTTGGCCTCATGGGGGGGCCCCATGATGATTTATTGCCCGGGGGCCCCATTAGTTATCAGTCCGCCCCTGCCAGAACCCATTTCCTCCCAGCATTGAGGTTTTCTATGAAATTTTCAAACCCCAAATTGGGTTCTATTCCATAGTTTTTGCTATTGTAGCACCTCCCTAAAAATTCCATACTCACCTCTCATCCCGTGCTGAAAAGGACGCTGCGATCCACTGCTTCTTGCCAGCAGCAGAGTGAGACTGGGAACAAATAGTTTGTAGTCTCCCTCTGTTATCACTCTGCGGCTTTGCAAAATCTCGTGAGGGTAAGCTCGCACAGAGCTCGTGGCCGGGACGCACAAAGCTCAATGGAGTCCTATGGACACGAAGCGCCGCTGCTGGTATTCAGCAGCTTTGCACTGCATTTCAGGGTGATGTGCTAAATTAGCACCTACCACGGAAAATGACTGTCACGGAATGGCCCAGCACCCTCAGCCAGGGACCGTCCTTTATGACGTGGTTTGTCCATAGACTTTCAGGTGCCGTTGCACCAGCGGAGTTCCGCAAGTTATTTTCATTTAGATGTGGTTTTGTGTGTGGTGTAATAAAAGTGTCCCCGTATGTGTATTGCGAAATGTCTGTGAATCCCTTTGTGTGCCTTGCTCGCCGCCATTTTCCCAGCTCCGCGTGGATCCGGTCGAGTCGATCGGATCGGAAAATGGCCGATTCGGACCATCCGGTCGAATCGTAAAATGGTCGATTCGGACCATCCGGTTCCGAATCGGCAACTCCCCGATTCGTAACCGCCAATGCGGATCGGGTCCCGGGTGCCTCCTGCCAGCGAGGGCCAATGGGGCTTGTGGGGGCGGGCAGGGATTCCCATTGTTCTGACTTTCTGGTAATGTTTATAAATATATGTGATGTGTAAAAAATAAACAGATTATCTAGTGCATTCAGCTCCGCCTGGTGTCCTTCATTTTCGGCCGTATTTCTGAGATCCAGCGCGGTCTTCAGAGTACGGCAGCTTAAGATCCGAACCGAACCCCCTGTGCCTGCATCTCGCATCAGGACAGCGGTGCATTGTTCGGACATCGACCATCAGAATATTCGGCCACGCTTCGATTCTTACATCCGATCCGAAGGCGCGGCCCGGCTACCGCGCTTCGGTATATCGAGCGGCATGTGAGTAAGATCCGAATAATTACTCGACGGAGATCACCATAAGATCCGAATAATTACTCGACGGAGATCACCATAAGATCCGAATATTCACCCGGGGGAGATCCGATCCCCGTATCCGTACGGCCGTTCCGCAGACGTCTCATACATCAGCAAGGTCAGTGAGCCAGCTGCTCGGGACGCTGAGTGCCGTGTAGCTCAGTGGTCGGGCTGGTTCCACGCAGGGGTCCCCTCCACAGCCCGCTAACCCTTCCCCAGGGTCACTCCAGGCCGCACGAGACGTCGAGTGCCGTGACACTCGGTAGTCGGGCCAGCGGTAAGCGCAGTGGGGGTACGCAGATAGGAGCACACCCGCAGGCGGACAACACTCATTCCGCCACACTGGTGGCAGCGGTGGGATAAGCTCTCTGCAGAGACCCCAAGGAGACCCTCACTATGGCCGAGTACGGCGCCTACAAGCGAGACGTCCTGCGGGGCATGTTAGAGAATCGGGGAGGCACTCCGGGTTCCAAAAGCCGGGACGTGATGATTGAGGAGTTACGGAGGCTAGATCAAGGGGCGGCGACCACGGTGCTACCCCCTGACACTACACTTGCACCCGTCCCCGCCGAGTCTGACGAAAGCGGTCTCCAACAGAAGGTGCGGCAGCGGACCGCCCTCTACGGAGTGGCCCCATCGGAGGCTGTCATGCAGAACTTGATCCGGGAGATTCGACAGGAAGAGGAGCAGGACAAGGAGCGCGAGGAGCGGGAAAAAGAGCGCGTGGAGCGGGGAAAAGAGCGTGTGGAGCGGGAAAAAGAGCGCGATCACGAGCTACGGCTGGCTGAAGTGCGGGGCCAACGGGACAGTAGCCCTCGTTCGGACCGTTCCACCGGCCGTAAAGTGCCTTTCCAGGCGTTCAAGGAGTTCCGAGAGACGGAGGACGAGATAGAGAGCTACCTCCAGGACTTTGAGCGCCTGTGCCAAGTGCACGAGGTACACCGTGCCGACTGGGTGAGAATCCTGGCGTGCAAGCTGACCGGTCGGGCCGCCGAGGCCTACCGCACGGTGCCGGACGAGGAGGCCACCAACTATACACACGTGAAACAAGCGTTGCTGAGCCGGTTCGCTGTGACCCCAGAAGCCAGCCGGGCGAAGTTCAGAAATTCTCGCCGGCCCAATGGCGCTACCCACGTTGAGTGGGCCCACCGATTGCAGCGGGACTTGCGCACCTGGTTCCTGGGTAGCAAAGCGGAGACGGTGCCCGACATTACCCAGCTGCTGCTGCTCGAGCAGTTCTTCGAGCACACCCCCTCCGCCATTCGGGAGTGGGTGCGAGATAAGAAGCCTCAAACGGTGCAGAAAGCGGCTGTTTGGGCCGACGAGTATGCTGACACGCGGAAGGTTACCGGGGGTGAGCGATCCCCGCCTTTCCGCCCCGCTCTACCTGCTCCTCCACCTCCAACACCGGCAGTTCGGACGCCGGCGGCACGACCCACCAGTCGGCCCAACAACTTGGCCAACGTCCGTTGCTACGGGTGTAACCAAGATGGGCACTACAAGCAAAATTGCCCCAACCGACCGGACTCGACACGACCTCCCGCCAGACCTTCACCGTCCGCCCACTGCTACGACACCGAAACCCCGTGGCCGGAGGTCCCGGAGGAATGGGAGCGGCTATACGAGGCAGACCCGGTGCAAGCCGCCTCGGCCGACAACCGCCATCATCACCGCCAGGCGGTGTGGATAAACGGGCGAGCTGCCGAGGGGCTCCGGGACTCCGGGGCTACCATCACCCTGGTACGACCCCATTTGGTCCAGCAGAACGACCACCTGCACAACACCATCGCAGTGCGGGTAGCCGGAGGGAAGGTTCTCCGGCTTGAGACGGCACGCGTCCACCTGGACTGGGGGTCCGGGGAGAAAGTGGTGAGGGTGGGGTTGTTGAATCAACTGCCGGCTGAGGTGCTACTCGGTAACGATTTGGGACGGCTGGTCTTTTCTTATTCCACAGATGCGGCCGCCCCAGTAAACACCCGGCAACAGAGCCAACGCCACGACAGGGGCACTCCGATCGGGACCCAGGTGAGATCCCAACCGAAACCTCCCCGACCCCCTACACCCAGACGAATCCCGACTCCCCCCTTTCCACCTGACCCCCCCTCCCCGTGGAGCTCCCCGGAGACGCTTCGCCACCAGACCCAGACCGACCCCACGCTACAGTGCTACCGGGATCGGGCCGGTCAGGGCCTGGACGACAAAAGAAAGGACAGCATAGAGTGGGAGGATGGGCTTCTCTATAGGTACACCATGAGGGAGGGGTCCAAGAAGAAGCAGGTTCCGCAGAAGCAGATGGTAGTACCCCAGGGCCCTAGACAGGAACTTCTGCGCCTGGCACACGACATTCCCCTTGCAGGTCACCTGGGGCAGAAGAAAACTCGGCACCGGTTGGCGCGCGCGTTCTTCTGGCCCCGCCTCAGCGAAGACACCCGCGAGTACTGCCGCACCTGCCCGGTTTGCCAAAAGACGGGGAAGGCCGGGGATCACCCGAAAGCGCCCCTGCACCCCATGCCCATCATCCAGGAGCCCTTTAGCCGGGTGGCGGTCGACATCATTGGGCCGTTACCACGGCCCAGTGCCACCGGTAAGAGGTACATACTCACCGTAGTGGACTATGCCACCCGGTACCCCGAGGCTGTGGCCTTGGCCAACATCCAGGCAGACACCGTAGCGGACGCTCTCCTACGGGTGTTCACGAGGGTGGGGTTTCCCTGGGAAATCCTGTCCGATCAGGGTACCCAGTTCACCGCTGAGCTCACCCAGCAGCTCTGGCGTCTCTGCGGTGTTAAGGCGCTGCACAGCGCCCCGTATCACCCCCAGACAAATGGGCTGTGCGAGCGGTTTAATGGGACCCTGAAACAGCTCATCCGGGCCTTCGCGCACGAAAGCAAGGATTGGGAGAAGTATCTACCCCATTTACTGTTCGCCTACCGGGAAGTTCCTCAGGAATCCACCGGATACTCTCCCTTCGAGCTGTTATATGGGCCCAGGTGAGGGGGCCTCTGGATTTGGTTAGGGCTCAGTGGGAGGGGGAACAGGAGGAAGATGGGGTTCCTGTACTGAGTTACGTCCTGAAGCTCCGGGAGCGCTTGGCAGAACTCGCGGGGTTTGTACAAGAGAACATGGAAACGGCCCAGGCTCAGCAGAAGACGTGGTACGATCGCGCTGCTTGCAGTCGCTCGTTCCTTGTGGGGCAGAAGGTTCTGGTGTTGAAGCCACAGCGGCAGAACAAGCTGCAGGCGGCCTGGCAAGGCCCCTACAGGGTGGTAACCCAACTGGGGGATACCACCTATGTGGTTGTTAGTTGCGCAGACACCAGAATCCAGCGGACGTTCCACGTCAACATGCTGAAGGCCTACCATGAACGCCCGGAGTCGGTGGACGCCATATGCGCGCCGGCTGCCGAGGAGACGGAACCATTCCCTTTGGTGGAACTCCCTGGGATAGCCAAGCAGCCTTCCGGGGTGGATCAGGTGCAGCTGGGGGAGGAGTTAGGGCCCGAAAAGCAGGCGCAGGCGCGGCAGTTGCTCCACGACTACTGGGGGTTTTCTCGGCTCTCCCGGGATACACGGACCGGGCCGTCCATCAGGTGGACACCCCCGGTCAGAGACCCCTTCGGCAGCCTGCATACCGACTCCCGGAAGCGGTCCGCGAATCCATGCGGGCCGAGATCCGAGAGATGTTGGAGCTGGGGGTCATTGAACCGTCAGCCAGTCCATGGGCGTCGCCCGTGGTCCTGGTGCCCAAGAAAGACGGCACCACCAGGTTCTGCGTCGACTATCGGCGGATAAACGACTGTACCATTACAGACGCTTATCCCATGCCCCGAGTCGACGAGTTGCTAGATCAGATCTCCCGGGGTCATTTTCTGACCACGGTCGATCTGTGCAAGGGGTACTGGCAGATTCCCCTTGCCGAGGAGGCGACCCCGAAGTCGGCTTTCATCACCCCGTTCGGCTTGTACCAATTTCGAGTTATGCCGTTCGGGATGAAGAACGCCCCTGCTACCTTCCAGCGGTTAATCGATCGCCTCCTCGATGGCCTCCAGGGGTTCGCTTGCGCATACCTGGATGACATAGCCATCTATAGCCAGACCTGGGAGGAACACCTTGACCACGTAGGGACGGTCTTGGGCCGGATTAGGGACGCCAACCTGACCCTTAAGCCTGAGAAATGCAAGGTGGGGATGGCCGAAGTGCAGTACCTGGGCCACCGGGTGGGTTGCGGGATACAACGGCCAGAGCCCGTCAAGGTAGAAGCCATCCTAGACTGGCCCACCCCTGTGACCAAGACCCAGGTCCTCGCCTTCCTGGGCACCGCGGGGTACTACAGGAAGTTTGTACCCCATTACAGTGACCTGGCCAAACCCCTGACCGACCTGACGAAGAAATCCCTGCCCCGCCAAGTCCTGTGGTCCCCGGAGTGCGAACAGGCCTTCCAGCAACTGAAGGCTGCCCTGACCCAAGCTCCCCTGCTAGCAGCTCCCAACTATAACAAGCGTTTTGTCGTCCATACAGACGCTTCAATGTTCGGACTGGGAGCTGTCCTAAGTCAAGTGGGGGACGACGGGGGGGATCACCCGGTGGCGTTCATCAGCCGGAAGCTGTTACCACGGGAGGTGGGGTATGCTGCGGTGGAGAAGGAGTGTCTGGCCTTGGTCTGGGCCCTACGGAAGCTCCAACCCTATGTCAGCGGTGCATTGTTCGGACATCGACCATCAGAATATTCGGCCACGCTTCGATTCTTACATCCGATCCGAAGGCGCGGCCCGGCTACCGCGCTTCGGTATATCGAGCGGCATGTGAGTAAGATCCGAATAATTACTCGACAGAGATCACCATAAGATCCGAATAATTACTCGACGGAGATCACCATAAGATCCGAATATTCACCCGGGGGAGATCCGATCCCCGTATCCGTACGGCCGTTCCGCAGACGTCTCATACATCAGCAAGGTCAGTGAGCCAGCTGCTCGGGACGCTGAGTGCCGTGTGGCTCAGTGGTCGGGCTGGTTCCACGCAGGGGTCCCCTCCACAGCCCGCTAACCCTTCCCCAGGGTCACTCCAGGCCGCACGAGACGCCGAGTGCCGTGACACTCGGTAGTCGGGCCAGCGGTAAGCGCAGTGGGGGTACGCAGATAGGAGCACACCCGCAGGCGGACAACACTCATTCCGCCACAATGACGTTAAAGTGGAGATGGTAAGAGAAAATCTGCAGGAGCAGATTTTCCTGCTCACCGTCTTCATTTTAACGACAGGTTTGTAATGCGGCCCTTTGCCTTCCCAAACTTCCTTTGCATTTTCTCTTGGCTACCTAAGGCCGGGGGCACACGAGACGTTTTCTTTAACGCACAGTATGTGCGTTAAAGAAAAAGATAACGTACCAGCGTCCACTCGACGCCCGCCTACTCCCCCAGCACTGCAAAGCTCGATCGCGTAGCCCCGTCGACGCGCATCCTAGCGCATCATCACCTAGGATGCGCGTCGACGGGGCTGCGCGATCCTCCTGCGCTCAAGTCCACATGCGCGCTGCATTTGACGCCCAACGTCGCGTCAATCCTAGCACAACAGCCTTTGTGTTTTCAAGACGGACGTCTTCAGCGCGTGTTATGCGTAGCACGCGTTATGCGTGTGGTCTTCGCATTATGCGTAATTATATGCTGCGACGCGCGTTAGTAACTTGCTTCAGTGCGCACTAAACGTCTTGTGTGCACCGGCCTAAAATGTTCTTTATAATAAGGAGGCACTTTGGTAAAGGCAGCCATAATCCCTACAACTAATTTTTCCCTACAAATGGCAGCTTTTCCAGTTTTTATGGAGATGTAGTAAACCACACTAAAAGTTATTGCCTTATTTTTTTTTTTTTAAACATTTATAAGTCAAGCAATTTATTTGTGTCTTTTTTGACCTTTCCCTCAGGTAAAATAGGCGTATCAGTTTTGTGCAAACTGCATGCTCTTAATTCAGAGAAGGATTGCCAAAAATTGGCAACCTCGTACCTTGTAATGTAGCCTATCAGGTACGGTCAGTAAGCAAGATTGGCCCTTGTACTGTTGACATCAACTCTTTACGGCAGGGATCAGCAACCTTGACCATCCAGGGGCCCTATTACAATCTTCGCGTTAAAACGCTCGTGCAACGCGTGAATTTGTGTGCCAAGCGTTAAACGTTACAGCGAGTAAATCAACGCTGGAATTACAATCCTCGTACATTTTTTTCATCCGTCGAGCAATAACGCGCCTAAAACGGCCACGCACAAATGCACGCGCAGCAACGTTGCGTGCAGAAATCAGTGTGCGGACTGTTTTTTTCACGCGATTCAGCCAATCAGAATTAAGAACCACAATTATCTCACATTAAGTTTTTGCACCTGTCAAAGTTAATCTGAGTATACTGTATATGCTGCAGCAATAATAAATGCACACACAACTTCTCCATTTTATTGCTTTGGTATGAGTAGAATGTGTAAACTATACTTGGCAGAATTTTCTTTTTGGGCTCAGCCAGGTCGGTCAGATTTGCCTTTAACACCAGCTTTTAGGAGTTGCTAAAATTATGCGCGCAAAGGCTATGCGTTAATTCCTGCGCATAGATTGTAATACCATCCGCATACCAGCGTACATTCGCGTTTGCGCTCACAATGTTAAGTATGGGAGGCGCGCAGTAAAGTACGCTCGCGCAGGTTCACCCGCAGTAGGCTAGGGTCAGACTAACGCATTTTTCGCGTTGTCCGTGAAAAAGTGCGTTCGAACGAATGGATGCATTTTTTCACGGAATACGCAATAGCGGTCATACCATGAGCATTTTCGTCCGTGATTTTGTACGGATCATCAATAAAACCCTTTTTGTGTCTGGACGTTATGTTGGCCGGACATTAGCAGCGTCTGACGTCTCCTAATCACGCACACACACCGCTAGCGGACGCAGCGCACTCTGTACGTCCGTACTAGCGGTTTCACGTTCTCGAAAAAATGCGTTCGTTTGCCACTTGCGTTGCGCAGCCGCACTTTTGTGCGGCCGTTCTTCGTATGCTGCCCGGCATTGAACGTCATTTGCTGCTAGCACGGCCGTGATTTAGTGCTGCTAAACGCACGTTGATACTGCGTTAGTCTGACCCTAGCCGTAGACGAATACATGCATTTGTTGCGCTGACATTGTAATACGACGTTCAGCGCAAAGGGTTTTACTACTCGCATTAATGCATTTTTGCGCCAGCACACGTTTGCGTGAAGATTGTAATAGGGCCCCAGATGTTTTGAAAAAGAGAAAAAAAATCACCCATGACGATCTTTCAATTTAACACTTTTACACCACGGGGCATACTATGCCATCCCTGTGGCAGGTGGGACTCAAATTTTCAGGTTGGCATAGTATGCCCCACTGGCATTTATGGGTGACGTCTGGCCCACCCACCAGTCAGCTCACACATCATTGTCTACCATGGGACGACCTGAATTCAGGCTGTCTCCCTGCAGCCAATGACACGTGCCATGCATCAGCTGCATAGGCGGGCTGGAGGAGGGGCCTGTCACAGCAGTCAGAGAGGTAACACCCCACCGGCATTAAACACCCTCCTGCTTAATAACAACCCACGATAAGGGGTTAATGAATACCTGAGCATCATGGGAGATGTAGTTTCAACACATCTGGAGGGCTAAGGGCTTGCTGATCCCTGCTTTAGGGCATCTAGAGTCAAGGAGAAGCTACAAAGAGACTGCAGTTAGGCTTGTCCACTTGTCACTACACTATAACTGCTTGCTAGCATACAGCTCTGTACAGATCTCTAAGCAAATGGAAAGTGTGATGTTTGTGTGGGATGCAACGATTATATAGCAGAAAATTAAACAAAATCTATACATTTGCTGTCTATTTCTTGGTAATTAACTAATTTACTCCTGACATCCTATATGCAGGAAGCATTTTCATTCTGCAGTGTTTTCACAGGCAGAAATGGGTTAAATTTCCCTTCAAATGATGCAAAGTTGCTGGAAGCATGACAGTTTCACCTTAATGGTATGTTTGCAGGGCGGTATGCAAAAAATTGAATCACAGAGTGCAACATAACAAGGAAGAAAAAATAAATTTGAATCACCCCTTTTTAACCCTTTCGCTGCTGAGCCATTTCACACCTGTGTGCTGAGCTCATTTTTACCGGTTTCGCTCATCATGTTTAAACGCGTTTTGAAGCCATATTTTATGATATGACCCAGACATATTATATATCGTTCTTTCCGGCAGACTCGGCAGATTGATAATATATCATTATTATATGTATACGTCATGTCCTGTCTGTATACTATAACAAAAAATGCAATAAAATTTAAATTTTCAATAATTTACAACGTGTAAAGTGTTTTTTTTTCACATTTTAAAATGCGAGCGTTTGCGGTTATATTTTCTATGGGTTGCGCTTGTTAAAAAAATTAGAAATGGGTACTCGTTAAATTTTTTTGGGGGGAAAATTACGCAATTTTTAACAAACGCACCCCATACAAAAATCGTTAGTGCAGCATCATTGTTCACATTATTATTGAAATGGGAACAATATTGCTGCATTAACAAAACAAAACAAACCTGTTTATTTTTTTTAATTAATTTATTTTTAAAATATATTTTTTTTTCCTAACTTGTAACCTGGTCATGTTTGGTATCGTTGGAAAGGCCATCCTCTGGCCAATCCAACCATTATCAAGGATGTCAGCCCGCACCAGGGGGCACAGCTATCGGCCGGAATCCTCCGCAGCCACTGCTACCTGCGGCTGGACGCGCTGAGCGCGTCCTCCGCAGCGAAGCGGTTAAACATTCTGGGCCCTAACGTTAGCGCTCAGCTGTGTGAGCGTTAGCTTAAGTGGGCCTAGTACAGGCCGACCATATTACATTATGACCGCTAACGGGTTAAAAAAAAAACGTTAGTGATTCGGAGATTGTGCTTTTCAGTGTGAGCTTACTGCACTTTGCACATGAGGACTGTAAAGTGTTAATTAGCTTTAGGATTACAAAGTCCTAACGCTAATTACGCCCCGCTGTGGTTAATTCAAAAGTGAGCACCAGCTCCAAGCTGTGGTTAACGGATTCAGCTGACCTGCAGTTAAAGCCTCAATGGAGTCCTCTGGACTTCATGGATGGGATGCACGCGGCGGCGGTTAGCGCTGCCTCAAGTATCCTGAGGCTTCGCGTTGCATTACAGGGCAGGCTGCGGAATTAGCACCTGCCCCGTAACATGGAGCTAAAATGGGGACGCTAAGGAGAAACCTGCAGGCGCAGGTTTTCCTCCTTCACGTCCCCATTTTAGCAGGCAGTATGTGATACTGCCCTCTGAATTTTATTACACTCGGGAACACCGCCAGGGAGGTTGTCTCGGGGTTAAATTTCACCGCTGAGAGCGGTGACCCCGAGACACACTCAGGCTGTATACATCACCTCTCCCTGCGCTCCCTCGATGATCTCTGCAGTCTCCTCCGGTGATCGCGACCTTATACTTTCTGGATTCCTTCTCATGAGGAAACCAGGAAGTAATGAGGTCGCGGTCGCCGGAGGAGATAGCTGTGGACTTCGAGGGAGAGGTGATGTATCCAGCGGCATCCCGAGTGCTGCTCGGGGTTACCGCTTCCAACATAGGAATTTAACCCCGAGCCACACTCGGGATGCCGCTGGGGGGGGGGGAATTAAATTGACCACTTTTAGACAGAGATTTTCAAAATAAATAGACCGCCTGGGAGGTTAAGCAGCATTGCTGCACAATCCATATTATCTGAAAGAGTCAACCGGTAACATTATCTTACTTGCTAAAGCCTCTGTTCTTGATGTAGGAGTCCCAAGGCTTTTGGAACATGCGCTGTCGTCTCGTTTCTCATGAAATTTGATGGTATCTGTAGGAGCACTGGAAGGACGCTGTTTTGGCATTGCCAGCTGTACCACTCTAGGTGAGGCAGTAACTTTCTTAGCGGCTTCAGAGACCTTGGATAAAATATGTATCTTAGAGTTTTACTGAAAAGCCAGATATGCAAATAAAACTCTAATGATATACAGTATGCGAGGCAAGTGTGACTATGTAAGAGCATGTGACAAAAAAGCCTTTACCTTTGTTGACAAATGCCGGGTTTGTCTAATTGGAGTTTTTTTTAACAGTGGTTATTGTTTAAAGCAGTGTTTCCCAAACCTGTCCTCATGACCGCTGAAAGGCCAGGTTTGCAAGATATCTGAAGCATAGCCCAGATGATATAATTAGTTGCTCAGTGATTTCAGTATTCAGTCTGCATTTCCCCAAGGTGATCCTTATAATCTGGCCTTTTAGAGGGTCCTGAGGACAGGTTTGGGAAACACTGGTTTAATGGGAGACATTACACACCCTGACCACTTATCTTGCGCCAACAAAGTTGTCATTAAGCATATGAGATTTTGAATATCCTGCCTGCCGAGGATGGCGGAGTGGAAATAAAATGGGGGTATTTTTTAACAGTGTCCCTGTAATCAAAGCACAATAGTTCCATGCAGTGGGAGCACTGGTATACTCACTATACTGCAAGCTGGTCGGTCCCTCCTCCATTCTGAGTTAACTTGTTTTGCCTGTGCCAGTTGTTCGATACGAGGTGAGGAAGCAGCTAGCAAGGAACTGGATTTTACTGGCCAAACGGCTGATGGTCTGCAAAAAGGATACATGGGAAATATTTACTGTCAGTAACTTTCTGTTACATAAAAAACCCAGAGTAGGTTCACTCAACCTATACATGCATTTTTTAAGGGTGCTTTTGAGAGACCAATGAGCATACCATACAAAATATACAAACTTCAGAGCACTTCACTATAATATATAGTGCTAAAGCTTTAAAAACTCCTGATTTGGATATGAGATATACCAAAAAGTGGGGTAGAACCTGTCAGGGTGGAGTACAATAACTTTGTGGTAGGCTTATGCAACATATGATCATATCTTGTAACCAAATCTCCATCACTTATTTCCATGCCAGGTGTTTCGAAAATATGTAAGACTATGTTATAGTGGAGCGCTATGAATTTTGTAACTTTCTGTTAGTCCTGTCACCTTCTAATCTTATTAGTACGCCATACCCAAATAGGTGGCACACTATGACCTGCCACCCCTGCTGTAGTTCAGCACTTCATATCGAAGCTCCTTATTGTGGATCACTGACCACTGATAGTCTGAAAGCCATTAAATTTACACAGGACTCCTGTACCACACTAATTGCTGTGACAATGTAACTATTATTATGCCCAAATCACAGTTTAATTTTCCCTTTAAATAATTAACTACGGAATTTATTTATTTTCTAATGAAAGAATAGATATTTTTAATTTCTTGTGTGAATATAAATATCCTGTGTTTCAAATACGCACTGTAGTTAATATGTATTGGGCTGTGGTTCCCCCCCTTTCCCCCTCCTTTTTATGGCATATGATCAAGGGCTTAGGAATGTTGATTTGAATCCAGACCATATCCTGGTAAAGTGAAGATCCTTTGTTATCGTTACAAGGACAGAAAAAGGGCGTGAAAGTTATAAGGCAGAAAAAAAAACATCTTTAGGCTATAAGTGCTTGTGGGATTGGTCAACTTTGATGTTGTAATATATCTGTACTAGGTGGAAAGCCTGCCCAGAGGGCAGTCTATTGTTGTTGTCGCCAGGTCAGAATTCAAGTCCACATAGTTCTTTTTCAATGTCATATCCAAGAGTATCTCTCTATATAAATACGTTTGTAACGCGTCCATCGCCATCCCATCCGCAACAGGAGGGCCGACTGAGCAGCTGTGATGGGTGCGCGCACAGCTGACAGCGCATTACAAAGGAATTTATATATTAGAGTAGGTTCCTCTTCCCTCTTAGATTGTAAACTCACGGGAACCGGACCCTCAGATTGTAAACTTGTGGGGCCCCTTAGATTGTAAACTCATGGGGCCCCTTAGATGGTAAGCTCCTGGGGCCCCTTAGATGGTAAGCTCATGGGGCCCCTTAGATGGTAAGCTCATGGGGCCCCTTAGATGGTAAGCTCATGGGGCCCCTTAGATTGTAAGCTCATGGGGCCCCTTAGATTGTAAGCTCATGGGGCCCCTTAGATTGTAAGCTCATGGGGCCCCTTAGATTGTAAGCTCATGGGGCCCCTTAGATTGTGTTGGGCTTGGGCAAGCATTTTTTTTGTAGCGTATACATTATGCGTATATTTAATGGCACGTGGTATGCATGGCATGGCAGGCTGGTATTTAGGCACACTGGTATTATGAATGGCAGACTGGCATTATGACTCACAGACTGGCATTGTGCATGGCAGACTGGTACTATGGCTGGCGAACTGGTAATGTGGCTGGCAGACTGGTAATATGGCTGGGAACTGGCATTGTGCATGGCAGACTGGTACTATGGCTGGCGAACTGGTAATATGGCTGGCGAACTAGTAATGTGGCTGGCAGACTGGTATTGTGCATGGCAGACTGGTAATATGGCTGGGAACTGGTATTGTGCATGGCAGACTGGTAATATGGCTGGCGAATTGGTAATGTGGCTGGCAGACTGGTATTGTGCATGACAGAATGGTATTGTGCATGGCAGACTGGTAATATGGCTGGGAACTAGTATTGTGCATGGCAGACTGGTAATATGGCTGGGAACTGGTATTGTGCATGGCAGACTGGTACTATGGCCGGCGAACTGGTAATATGGCTGGCGAACTGGTAATGTGGCTGGCAGACTGGTATTGTGCATGGCAGACTGGTAATATGGCTGGGAACTGGTATTGTGCATGGCAGACTGGTAATATGGCTGGGAACTGGTATTGTGCATGGCAGACTGGTAATATGGCTGGCGAACTGGTAATGTGGCTGGCGAACTGGTAATGTGGCTGGCAGACTGGTATTGTGCATGACAGAATGGTATTGTGCATGGCAGACTGGTAATATGGCTGGGAACTGGCATTGTGCATGGCAGACTGGTACTATGGCTGGCGAACTGGTAATATGGCTGGCGAACTGGTAATGTGGCTGGCAGACTGGTATTGTGCATGACAGAATGGTATTGTGCATGGCAGACTGGTAATATGGCTGGGAACTGGCATTGTGCATGGCAGACTGGTAATATGGCTGGGAACTGGCATTGTGCATGGCAGACTGGTAATATGGCTGGCGAACTGGTAATGTGGCTGACAGACTGGTATTGTGCATGACAGAATGGTATTGTGCATGGCAGACTGGTAATATGGCTGGGAACTGGCATTGTGCATGGCAGACTGGTAATATGGCTGGGAACTGACATTGTGCATGGCAGACTGGTACTATGGCTGGCGAACTGGTAATATGGCTGGCGAACTGGTAATGTGGCTGGCAGACTGGTATTGTGCATGACAGAATGGTATTGTGCATGGCAGACTGATAATATGGCTGGGAACTGGCATTGTGCATGGCAGACTGGTACTATGGCTGGCGAACTGGTAATATGGCTGGCGAACTGGTAATGTGGCTGGCAGACTGGTATTGTGCATGACAGAATGGTATTGTGCATGGCAGACTGGTAATATGGCTGGGAACTGGCATTGTGCATGGCAGACTGGTAGTATGGCTGGCGAACTGGTAATATGGCTGGCGAACTGGTAATGTGGCTGGCAGACTGGTATTGTGCATGGCAGACTGGTAATATGGCTGGGAACTGGTATTGTGCATGGCAGACTGGTAATATGGCCGGCGAACTGGTAATGTGGCTGGCAGACTGGTATTGTGCATGACAGAATGGTATTGTGCATGGCAGACTGGTAATATGGCTGGGAACTGGTATTGTGCATGGCAGACTGGTAATATGGCTGGCGAACTGGTAATGTGGCTGGCAGACTGGTATTGTTCATGACAGAATGGTATTGTGCATGGCAGACTGGTAATATGGCTGGGAACTGGTATTGTGCATGGCAGACTGGTAATATGGCTGGGAACTGGTATTGTGCATGGCAGACTGGTACTATGGCCGGCGAACTGGTAATATGGCTGGCGAACTGGTAATGTGGCTGGCAGACTGGTATTGTGCATGGCAGACTCGTAATATGGCTGGGAACTGGTATTGTGCATGGTAGACTGGTAATATGGCTGGGAACTGGTATTGTGCATGGCAGACTGGTAATATGGCTGGCGAACTGGTAATGTGGCTGGCGAACTGGTAATGTGGCTGGCAGACTGGTATTGTGCATGACAGAATGGTATTGTGCATGGCAGACTGGTAATATGGCTGGGAACTGGTAATATGCATGGCAGACTGGTATTGTGCATGGCAGACTGGTATTGTGCATGGCAGACTGGTAATATGGCTGGGAACTTGTATTGTGCATGGCAGACTGGTAATATGGCTGGCGAACTGGTAATGTGGCTGGCAGACTGGTATTGTGCATGACAGAATGGTATTGTGCATGGCAGACTGGTATTTTGCACGACAGACTGGTATTTTGCACAGCAGACTGGTATTGTGCATGGCAGACTGGTAATATGCATGGCAGACTGGTATTGTGCATGGCAGACTGGTAATATGGCTGGCGAACTGGTAATATGGCTGGCGAACTGGTAATATGGCTGGCAAACTGGTAATATGGCTGGCAGACTGGTATTGTGCATGGCAGACTGGTAATATGGCTGGGAACTGGTATTGTGCATGGCAGACTGGTAATATGGCTGGGAACTGGTAATATGCATGGCAGACTGGTAATATGGCTGGGAACTGGTATTGTGCATGGCAGACTGGTATTGTGCATGGCAGACTGGTATTGTGCATGGCAGACTGGTAATATGCATGGCAGACTGGTATTGTGCATGGCAGACTGGTAATATGGCTGGGAACTGGTATTGTGCATGGTAGACTGGTATTGTGCATGGCAGACTGGTATTGTGCATGGCAGACTGGTATTTTGCACGGCAGACTGGTATTTTGCACGACAGACTGGTATTTTGCACAGCAGACTGGTATTGTGCATGGCAGACTGGTAATATGGCTGGCGAACTGGTAATATGGCTGGCGAACTGGTAATATGGCTGGCAAACTGGTAATATGGCTGGCAGACTGGTATTGTGCATGGCAGACTGGTAATATGGCTGGGAACTGGTATTGTGCATGGCAGACTAGTAATATGGCTGGGAACTGGTAATATGCATGGCAGACTGGTAATATGGCTGGGAACTGGTATTGTGCATGGCAGACTGGTATTGTTCATGGCAGACTGGTATTGTGCATGGCAGACTGGTAATATGGCTGGGAACTGGTATTGTGCATGGCAGACTGGTAATATGGCTGGGAACTGGTATTGTGCATGGTAGACTGGTATTGTGCATGGCAGACTGGTATTGTGCATGGCAGACTGGTATTTTGCACGACAGACTGGTATTTTGCACAGCAGACTGGTATTGTGCATGGCAGACTGGTAATATGCATGGCAGACTGGTAATATGGCTGGCGAACTGGTAATATGGCTGGCGAACTGGTAATATGGCTGGCAAACTGGTAATATGGCTGGCAGACTGGTATTGTGCATGGCAGACTGGTAATATGGCTGGGAACTGGTATTGTGCATGGCAGACTGGTAATATGGCTGGGAACTGGTAATATGCATGGCAGACTGGTAATATGGCTGGGAACTGGTATTGTGCATGGCAGACTGGTATTGTGCATGGCAGACTGGTATTGTCTATGGCAGACTGGTAATATGGCTGGGAACTGGTATTGTGCATGGCAGACTGGTAATATGGCTGGGAACTGGTATTGTGCATGGTAGACTGGTAATATGCATGGCAGACTGGTATTGTGCATGGCAGACTGGTATTTTGCATGGCAGACTGGTATTGTGCATGGCAGACTGGTATTGTGCATGGCAGACTGGTAATATGCATGGCAGACTGGTATTGTGCATGGCAGACTGGTAATATGGCTGGGAACTGGTATTGTGCATGGCAGACTGGTAATATGCATGGCAGACTGGTAATATGCATGGCAGACTGGTATTGTGCATGGCAGACTGGTAATATGGCAGGCCGGGCACGGAGGAGATGGTGGCCGGGTGCGGAGGAGATGGAGGCCGGGCGTGGAGGCGATGCAGGCCGGGCACGGAGGAGATGGAGGCCGGCAAGGAGGAGATGCAGAAAACAAATCCGATCCATTTTAGAGGTGCTGTGCGCCTCTCCAATGGATCGGATTTGTTTTGTCCCTCTCGCACGCCGGCTGTGCGCGTGCCGCGCCCGTTGGATGCGCATGCAGCCAACCACCACAGGTTGCGCACGCATGCGCAGTAGGGTTTTGGCGACGGACACGCCAGCCCTTATTGTTTTATAGTTTAGATACTGATTGGCTGTTATATCACATTCCTGTTTGGGGCAGAAATTAAACCATGTCTAAGTGGAAAGCTCTAATTGGTTGTTTGAAAACTAATAAATATATCTGTCTGGACAAAGAATAGTCAGACATGACATGAAAGCTGTACATTGTGTGTAGCAGATTTTAATATCTCCCCTATAGCGTAAGCACGCATCGTTCTTCATTTTCTTATTTGAGAAGGAACTTACAAAGGTTTATGGAATTCCTGTTATGGTAATTATAAAATAGGAAAACTGATTTGATTTGTTTATTATTATTTTTTAACATCTAACAGGGTTATTCAGAGAGGTCCGAAATGTCGAGAAAACTGGACACTGATATTCAGCGTATGATGACATTTTGGGGCCAATAGGCTAATCAGACAACAGGCAGTACGCCAAATTTTGGCGAATTGCTGCACGTACGGTGCTGTTCGATGGCAGTGAAATCCCCGATAGAGAAGCAACGGTTAGTCTATTCAGAGAACACCAAACAGCAGTGAAAAGTTGCCAAAAGGCCCTGCTGTTTGGTGGTTTTATTCGGCAGGTTTATTCAGGCATATCCCATAGGCTTCAGTGTTAAAAATATTCCCTTTTTAATGCAATATCTAATAAACCATTAATTATTTTATTCTGCAGTAAAAAGTCTCAAAGTCTCTTTATTTATAGATCTTTTAGGCATTTTTTTCGGGATTTTTTCAGCAAATTGTTTTTTCCTTTTTTTTTTCATTTTTCTTTAACCTCCCTGGCAGTTTTCCCGAGTGTGGCTCGGGGTTAACTTTCAATTAACCCAGAGCCACACACGGGCTGGATACATACCTGTCCCTCGCTCACCTCCGCGATCGCATTCTCCTCTAGCCAATTGCAGCGTCCTGCTTCCTGGTTCCCTTCTTGCGAGACGGGGACCAGAAAGCATGACGTCGCGATCATCCAGAGTGTGACTACGGGAGACAGCGAGGGAGCGCAGGCACAGGTATGTATTCGGCCCGAGTGTGGCTCAGGGTCACTGCTTTCAGCATTGAAAGTTAACCCCAAGCCACACTCGGGAATACAGCTAGGGGGATTCAAGAATCGTAACGCCAGGGAGGTTATCAGACCTTTTTATTATCATTCATTGGATCTTATATGTAAATTCCAGACATTTTCGTTCAGTAGTTTTTTTGCAAACAGCGTTTTCATTTTGAAACCCCGTTCGTCAGCTCGTTGGCTTTTTCCAGTGGCTGCTCTGCGTTATGATTGGTGGCTCGTCTGCTTTTTCCGGTGTGTTCGGCGTGGTTTTAGCTTCAGTTCCTGTGGGTTTTTGGTGAGTGTTTGTTGGGTTTTCCCTGCACTCCAGGGACCCTGCGGTTGTACTTGAATACACCGCAGAGTCGGTGAACTAGAATCGCAGAATCGCCCCGGAGTGCGGGGAATTAAAGGGCACAGAAATGTCAGCAACATTTCGGTGCTCTCTGAATAACCCCTTAAATTTTAAAATGAGAGCTGTTGACTTTGATAGCCATACTGTTGCCTACTAATTGCACCCTTTGGACCTCTCCCCCTCCTCATCGGTAAGGAGCAGCAAATAAAGGCAGGCACTGCTTTGAAGGGCACAGCCTGCCCTTCCAAGTGGCGGCTGCCTTTAACCCCTTGGGGGCTGGATCGTCAGAGCATGGCCTTTCCAATGATACCAAACATAACCATGTTAAAAGTAAATAATTAATTTTTTTAAATAATATAAATACATTTTTTTAAAAATTATTTATTTTTTTGTTTTATTAATGCAGCAATATTTTTCCCATTTCAATTATAATGTGAACAATGATGCTGCAGTAACGATTTTTTCTATGGGGGGTTTGCTAAAAATCCCCCGAAAACAAAATGTAACGAGTCCCAATTTCTATTTTTAACAAGCGCAACCCATAGAAAATATAACCGCAAAGGCTCGCATGATAAAATGTGGAAAAAAAAACACTTCACACGCTGTAGATTATTGAAAATTCTAATTTGATTGCCTTTTTTGTTTTATAATATTCAGGCAGGACATGACGTATACATATAATGATATATTATGAATCTGCAGGAAAGAAAGATATATAATTTGTCTGGGTCGTATAATAAAATGTGAATTCAAATCGCGTTTAAACATGATGAACTAAACCGGTAAAAATGAGCTCAGCACACATGGGTGAAATGGTTCAGCAGCTAAAGGGTTAAAGGGATATACTATTGAAAAATAGAGTTCCCAATTTTCGCTCTTAAATAATAGGGCAGATGCAGCGGACAGCCTCTGCCCAATAATTTAATATATTCAGTGAATTTATTCCTTTTGTACCTCTCCGCACAGGTCCTTCTCTTCGACTCAGGTACTCCAAACCCAGAAGTCCCTGAGGCTTTTCTGTAAATTTTGCGCTCCTACAACTTGGGTAAGGTACGAACCGCAAATTGTGCAGCGCTTCCACTTTATCTATGCAAGTTCCGTAGCGCCTGCACAGAGTGACGGATCGGAGCTGCGCGCATATGCAGATCCAATCCATAGGCTGCCTCTCTGAGACTGCTCTCTACTGTGATTGGATGTCTGCACACTCTCTGCGTGCTACCTTGTCTAGTGGCTGGAAGCTGGGAAATTAAAAAATCCTGACTGCTGGTGACGGTGGGTGGGGTGGAGGAAACTCCTCGACTTCTTCACTCCTAATTTCACCAGATCGGGGGAGCTGGGGCACTCCTCATATCCTGACTAGGGATGAGCTGTTCGGTTCGGAGTTCGGGCCGAACTTAGCCTGTTCGGTTAGATCGCGAACTCCGAACATTTCCGAGTGTTCGGAGCAAGTTCGACCACAATGCATCACAATGGCCCACAATGCACTTTCCCACTGGCCTGAAGCTCGTAATTGGCTACAGCCCTGCACCTGACCACAGGTCTGGTGCAAGACCGGTTCAACAGTATGCCAATCACGGCTCAGAGTCCTGATTGGGCAAATCACAGAGCTAAGTCCCGCAGCACACTATATAAGGTTTCCAAGCATAGCTTCAGCACGCATTTGAGAGGAGATTTCATAGGAGATTGTTGTTCTGTGTTCTTACTGCCAGTCTGCCACGCTACTGGGGGGTCTGGGGGTCTCATTTCTACCAAATATCTGGGAATTTAGGTGATGTGTGTCTTGTCACTGTGCCAGCAAGTATTTTGGGGGTTACAAATTTCTTTAAAACATTTGTGAATTGAGGTGATCTTCTGTGTCTTGTCACTGTGCCAGCAAGTATTTTGGGGTTACAAATTTCTTTAAAACATTTGTGAATTGAGGTGATCTGTCTCTTGTCACACAGCCAGTACCACGCAGTATTTTGGGGGTCACTAATTTTTACAAAATATCTGGGAATTGAGGTGATCTGTCTCTTGTCACTGCCAGCAAGTATTTTGGGGGTCACAAATTTCTACAAAACATTTGGGAATTGAGGTGATCTGTGTCTTGTCACACAGCCAGTACCACGCAGTATTTTGGGAGGTCACTAATTTTACTAAATATTCGGGAATTGAGGTGATCTGTCTCTTGTCACTGCCAGCAAGTATTTTGGGGTCACTAATTTCTACAAAATATTTGGGAATTGTTATAATCTGTGTTCTCACTGGCTGCCACCCATCAGGGGGTCTCACTGATTTATAGGAGGTTTCTGAGATTTGTAATCTGTGGCTTCTCACTGCCACCCATCAAGGGGTCTCACTGATTTATAGGAGGTTTCACTGCCACCCATCAAGGGGAGTCACTGATTTATAAGAGGTTTCTGAGACTTGTAATATGTGGCTTCTCACTGCCACCCATCAAGGGGTCTCACTGATTTATAGGAGGTTTCACTGCCACCCATCAAGGGGTCTCACTGATTTATAAGAGGTTTCTGAGACTTGTAATCTGTGGCTTCTCACTGCACCCATCAAGGGGTCTCACTGATTTTATAAGAGGTTTATGAGACTTGTAATCTGTGGCTTCTCACTGCCACCCATCAGGGGGTCTCACTGATTTATAGGAGGTGTCTGAGATTTGTAATCTGTGTTTTGTCACTGGCTGCCAGCTATCAGGGTGTCTCACTGAGTTATACCAGAGTTCTTTAAATCTTTAATCTTTATACCAGAGTTGAATCAGAGTTCTGTATATATTAATCTATATATCACTCACCATGTCTGAAAGAACAAAAAGGACAGGCAGACGCTCCCAGACACAGATAAGAGGGCAAGCAGCCCCTGTGTCGGGAGGCTGTGCCTCTGGTCGTGGTGGACGTGGTGCATCCTCTGCAGGGGCACGCTTGTCCTTTCTAACTGTCCTTTCTAACTGGATTGGCTAACCAGGCCATCCTCATCCTCCGAGTCCTCTGCCAGCCAGGCTTCTAGTGCTTTACAGTCCACCTCAGCTGCCAAAGCATCTAATGCAGCCTCCATGTCCACAGCTACTCCTGCCGTAGCCTCGCTATCACACACGGAGGAGTCAGCTGAATTGTTTGACTACAATGACAGTGACATGCTGCTTGAGGATGCGCAGCAAGTACAGTGCTCTGATTCAATCTCTGAGGTTGAGGAAGGGAGTATAATCAACCTAGAGGAAGGGGGTGTCAGTGATGACACACAAATAACTGGCACTCATGTTGCCCCAGCAGCTGCAGCATACTGCCAAGTTGGCTCCAGTGACGAGGAGATAGGGATGATGACAATGATGATGAGGTCACTGACTCCACCTGGGTGCCTGATCAAACAGAGGAATCAAGTCAGGAAGAGGAGGAGGCACAGCAAACACGAGGCACAACATCCTCTATGACCAACCGTAGCACTAGCCAGTCCAAGGCATCACATGTCAGAGCTGCTCCGGTGCAGAGCGCTGTTGTCTGAAAGCACACACGCAGGAACTCTGCTGTCAGCTGGGAGTTCTTTAAGAAATGTGCAGCAGACCCCACCGTTGCTATTTGTAATCTATGTCAGATGAGGCTGAAGCATGGGATAGACACCGGACACTTGGGTACCACGTGCTTGAGGCAACATATGACCTCCTGCCACACATCTCGTTGGCGCAAAACTTTGCGTAGGTCCTCCTCCTCCTCATCTGTCTCTACCCCCACTGTATGTCCTGCCATGTCATTGCCTACAACCTACACTGACAGGGATGATGCTACAGTAATGGATTTACCAGGTCCTTCCTCACAATGTGACATCATCCCAGCAGTTGAAGATTTACGCAGTCAGATTACGTTGCTGCAGCTGCTGCAGCGTAAGAAAAAATATAGTCCCAACCATCCCCAAGCACAGCATCTAAATGCCAGCTTAGCAAAATTACTCGCATTGCAGCTGCTGCCTTTCCAGCTGGTGGATTCTGCTCCCTTCCGTGAATTTGCTGAATGTGCTGTACCACAGTGGCAGGTTCCAAAACGCCATTACTTTTCACGCAAGGCCATTCCAAAACTATACCAGCACGTGGAAGACAATGTTATCCAGTCATTGGGAAAGGCAGTCAGCAACAAGGTGCATGTGAAAGCTGCTTGTATGAGGTCTGTCTGCTCCACCACCTCTTCCTCCTCCTCCTTCTCTGTCTCTGGCGAAGTGGCAGGGGCTACGCAATGGCTCAAGCAAAAAGATGCCATACTGTGCTTGAGCTGGTTTGTTTAGGGGACAGGAGCCACACCGGGCCAGAAATTCTGTCAGCTCTGCAGGGCCAGGTGCAGAGATGGTTAACACCACGCCAGCTTCAGCTGGGAATGATTGTCTGTGATAATGGCAGCAACCTTCTCTCCACCCTACGCAAGGGTAAATTGACACATGTACCATGCCTAGCACACGTCCTAAATCTAGTGGTACAGCGTTTCCAAACCAAGTACCCAGGGCTGCCAGAGCTTCTCAGCCAGGCCAGAAAACTCTGCAGCCACTTCAGATGGTCATTCCCAGAAAGCGTTCGCCTGGCAGAAATTCAAAGAGAATTCCACCTTCCCACAAACCGTCTGATCTGTGACATGCCCACCAGGTGGAACTCGACATTAGCAATGCTAGAGCGTCTGCACAAGCAGCAGAGGGCCATCAACGAGTACCTGTGTGAGTATGGCACAAGGACAGTTTCAGGTCAACTTGTTTCCCCCCCCCCGCAGTGGCTGATGATCAAGGATGCATGCACTGTACTGTCACCATTTGAGGAGGCAACGAGGATGGTGAGCAGGGACAGTGCATGCATCAATGACACAATTCCTTTAGTGTTCCTGCTGGAGCACACTCTGCGGG
The DNA here is from genome assembly GCA_009667805.1 of Leptobrachium leishanense. Taxonomy (NCBI): domain Eukaryota; kingdom Metazoa; phylum Chordata; class Amphibia; order Anura; family Megophryidae; genus Leptobrachium; species Leptobrachium leishanense. The sequence goes on along the minus strand of CM019063.1, from coordinate 292,750,917 downwards.
GAATTATAGATGTTGCTCTAGAGGTAGAGCAGCGGGAGGAAGAGGAGGCCTTCCCTAGCTCTCAAGGCCCCAGTCTTTCCGCTGACAGCATTCCAGCGGGTCCTACTCAGATCAGACAGGAGGAGGAGGAGGCAGAATATTTAAGTAGTGGGGGCATTGAAGGTGGGGATTCCTCAAGGGAGGGTTTCGTGTGTCCAGAAACACAAGGGCTAGTGCGTGGCTGGGAGGAGGAAGTGCACGATGGGGTCATCCTCATTGACCAGGAAGACTCGGCTAATGCCACCTCCAACCTACGCTGCATGGGCTCCCTAATAATGCAAAGCCTGCTAAAGTTGCAGAGCTCATCCTGCCCACACAGCGGGAGCACAGGATGAAAAAACTTGGACACTTGTGTAACACCTTTCCAGGCACTGATAGGTTACCAAGTGATGACACACGTGCTTCTGAGGCTGCAGATGATGAGAGGAATAGTGGTGAAGGCCAGGGCCGCTTGACTGATGCATTTTTTAATTTTTTTAGTCCACGACGCCCAGGGACGTCAAATGTAGGCACCCATTGCCAGCATCTTCACCATATGGTGCAGGACTACCTAGGGGCAAGGGCAGACCTGGATACCTTTCCAGCAGATGATCCACTGGCTTACTGGGTGTTGAGATTGGATCACTGGCCAGAACTTAGCCAATATGCTATGCAGCTACTAGGTTGCCCTTCATCTAGTGTGCTTTCCGAAAGGACGTTCAGTGCCGCTGGAGGTTTTGTCACAGACAAAAGAGTGCGTCTGTCCACCGACTCTGTAGACCGGCTGACATTTATAAAAATGAATCAGTCCTGGATCAGCAGCTATCAATCCCCTGATGCTGAAGTAATGGAATAGATCGGGGATGTCCTCTTCTGCATTCACAAAACCTCCAGCACTGAACTCTTCCACAATACCACAAAAGGGTTACGGTGTGAAGGCACTTGCTGCCATGAAAGGCACAATATTTGGCTGCAATGACACCTGTGCCAGATTTATAACATTTCAATTTTTTGAACCGCAGGGTCCAACCCTGCACTCTTCCACAATACTACAGAGGTGTTACTGTATGATAGTACTTGCTGGCCTGGCAGTCTGGCAACAAAGGCACAATATCTGGGTGCACTGACGCCTTTACCAGATTCATATCTTTTCAATATACGACCACATGGTCCACCCCTGCATTCTTCCACAATACTACAGAGGGTTACTGTATGATAGTACATGCTGGCCTGGCAGTCTTGCTGGCCTGGCACCAAAAGCACAATATTTGGGTGCACTGCCAATGACGCTTGTATCAGATTCATATCCTCAGAGGGGTTACGGTGTGACGGCACTGTTGCCGACGCTAAAGGCCCAATTTTAAATTACCTATTGTTACTTTCATCCAAAGCCTGCATAAGTTTCACAATAATTTAGCCAAAAAATCACTAAACTTTTTCTACGTGTCTGAAAATGTCTCCTCTTTTCATACAGACTGCCGCTCCAAGCAGTTGTTTATGGATAGATTAAAGGAAAAACATTTACCGTCATTTGAAACGTCATTTTTTTGTTTTTAAGTGTTTCTATACATCCTATAAATCCGCCACTTCACGGGCAGGTTATGGGGACCTCCTAGGCACGATATTTGAAGGAATTTTTCGTTTTTACTTTTAACCCTTATTTCATGGAAAACTCACTGTCCCTTTAAAAACGTTTTTTTACTTTTTGTCCTGGTTTCCTGTCCCCCAGGGCACTACCCAGACCCCCATACACCTTTTATGGCAAATATCTAGCATATATGCCCTCTTGGAGGGCACTCTAAAAACTGAATTTTCAGCCCCATTGACTTGTATGGAGTTCGGGTTCGGATCCGAACATTTGGAAAGTTCGGGTTCGAATACGAACCCGAACTCGGACGTGTTCGGCTCATCCCTAATCCTGACTAGGAGGCATTTTCCCCATTATCGGTATCGACAATGTAGCAGGCCATTATTACCAATAAATTGGGTTTTTTTTCTGCCAGTGCGTGCCGGTTCTCAGTACCCGCACCTTCTGGCAGGGCAGACACTCCTCCGCTGAGTTGCATAGGACGTCTCCAGCCCATCAGTCAAGTTCCGCGGTTCACCTCCCGTCTGGCACCGATCGCGGTCTCCTCCTGCAGGGGGCTGACATCTTGGATGTCAGCTGCCTGCAGGACCTATCCCTGCTCACTGACATCCTTGCGTGATGACATCAGAAAAACAGGACTGCCCCTCCTGCCAGGCAGGGAATTCCCTATGGGGGGGAGATACGGCGATCCTTTGGACCTCTGTATCTCTGGAACCATATAAGCTAGATGGTCATACTATGTATCATTGGAAAGGCCAGAACATGGCACTTTTACCGATACTAAGCATGGCCAGTGTTTAAAGTAAAGAGAAAACAAAATAGTTTTTTTCAATAATTTTCCTAATTCAGCACTATTTTTCAATTGTAAAGTGAACAATGATGCTGCGCTGTGGAGCTCTGTGATACAGTAATGTGCAGTGTGTATGAGGGTATCACAGAGCTCCACAGCAATAAAACTCACAGTAATGTGCAGTGTGTATGAGCGTGAGTTTTATTGCTGTACAGCTCTGTGATACAGTAATCTGCAGTGTGTATGAGCGTATCACAGAGCTGTACAGCAATAAAACTCACGCTCATACACACTGCACATTACTGTGACTTTTATTGCTGTGGAGCTCTGTGATACAGTAATGTGCAGTGTGTATGAGGGTATCACAGAGCTCCACAGCAATAAAACTCACAGTAATGTGCAGTGTGTATGAGCGTGAGTTTTATTGCTGTACAGCTCTGTGATACGCTCATACACACTGCAGATTACTGTATCACAGAGCTGAACAGCAATAAAACTCACACTCATACACAGTGCACGTTACTATGGGCTCCATTACAATCCTTACTGCCATTACTGCCTGCAGTTTTCTCCCTAGCGCCCCCTGTTTTAGCACGGGATTACAATGCAGGCACTTAAAAGCTGCCTGCATTGTTAGCGGGCACTACGCCCCGGGATGCGCGTGGCAGGACTAAGCGCCTCCGCGCGCATCCACTCGATGGAGTCCATAGGACTCCATTGAGTTTCTCGACTCCCGGTCACATGACCTGCTGGATCTCGCCTCGTGAGATCCGGCAGGTTGGCGTAGTGATCTGCAGGGAGAGACTGGGGGACTTTTTCCACCAGTCCTGCTCCCACCGGACGGAGGAGGCGGAGGGAGCCGCGGTCCTCGTTGCGGGATATTAGGTGAGTATCTGAATATTTTTGGGGGGTTTTAGGCTGGTGCTAACGGATTCTGCACCAGCGGAATCCATTAGCACCAAGTCCAGGCTGTGGTTAACTTTTTGCTAACCGCAGTCGGACGTTAATCAGCATTAGGACTTTGCGCTCCCCATGTTAAGCTTAGGGAGCGCAAAAGTACAGTAACCTCGCGCTGAAATGCGCAAGGTACCAAACGCTAACGGATTTCTTAACCCATTAGCATTTGGATTGTAATAAGCGGTGGCTACCAGGGCTATCGTTAACGCTCACTCAGGTGAGCGCTAACGTCAGCACCAAGAGTGTAATGTAGCCCTGTGAGTTTTATTGCTGTGCACCTCAGTGATACTGCACATTACTGTGAGTTAACTGTTACACTGAGAGCTGAGATTTTTTAACCCAAAATATTGTTTAGCTTTCTAGTGACATTAAGGCTGGGGTCAGACTAACGCATTTTTAACGTGCGTTTAGGCGCACTTAATCACGGCCATAGTAGCAGCAAATGAAGGGCAATGACGGCCAATATACGAAGTACGGCCACACAAAAGTTCGGCCGCGCAATGCAAGCTGCAAACAAACGCATTTTTTCGAGAACGTCGACCCGCTAGTACTGACGTACAGAGTAAAACAAATCACTACCAAAAAGGTAGAACGTAACGAGATTAAACCAGAAAATTGAAAAGTAAGAAAAAGTGCTGTATAGAGGCGGTGGTGAGAGACCAAAGGGTTTTACCCCTATATACTTCAAAGGAACTTCAGTTACACTGATGTAAACATCAGGGTACTAGTGTCTCCCAGAGACCAAATTAATATTTAACTTTTATTAAACATAATTAAAAAGAAATCAAACATATAAACATAAATTGACAGTGCTCACAAGACAATGATAAAACCAAATCTGCTAAAGAAAATATGAGTAATTAACAGTAGAAGCAGTGATCAGCAATAAGTAATCAATGTAATAAGTGACCTTCAAGGGTCACCGCAGGATATTATTGCAATGAAGAGTATAAGATACTTATTGACAATGTGGGATCATGAAGTGCTACGAATGGAAGAGCACAAACACCAAATCTGCTGAAAAAAGATGTATATGTACCAGCAGAGACAATGATCAACAGTCAATACAATAAGTGACCTTCAAGGGTCACTTCAAGGTATTATTACAATGAAATGTATGAGATACTTGTTGACAATGTTAGACCATAAAAAGCTGCGTGTTGAAAAGCAGAATAGACGACAGTCAATGGTCGATGCAATAAGTGACCTTCAAGGATCACATCAAGGTATTGTTGCAATAAAGAGTATAAAGTACTTATTGACAATATGAGATCACACAGTATTGCGGATAAAAAAGCAGAAAAACCAAATCTGCTAAAAGAAGATGTATGTATAACGGCAGAGGCAATGATCAACAGTCAATACAATAAATGACCTTCAAGGGTCACTTCAAGGTATTATTACAATAAAGTGTATAAGGTATTTTTTGACAATGTTAGACCATAAAACGCTGCGTATTGAAAAGCAGAGTAAACAAAGGCAAGGAACTCCAATAAAAAATTAATTAAACTGAAATAGCCCAATACAAACGTGCCCTGGAACTAGCCCAGATATACTTTGTCTAAAGACATAAGGGTAAGTATAAACATGCATATGTTTGGGTCTCAAGGTGCGTATATTAAGGGGTAGAATTGGAGAGTTCTTGCCAGCAGTGTGCACCCGACGCGCGTTTCGCCAAGAATGGCTCGTCAGGAGTGCTTGGCGAAACGCGCGTCGGGTGCACACTGCTGGCAAGAACTCTCCAATTCTACCCCTTAATATACGCACCTTGAGACCCAAACATATGCATGTTTATACTTACCCTTATGTCTTTTGACAAAGTATATCTGGGCTAGTTCCAGGGCACGTTTGTATTGGGCTATTTCAGTTTAATTAATTTTTTATTGGAGCTCCTTGCCTTTGTTTACTCTGCTTTTCAATACGCAGCGTTTTATGGTCTAACATTGTCAAAAAATACCTTATACACTTTATTTTAATAATACCTTGAAGTGACCCTTGAAGGTCATTTATTGTATTGACTGTTGATCATTGCCTCTGCCGTTATACATACATCTTCTTTTAGCAGATTTGGTTTTTCTGCTTTTTTATCCGCAATACTGTGTGATCTCATATTGTCAATAAGTACTTTATACTCTTTATTGCAACAATACCTTGATGTGATCCTTGAAGGTCACTTATTGCATCGACCATTGACTGTCGTCTATTCTGCTTTTCAACACGCAGCTTTTTATGGTCTAACATTGTCAACAAGTATCTCATACATTTCATTGTAATAATACCTTGAAGTGACCCTTGAAGGTCACTTATTGTATTGACTGTTGATCATTGTCTCTGCTGGTACATATACATCTTTTTTCAGCAGATTTGGTGTTTGTGCTCTTCCATTCGTATCACTTCATGATCCCACATTGTCAATAAGTATCTTATACTCTTCATTGCAATAATATCCTGCGGTGACCCTTGAAGGTCACTTATTACATTGATTACTTATTGCTGATCACTGCTTCTACTGTTAATTACTCATATTTTCTTTAGCAGATTTGGTTTTATCATTGTCTTGTGAGCACTGTCAATTTATGTTTATATGTTTGATTTCTTTTTAATTATGTTTAATAAAAGTTAAATATTAATTTGGTCTCTGGGAGACACTAGTACCCTGATGACGTACATAGTACGCTGCGTCCCCATAGCGGCGTGTGTGCGTGATTAGGGACGTCAGACACTGCTCATGTCCGGCCAACATAACGTCCAGACACCCAAAGTTTCCTGGTTTGGATCCGTAAAAAATCACGCATGAAAATGTGCATCGTATGACCGTTTTCGCGCATTCAATGAAAAAATACGTCAATGTGTACGGACACACTTTTTTACAGACAACGAGAAAAATGCGTTCGTTTGACCCTAGCCTTAGTGTGTGATGGTTATAGTTTTTTTTACCATTTTTCTGTGTTCTGGAAAGCTATTTAAGTTATTTTGCGAGCACTTTATTTTTCTCAGCTGTTTTAATGTTTACAATTTTGACGCCAGATTTGTGTAGAAATTGTTATATTTTAAAAATTTCAATGTACAGAATATTGGCACCTGCTATTGGCCGGAAATGTGGTCGATAATCGGTATATGTTCTGGAAAAATAATATTGGTCTATCCCTAATCCTGACCACTTTAAAATCAATAAAGTGGTCAGGATGAATAGGGTTTTAAATTAAATTTTAAATTACAATTGATCGTCGCGTATCTTCCAAGGAAACTGTGCATTGATAAGAAATCAGAAGTACTTTGGACAATAATTCTGCTTAAAAAAAAAATAATACTTCAGAAAAGGTTGCTGGTTTGCATTGGAAACAATTAGTTCCTTCCTGGTAAAATCCTTTATAAATAAATAAATAAATAAATTAGTTGCTTCGCTGACCCTGCAGATTGTAGATATTTTGAAATCTATGTTGTTTTCTTTATTCTTGTGATAGGGGCTTAGTCTTCTGTACCAAACAATGCTGCAATTCAGCTACTTGTGGACCTGTTTTAAGAAAGAACCAAAATGCAGATATCTCACCTGTCCTGCTTATACTGTTTGTGCACATGTTTGGGTTGTGATAACTCCTCTTGCCTTTTACTGAGTCCTGTTAAAAAAATAATTCAACATTATGAGTCTGTGCAGCAACTTTGGGAATGAGGTGGTGGTTACTCCAAGCTAGGTGATTGTATTATTTAGAATTCACTGACATTGATTAGGTACTTGTTTCAATGAGCATAGATTACAGTCCTGATAATTTATTAACATGTCTGCAACTAATACTGTACACCGTGTTGACAAACCATGTAAAAAGGTGGTTATAAAACAAGATTAGCAAGGTGTCCCAGCAAGATCAGCTTATGATTTTAAGAATGCATGATCTCTATATAAATGTACTAAAATGTAAAGTTTAATAATAATCTGAACCTTATGCATAGAGATTGCTTTTGTAGATATGTGGCAACAATACAATAAATAGAGGATTGTGGAAAATGAGAGTCAGGTGATGTTCAACCAGAGAGGTTTAAGCGGACTCCCTCACCATCATGACCCCTCCAGATGTCTGTGGTAGCTGTAACAGACATTCACAGCAGAGGTCTCCCCTCTGTCCATTCTGCAAAGTCTTCCAGAAAATTGAATTTTCAGAACCAAACTAGTAGGCTCTATGACATAATTTTAGGAGGAATTGGCCAGTCGAACCAACCAACTCCATAATGCATCACAATATAGAAGTACTGCAAGGCATCTGATTGGCTGTGTTGCACTAATTATGTTGGGATCTGCTTCCAAGCTAAATGAAGAAGAACGGTGGTTCCCAACCCCAGTCCACATGTCCCTCTATGTCAGGTGCTGGTTCAAGCCCCAAATGCAGTGAACAAAAGGTAGTTGAGGCAGGTATAAACGAATAAGGGTTTTTATTAATAGATACAGAGGGATGAAACAAATGCGATAAGTAAATATAAAATGAGGCTGGGTGAGCAAGGGAATACGTTGAATAAACAAACAATAGGGTTAACTGAAGATACAGAGGAATAGACAGGAATACCAAACTTAGGATAAAAAGACAGAAGGACAATACTATTAATAGAATAACACTAAAGTTTATAAATAAAAAGGGGGATATGAGTTGGAGCAGAGTTATACTAACAGGGTTATTCAGAGAGCATGAAAAGCAGGAGAATGACTGGAGAATAAAAAATTCTAGGTCAAAATAGCCAAACCAGAAAAATTCTCCTTTTCATCTCACTTTCCAAATCGGCTATTTTGACCTAGAATTTTTCATTCTCCAGTCATTCTCCTGGTTTTCACACTCTCTGAATAACCCTGTAAGTGTATATAGAGGGACCTATGGATGAGGATAATGGGAACAGGAGAGGAAGGTTTTCCTTGGAGTGAAGGTAGTAGGGGAGTCCTTGGAGTGCAATCTGTAGATAATCATTTTGATATGGGCTGTAGACAAATCCTTGAAGAGGAAGCTCTACACAGGTTCTTGATATACAGGCTGTAGGTAAATCCTTATAATCCAAACTGTGAGTAGGAAGGGAACATAGGAGATCCAGAAGGTTTGTAGTAACAAGAGATCCAGGAAGTAGCTACTTGTCAATATGGAGTTCATCAAGACAATGCAGAAGCATTGGACGTTAGGTGTGGCTTGTGTTTATGAAGGAAGCATTAGATGGTTTAATCAACACCTGAGGATTGAACAAGCAGGTACTGCTGAGAAGACTATTGCTAGTCTTATCACTACGAGGCAGTGCCAGTATTAGAGTTTTTACGGCACTGCCAGCTAGGAACTTGACACTCTAACAGGCCAGATTTTCAAGATTACCTTAGGGAAATGCAGACTGAATCCTGCAATCACTGAGCAGCAAACCATATCGCCAGTGCTATGCTTCAGATATCTGGCAAACCTGGCCTGTTAGGAGTACCTGAGGATCAGGGTTGGGAAACAGTGCCATTGCAGAAAGGAGAGACCATGCCGATGGAGAAATGGGGAAGTTTTACATTCCAGGTAAAAATGTCATTTTTATGGTTTTTGCCTTGAGTCTTTTAAATACAAATACTTATTATTATTGTCATCGTTTATATAATGCCAACAGTTTCCGCAGCGCTTTACAATAACAAAAGGGAACGAGATACAGATAAATGGACATAGGATGGAAACAATGTGTAGAGGGCCCTGCTCTAAGGAGCTTACAAACTAGAGCAGTCGTTCCAAACCGCGGTCCTGAAATACCCCTAACAGGCCAGATATAAAGGATTACCTTGGATAAAAGCAGACTGAAACCTGCAATCACTGAGCAGCAAATCATATCACCTGGGCTGGGCTTCAGATATCTGGAAAACTTGACCTGTTAGTGTTGGGGGTACTTGAGGACCGCGGTTGGGAACCACTGATCTAGAGGGATTGGGGTTGAGTAAGACAAGGGGAATTTTACTGGATGGCAGGATCATTAGGGCCTGGGAATGGTTTGGGAATGGTGGGGCCATAAACGCGGCTTCAATCCTTTGTGAGTAGGTGAGCAGAGGGAGGAGTTGCATCAGTGATGTGGTATGCTAATCTGAAGAGATAGATTTTGAGGGATTTCTTGAAGGCCTGAAGAGTGAAGATCAGGGGATAGTTTAATAGGGCGAGGCAAGTCTCGTAGTAGGTGTTTAGTGTAGTGTCTTTCTCATTTTCCAGCCTTATGCTTTAGAGACAGATTGCATGGCAGATGTTACTGTTATCATGTTTAAAATTTAAAAATAGTATATTAAGCCTCTGTTTTACATTAGTAATGTTGCTTGCGAAACAAATTAAATCACCAACTGAACTGCATTGAGTGCAAACAAAGCAGATCACATTGGTATTTTTGCCAGAGAGATATTTGTAACAAAAGGGTGATAGAACCAGTAAAGGACACCACCTCCTATGAGTTTCTCTTGTCTCACATTGACACTAACAGCTTTAATTAAAGGGACAATCCATAAAAGATAGAGTTCCCTTTATTTGCTCAAAAATAATTGGGCACAGGCTGCTGACAGCCTCTGGCCAATTATTATTATTTATTTATTTTATTGTAGGTTGTTTTACTTACCCTTTCTTCCTTGCTACACACTGCTCCTCCTCTTCGGCTCCGGGACTCCCAAATCTGGAAGTCCCTAAAGCTTTCTAATTTGCTCTCCTACGGAACTTGCATAGTATAGGCTGCAAATTGTGCAGTGCAATGGGACTTGTGCACTTTATGTACTTTATGCACTTTATGTACCCAAGTTCTGTAGCACCTGTACAGAATCATGGATCAGAGCTGTTTACATCCGATCCATAGGCTGCCTTTCTGAGACTGTTCACTACAACAATCTGGTGAACAGCAGCCAGAAAATTAAAAAAGTCCAGTTGCTGGTGATGGTGACACTGGGTGGCTTGGAGGATACTCCTCCACTACACCAAGCAATATCTCCAGATCGGGGTAGCTGGGGCACTCTTCGCTACCTGACCACTTTACAGTTGTAAAGTATAACTGTAAAGTGGTCAGGATGAGTACAGTGGTCCTTTAGCAAGCCATCATTTTCTCTTCCTCAGCTTACCTTTTCATGTCAACCCGCTATAAACCGTGACATTGTACTTCAAAGTAAGAAATATTAACAACAACAAATATTTTAGTACATTTTTATGGTTTTATTAAATTAATGCTGGTGTCATGGTTCAAGCTGAGCCCTGCAGACAGCCAGACAAGGCTGTGCTTTCAGGGACCCTTCCTGGAATTGAACCATGGTTTCCAGCATTGCAACCAGCTTCTCTGTTCAGTCGGCTACAGGAATTGTTTTTGTTTTGGCTATTCTACTAGACCCTGCCATAATGTCAGGATAGTGAGTCACCCAGCGTAGACAAAATCTAGTTAAGCGATGAAGCCCCTAAAATGACAGGTCGTCCTTAGAATAGCCAGATCTGTACTGAATAGAAAATAAAAAAATAAAAACTACATAGAGTACTGAACCCACATTGACAAGAGAAAGATTGCTGTGCAAATACTAAGCCATAGGTAGGTACACAGAATCAGTATAATAAATAATCAAACAGGGAATACAGAGTTAAACCAAAGTCCGGATACCATAGCCAGGGTCAGTACAATCAATATAAACCAAACAGGGAATACTTAGCCAGGGGCCAAACCAAAGGACCACAGATATATACTGTAGGAACGTGTTGATGGGTATACTGGAAACCACCAACAGGGCACTGAGCTCTTTCATCTCCCTCTTATTTAAAGCCCGTCTAGGTCTCTGGCCAGGTGAAGCAGTCCCAAATACTAGATTAACAGAATATGGTGCCCTCTCTGCCCAGGAAGCCTAACTAAACACCACCAGCTGGCATGGCAGCTGACCTGTTAAATTTAAATAAAAAATATGAGATGCCCTTTTTAAGATGACGGCCATTGATAATTATTTATTGTGAAAGTATGATGTTTTCCAAAGTAAAGTTTACGTCGTGTAATTTGCAGGGATGGACATTTTTATTAGACCACCTGACTGATTTCATGATTTCAGTTGCACTGTGGTGTAACTCAGTGATCAGTTAAACTGTAGTGATTTGGGAAGAAGTCAGTAGCAGCCAAAATGACTATACTATGCTGGATGTCTCCTGGAGATCTCCATTTAACTAAAGTGTTATGGTGAGCATGTAAGGCTTAGTTTGACATTTCGGAAAGGAACCATGATGAATGATTATGCTTTAACAAGAGAGGAGAGAGTTAAATAAAATTAAAAGGAAACTTCAAGATATAAAACAGATTTTGGTGCTATTTTTCTGCAGAATTTGATTTCTTTATGAATTGGTACTGATCCAATACCAAAATCTTGAGTTAAAGGGCACATTTACCTTTTAACCGCTGCATTTCTTCCTTCAACGGCTGCCGAAGCTCCGCCCCTACCTCTAAGTACTTTACTTCCTGATTGGTCACCACTCACCATCCAATGAAATACCTCTCATATAGAAGCATTGAGAACCGATACCATAGACACAGTCAGACCTGTGCTCAATTAAATTCCTCTGTAGAGATGCTTTTCTTCTGAGAGGAATATCGAATGCCTTCTAGGATTGGTGTTGGCTTGCTAAAGGGAAAATAATTGCACCAGTGTATGGTTTTCACTTTTCTTCTACTTTCTATCAATAGTATAGCGCACAGACCGCAAAGCACGTCCCGCACAGGATGTTGGTGCTCACTGAGAGTCAGAGCAGCAGCTGACAGGTCAGAGATCGCCGGCACTCGAGCTGCGAGCGCCAAAGTTCAGCGTAAAAGGTGCTTTGTGATCTGTTCTCAAAGCATGGATCATATTGCCGACCCCACAGCGACTCTGACCACCAGTGATGTGGGGGGATTGCATGACAGATGTAGCAGCCCAGTCTATTATCACTGGGCCAGGCCCCTCCTGCCACTGGACCACCAGAGGTTCAAGCAGGGGAGGGGGCAAGGTTTATATATTTTTATACAATATACTAATAGATTTTTATATATTTAATTATAATTTTTAAATATATTTTTATATATTAACATAAATGTATATATTATGTAATCAATTAATAAATATTTAAATAGTATATTTTTTAAATTTCTTCAAATGCTTTCACATAGATGAAATAAAATACAACAAATATTCACGGCCAAATTACATACTTGGCGCTAACATTAGCGCTCACCTGCGTGAGCATTAACGTTAGCCCAAGTATTTACCGCATATTTCAATCCAAACGCTAACGGGTTAAGTAACCCGTTAGTGTTTGGTATCTTGCGCTTTGCAGCGCGAGGTTACTGTACTTTGCGCTCCCTATACTTAACATGGGGAGCGCAAAGTATTAATCAGTGTTAGGATTACAAAGTCCTAATGCTGATTAACGTCCGGCTGCGGTTAACAAAAAGTTAACCAGAGCCAGGACTTGGTGCTAACGGACTCTGCTTCTGCAGAATCCGTTAACACCAGCCAAAAAACAAAAAAAAAGAATCAGATACTCACCTCCTGTCCCGCGGCGAGGACCACGTTTCTGTCAGCCACCTCAGTCCGGCATGAGCAGGGAAAGACTGGGGGGAAAAGTCCCCCCAGTCTCCCCCCTGCGTATCACTATGCTGACCGGCCGGATCTTGCAAGGCGAGATTCGGCTGGTCATGTGACTGCCGGCGTCTGCTTCAATGGAGTCCTATGGACTCCATTGAGAGGATGCGCGCGGCTGCGCTTAGTGCTTTTTTAGTGCCTGCATTGTAATCTAGCGCTAAAATGCGGGCGCTAGGGGGAAAACTGCGGGCGCAGATTCTGTGATACTCTCATACACACTGCACATTATTGTGAGATTACTGTGGAGCTCTATGATATACTTATACACACTGCACATTACTGTGAGTTTTATTGCTGTGGAGCTCAGTGATACGCTCATAAACACCACACTAGTGTGAGTTGTATTGCTACATGTCCCAGGAGTGTGGTGGGGATATGGTTATGTATGTGACCGTATGGCTGTGTGTGTAATGCATGTACAGTATTTGTTTTTATACAGGCTGCTGTGCGTAAAAGTCTACTCCTATGTCCTTGCCGCAGGTCAGCGTTGCCCCCTAGCCCTGCAACAAAAGGATGGTATTGCTCCCGGAATTGCCAAGCACAATATTGCTGCCTGCACTCCAAAAAGTAAGAATGACAGCAGTCGTCTTGGCAGCATTGTGAGGTACAGGCAGGAGATTAAATAGTGGTGCGAGGCAGTAAGAGATTAAAGGGGCACTATGCTCAAACTTTACCCCCTTTAACCTCTTTGCTGCTGAAGACCTGCTGAGCGCATCCTCTAGTTTCAAGCTTGTGTGCAGAGGATGTACTCAGCACGTCATTGAAGTCCTGTAGCTCATTGTCATTTCTTTCTTCTTTCAGAGGGGGCTGACATCTTTCCCTAGCTGTGCGGCTACACCTGGACACTGGTAAAACTGCTCAAAGGCGTGAAGATGTCAGAGTCTTTCCCACTCCCAGCTGTGAAATCCCTTTACTGAAGATACAGGTGTCCTTTGGAACACTGCAAGGCCTACAGGGTCATTTGGGGCATCAGTAGAAAGGCCAGAGTCTGGTCATTCTAATGATACGAAACATGATCATGTAATGTGTAAGAATATGTAAAACAAATTCCTCATTGGCCGCTTTTAACATATAGAGCAGACAATGTTCTTTCTCACTTCATGACCCACGCCAGGATCGCGTTCAGTGGTTTAAACATAGTCATATAACTCATCAAACACAATCCAGTAAAATACAAGCTTAACCCCTTAACATAGTACGTCCTGGGAAAAACTCCCGTTAAGGACCAAGGACATACTATGTACGTCATGGTCCTTTAACCACCCTCCCCTCCCTATACTCACCTCTCTGGCCGGGGTCCCACGCCAGTCTGGCTTCCTTGAAGCCAGCCCGACGATTTTATGGGCCTGGGTCGTCGCACTGATGTAAATCGCTGTTAAATATTTATTTTCTCTTTCTAACACAGCAATATTGTTCACTTTTTAATTATAAAGTGAACAATGATGTAGCACTAACTCACCATCTCATTTCTCATGTCACCAACAAGTGTGGAGGTAATGGCACAATCCCTTATTACAAATTGTTACATCAAAAACCTAAATGCTGCACGCACCACAGCGAAGAGCACGGGGGGGGGAGACTTTAGAACCCTGCATCACTAATATTTACACCTCACAAGGTCAAGTGAGGGGTCATTGATGCCAAACTTGACCATTTAAAATCTAAAAGAAAACATTTTTAATTTATTTATTTTTAGTTCCAAAGCGATGGCATTGTTCATTTGTTACGTATAAAATGAGCAATACCACTGCCATTACTCACCTTCTCATTTCCTACGCTGGGAGCAAGGTCAGTATTTTTTTCCATAGTCATATTATTCATAAAAGACCATCCTCCAAACACAAGGGAAATATTTCATTTTTTGGTTAAAATTGTATATTTTCTCAGAAAAATGCAGTAACAGGTTTCCATTTAGATTTTTTTTATTATTATTATGATTATTATGATAACATTTGAAAAAAATGATTTCACACACTGTAAATTATGGAAATCTGGATGGAAATCTGAATGGAAATTTACTCACACAATCTCTTCCTGGTTTTAATATCCGCACTATTAAATAACCTAAAATATGTTTTCATTTCACTAAATTCCAAAAAAAAGCCCAACGAAATCTTCAGCACCAGGCCCATAGAGATCTTAATCCGGTTCATCCCTGATGAAGTCTAATTAAGATGAAATGCATTGGATGTTTCATTCTGTTTTTATTTACATTATTAATAAATTGTTTTATTGGAAACTAGGTTTCCATTCATCCGTTTTATGGCTATAACCCGTGGAGTGCAGGCCGTTCCTTGATGTATATACCAGATCGGGTCATGTGCTGTGGATATTTCATCTACTCCAAAAGGAGTTATCCAGGAAGCAGATCCCAGACAGACTGATGAAAGGAGCGGTAACAAATGCCACATGCTTAATTTTCTTTGCTATCCTGTGAGTGATGTACCCATGGGGCCAATAATTATTCAGATGTATTTGCATTCTGCACTATGTATTTGTAATTTTCTTTTACAGATACTTCTCCCTATATTTATCTTTTATTCAGATCTTAATCTGGCCCTGCCCCTGCCAGGGGAGAACCTGAAAAAAGGGTCTTTTGGACACCTCACCCTCTGAACGGCTCAAGACAGAAAAAAAGAGAGGTACCGCTGGAAAGGGCAGAATCTGACCTTCACAGCGGTGCCTCTCTTTAACCCCTTAGGCGCCGCATCGCGATTCGACGCCGGACCGTGACCCACTCCCGGATCGCAATCCACTCCCAGAGATGCCTGACATCTTGGATGTCAGCCAAGTCTCCAGTGCCACCCCCCACCCACTGACATCGTCGCCATATATGTGATGACTTCAGTTGTCCAGTTAACCCCCTAGCTGCCAAGTGGAGATTGGGGGGTCCTTTGGACCACCAAATCTCCCGGTCTGGCAGCTTGAGGATCATGTTTGGTGTCATTGGAAAGACCAGATCATGGCTTTTCCAATGATATCAAACATGACCATGTGGTGTAAAAATAAAAAAATAATTAAACAAAAGTGGAGTCTGGGTCATATAATAAAATAGGACTTCAAATCACGTTTTAACATGATGAGCATAAAATGGTCAAAATGAGCTCAGCACACAGAGGTGAAATGGCTCAGCAGTGAAGGGGTTAAAAAGCAAAAACATGTAAAAATTGGGTATTTCTAAACTCAGGCTAAAATTAAAAACGATTTAACTATTTAGCTAGCACTCCTGACGAGCCATTCCTGGCGAAACGCGCGTCGGGTGCACTAGCAGGCAGGGACCCTCCGTTTAAATGCTTTATTTCGTATCCTGTGACCTTAATAGCTTTGTGTTTTGAAAATAATAACTTGGTCATTTATTGTGGCATGCCTTAGGCTAACTTAGCTGAACACTTTTTCAATTGGGTACCTCTGCCATTGTGTTTCTGTGTGTTTTCCCTGCGTGTAGGTTTATGGCTTAATACAGCCATTTAACTTATAGACACTCACACAATCGATAGTTGCAATACATTGAAGTGATCCTCGAAGGTCACTTACTGTATTGATATTTAATTCATATCATTTGCCGCGGGAATACCACTTCTTCACTGTAGAATTTGTTTTTAATATGTTTTGTTTATTGAGCACCGTCAATTTATGTTTATAAGTCTGTCAACTAATTTTAATTTCTTATTTAATAAAAGTTAAATTTTATTTTTGGTCTCTGGGAGACATTAGTATTCTGATGTTTTCATCAGAATAATTGTATTCCTATAATATGTGTGGGTTCCATTACCGCGTAAGAGGAAAATTAGACCTAAACACAAACATGTAAAAACAAAGATGTAAAAACAGCAGTGGGTACTTTCGGACAAACAATGGTAGAATCGCCCAATCACTATGGGCAGGGGTTGACTAGCAACTTTTGGCCCAGGGGGCAAGTACAGCCTAGAGGCCCATAGTGCAGTAACCCAGGCCCTTGTGTATGAGCGCATCAGAGCCCAACAGCAATACAACTCACGCTCATACACAGCGCACATTACAGTGAGTTTTATTGCTGTGGAGCTCTGTGATACACTCAAACACACCGACACACCGCACATTACTGTGAATTTTATTGCTGTGGAGCTCTGATACAGTAATGTGCGGTTTGTATATGAGTGTTTCAGAGCTCCACAGCAATAAAACTCAGTAATGCACAGTGTGTATGAGTATATGTGTGGTGTGTGGTGTATATGAGTATCACAGAGCTCCGCAGCAACAAAATTCACAGTAATGTGCGGTGTGTATGACTATCACAGAGCTCCACAGCATTACAGTGGCAAGAAAAAGTATGTGAACCCTTTGGGATTACGTGGAGTTTTGCATGAATTGGTCATAAAATGTGCTCTGATCTTCATCTAAGTTATGTAACCGGAATCACTGGGTTCACTTCACGACGGCGCCAGACCGGACACAAGCAAGGATTGTCTGAACACGAGTCTCTTCAGGAAAGGCAAACTTTATTGTGTCGTCACACAAATGCTCACACAGGGTTGAATCGCAAAGAGTGAGTCCCGTCTCCCCCCCGACAAGGGGTTTTATACCCCAAATACATAATTAGGTACATCCCAATTAGTCCACCTCCCGATGACACTTTATTCCACCCCACGTGGGTTAATACCTCCCATTGTTAGTACAAAGGCATTCCATACATTGACCGTAAATTGGCAAACTTCATGTTAGTCTGACAGTTTGTGATTTGCTGCCGCACTCAATCCGGGCCGTGCCCACCTCCCTAAAGGCTATGTTTATTTGTTACAGATAAAGCATGGTCTGGTTTCTACGCTCTCTTTGTCTCTCTGTAGGCCTCGGTGACCTTGCAGTATCCATTTGTCATCCTGTCTCTCCGTGCCAAGAGCTGGCCGGATTTTCCCTTCGTTTTATTGCTTCTCTGTTAATCTACCACATTCCTAAGATTCTATGTAAGCTTCATTCTAGTGTCTAGTGAAATCTATCTAGTTATTTGCAAGTGAACCAATATTCTGAACAAGATGGCCGCCTGGCTCATAATAGCGACCATCTTCCAGCCTGATTCCACTTCATTCCCCCCTTGGCTCAAGCCTCAGGTTCTTTTCCTGATGCTTGTAGCCATCACACCCCCCTATTCTTAAACTCCTCATACTTTAGGGGACCTATTTTTGTTAGGAACATGTCTTGTGGGATCATCAGTGGTATCTTCTGTGTCTGTGTAGGTGTCAGTGCTTTCTTGCACAGTGGCCATAGGCATAGCCCTATGCGGTAGGTCAGTGTGCCTACGACCAAGATCACCACTATCATTAGAATCATGGATCCTATCTGTGAGATGAATCTCAGGATGGATCCAAACCACTCTCCGATTGCTCCAAACCCACGCAGTGGATTCCAGCCTTCAGCAGCAATTCTCCTTGCTGTGTTCTGCAACTGTGCTACCTTCTCTTGGTGATCCTGGATTACCTGGTAATAGTCTGGGACATCATGTGTGGTGTTCCTAATGAAGGTGCAACATTCATAATGCATTGTCATCTCACACAATCCATTCAGGGCCGCACTGATTTGTTCAAGCGCCATGTCATGTATCATCTGCACCTTCCGTATCTCACGCACCTCCAGATTCAGCAACTGAATATCCGTACTAGTTTTATTCAGAATTTCATCCATTAAACTGGCGTAACTGTTCAGTCTCACCATCAACTCTCTTCCCCATCCAGTCCATGCCGGCAGCCACGACCATATCCGATCCACCTTTCTAAACAATTCTCTCTTCTGCCTTTCAAACACTAGTGGGTACCTAGGGTGAAGTGCTGTGTATGTATTAGTGTCCTCTCCCCTTACCCTCTGGATTGGGATCAGCTTTGCCAGATAACACATTCCCGTTATCGTTGGTGGCACCCATGTGTAACACACCTTTCCACAACACACCTGGTATCCCCCTTTCAATATAAATGGAGACAAATGTAGTGTTCCCTTCGCTATCTCTATCGTCAGTCGTCTCATCCGTCTCGTCGTATCCAGTGCACTCCGCTTTCCATCAGTCACCTTCGCAATCACCTCCTTTTGTTCACTCGTGAGCTTTCTACATCGTATGTATAGAAAATTTGCCTGCTCCTTTGTGTCGAATGTGTAAATGTATGATGTCCAGTTAAACTTGCTTGAATAGCACCCTCCACCCTCATTATGTGTGTCTTTATCTGGTCCTATTTGGAAGCACTCCTCTGGTGGGTATACTGGTCCTATTATGGGATACCCGGGACTGAATGACTCTGGTTTTTCCCTCGGTGCATCAAAAGAGTGTATTGTGACATTCCCTGACGCAAACATACTCAGATTCATTGGAACAGAAGCAAATGTGATGTGGATCGTCTCTGGATGCATCTTACTACACACCCAGCACGCAGTTTGCCCAGACTTTTTAGCATAGTCATATTTAAATTGCACAAGTAAATGTCCTCTTGGCAAAATCTCGGATGTCGCTTCCCGTTTTTGTCTCCACATAGTACGATTCTCCATCACCGGGTGCGTACCATTCCAGATATGGGAAATATCCACTTTCCCGGCAGTGCTTGGGCACCTGGGGCAGGCTCCATGCGAGAGTCCATAAATCAAGTTTGCAAGGTACAAAATCAGTACCACAAATGCCCCAAATGTCAAAATCCCTTGGGCAATTCTTTTCACAGTTACATAAACCCAATCCCTCCCCACCGGAATTTCAAAAACAAAGGACATTTCTGGATGATCAGGGGTGGGGGCTGGGCCCCTAAAAAGCACCCTTGGGGTATCCCCCGTTGGTGGATGGTCAGGACTTGTGTCCATCAAGACACCCACTTGTGGAATCATTTGGGTGTCTTCAGTTGGATCATTCAGGTGCTCATGACTGTGGTCTTTGTCAGCTTTAGCCTCAGCGGATTGGTCTCGTTGGCGACGACCTTCCATGCTGGTTCAGGGTTGGCTGCAGCTACTTTCAACCTGGAGTGATGTATCCATGGGACCACCTCGGCAACCTTTACTGCTGTAGGGTTGATAACAGGACAAGGTAAGGACCTCTCCACTTTGGGCCTAGTGGGTCATTTTTCCACTCTTTCACCCATACTGAATCACCTGGACAATACTTGTGCAGTGGGGGATATTAAAAAGTGAGGTATGTTATTTCCCACCAAGTATTCAATTTCTGCATTGATTTACCCAACAGTAACAACCTGATCATTTAGTTTAGTTTCTCCCAATGCCCGAAGGTCCCCCCTTAGTCCATTAATCAGAGGGGTTGGCCGTCCAAACATGAGTTCGTACGGACTTAGCTTTAAATTGGGGGTTGGCCTGCACCTAATGTGCAAGAGGACTATCGGCAGCACATCAACCAGCCTAGCGACGTCTCTTGCACAATTTGACATCAGAGTCTTTAGGGTACGGTTCATTCTCTCGACGTTTTTTCCCGGCTTTGGGGCCTGTAGGCAGTATGTAGCTTCCAGGTGATGCCCCAACAGGTGGAAAGCTGTTGTAAACAGTTCTGTATAAATGCAGGGCCATTGTCCGACCTATCTCGAGAGGCAACCCATAACGTGGTATTATTTCCTTCACAGACTCTTTACTACTTTCGCAGTTTTCTCTCTCGGTGTGGGAAAGCTTCCACCCATCCTGTCAGAGTACACACCATTACCAGTAGGTATTTGTATCCTTTGCAGGGCTGGCAACACTTGTAAAGTCTATTGTGTAGCGATGCCATTGGGGATAGCCCGATTGGCTGCTTCCCTGGAGCTGAGATGGGCCTGTTCTCGGGTTGTTCTTGGCACATGTCATGCACTGCTGGGCTATTGCTTTGCAGACTGCTGACAGTCCGGGTACGTAGAAATGTGGCTCTAGTTGTTTCCATCATTTCTCTTCCTCCATGGGTGCTTGCGTGGAGTGTTCTTACAATTTCAGGGGCCAATGTTGCTGGGAGGACTATTGTCCATTCTTCAGTTGGAACCACGTCTTCTCCATATTCGCCTTGTTCTCCCGACATCCATTTCTTTTCTTTCTCTGAGTACACAGGTGTCCATTCACTCCGTGGTGCCCGGTAGGAGTGCAGCCACCACTGGTTTTGCTTTGTATCGTGCCAATTCTCCATGGTTTCCCCAGACAAATTCTTCTTTCGGGAAATAGTATCGCCATGCGAAGAAACAGCAGTTCTTGTCTGTCTTGTGTATCTCTTACTGCTGGTATGAAAAAGTTCATTGCACTTTTCTTCATTCTTGGCAGTCTGTTTTTGATAAGGACTCCTTGAGGAAGAACCTTACCAACGGGGCTTGGAATTCTTCTGCTCCCAACTCTCCCAACTTAGCAGTATTCGTGTAATCCGAAAATTATTATGAGGGTTGGTTGTCAAATTTTCAGTGAGGCGAAATTTTCTGCTCGTTCAACTTCAGTATTTTTGTTTTGTGTCTTCACCCTCCCCCATTACTTTTACGCCGAAGAATTTCCGCATAATTCTGTAGGCTCTGCGTAGTCTTTGCTGAACTTCTGAGGTGTTAATCATTAGGCGTGTCTCTTGAAGATTCAGAGGAGTGGACTAGAAATTTCGGCCTTGAGTCTGAGTTGGGAAAAGCCATTGGATATAATCATGATTAAGTTCCAATAGTTCGTAATCATCTTGCCATTTGTGCAAAATTATTTCAATGAACTCGCCTTTGGGTTCAAATCTTCTCCAGTTCATATAGAATTCGTAGTTTGGCATGGGAGGTTGAGGCTCTTGCTTGCAGAGTAGGACTTTGGCTTGATCAATTGTTAGCGGTGGTTTTGCAGCTGCTTTTGAGGCTTGATCAGCGCGCCTGTTGCCTTTTGGGATTTCATCATGACCCTTTTGGTGGCCACGACAGTGCATGATACTGACAGCGCTCGGTTTCCATACAGCTTCTAGGAGGGCCGCGATTTCAGCTGGATACTTGATTTGTTGTCCTGAGGAAGTGAGTAGGCCTCTCTCTTTGTAGAGTGCACCATGTGCATGGACTGTCATGAAGACATACTTGGAATCAGTGTAGATATTTACTCTTTTGCCTTCGGAGATTTCTAGAGCTCTGGTTAGGAGCTGTTATTTCAGCCAGTTGTGCAGATGTATGCCTGGTAGTGGTTTTGCTTCGATAATTTCTTCTGCTGCTGAGGACTACTGCATAGCCGGAGACTTTCTTCCCATCATCCATGTAGTTGCTACCATCGGCGAATAGCTGTAGATCGTATTTGTCTAGGGGTACGTCTTTCAAATCTGGCCTGCTACTGAACACTTCTTCCATGACTTGGAGGCATTCATGATTTGGATCCTCTTCACAGTCAGGCAGTAGAGTAGCAGGGTTCAAGTAGCGATGAGGTCCAAATGAACCCGTGGATTTTCACACATCATAGCTGGAACTTCGTCATCCGGCTATTACTGAACCAGTAGCTTCCTTTCACATCCAGCAGGGCCTTGACAGCATGGGCACCTTGACATGAAGAACTTGTCCAAGGGTCAGCTTGTCTGCTTCCGCTATCAGCATTGTGGGTGGCTGCCACTGCTTTCAGGCATGGGGGTAGGCCACAGGCCACAGGGTCGAGTTGCTTGGAGAGATAGGCCACAGGCCTTAGCCAAGAGCCGAAACTTTGGATCAGCACACCTGTTGCTGTTTGATTGTGTTCATGAACGTACAGCTGGAAGGGCTTGCTGTGATCTGGCAGTCCCAGTGCAGGAGCTTCCATTAAGTGTCTTTAATTTCAGAAACGCTGCTGTTTGCTCTTCTTCCCAGTGGAAGGGGTTGTTCCCCCCCTTTGTGGCTTGATGAAGGGCTTGGCAATATCTGCGAAGTTGGGGATCCACAGGCGGCAGAAGCCTGCAGCTCCCAGAAACTCACGGACTTGTCTTCTGGTCTTTGGTTGGGGTATTCGGCATACTGCTTCTTTTCTTTCTGCCCCCAATGCACGTTTGGTACCTGTTAACTGGAAACCTAAATACTTTACACTTTCTTTGCATATTTGTGCTTTCTTTCTAGAAACTCTGTAACCTGTAACATCCCAGTAGATGTAGCAGGGCTTTTGTGGCAGATAAACAGTCTTTTTCTGTGGGAGAAGCCAGTAATAAATCATCTACATATTGTAACAAGACAACTTTGTCTGGCTGAGCGTTGAAGGAGAGGAGATCTTGGCTGAGCGCGCACCCGAAAATCGTGGGTGAGTTTTTGAAACCTTGAGGGAGGCGTGTCCAGGTCATTTGATGGCGCGCCCCCGTGGTGGACTCTTCCCACTGAAATGCAAAAAGGGGCTGGCTTGCTGGAGCCAGGCAGATTCAAAAGAAAGCGTCTTTTAAATCAAGCACTGTGTAATATTTTGTATCTCCGGGAATTAACGCCAGCAAATTGTATGGATTGGGAACCACAGGGTGTAGGGTTACTGTGGCTTCGTTGACAGCTCATAAATCTTGGACCGGGCGGTACTCTTGTGTGCCCTCTTTCAGTACTGGCAACAGGGGTGTGTTCCACAGTGACACGCAGAATTTCAATATGCCGTGGTCTTTAAGTCTCTGTAAATGTGTTTGGATATTCTGCTTGGCTTTTTGTGGGATATGATACTGTCTTAGAGCCACAGGGGTTGCACCAGGTTTTAAATCGACGTATACTGGGGGAATATTTACAGCTAGTCCGGGCGGATTTTCCTCCGCCCACACCCCAGGAATTTCGAGGAGTAGTGTGTACGGGTCCGGGCTTGCCGGCGGGGTTGGTGCTGTACGCCATTCTTCCTCTCTTGGCATAATTACTGCAATTTTCACAGATCGGGGGTGCTGGCTGGCTGAGTTGTACTGCCGAGCAGAGCTGCCACTCTCAGGCAGGTCTAATTGAGCGTGTCCCCCGGGAAGGAACGTAATTTGGCTTGCAATTTGCAAAGGATATCCCCCCAGGAGCTGGATGGGACATTGGCATATACAAAAATTCATGTTCAACATTATGCCCACCCACACTACATTTTCGAGAAGCAAGGAAAGGGTACTTAGCAGACACTCCCATTGCTCCCATAATATCAACTTAATTTCCCACTGGGGGTGCAATATGCTGAGTTACAACAGAATATTCGGCACCGGTGTCAACCATAAAAATTTCATCTTTATTTCCCACTCTCATAGTGACCGTGGGCTTGTGGTTACCGAGCGGGATGGGCCCAGGTCCTTGTCAATATGCATCCTGCTCCTCAAATGACGTTCCTGCCAATCCCACAAACCCTGCTCCGGCACCCTCATTTCTCTCATATCTGCCGTCTGTTACCTGACCATTGGTGGCTTGACCTCCCAATTCTCCAACCTCCCCTTGTCCCCCAAATTTAGCCAAAAATGCAGGACAGTCGTTTTTCCAGTGACCTTCACCCTGGCACCAGGCGCACTGGTTGGGTCCCAGGGGTTCCCTAGGGCTCCCCTACCTCTTCCTCTAGCTCTCTAGCTCCCCTACCCCTTGCTCTTCCTCTGTCCGGGCCACCTCATCCTCCACCATTTCCCATATAACCTAAAACACCTGTGTGTCCCCTCTGTCTCTTCATCTCCTCCCGTTTTTCCTCTAGATCCCGGTTATGAAACACTTTATTAGCAATCTCTACCAATTCGCTAATACCTTTTCCCAAAAACCCATCTAATCTCTGTATTTTATTACGTATATCCCTCTGTGACTGTCCCACAAACGAAGAATTAATTAACCTCTGATTCTCCGCTGCCTCCGGATCAATAGGACTATACATCCTATATGCATCTAGTAATCTTTCCAGAAATGCGCTTGGAGACTCTTTAGATTCTTGTACCACGTCTGCTATTTTTCCATGTGTGGTTTCTTCCCTCCCGCTTTAACACCCATTATTACTGCTGTTCTGTACGTCTGCAGGTGGGCAATACCCTCTGCGGTGCTGTACGGCCACTTGGGATCTGTTTTGGGATAGTGTTCCTCTCCCCACGCTTCTGGCTGGGGCTTAGCATCTGCTACGGCTTGGGCGAGTAAAATCTTCTGCGCGCTACTATTTATCCGGGCTCTTTCCTCTGTGGTAAACATTATCAACATTAATTGCTGACAATCTGCCCATGTGGGGTTATGTGTAAGCATGACTGACTCTATCATACTGGCCACTGCTGCGGGATTAGTGGAGTACAGTGGTGTGTGTGTTTTCCAGTTAAAAAGATCTGTTGTCGTGAATGGGACATATGTGTATTGCACTGGCCCAGGAGCTCCATTCGCCAGGAAAGGACCTGGCACTTCCCGTAGCGGCAATTCCATCCCACTCTTATAGGGATTGTGCTGATATGGTTCCCGGGGTTTATGTATATTATTCGCTGCGCGAGTGGTAGCCCCCGGCTTCTCATCTTCACTCTCATCTCCGCTATCCTCCTGGGATACTAATTTATATACGCTCCCATCGGGCATCTCAATCTTTCCTGGTGGGACCTCTCTGTCTCCTCCACCCGCCGCCCCCTGTTCTTCTTCCGCAATATCGCATTGCGGCGCGAAGGGAGCCGGCCAGGAAGTAACAGCTGCCTGCTCCCCCCTCGCCGCCCGCGCAACCGCGGTACTCAAAGCTTCTCTAGCCGCCCCATAGCATGATGGGTATGGCGGGGCAAGGGATCATCCTCCTCTGGGTGTTCTATCAACACCGATCTCTCTTTCTCTTTATAATTTAGTGGTACCTGCTTCTTGTGTTGTCCTGCCATCATTATAAAATGACTTTTATCTTTTACACAGTATCTCCATATATCTATATAGGGGTACTGCTCAGGATGTCCGCATTTCCCGGTGACTTGGGAATGCACTCTCTGTATTAGCTCCGGGTCCATTGACCACTGCTCTGGCCACTCTGGAACTAACAGTGGCCATACAATTGTACACATTAATGTTAGTTTCTCCTTAGTTAATTCCACACCATAATCATGCGTTGTATATAACGCTTCAAAATTCCGCACCATATACCCTAGGGGCGTCTCACCCTCCTTTACCTTCTTGGGCTTGGATGACCCGTTACCCATTGTTTCCCTTAAAAATAACAGTAACCTTTTTACAACACAGATATTACTTTTTAGCAATGACAATTAAAATCTACAGTCTGGTACTCAGTCAACAGTTCATATATCGGATTCGCTTCCTCCGTCAGTAGCCGGACTGCAGTCGCCTGAGCCGGAAACGTACTTCAGGAGTCCACTCTCAAGTTTGCTTTCTCGCAGGGCGAGTAGGCGCTCGTTCACTCACAGCATTCAAATCACTCACAGCACGTACTGTACCAGATACTTTCAGCACAAAACAAAACATAAACAATTCAACTCTTTCTACTAGCCGAGGGCACGCCGTCCCTCATTTTGGCTCCTTATACCCCGTTAATTGAACTCTAACTCTTGCCTGCTTGTGACTATGTGCACCCCGTTCTATAACAACACTCCCGTCTGCAATTCCAATTTGCCTATGGGCAATCTACCCACCCGGCACCACTACCTCTGCAGCTACCTCTGACCGCAATTGGCCCTCTTCACTACACGATGTACACACTAGCACTGACTCAGGGCTCTCAGCCCAGTCACAGAAATCCCTCCTCCTTTCCTTGTCCACGTGCAGAAGCTCTGTTTACAAACACTGACTAGGACTATGCAACTCCACGTGGCTACTTTCTCCCTCTCTTACAGAACTACCCTTTAGTTAACATCTGATCCCCCGGGTCCAGACACGCGCTAGCCACTTTCTGGCCCCGTGCTATATGCGGCGGGTTCAGTATGTCAACGAGACCGTGGCCGTGGGTCTCCTTATCCGACTTTCGGTCGGACGTTTCCCTTTATACCGGTATCTCTGATACACATACAAACATAGAAGACACTTTACCTATCGCCGCGCTGCTCGCTGTTTCCTCAGACTCGGTGGTGTCCCAGCTTCCCGGGCCGGGGGTCCGTTTGGGACAAGACGAGGTCCACTGAACAGGAAATCCTGCTTGGCGCCTGCAGATGTCAGCTCACCTTCAACGGACGCCCAACCGACGGGATCACTCGCACCTGCAGTCAACTGCTACAGTGTTCAGCAGCCGTTGCCTATGCCGGCAAAGGGCCCGTATCCCGGCTATCGAGCCCCCCAAGAAATGTAACCGGAATCACTGGGTTCACTTCACGACGGCGCCGGACCAGACACAAGCAAGGATTGTCTGAACACGAGTCTCTTCAGGAAAGGCAAACTTTATTGTGTCGTCACACAAATGCTCACACAGGATTGAATCGCAAAGAGTGAGCCCCGTCTCCCCCCCAACAAGGGGTTTTATACCCCAAATACATAATTAGGTACAACCCAATTAGCCCACCTCCCGATGACACTTTATTCCACCCCACGTGAGTTAATACCTCCCATTGTTAGTACAAAGGCATTCCATACATTGACCGTAAATTGGCAAACTTCATGTTAGTCTGACAGTTTGTGATTTGCTGCCGCACTCAATCCGGGCCATGCCCACCTCCCTAAAGGCTATGTTTATTTGTTACAGATAAAGCATGGTCTGGTTTCTACGCTCTCTTTGTCTCTCTGTAGGCCTCGGTGACCTTGCATTATCCATTTGTCATCCTGTCTCTCCGTGCCAAGAGCTGGCCGGATTTTCCCTTCGTTTTATTGCTTCTCTGTTAATCTACCACATTCCTAAGATTCTATGTAAGCTTCATTCTAGTGTCTAGTGAAATCTATCTAGTTATTTGCAAGTGAACCAATATTCTGAACAAGATGGCCGCCTGGCTCATAATAGCGACCATCTTCCAGCCTGATTCCACTTCAGTTACAACAATTTGAAAAACACAGTCTGCTTAAAATAATACAACACCAACATTATATGTTGTCATGTTTTTATTGAACAGAACATGTAAACATTCACAGTACAGGGTGGAAAAAGTATGTGAACCTTTGGACTTAATAACTGGTTGACCCTCCTTTGGCAGCAATAACCTCAACCAAATGTTTCCTGTAGTTGCAGATCAGACCTGCACAATGATCTGGAATAATTTTGGATCACTCCTCTTCACAAAACTGTTTCAGTGTAGCAATATTCTTGGGATGTCTGGTGTGAATCGCTCTCTTAAGGTCATGCCACAGCATTTCAATCGGGTTGAGGTCAGGAGTGGACTCTGACTGGGCCACTCCAGAAGGCATATTTTCTTTTGTTGAAGCCATTCTTTTGTTGAATTACTTGTATGCTTTGGGCCATTGTCCTGTTGCATCACCCATCCTCTGCGGAGCTTCAGTTGGCGGACAGATGGTCTTACGTCTTCCTGCAAAATGTCTTGATAAATTCTGGAATTCATTTTTCCATCAATGACAACAATCCGTCCAGGCCCTGAGGCAGCAAAGCAGTCCCAAACCATGATGCTCCCTCCGCCATGTTTTACAGTGGGAGTGAGGTTTTGATGTTGGTGTGCTGTGCCTTTTTTCTTTACACATAGTGTTGTGTGTTTTTTCCAAACAACTCAATTTTGGTTTCATCTGTCCACAGAATATTTTGCCAGTAGTGCTGTGGAACATCCAGGTGCTCTTTTGCAAACTTCAAACGTGCTGCAATATTTTTTTTTGGACAGCAATGACTTCCTCCGTGGTGTCCTCCCATGTACTCCATTCTTGGTTAATCTTTTCCTTATTGTAGATGTGTCAACAAAAATGTTAGCATGTGCCACAGATTTCTGTAAGTCTTTAGCTGACACTCTAGGATTCTTCTTTACCTCATTAAGCATTCTGCGCTGTGCTCTTGCAGTCATCTTTACAGGACGACCATGCCTAGGGAGAGTAGCAACAGTTCTGAACTTTCTCCATTTGTAGACAGTCTGTCTTACCGTGGACACATGAACATCAAGACTTTTGGAGATACTTTTGTAACCCTTTCCAGCTTCATGCAAGTCAACAATTCTTGATCGTAGGCCTTCTGAGAGCTCTTTTCTGCGAGGCATGGTTCACATCAGGCAGTGCTTCTTGAAACCAGTAAACCCAAAACTGGTGTGTGTTTTTAAAGGACTGAACAGCTTTCAACAATAATATCACACTGATTGGACTCAAGGTTGGCTCACTCCTGGCTCCAATTAGCTCTTGGAGAAGTCATTAGGCTAGGGGTTCACATACTTTTTCCACACTGCACTGTGAATGTTTACATGTTATGTTCAATAAACACATGAAAACATATAATGTTTGTGTTGTATTATTTTAAGCAGACTGTGTTTTTCAAATTGTTGTGACTTAGATGAAGATCAGAGCACATTTTATGACCAATTCATGCAAAACTCCACGTAATCCCAAAGGGTTCACATACTTTTTCTTGCCACTGTAAAACTCACAGTAATGTGCGCTGTGTATGACTGTATCACAGAGCTCCACAGCAATAAAATTCACAGTAATGTGCGGTGTGTATGAGTGTATCACAGAGTTCCACCACAGCCTTTTTTACTCCCCCCCCATATTCCTCTCCCCCAGGCCCATTCCATGCTTTTTTACACTCCTCCCCCAGCATGTCCCTCACTTTATTCTCCCCACCACAACATCCAGGCCCCCTTCAATTTTTTCACCCCTGCAGCAGGCCCCCCTCACTTCATTCTCCCAATCACTGTCAGCATCCAGCCACCCTCACTTCATTCTCTCCATCACAGTCAGCATTCAGCCCCCTCACTTCATATTCCCCATCACAGTCAGCATTCAGCCCCCTCACTTCATTCTCCCCATCACAGTCAGCATTCAGCCCCCCCAGTCCGCCCCTGACTATGGGGTTAAAATTTACTCTTTTTCAGTTTTTGGATAAATTTGAATATTATCTTAGAAAAATGCAGTAACGGGTTCCCATTTATGAATTTTTTTTTAAACAAGCGTAACCAGTGGTGTATTTAGGTTTGTGATGCCCTACGCCTGACTAAACTCGTGCACCCCCTAATTTAAATTTGACACACCCCTTCCTGTCAAGGTCAAACCTCTTCCTGGTTAAACCCCACCCTTCCTCTTTAGGCTCCACCTTTTCCTCTCTTTATATTAAAAGTGGATACCAGGTGCCTACTTGTATATTTTGTTTACCATTTCAAATGTTGTATCTATTGAGATGATCAAATAAAATTATGAAATGTTTAAATTCACCCATTTTTTACAAAGATCAGCCATGCATGTCATGTATACTGGATCACAGCCGCTCTAATTGGTTGAACAATAAAATCCACAGAAACGTGCATTGTGTATGAGCGTATCACAGAGCTGCACAGCAATAAAACTCACAGAAACAAGGCACTGTGTATGAGCGTATAAGAGCTGCACAGCAATAAAGCCCACAGAAACGTGCACTGTGTATGAATGTATCACAGAGCTGCACAGCAATAAAACCCACAGAAACGTGCACTATGAGCATATCACAGAGCTCCACAGCAATAAAACTCACAGAAACGTGCTCTGTGTATGAGCGTATAAGAGCTGCACAGCAATAAAACCCACAGAAATGCGCACTGTGTAAGAGCGTGTCACAGAGCTGCACTGCAATAAAATCCACAGAATGGTGCAGTGTGTATGAGCATATGAGCAGCACAGCAATAAAACCCACAGAAACGTGCACTGTGTATGAGCGTATAAGAGCTGCACAGCAATAAAGCCCACAGAAACGTGCACTGTGTATGAACGTATCACAGAGCTGCACAGCAATAAAACCCACAGAAATGTGCACTATGAGCGTATCACAGAGCTCCACAGCAATAAAACCCACAGAAACGTGCACTGTGTATGAGCGTATAAGAGGTGCACAGCAATAAAACCCACAGAAATGTGTACTGTGTAAGAGCATGTTGCAGAGCTGCACAGCAATAAAACTAATTTCATTCCAAACGCCTCCACTCTTTTAATTTCATTAACCCTCCCCACTCTTTTCAATTCATAACCCCCCCACTCTTTTCATTTCATGTAAACCCCCCACCTCTTTTCATCTCAATGACCTGGGGGCTGGCGGCTTTGGGCTGGCAGCTGGGTCCTGCGAGCCACCTCTCCTTCCCGGCATCTGCTCTGCAGCATTATGGAGCGATGGGAGGAAATTACGTCATATGACCACTTCCTCCCAGCACTGCAGCTCAGCGACAGAAACACTCAGCAGCCGAGTATTCACGAACCGGTGGCTGTGGGCGGCGGGTCCCAAGGGGTTTCAGGTCCCACGGAGCGGCAGGTCCCATTGAGCGGCAGAGCAACGGGTCCTACTGAGCGGCGGGGCACTGCCCCCTGTAAATTGCCGCCCTAAGCTTTGTCGGTCTAGGCCAAGATACACCGCTGAGTGTAACCCATAGAATATGTTACTACAGAGATTTGGATGATAACATGTGGAAAAATAAACTTACATGCTGCAAGTTATTGAAGTCCAAACGGAAATTTAAATTTTTTGATATAGCATTTTGATGTGGCACAATGTATACTGGGACAATGGTCATTGGTCCTCTAGCTGTTTTGGAAGTATGTTTAATTTGGTGCTCAGCCATTAATTAAGTTAGCTGAGACTCATGGGAAATGAAGTTCCAAAACATCTGGATGGCCAAGGTTGCTGATCCCTGAAGTATACACATAAGGGGTTATTCAGAGAGCATCAAAATATCACTGACAAATGTCCCAGAAGGGCAGCGAATCACCCCGCCGAACGCATCCTAACACCGTCATATCATTTAAAAAAGCCAAACGCAGTCGCAAACCCGCCGAAAAAGCCAACGACCCGCCGAACAGACCACTGAATTAATCTTCAAACCGCCTATGACCTGCCGAACAGCCCCTCATTAAAGGCGCCGAACATAGGTAAACCCTCCCCCAAAAAAAAACACTTTTAAAAGGAAAAAAAAAAAAACTAGTGCATAAAAATGCCTGTAAATAAACTATACGGTCCTATGAAAAAAAATAAACTGGTCTGTTACAGAATAAAAAAACATCATGTTGAAAAAAAATCAATATAAATAAATAATTGGAATCAAAAATTTCGCTGAAATTGCCTACAAAAATTCATAAAGAGACTTTTTGCTGCAAATTAAAGAATAAATGGCTGAATATTTAAGAAAACAGGGAATTTTTTTACATTGAAATCTGTGGGATACGCCTGCTTAGGCTAATGTCAGATGAACACAGTCTGAGTGCACTCTGCGTGCGTGCATAATGGATGGACGTACTGACGGAAGATACTGTAGACACCACATGGTCTGTTTTTTTGACGGATGTAGAAAAAAAAGGGAAATATTGGGATCAAAATTAAATGACAGGTACAGTCAGCCAGACCAGAAAAACTTCTGAGCGTCAAATGCGCTGTGTCTGACGTCCCGTCATCACGCACACAGGCCACTATGTGGACGCAGCGCACTGCTGGCGTCCATCGTAGCACTTTTACGGTGTGGCCTAAATGGCGTCCGTTGCCACCGGCGTGGTGCGTGGGCACGTGCTTCGTGTGTTGGTCTCTATTGATCACAAATCAATGCTACCACGTACACAGGGCCGGCCCAAGACATTGTGCTGCCTGGAGCGAAGGATGAAATGCTGCCCCCCCAGAAAAAAAAACCTGTATGAGCGTATCACAGTGCACCACAGCAATAAAATTCAAACACTCATACACACCGTACAGTAGAATTTTCTTGCTGTGGAGCTCTGTGATACAGTAATGTGAGGTGTGTATAACTGTGCCCAGCGTCACATACCCAGCAGTGCCCAGCGTCACATACCCAGCAGTGCTCAGTGTCACATACCCAGCAGTGCTCAGTGTCACATACCCAGCAGAGCCCAGCGTCACATACCCAGCAGTGCCCAGTGTCACATACCCAGCAGTGCCCAGTGTCACATACCCAGCAGAGCCCAGCATCACATACCCAGCAGAGCCCAGCATCACATACACAGCAGTGCCCAGCGTCACATACCCAGCAGAGCCCAGCGTCACATACCCAGCAGAGCCCAACATTACATACCCAGCAGAGCCCAGCGTCACATACCCAACAGAGCCCAGCGTCACATACCCAGCAGAGCCCAGCGTCACATACCCAGCAGTGCCCACACATGGATATAATTGACCCAGACTCACACATTGATATATATGCCCCCAGGCTCACATATGGATATTGTGGCGGAATGGAGTATCCGCCTGCGGTCCTGCTCTATCTGACCCCCTTCTTTGGTGTTGCCAAGCCCGACTACCGAGTGGCACGGCACCCGGCGTCTCGAGCGGCTTGGGTAGAAGACTACGTGGCGGTGGAGATCTGGAGAGTAGATGGGGCACCCACGGCGGAAATCCGCCCGACTACCGAGTGGCACGGCACTCGGCGTCTCGAGCAGCGGATCTATTGACCATTGAAGGGCTGGAGACGGTCTGCGTGGCGAACCGCGGTTCGGTAGAGTCTCCTTGCAGATGCAGGCACGGCGCTCAGCCGAGGTCCCGATTCGGGGTGGTTGCGGTATCCCAAGATACCGATTCAAGGTGGCGCAACGGCGCGGCGAATCGATGTTCTGCTGCGGAGTTAGAGGGACCCGTTCCTGGGCGGTGGTGATATGTAGCCGACGTGAAATGACAACACCAGGCAGAGCTGTATGTTTCAAACACTCAGATGAACTGAACTCTTTTAATCACACGCCACTATTTATGCTGAAGTACGACAGTCACAATTTGCATACCCATACTAATTAGTTATGTCAGTTATTTACAATCAACATTCTTCACATTCTCTTAGCCTTCAGCGCACACAACGTTTGTACAGCCATTGTTCCAGCACATCAGATTAAACACACACTATCAGAGATCCCTTAAATTAAACATGTAGCTAGATAATGGGGAAAATCCCTGACGCATAAATTACACAGCAGCAAAACTTATTTACTAGCTACAGAAACACACATTTATCTACAGGAATATAAGTATATTTTAAACCAAAGCTATGTCATTACACTAAACTAAATTAAACTAAAACCAAACGAGGTAAAATATTTAAAATCACACGATAAAACCGACCATAAAGTCTTTTGAGGTTTGAAGCATGGAGCGTTGCCTCAGCTCCATGACATAGGTCCTTTTAAAAATGTCTTGGGTTGGCGTCCTGGGCTCGCTGCGCCGAGCCTCTTGGGTCATTCCGTGACAGATATATTTGCCCCCAGACTCACACATGGATATATTTGCCCCCAGGCTCACTCATGGATATATTTGCTTCCAGGCTCATAGATATATTTGCCCCCAGGCTCACTCATGGATATATTTGCCCCCAGGCTCACTCATGGATATATTTGCCCCCAGGCTCATGGATATATTTGCCCTCAGGCTCACTCATGGATATATTTGCCCCCAGGCTCATGGATATATTTGCCCCCAGGCTCACTCATGGATATATTTGCCCCAAGGCTCACTCATGGATATATTTGCCCCCAGGATCATGGATATATTTGCCCCCAGGCTCCCGCATGGATATGTTTGCCCCCAGACTCATGGATATGTTTTCCCCCAGACTCATGGATATATTTGCCCCCAGACTCATGGATATATTTGCCCCCAGACTCATGGATATGTTTGCCCCCAGACTCATGGATATGTTTGCCCCCAACTCATTAATATGTTTGCCCCCAGACTCATGGATATATTTGCCCCCAGACTCATGGATATGTTTGCCCCCAGACTCACACATGGATATGTTTGCCCCCAGACTCATGGATATGTTTGCCCCCAGACTCATGAATATGTTTGCCCCCAGACTCATGGATATATTTGTCCCCAGACTCATGGATATATTTGCCCCCAGACTCATGGATATGTTTGCCCCCAGACTCATGGATATGTTTGCCCCCAGACTCACGGATATATTTGCCCCCAGACTCATGGATATATTTGCCCCCAGGCTCACACATGGATAGATTGCCCCCAAGCTCACCTCGCTCTGCCAGGCCCCTCCGACGGGCAGATCCTGCGGCCGCCGCGTTCCTTCCTTCAACGAGCGGCAGTCTCGTGAGTATCTGCCGCTCGCCTGAAATCCATCCTCCAGCCTGCCGCGTTCTCGCGAGATCACGTGATCTCGATCGCAGCAGGCTGGCGGATGGATCTCAGGCGAGCGGCAGATACTCATGCGGCTGCCGCTCATTGAAGGAACGAACGCGGCGGCCGCACGATCTGCTGCCGCCGCATTTAAATAAAGTGCAGAGAGCGGCAGCGGTGCCGGGGGCTGAAATTTGCCGCCCCAAAATTTCTGCCGCCTGGCGCCGTTGCTCCGCTCTGCACCATTGGTCGGGCCGGCCCTGCACGAACATTAAACTGTGCGGCGACACGGACGTGATGATTGCATTCGTCTCACGCTGGCCTTAAACCTGTGGAATAAAACCACCAAAAATCAGGGCATTTCACTGACATTTCGGTGTTGTTCGGCATTCTATGAATAGATTAACCATTACTACTCTATGGGGATTTCACGGGCGCCGAAAGTTACCGTATATCGCTGGCAATTCACCAATATTTGACGAATCGCCAGCTTTTTGAATAGCCGAATTAGTGATGCACCAAACTGGAAATTCTGGTCAGAAACCGAAAATTCAAGAAGAATTTGGCCGAAAAACCGAAAATGAGCCAACTTATTTTAAAATTGTTTTTTTTTTTGTATAATCGTAGCAACCCCAGCTCATTTTTACTCTATATACCAATAGGGCCCTGCATGAGGATCAGAAACAGAAACACTGCTACCTTGCTAGGAGTGACCTTCGTAGTAAATTTAACTCTTGTAAGGGGAGCAGCAGGATTACAAAACATTTATACATCTCTTAATATATAGGATAGAATGGAATCAATACCTGGAATATAATCGATATTCCATGAAGTGATTACTTGGTACATATGGGTTAATAATGTTTACTGTAGTCAGGTGGTCTTTACACACTTGTATAGTAATGGGTTAATTAGATATGTATAGCAATGTGAGAATAAGCTCTGTATAGTAATGGGTTAATAAGGTTTGTGTAGTAAAGTGATAATAAGTGAAGGGCTCTGTATAGTAATGGGTTAATATTATCCCCTTACTACACAGAGCTTATATTAACCCATTACTATACAGAGCCCTTCACTTATAAGCTCTGTGTAGAAAGGAGATAATAATAAGTGAGGGTCTCTGTAAAGTAAGGTGATAATATGTGAAAGGATCTGTAATAGTAATGGGTTAATAAGCTCTGTGTAGAAAGGGGATAATAAGTGAAGGGCTCTGTATAGTAAGGGGATAATAAGCTATGTATAGGAATGGAGGAAGACAAAATCACATGCAGAAACAAATGAGCTTCCTCAAATTCAGACTGCATTATTGCCGTAGAGAGTATCTTGATCTTTTTCTCTTTTCCCCCTGTCTCTGTAGGAGCTGGAGGTGAAATAGTTAAATGGCTCTGTGGTTCTGGCACTCAGCCCCCCCCCCCAATCACCTGGGCAGTGACAGAGTACTCTCTTTTAGCTCTGAAGGTAGGGGGAGCAAAGAGCCAACACAATTTTCCCTGGTATTGCCCCAGGGCTTGGGTACCGTCACAGCACCACCTGGAGACTCCAGCAATCATTACATGATGCATTTTCAGCTAGCTTTTTTAATTCAACCGAAAGCCGGAAATTCACTTTTTCCACCAATATGTTTCGGTGACCACAATTTCGGTGCATCCATAAGCTGAATGGTCCCGAAATTGCACTGTATGGGAAATTCACCATTCGGTGCAATGCCATGCTCTTTGAATAACCCCTATAGTAATGATATTTTTTGACTGAATCCATGAGTGTGTATATATATATATAAGCTTTTGCACCCTAATGCATTAGGCTCGCAACCCCTATGGTAGTAGATTTGGCATATGTGAATGGATTTGCCTTCTTGAATGTACAATTCTACAAAAAGGACAGTGCTCTTCAGTCTTCATAACTTCAACAACAAAGGGCTGCCCTGGTCTTCCAAGAGATTGTGCCTGGGTGATTTTGCTGCTCAGTCACCACTATGAACATTATTAATTCTGCAATTTCTGTTGTTCTAGGAGTATGTAAAGGGGTATAAGCATGACATCTCCCTGCCCATATATTCAACTTCTTTTTTTATGTCTTTACCTTCTTTCTTTTTCTGTATGCCCCTTGCAGTCTCACACTCCTATGTGCCCTTTTTGTCTTACCCTACCTTTTGAAGTACTGTGGCTGAAAGGAAGACACACATAAGATCGCATGATGCACGGGCTCATATACACTGCATCACAGAGAATAGTTGACACCCCTGTAGGACAACTATTACCAAATTCACTATGTGGTTGTTGCCAATACTCTTCCACTGTCAACCTGAGATGCTGCACTTAACTTTACCTCTACATGCTGTGCAAGTCAATTCCAGCTCCTGAGAAAGTATATTAAGCTTAGTGTATAGGCATTCAAAAAGTTAAGGCTCCCTAGTCAACATAGGTGTGTGCAGAAATGTGTGATAGAAATGTGAATTGCCGCTGTTTTGACCTTTACGATCCCCGTCGATACATTTTTGGGGTTTTCTTATTTGGTTCATGATAAATAACATAAAAATTTGCTGTTTGTAATTATTTACAGTTTGTAAGTAACAACAATAACACACTCTAAATCCGGAGTCAGCACGATTGACCCTTTAGGTGTTTTGTAGCTACATTTCCCATTAGGCTAGTCCAACCTAATAAGTAGTTGAGCCTCTTGGGAGATGTAGTTTCACAATGTCTGGAAGGCCATGGTTGCTGAACCCTGCACTAAAGTATGAACTATACACATCTATGCTCTTCGACAATCACGTGAATGGGAGATTAAAACACATTTGCTGGCCCTTATAAATGAAAGACGTAAAGGCAAAAAGTTATTTATTATTTATTTATTTATTTATTTATTTTACCAGGTAGGATACATTGAGGCAAAAAGTTCCTAAAAAGGAAATGAACTGTAGTGGCTATGTCATTATGAGTTAGAAGTTAGGGTTGAGAAGTCCTAGTACTTCATTTTATGGGTTCTGTCACAGAAAATATTAGCAATCATATTACAGAAGGAAATTCCAAACAGTTTCTGACTTACCACACTGAGACATTGAAGGTGCTTTAGTTGGCCAGTACACAGAAGGCCTATAATACAAAGAGTGAAGTTATTCTTAATGTGCATTGCAAAGGTTTATCAAAGCAACTTTCTGGCAAGAATATCTGTATTTGCTTTTTTTAGAGCGCTATTCTTCTAGTGTTCAGTTATACCCCAAACATATTTAATCCACTACCAATTGCATCATGATTATTTTTTAAATCTTCAAAAATACAATCAATTGACATTTGTAGCAGATGATGAATCTTTTATGTTTTACAGTGAGCTTTGTCTTACAGTTTGTTAACTCTGTAACATGATATCAATGCCCCCTGCACAGAACAGCAGAATCCGACAAACCCTTCTGTGAATAAGGAGGATACAGAGCAGAAAGCTGAGCCTGCATATTCTGAAGGCCATTGATAGAATAACCAATAAGTAAACTGGATCAACTGCTAAAATGCTTTTTCAAAAAAGGCACTCTAAGCTTCAAACTGGGGTGGTATTGGTGAAGTTAAATAATCCCTCCAGACCTCAGCACCCCTACCTAAATCCCAGAAGGCTGATCACCTCAGTTTGGGTGACAGCTTTTCGAGGCAGAGAGAATCCCTGCCTCCCACACTGACAGCTGAATCAGCCCTTTAAGACACTTAGTTCACTATGACCATTTTAACTACATAGAATAGCTATGGTGACTACGGTGTTCCTTTAAGAAACAATATATTAACCCCTTCATTGCTGAGGCATTTCATCTATGTGCACTGAGCTAATTTTTACCGCTTTTGCTCATCATGTTTAAATGGGATTTGAAGCCACATTTTATAATATGACCCAGACATATTATATATTATATATTCTTTCCGGCAGACTTAGCAGATTCGTAATATATCATTTTTATATGTATACATCACGTCCTGCCTGTATATTATAACAAAAAATGCAATAAAATTAGATTTTTTAATCATCTACAGCGTGTAAAGTGTTTTTTTCACATTTTATCACATGAGCGTTTGCAGTTATATTTTCTATGGGGTGCGCTTGTACAAAAATTAGAAATGGGGACTTGTTACATTTTTGGGGGGGAATTAAGTGATTTTTAGCAAATGCACCCCATACAAAAAAGTCATTAGTGCAGCATCATTGTACAGATTATAATTGAAATGTGAACAATATTGCTGCATTAATTAAAACAACACCCAAAAAAAAACCATGTTATTTATTTATTTATTTATTATTATTTATTTTTTAATTTGAACATGGTCATGTTTGGTATCATTCGAAAGGCCATGCTCATGACCATGACCCCCTAGCTGCCATGGTTCTGGAGATATTGTGGTTCAAAGGAACCCTTTATCTCACCAGGGGATTTCCTTGCGTGAGAACGCGGCTGCGCGGTTGGTCAGGTGGTTCCTGGCGGGTGGCCATGCTGCATCATGCCAGCGGCCGCTCGCCTCGTGGGGAGAAGAGAAGAATGCCCCCAGCAAAGGAGGAAGTGAGAGCTGGGGGGGACAAATATACCCATGATAACTGGGGGCACATATACCCATGAGAGCTGGGGGCAAATATACCCATGAGAGCTGGGCGCAAATATACCCATGAGAGCTGGGGCAGATATACCCATGAGAGCTGGGGGACAAATAAACCTATGAGAGCTGGGGGCAAATATACCGATGAGAGCTTAGGGGGCAAATATACCGATGAGAGCTTAGGGGGCAAATATACCGATGAGAGCTTAGGTGGCAAATATACCCATGAGAGCTGGGGGCAATATATACCCATGAGAGCTGGGGGCAAATATACCCATGAGAGCTGGGGCAATATATACCCATGAGAACTGGGGGCAATATATACTCATGCGACCTGGGGGCAATATATATCCATGACAGCTGGGGGAAAATATACACATGAGAGCTGGGGGGGAAAATATACCCATGAGAGGGGGGGCAAATATACCCATGAGAGCTGGGGGCAAATATACCCATGAGAGCTGGGGGCAATATATACCCATGAGAGCTGGGGGGGGAAATATACCCATGAGAGCTGGGGGCAATATATACCCATGTGAGCTGGGGCAATATATATCCATGTGAGCTGGAGGCAAATATACCCATGTGAGCTGGGGCAATATATACCCATGTGTGAGATATATATCATGTGAGCTGCTGGGGGCGATATCCATGTGTGAGCTGCTGGGGCAATATATATCCATGTGTGAGTTGCTGGGGGCAATATATATCCATGTGTGAGTTGCTGGGGGCAATATATATATCCATGTATGAGCTGCTGGGGGCAATATATATCCATGTGTGAGCTGCTGGGGCAATATATATCCATGTGTGAGTTGCTGGGGGCAATATATATCAATGTGTGAGTTGCTGGGGCAATATATAGCCATGTGTGAGCTGCTGGGGGCAATATATATCCATCTGTGAGTTGCTGGGGGCAATATATATCCATGTATGAGCTGCTGGGGCAATATATCCATGTGAGCTGGGGGCAATATATATCCATGTGTGAGCTGGGGGCAATCTATCCATGTGTGAGCTGGGGCTATATATCCATGTGTGAGCTGGGGCCTTATATCCATGTATGAGCCGGGGCAATATATCCATGTGAGCTGGGGGCAATATATCCATGTGCGGTGTGTATGAGTGTGAGTTTTATTGCTGTGGAGCTCTGTGATACACTCATACACACCACACATTACTGTGAGTTTTATTGCTGTGGCGCTCTGATACAGTAATGTGCAGTGTGTTTGAGCGTGAGTTTTATTGCTGTGGAGCTCTGTGATACGCTCATACACACAGCACATAACTGAAAGTTTTATAGTTGTGGAGCTCTGTGATACGCTCATACACAGCACATTACTGTGAGTTTTATTGCTGTGGAGCTCTGCGATACGCTCATACACACAGCACATTACTGTGAGTTTTATTGCTGTGGAGCTCTGTGATATGCTCATACACACAGAACATTACTGTGAGTTTTATAGTTGTGGAGCTCTGAGATACACTCTTACACCCCATACGCAGCCAATGAGGCAATAAAACTCACAGTAATGTGCTGTGTGTATGAGCGTGAGTTTTATAGTTGTGGAGCTCTGTGATACGCACATACACACTGCACATTACTGTGAGTTTTATAGTTGTGGAGCTCTGAGATACACTCTTACACCCCATACACAGCCAATGAGGCAAGTGGCACGTCGGCTAGTCTTGGCAAAACCTGCCCGTCAGTAAGAGGTTAATGATGCTCTCCCGTTAACCTGTTTTATGTGTTGCACCTTTCCAATTGTTATTGAAATAAATAGTTATTATATTTTTGGGGGGGTTTAAATATTTGTAAAATTTGGATGCTTTAGTGATTATTTTTGGTTGGGGGGGCACTAATGAAAGACTTGCCCCGGGCACCACATGATCTCGCTACGCCTCTGCTTACAGGTCTATTCAAAGAAAGGTGAAACTCAGGAGAATGACTGGAGTAGTGAAAATTCTAGGTCAAAATAGCCAAACCAGAAAAATGCTTCCATTCATCTCACTATCTAAATCTGCTATTTGGTCTAGATTGTTCTCTTCTCCTGCCAGTTCTCCTGGTTTTCACCTTTCTTTGAATAACCCTGCTAGTTATGCTGTAGAATGACCAAGAGGGCTGTTCAAATCAGACATCCTAGGAATATGGCTGAGCTGAAGAGGTTCTGTAAGGGAGAATGGTCCAAAGTTTCTCCTGACCATTGTGTAGGTCTAATCGGTAGCGACCGGAAACACTTGGTTGAGGTTACTGCTGCCAAAGAAGTATTTACTAGCTAGTTGATTCAATAGGTCACTTTTTTCACAGCACTATGGATGTTTAACCCCTTCATTACAGTGATTGAGTAAACATGATCAGCAGTAGCAGATCTTTAGCTATGCTGGGGCTTTGTAAA
This sequence comes from Leptobrachium leishanense, assembly GCA_009667805.1. NCBI lineage: Eukaryota > Metazoa > Chordata > Amphibia > Anura > Megophryidae > Leptobrachium > Leptobrachium leishanense. Next base: position 292,709,057 of record CM019063.1, on the reverse strand, counting down.
TTTCAATTCTTTGTTTTAAATTAAGTTAATTTGCATTCGGAAGCCTGAAAGTGTCCCCAAAGTTTTAGCACCCTGGGCATTTTGTCTGAGGGGCAAACAAATTAAAACCCGGCTGGGGAATGTCTCTAATGCACAGTTTGCCAGCTGACCATGCACTCAGTGAAAGACTGCAGTAACTCCATTTGGACAGTAGATGGCAACATCTGCCTGGCAAATAGGTTATTGTAGTAAGGAACACATTGAGAATATTGCCAAATATTTCTTACTGTATCATTAAAATTATTTTCCAAACAAATTCAACTGGTTCCAGGAAGGGTTAATGGGATGTGTTCAATAAAGATATGAAAGATTAAAATTGTTTGTCTGTTAGCTTAAGCACATTGTGTTTGTCTAAAATTGTGACTTTAAAGATGCGATGACATTTTATGACCAATTCATGCAAAAAAATAAATAAAAACACCAACTAACTCCAAAGGGTTTAGATAATTTTTCTTGATACTTTCTATTTATAGTAAGCTTAGCTTGATATATTACATATTTTACAATCCATTGAAGCTGGTGTTTCCATGAACACAAATGTTTTTAAAATTACAGAGTAATGCGTTAGTCAAAATAGATTTATTTTTACGGATTAACAAATAACCTTTCATATTATATACATAACAATGTAGAAACACGATTTAAAGGGAGTATGCCATATATTGTTTGGTGTTGATTAATCTGCTGTTTGCTTCTTTGTGCTGTGATTAAGATGGGGGTTGCAGGGGAGAATAAAAAGTGACATCATAATAACAGGTTTGTTCACCATCCTGGCATTTAGAATGCTTGTTATTAAAGGGTCACGTCTAATTATACTCGTATTGTACTCTGTTGGGGATCTGTGGTTAATAGGCTGTAATTAAATGACAATAATACAAAATAATGTGTACCTAGCACCAAATAATAACAGTAACCTGGTTGACAATTACAGTTATTTATATTTATAAACAAAAATTCTAAATGCGATTAGCCTAGGAGAATGTGAAGAAACATTTATTAAAGAGAGATGCTGCACAGGAACTGAAACCATGGAACATGTGTATCACAAAGAGAAATTATACTACTCGAAAAGAAGAGATAGAATATTATTATTTTAGGCTATACAGTAAAGGAAAGTATGTCAACGAAAGAGGGTATGTCACTTCTTCAGACCCCTCTGATCTCCTGTACTGTCATTAGAAGATCAGAATGAGACAGGGCATAGTAAAATATGTTGAGGATAAGATTATTACAAATGTGCTATACAGGAGTTATTTAAAGGGAAATACAGAGATGGAGTCCCTGGAAATTTGCATGCAACACAGGATTTCAGGAATGAAGCAATAGGAGACATTAATGTAAAGCATAAACACTTTAAAAAAATCCAACATTTTCAACAGATATTTGAACCCATTGCACATGCTGATCATTTCCCAACCCTGTTCCCGTTCATCTGGCCATTTTGAGGCTGGATGCTTGTCTGTGTTAATTATTTATGATGCCGAATCGTTGCGGCATTCTGGTGCACCTTTTCCCATGGCCTACGTCACCTATGCAGGTTCTGGTGCTCAAAACCTTTTGCTCTGCGTCTAACCTCCTGGTTAACTTTGTTCTGTGACCTGTTGTAGTTTTTACTTATCCCTAAGTGACTTCCATTGTTGTTTGTGCTTACCTTGTACCTGACCATGGCTTTTCTTTGACCTTCTGTACTTCTCCACTCCTTGACGTTAGATTACGGTTCTAAATTGTTTGGATCACTCTGTTATCTTAAACTCACCTTATTTCCGTGACCATTCTTTATCTATCTTATTGTTACCTAGAGATTATAAAGACTGGCTCTAGTATAGGGTTAATATATTTATTCTATGTTGTTTGCTTTCTGTGTCTTAGGTCACATAACCTGCCGTGACAGCAATAAAATAAACTATGAAATGTATTGTTTGTGATACGTTATATGTTAGTGCATATTTTGTTGTTGAGTCGGACATTGAAATGATATGGGGTAACATAGCCTACTCTGTATTGTAGGTGTAACAGGAGAGGTGGTTCAAGGTAAAGGTCTTCAAGATGCTGCTCAAGAGAAAGAGTTTCCTATAAGGTTACATGTAATACAAGCCAGTGATGTAACTTATAGAAAAACAACATTTGGTGAAAAGGACAATGGGCTGAACTGACCTATTCCATTCTACCAGAAGGTCCACCTTGTGATGAGCAAGAAAATTCAGTCGGTTATCATTTGACAGTGAAGTTTCAGTCACAGACATTGTATCCCGTAGATGTCACTAGTTCAAGACTGTGAGGGCAGAAAAAAGGCTATTATTTCAAAAGCTATTATAATACAAAAAGCAATATAAAGTCTGTGAAAATGGCACCATCTAAGTGTGTTTTCCACTGCTCAAAAGGGGTCCAGAGCCCTAGGAATGACAGAGCTTAATCTTACTGCACTTGTGTCTCTCCCGGTCCCTCCAAAAGAAATCTCTAAAAACACATTACTTCAGAGAAGTCTGCCTGCTCCTCCATACCCCACGGTACTTTTCCTGACCTATTTCCCATGCAGCCTCCATGCATCCCATTACCACACCTACTCAGCTATTTTCCCACTCCTCGCTGTGTCATGCCACTCCTCCTAGATTGTAAACTCTTGTATTTGTCCCATAGTTTATCACCCACTTGTATAGTTTCCCATGTCCTCTCAACCCCTTGTTGATCTTCCCATTTATTTCAGTCCTTTGTGTCTTACACAGCCATCTCTCCATTTGTTCCTCCTTATCATCGCTTTCACCCTCAGATATCTGCCTTTCCTCTCATAACTTCTTGTTTCTGCCCCAGCCATCTCTCTCTCCTCTTGTGTCTACCCCAGCTCACAAAACTTGTTATACTTCTTCCAGCTCTCATACTGGCACGTTGTGTGTTTTGTCATGGAACCTGATTCCTTATTTGTTTTCCCTCTATGTTTTTACTTAAAATGGACTAGTCCACTCTCCCTGTCTATCTCACATAGTTAGTTTGGTCCAGCCCATTTCCTGCTTCTGCAACAGCTAATTCCTGTCAGAATACCACAGAGGCAGTCAGGAAGCATTTATAGTTACCGGCTGATTGCATCCTGTTTTTACTTTCCCCCCATAACAAGGACACCTGAGAAGCCCTCTTTTCCGTCAAGTCACCTTTTATTGGTACCAGCTGGGTGGAGTAGAGGTAATGTCACTGCTCTGCATGGAGAGAGCCTGTGGAGTCATGGGTTCGATCCCAGCGAGCAACCTCTCCAGTAATTGTCCTTGGCAAGACACCTAACGGCAGTGGTGTATTTTGGCCTAGGCCGACTAGGCCTAGGGCGGCACCCTCCAGGGGGCGGCGGCCCGCACTGGGTGGCCCCACCCCATAATTTTTTTTTTTAACTTTTGCAAAGTATTTTACCAGCAATGTCCTGGGTAGGCAAGGCCTAGGCTTTCACTTTCCAGGGGGCAGCAAAAAACCTCACCACTAAATGGGTTACTCACAGAGCACCGAAATGACGCCAACATTTTGGTGTTCTGTAGTTCCCTGCACTTCGGGGAATAAAATTTCCCCACCCTGCAGTGAATTCACCATTCACCGCAGGGTCCCCAAAGTGCATGGAGTCGGCCGCTGAATGCTGCAACCGCAAACCCGTGGCCTGCTGTTTTCAAAAGAACTACTGAACGAAAATGTCTGGAATTTACATATAAGATTCTATGATTGATAATAAAAAGTTATGTTACAGAAAAAAGAAAAGCTGCTATTAAAAAAAAGGGGGGGGGGAAATTTTGCCAAAAAAAACCCTGAAAAATGACTAAAAGGTACTAAAAAAAAAAAAAATCAATAAATAAAGACTTTTTACTGCAGATTAAAATAATAAATGGTTTATTAGATATTGCATAAAAACGGGAATATTTTTAACATTGAAACCTATGGGGTTCGCCTGAATAAACCTGCTGATTGAAACCACCGAACATCAGGGCATTTCACTACCATTTCTCTGCTGTTTGGTGTTCTCTGAATAGATTAACCATTACTTCTCTATGGGGATTTGCACTGCCTTCCAACAGCACCGTACTTGCTGGCAGTTCGCCAAACTTGTGTGTGTGCATATCACAGAGCAGTGGTGTACTTAGGGGAGTGGCGGAGGGTGGGCCGCCCCAGGTACCAGCGATTATTGGGGTGTCATTAGGGGGTACTAGGAAGTGCCACTGTCACTGTGTGTCAGCTTTGAGCTGTGTTCTCAAACAACGAGCAGCGGAGCAGGGCGTTTGCATACGGAATAAAATCTAATAGAATAAAAATCCCCCTCTCCTCCATCCATAGCTCCTACCCTGCCCCGCAGCAGCTCTAGGAGAGGGGGATGTGATTTGTGTGCAGAGAGAGAAGATGACAGTAAACGGCAGGTAAGGGGGGGGGGTTATCAGCAGAATATGAAGCCCTGTCTGCTTACTGCTTAACCAGCACTGCAGTGATAGAAATTTGTCATCGAGCTGCCTGCCTGGTGAGGCTGCGTGCGTGCGGGTCACGCGGTCCGGCCAGTCAGGTGCTACTGAGTCTCAGTACCACCTGACTGGCTGAACCACGTGACACGCACGCAAGCAGCTGCCCGCCCTTTTTGTTAACAGACTCTCACTCTATTCTGGACTGAACACCCACCGGGAAGGGAATCAAAGCCACGGTGCACCCTCTGGTAGTGGCACCCCACTGCTGACAAGATGGCTCCACGCACAGGCACAGCCGCGATCCTAACGTGGCCTGGAGGGACCTCCTGCTGAGTCCGTACACAGTCCCTGCTGACTCTGCACACAGCCCTACCACAGACGGAGGCCGGTAAATATAGAATAAATAATTGCTGTGTGCTCATATACACTCGGTTTGCTGGGAGTTTTATTGCTGTGGATTCTGATACGAAATCCCTGCCGAAATCCCGCTCTGAAGCTGATTTTGTTCACTTCAAGTTTATTCTCCGGTCATACACCTCTGCCCTCCACTTGGCCAAACAATCCTTCTTCTCATCTCTTATATCTACACTGTCCTCCAACCCTAAACGGCTCTGGTCCACCTTCAACACCCTCCTCTACCCACTTGCACCTCCCCCCTCAGCTGCCTTCAGCGCTCAAGACCTGGCAGACTACTTCCTCAGTAAAACTCTAACTATCAGAAGCAACATCCCAACACAAGATAGTTATCTGCCACCTCCACTCCCACAGGTCCCCTCTGCCACCCTCTGCCGCTTCCTCCCAGCCACTGAGGAGGAAGTCAATTCCTTATTGTCCTCCTCACATCTCACCATGTGCCCGCTCGACCCCATTCCCTCGCATCTAATTCCTCCCCTCTCCTCCACCGTCACCCCTGCTCTCACACACATCTTCAACCTATCTCTCTCCACTGGCTCCTTTCCATCCGCCTTCAAACACGCGCTAGTTACCCCTTTACTAAAGAAACCATCCCTAGACCCCAACTCTCCATCCAACTACCGCCCTGTATCCCTGCTTCCTTTCACATCAAAGCTCTTAGAAAAACTAGTCTTCAACCGCCTCTCCCTCTTCCTGTCCTCCAATTCACTACTTGACCCCCTGCAATCTGGCTTCCGTGCCCTACACTCAACTGAAACTGCCCTCACCAAAGTCACCAACGACCTCCTAACTGCTAAAAAACACGGCCACTATTCTATTCTCATCCTGCTTGACCTCTCGGCTGCTTTTGACACTGTTGACCACCCTCTCCTTCTACAGACCCTCAACTCTCTGGGTCTCGGTGACACTGCACTTGCTTGGGTTGACTCCTATTTATCCAACAGGTCCTTCTGTGTGTCCTTTGCTGGTAACTCCTCCTCTTCATTGCCTCTATCTGTTGGTGTACCTCAAGGCTCTGTCCTTGGTCCTCTGCTCTTTTCCATCTACACCTCCTCCCTGGGCAAAATCATCAACAGCTTTGGCTTTAATTACCACCTCTACGCTGATGACACACAGATCTACCTCTCTACCCCTGATCTCTCTCCCCCTGTCCTCTCAAAAGTCAGTGACTGTTTATCTGGCATCTCCTCCTGGATGGCCTCCCACCACCTAAAGATCAACATGTCAAAGACTGAGCTCTTACTTATTCCTCCCTCCAATGCCTCCCCACCTCCTGACTTCTCTATCACGGTGGAGGGTATCACCATCTCCCCATCAAACCAAGTTCGCTGTCTTGGAGTTACACTTGACTTTGCTCTTTCCTTCATCCCCCACATCCAGTCTCTTTCCTCCTCCTGCCGATACCAACTGCGTAATATTTCCAGAATTCGGCCATTTCTTACCACTGTCACCACAAAACAACTCATACCCGCCCTGGTAATCTCCCGACTCGACTATTGCAATAATCTCTTATCTGGCCTCCCTCTGTCCCGCCTCTCCCCCCTACAATCCATCCTGAACGCCTCCGCCAGGCTAATTCACCTCACCCGCCGCTCTGTCTCTGCCGCTCCCCTCTGCGAGTCCCTTCACTGGCTCCCCATCCACTGCAGAATTAAGTTCAAAATCCTTATCCTTACCTACAAAACCCTCACTAACTCAGCGCCCCACTACCTGTCCTCACTAATCACCAAATACACCCGAGCCCGCTCCCTAAGGTCAAACAGTGACCTGCGCCTAGCTTCTCCCCGCATCACCTCTTCCATGATAGACTGCAGGATTTCTCACGCGCAGCCCCCACTCTCTGGAACGCTCTCCCTTGTGCTGTCAGACTTTCCCCTAACTTCTCTTCCTTCAAACGCTCCCTTAAAACATTCCTATTTAGGGAAGCCTACCACCCAACTCACTGACACAACCATCAATCACTCTCACCTTACAGTCCTCTCCTCCTGTTTCCAACCCCAACCCTCCTAGATTGTGAGTTCCTACGGGAATAGGGCCCTCATCTCCTCCTGTACTGTATGTCAAATGTTGTTCAATGTATTGTAACCCTGTCTATACTGTGCTTATTGTACAGCGCTGCGGAATATGCTGGCGCTTTATAAATAAAGAATAATAATAATGGAGTATTCTTCTCTTGGTTTGTAGTTTATATTATGTATGTGCTTGTCAGAATCTTCCTCTGTTTGCTAATGTTTGCATGTGTGTTCCTGTTAGTAAATTCATATACAGTATGTGCCTGTCATTGTGAGACTGTCCAGGATTGTCTTGTCTGCCTGTATATGCTTACCAGTTTTGTATCTGTCATTGTGTGTCTTTCAGTCACTGTCTGCTTGTGTGTTTTTTGTAATATATACATGTATTTGTCTGCCTATGTGTACATGTCAGTATCTGTCTGTCACTGTTTGCTTGTGTGTATTTGTCAGTGTGTGCATTTGAATGCTTTCGAGTGTCTACATGTGTTAGGTCTTTCAGTTTCTCTGTTGTTTGTGAATCTACTATGCTGACCCAATTCATTGAGTGTGAGTACTAAAAGAGTGAAAAATATAGATTTTAAAATATGTTTACATATTTACCTAGTAATATAAATATATTACTTTTTCTTTTTTTTTTTTTAGCAGAGTCAAAGTTTCACTCTTTGACCTAGCAAAGTCAATGATGTGCAACACAAACTAGGTCAAACCTAAATAAACACACACTTCAATAGTAACATCAGCTAAAAAGCCTACCTTACCCCCAGAATATTAGAATAGGGGTTATTCACTAATCACTGTAGTTTACCTCTGGTGTAATTATGGTAAAGGTCTGCAATCCATAGAGGGGAAATTCAACATTGTTAAGCAAAGTTCCATCAATGGTTTTACCGCCTGGGTGGAGTAGAGGTAACATCACTGCTCTGTGTGGAGAGAGCCTGTGGAGACATGGCTTCAATCCTGACGAGCACCTCCCCAGTAAGTGTCCTTGGGCAAGACACCCAACGGTACATACTCGCCACCCAGGACATACTAGAAAACGAGAGAAATCTCAATGTATCCTTCCTGGTAAAATCCTTTCTCAAAAAAAAATAATGGTCTCAACAAGGGAAAAAACAGTGATTAGATAATAACCCCCCATGGTGTAAAGACAAATAGAAAAATGTAAAACAGTTACAATGGAGATTTCATGATCCTAGAGGACCTGGTACTAATCCCAATAAATCTGTATAATTAGCCACACAGGCTTTAATTTTCTGAAGGTTTCTTTTTTACCTTTTAAACAATTAATTCTGGTTTCGCCATATGTGTTTTCTGTCTGATCTCACACACGGCTCTCTTTTCTGATTTTCCTTGAGGGAACTATATCACACCTCCAAAGTTACTACCAACAGAATCTATTGTTTGTCTGTTTTCTTTACTTTGAACTGACTGTTATCATTCACAACTACTTATGTACAATAGTACCATACTTCAATATACTTGTGTTTTCTTTACATGCTCCCATTGTATTCTATCAAGATTCCACATTTGCAGGTCCATTCACTAAAAGGTGAAACTCAGGAGAATTGGCAGGAGAAGAGAACAATCTAGACCAAATAATCGATTTGGAAAGTGAAATAAATGGGAGAATTTTTCGGTTTGGCTATTTTGACCTCGAATTTTCCATTCTCCAGTCAATTCTCCTGAGTTTCTCCTTTAGTGAACAGACCTGCTGGTCTTATGAAAGCTGCAGTAATCCGTAAGTATAATTGTTTTAATTCCCATGAATATTTCCTTTCCTCCTGATATTTTGTTATATTGAAATAAATTTAGATAATGCAAAGTACTTTACATTTTTGTGACAATGAACATCAGTAAAATAAATAAAAACTATTCACATATCATATGTATGTCTTGTCCAAAAAGAACTGGAACATTGACAACGAAATAAAAATTTGACAAGTATTTTCTGAGATCCTACCTGTGCCACGTGCTACAGTGGAAAGGCAGGGGGAGATCAGAGAGGTCAATGCGTGGCTTAAAGCTTGGTGCAGGAAGGAGGGCTTTGGGTTTTTAGAGCACTGGGCTCATTTTGCACTGGGGTACAATCTGTATAGTTGTGATAGATTGCACCTGAATGGAAGAGGGTCTGCTGTGCTAGGGGAGAGGATGGTTAAAAGGTTGGAGGAGACTTTAAACTAGTGGAAGGGGGGGAGGGATACAGTATCTTACAAAATGGAGACAGAGTAGATAGCGCAAGGGTTTCAGCTCAGACTAAGGGGGGTGGAGCCGGGGGGATGGGTAATGTCAGAACAGTGGAGGCATGTAATGTAAAGTCGCATTCAGCATGTGTGGGTAGAGACAACATTAAATGTATGCTTGCTAATGCAAGGAGCCTCAATAACAAGATGGGGGAACTAGAGGTAATAGCATACACTAAGCAATACAACATTATAGGAATAACAGAAACGTGGTGGGACGAAACACATGACTGGGCTGTAAACTTAAACGGTTATACATTGTTTAGAAGGGATAGGAAACATAAGAAAGGGGGTGGAGTGTGTTTATATGTAAATCAGGATTTAAAGCCTAATATTACACAACTGGAAAGCGATGAGGGAAATGTGGAATCCTTATGGGTAAATATTTCGTTGGGGAATAAACAGGGAAGTCAACTATTGGTTGGCATATGCTATGAACCACCTAATATAGATAATATTGCGGAAGAACAACTGTTAGAGCAAATTAGGAAGGCTGCACATCATTTATTGGAGATTTTAATTACCCGGACATTAATTGGGATAGTGGGACTAGTAATTCAGCAAAGGGAATCCGGTTTCTGAACATTTTAAATGATACCTTCATGTCACAACTGGTAGAAACACCAACTAGAGAGGATAACTGTCTGGACCTGGTTATAACAAATAATGTGGATCTTTTCTCAAATATTAATGTAAAGGAACAGTTGGGAAACAGTGACCATAATATGGTGACTTTTGAAATTAACTCAAAAAACACATTCATAAGGGGCATGCTAAAACATATAATTTTAAAAAGGCCAACTTTATTAAAATAAAGGAAGCTCTCAATGTCATTGACTGGCAGAAACTCTTTCACGGGAAAAACACTGAGGATAAGTGGAATATCTTTAAACTAACACTAGAAAAGTACACGTCACAATATATTCCACTGGTTAATAAATATAAAAGAAACAGACTGAAACCAATGTGGCTTAGTAGGAAGGTAACTAAGGAAATGAAAAATAAAAAGAAGGCATTTAAAGCTTTTAAATTTGATAAATCTGAGGCATCCTATAAAGCATATAGGGCAGCCAATAAAGCATGTAAAAATGCGATTAGATGGGCTAAACTAGAAAATGAAAAAGAAATAGCCAAAGAGAGCAAGACCAACCCTAAAAGATTCTTTAGGTACATAAATTCTAAAAAACCCAAGAGTGAAAATGTAGGTTCACTAAAATCTGAGTCAGGGTTATTATTAACGGAAGATCAGGATAAGGCAGAAATTTTAAATGATTATTTTTCTTCAGTATTTATCAAAGAGAAACCTATAACAGGAGACATGAAATTCATTAATAAAAACTTACTAATACAAAGTGACTGGTTGACTCAGGACAAGGTTTTGCAGAAATTAAACAATGTGAATGTGAATAAAGCCCCAGGGCCAGATGGAATTCACTCACGGGTACTGAGAGAGCTATGTGTTGAAATATGTAAACCTCTGTTCTTAATCTTTCAAGATTCTTTTCTTTCAGGAATAGTACCAGAGGATTGGAGAAAAGCTGACGTGGTCCCTATATTTAAGAAAGGTTTAAAATTTGTGCCTGGGAATTATAGACCTGTGAGCTTAACATCTGTGGCTGGGAAAGTATTTGAGGGGTTACTAAGGGATAATATTCAGGAATTTATTGGGAGGTATAATGTAATTGGCAAAAAATCTGCATGGTTTCATGAAACACAGATCATGTCAGACTAACCTAATTACGTTCTATGAGGAAGTAAGTAGAAGTATAGATCAGGGGGTCGCAGTGGATGTGATTTACTTAGATTTTGCCAAAGCTTTCGACACAGTTCCACACAAAAGGTTACTATTTAAATTGAGAAAAAAATGGTCTAGATGAAAATACTTGTTCTTGGATAGAAAACTGGCTAAAAGATAGGGTACAGAGAGTGGTCATAAATGGTACATTTTCAAGATGGACACCAGTGGTAAGCGGTGTCCCTCAGGGGTCTGTTATAGGACCAATACTATTCAATTTATTTATAAATGACCTTGAGATAGGCATTGAAAGTCATGTATCAGTGTTTGCAGATGACACAAAACTAGGAAAAGTAATACAATGTGAGCAGGATGTTACTTCGCTGCAGAGGGATTTAGATAAATTGGGGGACTGGGCACTTAAATGGCAGATGAGATTTAATCTAGATAAATGCAAAGTTATGCACTTTGGAGTGAAGAACACGCAAGTAATTTATACCCTAAATGGTACGGAGTTAGGGAAATCCAAGCAGGAGAAGGATTTGGGAATAATCATAGACTTCAAACTAAGTAACAATGTGCAATGTCAAACAGCAGCCGCCAAGGCCAGCAAAGTATTGGCATGCATTAAAAGGGGAGTTCACTCACGGGATGAAAACATAATTTTGCCTCTGTATAAATCAATGGTCAGGCCGCACCTTGAATATGCTGTGCAATTTTGGGCACCTGTCTTAAAAAAAGATATTATAGCGTTAGAAAAAGTGCAGAGACGGGCAACTAAATTAATAAGGGGAATGGAAGGGTTAAGTTATGAGGAAAGACTAACAAGCTTAAACCTGTTTAGTTTAGAGAAACGGCGCCTTAGAGGGGATCTGATAACCTTATATAAATATATACGGGGCCATTATCAACCATTGTCTGATGGCCTCTTCGTTAACAGGTCTATGCATAGGACAAGGGGTCATCCATTTAGACTGGAAGAAAGAAAATTTAGCTTAAAGCATAGGAAGGGTTATTTTACGGTGAGAACAATAAAGCTGTGGAATTCTCTGCCTGTTGAGGTGGTTGGGTCAGAGTCTGTACAGACTTTTAAAAAACGACTGGATGACTTCCTGCAGACACAGAATATTAAGGGTTATAATATTTAATATGTGGGTAAAAGCTTCTTGATCCAAGGAGAAATCTGGCTGCCATTCTGGGGTCAAGAAGGAATTTTTTCCCGGTATGTTGCATATTTCAGACTGGGTTTTTTGCCTTCTTTTGGATCAACAGCAGTAGGTTATGTGGGAGAGGCTGAACCTGATGGACGCATGTCTTTTTTCAGCCTATATAACTATGTAACTATGTAATGTTATATCAAAGTGGGAGATGCATAAAAATATATATATATATATATAGTTGTGTTCAAAATTATTCAACCCCCAATGTTGTAAAGGGTTTTAGGGAATTTAGTGTACATTTGTAATTTTATTCAGATAAAATCCTACAAGGACTTTTTAAAGAACCATATGCAACTAAAATGACATCAATTGGTTTTGTAATACGGTAGTAAATGTTTCTTTTGTGAATTCTTCATTGACACAATTATTCAACCCCTTAAAGACTACCACTCTGAAGAACAGAGGTTCATTCAAGTGTTTTCAATCAGGTATTGAAAACACCTGTGGATGTCACGGAGCAGCAATAAAGCAGAATAAGCACCAATTAGGCAGCTTTAAAATGACTGTGATACTCAGCTCCTTCTAGACATTTACTGGTGTGGTTACAAACATGGTGAAGTCAAGAGAATGGTCCAGGAAGACAAGAGAAGAGGTGATTACTCTTCACAGGAAGGGCAATGGCTATAAGAAGATTGCAAAGATGTTAAACATACCAAGAGAGACCATAGGAAGCATCATTCGCAAATTCAAGGCAAAGGGCACTGTTGAAACGCTACCTGGTCGTGGCAGAAAGAAGATGCTGACTTCGACTGCTGTGCGCTACCTGAAGCGTAGAGTGGAGAAAAGTCCCTGTGTGACTGCTGAGGAACTGAGAAAAGATTTGTCAGATGTGGGTACTGAAGTTTCAGCTCAGACAATACGGCGCACACTGCGTAATGAAGGCCTCCATGCCAGAACTCCCAGGCGCACCCCCTTGCTGTCTCCAAAGAATAAGAAGAGTTGACTGCAGTATGCCAAAAGTCATGTGGACAAACCACAGAAGTTTTGGATAGTGTTCTGTGGACTGATGAAACAAAATTAGAACTGTTTGGGCCCATGGATCAACGCTATGTTTGGAGGAGGAAGAACAAGGCCTATGAAGAAAAGAACACCTTGCCTACTGTGAAGCATGGCGGGGGGGGGGGTCAATCATGCTTTGGGGCTGTTTTGCTTCTGCAGGTACAGGGAAGCTTCAGCGTGTGCAAGATACCATGAATTCTCTTCCGTACCAGGAGATATTGGATGACAATGTGATGCAGTCCGTCACAAACCTGAGGCTTGGGAGACGTTGGACCTTTCAACAGGACAATGATCCCAAGCATACCTCCAAGTCCACTAGAGCATGGTTGCAGATTAAAGGCTGGAACATTTTGGAGTGGCCATCGCAGTCACCTGACTTAAATCAATTGAGAACCTCTGGTGGGACTTAAAGAAAGCAGTTGCAGTGCGCAAGCCTAAGAATGTGACTGAACTGGAGGCTTTTGCCCATGACGAATGGGCGAAGATACCCGTAGATCGCTGCAAGACACTTGTGTCAAGCTATGCTTCACGTTTAAAAGCTGTTATAACTGTAAAAGGATGTTGTACTAAGTACTAAGATTGAATGTCACTTGGGGGTTGAATAAAACTGATAATGATGTGAGCACAGAAAAGACATTTGTGGTTATTTCATTATAAATGTTATGTTATATTTGTCTGACCTACACGTGTCTCTTTGATTTAATTGTAAGTAAGATGACTGAATGATCAAAATCAATGTCAAACTGGCCAAAACACTAAATTTCAGTGGGGGTTGAATAATTTTGAACACAACTGTATATATATATGTACACACCGACACTCTTTCTGGTACCTTACAGTAGGGGGTATCTCTAGAATTTCGAATAAGTTGGCCATCCCAATGCCATGAACCATAAACAAAATAATCACACAGAGTATTCTTTTTAATGCATGTAATTCAAAGCATTTCCTCACAAAACTAAAATGTTATTTTTTTTATTGTAAAAAAAAGGAAAAAAACATTTAAAATGCCTCCATTTCTTAATTCTGATTTAAAATGTGCAACGCATATATTTTTCATAGTTCAGTGGCTATCCTGAATCACATACTTTAATTTACAATATCATTGCAATGTAAAAAAATCTTTAAATAACTATATATATATACAGTGAGTAAGTATATAGTTATATTTTCCCTTTTTTAAAATGTCTTTTTCCCCTGTGTTTGCTCAGCTGTCTGGGACTGAAAATCAACAATAGCAATGTTTACTGTAACACCTCTACTGAGCTCCCCATCTCTAAGGTCACATTATTAATTCTTCCCTGGCTGTGTATCTACAAGCTGGGGGATAATGTCTCATTATAGTGCCCATACTCACCAAGCAGCTCCAGAATCAGTGCTGCGCCTCAAGATCCCAGCAGGCACCTCCACTGAGCCTGAGTTGGCAGACTGAATAGCCTCTAGTTTCCAGGGAAACAGACAGAAGATCAGGTGACAAGCAAGAACGTCACGTGAGGAGATTGTGGGACCTCGTTGGAGACAGCAGAGGGTAATTCGATCTGAAGAATCTCATTCATAGGGAACCTGCAGTGATACCTGATGTGTCTATGTGTGGACTGACTGTCACTCAGTGATCATGCAGAAACAAAGTGCTGTGCAGTGCACACTGACACACATGCATACCTTCCAATAGTTGCTTTACTTTTTTGTTTACAACCTGTAGTTTACAACTGATGCCTCTTTTATTAGCACTTTATATTTTATTCCTTAGAAGTATGCAACAATATTGTTAGATTTAATAAAGTAATTTTGTGTTAACTGGCTAGAGCCACAATGCACAAGCTAAAAGGCACAATTTAGGAATCAGCAGGGCAGTTAGAAGTTAGAAATTAAAAGTTCAGGTTATTTAGTCTCAAAAGAAAGGAAGACACAGCAGGACGATGGGTATGTACATAGGTATATGTGGAGTTTGGAATAATACAGGTACAGGCAGGAATAGGTCCTCCTGGAAGACGTGCAACCTACGAATTGGCAGGTATGATGGCAGGAACACAGAAGGGTGCTTTAAATCAGTGATTTCAAACAATGGCCCCCCAGATGTTTCTGAACTACAATTCCCATGATTCTCTGGACATCTGTTGCTGAGAAGGAATTCTTGGATTTGTTGGGAATCAATATCTGGGAGGGGGGCAGAGTTTGAGATCCCTGCTTTAGGTACTCACTGATGGACATCACAAGTATAGGCAGTTAACTAATCAATAAAAAGCAGTAGAACGATTCAGGAACAGGTACACTTGGAGGACTAGGGACCGGAGAGGATATCTGGATCAGCCTGGAGCCTGAGACATTTGGATGACGATATTCAATAACTGGTTGGTCAACAGCACTGCTTTTACATACAAGCAGAGTGTGGACATCAGATAGGGCTTGGTGCACTATCAGAAAGATTGCCGGAGCCCTGAGACTATATAGGCAACAGTGTTGCCGCAACACCATTAAGTTTAAAAACAGAGAGCATTTCTGAAATGGTAAACCGCACCAGTGGCTTCCATAGGTGGTACATAAGAAAAGCCAGGCCCAGGTAGAAAGACATGAAGGAAGTGGAAATTCATGAAGGGAGCTGACCTGCATTCAGAAAGTGAAGAACAGGGCTCATGTTTTTACAGATCGAGCCCAAGCATGGTTACTCCTTCCTTTCTTCCGTGCTCCTGAGCATGGTTCATGACAGTTACATCTCACCCAGACAGGGAAGGGCCCAAGGCACTGTGCTGCCTGAAGCGACGGATGAAATGCTGCCCCCCCAAAATAAAAATAAACAAACACGTGCAATGTAAAAGCGTATCCAGAGCGCCATAGCATTACAACTCACAGTAATGTGTGGTGTGTATCAGCGTGAGTATTATTACTGTGGAGTTCTGTGATACAGTAATATGTGGTGTGTATGAGCGTATCACAGAGCTCCACAGCAATAAAACTCACAATAAGCCACAGTGTGTATCAGCGTGAGTATTGTTGCTGTGGAGCCTTGTGATATGCTCAATCTCCTACACACCACACATTACTGTGAGTTTTAACGCTGTAGAGCTCTGGGATACGCTGATATACACTGCACATTACTGTGAGTTTTATTGCTGTGGAGCTATGTGATACACACCGCACATTACTGTGAGCTTTATTGCCGTGGATCTGTGATACGCTCATACACACCGCACATTACTGTGATTTTTATTGCTGTGGAGCTCTGTGATACACTCATACACACCACACATTACTGTGAGTTTTAACGCTGTGGTGCTCTGTGGAACACGCATACACACCACACATTACTGTATCGCATTGTTCCACATCATTAAAACTCACAGTAATGTGTGGTGTGTATGAGCATATCACTGGGCTCCACAGCAATAATACTCACGCTGATACACACCGCACATTACTGTGAGTTTTATTGCTGTGGAGCTCTGATACGCTCATACACACTGCACATTACTGTATCAGAGCTCCACAGCAATAAAACTCACAGTAATGTGCGGTGTGTATGAGCATATCACAGAGCTCCACAGCAATAAAACTCACAGTAATGTGCAGTGTGTATGAGCATATCACAGAATCCAGAGCAATAAAACTCACAGTAATGTGCGGTGTGTATGAGCATATCACAGATCTCCACGGCAGTAAAACCCACTCTCATACACACTGCACATTACTGTATCACATAGCTCCACAGCAATAAAACTCCTTGTAATGTGCGGTGTATGAGCGTATCACAGAGCTCCACACATCCATCCATGCACACACACACACACAGTCTCACACACACAGTAACACACACAGGCACACACACACATAGTAACACACACAGGAACACACACACAGTAACACACATACACCTAGTAACACACACACAGTAACACACACACACACACAGTAACACACACACAGTAAGTCACGCACAAAGTCACAGACACACACAGTCTCACACACACACACACAGATGTGAGTGCAGGAGAGATGGGGAGAGAGATGGGAGGGGGAGAGATGGGAGTGTAGGAAGGAGAGGGAGACTTACCAGCAGGCTCTGTCTGCAGTCTGACTCCTGCCTCCATATGCTGCCCTGCACCTGCTTCTCACCGTTCCCAGGCACTGTTCCCTCCAGCTGTGAAATTCAGCGCTGAACTTCCTGGTTAACTCCGTGTCTGGGCGCCGCCTTGTGGCATCACTGGAGCATTGCATGCTGGGAGATGTAGTTCTAAACGGGTTCTCTGCAATAAGCTGTAAATCAGGCTAGAACTACATCTCCCAGCATGCAATTGTCTGGGAGTTAGTTCGGAAGACTAGTCCGGTTAGACTGGAGGCCTGTTCAATACCTCAGCAGCTGCTGAATTGCTGCAGCGCAGCAATTCAGTTTGCTGCAGCAGTGTCGTTGAACCCTTTGGATGCGAATTTTGAATCCAAAATGGCCGACAATTCTTAATGAAAAATTCAGATTGTTTTTCGGATCACTCGGACAAAATATAATAAAGAAAAGCAGTCAGCACAATTCGTTGTGTATGCACACACCACAAATTATAGTTTTAATGAATAAACGTTTTGTTTACTTCTTAGACATATATTACAGTTCAATTTATATATTGTTTATGTGCAGGGGGAAATAATAAATAAATATTTTGTGCTTTGGTGAACAAAAACCTCAAAATTAACATTGCTGTAGGGAATTATTACTTGCTTCGAGGCGGCGGCCATCTTGCTGTAGGGCATTGTTACTGGCTTCATGCGGCGGCCATCTTTTAATACGTCACACGAAGCATCTCCTCGGGTCGCTGCAAGTGCTAGGTTAGCACTGCTGAGCGCTGAGCGGTTGAACGGCGTTCAATGCAAGTTGCTAACTTAGCACTTGCAGCGGCTGAGGTATTGAACAGGCCTTGGGAGTTAGTCCGGAAGCTCAGCGCAGAACGTCCACTGCGTCGGCCTCCATGAGATGCCAGTGCAGCTGCGCTGTTTTAGAAGCAGTGCGGGGCTCGGCGGCAAAATCTGCCGCTCCCCCAAAGTCTGCCACCTGGAGCGGTTGCTCCTAACCGCTCCATGGTTGGGCCGGCCCTGCGCCCAGAGTACAACTTCTTCCATTTCTGCTGATAATGTGGTCTCTTGTTTATTTCCTTACATGTGACATTCTATTCATTTCTTTACATCAATGCTTTCAAATCCAGTCCTCAAGCACCTCTAACAGGACAATTTTACAGATCACCTTGGGGAAATGCAGACTGAATCCTGCAATTACTGAGCAGCAAATCATATAACCTGTGCTGTGCTTCAGATATTTGGAAAACCTGACCTGTTAAGGGTAACTGAGGACAAGGTTTGGGAACCAGTGCCCTACAACAATGTGAAACAAGTATTTTACTTATTTCATTCATTATTTATTTCCTACCTCAAAGAGTTATTCCTATTTAAAAGAAGAGCCCTCAGACCTTTCCCTCCAGACATAAACACATGTGACTAACCAGCGACTCCGACACTGTGCTGATTCCTGCTTCTGCCCTGCATTGCTTAAAATACATGATACACGCATACATACTCTTAGGAATAATTTGATAGAGATACGAAATGCATCATGGATTTAAATTAAGAAAAGCTTTGATTTAACAAATTGACTTCATGTATATAAAGTCCAAAACTATAGGATTGTTTATTGTGGTCAAAAGGATAAAAAAAGGTGATAAACATTGGTTGTGTGCAGTGCCGGATTTGCATCTCAGTAGGCTGTAGACAAAGAAACGTGGAGAGCCCCCCCCCCCCAAAAAAAAGAGAAGCCTGCCAAAATTACTTTTTAAACTTTCATTTTGGGGCAAACTAAGATAATAAAAACATTTAAAAAAAAAAAAAACGGTTAAACAGTTTCTCTCTAGGCTCAAATCAAAGGAAGGGTCAGAATCTGTTGCCTTAGTTGAGTTAGCGTAGTGGCATTGTTTGTTTTATATGTAAAAGCATATATTGCCTCTGCCGTAGAACAGAGAAATACAATTTGCTCTTACTTTTTTTCATTTTTGCACATTGGATGGTCATGTTTGGTATCATTGTAAAGACCAGACTGACCTTTCCGATGACACCTCACTTAACCTTGTGCGGTGTACAATTCAGTGATGCGGGTTCCAAAGTCCCCTTGTCTCTTTTCGCTGCAGTGCCACGGTCCAGGTCAGTGGTTCCCAACCACGGTTCTCAACTACCCCTAACAGGTCAGGTTTTCCAGATATTTGAAGCACTGCACAGGTGATATGATTTGCTGCTCAGTGATTGCAGGATTCAGTCTGCATTTCCCCAAGGTAATCCTTAAAACCTGGCCTGTTAGGGGTACTTATTAAGGGCCGCGCACTAGATTGTCGATGAAAAAATTTGTTGCATCATAAGCTCCATACTTGCTGGCAGTGTGGGAAATGAGAAGGTGAGTTAGTGCAGTATCACTGTTCACTTTATAATTGTAAACGAAACAATAGCACTGCCGTAGGGAAAAAAAGATTTATTTTTTTAACATAAATCTAACCTGGTTATATTTAGTACCACTGGAAAGTCCATAATCTGACCTTTCCAATGATGCCTCATGTCCCTTTTACCTCTTAGGGCTCCTGAGATACAATGGACTAAAAATCTGTGTTTCTCAACTCCAGTCCTCAGGACCCACTAAGAGGCCAGATTTTAAGGATTACCTTGGGGAATGCATACTGAATCCTGCAATCACTGAGTAGCTAATTATATCACCTGTGATGTGCTTCAGATATCCTGCAAACATGGCCTGTATTGGGTCCTGAGGACTGGAGTTGAGAAACCCTGATCTAAATGATTGTAAATTGAAAAAAAAAACCACTTTTTTTTACAGAGCTCGTAAACAGGTGCTCGTAAACACATGCCTACTCTGCCTAGTTATAAATCCGGCCCTGCCTGTGTGTACAAAAAGGATATATTCTTTTGGTTCCAGATTTGGGCACCCTTCTTCTGGAGCCCTGCATATTGTATCTGCTTCCATAGCGCTGTATGTATGTATGTGCGGCCCATCATGGGTGTGATGTTACCTGCATGCGTGCATTTGAGGGTTAAATTAAGCACCTCCAGAATCAATTCACTAAAGATCAAACAGAGGTTGAGTTTGTGCAGCTCTGTTGTTGTAGGGAGTCGCACTTGCTCAGGGGCAGACTGACCCGACGAGCACTCGGGCAGTGCCTGAGGGCCCGCGGGTCGGTGGGAGCCCGGTTTTGGCTAGCTCAGTGAGCCACCCAGTGTGCCCTGCCGGTTTCTCAATCCCGCAGCTCCAGATTCAGACTCTCAGAGTCCGAATCCGGAGCTGTCTGCCTACGCAGCTGCACACTGCACTGTCCTGACTCCTGTCTGTCCGTCACTGAGGAGAGCGGATGCGGTGCGCATCAGCGCAGCCGCAGTCACTCATAAAGCATACCTCCTCCAGCCTCCCACTTTCAAAAGCAGCTGCATCCTGCTCTGGTGCCGTCCCCTTCATCATGTGGTGCGTGTAGTGCACTGCACGCAGCCGCAGACGAGGAGGGCAAGCACATGTTTATTGCAGCCCAGGCCCCAGTCCACGTCCACTCCACACTGGGAGACGAGGATGCGGAGGACACCTAGGATAGCCAGGTCGGGCCCCAAACATCTTTATAGAAAGTGGTAAATATATATAAAAATGCTGTGAATTCTGTGTCTGCTCATACACCCCTGCTTTTGCTGTTGGTTATATTGATATGGATTATGTGCCTGCTCATACACCACTGCTTGTACTGTTAGTTATATTGATGTGGATTATGTGCCTGCTCTTACACCCCTGCTTTTACTGTGAGTTATATTGATGTGGATTCTGTGTCTGCTCATACACCCCTGCTTTTACTGTTGGTTATATTGATGTGGATTATGTGCCTGCTCATACACCCCTGCTTGTACTGTTAGTTATATTGCTGTGGATTAGGTGCCTGCTCCTACACCCCAGTGTTCACTGTGACTTATATTGATGTGGATTCTGTGCCTGCTCATACGCCCCAGTGTTTACTGTGAGTTATATTGCTGTGGAGCTCTGTGATACGCTCATGCACAGCGCACATTACTGTGAGTTTTATTGCTGTGGAGCTCTGTGATACGCTCATACACACTGCACATTGCTGTGAGTTTTATTGCTGTGGAGCTCTGTGATACGCTCATACACACTGCACATTACTGTGAGTTTTATTGCTGTGGAGCTCTGTGATACGCTCATACACACTGCACATTACAGGGAGTTTTATTGCTGTGGAGCTCTGTAATGTGCAGTGTGTCAGGATTATATACAGTGTCTATTAAAGTGATCGGCAGTTTCCCAAATTTGCCACAGGGACATTCTGTGCCGCGGTACAGTCTTAGGCTAGGGTCAGACGAACGCATTTTTCGCGTTGTCCGTGAAAAAGTGCATTCGAACGAATGGACGTATTTTTTCACTGAATACGCGATAGCGGTCATACGATGCGCATTTTCGTCCGTGATTTTGTACGGATCATCAATAAAACACTTTTTGTGTCTGGACGTTATGTTAGCCAGACATTAGCAGCGTCTGACGTCTCCTAATCATACACACACGCCGCTATGCGGACGCAGCGCACTCTGTACGTCAGTAGTAGCGGTTTGACGTTCTCGAAAAAATGCGTTCGTTGGCCACTTGCGTTGTACGGACGAACTTTCGTGCGGCCGTTTGTCGTATGTTCCCCGGCATTGGAAGTCATTTGCTGCTAGCACGGCCGTAATTTCGTGCGGCTAAACGCACGTGAAAAATGCGTTAGTCTGACCCTAGCCTTAGCTGTAGTGAGTTGGTGATGGCTGCTGCAGCAATGCGGTGGCCATCTCTAAGTCCAGAGGGAGCGCAATGGGTGAATTTTCTTCACACAATTTTCAAAAAGGTTATTTTAAAAAGTTCAGAAATAAATTCTTTAGCACAATAATGTACATGTCAGTGTTGCATTGTAGGGGGTGGGTTTTTATGAGTGTGACCTCCTGTGGGTGCGGAACAAGGGGGCCCCATGATCTCCTATTGCCCGGGGACCCCATTAGTTATCAGTCCGCACCTGCACTTGCTCAATAAAGTTTGTCTTGCAAGAGCCAGAAAACCTGGCCAATTTGGCAGACTTACAAAATACTTTGCTGAGTTTCCCATTAAAAAAGGACTTTACCTGATCCTATGTCCTTTTGCAAGTGCAGTAATAATCTGTATTTTACCTTTGCAATTGTGGTTTAAGCACCATGGCTATAATTTGGAAACATTACTAAACGATAAATGGACAGGAAAGTAGTACTATCAATAATACCAGCAATATATTCCAGTTCTCAAGGTATTAATATTAATGAGAAAAATCAGCTTTTATCACTAACTGAAACGGCTGTACATTTGTCTTAGGTTTAAATCACTGGAAATTTTAATTACAAATACATTGACTGGAATATTGCAACATAATTTAGCAAATGGAAGAATGTTTTTAAACATGTTATATGATACCTGGCTTCATCATACCTCAATTACCAGTGACACCAACTGCAATCGATACATGCCTAGATCTAGTAATTAATAATGTACAGTCCCCCTCCAAACAAACTCCTTAGAGAGCTGTGTAAAGTAACTGTATTGGCAATGTTGTGGTGATATTATTAAAAAGAACAGAAGCATTATGCAATTCTATTCTATGCCATGCAAAATTTTTAGGGTGGAGGACTTTGTTTCAGGGCAGAGTAAGAGCTGATTGTCCAGAATGACCATTTCTAAAAGAAAAAATAATTTGGAAGTCAGAATTAGGGATGAGCTGTTCGGGTTCGGACGGTTCGGAGTTCGACCCGTTCGGAGTTCGACCCGAACTTTGGCAGTTCGAAAGTTCGCAAATTTGGAACTTTTTGGGCGTGTTCGGTTCGGGTTCGAAAAAAAAAAAAGGAATTTTAAAAAAGTATAGAAAATGCTTAAAAAAATACTAAAAAATCTAGAAATAAAGAGACTCTTTACTGCAGAATATTATAAGCAACGGTTTATTAGATATTGAATTAAAAACTAATGTGTACGTGGAAAGATTATCAACTCTAAATTACCTCTGTTCACAAATGGGCATAACACCAGGTGTTTTTAGTCTGGTAATCAATTTGATACATTGTACAATATTTGTACTGAGGGTGGGGTGGTGTCTGCTTCTGATTGAGATTTGAAAATTAATTTCCCTAAAACATCCTAATATGCTGCATTTAACTGGTGTTTGAAAAAAATCTAAAGCAATGTTATTTTTCACCTCGGGATTAAACATTCACAGGGTTATTCAGAGAGTGGTGAAAAGCAGGAGAATAACTGGAGAAGTGAAAATTCTAGGTCAAAATAGCCAAACCAGAAAAATTCTCCCATTTATCTCACTTTCCAAATCGGCTATTTGGCCTAGATTGTTCTCTTCTCTTGCCAGTTCTCCTGGCTTTCACCTCTCTCTCAGGGTTGTTCAGAGAAAGGTGAAAACCAGGAGAATGGCAGGAAAAGAGAACAATCTGGACCAAATAGCCGATTTGGAAAGTGAGATAAGGCTAGGGTCAGACTAAAGCATTTTTCGCAGCGACCGTCAAAAAGTGTGTCCGAACGCATTGCCGTATTTTTTCACGGATTGCGCGAAAACGGTCATACGATGCGCATTTTTGTGCGTGATTTTTTACGGATCCAAACCAGGAAACTTTGGGTGTCTGGACGTTATGTTGGCCGGACATGAGCAGGGTCTGATGTCTCCAAATCACGCACACACGCCGCTAGTGGACGCAGCGCACTCTGTACGTCCGTACTAGCGGTTCTGCGTTCTCAAAAAAATGCGTTCATTTTCCACTTGCGTTGCGCAGCCGGACTTTTGTGTGACCGTACTTCGTATATTGGCCGTCATTGCCCGTCATTTGCTGCTAGTGCGCCCGTGATTAGGTGTGCCTAAACGCACATTAAAAATTCGCTAGTCTGACCCTAGCCTAAATGGGAGAATTTTTCTGGTTTGGCTATTTTGACATAGAATTTTCCATTCTCCAGTCATTCTCCTGCTCTTCACCGCTCTCTGAATAACCCTGACTGGGTTATTCAGAGAAAGGTGAAACTCAGGAGAATGACTGGAGAATGGAAAATTCTAGGTCAAAATAGCCGAACCAGAAAAATTCTCCCATTTATCTCACTTACCAAATCGGCTTTTTGGTCTAGAAGTTTCCATTCTCCTGCTTTTCACCGCCAAAAAATCAGTAAACTTTTTCTGCGTGTCCGAAAATGTCTCCTCTTTTCATACAGACTGCCGCCCCAAGCAGTTGTTTATGGATAGATTAAAGGAAAAGCATTTACCGTCATTTGAAATGTCATTTTTTGGTTTTTACATATTTCTATACATCCTAGAAATCCGCCACTTCACGGGCAGGTTATGGGGACCTCCTAGGCACGATATTTGAAGGAATTTTTCATTTTCATTTTTAACCCTTATTTCATGGAAAACTCACTGGCCCTTTAAAAACGTTTTTTTAAAAACTTTTTGTCCTTGTTTCCTGTCCCCCAGGGCACTACCCGGACCCCCATACATAAAAATATGTAGCATATATGCCCTCTTGGAGGGCACTCCATAAAACCGAATTTTCAGCCCCATTGACTTGCATGGGGGTTCGGGTTCGGTCCCGAACAAATGGGAAGTTCGGGTTCGGGCTCGAACCGAACTCGGGGAGTGTTCGGCTCATCCCTAGTCAGAATATCAGGATATTAATAATGTTGTGAAGATATAGTTAACAGGTGCAGGTGCACCTCATCATCAAGCCTGCATCTCTCCATAAAACAGCATAGCCCCCACAATGCTTTGCTTTTTGCATTGCTTACCTGTCTGTCCCTAAAGCCTGCAATAGCCTCCTCTGCTTTCCTATCTGTTCCTGAAAACCTATATTGATCATCTGTTGCCGAACCCTCTGCTTTGTATTATAGACTATCCTTTTGCTAAACTCTATACTGTATATATATATATATCTGAACCATTTGTTGCCGAACCGTCTGCTTGCATACTGACTACGCCTTTGCCTGCTCCTTCTGTAATTCTACTATGGAAACTAGGGATGGGCTGACGGTTCGATGCGAACATGAGTTTGCATCGAACATTGGGCGTTCGTCGAACAGCGAACATTTATGTGTGTTCGCCGCGTGTTCGCCCACAATGCACCACAATGGACCACAATGCACTTTTCCACTGGCCTGAAGCTTTTAATTGGCTACAGCCTTGCACCTGACCTGTGGTCAGGTGCAAGACAGGTGCAAGACTATGCCAATCAGAGCTCAGAGTCCTGATTGGGCAAATTTTGCCCAATCATGGGCTCACAGAGCTAAGTCCCGCAGCACACTATATAAGGCTTCCCCGCAGCCCCAGCGTGTGTTTGTTGAGGAGTGAAAAAGAGAGGAGATTGTTGCATATCAGGGTGTATCACTGAGTTATACCAGAGTTCTGGGAATTTTAATCTGTGTCTTGGCACTGCCAGGCTATCAGTGTGTATCACTGACTTATACCAGAGTTCTGGGAATTTTAATCTGTGTGTTGGCACTGCCAGCTATCAGGGTGTATCACTGATTTATACCAGAGTTCTGGGAATTTGAATTTGCGTGTTGGCACTGCCAGCTATCAGGGTGTATCACTGAGTTATAGCAGAGTTCTGGAAAATCTGTATATCTTTAATTCTAGATACCATAGAATACCACAGTTGAATCAGAGTTCATCTGTATCTTTAATCTGTATCTTTATCTAGTCAGAGTTGAATCTGGGTCTTGCCAGCTATCAGGATGTTGCAGCCTGCAGGAGAGGAAGTGAATCAGAGAGCAAGTAGAGGACATTGGCAGCCTTGCAGGGAAAATATCAGTGAAATCGCTGACTTATAGCAGAGTTCTGAATATCTTTAATCTAGATAAAACAGTTGAATCAGAGTTCTGCATATCTCCAATCTTTATACCAGAGTTGAATCAGAGTTCTGCATATTTCCAATATTTATAACAGAGTTGAATCAGAGTTCTATATATCTTTAATCTATATACTGTATCACTCACCATGTCAGAAAGACCAAAAAAGACAGGCAGACGCTCCCAGACACAGATAAGAGGGCAAGCAGCCTCTGTGTCGGAAGGCTGTGCCCCTGGTCGTCGTGGACGTGGTGCATCCTCTGCAGGGGCACGCTTGTCCTTTCTAACTGGTGCTGGCCATCTTAAGCAGCAGCAACATACAGAGGATTTGCAGGATTGGCTAACCAGGCCATCCTCATCCTCCGATTCCTCTGCCAGCAAGGCTTGTAGTGGTTTACAGTCCATCTCAGCTGCCAAAACATCTAATTCAACCTCCATGTCCACAGCTACTCCTGCCGTAGCCTCACCATCATACACGGAGGAGTCAACTGAATTGTTTAACTACAATGACAGTGACATGCTGCTTGAGGATGTGCAGCAACTCCAGTGCTCTGATTCAAACTCTGAGGTTGAGGAAGGGAGTATAATCAGCCTAGAGGGAGGGGGTGCCAGTGACACACAAAGAACTGGCACTCATGTTCCCCCAGCAGCTGCAGCATACTGCCAAGTTGGCTCCAGTGACGAGGAGATAGGGGGTGATGATGATGATGAGGTCACTGACTCCACCTGGGTGCCTGATCGAACAGAAGAGTCAAGTGAGGAGGAGGAGGCACAACAAAAATGAGGCACAATGTCCTCTATGAGCAACGTAGCCAGTTCAAGGCATCAGATGTCAGAGCTGCTCAGGTGCAGAGCGCTGTTATCTCAAAGCACACGTCCAGGAACTCTGCTATCTGGGAATTCTGCACGACATGTACAGCAGACCGCAGCGTTGCTATTTGTAAGCTATGTCTGAAGAGGATCAAGTGTGGGAGAAACATCAGCCGCTTGGGTACCACATGCTTGAAGCGACATATGACCACCTGTCATGCATCCCGTTGGCACAACACTTCCCATCAGTCCTCCTCTGTCTCTACCCCCACTATATGTCCTGCCATGTCATTGTCTACAACCTCCACTGGCAGGGATGATGCTACAGTAATGGGTGTACCAGGTCCTTTCTCAGAATGTGACAGCATCCCATCAGCTACAGATTTACGCAGTCAGATTTGGTTGCCCCAGTTGCTGCAGCGTAAGAAAAAATATAGTCCCAACCATCCCCTTGCACAGTGTCTAAATGCCAGCTTGGCAAAATTACTCGCATTACAGCTGCTGCCTTTCCAGCTGGTGGACTCTGTCTCCTTCTGTGAATTTGCTGAATGTGCTGTACCACAGTGGCAGGTTCCAAAATGCCAGTTCTTTTCATGGAAGGCCATTCCAGCACTATACCAGCACGTGGAAGACAATGTTATGGAGTCATTGGGAAAGGCAGTCAGCAGCAAGATGCACATTACTTTAGACATGTAGTCCAGCAAGCATGGACAGGGCCGTTACATTTCCTTCACGGCACACTGGGTAACTCTGCTTGCAGCTGGGAGGGATCCAGGACGGGGCTCTGTGCTGGAGCTTGTTCATCCACCACGCCTCCAGAAAGCTGCTTATATGAGGTCTGTTTGCTCCACCACCTCTTCCTCCTCCTCCTCCTTCTCTGTCTCTAGCGAAGTGGCAGTTAAACCGACGCGTGGCAGGGCTACGCAATGGCTCAAGCAAAAAGATGCCATACTGTGCTTGAGCTGGTTTGTTTAGGGGACAGGAGCCACACCGGGCCAGAAATTCTGTCAGCTCTGCAGGGGCAGGTGCAGAGATGGTTAACACCATGCCAGCTGGAGCTGGGAATGGTCGTCTGTGATAATGGCAGCAACCTTCTCTCCGCCCTACGCCTGGGTAAGTTGACGCATGTACCATGCCTAGCTAAATATGGTGGTACAGCATTTCCTAACCAGGTACCCAGGGCTGGCAGAGCTTCTCAGCCAGACCAGAAATGTCTGCAGCCACTTCAGGCGGTCATTCCCAGCAAGTGTTCGCCTGGCAGAAATTCAAAGAGAATTCCACCTTCCCACAAACCGTCTGATCTGTGACATGCCCACCAGGTGGAACTCGACATTGTCAATGCTGCAGTGTCTGCACAAGCAGCAGAGGGCCATCAATGAGTACCTGTGTGAGTATGGCACAAGGACTGGTTCAGGTCAACTTGGTTCCCCCCCCGCAGTGGCTGATGATCAAGGATGCATGCACTTTACTGTCACCATTTGAGGAGGCAACGAGGATGGTGAGCAGGGACAGTGCATGCAATTGTGACACAATTCCTTTAGTGTTCCTGCTGGAGCGAACTCTGCTGGGAATTATAGATGTGGCAGAACAGCAGGAGGAAGAGGAGGACTTCCCTAGCTCTCAAGGCCCCAGTCTTTACGCAGACAGCATTCCTGCGGGTCCTCAGATCAGACAGGAGGAGGATGAGGAGGAATATTTAAGTTGTGGGGGCATTGAAAGTGGGGATTCCTCAAGGGAGGGTTTTGTGTCCCCAGAAACCCAAGGACTAGTACGTGGCTGGGAGGAGGTAGTGCATGATACGGTCATCCTCAGCGACCAGGAACACTCAGAAGCTAATGCCACCCCCAATCTACGCTGCATGGGCTCCCTTATCCTGCAAAGCCTGCTAAAGGACCCTAGGATTCGTGCTATCAAGGAGAGGGATCATTACTGGTTGGCAACCCTTCTTGATCCACGATACAAGGGTAAGGTTGCAGAGCTCATCCTGCCCTCACAGAGGGAGGACAGGATGAAACAACTTGAGGACTCTCTAAAGCGACACTTGTGTAACACCTTTCCAGGCACTGGCAGGTTACCAAGTGATGACACAGGTGCTTCTGAGGCTGCGGTTTATCAGAGGAAGAGCGGTAAAGGGGGCCGCTTGACTGATGCCTTTTGCAATTTTTTTAGTCCACGACGCCCAGGGACGTCAAATGTAGGCACCCATTGCCAGCGTCTTCACCATATGGTACAGGACTACCTAGGGGCAAGGGCAGACCTGGACATCTTTAGAGCAGATGATCCACTGGCTTACTGGGTGTTGAGATTGGATCACTGGCCAGAACTTAGCCAATATGCTATGCAGCTACTAGGTTGCCCGTCATCCAGTGTGCTTTCTGAAAGGACGTTCAGTGCCGCTGGAAGTTTTGTCACAGACAAAAGAGTGCGTCTGTCCACCGACTCTGTAGACCGGCTGACATTTATAAAAATGAATCAGTCCTGGATC
Organism: Leptobrachium leishanense; assembly: GCA_009667805.1. NCBI lineage: Eukaryota > Metazoa > Chordata > Amphibia > Anura > Megophryidae > Leptobrachium > Leptobrachium leishanense. Next base: position 292,679,781 of record CM019063.1, on the reverse strand, counting down.
AGCAGCTATCACTCTCCTGATGCTGATGTAACTGAATAGGTCGGGGATCTCTTCTGCATTCCCAAAACCTCCACCACTGCACTCTTCCACAATACCTCAGAGGGGTTATGTTGTGAAGGCACTAGCTGGCACCAAAGGCCCAATATTTGGGTGCACTGCCACTGACGCATGTACCAGATTCATATCATTTTAATATTTGACGGCAGGGTCCACCCCTGCACTCTTCCACAATACCTCAGAGGGGTTTCGGTTAGGGATGCACCGATACCACTTTTTTAAGACCGAGTACGAGTACCGATACTTTTTAAAAGTACTCACCGATACCGAGTACCGATACTTTTATTTGATGTCATGTGACGCTTTCCAATAGGAACAGACCTCATATAAAAATTTATATGAGATTGACCGCAGCTCACATGGATTTGCCCCAGGTCTCATGGATTTGCCCCAGGTCTCATGGGTTTGCCCCCAGCTCACATGGGTTTGCCCCCAGCTCACATGGGTTTGCCCCCAGCTCACATGGGTTTGCCCCCAGCCCACATGGGTTTGCCCCAGCTCACATGGATGTCCCCCAGGTCTCATGGATTTGCCCCCAGGTCTCATGGATTTGCCCCCAGGTCTCATGGATTGGCCCCCAGGTCTCATGGATTTGCCCCCAGGTCTCATGGATTGGCCCCCAGGTCTCATGGATTGGCCCCCAGGTCTCATGGATTTGCCCCAGGTCTCATGGATTTGCCCCCAGGTCTCATGGATTTGCCCCCAGGTCTCATGGATTTGCCCCCAGGTCTCATGGATTGGCCCCCAGGTCTCATGGATTTGCCCCCAGGTCTCATGGATTTGCCCCCAGGTCTCATGGATTGGCCCCCAGGTCTCATGGATTTGCCCGCAGCTCTCATGGATTTGCCCGCAGCTCTCATCGATTTACCCCCAGGTCTCATGGATTTACCCCCAGCTCGAACGCTGGGGAAGCTGGCCGTGTGCATGTAAAGCACGCGGCCAGCGTTCCCCTCCGGCGCACCAAATACTCACCCTTCCTGAAGTTCCGGTCTCTGGGCAGTGATGCGGTCACGTGGCCGCTGGGTGCATCTGTGACGCTGCCTAGCCGAGAGGCAGCGTCACAGGAGCGCCCAGTGGCCGCGGGAACGCATCACTGCCCAGCGACCGGACCTTCAGGAAGGGTGAGTATTTGGCGCGCCGGAGGGGAACGCTGGCCGCGTGCTTTTCATGCACGTGGCCAGCTTCCCCAGCCCCGCGGATACCGGCAAGCTGGCCCAGCGCCGGCTTCCGGTATCGGCGGGATGTATCGGCCCGTTTGCACGAGTAACAAGTACTCGTGCAAACGGCAATATCAGCCCCGATACCGATACTAGTATCGGTATCGGTGCATCCCTAGTTACGGTTCCTGTTGCGATTGCTGGGAATTAGATAAGACACTATACAGATGTCAGTGGGTTGTGCTGATGTGTTATGGAGCACCAGCATAGAGTGAATGTGATGACTATAGGATCTCATGTTATATTGTATTGATTATATTGCACCATTAGCCCACTATAATGTAGATTGAGTAATCATATATCCGTACATGTTTAATTGTTTATTATTTTCTATAAGGATGCTATTCCTGAATAGGTGAATGTTACTGTTATATATCTAAATATGTATTAATGTATAAGGAAGTACTCAAAGTACACTCCTACCAGAACTGAAGTCATGCTTTATGTGTTGCAGAAAATGTTTAAATAAAAGCACTTATGGTTTCACCCAGCCCGCTCCCTTCACACATTTGAATTATTGACCATACTTTCAGCATACAGTACGTGCAACACCTCTGTCCGGTGACCTGAATTCTTATAAGCCCTGCAAACACAGAAACTCTCTTCCCATGCTGTGGACTGCAAAGGATCAGAACCACAGAGCTGTGAGCTGCCGCAGTGGGGTCTGATGACAAAATGGCATTCTTCTAAGCGGAAAATCAGCAGTTTGAATTTATTACTGTAATCTGAATTTGATACTATAGTCATATGTTCTGTTCAAAATAAAGTGGGCCTGTTGAATATCCACCCTCATTTTAATCTAAAATGCCCATTATGGGCTCTATTAACTTCTTTGCGCAAAAGCGCACGCACAGCACTATTTTTTTTTTGCGGCAGCGTTAAACGTTAACACGCATAAATTAACACCGGTGTTACAATCTGAGCGCATTTTTCTATCCATCAAAAATTATTGCGTGTAAAAAAGACGTGCAAAAACGCACGCACATTAACGCTGCGTGCAGAAATCGGTGGGCGGACTGTTTTTTCACGCGATTTAGCCAATCTGAATTAAGAACCACAATTGTCTCACGTTAAGTTTTTGCGCCTGTCAAAATCAATCTGAGTATATATGCTGCAGCAATAATAAAAACACGCACAACCTCTCAATTTTCTTGTTTAGGTATGCGTAGAATGTGTAACTATACTGTGCTGTATTTTTTTTTCCGGGCTGGTGTATTTGGTTTCGGCCAGGACATTCAGATTTGACATTAACACCAGCTTTTAAAAGACGTTAAAATTATGCGCGCAAACGTTGCCCGTTAAAATTTGCGCATTGATTGTAATACCATCCACGTACCAGCGCACAAACGCATTTGCGCTCACAATGTTAAGAATAGGACGCGCAAAGTACATTACGCTCGCAAAGGGTTCGCGCAGGTTCACCAGCAGTAGATGTTAACGCGTATTTTTTGCGCGGACATTGTAATACGACGTTCAGCGCAAAGGGTTTTTCCCCCTCGCGTTAATGCGTTTTTGCTCACGCGTTAACGTTTGCGCAAAGAAGTTAATAGAGCCCTATATGTCTAACATTTTATGATATACCTACTGAAGTGAAAGGTTGAAGCAAAAATAAGTAATATACAGAATTGCTCAACTTCTTCTGTCTCTATACCTATAGTTTTACTTTGATACCCATGAGGTTCTGAGCTACCATTTCCTTTGTTCAGCTTCTCCTAAATCTCCTGTATTTAATGTGTCATGTTGATGCATATGTCAACCTCCATTAATCCTTGAATATTTGGTATTATTTTGCACATGCCTTTGTATCTCATTGTTTTAAACAATGAGCATAGTTATTGACTTTTAGCCCTCATTAAAGTTGGCGTTGAACATGTAAACATGACGGAAACCTGAGCACCTTTTATATGATACGAAAGAAATATATTTCACCTGTCACATCAAAGACTTCTTACTGTGCTTGTACTTGCACACACCTACCAACCTACCACCAAACCCTTTGTTTATCTTTATCTGTTAGCAAACAAAATATTAGTTTGCACAACAAAAAATATTAGAGGGGTTATTGACTAACCTCCAAATTGGTCACAGAATTGCATTGAACGGTGAATTTTCGGGCGAATTTGTCTATTCACTAAACTGTCAATTTGCCAAATACAGGCAACTGGATGGTGAAATACAGTGCAGGTCAGCGGTCTTCGGCGGAAGCGAAATTGGCCCATAGAGAAGTAATGCTTTCTCTATTCACAGAACGCTGAACAGCACCGAAGTGTCGACGAAATGGCCAGTTCCAGTTCCACAGGTTTAAACAGGCGAATCCCATAGGTTTCAGTACTGATGAGAGACTGAATGGGAACGAAAAAAGCTTAAGCAATTTCCCTGTTTAAAGAAAAGAGTTGAAAGTTGGGAGGAGTTACAATGGTTCACCCTTTTGTTTCACGGTATCGCTGGGATTGGGTCTCGGGGGCAGATAACAGAAAGGGGAGGGGCAGGGGTAATAGAAAAGGGCAAGCAAAGGACAGAAGAAATCAGTCTAAACTTTGTCTTTTCTTGTTACAGGATCCCAAAAGCTGCTGCAACATCGAGATGCCTGGAAGGAGGATTAACGTGCCCAAGAGATTCCTGGACTCAGAGCATCAGGGGACAGCCCGGCCGGAGCAAGTTGCTGGAGCGAAGAGGAACCAAGCAGGACAGCAGAGGAGCAGAGCCGATCCGAAGAGGAGCCGAGCAGGACAGCAGAGGAGCAGAGCCGATCCGAAGAGGAGCCGAGCACAACCTGGAAGAGAAAAAATACAGGGAGTATCAGTGCCTGCAGAGCGCGTCCTCTCCCCTTCTCTCTCTCCTATCTCTACCTCCGCAATCTTTCCTTCCCTTGCTTCTGCTTCGGCGCCAGCGGCTTCCCTCTCTGTCCCTGCTTTCTATAATTCCCTGCCACCACCCCCCTCCGGTGCCGAGTGTGGACCCGATCAGGCGGCTGATCGGGTGTCCATACAGAGGGCTGTGCGGGCGGGCAGCCCAGCTACCATGCGGCAGGGGGGTGTCCAGGACATCAGCGGGTCCTCGCCTGGCCATCTTCCCGGCCATTTCAACACCCCCTCCGGCCATTCCGGATCTTTGTCCTCCCCTCCTCGTGGCCGGCCGCCATTTTCTCAGCCTGCGATGGCTGATCTGCGGCCGGCCAGCCCTTTGCCCCGCCCCTCTGATGTCACATGGCCAGAACAGCACGGGCTCGCGGGTGGGCGGGCCTCCACCATTTCAAAAGGCACCAAATTCAAAAATGCCCAGGAGCCTTCCCATGCTTCCCAGGCATACCGATCGCGGTATGGGGGAGTATGCAAGCCGGGACATCGCCAGCAGGGGTGGGGGCAAGCCAGCTACCAGGTAGGGCAAGGGTGGCCAGTTAGGGGCAGCATGGGGGGGAGCAGGCATCTGAAATTACGCAGGGGGGGTGAATGGCAGCTGGGAGGTTTTCAAGTAGGGGGGGGCGAGGCCCGGGGGCACCAGAGGGACTTCCCCAGTGGCAGTTTTGGGCAGGGGGGGCGCATAGGCGCAGGAGCGGCGCGCACTCTTTTTTGTCCTTTGGGTCTGGACCCACCATTGTGTCCACAGGGGATGGGCAGGGTTATGGCAGGGACAGGTTGGGGAACTGGTATAGGCGCATTGAGTAGCCGTCGCAGTGCGGGGGGGAGAGCAGCAGTGAATCTCTTTGTAACGATATGCCATTGCAGGAGACGGACCGTGACTCAGCAGCATGGACTCACAGCGGCACAAGGGAGAAGGACAAGAGAGTGGAGCAGACGGAGCGAGCGGAGGACATGGAGTGGCCAAGCACCAGCAGGGAAGGAGCCATTCATTCGGAGATCAGAGGGGCGAGAGGACCGGCGAAAAAAGGTAAGAAAAAAAGGGGTTTTTCATCTGACAGTTCGGGGGAGGATTCTAGTTCGGGCTCTGCGGGGAAGGGGAGGGGGGCGAGTAAAAGCTGTTTAAAATGGTTAAGAAACTGTATGGTAAACATAGAAAGGGGGGCAGCGATTCAGAGCAGGATAGCGCTGATAGTGTGTCGGTCAGCGGGGAGGAGAACGAGTTTCAGGGTACAAAGTTGATCCCCTTGTCGTCGCATTTGCGCTCTAAGGTGATCAAGAAGGCGCAGGAGGGAAAATACGTAGACTTTTTTGAGATAACTAGGGAGGCAGTTGTCAGCAAGGGAAGAGGGGGGGAACACTTTAGGAAAAAGGGCACTTTTATGGAATGGGTAAAAGGTTTTGCAGTTTACGCATAATGTTTTTTAAGTAAGCACCCAGATCAGGTAAAGAGCATGTTGCGCTATTTGCACCTGATTACGGATTGCGCCACGGCGTATGGAGGTTTTTCTTGGGGCGACTATGATGACGAGTTCAGGAGAGGTAACGTGGGGACAGGGAGACATGGTAGAAAGGATTTCGGGGTTAAGGTGCTAGACTCGTGGTCTAGATTGGTTAAGGTTGCGGATGGGCAGGTTTTAGGAGGTCAGGGGGCACAAAGGTCGTTTCGGGGGGGAGGTTAGGGAATGCTGGGCGTTCAATGACAAGCGTTGCGAAAAAGGAATGTCGTGCAGGTTTAAGCATGTGTGTAAATTCTGCGGGGGGGCTCATCCCGGGGTGGATTGCAGGAGAAAAGAGGGAGGTAGATTTAATTCCTTTCGGGGAAATGCAAAGTGGACAGGGGGAAATGTTGGGCCTGGCCAGAACGCCATTGCAGGTAAATGAGCTGGTTGCGGAGTTGGTAAGTTATCCGAATGTTGAGGATAGGATATTGTTACGTGATGCCCTTAAGAATGGTTTTAAGATTCCGGTTTGTGGGAAAGTGACGGGGGGAAGTAGGGTAAGAAATTTAAAATCAGCTTACGACTTGCCAGAGGTTTTGAGGGAGAAGTTGGGAAAGGAGGTGCTATTGGGTAGAATGGCCGGTCCATTTCAGAAATCTCCAATCTCTGATTTGGTTGTTTCCCCCTTGGGGGTTGTCCCCAAGAAAGAAGCGGGGAGTTATAGAATGATCCAGCATTTATCGTATCCAAGAGGTCAGTCCGTGAACGATGCTATTAGCAGGGAGGTTGCTTCGGTTACGTACTAGTCATGTGACCAGGCGGTGGATTTGGTGAAGGAAGCCGGGATGGGGGCAGAGTTAGCGAAGGTGGATATCGAATCAGCGTTTAGGTTGTTGCCGTTGCATCCGGAGAGTTTTAGGTTGACGGGGTGCAAATTTGAGGGGCGTTTTTATGTTGATAAGTGTCTGCCCATGGGTTGCGCAATCTCCTGCGCTCATTTTGAACGATTTAGCACTTTCTTGCATTGGGTGGTAGAGAAGGAAGCCGGCAGTAAGGGTATTGTGCATTACTTGGATGATTTCTTGATAGTGGGTTCAGAGGGGTCTGGTGAATGCAGGAGAGTTATGGAGTTGCTGTTGGGAACATTTAGGTGCTTGGGGGTGCCAGTGGCAGAGGGGCCCTGTGCGAAGCTGACATTTTTGGGAATTGAAATCGACCCTGTGAGACAGCGTTGCAGGTTGCCCGAGGACAAAGTGGCTAAGATGAGGCTGGCTATTAGACAGGATATGGAAGGGAAGAAAATCAAATTGAAGGATTTGCAGAGGTTGTTGGGTTTGCTGAATTTCGCATGCCGAGTGATTACGGTTGGTAGAAATTTTAAAAGACGTCTAGAGATGTGTACCAGGGGAGTGATGGGGCCAAATTTTCAGATTAGGTTAGGACAGCAGGTCAAGGCGGATTTAAGAGTTTGGGATGTTTTTCTGCAAGGTTTTAACGGAGTGAGATTTTGGGAGCAGAGAGTGACTGCGGAGGAGATACAGCTGTTTACAGACGCGGCAGGAGGCGCAGGGTTTCGGGCATATTTGAATGGTAGATGGTGCGCAGGAGAATGGCCTCTAGAGTGGATTCAAAGAGGTTGGGTGAAGAATTTGGTTTTGCTGGAACTCTTTCCCATTGTAGCGGCAGTCGAGCTGTGGGGGGAAGAACTAGAGAATAAGAGCATCCTGTTCTGGTCGGATAATCAGGGAGTGGTGCAGGTACTGAATAACATGTCGGCATCATCCCCCCAGGTTATAGCCTATGTCAGGTATCTGGTGTTGATCTGTCTGAAGCGGAATATAAATTTCAGAGCAAAGCATATTCCGGGGGTAAAAAATACGGTTGCAGATGCATTATCTAGATTTAAGTGGGATCTGTTTCGGCGTTTGGCACCCGAGGCGGAGTTACAAGGCGAAGCGTGCCCTTCATTTCTCTGGCAGATCGGGAGCAGTTAAGATTAAACAGCGGTGGGGGAAGGGAATTTGTTTAAAGGGCACCGGTCTAGCTGGTATTTCATAATTTACTAAGTTATAGAGGAGAGGGTTGTGAATATGCAGGGGTATGTATATAACCCTGATTCAATTTACAGTCGTGATAAAAAGTCGTTATGTGTTCGAGCGTTAATATTCTGTTTTTTGGCTTTTTTCTTTCAGAGGGGGCAAAGAGAGTATGGATCCTGGGACACTCCTACGTGCACTGGGCGGCTGTTCACGCTGCGGGCACAACGATGGGAGTGAACCTAGGGTTCAGCCTCACTAAAGCAGGCATTAGGTGGATAGGAAGGAGGGGTATGGGGTGGGTGCAGCTTTTAGGGGTAGCACAGGAATCTAGGAGAAGGTGGGGGAAGCCAGATATAATGATAGTGCATTTAGGGGGTAACGACATAGGGGCTATGACGACGATAGATTTGCAGAATAGGGTCCGGGAAACACTTAGGTGGTTCAGGAAGGAATGGCCGGACGTTCAGATAGTGTGGTCTAACGTAATTGCTAGATTAGTGTGGAGGAACTGCAGGGAGCAGGGCGCAGGATACATCGGGAGAAAGAAGATAAACCAAGCAGCGAAAAAGATTATGCTGGAGATGGGAGGAAAGGTTCTGGAGCATCAGAACATAGTGACAAGGCAGGAGGAATTGTTTAGGGATGACGGCGTCCATTTGTCCGAAGCGGGGAACAACCTTTTCGTTGGCAACATCAAAGGGCTGATAAAGACCCTTGTGTAAGGTAAGTGAAAAGGTCACGGTCTTTTATTGGTGGCGGAAAAAGAGGGTCTTCATTTTTGGTGGCGGTGAAATATGCGGCCCTGGCACGTGGAGAGGCGATAGAGGGGGAGGATCTGGGGGTCTGTGTGGTGGTTTGTGCGGCCAAACAAACACAGGTGCCTCCTGGTTTGAAGATCCTCCCGGGCCTGCTATCTGCTATAAAGAGAGCAGCGTGTGGTCGCGCTAGCTTAGCCACGTGGGGCCGGCCGCTATTTCTGGGCAATGCTGGTGGTTCATTGCGGTTGCCAGTGTTATCTGGTGTTACCTATTCCAAGAAAGCGAGGATCGCTGATAATTCTGCCACAAAGGCAATGTTTTTTTGGCCTTAGTTATAAATAAAAGACGTGACCTTTTCAAACCGCCAATACTTTTGTCATGTGTTTTTATTTATGGGGAGAGTGGGGGCGGGGGGTGGGGGGGATAGTTTGGGGGGTTGAAGGGAAGTAAAGGTAACTTAAGAGAAAGGTAATGGTGGAAGAGAAATAAGGGTAAAATGCTTAGTACTGATGAGAGACTGAATGGGAACGAAAAAAGCTTAAGCAATTTCCCTGTTTAAAGAAAAGAGTTGAAAGTTGGGAGGAGTTACAATGGTTCACCCTTTTGTTTCAGGGTATCGCTGGGATTGGGTCTCGGGGGCAGATAACAGAAAGGGGAGGGGCAGGGGTAATAGAAAAGGGTAAGCAAAGGACAGAAGAAATCAGTCTAACCTTTGTCTTTTTCCCACCCTATCCACCCTGTTTTTAAGTTACTGCCTGTTCACCGAGTCGAAAAGGTCACATCGTCAGACAGCAGCTTGACCACGGATAGGGGCAAATGAAGTGGTGATTCCGCCAGTCATTTCAAGACCGCCTGTGGGTTCCCATACGGAGTCATACCATGTAGCAGGAAACCGGTTGGTGGTTTGTGCGGCCAAAGCCGGTGGATTGCTTTAGATATGGACATGGTTAGTCGAGGTGGAGTCGGGTAATTTCACCATGTTACATGAAGCCAGCTGGTGGTTTGTGCGGCCAAAGCTGGGGGATTGTATTGACAGTTTCTTCAGCTGGTGGTTTTTCTACGGCCAAAGCCGGAGGATTGTTTTTTGAGTAAAGACATGGATAGTTGAGGTGCAGTCAGATCATTTCACCACGTTACACGAAGCCAGGTGGTGGTTTGTGCGGCCAAAGCTGAGGGGATTACACGGACAGTTACCTCGGACGGTGAAATATGCGGCCCTGGCACGTGGAGAGGCGATAGAGGGGGAGGATCTGGGGGTCTGTGTGGTGGTTTGTGCGGCCAAACACAGGTGCCTCCTGGTTTGAAGATCCTCCCGGGCCTGCAATCTGCTATAAAGAGAGCAGCGTGTGGTCGCGCTGGCTTAGCCACGTGGGGCCAGCCGCTATTTCTGGGCAATGCTGGTGGTTCATTGCGGTTGCCAGTGTTATCTGGTGTTAACTATTCCAAGAAAGCGGGGATCGCTGATAATTCTGCCACAAAGGCAATGTTTTTTTGGCCTTGATTATAAATAAAAGACATGACCTTTTCAAATCGCCAATACTTTTGTCATGTGTTTTTATTTATGGGGTGAGTGGGGGGGGTATGGTTTTGGGGGGGTTGAAGGGAAGTAAAGGTAACTTAAGAGAAAGGTAATGGTGGAAGAGAAATAAGGGTAAAATGCTTAATGTAAAAAAAGTAATATCATTTTAATTTAATTTTTTTTTAAAAAACCTACAGTGGCAAGAAAAAGTATGTGAACCCTTTGGGATTACGTGGAGTTTTGCATGAATTAGTCATAAAATGTGCTCTGATCTTCATCTAAGTCACAACAATTTGAAAAACACAGTCTGCTTAAAATAATACAACACAAACATTATATGTTTTCATGTGTTTATTGAACAGAACATGTAAACATTCACAGTGCAGGGTGGAAAACGTATGTGAACCCCTAGCCTAATGACTTCTCCAAGAGCTAATTGGAGCCAGGAGTGAGCCAATCTTGAGTCCAATCAGTGTGATATTATTGGATGTGTTGCTGAAAGCTGTCCTGCCCATTAAAAACACACACCAGTTTTGGATTTACTGGTTTCAAGAAGCACTGCCTGATGTGAACCATGCCTCGCAGAAAAGAGCTCTCAGAAGACCTACGATCAAGAATTGTTGACTTGCATGAAGCTGGAAAGGGTTACAAAAGTATCTCCAAAAGCCTTGATGTTCATGTGTCCACGGTAAGACAGACTGACTACAAATGGAGAAAGTTCAGCACTGTTGCTACTCTCCCTAGGCATGGTCGTCCTGTAAAGATGACTGCAAGAGCACAGAGCAGAATGCTTAATGAGGTAAAGAAGAATCCTAGAGTGTCAGCTAAAGACTTACAGAAATCTCTGGCACATGCTAACATTTTCGTTGACACATCTACAATAAGGAAAACATTAAACAAGAATGGAGTATATGGGAGGACACCATGGAGGAAGCCATTGCTGTCCAAAAAGAATATTGCAGCACGTTTGCAAAAGAGCACCTGGATGTTCCACAGCACTACTGGCAAAATATTCTGTGGACAGATGAAACCAAAATTGAGTTGTTTGGAAAAAACACACAACACTATGTGTTGAGAAAAAAAAGGCACAGCACACCAACATCAAGACCTCATCCCCACTGTAAAACATGGCGGAGGGAGCATCATGGTTTGGGGCTGCTTTGCTGCCTCAGGGCCTGGACAGATTGTTGTCATTGATGGAAAAATGAATTCCAGAGTTTATCAAGACATTTTGCAGGAAAACGTAAGACCATCTGTCCGCCAACTGATGCTCCGCAGAGGATGGGTAATGCAACAGGACAATGACCCAAAGCATACAAGTAATTCAACAAAAGAATGGCTTCAACAAAACAAAATACGCCTTTAGGAGTGTCCCAGTCAGAGTGCTGACCTCAACCCGATTGAAATGCTGTGGCATGACCTTAAGAGAGCGATTCACACCAGACATCCCAAGAATATTGCTACACTGAAACAGTTTTGTGAAGAGGAGTGGTCCAAAATTACTCCAGATCGTTGTGCAGGTCTGATCTGCAACTACAGGAAACGTTTGGTTGATGTTATTGCTGCCAAAGGAGGGTCCATCAGTTATTAAGTCCAAAGGTTCACATACTTTTTCCACCCTGCACTGTGAATGTTTACATGTTCTGTTCAATAAAAACATGAAAACATATAATGTTTGTGTTGTATTATTTTAAGCAGACTGTGTTTTTCAAATTGTTGTGACTTAGATGAAGATCAGAGCACATTTTATGACCAATTCATGCAAAACTCCACGTAATCCCAAAGGGTTCACATACTTTTTCTTGCCACTGTATATCAGGGGTCAAGTCCTGGGAAAATTCCACAACCCCCATTACCTTAAGAAAATATATATGTATATCATGAGTATAGCCGGACGAGCCGGTGATACCATTTTTATTGGGTTAACTTTACATTTAAAAGACAAGCTTTCAAGAGTGTAAACTGGAAACTATACTGATCAGTGAAAGGTATCACTACGTACAGGTATACTCGTGTTTGTGGCAACTGGACTAACGCATTTTATATATAATATATATATATCCAGGCACAGGCCTGAGCCCCCAGAATAACATACACAGCGCTGAGCCCCCAGAATAACATACACAGTGCTGAGCCCCCAGAATAATATACACAGCGCTGAGCCCCCAGAATAACATACACAGCGCTGAGCCCCCAGAATAATATACACAGCGCTGAGCCTCCAGAATAATATACACAGCACTGAGCCCCCAGAATAATATACACAGCACTGAGCCCCCAGAATAATATACACAGCACTGAGCCCCAAGAATAATATACACAGCACTGAGCCCCCAGAATAATATACACAGCACTGAGCCTCCAGAATAATATACACAACACTGAGCCCCCAGAATAACATACACAGCACTGAGCCTCCAGGATAATATACACAGCACTGAGCCTCCAGGATAATATACACAGCACTGAGCCCCAACAATAACATAATAACATGCACAGCACAGAGCCCCCATAATAATATACACAGCACTGAACCCCAAGAATAATATACACAGCACTGAACCCCAAGAATAATATGCACAGCACTGGTTATATGGATATATTTTCCCCAGTTCGCATGGATATAATTGCCCCAGCTCTCATGGATATAATTGCCCCCAGCTCTCATGGATAATGCCCCCAGCTCTCATGGATATGCCCCCAGGTCTCATGGATAATGCCCCATGTATCATGGATAATGCCCCCAGGTCTAATGGATATTGCCCCCAGGTCTTATGGATAATGCCCCAGCTCTCATGGATAATGCCCCCAGCTCTCATGGATAATGCCCCAACTCTCATGGATAATGCCCCCAGGTCTCATGGATATTACCCCCTGGTCTCATGGATACTGCCCCCTGGTCTCATGGATATTGCCCCCAGGTCTCATGGATATTACCCCCTGGTCTCATGGATATTACCCCCTGGTCTCATGGATATTGCCCCCAGGTCTCATGGATATTACCCCCTGGTCTCATGGATACTGCCCCCTGGTCTCATGGATAGTGCCCCTGGTCTCATGGATACTGCCCCCAGCCCAGCTCACTTCTGCTGCTGCTGCCGCTGCACATTGCCGGCGGCCACGTGTTTCCTGCTTCAGCGGCCGCTGACAGGAAGTGCAGCCGCTCGCCTGGGATCTATGAAACAGCCAGGCGAGTGGCTCCACTTCCGGTCACCGGCCGTTATAATAGGAAGCACGCGGCCGTCGGCAATGTGCAGCGGCCGCCTGCTAAAGCGTTCGGGCTCGGGCCCGCTGTGGAAGAAGTGCGGGGACGCCGTTCCCACGCATTCCTGCTCGACTCGAGCCCTGCTGTATATACATTTTCAGCAAAAATGGAAGAAAAATAGGGAAACTGTGGTGCTTAGGATGACGAGAGGAAGGAGAAACCTCCAAGGTCGATCGCTAGAACACCTAGATAGGTAGATCCCAAACTACCACAAGGAAAATCGTGTAAAGAAAAAATACTGGTGCAGCGCTCGTAATAACCCACCTCCAAAGTGAAGACAGGATCAAATAAGGAATAATACTTACATAAAAACTGGATATGCCGTCATGGACCAATTCAATATGTTTACATAAATGGTGCAACAAGAGGAGAAAGAATACAAAATCTCATAGTGTAAATCAGTAGATGAATCGTATTATATTCTTTGAAACGTATAATATACCACTCACATTTCAAAGAGCGTCAGAACGCTCTATGGGTTCAGCATACAGACATTTTTTGGGCATGCCTGTCGGCCTCAACCACATCGAAGTCTCAATATGTCTCCGTTTCTCAGGAAAAATCAGAGAAAAAAGGAAAATAGTGCGGAACGTTAATATATACAGTTTCAATATGTAGATGAAAGAAACGCACTCACCCCGCTGGAGCCTATAACCAGACTCGGAGTGTAGTCGCTTGAGGTTTATGGTAAACCTGTAGGCGGCCTTAGGCCGGGCGGATGCGGTGACTTGTGAGTGATGGGGAGATCTCCGGATGTTTATCGACGCTGTGACGGCGGGGATGGACCTGTGCGTCGCATACGTCGGGTGCCCATGTGACCTGTGATGATTGATGGCTAAAACTATTTAAACCTTTGACATAGCCATGTTTGTAATGATTTTTTCCTCCACTGATGAAGCCCATTGTTATGCAGGGCGAAACACATTTGGATCCTTGTTCTTTGCTGATCTTTTGATCTTTTTTGCGTAATGTGTTTTTATTTGGATAACCAGGATTAAAAATATTTGTTATTTTTATTCCTTCCCTCCCTCTTTTTTTTGAATTACTGGTTGAGTCAGAATTTTCTGCTGGCCTACTGCATGTATTTTTTTTCAAAATAAAAGTTTTTATTGGAGTTCACACATAGATTGGTACAACAATGCAAAAAGAAGGAAAGTTCAAAAAGAAAGAACATAAATTCGCAGCAGTGACAATAAACAATTCAAATGAAGTATCAATGTAATCTGAGAAGGGGTCATTTTTGCGGACTCCATTTTCCAATAACAGTTAAATTCCTAAACTAACATAAAACACGGCAGCACTACAGTTGTACATGTTAAAGTATCTTATATCAAGGTTCCAGACTCGACAAACACCCTCCAACCCTCCCATGTATCATAAAATTGGCACATTGAGTTATTCGCGGTGTGGAACATTTCTTCATATTTAAAAACACTTTCGAGGGCAATCATAACTTCTTTCATAGAGGGACATAGTGAGGAACGCCAATGTCTCGCTATAACTATTTTTGCTGTCCCCAGTACCATAGAAATAAACCTCCTATGACGGATCTGAATAGTAATGGGTATAATATGTAGGAGGTACAATTTCGGGCATAGTGGGAGTATGAGTGAAGTACAATAGGAAATCAGTCTGCTTATCTTTTCCCAATATCCCCCTAGTGTGGGACATAACCAAAATGTATGCAGTAGAGAACCGAGGCCGGTAAGGCATCTCCAGCAGAAGCCGGTATTCCCCGAGATATGGGCCAATCGGGTTGGTGTTAAGTACCATCTGCACAGTAGTTTGATATGGGCCTCACGCAGATTGGTGCTTCTAGAATATTTGTATATTGTTTCCATGGCATATGACCAGTCATCTATGGAGAGCGTGAAAGTTAAGTCTTTTTCCCATTTAACCATATAGGGTAATTTTTTAGGCGGGGTCGGGGTTAGGAGGCTGTTGTAACAGAGAGATAACGGTTTCATTTGACATTTCTTCCCCATACACAATTTATTAAAAGCTGAAAGGTTCGTAGCTGTGAAAGAAGTCAGGCCCTTCTGGGTTAAAGCGTGTTTCACACGAAGATAAGTGAAACAGTCACTCAATGGGATGGCAAACTCCTGTACCAAGTCGGGGAAGGGTTTCAGGGAGCGGGGTGTAAAGAGCTGCCACACATGCGTCAAGCCGCGCAAGAACCAAGAGTCTAAAGTTAAGTCTGGGATATAGCGACACAAAACTCTTAGAGGGGCGAGACATAGTAAGTCATAAGGCCGTACCAACGGACGACCCCACTGGCACCAGGACATGAGGGAGAGCATCGAGGCGGGTAGCAGACCCATGGTGCTATTCCTAGGAAGGAATGGAAGCCACATCAGGTCATGAAGTCTATGGGAAAATCATGGCATTCTCCAACTGTAACCATAGTGGAGGTTCTTTAAGATGCATTGACGACAACAGTTGGGCTAGTAAGGCTGCTTTGTAGTAAGATTGTAGATCCAAAAAACCCAACCCTCCATTACGTCGCGGCGCAGTGACTGTAGAGGCCGACACTCGAGGAGGTTTCCCCTTCCAAATATGCACATGGAGTAGTTTTTGCAGCCGGAGCAATAAATGCGCCGGTATGAAAAGAGGGATATTTCTGAAATAGTATAAAATTTGGGGTAGGATACACATCTTTATGGCCGCCATACGGCCCAACCAGGAGGAATCATTTGTGCTCCATGTGGAGAGCTGCGTCTCTATGGAGTTCAATAGTGGCGTGAAGTTTTCCTTAAGGATGGTGCCTCGCGATTTAGAGAGGGAGATTCCCAAGTATTTTAAAGATGTAGAGCGCCAATCAAAAGGGTACGTACTACGCAGAGAGCTGAGGAATGAAGCAGCAATATTTATGGGGAGAGCTTGTGTATTACTCACATTATTTTTATTGTAAGATAACGCGCCATAGCTATCAAGGAGGTGAAACAGGGAAGGAAGCGAAATCTCCGGTGTGGTCAAAAAAAGCAGTATGTCGTCCGCGAAAAGTGCCAGCTTGTGCTCCCCATTTGGGGTCGGCAGACCTTTGATTGCCGGGGAAGTCTTAATCTGCAGCGCCAAGGGTTCTAGGGCCAGAATAAATATTAACAGGGATAATGGACAACCCTGTCGGGTACCATTGGTTATGTGGAAAGAGGAGGATAGAAACCCCGATGCCAAAACTTTCGCCGACGGAGCAGAGTAAAGGGCCATAATACTATGTACAAATTGTGCTGGGAGACCAAACCTTAGTAACACCATCCGCATATACCCCCAATGCAGGCGATCGAGCGCCTTTTCAGTGTCCAATGCCAGCAGGAGTCTGGAGGTGTAAGTCCTATGGGCCAAGTCGATTATGTCATAAAAACGTTGGGTGTTGTCACACGTTTGACGGCCCGGAACAAAGCCAGTTTGTTCAGTCGCGATCAAGGACGGGAGTAGGGGAGCCAATCTAGTAGCTAGTAATTTAGCATACAGTTTGCGTCTACATTCAACAGGGAAATAGGGCGGAAGTTGGCACAGTGTGTCGAGGGTTTACCAGGTTTAGGCAAGGTCACTACTGTTGCCTGCAGCATCTCCGGAGGAATGATGCCAGTATTCTTAATGTCATTAAAAAACAGGGTAAGAGTCGGAACCAGTGATGGAGCAAATATCTGGTAATACAGATTCGTAAAACCGTCAGGACCTGGGGCTTTATTTTTTGGAAGTGCATTAATAGCCTTAAGTACCTCCTCCTCCGTAAACGCAGCAAGCAAACATGTAGCCTGAGAGGGAGGGGAGACTCGCCGCCTGAAGAAAGAGATCTATGTCTTCCGGGGTAGGGGTCGGCACGGTGTGGTCTGATCCTAGGTTGTACAGGGAGGCATAATAGCGTGCAAATTCATCAGTAATAAGGGCTGGGTTATAAATTTTTACGTTATTAGCATCCAATAGGTACGGTATGTTGGTTTGCATTCTTTTCACTTTCAATTTAGACGCCAGCAATTTCCCCGTTTATTCCCTTGGGTATAATGAGCATAGTTAAGCCGTCTAATTGAGCGCGCAGTGATTTGGAGCATAAACTAGAAAATGAAAAAGAAATAGCCAAAGAGAGCAAGACCAACCCTAAAAGATTCTTTAGGTACATAAATTCTAAAAAACCCAAGAGTGAAAATGTAGGTTCACTAAAATCTGAGTCAGGGTTATTGTTAACTGAAGATCAGGATAAGGCAGAAATTTTGAATGATTATTTTTCTTCAGTATTTATCAAAGAGAAACCTATAACAGGAGACATGCAATTCATTAATAAAAACTTACTAATACAAAGTGACTGGTTGACTCAGGACAAGGTTTTGCAGAAATTAAACAATGTGAATGTGAATAAAGCCCTAGGGCCAGATGGAATTCACCCACGAGTACTGAGAGAGCTATGTGTTGAAATATGTAAACCTCTGTTCTTAATCTTTCAAGATTCTTTTCTTTCAGGAATAGTACCAGAGGATTGGAGAAAAGCTGACGTGGTCCCTATATTTAAGAAAGGTTTAAAATTTGTGCCTGGGAATTATAGACCTGTGAGCTTAACATCTGTGGCTGGGAAAGTATTTGAGGGGTTACTAAGGGATAATATTCAGGAATTTATTGGGAGGTATAATGTTATTGGCAAAAATCAGCATGGTTTCATGAAACACAGATCATGTCAGACTAACCTAATTACGTTCAATGAGGAAGTAAGTAGAAGTATAGATCAGGGGGTCGCAGTGGATGTGATTTACTTAGATTTTGCCAAAGCTTTCGACACAGTTCCACACAAAAGGTTACTATTTAAATTAAGAAAAATTGGTCTAGATGAAAATACTTGTTCTTGGATAGAAAACTGGCTAAAAGATAGGGTACAGAGAGTGGTCATAAATGGTACATTTTCAAGATGGACACCAGTGGTAAGCGGTGTCCCTCAGGGGTCTGTTATAGGACCAATACTATTCAATTTATTTATAAATGACCTTGAGATAGGCATTGAAAGTCATGTATCAGTCTTTGCAGATGACACAAAACTAGGAAAAGTAATACAATGTGAGCAGGATGTTACTTCGCTGCAGAGGGATTTAGATAGATTGGGGGACTGGGCACTTAAATGGCAGATGAAATTTAATGTAGATAAATGCAAAGTTATGCACTTTGGAGTGAAGAACACACAAGTAATTTATACCCTAAATGGTACGGAGTTAGGGAAATCCAAGCAGGAGAAGGATTTGGGAATAATCATAGACTTCAAACTAAGTAACAATGTGCAATGTCAAACAACAGCTGCCAAGGCAAGCAAAGTATTGGCATGCATTAAAAGGGGAGTTCACTCACGGGATGAAAACATAATTTTGCCTCTGTATAAATCAATGGTCAGGCCGCACCTTGAATATGCCGTGCAATTTTGGGCACCGGTCTTAAAAAAAGATATTATAGCGTTAGAAAAAGTGCAGAGACGGGCAACTAAATTAATAAGGGGAATGGAAGGGTTAAGTTATGAGGCAAGACTAACAAGCTTAAACCTGTTTAGTTTAGAGAAACGGCGCCTTAGAGGGGATCTGATAACCTTATATATATATATATATATATAAATATATACGGGGCCATTATCAACCATTGTCTGATAACCTATTCATTAACAGGACTATACATAGGACAAGGGGTCATCCATTTAGACTGGAAGAAAGAAAATTTAGCTTAAAGCATAGGAAGGGTTATTTTACGGTGAGAACAATAAAGCTGTGGAATTCTCTGCCTGTTGAGGTGGTTGGGTCTGAGTCTGTACAGACTTTTAAAAAACGACTGGATGACTTCCTGCAGACACATAATATTAAGGGTTATAATATTTAATATGTGGGTAAAAGCTTCTTGACCCAAGGAGAAATCTGACTGCCATTCTGGGGTCAAGAAGGAATTTTTTCCCAGTATGTTGCATATTGGCGAGCATTTCAGACTGGGTTTTTTGCCTTCTTTTGGATCAACAGCAGTAGGTTATGTGGGAGAGGCTGAACCCGATGGACGCATGTCTTTTTTCAGCCTATATAACTATGTAATACTATGTAACTCGCGGCGCTGCGAAATCAACTGAGCGGTAATATAAGGGGTAGGAGAGGATTTATTCTGGGTTTCTAATACAGTGATTCGTCGTGTAAGGGCAGTCATCTGAGCAGTAAAACGTTGTTTACATTGCGCTCCTTTCTGTATAAAATGTCCTCGCATAACAGCTTTGTAGGCCGACCATACAACGCTGTTGCAACATCCCCAGTCAAGTTCGGCGTGAAGTACTCCTGAAGGAGTTGTAGCGTTGTTGTCACGTCATCCCTATCTACAATGAGCGAGTCGTTGAGTCTCCAGTTCCCCATACCCCACGTTGGAAAGGCAGCCTCAAAAGTAAGCGTAAGTGGTCAGACCACGTAATGATGCCGATGGTCGCCTCCAGGAGACGAGACAAAGCAGAGCTATGTATCAAACACAAGTCAATTCTACTATATGAGGAATGGACATGAGAAAAATATGTGTAATCACGTGTATTGGGGTGACATATCCTCCAAGTATCATAGGTCAAACGAATGCATGAATTCCAGTAGTTGTTTGCTAGAGGATGGGGGGGAGTGGGAGTGGGAGCGGGATTGGCTCGTCTGGGTATCAACGTCAGGGTCAGGAGTGCAATTAAAATCCCCATATAGAAACAACGTACCACTAGACATTTTTTTCACTCTACCAAAAGCTTTCCGCAGATAAGAAACCGGATTATCATTAGGGAGATATAGGTTAGCAATAGTGATTGGTAATTCGTTCAGCGTGCCCACAAGAATCACAAGGCGGCCCAACGGATCAACATACTGAGCCGAACACACAAAGGTCCTGTCTCTATGGAACAGGATCGAGACACCTTTGGACTTCGTCAGAGCAGTGGAATGGTAGGCATCAGTGTACATGCGTGATTTCAAAAACGGCGGACGCCTCTTACAAAAATGAGTCTCTTGCAAACATACAATAGCCGGTTGAGACTTATGCAGGTTGCGAAATAAAGCATGGCGTTTGTACGGAGTGTTCAAGCCTCGAACATTTAAGGAATAAATCTGGAAGTGAGGTTTACTCATCTTTGGTTACGCCCAGCCCTCTAGGTCTCACGACGGTCAGTACAGACAATCTCCGCAGAAGAATGGAAGGACTCCCCTGCTCACAATAGCGCCCGCAACTGTATATCATAGTGCATACCAAACAAACAAACAATACATACATTACATACATAGGTCGAACCATAAAAAAACTAAAATAAAAGGAAAAGAAAAAAGAAAAAAAAAAGAAAACCCGACCAAACATCAGAAAAAAAAACTGCACTCCATGAGCGCAGCTGAGTGGAGTCAATCAACACAGCAGATTGGTATAAGTAGGAAAAAGAAAAACAAGGTCAAGAAAAAACTCCAGTGGGAGAAAACAACAGTCCCAACTCTACATGAGAAGGTGACCGCGCAAATTTACAGGCCATTGGAAGGCCTCGGGGCTAGCCGAATAAGAGAACAGGCCCCCAGGAGCGCCTCCATTAAGGTGGATCATAAGGGGTCAGTCTGGTATCCGTGAAGGAGTTCTAACGCCCAAGGAGACGGAAAACAACATGGCGGAATACTAGAAGCACGCCCGAAAGCGGGATAACGCAGGGCCAAAGCACCTCATTTTGGCTGGACCCGGTGCCACTCCGGAGAAACTTTCAGCGGCGAAGATGATTCCTCACGAGGGCGGTAAACTCAGACACGACTTTCCATTCCGTCAGCAAGCGCATGCCAGTGAGGGGATCAGGGATAACATGCAAGACTCCTTCCCGCCATAACAAGATCTTTGTGGGAAATCCCCATCGATACGCCATGTTGTGGTCACGTAAAATTTTCGTGAAGGATGAAAATTCCCTTCTTTTAGACATGGTAGCTGTTGACAGGTCTGCGTAGAAAGAAACTTCGGCATACGGAGAAGGCAGAGGCATAAATTTCCGTGACGCTCTCATTAACGCTTCTTTAACGTGGAAAAGGTGCACCCGGACTAGAACATCTCTAGAAGCTGAGGGCGGCAGGTTCTTGGCGCGTGGCAGTCTGTGTGCCCGATCCATCAGGAAATCTTGTGGCGAGTACGTTGGTACCAGGATCTGGAAAAGTTCCATAATATAAGGCTGAAGGTCAGCAGGGGTTACTGCCTCCGGAATGCCCCGGATCCGTACATTATTACACCGTGAACGGTCTTCCAAATCGGCTAATTTCGTTGTCATGGTGTCATGTGCTGTCTGCAAAGCTATATGGCGAGCCACTAAGTCATTATGGGCTAAACATAAATCGTCTGTCTTAGACTCCACAGAGTCAGTCCTCTCACCCAGGTCTTGTACATCGCGCCTCAGCTCCTGCAGCGCCTCTTTAAGATCCGTTTGTATAGTAGATCGGAGTTCTTGCAGCATGGCATGTAGTCTACTTTCTGAAGGTGGTGAGGTGTCAGACATGCAGGCTGGGCCTGCGGTAGCCACCTCCATTGTAAGAGAGGAAACAGAGGAGGGAGATCCGCCATCTTGGGCCTCACGAACCCGATCTTTTTTCGCCGATTTTGCCGATTCCAATGGGATTTGCAATGGGGGGCACCATCTGGGGGCCAGGAAGTGTCACCCACCTGTGGGTGAAGTTTCAGCCCCTGGGTTGCTGTTATTTAGCCGCAAGAAATGAAAATTCAGCGCCGGTCACAGGAGCTCTCCTTACATGCGACGCGCGCTTCAACGTCCGGCCACGCCCCCGGCCTACTGCATGTATACGGGTTTAACATAAACCTCAAGCGACTACACTCCGAGTTTGGTTATAGGCTCCAGCGGGGTGAGTGCGTTTCTTTCATCTACATATTGAAACTGTATATATTAACGTTCCGCACTATTTTCCTTTTTTCTCAGATTTTTCCTGAGAAACAGAGACATATTGAGACTTCGATGTGGTTGAGGCCGACAGGCATGCCCAAAAAATGTCTGTATGCTGAACCCATAGAGCGTTCTGACGCTCTTTGAAATGTGAATGGTATATTATACGTTTCAAAGAATATAATACGATTCATCTACTGATTTACACTATGAGATTTTGTATTCTCTCTCTTGTTGCACCATTTATGTAAACATATTGAATTGGTCCATGACGGCATATCCAGTTTTTATGTAAGTATTATTCCTTATTTGATCCTGTCTTCACTTTGGAGGTCGTTATTACGAGCGCTGCACCAGTATTTTTTCTTTACACGATTTTCAGCAAAAAGCCTTTTTATTTTTTAGAACATCTTTTTGTATTTTTTAGACAATATTTTTCCCAATGTTTTTTTAAAAGGCATTTTTTTTAAATTCTGTAACTGATCTTTTTAAAAAAAATTCTAGGAACTCTTTTTATTATGTAAACACATTTTATCACGTTCTAATGAGTATTCAACAGGAACCAGACATGGCAAGGATTTGACCTGTACAATATGACCACCACAAAAAAGTCCAGATTGCTTGTATAGCTCCTTCTTGTTAGCGAAAGCGGAGTCAGGCTTAGGTCTTGGTGCCTTTCAAGGCGACGGGTAGATTAATGATTGGATGCGATTACAAGAGTAAGGCTAATATAAGTCTTTATAGAAATGAAAGGCAAATAAGTAAAGTGATGATAGTTGCACAGATGATAATATTAGATGTAACAAGTCCAATAAGGTGGGCAATGGAAAAAGGTGTGGGGGATGTCACAGCAAGAGTCAGCAAGGTGGGCAGCAGTTGTAATCGTGGTCAGTATTACAGCAAGGGTCAGCAAGGCGGGCAGCAGTAGTAACCGTGGTCAGTGTCTCAGCAAGGGTCAGTAAGGCAGGTGTTTGGTTTTCCAAGATGGCTGCTAATCGGAGCGAGCACGTCTCTGACGAATCAGCGGTACACACGCGCATGCACATTGCTGGTGGTTCCTTGATGTGAGCGGCTGAAATGTCACCGGAAGTGCGCTGGTCCCCACATATGAGAGGTTCCCACATGTGCCAGAACACAGGCATCAGAAGTAATCGTGGTCAGTGTCACAGCAAGGGCTGCAAGGCAGGCAGCAATAGTAATCGTGGTCAGTTTCACAGCAAGGGAAAGCAAGGCGGGCAGCAGTTGTAATCGTGGTCAGTGTCACAGCAAGGGTAAGCAAGGCAGGCAGCAGAAGTAATCGTGGTCAGTGTCACAGCAAGGGTAAGTAAGGCGGGCAGCAGACGTAATTGTGGTCAGTGGACCAGCAAGGGTCATCAAGGTGGGCAGCAGAACTAATCGTGGTCAGTGTCACAGCAAGGGTCAGCAAGGCAGGCAGCAGTAGTAATTTTGGTCGGTGTCACTGCAAGGGTCATCAAGGCGGGCAGCAGAAGTAATCGTGGTCAGTGTCACAGCAAGGGTCAGCAATGTGGGCAGCAGTAGTAATCGTGGTCGGTGTCACAGCAAGGGTAAGCAAGGCGGGCAGCAGTAGTAATCGTGGTCGGTGTCACTGCAAGGGTCATCAAGGCGGGCAGCAGAAGTAATCGTGGTCAGTGTCACAGCAAGGGTCAGCAATGTGGGCAGCAGTAGTAATCGTGGTCGGTGTCACAGCAAGGGTCAGCAAGGCAGGCAGCAGTAGTAATCGTGGTCGGTGTGTCACAGCAAGGGTCATCAAGGTGGACAGCAACTGTCATCAAGGCGGGCAGTTGAAGTAATCGTGGTCAGTGTCACAGCAAGGGTAAACAAGGCGGGCAGCAGATGTTATCATGGTCGGTGTCACAGCAAGGGACAGCAAGGCAGGCAGCAGACGTAATCGTGGACGGTGTCACAGCAAGGGTCGGCAACAAGGATTTCAAGAGCAAGGACTTAAAGGCAGGATAAGCAGCTCAGTGTAAGGGGGACAATAATTGAGCAATGACTCGCCTGGCGACCATCTCTTTTATGAGCCAGTAATTGGGGTGCGATTGGTCTCAGCCTCAGGTGCTCCTCACAGTCTCCTCTGTGACCAGGGACAAGGAGGAGCTCCTGGCGATCGGACAGTAGTACGAGGGGGATGCGGTCGACGGAGGAGGACGTGGCAAGGCGCTAACCATGCGGTGCAGCTGAGGTAGTGCAAGGGGTCTGTCATGGAACTGACATAACGCTCCCCGCTTCAACCACCATGACTGTTTATTTCCATGGCGGATTCCCCAAAAGAAACAGACTTTATGCTCCTTTATATTGTGTGGTGTTTAACCACTTGGCTGCTATGGACCCACTCAGCGCGTCCAGCCAAATGGTTCTCCTGTGCTACGGACGCGCTGAGCGCGTCCTAGCACAGGAGGCAGCAATCAGCTGGGATTCCATGTCAGCCCGGCACTCCGGGACCCCGAGGGGGAGATAGATGTCATCGCGGTGGCGCGATGACATCTATTTCAGGCACCCCCCCCTGCGAGTGCGGAGGAGGCACCTGAAAGGGAGGAGGGGGAGGTCCTTCGGACCTCTTTCCCTCCCGATCACCGGGGTCCTGCGGCTGAAGGCCTGCCCTTCCAAACCGTGCCTGTCTTTAACCCCTTGGGTGCCGGATCACAATTTGGTGCCGAAAAGCGACGAATCGTGATCCTCTCCCGGAGCTGGTCGACATCTTGGATGTCGGCCAAGCTTCCGGGAATGCCCCCTGATGACTGGCGTCATTGTGCATAGCATGATAACGCCAGTCCGGGAGTTAACCCCTAACTGCCACCAATGGTGGAGATAGGGGGTTCATTGGAACCCCCTATCTCCCGATCCGTGACAGTTTGGTATTGCTGGATCGGCCAGAACATGGTCTTTCCAACGATACGAAACATGACCATGTAAACATTAAGCAAAAACAAAAATTAAAAATAAAAAAAATTATAAAAAAAAATGACCAAGTTTTTTTTTTTTGTTTTGTTAATGCAGCAATATTGTTCCCATTTCAATTATAATGTGAACAATGATGCTGCACTAACGATTTTTGTATGCGGTGCGTTTGTTAAAAATAGCGAAATTTCCCCCCAAAGAAAATGTAACGAGTCCCCATTTCTAATTTTTTTAACAAGCGTACCCCATAGAAAATATAACCGCAAATGCTCGCATGTTAAAATGTGAAACAAAAACACTTTACAAATTGTAAATTATTGAAAATTCAAATTTTATTGCATTTTTTGTTATAATATACAGACAGAACATGACGTATACATATAATAATGACATATTATGAATCTGCCGAGTCTGCCGGAAAGAGCGATATATAATATGTCTGGGTCATTTATTAAAATAAGGCTTCAAAACGCAGTTAAACATGATGAGCGAAACTGGTAAAAATGACCTCAGCACAGAGGTGTGAAATGGCTAAGCAGCGAAAGGGTTAATGTACTGTAAATTGCTTGGTCTTAGTTTAAATGTACTTTTATTACTGTAAACAAATGTGATCTTGGAGATGTGTTTTTTTAAGTTGCAGGCCTGAGGTTATATTCAATGCCCTCTTTTGTGTGGAATGTTTGAGTAATCGTGATTATGCAAGAATGCTGTGTCTGTTTATCTGTTGTGTAAATAGTGAGCATTATCCCAATCTGATTTTTTGGGACAATGGATTATGTAAATGAGGTGTGTGATAACTGACCTAATGTAATTAGAGTTCCAAGAAGTCAATGTTTGTGTAATTATGTTCCAGTGGAATTCCCCAGTGGTTTCAAAAGGGGTTTGGTATATGCAAATTAGACATGTGCACAGCACAAAATTTCGTTTTGAACTAATGGATTAGTCCTAAAATGCAATTTATTTAGTTACTAAAGAAATTCGTTTTCAGTTATTTAGTATGAAAACTAATTTCATTCATCCGAAAACCAATGGATACAATTACTATTGTAGTGGCTCCTCAGAGGGCTGAGATCGCTGCTTGTTACAGTATCTCTCACTCAGCACAATGTGGGCCATATTACATAGTTGGTGCCAACATAACCAGAGCTGTTGTAAACTTCCCAGAGCCATTATAGCCTATGAAGGTTTTCAGTTTACAACAGCTCTGGTTAAGTTAGCACCAACATTGTAATATTGCCCCGTGTCAGGCAAAGCTGTTACAGTTACTGACTGTTCGCTGCTCATCACAGCGCTCAGAGTTTCAGTAAAGCTAGTAAATAATATTTTTATATATAAGAGGTTAGAACAATATTATTTCCTTGTTTTACTGAAACTCTGAGCGCTGTTACAGTCAGTTACTGTAACAACTGAGCCTGATACATTGTACTGAGAGATAATATAACAAGCAGCCGATCTCAGCGCTCACAGCCACAGGATTTAAAGGGCTGAAAAAAAGGATCCTCTCTGTATAATGTTTAGAACATCCTCCTACATTAATTATACCCCTGTCTGTATAATGTATACAACATCCACCTGCATTAATTAATACCCCTCTCTGTATAATATATAGAACATCCTCCTCAATTTATACCTTTCTCTTTATAATGTATATAACATCCTCCTGCATTAATACCCCTCTCTGTATAATGTATAGAACATCCTCCTGGATTAATTAATGCCCCTATCTGTATAGAACATCCTACTGCATTGGCATGTGGAGGGTGCAGAACTTCGGATGTTGCGCTCTTCATTGCTGGTCTCCTTCACTCATCAATGTAATATCACAAAAAGGACTGAAACTAAAATGTAGTGCATTTTATTTTAGTTTCTTTCGTTTTTTGTACTGAGCAGTTTCGTTTCTCTTGAGTCATACTAAAACTAAATTATCCCAAAATTCGTACTAAATCGTTTTAGTACTAAAACGAATGCACATGTCTAATGCAAATGATCCCTGTTGGACACCATAAATACTGGCGTTTTTCAATAAAAGATTATACCTGATTGAACATACAGCCTGTCTGGTGTCTCTTTCGGGGTACTGTTACTTACCCTACTCAGAAGGCACAGAGCGGCCATCTGGAAAGTCATTGGAAAGGCTCCAGGGCAGAGGATCAGACCAAGCGGGTCTGAAGCTACAGATCAGGCTGCTCGAGGCACTGAGTTCTGAGCAACTCAGAGGCCAGTCTGATCTTGGTAAGGGGGTGTCTGGAGAGCAGGGCAGGCAGACGAGCGGCGGTCCGTGACACATTTTAATGCATTTTTAGTGGTCTAAACATCTATTAGGAGAATAGAAGAGTTCCGTTTTTTAAAAAAAAAATAATTAAAATTCAGTTTGGTGGATTTCGCTAAGTCCAGTTCACCACTCTTTGGCGGGCTTCAGTGTCTTCGCCAAATTTTTCATTTTTTTTAAATGTATACATTCTGTGTGAGCAAATTAATCTAGAAAGCAATTAACAGAATTCTTTTTTAGTGAAATTGTCACAGATACAACTCACTTGATCCATGGGCTTTGACCTCAGGGACACCCGTTGCATATGAGTAGTAACAGAAGGGGACAATTTAGTTTTTTGTGTTCATAAGAGATAAGAAAATAGACACCAGTTTATGTCAGGTTCACTTTATATATTTATAAAAAATATTGTTAAGTAGACAGACCAAGTACAAGGACAACTAGTCATGATATACTTTACATCCTAGGTCAAATAGAAGCAATTGTGGTTTACAGAAATTACCTTTTCCCTTCTATTTTTATCTGCTTTCTTAAATAATATTTAATTCTGATGATAAAAAATAATTATCTTGGCTTCCTGTGCATATGATGTAACACAATATGTAATATGATAGTATCCATGGTAACTGTTGCTACCAAACTAAATTAGATTAGATTGAAAAATAACCCTTGGTTTGCAAATTGACAATATTTAGCATGCAATTCACATGGATAACATATGGTAAAATGTACAATGGAAATTGAAGTTTTAAATATCACATCGTTGTTAATCAATATATTAATTAAATGGCTCTTAAATTTTATATAGCTCTTCCATGGGAACAGATAATAGGAGGCAGGCCTACAAAAAAAATCAATACTCATATTTCGTTTGGCCATTGCAATTCTGTTGCCACAGTTTTAAATTCAATGGCGTAATCAGCCACTCTGCAATTACCCTGTTAGATACGCCATAATGCCCTGGCAGCACCAGTTGCCCACCTTGCCGGATCAAAAGTGCACCTAAGGTCTTTCATGAACTCAGCATAGCTGTATATAACTGGTTTCTTAAGTTCCCATAAAGGAGTTGCCCAAAGCAAGGCTTTTTCTGTGAAGTGGTTAAATACATATCCCACCTTGGCTCTGTCTGTGGGACACAGCCCAAGATTCAATTCAAACATGATATCAATCTGTGTAATATATCCCCTGCAAGAACCAGATGTACTATCAAAACATATGGGGGACTCAGAGGCGTAACTAGAAACCTCAGGGCCCCAGTGCAAGAATCCATGAAGGGCCCCCCTCGGCGGCTGTGGGGAGGGGCCGAGGCGGGCCATTGAAGTCAGCGGGGCGTACCAGTACGCCCCACACCTTCAAGACCCACCCTCCATGCGGTCCCCAGATATCAGACTCCCAGTATCAGACCCCAGTAATTAACCAGCCACTATCAGACCCCAGTAATTAACCAGCCACTATCAGACCCCAGTAATTAACCAGCCAGTATCAGACCCCCAGTAATTAGCCAGTATCAGACTGCCCAGTAATTTGCCAGTATCAGACCCGCCCAGTAATTTGCCAGTATCAGACCCCCCCAGTAATTAGCCAGTATCAGACCCCCGTAATTAGCCAGTATCAGAACCCCAGTAATTAGCCAGTATCAGAACCCCAATAATTAGCCAGAATCAGACCCCCCAGTAATTAGCCAGCCTCTGCTCACTCACGCACACAGACACCCCAACCCAGCTTGTTACATACTTACCATAGGTAAGTATGGTCTCCACTCTCTCCACTTCCC
This sequence comes from Leptobrachium leishanense, assembly GCA_009667805.1. Lineage (NCBI taxonomy): Eukaryota > Metazoa > Chordata > Amphibia > Anura > Megophryidae > Leptobrachium > Leptobrachium leishanense. Next base: position 292,650,786 of record CM019063.1, on the reverse strand, counting down.
CTCCCTGCAGGTGCTGGACACTTCCAGCACAGCAGGGGAGGCTCTGCTTTGCTTGGCTGTAGAGGGGGAAGGGGCAGGGCCAGCATGTTCCCATGTGAGCAGCTGTCCTCTTCTTCCTCCTCCTCTCTCCCCGGCAGGGCCTTTACTTCTGGCGTTGCGTGTGGGAGTTTGATCCCACATGCTGCCGATCAAATGGGAGACCAGTTGCCTGACCCCTGCCTGGATTGTGGGGCAAGCAGGGCTAGTCCGGACCCCCCACCCATCCGGCTGTGGGTCCCCGGACTCAGGGGCCCAGGTGCAATGGCACCCGCTGCACCCCTGGTAGTTACGCCCCTGGGTGGACTTCAGACTTACATGGGAAGCGTCAGCAGCAGCAAGAGAAGAAACATTTATCACAGGAGAGGAAGGTGGTGAAGCTTTGCTGGACTGATTCATCAATAAACCCAAAGCCTGAGCAAACTGGTCCATGCAGTGTTCCTGCTCCTCCTGTTTGGTCATGATATCACTCAATTTGGACATCGACATGGTTAAGTCTGTCGGATCCATGTATATTGGCCCTGACGTAATGTCACGTTCGCTATAGCGCTCACCTCTGATAACTGTGGTGTGGATCCTTTCGGACAGTCTTCTGAGTTGTTTGATTTGCAAGCAGTCTGGACTGCGAGCCCTAGCACTCCCAGCCAGGGGGGATAAACAGAACAATGACACTAAGTATCACTCAGTACCAAATGATGTTGAGACCAAGTGTTTACTGAGTCAAAACAAATTAACTATACTGATGCGAGAACGGTGGTTAGGCAGGAGTTCAAAAAATATGTTCTTACACCAGGGACTAACATAAACGTTGTTAAATATATATTTTAAATCAGCAACAGAGGGGGTAGTTGTACAGGCAGGGTTGACAACAGAGAAGACACTCATACACACCGCGCCAGCACGGTAGATCAATGGGTTAATAGACTCAGCACCCTGCAGGACAGGCATATACTCAGAGATTGCGTGATAGTGTATGCACATAAACCCAGTGTCAGCATAGAGCACACTAACCATACAAAAGAAGTCAGAGAGAGAATAGTCAAGAAGGCAATCCGGGTCAACAACAAGCAGGGTCCTCATACAAACAAAATCGGCAACAGAGTAATGTAAACAGTGAAACACAAAGCGGATACACCAGGCGATGCGGGAATAACTCCACGTCAGGACGATGAGCTGTCTTGCATGCCCTGCATTTAAGGCCGGCGGCTTTGCATCATCATGCCGCGCCCCGCCCCTCCAGGCGCACGAACAGCCGGAACTCCTGGCACCCTGGCCAGCCAGCGATGCCGCTGGGAGTCCAGGCCCCCCTTGAAGCGCCGCAGGTGCCAAGGATGTGACAATGTGGTTTGTAAATGAGTGTGAGCTTAGTTATCGGAGAGGCACAGGAATTTGTAAGGTAGTTTGTGTTGCATGAGAATGTGTTTGTGGTTGGCTGAGATGCATCAGATTTTGTTGAATGTTTGTGGTGTTGGTTAAGCAGGTGGGAGTGTGTGTGTGGTTGAGAGGAGGGAGCTGTATATACAGTAGGTTTGATTGAGGAGAATGGGAGGGAGGGGATTGGATAGGCATAAGGCTTTCCTAAATAAAAGATAAATCCAGGGAAAGTATCTATTGGGCAGACTAGATGGGCCGAAAGATTCTTATCTGCTGACATATTCTAGGTTTCTATATATGGCAAACATAGGTGTGCTCTCCTTTTCCTCATATCTCTCTTGTAATGTATCCAGTGGTTCAGGTGGCTTATGACAGCAGGTAACACTCCTACCAATAGTTCTCAATCAGTAAGTCAGCAGGTAACACTCCTACCAATAGTTCTCAATCAGTAAGTGTCTTATTTTGTAAGCAACTATACAAGCATACAATTGGCTGGATCATAAGAATTTGTTGGGTGCATAATGCACACCAAAATGTTTACCACATTCATGACCTATGAAATACAATGTCCACACCAATATGTACCATATGTTCACTAAACATTTAGTACTATATATTGGTGAATCCTGGCAGTGGAATCTCCTAAGGGAAAACTCAAGGTTGACATGGTCAGAATCCTCAAAATGTCCATCTAAAAGGTCATTGATACATATTATATCCCAGCGTGCCTAAAAACGAATACTGTCCCTACGCACCTAATCCTGTTCATTCCGTCTACATTGTCCCTGTGTCTATTCTTGTCTTTACTACTGTCTCTGCACTGTACCCCTAAACCCATTAAACCTTTTCTTGTCCCCAATCCTAACCCTGCACCAGTACACTGCCCCTGTCTTCATCTTATCCCTCCACTGCATACGGAAACCTGTTTCTACCAAACTTGATACGTATCGCCTTTAAAAGCCACTGATATCTACAAATCCGCCCACTCTCCACATCTCTTGACAACCAGGCTACAACCTCTCTCCGTCCCACACGCAGGCCTAACTACCAACCATGGCACACTAAATTCACACTAAATTCAAGATATCTTCGCCGATGTTCCAGGGCAGCTGAACGCAGTTGAAAGAAGTCTCACACTTTGGCTGACTTCCTGCACTATAAATTCATGCTCCGTTCCTACAGTCTCGCTTTATCCATCACTAAACAAACTTACTTCTCCTTCCTTATCTCATTCTTTTCTCATGATTCCAGAAGTCTGTTTCATACTTTCAGTCTGTTGATGCACCCCGCTTCCACTCAACCTTCCACAGACCTCACAGCTGTCAGCTTTGCTGACTTTTTCACTGATAAGATCACTAGGCTTGTGCACCGATTTTTTTTTGGTTCGATTCGATTTTTTGGATTTTTAAACTTTTCGATTCGGCTCGTTTCGACCGATTTCTGTTTCGATTCGGTTCGGCTCGACTCGTTTTTCGTGTATTTTTTTTTCGGAATATCGACCATTTTTCGTATTTTCGTGTCACTTAGCTCGTTTTTTGTATCGACTTTTCGTATTTTCGGAAATTTTTGTTTTTTCGGAACGTCTGTTCTCCTCGTTTCAAAGCAATAAAATTCGATTTGACACATTTCAAGTACATTCGAAAATTCCGAAAATATTTCGTTTCGGCTCGGAAAACTTTTCGGATCTGCCATTTTCGGATCTAAAAATTTTCGGAAAATAGGCCGCATCCGAAAACACGAATCGGGAAATTTCGTGAAAATTCTGAAATTCCGAAACCCGAAACGCACATCCCTAAAGATCACTAAACTTAGACTAGAAATTTCTTCACTGCCCTCCTCCATTAACCATTCTACCCCATTGACTCCCTCACTCCCAGCCCCCTCTTTTGCTAGGTCTTCCTTTTCTCCAGTCTCCGAGGAGGATGTCTCAGAAGTTCTCATGTCCTCATGCCCGACCACCTACCCGCTTGACCCCATCCCCTCGCATCTTATGCAGTCTGCTCTACCAGTCATTGTCCCTACATCGACTCATATTTTTAACCTCTCCTCTGGAGTCTTCCCCACTGTATTCAAACGTGCTCTGATCACCCTCATTCTGAAGAAGCGATCTCTTGATCCCACTTCCCTATCAAACTACTGTCCCATCTCTCTTCTCCTCTTTGCCTCCAAAATCCTAGAACGTCTGGTCTATAATCAGCTCACAAATTTTCTCACTGCTAATTCTTTCCTTGATCCACACCGATCCGGCTTTCACTCCCAGCACTCTACTGAGACTGCTCTGACCAAGGTGTCTAATGATTTGGTTGCTGCTAAAACCAAAGGTCACTTCTACCCCCTTATTCTTCTTGATCTTTCCGCTGCATTTGACACTGTTGACCACCCGCTCCTGCTCCTCATGCTGCGTCAACTTGGCCTCAGTGACACCGCTCTCTCCTGGTTCTCTTCTTACCTCTCTCTTCGCCCCTTCAGTGTCTCCTTTGCTGGTGTTTTTTCACCACCAGTTCCTCTCTTGGTTGGGGTACCTCAAGGCTGTGTTCTGGGTCCCCTACTCTTCTCCTATACTGCCTCTCTGAGCAACCTCATTTCTTCCTATGGACTCCAATATCATCTAATACTGATGACACCCAAATCTATTTTTGCTCCCCAGATCTCGCTCCTCCCGTGTTGGACCGTGTTACTGCCTGCCTGTCTCTGTCTCCGACTGGGTGACTTCCCATTTCCTAAAGCTCAGCCTCTCTAAAACTGAACTTCCAGTCTTCCCTCCCTTTAAAACCTCCATTCTTGTGATCATTTCACTTCAGGTGAATGGTGTCACCATTAATTCTTCCTCTCAGGCTCGTTGCCTAGGTGTCCTCTTGGACACTGATCTCTCCTGCGCTCCTCACATTCAGTCACTAACCAAATCTTGCTACTTCCACCTAAAAAACATTGCACGCATTCCTTCCTTTACTTAATCAGGACTCTATTAAATGCTCATCCAAGCTCTTATTATCTCCCACCTTGACTACTGTAACTTCCTTCTCTCTGGCCTTAAAAAATCCCAGTTTCTCCATCTGCAATCTGTAATAGATGCCTGTGCTAGGCTCATCCAGTTCACATCCCGCACCTCTCACACCTCACCCCTTTGTCAATCTCTACACTGGCTCGCTGTTTCCTTTAGAATCCATTTCAAAATACTGGTGCTCACCTACAAAGTACAAAGCTCTCCATAACCATGCCCCTGCCTACATCTCCTCATTATTAGCAGGTGTATCCCGCCCGACCACTTCACTTTGTCAGTGATCTGATGCTATCAGTTCCTTGTAGCCACACACCCAAATCTCATCTTTAGGACTTCTCCCGAGCTGCCCCCTTTCTATGGAACTCCCAACCCTGCACCATTAGACTCTCCCCTCTCTCCAGTCCTTCCAGAAGTCTCTATCAGCTCACTCCATAATCCTCCACTGTACATTTCATGCACCATCTTCCCATTCAGCCCACACGCTCTCACCAGGGGCACCAGAGACAACTAATGGGGCCCCCGGACAATAAGAGGTCATGGGACCCCCCTTGTTCTGCACCCACAGTAGGCCACACCCATAAAAACCCAACCCCTACAACGCAACACCCACATGTACATTATTGTGCTAAAGAATTAATTTCTGAACTCCTAAAAAACCTTTTTGAAAATCCACTTGGACCCAGCAGCGAATTGTGCCCCCCTCCCTACTTACAGATGGCCACCGCACTGCTGCAGCAGCCATCACCCACTCATTGCAGCTAAGGCTGCGCCGCGGCACAGAAAGTCCCTGTGGAAAATGTGGGAAACTGCTGATCAGTTTAAAAGATACTGTACAATCCTGACACACTGCACATCACAGACCTTCCACAGAAATAAAACTCAGAGTAATGTGCAGAGTGTATGAGCGTATCACAGAGCTGCACAGCAATAAAACCCACAGTAATGTGCAGCTCACACATGGATATATATTGCCCCCAGCAGCTCACACATGGATATATATTATTATTATTCTTTATAAAGCGCCAGCATATTCCGCAGCGCTGTACAATAGGCACAGTATAGACAGGGTTACAATACAGTTGCAAGACAAAGTATGTGAACCCTTTGGGATTACGTGGAGTTTTGCATGAATTGGTTATAAAATGTGCTCTGATCTTCATCTAAGTCACAACAATTTGAAAAACACAATAATACAACACAAACATTATATGTTTTCATGTGTTTATTGAACATAACATGTAAACATTCACAGTGCAGGGTGGAAACGGTATGTGAACCCCTAGCCTAATGACTTCTCCAAGAGCTAATTGGAGCCAGGAGTGAGCCAACCTTGAGTCCAATCAGTGTGATATTATTGGATGTGTTGCTGAAAGCTGTCCTGCCCTTTAAAAACACACACCAGTTTTGGGTTTACTGGTTTCAAGAAGCACTGGCTGATGTGAACCATGCCTCGTAGAAAAGAGCTCTCAGAAGACCTACGATCAAAAATTGTTGACTTGCATGAAGCTGGAAAGGGTTACAAAAGTATCTTCAAAAGCCTTGATGTTCATGTGTCCACGGTAAGACAGACTGTCTACAAATGGAGAAAGTTCAGAACTGTTGTTACTCTCCCTAGGCGTGGTCGTCCTGTAAAGATGACTGCAAGAGCACAGTGCAGAATGCTTAATGAGGTAAAGAAGAATCCTAGAGTGTCAGCTAAAGACTTACAGAAATCTCTGGCACATGCTAACATTTTTGTTGACACATCTACAATAAGGAAAACATTAACCAAGAATGGAGTACATGGGGAGGACACCACGGAGGAAGCCATTGCTGTCCAAAAAGAATATTGCAGCATGTTTGAAGTTTGCAAAAGAGCACCTGGATGTTCCACAGCACTACTGGCAAAATATTCTGTGGACAGATGAAACCAAAATTGAGTTGTTTGGAAAAACCACACAACACTATGTGTGGAGAAAAAAAGGCACAGCACACCAACATCAAAACCTCATCCCCACTGAAAAACATGGCGGAGGGAGCATCATGGTTTGGGGCTGCTTTGCTGCCTCAGGGCCTGAACGGATTGTTGTCATTGATGGAAAAATTAATTCCAGAGTTTATCAAGACATTTTGCTGGAAAACGTAAGACCATCTGTCCGCCAACTGATGCTCCGCAGAGGATGGGTAAAACATATAATGTTTGTGTTGTATTATTTTAAGCCGACTGTGTTTTTCAAATTGTTGTGACTTAGATGAAGATCAGAGCACATTTTATGACCAATTCATGCAAAACTCCACGTAATCCCAAAGGGTTCACATACTTTTTCTTGCAACTGTACATTGAACAACATTTGACAAACAGTACAGGAGGAGATGAGGGCCCTATTCCCGTAGGAACTCACAATCTAGAAGGGTTGGGGATGGAAACAGGAGGGGAGGACTGCAAGGTGAGAGTAATTGATGGTTGCGTCAGCGAGTTGGGTGGTAGGCTTCTCTAAATAGGAACGTTTTAAGGGAGCGTTTGAAGGAAGAGAAATTAGGGCAAAGTCTGACCGTACGATGGAGAGCGTACCAGAGAATGGGGGCTGCGCGCGAGAAGTCCTGCAGTCTATCATGGGAAGAGATGATGCGGGAGAAGCTAGGCGTAGGTCACTGTTTGATCTTAGGGAGTGGGCTGGGGTGTATTTGGTGGTTAATGAGGACAGGTAGTGGGGAGCTGAGTTAGTGAGGGTTTTGTAGGTCAGGGTAAGGATTTTAAATTTAATTCTGCAGTGGATGGGTAGCCAGTGAAGGGACTCGCAGAGGGGAGTGGCAGAGACAGAGCGGCGGGTGAGGTGGATTAGCCTGGCTGAGGCGTTCAGGATGGATTGTAGGGGGGAGAGGCGGGAGAGAGGGAGGCCGGATAAGAGATTATTGCAATAGTCAAGTCGGGAGATTACCAGGGCATGGATTAGTTGTTTTGTGGTGACAGCGGTAAGAAATGGCCGAATTCTGGAAATATTACGTAGTTGGTATCGGCAGGAGGAGGAAAGAGACTGGATGTGGGGGATGAAGGAAAGAGCAGAGTCAAGTGTAACTCCAAGACAGCGAACCTGGTTTGATGGGGAGATAGTGATACCCTCCACCGTGATGGAAAAGTCAGGAGGTGCCCCCAGCAGCTCAAACATGAATATATATTGCCCCCAGTAGCTCAAACATAGATATATATTGCCCCAGTAGCTCAAACATGGATTAATACTGCCCCCAATAGCTCAAACATGGATTAATACTGCCCCCAGTAGCTCAAACATGGATAAATACTGCCCCCAGTAGCTCAAACATGGATAAATACTGCCCCAGCACCTAAAACATGGATATAAATTGCCCCAGTAGCTCAAACATGAATATATATTGCCCCCAGTAGCACAAACATGAATATATATTGCCCCCAGTAGCTCAAACATGAATTTATTTGCCCCCAGTAGCTCAAACATGAATATATATTGCCCCCAGTAGCTCAAACATGAATATATTTGCCCCAGTAGCTCAAACATGAATATATTTGCCCCAGTAGCTCAAACATGAATATATTTGCCCCAGTAACTCAAACATGAATTTGCCCCCAGTTGCTCAAACATGAATATATATTGCCCCCAGTAGCTCAAACATAAATATATTTGCCCCCAGTAGCTCAAACATGAATATATATTGCCCCCAGTAGCTCAAACATGAATATATTTGCCCCCAGTAGCTCAAACATGGATATATACTGCCCCAGCAGCTCAAACATGGATATATTCTGCCCCCAGTAGCTCAAACATTAATATATTTGCCCCCACTAGCTCAAACATGAATATATTTGCCCCCAGCACTTCAAACATGGATATATATTGCCCCCTCCCCCCAGTTGCTCACCGGCTCTGAGGGCCCGCGGGTCGGTAGGGGCATGGTTTGGGGTGACACAGTGGGCCCCTGCCAGTTTCCCTCTGATGATCAGTGCACTTAACAGGCAGCCAGCGGCGCACTCTGTAAATGCTGTGGTGGCACCTGCAGTGTGCCTGCATCCCAGTCTAAAACTGGAGCAGGCACGTTGCACTGGCGCCGCCCGTCACGTGAGGGGGCAGCGTTTACAGAGTGCGCCGGTGGCTGTCTGTTAAGTGCACTGATCATCACAGGGAAACCGGTGGGGGCCACTATGATGCCCCAAACCGGGCCCCTACTGACCCACGGGCCCTCGGGCAGTGCCCGAGTGCCCGATGGGTCAGTCCGCCCCTGGCTCTCACTTACACGATATTCATTCTCACCTAGTGTGTCATCCCTCTTCTCTCAGATTGTAAGCTCGCAAGCAGGGTCCTCTCTCCTACTGTTCTCTGTGGGTAACGTGTATGTATAATTGTTATTCTGTCTCTCCATTGTACAGCGCTATGGAACTTTTTGGCGCTTTGTAAATACGTGTAACAAACTGTAAATTCCTTCTGAAACTGTTCCTGTCCATTTTATTATACTCACATTTTGTAGACCTGCATCCTCTAAACCTGTCACTGTACCCCTAAAAATTTACCTTTAACTTTAAACCTGTCCCTATTCCTGCACACCTTATGCTTTCCTTGGTGTGCAATGCTTTCTCTCTTGAAATCTTCTAGCAGGTGCCATGTACTGGGATTTTGGAGTATAAAGAACATTTTAAGCCATTGTCTGACCCTTTTTCTTTTACAACAAAAGAATTTAACAGTGTGTTTTTTATATTGTTTGTTTTACATAGTGTTTAAGCAAAGTGCAAATACCTATTAATATTTATCTTATTGCATTGTGATGGAGACAAAGGGGTATTATTAGATCTCAATGTACAGTATATTTATAATAGTGTATCTATGTTCAGAATAAAAAAAAATCTAGACCTAGCATTCTCACATGCATGCGTATGTTTAAAAATATGATATAACATTTTTAATTATTTGCATACATAAATGAAAAAACGTAAAATTATAATACTTGTATATTATTAATCTGATTTATTTCTTTGTATCGTGTTAACATAGCTGCAGTGCTACAGGCAATACAATTTTTTTTTTTATGAGAAAGGATTTTACCAGGAAGGATACATTGAGATTTCTCTCGTTTTCAAGTATGTCCTGATGAAGGCAAGGCTTTACGATGGACAGAGACATGGTGTAAAGAAGGCCCTGCTTCCCAAGGAGCTTACAATCCAAAAATATATATTCCAGGTCCCTGTCACATGACCTTAATGAAACCTTTTGGAATGAAAGCCAAGAAATACAATTCCCTGGTTCTCAGTTTGTCTGAGCATATAGGTGAATATACAATCTAAGCAATAAAGAAGAAAATTAAAAAAAAAACACAAAAATGTCTACTCTAATAGTTTTGAAAACCTGGACTACAGAGACCGAGCCCTTGCATAATCCTTTTAGTAAGTTGAAATTGTTATAGTTCCTAGAGTGTCCCTTTATGGTCCTTTACAAATAAGAATTGCTTTTAACACGCATGTTGGCAGTTCCATTCTTCATGTAATATCTAATTATTTGAGGCACTAGTTTAAGTGTAGCTAGAGAGCACTGCAAGTCTTTGCATATGATAATGTTATTATAGTTTTATTATCTAATACTTTGAAGTGTCCCAGATGTTATCTACAAGAAAACTATCCCATTTCCAGCAGGGGAAGAAGGGAAAGCAATAATGCCTCTCTTAAATCAGTATAAAGATGTTGACAATGTGAATGACATCAGCGTTGAGTGTTGTAGTGTGTATCATCCAGATGGTGGAGCCGCTCTACAAATCTTACTAGTCAGTGTTTAAAAAACTGAGACTTTAGTATAATGCAGGAAAGCAGGTCAGAAATGCTTGTCAGTAGAACTGTCAGCTCTACATGGTAGAAATCAGTAGAATTGGCTGAGAGTATATAATAACAATAATCAAAGTGTTTTAGCAGGAAGATTACATTGAAATAATTTTTCATTAGGTCTCCAGCTATACTTGGTTTTACCATCCAGCTCAATCATTAAGTTTTGCTTCAATACAGTCGCTGTACATGCTACACTTATAATATAAGCAGGGTTTTTTTTCGACGCTCCTCTGCTAGCATGTGGAGGACGTTTCCAGTCTGTCATCGTATTACCACGATCACAGACTTCTCCTCCCCCACTCACTGACATCATCGCACACGAGTGTGATGTCGTCAGAAAGGGACTCGCCCCTCGATTGGCAGGTAATTCCCTATGGAGGGTTACAGGGATTTGGACCCCTGTATCTCATCAGCCGTAGAAGCTAGAGAGTCATGTAAGGTATCATTGGAAAGGTCAGAGTATGGCCAAACATGACTAGTTTTTATGTAAAATATAAATAAAAATACATTTTTATTCTTTCTCTATTTTCTCTAAAACAGCACTGCCACGACCCACTACGCGCGCTGCTGCGCAAAGACGCCAGGTTAAGCCGCGCACTCTCTGTCTATCCTAGAACCAGATAATTACGCGCACTTATCTACCCGTCCCGGCCACACTTTCTCTCACAACAGGCACATAGTGCGCGATATACTGATCCCAGGATTGCAACGCAGTACAAGTCTTCTCCTGAAGCGTATACTACCTACATCTCTCACAATCCCGGAGCTCACTTTCTTATTCTTTTAGTAACGCTGCCACCAGTCCTCACGGACACTACGCTCGTCGCAACAGGAGACGCAGGGCTTAGCAGCCGCACTATCCTAGACTCGGACAGTGACTACGGATCCCACAATTCCCTGCTGTTTCCTGACGACCGCAACACGCAATTTCTTATATATAACCGAGCTTAAAGCAAATAGCAATTCTCCCAATCTCTTAGTTAGCGTGGATTTCATCAGCCAGAGTCAGAACTTAAATACTTTTCTGTTTATTTATGATAGAAAAATCACAGTGCTTTGTTACATAAAAAAATTATAGCTAGAATAAATCAATTAATTACACACTACACAGCAAAATTAAAAGAAAAAGGTTTAACCATAGAGCGTTACTTACGAAGAACTATTCCTTACGCTAGCAGCCATGGCCTCCCGGAGTCTGGAGATGTAGCATGGACCGATCAGTCCTCTTTCGAAGGTACCCCAAGTGATCAACCAAAGCACATGGCCAGTGTTCCGAATTTATACACTTCCTGATCTTTCCAGCCCCCACCCACCAATGGCCCAGTGTCCTGGACTCCATTTCCCAGAGGGCCATTCTCGCTCGTGCTCAGTAAGCATGTCAATTAATCTTTAATTGCCTAAAGGCGTCCCTCTTCCCTCCCTTAGAGACCCCCCTTAGAGATCAAGGATGTGCTTCCAGTCTTTGAAGATTGTGTCCCCATCTCTTGGTGCGGAGCTGGCTGCCAAGGTGTGATTGTTAGTGTACAACAGAAATTCCCTTTTTACAGCTACATGTTATATCCTCCCCCCAGGGGAGAAAGCTAACCCTGTTAATTACAGTTCAGCTGTGAACACAGGGATACACTTACCAAATGGCCAGACACAAATATGAATATCACTCTATATGGAGGAGAGGAGATATGTATAAACTGGCAGATAGACACATATATACAGGCAGACCCTTATGTAGATAGAAATACAGATCTAATCTGCCACATCTCCCATACAAAGGAAGATGCAGAAAGGGAGGAGCTAACTAACATGCCTCTCACGTGCGTCTTAACACGGGTTTGCCAACGGGCATCTGGCACCTGCACCAGTCGCCGGCGCTATGACGGAGTGGGGGATGCACAGGTGTCCGTGCACTTTGCCCACCAAAGCATGCATTCCCTCTCGCAACCGCATCACGCATTGCCCCATGCAGGCCTTTGGCGACTCCACCATTCTTCCCCACCTCTCCCAAACCGGGGGGAGGGGGTCACTCATACTGCACTCGCAACATGGCACAGACTCGGGGAAGCCCCTGTGCTTCTGCAGCCCCTCCGGGTGCAGCACGGGTGGCCCACTCTCAGCTCGCACCTCAGTCTTACAGGCAGCAGAATCCTTGTAACCCGTAGCCTGCTCTGGAGCCTTTCTTACAGCAGGGGGTATGGAGAAACAGGGTGAAGCGCCCCGCTCCCCAGTAAACGTCCCCCCTGCATCTGCCAACAGAGTCAGGTATCGTACCTGGCTCTGGGCAGATAACTGGGAGGTCCCAGGAGCCCCACCAGGACCCGCTGCCTCCCCGTCTCTCACTGTCCCCGCACATTCAGAATTTGGGGAACCATACAGATGGGGCACAAGATTCTCCACGCTCACCTCGCCCCCATTGCACACCGTTTCCCCACTTTATCACACAGTTTATCAAGCACACCTTGCTTCGTAATCGATGAGCATACATCCGTATGCCACCCTCCTCCACAGGGAGGTTGCTCAGTACCAGTTTCCTGTGGTACTGGGAATCTAGTTGGCTTTCCCCCAGGGCAACACTCGTCCACCCCAGGCCCTTCCTCCTGATCACACAGCATGCGCTCGGTGCCACCCACAGCCTCAGACACATATGACACAGACTGGCATACCACCGTATCCTGCCCATCCAGGATGTTCTGCCCTCCACTCCTTTCACCTGGCACCGCCAACCTGGATGGTTCAGGCCCTGGATAACCCTCTGCCACCCTAGGCCTCTCCTCCCAACCACCCAGTATGCCCTCTGTGCCACGCACAGTCTCAGACACCCGCGACACAGGCTGGCACACCGCAGTATCCTGCCCATCCAGGATGTTCTGCCCTCCACTCCTTTCACCTGGCACCGCAGTATCCTGCTCATCCCAGGCCTTCCGATGCCCACACCTTCCCTCCAGCACCACTGACCCAGTTGGTTCAGCCCTAAAGGAACCTGCCTTGGTCCTTTGTTCTCCCTCCCAACCGCGTGGCGTCACAGACACACCTGAGTCTGGTCTAGGCAGGCACACCACAGTATCCTGCCACCCTTCCCAGGCATTCTGATCCACACCATAACACGGCAGAGAGGGGCCTTGTGCCCTACTCCCCGCCGACTGCCAGCGGGTACCCACTTCCACCATGGGCACCACGGCCTCCCCACGCATGGGGTCCGGGGAACCAGCTGACTCGGGTGCAGGCGCAGACTGACTCACTGCCATCCCCTGCCCTCCTGTCCAGGAATCCTGTTGTGCATCCTCACACACAGCCCTCCCCACTGTAGAGCCACTAGTGGGCCTGGGTAAATCCCCAGCATCCCTTTCCAGCACATACTGTGACACCAATTTATCCAAATCTGTGCCCAGCAACACATCTGTAGGAATATTTTCAGACACTCCCACCTCCCGCAGACCTCTCCCAGCTCCCCAGTCCAGATAAACCCGGGCCATTGGCACCGCAGGACTAACCCCACCAAAACCATTTACTGCTAGAGTCCTGCCAGGAATAAAGTCTGCAGGGCTGACTAACCCTGTACGCACCAAAGTTACTTCAGCCGCCGTATCTCGTAAACCCACAGATACCTGAGTCCCGACAATGACTGCTTGCTGGTTCACGTAGGCAGTGCCCTCCGAACTGGTCACAAACAGGACAGAGGGTGATGTTGAGGGGTATCCTCCCCCAGCTGTGGATGCAGGCTTTTTCCTCTGTGGGCACGCTGCTAGGAGATGGTTGGCATTGTCGCAAATAAAACAGCGACGGCACACACTTCGTCCAGGCGAAGAAGGATTCGCTTCCCCCTCCCCAGCAGAGACTGGCACAGAGGGGGGCATTGCCGCCATGCTGTCGGGGGGTCGTGCTGAGTTGGGCTTCCATCCTGATGATCCTTTGGGGGAACCTCTGCTCTGGTCCACAGTCGCTCTGTTGGCCGCATGGAAATCGGCCAGCTCACCAGCTTCCAGGGCCGTCTCGGGTTTGCGATCTAGAAGCCATTCCTGGATCTCAGGTGGGCACAGCTGCACGAACTGCTCTTTGGTTAACAGGTCTTCCAGGGCATCCAAGTTGTCAATCTTCAGCCCCCTGACCCATTGTCAAAATAAGGTGGTCAGGTGGCTCACAACTGCAGAGTAGCTCTCCGCGGCCCGCTTCTGCAAGGACCTGAACTTTTTGCGATATACCTCTGGCATGGGGTTATAACGTCTCTGCAGCGCGGCTTTAATCGCCTCATAGTCCTGGTCGCTCTCAGCTGGTAACTCTGCAAAGGCTTCAAGCGCTGGACCTTTTAGTCCAGGAGTGAGGTACCTGGCCCATTGCTCCTTGGGCAGCTGGTACCGTCGACAAGTCTTTTCAAAACTTCGCAGGAACACATCCAGGTCCCCATCTTTGTCAAGAGTGGGAAAGTTCTCGGCACGAGGTCTGGGCGTAGAGAGTTCTGCAGCGCCCGCAGGGGCAGGAGATAATGGCGTTCTGCCTGCCTGTGCCAGAGCGAGCTGATGTGCCCGTTCGGCTTGGCGCTCCGCCGCTTCTCGCTCACCCACAGCCCTGCGCTCTGCAGCTTCTCGGTCCGCTTGGTGAGCTGCTGCCTCTTGCTCGGCTCTACGCTCCGCAGCTTCTCGGTCTGCTTGGCGCGCTGCCGCCTCTTGCTCAGCTCTGCGCTCCTCAGCTTCTCGTTCAGCCTCAGCTCGGTTCTCCGCAGCTTCGCGTTCAGCTCTGCGCTCCTCTCGCTCTTGGTACTGCAGGATGAGCTGAAGCCGCGTCTGCGAGTCCGCAGAGTCCACATGTTTTAAAACAGTCTGCAAGTAAACATCCAGGGCAGTATCACCCTTGGGCGAGGCACTTGACACTGTCCTTTCCACTGGACTTGCGCTTCCTTCTGCTGGGTCAAGCGTGGTACCCTGCTCTGCTGCGTCCTGGACTGCTTGCCTCGCCTCATAATCCTCGAGGGCTTGCAAAAGTTCATCCTTCTTTTTATCCTTCGTCGAAATATTTTTGTCTCGACATAATTGCTCCAAGGTCTTTTTCACTGATTTCTGCGACATTCTCACTCCAGCCAAATAAAAGATAGAAAAGAAAAACAAAGAAGGGGAAGGGAACTGCTGTGTATTGTGTAAATTCTAATAAATTCTAAGAGTTCTGCTCTGGAAATTGGAAAACCAATTTCTTTAGTATCTGGATCTATGTTGCTTCACAGATCCAAATACTAACCTGATATCCCACCGCTTGCCACCAGTTGTCACGGACCTACTACGCGCGTCGCAACAGGGCTTAGCAGCCGCACTATCCTAGACTCGGACAGTGACTACGGATCCCACAATTCCCTGCTGTTTCCTGGCGACCGCAACACGCAATTTCTTATATATAACCGAGCTTAAAGCAAATAGCAATTCTCCCAATCTCTTAGTTAGCGTGGATTTCATCAGCCAGAGTCAGAACTTAAATACTTTTCTGTTTATTTATGATAGAAAAATCACAGTGCTTTGTTACATAAAAAATTATAGCTAGAATAAATCAATTAATTACACACTACACAGCAAAATTAAAAGAAAAAGGTTTAACCATAGAGCGTTACTTACGAAGAACTATTCCTTACGCTAGCAGCCATGGCCTCCCGGAGTCTGGAGATGTAGCATGGACCGATCAGTCCTCTTTCGAAGGTACCCCAAGTGATCAGCCAAAGCACATGGCCAGTGTTCCGAATTTATACACTTCCTGATCTTTCCAGCCCCCACCCACCAATGGCCCAGTGTCCTGGACTCCATTTCCCAGAGGGCCATTCTCGCTCGTGCTCAGTAAGCTTGTCAATTAATCTTTAATTGCCTAAAGGTGTCCCTCTTCCCTCCAGACCCCCCTTAGAGATCAAGGATGTGCTTCCTGTCTTTGAAGATTGTGTCCCCATCTCTTGGTGCCGGGCTGGCTGCCAAGGTGTGATTCTCTATGTTAGTGTACAACATAAATTCCCTTTTTACAGCTACGTGTTATATCCTCCCCCCAGGGGAGAAAGCTAACCCTGTTAATTACAGTTCAGCTGTGAACACAGGGATACACTTACCAAATGGCCAGACACAAATATGAATATCACTCTATATGGAGGAGAGGAGATATGTATAAACCGGCAGATAGACACATATATACAGGCAGACCCTTATATAGATATAAATACAGATCTAATCTGCCACAAGCACTATTTTTCATTTTTCAATTATAAAGTGAACAATGATGCTGCACTCTGAAATGGTCATAAACACCACACATTACTATCAGGGTTATTCAGAGAGAGGTGAAAAACAGACAAATGACTGGAGAAGTGAAAATTCGAGGTCAAAATAGCCAAACCAGAAAAATTCTCCCATTTATCTCGCTTTCCAAATCGGCTATTTTGAAAATTCTAGGTAAAAATAGCCATTTTGGAAAGTGAGATATATGGGAGAATGTTTTTGGTTTGGCTATTTTCACTTCTCCAGTCATTCTCCTGGTTTTCACCTCTCTCTGAATAACCCTGTTTGTTTGTTCATTTGCAGCAAAAAGTCTCTTTATCAATTTTTGTTAGAATTTATAGGCATTTCCTGGATTCTTTTGGGCAAATTTGCTAATTCCGATTTTTTTGTACATGTCGTTTTTTTTAAATTCTGTAACAGACCTTTTTATTGTCATTTCCAGACCTCTTCATGCACTATTTTTTTCTAAAACGCATTTTAAAAGTTGCAGGGTTTTTGTTTGTTTTTTACCCCTGTTCGGCGACTAGTCGGATTTTTTCCGATCGATTCAGCAGTCTGTTTGGTGGTCATTGGATGCATTTGTCGGGTTATTGGATCGATTCAGGTGGTTTTGCAGTGATTTTTCAGATTGATTTTGGTGATTTTTGAGCAGGCTTTAGATTCTTTAGGTGGTTTTTCAGCGGTTTGCGGCTGCGTTCGACGGGTTTATCAGCGACATTCGATGCATCGATTCGGCGCAGTTTGGGGACCGTGTGGTGAATGCATAGGCGTCTCTAGGAGAGGGCTCAAGGGGGGGCAATTGGCCCCTATTTTATTCCTTGCCCCCCCATGTGCACGCCACCAGGGTTCAGCATCCAGCTTTCCCCACATCTTCGGACCGCTGCATCTCTGGCCCCATGAATGGACATGATCGATCTAGTTGTCATTGGAAAGGGCAGAGTCAGGCCTTTTTGAACGATATCCAACATGACCATATTCAGTGTAAAGACAAAATCATAAAAAATAAAATACAAATGTAACAATTTTGTTTCACAGGGTGGAAATGGCGCAGCAGTGACAGGGTTATTGGTTAATGGGTAGGTTTCATCCCTCACAGTATACATTTTATTTTTTCCTTTATTAATGGCATTTTAGGAGTTAATGGGTAGGCGCCATGCCTCACAGTGCATATATTTCATATTTTCATATTTTCTCTTGATAACTGGCATTTTAGGAGTTAATGGATAGGCAGCATGCTGGTGAGGCACTATCTAGTATCAGACCCAGATATACACGGGTTACGTAGGTTAAGGGTCAGTGCTCCCCAGGATCTTGCTGCTCTCAGTGTTCCCCAGGATCTGGCTGCTCTCAGTGCTCCCCAGGATTTTGCTGCTCTCAGTGCTCCCCAGTATTTGTCTGTACAATGCTCCCCAGGATCTTGCTGCTCTCAGTGTTCCCCAGGATCTTGCTGCTGTCAGTGCTCCCCAGGATGTGCCTCCAGGCATGCCCCATGACTGACGAGTACAGTCACATGACTGTCCTGTGTCAATCAAAGCATGGGAGTCATTTTTTGAATAGGTTGAGACCAATGGTGCTTTCCCATTGGTTCAAACAATTCCATTGCTCTCAGTGCCTCTCTGTCTCTGAGGCACTAAAGAGCGTAGATTCAGGAAGTAGGCAGCGCCAGATGCGCAATGCAGACTTCTGATTCTCTCTTGGCAGCTTAAGCTTATGTGATTAGCATAGCGTTCAGCTAAGCAAATTGCGTAGGCTCGGCAGAAAAAATAAAAGCGGAGCAGAGGCGGATGGCGGTGGAGCGCGGAGCAGATGAGTGTGTTAACTATTTTATCACTACAGATTTTATTTTACACAATCTTTATTTTAGAATTTTTGCAAATTAACCCCTTAAAGGACCTCTGACGTACCCTGTACGTCCTGTACTCGGGTCTCCCTTAGACCCGCGGACGTACAGGGTACGTCAGCGGCGCCAAATCCCCCTCCCGCCCGATACTCACCTCCCTCGTCGGATCCCACGGCGATCTGGCAGGGAGGAAGCCTGCCCATGTGATTTACATGGGCAGGCGAGGCTGATGACGTCGCCAAGCTGCGTGGTGACGTCATCAGAAGGTGCCCCCATGTGTTTCGATGGAGGGGAGGGGAGGGGCTCCTTCGGAGCCCTCTATCTCCCCAACCATTGAAGCTAGGGAGATGCCGTTTGCACCGCTGGAGAGGGGAGAGCCTCCCCTTTCCAGCGGTGTATGGCATTAACAGTTTCGCTGCCGGATCGCTTTTCGGCGCCAATTGGCGCCAAAACGCGATTCAAACCTGGAGGGGGGCTGACATCTTGGATGTCAGCCAAGCCTCCAGGTCCCCCCCACCCACAGACAACCTCACCATATGTGTGAGGATGTCAGTGGGCCAGTTAACCCTCTAGCTGCCATGTAGAGATAAGGGGATCCTAAGGATCCCTTTATCTCCCGATCCATGGCAGCTGGATGGTCATATTTGCCATCATTTAAAAGGCCTGATTATGGCCTTTCAAATGATACCAAACATGACCAGATTTGGTTTTAAAAAAAAAATTAAAAAAAAAATTAAATAAAAAAAAAAAAAATAAAAAAAAAATTAAATAAAATAAAAAAAAGTTTTTTTTTTAAAAGTTTTTTTTGTCTGGGGGGAGTTTATTTAAATAGGACCTAGGCTGTCATCTAAAAATAATTAGCACAAAATGGTCAGAATGAGCGCAGCGCACATAGGTGAACTGTCTCAGCAGTGAAGGGGTTAAAAAGCAAACGCATGTAAAAATTGGGTATTTCTAGTCTCGGGACAAAATTTTGAACCTATTTAGCCGGGGTCTTTTTGGGTGGTTGTAGATTTTGGGGATTAAATTACGAAAAAGTGTGTTTTTACCATTTTTTTCCTCATATTTCATATTTTTTTTATAGTAAATTATTCGATATGATGGAAATAATGGTATTTCTAGAAAGTCCATTTAATGGCGGGAAAAAGGGTGTATAATATGTGTGGGTCGAATAAACGAGTAAGAGGAAAAATTGTCCTAAACACTAACAGCGCAGAAACGTAAAAACAGCAACGGTCACTAAAAGACGGATTTGTGTAAAACCGCCCGGTCACTAAGGGGTTAATGGCAAATTAACTGCCTCACCTGCCGCCCCTGTTGGCACATCCCTGCTGAATAACCCCTTAAGGTTAAGGGTGTATGTCATAGGGTTAAGTCTAAAATAAGGTTAGATTGTAAAAGCCAAAAAGTCAGTGATTTTTATCTTTCATAATTACCTGCTAAATGACACCACACATGAACTGTATGAAGGATTACACAGAGAGTTCCGAAAGGAATAATTTTGCGCAGTTTTACTGCAGAAAGTCTTGTACTGTATTTTTAAATGTCAATAATATATAAGATGCAATATTATATCTTGACTAATCTTCCTTTTTTATAATTATGGCCTTGGGTGCTGCTGACAGAGATTGAGTAAAGTAATAATCTATTGCCGGCAAATACTTTCAGACCTTTTATTGTAGAAGATTTTTACAATAAATTACCATTTAGCTTATAATTAACATATTTACTTTTCTCCCCAGACATGTGTTGCTGTACCAAAACCATTTTTGCTCTCCAGTCTCCACTAGGTGAAATACAATCTGCATTGCTTTTATTGCATTTTGACAGTGTGCTCTGCAGTTGGGCACTGACTGCAATATCTTATTTTTTCAGAGGCTACAGACAATGGATCGATAAATTAAATACAATAAGACAAAGTACAGGACCTTAAGTGAAAATGTGCCGTAAAAAACATACAAAAAAAACTCAGAGCCTTTTATTAGATAGCTGTATCAAGCAGCATAACCTCTATAGCTTTATTGTCCGTTGCCCCTGCAGCCATATATGGACACATTTATATTACTTTATAAAAAAAGGGGGTATTTTCCACACTCCCAAACACAGACTGATTTATTTACTAGAGGTGAAACTCAGGAGAATTGTAAGAAGTGAAAATTGTAGGTCAAAATAGCCAATTCAAAAAAAAAACCTCCCATTTATCTCACTTTCCAAATACTCTATTTGGTCTAGATTGTTTTGTTCTCTTCTGCAAATTCTCCTGAGTTTCAACTTTAGTGGATAGAGCTGTATTCCAACCCTGGTGTAAAATTAGCCAGAGCTGTTGTAAATTAAGCAACGTCATAGACTTTAATGGCTCTCGGAAGTCCACATACAGCTCTGGTTAATTTTAAGCCAGGGTTGGAATACAGCATATAACTGGGGAGAAAAAAAGAAGCTAAACATCCTTATTTGACTTGATCTCAATATGGCCTAGTCACATACTACATGGTCCTACTGTGCTGCTCTCAGTGCACTGTTTGGTTGACTTTCACCAGTTCAACATGAACGTGTCACCTCTATGAAAAATTTCAGCAGGGTCAGTGCTGACAGCACTGAAACACTTTTTTGAAAATCCCTTTCTTGCTGCTGCCAACACATCCATTGCCATTGTCACATCTTCATGTATTACAAATAATCTTCCTACAGAGCATTCCCTTCTGGTATATCAAACAAAGTGTGTGTGAAAAAGGTGACCTCTTGGACCAATCAGGAAAGGGGTACATGACTGCTGGGAAATGCTTAAGGGTTATTCAGAGCGCACCGAAATTTCACCGAAGTTCTCTCGTCCGGCGCACTCTGGCGAGTTCAATTTGCCGACCCTGCAATGAATTCACCATTCACCGCAGAGTCCCCGAAGTTTCCCAAAGGGATCCGCTGACTGCCAAACAGACCACCAAACGCAGCTGCAAGCTGCCGAATGCAGCTGATGATCTGTCAAACGTCGACAAAAAGAGCCAATCGGCTCCCGAACGCCACCGAACTGAAGGTAAAGGGAAAAAAACAGCAATTTTAAAAAAGGTATTTAAAACAAAAATTGCATGGAAATAATAATTCACTGATCGGTGCAATTTGATGGCAAGTTCGGGACTCTTTGAATAACCCTGTCATGGAGCTGACGTGGCGCTCCACGCGTCAAACCCCAAGAGACATTATGTTCATTTGTATCGTGTGATTTTAAATATATTTTACATCGTTTGGTTTTAGTTTAAATTAGTTTTAAAAATACTTATATTCCTGTAGGTAAATGTGTTTTTGTATAGTGACTGACTGTTCTTGCACTTCCGTGCAGCGACCATCTCTCTCCTCCGTTACAGTTCGCTGTTCGGTCTGATGGTCTTGCAATGTCTCTGTCAGGGCCATTATCTGTGCCTGAGCAGCAAGTAATTCAACCTGTAACAAGCTGGCCAGATCGTCCATTGTCTGTGTGGCCCCATCTCTCATGAGGGGAACAGCCTGGGTGCCAGTCTCTCCGATGACCTGATACTGCCCGCTGGAAGATGGCTTAATGCTGTAATCCCCGGGCTGTGACGGTGTTTTGCTCTGGTCTGCTTTGGCTCGGCCACCCCTCTTTTTCTTCCACTTCTCGCTGGCTGGTGGGGGGAGGCTTCCTCCAGGGGTCTCGAGGAAAGGAGACACCAGACGTGGCTGTATGTTCCAACAGGATTCTCTCTCTCTCTGAGCTTTAATGAACAAAAACGCCACTACTTATGCTGAAATCCAACAGCCATAATTTGCATAAATGACGCACATCGTCCTACTAAAATGCTAATTACATTATGTCAGATATTTACAATAAACATTCTTTAGCCTTTAGCTCACACAATATTTACATAATCTATTGTTCTAACACATCAGATTAAAGACAAACACTATCCCAGATTTCTTGAATCAACCATGCAGCCAGATAAGGGGAAAAGCCCTTTTGCATAAATTACACAGCAGTAAAGCTTGTTTACTGGCTATACAAAAACACATTTACCTACAGGAATATAAGTATTTTTAAAACTAATTTAAACTAAAACCAAACGATGTAAAATATATTTAAAATCACACGATGCAAATGAACATAAAGTCTCTTGGGGTTTGAAGCGTGGAGCGTCACGTCAGCTCCATGACATATGTCCCCCGTTCCAGAACGGCAGGGCAAGCTTAGATCCCAAACGGATCGCTTGCCACTGACGAGACTTCTCACTTTGTCCCTTCTCTGCGCCATCTTCAAAGTTCCAGGTTGCGGGCACATAAGCAAAGTCAGCGGGGTCTGACGGTCGCCACAGGGTATGCCTGGGTGTGGGTCCATAGTCCCGGGGTAAGAGGCAAGCCAACCCTCTTGTCCAGTGCTCCCAAGGACTCACCGCAGTAGTGTCTGCCAGGCAACAGGCCACCACAGTCCACAGTGAAAAATTGTTCTGTAGTGGGCACACTGGACCTCCTCCCCACATGTCTTTTTCTCCAGCATATTTCTGAAGCCCCAGGACCAGAACCCAGTCAGCATTTACAGTCCCCAGTCTCTTCTTCTGCTGATGTCCCCCTCCCAAACATTCAAAAGGGGCCCACCCCACAATCCCAAATGGATGCAATTCATCCTGGGACCAGGAATTTGGTAGCCTCTCAGGATGGTCACTCACCGGTTCTCCTGGTCTCTTGTGCAGGTGAGAAGAGGTCCCCTCTCTGGTAGCATCTTGGGTCATAGGGGTGGAGTGTGGGGGGGTCTCCATCTTTGTTGGGGACAAGGCACACTCTGATGCCAGCACAGAATCCACCTCCAGCAACACTGGGTGCACTCTTTCATTTGTGCCAAATATAACAGGGGCAATGATTTGATCCCCCATTGTGTGGGCTAGCGGCTTGTAGCAGGGAAAGCACGTGTTGAAGCTGTAGGCACTGTGCTCGTGTCCCATTGAGCTCAGCCCTCAGGTGGCTGGCAGTACCCTGGTGCTCCTGCGCCAATACACCCAGTTGGTGTGTCAGGTGTCTCGCCTCTGCCTCACTTGCCTGGGCATGAGCAAGGCTCTCTTTCGAGCTGCGTCTGCTTCTAGCAGCTGATGTTGGCACAGCTGGAGTTGATTCTGGAGCAACTGTATTTCCTCCTCCTGCTCACAGGCCCGTGCCTGCATAGTGTCCCAGGAGAGCTGTGTCTGCCCCAACTCCTGCTCCCAGAGCACCAGACAAACCTGGCAAGTGGTCACCTCCGCGTGTAGAGCAGCTCCAGTTCGCCGCTCGTCCTCCAGCTGTTCAATCATTACACGGGAGCCGCGCTCCAGCTTCTCTATTTGAGTGTGGGCTTTACTGAGCTCCTTGTGTAGGGTGTGGTTACAGTCCTCACAGACCTGCAGCTGGGATGACAATTTTTTGTTTAGTGACTGACTGTTCTTGCACTTCCGTGCAGCGACCATCTCTCTCCTCCGTGACAGTTTGCAGTTCAGTCTGATGGTCTTGCAATGTCTCTGTCAGGGCCATTATCTGTGCCCGAGCAGCAAGTAATTCAACCTGTAACAAGCTGACCAGATCATCCATTATCTGTGTGGCCCCATCTCTCATGAGGGGAACAGGGTTAGTAGGACGATGTGCGTCATTTATGCAAATTATGGCTGTTGGATTTCAGCATAAGTAGTGGCGTTTTTGTTCATTAAAGCTCAGAGAGAGAGAGAATCCTGTTGGAACATACAGCCGCATCTGGTGTCTCCTTCAGCTACGTTACACTTCACACTCAACCTCAGAAGGCACAGAGCGGCCTTCTGGAAATTCCTAACGGCTCCAGGGCAGAGAAACAGAAGCAGGTGGGTCAAACTGCTCGAGGCGCTGAGGACAGCGCTCCCAGTAGCCGGGCTGACCGCAACGAAGGGGTGTCTGGAGAGTCAGGACAGGCGGAAGAGAACGGTTCCATCACAAACCCCTTTAGTGGTTATAGGTTAATTTGAAATATAAAAAAGAAAGGTTATACAAAACCTATATATGGAGCACTGGGTGAGGGTACCTGTTGGGTGCTGCTCTGCGGTGAGTTGACAGAGTCAAACCCCCAAAACACTCTGCCTATGATAATGGATTGGAGAGGAAAAAGCACACTCCAGAGCGCAAACCTGTACCTAGTACATAGAAAGTAGAACAGTTGGAGAGATCTTTTCTCTCTCTAAATGGCGTATCCCACGATAGGTCTATGCATACATATATTCACACAATATTAAGTGTACAATGGTGTAGGCATACATGTATCATGCAAGTGAAATAAAACAATATTGCATACGTGATCTGATCGATATGAAAAATCCTTAATGGCGCAAAATTGGTGGTATATCGCCACCTAGTGTTCGTTTGTATACAGTCTTTCAATTGCAGAGATGTATATTATCAAGAAAAGTCCTTCAGGTGTATGGCACTCCCAAAATCCTCTGTCTCTCTTGTACCTTCGAGAGAGAGAGAGAGTATAGTTAGGATTGTGCCTTGCACTATTTTATATACTGATCTGGATATTAGATGCACACTTACACGGTTTCGGTCTTTATACTGTAAGCGGCTGAATGATGGATGGACACTTACGCAGGTCCAATCCTTCGTACTGCAAGTGGGTATTTTGTGAAACCACTCTTCCTATGGCGTTCCTCCTCTGTTCCTTTAGTTGTCATTCCAGAGCCCAGCAGATCCAAAACTTCCCTTTTGGGGTGCTAGGATGTTTTTAGGTGCCTTGGTCGAAATAATGCTGGAAACAGGGATGGCCAAAATAGAAGTGGGTATTATTCACATATAAAAACAATAAATAGGGCTTAATGGAGATAAAAAATTATTAAAATAAATTAGTCCTCAATAAGTCCTTAATAGGTCCTTAAAATGCGTTTCACCGCTCAAAAGGCGGCTTCAACAGTCATGGATGGGTTCATGCTTGTGTGTTGAGCTTATAAATTGAAATATTAGGTTACAATGTTGCAAAAGGGTGGGGAGAAAGGCATGTCAATGCTTAAGAGGGCAGCAGTGGAAACCACTTACCAACGTCATGATGTGTTTCACAATCACCCCCCCCCCCAATATAGCAGCAAACATGGTTTTAAGTTGGCAGCCTTTTTTAATGTGGGCTCCACTGATGGGCCAGTAGCCTGCATGGTATGAGCAGATGGCCAGTAGAGATTCCAGGGAGAAGACGTCTGTAGTATTGCATCGCTGCCATACGTGCGATTCCTCTTAACCTCCATATAGGTAATGATTGTGTGTCATTTTGTTCCTATTTCATGTCGTGTTCCTGATTGGGTCTAGAATTTTTAGGACTCTTGCCTGCCCCAACCTTGTGAAATGAGTTATACCTTTTTATGTGCTCATCACGTTTAAAGTCCCGTAAAGTCATGTTTTATTATATGACCCTGACAAATTATATATCTTTTTTTCAGCAGACTTGGCAGATTCATAATATATAATTATTATATGTATATGTCTTGTTCTGTCAGAATGCTATAACAAAAAATGCAAAAAAATATGAATTTCCATTCAAATTTCAATCCACAGCATGTAAAATTATATTTTTTTCAAATTTTGTCATCCGAGCCTTTGCGGTTATATATTCTATGGGGTACGCTTGTTAAAAAAAATAGAAATGGGAATCCATTACTGTAAAAATTCCATTACTGTAGAAAATATGTGATTTTAGCGAAAACGGAAAAAAAATATTTTCATTAGTGCAGCATCATTGTTCACATTATAATTGAACCATGAACAATAGTGCTGCAATAAATAAACAAATAAATACATTTTTATTTTACCCAAGTGGGTGGGGGTCTCCCCTTTCCCTACAGAGACTCCATGATTTGTGGGGGACATCCCCCACATGTCATCAGCAGAGAAAGGCTTAAACCAATAAAAATGCATTACGATGTGTCTAAATAATAAAAAACGGTCCTTTAAAACCACAATATAAAGGTCTGTTACAGAATAAATAAAAACACCTTCTAAAAAGGTATTGGGATCAAAATTATTGTCTAAAAAATAAATAAGTAAAAAGGCTTTTTGCTGAAAATATAAATGGTTGAAAAATAAGTCAGATAATATTGTTGTACATTAAATCCTATGGGATTTGCCTGTTTAAACCTGTCGAACTGACCCACTGAAAATCAGGGCATTTCACTGACCTTTTAGTGTAGTTTGGGGTTCTCTAAATAGATTAACCATTACTTCTCTATGGGACAATTTTGCTGCTGCTGAACAGTGTCGATCTGCTGCGATGGGCACCTTATGTCGCTGTCAATTCGCCAGCTTTTGGCGAATTGACAGTTTAGCGAAAAGACAAACTGCCACAAAATTGCACCGTACAATGAAATTTGGTGGGAAGTTAGTTTTTTTTCTGAATAACCCCTATGGTGTTAGAAGGAACCATAGGTTTCTGCTAGTTTCTTAAATGTGATGTATATATATTAACGTAGTTGGTTTCTAGAAAAAAAGCACAAAACTGGTTCAAACGTGCTGCTTTATGTCACACTATCCCCAGTGCACAGAAATATTTCACCAGCAATATAAATCCCCAAAAAATGTTACATTTTTTGATAGTCATTATTTGGGAAAGATGAAATGATGACTAATGCCACCTGTATCTCAAGTGTGACTGGTACAAGCAAATGTAAGTTATTAGATTTTCTATGACCTCTCAAAATAGGCTAGTGACGAAGTATGCTGAAGAAATACAAACAGGACAAGTCAATCGTGACAAAAAGAAATGGAAAATATATGGAAAATTAGATGATAGATGATTTCATAGATGAAAGATGATGCACTCATGGCACTTTTGCCCTGGGTTTCTAAAGTGAAATGCTTGGTTCTATGTGTGTTCTCAAATTGACATTAGAAAAGGGTCTTTTTTTGCATTTTTAATTCTAACAGGTCTCCTTTAATACACCATGAAAAGAATCATTGTCACTTTAGAATTTTCTTTCTTCAACGGTGGTATTCTCTATTCAGCTCAGCTCCCTGATCTGAGATCTTGTGTCCTTTTACTCAAGTTTTTTAAGATATGAGCAGCAGAGCGATGCACCATTGCAACAGACAAGGATGAATTGAATAAAACAAGCCTGAACTCATGAGTACAGAAGAAAATGAAAACAATAAAGGCAATTTTTGCCGGAGGCCAGTGGCTCTGAGGGCCTCATTACATCCACCTCTGACTGAAATCCAGCTTTCAGATACTGTGACCAACACAGGCTTTCTTCAACTTACAGCTATTCATTCTTCCAAAAAACAACTACTAAATATTCAATCCTAGGAAGACTCGTATTTCAGATATATCAGGCAATCATGTATGGATATACAGTATTGTCTTCCTCCTAGTATCCTCAATGAATACTGAAAATAGTAGCACTACCACTCGCTCGGCGCATCATTCCGATGGTTGGCGCGCTAAATGAGGGCGGTGAGGAAAAATTTCAGTTAGATCCTACAACAGCAAACTTCCAAAAATTATCTCACAAAATTATGTCAACCTCTTTGTACACCTCTCAGCACCTCAGCGCAAGATACATCGATAAACAGTCACATACAGGATAGTTAAGAGCATATTTGCCAGAAGCGTTAGTAGATTGCAACCCTCCTTTAAAGCACAGCTGCCTGTTTTAGCCAAGTTCTATATATGGTCACTATGCATATAAATAATCACAATGTTTACTTTCTAACTATATTTACCCCTAAATTTTACCAAAAAATTGAAAATTAGTCACCTGGAAACATGATAGCCCAATGATGTAATTAACAAACCAGTAGTCCAGAATGTGCTAAGAATAAGGCCGGCGTCAGACGAACTCAGTGATCACGTCCGTGTTGCTGCACAGTTTAGCGTCCGTAGTAGCATAGAATCATGAGCAATAGAGACCCACACACGAAGTACGTGCGCACCGAACTGCGAACGCACAACGCACGTGGCAAACGGACGCAAGTTAGGCAAGAACGTAAAATCCATCACCTTGAGGCACAAAATGGCTTTTCATATCCTATTCAAATTTTTATCATTTTTCATATTAATTTCATTTCCCATATTTCTCTTATTTGTTCTACATCCGTTAAAAAAAACGGGCCGTGTGCTGTCTACAGTATCTTCCGTCAGTACGTCCATCCGTTGCGCACAAACAATAGGCTTGTCAAGAAAAAAAAACAGGACAGATTGCTGTCTGAATTGCCTTTGTCTCGGAAAGTTTCCTTTACATATGGCCACCTAATTGGGTATTATAATTTAATCATCAACCAATCAACCAGTTGTCATAGACTCTAATCTAGATGGCAGCTAGCGGATATCCAGTCATACCGTTTTTTCAAAATATCATGGTGACATAAGTATAGCATGTTGTGTATTATGCTCCAAATATATAACTGAATTATTTTAAAAAATAAAAATCAATGTGCATTGCATTCTGTAGATTTAGACCTGGCAAAAAAGACCATTTTAAATAAGGGAATCCTTGGAAAATGCCTGAATAAAATGTAATTTATAGGTTGGGACATTATTAAATAGGGATAAGCTGTTCGGTTTGATCTGTTCGGAGTTCGCATCGAACATCGGCCGTTTGGCTGTTCGCCGAACACCAAACTTTTCCACGTGCTCGGTTCGAGTTTGCCCACAATGCACCACAATGGACCACAATGCACTTTTCCACTGGCCTGAAGCTTGTAATTGGCAACAGCCTTGCACCTGACCACAGAAAAGAGCTCTCAGAAGACCTACGATCAAGAATTGTTGACTTGCACGAAGCTGGAAAGGGTTACAAAAGTATCTCCAAAAGCCTTGATGTTCATGTGTCTACGGTAAGACAGACTGTCTACAAATGGAGAAAGTTCAGCACTTTTGCTACTCTCCCTAGGCGTGGTCGTCCTGTAAAGATGAGTGCAAGAGCACAGTGCAGAATGCTTAATGAGGTAAAGAAGAATCCTAGAGTGTCAGCTAAAGACTTACAGAAATCTCTGGCACATGCTAACATTTTTGTTGACACATCTACAATAAGGAAAACATTAAACAAGAATGGAGTACATGGGAGGACTCCACGGAGGAAGCCATTGCCGTCCAAAAAGAATATTGCAGCACGTTTGAAGTTTGCAAAAGAGCACCTGGATGTTCCACAGCACTACTGGCAAAATATTCTGTGGACAGATGAAACCAAAATTGAATTGTTTGGAAAAAACACACAACACTATGTGTGGAGAAAAAAAAGGCACAGCACACCAACATCAAAACCTCATCCCCACTGTAAAACATGGCGGAGGGAGCATCATGGTTTGGGGCTGCTTTGCTGCCTCAGGGCCTGGACGGATTGTTGTCATTGATGGAAAAATGAATTCCAGAGTTTATCAAGACATTTTGCTGGAAAACGTAAGACCATCTGTCCGCCAACTGAAGCTCCGCAGAGGATGGGTGATGCAACAGGACAATGACCCAAAGCATACAAGTAATTCAACAAAAGAATGGCTTCAACAAAACAAAATACGCCTTCTCGAGTGGCCCAGTCAGAGTCCTGACCTCAACCCGATTTAAATGCTGTAGCATGACCTTAAGAGAGCGATTCACACCAGACATCCCAAGAATATTGCTACAGTGAAACAGTTTTATGAAGAGGAGTGGTCCAAAATTACTCCAGATCGTTGTGCAGGTCTGATCTGCAATTACAGGAAACGTTTGGTTGAAGTTATTGCTGCCAAAGGAGGGTCAACCAGTTATTAAGTCCAAAGGTTCACATACTTTTTCCACCCTGCACTGTGAATGTTTACACGTTCTGTTCAATAAAAACATGAAAACATATAATGTTTGTGTTGTATTATTTTAAGCAGACTGTGTTTTTGAAATTGTTGTGACTTAGATGAAGATCAGAGCACATTTTATGACCAATTCATGCAAAACTCCACGTAATCCCAAAGGGTTCACATACTTTTTCTTGCAATTGCATATGCAAGATATTTGCCATAAAAGGTGTATAGGGGTCCGGGTAGTGCCCTGGGGGACAGGAAACAAGGACAAAAAGTTAAAAAAAAACGTTTTTAAAGGAACAATGAGTTTTCCATGAAATAAAGGTTAAGAATAAAAAAAGAAAAATTCCTTCAAATATCGCGCCTAGGAGGTCCCCATAACCTGCCCGTGAAGGGGCGGATTTGTAGGATGTATAGAAACATATAAAAACAAAAAAATGACATTTCAAATGACGGTAAATAGTTTTCCTTTAATCTATTCATAAACAACTGCTTGGGGCGGCAGCCTGTATGAAAAGAGGAGACATTTTAGGACACGCAGAACAAGATAAGTGATTTTTTGGCTAAATTATGGTGAAACTTATGCAGGCTTTGGATGAAAGTAACAATAGGTGCTTTAAAATTGGGCCTTTAGTGTCGGCAACATTGCCGTCACACAGTAACCCCTCTGTAGTATTGTGGAAGAGTGCGGGGTTGGACCCTGTGGTCCAATATTAAAATGATATGAATCTGGTATAGGCGTCAGTGGCAGTGCACCCAAATATTGTGCCTTTGGTGGCAGCAAGTGCCTTCACACCGTAAGTAACCCCTCTGTGGTATTGTGGAAGAGTACAGGGTTGGACCCTACGGTAATATATTAAAATGATATGAATCTGGTACAGGCGTCAGTGCACACAAATATTTTGCCTTTGGTGGCAGCAAGTGCCTTCACACGGTAACCCCTTTGTGGTATTGTGGAAGAGTGCAGTTGTGGAGGTTCTGGGAATGCAGAAGAGATCCCCAATCAATTCAGTTACGTCAGCATCAGGGGATTGATAACTGCTGATCCAGGGCTGATTCCCTTTTATAAATGTCAGCTGGTCTACAGAGTCGGTGGACAGACGCACTCTTCTGTCTGTGACAAAACCTCCAGCGGCACTGAACGTCCTTTCAGAAAGCACGCTGGATGAAGGGCAACCTAGTAGCTGCATAGCATATTGACTAAATTCTGGCCAGTGATCCATTCTCAACACCCAGTAAGCCAGTGGATCATCTGCTGTAAAGGTATCCAGGTCTGCCCTTGCCCCTAGGTAGTCCTGCACCATATGTTGAAGATGCTGGCAATGGGTGCCTACATTTGGCATCGTGGACTAAAAAATTTAAAAAGGCATCAGTCAAGCGGCCTTCACCGCTCTTCCTCTGATCATCCGCAACCTCAGAAGCACCTGTATCATCACTTGGTAACCTACCAGTGCCTGGAAAGGTGTTACACAAGTGTCGCTTTAGAGCGTCCTCAAGTTGTTTCATCCTGTGCTTCCTCTGTGCGGGCAGGATGAGCTCTGCAACTTTACCCTTGTATCGTGGCTCAAGAAGACTTGCCAACCAGTAATGATCCCTCTCCTCGATAGCACGAATCCTGGGGTCCTTTAGCAGGTTTGCAGGATAAGGGAGCCCATGCAGCATAGGTTGGAGGTGGCATTAGCTTCCGAGTCTTCCTGGTCAATGAGGATGACCCCATCGTGCACTTCCTCCTCCCACGTACTAGTCCTTGGGTTTCTGGGCACACAAAACCCTCCCTTGAGGAATCCCCACTTCAATGCCCCCTCTTCAATGCCCCCACTACTTAAATATTCCTCCTCATCCTCCTCCTCCTCCTCCTGTCTGATCTGAGGACCCGCAGGTATGCTGTCTGCGTAATGACTGGGACCTTGAGAGTTAGGGAAGGCCTTCTCTTCCCCCTGCTGCTCTGCCTCTAGTGCCACATCTATAATTCCCCGCAGAGTGCGCTCTAGCAGGAACACTAAAGGAATTGTGTCACTGATGCATGTACTGTCCCTGCTCACCATCCTTATTGCCTCATCAAATGGTGACAGTACAGTGCATGCATCCTTGATCATCAGCCACTGCGGGGGGAAAAAAACAAGTTGACCTGAACCTGTCCTTGTGCCATACTCACACAGGTACTCATTGATGGCCCTCTGCTGCTTGTGCAGATGCTGCAGCATTGCTAATGTCGAGTTCCACCTAGTGGACATGTCACAGATCAGACGGTTTGTGGGAATGTGTAATTCTCTTTGAATTTCTGCCAGGCGAACACTTGCTGGGAATGACCATCTGAAGTGGTTGCAGACTTTTCTGGTCTGGCTGAGAAGCTCTGCCAGCCCTGGGTACCTGGTTAGGAAACTCTGTACCACCAGATTTAGGATGTGTGCTAGGCATGGTACATGCGTCAACTTACCCAGGTGTAGGGCAGAGAGAAGGTTGCTGCCATTATCACAGACGACCATTCCCAGCTGAAGCTGGCGTGGTGTTAACCATCTCTGTACCTGCCCCTGCAGAGATGACAGAATTTTTGGCCCGGTGTGGCTCCTGTCCCCTAAACAAACCAGCTCAAGCACAGTATGGCATCTTTTTGCTTGAGCCATTACGTAGCCCCTGCCACGCGTCGGTTTAACTGCCACTTTGCCTGAGACAGAGAAGGAGGGGGAGGAGAAAGAGGTGGTGGAGCAGACAGACCTCATACAAGCAGCTTTATGGAGGCGTGGTGGATGAACAAGCTCCAGCACAGAGCCCCGTCTTGGATCCCTCCCAGCTGCAATCAGAGTTACCCAGTGTGCCGTGAAGGAAATGTAACGGCCCTGTCCATGCTTGCTGGACCACGTGTCTAAAGTCATGTGCACCTTGCTGCTGACTGCCTTTCCTAATGACTCTATAACATTGTGTTCCACGTGCTGGTATAGTGCTGGAATGGCCTTCCGTGAAAAGAAATGGCGTTTTGGAACCTGCCACTGTGGTACAGCACATTCAGCAAATTCACAGAAGGAAGCAGAGTCCACCAGCTGGAAAGGCAGCAGCTGTAATGCGAGTAATATTGCTAAACTGGCATTTAGACGCTGTGCTTGGGGATGGTTGGGACTATATTTTTTCTTATGCTGCAGCAGCTGGGGCAACGTAATCTGACTGCATAAATCTTCAGCTGATGGGATGCTGTCACATTCTGAGGAAGGACCTGGTACACCCATTACTGTAGCATCATCCCTGTCAGTAGAGGTTGTAGGCAATGACATGGCAAGACATATAGTGGGGGTAGATCCAGATGAGGAGGAGGAGGACCTATGCAAAGTGTTGTGCCAAAGGGATGCGTGGCAGGTGGTCATATGTCGCCTCAAGCACGTGGTTCCCAAGCGTGGGATGTCTTTCCCACGCTTGATTCTCATCTGACATAGATTACAAATAGCAACGGTGCGTTCTGCTGCACATTTCTTAAAGAGCTCCCAGACAGCAGACTTCCTGTACATGTGCTTTGAGACAACAGCGCTCTGCACCTGAGCAGCTGTGACTTCTAATGCCTTGGACTGGCTACGGTTGATCATAGAGATCAATATACAAAAAAGGATAAGGTAGCGCTGATAATGAATATAGGAGATCGCTCAAACACCTATGGTCCTTGTATCTCAACCATCACATATATCAACAAAAATAAAAAAATGGTGTAGCGATGTCAATGTCCTTCACAGGATGGAGTCAGTGTCCCGTTGTTATTTTTCTCCAAATTTTCTTATTATAATATCCCTCAGAGAAAACACAAAAAGTACATCATAGTGCAACATATGTATAATAACACATATATATAGGTAGGGTAGTAGCACTCACATATGGTAGAACCCTCCTGGTTCTAGATATATTTGCCGTAGGGATATTGTTGGCTTCCCAATAGCCTTTTCCGAGAAGAATCACTGGATCCCAATCAAGATTCCAAAACAGAGATGAAGGAAATTCGCTTGATCCAGAACGAAATTGGAATGGAAATGAAATTCCGCGTTGATAGCTGATAATATGGAGTTTCCCAAAAAAGAAGGAGAAACTCCAAGGCAGAATTAAAACTTTTAATATAAATAAAAATGAACAGGTAAACCAGAACGCGTTTCACCAATACAATAAAGTATCACAAGGCTTCCTCAGCTGGCTGACTTTCAAATGGCCATATTGCTACTTATACATCTGTTCTTATTTACTGCCAGCCAATCCTAGCAATCTAATTTGGCGGAAGATTGGTACAGCCAATAAAAATATAACTTTCATCATGCAAATCCTGGTGTAATAACAAATGAGATCACATTTTGAAAGAAAAAGCATTCCCCATAGCATCCCGGTAATGTCCACCATCCCACGGATTTGGGGGACAAGACCCATCTCTCCCCCTATCTAGCCCGGCAAAGATGAGGGAAAGACGAGGCTAGTATCACGGTTCACATCCCGCTACATAAATTGTAACCGGCTCGGAAGTGAAACCCCGCGCATGCGCATTGATACCCAGAGGCTCTCTAGTCAGCATTGATCAAAATAAGATTTTGCGCATGCGTGTTGGGAAAGAAAAATAAATCATCGGGTGCGAGACATCTCGCGATCCGCATCTACTTATAAAGAGCGTCTGCACATAGAATTGATTCTCGACAGAGAAAACACATACTATATCGTCCCCAACAGCCCAAACCACCATGACTAGACTCCATACAAATAGCCATCCCATAATGGAACAGCAAGTAGCATAAGTAAGCAATGGTGGACTACAAAACAATATATAAAAAAATGGCGAATAATTGGCCATAGTGAATTAGCCCAAAGATATATACTGGCATTAGAGTGAGTAGAAGAAAAATGGGATGATTGGCCATAATAAATTGCAAAAATTGACCTAAATGTACATATTGACATCCAAGGTATTCCTATAATATACATTGGATCACATGTCCTAAAAAACAATAATAAACAACTATTAAAAATAGATATTAAAAATGAACAGTTAGATGAGGATAAAAATAAAGATAAAAATAGAACTAAAGAAAATGACATAGCTCAAAATCTGCATTTAAACCTGATGGAATAAGTGTATTAAGAGTGTATATCCACTTCATCTCTGCACGATGGATCTTTCTATTAAAATCTCCCCCTCTCCAGTGATGTTCTATCTTTTGTATCGCAATAAATTCCATACCCTCCGGAGATTGACCATGAACACTCTTAAAGTGGGCTGATACTGCATGGGTTTCTAAGCCTTTTGATATATTATATATATGCTCTCTAATTCTAATCGACAGCAATCTCATAGTATGGCCTATATAATGTAATCCACAAGGGCATGTAAGTCTATATATGACATTTTTTGTTCTACATGTAAGAACTCCCTTAATGTTATATTGTTTAGTATTACTGACAAACTGGGAAACAGTTAACTTTTTTAATTTCAAATTAATACCTGCTGAACAAAGCCCACACCGATGAAAGCCCTCTTTTAGATTAAAGAAATTTTTGGTTTTTATACCTGGATTTTTATGAGTCTTCACTAAGATTTTTTTAATATTACTCTCTCCCCTATTTATCAATTTGGGTTTATCTCCAATAAGATCCTTTAAGATTGGATCTCGTTTAAGTAGATACCAATTTTTTCTAATAATATGATGTACAGTTTTAGTGTGTATATTAAAGTCAGTAATAAACATGATGTCATTTTCATATGAACTTTCATTTGACTTATATTTCAAGATGTCATTCTTATCTAGAGTACCAATCTCCTCGATAGTCATATCCAGGGATTCTTCCCTATAGCCCTTTTCGATAAATTCCGATTTTAATTTATGTGCTTGTTGAGTGAATTGATCTATTTCTGTACAGTTCCTTCTCAATCGCTTAAACTGTCCTTTCGGGACACCCTTTAGCCAATGTTTGGCATGACAACTTGTTTGTTCAATATAACTGTTAACATCAATTTATTTGAAATAGGTCCTAGTTTTGATACTATTATTTTCAATATAAATATTAAGGTTCAAAAAATTGATAGACGTAGTGCTAATGTTACAGTCAAGAATTATTCCCCAATCATTTTGGTTAAGGTGTTGGAAAAAGAGCTGTAAAGATTCCTCATTTCCCCTCCATAAAATGAGGATATCATCAATGTATCTTTTGTAGAGGACCAGGTTCTGCGCCAAGACACGCCCCCCATGGACAAACTGGTTCTCCCAGTCCGCCATGAATAAATTAGCGTAACTGGGCGCGAACCTGGTCCCCATGGTAATACCCTTAACTTGAAAGTAATGCTGATCTTCAAATCTAAAGAAATTACAATTGAGGATAAGCTCAATGCCTTTTAGAACAAAATCTGCATGTTCCTTCGTTATAGTCGGGTCATTTCCCAAAAATTTCCGGACAGCGTCACAACCTCTCATATGGGGTATCACACTATACAGAGATTGAACATCGCATGTGGCCATAATAAGGCCTTCTTCCCACGTGACCTCCTGTAATATCTGAAGGACATTGATACTGTCCTTGAGATATGATGGTAGAGACTTCACCATGGGTTGTAAGATAGTATCTATATATCTAGACAGATGACTAGTGACTGACTCGATGCCCGCTATAATGGGACGGCCCAGAGGGTTGTCTGCGTTTTTGTATAGTTTGGGTAACCAATAGAACACGGGGGTCATGGGGAAGTTGACAAAAATATAATTATTCTCTTTCTCATTGATCACTTCTGATGATAACCCACTTTCCAATAGAGATTTAATATCATCTTGTACTCTCTGGGTGGGATCATAATTGATGGATTTATATGTGTCTATGTCTGATAAAATTCTCATGGCTTCTTGATGGTAATTAGCTGCAGACAGAATAACTATTACCCCCCTTTATCAGCCGGCTTTATAACAATTTTGTCATTTTCACTCAATGCTATAAGGGCTTCTCTTTCCTTCTTAGTAAGATTTTGCTTTCCATGTTCTGTTGATATTTTATGGATCTCTGACAGAACTCCATTTTCAAAAGCCTTAATTGGATCTGATAACATACAGTATGTTTAGGATAGAAGGGGGGATGTATTTTTCAATCAAGTGTATCTTCCCATGTCCACTGTTCTCTCCAAAGGGGTCTTACTAAAGAATTTTTTGAGACATAATTTACTTTGAATTTTTGTAAATCCACGTAGGTATTAAATTTATTAAGGTTCTGGCTCGGAGCAAATCTCAGACCTTTTTCCAAAACCTGAATTTCGTTATCTTGCAGGGTGACACCACTGAAATTAAAAATGCCCACGGAGTCTAGTCATGGTGGTTTGGGCTGTTGGGGACGATATAGTATGTGTTTTCCAAGAAGAATCACTGGATCCCAATCAAGATTCCAAAACAGAGATGAAGGAAATTCGCTTGATCCAGAACGAAATTGGAATGGAAATGAAATTCCTTGTTGATAGCTGATAATATGGAGTTTCCCAAAAAAGAAGGAGAAACTCCAAGGCAGAATTAAAACTTTTAATATATATAAAAATGAACAGGTAAACCAGAACGCGTTTCACCAATACAATAAAGTATCACAAGGCTTCCTCAGCTGGCTGACTTTCAAATGGCCATATTGCTACTTATATATCTGTTCTTATTTACTGCCAGCCAATCCTAGCCATCTAATTTGGCGGGAGATTGGTACAGCCAATAAAAATATAACTTTCATTATGCAAATCCTGGTGTAATAACAAATGAGATCACATTTTGAAAGAAAAAGCATTCCCCATAGCATCCCGGTAATGTCCACCATCCCACGGATTTGGGGGACAAGACCCATCTCTCCCCCTATCTAGCCCGGCAAAGATGAGGGAAAGACGAGGCTAGTATCACGGTTCACATCCCGCTACATAAATTGTAACCGGCTCGGAAGTGAAACCCCGCGCATGCGCATTGATACCCAGAGGCTCTCTAGTCAGCATTGATCAAAACAAGATTTTGCGCATGCGTGTTGGGAAAGAAAAATAAATCATCGGGTGCGAGACATCTCGCGATCCGCATCTACTTATAAAGAGCGGCCGCACATAGAATTGATTCTCGACAGAGAAAACACATACTATATCGTCCCCAACAGCCCAAACCACCATGACTAGACTCCATACAAATAGCCATCCCATAATGGAACAGCAAGTAGCATAAGTAAGCAATGGTGGACTACAAAACAATATATAAAAAAATGGCGAATAATTGGCCATAGTGAATTAGCCCAAAGATATATACTGGCATTAGAGTGAGTAGAAGAAAAATGGGATGATTGGCCATAATAAATTGCAAAAATTGACCTAAATGTACATATTGACATCCAAGGTAATCCTATAATATACATTGGATCACATGTCCTAAAAAACAATAATAAACAACTATTAAAAATAGATATTAAAAATGAACAGTTAGATGAGGATAAAAATAAAGATAAAAATAGAACTACAGAAAATGACATAGCTCAAAATCTGCATTTAAACCTGATGGAATAAGTGTATTAAGAGTGTATATCCACTTCATCTCTGCACGATGGATCTTTCTATTAAAATCTCCCCCTCTCCAGTGATGTTCTATCTTTTGTATCGCAATAAATTCCATACCCTCCGGAGATTGACCATGAACACTCTTAAAGTGGGCTGATACTGCATGGGTTTCTAAGACTTTTGATATATTATATATATGCTCTCTAATTCTAATTGACAGCAATCTCGTAGTATGGCCTATATAATGTAATCCACAAGGGCATGTAAGTCTATATATGACATTTTTTGTTCTACATGTAAGAACTCCCTTAATGTTATATTGTTTAGTATTACTGACAAACTGGGCAACAGTTAACTTTTTTAATTTCAAATTAATACCTGCCGAACAAAGCCCACACCGATGAAAGCCCTCTTTTAGATTAAAGAAATTTTTGGTTTTTATACCTGGATTTTTATGAGTCTTCACTAAGATTTTTTTAATATTACTCTCTCCCCTATTTATCAATTTGGGTTTATCTCCAATAAGATCCTTTAAGATTGGATCTCGTTTAAGTAGATACCAATTTTTTCTAATAATATGATGTACAGTTTTAGTGTGTATATTAAAGTCAGTAATAAACATGATGTCATTTTCATATGAACTTTCATTTGACTTATATTTCAAGATGTCCTTCTTATCTAGAGTACCAATCTCCTCGATAGTCATATCCAGGGATTCTTCCCTATAGCCCTTTTCGATAAATTCCGATTTTAATTTATGTGCTTGTTGAGTGAATTGATCTATTTCTGTACAGTTCCTTCTCAATCGCTTAAACTGTCCTTTCGGGACACCCTTTAGCCAATGTTTGGCATGACAACTTGTTTGTTCAATATAACTGTTAACATCAATTTATTTGAAATAGGTCCTAGTTTTGATACTATTATTTTCAATATAAATATTAAGGTTCAAAAAATTGATAGACGTAGTGCTAATGTTACAGTCAAGAATTATTCCCCAATCATTTTGGTTAAGGTGTTGGAAAAAGAGCTGTAAAGATTCCTCATTTCCCCTCCATAAAATGAGGATATCATCAATGTATCTTTTGTAGAGGACCAGGTTCTGCGCCAAGACACGCCCCCCATGGACAAACTGGTTCTCCCAGTCCGCCATGAATAAATTAGCGTAACTGGGCGCGAACCTGGTCCCCATGGTAATACCCTTAACTTGAAAGTAATGCTGATCTTCAAATCTAAAGAAATTACAATTGAGGATAAGCTCAATGCCTTTTAGAACAAAATCTGCATGTTCCATCGTTATAGTCGGGTCATTTCCCAAAAATTTCCGGACAGCGTCACAACCTCTCATATGGGGTATCACACTGTACAGAGATTGAACATCGCATGTGGCCATAATAAGGCCTTCTTCCCACGTGACCTCCTGTAATATCTGAAGGACATTGATACTGTCCTTGAGATATGATGGTAGAGACTTCACCATGGGTTGTAAGATAGTATCTATATATCTAGACAGATGACTAGTGACTGACTCGATGCCTGCTATAATGGGACGGCCCAGAGGGTTGTCTGCGTTTTTGTATAGTTTGGGTAACCAATAGAACACGGGGGTCATGGGGAAGTTGACAAAAATATAATTATTCTCTTTCTCATTGATCACTTCTGATGATAACCCACTTTCCAATAGAGATTTAATATCATCTTGTACTCTCTGGGTGGGATCATAATTGATGGATTTATATGTGTCTATGTCTGATAAAATTCTCATGGCTTCTTGATGGTAATTAGCTGCAGACAGAATAACAATTACCCCCCTTTATCAGCCGGCTTTATAACAATTTTGTCATTTTCACTCAATGCTATAAGGGCTTCTCTTTCCTTCTTAGTAAGATTTTGCTTTCCATGTTCTGTTGATATTTTATGGATCTCTGACAGAACTACATTTTCAAAAGCCTTAATTGCATCTGATAACATACAGTATGTTTAGGATAGAAGGGGGGATGTATTTTTCAATCAAGTGTATCTTCCCATGTCCACTGTTCTCTCCAAAGGGGTCTTACTAAAGAATTTTTTGAGACATAATTTACGTTTGAATTTTTGTAAATCCACGTAGGTATTAAATTTATTAAGGTTCTGGCTCGGAGCAAATTTCAGACCTTTTTCCAAAACCTGAATTTCATTATCTTGCAGGGTGATACCACTTAAATTAAAAATGTCCACGGATTTTACCGTCGTCCTCTTTTTTCTTCTTGAAATATCCTCCTTCCTCCTCGTCTACTCCTTCTGGATCTTCCTGAGTTCTTTTTTTTATTTTTTTATTGATCGGCGGTTTGTTTGAATATCTGGTTCTAAAGGGACATTTCTTTTGTCTATATTTGATGATGGGTCCATCGACGGTAGCCGAAAAACCTCTTCCTCATATAGAGCATTATACCTATTAGACAAGGGAATAGAGGCTGAATCGCCTCTTCCACCAGGAGCCCTAGTGGTATAACCTCTCCTATTCTGGGCATGATGGTTTCCCCTATTGGTGGAATGATCGTATATGTAGGATGGTCTTAACATAGATCTTTCATATGGAGGAACATTAGATCTAGGAGACATCCATGAATCCTGCCTCCATGATAGGCATCTAGATGTGTCCCTCCTCCATGATTGTCATTGAGGTTTCTTAACCTGTTGCCATCGCGATCTCTGGTTGTGAGATGTGAGGTTACACGGCTGATCCTCTTTGGAAGGAAGGTCTGTCCATCCAAAACTATTGTCAATTTTAGTAAGATTAGTAGAGGATTTAGGTTGATACTTATTTATATTACCATAATTATGTATCTCTCCCTTTTTATAGTCATCCTGATCTCTTAGGAATTTTCTTTTTTTAGTCATCAATAGGATATTTAAAAGAAGAAAAAAGAGGACGACGGTAAAATCCGTGGGCATTTTTAATTTCAGTGGTGTCACCCTGCAAGATAACGAAATTCAGGTTTTGGAAAAAGGTCTGAGATTTGCTCCGAGCCAGAACCTTAATAAATTTAATACCTACGTGGATTTACAAAAATTCAAACGTAAATTATGTCTCAAAAAATTCTTTAGTAAGACCCCTTTGGAGAGAACAGTGGACATGGGAAGATGAACTTCATTGAAAAATACATCCACCTTCTATCCTAAACATATGTTATCAGATCCAATTAAGGCTTTTGAAAATGTAGTTCTGTCAGACATCGATAAAATATCAACAGAACATGGAAAACAAAATCTTACTAAGAAGGAAAGAGAAGCCCTTATAGTATTGAGTGAAAATGACAAAATTGTTATAAAGCCGGCTGATAAGGGGGGGGGGTAGTTATTCTGTCTGCAGCTAATTACCATCAAGAAGCCATGAGAATTTTATCAGACATAGACACATATAAATCCATCAATTATGATCCCACCCAGAGAGTACAAGATGATATTAAATCTCTATTGGAAAGTGGGTTATCATCAGAAGTGATCAATGAGAAAGAGAATAATTATATTTTTGTCAACTTCCCCATGACCCCCGTGTTCTATTGGTTACCTAAACTACACAAAAACGCAGACAACCCTCCGGGCCGTCCCATTATAGCGGGCATCATGTCAGTCACTAGTCATCTGTC
Source organism: Leptobrachium leishanense (assembly GCA_009667805.1). Lineage (NCBI taxonomy): Eukaryota > Metazoa > Chordata > Amphibia > Anura > Megophryidae > Leptobrachium > Leptobrachium leishanense. The sequence goes on along the minus strand of CM019063.1, from coordinate 292,608,628 downwards.
TAGATATATAGATACTATCTTACAACCCATGGTGAAGTCTCTACCATCATATCTCAAGGACAGTATCAATGTCCTTCAGATATTACAGGAGGTCACGTGGGAAGAAGGCCTTATTATGGCCACATGCGATGTTCAATCTCTGTACAGTGTGATACCCCATATGAGAGGTTGTGACGCTGTCCGGAAATTTTTGGGAAATGACCCGACTATAATGAAGGAACATGCAGATTTTGTTCTAAAAGGCATTGAGCGTATCCTCAATTGTAATTTCTTTAGATTTGAAGATCAGCATTACTTTCAAGTTAAGGGTACTTCCATGGGGACCAGGTTCGCGCCCAGCTACGCTAATTTATTCATGGCAGACTGGGAGAACCAGTTTGTCCATGGGGGCGTGTCTGGGCGCAGAACCTTTTCCTCTACAAAAGATACATTGATGATATCCTCATTTTATGGAGGGGAAATGAGGAATCTTTACAGCTCTTTTTCCAACATCTTAACCAAAATGATTGGGGAATAATTCTTGACTGTAACATTAGCACTACGTCTATCAATTTTTTGGACCTTAATATTTATATTGAAAATAATAGTATCAAACTATGACCTATTTCAAACAAATTGATGTTAACAGTTATATTGAACAAACAAGTTGTCATGCCAAACATTGGCTAAAGGGTGTCCCGAAAGGACAGTTTAAGTGATTGAGAAGGAACTGTACAGAAATAGATCAATTCACTCAACAAGCAAATAAATTAAAATCAGATTTTATCGAAAAGGGCTTTAGGGAAGAATCCCTGGATATGACTATCGAGGAGATTGGTACTCTAGATAGGAAGGACATCTTGAAATATAAGTCAAATGAAAGTTCATATGAAAATGACATCATGTTTATTACTGACTTTAATATACACACTAAAACTGTACATCATGTTACTAGAAAAAATTGGTATCTACTTAAACGAGATCCAATCTTAAAGGATCTTATTGGAGATAAACCCAAATTAATAAATAGGGGAGAGAGTAATATTAAAAAAATCTTAGTGAATAGTCATAAAAATCCAGGGATAAAAACCAAAAATTTCTTTAATCTAAAAGAGGGCTTTTATCGGTGTGGGCTTTGTCCGGCATGTATTAATTTGAAATTAAAAAGTTGACTGTTTCCCTGTTTGTCAGTAATACTAAACAATATAACATTAAGGGAGTTCTTACATGTAGAACAAAAAATGTCATATATAGACTTACATGCCCTTGTGGCTTACATTATATAGGCCATACTACGAGATTGCTGTCAATTAGAATTAGAGAGCATATATATAATATATCAAAAGGCTTAGAAACCCATGCAGTATCAGCCCATTTTAAGAGTGTTCATGGTAAATCTCCGGAGGGTATGGAATTTATTGCAATACAAAAGATAGAACATCACTGGAGAGGGGGAGATTTTAATAGAAAGATCCATCGTGCAGAGATGAAGTGGATATACACTCTTAAAACACTTATTCCATCAGGTTTAAATGCAGATTTTGAGCTATGTCATATTCTGTAGTTCTATTTTTATCTGTATTTTTATCTTCATCTAACTGTTCATTTTTAATATCTATTATTAATAGTTGTTTATTATTGTTTTTTAGGACATGTGATCCAATGTATATTATAGGAATACCTTGGATGTCAATATGTACATTTAGGTCAATTTTTGCAATTTATTATGGCCAATCATACCATTTTTTTTCCACTCACTCTAATGCCAGTATATATCTTTGGGCTAATTCACTATGGCCAATTATTCGCCATTTTTTTATATATTGTTTTGTAGTCCACCATTGCTTACTTATGCTACTTGCTGTTCCATTATGGGATGTCTATTTGTATGGAGTCTAGTCATGGTGGTTTGGGCTGTTGGGGACGATATAGTATGTGTTTTCTCTGTCGAGAATCAATTCTATGTGCGGCCGCTCTTTATAAGTGGAGGCGGATCGCGAGATGTCTCGCACCCGATGATTTATTTTTCTTTCCCAACACGCATGCGCAAAATCTTGTTTTGATCAACGCTGACTAGAGAGCCTCCGGGTATCAATGCGCATGCGTGGGGTTTCACTTCCGAGCCGGTTACAATTTATGTAGCGGGATGTGAACCGTGATACTAGCCTCGTCTTTCCCTCATCTTTGCCGGGCTAGATAGGGGGAGAGATGGGTCTTGTCCCCCAAATCCGTGGGATGGTGGACATTACCGGGATGCTATGGGGAATGCTTTTTCTTTCAAAATGTGATCTCATTTGTTATTACACCAGGATTTGCATAATGAAAGTTATATTTTTATTGGATGTACCAATCTCCCGCCAAATTAGATGGCTAGGATTGGCTGGCAGTAAATAAGAACAGATATATAAGTAGCAATATGGCCATTTGACAGTCAGCCAGCTGAGGAAGCCTTGTGATACTTTATTCTATTGGTGAAAAGCGTTCTGGTTTACCTGTTCATTTTTATTTATATTAAAAGTTTTAATTCTGCCTTGGAGTTTCTCCTTCTTTTTTGGGAAATGCCATATTATCAGCTATCAACACGGAATTTCATTTCCATTCCAATTTCCTTCTGGATCAAGCGAATCTCGTGTGCAGGGATGACGTCCTTGGCAGTCAGTACTGGCCACCCCATTGGGTGAGAGCAGACTGATTTGCATATGGAGCATTCATCCCTGTAATGGCACAAGCAAGCTAAAACCTTGTGAGACCTGAGCGGGCACCCACCGTAGAGCAGGCCACTAGTGCTGTTGCTCGTCCTCACTCAGGATCCTCACACCCCTCCTTCTCTCACTATAAGTTTACAGGGTCATCCAGACGTGGACCCCTTGCTTGATGTGCCTAGAGAGGTGTCAGCTATACCCTCCTGACGAGGCATAACAAGGCCGAAACGATCGTCGGGGTTGCTGCACCTTTTGTGCAGGGACGACGTCCTTGGCAGTCAGTACTGGCCACCCCATTGGGTGAGAGCAGACTGATTTGCATATGGAGCATTCATCCCTGTAAAGGCACAAGCTAGCTAAAACCTTGTGAGACCCGAGCAGGCACCCACCGTAGAGCAGGCCACTAGTGCTGTTGCTCGTCCTCGGGATCCTCACCCCCCTTCTCTCAGATAAATACACAGAACAGGACAGATCAAGCAGACAGGACAAGAAAGGTGGGCAGGACTGGAACTGATCTGAACACTGAATACAAAGAGAATACTTTAAGCAGACACAGAGGCAGGACATGAAGAGACCAGACTATAAATCTAAACAAATCAGGAAACACAGAAACTAGAGAACACAAGAAGACCTACTGGGAAACAAAACAATAGGAAGGGACTGAGGAAGGATCAGGAAGCATGGTGGGCAATGTCCAGACAATATGATGAGGGGGATCCAGCAAGGTATCAAAGGGCTAATCCAGTATCACAGTCAAAGTCCGGGCATAGGTTGAGGCAGGCAGCAAGCAAGAAGGGTATATCACAGTCCAAAGCCAAAGGTCATGCACAAGGGGGATCCAATAGAGGGGTGTGGGTAGGTAGAGCAGGATCTTGATACAGGTTTAGTAAGATGTGTGCAAAGCATGCAGGTTGCAGGGAACTGAGGACTTCAGTGAAGAATGCAGAAGCACTTCATCTAGGGTGGAGTACCACTATATAGGAGGCCCAGGTCCAGCCCATACCTGAGGCTGGGAATCACTGAAACTTTGACTGGATTCCTGGGCACCTGGATAATCTAGCAGGAGAACACCTGGTCTGGAATCTTTCTGGAGAGGGTAATGGCACCTATTTTGCCTTTTTGCAGCGCCGGCGGCGTTGTGGGTCGTGACACAGAGAACTATTTGTCCCCAGTCTGCCTCTGCTCACAGCCAGGAGAAACGGGCCACCATTCTCCCTGCATGATGATGAGAGGTGAGTATTGGATTTATTGTGGAATTATTTATTATTATTATATTAAGTGGAATTATTTAGCACCAGCTTTCAGGTGTCAGTAAAATTTTGGTTAGTCCAGCGGTGCGGTAATTAATGCTAGGACTTTTTAATACCTTACTTATCCTAATGCTAACTACTGATTGCGCTCTCCATGTTAAAGGGATATGCATGTCTAGAAAAAAAAATTAATTGACATCTAAACATTTTTATACCTATAGACAAACTAGAATAAATTAATAATAATACGTTTTAAAACCGTGTAAATTTTTTTTAGTTTCTGGCTTTAACCACTTCATTGCGGAGGACGCGCTCAGCGCGTCCTCCGCATTACTGCTGGTATGCGGAGGACGCGCTGAGTGCGTCTTCCCATTGGGGTCAGCGTTCGGCCGGGTTCCGGCCGATCGCTGGCCCCCCCGGTGCGGGCTGACATCTTCGATGTCAGCCCGGCATCCGGAACCGCAGCCGCTGGAATTAGGTGTCATCGCGGCAGCGCGATGACACCTAATTCAGGCCCCCCCCGCATGTGCGGAGGAGGCGCCTGAAAGGGAGGGGGGAGGTCCTTCGGACCTCTCTCCCTCCCGATCGGCGGCGTTGCGGGGGTTAACCCAGGCACCATTTGGAAGGGCACAGCCTGCCCTTCCAAATGGTGCCTGGCATTAACCCCTGGGGAGCTGGATCGCGAAACGGCGCTGAAAAGCGCCGGTTCGCGATCCTTTCTCGGAGCTGGCCGACATCTTGGATGTCGGCCAAGCCTCCGGGAACTCCCCCTGAGGACTGGTGTCATCGTGCGTAGCACGATGACGCCAGTCCTAGAGTTAACCCCTAACTGCCAACAACGGTGGAGATAGGGAGTTCCAATGAACTCCCTATCTCCCGATCCGTGGCAGCTAGGGGTTAATGTTTGGTATGGTTGGATCGGCCAGAGCATGGCCGTTCCAACGATACCAAACACGAATGTGAAAAAAAATTTTAAAAAAAATTTAAATTAAAATTAAAAATAAAAATATATTTAAAAAAAAAATTATAAAAAAAAAAATAAACATTTTTTTTTCTTTTTTTTGGTTTGTTAGTGTAGCAATATTGTTCCCATTTCAATTATAATGTGAACAATGATGCTGCACTAACGATTTTTGTATGCGGTGCGTTTGTTAAAAATAGCGAAATTTCCCCCCAAAAAAAATGTAACGAGTCCCCATTTCTAATTTTTTTAACAAGCGTACCCCATAGAAAATATAACCGCAAATGCTCGCATGTTAAAATGTGAAACAAAAACACTTTACAAATTGTAACTTATTGAAAATTCTAATTTTATTGCATTTTTTGTTATAATATACAGACAGAACATGACGTATACATATAATAATGACATATTATGAATCTACCGAGTCTGACGGAAAGAACGATATATAATATGTCTGGGTAATATACTAAAACAAGCCTTCAAAACACGTTTAAACATGATGAGCAAAACCGGTAAAAATGACCTCAGCACAGAGGCGGGAAAAGCCTCAGCAGCGAAAGGGTTAAACTCTGTCATTTCATCTTCTCTGGCCACGCCCCTCAACTAGAGGTTTTTCTTCAGCTCCCACTTCCTGAATATTCCCCTGCCTCCTCCCTGCCCACTACTATACCCTACAAAGCTTCACATTAACCAACCCAAGCTGTGCACGGAAAACCCTGTGCACACTGAGGACCTCAGACTGGGGAAACCGTGGAACTGAAAATTAGCTAGCTCTGCAACTGTTAAAGCAATACACACACTCATGCTAGCTCACACACTCAGCTGCTGACTCACTGACTGTAGCGCTGTGTTTAAAAAGACTGTTCCGATGCATTTATTTGAAATGGCCACCAGAGGGAGACAGAGACCATGGTAAGCATGCTGGACAAACACAGAAGATATTGGGACTACGTTTCCCGGCATGCTTTGCGAGCAGACACAGGAAGTGGGTGGGACACAGACGCTGTACATCCTGAGCCTTGTGGAGATAGCTGGCAGAGCGCGCCAGGGAGGGCATGAGAGAGGACACAGTGCTGCAGAGCGGAACCGTGGCTAGGCCGTAGCGCAAGTGTGGCCTATCAGGATTCCAAGTGGGGTTATCCAGCCTTGCAAGAAGGAGCCCTAGTTATCCACAGACATTACCCAAGCTGCGATCAAGACAAGCAGAGGACCCTGAGTAAGGAGTACCGCAAGTCCATTGGATGGGAGAGCAGGCGGTAGCTGGACAAGTCCGGGCCGGAGCAAAGAAAACCTGACCACAGATCCAGTAGCCGGTATCCCAGCAAGGCATCAAGCGGAGAGGCGTCCTGGGTCAGCGGAGCCTTGGTGATCGAGCGGATGGGTGAGAGGCCTCCAAGGCGGGTTTTACAAAGTCAAGAAAGCACGCTGTTGTTTATTTCTAAAACCCACAGGGCCCCAACTTGACTAGTCGAAGACATCGTTTAAGAGATTCACTGGCCAGTTGAATAGTACCCGGGTACCATAACACACACATACACTCACTCGGGACTTAACCTGTTCGGGACTCACTCCCAAGTATCCGAAAAAGGGGCAAAGATTCGCATCTTACTTTGTTTTCCGCTGCGCGTTTCTCGAATTACGAAGCATTGTACTTTTCTGTTCGGTCGCGCATTTTTCAGAAATACGAAGTCTCGCATTTCTTTTTTTTTCGCTGCGCGTTTACCGCGATACGAAATACTGTAAATATATCTACGAACACCGTGTCTCATTATATACCTTTTACTTTAGTAAGCTATATAATTTATAAAATCCACAACGGTGCTGGAGTATATTTATTCCCTAGTGCGGGGAGACTGACCCGTGGTTCATTTTCAGCGGCTCCTCCGGGAGTGAGCGTTACACACACTCACACACAGACTCAATGACTCACCCACTGACACGCTCACTTGTGCTCTTTCATGGTTTAAATACTCACTGTCTCACTCAAACGCCCTCACACAGTCACTCTCACACACTTTATTGTGCTGTCTGGCTCTTGTGCACTGTTAAATCTGTTTTATATGTGTAGCGCAGGCTACTTGAACTGTGTGTGTACTATTGTGTTTCTCAGACATGCAGCCTGTCACAGCTGCGGAGTACTTCCCCCCTCCCTTTTTTCCCTTTCTCTTCACTGGCAAAGGAAGTTGTTAAGACAGGAAGATGCAAAGGATTCTGGAACATGTAGTCTCAATTAGAGAGGGCCTATGCAATTTGTCAGGAAGAGAACTACACCTCCCAGCAGTGCCTAAGGGAAGGAGCATTTTCCAAGGGTGGAAGTGCACATGCAGAGCAAGGAGAAAGGAGAGACGGGGAGACTGCTGAGGTGAACGGTCCTATGTGTTGGATCGTGCGTCCAGAGGCTGCCTCGTGTGTTCAGCAAAGGAGAGATCCAGTTGCCCTCACGTGTTGCCAGTACCAGCGGATCATGCATCCAGCTGTCCTTGTGCATCCAGTAAAGAAGGGGTCCGTCTGCCTTTGTGTGTGTTCCAGTGACAGAGGGAGAAGAAATCTGGCTGTCCTTGAGTGATTCCAGCGCTAAGAGATAGCGATCGAGCTACCGTCCAAAAGGAGAGGGGTATTCAGCCATCCTGCGTGAGTTAATATTGCTAACTTTATTGTCTGGCCTAGTTCTACTGCCCGCGCAGTTGCAGCTAAAAGGAGGATCGCTGCAGTTACAAATCTTGCTGTTCTGTGACACTTTGCGAAGATTTCTTTCTCACTTTGTGGAATACAAATATGGTTTCATGTTAAAGGTACCCAACGATAGAATCAAGGGCCCCACCGCTAGCAATCTTGAACGCTTGTATAATTTCCACTGGCCAGTGGTTAGGCAGAATGTATAAGGTTTAGACAGGTTACTGATATTGGTTATGTTGAATATAGTTGATAATCGAAACTGCACTGAAGTATGGTAAAGATTGCTGTCTTGTTCATTCATTATTGAGTTTAATAGTAATGATAAATTAACTCTTTCAATACTGTTATACTGTTGATTACTTTGTCCTACAAAGGGTTTGCTCGCTAGTCCTAATAAACCCCTTTTTATTTAAAGTCATCTTGTCCTGGTATTACTTGGCGCCGAAGGTGGAGGTGAGTAATCACTGAAGTGAGACAGAAGGCCTGTCAAACTCAGCAGCTCTCGCGGGAGTAGCGCTACACGTGGGGGCTCATCCTCTTGTAAACGAATACTGTGTTGCGCACTCTTCGCACATCGAACTCGTTTTTCGAAAAAATTCTCTTCCACCTCAAAAGTTGCCTATTTGCTCTTTCTTTCCACTCGGACGTCATAGGAGAGTCTTTTGGATAAAAATACTCCTCTGGCAATTCTTCCCCGTTCACACTAGGTTGGACGATAAGTGTGGCTGGGTTTACTTGTCCCATCATCATTCAGGCCCGAAGTTTCACTAGAGAGTCGGTAATATTACGGACACTGACAGGAACCTTTCCGTGGGTCCTCTGTAAAGCCTTCGTGGAGATGAATTCTGGGATCAGCTCCAGACCTGGGTCTACATTCTGAGGGTCGCCTTCCAAAATAACATAAGGACCAGGTTGGTCCCAACTCAGCTTGACAGAAACCTGCAGACATGCAACGTCGCCCGGCTGCAAGACCTTCTCCCGTTTGTCCAGCTTCCACAATATTCCCACTGCAGCTGGGGCCTTTTGTTCTTGAATCAACCGCTGGTACACTGAGCGTTACATGTAGGATGTACATTTTCAGCCGAAGCCTCACTCTCCGAGACATGAGGAGTGAGTAATCGTCTAACTAGGTTAGTGTTCGTTCCCACTATCACGGAGCTCCTCTTGGTCCCTGAGGGGTGGGAACACACAATTACCAACGTGTCAGAAGTCTCTGGCTGTCCTGCAACTGATGGGCCAAATTCAAGTTTAACTGAAAGATATCCGTCATAGGGAAGCTTCTTAGTTCCTATTCCCCAAATCTCTAAGTTTTCAAAATTTTGCAAGGGCAGGTGTTTCAGGTGTTTATCATAGAAATCACGGTAAATTAGAGTCACTTGAGCACCTGAATCCAAAAGAGCTTTCGTGTAGACACCTTCCACTTGGACTGATACTATCGGAGAAGGACCCACCAGCTTGCTAGGGAACTTTCTTGGCTGTTCTAATGCAGATTGCTCGGCTGCTTTAGCTTGAACTTCTCTTCCGTGTCCTTTTCTGCTGATTTCTGAACTGGCCATTTAGAGTTTGGTGTGAACTGATTCCCTGTGACCTAGAACCCAATCCTAAATGCAACTCGGGCAACTTAGGCGAGGCTCTCGGCATGGCTTGGTCTCGAGGCTTTGGCCTTGCTCGCCCTTGTTGTACAACTTTGAAACTGGAGCGTGCTGACTTGACTGGGCGCCTGGCTGGCTCCTTCACCAGGGCCCTCTGAAGTTTCCCACTGGTTGACTAGGCTCTCTTCGTAGCTTTAATGGGCTGGCGCAATCACGTTGATAATGACCAACACCCCCACAATTATAGCAAATCACCGAACTAGGGGGTTCTCTAAAAGGAACATTCTGCATTGCTTCTCCCCTTGTAGGTTTTGGCGCTTTTCTTTCTTCGGGTACAGCGATCCTAGTAGACAGTAGCGTCATCAGCATAGTTGAAGTTCAGACTGAAGTAATGGAGTTGAAACCTCAGATGTCGCAGATGATGGAATTGATGACGCAACTGGTTATTCACCGTATAGACTGATGTTTTGAAGAGAAGCACATCTGCCAGTGGATTTGGCCTTCGGCGTCTCAATAGACAGAACTGCTACTACGTCATACAAAGGGTATTTGGACAGGCTCAGAAAGAATTTAAAGACAGCCTATGAGAAGGCTCAAGAAGCTTCTGATATTAGAGGACAGCGAAACAAGAATAACTATGATTTGAAAGTCAGAATTCAGGATTTGCAGCCAGGTGACAGGGTTTTGCTGAGAAATTTAGGTGTTGTAGAGCAGCATAAGTTGGCGGATCACTGGAAGTCTCAGCCTTACATTGTCTGTAAGCAATTGCCAGGACTCCCTGTATATCAGATTCGACCGGAGCACAGGTCTGTTGAAAACTTGGCATCGTAATCATTTGTTGCCATTGTCAGAAGCTGTTCGTGTGCCACTACAGTCCGAACCACAGTCCACAGCCACTGTTTCTCAGAAATCCCACCCAGTGACGAGATCACGGCCTGTACCCCGGGATACAGAGGAAGAAGATAGTGAGGATGAAGAGAAGTCGATTGATTGGCTATGGCTGTCTCAAATGTCAGAGCCTGACGTTCTCCCCACTTCTCCCTTCAGGATGACAGAAGCGGGGACTTTTAGGCTAGAGGCTCGTGAATTTGTGCCTTTGAGCTCGCTTGGTGAAGAGTCAGAAGAAGTACGACCTCCTTTGCCGGTGGAAGATTCAAATGACTCTTGCCCTGCTCTCGAAGAAAATGAAGAAGCTAGTGGGCCTACAATTTCTGAATCTAGAGAACAGAGACAGAGGAGGATTGTCCGCCCGCCTAAAAGACTGACTTATGATGTGTTGGGTGAAACCAATGAGGAAGTTGTGCACACCTCTCAGAGAACTTTCGAGGCATCTGGCCCGTCTACCACAAGTGCAGCAGAGGGTAATCTTGTTGCCCCTCTTGTATGGTTAGCTGGGTCCTACCAGGTGGGGGGTCATATAAACAGAACAAACGTGTTTCTTATGCAAATTGGTGGGAAGTCCCATCGTCAAATTCCTATGGAAATGTGAATGGTTTAGTGTCTTGTGCATGATAACCTGTTTCTCTCCTCGTGTACTACAAACGCATGTAACAGGTTCTAGATTCCTTTGGAGGACCAAAGATTCTTGGTGGGAGGAGTGTGCAGCGCAGGCTACTTGAACTATGTGTGTACTATTGTGTTTCTCAGACATGCAGCCTGTCACAGCTGTGGAGTAATTCCCACCTCCCTTTTTTCCCTTTCTCTTCACTGGCAAAGGAAGTTGTTAAGACAGGAAGATGCAAAGGATTCTAGAACATGTAGTCTCAATTATAGAGGGCCTATGCAATTTTTCAGGAAGAGAACTACACCTCCCAGCAGTGCCTAAGGGAAGGGGCGTTTTCGAAGGGTGGAAGTGCACGTGCAGAGCAAGGAGAAGGGAGAAAAGGGGAGACTGCTGAGGTGAACGGTCCTATGTGGTGGATCGTGCATCCAGAGGCTGCCTCGTGCGTTCAGCAAAGGAGAGATCCAGTTGCCCTCACGTGTTGCCAGTGCCAGCGGATCATGTATCCAGCTGTCCTTGTGCATCCAGTGAAGAAGGGGTCCATCTGCCTTCGTGTGTGTTCCAGTGACAGAGGGAGCGACCGAGTACATTCAGCGGAGAAGAAATCCGGCTGTCCTTGAGTGATTCCAGTGCTAAGAGATAGCGATCGAGCTACCGTCCAAACGGAGAGAGGTATATGGCCATCCTGCGTGAGTTGATATTGCTAACTTTATTGTCTGGCCTAGTTCTACTGCCCGCGCAGTTGCAGCTAAAAGGAGGATCGCTGCAGTTACAAATCTTGCTGTTCTGTGACACTTTGCGAAGATTTCTTTCTCACTTTGTGGAATACAAATATGGTTTCATGTTAAAGGTACCCAACGATAGAATCAAGGGCCCCACCGCTAGCAACCTTGAATGCTTGTATAATTTCCACTGGCCAGTGGTTAGACAGAATGTATAAGGTTTAGGCAGGTTACTGATATTGGTTACGTTGAATATAGTTAATAATCGAAACTGCACTGAAGTATTGTCATGCCTGCTGGTGCTCCTGCAGTGCTGCCTTCCCAACAGAGAGGGCGCCAGTCTCTGAATCAGGCCACTTTGAATGCCGTACCTGGTCAGGGATCTAGGGCTTTAAATATCAGTCACTGACTGTGCTCTGGGCCCTGACGTGGTTATTTCTAGCCCTCAGCGCGTGTCTATATAGCTTATGCATATTGGTTTTCTGGCTTGACTTCTGGCTTGTATATTTGACTGTGTTTTCTGTGATTATCCCTTGGCTTATGTTTATCTCGTGTACCGACCTTTGGCTTGTTATTACTACGATATCTCTCCTATCCCTGATCTGTACTTCTATGTATTTTAGATTAGTACCTGGCCATTCTAAGGACCAGCTTCTCAGTTTAGGGTTTTTTCTTGCCTTTCTGGGTTTTGTCTGCCTGCTGGGTGACTCTATATCCTTTCAAGTATTGTAAAGATTTCTGTCTTGTTCATTCATTTTTGAGTTGAATAGTAATGCTAAATTAATTCTTTCAATACTGTTATACTGTTGATTACTTTGTCCTACAAAGGGTTTGCTCGCTAGTCCTAATAAACCCTTTTTATTTAAAGTCATCTTGTCCTGGTATTACTTGGCGCCGAAGGTGCAGGTGGGTAATCACTGAAGTGAGACAGAAGGCCCGTCAAACTCAGCGGCTCTTGCGGGAGTAGTGCTACATATGCATGCTCTCTAACTGCACCTTTTCTTGTGTGCTCTCTAACTGCAGTCTTTCCTTCTTTGCGCTTTCTCTGCTTTATCTTGCTGTCTTACTCTCTTTACCTTTTCTTGCTGTGTCTCTCTGCGCCTACTTCTGCTGTATCTCTCTTTGCTGTCTCTTTTCTCCCTGTTTGTATGGATAACTTTCCTTCCCTATCTCTGCAGTAGCTGGGGGTGAAAGAGTTACAGATTGGAATGGCACTCAGCCCCGCTCTCCCCTCAGCTCACAGTGCAGGAGGGAGGTGGAGCAACTAGGTCACACATGCTCAGGGCATTTATTTATCTGTACCTAGGTATACACACTGGTTAGCTCAAACTGCCGCCTGAGGTGGGCGTGGAAAAACGGTGGGCGTGGTAAATATGAAAAAATACAATATTTACTTGCTTTTTATGCCTGCTGAATGAGACTACTAACTCAGTCAAATGGCATTGCACATTTTTAAAAGCACACTAGCAAAGCATGCATGTCCCTTTAGGATGTGCAAGGTACAGTAAGTTCACGGAATGTAGCGTAATCACTGGTGCGCTGACGGATTTTTAACCGGTTTAGCGTTAGGGATGCGATATGGGAGGGCATGTGTTAGTCACTTATCCTAGAGTAAACACCAACTCATCCAAATGCTACAGTTAGCGTTCACCATGTAATTCAGCCCAATCTGTTATGGACAGTTCATAAGTATTTATTTTCTAATAATCTGTATATTTGTGCAATTTCTTTTTAATATCTTGCATTTTATTACATTGTATTTCTGTAACACTGTAACAATTTAATGTTGCTGAACCCAGGACATACTTGAAAACGAGAGAAATCTCAATGTATCCTTCCTGGTAAAATCCTTTATAAACAAATAAATAAATAAATAAATAATGTGTATTATCTTTGATATTGTTAATATAAGCTTATGCAATTTTATAAATGCACCAGTTAGAAATTATGTTTCCACAGAATATGAACACCATGTTAGATTCATTCAATCGTATGCAAGAAAAAGGATAACAAAAAAAAGAGTAAAAAAAATTAATAAAAATCGTATTACTGGCTTATCTGCAATAATTAAAAAGCCATAACCAATATTAGCTAGTACAAAGAAAGTGAAATCATCAATATTTTAAAGTCATAAATATACTAAAGTAGTGATGAAGAGGGTGGGGCACCATATTCCACCCCTTGGGATAAAGCCCCTCCCAAAATGGCACCACTCAGTCACAGCAACTGTAGTCACAATTAGTTGAAAACAGAAAAACTGCTGTATTAGTTTCTATTCCCTAATAACATAATTCACAATATCCTTTTACCACATGCAGGTGGAAAAAGTGACCTCTGCCATTGTTGAATTTCACAGGAATTGGCAAATCATAGAAACCAACAGCTAATTGGAACTCAGGAGATTAATCTGCTATACCTTTTACTTAACTTGACTTTACATTTTAAATCCTGTAACTGAGCAATTAAAATCACATTTGTCACCACGAAGAAAATCTTTTCACCCACTTCATCTATTGATTTTGTGTTTTCATGTTGTGATTAATTTATATTCAAAATAATTTTATACAATGAATGCAAACATGCCTGCAAACCTCTTATGCGAGTCAAAACTGAAAATGGCACTTTGGATATTGTATAGGTATGTGCATGACTTTTTTTTCCCGTTTTTTCTCGGGTGTTTTTTTTTCGTTTCGGATCATTTTGATTCGATGATTTGAATCAATGAATCTATCTCCATAGAGGTGCTGCCCAGCAGTGTGTGATTTCGTGTGTTGCATTAAATATACTGCAGAGAGGCACTTCCCAGCAGTGTGTGGATTCATTTGCTGCATTGAAACCAACAGTATGTGTTAAAAAGCCTTTTTATAAAATGGTCGGAGCTGTGGCAATTGAGTTTTAACGTGGATAAGTGCAAGATAATGCACCAGGGACGTAAAAACCCAAGGGCTGAATATAGAATATTTGATACAGTCCTAACCTCAACATCTGAGGAAAGGGATTTAGGGGCTATTATTTCAGAGGATCTAAGGGTAAGTAGTCAATGTAATAGAGCAGCAGGAAATGCTAGCAGAATGCTTGGTTGTGTAGGGAGAGGTATTAGCAGTAGGAAAAGGGAAGTGCTCATGCCACTGTACAGAGCACTGGTGAGACCTCACTTGGAGTACTGTGTGCAGTACTGGAGACCGTATCTCCAGAAGGATATAGACATCTTAGAGAGAGTTCAGAGAAGGGCTACTAAAATGGTGTACGGCTTGAAGGAGAAAAGTTACCAGGAAAGGCTTAATGATCTTAACATGTACAGCTTGGAAAAAAGACGAGACAGAGGAGATATGATAGAAACATTTAAATACGTAAAGGGAATCCACAAGGTAGAGGAAGGGAGTATATTTAAACGGAAACAAAGTAGCAAAACAAGAGGACATAGTCTTAGATTAGAGGGGCAAAGGTTTAAAAGTAACATCAGAAAGCATTATTTTACTGAGAGGGTGGTGGATACATGGAACAGTCTTCCAGTTGAAGTGGTAGAGGCCAAAACAGTAGTTGAATTTAAGCAAGCATGGGATAGGCATAAGGCTATCCTAAACAAAAGATAAATCCAGGTAAAGTATCCATGTAATTGGGCAGACTAGATGGGCCGAAAGCTTCTTATCTGCCGACACTTTTCTATGTTTCTATGTTTCTATGTTGTTTCTTTAAAAAAAAGTTAGGAAACCTAAAATTTCACCCAAAAAATGCCTAAAAAATCCTAAAAGAATAAAAAAGTAAATAAACTTTCATTCTATTGGTAGTAATCTACTTCCCATTCTTAAATAAGCTATAAAAAACAATATAACTCATAAACAAAACGAAAAATCAACTGAACCGAATCACCTGACATGATCCGAATTTCCAAAATGATCCGAATCGCCGAAATGATTTGAATCATTGACTCGATACGAAATTTTTGGATGGTCGATATTTCGTTTTCGGAAATGCTCCCAAAATACGAAAATGATGAATTTCGTCCGGATTTCAATTCAGAACAAAACAAATTGCACATCTCTAATATTGTAGACAGATAGTAAAACGAGTTACTGTGCCCTAGTAGCTGTATCCTTACACTAGCACTACAAGGAAGGTTTAGCTTTTTTTGGTGAGCAAACGTTTGTAATCTGATAGAATTACTGATTTTGATTTTATAGACTCACACTGGCATTACACTTTACCAAACATTAAAGAACCACTACCACTAAATAATGAAATGTTCTTATTGTCTTTATTTTGTGTTGCTGGTATCTTACATGTACTTTGTTTTTCTCTTGTTTGTTTAGTTAAGAAAATATTTTACTCTATATGTGTCACTGGGTGCCTCCATTTTGTGATCTTTTGTGTTGTAAACTGCCCTCACTCAGAAACTTTACATCACTTGCTTCTCACTGTGTGGTGCTGAGCATAGAATAGAATCTAGGTGTCGGGCAGCCGACTCACATCATTGTATGGTGTGGGTGTATGCAACAAGATTTCCCAGGGGATATATTAAAAGTATTTTAAGCTCTCAGTCTTATCTCATTCAGCTTTTATCAGCATACAGAACACAATAGTCCCCATGCAGCCTTATCTAAACATTCACTTCTTCACCACAAAGACTGTTTACTGTAGAAGCAATGCTACAGATGTAAAATGTTTGCACATTTTTAGGTAAATGTTGCATCATGGGAAAAATCCTCAAAATATAAACAGGAGTTAAAAAAACCCTAACTTTATTTTTCCTGTTTACATGCAATTACTTCAAACAAAGAAAAGAAACAGTAACGTGTGTTTTATAAGGTGGTGTTATTTGTAATGCACAAGTAATCTAGCTACAGCTTGTGTAAGTGGTAGTGTCCCTGAGGCCACTACCATCATTAATGAAATGTTTATATTTAGTTTATTTTATGTTTCTGATATCTTACACGGGTGCAAACATTTTGCGATATTTTGCATTGTAAACTGCCCCAACAGAGTATCTTTACTTTGGTTGCTCTTCACTGTGTGTGTGACTTTGGCCATATGATCGAGTCTATGGGTCGATCACTGTCTAAAATCTCATTGTATTTTGTGGTATGTATTCAAATGACAACCCAAGGAGGTAGATTAGATTGCTTTAAATCTCCCTGTCATATCTCAATCAGCTGCCATCTCTTACCTCAGGCTAGCCTACACCACACAATATATCGCCTGCTGCCTTGTCTCAACAATCCTGCCTCCATCTCCTTAAACTGTTAAAAATTATTATTGTTATCCTTTATTTATATAGCGTCAAAAATTCTGCAGCGCTTCACAAGATCAGTGTACAAGTGGTTGATAAATACCATAGATTAGATAAGCCACAGAAGTAAAGAAAAACCTTTGCTAAATGTTGCCTCATGGGAAAAATCAACGCAATGGTAGGGAGATAAAAAAAACGATATTTTGTTTTTCCTTTTTACATGCACTTACTTCAAACTAAGAAAAAAGCATCAGCATGTGTTTTTATAATGCGGTTTTATTTGTAATGCACAAGTAATCTAGTTACAGTTTATGTAAGTGGTAGTGTCCCTTTAATAGTAGGTCCAATGGACTACTGTTTAATTTAGTAAATAGCCGAGGAATCCCTAGGAATTACTGAATCCATTCCTGAACAATTTTTCTGCTGTTAAGGATTGTTGGACTATTCACCTGATTCAGAGCACATCCATATCAAATGAAAGGCAATTTTATATAATGGTAATGCTGCCTCTGAATTGCTCAGATACGTTTCAAGCTTTGTGAATTTGCAACTTCGTGAATAACCCAGATAGTGTACTCTTGTTATTTATGATGTTTATGCACATAGCAGTAACCATTCGATAATATTCCTTGCAGGAATCTTGTATAAATTAACCGAGAGTTTACATAAGACAAATTATTTTGTTATTTGCAATAAACGATCCTCGAGTGAATAAACTCTGCTGTAAGGCTGGGGTCAGACCAGCGCACTTTTAACGTGCGTTCTGGCGCACTTAATCACGGCCGCACTAGCAGCAAATGAAGGGGAATGACGGCCAATATACGAAGTACGGTCGCACGAAAGTCCGGCCGCGCAACGCAAGTGGAAAACGAACGCATTTTTCTGAGAACGCTGAACCGCTAGTACTGACGTACTGAGTGCGCAGCTGCGGCATAGCGGCGTGTTTGCGTGATTAGGAGATGTCAGACACTGCTAATGTCCAGCCTACATAACGTCCAGACGCAAAAAGAGTTTTATTGACGATCCGAAAGAAATCACGCACGAAAAATGCGCATCGTATGACCGTTTTCGCGCATTCCGTGAAAAAATACGTCAATTCGTTCGGACGCACTTTTTTACGTTCGCGTGTAAAAATGCTTTCGTTTGACCCTAGCCTAATCTGAACACACACACATCCCTGTTATTTTGCGTGCTATAAAATGCTACTTCCAAATCCAGAAAATTAATGGATGTGGCCAGAAGATTAGCAGATAACTTTTAATAAAAATAAATTAAAATGATTCATCAAATGGCAAATCTACAACTTGCTTGTATAGAATACGTGCCAAGCGCACCGAAACTCAAGTATAAGTTCTGATATAAAATAAAAACAAGAACAGTCAGTGGTGATGGCTAACAAAAGTCACTTTAAAACACACTCAAATACATATACCCCACTCCTAGTGCAGTATAATAATAGAGAAATCAATCCTGTTTGTTTCAAATATGTAAGGCATTAAAAATATGGGTTTTTTTGGAGAAAGGATTTACCAGGAAGGATACATTGAGATTTCTCTTGTTTTAAAGTATGTCCTGGGTAGGCAAGGCCTAGGCTTTCACTTTCCAGGGGGCAGCAAAAAACCTCACCACTAAATGGGTTACTCACAGAGCACCGAAGTGACGCCAACTTTTTGGTGTTTAATAGTTCCCTGCACTTCGGAGAATAATATTTCCCCACCCTGCAGTGAATTCACCATTCACCGCAGGGTCCCCAAAGTGCATGGAGTCGGCCGCTGAATGCTGCCACCGCAAACCCGTGGCCTGCTGTTTTCAAAAGAACTATTGAAAATGTCTGGAATTTACATATAAGATCCTATGATTGATAATAAAAAGTTCTGTTACAGAAAAAAGAAAAACTGCTATTAAAAAAAAGGGGGGGATTTTGCCCCAAAAAATCTGAAAAATGACTAAAAGGTACTAAAAAAAATCAATAAATAAAGACTTTTTACTGCAGATTAAAATAATAAATGATTTATTAGATATTGCACAAAAACGGGAATATTTTTAACATTGAAACCTATGGGGTTCGCCTGAATAAACCTGCTGATTGAAACCACCGAACATCAGGGCATTTCACTGCCATTTCTCTGCTGTTTGGTGTCTCTGAATAGATTAACCATTATTTCTCTATGGGGATTTGCACTGCCTTCAAACAGCACCGTACTTGCTAGCAGTTCGCCAAACTTGTGTGTGAGCATATCACAGAGCAGTGGTGTCCTTAGGGGAGTGGCGGAGGGCGGGCCGCCCCAGGTACCAGTGATTATTGGGGTGTCATTAGGGGGTACTAGGAGGTGCCACTGTCACTGCGTATCAGCTTTGAGCTGTGTTCTCAAACAACGAGCAGCTGAGCAGGGCGTTTGCATACGGAATAAAATCGAATAGAATAAAAATCCCCCTCTACTCCCTCCATAGCTCCTCCCCTGCCCTGCAGCAGCTCTAGGAGAGGGGAGGGGATGTGATTTGTGTGCAGAGAGAGAAGATGACAGTAAACGGCAGGTAAGGGGGGGTATCAGCAGAATATGAAGCCCTGTCTGCTTACTGCTGTTTAAAGTGGACCTTTCCTTAACCAGCACTGCAGTTATAGAAATTTGTCATTGAGCTGCCTGGCTCCTGGTGAGACTGCGCGTGTGCAGGTCACGTGGTCTGAGTCTCAGTACCACCTGACTGGCTGAACCACGTGAAATGCACGCACGCAGCTGCCCACCCTTTCGTTAACACAGACTCTATTCTGGACTGAACACCCACCGGGAAAGGAATCAAAGCTACAGTGCACCCTCTGGCAGTGGCACCCCACTGCTGACAAGATGGCTCCACACACAGGCACAGCCGCGATCCTAACGTGGCCTGGAGGGACCTCCTGCTGAGTCCGTACATAGTCCCTGCTGACTCTGCACACAGCCCTACCGCGGACGGAGGCCAGTAAATATAGAATAAATAATTGCTGTGTGCTCATATACACTCGGTTTGCTGGGAGTTTTATTGCAGTGTATTCTGATGCACTCATACACACCGCACATTGCATTGCTGGGAGTTTTATTGCTGTGGATTCTGATACGCTGACACACACCACACATTTTCAATGCTGGGAGTTTTATTGCTGTGAATTCTGATGCACTCATACACACCACACATTGCATTGCTGGGAGTTTTATTGCAGTGAATTCTGATGCACTCATACACACCGCACATTGCATTGCTGGGAGTTTTATTGCTGTGGATTTTGATACGCTCACACACACACCGCACATTGCATTGCTGGGAGTTTTATTGCTGTGGATTCTGATATGCTGACACACACCAAACATTGCATTGCTGGGAGTTTTATTGCTGTGGATTCTGCGATACACACTGCATATTACTGTGAGTTTTATTGCCCTGGAGCTATGGGATAGGCTCATACACACTGCACATTACTGAGTTTTATTGCTGTGCAGTTCTGTGATATGCTCATACACAGTGCACATTTCTGTGGGTTTTATTGCTGTGCAGCTCTGATATGCTCATACACAGTGCCCATTTCTGTGGGTTTTATTGCTGTGCAGCTCTGTGATACGCTCATATGCAGTGCACGTTTCTGTGGATTTTATTGTTCAACCAATTAGAGAGGCTGTGATCCAGTATACTTGACATGCGTGGCTGTTCTTTGTAAAAATGCTTGAATTTAAACATTTCATCATTTTCTTTATCTCAATAGATACATTTGAAATGGTATACAAAATATACAAGTAGGCACTTGTTATCCACTTGTAATATAAAGAGAGGAAAAGGTGGAGCTTAAAGAGGAAGGGTGGGGATTAACCAGGAAGAGGTGTGCCCTTGACAGGAAGGGGTGCCTCAAATTTAAATTGGGGGGTGCACGAGTTTAGTCAGGCCTAGGGCAGCACAAAACCTAAATACACCACTGACTCCAGCCAGCTGGCACATATTAAAGAGGTTATTCAAAGAGCACCAAATTGGCCACCGGAATTGCACCGAATGGTGCAATTTCATGGCCATTCAGCTATTCAAAAAGCTGGCGATTCGCCAAATATTTTCGAATTGCCAGCAAAACACTGGGACCTTCGGTGGCAGTTAACTCCCCATAGAGAAGTAATGGTTAAACTATTCAGAGAACAGCAGGGAAAATTTATCGAGATGCCCTTATTTTCGGTGGTTTCAGTTGACAGGTTTAAGCAAGCGAATTCCATGGGTTTCAATGTAGAAAAATTCCCCAATCAACCATTTATTCTTTTCATTTGCAGCAAAAAGTCCCTTTATTTTTTTTTTTCAGCAATTTTTGATTCCGATTTTTTTTAAATGGCATTTTTCTTTTTATTCTGTAACAGACCTTTTTATTGTTATTCATAGGACCTTATATATTATTTCCAGGCAGTATTATGCACTAGTTTTTTTTACCCCTGTTCAGCGGCTGGTCGGCTTTTTTCAGAGGTGTTCGTTGGATGCATTCAGCTGTTTATCGGATGTGTTCACTGGCTTTTTGTCAGGTAATCGGATAGATTCAGCGGTTTTTCGGCAGTTTGAGGATGCGTTCAGCAGTTTTTTTCAGCGGTTTATCCGATCAATTCGGCGGTTTACCGGATGTGTTCGGCGAGCCGATTCGGCGCACTTCAGGGACCCTGCGGTGAATTCAGAATTTGCCGCACGGTCTACGAATTGAGCTTGTCAAAGTGCGCCAAATGAGAAAGCACCCTCTCTGAATAACCCATTGATAAAAACGGAGAAAATAGGATATTATACAAGTCAATAGGAGGTTTTTTGTTAACTCCTACTGAATGAATTGCTAAGTCTATATTGCAGGTTAATGAAATATCCAGGTTATATTGCTCGGTCCGTCATATGTATTACAGAGTAACTGTGGTGAATAATATTGTAAGCCAAGTGCTGATGCTGTGATTACCAGGCAGAAAGGATAGGTTAACTATCAATAGTATTTATGTGCCTCCCTGAAGAAAGCTTAATTTAGCGAATCGGCCCCAACCACAATACCAAATTGTGTTGCAAGTGATGCCTCGCTACCTGAGTGTTTTACACATCCAGATTGAGGTTTGTTTTATAATGGGAGAGCTTATGATGGTGGAATAGAAGTCGGTGTTTAAGAATAATTGATTTGTACATATATGTGGTGTTGTCTACAAATTTAAACTGTCCATTATATTATTGCTTGTCGTAGTATCGCTACAAATTGTTGCCTATTTTGTACTCCAGTATCGACTGGCTCCTGGTCATTTAAATGACTTTTAGCCTGGTTTGTTTAAGCGCTCACTGACCCCCCCATGCACCCTATGGGACCTATCAGCTGCCCCTCGCTAAAACGGGGACGTTAAGGAGAAAAAATAGCATTCGCTAATCTCCCCTTAGTGTCCCTGTTTCACCTGTGGATTATGGGGCAGTCGTTGAGTTCAGCAGTTTGCCCCATAGCGGTCGCTAGGTTCCAGGATTCTCGGGACAGCACTAATGAGCTATCCCAAAATCCTCCATGGAGGCTTCTGCTGCCGGGTCACATGACCGACAGGGTCTCGTCTCTCGCGAGATCCTGCAGGTCGGCGGAGTGATTGCAGAGGGAGACTGGGGACTTTTTTCCCCAGTCTCACTCTGCTCCTGGCGGCCAGAAGCAGCGGATCAGGCTGCCGTTCTCGCCGCGGGATGAGAGGTGAGTATTTGATTTTTGGGGGGGGAGTTGCAGCCGCAGCTAATTGACTCTGCAGCAGTGGAGTCAGTTAGCACCAGCTGTAAACTGTAGCAAATATTTTGAGTTAGCGACAACTGTGAGTAACTAGCGTTAAGCTTGCACTAAAAAGCACTAATACCGATTCACTAACAGGTTTTTCAACCCGTTAGCAATCGATAGGTGGTACAAGCGTAACGCTATAACCTCAAGTAACCTTGCGCTAACGTTCATTTATGTGTCTCACTTTTGAATCCCTGTAGCTACTGGCCCTAGGCCATTTAAATGACTCTTCATTCTGATCCGCCTTCGAGCACTCACAGATCCCCTAGGGCACCCTATAGTGGTTACCTTAACCCTTCAGTGTAACCACAGAGGCCTCATTGCCTGCTATTTCCTTATCTTGTTTTTGATTCTATCATCACAGGCCCTAGAAATCCGTGTTCTCAGTTTTTCCTAATATATTTTTAAAGCCTGACATATGTGAAACAAACATGTATGCAGGCAACACCGTAATCTATACCAGCAAACCAAATCTCCCGCAGCTGGAGGCCCGTGCTGCAAGAACAATTCACAGAGGTAGAAAAGTGGATCACACACAACAATCTTTTTTTAAATACTGACAAAACTGTAACGATGCTCTTTGGAACAAAACCTAAACTACACAAATTGCAAAATCCCCATTTATGTGTTAGGACAAAATCAAATGGCACACTGACCACAGTCACTTCTCTCAAATATCTAGGTATGTGGTTGGACCCTAATCTATCCTTTGGCCCCCACATCGAAAAACTCTCATCTAAACTTTACCCCAAACTAGGTGCCCTGTACAGAAACAAATCCTGTCTGAGCCCCGCGGTAAGAAAGCAGATTGTACAACAAATGCTTATGCCGGCTATTGGTTACGAAGATGTAGTGTATGCAGCGGCCCCGCAAACACACCTTCAGAAACTTACTACATTGTATAACTCATTCTGCCGCTTTGCAATACAATGTAACTACATGACCCACCATTTTGACATTTTAAAAGAGCTAAACTGGCCATCACTGGAGTCTAAACGCACCCTTCACCTTTCCAACCTGGTGTTTAAGAGCTTTTCTGCAAAGCTGCCACCCTATCTGAATAGACTGCTTCCCCTAGCAGTTCCCTCATCCTATAACCTCCGATCCAGGACCAGCACCTTACTTGCAATACCATAATACAAAAAGACAGTCAGGGTAATTCAAAGAGATTCGAAAAGTCACCGCACATTCGGTGACTTTTCATTCTCTTCAATTCGGTTCCTTTTGCCGATCCCATTTCGGTGACCCTGCGGTGTATTCAGCAAGCACCACAGGGTCCCCGAATTGCAGGGAAAAGCTGCCGCAAACCCGACGAAAACGAACCGCAAAACCCACCGAATGCACGCCAAAAACCCACAAAAACATCTGGATTAACCCGTCGAAAAACCCGAGCAGGAGCCGATCCCCCGCAGCGAAGCAGCCGAGACCGCAGACGAGGCAGTGAATAAATTAGCAAAACAGTTTGTGTGAATGTTTGAAAATGAAACGCTGTTTGCAAAGAAACTACTGAGCGAAAATGTCTGAAATTTGCATATGAGGTCCAGGGAATGATAATAAAAAGGGCTGTTACAGAAAAAATAAGTAAACTTAAAAAAAAAATCAAAAAAATCAGACTTTTAAAAAAAAAAAAATTCATAAAAATGCTTAAAATATCCTAAAAAATCGATAAATAAAGAGGACTCTACTGCAGAATTTTATAATGAACGGTTTATTAGATATTGAATTAAAATGGGAATATTTTTAACATTGAAGCCTATGAGATCCTCATGAATAAACTTGCCGAATTAAACCACCGAATGGCAGGGCATTAGGGGAACCTTTCACTGCTGGTTTGTGTTCTCTGAATAGCCGAAGCAGTGCTTTTTCATGGGGATTTCACTGCCCTCTAACAGGCACCGAACAGGCACCGTATGTTCAGGCAATTCGCTAGGATTTGGCGAATTGCCTGCTTTCTGGATAGCCGAATGGCCAGGAAAGGTAACCAAACGCTGATTTTCAGCGTTCGGTTACCTTTCTCAAGCAATTCGGAGCTCTTTGAATAACCCTGAGTGGCTCGATCCTCATTTTCCTACAGAGCACCACAATTATGGAATAACCTCCCAGACACCATCAAATCTTCCCCCAGTCTTAAGTCACTCAAGCGCTCCTTACTAACATACCTCAATACGGAATGCACCTGTAAACATGTAACATAATGACTATTTCCTACATATTTATTTTCTGTTAATCTGTATATTTGTGTTGTTTTTTTAATATCTTGCATTGTATTACTTTGTATTTCTGTAACTGTAACACTTCAATGTTCTTGAGCCAGGACATACTTGAAAACGAGAGAAATCTCAATGTATCCTTCCTGGTAAAATCCTTTATAAATAAATAAATAAATTTCTCTATTATTATACTGCACTAGGAGCGGGGTACATGTATTTGAGTGGCTTTTGAAGTGGCTTTTGTAGTCACCACCACTGATTGTTCTTGTGTTTTTTATATTTATTATTTATATTTTATATATACTTCATTTTCCATCATAATATCATTTGTACACTTATACAATCTTTTTACAGATACATGTTCAAAACATTTGTTTTCTTATTTTAACACACATAGTTAAAAACGAACTAAAGACCGAAACAAAAAAAAACACTACACAACACCAAAAAAAAAAGAATAATGGATGTACAAAACCATAAACTCATGATTAAAGCCACAGCTCATTACCTATTTGCGCTTTTATATATATGCATGTATAAACTCTTCTCAATCCGACAAAACCCAGTTAAACCAAACCGCTGAAGACATTTGAGGATTAGACCCATTTCCAATCAGATGAGCCCCCTACTATCAATGGCCTGAGGGACCCAACCTTCCCATATTTTATCAAACATATGCATAGTATGATGAACTTTATCTGATAATTGATCCATTAATTGGATATAATCCATTATTCTATACAGGCGACTCAATGAAGGTAAGTGAGGGGATCTCCATTTTTCTGCAATTGCTTTCCGTGCAGCTAAACATATCTTTGCCAGCAAACGATTTTGGAAATGCATCAATTCGGGGACCGGTTTTGAAAATAGATATGTCCACGGATCTCGTGGGACAACTGCCCCAAAAATACCTTCCACTAATATCTGCACCGAGTCCCAGTATACTTTAACCAGTGGGCAAAGCCACCACATATGGGACTGGGAGCCTCTTTGCCCACAGTTCCTCCAACAGATAACCGGAGTTAAAGGATACATCTTATGGAGAGATACTGGAGTGATATACCACCTCATAAGTGTCTTAATTGGTTGTTCTTGTAATGTGGTGCAAATAGATACCAATCGTTGAGCCTCCCAGATTTCCAACCAGTCTTCATTATCTAATGAAACACCCAGTTCCCTTTCCAATGCTGCCACATACCCTAAAACTGACGAAGAGGACCTGGCTAATAAATTAGTATATATAGTTGAAATCAACCCTTTAAGGATAAAACCCCTAAAACACATTGATTCAAAGAAGGTTAAACTAGCAGTTGTAGCCTCTCTAATCTCTGGTAACATTACATAATGCCGGAGTTGTAAAAACCGGAAAAAATCATGTGGTCTAAGATCACCCTACTCACGTAAATTATCAAAGTTTAGAATAGTCTGTCCCTTGTACATATCTTTAATTCTACACACCCCGCAATTTGCAAGATTTATAAATTGTTGGCAGGTCATCCCTGGTGGGAACTGCATATTCCTCCATAATGGTAAGAGAGGTGATAATACTCTTCTTAAACCCCTCTGAAGTGATAGCTTATCCCATAGCAAAACACTGTTAATCAATGATGGACATTGGACTAGCAAAGGGGGGTGATAGATCTTTGGGAGCCACAGCCAGTACTTAGGTGTCTCGGGCCAAACCAAGGCCGACTCAAAATCTACCCATCGATGCCTACCTGAAGGGGGCGTGCAGCGCAACCACTTGTGTCGCATGATAATACATTGTTAAATTAGGGAGACCCAGTCCTCCAGAGCATCTTGACCAATATAATATTGTTCTTGCCACCTGCTTCCTCCCATTGCGCCATACAAAAGCATCTTTCTTGTTTTTATTTTATATCAGGACTTCTACTTGAGATTCGGAGCACTTGGCACATATTCTATACAAGCATGTTGTAGATTTGTCATTTGATGAATCATTTTAAATTTATTATTAATAAAAGTTAAGTTTTAGTATTTCGATCTCTTCTGGCCACATTCATTAATTTTCCGTATTAATGGTATGGGGTTACCTCCCCGTATTATGAGTTGGCAGATGAGTTTGCTTGTAATTTTGTATTTTTCACTTGGTTGTTATCCTTTTGTCTGCTTCCTCGTACCTCATACTACTTCTAAATCCATGTTACATTTTCAAAAAGAAAAAAGCGTTGATATACAATTATAAAGTAAGATATAGATTTCAAATACCCAACATATATGATTAACAAACATGACCATTAAAGTAAGTGCGTGTAACCACTTAGCAGTAATGCAATTTAGATATACTGTATATCGTTTTCATTGATTTGTAGTAAGATTGTAGGATGGTTTTGATATTCTTTATGTTGTTATGTTGGTGGTAAGCTGCCTCTGGGGTAGCCTGATTGATGGAGATGCCAGCTAAAGCATGCCTTAGGCTACTGCACATGAACTATCTTGTCATATATACAGTATATTGTTCTTATGAGCCAAAGTAATAGCATGGGTGCTTCTGGCTTGCTGAGAAAAGCAGGGTCGAACAATGGCCATGAATGCCCCTGAGCGGATTTTCTGTATTCTGTTTTCTCTTATCTATGGTTTTGAAGGTACTGAGATCACCTGAAGTGCCAGTTAAATAGTGTATAAGGCACAGTTCTAAATTATATACTGTAATTCTAATGTATAACTCTAACTATATTGATACTAACCACCATTTTCTTTGAATTCCTTTCACAGATGAAGTCTCTGAATCCAGAGCCTGTCCATATAAAAAATGCATCTGATGAACCTGCTTGAGTAGTCTTTGACCAACATCCAGGAAAATAGTAGTATAGCTTTATATTTACTCAAGAATATTAGTAATTGTTTATTAATGCTAAAACTGGTAGACTAGTTAATACAGAGAACAGGATTTTATATCTGCTTGGAATCTTACCAGTTAATTGGCTGACGATCATTTCTGGTGGTCCCTTTTCCATGCATGCCCATGTACTGTGAACCAGTCTCCAAGAGGACCAAATGGTTACAGGGACCATTCAGACTGCAGTTATCATCCATTATTATTTTGAGCAAAAACAAGGATTGTGAGTGTCCTGGGAATTTGCAACAGCACCAGTGTTGGTCTCCGCTCTGGTCCCACAAGGTTTTAGCTCAATGGTGCCGTTACAGAGATATGAGGTAGTCCAGGCGTAGAGCTCTTGCTCAAGTTGCCTAGAGGAATGTCAGCTACGCCTTCCTAACAAAGCATGACCAAACTGGTCATTGGGTGTTGCAGTTCTTCTCATGAAGAGAGGACTTCCTTGGCATTTCAGCTCCGGCCACCTTTCCTGGGTGTTAGCAGTGTGATCTGCATATGGAATACTCTTCAATGTAATTGCATCATCAAACTAAAATCTTGTGAGACCT
Organism: Leptobrachium leishanense; assembly: GCA_009667805.1. Classification (NCBI taxonomy): domain Eukaryota; kingdom Metazoa; phylum Chordata; class Amphibia; order Anura; family Megophryidae; genus Leptobrachium; species Leptobrachium leishanense. Next base: position 292,580,633 of record CM019063.1, on the reverse strand, counting down.
GAGCAGGGACTCACCGTAAGGCAGGCCTCTTATGCTGATGCCCATTCTCAGTACTCTCACAAACTATCCATTATTATATTTCACACATAATCAGGTAAAGGTTGCCTCAAATTCATAGATTTTATTCATACAGAATTTATCCTTGCATCAAATCTTTCTCAAAACAACCATGCTTTTAAGGATATCCATACATCTATCTTGCCTTGAGTCTCCTTCAAAGAAAATATCTAATTTCATCGGTCCTTGATCTTTGAAGCACATCGATTTATTTAACAAACTAATTTCTATTCTGAAATTTTAACAAACAAGATTAGGCTCCCTTGAGATCACTTGTTGATGGAAATGCCTGTCATTTTGAGGCAGTTCATTGAGCAACTTGAACTGAATCTATACTAACAGACCTTTTAACAGGTTTTTTCATTTGTTTACACTTTGTCGATTTTCCCTTTGTTTCATTCTGTTTTATTTGTGCATTTCTATTGCCAACAATCACTTCTAATATATAAATTCGGGATCTCATTTTCAAAAATTTGTTGGGCATTTGCAATGACAATGAACAAGTCCAGTTGGTGAATTGTGATACCGATTAATTTTGTGTAGCTGAAAGCAGGCCTGTTATAAATACCTACAAGAATCTGCCATCTTGGTGATAACTTAGGCACAGCAAGAAGAGAGTTGCTGATGTTTAACTTTTCAGGGGGATCAGAAAAGCCGACCTTTAGGAGAGATAAAATGACGCCCCCCACTGTGGATTAGTATGACAGGTGAACTTTAAATGTGACTTGCAAACTCACAAATAACATTTTTTTGTTTACCATATTACAGTTATATAAGATGTATAGTGACCTATAAAACCCATGCTATCTTTCACTCATCATTTGGCTGCATTGATTACCTTTTTATTTATTTTACTTTTTTTGCATTTTTTTTTTACAGATTTTGTTTTAGTTGTTAATTTTGCATCCCTGTTTACTTTAGTGATCTTTGATTCTATTCCCTGAAAATTGTATTAGGTTAGTGTTTGTATTCCTTTCTTCTCCTTGGATACCATTAATATTTTCTATATTATTTTTATAAGCTCCACTGTTACGTATTGTGGGGATCTGATAGGGACATTTAGGTCATAAAAGTCAAAATCCAGCAATGCTAACTTTTCTTCCTAGTTCAGCTGTTTTGGTTTTATTATACAATCAGGGTTATTCAAAGAGTAGGGATGAGCTGTTTGGGTTCGGACGGTTCGGAGTTCGACCCGAACTTTGGCAGTTGGAAAGTTCGCGAATTTCAAACTTTTTGGGTCTGTTCGGTTCGAGTTCGAAAAAAAAAAGAAATTTTGAAAAAAGTATAGAAAATGCTTAAAAAAATACTAAAAAATCTAGAAATAAAGAGACTCTTTACTGCAGAATATTATAAGCAACGGTTTATTAGGTATTGAATTAAAAACTAATGTGTACGTGGAAAGATTATCAACTCTAAATGACCTCTGTTCACAAACGGGCATAACACCAGGTGTTTTTAGTCTGGTAATCAATTTGATACATTGTACAACATACTGAGGGTGGGGTGGTGTCTGCTTCTGATTGAGATTTGAGAATTAATTTCCCTAAAACATCCTAATATGCTGCATTTAACCCTTTCGCTGCTGAGGCTATTCACACCTCTGTGCTGAGGTCATTTTTACCGCTTTCGCTCATCATGATTAACCGCGTTTTGTAGCCATATTTTGATATATGACCCAGACATATTATATATCGTTCTTTCCGGCAGACTTGGCAGATTCATAATATGTCATTATTATATGTATACGTTATGTCATGTCTGTATATTATAACAAAAATGCAATAAAATTTGAATTTTCAATAATTTATTATGTGTAAAGTGTTTTTTTTCACATTTTAACATGCGATCATTTGCGGTTATATTTTGTATCGGGTGCGCTTGTTAAAAAAATTAGAAATGGGGTCTCGTTACATTTTTTTTTGGGGAAAAGTTCGCTTTTTTTAACAAACGCACCGCATACAAAAATCGTATGCGATTATTGTTCACATTATAATTGAAATGGGAACAATATTGCTGCATTAACAAAACAAAAACAAAAATTTTTTTTTATTTTTTTTAAATATTTTTATTTATTTATTTTTTTAAAACATTTTTCATGCTCATGTTTGGTATCCTTGGAAAGGCCATGCTCTGGCCGATCCAACGATATCAAACATTAACTCCTAGCTGCCACGGATCGGGAGATAGGGGGTTCATTGGAACCCCCTATCTCCACCATTGGTGGCAGCTAGGGGTTAACTCCAGGACTGGCGTCATCGTGCTATGCACGATGACGCCAGTCCTCAGGGGGAGTTCCTGGAGGCTTGGCTGACATCCAAGATGTCGGCCAGCTCCAGGAGAGGATCATGATCCGGCACTTTTCAGCGCCGATTCGTGATCCGGCTTCCCAGGGGTTAATCACAGCCACCGTTTGGAAGGGCAGGCTGTGCCCTTCCAAATGGTGCCTGGATTAACCCCCTGCCCCCGGCGATCGGGAGGGAGAGAGGTCCCTTTCAGGCGCTTCCTCCGCACATGCGGGGGGGCGCATGAATTAGATGTCATCGCGCCGCCGTGATGACCTCTAATTGCTCCTCCGGGGTCCCGGAGTGCTGGGCTGACATCCAAGATGTCAGCCCGCACCGGGGGGCGCAGCAATCCGCCGGAATCAGCGCGTCCATAGCACAGGAGAACCACTTGGCTGGACGCGCTGAGCGCGTCCATAGCAGCCAAGTGGTTAACTTGTGTTCGAAAAAAATTCAAAATAACATCTAAGGCTAGGGTCAGATGAGCGCATTTTGTACGGACTGTGCGTCCGTGCAGTACGGACGTACTTACTGACTGACAACAAGGTAGTGGCCAAACAGTCCGTTTTTTTCACTGACGTATTTTTTGACTGATGTAGCAGGGAAAATAAATTAAAATGAAAAAACATTCTGTCCGTCAAAAATGCTGGACGTATAAATGCAGTCCATCTGACCTTGTTTCATCGCTCACATACAAAGCTACACAGATGTTGTGCACGTGGTGCACTGCGCACGTCCGTTCTAGCAGTATTACGTCTTGCCTAACCTGTCTTGTCTAACCTGCGTCCGTTTGCTGCGTCCGCCATGCATCCTCACTTCCGTGCAGACATACTTCGTGTGTGGGGCTCCACTGGTCAGAATGCTATGCTGCCACGGACGTACAAATGTGCGGCAACACGGATGTGATAACTGCGCTCGTTTGACCCCAGCCTTAAGCAATTTTATTTTTCACCTCGGGATTAAACATTCACAGAGTTATTCAGAGAGCGGTGAAAAGCAGGAGAATAACTGGAGAAGTGAAAATTCTTGGTCAAAATAGCCAAACCAGAAAAATTCTCCCATTTAACTCACTTTCCAAATTGGCTATTTGGTCTAGATTGTTCTCTTCTCCTGCCAGTTCTCCTGGCTTTCACCTCTCTCTCAGGGTTGTTCAGAGAAAGGTGAAAACCAGGAGAATGGCAGGAAAAGAGAACAATCTGGACCAAATAGCCGATTTGGAAAGTGAGATAAGGCTAGGGTCAGACTAACGCATTTTTCACAGCGACCGTCAAAAAGTGCGTCCGAACGCATTGCCTTATTTTTTCACGGAATGCGTGAAAACGGTCATACGATGCGCATTTTTGTGCGTGATTTTTTACGGATCCAAACCAGGAAACTTTGGGTGTCTGGACGTTATGTTGGCCAGACATGAGCAGGGTCTGACGTCTCCAAATCACGCACACACGCTGCTAGTGGACGCAGCGCACTCTGTACGTCTGTACTAGCGGTTCTGCGTTCTCGAAAAAATGCGTTCATTTTCCACTTGCGTTGCGCAGCCGGACTTTCGTGCAACCGTAGTTCGTATATTGGCTGTCATTGCCCGTCATTTGATGCTAGTGCGGCCGCGATTAAGTGCGCCTAAACGCATGTTAAAAATTCGCTAGTCTGACCCTAGCCTAAATGGGAGAATTTTTCTGGTTTGGCTATTTTGACCTAGAATTTTCCATTCTCCAGTCATTCTCCTGCTTTTCACCGCCAAAAAATCAGTAAACTTTTTTTGCGTGTCCGAAAATGTCTCCTCTTTTCATACAGACTGCCTCCCCAAGCAGTTGTTTATGGATAGATTAAAGGAAAAGCATTTACCGTCATTTGAAATGTCATTTCGGTTTTTACATATTTCTATACATCCTAGATATCCGCCACTTCACGGGCAGGTTATGGGGACCTCCTAGGCACGATATTTGAAGGAATTTTTAATTTTTATTTTTAACCCTTATTTCATGGAAAACTCACTGTCCCTTTAAAAACGTTTTTTTTTTTACTTTTTGTCCTTGTTTCCTGTCCCCCAGGGCACTACCCAGACCCCCATACACTTTTTATGGCAAATATCTAGCATATATGCCCTCTTGGAGGGCTCTCTAAAATCCGAATTTTCACCCCCATTGACTTGTATGGGGTCCGAGTTCGGGTTCGGGTTCGGACCAGAACATTTGGAAAGTTCGGGTTCGGCTTCGAACCGAACCTGGGGAGTGTTCGGCTCATCCCTATCAAAGAGCTCCGAATTGCTGGTGAAAGGTAACCGAACGCTAAAATTCAGCGTATGGTTACCTTTCCTGGCCATTCGGCTATCCAGAGAGCAAGCAGTTCGCCAAATGTTGGCGATTTGCCTGCACATACGGTGCCTGTTCGGTGCCTGTTCGAGGGCAGTGAATTCCCCATAGAGAAGCAATGCTTCGTCTATTCAGAGAACAGCAACTAGCAGTGAAAGGTTGCCAAAATGCCCTGCCATTCGGTGGTTTCATTGGACAGGTTGTTAAAAATATTCCCGTTTTAATCCAATATCTAATAAACCATTTATTATAATATTCTGCAGTAAAACGTTTCTTTATTTATAGATTTTTTAGGATCTTTTTGGGATTTTTTTGTCAAACATTTTTTTCAGGTTTTTTTTATAAATCGTTTTTTCTTTTTCCTGTAACAGCCCTTTTTATTATCATTCATTGGAACTTATATGTAAATTTCAGACATTCGTTCTGTAGTTTCTTTGCAAACAGCGTTTCACTTTTCAAACATTCAAGCGTACTGTTTTTTTTTCACTCCATTCGTCTGCAGTGTCGGATTTTTCCGGTGGCTGCTCTGCGCTGTGATCGGCTCCTGGTCTGGTTTCTCCGGTGTGTTCGGCGGGGTTAATGCAGCTGTTTTTGCCGGTTTCCGTGTGCATTCGCCTGGGTTTTGCAGTGAGTGTTTGGCAGGTTTGCGGCTGCTTTTCCCTGCACTACGACAGCCCTGTGGTGCTTGCTGAATACACTGCAGGGTCGCCGAAATGGGATTGCCAAATCGCACCGAATTGAAGAGAACGAAAAGTCACTGAACGTGCGGTGACTTTTCGATTTCTCTTTGAATAACCCTGAATGTGTCCATTTTCTATAATCTCAAATTTAATTCTAAATGTCAGTGTGTTTTCTAATGGAATTGTAATAAAATTAAAAATTTTATTATTTAGAGCACATTTATTTATTTATAAAGTATTTTAGCAGGAAGGATACATTGAGATTTCTCTCGTTTTCAAGTATGTCCTGGTTTCAAGAAAATTGAAATGTTATTTTTCATCCCTCCTATATAAAAATATCTCTTGATATTGCAATGAAGCATTAAAGTAATATTATTGGATGCTAAAGGTCACAAACACAGTGTAAATCTATAAGGCTTCTCTTATGTGACATCGGCCTAAAATGTAGGAGACTTGTTGCTCATCTAGTTCCTGCTATCTGTGCTTTGTCTTCATATAGTTGTTAGAGATTAGCAGTAGAATAGGAGTCTGACGTCTGGACTACACCCTGAGCAGGACAAAGGCAGGTAATTTCCGAGAGCTATTTTAAACAGGAATAACTGATCTACAGATGTGAGAGCAGAAAAAGGATCCCTACTGCCTACACATTACTTAACCTATTTATAGCAAATCCACATGAAGCTCAATTTTATCTCATGACTACTTAACTAGCCACCAGCAAAAAATGCTCTGTTTAAATAATAAAAAATATATTATATTGACTTTATTTGGTAAGAATGCCATTGTATGTTATATGGGGAAAGGTGAATGTTCTTTCAAGGGAACCAGCACCACGCTCATATCAGTAAATTGACTATTCATATTTTAATATACAGTATACATAACTATAGCAGGTTTTAGCACCCCAACTGGGTTACATCTGCTAATGCCGCACCCTTGCAGGGCATCTGTTGTCCCACCAGCTATCATACATGCCTCCTCCAATCCTTAGCCGAAGCTTAAGGACAGTTAAAATAAAAGCAGTTGTAGCATTCCCCCGACATAAGAAATCACTCTGCCATTTTACTGCTCTTTTCTTTCTCCTGCATTTTCCCTAATCTTGTCCTTCCCTTCTATGTACCCATACCCCATCACAATCTCATTATTTCTCCCTCACTCCTTCCTTCACTCATTATCTCATTGCAAAGTCCTAGCTTCATTTCTACTCAATCTTTGTTGTAACACACTCGTCAGCATGCTCACTGAATGTATAATCTCACCCCTCTCTTATTCTCCTACTACTTCTGCTAGGCGGTGACGTCTCTCCTAACCCTGGCCCTATCATCACTTCTCAATCTGCTGCTAGAAATCTTGCTAATCTTATCCACACTCCCTCCTTTCCATCCTCTGCTCTCCCACTACACTGCGCCCTCTGGAATGCCTGTTCTGCTTGCAGGCTCACCAAATCTTCCTTTAGTCACGGCCTTTTTATCTCTCATTCCCTTCATCTTCTAGCACTCACAGAAACCTGTCTCTCACCTTCTGATGCTATCCCATTCTCGCTATCGTTTGGTGGTCTCCATACACCTAGATTTGGGGACTGCAAGGTTGGGGACGTGACATTTTTCTCTCTCCAACCTGCACTTTTCAGCCAATGCCTCTCATTCTCCTCCTTCGAAGTTCATGCCATCTTTCTTTTCCGCCCCATACCCCTATGCGCTGTGGTAATCTACTGCCCCCTGGTTCTCCTGGACTCTTTCAGGAACACTTCACAGCCTGGCTCCCTCACTCTCTCTCATCTGACATTCCATCTCTCATCCTTGGAGACTTTAACATTGCCGTTGACTCTCCTACCAACCCCCACACCTCCATATTCCTTTCTATCACCTCCTCCTTGGGCCTCACACAGTGGTCCAACTCTCCTACCCACCGAGCTGGCAACACCATGGACCTCATTTTCTCCATCTTCTGTACTATTTCCAACTTTTCTAACACAACTCTACCCTTATCCATTCAACACCTCCTTTTCTGGAAACCTCTCTTGCCACCGACCCAGCCTCCTGCTTCAACTCCCACTCCATTTCTACCTCAAAGGCACCTTGGGGCCCTTAATCCAAAGCTATTCTCCACCACTATCCATCCTCTTCTCCTTCCATATCCAAATGCACTGACACAGCCACTGATCTCTACAACTCTGTCCTCTCTACAACACTTGAGGAACTCACTGCTTCCTATCTCCATCCAAAATGCAGGCCTAACCACCAACCAAGACACAATAAATACACAAGATATCTTTGACGGAGTTCCAGGGCAGCTGAACGTGGCTGGAGGTCTCGCGATTCAGCTGCATTCCTGCACTACAAATTCATGCTCTACCCCTACAGTCTCACTTTGTTTCTCACTAAACAAACTTATTTCTGGTTCTTAATCTTCACCTTTACTTTTGATTCTAGATGTTTGTTTCATACTTTCACTCTGTTAAGGCACCTCATTTCCACTCAACCTTCCATGGACATCACTGCTGTCAACTTTGCTGACTATTTCACATATAAGATTAATAAACATAGAAAGGAAATCTCGTCACTGCCCTCTGCCATTAACCAATCAACCACTCACTCCTTCACTCCCTGCCCCCTCTTCTACTATGTCTTCCTTTTCTACAATCTCAGGCAGTGGCGTCGTAGCGGGGGGTGCGACCCGCACCAGGTGACACCCTCCTTTAGGGTGAGACCGTCACCCTAAGGGCGGGTGTCTCACCCTCCGCCGCGTATCCGCTCCCTGCGAGCATCCGAAGCATGCAGCTTCGGCGCTCGCCTGGAGGAAACACGTCACTAGCCAATCGCGGCTGGTCACGTGGCTCCCCCAGGCGAGCGCCCAAGCTGCGCGCCGCCGGACGCTCAGAGGGAGCGAACACGCGGCGGAGGTGAGCTGGGGCCATTATCCATTAAGGTGCTGGGGCATTCCATGTGCTGGGGCATATCCATGAGGTGCTGGGGCATATCCATGTGCTGGGGCATATCCATGAGGAGCTGGGGCATATCCATGAGCTGCTGGGGCATATCCATGTGTGTTCTGGGGCATATCCATGAGGAGCTGGGGCATATCCATGAGCTGCTGGGGAATATCCATGTGTGTGCTGGGGCATATCCATGAGGAGCTGGGGCATATCCATGTGTGAGCTGGGGCATATCCATGTGCTGGGGCATATCCATGAGGAGCTGGTGCATATCCATGAGGTGCTGGGGCATATCCATGAGCTGGGGCATATCCATGAGCTGGGGCAAATCCATGAGGTGCTGGGGCAAATCCATGAGGTGCTGGGGCATATCCATGAGCTGCTGGGGCATATCCATGTGTGTTCTGGGGCATATCCATGAGGAGCTGGGGCATATCCATGAGGAGCTGGGGCATATCCATGTGCTGGGGCATATCCATGAGGAGCTGGTGCATATCCATGAGGTGCTGGGGCATATCCATGAGCTGGGGCATATCCATGAGGAGCTGGGGCAAATCCATGAGGTGCTGGGGCAAATCCATGAGGTGCTGGGGCAAATCCATGAGGAGCTGGGGCATATCCATGAGCTGCTGGGGCAAATCCATGAGCTGCTGGGACATATCCATGAGGTGCTGGGGCATATCCATGAGGAGCTGGGGCATATCCATGAGGTGCTGGGGCATATGCATGAGCTGCTGGGGCATATCCATGAGGTGCTGGGGCATATCCATGAGGTGCTGGGGCATATCCATGAGGAGCTGGGGCATATCCATGAGCTGCTGGGGCATATCCATGAGCTGGGGCATATCCATGAGGAGCTGTGGCATATCCATGTGCTGGGGCATATCCATGAGGAGCTGGGGCATATCCATGAGGAGCTGGTGCATATCCATGAGGTGCTGGGGCATATCCATGAGGTGCTGGGGCATATGCATGAGCTGCTGGGGCATATCCATGAGCTGGGGCATATCCATGAGGAGCTGGGGCAAATCCATGAGGTGCTGGGGCAAATCCATGAGGTGCTGGGGCATATCCATGAGGAGCTGGGGCATATCCATGAGGAGCTGGGGCATATCCATGAGCTGCTGGGGCATATCCATGTGTGTGATGGGGCATATCCATGAGGAGCTGGGGCATATACATGTGCTGGGGCATATCCATGAGGAGCTGGGGCATATCCATGAGGAGCTGGTGCATATCCATGAGGTGCTGGGGTATATCCATGAGGTGCTGGGGCATATGCATGAGCTGCTGGGGATATCCATGAGCTGGGGCATATCCATGAGGAGCTGGGGCAAATCCATGAGGTGCTGGGGCATATGCATGAAGCTGCTGGGGCATATCCATGAGGTGCTGGGGCATATCCATGAGGTGCTGCGGCATATCCATGAGGAGCTGGGGCATATCCATGAGCTGCTTGGGCATATCCATGAGCTGGGGCATATCCATGAGGAGCTGTGGCATATCCATGTGCTGGGGCATATCCATGAGGAGCTGGGGCATATCCATGAGAGCTGGTGCATATCCATGAGGTGCTGGGGCATATCCATGAGGTGCTGGGGCATATGCATGAGCTGCTGGGGCATATCCATGAGCTGGGGCATATCCATGAGGAGCTGGGCAAATCCATGAGGTGCTGGGGCAAATCCATGAGGTGCTGGGGCATATCCATGAGGAGCTGGGATATCCATGAGGAGCTGGGGCATATCCATGAGCAGCTGGGGCATATCCATGTGTGTGATGGGGCATATCCATGAGGAGCTGGGGCATATACATGTGCTGGGGCATATCCATGAGCTGGGGCATATCCATGAGGAGCTGGGCCAAATCCATGAGGTGCGGCAAATCCATGAGGTGCTGGGGCATATCCATGAGGAGCTTGGGCATATCCATGAGCTGCTGGGGCAAATCCATGAGCTGCTGGGACATATCCATGAGGTGCTGGGGCATATCCATGAGGAGCTGGGCATATCCATGAGGTGCGGGCAATGCATGAGCTGCTGGGGCATATCCATGAGGTGCTGGGGCATATCCATGAGGTGCTGGGGATATCCATGAGGAGCTGGGGCATATCCATGAGCTGCTGGGGCATATCCATGAGCTGGGGATATCCATGAGGAGCTGTGGCATATCCATGTGCTGGGGCATATCCATGAGGAGCTGGGATATCCAATGAGGAGCTGGTGCATATCCATGAGGTGCTGGGGCATATCCATGAGGTGCTGGGGCATATGCATGAGCTGCTGGGGCATATCCATGAGCTGGGGCATATCCACGAGGAGCTGGGGCAAATCCATGAGGTGCTGGGGCAAATCCATGAGTGCTGGGGGCATATCCATGAGGAGCTGGGGCATATCCATGAGAGCTGGGGCATATCCATGAGCTGCTGGGCATATCCATGTGTGTGATGGGGCATATCCATGAGGAGCTGGGGCATATACATGTGCTGGGGCATATCCATGAGGAGCTGGGGCATATCCATGAGGAGCTGGTGCAGATCCATGAGGTGCTGGGGCATATCCATGAGGTGCTGGGGCATATGCATGAGCTGCTGGGGCATATCCATGAGCTGGGGCATATCCATGAGGAGCTGGGGCAAATCCATGAGGTGCTGGGGCATATGCATGAGCTGCTGGGGCATATCCATGAGGTGCTGGGGCATATCCATGAGGTGCTGGGGCATATCCATAGGAGCTGGGCATATCCATGAGCTGCTGGGGCATATCCATGAGCTGGGGCATATCCATGAGGAGCTGTGGCATATCCACTGTGCTGGGCATATTCCATGAGGAGCTGGGCATATCCATGAGGAGCTGGTGCATATCCATGAGGTGCTGGGGCATATCCATGAGGTGCTGGGGCATATGCATGAGCTGCTGGGGCATATCCATGAGCTGGGGCATATCCATGAGGAGCTGGGGCAAATCCATGAGGGCTGGGGCAAATCCATGAGGTGCTGGGGCATATCCATGAGGAGCTGGTTATCCATGAGCTGCTGGGGCAAATCCATGAGCTGCTGGGGCATATCATGAGCTGCTGGGGCATATCCTGAGGAGCTGGGCATATCCATGAGGTGCTGGGGCATATGCATGAGGTGCTGGGGCATATCCATGAGGTGCTGGGGCATATCCATGAGGTGCTGGGGCAAATCCATGAGGTGCTGGGGCTATCCATGAGGAGCTGGTGCATATCCATGAGGTGCGGGCATATCCATGAGGTGCTGGCATATGCATGAGCTGCTGGGCATATCCATGAGCTGGGGCATATCCATGAGGAGCTGGGGCAAATCCATGAGGTGCTGGGGCAAATCCATGAGGTGCTGGAGCATATCCATGAGGTGCTGTGGCATATGCATGAGCTGCTGGGGCATATCCATGAGGTGCTGGGGCATATCCATGAGCTGCTGGGGCATATCCATGTGTGTTCTGGGGCATATCCATGAGGAGCTGGGGCATATCCATGAGGAGCTGGGGCATATCCATGTGCTGGGGCATATCCATGAGGAGCTGGGGCATATCCATGAGGAGCTGGTGCATATCCATGAGGTGGCTGGGCATATCCTGAGCTGCTGGGCATATCCATGAGCTGGGGCATATCCATGAGGAGCTGGGGCAAATCCATGAGGTGCTGGGGCAAATCCATGAGGGCTGGGGCATATCCATGAGGACTGGGCATATCCATTAGCTGCTGGGGCAAATCCATGAGCTGCTGGGGCATACCATGAGCTGCTGGCATATCCATGGGAGCTGGGCATATCCATGAGGTGCTGGGGCATATGCATGAGCTGCTGGGCATATCCATGAGGTGCTGGGGCATATCCATGATGCTGGGCATATCCATGAGGTGCGGGCATATCCATGAGGAGCTGGGGCATATCCATGAGCTGCTGGGGCATATCATGTGTGTGCTGGGGCATATCCATGAGGAGCTGGGCATATCCATGTGCTGGGGCATATCCATGAGGAGCTGGGGCAATCCATGAGGAGCTGGTGCATATCCATGAGGTGCTGGGGCATATCCATGAGGAGCTGTGGCAGTATATCCATGAGAGGAGCTGGGGCAATATCCATGGTGAGCTGGGGCATATCCATGTGCTGGGGCATATCCATTTGGAGCTGGGGCATATCAATGAGGAGCTGGGGCATATCCATGAGAGCTGGTGCATATCCATGAGGTGCTGGGGCATATCCATGAGGTGATGGGGCATATGCATGAGCTGCTGGGGCATATCCATCCGCTGGTCATATCCATGAGGAGCTGGGGCAAATCCATGAGGTGCTGGGGCAAATCCATGAGGTGCTGGGGCATATCCATGAGGAGCTGGGGCATATCCATGAGGAGCTGGGGCATATCCATGAGCTGCTAGGGCATATCCATGTGTGTGCTGGGGCATATCCATGAGGAGCTGGGGCATATACATGTGCTGGGGCATATCCATGAGGAGCTGGGCATATCATGAGGAGATGGTGCATATCCATGAGGTGCTGGGGCATATGCATGAGCTGCTGGGGCATATCCATGAGCTGGGGCATATCCATGAGGAGCTGGTCAAATCCATGAGGTGCTGGGGCAAATCCATGAGGTGCTGGGGCATATCCATGAGGAGCTGGGCATATCCATGAGCTGCTGGGGCAAATCCATGAGCTGCTGGGGCATATCCATGAGCTGCTGCGGCATATCCATGAGGAGCTGGGGCATATCCATGAGGTGCTGGGGCATATGCATGAGCTGCTGGGGCATATCCATGAGGTGCTGGGGCATATCCTGAGGTGCTGGGGCATATCCATGAGGTGCTGGGGCATATCCATGAGGAGCTGGGGCATATCCATGAGGCTTCTGGGGCATATCCATGTGTGTGCTGGGGCATATCCATGAGGAGCTGGGGCATCCCATGTGCTGGGGCATATCCATGAGGAGCTGGGGCATATCCATGAGGAGCTGGTGCATATCCATGAGGTGCTGGGGCATATCATGAGGAGCTGTGGCAGTATATCCATGAGAGGAGCTGGGGCAATATCCATGTGTGAGCTGGGGCATATCCATGTGCTGGGGCATATTCATTTGGAGCTAGGGCATATCCATGAGGAGCTGGGGCATATCCATGAGGAGCTGGTGCATATCCATGAGGTGCTGGGGCATATCCATGAGGTGCTGGGGCATATGCATGAGCTGCTGGGGCATATCCATCCGCTGGGTCATATCCATGAGGAGCTGGGGCAAATCCATGAGGTGCTGGGGCAAATCCATGAGGTGCTGGGGCATATCCATGAGGAGCTGGGGCATATCCATGAGGAGCTGGGGCATATCCATGAGCTGCTAGGGCATATCCATGTGTGTGCTGGGGCATATCCATGAGGAGCTGGGGCATATACATGTGCTGGGGCATATCCATGAGGAGCTGGGGCATATCCATGAGGAGCTGGTGCATATCCATGAGGTGCTGGGGCATATCCATGAGGTGCTGGGGCATATGCATGAGCTGCTGGGGCATATCCATGAGCTGGGGCATATCCATGAGGAGCTGGGTCAAATCCATGAGGTGCTGGGGCAATCCATGAGGTGCTGGGGCATATCCATGAGGAGCTGGGGCAGTCCATGAGCTGCTGGGGCAAATCCATGAGGCTGCTGGGCATATCCATGAGGCTGGCTGGGGCATATCCATGAGGAGCTGGGGCATATCATGAGGTGCTGGGGCATATGCATGAGGTGCTGGGGCATATCCATGAGGTGCTGGGGCATATCCATGAGGAGCTGGGGCATATCCATGAGCTGCTGGGGCAAATCCATGAGCTGCTGGGGCATACATGAGCTGCTGGGGCATATCCATGAGGAGCTGGGGCATATCCATGAGGTGCTGGGGCATATGCATGAGGTGCTGGGGCAAATCCATGAGTGTGTGGGCATATCCATGAGGAGCTGGTGCTATCCATGAGCTGCTGGGGCATATCCATGAGGTTGCTGGGGCATATGCATAAGCTGCTGGGCATATCTATGAGCTGGGGCATATCCACGAGGAGCTGGGGCAAATCCATGAGGTGCTGGCAAATCCATGAGGTGCTGGAGCATATCCATGAGGAGCTTGGGCATATCCATGAGCTGCTGGGGCATATCCATGAGGAGCTGGGGCAATCCATGAGGTGCTGGGGCATATGCATGAGCTGCTGGGGCATATCCATGAGGTGCTGGGGCATATCCATGAGGTGCTGGGGCAAATCCTGAGATGCTGGGGCATATCCATGAGTACTGGGGCATATCCATGAGGTGCTGGGGCATATCCATGAGCTGCTGGGGCATATCCATGTGTGTGCTGGGGCATATCCATGAGGAGCTGGGGCATATCCATGTGCTGGGGCATATCCATGAGGAGCTGGGGCATATCCATGAGGAGCTGGTGCATATCCATGAGGTGCTGGGGCATATCCATGAGGAGCTGTGGCAGTATATCCATGAGAGGAGCTGGGGCAATATCCATGTGTGAGCTGGGGCATATCCATGTGCTGGGGCATATCCATTTGGAGCTGGGGCATATCCATGAGGAGCTGGGGCATATCCATGAGGAGCTGGTGCATATCCATGAGGTGCTGGGGCATATCCATGAGGTGATGGGGCATATGCATGAGCTGCTGGGGCATATCCATCCGCTGGGTCATATCCATGAGGAGCTGGGGCAAATCCATGAGGTGCTGGGGCAAATCCATGAGGTGCTGGGGCATATCCATGAGGAGCTGGGGCATATCCATGAGGAGCTGGGGCATATCCATGAGCTGCTAGGGCATATCCATGTGTGTGCTGGGGCATATCCATGAGGAGCTGGGGCATATACATGTGCTGGGGCATATCCATGAGGAGCTGGGGCATATCCATGAGGAGATGGTGCATATCCATGAGGTGCTGGGGCATATGCATGAGCTGCTGGGGCATATCCATGAGCTGGGGCATATCCATGAGGAGCTGGGTCAAATCCATGAGGTGCTGGGGCAAATCCATGAGGTGCTGGGGCATATCCATGAGGAGCTGGGGCATATCCATGAGCTGCTGGGGCAAATCCATGAGCTGCTGGGGCATATCCATGAGCTGCTGCGGCATATCCATGAGGAGCTGGGGCATATCCATGAGGTGCTGGGGCATATGCATGAGCTGCTGGGGCATATCCATGAGGTGCTGGGGCATATCCATGAGGTGCTGGGGCATATCCATGAGGTGCTGGGGCATATCCATGAGGAGCTGGGGCATATCCATGAGCTTCTGGGGCATATCCATGTGTGTGCTGGGGCATATCCATGAGGAGCTGGGGCATATCCATGTGCTGGGGCATATCCATGAGGAGCTGGGGCATATCCATGAGGAGCTGGTGCATATCCATGAGGTGCTGGGCATATCCATGAGGAGCTGTGGCATATATCCATGAGAGGAGCTGGGGCAATATCCATGTGTGAGCTGGGGCATATCATGTGCTGGGGCATATTCATTTGGAGCTAGGGCATATCCATGAGGAGCTGGGGCATATCCATGAGGAGCTGGTGCATATCCATGAGGTGCTGGGGCATATCCATGAGGTGCTGGGGCATATGCATGAGCTGCTGGGGCATATCCATCCGCTGGGTCATATCCATGAGGAGCTGGGGCAATCCATGAGGTGCTGGGGCAAATCCATGAGGTGCTGGGGCATATCCATGAGGAGCTGGGGCATATCCATGAGGAGCTGGGGCATATCCATGAGCTGCTAGGGCATATCCATGTGTGTCTGGGATATCCATGAGGAGCTGGGGCATATACATGTGCTGGGGCATATCCATGAGGAGCTGGGGCATATCCATGAGGAGCTGGTGCATATCCATGAGGTGCTGGGGCATATCCATGAGGTGCTGGGGCATATGCATGAGCTGCTGGGGCATATCCATGAGCTGGGGCATATCCATGAGGAGCTGGGTCAAATCCATGAGGTGCTGGGGCAAATCCATGAGGTGCTGGGGCATATCCATGAGGAGCTGGGGCATATCCATGAGCTGCTGGGGCAAATCCATGAGCTGCTGGGGCATATCCATGAGCTGCTGGGGCATATCCATGAGGAGCTGGGGCATATCCATGAGGTGCTGGGGCATATGCATGAGGTGCTGGGGCATATCCATGAGGTGCTGGGGCATATCCATGAGGAGCTGGGGCATATCCATGAGCTGCTGGGGCAAATCCATGAGCTGCTGGGGCATATCCATGAGCTGCTGGGGCATATCCATGAGGAGCTGGGGCATATCCATGAGGTGCTGGGGCATATGCATGAGGTGCTGGGGCAAATCCATGAGGTGCTGGGGCATATCCATGAGGAGCTGGTGCATATCCATGAGCTGCTGGGGCATATCCATGAGGTGCTGGGGCATATGCATAAGCTGCTGGGGCATATCTATGAGCTGGGGCATATCCACGAGGAGCTGGGGCAAATCCATGAGGTGCTGGGGCAAATCCATGAGGTGCTGGAGCATATCCATGAGGAGCTGGGGCATATCCATGAGCTGCTGGGGCATATCCATGAGGAGCTGGGGCATATCCATGAGGTGCTGGGGCATATGCATGAGCTGCTGGGGCATATCCATGAGGTGCTGGGGCATATCCATGAGGTGCTGGGGCAAATCCATGAGATGCTGGGGCATATCCATGAGGTACTGGGGCATATCCATGAGGTGCTGGGCATATCCATGAGCTGCTGGGGCATTCCATGTGCTGGGGCAGTATATCCATGAGCTGGGGCAGTATATCCATGAGCTGGGGCAGTATCCATGAGCTGGGGCATATCCATGAGCTTGGGCAAAATCCATGAGAGGAGCTGGGACAAAATCCATGAAAGCAGCTGGGGCATTATCAATGAGAGCAGCTGGGGCAGTATATGCATGAGAGCAGCTGGGGCAGTATATCCATGAAAGGAGCTGGGGCAGTATCAATGAGAGGAGCTGGGGCAGTATATCCATGAGAGGAGCTGGGGCAGTATATCCATGAGAGGAGCTGGGGCAGTATCCATGAGAGGAGCTGGGGCAGTATCCATGAGAGGAGCTGGGGCAGTATATCCATGAGAGGAGCGGGGGCAATATCCATGAGAGGAGCTGGGGCAATATCCATGAGAGGAGCTGGGGCATATCCATGTGTGCTGGGGGCAGTATCCATGAGAGCTGGGGCAATATCCATGTGTGAGCTGGTCTGGGGCAATATATCCATGTGTGAGCTGAGGCACAATATATCCATATGTGAGCTGGGGCAATATACAGTATATCCATGGGTGAGCTGCTGGGGGCAATATATAATCGTGAACTGGGGCAATATATCCATATGTGAGCTGGCGGAAATATATATCCATGGGTGAGCTGCTGGGGGCAATATATCCAGAGCTGCTGGGGGCAATATATATCCATGTGTGCTTTCACTGCCTTCGAACATGCAACGTACTTGCTGGCAGTTGGCAAAAAGTTGTGTGAGCATATGAGAGAGCTCCACAGCAATAAACCTTACAGTAATGTGCGCTGTGTGTATGAGCATTCAGTGTTATATGGGAGTACTGATTTAGGAGTAAGAGTAGTTAAAAAAAATCTGTAAAACTCGGGGGGGTGACACCATAAAATACCGCACCGGGTGACACCAACCCTAGTGACGCCACTGATCTCGGAAGAGGACGTCTCGGCACTTCTCATGTCCTCCTGCTCAACCACCTGTCCACTTGACCCCATCCTCTTTGCCTTGCACCTTTTTTTGGTCTGTCTTCCAGGTTGACTCACATTTTAACGTCTCCCTCTCCTCTGGAGTCTTCCTCTCTGCATTCAAACGTGCTCTGCTCACCCCCATTCTAAAGAAGCCATATCTTGATCCTACCTTCCTTTCAAACTACTCTCCCATCTCTTTGTTCCCCCTTCCCTCCAAAATCTTAGAACGCCTGTTCTATAACCAGCTCACCAGTTTTCTTGCTGCTACACTAACTCCCTACCTGACACTCACCAGTCTGGCTTTCACTCTCAGCATTCTACTGAGACTGCTCTGAACAAGGTGACTAATTTAGTTGCTGCTAAAACCAAAGGTCACTTCTCCCTGCTTATTCTTCATGACCTTTCCACTGTATTTGACACTGTTGTCCACACTCTCCTGCTCCTTACGCTGCATCAACTTGGACTCAATGATACTGCTCTCTTCTAGATCCATTCCAATCTCTCTTTTGCTTCTTCAGTGTCTCCTTCGCTGGTGCCTCTTCACCCCCAGTTCCTCTATTAGTTGGGGTACTTCAAGGCTCTGTTCTGGGACCCCTACTCTTTTCAATCTATACCCCTCTCTAGGCAACCTCATCTTGTGTTAATGATTTCAATATCATCTCTATCTGGGTTGTTCAGAGAGCGGTGAAAAGCAGGAGAATGGCTGGAGAATGGAAAATTCTAGGTTAAAATGGCCAAACCAGAAAAATTCTCCCATTTATCTCACTTTCAAAATTGGCTATTTTGACCTCAAATTTTCCATTCTCCAGCCATTCTCCTGCTTTTCACCTCTCTCTGAAGAACCCTGAATGTTGTCAACACCCACATCTACTTTTCTTCTCCCAAACTCTCTCCTCCTGTGTTGGACCATGTTACTTCCTGCCTATCTCTGTCTCCAACTGGGTAAATTTCCATTTCTTAAAGCTCAATCTCTCTAAAACTCAACTTTTCTTCCCTCCCTCTAGAGTCTACATTCTTGAGCCCATTTCCTTTCAGGTAAATGGTGCCACCTTCACTTCTACATCAAAAGCTTGCTGCTTTGCTGTTCTTTTCAACACTGATGTCTGCTTCACTCCTCAAATTCAGTCGCTAACCAAATCTTGCTATTTCCACCTAAAAAACATTGCACACATCTGCCCCTTTCTTGATCATAGGACTTGTTCCCTCACCCCCAACTCTTGCCTTCGGACATCTCCTGAGCTACCCCCTTTATGGAACTCCCTCCCCCACAAAATTCAACTCTCCCCATCTCTTCAGTCATTCAAGAAGTCTCTGAAGACACATTACTTTAGAGAAACCTATAGGCTCACTCCATAATTCCTCCACTGTACATTTCTTGCTCCATCTTCCCCATAGCCCATATGCAGTATGCAGTATGCAACATAGGGGTGCATACTCTGTTACCCTATTAGATTGGAAGCTGCTGAGCAGGGTCCTCTCTAATACTGTTCTGTGTGTTTAACTTGTTTGAATATTTTTGTTCTGTCTCACAAAACAAACAGTCTTTAATGAAACATATGAGCCAAATATATACAGTACAAGGAGGGACCTGAAGACCAGTGGAAGATGACACTTTGGTGCCCTTGCTTCTCTGGTGATCCCAAGACTAGTGGAAGATGACACTCTGGTGCCCCCTCCTCCTCTTCCTCTGGTGATCTCGAGCCTTCAGTCATAACCCAATTTAATTTTCAGACATAAACAAATAGGGCAGTTTGCAATAGCAAGGTGGACGTGAACAAAGTCGATAATAGGTAAAGCAAATGCTCAACAGTTTGATAGAGCTGCAATTTTTGTGTCACGGGGGCCCATGATGTGAGACAAGGTGGGCCCTTTGTTCAGGATGTTTAGCCCTTGAGGCAGGGTAGCTGCTGGCTGTATGGATTAGAGATGTGCACCGCTAAAAATTTTGTTTTTTCCCCAGGTGTTCTCCAGTGTTTCCCCAGGTTTGTTTCAGACCGTTTTCATTTCGATTCGGAAATTCGATTCGAAATTTCGGATCGATTCGAAAGTTCGGATCGATTAGAATTTTCGGATCGCTTCGAATTTTCAAATCGATTCGAATTGATAAAAAAAATTAGATTTATTTTTTTTTAAAAAAAAAAAAAAAAAAATTTAAAATGCTCAAAAGATCCTAAAAAATCTAAAAATTAAGAGATTCTTTACTGTAGAATATTATAAGCAATGGTTTATTAGATTTTTAATTAAAACGGGAATATTTTTAACATTGAAGCCTATGGGGTAAAACATTTCCCACTCCTTTAACATTGAAGCCTATGGGATGCAACATTTCCCACACCTTTTTTAACATTGAAGCCTATGGGGTAAAACATTTCCCACACCTTTTTTAACATTTGAAATGAACTATCAAATGGATATCCATTTGATAGTTCATTTCAAATTCAATAGTTAGTTGATATCCAAATCGGTGCACATTTCTTTATTTTTTTTTAAAAAAAAATAGTTTTTATTTTACTTTATTCTCATTGTTTCCTGTCCCCCGGGGCAGTACCCGGACCCCATACACCTTTTATGACCAATATCTTTCATTGGAGGGCACTTTAAATTTCGATCTTTTGAGCCCCATAGACTTGCATTGAGTTCGAATCGTGTTCTCATTCGAATTCGAGCTTTTCCAAAAGTTCGAAAGCGAGCCGAACACGGGGGTGTTCGGCCCATCACTACTGTTGAGGTGCTGCCAGGCCGTGTGAGGTTTCATATGCTGCATTAATTATACTATAGAAGTGCTGCCCGGCAGTGTGCAGAATCATATGCTGCAATATTATACTGTAGAGGTGCTGCCCAGCAGTGTGCGGAATCATATGCTGCATTAATTATACTATAGAGGTGCTGCCCGGCAGTGTGCGGAATCATATGCTGCATTAATTATACAGTAGAGGTGCTGCCCAGGAGTGTGCGGACTCATATGCTGCATTATTATACTGTAGAGGTGCTGCCCTGCAGTGTGAGGATTCATATGCTGCAACTATCGAACTTGAAATAAACTATCAAATGGATCAACTATCGAATTCGAAATGAACTATCACATGGATATCAAGTAACTATCGAATTTGATTGAAACAATACAAAATTACGGAATCAGCAATGGAACTGAAAAATACGATGTTCGAAATGACCGAAATGGAACTGAAGTCATGAATGGAACAAAAATGACTTACGATTTTACAAACACGTTCATACGAAATAATGAAATTATTTTGTTTCAGGTCGGAATTTTTTTTTGATGCTGTGTATTTCAGTGCCGATCCGATTCGGAACATCGGATGAATCCGAAGCACTGAATCGGCCCGATTCGTGAAAAAAATGAATTGGTCCGAATCGAAACGCACATCCCTATTAAATATTAAGCTGTGTCACGGATTTTGTACTTGAGTCAAATTAAACAGTGAAATTAAATTAATTTGTTTCATAGTCCTTTGCTGACTATTACTTGTATTGTAAATTAAGATCAATTTGATAGTTGATATCAATTCGAAATTTGATTTCAAATTCGATAGTTGATATCAAATTCAATAGTGTGGGAAATGTTGTATCCCATAGGCATCAATGTTAAAAATATTCCAGTTTTAATTCAATATCTAATAAACCGTTGCTTATAATATTCTGCAGTAAAAAGTCTCTTTATTTTTAGTTTTTTAGGATCTTTTAAGCATTTTTTTAAAAAAAATATATATATATTTTTATCAAGTCGAAATTTGACCCGAAATTTCAACTCGATACGAAATTTCGAATCGATCCAAAATTTCGTGTGGTCGAAATTTCGGATTCCGAATGCCCTCGGAAGCACAAAAATGGTAAATTTCGTAGGAAAAACGAATCTGTACGAAACGAATTGCATATCCCTAGCATGGATAGAACACAGCACAACGATACTAGACAGGATACAGCAACACAAGATATATATACAACAGGAATACAGTACAAGATATATAACAACCCTGAAACAGACAGGAGAACACAAGAGAACTCTAAAGGGATCCCTAACACTGGGTAAGATCCTTGAATGGTCTTCTGCCTAAAGTAAACCTAACAAGAAATAACAGAGACAGGAGAACAGGAAGGGCGAGGGTTAAACAAGAAACAGCAAGACCGGGAACCCTGAACAGAAATGAGGTCCTTATACTGGCCTCTGTGCTAGGGATAAATATATACTGCTGGGTAAACACACAGAACATGAAACAAGGAACACATATAGAATAGTGAGGACTGGAGCCAAGGGATGAAGAGCCAGGAGAAAAAGTCAGACTAGCAGAGTTTGGAACACAGATCAATAATACAGAGTACAGGGAGCAGACCAAAGAATAGTCAGGAATAAGCCAAGATCAAGCCAGAAAATCTAAGACAAGATGTGGGAACCAGTAACTCAGGAACCAGGAAACAATACTCTCAGGAACCAAGAAACATGAACACCACAGGGAAAAAAGTGTCATCTGCGCTTGTGTCTATGTATTCCATGTGCAACAAAACACTGAGTTTTTTGTTTGTTTCAATGGCCATTGCAACGTAAGTTCATTCGCCACTTCAAGGCACCTCTTTATAGAGTGAGTACCTAACCAATGTAACCAAAAAGCCGCTCTACTGAGCAGCTCCAAGCCCCTCCTGCTGCTTTTCAGCTAAGGAGAGGCAGACAAATGGTGGGTTTTATTTATACACGCACCAAACACTTCCCATTTGGGATTAAAAACAAAAACATGGAAAGAGGAACAGCAGCAAAACGACGAACTGGAGTTACAAGCATAATATACATACAGAAAAAGTGGCGTCGCGCCCATACTCACCGGAGCGGCTGCAACAACCAGGAGTAACAGTAGAGCAGCTTTTTGGTTACATTGGTTAGGTACTCACTCTATAAAGAGGTGCCTTGAAGTGGCGAGTGAGCTTACGTTGCAATGGCCATTGAAACAAACAAAAACCTCAGTGTTTTGTTGCACATGGAATACATAGAAACGAGCGCAGATGACACTTTTTTCCCTTGTTATGTTTTATACATTAACTAGGCTGTTACTTCTGGTTGTTGCAGCCGCTCCGGTGAGTATGGGCGCGACGCCATTTGTTCTGTATGTATATTATGCTTGTAACTCCAGTTTGTCGTTTTGCTGCTGTTCCTCTTTCCATGTTTTTGTTTTTAATCCCAAATGGGAAGTGTTTGGTCCCTGGGGTCTGGGCCCTGGGTCTAGGCTGGGCCTGGTCCCTGGCATCTGGACCCTGGGTCTGGGCCCTGGGGTCTGGGCCTCGGGGTCTAGGCCTGGGCGTCTCGGCCCTGGGTCTGGGCCCAGGGTGTGGGCCCAGGGTGTGGGCCCTGGGGTCTGGGCCTTGGGGTCTGGGCCTTGGGGTCTGGGCCCTGGCCCTTGGCGTCTGGGCCCAGGGTCTGGGCCTTGGGGTCTGGGCCAGACCCCAAGGCCCAGACCCTCGACCCAGACCCCAAGCCCAGACCCAAAGGCCCAGACCCTGGGCCCAGACCCCGAGGCCCAAACCCAGGGCCCAGACCCCAAGGCCCAGACCCAGGGCCCAGACCCCAAGGCCCAGACCCCAAGGCCCAGACCCCAACCCTGGGCCAGACCCCAGGGCCCAGACCCTAAGGCCCAGACCCAGGACCCAACCCTGGGCCAGACCCTGGGCCCAGACCCCAAGGCCCAGACCCTGGACCCAGACCCCAAGGGCCAGGCCCAGACCCCAAGGCCAGACCCCAAGGCCAGACCCAGGACCCAGACCCCAAGGCCCAGACCCCAAGGCCCAGACCCCAGGGCCCACACCCTGGGCCCAGACCCAGGGCCCAGATGCCCAGGCCTAGACCCCAAGGCCCAGACCCCAGGGCCCAGACCCAGGGTCCAGACCCCAGGGACCAGGCCCAGCCTAGACCCAGACCCCAGGGACCAGGCCCCAAGGCCCAGCCCCATGGACCAGACCCCAAGGCCCAGACCAAGGACCAGAGCCCAGACCCCAGGGACCAGGGTCCAGACCCCAGCCAGACCCTCGACCAGACCCCAAGGCCCAGCCAAAGGCCCGACCCGGGCCCAGACCCCGAGGCCCAAACCC
Organism: Leptobrachium leishanense; assembly: GCA_009667805.1. Lineage (NCBI taxonomy): Eukaryota > Metazoa > Chordata > Amphibia > Anura > Megophryidae > Leptobrachium > Leptobrachium leishanense. The sequence continues at coordinate 292,556,555 of CM019063.1, read as the reverse complement.
AGGGCCCAGACCCCAAGGCCCAAGGCCCAGACCCCAGGCCCAGACCCCAAGGCCCAGACCCCAAGGCCCAGACCCCAACCCTGGGCCCAGACCCCAGGGCCCAGACCTAAGGCCCAGACCAGGACCCACCCTGGGCCCAGACCTGGGCCCAGACCCCAAGGCCCAGACCCTGGGCCCAGACCCAGGGCCAGGGCCCAGACCCCAAGGCCCAGACCCCAAGGCCCAGATCCCAGACCCAGCCCAAGCCCAGACCCCAAGGCCCAGACCCCAGGGCCCACACCCTGGGCCCAGACCCAGGGCCCAGATGCCAGGCCTAGACCCCAAGGCCCAGACCCAGGGCCCAGACCCAGGGTCCAGACCCCAGGGACCAGGCCCAGCCTAGACCCAGACCCCAGGGACCAGCCCCAAGGCCCAGCCCCATGGACCAGACCCCAAGGCCCAGACCAAGGGACCAGAGCCCAGACCCCAGGGACCAGGGTCCAGACCCCAGGCCAGGACCCTCGACCCAGACCACCCAAGGCCCAGCCCAAAGGCCAGACCCTGGGCCAGACCCCCGAGGCCAAACCCAGGGCCCAGACCCCAAGGCCCAAGGCCCAGACCCAGGGCCCAGACCCCAAGGCCCAGACCCCAAGGCCCAGACCCCAACCCTGGGCCCAGACCCCAGGGCCCAGACCCTAAGGCCCAGACCCAGGACCCAACCCTGGGCCCAGACCCTGGGCCCAGACCCCAAGGCCCAGACCCTGGGCCCAGACCCCAAGGGCCAGGGCCCAGACCCCAAGGCCCAGACCCCAAGGCCCAGATCCCAGGACCCAGACCCCAAGGCCCAGACCCCAAGGCCCAGACCCCAGGGCCCACACCCTGGGCCCAGACCCAGGGCCCAGATGCCCAGGCCTAGACCCCAAGGCCCAGACCCCAGGGCCCAGACCCAGGGTCCAGACCCCAGGGACCAGGCCCAGCCTAGACCCAGACCCCAGGGACCAGGCCCCAAGGCCCAGCCCCATGGACCAGACCCCAAGGCCCAGACCAAGGGACCAGAGCCCAGACCCAGGGACCAGGGTCCAGACCCCAGGCCAGACTCAGGGCCCAGACCCCAGGCCAGACTCAGGGCCCAGACCCCAAACCAGACTCAGGGCCTAGACCCCAGGGACCAGACCCCAAGGCCCAGTCCCAGGGACTAGGCCCCAGACCCCAGGGTCCAGGGACCAGGCCCAGCCTAGACCCAGGGCCCAGACACCAGGGACCAGGCCCCAAGGCTCAGCCCCATGGAGCAGACCCCAAGGCCCAGACCAAGGGACCAGAGCCCAGACCCTGGGACCAGGGCCCAGGCCAGACTCAGGGCCCAGACTCCAGACCAGACTCAGGGCCCAGACCCCAGGGACCAGACCCCAAGGCCCAGTCCCAGGGTCCAAACCCAGGGCCCAGACCAGACCCCAAGGCCCAGGCCCAGCCCAGACCCCAAGGGCCAGAGCACAAACCCCAATGCCAGACCCCAAGGCCCAAACCAGACCCAGGGACCAGGCCCAGACCCAGAGGCTATCATATACAGCCCGTTACTGTGAGATTTATTGCTGTGGATTCTGTGATACGTTCATACACACCGCACATTACTGTGAGTTTTATTGCTGTGGATTCTGTGATACGCTCATACACACTGCACATTACTGGGAGTTTTATTGCTGTGGTGCTATGTTATGTCCTTTTTTGTGAAGGGGGAGAAAAGCTGTTAGAGTTTGAGGGAGTGCCGGGGGCCCCATCGTGAGGTTTAGTAAGGGGCCCCATCATTTCTGATGGCTGCCCTGCATGGAATACATAGAAACGAGCGCAGATGACACTTTTTTCCCTTGTTATGTTTTATACATTAACTGGGCTGTTACCCCTGGTTGTTGCAGCCGCTCCGGTGAGTATGGGCGCAATGCCATTTTTTCTGTATGAACACAACAGGAACTCTCAGGAAAAGGAATCCATGCAAGAGCAATGGGCCTCTCTGCTGCTTGCATCTTTATAGTGAACAAAACTGGTAATTAGGACATGTGATCTCCAGGCCTAACAGCCACAGGGGAAGCCAGGAGCGGCACTGTCATGCCCCAGCCCTTGTTGCCTACTGTGGCCAGTCTGGGTCACTAATTTACCATGTCTGCATTCCATTCATGGGTTAACTCCTGTGTCTTGTGATGTCCAGGGTCCCAGGAGGTGGGCAGGGGGACCCTGGGGGAACCTGGTCGGGTGCCAAGAGTTCCGGCATGTGTGCAGGCAATCAGGGGGCGGGGCGCACCCCAATGACGCAACGTCGCCGAGCTTCAAAGGAGGAGCACGCACAGTAAGCCTTTGCCTTGTTGTGGACTTTCTTTCCCGCATCACTACTTTACAAATTTGTTTGCTGACCTGTTGCTGACCTTGCTGTTCTGAGAACCCGAATTGTTGCAGACGTCTGCCTGTTTAATGACCATTCTCTCTCTTACTCCCTGTCTGTACTGTTGCCCCCTGGTGTTCAAGGTGTGTGTTGTATATCTCTGTCATATACTTCTGCGCAGTACAAAGTGTCCTTACGCTGCTTGCAAGGTTCTGTCTATACAACCACCCTTGCTCTGTGTTCCTGCCTGATTATCCGCTGCCGGTCATTAAGGTGTGTGCTGCATATCTCTGTTGTATACTGTTGTGCAGTATACTCTTTTTCAGTGTTGCCTTTTTCGCTGGCCTCTGTGGCTGCTAGAGGTTAGGGTTAGCGGTCCCGACCACTTCTAAGGATCGGAGGGATAGAGGTCTGTTGCCAGGGATCCTACCAGGTCTGTCCCGGGGAACGTCAGATTACAACAAGGCCACCACTATGGATCCAACAGACCATTCTGTGTTAATTACCAAATTAGGCGACTTGATCAATAAACAGGAGGAACAACTCCATAGACAGGAGGAGCAAGATCATAGACTAGAGGAGCAGGATCATAGAATGGATCAATTTGCCCAGGCTCTGGGGTTATTGTTGAATCCTCCCTCAAAGTTGTCGCCTCCTCAGTCCCCTACCGTTCCTACTACACCCCCTCAGGGTGGTGCTTGTTCTCATGTTAGCCTAAAGACCCCTGGGAGCTATGATGGTACTTCTGGAACTTGCAGGGGTTTCGCTATGCAAATGGACATAATGTTTTAATTGAATCCTGGTATGTGTCTGTCTGAAAAAGCTAAGGTGGGGTACGTGATCAATCACCTAACCGACAAAGCTCTTCTGTGGGCAACTCCCCTATGGGAGTTAAAGAGGCCTGTGGTATACAAATATAATGAATTTATGAGGGATCTCAAACGTACGTTCGATCCAGCCAGACGTGCTTCTGGCGCTGCTAGAACCTTGTTTCACGTTAAATAAGGCAACCGCCGTGTAGCTGACTACGCTATTGAATTTAAAACTGTGGCAGCTGAGTTGCACTGGCCGAATGACGCGTTCTGTGCCGCGTTTCTTGAAGGGGTTAATGATGCCTTGATGTATGAGCTCGCTCCATTATCACTGCCTGGAGAGCTTGATGATCTGATCGATTATTGCATTGCTCTAGATGACCAGACCCATGAGAGAAGGTCTGGTCGTGATAAGCCTCGCAGGTCTCCGCCGTTTTTTTCATCCACTCCTCGTACACGTCAAACTTCTTCACCCCCTAGGGTGGAGCCATCTGTCCCTGAGCCCATGCAGCTGGGTCGTTCAGGCATTTCAAGTGATGAAAGACAATATCGTATGAGAGGGGTTATGCCTATACTGTGCAGATAAAGGTCATTTGAGGTTAGTGTCCTAAACTACCCAAACGGTCCTCTGTGCAGGGAAATGAGCGCGTCTAGAATCCTATCAAAGACGGGTTCTAGGCATGACATCTGTCTCTCCCTTACCAAAAAAGAAAAGAAAGAAAAGGTCTCGTGTGGTGGTCCCTGTTTCTGTTGCATGGGAGGACATCAAGATTGACACTAAGGCACTCATTGACTTAGGTTCTGCAGGGAATTTTCTCGATTCAGGTTTCGCTGCTATACACCAGGTACCATTGGTAAAAAGAGAGATTCCTTTGGTCATTGAGTCTATCGATGGTAGAAACTTGCTAAGACCACATGTTACCCATGATACCATTCTGCTTTCTTTTCATACAGTTCTCCTTCATGGAGAAAGAATCGCATTTCAAATCATCGAATCGCCCACTGTACTCGTTGTTCTAGACTATCCTTGGTTGGCCAAGCATAATCCTGTCATTCATTGGCCCAAGGGAGAGTTGGTTCATGGATCTCGAAATGTTGGTCATGCTGCCTAGGTTTGAGTACCATGTTGGGTAGTTTGAACGTGGCCACGGCGCCTCCACTGTCCACTGAGGTACCAGAATGGTACACAGACATTAAGGAGGTCTTTGATAAAATCAGAGGTCTTACCTCCACATCGCCCGTATGATTGCGCAATTGAATTGTTGCCTGGAACCATGCCCCCAAAAGGCCATGTATATCCTCTTTCTCAGAAAGAGAATGAGATTATGGAGGAGTACATTTGTGACAACCTTGCTCGTGGGTTTATACGTCGTTCCTCCTCTCCCGCCGGGCTGTTTTTTTCTTTGTGTCTAAGAAAGAAGGTCATTTGAGACCGTGTATAGACTACCGAGGTCTAAACCGTATAACCATACGTAATTCCTATCCTATCCCTCTCATATCTGAATTGTTTGACCGTCTACGAGATGCCAAGATCTACTCCAAGTTGGATCTTCGTGGGGCATACAACTTGGTGAGGGTGAAGGGGGGTCATGAATGGAAAACTGCATTTAATACCAGAAGTGGACACTATGAATATCTTGTGATGTCATTTGGTCTATGCAATGCGCCTGCAGTTTTCCAGGACTTTATTAATGATGTCCTAAGGAACTTCCTACAGGTTTTTGTGATTGTTATTGTGTGGGGTTATTCTGCAAGCTTGAAAAATGTCTCTTTGATATCACATCCGTTCATTTTCTTGGTTACATAATAAGTACCAGTGGGTTTGAGATGGACCCTCAGAAACTCTCTGCCATCAGGGACTGGCCGTTGCCTCAGGGGCTTAAAGCCAGCCTTCTAAAGCCTCTCACGTGCAACAGGTATACCCGAGTTACTGTGCCTCCTCTGCCTGTTCAGTCGCAAGGTGAGGAGGAATATGAGGTTCGTGCCATCCTGAGGTCACGCATGGTATGGGGCACTCTTCAATACCTGATTGACTGGGAGGGTTATGGCCCTGAAGATAGGGCTTGGTTACCAGCCAGTGAGGTCCATGCGCCTCGTTTGGTGCGTCAGTTTCATTCTGCCCATCACTCTGCGTCTGGGAGGTGTCCAGTGGCTGCCCGTGGGAGGGGGGTTGTGTGATGTCCAGGGTCCCAGGAGGTGGGCGGGGGGACCCTGGGGGAACCTGGTCGGGTGCCAGGAGTTCCGGCATGTGTGCAGGCAATCAGGGGGTGGGGTGCAACCTGATGACGCAGCGTCGCCGCGCTTCAAAGGAGGAGCGCGCACAGTAAGCCTTTGCCTTGTTGTGGACTTTCTTTCCCGCATCGCTACTTTACAAATTCGTTTGCTGACCTGTTGTTGACCCTGCTGTTCTGAGAACCCGAATTGTTGCCGACTTCTGTCTGTTTAATGACCATTCTCTCTCTTACTCCCTGTCTGTACTGTTGCCCCCTGGTGTTCAAGGTGTGTATTGTATATCTCTGTCATATACTGCTGCGCAGTACAAAGTGTCCTTACGCTGCTTGCAAGGTTATGTCTATACAACCACCCTTGCTCTGTGTTCCTGCCTGATTATCCGCTGCCGGTCATTAAGGTGTGTGCTGCATATCTCTGTTGTATACTGTTGTGCAGTATACTCTTTTTCAGTGTTGCCTTTTTCGCTGGCCTCTGGGGCTGCTAGAGGTTAGGGTTAGCGGTCCCGACCACTTCTAAGGATCAGAGGGATAGAGGTCTGTTGCCAGGGATCCTACCAGGTCTGTCCCGGGGAACGTCAGATGTCTGATCCTGAGTTTGCATATAATCTGATCACGCCCTCCTAGCCTTGCTCTTCCATTTTGGTTCATTTTCCCTTCCTGTTGTCAGAGGTCCTGAGAGCTCCTCTTCATTTTACAGTATGTCTCCTGATTCATCTGCTCTGCCGTGTATACCAGTATATTGGTATCCTAAACAAAAGATAAATCCAGGTAAAGTATCCATGTAATTGGGCAGACTAGATGGGCCGAAAGGTTCTTATCTGCCGACATTTTTCTATGTTTCTATGTTTCTATATTCCATCCTCGCTGTGTTTGCATTACCTGGTTCCTGCTTGCTGGACTATCCACTGCGTGGTCCACTATCCAGTGGGTCTAGAGACTCTTGGGTGACTTCTAGCCCTCAAGCTCTCTCCAAGGAGGTTAACCTTCAATCAAGGTACGGTTGCCAAAGGCTCCTGCTTCTCCTCAAGTGGATCTAGAGAGAGACTACGTGCAGGGCCGGCGCTAATGTAAGGCGGCACAGGCGGCCGCCTTACTGTCCTGGCCTGCTGCCAGTTTGAGGGGCGGAAAAATCAGATTTGCGGCGGCGCTGCAGTGTGCCTGTCTCAGTCCCATCCCACGTTCTTAACAGGAGCAGGCACACTGTGTAATTTGGCGCCGCCCCCACACGTGATCCACATAGCCCAGGAAAACAACTGCAGGAGGAGCCACCAGCCCGCGTGCTTTCACTCTGCTGCGATGGAGGAGCGAGGCAGAGAGGAGATTTATTACCAGGTGTGAATAAACTAATGGGAGGGGGGTGTAGATTAAATATACTGGGGGGGCTTTAAATTGCTGCACTGGGTCTGGGGCTGTAAATTGCTATACTGGGGGGGCTGTAAATTGCTATACTCTGGGGGGGCTGTAAATTGCTATACTGGGTCTGGGGCTGTAAATAGATATACTGGGTCTGGGGGCTGTAAATAGATATACTGGGGGCTGTAAATGGATATACTGGGTCTGGGGGCTGTAAATAGATATACTGGGGGGGCTGTAAATGGATATACTGGGTCTGGGGGCTGTAAATAGATATACTGGGGGGCTGTAAATTGCTATACTGGGTCTGGGGGCTGTAAATTGATATACTGGGGGGGCTGTAAATGGATATACTGGTCTGGGGGCTGTAAATGGATATACTGGGTCTGGGGGCTGTAAATAGATATACTGGGGGGCTGTAATTGAAATACTGGGTCTGGGGGCTGTAAATAGATTTATACTGGGGGGGCTGTAAATGGAATACTGGGTCTGGGGGCTGTAATTGATATACTGGGTCTGGGGGCTGTAAATAGATTTACTGGGGGGGCTGTGTAAATAGATATACTGGGGGGGCTTTAAATGAATATACTGGGTCTGGGGGGGCCGTAAATAGATATACTGGGTCTGGGGCCGTAAATAGATACTGGGGGCTGTAAATTGCTATACTGGGGGCTGTAAATTGATATACTGGGTCTGGGGCTGTAAATTGATATACTGGGTCTGGGGCCGTAAATAGATATACTGGGGGGGCTGTAAATTGATATACTGGGGTCTGGGGCTGTAAACTGATTTACTGGGGGTGTAAATTGCTATGCTGGTGGGTGTAAAATCATGTACTGGGGGTGTAAAATGATATGCAGGGGGTTTGAATAAACTGATATTGGTACATTACCTTTTTTTATTGCTGTGGAGCTCTGTTATACACTCATTCACACTGCACATTACTGTGAGTTTTATTGCTGTGGATTCTGTGATACGCTCATACACACCGCACATTACTGTGAGTTTTATTACTGTGGAGCTCTGTGATACGCTTTTACACACTGCACATTACTATGAGTTTTATTGCTGTGGATTCTGTGATACGCTCATACACACCGCACATTACTGTGAGTTTTATTGCTGTGGAGCTCTGTTATACACTCATTCACACTGCACATTACTATGAGTTTTATTGCTGTGGAGCTCTGTGATACGCTCATACACACCGCACATTACTGTGAGTTTTATTACTGTGGAGCTCTGTGATACGCTTTTACACACTGCACATTACTGGAAGGTTTATTGAAGTGAGCTCTGTAATTTGCAGTGTGTATAAGTACATCAATAAGGTAGACGTATCTTATAAACCTGAATTGCTCCTGGTGAGGGTATAAATAAAACCCACCAGTTTCTCTCATGGCTGAGAAGCCGCATGAGGACATGTGGTTGCTTAGAAAGCAGCTTTTGGTTTCATTAGGAAGGACTAGCCTGACCCAGAGGTGACGTGATGCGGCAGAAGAGCTTACACTTTAATGACCATTCAAATAAACCAAAACCTCTGTGTTTTGTTTAACATGGAGCTACAGGGGTGAGCAGGGCTGGACTGGGACAGAAAATCAGCCCTGGATGTCATCCAGACCGGCCCAATTTAATTATGCAAATACGCACAAATATAGTATATAATCCAACTGGATCGCTCAACCAATCGCTCTACAGATACTGGAGTTGCTGCAGAGCGATTGGGTAAAGCACCGCAGTGGCACTGAGGTCAAGTGTGCACCATGCCTTAAGGTGAGGCGGATGCGCAGAGGGTCTCACCGGCACGGTGGCCGCAATATGAGACTGCGTCTGTTTTGCAGTGTGGAAGTTCTCACCTCACCCATTAAGGGCAGCGCGAGCCACGCGGTGAACCAGCATTCACACTGGCCCACAGAGCCATCGGCCCACCGGGAATCTCCCTGTAGTCCCTATGGCCAGTACATGCCTGGGGGTGAGCGCAAATGACAACTTATTTTCTTGGTATGTTTTAGAGATTATTATGCATCTCAATGCTGATTGACATGGCATGGTAGGAATGGGGGGGGGGCACCAAAACGCACCTTCTCCTGAGTAGACAAAAATGCTTGCACCGGCCCTGACTACGTGGCCCACCATCCTCTTGCCTGTATTTTTTGTGTTACAGCCTGTATTGTGCTAAGACTGTTTGCTGTGAACCATATCTACAAAACAAGCTTTATTGTGCATATACAGCCTCCATTGTCTGTCTGCCTGCTCAACCCCAGCGCTTGGGAATATCTCATCACACAGAGGCCATGCCATGGCTCCTTCCTGGCACAAACCTGACAGGCACAGTGTGGAATGGCCAACCCCAGACAGGGAAGAGCCGGCCTGGATCGCTCCCACCCCCAGGGGGTACGGCTGGAACCGGTGGAAACGTGGCATTTTCGCAAACAATGACCACACAAACCTGACACAGTTGTAAAACATATTCTATTATGGGGGGTTCCAATGACAAGAATAATAATATTAGCATATACACAATAAAGATATTAACAATAGTAACACATAAACTCTGTATAAATGCTCTGTATATAGGGAACCTATAGGCAGAGGGTGCCTATGATATAGGAGAGGGTTTGGGGATAACCTGACATGTCAGACCCCCCCCAAGAACCTGCACTCCCACACCTCCCAACAGTAATATCAAATCCAGGTACTCCAAGTTCTAAGTGACCGTCAAATATCTGCCCTTTTTCATGGGAGATTAACCTGGGAGAAGACCCTTAACAGGTTGATCTCCAGGTTAGTCTGCACTTCTGGTTTACCAATCTCACAGCCAAAAAATTTCCAGAAAGAATTCTCACTGGAAATAAGTCCCTCACCCAGTCGACCCTAACATCTCCTGTATTTTGTATCTGCCCCTGGGGAGAAGTGCCAACCACACCATCTCTCTGTGCTTCCATCATCCACGTGAGAGAATATGGGGTGGCTGGTGTATCCATAGAAAAGGGTTGGGGATCTGGAGATCCCATGAGCAATAGGTGGAGGCCAAATGTCCCATTCAACGTTTCAGTTCAAATATCCTTTTGTGTTTGGGGGGCTGAGGCCATCGGTACTCTGCTCCATTGCCAGTTCTTCAGCTGGAGTTGCGGCAGGCTCCTCTGCCAATGTGATAATCTGCCGCAATACCCAAATGTGATACTGTGTATGAAACAGTTTCAACTTTAGACTAGGGATGAGCCGAATACCCCCCGAGTTCGGTTCGGGCCCGAACCCGAACTTCCCATTTGTTCGGGTCCGAACCCGAACCCGAACCCGAACCCCCATGCAAGTCAATGGGGCTGAAAATTTGGTTTTTTTAGAGTGCCCTCCAAGAGGGCATATATGCTACATATTTGCCATAAAAGCTGTATGGGGGTCCGGGTAGTGCCCTGGGGGACAGGAAACAGGGACAAAAAGTAAAAAAAAAAGTTTTTAAAGGGACAGTGAGTTTTCCATGAAATAAGGGTTAAAAATAAAAACGAAAAATTCCTTCAAATATCGTGCCTAGGAGGTCCCCATAACCTGCCCGTGAAGTGGCGGATTTCTAGGATGTATAGCAATATGTAAAAACCAAAAAATGACATTTCAAATGACGGTAAATGCTTTTCCTTTAATCTATCCATAAAAAACTGCTTGGGGCGGCAGACTGTAAGAAAAGAGGAGCCATTTTCGGACACGCAGAAAAAGTTTACAGATTTTTTGGCGGTGAAAAGCAGGAGAATGACTGGAGAATGGAAAATTCTAGACCAAATAGCCGATTTGGAAAGTGAGATAAATGGGAGAATTTTTCTGGTTTGGCTATTTTGACCTAGAATTTTCCATTCTCCAGTCATTCTCCTGAGTTTCACCTTTCTCTGAATAACCCTGTCAGGGTTATTCAGAGAGCGGGGAAGAGCAGGAGAATGACTGGAGAATGGAAAATTCTAGGTCAAAATAGCCAAACCAGAAAATTCTCCCATTTAGGCTAGGGTCAGACTAGCGAATTTTTAACGTGCGTTTAGGCGCACTTAATCACGGCCGCACTAGTAGCAAATGATGGGCAATGACGGCCAATATACGAAGTACGGTCGCACGAAAGTCCAGCTGCGCAACGCAAGTGGAAAATGAACGCATTTTTTAGAGAACGCAGAACCGCTAGTACGGACGTACAGAGTACGCTGCGTCCACTAGCGGCGTGTGTGCATGATTTGGAGACGTCAGACCCTGCTCATGTCCGGCCAACATAACGTCCAGACACCCAAAGTTTCCTGGTTTGGATCCGTAAAAAATCACGCACAAAAATGTGCATCGTATGACCGTTTTTGCGCAATCCGTGAAAAAGTACGGCAATGCGTTCAAACGCACTTTTTGACGGTCACTGCGAAAAATGCGTTAGTCTGACCCTAGCCTTATCTCACTTTCCAAATCGGCTATTTGGTCCAGATTGTTCTCTTTTCCTGCCATTCTCCAGGTTTTTACCTTTCTCTGAACAACCCTGAGAGAGAGGTGAAAGCCAGGAGAACTGGCAAGAGAAGAGAACAATCTAGACCAAATAGCCAATTTGGAAAGTGAGTTAAATGGGAGAATTTTTCTGGTTTGGCTATTTTGACCTAGAATTTTCACTTCTCCAGTTATTCTCCTGCTTTTCACCGCTCTCTGAATAACCCTGTGAATGTTTAATCCCGAGGTGAAAAATAACATTGCTTTAGATTTTTTTCAAACACCAGTTAACCACTTGGCTGCTATGGACGCGCTCAGCGCGTCCAGCCAAGTGGTTCTCCTGTGCTATGGACGCGCTGAGCGCGTCCATGCACAGGAGGCAGCAATCCGCTGGATTCCCGGCGGATTGCTGCGCCCCCCGGTGCGGGCTGACATCTTGGATGTCAGCCCAGCACTCCGGGACCCCAGCGGAGCAATTAGATGTCATCGCGGCGGCGCGATGACATCTAATTCAGGCGCCCCTCCACATGTGCGGAAGAAGCGCCTGAAAGGGGGGGGAGGTCCTTTGGACCTCTCTCCCTCCCGATCGCCGGGGGCAGAGGGTTAATCCAGGCACCGTTTGGAAGGGCACAGCCTGCCCTTCCAAACGGTGGCTGTGATTAACCCCTGGGTAGCCGGATCACGAATCGGTGCTGAAAAGCGCCGGATCATGATCCTCTCCTGGAGCTGGCCGACATCTTGGATGTCGGCCAAGCCTCCAGGAACTCCCCCTGAGGACTAGCGTCATCATGCATAGCACGATGACGCCAGTCCTGGAGTTAACCCCTAGCTGCCACCAATGGTGGAGATAGGGGGTTCATTGGAACCCCCTATCTCCCGATCCGTGGCAGCTAGGGGTTAATGTTTGATATCGTTGGATCGGCCAGAGCATGGTCTTTCCAAGGATACTAAAAATGAGCATGAAAAATGTTTTTTAAAAAAAATAAAAAATAAAAATATTTTTAAAAAAAAAATAAACAAGTTTTTTTGTTTGTTTTTGTTTTGTTAATGCAGCAATATTGTTCCCATTTCAATTATAATGTGAACAATAATACTGCACTAACGATTTTTGTATGCGGTGCGTTTGTTAAAAAAAGCTAAATTTTCTCCAAAAAAAATGTAATGAGACCCCATTTCTAATTTTTTTAACAAGTGCACCCCATACAAAATATAACCGCAAACGATCGCATGTTAAAATGTGAAAAAAACACTTTACACATAATAAATTATTGAAAATTCTAATTCTATTGCATTTTTTGTTATAATATACAGACATGACATAATGTATACATATAATAATGACATATTATGAATCTGCCAAGTCTGCTGGAAAGAACGATATATAATATGTCTGGGTCATATATCAAAATATGGCTACAAAACGCGGTTAAACATGATGAGCGAAAGCGGTAAAAATGACCTCAGCACAGAGGTGTGAAAAGCCTCAGCAGCGAAAGTGTTAAATGCAGCATATTAGGATGTTTTAGGAGGGAAATTAATTCTCAAATCTCAATCAGAAACAGACACCACCCCACCCCCTCACTATATTGTACAATGTATCAAATTGATTACCAGACCGAAAACACCTGGTGTTATGCCCGTTTGTGAACAGAGGTCATTTAGAGATGATAATCTTTCCACGTACACATTAGTTTTTAATTCAATATCTAATAAACCGTTGCTTATAATATTCTGCAGTAAAGAGTCTCTTTATTTCTAGATTTTTTTGTATTTTTTTAAGCATTTTCTATACTTTTTTCAAAATTTCTTTTTTATTTCGAACCCAAAAAGTTCGAAATTCGCGAACTTTCGAACTGCCAAAGATCGGGTCGAACTCAGAACCGTCCGAACCCGAACAGCTCATCCCTACTTTAGACGAGAGATAATAATCAATGTTGGAAAGTATCAGGGTATATTCACTAACTATTCATATAGTTACATAGCTACATAAGCTGAAAAAAAACATGCATCCATCAGGCTCAGCCTTTCACATATCACCTACTGCTGTTGTGTCATCTGGCAAGATGACCCCTGATTCTGAAATATGTAATAAATGCAAGCAACAACATTTTTTTTCCTAGACAATAATTGACACAGGCAATTTTTATGCTGTTTTATCTATAACCCCATCATAAAAATAGAGTGTGACCAGCCTAGGATCCTCTGAATTGATCATACAGTGCATCCTAACTAGTGTCAGCTTCTCTCCCAAGTTGTTCTGCAGTTGGCCCGTTGGAAAATGAAATGGTAAATATCCACAGCTGGTTATTTTCCAATGACACTTTGGGGTGCTAATGGGATGATTTAAACATTATTCAGTACGTACATGTAAAGGAGGCAGACATACGAATTGGTTGTGACCCCATGTACGGTCAATGCATATTAAAACCATATCGGCCAATGACATGGCAAGCAAGGAAGGGTATAAAATATTTAAGCTGAAGCTCAAGGAGTTAAATGACGAATCTAAATTCAATTCATGAAAAAAAGAGAGAAAATAGCAAAGGAACGAGAAAATGGCTGTTATGTTATTTTTCGGTATTGATCATTGACATTGCAGACAGAAACTGTGTATACTCTGGTACCTATATTCTTAAAATAATGATAATAAAGGCACATAAGTTATAAAGGGATTTTCTTCTATACATACACAGTGGACATACATATGCATACGTTTACAGGGACTTACTGATATACATGCAGAGCATTCTGCTAATGTTCACTCTGTCTCTGGGGTCCTTCTTTGCTTTTCACTTCTGTATGTATTGCCGTTACCATGGTAACACAGCATCCCTGGGCCTCTGGCCAGTTCTGACTGGCATGCAAACTGCTTTGGAGGGTCGAACTTACAACACTTACAAAATATAACACTTACACATCATTCCGGATCAGGATGTTGCTGCCCAGACCTATAAGTGTCATATTAATCCAGTTGCGCTATATTCCATTGTAGTCTACTACACTACTGCATTTGTGACACTTCATATTAGGTGTACAACTGTTGTAAGTACACAGTGATTTCTAAATAGAGATGTTGTTCATGGAAATACAAATGCTATTTAGTTTCTTGAGTCTTAAGGGTTACTGGAGGTGTAAACTTCTTGGGGTTGAACTTGGTAACTAAACATGATAAAGAAGAAAACAAAGAGAACCAATGAGTGAATTTTTGCTACTCTGGAAATATTTCAAGTTTCTAAACTCAGATCATAATTTCCAACAGTTAGAACTCTGCTGACTTCAAGGAGACTGGAGTCCACAAATAGAAAACTGTGGGTGAACAGTGCTTTAAAGTGCTTTATTGGGGGGGGGGTGCAGTATGATTAAGTCCTATAAGGCTGAAAGGTTGCCTTTCTCTAAATTTTCCACCCACTGAATAATGCACCCTTAGGCATACGTTGAGCCGCCCACTGTTTTCTATTTTTTGAGTTACTGTGGTAGAGAGGCCCAAAAGCAATGGAGCACAGCTATTTGCTTGCCGGGCATTAAAGGAGTTTTTGTTAATCTGCACATCTACCATCTTATTGTCAATGAGACCCAAGTAAGGAAAATATAAAATCGGTCTAGAATATTTAAGAATATTTACTGCATGTTCATTCCCCTGAGGAGATGTCTGCCCACCACTGACCCCTGGGGGAAGCATCCCTGGGGAGCCTGTGGCTTAGCAGCTACATCCCTGCCAGTGGGAATGCTCACTCAGGAGTCTATCCTTCTTGGAGGGGGAGTGTGTCCACTCAGGGGGTTTATCTGAGGTCCTTCAGTCTAGGTCCTTGATTGGAAAATTTGTCTCAGAAGGTGTAGTGGCTGGGAGAAAGTTGATATGGCAACCAACCCTATATACGTGTAAGTAAAAGGCAGGGATACTGAATCAGGATGTAGTTCCTTTCTGGTCTCCTATATAATGGTGACTTTTAAACCATTGACATTTGATATCCTTTGAAGAGTATCTTTGATATGTTGTAGGGTAAATACCTTGAAGATAGAACTTTACCATGTGGTCATGAACTTGTTTATAGTTTCCATTAAATGAATTCATGTGTTGCAGTCAATGTGTGAAATAAATGAATTGCACACACTGTTGTTTCTGCCCTGTGTTCTCATTGTAAAGATAAATATTATTAAAGACTTTTCCTTTCATAAGTGCAAAGGATTATTCTCACACGTTGGGTCCAATACAAGCCGAGTTACTTTTAGCTTAATGAATTAAACTGCGTCGCAAACTTTGCTTATGTGTCGGAGTTTTCGACTGCTTACTCTAAATTATTGACTCCTATTCTTTGCTGTTAATGGCTATCAGGAAAAGAATATTCCAACATAACTCATACTTGTCTCAAATCTTGAACTGGTATTCTGTAAAGAATACTGGCTCTCAGATGCTGTATCAAGAATAGAGCCCAGCCTGCAGACACTCAACTGTTTAGCAAGGTAACCTCTAATCTGACAGTTGTGTGGTTGGATTTAAGATTTAAGAAAAACACAATAACCGGGGTCAAAATACGCAGCCAAGGTCAGTACACGGGGAATGGGAATAGTGGATATAAGTATACAGCAGTTCAGGGGCTAGAGGCAATACCAAGGTCACATTACACAGCCAAGGTTGATACCTGAAGAGAGTGTGTGTGTGTATATATATATATATATATATATATACATACTGTATGTATACAATTGACACGGCCTGTAAAATGGACTGCTTTATTGGGGAAACTAGCCTTAAACTGAATTTCAGGGTGAACCTGCACAGACCCTAGAGATGTGCATGACTTTTTTTTTTTTCGGGACGTTTTTTTGGTTTCGGGAACAGTTTTCGTGGCCTTTCATTCCGTTTCATTTCAGATTGATCCGGCCTTCTGGCCGATTCGAAATTTTGGATCGATTTGCAATTTTGGATAGATTTGCAATTTCGGGTCCTTTAGTTTTTTGTTTTTGTGAGTAATTTTGTATTGATTTGTATTTCATTTTTATGAGTTATTTTCTTTTTTATTGATTGTTTCACTTTCAGCAGTCAGGATCATGGCTAAGCTCTCTCGGAGCTGTCATGGTTCTGACACAATGTTTCCACTATACAATTCAATGCTTCAGCAAAGAAAAAACACACCTCCTTATTACATTTAAAATTAATTATGAAGCCTTAATATCAACCCAAAAAATCCAGAAAAATTACAAAAAATCCTAAAAAATAATATAAACAAAATATCTTATTGCTGCAAGTAAAAATAATAAACTGTTTAAGAAATATTTAATAAACACGTGGATTTTTTTAACATTGAAACCTATGCTGGAAAAAAGCCTTGTTTCTTTAAAATAAGTTAGGATTCAGGAAACCTAAACTTGCTGCAGGTGAAAATTTTTTTACGGTTTAGTAAATATTTAATAAACATGGGGATTTTTTAAACATTGAAACCTATGGGTTTATTTTGGTACCGGCTGGTATTTTTATTGTTGTATACTGAGCTACTGTAACGTTGGGAGCTTCCAGCCCTACCTGTGTGCTTGAGGGCAGCATGTCTGATGCTGCTCGCTGACCAATGCCCGGTTTAAATGAGGTTGCATGAGGCGCGGCTTGAGTGGGGGGCGTGGCCTGGTGAAGGTCTTTAAAAACCCTCAGTGTATTCTCAGCAGTTGCCAGATCGTGGTTATCCATACCTGAGCTCCTTGTACCTGACTGCTATATTGAATTAACCCGTTATTGACCTCTGCTTGTTTCTGACTATTCTGCCTTCTGTTGCCCTAGACCATTTTCTTGTACTACGCCACTGCTCTGATATCGACCCGGCTATTCCATTTGACCATTCTGAACTCTGTATTCCTGATTCTGGCTCGGCTGACTACTCCCCGTGTTGTTAACCCTTTCTGTCTAGCTAGTTTACCTGGCAAATTCTAAGGACCAGACAGTTAGAGATCTTTCACGGCTACTCTGTTGGTAGCTTCTGGGCTCTGTGGAGTGTGGGGTGTTAAGTACTGCGTGGTGGGATCTGGGAACCGTGACATTACGATCTGGCCACTATGGATCCCGCAGACTTAACACAGCACTTGGCTAACTTTGTATCCAGACAGGATGAGCAGGATCATAGGATGGATCAGTTTGCTATTGCCTTACAAACTATCCTGACTCGTACGGCTCACCTGGAACCAGCTGGGGTTGCACCCCCGCTTGATATACCTGTGTCCCCTGTCGTTCAGACATCCCAGGTACACATGATCGCTCCTATGAGGTTTGACGGTACTCCCTCAGAGTGCCGGGGATTTTTGGTCCATGTGGATATTCATTTTAAATTAAATCCACAGATGTTTTTCTCTGACATTGCCAAAGTGGGGTTCATTATTAATCATCTGTCTGGCAGAGCATTGACATGGGCGACTCCGTTATGGGAGGCAGAGAAGCCTATCATACGGGATTATAAAGAATTCATAGCCGAGTTACAACGTACATTTAATCCTACCAGAAAGGCCACGGTAGCTGACAAATCCTTGTTCCGCATACGTCAAGGGAACAGGACTGTTTCTGATTATGCCATAGAATTTAAAACCTTGATCTCTGATGTGAACTGGACAAATGAGACACTGGTTCTGGCTTTTATGGAGGGGTTATCAGAGTCATTGATGCATGAATTTGCTCCACGTAAACTACCTGAGGTATTGTGTGAACTCATTGATTATTGTATAGATCTGGATAATCAGATAAGGGACAGAAGGACTCCAAGAGAGAAGCCCAAGAGACCGTTACCTAAGTTGGCCCCTGTCTTTCAGGCACCACCAAGAGAGTTATCTCCTCCCTCTGAGCCTATGCAACTAGGCCATACTAGGCTTACAGAGGAAGAGAGAACAAGGCGTTTTCGTGAGGGATTGTGCCTGTATTGTGGTTTGGGGGGACATGTACGATTTCAATGTCCTACTCGTCCTAAAATGCATGATAAGCCGGAAAACTACCGCACCTAAGGCAGCTGAGGAGACAGGCCTTGGGTGTGACGTGCATGTCTCCTGTCAAAGACACTAAACTTATGTTACCAGTATCCTTGGCTTGGGAGACCAAGACCACACATACTACTGCTTTTTTGGATTCTGGGGCTGCTGGCAACTTTATCGATGTTAACTATGCTTCTTCCATTTCTCTACCTCTGGTGGTAAGAGAGACACCCTTAGCCGTCGAAGCCATAGACGGCAGACCGTTATCCTGCCCTAGGATTACTCACGATACGGTTACAGTGGTTCTTACCACTGGTCTCTTGCATAAAGAAGAAATCATATTTCAAGTTATCCATTCACCTTCCAATCCTGTTGTACTTGGTTTCCCTTGGTTGGTGGAACATAATACTGTTATTGATTGGGCTAAGGGAGAGATACTGTCTTGGAGTCCTGCTTGTTTTGGGACTTGTTTAATACCCATTCAGCATGTCGGTGCCCTGAACACACCCACAGCTCCTCCATTGTCTACAGAGGTTCCTTACCAATATGCCGACCTCAGGGCTGTATTTGATAAAAGAGAGGCAGAGAAACTGCCTCCACATAGACCATATGATTGTGCCATAGATATTCATCCTGGTACCATGCCTCCTCAAGGCAAAGTATATCCTCTTTCCATAAAGGAGAACCAAATTATGGAAGAGTACATAAAGGAGAATTTGGAGAGAGGGTTTATCCGACGTTCCTCTTCTCCAGCAGGGGCTGGGTTCTTTTTTGTGTCTAAAAAAGAGGGAGATTTACGCCCGTGTATCGATTATAGGGGGCTTAACAAGATCACCATTAAGAACGTGTACCCTATCCCTCTCATATCAGAACTGTTCGACAGGTTAAGGGGGTCAGCAGTATACACAAAACTTGATTTAAGAGGAGCTTACAACCTGATACGTATAAAAGAGGGGCATGAGTGGAAAACAGCATTTAACACCAGGAGTGGGCATTATGAATACTTGGTCATGCCTTTTGGTCTTTGTAATGCTCCAGCGGTATTCCAGGATTTTATTAATGATGTGCTCAGAGATTTCTTACAAACCTTTGTTATAGTATACCTAGACGATATATTGATTTACTCTCCCGATCTGAAAACCCACCATGCACATGTCAGACAGGTATTAGCAAAATGACTGGACAATGGTCTTTATTGCAAACTAGAGAAGTGTTTATTCGACATTACTACTGTGAAATTCCTTGGGTATATTATCACTCCAGAAGGTTTTGAGATGGATCCTTCTAAACTCACGGCCATCTCAGAATGGCCTCTCCCTCAAGGTCTCAAGGCCATACAGAGGTTTCTGGGTTTTCCAACTATTATAGGAGATTTATCAAGAATTATTCCGCTGTAGCCTCCCCTATCATTAATATGACACGTAAAGGTCTGAAGAACCAGATCTGGTCTTCTCAATCCAAACAAGCATTCGAAGCCCTCAAACAAGCTTTCACTTCCGCTCCCGTATTACGGCATCCTGATCCCAGGATTCCGTTTGTTCTTGAGGTTGATGCTTCCGAGATAGGCATTGGGGCTGTCCTGTCTCAAAGAGAGTCTCCAGGAAAACCTCTACATCCTTGTGGGTTCTTTTCAAGAAAATTATCACCAGCAGAACGCAATTATGATATAGGTAACAGAGAATTGCTTGCTATTGTGTCTGCCCTATCAGAGTGGAGACATTTGTTGGAAGGTACTCTTGACCCTTTATTGATAATTACTGATCATAAGAACCTTACGTACATCGGGGATGCTAAACGTTTGAACGCGAGACAGGCCAGGTGGTCATTGCTACTGTCTCGGTTTAATTTTGTATTGACTTACAGACCAGGTGACCGCAACGTAAAGGCTGATGCCTTATCTCGTCAATATGACCCGTATGAATCTAATACACAAGACCACAATCCTATAGTTCCTCCTGAACGTATTGTGGCTTCCACAGTCTTGTCTGTCTCCTCGCCTTTCCTGGAACGCCTCCAGGCAGTTCAAGTAGGGGCTCCACCTGACAAGCCTCCAGATATGTTGTTTGTACCTGAAAAGGAAAGACAAGAATTACTCATAATGTTTCATGATTCTAAACCAGCAGGTCATCCTGGTATTACTAAGACTCTTACCAGTATCTCCAGACAGTTCTGGTGGCCCACCATGCGACAGGATGTACGTCTGTTTGTTTTGGCTTGTCAAGTCTGTGCCAGAAGCAAAACCAGTAAATCCTTGCCTGTCGGTCTATTGCAGCCTTTACCCATGCCTAAGAGGCCTTGGTCTCATCTATCTATGGATTTTATTGTGGACTTGCCGAAGTCCAAGGGTCATACTGTGGTTCTGACAGTTGTAGACCGCTTCTCCAAAATGGCTCATTTTGTCCCTCTACCTAAGCTTCCTACAGCCAAAGAACTGGCGGTTGTATTTGCTAGAGAGATTGTACGAATACATGGGGTTCCGTCTGAAATAGTCTCTGACAGAGGAGCCCAGTTCGTCTCTCGTTTCTGGAGGGTTTTCTGTGCAGAGATGGGGGTGCGATTGGCCTTCTCTTCAGCATATCATCCACAAACCAATGGGGCAGCAGAGAGGGCAAATCAGGGTCTCGAGCAGTACATACGTTGCTTTACCAAACAACAGCAAGACAATTGGTCGGAGTTGTTGCCCTGGGCTGAGTATGCACGTAATAACGCCGTTAACGAGACCACTGGCCACTCTCCTTTTTTTGCCATCTATGTTTTTTTCCCTCCGGCTCTACCGCTTCAGTTTACTGAACAGGTCATCCCGGCTCTCGATGACCATCTCACTCAACTGCAAGAGATTTGGAGACAGATTCGAGAAAATATGGAGCGCAATGTTGCTGTCCAGAAACGCAAGGCTGACAGGCATAGGTTACAAGCTCCCTCCTATAACGTGGGGGATAGAGTTTGGTTGTCCACTAGGAACGTGAAGTTGCGGGTGCCTTCTATGAAAATGGCACCTCGGTTTATAGGTCCATATATAGGATCATTCGCCGCGTTAATCCTGTGGCTTATGCTCTTGCCCTTCCTAAACATCTTCGCATGCACAACGTCTTCCACACCTCCCTACTTAAGCCATTGTTGTGTAACAGGTACACGCGGGTCGTTCCTCCTCCTCCACCTATTCAGGTTGATGGTGAATCTGAGTATGAGGTTAGGAGGGTTTTGGATTCTAGGCTGTGCAGGGGCGCTCTGCAGTACTTGGTCAATTGGGTGGGTTATGGTCCAGAAGACCGGTCCTGGATTCCAGCTTCCGACATGTCTGCCTCTAGGTTGGTCAGGGCGTTCCATGCCTCACACCCCAATCGCCCTGGTGGTCGTCCTGCCGCTCGTCCTGTTGGTCGTCCGGTGGCCTCCCGTGGAGAGGGGGGTACTGTAACGTTGGGAGCTTCCAGCCCTACCGGTGTGCTTGAGGGCAGCATGTCTGATGCTGCTCGCTGACCAATGCCCGGTTTAAATGGAGACAGGCAGGGAGGTGGTTGCATGAGGCGCGGCTTGAGTGGGGGGGCGTGGCCTGGTGAAGGTCTTTAAAAACCCTCAGTGTATTCTCAGCAGTTGCCAGATCGTGGTTATCCATACCTGAGCTCCTTGTACCTGACTGCTATATTGAATTAACCCGTTATTGACCTCTGCTTGTTTCTGACTATTCTGCCTTCTGTTGCCCTAGACCATTTTCTTGTACTACGCCACTGCTCTGATATTGACCCGGCTATTCCATTTGACCATTCTGAACTCTGTATTCCTGATTCTGGCTCGACTGACTACTCCCCGTGTTGTTAACCCTTTCTGTCTAGCTAGTTTACCTGGCCAATTCTAAGGACCAGACAGTTAGAGATCTTTCACGGCTACTCTGTTGGTAGCTTCTGGGCTCTGTGGAGTGTGGGGTGTTAAGTACTGCTTGGTGGGATCTGGGAACCGTGACAGCTACTGGCTGTATTTTTTTTGAGGTAATGGAAGTGAAAGAATTTATATTTTTAATTTCCTGTATGAATATAAATATCCTGTAATTCAACTATGATTTTGAAAAGCCTGCTCTAATGCAGACAGGCTGTGGTTTCCACCCCTCTGTTTCTTGGCACATGACCCAGGTCTTAGGAATGTTGCTTTGAATCCAGACCATAACTTGGGAAAGTGAGGATCCTTTGTTATTTTACAAGGACAAAAATAGAAAAAAAGTGTGCGAAAGTTATAAGCTAGAAAAAAACTTCTTTTTGCTATAAGTATTTGTGGGATTGGTCAACTTTGATGTTGTAATATATCTGCATATTGATTGGGGCAGAAATGAAACTGCACATCTGCACATCTCTAACACATATACCCATGTGTGCTGGGGGCAATATATACCCATGTGTGCTGAGGGCAGTAATGTGCAGTGTTTATGAGGTGTGACGGAACCGTTCTCTTCTGTCTGTCCTGGCTCTCCAGACACCCCTTCGTTGCGGTCAGCCCGGCTACTGGGAGCGCTGTCCTCAGCGCCTCGAGCAGCTTGACCTGCCTGCTTCTGATTCTCTGCCCTGGAACGTTAGGAATTTCCAGAGGGCCACTCTGTGCCTTCTGGGGGTGATAGTGGGTACCGTGAATAAGACACCAGACGAGCTGTATGTTCCCACAGGATTCTCTGACTTTTAATGAACAAAAACGCCACCATATATGCTTAAATCCAACAGCCATAATTTGCATAAATGACACACATCTTCCTACTAAAATGCTAATTACATTATGTCAGGTATTTACAATAAACATTATTTACATTCTTTAGCCTTTAGCTCACACATTTGCATTATCTTTTGTTCTAACACATCAGATAAAAGACAAACACTATCACAGACTTCTTGAATCAAATATGCAGCCAGATAAGGGGAAAGCCCTGTTGCATAAATTACACAGAAGTAAAGCTTGTTTACTGGCTATACAAAAACACATTTACCTACAGGAATATAAGTATTTTTAAAACTAATTGAAACTAAAACCAAACGATATAAAATAAATTTAAAATCGCACGATATAAATGAACATAAAGTCTCTTGGGGTTTGAAGCATGGAGCGCCACGTCAGTCCCATGACATATGTCCATACAATTCAATATGCATAACCGAAAGATAAAGAGTAAAAATGGTCTTTAAACTTGTCCAGTTTGGGTTCCGCAGCTCGCTGAGGCGAGCCCAATGTCAGCTCCGTGACATTTCTCCCTCCCAATAGAGTCCGACGGACACGGTTGGACCCCAACAGGTCGACTCGGGGAAGTCGGAGTGCAGGGGTCTCCAGGCTCCCGGGCCATTTGTCGAGATAGTCCATCAGCATTCCCATTTTGGGGCACGGGCCGGTACTGTATAGTAAAATTAAAGGGTTGTAGGGCCAGGCTCCAACGTAACAAGCGGCCATTTTCTCCAGCCACCCGGTTGAGCCACACCAGGCAATTGTGGTCAGTCATGACAGTGAACGATCGCCCATAAATGTAGGGTTGAAACTTCCTCAGGGCCCAGACCAAGGCCAAACATTCCTTCTCCACAGCGGTGTACCCCACCTCCCGGGGTAGCAGTTTACGGCTGATGAATGCCACCGGATGCTCCCCCCCATCGTCCCCCACTTGGCTTAACACGGCTTCCAGTCTGAACATGGAGGCGTCAGTATGGACGTCAAAGCGTTTATTATAATTTGGTGCAGCCAGGAGGGGAGCTTGGGTCAGGGCGGTTTTGAGATGTTGGAAGGCCGTCTAAGGCTAGGGACAGATGAGCGCATTTTCTGCGGCCACCGTCAAAATGTACGTCGATGCGTGCGCACGCATTTTTTCACGGAATAAGCTTAAGTGGTCAGACGATGCGCAATTCTGGACGTATTTCATGACGGTGGGGTAAAAAGAAGTATCCGGCTGTTTGAACGTTATGTTGGCCGCACACTAGCAGCGTCTGACGTCTCCTAATCACGCAAACACGCCGCTATGCGGCCGCAGCGCACTCTGTACGTCAGTAGCAGCGGTTTCACGTTCTGATAAAATGCGTTCATTTGCCGGTTGCGTCCCCCCGTCGGCCCCCACTTTTTGTACGCACGTACTGCGTATATTGGCCGTCATTGGCCGTTATGTGCTGCTACTGCCGCCGTGATTTAGTGCGCCTGCACGCGCGTTCCGACTGCCCCACTCTGACCCTAGCCTCACACTCCGGGGACCACAGGACTTGGCGGGGTAGGGATTTTTTGGTCAAGTCCGTCAAGGGTTTGGCGAGGTCGCTGTAATGGGGAACGAATTTTCGGTAATACCCAGTGGTCCCTAGGAAGGCGAGGACCTGGGTCTTGGTCACGGGAGTGGGCCAATCTAAGATGGCTTCGACCTTGGCGGGTTCGGGTCGCTGTTTCCCACACCCCACCCGGTGGCCGAGGTACTGTACCTCGGACATCCCGATCTTACATTTCTCTGGTTTGAGGGTCAGGTTGGCATCCCTGATCTGGTCTAGCACTACCCCCAGGTGGTGAAGGTGTTCCTCCCAGGTCTGGCTATAGATGGCTATGTCATCCAGGTAGGCACAGCCAAACTCCTGCAGGCCATCGAGGAGGCGATCAATTAAACGCTGGAAGGTAGCCGGAGCATTCTTCATCCCGAACAGCATGACCCGAAATTGGTACAGGCCGAACGGGGTGATGAAGGCCGACTTGGGGGGTCGCCTCCTCCTCAAGGGGAATCTGTCAGTACCCCTTACATAAGTCTATGGTGGTCAAGTAGTGCCCCTGGGAGATCTGATCTAGTAGCTCGTCGACTCGGGGCATGGGGTAGGCGTCTGTGATGGTACAGTCATTCAACCTCCGGTAGTTGACGCAGAACCGGGTGGTACCATCCTTTTTGGAGACCAACACTACTGGGGAGGCCCACGGACTGGCTGAGGGCTCAATTACCCCTAGCTCCAGCATCTCCTGGATTTCGGCCCGCATGGGTTCGCGGACTGCCTCCGGGAGTCGGTACGCCAGTTGCCGAAGGGGCCTCTGCCCTGGGGTCTCTACTTTGTGCAGCGCCTGGCAGGTATAGCCGGGGAGTGCGGAAAAGACCTCCTTGCGGTCTTGGAACACCCGCCTAACCTGGGCCTGTTTGTGGGGTCCCAACCCCTCCCCCAGCTGCACCTGTTCTACCCCTGAGGGGCAGCTATCTACCCCGGGGAGGTCCATTATATAGATCTGTTCTGCCTCCTCGGTGGCCGGAGCGCAGATGGCAGCCACTGCCTCAGGCCGTTCGTGGTAGGCCTTGAGCATATTGACGTGGAACGTCCGCCAGATCCTGGTGTCTGCGCAGCTGACAACCACGTAGGTGGTATCCCCCAGTTGGGTTACCACCTGGTAGGGGCCCTGCCAGGACACCTGCAGCTTGTTCTGCCGCTGTGGTTTCAACACCAGGACCTTCTGGCCCACGAGGAAGGAGCGGCTTCGGGCAGAGCGGTCATACCATGCCTTCTGCTGGGCCTGGGCTGCCTGCATGTTCCCCTGGACCAGTCCTGTGAGTTCTGTTAGGCGCTCACAGAGCTCCAGCACATAACTCAAGACGGGGAGTCCTTCGGGCTCCTGTCTCTCCTCCCATTGGGCCCTAACCAGATCTAAGGGTCCCAGTACCCTGCACCCATATACTAATTCAAAGGGGGAGAACCCGGTAGACTCCTGGGGCACCTCCCTATATGCGAATAACAAGTGGGGTAGATACGTCTCCCAGTCCTTCCTCTCCTGGGTGAAGGCACAGATTAACTGCTTCAGGGTCCCATTAAACTGCTCGCACAGCCCATTTGTCTGGGGATGGTATGGGGCGCTGTGGAGAGCCTTGACACCGCAGAGGTGCCAGAGCTGTTGGGTCAGCTCAGCAGTGAACTGGGACCCTTGGTCAGATAAAATTTCCTGGGGGAACCCCACCCGGGAGAACATCTGTAGGAGGGCATCTGCTATGGTGTCGGTCTGAATATTGGATAAGGGTATGGCCTCGGGGTATCGGGTGGCATAGTCCACCACCGTGAGAATATATTTCTTCCCTGTGGTGCTGGGGCGAGCCAGGGGGCCGATTTATATCTACCGCCACCCGGCTAAAGGGCTCCTGGATGATGGGCATCGGTCGTAGTGGGGCTTTTGGGTGGTCCCCAGTTTTGCCCACCTTCTGGCAAACCGGGCAGGTGCGGCAATACTCCCGCACATCCTCATGGAGTCGGGGCCAGAAGAAGGCCCGGGACAGCCGGTGCTGGGTCTTGGTTTTCCCCAGGTGACCGGCGAGGGGGATGTCATGGGCCAATCTAAGGTTCCTGATTCCTGTCTAGGGGCCTGGGGTACGACTAACTGTTTGTGGGGGACCTGTTTCCTCTGCATGCCCACCCTCTCGGTGTATCTGTATAACAGCCCATCTTCCCACTCGATGCGGTCGTCCCTTTCCCCTTCCTGACCCTTGCCTGCCCTGTCACGGTACCTTTCTAGGGTAGGGTCCGTTTGTGTCTGGTGCCGGAGGGTGGCCGGGGAGTCCCACATAAGGGAATGGTCAGATCAGGGGGGTGGGGTGTCGCTCTGTCGGGGTTTGGGGTTTGGTTTTGTGGTCTCACCTGGGTCGGGGCTTTCTATCCAACTGGCCTGTATCTCCGCCATCCGCAGTTCATGCTGGCGCTCCTTTTCTCGCTCCTCTTGTTGTTGGATGTCCCTAATGGCCTGTTGTAGGGCGGCTTCTGACGGGGAGGCACCGCACATAGCTATCCTCTCTCAGACTTTCTTTAGGAAGGGGTCTTCTGTGGCCGGGGTCCCTGTGCCCCTGTTCCGTTGATCCATTGTGACCAGTTCTCCTACCAAGGTGTCTTCAGTTTTTGAGCCAGCGGCCCCTCCTCAATTCTCCAATATGTCTCTCAGCGCGTCCCTCTTGTAGTTGGCATAGCTGGCCATTCTGCATTTCTTCTGGGGTTGGAGAGCTTATCCTCACCACTTGCCACCAGTGTGACGGAACCGTTCTCTTCCATCTGTCCTGGCTCTCCAGACACCCCTTCGTTGCGGTCAGCCCGGCTACTGGGAGCGCTGTCCTCAGCGCCTCGAGCAGCTTGACCCACCTGCTTCTGATTCTCTGCCCTGGAACGTTAGGAATTTCCAGAGGGCCGCTCTGTGCCTTCTGGGGGTGATAGTGGGTACCGTGAATGAGACACCAGACGAGCTGTATGTTCCCACAGGATTCTCTGACTTTTAATGAACAAAAACGCCACCATTTATGCTGAAATCCAACAGCCATAATTTGCATAAATGACGCACATCTTCCTACTAAAAATGCTAATTACATTATGTCAGATAGGTATTTACAATAAACATTCTTTACATTCTTTAGCTCACACAACATTTGCATAATCTATTGTTCTAACACATCAGATTAAAGACAAACACTATCACAGACTTCTTGAATCAAATATGCAGCCAGATAAGGGGAAAAGCCCTGTTGCATAAATTACACAGCAGTAAAGCTTGTTTACTGGCTATACAAAAACACATTTACCTACAGGAATATAAGTATATTTAAAACTAAAGCTACGCCATGCTAAAACCAACTAAACTGTAAAATAAATTTAAAATCACACGATATAAATGAACATAAAGTCTCTTGGGGTTTGAAGCGTGGAGCGCCACGTCAGTGCTATGACATATGTCCATACAATTCAATACGCACAACCGAAAGATAAAGAGTAAAAATGGTCTTTAAACTTGTCCAGTTTGGGTTCCGCGGCTCGCTGAGGCAAGCCCGATGTCAGCTCCATGACATGAGGGTATCACAGAGCTCCACAGTAATGCGCAGTGTTTTTTTTGGGGGGGGACGCAAGTAGCTGGTCTTGCCTAGGGCGCAAAATAGTCTAGCACCGGCCCTGGCCGTGGATCATATTTACTTGATCTTCTTTCTTGGTGTTTCCCACGCCCACTTCAGGAGGCATTTTAAGCTAACCAATCAGTGCGTATACCTGGGTATAGCAAAAAAACGCACTGAGCATGTGCGTCTGAGTTGCTCCTCCTGCACTGTGAGCTGAGGGGAGGGCAGGGCTGAACTTTCACCCCAGCTACTGCAAAGACAGCGAAGGAAAGAAAACCGTACACACAGGGAGAAAAAGAGACGGCAGAGAGAGGGACAACAAAGAAAAGCACAGACACTGCAATAAACGGTAAAGAGAGAAAGACAGCAAGATAAAGCAGAGAAAGCACAAGAAAAGGTACAGTGAGAGAGAGCACACAAGAGACAGACAGCACAAGAAAAAGTGAGATGAAGTGACTGTGTGAGGGACTTTGAGTGAGACAGTGTGTATATAAATCTTGAAAGAGCGCATCAGTGGGTAAGTGAGTCTGTGTGTGAGAGACCATGAGTGTGTGAGCAAGTCAGCAGGGTGAGTGTGTGAGCGAGTCAGCAGGGTGAGTGTGTTTTGCTTTCACAGTTGCAGAGATGCTAATATTCAGTTCCTTGGTTTCCCCAGTCTGAAGTCTTGAATGCACACAGCTTGTGTTAGTTCATACAGTCACAGGCATTTAAGATGCACTAGCAAGTTCCGTAGCGTTGTACAATGGGAGAGGCAGAATAACAAATGTCCATACAAGTTAAACACACAGACGAGTAGGAGAGAAGACCCTGCCCAAGAGCCAGGGTCGGTGCTAGACTATTTTGCGCCCTAGGCAAGACCAGCTACTTGCACCCCCCCAAAAAAACCACTGCACATTACTGTGGAGCTCTGTGATACCCTCATAAACACTGCACATTACTGCCTCCAGCACACATGTGTATATATTGCCCCCAGCACACATGGGTATATATTGCCCCCAGCTCACATGGATATATATGGTTGTTCTTTGGAGTGGCTGCTCTCTCTGTTATTTTTGTCTTTGTCTGACCATATGGGCATTACCCATCTGAAATGCATGTGGTACAGGAATCCTCTATAATTTTATGATTGTCCAAAGGTTCTGCGATAAACCCTATGGATGTCAACTAGCCAAAAAAGACACTGGAGCGTCTATTGAGGGATCTAAAACGATACCCCGAGATGCTTATTGCCTACAATTCCCAGAATTCCTTAAGCGATAGTCAGAAAATCATGGTAGCTGTTCAGAAACATCTGGGGCCGGGGTGGGGGGGCAGAGTTTGTGTAAGGATATAGAGTCACCCAGCACGCAGACAAAACCCAGAAAGGCAAGAAAAAACCCTAAACTGAGAAGCTGGTCCTTAGAATGGCCAGGTACTAATCTAGAATACATAGAAGTACAGATTAGGGACAGGAGAGATATCGTAGTAATAACAAGCCAGAGAACGGTACACAAGACAAACAAATATACAAGCCAGAAGTCAAACCAGAAAACCAATATGCAGAAGCTAAAGACACGCACTGAGGGCTAGAATAAACCACGTCAGGGCTTAGAGCACAGTCAGTGACTGATATTTAAAGGCCTAGATCCCTGACCAGGTGCGGCATTCAAAGTGGCCTGATTCAGAGACTGGTGCCCTCTCTGTTGGGAAGGCCGCACTGCAGGAGCAGCAGCAGGCATGACAGTTTGAGATCCCCTGCTTTTATCCAAGCTCTGTATATCACATAGTTCAGTTGGTCTTTCTGGATCTTTTTTTCCAAAATTCTTCACCATTTTTCACTGCAACAATTGATATATAGATGCAGGAAAAAAAGGACAAGGTATGGATAAAGGAGGGACCAATAATATGCATAGCAAATGAAGGAGAGCCAGTATAGGGATTAGGCAAACTCCTTCATCCTCAAGGGTTTAACATTATAACTCTGTCTGTGATATGGTTGTTTTATTATTAATGCTCTTTTTAAGATCAGGATTCTTTAGCTCATTTATAAAATGATAAGCACATAGTGCACACACTCTGATCACACACACACACTCTGATCACACACACACACACTCTGATCACACACACACACACTCTGATCACACGCACACACACTCTGATCACACAC
Organism: Leptobrachium leishanense; assembly: GCA_009667805.1. NCBI lineage: Eukaryota > Metazoa > Chordata > Amphibia > Anura > Megophryidae > Leptobrachium > Leptobrachium leishanense. Next base: position 292,526,455 of record CM019063.1, on the reverse strand, counting down.
ACACACTCTGATCACTAACACACACACTCTGATCACTAACACATTTTGATCACTAACACACACTGATCACACACACACTCTGATCACACACACACTCTGATCACACACTGAGCACACACACACACAGATCACACACCCACTGACACACACACGCACACTCTGATCACACACATACACTCTGATCTCATATAGGGATGAGCTGTTCGGTTCGATCGGTTCGGAGTTCGATTCGAACATCGCCTGTTCGCATGTTCGCGAACTACGAACATTTCCGCGTGTTCGCCGCATGTTCGCCCACAATGCACCACAATGGACCACAATGCACCTTTCCACTGGCCTGAAGCTTGTAATTGGCTACAGCCTTGCACCTGACCACAGCTGTTCTCACTGCCAGTCTGCCACCAGCAACTGGGGGGGGGGTCTCATTTCTACAAAATATCTGGGAATTGTTCTAATCTGTGTGTTCTCACTCCCAGCAACTATTTTGGGGGTCAGTAATTTCTACAAAAAATATTTGGGAATTGAGGTAATCTGTGTCTTGTCACTGCCACCAGCAACTATTTTGGAGGGTCAGTAATTTCTACAAAATATTTGGGAATTGAGGTGATCTGTGTCTTGTCACTGCCACCAGCAACTATTTTGGGGGGGTCAGTAATTCTACAAAATATTTGGGAATTGAGGTAATCTGTGTCTTGTCACTGCCACCAGCAACTATTTTGGGGGTCAGTAATTTCTACAAAAAATATTTGGGAATTGAGGTAATCTGTGTTTTGTCACTGCCACCAGCAACTATTTTGGGGGGTCAGTAATTTCTACAAAATATTTGGGAATTGAGGTAATCTGTGTCTTGTCACTGCCACCCTGAATTTTGGGGGGTCAGTTATTTCTACAAAATATTTGGGAATTGAGGTAATCCGTGTCTTGTCACTGCCACCCAGAATTTGGGGGGGGGTCAGTCATTTATACAAAATATCTGGGAATTGTTCTAATCTGTGTCTTGTCACTGGCACACATCAGGGGGTCTCACTGATTTATAGGAGGTTTCTGGGAATTGTAATCTGTGTCTTCTCACTGGCTGCCAGCTATCAGGGTGTCTCACTGAGTTATGCCAGAGTTCTGGAAATCATTAATCTTTATACCAGAGTTGAATCAGAGTTCTGTATATATTTAATCTATATATCACTCACCATGTCAGAAAGACCAAAAAGGACAGGCAGACGCTCCCAGACACAGATAAGAGGGCAAGTAGCCTCTGTGTCGGGAGGCTGTGCCTCTGGTCGTCGTGGCTTGTCCTTTCTAACTGGTGCTGGCCGTCTTAAGCAGCAGCAACATACAGAGGATTTGGTGGATTGGCTAACCAGGCCACCCTCATCCTCTGAGTCCTCTGCCAGACAGGCTTGTAGTGCTTTACAGTCCACCTCCGCTGCCAAAGCATCTAATGCAGCCTCCATGTCCACAGCTACTCCTGCTGTAGCTTCACTATCACACACGGAGGAGTCAGCTGAATTGTTTGACTACAATGACAGTGACATGCTGCTTGAGGATGCACAGCAAGTACAGTGCTCTGATTCAATCTCTGAGGTTGAGGAAGGGAGTATAATCAACATAGAGGAAGGGGGTGCCAGTGATGACACACAAATAACTGGCACTCATGTTGCCCCAGCAGCTGCAGCAGACTGCCAAGTTGGCTCCAGTGACGAGGAGATAGGGGGTGATGATGACAATGATGATGAGGTCACTGACTCCACCTGGGTGCCTGATCGAACAGAGGAGTCAAGTGAAGAGGAGGAGGCACAACAAACATGAGGCACAACATCCTCTATGACCAACCATAGCACTAGCCAGTCCAAGGCATCAGGTGTCAGAGCTGCTCAGGTGCAGAGCGCTGTTGTCTCAAAGCACACATCCAGGAACTCTGCTGTCTGGGAGTTCTTTAAGAAATGTGCAGCAGACCCCACCGTTGCTATTTGTAATCTATGTCAGATGAGGCTCAAGCGTGGGAAAGACACCGGACGCTTGGGTACCACATGCTTGAGGCAACATTTGACCACCTGCCACGCATCCCGTTGGTGCAAAACTTTGCGTAGGTCCTCCTCCTCCTCATCTGTCTCTACCCTCACTGTATGTCCTACCATGTCATTGCCTACAACCTCCACTGACAGGGATGATGCTACAGTAATGGATGTACCAGGTCCATCCTCACAATGTGACAGCATCCCATCAGCTGAAGATTTACGTAGTCAGATTACGTTGCCCCAGCTGCTGCAGCGTAAGAAAAAATATAGTCCCAACCATCCCCAAGCACAGTGTCTAAATGCCAGCTTAGCAAAATTACTCGCATTGCAGCTGCTGCCTTTCCAGCTGGTGGACTCTGCTCCCTTCCGTGAATTTGCTGAATGTGCTGTACCACAGTGGCATGTTCCAAAACGCCATTACTTTTCACGGAAGGCTATTCCAGCACTATACCAGCATGTGGAAGACAATGTTATCGAGTCATTGGGAAAGGCAGTCAGCAGCAAGGTGCACGTGACTTTAGACACGTGGTCCAGCAAGCATGGACAGGGTTGTTACATTTCCTTCACGGCACACTGGATAACTCTGATTGCAGCTGGGAGGGATCCAATACGGGGCTCTGTGCTGGAGTTTGTTCATCCAGCATGCCTCCAGAAAGCTGCTTGTATGAGGTCTGTGTGCTCCACCACCACCTCTCCATCTTCCTCCTCCTCCTCCTTCTCCTTCTGTGTCTTTGCCGAAGTGGCAGTTAAACCGATGCCTGACAGGGGCTACGCAATGGCTCAAGCAAAAAGATGCCATACTGTGCTTGAGCTGGTTTGTTTAGGGGACAGGAGCCACACCTGGCCAGAAATTCTGTCAGCTCTGCAGGGGCAGGTGCGGAGATGGTTAACACCACGCCAGCTTCAGCTGGGAATGGTCGTCTGTGATAATGGCAGCAACCTTCTCTCCGCCTTACGCCTGGGTAAGTTGACGCATGTACCATGCCTAGCACACGTCCTAAATCTGGTGGTTCGTTTCCTAACCAGGTACCCAGGGCTGGCAGAGCTTCTGAGCCAGGCCAGAAAAGTCTGCAGCCACTTCAGACGGTCATTCCTAGCAAGTGTTCGCCTGGCAAAAATTCAAAGAGAATTCCACCTTCCCACAAACCGTCTGATCTGTGACATGCCCACCAGGTGGAACTCGACATTAGCAATGCTGCAGCATCTGCACAAGCAGCAGAGGGCCATCAACGAGTACATGTGTGAGTATGGCACAAGGACAGGTTCAGGTCAACTTGGTTCCCCCCCCACAGTGACTGATGATTAAGGATGCATGCACTGTACTGTCACCATTTGAGGAGGCAACAAGGATGGTGAGCAGGGACAGTGCATGCATCAGTGACACAATTCCTTTAGTGTTCCTGCTGGAGCACACTCTGTTTCATCCCACACGCTGCCCAGTAAATGGGAGACGCAGTGCCAAACCTGCCCCCCCATCCGGGCTCTCGACGGAGCCCGAGTGCCCCATGGGTTAGTCCACCCCTGGTATATATTGCCCCCAGCTCACTGTGCAGCTTCGTCTCTCAAGGCACCTCGTCTCCTTCACTTGAGACCCCCACAGCCAGCGACTGATGTGAGGGCGCGCGTTCTGCCACCAGCCCTAACACTTGCCAGCGTCAGCTGCTGACATCAAGGAGGGGCATTTCTATTGGCTCATGGGTGACGGGGGTGTGCTGCGGTCCTGCGGGCCTGTGGCTGGTGTGTGAGTTTGCTGGCTGTGAGTACGTTGTGGCGCCCGCGCTGAAAGGTATTTTGATATGATAGGTATTTTTTTTTATATCTGTAGGATTATAAATGTCCTGTAATTGAAAGACGTGCCATATTTCAATATGCATTAGTGTGAAATTCCCCCCTTCCCATTTTGAGTGTCAAATTGTATATGTCTTTTTCTTGCATAGGATGTTGGCCTGTGGAATTTAGCCGATTTCCTGTTTGTGCAGGAAAGGGTGTGTGGACAGTGTAAGCTAGAGAAAAGCCATCTCTGAATCATATGTAGTAATCTTTGTCTCACTGTTGGTTAAACTCTGACGTAGAAATGTATCTGTATGCTGATTGGCTATAAGTTCTTTGAAATCTAATAAAACAGTCTGTCTAATAAAGATATTTAGACATGACCTGAAGCTGCATTTCTTGTTGCTGATTTTGGTGTCTCTCGCCATGGCGTAGCGTGGCGCAACATAGTGCAGCATCTTACTTAATTTTTGATATATGGGAAGAAAACGGTCTATTGAAGTTTCATATATGGTAATTATATTAGGGAATTTGTTATTGCTTGATTAAGCTTAAAATTTAACAATTGGTCTCAGAAGTGGGATCTGTCATTCAAATGTGTTACACTTGCTTGTTCGGATCACGAATCTTCATGCCTTTTTGGTGCAAGGTTGGACACTCTTTGTCTTGTTTTTTTTTGTCATTTTGTGTATTATAGTAAAGGAAAATCGTTTGAGGACCTCACGTGTGTTGTTTGAACTCGCCCGCTGCGCTGAGTGTATTGTATTGTATAGTGCTGGAAATTTAACTCATAAAAAAATAAGAGATGTTTCTAGGTGTATTGCCGTTGTGGAGCTGTAACTCCGTTCTGTGTCTATCTGTCTTGTACCTCCATTCTGGAGTTTTTTGACTCGTCTATATCTGCTTGTCATTTGAGCATTTTATTTTAATTGATTAAGATTAGATCTAATTTCTTCTCATATATATAAAAAATGGTTTCCTGTACTCCCATTGAATTTTTTTTACACGCTATTACAATTTTTATGCGTTCTTGCCATTTTTGCATGGTTGCGCACTGTTTAATTTTATAACCTAACTGATTCTAAAGGATTTGCAAACAGTTTTTTCTTTCAGATTGCATGTTTGTTTTTGTTTAATTTTTTTTCTATTGTTTCTTGCCATTGATTACGTCTGTTTATTTCACTGTTTGTCTTTACTAATTAATGTATGTGTTTATCTTTGATGTTTTGTATTTTATTACACTGTACAGCTGTCTGTGTTTCTGTGTGTATAGGGACTGATTTCCTTTGGAATATGTCGCTTTGCCAGTATAAAAAAGAGTTGAATGCCGTGTGTCTGTGTTTCTCCCCCTAAGCAGCTGTAAAAGGAAGCAGCCCTCCCTTAATTCAGGCTTGCAATAAGTTTTTTTTCTTCTCTTATCTCTCTTCCTGATCTAAAGGTGAGGATTTTTTTTGGAATGCAAGTTGGATAAAGGAATATGTAGTTATTTTTGTTGTTCTGTTAGGATGCTGTAAAGGAATGAATGATATGATATAAAAAAACTAGTGTATCAAGGTGCTGGGCGTCGTCAATCTGCCTTAATATAAGTTATACATTTTCTCAAAAGAGGCATGGTCGGTTATTTTTTTTTCTCCTCTGGTCTTTGTTTGAGTCCAGCATAAAGGGATTGACCACACCTTAATATAGGTTATATGTTTTGTATAAGGGACAAGCATGCCTGTGTAGTTTCTTTGTTGCTGAACGACTGATAATCTCTACTAAAGATATAATTATAGTAATATTTGAGTCCCCTATTGAATAATTGCCAAAATGGCTGACTGAGGTCATTTACAGGTTTTGTAACCTGTGTACGAGAATATATATATATTATATAATGTTCATCATAATACAGTAGGCAAAGAGGTCCTGTGTAAAAGTTTACAATCTAAGAGGATAAAGTAATATTGAAGGATTTGAGTGAAAGTTTAATGGAAAGCGCCTACAGGTTTTGTAGCGCTGTACAAAGGAAATTAGGCAGATTTCAGGTGATAAAAGGTGTTTTTTTTGTTGACTAAGGGAGATGGAAGGTTGTAGCTTAGTATCCTGAGTATTGTTTGTTTTCTTTTTTCTGCATTCGTAGCATATGTCTAGTTTTATTTTTTGCTGTCTGATGTTTTTGTCTTTTGGTGTGAAGTGCAACAACGTATGACTGTGCCCCCATTTAATTTTCTTGGGGAGGGAATAAAACAGGTTGTAAAATAGCTGCACAAACACCTCACATTTGAATGTTTGTTTTTAACCAATATCCTTAATAAAGATTGTAGTTTTGGATGCTTATTAAGAATCTTTTTCTCTGAGTTTCCTCTGAGAACTTTGTGCTAGTTAACATGTCAATTTTTAAACATGCCCTTCTATACTTTCTTTCCCAGTTTATGATATTTTTGTTATGTGTTTTTTATTTGAAGTGAAGAGCATTTTAGAAAAAAGATGGTGACCGTTGCAGAAGTAAAAAAAGTTTTCACATTCTTCTCCTAGCCCCCTCCATTTTCTCTCTCTCATGACCACTCCTTTTTCTTTGTGTCCAAAAATGTGTTGCATTTTTTCTCCATTTTAAAGTATTTTAACCATATAAATTTTAAAGTTTTTGACAGGTTAATACATTTTTTCCCAAGTTTTTTTACTTTAGGTGAAAATTACCCATGCATGCCAACTTTGATCAAGCTAGATGGAAGATTATTGAATACCAATATTGATAAAGCTGTTGGAATTCAAGGAAATTTACTCAAACACATTATCATTTCACATTACAATGTTACATCAACCGGATAATAAGGAATTATCAGACACCAGGCAATAAAACATTCTAATTTATCAACAACTCATCGATAAATCATGCGATTAAAGAAGATCCTTGATTTGGAAATAAAACTTAAGATATGTCAGTTTTACAAAACAGTTATTTTCAACCAATAAGACAGAAGACAAAGAAAGAAGAAGATAATGTATTTTTTATATGTTGATGGATTATCATTGTGTTGTCTAAGTGATAATTATTTTGAGTCTTTTATTATTTTATATTTTATTATTTTTGTTGTTTGGTTACAATCAATATTGTTCAAATTCCCTGACACATTTAGGATTATTGAAGATCACATCCAATTAAAATTAGAGTTAATTAATGTATTTAGGAACATATAATTTAATGCATTTGCATAAATACGTTTCATGACATATATAGTGGTAAATGGGAAGTTTTAATTCGATTTTTTGGGATTTTATTTGAGGATTGGTGTGTTTTATAAACACCAGGTTTGTTTCAAAACACAGAACAAGACTGAATAGGATAGTAATTAAATATTTTTTTGATATTTAAATGGATGGAATATGCACTTCGGCTATTTCGTTTTTGAGCCAAAGTTGTGTATATATAGTTTTTTTTTCTCTAAAATTCTCTAATGTAATGTAGTCAGATGTAATATGATTTCTTTTTTGTTGTTGCGTGAGGCCCATAGGCTTTGCGGGGAAATTTTAAAATGTATTATCTGTGTCTCTTCTTGTGTAAATTAACATTTTTATTGTTTTCGTGCACTTGAGAGTGACAATGAATGAATGAATGTATATGATTAGTGGGTATACCATATTTTCTTTTTATTTTCTTTATTGTTGCTAAAACCGTATCACATCATAAAGAAATCTGACAGTCACAATGACTGCATATATAACAAATCATGGACATTTTGTGTCAAGGTCAAAGGTCACAGGTAATAAGCAACCAGCGTAAAGAGACCGCTTGTTCAGGAGTCCCTATGGTGGGAGCTCTGATGACATTCAATGATTATGCGTCTCAAGCTGGGATGTTGAGAAAACCTTGATCTCGCACTTTGGACTACGGTATTAGATTATGGAATATTATTTTTTTTATTTAATCCCCTAGATAAGTGTGAGAAAGGATTGGATTTGTGAAAATGAGAATGTATTTCTTGAGTGTATGTGTGAATGCAGGTGTGTATGCGTTTTGTGGAGTGAAGCTGAACATAGGAAAACACACAGATATAGATCTGACTCATGTTGATTATTAGATAAATGAACTTTTTACATTCAAGTTATTATATTCTTCTTGTTCGGTGAAGTACATTTTGGGAAATGGGAATAAATAGTTATTTAATGTCTAGATTAGGTATTTTGGCCCAGGCTCCAAGTGTGGTTCGCTGGAAGAGTGAATCTAGATAGATAAGTGTATTTTATGCTTATAAAGGACCTCCTTGAGGAATCCCTATCATACATTATAAAGGTATTGAGGTATTTTAAGAGTAATTGCCAGATTTTTTCTTTTCCCTCTGAGCATCTAGAATGATCTAGAGGTATTAGGTGAGGATACTATGGCCCCAGGTATAATTAGTTTAATTGCCTACTTTGTTTTATCTATTTTAGTGATCACGATTGTATATGTGATCAATGAGACAATTGAAAGGTATTTTAATATGATAGGTAGTTTTTTTATATCTGTAGGATTATAAATGTCCTGTAATTGAAAGACGTGCCATATTTCAATAGGCATTAGTGTGAAATTCCCATCTCCCATTTTGAGTGTCAAATTGTATAACAGGGTTATTCAGAGAGCTTGAAAAGCAATAGAATGACTGGAGAATGACTGGAGAATGAAAAATTCTAGGTCAAAATAGCCAAACCAGAAAAATTCTCCCTTTCATCTCACTTTCCAAATTGGCTATTTTGACCTAGAATTTTTCATTCTCCAGTCATTCTCCTGCTTTTCACGCTCTCTGAATAACCCTGTATGTCTTTTTCTTGCATAGGATGTTGGCCTGTGGAATTTAGCCGATTTCCTGTCTGTGCAGGAAAGGGTGTGTGGACAGTGTAAGCTAGAGAAAAGCCATCTCTGAATCATATGTAGTAATCTTTGTCTCACTGTTGTTTAAACTCTGACGTAGAAATGTATCTGTATGCTGATTGGCTATAAGTTCTTTGAAATCTATTAAAACAGTCTGTCTAAGAAAAGATATTTAGACATGACCTGAAGCTGCATTTCTTGTGGCTGATTTTGGTGTCTCTCGCCACGGAGTAGCGCAGCGTGGCGCAGCATAGCGCAGCATCTTACTTCATTTTTGATATATGGGAAGAAAACGGTCTATTGAAGTTTCATATATGGTAATTATATTAGGGAATTTTTTATTGCTTGATTAAGCTTAAAATTTAACACACGCAGACACAATGATTTTTGGTGGGCGGGCACTGCGCTCTAGGCGGCTGCCTAGCAGCAGCGCCGGCCCTGCCAAGAGCGTACAATCTAAGAGGAGAGGGGTGACACACTAGGTGAGGATAATAGCTGAGTATGAAGTAGTGGGGTGCATGGGGGCTGTGGCGAAGATGGAGCAAGAAAGCATGTGAAGCTTTGATGGTGCAATAGTGGGTGGGGAGGAGGCGGGGAATATTCAGGAACTATGAGCTGAAGAAACACCCCTAGCTGAGGGGCGTCGCCGGAGAAGATGAAATGACAGAGTTTAAAGCAATTTTTAAAACTTTTATTGAGTTATTACTAGTTTGTCTATAGGTATAAAAGTGTTTAAATGTGAATTTGAAAAAACTTTTTCTAGACATTCATATCCCTTTAGTGTTCAATTCTATGAAATTGCTCTGTATAACGTCCAGACCTGAAGAAGAGAGGTATGCTCTCGAAAGCTTGTCTTTTAAAATGTAACGTTAGTTCAATAAAAAAGGTATCACTACATACTGCTATACTCGTGATTATATATATATATATATATATATATATGTAGTGTGCTTAATATTGCAGAAGCACATCATAGCAATTCAAAGAATTGCATCCCAGAGCTCCTGTGCCACATTCCCCATATGCAGCAGGAAATTCTGGGTAGGATATGCAAATGACCTCTGTCTCACTTTTATGCATCCTGGATTTGTTATTACACAGAACCCTAAAATCAATGCTATGTCACACTGTGGGTTTGTAACAAAGATAAGGTTATGCAACTGGTCAAAGCCACTCCTAGAACAGCACTGTTTCAGGTTTGTTGAACCTTCATCAGCTAGGAGACAGGCATGACCAGTTGCAGTGGATGCTTGGATCATAGGTAAGTAAGTGTCTATAAGGGTTGTGGTGAAGGGCTAAAAGTGAGATAAAAAGCCTCCACACTATAATAAGTGTGTTTAATATTGCAGAAGCCACCTGCACATCATAGCAATTCAAAGAATTGCATCCCAGAGCTCCTGTGCCACATTCCCCATATGCAGCAAGGAATTCTGGGTAGGATATGCAAAGGACCTCTGTCTCACTTTTATGCATCCTGGATCTGTTATTACACAGAACCCTAAAATCAATGCTATGCCACACTGTGGCTTTGTAGCAAAGATAAGGTTATGCAACTGGTCAAAGCCACTCCTAGGACAGCGCTGTTTCAGGTTTGTTGAACCTTCATCATATATATATATATATATTGTGATGGTGTGCAGGGGTTGGGTAACAGGATGTCTGGGAGAGTAATCAAGGGAAGGTATATAGGACCCAGAATCCTGCACAGCCTCTACCCTCTCACACATGTGTTGCCAATTAATCAATTAAAGCCTCAGGTAAAGTCCCAGGCTGCTGACTGCTAGATAGAAGTGTGTTTAATCAGACTGCTCAGAGCAGGGTGTGAAGCAGTTGCACTTCTAAAGAGATGCTGTGATTTTTTTATTTTGTTTGAGATTATGGTTTTGTGATAGTTAGGAGTGCTGGATGTTTAGTAAGAACTCTCATTTGAGTTAGGTTTTCTTTTGTAGTTTTTTTTTCACTGAATCACCAGCAATAGTAATTCCAAAGCCTTGTCTGCTGTTTGCTGCTACAGTATATGCTGGAATAAAAGTCCTCCAATTTGCACAAGTTTCAGGTCTGCAGCTGTTTCTTCCCTAGAGGACTGTGTTGTTTGGCTGGAGCCAAGGATCCCGAGCTGTTGCTATACTACAATATATACACACACACACATACAGGTTCAGGGATTAAGGCAAAAACCGGAGTAGCAATACTCAGTTGGGGGTGGTACACAGAGATCAGGAACAGACAAAATATGGATTGCACTGAGGGGCCCAATTGAAACTGCAACAGGGCAAAAGCGATGTCTAACTGCTAGTATTTAAATGCCCGCTGGAGCTAGAATTGGTTGAAGCATCGCGTATGAACCTGCTTCACTGAGGACCAGAGGGAGCCGAAGCTCCACTGGAAATAGCCAAAGTGTGGCTATCAGAAATCACCAAAGTGCATCTTGGCTGAAAATCTGGGAGAGGCGAAGTGGAAGTACACTGATAGCAGCAGCCTCTCTGATTGGAGCATCCGCCAGAGGCAACCAAACCTCTAGCAAAACATAACACCCTGGTGTTAAGTGATTTTGCTAGTGTCTACAAGCATCTCTCAAACACTTCAGCTCCAACTACTAATACAGCATCATGGTTGGAACAGAGGCACACATAGCAAAGCTGTAAATGGATAATGACTTGTTTATCAATTTTCCAGCCTGTATTAATGTCTGGGAGGGAACACGGCCCATTTTACTTCAATGCACATTAAAACTCACTCTAGAAAAATCAATACTTCAACTTTACATCAACCTTTAATTGTTCCTTCTGCCCTCTTACACTGTACATTTAATTGCAGCAAGAAACATTTTGAGAAGCAGAATCCACTTCTTTTGTGCTCTTCCGTCACACTTTACAATGTTACAATTACCTAGTGCCACCCTCTTTTAGTTTTGTTTTAGTTTAGCCTAAAACAAAGTGAATAAAACAATCCTACCAGGTCCCATACTATATTTCCAGTTTACCCAGACTGAACATGTTTATGGATACGAGGACCTCTCGGTACTCATTTAGCATTCCAGAGATCCGTGCAGCCACTGATCTCAGAATCACTAGTTTATTTCTCCGGCTACCGAAGTAGACAGTCAACACTAACAGTGGTGACATAATTTTTTTCCTGTAAGAGTCACTATGGCCCTGAAAGTTTGGCCAGGATTATCAAGTCTATTCACTAAAAGTGAAACTCTGGAGAATTAGCAGGAGAAGTGAAAATTCTAGGTCAAAATATCCAAACCAGAAAAATTCTCCCATTTATCTCACTTTCAGCTATTTCAGCTATTTGGTCTAGATTGTCAAGACACTTGTTTTTTGCTAGCTGATGAAGCCGGTACACCAGCGAAACGCGTCCTGGGATACAGAATTTTAATAAAAGCACTTTCTTCAATTCCTGCCGTTCCTGTTTTTACGTTTGGAGAGGGTTTCGTTAATTTTTCCCAAAATTCACTAGCGAGCCTGGAGGCTCTCCTCTGAGTGAGTGTGCCATTGGCATTTTCCTTTATATTACTGCAAGTTGCACAGAATTATAGAAACATAGACACATAGAAAAATGTCGGCAGATAAGAACCTTTCGGCCCATCTAGTCTGCCCAATTACATGGATACTTGACCTGGATTTATCTTTTGTTTAGGATAGCCTTATGCCTATCCCATGCTTGCTTAAATTCAATTACTGTTTTGGCCTCTACCACTTCTACTGGAAGACTGTTCCATGTATCCACCACCCGCTCAGTAAAATAATGCTTCCTGATGTTACTTTTAAACCTTTGCCCCTCTAATCTAAGACTATGTCCTCTTGTTTTGCTATTTTGTTTCCTTTTAAATATACTCCCTTCCTCTACCTTGTGGATTCCCTTTACGTATTTAAATGTTTCTATCATATCTCCTCTATACTAGGGGACTTCCCTTTGTGTTTTTTCCTTACATACTATGGGGTATCTGGAGAAGGACAATCAAACAGGTTAATAGGAGCCTGGGCATAAGAAGAAAATACCTATAAGGTGGAACATACCAGAGCCGGTTCGAGACTCTATGTTTGTTAGTTTGAAATCAAAAGAAATTATTTATTTTATTTTTAATTCTTTATTTTGAATTTTACAGGTTCAATATAAGACAAGCGGAAGCAAGTATGGCCTCGCAGGGCCAAAACATGTCTTCAGTAGTACAGCAAGTGGAAATAAAAGCATCGTACAAAGCGTTTCAGAGAAATCAAAAAACATCCCCAAATGGGGGGTCTCATCAAAAAAGAAAAACCATTAGAAAGGGTATCTCAGATAACTCAGGGGTAATAAAGGCGTCGAAACACATCTCAAAAGTGTCTCAAAAAAGGGGGGTTATCCATATCTTATATGTCGCAGAAAAAAATCAAATGTGTCGAAATAGGTCTCAAAAGTGTCTCAAAAAAAAGGGGGTATCCTCTTCTTTTTATTTTTTGAATTCAAAATTTTCATTTTCAAATAAAGGTCACAAACCGACACGTGAAATCAGCCTCGCAGGGCCATATAACGCAATCACATCCAACAGTAAAAATAAACTATAAACCAGCTGTAAGGCCGTAAGAGAAACACATAAACTATGAAAAAAAGGGGGAGAAGGCCTCCTTCTATAATCCCAAAAGATCAGAAAATGAGTGGGGGGCAAAAATCTGAGAAAAAAGAAAAACAAAAACAACAATTAAGAAAAAATGGTCTAGATGAAAATACTTGTTCTTGGATAGAAAACTGGCTAAAAGATAGGGTACAGAGAGTGGTCATAAATGGTACATTTTCAAGATGGACACCAGTGGTAAGTGGTGTCCCTCAGGGGTCTGTTATAGGACCAATACTATTCAATTTATTTATAAATGACCTTGAGATAGGCATTGAAAGTCATGTATCAGTGTTTGCAGATGACACAAAGCTAGGAAAAGTAATACAATGTGAGCAGGATGTTACTTCGCTGCAGAGGGATTTAGATAGATTGGGGGACTGGGCACTTAAATGGCAGATGAAATTTAATCTAGATAAATGTAAAGTTATGCACTTTGGAGTGAAGAACACACAAGCAATTTATACCCTAAATGGTACGGAGTTAGGGAAATCCAAGCAGGAGAAGGATTTGGGAATAATCATAGACTTCAAACTAAGTAACTGTCAGGTTCGTGCCAGGAAGGAGCCATGGCACAGCCTCAGTGTGATGTTATATTCCCAAGCGCTGGGGGTGAGCAGGCAGAAAGACACAGGAGACAGTAAATACACAACAAAGCTTGTATTGTGGGATGGTTCACAGCAAACAGTCCAGCACAGAACAGGTGGTAGCACAGAAAATAGGCAAGTGGATGGTGGACCACGTAGTCTCTCTCCAGATCCGCTTGAGGAGAAGCAGGAGCCTTTAGGCAAATGTACCTTGATAGTAGGTTGGTCTCCTTGGAGAGAGCTGGAGGGCTGGAAGCCACTTGAGTGTCTCTGGACCCACTGGATAGTGGGCCACGCAGTGAATTGTCCAGCACACAGGAACCAGGTAATGCAGACACAGCAAGGATGCACGGCAGAGCAAAATAAATCAGGAACATACAATGACAAGAGGGAGCTCTCAAGACCTCTGGACACTGGGAAGGGAAAAACACAAAATGAAAGAGCAACGGGGAGGAGGGTGTGGTCTGGTTATATGCAGAATCCTCAGGTTCAGACACAGGAGTTAACCCTTAGGCGGGGAGCAGGTATAGAGAGCTAGTGACCCAGGCTGACCACAGCAGACTCTCAGGGCTGAGGCATGACAGTACCTCCCTCCTCACAAGGTGCACTCCGGGCACCTAGGGCATAGGCTAGAGCTAGGAGGTCATCACCCCCATCAGAGTCCGAGTCAGTGTCATCATAAATGTCTCCTTGGCAAGCAGGGCCTGCTCAAAGATTTCAAGGTCCTCTTTACGGACCAAAGTCCCGTTGGATGCCCAGACGCAGCCCTCAGGAGTAGGACTGGTCACAGGGGGCACAGGCGTGAGAGGGCTGCTGGTGGCAACCCCCACGACGATGGGTGAAGGAACTGGCTCCTTAGCTGCCAGGCGCTGTTCATATACAGCAAGCTCAGAGTCCGGCACGATGAAGCCATCAGAGGCTATGGACAGAGTCTGGATTTGGTCTGGTGGGCTTGGTTGAGTCTCAGAAGGTAGGGTGTCACAACCATAGAACCCGAATTGAATGCAGGTCTCTTAAGCAGGGCCCCAATTTGTCGTCCAGGACCACCTTGAGGATGCTTAGCAGTCTGGGGGGTCATAGTAGAGGCCACCAGGAGAGGAGCAACCTCCATAGGTTCTTGGTCTGTGGGGAATGTGGGCTCCACACCCATGGGTTCTTCCTCGCTGGGCTCAGTAGGCAGAGTCTCCATGTACTCGGCAATCGAGTCCTCCTTAGAACTCTCCTCCTCCGAGGAGACCACACTGGATGCAGGCCTCCTGGGTACAGGAGTTCGGCGAAGCTTGCCAACATTGGTAGCCTGACGAGGCTTGACAGCAGCTGGAGTCTGGTGGGACTTGGCAGCAACTCGGCGAAGCTTGGCAGCAACTGGAGTCTGACGGGACTTGGCAGCAGCTTGGCGAGGCTTGGCAGCAGCTTGGCGAAGCTTGGTAGCGACTGGAGTCTGACGGGATTTGGCAGCGGCTTGGCGTGGCACAGGACTAGCAGCTTGGCGTGGCACAGGACTAGCAGCTTGGCGTGGCACAGGAACAGCAGCTTGGCGTGGCACAGGAACAGCAGCTTGGCGTGGCACAGGAACAGCGGCTGGAGGCTTAGCAGGTCTGATGGGACAGAGATCTATTCGGTGCAGATCTGACCCACAGTAGAAGCATTGGTTCAGCCTTCTACGCCTTTCCTTCTGAGTCTCCACATAAGGTGCCTGTGCTCTGCATATAGGTGGAGAATGATTAAACTCAACAGATTGCTGTGATGCTCTGCTCACTGGTATAGGCCTGACTGGGTCAGGTGTGGTGGGAAATGAGTCCATTAGTGTATACACATCATCCACTACAACGAGCAACTGATATACAATCTCCTTCAGTGCAGCTTGAACCCCCACGGGCCTGGTTTTTGGGCTCTTTCATTATGTCAGGTTCGTGCCAGGAAGGAGCCATGGCACAGCCTCAGTGTGATGTTATATTCCCAAGCGCTGGGGGTGAGCAGGCAGAAAGACACAGGAGACAGTAAATACACACAAAGCTTGTATTGTGGGATGGTTCACAGCAAACAGTCCAGCACAGAACAGGTGGTAGCACAGAAAATAGGCAAGTGGATGGTGGACCACGTAGTCTCTCTCCAGATCCGCTTGAGGAGAAGCAGGAGCCTTTAGGCAAATGTACCTTGATAGTAGGTTGGTCTCCTTGGAGAGAGCTGGAGGGCTGGAAGCCACTTGAGTGTCTCTGGACCCACTGGATAGTGGGCCACGCAGTGAATTGTCCAGCACACAGGAACCAGGTAATGCAGACACAGCAAGGATGCACGGCAGAGCAAAATAAATCAGGAACATACAATGACAAGAGGGAGCTCTCAAGACCTCTGGACACTGGGAAGGGAAAAACACAACAAATGAAAGAGCAACGGGGAGGAGGGTGTGGTCTGGTTATATGCAGAATCCTCAGGTTCAGACACAGGAGTTAACCCTTAGGCGGGGAGCAGGTATAGAGAGCTAGTGACCCAGGCTGACCACAGCAGACTCTCAGGGCTGAGGCATGACAGTAACAATGTGCAATGTCAAACAGCAGTCGCCAAGGCCAGCAAAGTACTGGCATGCATTAAAAGGGGAGTTCACTCACGGGATGAAAACATATTTTGCCTCTGTATAAATCAATGGTCAGGCCGCACCTTGAATATGCCGTGCAATTTTGGGCACCTGTCTTAAAAAAAGATATTATATCGCTAGAAAAAGTGCAGAGACGGGCAACTAAATTAATAAGGGGGATGGAAGGGTTAAGTTATGAGGAAAGACTAACAAGCTTAAACCTGTTTAGTTTAGAGAAAAGGCGCCTTAGAGGGGATCTGATAACCTTATATAAATATATACGGGGCCATTATCAACCATTGTCTGATAACCTATTCATTAACAGGACTATACATAGGACAGGGGTCATCCATTTAGACTGGAAGAAAGAATATTTAGCTTAAAGCATAGGAAGGGTTATTTTACGGTGAGAACAATAAAGCTGTGGAATTCTCTGCCTGTTGAGGTGGTTGGGTCAGAGTCTGTACAGACTTTTAAAAAACGACTGGATGACTTCCTGCAGACACAGAATATTAAGGGTTATAATATTTAATATGTGGGTAAAAGCTTCTTGATCCAAGGAGAAATCTGACTGCCATTCTGGGTCAAGAAGGAATTTTTTCCCAGTATGTTGCATATTGGCAAGCATTCAGACTGGGTTTTTTGCCTTCTTTTGGATCAACAGCAGTAGGTTATGTGGGAGAGGCTGAACCCGATGGACGCATGTCTTTTTTCAGCCTATATAACTATGTAACTATGTAACTCAGGCTGAAAAGGGCATATAAAAGGAGATAGAGTCCGTTTAGGTCCAGCGCTACTCTGCCCTGTCCCGAAACCAGTCTTAACCCGGGTCCATCACAGGAAACGAAGAACTCCCGGGACCCGAGCCGGAAGCCACCGGGGTTTGAAAAAGACCCAAGGAACGCAGCAGGGACCATGCCGCCTCAGAGGTGGACACCAGGTGTGACAAATTTTCGTGGGTTATATACATAGACCCTGCCATCCCCTATCTATAGCTCACCCCACAACCCCTCAAAAACGCAGAGACCTCTCGAAATTGCTGCCGGGCAATCAGCATCACAAAAGGGAGACCGTTAAATAAGGACAGAGTAGAATTTTCAAAAACAATCGGGGCTCGGGCTGCAGGGATCGACATCAAGCAGCGTTTATCAGCTTCCAATCCTGCCACCACCAACACATCTCGAGGGGAATCCACAGGGGCCGTAGCCGCCTTCCAAAGCCAGAGAGCATGCTGAAAAATAGACCCGTTCGGTGTCTCAATCACAGTAGACACAAATTTATTAATAAATGGCAGGAGGTCGGTGTCAGCAGTCATCTCCAGGATCCCCCGTATGTGAACATTCTTCCGACGATGTCGGTTTTCAGCCGCCTCTACCGCTCCCGTGAGCAGCGCAACCTGAGATTGCAGGGATTTCACCTGCGGTGTCAGAAGTGTCTGCGTTGCCCCATCCTCTTCAACACAAATTTCCACAGCTGTCAATCTTTCTTTAACCGTCGTCAGGTCCGTAGACAAGGCCGCGAAATCTGCCCGCCATACCATCTTCATCTCATCCAGGGCCTCCTCCAGCAAGCACCAGACATCTTCCCTCGTGAAGGTCAAGCGCCCGTGCCCGTCCGTTTTCAGAAACAGCTGGAAGAGAGACCGTGGAGCCGAAACGATCAGAGGGCTTCTCAAGTCGATGTGCCACTGGAGTTTTCGGGTCACCGGGGCCACCCCCATCTGACCCGCAGCCTCCTGCATCCGGGGTGACTGCCGGGCAGCCACCGAGGTCTCTGACCAGTATGGGTCCTTGTCTTCCGCCGAATTCGTCGTGGGAGACAGGTAAGTATGGGGTTCGCCCTGTCGTTTCCACCTCACCCCACCCAAAACATCACATATGTCCTGCTGTTGGGGGCCATCCGGTGGCAGGGGCTTCCTCCCTGACTTCTTCCCCATGAAAGTACCAGGGGACAGGCCACGCTCTCCGAATATAGCCTCAACGGAGCGTGTGTCCTCCCAAATGGCTGCCAGGCACAGTTCTCCACAGCGTGTCTCACTCCCCGGGGTCCCAGGCAAAATCCCCACAAAAATTAAAGTTACCGTTGCAGACCAGTCTGAGAAGGCTCCCCTCGGCACTAATGCATTCAGCTCAGGAATCCCCATGAACGACGGGCTTGCAGGTCTCATGGGCCGTGCGGTGTTGCACACAGTGAACGCCTCGAAAATGGCAGCCAGGCCTAGGCCACACTTCACTTCTCTCCCCACGGCAGCGCCGGGAACACTGCAAACAGAAATCCGGATCGGCGGTTCACGGCTGACAAGGTTCCGTCAGTCAGAAATGCCAAGTTGCCAGGGTAAAAGTACAAAGGTCCTCAGATAATTAGGAATCCGCTGGAGACCTCTGTAAAATGCGACCGCTCCCGCCGGAAGTCAGCTCCACCCCTTCAAAAGAAATTGTTAAACATTAACATCTAGTAAGACATACTGCACCAATTGTTTCTATATATTTTTCTCTCCGCATGTTCCATGGAGATAAAGAGAAGACTCGTCTAAAGGCACAGAGATACCTATAAGAATTCAAGGGCGCTGTACCCATTTCCGAACATTTGTGCTATGGACTAGAATTGTCTAATTCGGCTCGTAAGTGTTTGAGTGCTCTGGAAGTTTTGTTTGCAGTCGAGTTAACCAGCTATATGGAATAAAAGGAAAACACCGGTAGCATATTTTTTTATTTTATTGTCAAAGTATTTTACCAGGAAGGGTACATTGAGATTTCTCTCGTTTTCAAGTATGTCCTGGGTTCGAGAACATTGAATTGTTATAGTTGTTACAGAAATACAAAGTAATAAAATGCAAGCTATTAAAAAAACAGCACAAATATACTGTACATAATAACAGAAAATAAATATATTCACTATGTTACATGTTTACAGTTGCATTCTGCATTGAGGTATGTCAATAGGGAGCTCTTACGTGACTTTAGACTGGGGGAAGATTTGATGCCGCCTGGGAGGTTATTCCATAATTGCGGTGCTCTGTAGGAAAATTAGGATCAAGACACTTTCTTTTTGTATTGTGGTATTGCAAGTAAGGTGCTGGACCTGGATCGAAGGTTATAGGATGAGGGAACTGCTGGGGGAAGCAGTCTGTTCTGGTAGGGTGGTAGCTTCCCAGAAAAGCGCTTAAACACCAGGTTGGAAAGGTGAGGGTGCGTCTAGATTCCAGCGACGGCCAGTTTAGTTCTTTTAGCATGTCACAATGGTGGATCGTGTAGTTACATTGTAGCACAAAGCGGCAGAATGAGTTATACAATGTAGTAAGTCTCTGGAGGTGTGTTTGCAGGGCAGCTGCATACGTTACATCTCCGTATTCAACAGCCAGCATAAGCATTTGTCGGACAATGTGCTTTCTTACCGCAGGGCTCAGGCAGGATTTGTTTCTGTACACGGCACCTAGTTTAGGATAAAGTTTAGATGAGAGTTTCGATGTGGGTGCCAAAGGATAGATTTGGGTCTAACCACATATCTAGATATTTGAGAGAAGTAACTGTGGTCAGCGTGCCATTTGACACATAGGTGGGGAGTTTGCAATTTATGTAGTTTAGGTGCTTTTCCAAAGAGCATCATAACAGTTTCATCAGTATTTAGAAAAAGTTTGTTATCTTTGATCCACTTTTCTACCTCTGTGAATTGTTCTTGCAGCATGGCCTCCAGCTGCGGGAGATTTGGTTTGCTGCTATAAATTACAGTGTCGTCAGCGTACATGTGTACAGTTGAGGCTTTGCAGACGTTGGGCAGATCATTTATGAATATCGTGAATGGCAGGGGGCCGAGTATCGAGCCTTGGGGTACACCGCATGTGACTGGTAGGGGGAGGGAAGTGCTGTCATTATATACAAATGGGATTTCCTATTTCAAAAGTCATTCATCTGCATTTCTCTACATAAAATATTTACCAATACCAATAAGATCCTTTTTTTTCTATTATCGTTGGTGACGTACAAAGTCTAAATACAAGTGTAGCGCTCACTCCCGGAGGAGCCGCTGAAAATGAACCACGGGTCAGTCTCCCTGCACTAGGGAATAAATATACTCCAACACAGTTGTGAGTTTTTTATATTTATATAGTTTACTAAAATATTTGAACAGATGTTGAGACACGGTATTCACAAGTATTATTACAGTATTTTCGTATCCCGGTAAAACGCGTAGCGGAAAAGAAACGAAACACGAGGCTTCGTATTTCGGAAAATAAAATATTCGCAACCGAACATAAAAGCAATGCAATTTCCCGATAGTTCAGAAAAAAGGGACACGTAGCAAAACCCCAAACATACAATCCCTTCGTATTACGGCAAACGCGCAGCGGAAAAAGAGAAAAATGTATTCGGAACGTATCTTTGTCTTTAACCCCCGTTCCGATTCGCAAAAGGAAATGAGTCCTGCACAGGTTAAGTCCCAGAATGTGAAAAGTGTATCTGTGTGTGTTGGTACCGGGTACTGTTCAACTGGCCAGTGAGTTTATTAAAGGAAGGTCTTCGACTAGTCAGTTGGGGCCCTGTGGACTTTAAAGAGAAAACAGCAGAGCGTCCTTTAATCATAAAACAGCCTTGGAGGCCTCTCACCCATCCGACGATTTCTTTAGGCTCCGCTGACCCAGGACGTCTCTCCACCCGATTTTGACTGGGGATACTAGCGGCCCGATCCGTTGTCTGACTCCACACAGCTTTTCCAGCTCACCGCCTGCTCTCCGTTCGATTCCTCCGGTCTGCAGCAATGCCTGGATCCCGGCGGGTCTTCTTCTCCTCAGCTTGGGTGATCCTCTCTGGACTAACAGGTCTCTCTGGGTCTCTCTTGGTCTCTCTTGGTCTCTGGCCTAGGCCCTCTCGTGATCCCTTCGATGCGTCTGCTCTCTTCCCTTCCCTGGCGCGCTCTGGAACTTTCTCCACGAGGCAGAGGATGTCAGTCTCTCCAGTCCCCACCCACTTCCTGTCTTCTTGCAAAGCATGCCGGGCATTGTAGTCCCAATATCCAGTATCTCTGATCGCGATAGTCTCCATCTTGTGGCCAAAAATAGGTACTGCCACAGCAAGATTTTACCACAGCGCTACACTCTCCCCCTCCTAAAACTCTTGGGTCTCTCCAAGGAGGTACAACAGTTACATTACATTTCCACAATATTTAAATACAATTTACACAACCTGTACAGGTTCAGCAGCATACAGGCAGTGGGTTAGGAACACTTCCTCAAGTTGACTCATATTTTGGGCTACCTCAGCTAGCATAGCAGACACTTCGGGCAACCTCCGCACCGTGGTGATGGCCTCTTCAGTGCTATGTCCTGGTGAGTGGTAGGTGAGTCGTTGGGGCGGTCGAACAGAGCGTTTTGGTTCTGGCTCGATCAGTTCCTCTTCAGGTGGAAGTACTATAGGCGTTGGCTCAATTCTTCTCTCTATCACTGGAGCAGACGTTTCTTCAGAGTATGATCCCTCCAGTGAAGGCATAGAACTATAATCACCTGAGTAAGCTTCCGGAACTACCGAGATCCCCACATCCTCAGGGACTTCCAACTGAAATTCAAGAGGCTCAGGGATATCAACAGTCTCAGGGACTTCCAACAAGAATTCAGGAGCTTCAGGCCTCAAATTACTCTCCCATCATTCAGGAACTGAGGTAATCTCTTCAGGCTCCGGTGAACGTATCCAGTCCAGACAGAAACTTTCTTCCTCACTGTCCCTTTCGCTCTCCTCGACAACCCGAGTCTGTTGACACCGGGTAACAGGAGGCAAACATGGAACAGGCGGATTTGCAGAGGCGGTTCATCCCCAACTGGCATTCTCACAGCCTCCCTCAAAGGTAACAAATGATTCCGGTGCCAGTTCTTGAGAGGCCAGCCTTTCCATCCGGGCGAATCTGATACACTGGTAGACCTGGTAGCTGTTTGCAGACAATGTAAACCTGGGAACTCCACCTATCCGCCAACTTGTGTCTTGCGGCAACACCCAAGTTCTTCAATAGGACCCTATCACCGGGTTGTAGATCTTGTATCCGGACCTTCAAGTCATAGTTCCTTTTGTTTCTTTGCTCCCTGTTTCCCGAGGTCAACCGGGCCTGTTCAAATGCAGAAGCCAAATTTTTCCGAAGTCTATCCACGTAGTTTCTATGGGAAGCTACTGACGTCTGGTCTAGAGATAACCCAAATGCCAAATCAACCGGCAGTCGAGCCTCTCTTCCGAACATAAGACGGTACGGTGAATATCCAGTTGCATCGCTCTCCGTACTGTTATATGCATGCACCAGAGTAGCTATGTGACGACTCCAACTCTGCTTCTCCACATTCGACAAGGTCCCCAGCATGTTTAGCAGTGTGCGATTAACCACTTGAATGCTAAGGACGCGCTCAGCGCGTCCTCAGCATTCCCGCTGGTGTGCTGAGGACGCGCTGAGCGCGTCCTCACATTGGGGTCAGCGTTCGGCCGGGTTCCGGCCGATCGCTGGCCCCTCCGGTGCGGGCTGACATCCTGGATGTCAGCCGCGCATCCGGACCAGCAGCCGCCAGCATTAGGTGTCATCGCGGGGGCGCGATGACACCTAATTCAGGCGCCCCCCCGCATGTGCGGAGGAGGCGCCTGAAAGGGAGGGGGGGAGGTCCTTCGGACCTCTCTCCCTCCCGATCGGCGGCGCACAGGGGATTAACCCAGGCATCATTTGGAAGGGCACAGCCTGCCCTTCCAAATGATGCCTGGCATTAACCCCTGGGGAGCTGGATCGCGAATCGGCGCTGAAAAGCGCCGGTTCGCGATCCTTTCCCGGAGCTGGCCGACATCTTGGATGTCGGCCAAGCCTCCGGGAACTCCCCCAGAGGACTGGCGTCATCGTGCATAGCACGATGACGCCAGTCCTAGACTTAACCCCTAACTGCCACCAACTGTGGAGATAGGGAGTTCAATGAACTCCCTATCTCCCGATCCGTGGCAGTTAGGGGTTAAATTTTGGTATCGTTGGATCGGCCAGAGCATGGCCATTCCAACGATACCAAACACTACAGTGAAAAATTTTGTAAAAAAAAAAAAAAAAAAATTTAAAAAAAAAAATTAAAAAAAAAAATTAAACACTTTTTTTTTTTTTTTGGGTTTGTTAATGCAGCAATATTGTTCCCATTTCAATTATAATGTGAACAATGATGCTGCACTAACGATTTTTGTATGCGGTGCGTTTGTTAAAAATAGTGTCATTTTCCCCAAAAAAAAAATGTAACGAGACCCCATCTCTAATTTTTTTAACAAGCGCACCCCATACAAAATATAACCGCAATTGCTCGCATGTTAAAATGTGGAAAAAAACACTTTACACATTGTAAATTATTGAAAATACATATTTTATTGCATTTTTTGTTATAATATACAGACATGACATAACGTATACATATAATAATGACATATTATGAATCTACCGAGTCTGACGGAAAGAACGATATATAATATGTCTGGGTCATATACTAAAATAAGCCTTCAAAACACGTTTAAACATGATGCGCAAAACAGGTAAAAATGACCTCAGCATAGGGGCGGGAAAAGCCTCAGCAGCGAAAGGGTTAAACCTTTCAGGCTGAGCATCACCTTGAGGGTGATATGGTGTGGTTCGGGTCTTTTGGATTCCCAACAGCTCTAACAACTGCCCCACCAGTCTGCTTTCAAAGTCTCTACCCTGATCAGAGTGTATCCTCCTTGGCAGTCCGTAGTGAACAAAGAACTTTTCCATCAACACCTTGGCTACAGTCGGAGCGCGTTGATCTTTCGTGGAAAAGGCTTGGGCGTAACGAGTGAAATGATCAGTCACTATTAGAATGTTCCCTTGCCCACTAGCATCCGGCTCTAAGCACAAGAAGTCAATGCACACCAAATCCATGGGTCCCTGGCTCTGCAGATGGCTCATTGGAGCAGTTCGGGTCGGTAGAGTCTTTTTCTGAATACACCTCAGACAGGAATGACAATAGCTTTCTACTTCAGCCCTCATACAAGGCCAATAGAACCTATCTCGCACCAGCTTAAAAGTTCTCTCTGCACCCTAATGTCCATGCTCATCATGTAGTGATCGCAGCACACTCTCCCTATGTTTAGTAGGGAGGAATAACTGTTGAATCTCTTCAGAGTTGGTTGAAGGGCCCCTTCGGTAGACACACCCATCCAACATCTTTATCCGCTCCCACTCTTTGTAGACCAATCTGGCTCCACTCGGGGAGTTGGTTAACAAAATCTCTCGCTGGTTTGCAGACAGGGCCTTTATGGTCAAGGCAATTAAAGGGTCTCTGGCCTGATCCGCTTTCAGGTCCTGTCTCGAAAAGGTAGGTAAACTTTCATCCCTTAACTGCGTAGGGTTACTGTCATGTGCCCGCACCCTCGTGTGCTCGGACCCCGATTCCAACAAGTACCGCATCGTCGTACACAGATTCCGATCAACGTGTCCTCCTTAATCCGCCGGGTTACCTGGTTACATCCACGGCAAGCCGCGCATGCGCGCACAACACAGCCGCCTTTAGCTTGCGTTCCAGGGAATGGCGTCGCACACCAATGACGCAGACCCGGAAGTGTGACGGATTACAGGGGAAGACGCCAGCACCTGCCTCCAATCAACCTCCCATAAAAGAAGTCAGCAGAGGGTGAGTAATCGCTCGTTTATTGATCCCAGAACGTTTAGAGCTACCTTACCTACCGACTTCCCGTTGCTGATACCCCTGCTGTGAATATATGACCATCCGTGAACGCCGCCTGCCTCTTTGACCCTTTTGCTTGTATTTGACGATCCTTGAACGCCGCCTGCCTCTTTGACTATCAGCCTGTCTCCAACGACTCCTGAACGCCGCCTGCCTCTTTGAACCTCTGCTTGCTCTTGACGACCCCAGTATACCTGCCTTACCAGCCTCTAAAGATCTATTACCAAGTCTGTGCACCTACTATCAAAGTAAGACACCATTCTTCTACATATATATATATATTGCATACTGTCGCTGGAAGAGATCTGGAATAGAAGAACCCCCACAACCCTGACACCACCCTACTAGTATATAAGTCGCTGTGTCAGTATATCTCCAGCCCTTATCACAGTGGTTGTCTTGAACAGGACTACTAATCTCCAAGGTCGGTTCCACATCCTGTTTTTTGCATTACGTATTTGAGAGAATAAACGAGCCTAAAATGGAACCGACGGGGATAGCTGAAGTCCTGGCTGGTATCACAGCACAAATGGCTACGCTTACACAAGCTGTGCAGGACATACAAAGAAATCAGACCACCTTACAAACCGCTTATGACCGTCTGGAATTCAGACTTGCTACTGCTACACCATTACCTCAATCAACTAGCCCACCACCGCACAGACCGCCAGCGTCTAATGCCGAAATACATATCCCTCATATACCCCTACCAGAGAAATTTGATGGTGATAGAAGCCAATTTCGGCAGTTTATAACCTCCTGCCAAATCGTTTTCTCCTTACAACCTACAGTTTATAACACTGACTATGCACGAATCCATACCGTCATAGCATTACTGACGGGAAAACCTCAATGCTGGGCACATCATCTAATCTACACCGAAGACCCCGTTCTACTGAATTGGAATACCTTCCTCCAAACAATGGAAGACTTATACGATGACCCGCATAAAACCTCTAATGCGGCCCGAACCCTCTCAGACCTACGGCAAGGAAAAAATGATGTAGAAGACTACATAACCGAATTCAGATATCTGGCATTAAATTCCGAGTGGAATGAACCAGCTCTCCTAGCCCAATTTAAAACTGGAATGTCGGATTATCTAAAAGATGAATTAGCTAGAATAGAACCTCCTTCCTCCCTCAATGCCTTAATGTCGTTCTGTGTCCAAATGGATAGAAGACTCAGAGAAAGACGAGCAGAAAGAGCCTCTAGCAACCGTTCTCTGGTGCCAAGAAAACCTACACGGCCCCTTACTCCTCCTCCACGAGCTTCGTCCACCTGCCTGCGTCTGAAGAAGAAACAATGCAAATTAATACTGCCAGAGGTCCTTTATCTGATATTGAACGAACTCGTAGAAGATCGCTAGGACTGTGTATGTATTGCGGGCGATCCGGGCATCAATTAAGAGAATGTCGCGAAAGGCCTGACCTCCCCAGGGGTAAGATGCATTCCTTATTCAGTAATACTCAATCAAAAAGCTCTGGTAATTATATGTCTTCTCATTTACTTGTCCCCATATCTCTCCAGTGGAAAGAAGAACAGATAGACCTTAAGGCCATGATCGATTCAGG
Organism: Leptobrachium leishanense; assembly: GCA_009667805.1. Lineage (NCBI taxonomy): Eukaryota > Metazoa > Chordata > Amphibia > Anura > Megophryidae > Leptobrachium > Leptobrachium leishanense. The sequence goes on along the minus strand of CM019063.1, from coordinate 292,499,814 downwards.
GGCCAGCGGATGTTTTCTAGACAAAACCCTCGCTTCCATCTCCAACATACCGCTCGTTACCAAAAATCGCCCTGTGACCATCCAATTATTAGATGGGAACCCTCCTCAGTCGGGTCCCATTCTATATGAAACCATCCCCCTTTCTATCTCCATAGGTCCAGTATACGAACAGAAGCTTTCCTTTGATATTATAGAATCTCCTGCCTTCTCCGTGATCCTCGGACTTCCATGGTTACGACAAGTTAACCCTACTATCAACTGGAAACAAGGTACCATAACGATACAGTCGTCCGACCTTACAGAAAAGGAAATCACTGAGATAACTAACACATATCATAAGAAAATTGGAGCCACTGTTCTACCAAATACATATACTGGATTTAATGATGTATTCCTCAAAAAAGGGGCTGACAACCTACCACCTCACAGACAATATGATTGTCCTATTGATCTGTATCCTGGCTCCCCTGTACCATTTGGGAGAATATACCCTCTCTCCCAACCCGAGTTATCAGTATTAAAGGAATATATCAATGACAACTTGAAAAAAGGTTTTATCCGACCTTCGACCTCCCCGGCAGGAGCTCCTATATTCTTTGTGGGAAAAAAGGATGGAGGCCTCAGGCCCTGTATCGATTATAGAGCTCTTAATAGCGTCACTATCAAGAACAAATACCCTCTTCCATTAATTACGGAACTTATGGATAGACTAAGTGAAGCTACTTACTTCACTAAACTGGATTTACGGGGAGCCTACAATCTAGTAAGAATAAAACAAGGCGATGAGTGGAAGACAGCGTTTCGTTCCCGGTACGGGCATTACGAATACCTAGTCATGCCTTACGGATTGTGTAACGCCCCGGCAACTTTTCAACGATTCCTGAATGATATCTTCAGAGACATTCTTGATCAATATGTCGTCATATACCTAGATGACATCCTAATATATTCGGCTTCCCTTTCACAGCATCATGATCACGTAAAAAAGGTATTACATAGATTGCGAGAACATCACCTATACGCAAAACTAGAAAAATGCATATTCGACAGTCAAAAAGTTGATTTTTTAGGATTCGTGCTTACCCCCGGAGAGATCCAAATGGATAATTCCAAGACTAAAGCTATTGAAGAATGGCCTGTTCCGGCTAATAAAAAAGGAGTACAGTGCTTTATGGGATTTTGCAATTTTTATCGCAAGTTTATTAAAAACTTTTCTGCCATAACTAAACCTATAAATGAACTAACTCGCTCGCAAGTTCGCTTTGTCTGGACACCGGCTGCACAACAAGCATTCGAAGAATTAAAAAGATGTTTTTCTACAGCTCCCATACTGACATTACCGGATCCCACTACTCCGTATTACGTTGAAGTTGATGCCTCTGAACATGCCACCGGTGCGATATTATCCCAGAGGATAGGTGACAAACAAATCCTACATCCAGTCGCCTATTACTCTAAAACTTTAAATCCTGCTGAAAGAAACTATGACGTTGGAGAAAGAGAATTACTTGCCATCAAATTAGCCCTGGATGAATGGCGCCATTTACTAGAAGGCTCTCGCTATCCAGTGACTATCTTCACAGACCATAAAAACTTAGAATATATAAGAAAAGCCAAAAGACTAAAACCTCGACAAGCAAGATGGGCTCTTTTCTTCGACCGTTTTGATCTACATATCACCTATAGACCAGGAAACAAAAATGGTAAGGCCGATGCTCTATCCCGGAAAGAATGCGCTCCACCAAGAATCATGGAAGAAGATATATTAGCCAAATCTTGCTTTTCCACGACTGACCACACCCTATGGAACCTAATTAAATCACATAGCTCCACAATACCCATGACATGTCAGATATTGCTTTACAAAGAAAGGAAGGTTTCCTACTACGGAAAGATAAATACGTAGTACCACAAGAAGCTCGAGTACCGGTCATAGAATTCTTTCATGATACGACCATTGGGGGCCATGGAGGAATCCATAAAACCATCGACCTGATACGGAGAATCTTCTGGTGGCCAGGTATGAACACTAACATACGAGAATACATAGTGCATTGTCCTATCTGCATACAAGCAAAAACCCTACGCACCTCTCCTCAAGGGTTGTTACAACCCTTGCCTGTACCGTCCAGTCCTTGGAAAGACATTGCTATGGATTTCATCACTGACCTCCCCATGTCTTCTAATCATAATACACTCATGATAATTATTGACAGATTCTCAAAAATGGCCCATTTCATACCAATCAAACACCTTCCTACCGCTTCCGAAACAGCTACATTATTCATAAAACATATTTTTTCATTACATGGTCTTCCAGAGAGTATCACTACCGACAGGGCACCCAATTTACTTCCCACTTTTGGAAAGCATTCTGTAAGGGGCTCCATATCCAAAGTAACCTATCTACAGCGTTTCATCCCCAAACCAACGGGCAAACAGAACGTGTTAATGGCATCCTTGAACAGTATCTCAGATGTTATATCACTCATCTACAAGACAATTGGCTTCAGTATATCCCGATCGCTGAATTCGTGTATAATAATCAGAAGCAATCTGCCACCAAATATTCGCCTTTCTTTATTAATTATGGAAGACATCCTGTTATGCTTCCTGGCGCTCCTATCAATAGTGATACGCCTACGACCGACCAAAGGCTCAAGGATATTCTCCGCAATTATAAGATCATCCGTGATAATCTTCATCATGCCCAACTCAGATATAAAGTATACGCAGACCAAAAACGATCCCCTTCTCCTACTTATGCCTTAGGAGACAATGTATGGTTAGATACAACACACATTAAGTTACATTGTCCTTCCCGGAAACTAGGTCCAAAATTCATAGGTCCGTTTCCTATAACCAAGATTATTTCACCCACAGCTGTCCAGCTTTCTCTTCCAGATTCTTATAAGATACACCAGTATTTCATGTTTCTTTATTACGACTGGCGTCCGAAGATCCTTTCCCTGGTAGAATACCTCCTCGTCCGGGTCCTGTCTCTTCCGATGATGAGAGGTACGAAGTGCAAGACCTGTTAGACTCACGTATACGAAGAAACAAGCTGGAGTATCTAATACGGTGGAAAGGTTACGGCTCGGACGAAGACTCTTGGGTTCTAGCTTCTGAGGTTAGTGCTCCTGCTTTGATACGTCGTTTTCACAGAAGCCATCCTGATCGCCCTCGGAGAGGTCGTTTTGGTGGGGGGGCCTGTCATGTGCCCGCACCCTCGCGTGCTCGGACCCCGGTTCCAACAAGTACCGCATCGTCGTACACAGATTCCGATCAACGTGTCCTCCTTAATCCGCCGGGTTACCTGGTTACATCCACGGCAAGCCGCGCATGCGCGCACAACACAGCCGCCTTTAGCTTGCGTTCCAGGGAATGGCGTCGCACACCAATGACGCAGACCCGGAAGTGTGACGGATTACAGGGGAAGACGCCGGCACCTGCCTCCAATCAACCTCCCATAAAAGAAGTCAGCAGAGGGTGAGTAATCGCTCGTTTATTGATCCCAGAACGTTTAGAGCTACCTTACCTACCGACTTCCCGTTGCTGATACCCCTGCTGTGAATATATGACCATCCGTGAACGCCGCCTGCCTCTTTGACCCTTTTGCTTGTATTTGACGATCCTTGAACGCCGCCTGCCTCTTTGACTATCAGCCTGTCTCCAACGACTCCTGAACGCCGCCTGCCTCTTTGAACCTCTGCTTGCTCTTGACGACCCCAATACCTGCCTTACCAGCCTCTAAAGATCTATTACCAAGTCTGTGCACCTACTATCAAAGTAAGACACCATTCTTCTACATATATATATATATTGCATACTGTCGCTGGAAGAGATCTGGAATAGAAGAACCCCCACAACCCTGACACCACCGCTACTGTATATAAGTCGCTGTGTCAGTATATCTCCAGCCCTTATCACAGTGGTTGTCTTGAACAGGACTACTAATCTCCAAGGTCGATTCCACATCCTTTTTTTTTTGCATTACATATTTGAGAGTTACAGTAGAACTCAGGAACAGCCGCAGCCATAACTCCTATGGCCTCTGCTTCAATCCCTCCTTTGACCCGGCGCTCTGTTCCTTGGCACAAAGCTTGCACCCCGTCTGGAGTCAACTGAGTCCATTCTGTAGTGTAGGGTCTTCTCGATAACGCATCAGCATCTCGATTATTCACCCCAGGGCGATACTTCAGGCTGAACCGAAACCCTGACAGAGCGGCCAACCTCCGATGTCCCGTTGCGTCCAGTTTTGCGGTAGTAAGGATGTAGGTAAGAGGATTGTTATCCGTCTTGATCACGAACTCAGCTCCATACAGATAGTCTTTCAACTTGTCCACCACTGCCCACTTTAAGGCCAGGAACTCCAGCTTGTGAGTAGGATAGTTCTTCTCTGAAGGCGTAAGGCTCCGGCTCACGTACGCCACAGGCCTCAGCAATCCACCATACTCCTGATATAGGACTCCTCCCAGACCTTCTCGGCTGGCATCCACATGTAGTTCATACGGCTTGTGAGGGTCCGCATAGGCCAAAACAGGAGCTCGGGTTAGGCTCTCTTTCAGCTTTGCGAAAGCTCCTTCACATTGACTGGTCCATTCACCTTGTATAGACTCTCGAGCTTTCCTTGGCCCCGGAGCTGACGGGTTTTTGTCAGAGACCTTGCAGCCTTCTTCTGTGGTTTCCTTCTGCAGGAGTTTGTTCAGTGGTTGGGCTATTTTCGCGAATCCTCCCACAAATCTTCGATAGTATGAACAGAATCCCAAGAAAGATCTAAGCTCAGTGACGTTTCGGGGTCTAGGCCAAGAAGCTACGGCCTCCAACTTCCGAGGGTCTGTTGAAACACCTTCCGCTGAGACCACATGTCCCAGATACGTAACAGATGGTAGGCAGAATTGGCATTTCTCCAGAGACAGTTTCAGCCCCTCTTCATGGAGCCTCTTCAAGACCTTCTCCAAACGTTGCTCATGTTCTTCCAGAGTCTTCCCAAACACAATTATGTCATCCAGGTACACTAATACTTCGATTAGATTCATATCCCCGACTGTCTTCTCCATCAACCGTTGGAACGTGGCTGGAGCCCCCGTAAGGCCTTGAGGCATCCTGTTGAATTCAAAGAACCCCAGTGGACAGATGAACGCAGTTTTCTCCTTGTCTTCAGGATGCATTGGTATCTGGTGATACCCACTTCGCAGGTCTAATACACTAAACCACTTTGCTCCAGACAAACACTGTAGGGCATCTTCAATCCGAGGAGTGGCATACTGATCGGGGATGGTTCTCCGGTTCAATGTGCGATAGTCTATGCATAAGCGGACAGAACCATTTTTCTTCCGGACCAACACTATAGGAGATGCATACGGGCTCCTGGACTCTTGAATCACCTTGGTTCTCTGTAACTCGTTCAGCTGCTCTCGCAGATCATCTAAGTCTCCTAGCGGAACTCGCCTTGATCTTTCGCGAAACGGCTTGTCTTCTTGTAATCGAATGCGGTGTTCAGTACTCTTAGCTAGGCCCACATCGAACTCATCTTTTGAAAACAATTCCTTCCACTTTAGAACTTGAGACTGAAGACGTTTCTTCCATTCAGGTGAAATAGGAGCGTCCTTGGGGTAGAATCTTTCATCTGGAATCTCTTACCCTCTCCCCCTCCTGAATCGGTAGAGAGGGTGTAGCAGACTCTACTTGCCCAATAGGCATTCGTGCTTTAAGGACTACTGGAAAATCCGTCATGTTGCACACACTGACCGAGACTCTTCCTCGTGTTCTCTTCAGAGCTTTGGTGGAGATTATTTCAGGAATTACTTCGACTCCGGTTTCACTCCCATGATCAAAATCGGTTCCCAGCACCACATAGGGGCCTGGTTGCGATCCATTCAACTTGACTGAAGCCCGGAAACTCGCTACTTCTCCTGCTTGCAGAACCTTCTCTGTTCCACCCAGTCTCCACAGTCTTCCCACCTCGGCAGGTGCCTTTCGTTCTTCGACCATCCTCTGATAGACCGGACGTAACATTGGGTGTACTCCTTGAGTTGAACCTTCTTCCAACACGATAGGCGTCAGGAGACGCTGCACTAGGTCAGTATTCGTCCCCACTATCAGGGAGCTTCTGTTCGCACCCGAGGGTCGAGGACACACAATAGCCAATGCATCACAACCCCCAGACTGCCCGATGACTTCAGATCCGATCTCCAACTTCACTTGCAGGTACCCGTCATAAGGGAGTTTCTCAGTGCCGATACCCCATATTTCCAAATCCTTCAATTCTTGCAGAGGAATGTGCTTTAAGTGTTTCTCGTAGAAGTCTCTGTAGATCAATGTCACTTGAGCCCCTGAATCCAACAGGGCTTTGGTGTAGACTCCTTCCACTTGGATTGGCACAATAGGAGAAGGACCTATCAGTTGGTCGGGAAACTTGGTGGCGGTATCCGGACACTTAGACCCAGTTTGTTGTACCCTGGCCTTTTTCTTGGCCCGTGCAGGTTTTCGGTGTGCATTGCTTCCCCATGACGTAGACCCGGATGCTAAGGGAGTGACTCTTTCAGTCCTGGCAGGCTCTACAGTCGGCTTGGCTTTGGGCCTTTTCGCCCTCTTAGCCTTTGCTTGATTTCTGGAGCGGGGTTCAACCCTCGGGCACTCAGGTTGCTCCTTCACTGGTGCCCTCTGGCGTTTCCCGCCGGTGAGGTAGATAACAGTCCCTCCAGGGCTTCCAACAGTCCCTTGACTCTATCCTTCTCAGGCTTTCGGCCTTTGCACTGTGCGCGGAAATGGCCCATTTCTCCACACCCAAAACATCTCTTCTTAGAGAGCGGAGACGTAGTTGCTTGTTGAGATTTGGTTAAAGAGTTTGGACCAGACGCCACAGCAGCTCCCGTCGTCTGCATACCTGTGAGGAATTTCTGCATTTCTGCCTGCATCTCTGTCACCTTCATCAATACCCGACACAGTTCCGCGTGCGCTTGTTGCAATTCAACTTGAGCTTCCTGAACTTCCTTGACGGTTTTGGACAATTCACCCCGTTCAGGGAGGTTCGATTCTTTAGCAACCCTCTCTGTAGATTTAAAACAACTAGATGTTCTTGTTCGTCCTCATCAGATCCATAGGTATCTAGAGAGTCGCTTTCAGGCTGCAGACCGTCGTTATGTCTCACAGGTTGTGCATAAGCCCTTTCCCCCCGCCTGAAAGATTTCTCTTCTAGTAAAGCCTCTTCCTCTCGTACAACTCGGATCAGTTCCAGGTACTTTAACTCTTGGTTACCTGCTCTGCTTCTCAGCTGCATCATCACTGGATCTAGAGGTTGAGAGCCCCTCAGGATCTGTTTTATTCGGATCTTATCTACTTCGGCCGGTTCGGCCCCTTTCTTCAGGAGTATCTGGTGTAGAATCTTATCCAGGCGCCTCATGTACTCGGTCATCCTTTCACCTCTTCTCTGATAGGTGTGTTCGTACTGATATACTAATTCGGCCGCCTTTTCAGTTCGCCCAAAAACTTCTTCAAGAACGTTTAAATAATCCAAAGCAGTACAATCTTTTCTACTCAGTTTTAGGTTTCTCACCGCTTCTGACGCAGGTCCCTTTAAGCTCTCGGTGATCCTTTGCTTTTTCTGGGCCTCAGGGACATCCCACTCATCCAGAGCCTGCATCGCCTGTTCCACCCATTCTTCAAAGGTTTCTTCTCCCGCCGGAGTTGGTACGTTTCCTGTAAAATTTCTTAACCGTCGATAACCGAAGTTAGTGTGAGGAGGGCTTGTTTTCTGACATTTAGCCAGTAGATCTCCAATAGCCACGATAAATTCAGGCCCTATCATGGCCAACGGACTAGGCGCGGAAACACTTGCGGATTCGCCACGTGGCGTACTTGGCTTAATTAGTTGGACTTCCACCTCTTCGGCCAGTTTCACGCTCGTGCCCTGAAAACATGGCGGAACACCCTTTCTCCATTCGAGAAGAACATACATGTGAGAAGTATCTGGTTTTTTTTTCAATGTCCAGTATTAACCCCCGATGATCTGGTGCTAGCGTGGCCACGGCCTGGCGAATCTGATCTTCAGCCAAGTGTCTGCTGGAATATCCATAACTATACAACATTCTGACTGGCTACTGTGCTCCCCACACCACTCGGCAACAGTGTCTGGATCCATATTTAACCCTTTAGATGCGTTTTTTCCAGAGACTGGATCCCGGACGAGCCCCCACGTGTAGCGCTCACTCCCGGAGGAGCCGCTGAAAATGAACCACGGGTCAGTCTCCCCGCACTAGGGAATAAATATACTCCAACACAGTTGTGAGTTTTTTATATTTATATAGTTTACTAAAATATTTGAACAGATGTTGAGACACGGTATTCACAAGTATTATTACAGTATTTTCGTATCACGGTAAAACGCGTAGTGGAAAAGAAACGAAACACGAGGCTTCGTATTTCGGAAAAAAAATATTCGCAACCGAACATAAAAGCAATGCAATTTCCCGATAGTTCAGAAAAAGGGACACGTAGCAAAACCCCAAACATACAATCCCTTCGTATTACGGCAAACGCCCAGCGCGAAAAAGAGAAAAATGTATTCGGAACGTATCTTTGTCTTTAACCCCCGTTCCGATTCGCAAAAGGAAATGAGTCCTGCACAGGTTAAGTCCCAGAATGTGAAAAGTGTATCTGTGTGTGTGTGGTACCCGGGTACTGTTCAACTGGCCAGTGAGTTTATTAAAGGAAGGTCTTCGACTAGTCAGTTGGGGCCCTGTGGACTTTAAAGAGAAAACAGCAGAGCGTCCTTTAATCATAAAACAGCCTTGGAGGCCTCTCACCCATCCGACGATTTCTTTAGGCTCCGCTGACCCAGGACGTCTCTCCACCCGATTTTGACTGGGGATACTAGCGGCCCGATCCGTTGTCTGACTCCACACAGCTTTTCCAGCTCACCGCCTGCTCTCCGTTCGATTCCTCCGGTCTGCAGCAATGCCTGGATCCCGGCGGGTCTTCTTCTCCTCAGCTTGGGTGATCCTCTCTGGACTAACAGGTCTCTCTGGGTCTCTCTTGGTCTCTCTTGGTCTCTGGCCTAGGCCCTCTCGTGATCTCTTCGATGCGTCTGCTCTCTTCCCTTCCCTGGCGCGCTCTGGAACTTTCTCCACGAGGCAGAGGATGTCAGTCTCTCCAGTCCCCACCCACTTCCTGTCTTCTTGCAAAACATGCCGGGCATTGTAGTCCCAATATCCAGTATCTCTGATCGCGATAGTCTCCATCTTGTGGCCAAAAATAGGTACTGCCACAGCAAGATTTTACCACAGCGCTACACAAGTTATCCTTAAGAATCAATATTCTCTGAGCATTTTATTTATAATTTCAACATAGTGAACTAAACTTTTGATTTATTTTATACAAATATATTTTTCTTAAGTTATATGCCCGTATTATATTTATGCTATATCAATATTTTATATTGTACAGATCATTAATGTATTTATTTAAGAATATAAATAAATTGTGAATATTAGAATTTGGCCTGGAATAAAATTTTCAGCATTTACTAAGGAATCTGTTCTGTTTCTGTATTTGAATGACATGTCCTTTATACTTAATGCATATTTAGCTTACACTATTCTATGATTAAATTTACCACATCTGACTAGACTGGAGTTTGAGTTTTACAAGCCATATTTTATGTTGCAGCACTGTGCTGGGCAGTTTTAGCAGGTCAGATCATACACATATTGCCATTTCAGTATATGCCACAAAATGCAGTATGAGTTCTTTTAGCCTTGTGTACAGTCTATGTGGCATTATTTATTACACTGGTTTGGTCTTAATGCTCTTTATGTGTAACTCCTTGAGTCATTACAAAAATGTGCAGCCTCTTCATCTACCCACTGCTATCTCATGTCTCCCTGTCACTCATTTATAATGAGTTTTTGGGTCCTTTCACATGAGCTCTGCTACCCTTCTTATTCCAGCTCCACTTTCTAATTAGTGGAATTTCTGATTTTCTGAGAGCTAGCCATTCTGTTAGGTGATGTTTACCAGGTCCTATGTGTATAAAGCAGCATAAATGTAGTAACTACATTAAATCTTATTAAATTTTTTTTTGAATAAGTTCTCCTTTTTCTCTGACTTTATTTTTACCATTCAAACCTTTTAATGGTTCAGTTCAAAGCAAATTACATTTGTGTGGTATCAGCTTCTTTTCAGTTTGCTGTGTAAAGTCCCACAGTAGTAGTTGTATGGATCATTATATTGGTTGGCCGATAGGACCTTGGTAGAGGAGGAAATTGTGAACAATACCTCTCCAAACAACACAGGCATTCATTTTAAATAGATGTAGCAGCATTGCATGAAAAAGGTATGTGGATGAATCCCACTTGTGAGAACATACATGGCTCTATTAACTTCTTTGCGCAAACGTTAACGCATGCGCAAAAATGCATTAACGTGAGGGGAAAAACCCTTTGTGCAGAACTTCGTATTACAATGTCCGCGCAAAAAATGCGCTTTAACTTCTACCGCTGGTGAACCTGTGCGAACCCTTTGCGAGCGTAATGTACATTGCTCGTCCTATACTTAACATTGGGAGCACAAATGCGTTTGTGCGCTGGTACGCGAATGGTATTACAATCTATTCGCAAATTTTAACGGACAACTTTTGCGCGCATTGTTTTTACGTCTTTTAAAAGCTGGTGTTAATGGCAAATCTGAACGTCCTGGCCGAAACCAAATACACCAGCCCAAAAAAAAAATACAGCAAAGTATAGTTACACATTCTACGCATACCCAAACAATAAAATTGAGAGGCTGTGTGTGTATATATTATTGCTGCAGCATATATGCGCAGATTGATTTTGACAGGAGCAAAAACTTAACGTGAGACAATTGTGGTTCTTAATTCAGATTGGCTGAAACGCGTGAAAAAACAGTCCGCCCACCGATTTCTGCATGCAGCGTTAATGTGCGCGTGTTTTTGCGCGTCTTTTTTATGTGCGTTATTTTTTGACAGATGAAAAAATATGCTCGGATTGTAATACCAGCGTTAATTTACGCGTGTTAACGTTTTACGCTGCGCACAAAAAAAATAGCGCTGCGCGTGCGCTTTTGCGCGAAGAAGTTAATAGAGTCCACAGTCTTCCTGCATGGACGCCTGTGTGGCCACACACAGCCACACAAGCCACCCATGGAGGATCGTGCTTTGCAGACCCATCTGACGTCTGTCGTAGCTGTTCAATGGGGTGGTAAAATCCACATCCAATGTAACGTACATTAAAGTCTTTAAACCCCTGCACTACCAAGAAAATCACTTGGTTCTATAAAACCACTGTCAGAACCCAGTGGTTTAATGGAAAATCACTGTCCGATACCCACACACTAAAATTATACAGTATTTTCCCAGGTTTCCCCATAGTATCCCCATTTTATCACCCAGTTCCTCGGCACTCATTATTTCAGCAGCTTGCCTGGGAATGCAGCACTACCCCCAATGATACTCGCAGTAGCACTTCTGTGTCGCCGCAAGTACCACCTCCAGGAGTGTATTGGACTCCATGGAGGGTTCCGCTGTTGTGCTGCAAACCCTGCAAAAACTCTTTGTTGCAAGTTTGCGCAGGGCTGCAGAGTGATTGCGGAGGGAGACTGGGGACTATTTGTCCCCAGTCTCACTCTGCTCGCAGCAACCAGAAGCAGCGGATCGGGCCACCGAGGGAGGGTTAGCTGGTGCTAACTGATTCTGCAAAAGCGTAATCAGCACCAGCTTTTGGGTGCTGGTAAAAAAAATAGGTTAACCCATCGGTGTGGTAATTAGCTTCAGGAATTTGTAATACCTTACTTATCCTAACGCTAACTACTGATTGTACTCCCCATGTTAAGTATAGGATATGCAAAGTTCAGTAAGCTCGCGCAAGCAAATGCAACCACCAGTACGCTGACTGATTTTTTTTATCTGTTTAGCATTAGGAAGGTTAACAGTTACTCACCTGAACGCTGCATTTAGCGTTCACTAGGGAATAGGGCCCATTCACTTTCTTTAGTTGCTGCAGCGCCTTTTCTTGAGTTAACCAATCACATTCTATTAGTATGCTTTTATCTGTGATTTGCATATCTCATATCATAGGATCCTCTTTGATATATACTGAAGAAAATAAAGCATTCAAAATTTCTGCCTTTTTTGATGTTCATTTACTAGCATCTCTGTCTCTGATTTTAGTGAACCTATTCTTTCACTCTTGTTTTTTTTTTAGAATTTATGTACTTAAAGAATGTTTTGGAGTGGCCTTGCTCTCTTTGGCTATCTCTTTTTCATTTTCTAGTTTAGCCCATCTAATCACTTTTTTACATACTTTATTGGCTGTCTTATACGCTTTTTATGATGCCTCATATTTATCCAATTTAAAAGCTTTAAATGCCAATTCTTATTTTTCATTTCCTGGGTTACCTTTCTCCTTAATCAAATTAGCTTGTTATATCTTTATTATCCAGTGGAATATGTTGAGAAATGTACTTTCCTAGTGTTAGTTTGAAGATATTCCACTTATCCTATGTGGTTTTCCCTTGAAAGTGTTTTTGCCAGTCGATGAGATTGAGAGCTTTCCTCATCTTAATGAAGTTGGCCTTTTAAAAATTTAAATGTTAATGTTTTAGCATGCACCCTAAGAATTTGTTCTTTTGAGTTTTTTCAAAAGACTTGATATTATGATTACTGTTTCCCAACTGCTCTCTTGAAAATTTGAGAAAAGATCCACATTGTTTTTATAACTAGATCCAGAGAGGCGTCCTTTCTAGTTGGTGTTTCTACCACTTGTGACATGAAGGTATCATTTGACAGGTTCAGAGTACGGATTCTCCTTGCTCAATTACTAGTCCCACTATCCCAATTTATTTCTGGGTAATTAAAATCTCCAATATTTAAATTGTTAACTAGGGATGAGCTGTTCAGTTCGATCGGTGCGGAGTTCGCATCGAACATCGCCTGTTCGCATGGTCGCGAAATACAAACATATCCGCATGTTCGCCACGTGTTCGCCCACAATGCACCAATGGACCACAATGGACCACAATGCACTTTTCCACTGGCCTGAACTTGTAAATGGCTACAGCCTTGCACCTGACCAAAGGTCAGGTGCAAGACAGGTTCAAGACTATGCCAATCACGGCTCAGAGTCCAATCATGGGCTCACAGAGCTAAGTCCCGCAGAACACTATATAAGGTTTCACACAGCGCTTCAGCACGCGTTTGAGAGGAGATTGTTGTTGTGTTAGTGTGTGTTCTCACTGCCAGTCTGCCACCAGCTACTGGGGGGGTCTCTGGGGGGTCTCATTTCTACAAAAATATCTGGGAATTGTTCTAATCTGTGTGTTCTCACTGACACCCAGTATTTTGGGGGTCAGTAATTGCTACAAAATATTTGGGAATTGAGGTAATGTGTGTCTTATCACTGCCACGCAGTATTTTTGGAGTCAGTAATTTCTACAAAATATTTGGGAACTGAGGTGATCTGTGTCTTATCACTGCCACGCAGTATTTTGGGGGTCAGTAATTGCTACAAAATATTTGAGAATAGAGGTGATCTGTGTATTGTCACTGCCAGTGCCACGCAGTATTTTGGGGGTCAGTAATTTCTACAAAATATTTGTGAATTGAGGTGATCTGTGTCTTGTCACTGCCACGCAGTATTTTGGGGGTCAGTAATTTCTACAAAATATTTGTGAATTGAGGTGATCTGTGTCTTGTCACTGCCACGCAGAATTTTGGGGGTCAGTAATTTCTAAAAAAAAATTGGAATTGAGGTGATCTGTGTCTTGTCACTGCCACCAGCAACTATTTTGGGGGGTCAGTAATTTCACCAAAATATCTGGGAATTGAGGTGATCTGTGTCTTGTCACTGCCACCAGCAACTATTTTGGGGGGGTCAGTAATTTCTACAAAATATTTGTGAATTGAGGTGATCTGTGTCTTGTCACTGCTACCCAGTATTTTGGGGGTCAGTAATTTCTACAAAATATTTGTGAATTGAGGTGATCTGTGTCTTGTCACTGCCATGCAGGATTTTGGGGGTCAGTAATTTCTACAAAATATCTGGGAATTGAGGTAATCTTTGTCTTGTCACTGCCACCAGCAACTATTTTGGGGGTCAGTAACTTCTACAAAATATTTGGGAATTGAGGTGATCTGTGTCTTGTCACTGCCACCAGCAACTATTTTGGGGGTTAGTAATTTCTACAAAATATTTGTGAATTGAGGTGATCTGTGTTTTGTCACTGCCACGCAGTATTTTGGGGGTCAGTAATTTCTACAAAATATTTGTGAATTGAGGTGATCTGTGTCTTGTCACTGCCACGCAGTATTTTGGGGGTCAGTCAGTAATTTCTACAAAATATTTGTGAATTGAGGTGATCTGTGTCTTGTCACTCACGCAGTATTTTGGGGGTCAGTAATTTCTACAAAATATTTGTGAATTGAGGTGATCTGTGTCTTGTCACTGCCACGCAGTATTTTGGGGGTCAGTAATTTCTACAAAATATTTGTGAATTGAGGTGATCTGTGTCTTGTCACTGCCACGCAGTATTTTGGGGGTCAGTAATTTCTACAAAATATTTGTGAATTGAGGTGATCTGTGTCTTGTCACTGCCAGTGCCATGCAGTATTTTGGTGGTCAGTAATTTCTACAAAATATTTGTGAATTGAGGTGATCTGTGTCTTGTCACTGCCACGCAGTATTTTGGGGGTCAGTAATTTCTACAAAATATTTGTGAATTGAGGTGATCTGTGTCTTGTCACTGCCACACAGTATTTTGGGGGTCAGTAATTTCTACAAAATATTTGTGAATTGAGGTGATCTGTGTCTTGTCACTGCCACGCAGTATTTTGGGGGGTCAGTAATTTCTACAAAATATTTGGGAATTGAGGTGATCTGTGTCTTGTCACTGCCACCCAGTATTTTGGGGGTCAGTAATTTCTACAAAATATTTGTGAATTGAGGTGATCTGTGTCTTGTCACTGCCACGCAGTATTTTGGGGGTCAGTAATTTCTACAAAATATTTGTGAATTGAGGTGATCTGTGTCTTGTCACTGCCACGCAGTATTTTGGGGGGTCAGTAATTTCTACAAAATATTTGTGAATTGAGGTGATCTGTGTCTTGTCACTGCCACGCAGTATTTTGGGGGTCAGTAATTTCTACAAAATATTTGTGAATTGAGGTTATCTGTGTCTTGTCACTGCCACGCAGTATTTTGGGGGTCAGTAATTTCTACAAAATATTTGTGAATTGAGGTGATCTGTGTCTTGTCACTGCCACCCAGTATTTTGGGGGTCAGTAATTTCTACAAAATATCTGGGAATTGAGGTAATCTTTGTCTTGTCACTGCCACCCAGTATTTTGGGGGGTCAGTAATTTCTAAAAAATATTTGGGAATTGAGGTGATCTGTGTCTTGTCACTGCCATTGTCATGCCCCGCTCCGCAGCCCGCTCTTGGTCTGGGCCGCCATGCTGGGAGAGTTACCATACTCTCCTGAGGTCCCTCATGGTGCACTGCTCCAAGTTTCCGGTCTGCAGGATGGAGAGAGGATCCCAGGAGACGCCCCACGCCACCGGCCAGATCCGAATGCTGAAAGTGAAAGCGCACATGCGCGAGTACAGACTTTCCTAAGTAATGTAAAATCTGGTACTCTGGCGCCCCCGGCTGGCCGATTAAGGGTACTGCTTGACATCTGTTCTGGAGATCCTTGTATTTCTCCCATTGACCTACCAAAGGCTCAGATACCTCAACTCCACCTACGATACCCAGGTGAAAGGTATTCCCATGATCCTTTGAACCCTATTTAAATCCGCCGCCCTTCTCGACACATTAACCAGGTTCTACTGTTGCCTTCCTCTCCAGTTTTCCTAGTGCTCCTTGTATTCCTGACCACGTTGCCTTTTCTGATCATCGACCCGGATTTCAATATCGACTACGCTGCCTTCTTTTGCCCACCGACCCGGATTGCCATATCGACTATGCTGCCTTCTTTTGCCCATCGACCCGGATTGCCATATCGACTACGCTGCCTTCTTCTGCCCATCGACCCGGATTGACATATTGACTACGCCACCTTATTCTGCCCATCGACCCGGATTTCTATACCGACTAAGCTGCCTTCTTCCGCCCATCGACCCGGATTGCTGTATCGACCACGCTACCAACTTCATTACTATTTCGTTATTATTCTGGAACTTTTGTTACTTGGTTTACAGTTCTTTCCTACGTGCCACAAATCCCTACTTCTCAAGAAGACCATTCCAGCTGTATCATTGTTCTGGTCTTAAGTTACTTTCCTTGTTTCACTAAAGATTGTTTATTTCTACGTGGTTTCCTCAATTCCTTACTTCTTCAGCTTGCCATCGGGTTCCATACTCATACTACACAGGGGTCTCAAACCCTGCATTACAGAAGAATCTGGTTTATCATTGAACCCGCAAGCACAGCCCAAGTCCTTGTTGTACTCACCGAACAGATGGCTGCCCTAGCCAAGGTGGTACAGACTCTACAGACCAGTCAAGAGACCCTGCTCCACCGAGAAAGAAGTCATGCCGAGTCCACTGCATTGCCTCCTTAGCCTTCTGGTTCCACCATCCAGCAGGCAGAATTACTCGCTCCAGAACCCAGAGCCAATACACCTGAGCGGTTTTCCGGCGATTGCACAAGGTACCGCACCTTTATTACCGCCTGTGAACTTATGTTCTCTCTTTGTCCACATACCTATGGATCAGACTCCGTGAAAGTACGTTCAGCCATTTCCTTGCTGTCTGGAGCTCCACAGGACTGGGCCTTTCAACTCTTATGTGAAGGAAGCCCTCTACTTACTTCCTGGAGTTCCTTTGTTCGGGCCATGAATCCTATCTATGATGACCCTCTGCGTTCATCAACTGCACTATCCACCATTCGGTACCTACGACAAGGATGACGTCCAGTGGAGGACTATATCTCCGAGTTCCGAGCTGTGGCTGCAGACACAGGCTTGAACGACGTGGGTCTTAGAGATCACTTCTGTCACAGTTTCTCTGAAGGATGAACTGGCCCGAATAGGGGTACCCACAACTTTGGACGCCATGATTCTACAGTCTCTGGTTCTGGACCAACGCTTCAGGGAACGGCGTCAGGAGAGAACAGCCACCACTCCATTACCTCATCGACAATCTGAGACCTCCTCTACGATCCCTGTCCGACCTCCCAATTCGGCTCCTTCACTCCCAGAACCCATGGAGGTTGGTCTAGCATGAGGTCCCCTGTCCTCTGCTGAATGAAGCAGACGACGCACCCAAAACCTCTGCCTGTACTGCGGTCAACCAGGCCATCTCCTACATAGCTGCCCTATACGACCACCGCTTCCTTCCGACGGAGGTAAGAACCATCCCTTTTCCATTTCTCTACAATGTGTATTTGGTTCTACCTCCGCTCCTCTGACCATTTCTGTCATCCTGCAGTGGGGAGATAGAAGTGTTAACGTTTCCGCCATCATAGACTCCGGAGCCAGTAACAACTTCTTTGATCTCTCCCTTGCTACCTCCTTAGCGGTTCCCACGCGACCAAAGATGACTCCAACGCCTCTGCAAATGGTGGACGGAAGCACTCTATGTACCGGCCCCATCACTCATGAAACTACTCCTCTGTTGCTGCTCATCGGAACCAAGCACAAAGAGCAACTTCAATGGGACATTGTACCTTCCCCCTTGTTTCCTTTGGTTCTAGGGCTTCCTTGGCTTCGTACCCACAACCCTTCCATCAACTGGTCCTCGAATATCGTCTCTTTTTCCTCTCATCACTGTCGACACTTCTGTATGAACGGATCTACCACCGAAAAGATCGGCTTTTCCACCTACCCGTCTTCTGAACTACCAGCTAAGTATTCTGACTTCCAAGATGTATTTAAGAAAAAAGGGGCTGACACATTACCCCCACACAGAGAATATGACTGCCCTATCGATCTCCTTCCAGGAGCACCCATACCCCATGGGTGCATTTACAACCTGTCCGTTCCTGAATCCCAATCCTTGAAGGAGTACATTGAGGATGGGCTCCAAAAAGGATTCATACGTCACTCCACTTCACCTGCCAGGGCTGGCATCTTCTTTGTTGGGAAAAGAGATGGTGGACTTCACCCATGCGTTGATTATAGGGCACTGAACACAATCACGATACGTAACCACTACCCGCTACCATTGATCCCCGAGCTATTGGTTCGAGTGAAGGATGCTTGTATATTTACCAAGATCGATCTCCGAGGGGCCTATAATCTGGTTCGAATGAGACGAGGGGACGAGTGGAAGACCGCCTTCCGTTCTCGATACGGTCACTTTGAATATCGCAGCATGCCGTTTGGCTTGTGCAACGCCCCAGCCGCCTTTCAACACTTTCTTAATGACATTTTTTGTGACATCCTAGATACCTTCCTGGTGATCTACCTGGACGATCTACTGATATTTTCCCGTTCTATCCAAGAACATGAACAACACGTCCGACTCGTCCTATCTCGCCTCCGCCAACATAAACTATATGGAAAGATCGAAAAAAGCACCTTCGAAACACCATCCATTGAATTTCTGGGATACATCCTGTCGCCATGACACGTCGAGATGGATAAGACCAAGGTCAGAGCAATTCTTGATTGGCCAACACCCAAAGACAAAAAGGCGGTCCAACAATTCATGGGGTTTGCCAACTTTTACAGGCGCTTCATCCGATCTTTCTCCCACCTTAGTGCACCCATCACGTCTTTAACCAAAAAGGACGTGCGATTCCAATGGACCAAAGAAGTCCAACAGGCCTTCGAGAAACTCAAAGAAAGCTTCACCCAAGCACCGATTCTTAAACAACCAGAGATTCACCTTCGTATTACTTGGAGACAGACACCTCTGATACTGCCTTAGGAGCAATTTTATCTCAGAAATCCAGAGACAAGAACCTCCCGCACCCGGTGGCCTTTTACTCCAGACGCCTTAACCCCGCCGAACGAAACTACAGCATAGGCAAAATAGAACTCCTAGCAATTAAAAGCGCTCTCGAAGAATGGAGACACCTTCTCGAAGGAGAAAAACATCCGGTAACAGTGTTCACCGACCACCGCAACCTGGAATACCTCCGCACCGACAAAAGGCTCCGACCTCGACAGGCCAGGTGGGCTCTCTTCTTTGCTCGTTTTTTGCTACACATCACGTATCGACCCGGGACAAGAAACGGAAAGGCAGATGCCCTCTCCCGTCAGTACGACTCAAACACCCTCACTACTACAACCCAAGATGACCCCATCCTGCCTGGCGGCTTCTTCTGTGCCACAAAAGGGGTCCTGATGGAACATATACGAAAGCACAGTCTACAACCACCAGTTAACATCCAAGGACTCGTCCCCATCAACGGATTCCTGTACCATGAGAAACAGATATATGTGCCTCCTGAGGTCTGTCTACAGGTGTTACAACATGCACACGACATCCCAGCTGCTGGTCATGGGGGTGTCAAGAAGACCATAGACGCCGTACAACGATACTTCTGGTGGCCATACACCAAGAAGGACGTCGCCACCTTCATTCTTTCCTGTCCTGTCTGGGCACATAACAAGCAACCATGTGCTCATCCTGCCGGTCTTCTACAATCTCTGGTCCCTCCATTGCATCCATGGAAAGACATCTCGATGGACTTCATTGTGGATCTACCTCCCTCACGTCAATACACAACCATTCTTGTAGTGGTGGACCGCTGTACCAAGATGGCCCACTTTATACCGGCAATAGGCCGCCCTACCGCTGCTCACACGGCTACCCTTTTTATCAAAGAAATATTTTGCCTCCATGGCACCCCTCATTCCATCATATCAGACAGGGGGTCCCAATTCCCGTCTAGCTTCTGGTCACAGATGTGTCATAGCCTACGGATCGCCAAGTGTCTCTCTTCTGCCTTTCATCCACAGAGCAACGGCCAAACTGAGCGGACGAACCAGACGCTGGAACAATACCTTGGCTGTTACACCACACATCTCCAAGACGACTGGTTAGACGTTCTGGTTAGACGTTCTGCCAATTGCCGAATTTGCCTATGATAACCAGTAGGGATGTGCGTTTTGGGTTTCGGAATTTCAGAATTTTCACGAAATTTCCCGATTCGTGTCTTCGGATTCGGCCGAATTTCCGAACCGGGTCGGACCCGAAAACCGACAGATCCGAAAGTTTTCCGAGCCGAAACGAAAAAATTTCGGATTTTTCGAATGGACTTGAAAATGTGTCAAATCGAAATTTATTTTTGCTCTATTCATGATTTCGGTTCATTCGTGATTTCGGTTCCATTTCGGTAATTCTGGAAATCGTATATTTAACTATTATCGGTTATATCGCTGATTCTGTAAATTTGGATCTTTATTTAATAAAAAAAAACACGATAGAATCGCCAGAATTATCGTAGACACTTTGAAACGAGGAGAACAGACGTTCCGAAAAAATGAAAATTTCCGAAATTTCCGAAAACTCGATACAAAAAACGAGCAAAGTGACACGAAAACACGAAAAATGGTCGATATTCCGAAAAAAAATGTACACGAAAAACGAGCCGAACCGAACCGAATCGAAACAGAAATCGGTCGAAACGAGCCGAATCGAAAATTTTAAACATCCGAACAAATCGAACCGAATCGAACCGAAAAAGAAATCGGTGCACAAGTCTAATAACCAGGTACACTCGTCGACTCGCCTTTCTCCTTTCTACGCCAACTATGGATACCACCCTAGCATCCTGCCCGACATACCACTCAACACTCCTGTTCCTGAAGTATCAAACCGGCTAAGGGCCCTACGCCTTCAGCTATGGACATTACATCATCAACTACAACTGGCCCAAGACAACCAAAAGAAATACGCAGACCGTAATAGGAGGGCTGCTCCGGCATACGCACTTGGGGACAAGGTGTTGCTGTCCACCACTCATCTCCGACTAGACTGTCCGTCTAAAAAACTGGGCCCTCGCTACATTGGCCCGTTCTGGGTTCTCAAGATGGTCAACTCTGTGGCTGCTCATTTAATTCTTCCTTCCTCCTACAGGATCCACCTTGTCTTTCATGTCTCCCTTCTAAAGTCTTGGCGTGAAAACCCTTTTCCTGGACGATACACCGAACCGGTCACTCCCGTATCTGTGTCAGGAGAGGAGGAATACGAAGTCTCGATGATCCTGGATTCCCGACTCCGTTATGGGAAATTGGAATACCTAGTCCACTGGAAGGGTTACGGTCCCGAAGAACGAACCTGGGAACCTGTCGCCAATATTCATGCTCCAGCCAAGGTTCGTGCCTTTCATTTTCGTTACCCATACAAGCCATCGATGAGCCGCACCCTGGGGTCGTGCCTTGGTGGGGGGTCCTGTCATGCCCCGCTCCGCGGCCCGCTCCCGGTCCGGACCGCCATGCTGGGAGAGTTACCATACTCACCCGAGGTCCCTCGTGGAGCGCTGCTCCAAGTTTCCGGTCCGCAGGATGGAGAGAGGAACCCAGGAGACGCCCCACGCCGCCAGCCAGATCCGAATGCTGAAAGTGAAAGCGCGCATGCGCGAGTACAGACTTTCCTAAGTAATGTAAAATCTGGTACTCTGGCGCCCCCGGCTGGCCGATTAAGGGTACTGCTTGACACCTGTTCTGGAGATCCTCGTATTCCTCCCATTGACCTACCAAAGGCTCAGATACCTCAACTCCACCTACGATACTCAGGTAAAAGGTATTCCCATGATCCTTTGAACCCTATTTAAATCCGCCGCCCTTCTCAACACATTAACCAGGTTCTACTGTTGCCTTAGACTCCAGTTTTCCTAGTGCTCCTTGTATTCCTGACCACGTTGCCTTTCTCTGATCATCGACCCGAATTGCCATATCGACTACGCTGCCTTCTTTTGCCCACCGACCCGGATTGCCATATCGACTACGCTGCCTTCTTATGCCCATCGACCCGGATTGCCATATCGACTATGCTGCCTTCTTCTGCCCACCGACCCGGATTGCCATATCGGCTACGCTGCCTTCTTCTGCCCACCGACCCGGATTGCCATATCGACTACGCTGCCTTCTTCTGCCCATCGACCTGGATTGCCATATCGACCACGCCACCTTCTTCTGCCCATCGACCCGGATTTCTATACCGACTATGCTGCCTTCTTCCACCCATCGACCCGGATTGCTGTATCGACCACGCTACCAACTTCGTTACTATTTTGTTATTATTCTGGAACTTTTGTTACTTGGTTTACAGTTCTTTCCTATGTGCCACAAATCCCTACATCTCAAGAAGACCATTCCAGCTGTATCATTGTTCTGGACTTAAGTTACTTTCCTTGTTTCACTAAAGATTGTTTATTTCTACGTGGTTTCCTGAATTCCTTACTTCTTCGGCTTGCCATCGGGTTCCATACTCATACTACACAGGGGTCTCAAACCCTGCAAACAGCCATGCAGTATATTGGGGATCAGTAATTTCTACAAAATATTTGTGAATTGAGGTGATCTGTGTCTTGTCACTGCCAGTGCTATGCAGTATTTTGGGGGTCAGTAATTTCTACAAAATATTTGTGAATTGAGGTGATCTGTGTCTTGTCACTGCCACCCAGTATCTTGGGGGTCAGTAATTTCTACAAAATATTTGTGAATTGAGGTGATCTGTGTCTTGTCACTGCCAGTGCCACGCAGTATTTTGGGGGGTCAGTAATTTATACAAAATATTTGTGAATTGAGGTGATCTGTGTCTTGTCACTGCCATGCAGGATTTTGGGGGTCAGTAATTTCTACAAAATATCTGGGTATTGAGGTAATCTTTGTCTTGTCACTGCCACCAGCAACTATTTTGGGGGTCAGTAATTTCTACAAAATTTTTGTGAATTGAGGTAATCTTTGTCTTGTCAATGCCACCAGCAAGTTTTTTGGGGGTCAGTAATTTCTACCAAATATTTGGGAATTGAGGTGATCTGTGTCTTGTCACTGCCAGTGCCATGCAGTATTTTGGGAGTCAGTAATTTCTACAAAATATTTGGTAATTGAGGTAATCTTTGTCTTGTCACTGCCACCAGCAACTATTTTGGGGGGTCAGTAATTTCTGAAAAATATTTGGGAATTGAGGTAATCTGTGTGTTCTCACTGGCTGCCACCCAGTATTTTGAGGGGTCAGTAATTTCTCCAAAATATCTGAGAATTGAGGTAATCTGTGTCTTGTCACTGCCACCCAGAATTTTGGGGGGCCAGTAATTTCTCCAAAATATCTGGGAATTGTTCTATTCTGTGTTTTGTCACTGCCACCCATCAGGGGGTCTCACTGATTTATAGGAGGTTTCTGAGACTTGTAATCTGTGTCTTGTCACTGCCAGCTATCAGGGGGTACCACATACTTCTAGCAAATTTCTGCGAATTGTAATCTGTGTCTTGTCACTGTTGCCAGTTATCAGGGGGTCCTATCAGGGGGTCTCACTTGCTTGTAGCAGATTTCTGTGAATTGTTATTTGTGTCTTGTCACTGGCACCCATCAGGGGGTCTCAATGATTTATAGGAGGTTTCTGGGAATTGTAATCTGTGTCTTCTCACTGCCAGCTATCAGGGGGTCCCACATACTTCTATCAGATTTCTGCGAATTTTAATCTGTGTCTTGTCACTGCCACCCATCAGGGGGTCTCACTGATTTATAGGAGGTTCCTGGGAATTGTAATTTGTGTCTTGTCACTGCCACCCATCAGGGGGTCTCACTGATTTATAGGAGGTTTCTGGGAATTTTAATCTGTGTCTTGTCACTGGCTGCCAGCTATCAGGGTGTCTCGCTGAGTTATACCAGAGTTCTGGAAATCTTTAATCTTTTTACCAGAGTTGAATCAGGGTTCTGTATATATTTAATCTATATTTCACTCACCATGTCAGAAAGACAAAAAAGGACAGGCAGATGCTCCCAGACACAGATAAGAGGGCATGCAGCCTCTGTGTCGGGAGGCTGTGCCTCTGGTCATGGTGGACATGGTGCATCCTCTGCAGGTGCACGCTTGTCCTTTCTAACTGGTGCTGGCCGTCTTAAGCAGCAGCAACATACAGAGGATTTGCAGGATTGGCTAACCAGGCCATCCTCATCCTCTGAGTCCTCTGCCAGCCAAGCTTTTAGTGCTTTACAGTCCACCTCAGCTGCCAAAACATCTAATGCAGCCTCCATGTCCACAGCTACTCCTGCCGTAGCCTCACTATCACACACGGAGGAGTCAGCTGATTTGTTTGACTACAATGACAGTGACATGCTGCTTGAGGATGCACAGCAAGTACAGTGCTCTGATTCAATCTCTGAGGTTGAGGAAGGGAGGATAACCAACCTAGAGGAAGAGGGTGCCAGTGATGACACACAAATAACTGGCACTCATGTTGCCCCAGCAGCTGCAGCATACTGCCAAGTTGGCTCCAGTGACGAGTAATAGGGGGTGATGATGACAATGATGATGAGGTCACTGACTCCACCTGGGTGCCTGATCGAACAGAGGAGTCAAGTGAGGAGGAGGAGGCACAACAAACACGAGGCACAACATCCTCTATGACCAACCGTAGCACTAGCCAGTCCAAGGCAGAGCTGCTCAGGTGCAGAGCGCTGTTGTCTCAAAGCACACATCCAGGAACTCTGCTGTCTCGGAGTTCTTTAAGAAATGTGCAGCAGACCCCAGCGTTGCTATTTGTAATCTATGTCAGATGAGGCTCAAACGTGGGAAAGACACCGGACGTTTGGGTACCACATGCTTGAGGCGACATATGACCAGCTGCCACACATCCCGTTGGTGCAAAACTTTGTGTAGGTCCTCCTCCTCATCATCTGTCTCTACCCCCACTGTATGTCCTGCCATGTCATTGCCTGCTACAACCTCCACTGACAGGGATGATGCTACAGTAATGGATGTACCAGGTCCTTCCTCACAATGTGACAGCATCCCATCAACTGAAGATTTACGCAGTCAGAATACGTTGCCCCAGCTGCTGCAGTGTAAGAAAAAATATAGTCCCAACCATCCCCAAGCACAGAGTCTAAATGCCAACTTAGCAAAATTACTCGCATTGCAGCTGCTGCCTTTCCAGCTGGTGGACTCTGTGCTGTACCACAGTGGCATGTTCCCAAAACGCCATTACTTTTCACGGAAGGCCATTCCAGCACTATACCAGCACGTGGAAGACAATGTTATCGAGTCATTGGGAAAGGCAGTCAGCAGCAAGGTGCATGTGACTTTAGACACGTCACGTGGTCCAGCAAGCATGGACAGGGTCGTTACATTTCCTTCACGGCACACTGGGTAACTCTGATTGCAGCTGGGAGGGATATAAGACTGGGCTTTGTGCTGGAGCTTGTTCATCCACCACGCCTCCAGAAAAGCTGCTTGTATGAGGTCTGTGTGCTCCACCACCACCTCTCCATCTTCCTCCTCCTCCTCCTTCTGTGTCTCTGGCGAAGTGGAAGTTAAACCGACGCCTGACAGGGGCTACGCAATGGCTCAAGCAAAAAGATGCCATACTGTGCTGGAGCTGGTTTGTTTAGGGGACAGGAGCCCCACCGGGCCAGAAATTCTGTCAGCTCTGCAGGGGCAGGTGCAGAGATGGTTAACACCACACCAGCTTCAGCTGGGAATGGTCGTCTGTGATAATGGCAGCAACCTTCTCTCTGCCCTACGCCAGGGTAAGTTGACGCATGTACCATGCCTAGCACACGTCCTAAATCTGGTGGTATAGCTTTTCCTAAACAGGTACCCAGGGCTGGCAGAGCTTCTGAGACAGGCCAGAAAAGTCTGCAGCCACTTCAGATGGTCATTCCCAGCAAGTGTTCGCCTGGCAGAAATTCAAAGAGAATTCCACCTTCCCACAAACCGTCTGATCTGTGACATGCCCATCAGGTGGAACTCGACATTAGCAATGCTGCAGCATCTGCACAAGCAGGAGAGGGCCATCAACGACTACCTGTGTGAGTATGGCACAAGGACAGGTTCAGGTCAACTTGGTTCCCCCCCCAGTGTCTGATGATCAAGGATGCATGCACTGTACTGTCACCATTTGAGGAGGCAACGAGGATGGTGAGCAGGGACAGTGCATGCATCAGTGACACAATTCCTTTAGTTTTCCTGCTGGAGCGCACTCTGCGGGTAATTATAGATGTGGCACTAGAGGCAGAGCAGCGGGAGGAAGAGGAGGACTTCCCTAGGTCTCAAGGCCCCAGTCTTTATGCCGACAGCATTCCAGCGGGTCCTCAGTAGGGATGAGCCGAACACTCCCCGAGTTCGGTTCGAGCCCGAACCTGAACTTCCCATTTGTTCGGGACCGAACCCGAACCCCCATGCAAGTCAATGGGGTTGAAAATTCGGTTTTTTGGAGTGCCCTCCAAGAGGGCATATATGCTACATATTTGCCATAGAAGGTGTATGGGGGTCCGGGTAGTGCCCTGGGGGACAGGAAAGAAGGACAAAAAGTTTTAAAAAAAACGTTTTTAAAGGGACAGTGAGTTTTCCATGAAATAAGGGTTAAAAATAAAAACGAAAAATTCCTTCAAATATCGTGCCTATTAGGTCCCCATAACCTGTCCGTGAAGTGGCGGATTTCTAGGATGTATAGAAATAAGTAAAAACCAAAAAATGACATTTCAAATGACGGTAAATGCTTTTCCTTTAATCTATCCATAAACAACTGCTTGGGGCGGCAGTCTGTATGAAAAGAGGAGATATTTTCGGACACACTGAAAAAGTTTACTGATTTTTTGGCGGTGAAAAGCAGGAGAATGGAAACTTCTAGACCAAAAAGCCGATTTGGAAAGTGAGATAAATGGGAGAATTTTTCTGGTTCGGCTATTTTGACCTAGAATTTTCCATTCTCCAGTCATTCTTCTGATTTTCACCTTTCTCTGAATAACCCTGTCAGGGTTATTCAGAGAGCGGTGAAGAGCAGGAGAATGACTGGAGAATGGAAAATTTAGGTCAAAATAGCCAAACCAGAAAAATTCTCCCATTTAGGCTAGGGTCAGACTAGCGAGTTTTTAACGTGCGTTTAGGCGCACTTAATCACGGCCGCACTAGCAGCAAATGACGGGCAATGATGGCCAATATACGAAGTACGGTCGCACGAAAGTCCGGCTGCGCAACGCAAGTGGAAAATGAACGGACGTATAGAGTGTGCTGCATCCACTAGCGGCGTGTGTGTGTGATTTGGAGACGTCAGACCCTGCTCCTGTCCGGCCAACATAACGTCCAGACACCCAAAGTTTCCTGTTTTGGATCCGTAAAAAAAAAATCACGCCCAAAAATGCGCATCGTATGAACGTTTTCGTGCAATCCGTGAAAAAATACGGCAATGCGTTCGGACGCACTTTTTGACGGTCGCTGCGAAAAATGCGTTAGTCTGACCCTAGCCTTATCTCACTTTCCTAATCGGCTATTTGGTCCAGATTGTTCTCTTTTCCTGCCATTCTCCTGGTTTTCACCTTTCTCTGAACAACCCTGAGAGAGAGGTGAAAGCCAGGAGAACTGGCAAGAGAAGAGAACAATCTAGACCAAATAGCCGATTTGGAAAGTGAGATAAATGGGAGAATTTTTCTGGTTTGGCTATTTTGACCTAGAATTTTCCATTCTCCAGTCATTCTTCTGATTTTCACCTTTCTCTGAATAACCCTGTCAGGGTTATTCAGAGAGCGGTGAAGAGCAGGAGAATGACTGGAGAATGGAAAATTCTAGGTCAAAATAGCCAAACCAGAAAAATTCTCCCATTTAGGCTAGGGTCAGACTAGCGAATTTTTAACGTGCGTTTAGGCGCACTTAATCACGGCCACACTAGCAGCAAATGACGGCCAATATGCGAAGTACGGTCGCACGAAAGTCCGGCTGCGCAACGCAAGTGGAAAATGAACGCATTTTTTCGAGAACGCAGAAACGCTAGTACGGACATACAGAGTGCGCTGCGTCCACTAGCGGCGTGTGTGCGTGATTTGGAGACGTCAGACCCTGCTCATGTCCGGCCAACATAACGTCCAGACACCCAAAGTTTCCTGGTTTGGATCCGTAAAAAATCACGCACAAAAATGCGCATCGTATGACCGTTTTCGCGCAATCCGTGAAAAAATACGGTAATGCGTTCGGGCGCACTTTTTGACGGTCACTGCAAAAAATGCGTTAGTCTGACCCTAGCCTTATCTCACTGTCCAAATCGGCTATTTGGTCTAGATTGTTCTCTTTTCCTGCCATTCTCCTGGTTTTCACCTTTCTCTGAACAACCCTGAGAGAGAGGTGAAAGTCAGGAGAACTGGCAAGAGAAGAGAACAATCTAGACCAAATAGCAGATTTGTAAAGTGAGATGAATGGGAGAATTTTTCTGGTTTGGCTATTTTGACCTAGAATTTTCACTTCTCCAGTTATTCTCCTGCTTTTCACCGCTCTCTGAATAACCCTGTGAATGTTTAATCCCGAGGTGAAAAACATTGCTTTAGATTTTTTTCAAACACCAGTTAAATGCAGCATATTAGGATGTTTTAGGGAAATTAATTCTCAAATCTCAATCAGAAGCAGACACCACCCCAACCTCAGTATGGTGTACAATGTATCAAATTGATTACCAGACTAAAAACACCTGGTGTTATGCCCGTTTGTGAACAGAGGTCATTTAGAGTTGATAATCTTTCCACGTACACATTAGTTTTTAATTCAATATCTAATAAACCGTTGCTTATAATATTCTGCAGTAAAGAGTCTCTTTATTTCTAGATTTTTTTTGTATTTTTTTAAGCATTTTCTATACTTTTTTCAAAATTTCTTTTTTTTTTTTCGAACCCTAACTGAAGACGCCCAAAAAGTTCGAAATTTGCAAACTTTCGAACTGCCAAAGTTCGAGGTCGAACTCCGAACCGTCCGAACCCGAACAGCTCATCCCTAGTCCTCAGATCAGACAGGAGGAGGATGAGGAGGATGAGGAGGAATATTTAAGTAGTGGGGGGTATTGAAGGTGGGGATTCCTCAAGGGAGGGTTTTGTGTGCCCAGAAACACAAGGACTTGTACGTGGCTGGTAGGAGGAAGTGCACGATGGGGTCATCCTCCTCATTGACCAGGAAGACTCGGAAGCTAATGCCACCTCCAACCTACACTGCATGGGCTCCCTTTATTATGCAAAGCCTGCTAAAGGTCCCCACTATTCGTGCCATCAAGGAGAGGGATCATTACTGGTGGGCAACCCTTCTTGATCCACGATACAAGGGTAAAGTTGCAGAGCTCATACTGCCCGCACAGAGGGAGCACAGGATGAAAAAACTTGAAGACGCTCTAAAGCGACACTTGTGTAACACCTTTCCAGACACTGGTAGGTTACCAAGTGATGACACACGTGCTTCTGAGGCTGCGGATGATCAGAGGAATAGTGGTGAAGGCCGGGGCCGCTTGACTGATGCCTTTTTTAATTTTTTTAGTCCACGACACCCAGGGACGTCAAATGTAGGCACCCATTGCCAGCGTCTTCACCATATGGTGCAGGACTACCTAGGGTCAAGGGCAGACCTGGATACCTTTCCAGCAGATGATCCACTGGCTTACTGGGTGTTGAGATTTGATTACTGGCCAGAATTTAGCCAATATGCTATGCAGCTACTAGGTTGCCCTTCATATAGCATGCTTTCTGAAAGGACGTTCAGTGCCGCAGGAGGTTTTGTCACAGACAAAAGAGTGCATCTGTCCACCGACTCTGTAGACCGGCTGACATTTATAAAAATGAATCAGTCCTGGATCAGCAGCTATCAATCCCCTGATGCTGACGTAACGGAATAGATCGAGGATGTCTTCTGCATTCACAAAACCTCCAGCACTGAACTCATCCACAATACCACAAAAGGGTTACGGTGTGAAGGCACTTGCTGCCATGAAAAGCACAATATTTAGCTGCACTGACGCCTGTGCCACATTTATATCATTTTAATTTTTTGAACTTCAGGGTCCAACCCTGCACTCTTCCACAATACCACATAAGGGTTACGGTGTGAAGGCACTTGCTGCCATGAAAGGCACAATATTTGGCTTCACTGATGCCTGTGCCACATTTATATCATTTTAATTTTTTGAACCGCAGGGTCCAACCCTGCACTCTTCCACAATACCTCAAAGGGTTACGGTGTGAAGGCACTTGCTGCCATGAAAGGCACAATATTTGGCTGCACTGATGCCTTTACCAGATTCATATCTCTTTAATATAGGACCGCATGGTCCACCCCTGCACTCTTCCACAATACCACAGAGGGGTTACTGTATGATGGCACTTGCTGGCCTGGAACCAAAAGCACAATATCTCGGTGCACTGACGCCCCTACCAGATTCATATCTTTTTAATATAGGACCGCATTGTCCACCCCTGCACTCTTCCACAATACCACAGAGGGATTACTGTATGATGGCACTTGCTGGCCTGGCACCAAAAGCACAATATCTGGGTGCACTGACGCCTTAACCAGATTCATATCTTTTTAATATAGGACCGCATGGTCAACCCCTGTGCTCTTCCACAATACCACAGAAGGGTTACTGTACAATGGCACTTGCTGGCCTGGCACCAAAAGCACAATATCTGAGTGCACTGACGCCTTTACCAGATTCATATCTTTTTAATATATGACCACATGGTCCACCCCTGCACTCTTCCACAATACCACAGAGGGGCTACTGTATGATTGCACTTGCAGGCCTGGCACCAAAGGCACAATATTTGAGTGCACTGACGCCTTTACCAGATTCTTTTTTTTTTAATATAGGACCGCATGGTCCACCCCTGCACTCTTCCACAATACCACAGAGGGGTTTCGGTGTGACGGCACTGTTGCCGACGCTAAGGCTGGGGTCAGACGAGCGTAGTGTTCACGTCCGTGATTGCGCCTAAAAGTACGTCCGTGATAGCATGAAAGAATGTCCATTGGAGCCTGACACATGAAGTACGTCCGCACTGAACTGCGGACGCACAACGGCCGCGGCAAACGGACGCAGGTTAGGCAAGAACGTAATACTGCTAGAACGGACGTGCAGAGTGCGCCACGTCCACAACGTCTGCATAGCTTTGTGTGTGAGTGATGGAGCATGGTCAGACGGACTGCATTTATACGTCCAGCATTTTTGACGGACAGAATGTTTTTTCATTGTAATTTATTTTTCCCTCCTACATCCGTCAAAAAATAACTTCAGTGAAAAAACGGACTGTGTGACCACTACTGCGTCATCCGTACTGACGATGTCCGTACTGCACGGACGTACAGCCCGTAGAAATCACGCTCGTCTGACCCCAGCCTAAAGGCCCAATTTTAAAGCACCTATTGTTCCTTTCATCCAAAGCCTGCATAAGTTTCACCATAATTTAGCCAAAAAATCACTAAACTTTTTCTGCTCGTCCTAAAATGTCTTTTCATAGAGGCTGCCGCCCCAAAGCAGTTGTTTATGAATAGATTAAAGGAAAAGCATTTACCGTCATTTGAAATGTCATTTTTTTGTTTTTAAATGTTTCTATACATCCTAGAAATCTGTCACTTCACGGGAAGGTTATGGGGACCTTCTAGGCACAATATTTGAAGGAATTTTTCGTTTTTATTTTTAACCCTTATTTCATGGAAATCTCACTGTTCCTTTAAAAACTTTTTTTTTTACTTTTTGTCCTGGTTTCCTGTCCCCCAGGGCACTACCCGGACCCCCATACACCTTTTATGGCAAATATCTAGCATATATGCCCTCTTGGAGGACACTCTAAAAATCGAACTCTGAGTCCCATTGACTTGTATCGAGTTCGTGTTCGAGTTCGAGTTCGAATTCGAACTTTTGAAAAGTTCAAGTTCGAATGCAAACCGAACTCGGGGGTGTTCGGCTCATCCCTATTGTTAACCAGATGTGCAGCCTTCCTGATTTGCTCCAATAGCTGTTCCTCCTCATCACATTATCCCCATTAGGTGGTTTATAGCATATTCAACCAATCGTTGACATTCCAGGTTATGATCCATCTTGGTTGACATAAGAGACACTACTCCCATCTTCTATCCCTCCTAAACAATGTGTAACCATGTAAATTTACGTGTAAGTTTTCCTTCAGGTGCAATTCATCTTGATTATAGCAATTGCGCACCAGTGCAAAATGAGCAGAGTGCTTTAAAAACCCAAAGCCCTATTTCCTGCACCAAAACTTTAGCCACTCATTGACCTCCCTGGTCTCCCACTGCCTTTCCACTGTAGCGCATGACGCACTTATTTAAGCAGGGTTATTCAAAGAGATCCGAATTGCTCGAGAAAGGTAAACGAACACTGAAATTCAGCGTTCGGTTACCTTTCCTGGCGTTCGGTTACCTTTCCTGGCCATTCGGCTATCCAGAGCAGGCAATTTGCCAGATCCTGGCGAATTGCCTGCAGATACGGTGCCTGTTCGGTGCCTGTTCGAGGGCAGTTAATTCCCCATAGAGAAGCAATGCTTCGCTATTCAGACAACACAAACCAGCAGTGAAAGGTTCCCGAAATGCCCTGCCATTCGGTGGTTTAACTCGGCATATTTATTCTAGCGAATCCCATAGGCTTCAATGTTAAAAATATTTCCGTTTTAATTCAATATCTAATAAACAGTTGATTATAATATTCTGCAGTAAAGAGTCTCTTTATTGATAGATTTTTTAGGATATTTTAAGCATTTTTCTTTCTTTTTTTAAAAAAAATTCAGATTTGTTTTATTTATTTTTTTAACTTTACTTATTTTTTCTGTAACAGCCCTTTTTATTATCATTCATTGGACCTCATATGTAAATTTCAGACATTTTCGCTCTGTAGTTCTTTGCAAACAGCGTTTCACTTTTCAAACATTCAAGCCAACTGTTTTCTTAATTTATTCACTGCATTCGTCTGCGGTGTCGGCTTTTTCAGGCGGCTGTGCTGCGTGTGATCGGCTCCTGCTCGGGTTTTTCCAGCGTTTTCGGCTGGTTAATCCAAGTGTTTTTGCGGGTTTCGGTGTGCGTTCGTCCTCGTTTTGCGGTGAGGTTTCGGCGACCTTTCCCTGCAATTCAGCGACCCTGTGGTGCCTGCTGAATACACCGCAGGGTCGCTGAAATGGGATCGCCAAATCGAACCGAATTGAAGAGAACGAAAAGTCACCGAACGTGTGGTGGCTTTTCGATTCTCTTTGAATAACCCTGATAGTTTAAGTTATTGTGTGAGAATTGACCACTAGTTTATGGTTATGGGTGTGCTTTTCCACTTGTTTTTGAACCCCCAGCCATTGTGTCTATTACCATGCATGGCCGCATGTCTCTCTCCCCTTGAAACCTACTCTTTCAGGGTTATTCAGAGAGTGGTGAAAAGCAGGAGAATGACTGGAGAATGGAAAATTCTAGGTCAATATAGCCGATTTGGAAAGTGAGATGAATGGGAGATTTTTTCTGGTTTGGCTATTTTGACCTAGAATTTTCCATTCTCCAGTCATTCTCCTGCTTTTCACCGCTCTCTAAATAACCCTGTTTGTGTTTCTGGACTGCTGTCTCTGCCGGAGCCTTTTCTTTCTCTGTCATATCTGTCATTCTAATTTCCCAAATATATGTGATCCACTCTTGATTGAACACCTTGATAGATACATGCATACATTTATACAGTATAATACTGCTATTATTTCATTCAAAGGATGCTTGGCTAGAGTCAGCTGCAGAATATAATCTTAATGTGTAGTTGGCACAGAAAAACATGACTCTATTAATAAAACCTCTAATTCATGCAGTGTTTAAATGCGGTATGTATGTATCTCTTCACCTACTTGTGACAAATAATTTTTAACGTGAAAAGTAATGCTTTCACGTTAAAATGCTAACGTTATTTAAACTTTTTTATACTCATTGTGTGCTTGATTACCTAAACAATACTAACAGTAATATGTGAAAATATGATAACGAAGGGCTTATTATTAATTTATTAGATTTAGTCAACAAAATGATCTATAAGAAAGGTGCACCGTACTGTAGGAACAGAGCATGACAAGATGGGATTTTTACGGGGGCTCTATTTTATCACATTACTCCCCCATTTCTACTATTTTATTCACTTTATCATCCCTTTCATCATGGGGCTCTGTGTCCTTGAATTCTCTAAGCACCAGCCCAGAAGAAACGAAAGTCCTATCAGCAGCTGCTGGTGTCCCACAAACCTGACCAAGGTTTACCACTAAACCAGCAAAATATGTGACAACCCTTTATAAATAAAACAATGAAACAAAAATACGTATCTTATTTTGCTCTTAAGAACGTCTCCTCCTCTAGACGTTCAGGTAAGATCAGGAAAAAAGTGGGTTTAAGAGCAAATCTAGATAGACAATAATAAAAATGACATAGCGTAATAACGTCACAACATTGACATAACACGCTGGCCCCTATAAGGGTTGCACTCACAAAATTGTGGAAATATTCAGGCACATCAATAATGGCTGCTATCCGTTATCCCCCTCTGGTCGCTTTTTGGAGTTTGCCGGGCTCGGGACATAACCTCCATATTACTTCCTTTGGTGGAAAACGAAAAACAGCTGCTGCCAATTCAAAGCACTGGTGTAATCACCATACACTTTCCACAGCATTCTCCATCACAGAGTGACCTCCATTCCTTCCCTCTGCTGCCCTGAACCAAGCATTCAAGCATTCTCCATCACAGAGTGACCTCCATTCCTTCCCTCTGCTGCCCTGAACCAAGCATTCAAGCATTCTCCATCACAGAGTGACCTCCATTCCTTCCCTCTGCTGCCCTGAACCAAGCATTCAAGCATTCTCCATCACAGAGTGACCTCCATTCCTTCCCTCTGCTGCCTGAACCAAGCATTCAAGCATTCTCCATCACAGAGTGACCTCCATTCCTTCCCTCTGCTGCCCTGAACCAAGCATTCAAGCATTCTCCATCACAGAGTGACCTCCATTCCTTCCCTCTGCTGCCCTGAACCAAGCATTCAAGGTATCCACCATCTCAACAAAGGCGTACGACATCATACCCCAGGCTGCCATGATCTTGCAAATGTATTTTTATGTCTGCATTTATTATTTTCTGACTAGTCTTTTGAAATATTTTGAATCTCCCTCCATTTCAGATAGAAAAAAATCTGTGTTTCCCTCCTCCCTCCTCCTCCTCCTCCCCCTCATGTTTGTTTAATTGGGGCTATCTGCATTATCACAAACCTCATTCACTTTCCACAGCATTCTCCATCACAGAGTGACCTCCATTCCTTCCCTCTGCTGCCCCAACCCATCCACCCGCCCTCCCAGAGCTGGTCCCTAATTTCAGGCATCCTTTCCAGCTGTCTCCACTTTTCTCCCTAATCACCCTTACTAAGCCCAAAAAAATCTGGTCCATTTCATGCAATCCCTCTAACCACCAGTTTCACCTTCCCTCTGCTCCCATTTGTTTCTGTTACCCTAGTCCCTTAGAGTGTAAGCTCATGGAATGTCTGCCTGAGCTTTTTGTTTAAAGTGATATATAACCTGGACAGTTATCTGATGTCCAGGGTTATTTCCTCATGTATCATGTAAGTCTGCTGTTTGTGCATCCCCATTGTAAAGCGCTATGGAATTTGTTGGCGCTGTATAAGTACTTGTAACTGTAACTTTGTATTTCTGTAACCACTCAATGTTCTTGAACCCAGGACATACTTGAAAACGAGAGAAATCTCAATGTATCCTTCCTGGTAAAATCCTTTATAAATAAATAAATAAATACAAAGTCCCAATAGTCGGCAGAAGGACATATACACCGACTCAACCGTAGTTTATATGGAACTTTATTAAAACAATAAATAGGTGAGGTCACCGCAGATTTGACGCGTTTCACGGTCTCTAATCACTTCCAAGAGATTCTTGAGGAAGTGGTTAGAGACCACGAAACGACTCTCCCACCGATTTCGCACAACTGTATTAAAGGGATACTCTAGGCAACATGACCACCTAAGCTTTTTTAGGTGGTTATGATGCCCTGAGTATGCCCTTGTCTGTCCCCCCTCCCTCCGCTCAGCCGATCGGCTGAACCAGCTGAAAACAGCTGAGAGATGCGGAGGACTTTACTCCGCCCTCCCAGCTGTCAGTCAGCAGAGCGGGATTCATATTTCCCGCTTCTGCCGACTATTGCCGAGTAGGAGACGTCATCGCACTTACAGCGCGATGACGTCTCCAACTCGCCGCAGTAACTGGCGGCAGCGGCTGAGGATTAGTGTTGCGCACATCCTCTTGCGCGCAACACTAATCCAAGAAGATGGAGTCGGGAGGAAGCCTGCTGATTGGCTGACTTACGTGAGAGGCGCATGCACGCTTCTCACGTAAACCATTGGCCAAGTGAAAGTTAGAAGGACGGGAGCGGAAGAGGAGGGAGGGGAGTATAAAAAAAAAGACGCCGTTGGAAACAAGTGGATTTTAGGCTAGGGTCAGACTAACGCATTTTTCACGTTGTCCATGAAAATGTGCGTTCGAAGAATGGACATATTTTTTCACGGAATACGCGATAGCGGTCATACTATGCGCAGTTTCATCCGTGATTTTGTACGGATCATCAATAAAACACTTTTTGTGTCTGGACGTTATGTTGGCCGGACATTAGCAGCGTCTGACGTCTCCTAATCACGCACACACGCCGCTATGCGGCCGCAGCGCACTCTGTACGTCCGTACTAGCGGTATCACGTTCTCGAAAAAATGCGTTCATTTTCCACTTGCGTTGCGCAGCCGGACTTTTGTGCGACCGTACTTCGTATATTGGCCGTCATTGCCTGTCATCTGCTGCTAGCACGGCCGTGATTAAGTGCGCCAGAACGCGCGTTCGCACTGCCTCAGTCTGACCCTAGCCTTAGGGTAAGTATCACATTAAAAGAAACAAAACAAAAAAACCTACCTATTTATTAAGGGAATAGGTATAGTTTAATGTAAAAAAAACGGGGGGGGGGGAATTTTTGATTAGAGTGTTCCTTTAAGTCACATTTGCTTGTGTGCCAAATGATACGTAGATAACATAATCAAGAAGAACTATGAGAGCTGGTGATCTCGGAGGCCAATCAATGATTCCATTCCATATTTCCGTCACATCACTGTCACGTCCTGGGTCTCTGGCGCCCCCTCTGGCTTCTATGGATATTGCATCCAAGTTCAAGCCTGGACCTCACCTGGACTCAATTGTTTAAGTGGACTCTGTATAAAAGCAGGCATCGCCCAAAGAAGGGCGCTGCCTCATTTTGGTATTCACTCTGATCCTAGCCTCCAGTTTATCCTTGTTCTCAGTCTGATCCATGTTCTCAGTTTGTTCTGTATTCCTAGTCTTGATTCAAGCCTCACTGTGATTCTAGCTTCATTCTGATCCTGATCCTGCTTCAGTGTGCTCAGCTCATGCATTCATGTTCAGGTCTGTCTTGCTTAGGTGATGTTTGCATTTAATATATCCTTTCTTAGTTCTTCTGTCTATATTCAGGTCTATGTTCTTGGTTCAAGTTCATGTCTGATATTCATGTTTTCTCTAGTTTTAATCCGGTTTATGTTCTTGCTTATGTTGCTCTAGTATTTAGCCCTCTCATGTTGTTGCTTTTTGATTAGCTATCTGTTTCATGCATTTCGTTCTGGTCTGGTTCTATGTTTTGGTATTTGTATCTCCAGTATTTTAGTTTATTTCTAGTGCTCAGGTCTTTAGTTTCATGTGTTTTCTTGATCCTTGCTGTTTATATACTTTGCTGTTAAATCCCTTGTTTTTTGTTTATACATTCATGGGTCATGTCTGTTAACTGCTCAAGTAGCTCACACCCCTTCTGTGCCATGTCAGGTCAGGCCCATCGTCACAATCACATGACCCAGGAAACATCGTTTAAAGCAATGCCATGGTTTGTCTTGCTGTCTGACAGGTTGCTCCATTTTGTTGTAACCATATCACATTGTTTTCCACATCCATCCATACAGCAATTCGTTTTTCATGAAGAGGCAATTCATGGAATTGACCTGGCTGTTCTCAAGTGTGGCAGTTATGTTTATTAACAAATTCAATGAGGTGGAAGTGGGCCTCGTCAACTATCATCAGGCTCCTCACGACAATTTGGCTGTTCTGCTAGCACAAGGAACTTATGATATTATTTGAGAGAGCAAGGTGAACGTTATTTGGTCGTCTGCATGCTCTCTGTGCTTGCATAATGCTTTGTCCATGGGAAAACTAAAGTTCAACAATGGAAGAACGTTCTGCTTTAGTCCACCTGTTCATGTTCAAAACTCCAAAGACTCTTTTTGTGGTTATATATTCTATAGGGAATTCTTGTTAAAAGAATTGAAATGGTAGCCTGTTACTGCATTTTTTTTTTTGGAGAAAATACGCAATTTTAACCAAAACTGACAAAAATTTAATTTTTTGCTTATGTTTTGGAGGATGGTGTTTTATGAATAATATGACTATGTTTAAAATACTGAACTTGCTCAATGAGTAGATGATTAATGGCAGTGGTATTGCTCATTTTATATGTGACAAATGGACAATGCCATCGCTTTGGAACGATAAAAAATAAATTGAAATTTTTTTTTTCTTTTAGATTGTACACGGTCATGTTTGGTATCAGTGCAAAGGTCAGACTCTGTCCTGTCCAATGATGCCTCACTTGACCTTGTACGGTGTAAAGATAAGAGAAGCAGGATTCCAAAGTCCCCACAGTGCTCCTTACTGCAGTATGGAGGTTTAGGTTTTTCATGTAATAATGGATTGTGCCATGGTCTCCACACTTGGTGGCGACTTGAGAAATGAGATTGTGAGTTAGTACAGTAACATTATTAATTTTGAAAATTGAAAAGTGAGCAATATTGCTTGTTAAAATATATTTTTTTCTTTCTATTTTTATTGTTACATAAAACCTGGTCATGTCTGTATCATTGGAAAGGTTATGCTTTGGCCTTTCCAGTGATACCTGATATGACCCTGTAGGTGCTATGGAAATCAGAGATACATGGGTCCAAATGCCCATCATTGTAACCGTACAGGGTTATTCAGAGAGAATCGAAATGTAGCCGCACGTTCGGTGACCTTTAGTTCCCTGAACTTCGGGGCGACTCGGCGATTAGTTCACCGACCCTGCGGTGTATTCAGCAAGCACCGCAGGGACTCTCGTAGTGCAGGGAAAACCAGCAGTACACTCGCCGAACACGCCGGAAAAACCCGACGCCCCACCGATCACAGCACAGAGCAGCCGCCGGAAAAATCCGACAAGCAGACGAACGTGGTATAAAAAAAAACAAAGCAGTATGCTTGAAAGTTTCAAATTTGAACCGCTGTTTGCAAAAAAATACTGAACGAAAATGTCTGGAATTTACATATAAGATGCTAGAATGATAATAAAAAGGTCTGTTACAGAAAACTAAAAATACGATTTAAAAAAAAAAAAATAGAAAAAGATTTTGCCGCAAAATTCCAGAAAAATGCCTAAAAGATCCTAAAAAAATCTATAAATAAAGAGACTTTTTACAGCAGAATAAAATAATAAACGGTTTATTAGATATTGTATAAAAATGGGAATATTTTTAACATTGAAGCCTATGGGGTTCGTCTGAATAAACCTGCGAATGAAACCACCGAACAGCAGGGAATTTCGGCAACTTTTCACTGCTGTTCGGTGTTCACTGAATAGACGAACCATTGCTTCTCTATGGGGAATTTCACTGCCTCGAACAGGCACCATACGTGCTGGCAATTTGCCAAAATTTGGCGAACTGCCGCTTTCTGAATAGCCCCGAAATGTCCTCATTCGTTGAATTTCAGTGTCCGGTTGTATTTCGGTGACATTTCAGATCTCTCTGAATAACCCCTATAGTTATCCTTACTCTGGCCAAATGTGGGACACGGGCCTGGAGCTGCTGCTCCAATAGCCCCTTTGTTAATCTGGCCCTGTTTGTAAATCTCAGCAGGGCCAGAGTGGGACTAAAAAGCAGCCTTGAATTGAATTTTTTTTAGACCAGCCCTATATTGCATCAAGTGCAAATGGCAAAGGATACTAACTATAAGATAAGACAGCACAATTCACGATGTCACAGCAGCCCATAGTCACAAAGGTCTGGTTAGGAGCAGCAGGGATGCAGCATAACAGCATAAAACTCATTGTAATGTATGGTGTATATGACTGTATCGCAGAGCTCCACAGCAATAAAACTTAGCAAAATGTGCAGTGTGTTTGAGCATATGACAAAGCGCCACAGCAATAAAACTCACAGTAATGTGCATTGTGTATGAGCATATCACAGAGGACCACTGCAAAAAAGCTCACATTAATGTGTGGTGTGTAATAATTATTCCTTGCTTTTTCCTCCCCTATTTAATGTTTCACCTCTTTTTTTCTTCACTATTTTTATTTGTGTTTTGTATTTTTCATTTCCCTCCTATTTTATACATTTTCCACAGACACATTTTTAGTGAGGGTGGCTCTTTCCTTTTTCAGGAGCTGGCCGTGGCATCTGAGGACATGGACCAGCTATTCTGTGACTTAGCTAACCTTTTAGTTGATCTGCCCCATTAATCGCGTGGGCTGTGGACCTTTTGAGCAGCC
The DNA here is from genome assembly GCA_009667805.1 of Leptobrachium leishanense. Taxonomy (NCBI): domain Eukaryota; kingdom Metazoa; phylum Chordata; class Amphibia; order Anura; family Megophryidae; genus Leptobrachium; species Leptobrachium leishanense. The sequence continues at coordinate 292,459,296 of CM019063.1, read as the reverse complement.
TTCAGGATCAGCATTTGAGTGCAGCAGTCAGCAGCGATCCCACAACATGTTACACACATCGTTGCATCATCTTGAGGGATCACGTCCAAGAGGGTGAGAGCCGCACTAAAGCACTGATGACGGCAGCCTATCGCAGATCAGCAGACCGCACTATTAATGGGGCAGATCAACTAAAAAACAGCTGGCCCCAGCCCTCAGATGCTGATGTGCCGGTGGGTCAGTCTGGTGTTGGGTCTCGGTCGGGGGCGGCTAATGGAAAACAAAGCCCTGGACTGGCCCCCCGTCAAGCCCAGGTCCTCAACCCATGTCCGGTCTTCTCAACCGATCAGTCCAGAACTGGTTTCTGTCATTTTTAGACATTTTTCTTCAGGTCTAGGTGTAATTTTTATATACACAACATTTTGGACACATCATGATAAGTGTTAAAAGCCAGCTGTTATTCAAATAGGATACCTTTCAGCTACTCACAAGCACACACCAAACTCACTAAACCACCTACAGGGTTATCCAAAGAGATCCGAATTGCTGGAGAAAGGTAACCGAACGCTGAAAATCAGGGTTCAGTTACCTTTCTTGGCCATTCGGCTATCCAGAGAGCAGGCAATTCACCAAATCCTGGCGAATTGCCTGCACATACGGTGCCTGTTCGGTCCCTGTTCGAGGGCAGTGAAATCCCCATAGAGAAGCAATGCTTCGGCTATTCAGAGAACACAAACCGGCAGTGAAAGGTTCCCCTAATGCCCTGCCATTCGATGGTTTAATTCGGCAAATTTATTCAGGAGAATCCCATAGGCTTCAATGTTAAAAATATTCCCGTTTTAATTCAATATCTAATAAACCGTTCATTATAAAATTCTGCAGCAAAAGTCTCTTTATTTATACATTTTTTAGGATACTTTAAGCATTTTTCTGATTTTTTTATTTATTTTTTAAAAGTCCGATTTTTTTTTTTTTTTTTTTTTTTTTCAGTTTACTTATTTTTTTTGTAACAGCCCTCTTTATTATCATTCCCTGGACCTCCTGTGAAAATTTCAGACATTTTCGCTCAGTAGTTTCTTTGCAAACAGCGTTTCATTTTCCCAGATTCATACAAATGGTTTTTCTAATTTATTCACTGCCTCCTCTACGTCACAGCTGCTTCGGCTCTGTGTGATTCGGCTCCTGTTCGGCTCCTGTTCGGCTTCTTCGAAGGTTAATCCAGATGTTTTTGCTTGTTTTCAGCGTGCATTCGGTTAGTGTTCGCCAGGTTTTCGGTAGCTTTTCCCTGCAATTCGGGGGCTCTGTGGTGTTTGCTGAATACACCGCAGGGTCACCGAAATGGGATCGGCAAAAGGAACCGAATTGAAGAGAACGAAAAGTCACCGAACGTGCGGTGACTTTTCGAATCTCTTTGGATAACCCTGATAGTATCCCACTTGGGTTGTCATTTCAATCTCAGTATATGAATGCTGGTTAAGCCTAGGGTCAGACGAACGCATTTTTCACGCCGTCCGTGAAAAAGTGCGTTCGAACGAATGGACGTATTTTTTCACGGAATACGCGATAGCGGTCATACGATGCGCATTGTCGTCCGTGATCTTTTTAAGGATTATCAATAAAACACTTTTTGCGTCTGGACGTTATGTTGGCCGGACACACACGCCGCTAGCGGACGCAGCGTACTCTGTACGTCAGTACTAGCGGTTTGACGTTCTCGAAAAAATTGCTTTAGTTTACCAGTTGCGTTGCACGGACGGACGTTCGTATGGCCGTTCTTCGAATGTTGCCCGGCATTGGACGTCATTTGCTGCTACCACGGTCGTGATTAAGTGCAGCTAAACGCACGTTAAAACTGCGTTCGTCTGACCCTAGCCTCATTAAATATTTTTTTTAGGTGAGATTGGTATTAAAAGTGTTTTTTAACAAAAGTAAAGAAAAAAGTGTCCCCACATTCTACCTTGCACCCAACCCTATAAATCATATAGCCAGCCCTGATATTAACGGGTTTGGGTCGAAATCCCTACAACCAGGTTCCCTAATGTCAAAATCCCGACGGCCAACTTACCTACACAGACAACTCCCTGACGGCCAACTTCCCTACACAGACAACTCCCTGACGACCAACTTCCCTACATAGACAACTCCCTGACGGCCAACTTCCAGACATCCAAAATCCCAGCGGCTAACGCTAACCCTACTCCCTAACCCCCCTAAACCTAGCCCAAACCCTAACCCCCCTAAACCTAGCCCTTACCCTAACCCCCTAAACCTAACCCTAACCCCCTAAACCTAGCCCTAACCCCCTAAACCTAACCCCTATAAACCCAGCCCTAACCCCCTAAACCTAGCCCTAACCCCTAAACCTAACCCTAACCCCCTATACCTAGCCCTAACCCCCCTAAACCTAGCCCTAACCCCCTACCTCCTAAACCTAGCCCTAACCCCCTAAACCTAGCCCTAATCCTAACTCCCCTAAACCCAGCCCTAATCCTAACTCCCCTAAACCCAGCCCTAACCCTAACCCCCCTAACCCTAATCCCCCTAAACCTAGCCCTAACCCTAATCCCCCTAAACCTAGCCCTAACCCTAATCCCCCTAAACCTAGCCCTAAACCTAACCATAACCCCTAAGCCTGTGAGTATTAGGGTTAGCCACTGGTATTTTGGATGTCTGGAAGTTGGCCGTGTAGGAAAATTGGTATGTCCGGCACTTGTTCTGTCTTGAAGTTGGCCGTCGGGATGTTGGCATTAGGGAACCTGGCTGTAGGGATTTTGTCCGGCACCCGATGTTAACATCAATGAGAAATATCCTAATGATGTAACCATCATTTTTTCCCTTAGACTCATTTTATACTGTTCATTAGCAGTAAAGGTGTGATTCTCAACACTTACCCTACGTATATTAAATTTGTCAAGATGATGACAATTACCTGGGGAAAAAAAATCATGATTTATCATGAGTAATGCTCCCATGCTGCTTCTTCACTGCTACAGAACAAAACCTCCCACGCTGCAGATGAAGACCTTTGTAAAACATTTTTAGGAACAACACTCTCAGTACTGCAAGTATGCATGGAAAGCCCACTGAAGAATGCAGCAACACTATTCTTGTGCAGAGAGTAGGGCATAGATTTTATCACAGGTGAAGTCCCTTCTATAACAGTAACAGTAACAACTATGATCACAAACATCGATAACAAATACAAGCAGCCCCACAAACAGGAAAGGCCACACAAGTTACTGGAAACATCATTACCGATGCTGAAATTGTTGGTTTATATTGTATTGTGGTGATACAGTTATAGCTTAAGTTTTTATGCTGTCTATATTTTAAACTTAAATGTTCAGTTATAATAAGTAAACTTAAATGAACACAGTAGTGCTGGCTAGATGAATTGGTTCTGCTTGTCCTCCTTTTAGGTGCAATTTATGAACTCTATTCAACTGCTGATGTTGAGATAATTGCTGGAGACAATACAAACAATGTCTGAAGAAGTTATCTTAAAGTCAGAAAGTGCTCGGTCCAGGTCCACCCCTGCGCTCTTCCACAATACCTCAGAGGGGTTACGGTTGGAAGGCACTTGCTGCCACCAAAGGCACAATATTTGGGTGCACTGCCACTGACGCCTATACCAGATTCATATCATTTTAATATTGGACCGCAGGATCCACCACTACACTCTTCCACAATACCACAGAGGGGTTACGGTGTGAAGGCACTTGCTGCCACCAAAGGCAAAATATTTTGGTGCACTGACACGTGTACCAGATTCCAATCATTTTAATATTTGAATGCCGGGTCCACCCCTGCACTCTTCCACAATACCTCAGAGGGGTTACGGTGTGCAGGCACTAGCTGGCACCAAAGGCCCAATATTTGGGTGCACTGACGCATGTACCAGATTCCAATCAATTTAATATTTGAATGCATGCAGAGTCCACCCCTGCAGTCTTTCACAATACCTCAGAGGGGTTACGGTGTGAAGGCACTTGCTGCCACCAAAGGCAAAATATTTGGGTGCAAGGACACCTGTTCCAGATTCATATCATTTTATTATAGGACCGCAGGGTCCACCCCTGCACTCTTCCACAATACCACAGAGGGGTTACCTATGGTGTGAAAGCACTTGCTGCCACTAAAGTCAAAATATTTGGGTGCACTGACGCCTGTACCAGATTCATATCATTTTAATATTTGACTGCAGGGTCCAACCCTGCACTCTTCCACAATACCACAGGGGGGTTACGGTGTGACGGCACTGTTGCCGACACTAAAGGCCCAATTTTAAAGCACCTATTGTTACTTTCATCCAAAGCCTACATAAGTTTCACCATAATTTAGCCCAAAAAATCACTAAACTTGTTCTGCGTGTCCTAAAACGTCTCCTCTTTTCATACAGGCTGCCGCCCCAAGCAGTTGTTTATGAATAGATTAAAGGAAAAGCATTTACCGTCATTTGAAATGTTATTTTATTGTTTTTAAATGTTTCTATACATCCTACAAATCTGCCACTTCACGGGCAGGTTATGGGGACCTCCTAGGCACGATATTTGAAGGAATTTTTTGTTTTTATTCTTAACCTTTATTTCATGGAAAACTCACTGTTCACTTAAAAACGCTTTTTTACAACTTTTTGTCCTTGTTTCCTGTCCCCCAGGGCACTACCCGGACCCCCATACACCTTTTATGACAAATATCTAGCATATAAGACCTTTTGGAGGGCACTCTAAAAATCGAACGTTCGAGTCCCATTGACTTGCATTGAGTTCGGATCCAGTTCGCGTCCAAACTCGAACTTTTGAAATTGTTCGAGTTAGAATGCGAACTGAACACGGGGGTGTTTGACTCATCCCTAATGGCCACCGCACATTACAATCCAAACGCTAATGGGTTAAGTAACCCATTTGCGTTTGGTGCCTTGCGCTTCTCTGCGCGAGGTTAATGCACTTTGCGCTCCCTGTACCTAACATGGGGAGCGCAAAGTGTTATCAGCGTTAGGATTACAAAGTCCTAACGCTGATTAATGTCCGGCTGCGGTTAACAAAACATTAACCACAGCCTGGACTTGGTGCTAAAGAATTTCGCTGGTGTAGAATCCGTTACTCAGATACTCACCTCCTATCCGATGGTGAGGACCGCGGCTCCGTCCGACTCCTCCGTCTGGTGGGAGCAGGGAGAGACTGGGGGAAAAAGTCCCCCAGTCTCTCCCTGCAGATCACAGGGGCGCAGCTTTTTCTCCCTAGTGCCCCCATTTTAGCGGGAGGAATGTAATTTAGCCCCTAGCATTTTGGACAACAACAAAAAAAATAAAACATATGTGGGCAGACTGTCAGCAGCCACTGCCCAATTATTTAACCCTTTTGCTGCTGAGGCATTTCACACCTCTGTGCTGAGGTCATTTTTACCGGTTTCGCTCATCATGTTTAACTGCGTTTTGAAGCCTTATTTTAATATATGACCCAGACATATTATATATCGTTATTTCCGGCAGATTCATAATATGTCATTATTATATGTATAAGTCATGTCCTGTCTGTATATTATAACAAAAAATGCAATAAAATTAGAATTTTCAATAATTTACAATGTGTCAAGTGGGTTTTTTTCACATTTCAACATGCGAGCATTTGCGTTTATATTTTGTATGGGGTGCGCTTGTTAAAAAAATTAGAAATGGGGACTCGTTACATTTTTTTTGGGAGAAATGTCGCTATTTTTAACAAACGCACCGCGTACAAAAATCGTTAGTGCAGTATCATTGTTCACATTATAATTGAAATGGGAACAATATTACTGCATTAACAAAACAAAACAAAAAACTTGTTCATTTTTTTTTATATAATTTTTTTAATATTTTTTTTATTTTTATTTTTTTGTTTGTTTAATTTTTACATGGTCATGTTTGGTATCGTTGGAAACGCCTTGCTCTGGCCGATCTAGCAATACCAAACTTTAACCCCTAGCTGCCATGAATCTGGAGATAGGGAGTTTATTGGAACCCCCTATCTCCACCATTGGTGGCAGTTAGGGGTTAACTCCAGGACTGGCGTCATCGTGCTATGCACGATAACGCCAGTCGTCAGGGGGCATTCCCGGAAGCTTGGCCGAAATCCAAGATGTTGGCCAGCTCCGGGAGAGGATCACGATTCCGTGCTTTTCGGCGCTGAATCGTGATCCGGCACCCAAGGGGTTAAAGACAGGCACGTTTGGAAGGGCAGGCTGTGCCCTTCCTAACCGTGCCTGCCTTCAGCCGCAGGACCCCAGCGATCGGGAGGGAGAGAGGTCCGAAGGACCTCCCCCCCCCCCTCCCTTTCAGGCACCTCCTCCGCACTCGCGTGGGGGGGGGGCGCCTGAAATAGATGTCAAAGTTTTTTTTGTTTTTTTCTTTTGTTAATGCAGCAATATTGTTCCCATTTCAATTATAATGTGAACAATGATGCTACACGAACGATTTTTGTTTGGGGTGCGTTTGTTAAAAATCGCGTAATTTCCCCCCCCAAAAAATGTAACGAGACCCCATTTCTAATTTTTTTAATGAGCGCACCCCATACAAAATATAACCGCAATTGCTCGCATGTTAAAATGTGGAAAACACTTTACACGTTGTGAATTATTGAAAATTCTAATTTTATTGCATTTTTTGTTATATTATACAAACAGGGCATGACGTATACATATAATAAGGACATATTATGAATCTGCCGAGTCTGCCGGAAAGAACGATATATAATATGTCCGGGTCATATACTAAAATAAGGCTTCAAAACGCGTTTAAACATGATGAGCATAGATGATGAGGCATAGATATCAGTCAGCAGACCCCAATGGGTGGGGCATGACAGATCATAAAATAATCTGACTGCTACTAATGACCTTTATTAGTAACCAAAAGTCCCCAGATTTTTAAGTAGGCTATTCAAGAGCAATTTGAGCATGTGTGACAAATATGCTTTTTCTCTGTACATAGCTTAAGCTTTGGTGTGACACTTATAAACCTCTTCTGTAAGTAAAGACCCTTTTAAAATATTTATTTACAAGTCATTGCACTGCAATACAGTTACAAGTATTTATAAATCGCCAACTAATTCCTTAGCTCTGTACAATGGGAGAGACAGAATAACAAATATACATACACATTAGACACACGAAACAGAAGGAGGGATGACCCTACAGACAGTTGATACAAACGTGTTCGAAAATGACCAAGACAAGCTCAGCTTCTATGGTCGTTGCTGTGTTTGTGAGTATGTGTTTGTGTGTGAATAAGTGTTTGAGTGTGTCAATGTGTGGGGAAGATTGCGTGTGTGACAATAACTACATTTTATCATTCACCATGCATCTGACATATCAAACAAATGTTAGGATAATAAAAAGTGTTTAGTAGTGAACAGGGTTAAATTTGACTCCTTTTGCTTCTGTTCCTTGTTTGTTATACGTTAATTGAGAAGCAAATCTTCCAACGTCGTTTTACACTTGCAAAGTTTATTTCTTAATAAAATATGTTACTAAACCCATGACAGCGACAACTGGATCCATGAAGAAAGTTATTATCTGCCACTGATGACTCAATATTTTGCAGTAGTTATATCTGATGTGAAATGCAAATCCAAGGATGTAATATTATCATCCCTATATACGACTAGAAGTTTAATGTTCTGAATGTAGTTATTGTCCACCACCTAAAGACTCCGAATAGATCAGTTGCAGACAGATCTGAAAATGTGTTCCTGTGCTCATTCATTTGGTGAAATAGCACTGCAAAAACATAATGCTTTCTTTTTATATAAAATACTTCTACAAGACTTTAACCAGGGGTCAAGTCCTGGGAAAAAAGTGAGGGAAATCACCAAAGAATTCCACAACCCCCATTACCTGAAGAAAAAAAAAGGATGTGTGTGTGTGTGTGTATATAACATATATATATATATATATGTATATTATACACCCCCCCCGAGAAATATGTATATACAGGCACAGGCCCCCAGAATTATTTATACACAGGCAGACCCCCAGAATTATATATGCACAGGCCCCCAGAATTATATATACCGAGGCAGGCCCCCAGAATTATATATATAACCAGGTAGACCCTCAAGAATTATATACTCAGGCAGGCCCCCAGAATTATATACCCAGGCATACCCCCAAGAATTATATACCCAGGCATACCCCCAAGAATTATATACCCAGGCATACCCCCAAGAATTATATACCCAGGCAGGCCCCCAGAATTATATACCTAGGCAGACCCCCAAGAATTATATATCCAGGCAGACCCCAAGAATTATATACCCAGGCAGGCCCCCAGAATTATATACCTAGCCAGACCCCCAAGAATTATATATCCAGGCAGACCCCAGAATTATATACCCAAGCAGACCCCCAAGAATTATATACCCAGGCAGGCCCCTAGAATTATATACCTAGGCAGACCCCCAAGAATTATATATCCAGGCAGACCCCCAGAATTATATACCCAGGCAGACCCCCCATAATTATATACCTATGCAGACCCCCAGAATTATATACCCAGGCAGGCCCCCAGAATTATATACCCAGGCAGACCCCCAAGAATTATATACCTAGGCAGGCCCCCAAGAAATATATACACAGGCAGACCCCCAAACTTATATACACAGGCAGACCCCCAGAATTATATACACAGGCAGGCCCCCAAAATTATATACCCAGGCAGACCCCCAGAATTATATACCCAGGCAGACTCACAAAATTATATACCCAGGCAGACCCCCAGAATTATATACACACAGCCCCCCAAAATTATATACTCAGGCACTGGACCCCCAGAATTATATACACACAGTCTCCCCAAAATTATATACTCAGGCACTGGACCCCCAGAATTATATTTACCCAGCAGCTCAGACCTCTGGATCAAATGTCCCACGTCGCTTCTTCCTCCCAGCTCCAGCGTGCTCCTGCACGCGGCCGCCGGCTTCTGAAGGCTGTGACGCGATCTCGCAAGATCTCTGCTGTAGGCTGTGTTACAGCCTTCACAGGGCTGAGGAGGACGGCGGCCGCACACAGGGAGCAGGCAGGCACGCAGGCTCTCGGAGAACATGCGGTCAGTCAAGGGGACTGCTAGCGGAAAGCGGTTAATGCATTCTGCTAGCAGTCCCAGCGAATCGGCCGACAGCAGGAACATGCGTTCCCGCAACATTCCTGCTGCGGGAGAAGTGCAGGAACGCCATTCCCGCACGTTCCTGCAGGACTCGAGCCCTGTTTTTAACCCCATCTTGACCAAGCAGTTTTACCATTCTCTGTCCGAAAGTACTCACTGCTGTTTTGACAATTCTGTGCTGTTTCTGTTTAGGTCTAATTTTCCTCTTGCTCGTTTATAGAACCCACACATATCATATACCATTTTTCTCACCATTAAATGGAATTTCTTAAGATATCATTATTTCCATCCTATCATATAATATACTATAAAAAAAATATGAAATATGATGAATTTTTTTTAAAAAACACACTTTTTCAAACCTTAATCCCCAAAATCTACAACCACAAAAAATACCCCAGCTAAATAATTTAGAAATCTTGTCCTGAAATTAGAAATAGCAATTTTTACATGTTTTTGATTTTTAACCCCTTCACTGCTGAGCCATTTCACCTCTGTGTGCTGAGCTCATTTTGACTGTTTTATGCTCATCATGTTTAAATGTGATTTGAAGTCCTATTTTATTACACCCCCCAGACATATTTCCCCCCCAAAAAGTTAACCTAAGGGGTTAGGCACTGGACCCCCAAACTCTGCCCTTTTCAGTGGTGCCTTTCTTTTTTTTCTACCTGCAGCCGTTTGAGAGGGAGAGGAGTCCGACATGGGTCCCCAGCCATAGAGGTGAGTATAGGGAGGGAGGGAGGTTAAAGGACCATTACGTACATAGTACGTCCTTCGTCCTTAAGGGGAATTTTCCCCACAATATACTATGTACGTCAGTGGTCCTTAAGGGGTTAAAGTCTGTTTGGAGTGGTGCTGACATTTATCATCATCAACATGACAGTTATAATCATCATAATCTATATAGCGCCAACAGTTTCTGCAGCGCTTTACAATAACCAAAAGGTGCGAGATACCGATAAATGGACATGGGATGGAAACAAGAGGTATAGAGGGCCCTGCTCATAGGAGCTTACAGTCTAGAGGGATTGGGGTTGAGGAAGACCAGGGGAATTTTACTGGACAACAGGATCATTAGTGCAAGTGGTTCTGGAATGGTGGGGCCATAAAAGCAGCTTCAAACATGATGTGTGAGTAGGTGAGCAGAGGGAGGAGTTGCAAAAGTGATGTGGTACGCTAATCTTAAAAGATGTATTTTGAGGGATTTCTTGAAGGACCAAAGAGTAGGGGAGAGTTTGATAGGGAGAGGTAAGCCATTCCACAGGACCGGAGCAGCACTTGCAAAGAGTTGGAACAGAGAGTTGGCAGTGCGGGTGTAGACAATGGGCAGGCGGAGATTGCCTGCCGACCTGAGTTGTCTAGATGGGACGTGCTTGCAGAGTAACAAAGATATGTAAGACGGGGTCGAGTTAATGAGCAATTTAAACGTGAGAGTCAGTATTTTAAACTGTATCCTGAAATGTACAGGAAGCCAATGGAAGGAATGGCAGAGGTGGGAGGTACAGGAGGTGCGGCTGGTGAGAAAAATAAGCCTGGCACCTGCATTCATTACAGATTGCAAAGGAGCAATATGGGCATTGGGGAGGCCAATATTGAGCGAATTGCAGTAATCAAGTCGTGAAATGACAAGTGCCTGATCAGCACCTTCGTAGTATCTTGCGTCAGAAAAGGGTGGAGATGGGCAATGTTTTTGAGTTGATACTAACAGGATTAGGTAACTGTCTAGATGTGGGGAGAGAATGTTATGTCATAATCGAAAGTGGCACCAAGGCAGCGAGCTTTAGGCGTTGGACTGATGAGTGTTCCATTTATTCGTAGAGTGATAGATGGCATTGGGTATTTCTTGGAGAGAGGAAAAACGAGAATTTCAGTTTTGGCAAGATTGAGTTTAAGGAAGCGGGAAGACATCCAAATCGAGACGGCAGAGAGACAGTCAGTGACTTGATCCAGGAGAGAGATCAGGGATGGAGTGGTATGTTTGCGTGTCATCAGTGTATAGGTGGTACTAGAATCTAAAGGAGTTGATCGGTTTGCCTAGAGAGGCAGCGTAGATCAAAAAAAGAGGACCCAGTACTGAACCTTGAGGCATCTCAACAGAGACAGACTGTCGGGAGGAGGTACTTCCAGAAAATGAGACACTAAATGATTGTTGGGACAGGTAGGAAGAGAACCATGAAAGAACAGTACCTTGTAGGCCTATATCACTAAGAGTTTGAAGGAGGATTGAGTGGTCACTGTATCAAAGGCAGCTGAGAGGTCAAGAAGGATCATCAGAGAGTAGAACCCATTAGATTTAGCAGTTGCAAGGTGTCATTGGTCAATTTCGCAAGAGCTGTTTCCTTTGAGTGCAGTGAGCGAAAGCCAAATTGCAGAGGGTCAAGGAGAGAGTGGGTATTGAGGTAGTCAATCAGACGGCATACGCAAGCTTTTCAAGAAGTTTGGATGCAAAAGAGCGCAGGGACAAGAGGCTGTAGCTGGAGGGAGCAGTAGAATCCAGAGATGGCTTTTTTAGGATCGGGACTACTGTGGCATGTTTGAAGGCAGCAGGATAGACCCCAGAGGTTAAGGACAGATTAAAGGTGTGGAGCAAGCATGGTATTGTAGGGATTATTATTCAATAAGAAATTTATACGAGACACAAATATCAATCGTTTATTTTTCCTAGGAATTCTCCTAAATTCTTTTAATTGTCTGTGTTTTGCTTTGAAGAATACACTAATCAATAATCGGATAAAAATATATAGATTTATTACGTATACAAAAAAGTTTCAAATCTCATATCATAAACAAAGATTTATAAACAACCACAAAATCCATCCATCAGCACATAGACACTAGCTTCCCAATATATGTATCACCTGTTAGTAACTGCATATATGATTAATATAATTTACCTTATCAGTTAGTAACTATACACAAATGGTTAATAAACATTTCTGCTTAACGAAACATGTATTTCCCAGCAAACCAATGTTTAACAAGCTAGATCTTGTAGAGATATATGTATCTCTCTATACTACATGGATCAACAAAAGATGAGTTATCACTATCACTTATTCTATTTCTAGAATGATAAGTAATAAAAACTTATTTAGTGAATCCTCCCCTAATATTGAGAATTAAGCTTCCAATCTTCTGTTTTTTTATATTGTAGTTATATAATTCCTTGCTTATTAATTTCAATCACAGTAATTTCCAAATTCAATATATATATTTGTATATCATTATTGCAACAGTTTCTTTAGGATAAAATCCTTATATCCGATTCTTCTTCATATCTCTATCTGCAGAATAGAAATATTTTGAAGACTCTGGATTTAACGGTAATCTGAGATATCTCAGTCTATCTGTTGCAAGAAATACTCCAGATATATATATTTACATAAATCTTAAATTTGCTTTCTCATACATTACCTCCAATCTGGATTCAATGAGTTACAGCCTTGGAATATTCTTTGATTGTTTTGGAATATGTGAAAATTATCAATGTAGATATTCAATGCATATGAGTTAGAGATGTGGTCCTAAGTAAGTGATATGTTTTATCTTGAATGCATTATCGTGTCTTGGGATGGTCTCAAGTGCATGGTGTCCTGAGATGGTCTGCTTGCGTGATCTGCCTGCGATGGTCTGCCTGTCTGAATGAATTTGCAATGAACAGTACAGCTTCAATTATAGTCAATTTGACGTCACTGACAATCTACCTCTTTCCATTTAAAGAATCACTACCTCAATGGTAGACAGTAACAATATTATACCAGAAAAGATCAATCAAGATAGATGAAATTGAAAAGGTCATGAGAGACCAAAGGGTTTCCCCCTATACAATTGATGGTATACAATTATTCTGATGAAAACATCAGAATACTAATGTCTCCCACAGACCAAAAATAAAATTTAACTTTTATTAAATAAGAAATTAAAATTAGTTGGCAGACTTATAAACATAAATTGACGGTGCTCAATAAACAAAACATATTAAAAACAAATTCTACAGTGAAGAAGTGGTATTCCCGCGGCAAATGATATGAATTAAATATCAATACAGTAAATGACCTTCGAGGATCACTTCAAGGTATTGCAACTATCGATTGTGTGAGTGTCTATAAGTTAAATGGCTGTATTAAGCCATAAACCTACACGCAGGGAAAACACACAGAAACACAATGGCAGGGGTACCCAATTGAAAAAGTGTTCAGCTAAGTTAGCCAAAGGCGTGCCACAATAAATGACCAAGTTATTATTTTCAAAACACAAAGCTATTAAGGTCACAGGATACGAAATAAAGCATTTAAACGGAGGGTCCCTGCCTGCTAGTGCACCCGACGTGTGTTTCACCAGGAATGGCTCGTCAGGAGTGCTTACGGACAAAAGGAAAAGAAGTGCTATTTAAACTGTGCATATTCAGCTGTGGTCAGCTTGTTAACCAATGGGGCTAAGGGATGAAAATGTGGCTCACCATTGGTTTTCCATAGTGATTGTCAAGCCTTTCAACCAATCATAATTAGTGTTTAGTTCAGCTACCTAGGTAACTGTTGAGGCTCATTGAAACTAGTGAGTCTCATTTAGTCATTCATTGCTGTGCCATTGAAGAATATGTTACTAGGTTGCAAGTGACTGACGCCCATTGCCACCAATCACGCTAGTTGCTTGGTTTAATCATCACGAAAACTATATGCTCGTGAATTAAAATTAGTTTAGACGATCATATGGATATGTTGTTTAGCTAATAGTCTATACTAGAGGAGAAGCATTATTAAATAAGGATGGCCTTACGATGGATGGCATATAGCCACGCTCTGAATGATTGGCACCCATTGTCGCCAAACTCGCTATTTGTTTGGTTGCTTCGTCATGACAACTACATGCTCATAGATCGAACTTGTTTAAGCAAGTGTGTGGAAATATGTTGTTTATCTAACAAACTATGCTAAGGGGGAAACCTTTATTGAATATGAATGACATTGCAATGAATAGAGCCCTATTATTGATATAAAATGGCATGCCGTTATCGTGAAAGTGTTAATAATGATTTTTCAATTTCTAACGAAGTAGGGGGGAGACTATCATTCAAGCTATGACCATTCGACTCCAGTCGGCCAATGAAGCCATAGAGCCAGAAGGTGGATAAAATACCATTCATTGATATGCCAAATAACAGTTGGCAAGCTTCTCGAGTGATCATAATTAATGTTTAAATTCAGTTATCAAAATGATCAGTAGTGTTGATTGAGATTAAGCAATTTATTGTATTCAGTTTTTACTAGGTCAATGGAGGCCATTTGGCTGAATTTATAGTAGCTATCTCCCTTTGTCTTCAGACATTGGTATTACATTTAGTTTAAACGCTATAGTGACCATATATTGATATCTAGATTTATTGAATGAGTCAAATATATGTACATATTGTTGGTACAGAGATCAAAAATAACAATAAGGATTAACAATGGTGACTATAATGTAACTAGCGTTATGTTGACAATAAAAGACGGAGAGGGGAAAGGAAAGGGGGGAGGAGGGGAAAGGGGGGGCGACATTATGATATTAGACAATTTATGAACTGCTCAAGCAAAGTACTTGTTTATCTAATTACGTGTGAATGTGGAGTTCAGTACTTCAGCAAAACGATCCAACAATTTAAACACTGTATTCTCCAGCACGTAAACTCCGTTCATAATAACCTAGAGACTTCGGTCTCTAGACATGTCAGAAACCAACATGACTCAGATTCCTCATGCTTATCCTTTCAAGCCATTGAATTGGTAGTTTGTGGACCAAGAAGGGGCAATTTTGATAAAATCCTCTGCCAGAGAGAATCGTTTTGGATATATACCCTTAAAACCCTTTATCCATATGGCCTAAACGAGGATTTCAACTATACACCTTTTATTTGATTTTTCAGTCTATATATTTAATCAGAGCCTAAGATGGACAATTTCAGTCCTTCGGATGCCAGTCTCTGTTCTAATCGGTGGAGAAATCAGGTAAGTTAAAGTGCGCACTTAAAGAAATCACACAGACAACGAATGGGTCTATGCAGCCTCTCTGGGCAAAGCCAGTGATCTCTCTGAACTTTTATTAGATTTTGATACATGTTTTATAGCAGTTCTATGCGTAAGCAGGAGGGAGTCAATTTATCAATTTGATTGACTTCAGCATAAAATTGTGCACATACAGTTCATTTTATTAAATAAATGAGAATCAAACATCAGCTATTTCCAGAGGTCAAGGTATCATGCGTCATCGGCGTAGTCAGCCATTTTTCTACATCATGGGTGTGTGGGTGATGTCCTGTGATGTCCTGTACCAGGATGCAAGATGGGTCCGCACCCTTGTTCTTAATACTGAAATAAATTCCTCATGACTTTGCGGTTAGCTATTCTGCAGAAACAGCGAAGTTACGCAAGATACATTTTGGTTTTATTTGAAAAGACAGTTATATTAATCATCTCTTAAAGACATAGCAAACTTAAATGAGCATTTTTCTAGGCCTTTGAATATTATTAAAGCAGATACATATTCTTGTCCATAACAGTCCCCCCTAAAAATGTACATTTCTCAAGTGTCCCCTAATAGTCTCGCCAGCCATCTGCAATGTTCACCGGAGTTTGAGACGAGAAACTCATATTGAGTTAAACCCCTTTGTAATCCGGACTTTGGGCGTAGCCGAGACTGGTGGGTCAAGAATCGGGCCTACAACTCGTCTTGCAGTGGGTCACTAATCTCGTTTCATAGCTAATTCACATACGGGTTTCCCGAGGGAGGGGGTGCATGGATTCATAACTCTGTGGTTGCTTCATCACTAGTGGGTGGAGTTTGTCATAAATCTGATTCTTAGGTATCTCCATAAATTGTAGACTAACATAGGAGGTGTCAATGTTCTCCCCGTTTCCCCCCTCAAGTGACTAAGCATAAAAGGGGTAGTGGACTCCACAGTTCTTTCTACAACCTTTTTAATGCAGGGTAAAACACAACGTCCAATCACCACCAACAGAACCATTACTACCAGGATAACTATCCCTATTTGTGTGAGGATTTTCTGCCAGCCACTCATCCAACTAAAATACTGATCCCATGGATCAGTAATACCAGAGTTCTTCTTTAGTTCCTCAGACAGGTCTTCCAATTGTTTAATGGCTTTAGTGACCTTACCAGTGGGGCCTGTGTTATCCGGGATAAAGGTGCAACAGGAGCCACCAGTACCTTTCAGCATCTTACAGACCCCACCCCTCTCTGCCAGTAGCATATCGAGGGCCATGCATTTCTGGAAGGTCATTGTAGAGGTCGGGCCTAGCTGGTCAGCCAAACCCTGGAGGGCATCTCGGGTACAGTTAACAAACCTCTGCTGGTTGTAATAGATGTAGTTAATCCAATCAACATTCTTGTTGATGGTTATCATGGGGATTAATGATTCGAATCCAGCCTTTACCTGGTCTCTAGTTTTGAACTCATCAGGCACCCCCTTGGGACTCCTATGACATCGATGTAGACGTGTGGGTCAAAACTGCCAGGTACGGGTTTCGCCTCTCTCCTTTGTCTAGTGAGTCCGGGGGTGTGGGCTATTGGTAGATCATCATCAGAGGGCAGGATGTGGAGGGGCATGATGGCTTTAGCCAAGGCACACTCACCGTCCCACGCACCTACCAAGCGGGAGCAGACTCGCAGGTCACCGCAGATCCAATAGACATCTCCCAGGGATATCACTTGGTTTTGCACTTTCTCCTTCTCCACAGTGCTGTACCGCACACAATAACCTTCTGTGAAGTTTCCAACTACCCGGCCACCGGTTCCCCAAGAGGAGTAACAGGTGTAATTCCCGGGGTAGATAGTGATACTCTCTGAGAGTCTGGGGTTTTGTGTCTGGAGGGGGTATTTGGACTTCCATTCTTTTCAAGCATCGTGATTTAGAGTGTTGTTGGTAAACAAACTGAGAAAACATTCCTCGATATCCTCGGGGATATTGAGAGGTACTGTACCTAGATGAGGCCTAGCACTACCACACACATAGCAATTGGTTCTGTGGTGAGACTGAGCGCTATATTTCATCCATTGTAACCAAACATTCATATCTGAGTATCCAGTTTCAATAGCCATAGTGTCCTCGAATGTGGGATTAGCGATGGCTACTATACCATTGGAAGAGATCATCATGTGGTGATTAAGGGGTTTGGACTGTTGGTGTGGAGGAACCCAGTCAGAGGCATGGTACATATCACCCAAGTAGAATTTTCCCAGGCTCTGAGGATCCTCTGAACCCCCCTTTACCCACAAGCCCAGAACGTAGATACCTGCATCCCCGGGTCCAGGATTTTCTAGGGTTAGGATTAGTTTCAGTGCTGTTGCCCCTGTTCTAAGCCGAACTTCCCCATCATCATCTGACTCCTGTAATTCGTACTTGGGGCATGTGTTCGGGCCATTTTCAGTGTCATACGAGCGAGATGTGATTTACCATTGTTATCCTTTCTGTCTAGGGCGATCTGTGGCTTGTGTCCCCAGGGGACCCCAGTATTCCATCCCACCAATGCCCAGCTGCCACACCAATAGTTATTGGTGACACACATATATACATCGTAATCATGTGGGATCCCATTTCTCCAGATACATTGCAAGCGGGGGCCGGGGCATGGGTGTATATCACAATAGTTAAAGGTGTAAGTAGCCACTCGAGTGTTAGAGGAATTGTACCAAAAAGTGGTTTGTTGTGACAGACAATATGACAGCCACATTTTTCCCCTGGATTCCCACACCCCAAATGAGAAGGCTATACATAATCATGGTTGGATTTTTGTTTGGTCCGCTTCTGGTGTACAGGTCTTTTTACAGTGGGAAGCGTGGATCCAGGTGGATTTTCCTTCCAGCTTTACTGAAATTACTGTTGTGAGGAGAACCTGGAAAGGACCGTCGTATCTAGGTTCAAGTGGATTTTTCCGAAGAAACTTCTTCACTAGTACCCAATCTCCCGGGACTAGTTGATGAGTGCCGTCGATACTTTCAGGGTCTGGAATGCAAGAGAACACTTGACCATGTATATCAGTTAATATTTTCGAGACACTGGTGACATATTTTACTAGACTGTCAGATTGTAACTGCAAATGTTGAGGGAAATAACACCCTAGTCTGGGGGCCGTGCCGAACAATATTTCAAAGGGTGACAGGTTGTGTAGGCCTCTGGGAGTATACCTGATGCTAAAAAGGGCCATGGGTAGACTTTCTGGCCAGGGCAAACCAGATTCTTGTGCAATTTTAAGCATTTTAGACTTGAGCGTACTGTTTAGTCTTTTGACTTTTCCACTGCTTTGTGGGTGGTACGGATCATGAAAAACAAGGGTGACCCCTAGGGCGGACCGAATTTCCCTAGTTATGGTTGCGGTGAATGCAGGCCCTTGGTCACTTTCTATTACTAATAATTTCTGTTAGTAATTTCTTTGCTGTTGTTTTAGCAGTCATGTTAGTTACTGGGTAGGCCTCGGGCCATCCTGAAAACATGTCTACAAGGACGAGAGCATATTCATATCTTCCACTCTTAGGCATCTGAATATGGTCTATTTGGACCCATTGAAACGGATATAAAGGCTTAGCCAGGTGTCTTGTCGGGACTTTCACTGGTCTACCTGGATTACATTTAGCACAGATAGAGCAGGATTTGCAGTACGAGGCAGTGAGAGTGGAAATGCCTGGCGCGAAGTATTGTTTGCCAATGAGTGCATTCATCAATGTTTTGGAGAGGTGTGAGTGTCCATGTGCCCATTGTACCACAGCGGATAGAGTGCCTTAGGTAGGCACACCTTATTTCTTATGCAGAGGAGTCCGTGCATGCGTGTGGCCCCCCTTTTTTCCCAGTCTCCCTTCTCACTGTGTGATGCAGAGCCCTGCAACTGTGTTATTTGAAGTTCTGAGACAGGAGTCTGTACTAGTAGTGGGACTAGCTGCTCGAGTTCCTTTTCCTGTGTCTGAGTGGCAGCTTGTTTTGCTGCCTGGTCTGCTAGATGATTTCCTCTTGCTTCAGGTGTATTAAGCTTGCCATGTGCTTTTACTTTTAGCGCTGCAACATGTTGTGGTAGAATGGGAGCGCATAGAACATATACAGACAATGTATTAAATAGTCAATACAAACAATGTGTTAGATGGTAAGTCCGTGGTCTTTAAATCAGAATAGTCCGTAAATCCTAGAAGAGGAGACAGAAGGAGACCATTGCGCAGTATATACTGGAAACAAATGACCACACACTGATAGTTATACAACTCACAAGTGAGGAGTCTTCAAGACTCTAGATGTACGTCTTTAAGTCTCTTTATGGGGGACTTCACCCGTATGGTAGATACTTGTCCCGTATGATGGATGCTGTATCTTGATGGAGAATGTATCTCAAATAGAAAGAAAATACATAGTACAGTACTGTATAACTGGAATATATATGTACTATAAAGGAGCACACTCACGTGTTTCAGAACCTCCACTGTGGGTGGTTCTGTAATCGCACTTTGGACCTCTTATCGCTTAAGGGGTCCCAGCTATTGAGCACTGCTTCAGATTCCAGGAGCATCAGAGTAGAAATCCAGGAGCGTCAAAGTAGAGATCTAAAGGCTGCTGTCCCTTCTTAGGTATGTGTCCAGTATTCAGGAATCAAAATAAATAAAATCAAAATGGAAATGAATAAAATGGGAATATAAAATAATTAAAATATAAAATTTATTGAATACAAATCGAGACGCGTTTCGCCCGCATCTGCAGGCCTTATCAATCGAATTAATCAGATTCCGTTGTTCCCGGCTTAAATAATGGCTGAGAGTCATAATTAGTTCCAAGATGTGGCGTGCGGGTCACAATACCGTCCGCCCTGCGTTCCAGACGCCATTTCGATGACACATTTCCGCTTCCGGTATGGCGCACCTCCACCTCCACTTCCGGTCTTCTGTGGCTGCAGCGTACTGAATAGGACGCCGGATAATGACATCCTCATCCAACCATGTTTGTACTTTCGCTCTCAGCCATGGTGGAGGTTCTGTATCTATCTGGGCACTGGACAAAGCGCATTACATATATAAAAACATAAAAGCGACCAAAACATCAGCATTTAGTCCCAAAGAAGCCCCAAATCTGTCACGGTAGCCCCCGCACCCCGGCGCCTGGCAGCAGCTTCCTCGCTGCTCGCTGGCCAGGCGCCGAATGATATTGCGGTCGCTTCCGCACACGTGGGGAAGCCGGGGGCGCGGGCCTGGCGGGCTGACGCGGACCCGCCGGGTTTAAAGCCCAGGCTCTCAGAAATGCCGGTGCCCTGACGTGGTAGTTACTTCCCGCAGAGCTCTTGCATATTTGGCTAACAACTATTCTGTGTATTGACCCCTTGGCATTGGCAAACGACTATTCTGTGTATTGACCCCTTGGCATTGGCAAACGACTATTCTGTGTATTGACCCCTTGGCATTGGCAAACGACTATTCTGTGTATTGACCCCTTGGCATTGGCAAACGACTATTCTGTGTATTGACCCCTTGGCATTGGCAAACGACTATTCTGTGTATGACCCCTGGCATTGGCGAACGAACCACTCTGTGTATGATCCCTGGCATTGGCGAACGAACCATTCTGTGCATAACCCCTGGTATTGGCATCAACTCTTCTAATTCTGGTATTGAGGTCAGTCTGTGTGGCACCCTAAGCACACATCAGACTACCCCTTGTGTTGTTAGGGTCTTGGGAAGAGCTAATCATTCTAACTTCTTGTGTATCATTCTGTGTCTGTCTAGTCGTGCCGACCACTCTAAGGATCGGAAGGGTAGAGACTGTTCTGTGTCTAGAAACCACTACTCAGATAAAGCAGAGGGATCCGTGACGTCTCTCTTGTACGTGCTCTGTACTGCCATTCTTGTAGTCTGTCTAGTCGTGCCGACCACTCTAAGGATCGGAAGGGTAGAGAGTGTCCTGCGTATAGGGACCACCACTCTAGTATCAGGGGGATCCGTGACAAAATCTCCATATTGGAACAACCAAGAATGGCAAACATAACATTTTTACACATAAAGGGCCACATTGGACAAAAACATCATAACATCCTATGTATGCATACCCCAAAAAAGGGGATATATTGAATGGTACCGTTATTCAAAGAAAGTGACAGACCTCAAAATCTATATTAAGGCCTCTAGGGGTCATGGTGTCCAGATTATAGATCCATCTCATTTCCGATTTGATCAATCGCTCAGTTAGATTATCACCCCGCCAGTTGGTGCTAATCCTTTCTATTGCCCAGAATTTAGTGCCTCTAGGATTACATTGATGTTTGTCGCTATAGTGAGCAGAAACACTATGTTTAGCATATCCTTTATTAATGTTGTTCATATGCTCATTGACTCTAATATAAAGTGCTCTGGATGTTTGGCCCACATACCATAGTCCGCACGGGCATTCTAGTATGTAAATGACTTTGGTGGACATACATGTAATCAGATCTTTAATTTTGTAACGCTTGCCTGTGCTTGATTTAAAGCTATTGATCGCTCGTTTCTTATTTTCTGTTTTTCTACATGCAATGCACTGTCCACACCCATAGAACCCCGGGGGTAACCCAAACATATCCCCAGTCTTGACAGCCTTATTGGTCCTGAGATGGTTTCTTACTAGATCTGTTTTCAATGTTTTACCTCCCCTGAAGATAACCACAGGGGCGTCCGGTAGAATTTTATTGAGAACTGGATCCCTTTTCAAAATCGGCCAGTGTTTATGAATAGATTTCTTAATTATTTTGTTATTCGTGTTGTAATCTAGTATAAAAGGAACATTCTCAGTCCTATTAGAGTCACGTTGCTTATATCTTAAAAGACATTGTCTATCAATTTTATAAACACACTTTAAACAAGTAAACGTTAACAGTTACATACCTATTGATAGTAACCACTACCCCCCCCTGGTTAACTGCCATACCAAAGGGTCAACTAATGCGTATTAGAAGAAATTGTAGCGATATTGAGCATTACACTATTCAGTCTCAGAAATTGATAATAGATTTTAAAGAAAAGGGATACAATGAGCAACTCCTAGTATCAACACGTGATGAGGTTCATAAAATTGATAGACAATGTCTTTTAAGATATAAGCAACGTGACTCTAATAGGACTGAGAATGTTCCTTTTATACTAGATTACAACACGAATAACAAAATAATTAAGAAATCTATTCATAAACACTGGCCGATTTTGAAAAGGGATCCAGTTCTCAATAAAATTCTACCGGACGCCCCTGTGGTTATCTTCAGGGGAGGTAAAACATTGAAAACAGATCTAGTAAGAAACCATCTCAGGACCAATAAGGCTGTCAAGACTGGGGATATGTTTGGGTTACCCCCGGGGTTCTATGGGTGTGGACAGTGCATTGCATGTAGAAAAACAGAAAATAAGAAACGAGCGATCAATAGCTTTAAATCAAGCACAGGCAAGCGTTACAAAATTAAAGATCTGATTACATGTATGTCCACCAAAGTCATTTACATACTAGAATGCCCGTGCGGACTATGGTATGTGGGCCAAACATCCAGAGCACTTTATATTAGAGTCAATGAGCATATGAACAACATTAATAAAGGATATGCTAAACATAGTGTTTCTGCTCACTATAGCGACAAACATCAATGTAATCCTAGAGGCACTAAATTCTGGGCAATAGAAAGGATTAGCACCAACTGGCGGGGTGATAATCTAACTGAGCGATTGATCAAATCGGAAATGAGATGGATCTATAATCTGGACACCATGACCCCTAGAGGCCTTAATATAGATTTTGAGGTCTGTCACTTTCTTTGAATAACGGTACCATTCAATATATCCCCTTTTTTGGGGTATGCATACATAGGATGTTATGATGTTTTTGTCCAATGTGGCCCTTTATGTGTAAAAATGTTATGTTTGCCATTCTTGGTTGTTCCAATATGGAGATTTGGGGCTTCTTTGGGACTAAATGCTGATGTTTTGGTCGCTTTTATGTTTTTATATATGTAATGCGCTTTGTCCAGTGCCCAGATAGATACAGAACCTCCACCATGGCTGAGAGCGAAAGTACAAACATGGTTGGATGAGGATGTCATTATCCGGCGTCCTATTCAGTACGCTGCAGCCACAGAAGACCGGAAGTGGAGGTGGAGGTGCGCCATACCGGAAGCGGAAATGTGTCATCGAAATGGCGTCTGGAACGCAGGGCGGACGGTATTGTGACCCGCACGCCACATCTTGGAACTAATTATGACTCTCAGCCATTATTTAAGCCGGGAACAACGGAATCTGATTAATTCGATTGATAAGGCCTGCAGATGCGGGCGAAACGCGTCTCGATTTGTATTCAATAAATTTTATATTTTAATTATTTTATATTCCCATTTTATTCATTTCCATTTTGATTTTATTTATTTTGATTCCTGAATACTGGACACATACCTAAGAAGGGACAGCAGCCTTTAGATCTCTACTTTGACGCTCCTGGATTTCTACTCTGATGCTCCTGGAATCTGAAGCAGTGCTCAATAGGTGGGACCCCCTTAAGCGATAAGAGGTCCAAAGTGCGATTACAGAACCACCCACAGTGGAGGTTCTGAAACACGTGAGTGTGCTCCTTTATAGTACATATATATTCCAGTTATACAGTACTGTACTATGTATTTTCTTTCTATTTGAGATACATTCTCCATCAAGATACAGCATCCATCATACGGGACAAGTATCTACCATACGGGTGAAGTCCCCCATAAAGAGACTTAAAGACGTACATCTAGAGTCTTGAAGACTCCTCACTTGTGAGTTGTATAACTATCAGTGTGTGGTCATTTGTTTCCAGTATATACTGCGCAATGGTCTCCTTCTGTCTCCTCTTCTAGGATTTACGGACTATTCTGATTTAAAGACCACGGACTTACCATCTAACACATTGTTTGTATTGACTATTTAATACATTGTCTGTATATGTTCTATGCGCTCCCATATACCTTGGTATTTTTCTTAGTTAGTTAGGAGTGGAGGATACACTCAGCTGGTGAGCTGCAATTATACAACCATCCTTTCTCTATTTATACTAATAAGCGCCTATACACTCACCTCCTAGGTTTTTCACACATATATTCTTTATTCTATAGTGTGGGCAGCTGTTCCATATGGAATTCAGAAACAAATTTGGGATTAACACTAATGGCATTTTCAATAAAGAATGTAGGGTCACCTTTACTGGCCCTACTGACCCAAGAGATATCAAGAAACTGACCAACAAACTAGAATATCTCCTTAAAAAAGAGATTAGATTAAAGTGGGATATTATCACGCTAGAGCAATATCTCCATGATAAAATTACACCAAGAGGCCTGAGGTGGCAGAAAGATCCATCGACAGATATGGTAAACGATCCCTTTTTGACTACCTGGTGTGCTATGTTGGAGAGTTTCTCTTTTACAATGCTTGGAGTCATTATCCAGAGAAGGAAAACTCTTCTAACAGATTTAAATATGGAGATAGAATCCAATTATGAGAAAGTTACTAATGTATTGAGTGAACATGAAAAGGAGCAATTACTCACAAGGATTGAGATTAGTCTAGTGAAATTGGAACAAGAAATTATAACTAGGAAAAAGAGTAAATATATTAGAGATTCACGAGATTATGCTAATAATAAAATATGGTTATTCTTACCATCTGAACCCATCGATAACATCACAGATGATCATTTGGAAGGGACCCCCATCTCAACACCTTTTACACAAGGGTTACCACAAAGGCCCAAATTTAATACAACAAAATATAGACCACGGGGACCAATTAATAATGACCAATTAATAGTAAGGAAGAAAACGAATCCCCCTATTAAAGATAACTATCATGAATTCCAACATCGTAGAAAGAGTTCTTACAATCATTATACTCCAAATAGACGTAATCGTCAACAGATATATAATCGGGAAAGACATGACCCTGCATATGAACACAATGGGAGGATAGATGAAACAGCACCTCCCTTTAATGATACAAGGAGGCGCCATTCCTATAGAAAGGGTCCCCATTCATTACCACTAGCCAACCGATTCTCTTGCCTGACTGACCATGAAGAAACAGGGGTTTTTCACGAAGTAAGGACAGAAGAGAGGGACAAAGAACCTTGCTTCCAAAACAGAGTAGAATGGCCCCAGGGAACGTATGGGCCCAAAGGGACAGAACTCCCCCACAGGAAGAGACAATTCAGGGAAGAGGGTGCAGAGGAGGAAGATTGGTTAAGGCAAGGAAAGAGAGGAAGAACGTTCAACCAATAGGGATCTTTAATTTAAGTGGGCAGCCTCTAACTAAGGGTCAAGAACAGGTACTCAGCAAAGGTCTAAAATTTGCCCCAACCACAGTGGGAGACCCCTTTAACACCTACATTGACCTGCAAAAGTTTAAACGCAAATTATGTTTAAAAAAGTTTTTCTCTAAAACTCCCTTAGAGCGACAATCAACTAACAACAGGTACATTCATACCACTCTAAGAGACAAATCTCATTTTTTTCCCAAACATATGGCCTCAAAAGAGATAGAGGCCTTCGAGCAAATGGTTGCACTAGACATAAGAAAAATGGGAAGTTCCCAATATAATTGTAAGCCTAGGAATTTAACCAAACTGGAATTTGAGGGTCTACAATTGCTAGCCAAAAATGATTCATTGGTAGTGAAACCTGCGGATAAGGGGGGAGGAGTAGTGATACTTAATAGCGAACAATACCACCATGAATCTGTAAGATTACTCAGTGACCCTATTACCTATCAGAAACTTACTAACGATCCTACTAATAGAATAAAAGAAATTTTTTACGAATACCTATTAAGGGGGAAAGATAGGGGTATTCTGAACGATCACGAATACCGCTACCTAAAAATTCTACATCCTCGTATTCCGGTATTCTATTATTTACCAAAAATCCATAAGAATCTCGATAACCCCCCGGGTCGACCTATAGTTTCTGGCATACAATCCATTTCATGTAAGATATCTGAATATATTGACCACTTACTACAGCCTTTAGTTATGTCAACACCGGCCCATCTAAAAGATAGTATTGCTATTTTAAATATATTGAAAGACATCGAATGGGAGGATGACTACATTCTAGCTACGTGCGATGTAAGCTCGTTGTACACTATAATTCCGCACAAGGAGGGCTGTGCAGCAGTCGAGCACTTCGTGACACAATCAGGCCAATTCCAGATGGACCAGCTCCAATTTATAATTGAGGGAATCAATTTGATTCTTAACAATAATTATTTTTGGTATGGGGGGGATTTCTATATGCAGTTAAATGGCACGGCTATGGGGACGAGGTTCGCTCCCAGCTATGCCAATCTGTTCATGGCCCACTGGGAATCCGGTGCGGTATGGGCAGGGCATGGCTGGGAGCCTAACCTCGTCCTCTACCGACGATATATAGATGACATCATTATTATTTGGAAGGGAGAGAGTGAGTCTTTAATGGAATTTATTGCCCATTTAAATAACAATCAATTGGGAATAAAATTAGATTCTACTACTAGTAAGGAACAGGTTGATTTTTTAGATCTCAACATTTATATAGATCACAAGGTACTAAAAACCAAAACACACTTTAAACAAGTAAACGTTAACAGTTACATACCTATTGATAGTAACCACTACCCCCCTGGTTAACTGCCATACCAAAGGGTCAACTAATGCGTATTAGAAGAAATTGTAGCGATATTGAGCATTACACTATTCAGTCTCAGAAATTGATAATAGATTTTAAAGAAAAGGGATACAATGAGCAACTCCTAGTATCAACACGTGATGAGGTTCATAAAATTGATAGACAATGTCTTTTAAGATATAAGCAACGTGACTCTAATAGGACTGAGAATGTTCCTTTTATACTAGATTACAACACGAATAACAAAATAATTAAGAAATCTATTCATAAACACTGGCCGATTTTGAAAAGGGATCCAGTTCTCAATAAAATTCTACCGGACGCCCCTGTGGTTATCTTCAGGGGAGGTAAAACATTGAAAACAGATCTAGTAAGAAACCATCTCAGGACCAATAAGGCTGTCAAGACTGGGGATATGTTTGGGTTACCCCCGGGGTTCTATGGGTGTGGACAGTGCATTGCATGTAGAAAAACAGAAAATAAGAAACGAGCGATCAATAGCTTTAAATCAAGCACAGGCAAGCGTTACAAAATTAAAGATCTGATTACATGTATGTCCACCAAAGTCATTTACATACTAGAATGCCCGTGCGGACTATGGTATGTGGGCCAAACATCCAGAGCACTTTATATTAGAGTCAATGAGCATATGAACAACATTAATAAAGGATATGCTAAACATAGTGTTTCTGCTCACTATAGCGACAAACATCAATGTAATCCTAGAGGCACTAAATTCTGGGCAATAGAAAGGATTAGCACCAACTGGCGGGGTGATAATCTAACTGAGCGATTGATCAAATCGGAAATGAGATGGATCTATAATCTGGACACCATGACCCCTAGAGGCCTTAATATAGATTTTGAGGTCTGTCACTTTCTTTGAATAACGGTACCATTCAATATATCCCCTTTTTTGGGGTATGCATACATAGGATGTTATGATGTTTTTGTCCAATGTGGCCCTTTATGTGTAAAAATGTTATGTTTGCCATTCTTGGTTGTTCCAATATGGAGATTTGGGGCTTCTTTGGGACTAAATGCTGATGTTTTGGTCGCTTTTATGTTTTTATATATGTAATGCGCTTTGTCCAGTGCCCAGATAGATACAGAACCTCCACCATGGCTGAGAGCGAAAGTACAAACATGGTTGGATGAGGATGTCATTATCCGGCGTCCTATTCAGTACGCTGCAGCCACAGAAGACCGGAAGTGGAGGTGGAGGTGCGCCATACCGGAAGCGGAAATGTGTCATCGAAATGGCGTCTGGAACGCAGGGCGGACGGTATTGTGACCCGCACGCCACATCTTGGAACTAATTATGACTCTCAGCCATTATTTAAGCCGGGAACAACGGAATCTGATTAATTCGATTGATAAGGCCTGCAGATGCGGGCGAAACGCGTCTCGATTTGTATTCAATAAATTTTATATTTTAATTATTTTATATTCCCATTTTTATTTCCATTTTGATTTTATTTATTTTGATTCCTGAATACTGGACACATACCTAAGAAGGGACAGCAGCCTTTAGATCTCTACTTTGACGCTCCTGGATTTCTACTCTGATGCTCCTGGAATCTGAAGCAGTGCTCAATAGGTGGGACCCCCTTAAGCGATAAGAGGTCCAAAGTGCGATTACAGAACCACCCACAGTGGAGGTTCTGAAACACGTGAGTGTGCTCCTTTATAGTACATATATATTCCAGTTATACAGTACTGTACTATGTATTTTCTTTCTATTTGAGATACATTCTCCATCAAGATACAGCATCCATCATACGGGACAAGTATCTACCATACGGGTGAAGTCCCCCATAAAGAGACTTAAAGACGTACATCTAGAGTCTTGAAGACTCCTCACTTGTGAGTTGTATAACTATCAGTGTGTGGTCATTTGTTTCCAGTATATACTGCGCAATGGTCTCCTTCTGTCTCCTCTTCTAGGATTTACGGACTATTCTGATTTAAAGACCACGGACTTACCATCTAACACATTGTTTGTATTGACTATTTAATACATTGTCTGTATATGTTCTATGCGCTCCCATATACCTTGGTATTTTTCTTAGTTAGTTAGGAGTGGAGGATACACTCAGCTGGTGAGCTGCAATTATACAACCATCCTTTCTCTATTTATACTAATAAGCGCCTATACACTCACCTCCTAGGTTTTTCACACATGTTGTGGTAGAAGTAGAGCGTCCATAAGGGACTGTATGGCTTTCCCATGTTTAACAGGTGTGCCTGCTGCTGTCAGGAAACCCCGATTTTGCCATAGCACACCAAAATCATGGGTGACCCCGTACGGATATCTTGAGTCTGTGTATATATTGGCTGTCTTTTGAGCACTGATTATGCAGGCCTATGTAAGTGCGTGTAGTTCAGCTTCTTGGGCGGAAGTGGTGGGGGCAAGAGGGGAAGTGTACAGAATTGAAAATTCGCTTGTGACTGCGCACCCGGTGTGATATTTCCCGGATTCGTCCGCAAAGCGGGAGCCATCCACATAGAGTCTTAGGTCAGGATTTGTGAGGGGGCATCATGTACGGTGGGCAGATGCGCTGTTTCTGAGGTCATGGCTTCGAGACAATCATGTGGATAGAGGGATAAGGGATCAGTGGGGTCATCAGAACCGGAGGCCAGAGGGGCCTCATAGTTACCAGCATTACCACTATCAGAATCAGAATCACAATCGGAATTACCCCCCTCAGGAAAAGGAAGGAGAGTAGCGGGCTTTAGACACTCACATCTGGTGAGAGTGACATTATCAGGGAGCAGGAGGGAACACTGCAAGCGCAGGTGCCTTGCTGAGGACAGATGTTTGGGCTGGGTTTGCTGGAGGATGGCAGAGATATCATGGGGTGCAGCAACAATTGGTGGATGCCCCAAAACTATATCGGATGATTTGTCTAGTAGGGAATGTGCTGCAAAGACTGCTCGGAGGCAGGAAGGGGCATCGTGCGCAACTGGGTCAAGGTGGCAGGAGTAATAGGTGACCGGCTGGTTGCGCTCACCGTGTTGCTGTGTAAGGACACCTGCAGCATGGCCACCTTTCTCAGATACAAATAGTTTGAAAGGCTTCTCGTAATCTGGTAGGCCTAGGGCCGGTGCGGCAGAAATGGCATGTTTGAGCTTTCCAAAGTTGGTTATAGCATCATCAGTGAGACAAAAGGGATCGGATTTAAGTGCCTCATACAGGGGCTGCATGAGGGCTGAGGCATCAGGGATCCATGTTCTACTGTACATAACGAGACCCAGGAAAGCCTGTAACGGCTTCTTTGCTGGGGGTAGGGGGACGGACAAAATTGTACATACTTTTGACTCAGTTAAGTGTCTGGTGCCTTGGGAGATACAGTGGCCGAGAAAAACTACAGTTGGGAGGCACCATTGTAATTTGGCTTTGGATGCTTTGCAGGCTTGTGAAACGAGATATTGCAAAAGGCTGAGGGAAGTGGCCACGGTTTCCTCGCGGGAGGGAGAGCAGAGGAGGAGGTCATCCACATACTGGAGGAGGACTACCTGGGGGTTCTGTCACTGCCACATATCTAATACGGTGGCCATTGCTTTAGAAAATTGAGTGGTTGAATTTTGCGCCCCCTGAGGCATGATGGTCCAAGTGTACTGTCTATTGTCATGGGTAAAGGCAAACAGGTACATGCAAGCCGGGTCAAGTGGCACACTGAAAAAGGCATTTGCCAGATCAACAACAGTAAAATAACAGGCAGATGGTGGGATACCAGACAACAAAGTGTGTGGGTTGGAAACAAGTGGGGTGTCTAGTATAGTTGCCTCATTTACTGCCCGGAGATCCTGAACCATCCTGTAGGCTTCAGGTTCGCCCTTTGGGGTCTTTTTCTTAACCGGGAACAGTGGACTGTTGCACGGAGAGGTGCACGGGATGAGGGCACCGCTATTAACAAGTATGCGCACCTGTCTTGCAATGGCAGCGGATTGGGCTGGTTTCAGTGGATATTGGGTCTTGCGGGGAGGTGTTACGCCAGGTTTCAAGGTCACTAGGACAGGTGGGACCTGCAAGCGTCCGATATCCTCTGGGCCTCTTGACCACAGGTGATTGGGAACCTCATATAGCTCGGGGATGGGAGGGAAGTAAATTGGGCCAGACTCGATAGACATGAGTAGGGGAATTGCGTTAAGAGCCACACTATCGTGCAATGATAGCAGCGCAGAGAGGGTTACCTGTCCATCCGGTGTGATTTTTATGGAGGCTTGGATGCGAGATAGAACATCTGCCCCAAGGAGATTCAGGGGACAAGTATCGGACACAACAAATCTAGCAAGGAGATCTGGGTGGTTTCCTATTTGTAAGTGCTTTGTTAACAAATTGGAGTGGGGTACGGCATCTACTCCCACACATGAAATATCAATATCAGATAGGAATGAGGGGTCAGGTATGTCAGTGGCTCGTATTACGCTGCGGGCTGCCCCTGTGTCTATGAGGAAAGTGGTGGGGTTACCTTCAATTGGTAAGGTTACTTTAGCGAGTGGCCCCCCTGTCCCTCCGCAGAGACAGCCATGACCAGGGAGCCTGACACAGGGTTGCCAGTTTCCTAGCTCAGGGGTGGGGGTGGGGGAAAATTATCTGGTAAAAAGGGGACCTCTGACTGAGATCCGCCGGTATCTACCCTTTGGGGGGTCCATGGTTTGCGGGGTTCATTACAATCCCGTTTGAAATGGCTGAACTTTCCACAATTAAAACAGGATTTTGGAGTGCGCACCCCATCACTACTAGGCGACCCTCCTACTGTACCCGCTGCCATAACGGGAGTGGGTTTCTTTGTCAGGAACACAGATTCTAAACCTTTTGCTACCAGGAGGAGGGTGTCTAGGGGGAGCACCCGGTATTCAGGTCTAGCCGTAATAAGACCTTTCTTTACATGTTCCTTTAGGCCGGAAACAAATGCCGAGGATAATATTTGACCATGTGATTTATTGTAGGCATTAAACCCTAGGTCGGAGAACACTTGCATCAACCTGGCATATTATTTTTCCACTGATTCAGCCTTATCTTGAGTGATATCATTTATAGTGGTTGCTTGGTCAGCTAATCTGTCCTTTGCCCACTCTCTAAATTGTTCGCAAAATTCTATACCTGACTGGTATGAGACATCAGACACTAAGCGTGCAGAAGTAAATCCCTTTTCCATTATGGGCCAATACCCATCGCCTGCTTTTATTTCACACAAACTTAAAATATCTCTCCATGCTGCAGAGTAAGTCTTCTGAATCTGAACTATGCATCTATAAAAGGGCATAGGTTGTTTTTCTGGGTCAGGTAATGTGCCAACTAGGGAGGAGGCTTGGGATGGTGTGAAGGTGACATACATAATGGGGACGTCAGAGGTAGTGAAATCTCCCAGTCGGGGACTGTTACTGTTATGGGACGGTCCCGGTATTCGGGCAGCTGGGAGCGTCCAGGTTACATTATTTTTGGAAGTGGGGGGTATGTCTCGGGTGTTTTGGTAGAAAGGGTACGTGGTGTTGGTTTGGTGGGGTGGAAAGGTCGTGAGATCTTGGTGCTGGGGTGGAAGAGTCGTGGGCCGGCTACGGGCAACCTGGGGCGTAGTTGCAAGTAACCCTATGTGGGACGTTAGGGAATCATCGGAACGATCTACTGAGTCATAAGAATGACTGGAAAAAGGTGGTTGACCCGGGTCACCGGTCCGGTCTATCGTTTGGAAGGTGGTATCTAAATTGGGCAAGTGAGGCATAATAGGGGATATAGTCGGTGCCTGACTAGCGGTCGCTGATAGGGGTGTGGCAGGACCAGGGGTGTAGTATCCCCCATCTATACTTAAAACAGGGTAAAGACTCGTGGGGGCTGATTTTTCTATTTTCCTTTTGGATATCTCGCCATAAGAAGGAGGCTCAGGTCTTGGGGTGAGATAATAGTAATTAGTTTTTCCCTTCTTCCTTTCCACTGTTTCTATCCACCCTTCTTTCTCAATCTCCTTTGCAACTCTATACCATGCTTCTGCTACATTCCATATTCCATTGTCGGTCAACATTCCTTTTTTATTCTTCAATAAACTTCTCCATTCCTCTGCCTGTAATCTGGGACTATCTAATCCGCAGATCCTGCCTAAAAGCTTTAGCTTCATCACATTTCTTTTTCCTGTTCTTTCCTCAACTAACTTGCATGGCGACAACCAACCAGCATGGCTACTGTGTTCATTACCCATCCTCGATTGTTAGCTCTTTTCCTGTTCAATTTTAAAAAAATAATTTTATCAACAGTCAGAAATGAGGATAGACCTATATCTATCGTGTCCAATTTCAACCACGACAATAAAGCGTCTCGTCCTCCCCTATATTCGAAATATAGGAGTCTGCTATCAGGTGTAATTAATACCTGTTTTACTGCAGCATATATATCCTACAGGTGCTTCCTTTACCGCGACACCTGTTCCTACTAGATATATATATTCTTGTGAGTTACTACTAGATATGCCTAATGCATCCTCTATATACCGGTACTCACAAAAACCCCTCTGACTGTCAATCAAACTATACTTCAATCAGAGATATATTGCGTCCTACTACCAAGCTTGTTACTGTTAACAAGGGAGGAAAGTCCTACTATCAGGTATGCGTCTATTACATCACATCACCTGTTACCGCCTGGAGATAGCTAACCAAATCACAATGCCTGGGACTTAGACAACATTCTGAGAGAGCTACAAGCTGAAAGAAGTGTGCATGTAGAATTGCATTGGCTCAGGAACCAAAACTCACAGCCAGTTTTTACTGGAGCGGCAAGACTGCAAATCCTGAGGGAAATCCAGCATTCCCATCTAATATTGCCGGCTGCCTGGAGAATCGAGTGTCTGATTTAGACACACAAAAATGTGAGTGTATTTCTTTCAGTTCTTTTTCACTGTGTGGAAGAATTACTACGCTATGGTAGCGTTTTCTGCTTATTTTTAAAGGTGCACAGAAAGAAAAAAAAAAGAGAAAAAAAGAAAACATTTCCCGCCTCTGTGCTGAGGTCATTTTTACAGGTTTTGCTCATCATGTTTAAACGTGTTTTAAAGGCTTATTTTAGTATATGACCCAGACATATTATATATCGTTCTTTCCGTCAGACTCGGCAGATTCATAATATGTCATTATTATATGTATACGTCATGACCTGTATATTATAACAAAAATGCAATAAAATATGAATTTTCAATAATTTACAACGTGTAAAGTGTTTTTTTTCACATTTTAACATGTGAGCAATGGCGGTTATATTTTGTATGGGGTGCGCTTGTTAAAAAAATTAGAGATGGGGTCTTGTTACATTTTTTTTGGGGAAAATTACGCGATTTTTAACAAACGCACCGCATACAAAAATCGTTAGTGCAGCATCATTGTTCACATTATAATTGAAATGGGAACAATATTGCTGCATTAACGAACCAAAAAAAGAACAAAAAACTTGTTTATTTTTTTTTTATAATTTTTTTTTTTTTTTTTTTTTTTTTACAAAACTTTTTTCATAGTCATGTTTGGTATTGTTGGAACGGCCATGCTCTGGCCGATCCAACAATATCAAACATTAACCCCTAACTGCCACGGATCGGGAGATAGGGGGTTCATTGGAACCCCCTATCTCCACCATTGGTGGCAGTTAGGGGTTAACTCCAGGACTGGCGTCATCGTGCTATGCACGATGACGCCAGTCCTCAGGGGGCATTCCCGGAAGCTTGGCTGACATCCAAGATGTCGGCCAGCTCCGAGAAAGGATCACGAACCAGCGCTTTTCGGTGCCGATTCGTGATCTGGCCCCCATGGGGTTAATTCCAGGTACCGTTAGGAAGGGCAGGCCATGCCCTTCCAAACGGTGCCTGGATTAACCCCCTGCACCCCAGCGATCGGGAGGGAGAGAGGTCTGAAGGACCTCCCCACTCCCTTTCAGGCGCCTCCTCCGCACATGCGGGGGGCGCCTAAATTAGATGTCATCGCGCCGCAACGATGACATCTAATTAGGCCGGAGGCGGTTCTGGGTGCTGGGCTGACATCGAGGATGCCAGCCCGCACCAGGGGGCACAGCGATCGGCCGGAACCCGGCCGATCGCTGGCCCCAAAGGGAGGACGCGCTCAGCGCGTCCTCCGCAAGGAACGCTACCTGCAGGTGGACGCGCTGAGCTTGTCCATAACAAGCCGATTTTCAGACATTTTTTGTCCTCTGTCATCCTGTCAAATTTTAAACCAGAAATTAAAAAATTTCATATTTGACTGCATTTATACATATATTTAGCTATATATGAGCTTATATATATATATATATATATATATATATATATACTTCCCTTTTTATTTGATTCATCTGGGTTGTTATTCTTCTTTACATTAATTGTGCGTACACCTACCCCCTAGTATTATAAATGTTTACCGGCCGACAAATAGTTGTAAGTTTTCCATGGAAGATAAGTCATTCTACTGAATTTATGGCGTCCCCCCTTTCCTTTCCCCTCTCCCTCTTTTATTATCAACATAACGCTAGTTACATTATAGTCACCATTGTTAATCCTTATTGTTATTTTTGATCTCTGTACCAACAATATGTACATATATTTGACTCATTCAATAAATCTAGATATATCAATATATGGTCACTATAGCGTTTAAACTAAATGTAATACCAATGTCTGATGACAAGGGGAGATAGCTACTATAAATTCAGCCAAATGGCCTCCATTGACCTAGTAAAAACTGAATACAATAAATTGCTTAATCTCAATCAACATTACTGATCATTTTGATAACTGAATTTAAACATTAATTATGATCACTCGAGAAGCTTGCCAACTGTTATTTGGCATATCAATGAATGGTATTTTCTCCACCTTCTGGCTCTATGGCTTCATTGGTCGACTGGAGTCGAATGGTCATAGCTTGAATGATAGTCTCCCCCCTACTTCGTTAGAAATTGAAAAATCATTATTAACACTTTCACGATAACGGCATGCCATTTTATATCAATAATAGGGCTCTATTCATTGCAATGTCATTCATATTCAATAAAGGTTTCCCCCTTAGCATAGTTTGTTAGATAAACAACATATTTCCACAAGCTTGCTTAAACAAGTTCGATCTATGAGCATGCAGTTGTCATGACAAAGCAACCAAACAAATAGCGAGTTTGGCGACAATGGGTGCCAATCATTCAGAGCGTGGCTATATGCCATCCATCGTAAGGCCATCCATATTTAATAATGCTTCTCCTCTAGTATAGACTATTAGCTAAACAACATATCCATATGATCGTCTAAACAAATTTTAATTCACGAGCATATAGTTTTCGTGACGATTAAACCAAGCAACTAGCGTGATTGGTGGCAATGGGCATCAATCACTTGCAACCTAGTAACATATTCTTCAATGGCACAGCAATGAATGACTAAATGAGACTCACTAGTTTCAATGAGCCTCAACAGTTACCTAGGTAGCTGAACTAAACACTAATTATGATTGGTTGAAAGGCTTGACAATCACTATGGAAAACCAATGGTGAGCCACCTTTTCATCCCTTAGCCCCATTGGTTAACAAGCTGACCACAGCCGAATATGCACAGTTTAAATAGCACTTCTTTTCCTTTTGTCCGTAAGCACTCCTGACGAGCCATTCCTGGCGAAACGCGCGTTGGGTGCACTAGCAGGCAGGGACCCTCCGTTTAAATGCTTTATTTCGTATCCTGTGACCTTAATAGCTTTGTGTTTTGAAAATAATAACTTGGTCATTTATTGTGGCACGCCTTTGGCTAACTTAGCTGAACACTTTTTCAATTGGGTACCCCTGCCATTGTGTTTCTGTGTGTTTTCCCTGCGTGTAGGTTTATGGCTTAATACAGCCATTTAACTTATAGACACTCACACAATCGATAGTTGCAATACCTTGAAGTGTTCCTCGAAGGTCACTTACTGTATTGATATTTAATGCATATCATTTGCCGTGGGAATACCACTTCTTCACTGTAGAATTTGTTTTTAATATGTTTTGTTTATTGAGCACCGTCAATTTATGTTTATAAGTCTGCCAACTAATTTTAATTTCTTATTTAATAAAAGTTAAATTTTATTTTTGGTCTCTGGGAGACATTAGTATTCTGATGTTTTCATCAGAATAATTGTATTCTTTCCATTTAAATATTACAATCTTTATTTTAATATAATATTTACTATACCTCTAGAGGGCGGTGTTGCACTTCCAATTAATTTCACCATTTAATTTTTATATATCTTATCTCAGGTCAAGAGATCAATCTGACTTACAAAGACCCTCTTTTTCAGTCGTAGACTCTGAGTCTCTCCTGTCCAAAATTAGATTAATAATCTTCACTCCTCTCAAAATTTTTACTAAATAAATTCCTTTTTCTGGCACTTAGCTCGGCATTATATCAAATAAAGACATTTTAAGGTTCCCTCATGTCTGGCATTTATAAAAAAAAAAACTCTTAAGGTTTCACCTAGCCGTGAACTATTAAAAAAAAATCTCTGTGCACTTCTAAAACTAGGGAAAATTGAGAAAGAAAGACTTTACATTAAACAAGATGGCTACAGGCATCCATTTTAATATTTTTCCTTATTCTAATATACCCGACATAACCCCCCTTTGGTTTCATCCGATCCTTGCTCAAGAGATAGATGGAAGCATACAATATTTCCACCTTTAACCAATTAGGGTAGGTTTCCACCTTTCACAACACGTCTTTCTTCTTTCATCCATTTAATAATTGAAGATGCAGTGTTTTTAAACTTCAATGTATGTACTTTCTTTGTTAGTACAATCATCCAGACAGTTAGAAACATAATTACTATACAAATCACAATCTCTGTAATTTTTGGCCCGTTATAAGCAGATAGCAATTGATGATCAAGCTGTGAATACATTGGAGCATAAATCGTTAGATTATCTTTCTTTATTAGAAGTTCAATGGTATGATCAGGCTTGTTCTCTATCAGAAATTTCAAATCCGGATTCATAGGTATCTCTCGCCCTTGGAATGCGTTTACAAATTGTTTCTCGTCATACCAGACTTCATTTCTGACTGGATTAAGAATAACTTCTCCGATAACAACTCTTGATTCTTTAGGAACTTTCACGAGACTCACTGGTGTAAACATCAACACTTTCTGGTTTTGTACCAGATCCTTCCGGTAAACATTTGCTTCTTTTTCTGTGTAAAACCGCGGTTGCAATAAAATATGCGTCAAATCTTTTCTTCCAGTGGTTCTTGTACATAGCAATAAACGGTTTCCTGGTTTTATCCAGCATGTCTTTCACGCTTGCATGAGCTTGATTCACATGGGACTTTAACATTCTCCTTTCCGTCAGAAGAAATCTGGGCGCTTCTTGGATTATTATGCCAGAAGACGGTCCCGGTTCAAGTATTGGATCTACTCGGAATTGTGCGGAAAACCGTAGAATTTCCAGATAGTCGCAATCTCCTTGGTGGTCCGACTCATCTTTGCGGATTAGCGTCGCAGTTCGGATTAACCACTTTTCTCTATTTCTGTTGAAAGAAAGAGTATAAATAACCATTCATAGATTTCAATCTATACACCCTCAGTTTTCCTTAAACACAACTAGCGATTTCACTCAAATTCCCTATAGAGACTCTGATCTCTGATTAAATTTAATTAACCATACGGATTTAGTCTATCTACTAACTTGAGTTAAACATCTGAGTGCTGGGAAGAATAATCACATGTTAATCAGAACAATCACTTCACATGATACTAGGCTTGTGCACCGATTTTTTTTTCGGTTTGATTCAATTTTTCAGATTTTCAAACTTTTCGATTCGGCTCGTTTCGACCGATTTCTGTTTCGATTCAGTTCGGCTCAACTCGTTTTTCGTGTACATTTTTTTTTCGGAATATCGACCATTTTTCGTATTTTCGTGTCACTTAGCTCGTTTTTTGTATCGACTTTTCGTGATTTCGGAAATTTTCGTTTTTTCGGAACGTCTGTTCTCCTCGTTTCAAAGCAATAAATTTCGATTTGACACATTTCAAGTCCATTTGAAAATTCCGAAAATATTTCGTTTCGGCTCAGAAAACTTTTCGGATCTGCCGCTTTCGGATCTAAAAATTTTCGGAAAATCGGCCGCATCCGAAAACACGTATCGGGAAATTTCGTGAAAATTCAGAAGTTCCGAAACCCGAAACGCACATCCCTACATGATACCAGTTAAGTGTCTTCTGCTGGTCTTTCTTCACACATCTTATGAGATCTAGGATGACAATCATGCAATAGAGCTTGGCAGTTTTATTTCTTATAGAAATACATAACATACATTTTCCAATAACATTATGACTGTCTCCGTCATTATCTAGATCTGTTATCCACTCATTTTGAGGATTAGGGTATCTGATCACTTTGAGGTTAGCCATCTTATTCAGCAGCTCCCTGCTAATGTAGCTATTTTCCTGGCGCAAATCTATTTTAGCCATTTTTTCTCTAGCTAAACTATTTACAAGTATAGGGAAAAATACCTCTTCATTTATCTTCTCTATCTCAGTTAAGAACTGAGAATGGTCACTATGCCCATTTGGTTCTATCTCTCTCTTGTGGAGGTGAATAATTAGCACGTCATTCTCCAGACATATATCTCGAATTCTCTCAAGGGGAACACATATAGTGTTATCCTCCTGCTCTCCTGGAGTTAGGGGCTTTGGCCTTAAGAAAGAGATATCAGGTGTCTGGCTATTTCTGAAGTGGACTTCAATAGAATCCGGCCTGTCCTCAATCACGTGGCAGTTACGCTGAGCGTGATGGGATTGGGATCTATCATAGCTAATGAGAACATTTACTTGGGACCAAATGACCTCATTGATAAAATCAATGATTGGATTTAACCTTTTGAGAAGGTCCATTCCAATAATTAGGTGATTTTGGGGCAGATCCACGATAAGCATTGGATGCCGAATTACTTTATTCCCCAATTTAAAATCCAATTTAGCTGTGCCCAGAACTTTCAGAGATGTGCCACTCACACTCACTAGATTAGCATTCGATTTATCTAATCTAGGCTTCCTGGTGGACAGTTCTTGAATCTGGTCAAAATAATTAGCTGATACTAATGTAACCTGGCTTTCTGTGTCTAGCAGAGATATAATATGTGGTAAATTATCTTGTAATTCTACATTCACATAATATCGGTCTTCAATGCTATGCAATTTACAGAGAAATTTAGAGTGAGATATGAAATTAGGTTTTGTACAGATTTTACCGACAGAATTTCCTCTCTCAGGCATGCTCTTGGCAACTGTGCTGTCCTTCTCGGATTCAGTCTTCTCAGCTTGCTCGCACTTAGGCTGGAGAGATAAAATACATTTTCCTTCTCTTGGCAGGGAAGGGGTTAAATCATCAACCATACAAACATTTGTGTTAACCATTTCATCATCACTTTCTGGTAAATTGTCATGGACACTGGTTACTTCATCAGAATCATCATCTAGTCACTGGTTGGGCGGGGCTGCAGGTGTTGCATCGCTTACAACCTGACCAGGGTTATTTCCAGTCATCAAGTGAGTGATTTGATCCAGTTTTTCTGTCAGTACACGGAAATTTTCCTGCATTTGGCCAATACGCTGGCGTACATTATATCTCCGCTTTCTATTCGTCCTTGGGGACAAAGCTTGCACATTCTCAGACTCATCAGAATCAGTTTTACCTCTGGTCGCTTCCTGGCTAGGCACATTTTCCCTTGATTTATCCCACTGACTTCTAGGTACCCATTGCTTCCTAGATTGAAATTTACTTCCTGAATTTTCTCTGGCAAACCCTCTTTCCTGATCTGGCTTGGATTTCTCCCTTTTAGGTATGGAGTCACGCACAATATCCACATAGCTCTTTTTCTGGGACTCAAATTTAATATCACCCTTTTTAACGTGAATTTCCACTATTTCCTCAGGTGAGTTCTTCACTCTTTTCCCCGGAGTTTCTTCACTATATTCAAATACAGTAAATAGGGTCATACTCTCTTTTAGAACCCAATCCAAACCATTTCTCAGGTCATAATCTCTTGCCAAAATAACCTTTATTTTATTTGGCAATGCGTCATAAAATAATTGGTTAAATTCAGGGTTTTCAAAATTTGGGTTTCTTTCAGCCAAGCTGTACGCATTTTTAAGGACTGCATTTTAGAGTTAAAATTGCTCTTTTCGCAGCTAAACTGGTAAGGTGAGGCCCAAATTCAGATTTGACTTCGGAGACTATTTTACTCCAGTTATGTATACCAGATTCTTTCAAAGACTGAAAAAAAAACTATGCTTGCCTTCAAAGACCCATGGGATAAACTCAATTACCTGAGCATCTGAAGTGATACCTAGGACTGATAATGCTTCTTCAAACACCTCTAAATGGTTTATGATCTTTGGAGAGTTCTTTTGGTCCCATAACCCCACTGAATACTTTAAAAAGTGGACGATTCTAGTTAAATCCTGCACTTTATGAGATTTCCTATCATGCTTAATAGGCTGTGGCTGGCTAGAGTGATGTGATTTGAAATACTCCTGTGTAAGAGGCTTTGCTCTTTTTTCATCATGAGAGTTAGTTTCAGTTTCGCAATCACTATCTTCACTCTCGCACTGCAGAAAAACAGACCTGTCAAGTCTAATCAGTGGTGAGTTATAGCTCACAGCTTTCAAAGGGAACTTCTCTAAGGAAGGAGTTTTAACCCTTTCAGCATCAGCTTCAACCTGACGTAATTCATCAGCGAATTTCTCATGTTCGCGTTTCATTCTTGCCAATTGTACACTCAGTTCCTTATTTGAATTTGATAACTGATCAATCTCATCTTGCAATTGAGTCTTTACTTTTTTTTATAAACAGTCAATTCTTTGATCATACCTTCCAAATCAGAACTTAATTGATTTACAGTAACATGCAATTCGCTGTTTCTTTTTTCTACACTTTGCATAGTCTCATTTGTATCATTCCATCTTTTGTTTAATTCTACAATCAAATATATACATTCAGGCAAAAATTGACAAGCCAAAATTTCCTTGTCTCTTTTTGTCTTTGCGGTACAGATTTGTCGCAAATAATCACGAAACATTGAATGATCAGACCAGATTGTATCAGCATATTTAGAAACACTTGATTGTAATACTTTTGTCCAATCAAACAATTCATCTGTGACGTGTAACTTGTCTTTTAAATAAGACATCACATCTATCAAAATTATTTGATTTGCACATACATCATCTTCATTAGCATTGTCACAAATCTCAGATTCTGATTCAGACATTGTTTACTAAACAATCCTAAAACCACAATCAGTATACAACAACAAAAATCAGAATATATATATATATATTTTACCTCTGTCTAATCAGACAATACTGACAGTTGTATTCCAAACAAAAACTACAATCTCGGTTCAGTGCCTCCAATATGTATTGGACTTATCTCAGCAGCTGCCTCCAATATGTAGGGATTATTATTCAATAAGAAATTTATACGAGACACAAATATCAATCGTTTATTTTTCCTAGAAATTCTCCTAAATTCTTTTAATTGTCTGTGTTTTGCTTTGAAGAATACACTAATCAATAATCGGATAAAAATATATATATTTATTACATATACAAAAAAGTTTCAAATCTCATATCATAAACAAAGATTTATAAACAACCACAAAATCCATCCATCAGCACATAGACACTAGCTTCCCAATATACAGTTGTGTTCAAAATTATTCATCCCCCACTGAAATTGAGTATTTTAGCCAGTTTGACATTGATTTTGATCATTCAGTCATCTTGCTTACAATTAAATCAAAGAGGCACGTGTAGGTCAGACAAATATAACATAACATTTATAATGAAATAACCACAAATGTCTTTTCTGTGCTCACATCATTATCAGTTTTATTCAACCCCCAAGTGACATTCAATCTTAGTACTTAGTACAACATCCTTTTACAGTTATAACAGCTTTTAAACGTGAAGCATAGCTTGACACAAGTGTCTTGCAGCGATCTACGGGTATCTTCGCCCATTCGTCATGGGCAAAAGCCTCCAGTTCAGTCACATTCTTAGGCTTGCGCACTGCAACTGCTTTCTTTAAGTCCCACCAGAGGTTCTCAATCGGATTTAAGTCAGGTGACTGCGAAGGCCACTCCAAAATGTTCCAGCCTTTAACCCCTTAGTGACCGGGCGGTTTTACACAAATCCGTCCTTTAGTGACCGCTGCTGTTTTTACGTTTCTGCGCTGCTCGTGTTTAGATCAAATTTTCCTCTTACTCGTTTATTCAACCCACACATATTATACACCCTTTTTCCCGCCATTAAATGGACTTTCTAGAAATACCATTATTTCCATCATATCCAATAATTTAATATAAAAAAAATATGAAATATGATGAAAAAAATGGTAAAAACACACTTTTTCGTAATTTAATCCCCTAAAGCTATAACCACCAATAAAGACCCCGGCTAAATAGTTTCCAAATTTTATCCCGAGAATATAAATACCCAATTTTTACATGTTTTTACCTTTTAACCCTTTCACTGCTGAGCCAGTTCACCTATGTGCGCTGCGCTCATTCTGACCATTTTGTGCTAATTATTTTTAGATGACAGCCTAGGTCCTATTTAATTAAACTCCCCCCAGACAAAAAAAACTTTAAAAAAAAAATCATTTTTTTATTTTATTTAATTTTTTTATTATTTTTTTTTATTTAATTTTTTTTTTACATTTTTTTTTTAAAACCAAACCTGGTCATGTTTGGTATCATTTGAAAGGCCATAATCAGGCCTTTCAAATGATGGCAAATATGACCATCTAGATGCCATGGATCGGGAGATAAAGGGATCCTTAGGATCCCCTTATCTCTACATGGCAGCTAGAGGGTTAACTGGCCCACTGACATCCTCACACATATGGTGAGGTTGTCAGTGGGTGGGGGGGGACCTGGAGGCTAGGCTGACATCCAAGATGTCAGCCCCCCTCCAGGTTTGAATCACGTTTTGGCGCCAATTGGCGCCGCAACGTGATCCGGCGGCGAAATGGTTAATGCCATACACCGCTGGAAAGGGGAGGCTCTCCCCTCTCCAGCGGTGCAAACGGCATCTCCCTAGCTTCAATGGTTGGGGAGATAGAGGGCTCCGAAGGAGCCCCCCCCTCCCTTCCATTGAAACACATGGGGGCACCTTCTGATGACGTCACCACGCAGCGTGGCGACGTCATCAGCCTCGCCTGCCCATGTAAATCACATGGGCAGGCTTCCTCCCTGTCAGATCGACGTGGGATCCGACGAGGGAGGTGAGTATCGGGCGGGAGGGGGATTTGGCGCCGCTGACGTACCCTGTACGTCATCGGGTCTAAGGGAGACCCGAACACAGGACGTACAGGGTACGTCAGCGGTCGGGAAGGGGTTAATCTGCAACCATGCTCTAGTGGACTTGGAGGTATGCTTGGGATCATTGTACTGTTGAAAGGTCCAACGTCTCCCAAGCCTCAGGTTTGTGATGGACTGGATCACATTGTCATCCAATATCTCCTGGTACTGAAGAGAATTCATGGTACCTTGCACACGCTGAAGCTTCCCTGTACCTGCAGAAGCAAAACAGCCCCAAAGCATGATTGACCCCCCGCCATGCTTCACAGTAGGCAAGGTGTTCTTTTCTTCATAGGCCTTGTTCTTCCTCCTCCAAACATAGCGTTGATCCATGGGCCCAAACAGTTCTAATTTTGTTTCATCAGTCCACAGAACACTATCCCAAAACTTCTGTGGTTTGTCCACCTGACTTTTGGCATACTGCAGTCGACTCTTCTTATTCTTTGGAGACAGCAAGGGGGTGCGCCTGGGAGTTCTGGCATGGAGGCCTTCATTACGCAGTGTGCGCCGTATTGTCTGAGCTGAAATTTCAGTACCCTCATCTGACAGATCTTTTCTCAGTTCCTCAGCAGTCACACGGGGACT
This sequence comes from Leptobrachium leishanense, assembly GCA_009667805.1. Lineage (NCBI taxonomy): Eukaryota > Metazoa > Chordata > Amphibia > Anura > Megophryidae > Leptobrachium > Leptobrachium leishanense. The sequence continues at coordinate 292,414,573 of CM019063.1, read as the reverse complement.
TTTCTCCACTCTACACTTCAGGTAGCGCACAGCAGTCGAAGTCAGCATCTTCTTTCTGCCACGACCAGGTAGCATTTCAACAGTGCCCTTTGCCTTAAATTTGCGAATGATGCTTCCTATGGTCTCTCTTGGTATGTTTAACATCTTTGCAATCTTCCTATAGCCATTGCCCTTCCTGTGAAGAGTAATCACCTCTTCTCTTGTCTTCCTGGACCATTCTCTTGACTTCACCATGTTTGTAACCACACCGGTAAATGTCTAGAGGGAGCTGAGTATCACAATCATTTTAAAGCTGCCTAATTGGTGCTTATTATGCTTTATTGCTGCTCCGTGACATCCACAGGTGTTTTCAATACCTGATTGAAAACACTTGAATGAACCTCTGTTCTTCAGAGTGGTAGTCTTTAAGGGGTTGAATAATTGTGTCAATGAAGAATTCACAAAAGAAACATTTACTACTGTATTACAAAACCAATTGATGTCATTTTAGTTGCATATGGTTCTTTAACCACTTCAATGCGGAGGACGCGCTCAGCGCGTCCTCCGCATTACCGCTGCTGTGCTGAGGACGCGCTGAGCGCGTCCTCCCATTGGGGTCAGCGTTTGGCCGGGTTCCGGCCTATCACTGGCCCCCCCGGTGCGGGCTGACATCCTCGATGTCAGCCCGGCATCCGGAACCGCAGCCGCTGGAATTAGGTGTCATCGCGGCAGCGAGATGACACCTAATTCAGGCGCCCCCCCCCGCATGTGCGGAGGAGGCGCCTGAAAGGGAGGGGGTGAGGTCCTTCGGACCTCTCTCCCTCCCGATCGGCGGCGTTGCGGGGCTTAGCCCAGGCACCATTTGGAAGGGCACAGCCTGCCCTTCCAAATGGTGCCTGGCATTAACCCCTGGGGAGCTGGATCGCGAATCGGCGCTGAAAAGCGCCGGTTCGCGATCCTTTCCCGGAGCTGGCCGACATCTTGGATGTCGGCCAAGCCTCCGGGAACTCCCCCTGAGGACTGGCGTCATCGTGCGTAGCACGATGACGCCAGTCCTAGAGTTAACCCCTAACTGCCACCAACGGTGGAGATAGGGAGTTCCAATGAACTCCCTATCTCCCGATCCGTGGCAGCTAGGGGTTAATGTTTGGTATGGTTGGATCGGCCAGAGCATGGCCGTTCCAACGATACCAAACACGAATGTGAAAAAAGTTTTTTAAAAAAAATTAAAATTAAAATTAAAAATAAAAATATATTTAAAAAAAATTATAAAAAAAAAAAATAAACATTTTTTTTTCTTTTTTTTGGTTTGTTAGTGTAGCAATATTGTTCCCATTTCAATTATAATGTGAACAATGATGCTGTACTAACGATTTTTGTATGCGGTGCGTTTGTTAAAAATCGCGTAATTTTCCCCCAAAAAAAAATGTAACGAGACCCCATCTCTAATTTTTTTAACAAGCGCACCCCATACAAAATATAACCGCAATTGCTCGCATGTTAAAATGTGAAAAAAACACTTTACACGTTGTAAATTATTGAAAATACATATTTTATTGCATTTTTTGTTATAATATACAGACATGACATAACGTATACATATAATAATGACATATTATGAATCTACCGAGTCTGACGGAAAGAACGATATATAATATGTCTGGGTAATATACTAAAATAAGCCTTCAAAACACGTTTAAACATGATGAGCAAAACCTGTAAAAATGACTGCAGCACAGAGGCGGGAAAAGCCTCAGCAGCGAAAGGGTTAAAAAGTCCTTGTAGGATTTCATTCTGAATACAATTACAAATGTACACTAAATTCCCTAAAACCCTTTACAGCATTGGGGGTTGAATAATTTTGAACACAACTGTATGTATCTCTCTATACTACATGGATCAACAAAAGATGAGCTATCACTTTAGTGGGCTCTGAAATGTATTTATATTTTGGGTGAATTTTTCACATCATACAGGAAGAAGGCATGAACTGTTTTATTTCTCTTTTTAATGTTTATTTTAAAAAGGGTTAGTATGTATTCACACAAACACCTTGGGCCCTATTTCAACTGAGCTGGTAAGCTAAAAGCTTGACCTGTTAGCATAATGGCTCGAGCTGCTATACCACGTAAACCACAAGCAGCTGCTTTCTGCACATCAATAACTCCTATACCACTGCCACTATCAATGAGTGACTCTCAAACGTAAAATATTTTAGATAATAATTAAAAGCCACTTTAATAATGAGCTAATGGATTGCGGTTCAAGCATAATTTCTCCTTTTAGTGAAACATTATTAACAGCTCGTTTGGAATAGGTGTCTGGAATCTGGCAATGCATTAAGTAGCTTCGTTGGTCAGGGACAGTTGAAGGGACACTCTGTACAATATGACCGCTTAAACATATCTTATCTGAGTGGTCACATTGCTGTGAGCTCCTTGTTCCTTCTCCCCTCTGTACCTAAAATATTAGCTTACTTTATCTGCTTTCCTACAGTGGATAGAAAAAGTCTCCACACCCCTGTTAAAACGTCAAGTTTCTGTGATGTAAAAAAATGAGACAAAGATAAATCATTTCAGAACTTTTTCCTCCGTTAATTTGACCTATAATCTGTGCAACTGAATCGAAAAACAAACTGAAATCTTTTAGGTAGAGGGAGGATAAATAAAAAACTAACATAATATGGTTGCATATGTCTGCATACCCTTAAACTAATACTTTCAGGTCTATTCACTAAAGGTGAAACTCCAGAGAATTGGCAGGAGAAGAGAACAATCTAGACCAAATAGCCAATTTGGAAAGTGAGATAAATGGGAGAAATTTTCTGGTTTGTCTATTTTGACCTAGATTTTTCATTTCTCCAGTTATTCTCCTGACTTCACCCTTTACAGGGTTATTCAGAGAGATCCGAAAAGTCACCGCACGTTCGGTGACTGTTCATTCCCTGCCCTTCGGGGGATTCGGCGATTTCTAGATCGCCGACCCTGCGGTGTATTCAGCAAGCACTGCAGGGCCCCGTAGTGCAGGGGAAATTCCGCTGCAAACTCGCATAACACTCACTGCAAACCCGCCGAACACTCACCAAACACTCACCGAAACCTGCAGAAAACAGCTGGATTAACCCCGCCGAACATGCCGGAGAAACCCGACTAGCCGCCAATCACAGCGAAGAGCAGCCGCCGGAAAAAGCCGACACGCAGACGAACGGGTTGAAAAAAAAACAAAACAGTACGCTTGAAAGTTTGAAATTTGAAACACTGTTTGCAAAAAAACTACTGAACGAAAATGTCTGGAATTTACATATTTACAAGATTCTATGAATAATAATAAAAAGGGCTGTTACAGAAAAAGGATAAAACTATTTTAAAAGAAATTAAAACATTTTTTTACCAAAAAAATTCCCCAAAAATGCCTAAAAGATCCTAAAAAATCTATAAATAAAGAGACTTTTTACTGCAGAATATAATAATAAATGGTTTATTAGATATTGGATTAAACATTGAAGCCTACAGGAATGGCCTGAATAAATCTGTTGAATGAAACCACCGAACAGCAGGGCATTTCGGCAACTTTTCCCTGCTGTTTTGTGTTCTCTCAATGGACAAAGCATTGCTTCTCTATGGGGAGTTCACTGCCCTCGAACAGGCACCGTATGTGCAGGCAATTCACCAACATTTGGCGTACTGCCTGCTGTTAAAAAATAAATTAAACAAATCAATTTTCCTATTTATAATTACCGCAGCAGAAATCCCAAAAAAGTCTGTCATTTTGTTCTCATATAATAAATAAGGCAAGATGCTGCGCTACGCTATAGCGGAGACATCTGAAATCAGTCACACAGAGAATGTGATGCTCTCTCAGTATATCTGGCTTGTCTTTGTTCATGCCAGACTTTTTATTAACACTCAAACAAATTATAACCAATGAGAGCGTTCCACATAGACATGGTTAATTTCTGCCCCGAAACAAGAATGATGCAACAGCCAATCAGTATACAGATCACGTCAGAGTTAAAATGGCGCCGATACATATGCCACGTCGAAATGAATATACTTTAGACACATCTGGCTTACGTTTTACCTTTTAGAATAACATACAAAAAAAGGGGAAGGGAAAACCATAGCCCATCTGTATTAGAACACTCTTTTCAAACTAATGGAGCATATTAACTAAGGTATGTATTTGAATCACAATATTTATTTATTCATACAGGAAATTAAAAACAAATTATTTTTCACCTGCTCTCAGAATAGCCGAATGGCCAGGAAAGGTAACCGTACGCTGAATTTCAGTGTTCGGTTATCTTTCGGGACCAGATCGGCTCTCTTTGAATAACCCTGTTCGTGAATAGACCTGTTTGTTGAAGCACCTTTTGATTTTATTCCAGCACTCAGTCTGTTTGGGTATGAGTCTATCAGTATTGGCACATCTTGGCTTGGCAATATTTGCCCACTCTTCTTTGCAAAAACACTCCAAATATGTCAGATTGCATGGGCATCTCCTGTGCACAGCCCTCTGCAGATTACCCCACAGATTTTTGATCAGGTCTGGGCTCTGGCTGGGCCTTTGTAAAACTTGAATTTTATTCTGTTGAAGCCATTTCTTTGATCATTTGGATGTATGCTTTTGGTCGTTGTCATGCTGAAAGATGAAGTTCCTCTTGATGTTCAGCTTTCTAGCGGAAGTCTGAAGGTTTTGTGCCAATACTGACTCGTATTTGGAACTGTTCATAATTCCCTCTACCTTGACTGAGGCCGCAGGTCCAGCTGAAGAAAAACAGCCCCAAAGCATTAAGCTACCACCACCATGCCTCACTATGGGTATGGTGTTCTTTTGGTGATGTGCAGTGTTTTTTTTGTGCCAAACATATCTTTTGGAATTATGGCCAAAAGGTTTACCCTTGGTTTCATCAGACGATAACACATTTTCCCAGATGCGTTTGGGAGACATCAGATGTGTTTTTGCAAAATTTAGCCAGGTTTGGATGTTTTTCTTCGTAAGTAAAGGCTTCCGTCTTTCCACTCTACCCCATAGCCCAGACATGGAGATTGTTGTCACATGTAACACACAGACAGTACTTGCCAGATATTCCTGCAGCTCCTTTATTGTTGCTGTAGGCCTCTTGGCTGCCTCCCTGACCAGTTTTCTTCTTGTCTTTTCCTCACATTTGGAGGGACGTCCAGTTCTTGGTAATTTCACTGTTGTGCCATATTTTCTCCACTTGATGATAACTGGGTTCACTGTGTTCCATTGTATATCTAGTGCCTTGGAAATTCTTTTGTTCCTTCTCCTGACTGATACTTTTAACAATGAGATCCCAATGATGCTTTGGAAGCTCTCTGTGGATCATAGCTTTTGCTGTAGGATCTGACTAAGAAAATGTCAGGAAAGACCTACTAGAACAGCTGAACTTTATTTGGCGTTAATCAGAGGTAGTTTAAATGATGGCAGGTGTGTACTGACTGCTAATTAACATAATTTTGAATGTGAATGTTTAATTCTGACCACTGCTACATCCCCAGTTATAAGAGGGTAGGGATGCACCAATACTACTTCTTAAGGCCGAGTACAAGTACCAGTACTTTTTTTTTTGGTACTCATTGATACTGAGTACCAATACTTTTATTCAATGCCATGTGACCGCTTTTCAATAAGAACAGACCTCGTGTATATATAATACCCACAGATTATATATACCCACAGATGTGTGTGGTGTGTGTATACACACACACACACACAAACACTACAGACCTCCGATACAGACACTGGGGCGACTGGCAAAGTGCTCTAGCGGCATTCTGCCAGGCCCCTCCAGGTGGCCCTGTTCCTTCGAGTGGCCGCCGGTAAAGGTTGTAGCCTGGCTGCTCTCTAGGAACCACCAGCTGCGAACTCGTGAGATCCCAGAGTTCACAAAATCTCATGAACTCTGGGATCTCGCAGGAACGTGGCTGATGGTTCCCATGCAGCCGGGAAACAACCTTTGAGAGGGCCGCTTGAAGGAACAAGGCCACCCGTAGGGGCCTGACAAAGTGCTGTTGAAGCAGTCTGCCAGTTGCGCCTGCCTCTCGGACACTGGCTGGAAAGCCAGCCCAGCGCTGGCTTCCGGTATCGGTTGAGGTCAGGGCCGGCCCAAGATATTGTGCTGCCTGGAGCCAATAATGAAATGCCCCCCCCAACCACGCCACCCAAAATACACAGAGACGAGCTGCTCTGAGTCTGCTGCAGAAATGAGAATTATATTTCATGGGGAATGCACGAAGAGTGCTGCCCTAGTGTATGCACAGTTTACACGCTACAGTCAAGGCCCTGACTAATCCATTTTCCTGACGATTAATGCTTTCTTATAGAAAATCCTGCCTCCAGCAGCATAGGAACATTCACACCTCAGGGCAGCACTTTTCCTGTCCTGCCCATCAAGGTGAAGCGGTGACAGGTATCCAGTGGGACATGGAGGCTCTGGCAGCCTGGCTATGGGGTTACATGCGCGTTACCCCGTTTCTGGGCCCCAGGCTTTCACCAATGGCGCAGATCTTCCTGTCCCAGATCCACACCCTGTCCCTGCCTGCCTGCAGCCCGAGGCTCTGTCACAGGCGTATCTTGGCAGCCTCCAGCCCACACACTTAGGCTCGCTGGCTGCGGCAGAGGTGCAGCACCGGGTAGCAGACCAGCTGGCCATCCTCATATAATAATCCCCATTTGTCTCTCATATCATAATTCCCATTCTCCTCTCCATATAATAATACCCATTCTCCTCTCCATATAATAATCCCCATTCTTCCCACCATATAATAATCCCCATTTGTCTCTCATAATAATCCCCATTCTCCTATCCATTTAATAATCCCCATTCTCCCCTGAGCAGCAGTGAATAAAAAGTGCTATCCAGCTTTGTGCATAATCCATATCCTGGAGGAGAGTCCAGTCAAATGATCCAAGAGAGCGGAGACAACACTGGATCCTCCGGGCACAAGCGTGCCGCCCGGTGACTGGATCCCCAGGCCTCAGTTTGCCACTCAGTGACTGAATCTCCGGCCGCAGTGTACCACCGAGGCCCGTGGAAAGTGATGACGCCACTTCGGTCCATGCAATGGACGTTGGCCCTGAGTCCCAGCTGCCTCTCCTCCTGCACCAGGTACAGGCCCCGCCAGATCCCCACTGTGTACACAGCAGGATGCTCGCACAGCAGCAGGATGTCCCAGGGCTCGAAGGTGTCCCTGGCCACCCTCAACCAGTGCTGATGCACCCTTGAGGCCTCGGTGTACGGCAGAGCGCCGAGCCACAGAACAAGTGGCTAGGCATACAGCACATGCCATGGACCTGGGCCTGGAACTGGGGAGCGGGGGCAGGGCCCTGCACAGGCTGTATATCAGCCATAATCTGGAATCCACTTTGCGGTGTGTGGTCGGGCCGACCTTGGTCAGGGTGATACGCGCACACACACACACATATACATACCCACCTGCCTGGTTGTCCCGCTCTGAGAGAGTCCAGGCCACGGGTGAGGTGAGAGAGTCCCTTGTGTGCACCGCTCGCCTCGTTCTTCTGCTTCCCACGTGACTGACGTGGTGCAGGCGTGTTGTGTCACGTCAGCGTAAAGGAGGAGCTGGAGCTGGTGCCCATGAAGCAGGAACATGTGCACTAGAGGCTGAGCATGTGTGCACGCCCACATGCGCGCAGCTTAGCAAGAACACACGTCGGCAGCAAAAATATGCCACCCCCCCCCCCTGAATTTGCCGCTTGGAGCAGTTGATCCAAACAGCTCCATGGTCAGGCTGGCCGTGATTGAGGTATTCGCGGCATCTACACGAGTACCAAGTACTCCTGCAGATCCCAGTATCAGTGCATCTGTATAAGAGGGTGAGCACACTTATGCAACCATATTATTTTATTTTTGGTGTGTTGTTCTCTATTGACTCCTATGAAAAGCTACAACAGACAGCAAAGAGTGCGGTCAGATGGACGCAAAAAGTGCACTCGTCTGACGCGGGCCTGAAAGATTTCAGATTGGTTTTCAATTGAGTTGTACAGTTTATAAGTCACATTAAAGGTGGAAAAAGTTCTGAAATGATTTATCTTTGTTAATTTTTTCACAGAAACCAGACATATTAACAGGGGTGTGTAGACTTTTTCTATCCACTGTATGTCCTATTACCACAGACCCGCATTTGAAGGCCCGCATTCTGGCTTCTTTTGGCCAATAATCCATCCCATGCATTGACTATTACCATATAGCTATCATAGGGCCTCTGTAAATTGACATATTTTTCTTATGTGGAGCATAGGCCACTTGAGCCTTGCTAAGATTATGGTGTATGTTTTTCTCTTTTATTTTGTGTTTCTTTTATTGAGTTTTGAACTTTTGGTTCTATTAGTCTGTATATACTCTCTGTGTTCATTTCTAGATCAGGCTAATTAAAAGTTAAACACTAGGGTGTGGTATCTATACTTAACCCCTTAGTGACCAGGCGGTTTTCGAAAATCTGTCCTTTAGTGCCCGCTGCTGTTTTTACGTTTCTGCGCTGGTTGTGTTAGGCCAAATTTTCCTCTTACTCGTTTATGCAACCCACACATTCAGGGTTATTCAAAGAGCTCCGAATTGCTGGCGAAAGGTAACCGAATGCTGAAATTCAGCGTTCGGTTACCTTTCCTGGCCATTCGGCTATTCAGAGAGCAGGCAGTTTGCCAAATGTTGGCGAATTGCCTGCACATACGGTGCCTGTTCGAGGGCAGTGAAACCCCCATAGAGAAGCAATGCTTCGTCTATTCAGAGAAAAAAAAAACAGCAAGAAAACGTTGCCGAATTGCCCTGCTCTTCGGTGGTTTATTTCGACAGGTTTATTCAGGCGAATCCCATAGGCTTCAATGATAAAAAATATTCGCGCTTTAATTCAATATCTACCGTTTATTATAATATTCTGCAGTAAAAAGTCTCTTTATTTTTAGATTTTTTAGGATCTTTTAGGCATTTTTGGGATTTTTTGCAAACATTTTTTTTCTGTTTTTTTTAAAATCGTTTTTTCTTTTTTCTGCAACAGCCCTTTTTATTATCATTCATTCGACCTTATATGTAAATTTCAGACATTTTCGTTCTGTAGTTTCTTTGCAAACAGCGTTTCACTTTTCAAACACTCAGGAGAACTGTTTTTTTTTAGTCTTTTCTGGTACCAGCCATCGAATCCCATGGAGCACTCGGGCGAGACCTGTCCACTGAGAGACATTGTCCTCACACAAAACAGCGGCCCCACAGGAGGCCCACAGGAGGCCCTATCCAGATCGCATTGTAGGCTGTCTCAAAATTGTTTATCAGGTGTGTTAGGGGCATACACGTTTATCAGGGTGATGGGTCGGGAGCCCAGGGAACCCTGTAAAATCAGATAGCGATGAGTCTGGTCAGAAACTAAAGAGGTCATAGCGAAGGGGCAATCTTTGTGCACAAGGATAGATACACCATTATGTTTGCTCTGCGCACAGGAAGCAGGGCCGGTGCTAGACTATTTTGTGCCCTAGACAAAACCAGCTACTTGCGCTATCCCCAGAAAAAAAATGTTAACTGTTGAGATGCAGGGACACACACACACTGTGCACGCAGGGGGATGCACACTGTGCACAGACACACACACACACTGCAGGGGAGGCACACACACTATGCATGGGGGCTGGGGTCATTTAGTGTCCATATTACCCCTTCACTGGTCGGGCCCGGGATCAGTCTGTGCCTCTTTCTTTCCTCTGCCTCTTTCTTTATTTCCTTTGCCCTCAGTGCCTTTCTTTCTTTCGTGCCTCTTTCTTTCCCCTTTTCTTTCATTTACTTCTTTCTTTTCTTTCATCTGTCTCTTTCTTTCCTTTCTTTCTTTCTTTTTCTTTCTTTCTTTTTCTTTCTTTCTCTCTTCTGGCTTTTCTTTCTTCTGTGTCTTTTTTAAATTTTCATCTGCCTCTAGTGGCACATCATCTGGTGGTGCCTGTGCGTCACCATAATTTCGTCCACCTTCTGCACCGCACCGAGGGGGTCAGCGAGCTAACAATGAGCTTTGGGAGCCGCCACTGCTGGCTACACGAGCCACACAATGGAGGAACAGGTACAATAATGGAAGCCGGGTTGGGGCCAGCTGCGCCCCTAGGCAGTAGTGCGCCCTAGGCAGTTGCCAAGCTTGTCTAATGGGAGCACCGGCCCTGACAGGAGGAATACACATACTGGAAATGAGAATCTCTCGGGAGTCTCGTCTCCTGTAAGAAAGCCACATCAACACATCTGCGTCTGAGATCCCAAAAGAGTAGTCGACTCTTATGAGGGGCGTTCACACTTTAACATTGAGAGAAAATGGATACTGTTTTAGAAGCCATAAACATACACACAGCAATAAGCAAAAAAAGTCCACGCGTCCAGAGAGGGGGTAGGAAGGGGGAGGAGGAAGGAGGAGTGCAAGGAATGGAAAAAGAGAAGGAAGGAAAGAGAAGAAACAAAAGAAAAAACAGATACGAGATGTCCCACGAATGGGAAGCTCGAGGAAAGCAAAAGGAGGGGGAGAACAAGAAGTGTGTACCATATTGAGTACCCACGTTCCTTGGTGACGCGTGAGGCAGCAAATATGGAAAAGTCATGAACCCAAACAATGAACAAAATACAAATATACAAAAACGTGAGACAACATACCTGAACATGAGGAATAAGCAGTATATTGTGCTAGTGAAAACAACCTAAGCAAATATCTATACTATTAGCGAGTGAGGAAAAGGTGGAGCCTGAAACCTAGAGTCAACATCTGACCCCCCCCCCCGAGTGACCATTTACCTCTGAGGCCTAAGGTATGAGGCCATATGGTGAACGTCCCGTACTAGTAGCACGCCCTGGGGGAAGTCCCGAAACTACAAGTGGCAGGAAACCGTTATCTCAGGCAGGCAGAGAGAACCAGGAGTGTACGTAGACACAAATGCACACAATTAGGTGGGGGTAGAATTAGGATCGTGATGGTGGACAGACTCCTACTCAACAGGGGCCTGCTCCAGCTGCGAAAGGGGGTCCCAGGCTTGGGGGGTAGATTCAGACCGGCCAGAAAGTTAGAAACATCCCAAGGTGTAGAGCATCTCATGGTGGCACCAAGATCTTTACAGGGAAGCCCCAGGCGAAGCACACATCGTGGGACCGCAGATGATCCGCGATGGGTTTCCAGGCACAGCAGCACGGCAGGGTTCCCGGCGCCAGGTCTTGAAAGATTTGAAGGGGAATTCCCTGATGCAACAGGGGAGTGTCCCACACAGCTCGGATGATAGCCTCCTTCATGGAGAAATAGTGGAGGCGTATTACGATGTTGCTGGGGCCTGTGGGTGGAGCGGCTCTGGCCCTGAGTGCACGATGGATGCGGTCCACAAGCAGTCGATCAGGCGCAAGATCAGGTCCTCTACCTGCAGTTCCAGCTGAAGGATCTGCTCAACAAGCTGATTAGAACGGTCCTCTACATTGTTATGGTGAGTCATCGCCGCCATGTGGTCTTCAAACGCCTACGTGCGCAGGCCTACCGCCTGGATCTCCGGCCGGATTGCAAGCGTCGACCAGTCCAGCCCCCCCTAGACAGGTAAGTCTGAACCTCCACCAACCGTGCGAGGATCTGTTGGACATCTTCTTTGGTATCCGCCTCTGGAGGACCACCTGGGCTTGAACAGGCAGATGCAGCCACCGATGAGTCCAGGCAGCCATCTTTATGCCTGGGCGTGGTGTGCAGTGGCCTAAAATTTGCGGCCACGGATGAGTCCTGGGCACCCTTCTTCTTCTGGGGCTTCATGGGAGACATCAGAAGGCTGGATGTAGCAAAAGAGGCCAAAAATTGGTCGGGTATGTTGCTGAAAATCAGGTTCAATGATTTTCAGGCGTGGAGGTCCAGATCACACGTCCGCTCTCTTACCAGGTCTGGCTCAGCCCCCACCCCTACTGTTTTAAAGCTAGATTTTTAGTACAGGGAAAATATAATCAAATAATGTTGTAAACCAGTAACAGGAGGAGACATACACAAAGTTTGCAAGAAATTTTTCACTCAAAATAGAATGATGTTTTTTGGAGAGGCAAGACGAGACAGGCTAGATGGAACATTTTCTTTTGTCTATACATACATGAAAAAATGGTGTTGCGCCCATACTCAACGGAGCGGCTGCAACAGCCAGGAGTAACAGCCCAGTTAATGTATAAAACATAACAAGAGAAAAAAGGTGTCATCTGCGCTCGTTTCTATGTATTTCCATGTACAACAAAACACTATGAGGTTTTAGTTTGTTTCAATGGCCATTGCAACGTAAGCTCACTAAAAACAAAAACATGGAAAAAGGAACTTAGCTGAAAAGCAGCAGGAGGGGCATGGAGCTGCTCAGTAGAGCGGCTTTTAGTACATTGATTAGGTACTCACTCTACAAAGAGGTGCCTTGAAGGGGCGAGTGAGCTTACGTTGCAATAGCCATTGAAACAAACTGAAACCTCATAGTGTTTTGTTGTACATGGAAATACATAGAAACAAGCGCAGATGACACCTTTTTTCTCTTGTTATGTTTTATACATTAGCTGGGCTGTTACTCCTGGCTGTTGCAGCCGCTCCGGTGAGTATGGGCGCAACGCCATTTTTTCATGTATGTATGTATATTATGCTTGTGTAGCGCTGTGTTTAATTCCTTATTGTGGCAGTACCTATTTTTGGCCACCGGAGGGAGACAAGTGCATTGTGAGACACTGAATATTACATTGGGACTACATTTCCCGGCATGCTTTGGGAACGGACACAGGAAGTGGGTGGGACACAGGGACTTACATCCTGAGCCTCGTGGGGAGAGCTGGCAGAGCGCGCCAGGGAGTGAGAGAGACAAGACACAGTGCTGCAGAACGTAACAGTGTCCAGGCCGGAGCACAGGTGGGGCCTAATGGAGTTACAGATCGGGATACTCAGCCTTACCGAAGGGAGACCCAGTGATCCACAAGATTATCCAAGCTGCTATTGCGGAAGCAAGAAGACCCCGAGTTAGGAGTACCGCAGGTCGATCGGACTGGGAGAGCAGGCGGTAAGCTGGACAAGTCGCGGCAGGAGCAGAAAGCCAGACAGCGGATCCAGAAGCCAAGAGAACCCCAGTCAATATCGAGCGGAGAGACTTCCTGGGTCAAGCGGAGCCTCAAGTATCTGGTGGATGGGTGAGAGGCCTTCTAGGCCGTTGTAAAACCAAGAAAGCACGCTGCTGTTTGTTTCCAAAACCCACAGGGCCCCAACTTGACTAGTTGAAGATACCTCTTAAGCAATTCACTGGCCAGTTGAATAGTGTACCCGGGCACCATAACACACACACACACTTACATTCCGGGACAGAACCTGTGCGGGACTCACTCCCCAATCATAAAGGGGTTAAAGATAATTTTCCATTTATTTTCCGCTGCGCGTTTCTCGAAATACGAAGCATTGTGTTTTCTTTCCGCTGCGCGTTTCTCGAATTACGAAACATCGTATTTATTTTCCGCTGCGCGTTTCTCGAATTACGAAACCTTGTATTTCTTTTCCGCTGCGCGTTTTCTCGAAATACGAAGCATCGTATTTCTTTTCCGCTGCGCGTTTCCCGCATTACGAAGTACAGTAAATATATATTCGAACACCGTGTTATTCATTATATGCCATTTATTCTAGTAAACTATATAATTTATAAAATCCACAACGGTGCTGGAGTATATTTATTCCCTAGTGCGGGGAGACTGACCCGAGGTTCAATTTCAGCGGCTCCTCCGGGAGTGAGCGCTACACATGGGGGCTCGTTTCCGGGATCCAGTCTCTGGAAAAACCGCATCTAAAGGGTTAAATATGGATCCAGATACTGTTGCCGAATGGTGTGAGGAGCACAGTAGTCAGTTAGAATTGTGTATAGTCATGGATATTCCCGCAGACACTTGGGCCGAAGATCAGATTCGCCAGGCCGTGGCCGCGCTGACACCAGATCATCGGGGGTTAATCCAGGACATTAAAGAGAACCCAGATACCTCTCACACGTATGTTATTTTTGAGTGGAGAAAGGGTGTTCCAGAGTGTTTTCAGGGCGCGAGCGTGAAGCTGACCGATGAGGTGGAAGTCCAACTGATTCAGCCAAGTGTGCCACGTGGCGAATCCGCAAGTGTTCCCGCGCCCAGTCCGTTGGCCATGATCGGGCCTGAATTTATAGTGGCTATTGGAGATTTGCTGGCTAAGTGTCAGAGAACAAGCCCTCCGCACACTAACTTTGGTTATCGACGGTTGAGAAATTTTACAGGAAACGTACCAACTCCGGCGGGAGAAGAAACCTTCGAAGAATGCGTGGAACAGGCGATGCAGGCTCTGGATGAGTGGGACGTCCCTGAAGCCCAGAAAAAGCAAAGGATCACCGAGAGCTTAAAGGGACCTGCGTCAGAAGCTGTGAGAAACCTAAAATTGAGTAAGAAAGACTGCACTGCTTTAGATTATTTAAATGTTCTGGAGGAAGTTTTTGGGCGAACGGAAAAGGCTGCAGAGCTTGTATATCAGTATGAACACACCTATCAGCGGAAAGGTGAGAGAATGACCGAATACATGAGGCGCCTAGATAAGATTCTGCACCAGATACTCCTCAAGAAAGGGGCCGAACCGGCCGAAAGTGGATAAGATCCGAATAAAACAGATCCTGAGGGGCTCTCAACCTCTAGATCCAGTGATGCTGCAGCTGAGAAGCAGAGCAGGTAATCAAGAACCGAAGTACCTGGAACTGATCCGAGCTGTCAGAGAGGAGGAGGCTTTACTGGAAGAAAAATCCTTCAGGCGAGGGGAAAGAGCTTACGCGCAACCTGTGAGGCATAACGACTGTTTGCAGCCTGAAAGCGACTCGTTAGATACCTACGGATCCGACGTGGACGAGCAAGAGCATCTGATCGCTTTTAAATCCACAGAGAGGGCTGTCAAAGAATTAAACCTCTCCGAACATGGTGAGTTGCACAAAACTGTTAAGAAAGTACAAGAAGCTCAAGCTGAAATGCAACAGGCGCACGGGGAACTGTGCCGAGTATTGTTGAAGGTGACAGAGATGCAGGCAGAAATGCAGAAGTTCCTTACAGGCATACAGACAAACGGAGTTGCTGTGGCGTCTAGCCAGGGTCCTTCAACCGAATCACAGCAGGCGACTGCGTCTCCGCTCTCTAAGAAGAGATGTTTCGGTTGTGGAGAAATGGGCCACTTCCGCGCACAATGTAAAGGCCGAAAGCCTGAAGGGAATAGAGTTGAGGAGCTCTTGAAAGCTTTTGAAGGACTGTTATCTACCTCACCGGAGGGAAACGCCAGAGGGCACAAGTGAAGGAGCAACCTAGGTGCCCGAAGGTTGAAACCCGCTCCAAAAATCAAGCCAGGACTAAGAGGGCGAGAGGGCCCAAAGTCCGGCCAACTGCTGAGCCAGCCAGGACTGAAAGAGTCACTCCCTTAGCATCAGGACCTACGTCATGGGGAAGCAATGCACACCCAAAACCTACACGGGCCAAGAAGAAGGCCAGGGTACAACAAACTGGGTCTAAGTGTCCTGGTGCCACCACCAAGTTTCCTGACCAGCTGATAGGTCCTTCTCCTATTGTGCCAATCCAAGTGGAGGGAGTCTACACTAAAGCCCTGTTGGATTCAGGGGCTCAAGTGACATTGATCTACCGAGACTTCTACGAGAAACACTTGAAGCACATTCCTCTACAGAAATTGAAGGACCTGGAAATCTGGGGCATCGGAACGGAGAAACTCCCCTATGACGGGTATCTACAGGTGAAGTTGGAGATCGGATCCGAAGTCATCGGACAGTCCGGAGGTTGTGATGCATTGGCCATTGTGTGTCCTCGGCCTTCAGGGGCAAACAGGAGTTCCATGATAGTGGGGACGAATACTGATTTGGTGCGACGTCTCCTGACACCTATCGTATTGGAAGAAGGTTCTACTCAAGGAGTACACCCAATGTTTCGTCCAGTCTATCAGAGGATGGTCGAAGAACAGAAGGCACCTGCCGAAGTGGGGCGCCTATGGAGATTAGAAGGACCAGAGAAGGTTCTGCAAGCAGGAGAAGTAGCAAGCTTCCGGGCTTCAGTCAAGTTGAACGGATCGCCACCAGGTCCCTATGTGGTACTGGAAACCGATTTTAATCATGGGAGTGAAGCCGGAGTCAAAGTAATTCCTGAAATAATCTCCACTAAAGCTTTGAAAAGAACGCAAGGAAGAGTCTTAGTCAGCGTGTGCAATGTGTCTGATTCTCCAGTGGTCCTTAAAGCAAGAATGCCTGTCGGGCAAGTAGCATCTGCTACGCCTCTCTCTCCTACCGATTTAGGAGGGGGAGTGGATAAAGAGATTCCAGATGAAAGATTCTACCCCAAGGACGCTCCCATTTCACCTGAATGGAAGAAACGTCTTCAGTCTCAAGTTCTAAAGTGGAGAGAATTGTTCTCAAAAGATGAGTTCGACGTAGGCCTAGCCAAAAGTACTGAGCACCGCATTCGATTACAAGAAGACAAGCCGTTTCGTGAAAGGTCAAGATGAGTTCCGCTGGGAGACTTGGATGATCTGCGAGAACAGCTGAATGAACTGCAAAGAACCAAGGTGATCCAAGAGTCCAGGAGTCCATACGCATCTCCAATAGTGATGGTCCGGAAGAAGAATGGTTCTGTCCGCCTATGCATAGACTATCGCACGCTGAATCAGAGAACCATCCCAGACCAATATGCTACTCCTCGGATAGAAGATGCCTTACAGTGTTTGTCTGGAGCAAAATGGTTTAGTGTACTAGACCTGCGAAGTGGGTATCACCAGATACCAATGCATCCTGAAGACAAAGAAAAGACGGCGTTCATCTGTCCACTGGGGTTCTTTGAATTCAACAGAATGCCTCAAGGCCTTACGGGGGCTCCAGCCACGTTCCAACGGTTAATGGAGAAGACAGTCGGGGACATGAATCTGATCGAAGTATTAGTGTACCTGGATGACATAATTGTGTTCGGTAAGACTCTGGAAGAACATGAACAACGTTTGGAGAAGGTCTTGAAGAGGCTCCATGAAGAGGGATTGAAACTGTCTCTGGAGAAATGTCAATTCTGCCTACCGTCTGTTACGTATTTGGGGCATGTGGTCTCAGCAGAAGGTGTTTCAACAGATCCTCGGAAGTTGGAGGCCGTAGCTTCTTGGCCTAGACCCCGAAACGTCACTGAACTTAGATCTTTCTTGGGGTTCTGTTCCTATTATCGAACATTTGTAGGAGGATTCGCAAAAATAGCTCAACCACTGAACAAACTCCTGCAGAAGGAAAGCACAGAAGAAGGCTGCAAAGTCTCTGACCGAAACCCGTCAGCTCCAGGACCAAGGAAAGCTCGAGAGTCCATACAGGGAGAATGGACTAGTCAATGTGAAGGTGCTTTCTTGAAGCTGAAAGAGAGTCTAACTCAAGCTCCTGTCTTGGCCTACGCGGACCCTCACAAGCCATATGAGTTACATGTGGATGCCAGCAGAGAAGGTCTAGGAGGAGTCCTGTATCAAGAGTATGGTGGATTGCTGAGGCCTGTAGCGTACGTGAGCCGGAGCCTTATGCCTTTAGAGAAGAACTACCCTACCCACAAGTTGGAGTTCCTAGCCTTAAAGTGGGCAGTGGTAGACAAGTTAAAGGACTATCAGTATGGAGCTGAGTTTGTGATAAAGACGGATAACAATCCTCTTACCTATATTCTTACTACTGCGAAACTGGACGCAACGGGACATCGGTGGTTGGCCGCTCTGTCAGGGTTTCGGTTCAGCCTGAAGTATCACCCTGGGGTGAATAACCGAGATGCTGATGCTTTGTCGAGAAGACCCTACGCTGCAGAATGGACTCAGTTAACTCCAGACGGGGTCCAAGCTTTGTGTCAAGGAGCAGAGCGCCGGGTCAAGGGAGGGATTGAAGCGGAGGCCATAGGAGTCATGGCTGCGGCTGTTCCGGAGTTCTACTGCAACCCTATGCAATTGAGGGATGAAAGCCTACCTACCTTTTCAAACCAGGACCTGAAAGCTGATCAGGCCAGAGACCCTTTAATTGCGTTAACCATAAAGGCCCTAACTGCGAACCAGCGTGAAATTCTACTGACCAATTCCCCAGACGGAGCCAGATTGGTCTACAAAGAGTGGGAACGGTTGAAGATGTTGGATGGGGTGGTCTACCGAAGGGGCCCCTCAACCAATGCTGAAGAGACCCAACAGTTATTCCTTCCCACTAAACATAGGGAGAGTGTGCTGTGATCGCTACATGATGAGCATGGACATTTGGGCGCTGAAAGGACTTTTAAGCTGGTGTGAGACAGGTTCTATTGGCCTTGCATGAGAGCTGAAGTGGAAAGTTATTGCCATTCATGTCTAAGGTGTATTCAGAGGAAGACCCTACCGACCCGAACCACTCCAATGAGCCATCTGCAGAGTCAGGGACCCATGGATTTGGTGTGCATTGACTTCCTGTGCTTAGAGCCGGATGCTAGTGGGCAAGGGAATATTTTAGTAGTGACTGATCACTTCACACGTTACGCCCAAGCCTTTTCCACGAAAGACCAACGCGCTCCAACCGTAGCAAAGGTTCTGATGGAGAAGTTCTTTGTTCACTACGGCCTATCAAGGAGAATACACTCTGATCAGGGTAGAGACTTTGAAAGCCGACTTGTTGGGCAATTGTTGGAACTGTTGGGAATCCAAAAGACCCGAACTACGCCATATCTCCCTCAAGATGATGCTCAGCCTGAGAGGTTTAATCGCACACTGCTAAATATGCTGGGGACATTGTCAAACACAGAGAAGCAGAGTTGGAGTCGTCACATAGCTACTCTGGTGCATGCATATAACCGTACGGAGAGTGACGCCACTGGATACTCACTGTACCGTCTTATGTTCGGAAGAGAAGCTCGACTGCCGGTTGATTTGGCGTTTGGGTTATCTCTAGACCAGACGTCGGTAGCTTCCCATAGAAATTACGTGGATAGACTTCGAAAGAATCTGGCCTCTGCGTTTGAACAGGCCCGTCTGACCTCAGGAAACAGGGAGCAAAGGAACAAAAGGAACTATGACTTAGAAGTTCGGATACAGGATCTACAACCCGGTGATAGGGTTTTGTTGAAGAACTTAGGTGCTGCTGCGAGGCAAAAGTTGGCAGATAGATGGAGTTCTCAAGTCTACATTGTCTGCAAGCAACCGCCGGGTCTGCCGGTGTATCAAATCTGGCCGGACGGAAAGGCTGGGCCTCTTAAGAACTGGCACCGGAATCATTTGTTACCTTTGAGAGAAGCTGTGAGGATGCCAGTTGGGGACGAACTTCCTTTGCCAAATCCACCTGCTCCACGTTTGCCTCCCGTTACTCGGTCTCAGCAGACCCGGGCTGTCGAAGAGAGCGAAAGGGACAGTGAGGAAGAGAGTTTTTGTCTGGACTGGATGCGCTCACCGGAACCTGAGGAGGTTATCTCGGTTCCTGAACGGTGGGAAAGTAATTTGAGGCCTGAAGCTCCTGAATTTCAGTTAGAAGTTCCTGAGACTATTGCAATCCCTGTAGTTCCTGAAGCTGAATCTTATGACTACAGTTCTATGCCTTCACTGGAGGGATCATACTCCGAAGAGGTGTCTGCTCCAGTGGTAGAAAGAAGGACTGAGCCAGCGCCTATAGTACTTCCACCTGAAGAGGAACTGATTGAGCCAGAACCAAAATGCTCTGTTCAACCGCCCCAGCGACTCACCTACGACTCACCAGGACATAGCACTGAAGAGGCCGTCACCACAGTGCGAAGGTTGCCCGAAGTGTCTGCTATGTTAGCTGAGGTAGCCCAAAGCATGAGTCAACTTGAGGAAATGTATCTAACCCACTGTATGCTTGCTGCTGAGCCTGTATATGTTGCCTAAACTGTGTTGAAATGTAATGTAACTGTTGCACCTCCTTGGAGAGACCCAAGAGTTCTAGGAGGGGGAGAGTGTAGCGCTGTGTTTAATTCCTTATTGTGGCAGTACCTATTTTTGGCCACCGGAGGGAGACAAGCGCAATGTGAGACACTGAATATTACATTGGGACTACATTTTTCCAGCATGCTTTGGGAACGGACACAGGAAGTGGGTGGGACACAGGGACTTACATCCTGAGCCTCGTGGGGAGAGCTGGCAGAGCACGCCAGGGAGTGAGAGAGACAAGACACAGTGCTGCAGAACATAACAGTGTCCAGGCCGGAGCGCAGGTGCGGCCTAACGGAGTTACAGATCGGGTTACTCAGCCTTACCGAAGGGAGACCCAGTGATCCACAAGATTACCCAAGCTGCTATTGCGGAAGCAAGAAGACCCCGAGTTAGGAGTACCGCAGGTCGATCGGACTGGGAGAGCAGGCGGTAAACTGGACAAGTCGCGGCAGGAGCAGAAAGCCAGACAGTGGATCCAGAAGCCAAGAGAACCCCAGTCAATATCGAGCGGAGAGACGTCCTGGGTCAAGCGGAGCCTCAAGTATCTGGTGGATGGGTGAGAGGCCTTCTAGGCCGTTGTAAAACCAAGAAAGCACGCTGCTGTTTGTTTCCAAAACCCACAGGGCCCCAACTTGACTAGTCGAAGATACCTCTTAAGCAATTCACTGGCCAGTTGAATAGTGTACCCGGGCACCATAACACACACACACACTTACAATCCGGGACACAACCTGTGCGGGACTCACTCCCCAATCATAAAGGGGTTAAAGATAATTTTCCATTTATTTTCCGCTGCGCGTTTCTCGAAATACGAAGCATTGTGTTTTCTTTCCGCTGCGCATTTCTCGAATTACGAAACATTGTATTTATTTTCCGCTGCGCGTTTCTCGAATTACGAAACCTTGTATTTCTTTTCCGCTGCGCGTTTTCTTGAAATACGAAGCATCGTATTTCTTTTCCGCTGCGCGATTCCCGCATTACGAAGTACTGTAAATATATATTCGAACACCGTGTTATTCATTATATGCCATTTATTCTAGTAAACTATATAATTTATAAAATCCACAACGTTGCTGGAGTATATTTATTCCCTAGTGCGGGGAGACTGATCCGAGGTTCAATTTCAGCGGCTCCTCCGGGATTGAGCGCTACACTTGTAACACCAGTTCGTCGTTTTGCTGCTGTTCCTTTTTCCATGTTTTTGTTTTTAACCCCAAATGGGAAGTGTTTGGTGCATGTATAAATAAAACCCACCATCTTTCTGCCTCTCCTTAGCTGAAAAGCAGCAGGAGGGGCATGGAGCTGCTCAGTAGAGCGACTTTTGGTACATTGGTTAGGTACTCACTCTACAAAGAGGTGCCTTAAAGGGGCGAGTGAGCTTACGTTGCAATGGCCTTTGAAACAAACTAAGACCTCATAGTGTTTTGTTGTACATGGAAATACATAGAAACGAGCGCAGATGACACCTTTTTTCCCTTGTTATTTTCTTTTGTCTGTTTCAATATCCTTTATTGATGAAATAATATCTTCAGTAAGGTGATTCCACCATCAGTTGCACATTATTGTTTAACTGCTGCATTAATTCCAAGCAACACATATTTTGTATCCTGTAATTCTGGTGTTATTGGGGTTATCTCTCTGAATGCCTAATGAAATCGGCTCAATAGTGACTCTGAGTCTGAACCTCGGCTGAAAAGCCAAGAAGCTTGCTCTTATGTGAGGCAAGGCACTGAGTATTCTGGGAGCGATTCCGGGGTATAAATAGCCTTGTGCAGTCATTGTAAGCTCATTTTATCCTCACACATCCCCAGGATGCTAATAACATCTAGTGATTCATAGAGACTGCGGGAGAGGAGTGAATCATAGCCCCCATCTTTACCTTCCTGTAGAAAATGACCTCCCCTCCACATAAAATTCACAGTCAGTACTCTGCTTCTTTTTAATTCATCCTGGCTTTAGCCTCATCTAATTCAGAGTTAAAACATTCATGATGTACAAATTTCTTCTGTCCACTTACATATTGTGTCTTTCCCTAAAAAACGTCTTATCTCTCCCAACTTCAGTCTTTATGACTTGCTTCACACAACTAACCTTTTATGCATAGGAATCTCAAATCACTCACTCTTAAAAACTTAATTGTGTTGTGTATTATTATTTGATGCCTATTTTGAAGTAAGTTTTTTTAAATTTACCACTACTACTTTTAAACTCTCAATTAAATTGAATCTGATTGCCTATAGATGTAACAGTTATAGCATCCAGTGTTGTATAGGCCAGTGTTTCTCAAGTACTCTTAACAGGCCAGATTTTAAGGATTACCTTGGGGAAGTGCATACTATATACTGCAATCACTGAGCAGCAAATCATATCACCTGGACTGTGCTGCAGATACCTGGCAAATCTGGTCTGTTATGATCGGGTACTTGAGAACTGGAGTTGAGAAACACTGGTATAGGCTACCTGAGATACGAAATGACAGCCGGAGGAGATCTGATAATGGACTAATCTACCCCTGGTTATGTCATTTGCATACATTCCACACAATGCAATCCTTATGAGGATATTCTATGCTCAATGCCACACAGTGAGGATGAAGTACGATATTGTGTGTGTGTGTGTGGGGGGGGGTTTACAACACAAAAGTTCACAAAATGGATGCATCCAGTGACACATATACAGGGTTATTCAGAGAGCACTGAAATGTCACCAACATTTCGGTGCTATCTGATTCGCCACACTTTGGCGAGTCCGATTCACTGACCCTGCGGTGAATTCAGCATTCACCACAGGGTCTCCGAAGTGCAGCAAATCGGCTGGCGAATGCCACCGCCAACCTGCTGCAAACTCGCCGTCTGTCGCGTACCAACCCGGCGGACAGCTGCTGCAACCCACCGGCCGTCACGCCGCCAAACCCGCCGGCTGCCACTGCAAACCCGCCGGACAGCCACTGCATACCCACCGGACAGCCGCCAAACACAGCCGATGAGCCGCTGAACACAGCGCCAACCAGCCACAGAAAAAAGCCAACAAGTCGCCAGACAGGTAAAAAAAAAACAAACAATTGAAAATGTCAAATTTGAAATGCTGTTCGCAAAAAAACTACTGGACAAAAATGTCTGGAATTAACATATAAGGTTCTATGAATAATAATAAAAAGTTCTGTTATATGAAAAAACGCTATTTAAAAAAATCTGATTTTTTTGGCCAAAAATGACTGAAAAATCCTCAAGAAAATAAATAGACTTTTTACTGCAGATTAAAAGAATAAACGGAATTAAGAATAATTTTTAACATTGAAACCGACGGAATTCTCCTGATTAAACCAGTCGAATTAAACCACTGAACATCAGGGAATTTCTCTGACATTTCACTACTATTCGGTGTTCTATGAATAGATTAACCATTGCTTCTCTAAGGGGACTTTCACTGTTGCCGAACAGGCACCATATTTGAGGGTAGTTTGCCAAAAGTTGGCGAACTGCCTGCTTTCTGAATAGCTGTATGGCCACAAAAGTGCACCATATGGGGAAATTCACTGTTCAGTGCAATTTTCTGCAATATTCTCTGAATAACCCCTATAGAGCAAAATATTTTCTTAACTAGACATAAAAGAGAGAAACAAAGTGCATGTAGGATATCAACAACAAAATTAAGTACATTTCATTATTTGGTGGTACTGTCTCTCAGGGGTGGATCCAGACACAGGTTTTGGGGGGGGGGCATTCTACCAGTTTTGGCCAAGAGCTGGTGTTGGGTTCACAGTGACAGGCGGATATATTGCCCCCAGCTCACATGCATATATTGCCCCCCAGCTCACATGGATATATTGCCCCCCAGCTCACATGGATATATATTGCCCCAAGCTCACATGGATACAGTTGTGTTCAAAATTATTCAACCCCCAATGCTATAAAGGGTTTTAGGGAATTTAGTGTACATTTGTAATTGTATTCAGAATGAAATCCTACAAGGACTTTTTAAAGAACCATATGCAACTAAAATGACATCAATTGGTTTTGTAATACAGTAGTAAATGTTTCTTTTGTGAATTCTTCATTGACACAATTATTCAACCCCTTAAAGACTACCACTCTGAAGAACAGAGGTTCATTCAAGTGTTTTCAATCAGGTATTGAAAACACCTGTGGATGTCACGGAGCAGCAATAAAGCATAATAAGCACCAATTAGGCAGCTTTAAAATGACTGTGATACTCAGCTCCTTCTAGACATTTACTGGTGTGGCTACAAACATGGTGAAGTCAAGAGAATGGTCCAGGAAGACAAGAGAAGATGTGATTACTCTTCACAGGAAGGGCAAGGGCTATAAGAAGATTGCAAAGATGTTAAACATACCAAGAGAGACCATAGGAAGCATCATTCGCAAATTCAAGGCAAAGGGCACTGTTGAAACGCTACCTGGTCGTGGCAGAAAGAAGATGCTGACTTCGACTGCTGTGCGCTACCTGAAGCGTAGAGTGGAGAAAAGTCCCAGTGTGACTGCTGAGGAACTAAGAAAAGATTTGTCAGATGTGGGTACTGAAGTTTCAGCTCAGACAATACGGCGCACACTGCGTAATGAAGGCCTCCATGCCAGAACTCCCAGGCGCACCCCCTTGCTGTCTCCAAAGAATAAGAAGAGTCGACTGCAGTATGCCAAAAGTCATGTGGACAAACCACAGAAGTTTTGGGATAGTGTTCTGTGGACTGATGAAACAAAATTAGAACTGTTTGGGCCCATGGATCAACGCTATGTTTGGAGGAGGAAGAACAAGGCCTATGAAGAAAAGAACACCTTGCCTACTGTGAAGCATGGTGGGGGGTCAATCATGCTTTGGGGCTGTTTTGCTTCTGCAGGTACAGGGAAATTTCAGCGTGTGCAAGGTACCATGAATTCTCTTCAGTACCAGGAGATATTGGATGACAATGTGATGCAGTCCGTCACAAACCTGAGGCTTGGGAGACGTTGGACCTTTCAACAGGACAATGATCCCAAGCTTTCCTCCAAGTCCACTAGAGCATGGTTGCAGATTAAAGGCTGGAACATTTTGGAGTGGACATCGCAGTCACCTGATTTAAATCCGATTGAGAACCTTTGGTGGGACTTAAAGAAAGCAGTTGCAGTGCGCAAGCCTAAGAATGTGACTGAACTGGAGGCTTTTGCCCATGACGAATGGGCGAAGATACCCATAGATCGCTGCAAGACACTTGTGTCAAGTTATGCTTCATGTTTAAAAGCTGTTATAACTGTAAAAGGATGTTGTACTAAGTACTAAGATTGAATGTCACTTGGGGGTTGAATAAAACTGATAATGATGTGAGCAAAGAAAAAAAGAAAAAACATTTGTGGTTATTTCATTATAAATGTTATGTTATATTTGTCTGACCTACATGTGCCTCTTTGATTTAATTGTAAGCAAGATGACTGAATGATCAAAATCAATGTCAAACTGGCCAAAACACTCAATTTCAGTGGGGGTTGAATAATTTTGAACACAACTGTATATTGCCCCCAGCTCACACATGGATATATTGGCCCCGGCTCACACATGGATATATTGGCCCCCGGAACCCCCTCCTCATTTCTCTCACTATAAGTTTACAGGGTCATCCAGACTTGGACCCCTTGCTTGATGTGCCTAGAGAGGTGTCAGCTATACCCTCCTGACGAGGCCTAACAAGGCTGAAACGATCGTCGGGGGTTGCTGCACCTCTCGTGCAAGGATGACGTCCTTGGCAGTCAGTACTGGCCACCCTCATTGGGTGAGAGCAGACTAATTTGCATATGGAGCATTCATCCCTGTAATGGCACGAGCAAGCTAAAACCTTGTGAGACCTGAGCAGGCACCCATCGTAGAGCAGGCCACTAGTGCTGTTGGTCGTCCTCAGGATCCTCACATCCCCCCTTTCTCTCATTGCCCCAGCTCGCATGGATATATTGCCCCCAGCTCACATGGTTATATTTGCCCCCCAGCAGCTCACATGGATATATTTGCCCCCAGCTCACATGGGTATATTTTCCCCAGCTCACATGGGTATATTTGCCCCAGCTCATATGGATACATTGCCCCCAGCTCACATGGATATATTTCTCCCAGCTCACATGGATATATTTCTCCCAGCTCACATGGATATGTATTGCCCCTAGCTCACATAGGTATATTGCCCCAGCTCACATGGATATATTTGCCCCAGCTCACATGAGTATATTGCCCCAGCTCACATGGATGTATATTGCCCCCAGCTCACATGGATATATTTGCCCCCAGCTCACATAGGTATATTGCCCCCAGCTCACATGGGTATATTGCCCCAGCTCACATGGATATATTTGCTCCGAGCTCACATGGGTATATTGCCCCAGCTCACATGGGTATATTGCCCCAGCTCACATGGGTATATTGCCCCAGCTCACATGTATATTTTTGCCCCCAGCTCACATGGGAATATTGCCCCCAGATCACATGGGTATATTGCCCCAGCTCACTTGGATATATTTCTCCCAGCTCACATGGATATATTTCTCCCAGCTCACATGGATATGTATTGCCCCTAGCTCACATAGGTATATTGCCCCAGCTCACATGGATATATTTGCCCCAGCTCACATGAGTATATTGCCCCAGCTCACATGGATGTATATTGCCCCCAGCTCACATGGATATATTTGCCCCCAGCTCACATAGGTATATTGCCCCCAGCTCACATGGGTATATTGCCCCAGCTCACATGGATATATTTGCTCCGAGCTCACATGGGTATATTGCCCCAGCTCACATGGGTATATTGCCCCAGCTCACATGGGTATATTGCCCCAGCTCACATGTATATTTTTGCCCCCAGCTCACATGGGAATATTGCCCCCAGATCACATGGGTATATTGCCCCAGCTCACTTGGATATATTTGCCCCTAGCTCACATGGGTATATTGCCCCCAGCTCACATGGGTATATTGCCCCCAGCTCACACATGGATATATATTGCCCCAGCTCAAATGGATATAATTGCCCCCAGCTCACACATGGATATATTGCCCCCAGCTCACACATGGATATATTGCCCCAAGCTCACACATGGATATATTGCCCCAGCTCACACATGGATATATTTGCCCCAGCTCACATGGATATATTTGCCCCCAGCTCACATGGGTATATTGGCCCCAGCTCACACATGGATATATTT
This sequence comes from Leptobrachium leishanense, assembly GCA_009667805.1. Lineage (NCBI taxonomy): Eukaryota > Metazoa > Chordata > Amphibia > Anura > Megophryidae > Leptobrachium > Leptobrachium leishanense. The sequence goes on along the minus strand of CM019063.1, from coordinate 292,387,488 downwards.
GTCCCCAGCTCATATGGGTATATTGGCCCCAGCTCACACATGGATATATATTGCCCCCAGCTCACATGGGTATATTTGCCCCAGCTCACATGGGTATATTACACCCAGCTCACATGGGTATATTGCACCCAGCTCACATGGATATATTGAACCAGCTCACATGGGTATATTTCCCCCAGCTCTCACCTGCTCCTCTGCTGCCAGGCCCCAGGCTTGTCCGGTTCTTCTCCTCCCTACAAGGTGAGCAGCTGCTGGCATGCAGCTTGGTCACTTGCCGGGCGCGAACCACCTGACCAGCGCAGCTGCGTTCTCGCGCATTTCATCTACCTCTGCAAATGTCCATTCACAGATATTTCTATGTACCCATGTTTGGATACTGCTCTCTGTGAATATACAATTATTTCACTTTTCCTGGGCAGCATGCACATGAATGACATTATGTTTCACAATAGCTGCTAGATTTGATATTATATCAGCTTGAACATTCAATAATTACAGTTGTGCTCATAAGTTTACATACCCTGGCAGAATTTATGATTTTTTTTTTTTTTTTTTTATTGTAATAAATTTTTATTGAGATAAATTGCATACAGAGTATGATACGTTGTAACAATTTCTTGTGCAAGAAAAAAAAAAGACAATATCAGTATCTATACATAAATACACGGCAATTTATAATAAACATGTCTCAAAACTTTTATGGGTCTTCATACCAATTGAATATTGCTTTCAATGTACAGTTATCTTCAAAACAATTTAAGGTCTGTAAAGCTGGTGGGGTGATAGGGTGGGTGTAAAATAGGGGTAACATGTTTAAATGAACAATGGGGAGGTGTAGTTGGTGTGAGAGGGCGGGTGACCTGCGGGGAACAGGTATTTATAGCGTAAGGTATGGCAGTTATGTGCGAGGGCGGGCCTCTGACCAGTAAAACCATCTGCGTAGGTGGGTTGCACTTGTGCCTGATGCACTATGTATTAACTCTTCAATATCCTGAATGTTATGTACTTCTTGAAGCCATTCTCGTATAGTTGGTACAGTAGGGGATTTCCAGTGTCTGGGCAGTACGGCCTTTGCCGCGTTTAAAAGCCGTATTTCGAGTGTGCGTCTGAAATCCGAAGGCTCGGCAGTGGTGTGCAGCAGTAACATAGCTGCTGGTGTAAATTCCGACGGAGGTGACGAGACTTTGCAGATGGTGTCGTGAACAGCTCGCCAGTATGATTGAATTGGGGACAGGACCACCACATGTGTAACAAGTCAGCTTGTGGCGACTTGCATTTCCAGCATGATCCATTACTGTTAGGGTCAAAGATTGCCAGAGTTTTAGGTGGCCGATACCACCGAGATAGGAGCTTGTAGGCTGTTTCTTGGGATTTGGTGGCAGTGGAGCAAGAGGTGATGAGGAGGGAGATTTGATTCCACTCCTCATCAGTGAAGGACATGTGGAGGTCCTCTTCCCATTTGGCTCGGTAGGATGGGATAGGGTTTGTGAGGTTTTGTAGTAAGCCATATAGAACTGATATACCGTGAGACGGTGGGTGTGGTCTTTGAGCCAGAATTTCAAATTGAGTCAGAGGATGGGTGAACTGAGATAGAGGGGCTAAAGAGCATATGTAAGACGTGAGTCTATGATGGTGGAAAATTGTCAGGAATGATTGCGGTAGTGGTAGTGGTATGTCTTCTGGGGACTTAAAGGTATTGCCATCTATGAGACTGGTAGCAAGTATAGAGTGTGGGATGTGTGCTTGATCCGGTTGAATTAGTCTCCGGGAGAATGCAGGTAAATAGCAGAGAGGTAAGAGGGGTGACGGCCATGGGGCAATGGGTGTGGTGTGTTGGAGTGACTTCCAGACACGCAGAGTGGCTGAGATAGTCGGGTGAGGTGCGACTCGGTATGTAGCATTTGTGCCGGATAACCAGGGCAGAGAGGCCAGTGGGCTGTCCGCCAGTTTTCATTCTAGGGGGATCCATAGTTTGTTGTCATGGCCTGATGTCCATTCAAGTATGCGCAATAAGTGCGCGGCTTGGTAATAGCGGCGTGCATGGGGTAATGCTAGACCGCCTGCAGATTTTGCTGCGGTTAGGAGTGTAAAGCGTAACCTTGGTTGTCGTTTATTCCAGACATAGGAGGTGAACCTAGTTTGTAAGGATTGAAAAAATAAGTTTGGTACAGCTATTGGCAAGGTCTGGAACAAGTACAGTAATCGGGGGAATATGTTCATTTTTAGGACGTTGATGCGTCCGAACCATGTGACATGGGGCAGTGCCCATTTGGTGTGGTCTGTCGTTATGGTGTGAAGTAGTGGGAGGTAGTTTGCTGAATAGAGGTCTGATGTGTCTGCTGTGAGGGAAATGCCCAGATATTTAAGAGATGACTTGCACCATTGAAAGGGGAAAGAGGTTTGCAGTTGGGTGCGAAGCGGGGGAGGGATGGTGAGACCCAATATTTCCGATTTCGCCATGTTAATCTTGTAGTTGCTAATGGTACCAAATTCTCGTATGAAAAATAACAAATCGTCGGCATACGCTGCCACTTTATGTCGGTGATCTGCAACCTCGAAGCCGTGGATCGAGGGGTCTGTTCGAACTGCCTGCAATAAGGGTTCGAGTGAGAGCGCGAAAAGTAAAGGTGAAAGAGGGCATCCCTGTCTGGTGCCATTTCGGATGTGGAAGGGAGGGGTGAGCGTGCCGTTTAAGTTAATGCGTGCAGTGGGGTTAGCGTAAAGGGAGCCAATCCATGCTAGTATGTTGGAGCCGAATCCCATCTGCTGGAGGGTGCAAAACAGATAGGGCCAACTGACCCTGTCAAACGCCTTCTCGGCATCAGTCGACAGTAGAAGGGAAGGGACAGAACGGGACTCAGCGGCAACATGTATGAGGTTCAAGGCTCTGACTGTGTTGTCCCTGGCCTCTCTCCCTGGTATAAATCCAGTTTGGTCCGGGTGTACCAGTCTGGGGATGTAGCGAGCCATCCGTAACGCCAGGGCTTTGGCAAATAATTTTAAGTCTTGGTTCAGGAGTGATATGGGACGGTAGTTAGCGCATAAGTCATGATCTTTGTTAGGTTTGTTTATTAATGTGATGGTGGCGGAGAGGGTTTGAGGGGGTAAGGCATGGGGGCGCTGCGCGAGCGTGTTAAAGGCTTGCAACCACGCGGGAGTCAAGGTGGGTAGGAATGTTTTGTAATATCGGAGGGACAAACCGTCTGGGCCTGGCGTCTTGCCGGTAGGGGTCAATTTGATTGCTGTGTGTAGTTCTTCGTCCGTTAAAGGGGAGTCTAGTGCCTCTCGCATGAGTGGTGTTAGCTTAGTGTGGGTGTGTGTCTCCACGAATTTGTGCATGTTAGCTGCGGAGGATGATTGCTGGTCTGTAGGCAGGTTGTATAGGTCTGTGAAGTGGTCGTGGAAAAGGGATAGCATGTCTTGCGGTAGCGTGACGTGTGTGCCCTGTGGGGTGCGCAATCTGGAGATGTATAGTTTCTCTCTGTGGGTTCTAAGCGCGCGCGCTAGTAGCCGTCCACATTTGTTACCATGCTCATGAAAGGTCCGGCGAGTAGTGAGGAAGGCTTTGTGGGCAGTTTTGTTTAAGAGTGCGTTCAGTTCGGAGCGAAGCTCCAACAGCTCCGCGTAGACTGTGTCATCCACATAGAGCTTATGGGATCTCTCCAGTGCGTGAATGCGTTGAATAAGTGTGTCTCTTTGAAGAGTGTGTTGTTTTTTTTTGATGGAGCCTTGCTGCATCAGGTAACCTCGGATCACTGCCTTATGCGCTTCCCATATGATTTGAGGTGAGGTGTCAGGGGTGGAGTTTTCAGTGAAATATTGCTGGAGAGTCTGGAGGGTACCCTGTCTGATCATGGGGTCGTTCAGTAAAGTTTCATTTAGGCACCAATTTCTGTCTTTAGGACGTACGAGAGGGGAGTTAAGTGTGAGTAGTACCGGGTGATGGTCTGACCACGTCATCGGGCCTATATCAACCGATTCGTGGAGGTGTCCAAATGGTAGGAACATACAGTCCAGCCTCGAATAGGATTGGTGCGGGGGGCTATAGAAGGTGTGGTGGGATGTGTGGCACGCCAACAATCGATTAGGCGGTGTGAGTCGAGTGCCGAGTGAGTTTGTCGCAGTACAGAGTGTGGAACGCTCGTTATACCCCGCGATGTGTCTAAGCGTGCATCCAATGGGAGGTTAATGTCTCCTCCAATAAGTACGATTCCTTCCTGAAAATCAACAAGTATACGCAGCATAGAGCGTAATACCTTGTGTTGTTTTCTGTTCGGCAAGTAAATGGAGGCAAAGGTATAAAATTGTCCCCCTAGGGACCCCTTAACAAAAGTGTATCGGCCGTCCTGATCCAGTTCCGTGCCTGTGACCGTGAGGGGGAAGTCCCTGGAGAGGAGAACGGCCGTGCCGCAAACTTTGCCAGCAGTGGAATTACTAAAAAAGCCGACTGGGTATTTTAGATTGCGCATTTGTGGTGCCTTATTCGCTTCAAAATGTGTTTCTTGCAAGAGCACCACGTCTGCGTGTGTGGATCTGAAGTCCTGGAGGACCATATGCCTCTTCTCCGGGATGTTCAGTCCTTTGGCATTGATCGAGGTGATTTTAATGGGTCTAGGTGCCGTAGCCATGTTACCAACTAGGGAAGGGGGTAGACGTACAAGAGAAAAAAGGGGGGGTTTCAGGGGGGGTGAAGAGTGTGTGCCTAAGTGAGACAATGCACTACCGCAATATGTGGGGGTAAGTGCGTGTCGCACTATTCTGTACAAAGGCACGTGCTCGGGGGCAGGAGCAAGCGACAACCGAGGGTAACGTGGTTACAAAATAGGAAATGCAGACGTATGCAATCAACGTAATAATTATCTAAACAGTTAACCGTAAACCAGAAGAAAGAAAAAACTCGGGCCTAGGGGCCCGCTCTACATTTAGTATTAGCATGCCGCCGACCTCAGCATGTAGCGCTGTGCTGGTCTCCTCCTGGGTAGGAGTCTGCATCGTGAGAGATGCGTGTGCAGGCCGTGTCCATTACTCACGCAGTCTATTCGGTGTTAATCGGGCCAGAGTCCAGGAAAAGAAAAACGGGGGAGACATGCAATGTAATCGTCAGGGAGACTTACGTATCCCGAGAGCGTTGTTCAGACGAGTGTCTTTCCTTGTACCTCAGCGAGCGGCAGATGTCAGAGTCAAGTCGGATGTGCTGTGAATCGCTGGTCAGCGTGAGATGGTACAAGCAGTGGTCTTGAAAAGTGCGGGGGTCTCCGATTCTGGATCTAGCCACTGGTGTCGTTGGCCGCAGGATCTCCGGTCTCTTGAGCTATTAGGGATGACGTCCTCTACTTTTGCTTAGAATTTGTAGGAGTAGTTGCCAGATGCAAGTCATCCATCTTGAGAATCATGGGGTGTAGTATTCCGCGTTGAGGAGTAGCGGCGGCGGCGAGGCCTCTGAGATCACGGTGGCGCACCAAATGAGGGGGCGTACATGCTCGTCAGGTCCGGCCACGCAAGTATGGTATCTTTAGGCAATGAAAGGGCTTCAAGGAATAACGGGAGGTCAAGTTCTGATCGCAAGATAGCTGGACCGTTTTCAGTGCGGACCTGCAGTCCGAATGGGAAGTTGTATACGATGCGTCGTTCCTGCAAGGCCGCGGTGAGGGGGCGTAAGAGGCGCCTGGATTGTAGGGTCGCTGGTGATAAATCCTGATATAAGGAGATACTGGCGTCTTCAAACATTACAGTGCGAGATGCTATGGCTGCCTCCATAATGTCCTCTTTGAGGGGATGTCGCAGAAGACAGCAAACCACGTCTCGTGGCGGGGCTTCGGAGGGCCTTTAGGTGTCAGAGTCTCGTTGTAGTAGGCCGTTAAATAAACGGAGTAGGGTGCGTTTCAGGTCAGATGGGGATTGTTCCAGTTCAGGGAGGCCTCTTACCCGAATGTTGTTCCTGCGTCCTCTGTTTTCTAGGTCTTCCAGGTGGCGTGTCATAGTCTGTAAGATGTGATGTTGAGACTGCAGGGCATTGGTGTGGGAGGTTGTGATTTCAGTGTGGCGGGCCTGTGCTGTTTCCACGTGCTGAACCCGGGTTTGCAGGCTGCCAAGTTCCTTCCTGAGGCCTCTGATCTCTGTCAGCAGGGATTCCTGGAGGCTTGATGTTGAGGCCGCCAAATCTGTTTTGGTGGGCAAGGAGCTGAGGAGATGGTGGAGCTCCGGCGGCATGGCCCAGGTGTCTGCAGCATGTGTGGGGGAGCTGGGGGCCGAAGAGGCGGGGGTCGCCGCCATTTTGTCCCGCGATGGCGCCAAGACTGAGTCTGGGATCGGCGTCAGAAACTGCCTGATGGAGCCGTTTTGCGGGTCCCCGGCGGGCTCCGAGGGGCCAGGAGTGGTCGGCGGCTTACGGGGCTTGCCCATCTCGTGGTGGATGGGGTGCGGAGGGAGCAGAGCGGGCGATCTCGGCGGAGCTCTGGATTCAGGCGGCCATTACCCTCGGCGCGCAAGCCACGCCCCCTCAATTTATGATTTCTTGGCCATTATTCAGACAATATGAATGATAACACAAAAACATTTCTTTCACTCGTGGTTAGTGTTTGGCTGAAGCCATTTATTATCAATTAAGTGTGTTTACTATTTTTAAATCATAATGATAACAGAAATAACCCCAATGACCCTGATTAATGGTTTTCATACCCCAGTTCTTAATACAGTGTATTGTCCCCTTTAACATCAATGACAGCTTGAAGTCTTTTGTGGTATTTGTGGGTGAGGCTCTTTATCTTCTCAGGTGGTAAAGCTGCCCATTCTTTTTGGTAAAAATCCTCCAGTTCCTGTAAATTCTTGGGCTGTCTTGCATTAACTGCACGTTTGAGATCTCCCCAGAGTGGCTCAATGAGATTGAGTTCAGGACTGAGATGGCCACTCCAGAACCTTCACTTTATTCTGCTGTAGCCAATGACAGCTCGACTTGGCCTTGTGTTTTGGATCATTGTCATGTCGGAATGTCCAAGTACTTCCCATGTGCAGCTTCCGGGCTGATGAATGCAAATTCACTCCAGTATTCATACCAGTATTCCTCTAGTATTTTTTGGTAACATACTGCATTCATCCTGCCATCAATTTTGTCCAAATTTCCTGTGCCATTGTAGCTCACACATCCCGAAAACATCAGCAATCCACCTCCGTGTTTCACAGTAGGAATGGTGTACCTTTCATCATAGGCCTTGTTGACTCCTCTCCAAATGTATCGTTTATGGTTGTGACCAAAAAGTTAAATTTTGGTCTCATCACTCCAAATGACTTTGTGCCAGAAGGTTTGAGGCTTGTCTCTCTGCTGTTTGGCGTATTGTAAGCGGGATACTTTGTGGCATTTGCGTAGTAATGACTTTCTTCTGGCTACTCGACCATGCAGCCCATCTTTCTTCATGTGCCTCCTTATGGTGCATCTTGAAACAGCCACACCACATGTTTTCAGAGAGTCCTGTATTTCACCTGAAGTTATTTGTGGGATTTTCTTTGTATCCCGAACAATTTTCCTTGCAGTTATGGCTGAAATTTTAGTTGGTCTACCTGACTGTGGTTTGTTTTGAACAGAACCCCTCATTTTCCACTTCATAGTTAAAGTTTGAACACTTCTGATTGGCATTTTCAATGCCTTGGATATCTTTTGTATCGCTTTCCTGTTTTATACAGTTAAACTACTTTTTCCCGCAGATCCTTTGACAATTCTTTTGCTTTCCCCATGACTCAGAATTCAGAAATGTCAGTGCAGCACTAGATGAAAGATGCAAGGGTCGGGGACGTAGCTGGCTCCACATGGAAGCAGACACGTTCTGGTGGAGCTCCCTGCATCTTTCCTGATATCAGCGATTTTTGCCAGAGTTTTCTACTCTGAAGACCCAACACTGAGGTTCCTGCTAGGCTGGCCACTGCGTGGATTGCTCCGGGGCCTGTTTTTGTCCGCCCCCCCCCCCCCGGGCACAGCTGAGTTTTTTCCTGTGTTCTCCCAACAGATCTGGACAGCCACCGGCCATTTTGCGACCTACCCTTCTACTCCTGTTGGGCTGGTGTCCCATTTGGGTTGGTCGGGTAGGTGATGGGGCCCCCCATACTTCACTGACATAAAGGAGGATTGGAGTGATGACGCTATCAAAGATTTTAAGCCAGACTCTTACAGGCGGTTTTAGTTTGTAGAGTTTTCTTCTGATGGCATAGAAGGTTCTACACGCCTTGTCTCTTAGGGCCTCTATGGCTGGTTTGAAACTTCCAGATCGGTTTGTTTCTAGGCCGAGGTATGTGTAGCTGTTGGCTTCATCAAGAGTGCAGTCATTAAGTGTGAAAGAGGAACCCTTGGTTTTTGCGTTCTTCCTTTGGAAAACCATGACCTTTGTGCCCGTGCCGCACTGTATTTTTCCAGCACTTCCAGGCTGTCTTGTAGACCTCTCTCTGTTGGTGACAGTAATATACAGTCAGGTCCAGAAATATTGGGACATCAACAATGGAGTTGGAATGAAACAAACACAATGTGCTTTAACTGCAGACTGTCAGCTTTAATTTGAGGGTATGAACATCAGGTGAACGGTGTAGGACTTACAGCAGTTTGCAGATGTGCCTCCCACTTGTTAAGGGACCAAAGGTAATTGGACAGAATAATAATCATAAATCAAACTTTCCCTTCTTAATACTTGGTTGCAAATCCTTTGCAGTCAATCACAGCCTGAAGTCTGGAACGCATAGACATCACCAGATGCTGTGTTTCATCCCTGGTGATGCTCTGCCAGGCCTCTACTGCAACTGTCTTCAGTTCCTGCTTGTTGCTTGTTCTTGGGGCATTTTCCCTTCAGTTTTGTCTTCAGCAAGTGAAATGCATGCTCAATGGGATTCAGGTCACGTGATTGACTTGGCCATTGCATAACATTCCACTTCTGTCCCTTCAAAAACTCTTTGGTTGCTTTTGCAGTATGCTTTGGGTCATTGTCCATCTGCACTGTTAAGCGCCGTCCAATGAGTTCTGCAGCATTTGGCTGAATGTGAGCAGATAATATTGCCCGAAACACTTCAGAATTCATCCTGCTGCTTTTGTCAGCAGTCACATCATCAATAAATTCAAGAGAAACAGTTCCATTGGCAGCCATGCATGCCCACGCCATGACACTACCACCACCATGCTTCACTGATGAGGTGGTATGCTTAGGATCATGAGCAGTTCCTTTCCTTCTCCATACTCTTCTCTTCCCATTACTCTGGTATTTATTTATTTATTTATTTATAAAGGATTTTACCAGGAAGGATACATTGAGATTTCTCTCATTTTCAAGTATGTCCTGGGTTCAAGAACAAGTTGATCTTGGTCTCATCTGTCTATAGGATCTTGTTCCAGAACTGTGAAGCTTTTGTTAGGTGTTGTCTGGCAAACTGTAATCTGGCCTTCCTGTTTTTGAGGCTCACCAATGGTTTACATCTTGCTTTGAACCCTCTGTATTCACTCTGGTGGAGTCTTCTCTTGATTGTTGACTTTGACACACATACACCTACCTCCTGGAGAGTGTTCTTGATCTGGCCAACTGCTGTGAAGGGTGTTTTCTTCACCAGGGAAAGAATTATTCGGTCATCCACCACAGTTGTTTTCCATGGTTTCCCAGGTCTTTTGGTGTTGCTGAGCTCATTGATGCGTTCCTTCTTTTTGAGAATTTTCCAAACAGTTGTTTTGGCCACACCTAATGTTCTTGCTATCTCTCTGATGGGTTTGTTTTATTTCTTCAGCCTAATGATGGCTTGCTTCACTGATAGTGTCACGGAGCTGGTTCCGGGGTGGCAGGTTTGAACCCAATGTGCAATGATTTATACAGAGAAGGAAATATATATAAACAAAAGGATTTATTCGGAGTAAGGTATAAAGGCAATAAACAAATATCAAGCTGGGTAATACTGACAGTAAGGGAACACACTGTATAAATAATAACCAGCGATAAGATTAACTAAAAGGCAACTATACTGAACTATACTAAATACAAACATAAGAAAAGGAGAGTAGATAGAAATAGGAAGTAGAGCAGGGTTAGGCCAGGTATGGAGTGAGATATAGTTAGTAGAATGGAGACTGAAGGAAGGTCTTAGGAAAATAGAAAACAAAAGCAGAGAGTTATTTGCAGGCAGAGGGTCCCGGGAATGCAGAGGGTCCTGGGAATGCAGAGGGTCCTGGAAGGCAGAGGGTCTTGGGAAGGCAGAGGATCTTTAGAACAGGAACTGTAGCAGACGTCTTTAAACAGGATCTGTAGAAGGTATCTTTTTAACAGGAACTGTAACAGGTATCTTTAAACAGGATCTGTAGCAGAATATCTTTAAACAGGATCTGTAGCAGAAGGTCTTTAAAAAGGATCTGTAGCAGAAGGTCTTTAAACAGGATCTGTAGCAGAAGGTCTTTAAACAGGATCTGTAGCAGAGAATCTTCGAGGCAGGAAACTGTAGAGGGGTTATCTGCAGATAATAACGTGGAGAAGACAGGATACAACAAGGGTCTATGCAGGTATCAGGAACTGGAGGTAGCTTCTTGCTAGTGAGGAGAACACTAGGTTAATGCAGAAGCATTTTGGGATAGGTGTGGTCCTCTTTTGTAGAGAAAAATTTGGAAGGCATTAGCTAGCACCTGGTTACTAGCTCAGCAAGGCTTTTCAGGAGGGCCACTGCTACTCTTACCACTATCAGGCAACTTGTTCTTCTCTTGCGGCGCCGGCGGCAAGGCACATGACAGATAGTGATAGCTCTTTGGATCTCAGCAACAGATTCCAAATGCAAATAGCACACTTGAAATGAACTCTGGGCCTTTTATCTGCACATTGTAATTGGGATAATGAGGGAATATCACACACCTGGCCATGGAACAGCTGAGAAGCCAATTGTCCCATTACTTTTGGTCCCTTAACAAGTGGGAGGCACATCTGCAAACTGCTGTAAGTCCTACACCGTTCACCTGAGTTGGATGTACTCAAATTAAAGCTGACAGTCTGCAGTTAAAGCACATTGTGTTTGTTTCATTCCACCTCCATTGTGGTGGTGTATAGAGCCAAAGATGTAAGAATTGTGTCGATGTCCCAATATTTCTGGACCTGACTGTATCTGACTAGAGAAAAAAAGGGTGAAACATTCCTTCAAAGGTCCTTGGGTATAGGACATAGAGAAGAAATGAAAGGCTAATACATATCCATTCTAAAGTGCTAGTATAATATATATATATATATATATATATATATATATATATACAGGTGTCTATAAGGGTTGTGGTGAAGGACTAAAAGTGAGATAAAAAGCCTCCACACTATAATAAGTGTGTTTAATATTGCAGAAGCCACCTGCACATCATAGCAACTCAAAGAATTGCATCCCAGAGCTCCTGTGCCACATTCCCCATATGCAGCAAGGAATTCTGGGTAGGATATGCAAATGACCTCTGTCTCACTTTTATGCATCCTGGATCTGTTATTACACAGAACCCTAAAATCAATGCTATGCCACACTGTGGCTTTGTAGCAAAGATAAGGTTATGCAACTGGTCAAAGCCACTCCCAGGACATATACAGTATATATATATATATATATATATATATATATATATACACACCGCCTTGTAACACCAAATGTTTAAAAAGTACATAAACTCTTCTCTGGGTCAGCATCCAGGTTCCCACTTCTGCAAGTGTTCAGCAGACTGGGAGCATTGCATAGTTTATGCCAAAAAAGATTCAGGTCACTAAAAAATACAAAAGGATGTTGCAAAAAATAACTCAGTGTGTTTCACTGTATCAGATAGTGTCTTCAGGAGTATGTGTAATGATATGTATATAAAAAAAACTAGCGATCACCTTCTAGTTAATGAGATCCTGGTGGTGATTTCTCCTCCCTGTTCCCATATGGACTATTGAGCAGTGGTGGCTCATCCATATGGGCACAAGGGGAAGCACCCTACCATATTTTTTTGAAAAGAAATATAAAAAATTTAAGATATAGATTTTTTTCTGCTGTTTTTGCCTGATTGATAAAATGTGTTATGTCCCTTTAAGCAGTGTCATTGTATCCTCAACAGTTGCTAGGCAGAGTAAAAAAAAAAAGAAAGATTACATGACTACATGTTTCTGACCAGCATCCAGAAATCTGATAAGAGTTCTGTGAGAGGTTTTCAAAACATGAACCTCCCTGTTACCAGCTCCCCTGCTGCTGTCTAATTTTGCTCTGCTGGGTGGTCAAACAAACTGTCCCATTGAGCTCTGTTGAGCACGGAATGCTGATTTTTTTTCCTGCCGCACACACAAGGTGCCTGCCTTAACCCCATAATGTCTGAAAACGCACCCACCATTTGCCTTAAACAGGATTTCTTTGTGTCACACACACTGAAGTTTTGTATGCTCAGAGTTATTTAAAATAAAATGGGTGGGATCAGTGGTCAGTTTTTATTTTTAGCAAATCATAATAAAATCATTTTCCCACTTTTAGTTTTTTTACTGAATATTGTTTTATGTATTGTACACATCTTGTGGCTAATTGCGGAATTACACTTGTTATCATTGAATTTATGGCCAATTTATTTGCATCAATAATAGGAATATATTTATAAGGTTTATTCCCTATATATGGGATAGCCCATATATTTTGGAGGAAGTAGCGCCATATAGACATATTCCTATTCATGATTAAAAACATTCATGTTTCCAGTGTGGCGCCCCACCAACTAGAAATGTCAATGTAGGATGCATTTCTGTTTTGGAGATACTGTGGATGCACTCTTATTTTTTGATTGCTAAAAATGACAAGAGTTACAGTCTTTAACATGGAGAAAACAAAGGGTGCCATCTTGTACCCCTTAAAATTTACACTACATATGAAGAGAACATGAAAGCGTCTTAATGAAGTTGTAACACTATGGATGCAGCACCATTTCTAAATCGCTAAAACTACATCTGACATTTCAAGTTGGCTATTTTGACAGCAACATTTAAATGGATATCTTGCCTTTCGGCTATGTGTATGTATTTGAAACTGAGTGGAAAAAGAAGGGTGACGCCCCTAATAAAGGAACAAAATGTAGAAAAACATTAATCTCCGTAGAGTCCACTGTCATATTCCTACAAGCTTTTTCTCCCACGCTGCCAGTCAGTGGCTGACACGTGCTAGAGACAGAGCTGTTTTGGTTAAACACAGAATATTTTAAGAAGCCAATTATACTGGTTACCTGCCACTTACGCACTAACAATTTAATAAGTGCTTCAACTGTTCCAGAGTGTCTCCTTGACAGAGCGAGACAGAGAGGGGGAGAGAGAAAGTGGAAGACAGATATTCTGTAATAATATAGCAGAAATGGAATAAAAGACAGAAAACATAATAGCAAATGAGGTAGGAGAATAAAAGAGCCATGTAGGGGGAGTTGTGGAAAAAGAGAGCTTAAGAGGAGTAGATGTGTCAGAACAAAGATATAAGAGGTAGGGAAAGAATATAAATTAATATATATAGGGAATTAGGGAAGACTAGAAAGGGAGCTTGAGAGGATAAAAATAACAGGGAACAGAACAAGGGTAAGAGCGAGAGCAAATGTAATAGAGACAGGCACAATTCAGAGTCTAAAATAAAGAGGGAACAATGCGTAGACCTAGATAGAGATAGACACAAATACCTACAGTGAAAATGAAAAATATTAATAACTCAGAAGCAGAGAAATGCAGAAGTGAGAAATGCAAGTTGCATACAGACTATGCAATGCAGAAGGAGAGGTGCATAAAGAGAAAAGCTGTTGCACATATAAAACGTAAGGGGCTATTAGCAAAGTACTGAATTTACATGCACTTTTGGTGCTATGTGTTTCGCCACATTTCGGGACACTTCGATGATTCAATTTCACCGAAAAAACAATTCACTATTTAGTGAGCGGTCATTGTATTTTTCCTAAATTGGAGTCGCCATATCAGTTATTGGATGTTGTTGAAAACTGCAGAATTGCATCGATAATTGCCGAACTGCGCCAAATTGGCATCCACCTAACTAATAAATAAAAAAAAAGAGAAGTCTTCTTTTCTCCTAAAAGGAGCTTAAATCAATAAAAATGTGTCTAAATAATAAAAAAGGTCCTTTAAAAATTATAATACTGTCTGTTACAAAATACAAAAAGGTCTTTTAAAAAAATAAAAAGAATAAACAGTCTTTAAAATAAAATTAAAAAATATTCCATTTTTGCATTTGAAATCTATGATATTCGCTTGTTTAAACTTAGTTGAAACACTGAAAATAAGGGCACTTCACTGGAATTTTTGAGCCTCGCCGACAGCTGCCATGCGGGCTACTGCTTTCAGCCCTCCCCGGCAGCCAACACGCTTTGCACATCATTGGTTGCAGGGGGACAGCTTGAGTTCGAGCAATCCCACTGTAGCCAATGATGCGCACAGAAACATCGGCTGCGAGGAGGCGCCGAGGAGGCCCATTAAAGACTGCGGGGTGTACCTGCGTCTTCAAAGGCCTCCCGCCGCCAGGACGGCATAGAACGTCCTGCGGTGGGAAAGGGTTACTGTAGCTTTAAAGTTTTTGGAAAGGCTACATAACAAAAACGTGAACATTTAATTATAATTTATTCTTATTTATTTTTTTAATTTGTAATTTTTTATTTTAAACTTTTTTCTATATTATTACAAACTAAATAAGACAATTTTTTCTTAAACTTCTTCTAAAACTTCTAACTGTTCATCAGAAGAACAAACCTTTTCACTTCAGCTCTTTCCCTGTTTTTCTTTTGTCGGATTTCTTTCTGCTCTTTGGTCTCTACTGCCTGTGATTATATTGCTTTTTCCCTCACTTCTCATAGTCGGCTCTCATGATGCTCCCGGGTCTCTTTTATTTGTACTGTTCTGAGTCTCTACCTCTTATTTTCTCTTCGGATGTCATTCTTATTCGTTTTATATATTGCCAACATATTCTGCAGCGCTGAACAATGGTCCAAAATAGATAGGGTTACAATACAACAAGACTGAGCAACATTTGAAAACCAACACTGGAGGAAACAAGGGCACTATTCCCATGGGAAGTTACAATCTAGAAGTGTTGGGGGGAACAGGAGGAGAGGACTGCAAGGTAAAAGTGATGGACTATTTGGGCCAGTGAGGAGTATTAGTGAGTCGTGTGGTGGGCTTGCCTGAATATGAAAGACTTAAGTGAACGTTTTTAGAGAAGGGAAACTAGGGAAAAGTCTGATAGTATGAGGGACATCGTTCCATAATGAGAGCTGCATGTGAGAATTCCTGCAGTCTAACATTGATGATGACAGGTGATGCGAGGAGAAGCTAGGTGCGTGTCACTGTTTGACCTTAGAGAGCGGGCTGGGGTATATTTGAGGATTAGTGGAGACAGGTAGTGGTGAGCTGAATGAAAAAAGGCTCTGTAGGTCAGGGTAAGGATTTAGAATTTAGTGCTGCAGTGGATGGGTTGCCAGTGAAGGGACTTGCAGAGAGGAGCAGCAGAGACAGAGTAGCGAGTGAGGTGGATGAGCCTGGCAGAGGCATTTAGAATGGACTGTAGGTGGGAGAGGTGGAAGAGAGGGAGGCCAGCTAGAAGATTATTACAGTAGTCAAGTCAGGAGATTGCCAGGGCATGGACGAGTTCCTTGGTACTGTCAGCGGTAAGAAATTCCAAGACCGCGTACCTGGTTTGATGGAGAGTAAGGGATGCCATCGACCATGATAGAGAAGTCAGGAGGTGGGAAGGCATTAGAGGGAGGAATTAGTAGGAGATCAGTCTTCGACAAGTTAATGAAAGGTGGTGAGAGGCCATCCAGGAGAAAATGCCAGATAAACAGTCGCTGACTTTGGAAAGGACAGGAGGAGAGAGATCAGGGGTGGAGAGGTAGATCTGAGTATCATCAGCATAGAGGTGATAATTAAAACTAACATGTGAGGTCATATGCTTTCACTAAGAATTCTAAATGATAAAGTTTACAGGATGGTTTTAAATGTTAATAGATACAGAGCTTAGATATATGTTTATAGCTCATGTGTTTGGAACTATGAAATTGTTTTCCTTACTGCTACCATAGCAACAAAAACAATTGGACGTGGTTTGACACAAACATAGAAACGATGACTTTTATATATTGGATTTTGGATATTTGTACTTGGATCCATTGTGGATGCATTTTCTTTTGTTATTTAATAAACTTTTATATTTTTAATCTAACTTTTTATATATAGCCAGTTTGATATTTGATAGTGACCACTAGATATAGAAAGGGATTATGGGAGGCAAGTTGTATACAAAGGTTTCCTAGGTCACGGCTCTGAGAGCCACGCACTTCCGTACATGCAGTGAAAATGACGTGGTGTGGTCAAATGGGGGTATGTAAATAAGGTTTTGAGCTTTTGAAATTGTTGTTTGGAAAAAAGTCCTTTGGGACTGAAACATCTATAAGTATTAGCTACTGAGTCTCTGTGTCGCGGGATATCATGGATTTTTTTATATATATATTTATATATATGAGTGTTAAGCCTGCCAGGAGGGTAGTCTATTGTCGTTGAGGATCTGGCTGCCCAGTGTTCTCAATGATGTGGCAGCTTGTCGCACCCAGGTTCTGGCTGCTCAGGTGCATGATCTGGCTACTCGGTGCACTCAGGATCTGGCTGCTCGGTGCACCCAGGATCTGGCTGCTTGGTGCTCCCCAGTATCTGGCTACTCATTGCTCCCCAGAATTTGGCTAATCAGTGCTCCCCAGGATCTGGCTGCTCAGGTGCTTCCCAGAATCTGGCTGCTCAGTGCTCCCCAGGATCTGGCTGCTCAGGTGCTCCCCAGGATCTGGCTGCGCAGGTCCTCCCCAGAATCGGGCTGCTCGGTGCTCCCCAGGATCTGGCTTCTTGGTGCTCCCCAGGATCTGGCTGTTCATGTGCACCCCCAGATCTGGCTGCTCAGGTGCACCCCAGTATCTGGCTGCTCAGTGCTCCCCAGGATCTGGCTCCTCGGTTTTCCCCACGATCTGGCTGCTCGTGCTCCCAGGATCTGGCTGTTCATCTGCTCCACAGGAAAGTTTGCCATGGGTCTGGGGGAGAGGGAGCGGTGCTTTGCTCCCTAGGATCTGGCTGCTCCAGTGCTCCCCATGATCTGGCTGCTCCATGCTTCCCAGAACCTGGGCTGCTCAGGTTCACCTCACAATCTGGCTGCTCAGGTGCTCCCCAGAACCTGTCCGCTCAGGTGCTACCCAGGATCTGGCTGTTCAGTGCTCCCCAGAATCTGGATGCTCTGTGCTCCCCAGGATGTGGCTGCTCAGGTGCACCCCAGGATGTGGCTGCTCAGGTGCACCCCAGGATGTGGCTGCTATGTGCTTCCCAGGATTTGGCTGCTCAGGTGCACCCCAGGATCTGTCTGCTCAGGTGCTCCCCAGGAACAGGCTGCTCGGTGCACCCAGGATCTGAATGCTTGGTGCTCCCTAGGATCTGGATGCTTGGTGCTCCCTAGGATCTGACTGTTCGGTGCACCCCAGGATCTGGCTGCTCAGGTGCTCGCAGGAACTGGCTGCTCGATGCTACCCAGGAGCTGGTTGCTTGGCGCACTTCAGGATCTGGCTGCTCATGTGCTCCCCAAGATCTGGCTGCTCGGTGCTCCCCGGGATCTGGCTGCTCAGTGCTCCCCAGGATCTGGTTAATCGGTGCTCCCCAGGATCTGGCTGCTCAGGTGCACTCCAGGATCTGGCTGCTAGGTGCTCCACAGGAACCAGCTGCTCCGGTGCTCCCTAGGATCTGGCTGCTCAGTGCTTCCCAGAACCTGGGCTGCTCAGGTACACCCCAGGATCTGGCTGCTTAGGTGCTCCCCAGAATCTGGCTTCTCAGTGCTCCCTAGAACCTGGGCTGTTCAGGTACACCCCAGGATATGGCTGTTCGGTGCTATCCAGAATCTGGCGGCTCTGTGCTCCTCAGGATCTGGCTGCTCTGTGCTCCCCAGGATGTGGCTGCTCTGTGCTCCACAGGATCTGGCTGATATGTGCTTCCCAGGATATGGCTGCACAGGTGCAACCCAGGATCTGGCTGCTTAGGTGCTCCGCAGGATCTGACTTCTTGGTGCTACCCACGATCTGGCTTCCCAGTGCACCCAGGATCTGAATGCTTGGTGCACCCCAGGATCTGGCTGCTCAGGTGCTCCACAGGATGTGGCTGCTCAATGCTACCCAGGATCTGGCTGCTTGGCGCACTTCAGGATCTGGCTGCTCATGTGCTCCCCAGGATCTGGCTGTTCATGTGCTCCCCAGGATCTGGCTGCTCAGGTGCTCTCCAGGATCTGGCTGCTTAGATGCTTCCCAGGATCTGGCTGCTCTGTGCTCCCCAGGATCTGGTTGCTATGTGCTTCCCAGGATCTGGCTGCTCATGTGCTCCCCAGGAAAGTTTGCCCAGGGTCTGGGGGAGAGGGAGAGGTGCTTTCCTCCCAGGATCTGGCTGCTTGGATACTCCCCATGATCTGGCTGCTTGGTGCTCCCCAGGATCTGACTGCTCAGGTGCTCCCAAGATCTGGCTGCTCAGGTACTTCCCAGGATCTGGCTGCCCAGGTGCTACCAATATCTGGCTGCTCAGCTGCTCCCCAAGATCTGGCTGCCTAGGTGCACCCCAGAATCTGGATGCTCGGTGCTCCCCAGGATCTGT
The DNA here is from genome assembly GCA_009667805.1 of Leptobrachium leishanense. NCBI lineage: Eukaryota > Metazoa > Chordata > Amphibia > Anura > Megophryidae > Leptobrachium > Leptobrachium leishanense. The sequence continues at coordinate 292,368,856 of CM019063.1, read as the reverse complement.
CTGCTCAGTGCTCCACAGGAACTGGCTAGTCAGGTGCTCCCCAGGATCTGGCTGCTCAGATGCTCCCCTGGATCTGGCTGTTCAGTGCTCCACAGAATATGGCTGTCCGGTGCTCCCCAGAATCTGGTTGCTCAGGTGCACCCCAGGATCTAGCTGCAGGATCTGGCTGCTTGGTGCTGCCCAGGATCTGGCTGCTCGGTGCTCCCTAGGATCTGGCTGCTCAAGTGCTTCCCAGGGTCTGGTCGCTCAGCTGCACCCTAGGATCTGGCTGCAGGATCTGGCTGCTTGGTGCTAGCCAGGATCTGGCTGCTCGGTGCTCCCTAGGATCTGACTGCTCAGTACTCCCTAGGATCTGGCTGCTTGGTGCTCTCTAGCATCTGGCTGCTCAGGTGCTCTCCAGGATCTGGCTGTTCAGTGCTCCGCAGGATATATCTGCTTGGTGCGCCCAGGATCTGGTGGCTCGTGTGCTCCCCAGGAAAGTTTGCGCAGGGCTTGGGAGAGAGGGAGAGGTGCTTTGCTCCCCAGGATCTGGCTGCTTGAGTGCTCCCCAGGATCTGGCTGCTCAGGTGCACCCCATAATCTGGCTGCAGTATCTGGCTGCTTGGTGCTCCCCAGGATCTGGCTCCTTGGTGCTTCCCAGGATCTGGATGCTCTGTGCTCCCCAGGATCTGGCTGCTCTGTGCTCCCAATATCTGGCTGCTCTGTGCTCCCCAGAATCTGGCTGCTCATGTGCTGTGCTGGATGCGCACGCATCCAGCGACGGCAACGGACACAAACGGCTTTATTATTATAGATAAATAATATTATTCTTGCAATGTTTTCCCTTTAATCCTGAAAAAAACTCTTATTCTATATTTAAGCTAATTAGTTCTTCTTTCGGAAAACAAATTTGAGGAACATTTTACTGTTCTCTAGTATTATAGGGCAAAAAATATTTTAGTAGAATTTTTCATCTTGTTTTGAACATCTTCTAGATTCCGTCAGAAAAGCTGAAATTATAACTAATAATTTACCCTTTGCCCTGTACATAGTATTCTTGGATGAATAATTAGTCTCCTTTCAAAGAGACTTATAGCTCGCCAGGCTACAAGTATCAATTAGGATTTGTGCAAGATGATTTAACTCCTGCAGTATTCTTGTTTCATTGAATTAGTAAAATGATAGTGGAGGGATAAGTAATATTGTGCGCTTGTTGTGCTCATACGATGTTTGTTTGGGTACTACAGTGGGTGGAAAATACTCAATTCACCAAATACAGACATACGGCGGCACCAAAATTGTCCCTTTGAAAGCTATTGTATCTTCTAGGGAGAAAAAGAGAGGTTTGTGAGGGTCTTGAGAATGATCAACGGCACTAGTGGCCTGCTCTACAGTGGATGCCCTCTCAGGTCTCAGAAGGTTTTAGCGCGATTGTGCCATTACAGGGACAGCTGCTCCATATGGAAGTCAGACCGCTATATCTTCTATGCACATGTAGCGCTACTCCCACGAGAGCTGCTGTAATATACGGGCCTTCTCTCCCACTCCAGTGATCACTCACCTCCACCTCCGGCGCCAAGTGCACCAAGACACTGCTTATACTCAAAAAAGGGGTTTATTAGGACTAGCAAGCAGCCCTTCTGAAGGATAAAGTGGTTAACAGTATACCAACATCAATTGGAATAATTTACCAACACCATTCAGTGACGTAATAAATGAATGAACAGTAAGCTTTATGATTGTTCAACAATGCTCAATTATTGACTAGATTTCACTTAATCGACATTAAGAACCTATCTAGGCCTTATGGATTTTACCTAACCACTGGCCAGTGGGAATTACACAAACTCTCAAGTCTGCTAGCGTTGGGGCCCTTTGAACTCTGTCTTTGGGTACAATTAATGTGAAACCATAATTGTAATCTGCAATATAGGAAAGGAAATCTTCACAAAGTGTCACAGGGTAACAAGATCAGTAACTGCAGCGATCCTCCTTTTAGATGGAGCTGCATGGGCAGTAAAATGCGGTCGGATAACAAAGTTAGCAATATCAACTCAAGCGGGCAGCTGAAGGACTCTCTCCCTTAGATACACTCACTCTTTCCTCGCTGTCAGTAGCCGGATCACTATCCCTGCCGATGGAAGCACACAAGGTCAGCCGGATTCTCTTCTCCACTGGACGCACTCACTTCTTCCTCACTGGACGGTAGCTCGATCAATGTCTCTGGCAATGGAAGTGTAGTGCTGTTTAAAAACTCTGTTGATGTATTGCTCGGGTTTGACCACCAGAGGGAGACAAGCGCAATGTAAAGTATACTGGACACAACGGGACTACGTTTTCCATCATGCTTTGCGGCGGGGACAGGAAGTGGGTGGGAGAGAGAGCGAAGGACATCCGCAGCCTCGTGCGAAGGAGGGCCAGTGTGAGCCGAGCGATGAAAGGTGGAAGACGCACGTGAGACTGCCAGAGATTGAGACCAGGCCGGAGAACAGGAGCTGCCTTGCGGGTGCTGAGAATCAGAGACAGTGCTGGCGGAGACCTATCCACACATCGCTGAGAGGTTTTGCGCAGACACAACGTTCCGGTTTGGACCCCGAGTAAGGAGACCGCGCTGATGCACTGGGAGTGCAGGCGGTAGGCCGTAATTCTCGTTACCGAAATCGGACAAGCAGGAGAAGCGGATCTGGTGGCACAGAGTTCCAGTATAATCAAGCAGAGAGAGATCCTTGATCAGACAGCGGAACTGATTGTCCAGCGGATGGGTGAGAGGCCTTCCAGGCCACAGTCCAAGTTTAAACAAAGCACGCTGCAGTATTGTTTAAATCTACAGGGCCCCAACGTGACTAGTCAAAGAATTGCTCAATCCATTCACTGGCCAGTTGAATATAGTACCCGGGTACCTGAATCGCACACACACACCTTTTTGGGACATTACTTTTGCGGGACTTACACTCCAGAAACGAAGGGGTTAAACTTTCCTTTTGCCGCCGTGTGTTTTTCTCGCATTACGAAATCCTGTCGTTCATATACCGTATTCACATTATATATGCCGCTTTATTGGGATCAGTAAAGTATATAATCTATAAAATCCACAACAGTGCTGGTGTATATTTATTCCCTAGTGCGGTGAGACTAACCCGAGGTTAAATTCAGCGGCTCCTCCGGGAGTGAGCGCTACAGAAGCACACAATGTCAGCCGAATTCTCTTCTCCGCTGAACGCACTCACTTCTTCCTCGCTGGACAGTAGCTCGGTTGCTATCTCTGGCAATGGAAGCACCCGAGGTCAGCCGGAATTCTCTTCTCTGCTGGACGGTAGCTCGGTCACTATCTCTGGCAATGGGACCACACGAAGACAGCAGGAAGCACAATCCGCAAAAACAGGACCATCCTCTTCGTCTGTCTCTCTGTCTCTCTGCCCCTCACCTTCCCTGACACGTGCTCTGCCTCCTCTCGAAAACGCGGGCCCTCTCTCCAGGTTTCTGACACGCCCCCCCTCCACTACTTGGAGGCATAGTTTTCTTTCTGTAAACTTGCAATGGGTTATCTGTACTGAGAGCTACATGTTCCAGAATTCCTTGTGATACTTTCAGTCCTCCCAGTAGTAAACAACTTCCTTCACAGCTTCAGCAGACTGCACATGTCCCTGCTCAAGTTTGAGCTACAGTGAGAAACACCAGTCCCCAACAGTCTGAGAAGTACCCGCTACACACAGAATGCCAAATTGCACCTAAATTCCAGCGAAATGCACTAATTTTTCAGTGTTTCAATATGACAGGTTTAAATGGTCAAATTCCATAGGATTCAATGTAAAAACGTAATAATCATATTTTTTTTAAAAGATTATTTATGCTTTTCATTTTATTGCAAAAAAACTTCTTTTTTTTCTTAATTTTTTTAGACAATATTATTGGTTTTCTTATTTTGTAAAAAACTTTATTATTAGTAACAGACCTTTTTTATAGTTTTTTAACACTTTGGCTGCGAAAGACGTGTGCGGCACGTCATGGGTCATGTCCCCCTCATGTCACTGGGCTTCCGCAGCGAAGGGGAGACCTTCGACCACTCCGTTTGGAGTCCTGCAGTGGCCTGACTTCCTTGAAGTCAGCCTGTTCCAAGGGTCCTCTCCTGATGCACATATGTCATCGTGCCAGCACGCAATGACATCATTTACAGGCATCATCCGGAAGAGCCAGGTGAATGCCTGAAGGGGAGGAGGGTCCTCTGGACCTCTCTATCTCCTCTTCTACAGGGGCTAGGAAGACTAGAGAGGCATTGCTGGAAAGGTCCCAGTCTGGCCTTTACAACAATTCCCATCTTAACCCCTGAATGTCTGATGATGCAACGCAGAAAATTCTCTGCTACAGTGGGGAGGACTCGCTCGGCATGTCATCCCAGTCAGTGCTTCCTCCTTTGGACCTCTATCTCCTAATGCATGGAGGCTAAGGGGTCATGTTTGGTGTTTTTGGAAAAGTCGTATCGATGTTTCAGCACCATGGTTAGCTACTATATAGCTGTCCATAGTGCTAAACTGCTCGTCTGGAACATAGTTTTCTATCATTTAAATTGTATCAGGACCTAGAAGCTATGGAACTCACCATGGTGCTGAAATAATAAATTAGGAACAATAACATTTCACCCAAAAAATCCTGAAAAGTGCTGAAAAAATCCTAAAAAATAAATAAACAAAATGGCTTATTGTTGCAAGTGAAAAAAATAAACGGTTTAAGAAATATTTAATAAAAACGTGAACAACGTGAATTTTACATTGAAATCTATGGAGGAAAAAAGCCTTGTTTCTTTTAAAATAAGTTAGTAAACCTAAAATTTCACCCAAAAAATACAAAAAAATCATAAAAATTAAATAACTAAAATTTTTTGCTGCAGTTAAAAAAATAAACGGTTGACAGCTGTTATTTTCATTTTATTGGATGTAATCTATTTCACATTCTGAAATAACTAAAAAAAATTAAATAACTCTTAAAAACTAAATACAAATAAACCCAAAATATGGAATAACACTTAAAAACGTAAAATGAAGTGATCTAAAAAATGAAAAATCTGCCGTTTCGAAAAATTACGAATTGCCCGAAATCATGTAATTACACATAAAAATGAAAAACAAAGTGATCCGAAAAGAGAAATAACTTATTAAAACGAAAAACGAAGTGATCTGAAAGCAATACCCAGGGATCCGATATTCTGGATCGGTCCGAAATTACGAATCGTGGTAAAATAACGAACAACCCCAAAATGTAAAAAAAAAAACTGTTTAAAATGACCCGAAATGAAATTAAAAAAAAACAGGAAGAAAAAATCCGAAACGAAGCATAATGGAAAAAAAACGCTGTGCACGTGTCTAAAATTCACTGTTCGGTGCCATTTCGGGGCCAGATTGTCTCTCTCTGAATAACCCCAAAAGCTCCAAAAATACAATATTTTTAATTAAGAAGAGTGCGCCATAGAATATATAACCACAAAGGTTTGGATGATAAAATGTGAAAAAAATAATAATAATTTTATAAGCTGTAAATGACTGAAATCTGAATGGATTGTCACTTTTTTTTTAATTTTTTGTTATAGCATTCTAACAGGACACATGACATATACACATTATAATGATATATTCATCTGCCAAGTCTGCTGAAAATAAGGATATATAATTTGTCTGGGTCCTAAAATGAAACATGACTTCAAATCGCGTTTAAACATGATGAACACAAAATGGTCAAAATGAGCTCAGCACATGGCGGGGAAATGGCTCAGCAGTGAAAGGGTTTAAGGACTTTTTTAAATTTTTGGACACCTTTTTACTACATTTTATTGATTTATACACTCCTTTAGGAGAATAGGAGTCTTTTTTTTTGTAGTTTGGCAGAATTCACTGAGGTTAATTTGGCGGTTATTGGCACAATTCATTGGTTTTCGCAGACGTCTGATAACGTTTTTCGACGACACCAATTTTGGTAAAGTACGATGACCATTCACTAAATAGTGGATTCACCAAATTTTAGGCAAACGGGAATCGCCAAAATGTGGTGAAATGGACCAAAATGTAAAGAGAGAAATTGCATGCAATTTAGGTGCTTAGTGAATAGACCCAATGTCTTCCACACTACTGTCATTCTTTCTTTTGCTCACTCTCACGTATTAAATTATTCTCATTCTTCAGCACCTTCTTGATTATGGCCCACCACTTTTTGTTCCTGTCTCATTCTATTATATGCTGCTACTTAATATTATCATCCCTGGGCCCTATTACAATCTTCGCATTAAAACGCTCGCACATCGCGCGAATATGTGCGCCCAGCGTTAAACGTTAACGTGCGTAAATCAACACTGGAATTACAATCCTCGCGCATTTTTTAATTCGTCGAGCAATAACGCGTGTAACATGGAGGCACACAAACGCGCGCAGCAACATTGCACGCAGAAATCAGTGTGCAATCAGAATTAAGAACCACCATTGTCTCACGTTAAGTTTTTGCATCAGTCAAAGTCAATCTGCGCATATATGCTGCATCAATAAAAAATGCACAAACAACTTCTCAAATTTATTGTTTTGGTATCTGTAGAATGTGTAACTATACTTTGCTGTGTTTTTTTTTTTTTGGGCTAGTGTATTTGGTTTCGGCCAGGATGATAGAATTTGCCATTAACACCCGCTTTTAGCAGTTGCTAAAATTATGCACGAAATGTCTATCCGTTAATTCCTGCGCATAGATTGTAATACTATCTGCGTACCAGCGCACAAATGCATTTGCGCTCACAATGTTAAGTACAGGACACGCAACGTACAGTAAGCTTGCGCAGCGTTCGCGCAGGTTCACCCGCGGTAGACGTATATGCACGTTTGTTGCGCTGACATTGTAATACGACGTTCAGTGCGAAAGGTTTTGCCCCTCACGTTAATGCGTTTTTGCACCGGCGCAAATGTATGCGCAAAGATTGTAATAGGGGTCCCCTGTCTTTTACCATTACTTAAGTTTCCTCTGGTAGACAAGCGTCATTTAAAGCACATTTCTGTTTCTCAATACATTATCCCCGCCTTCCTTTTAACCCACATACCTAATTTTATCTCATACATTATTGTCTTCAGTGCACGTCTTAGCCTTATGTCTGTTTCTCTCTATTAAAAACATTTCTTAAAAGAAGTCTGCCGTGTCCATCCTTTTTCTTTAACAAGTTCAAATTTAGGGTTTCAAGAATAGACAGCCTTTTTTAAATTCTGTGGCCACATTACAATATAGGTGCTAATGTTAATGCTCACCTGCCTGAGCATTAACGTTATCCGCGGTGGATACCGCATATTACAATCCAAACACTAACGGGTTAAGTAACCCGTTTGCGTTTGGTACCTTGTGCTTTTCAGCACAAGGATACTGTACTTTACTTAATTCAATGTAAAACCGATCTCGCGAGGTGAGATCCGGCAGGTCATGTGACCGCCGGCGTCTGGCTCAATGGAGTCCTATGGACTCCACGAGCATCCAGGGGCTTTACGCACGGTAACAATGCAGGCATCTTTTTAAGCGCCTGCATTGTAATTCCACGCTAAAACGGGGGTGGTAGGGAAGAACTACGGGCGCAGTTTTTTCTCCCTACCGCCCCCGTTTTAGCGTAGAGAATGTAATGTGGCCCTGTAACTCTTGCTATTTTTAGCAATCAAAAAATAAGAGTGTATCCACAGTATCTCCAAAACAGAAATGCATCCCCACGTTAAAACAGGGGCGGTAGAGAGAAAACTGCGGGCCCAGTTTTTCTCCCTAGTGCCCCCGTTTTAACGTCAGGAATGTAATGTGGCGGGTGAGCTTACTCTTTTAATGGCCATTAATAGAAACCAAAGCCTCTACAGTAATTGTGTTTTGTTTCACACGGTATAATGGGAATAAGCGCAGATGACATTTATCTCCTTGTTATGTTTTATACATGTTGCTGGGCTGGGTATATTTGGTGGTTGCAGCCGCCCCATCGGGGAATAGGCACGACCTCACCCCTCCTATACTATGTAATGTGGCCCCGTATGTTTTATTGTTGGATCAATTTTAAACAGAAGGTTAGACAACCTTTGTCTTAATATATTTTAACAGGTAGGCATTGAAGGCTTTATCTCAGCATTTGGAATGACAGTATTTTCCCTAATATAGGTGGATGATTATTAAGATGATGACATATTTTACAGCCCAAAGAATAGGCGCTGTACATCACTTTCTATCTATTTCTACAAATCTTATTTCTCCCATCCCCTCCGCCTTGTTATCGTCTTACAGTATCTCACATCAGGGTGCCAGACTAAGCATGGTCTTAACATAGCGAATGATCATACATATGGCCCTTCCGTTAACCTATTCACTTCCAAATGGCATAAAATCGTACCCTTTGTAAGCAATGTAGAATTCTCACATTTCTTGTCCTTTGACTTTTTTCTGCATTTGTTTGGATTTTAAACACTAATTAAAAAACTGTTTGTTTTACCGATGCATTAATGAGGTCATTATATATAATATCTGAAAAGGAAAAAAATGATACGTGGGAAGAAAACAGGCAATTAGAAATGTAAAGAGACTGTATCTGTATATGCAAATCCAAAGGAAAGAAATTTGAAATGACTATGTATTTGCATACTCTATTTCTCTTTGTCACCTGATGACCTTCCTCTATTCCGCATCTGCCTACCTCCCTTGATTACCTCAAGCCTCCCTCCCATCTCTCATTTTACTATCCATGCTCCAGAGCTTTAATTATAAATCACATTTTCAAAATACCTCCTAAGATATCTGTATTTCCCTTGTATGCCATCTCATTTTTAATTAATGGACTTTCAAAACCTCATTCTACATAAATCCTCCAATCTCTTTCATCAATACATTTTTGCTTATTCTGTCTTCTCTGGATTATGTTCTTTCCATTCCAGACTCTTACATTTCATCCATTATATTCACAATGTTACTCTGGATCATCTCTCTCAGGATCCAACCACTCATAAGGACGGCATATTGGCACCAATATATTCTTCACACTCTACCTTTTTTTTTTCCAATTCATCCTCTGTTCTCCTTCCATCCTTACGTAAATTGTTCATAATACTGTATATCTTAATGTAATGATCATGCAACACTCACTCACTCATAGTAAAGGTTCAGCTTGATTCATATACCTCTCTGTAAATGGCTCCCATAACCAGAACAGTGTTTTTGTATCCAGTTATTTTTATTATGATTTGTTTATTTGTGTAGGGCCAGCACAACCAGTTGATGGTTAGGAGTCAGCACTCTCCTCTCCACAGCCCAGATTTGACTCCAAGGGCTATATTACAATCTTCACGCAAACGTTAACGCTCACTTGCGTGAGCATTAACGTTTGCTGCGGTGTTTACCGCATATTACAATCCAAACGCAAACAGGTTTTTCACCTGTAGGTGAGCTGATCTGGTTCAGGTCTTGGTTCATGTTGCCATTCCTGGGTTCCAGCCCAAGGGTTTCTTTTTTGCAGTCGGTTCACTTACCTGTCTCTCTGATGTTCTGATCCACTCCCTATTTAAGAGCACTGCTCACATAATGCATTGCACCATGATTTTGAGTCATTCTGTAACTTGTCATTTCAGTATTGCTCTGGGTTTCCTGCTTAATGCAAGTTCCTGTTCTGTTTGTATATTTTGTTCTAGTATATTTTTGGTTCTCCGTTTCCATTTGTCTGTTTGTTGCTCTTGTCGCTGTGTTCTTTGTTTATTTATAGTTATTCCGGTTTGCTTTTCCCATCCTGGTTCCTGTGTGGTTTGGTTCGTGGTTTTCCTTCTTTATTTTTTTGGTTTATTATTTTCTCTGCGGATCTTCCGTGTATGACCCTGGCTTCTGACGTTCCTTTCTGGTGTTCTGATCCCTGGCTGTACTATGACCACGATTTATTCTTAATGTGCTGACCCCCTTCTGTATGATTAATAGCATATACTGCTTGCATCCTGAGACTCTGTCCAGCCCTGTGTAATTTTCGTTTAGCTTAGATTTGGCTACTCTAAAGACCGGCCTGTCAGTGGGAGGCTTGCTTGTGGTTGTGGCGTTCAGGAGTCTCTGCCTAGCCTTGTGGTGTCAACACTCTGACAATACATATGACTGAAGGTATCTCCTGCACCTTGGGGTTTTAATCCTGAACATGGGCCCCACCACGGCTCATGCTGGGTGCCGCCATGTCAAATACTAGGTAAAACACTTAAATTAATCCACCTAATTCATGTGTTTTAACTGTCCGGCAAGTACATTTTTATTATTGCAATTAGGCCTAAATCAACCCCCATCTTAAAGACTTACTTGAAGCTATATTCTTTCCAAAACCCATAATACTTACAGTCCACTCGATGGAGTCCATAAGACTCCATTGAGGCAGACGCTGCCGCCACACATGACCTGCCGGATCTCGCATCGCGAGAGCCGGCAGGTCAACGTAGTAATCCGCAGAGAGAGGCTGGGGGACTTTTTCCCCCCAGTCTCTCCCTGCTCCCGGCGGACAGAGGAGACAGTTGGGCCGCAGTCCTCGCTGTGGGATTAGAGGTGAGATTCTGATTTTTTGGGAGGTTTCTGTCTGGTGCTGACAGACTCTGTAGCAGCAGAATGTTAAGCATAGGGAGCACAAATACAGTAACCTCGCGCTGAAAAGCGCAAGATTCCAGTCGCTAATGGTTTTTTAACTCGTTAGTGTTTGGATTGTAATGTGGGTGGTCTGCGCTAAGGCCACCAGGGCTAACGTTAAGGCTCACTCAGGTGAGCGCTAACGTTAGCGATAGGAATGCAATGGTGCCCTAGGTCTCCTTTGTTACAAATAGTAGAGACTATTGCTGTTATTGTAACCACGGTTAAACGTTGATTCCCGTAGAATGTGTAGATTTATCAGTGATGCTTTTCCTGTCACTGTTTGAGTTTCTATCTTGGGGTCGCCATAGTTTTTAGACCTTGCAACAACGGTAAACTAGGCTTGTGCACCGATTTTTTTTTCAGTTCGATTCGATTTTTCGGATTTTTAAACTTTTCGATTCGGCTCGTTTCAGCTGATTTCTGTTTCGATTCGGTTCGGCTCGACTCGTTTTTCGTGTACATTTTTTCGGAATTTCGACCATTTTTCGTATGTTCGTGTCACTTAGCTCGTTTTTGTATCGACTTTTCGTATTTTCGGAAATTTCGTTTTTCGGAATTGTAAATGGTTTCGGAATATCGACCATTTTTCGTATTTTCGTGTCACTTAGCTCGTTTTTTGTATCGACTTTTCGTATTTTCGAAAAGTTTCGTTTTTTCGGAACGTCTGTTCTCCTCGTTTCAAAGCAATAAATTTCGATTTGACACATTTCAAGTACATTCGAAAATTCCGAAAATATTTTGTTTCGGCTCGGAAAACTTTTCGGATCTGCCATTTTCGGATCTAAAAATTTTCGGAAAATCGGCCGCATCCGAAAACACGAATCGGGAAATTTCGTGAAAATTCCGAAATTCCGAAACCCGAAACGCACATCCCTACGGTAAACTATGGTGATTAGTGAATAACCATGATCTCCACAAAACACAACTGCAAAACTGTTGGTTATATATGTTACGGTTAAATATACAAGCGATGGTGAAGCGCCACACAACATGAATCCACCACCAAGGTGCCTCAAGTAAGCCAAAACCAGAATTTAGAGGTTACCCCTGAACCAAAAGCACACAATATAAAAATATATATAACCTGGTTGGCGCAATATATGCTGTATGAGGTCCTTGGATCACACGAATATGTGAAAGATATAATAATACAACACAATGGTGCAGTACAGCATGATAAATACAGATTAAATTAAATTCAATTGTTATCTCACTCACAAATAGAGAGCCCAAACACTGGCTCTGAGTGGGTCCACGCCTGCGGGTTAGTTGCCTTCAGATTTCTCCACTGACCCCCACCTTATCTTGTAAAGTCGTCTGTGATGAGTGTTGAGTGCTTCAATAAAACAATTATACTAATATTTATTTATTTATTTGTAAAGAATTTTAAAAGGAAGGATACATTGACATTTCTCTCGTTTTCAAGTATGTCCTGGGTTCAAGACCATTGAATTCTAATGCATGTACTCGGAGGCTCCTATTTGCACTTCTCCCTTTATTGCACCAACAGCAGCAAAGGGTTAACTTTGGAAAAAAATGTAACAGAAGAAAACAACAACCCCTCCCCAGCATGGGGAGGCCCTCCCATAGTCCTTGTCCCGCCCCAATCCCACGTTCAAGTAAGTACTGCGGGAGCATCCACTTCCTCTTCCTTTGCTGCTCCCGCAGTGGCAACATCGTGGATTAGATGAGTATAGCGCGCTGGCGTTTTACTTGTCTATCTGTCCTTATTCACTTAAAATCCTTATTCTAAATCTTTTGTTGCTCTCTGGGTCTCTGCTCCCGGTGTTAGCCGTGGACGGTGACCCATTTTCTCCCCCTCCGGCGGCTGGCCGTTAACTGCAGTCAGGGGTGGCCTTTTTACTCTTACTATTGCGCTGTAATGTTACCCGCTGGTTAGGAACACCTCGCTCGTTCCCCGCTCGCATTCCAGCTGACCACAAACCCCTTGATCCCCGCAGCGCTCAGACGGACGGTAGCCCCGCCCCCTCACATGTGCGAGTCTCACGGGGTTTGCGGCCGCCATTTTGAATATTTTAAAGTGCGCACACTTCCCACATCGCTCCACACACGGTTTTACCCGGCCACAATGATCACATACCATGTCCCTGTCTAAACCCACCGAATTGAGCCCTCAGCACTCTGCCAATGCATCGGACTCCAGCTCCATGCAGGCGCACTCAGGAGACCGGAAATACCGCAAAAGGTACTCAAAATCCGAGGCACGTCTCCAGCATTTTGAAGCTTCCCTTCAAGCCTCCATGTCCCCTGCTGTGCAGTCTGCTGTCTCCTCACTGGCTGATACGTGGGAACAATCACTGAATGCCATACTGAATACTCAGGTACCATCTACCCCTGACAGACAGCCGTCACCTGCGCGCTCGCAAGGTTCCAGATGCAGTTCTGTGCAAGTCCCCTCTAATGAGCCGGTGCCTGATCCCCCAGGGGACGATATTGTGCCATCTAAGGACGCGCACACTGCAACCAGCAGCCGAAAAGATGGCAGCCTCACCAAACTGCCGGGTCCTAGCACCCAACTGGTCCCTCGTAAGAGAGCCCTCAACCGTGGGGCCCCTCGAGCGGTCACCTCCAAACGACAACGCCAGGCAACACCAGCACTGACCGAGTATTCGGACACGGATGAGTATGAGGATCCGATGACTGAGGAGGATGAGATCCTGGAGATTCACGCTCCGGAGGATCACGTCCTTATGGCTGTGTGGTTCCCACTCGAGCTGTCCGTTCCAAAAGCTTGGTTATTTATGACCCACAGGGAAATCCACTGTTCGAGCCAGAGGACCTCAAACATCCAAGGTCCACGGCCTGGTGTCCCGCTGCGCACGTCAAGCAATGGGTTGATGCCCATATGCGCCGGCCACTCGAGAAAGTGGACCGTGCGAGATTACGGGTGGAATGCCCTAGACCCACCACCACGGGTAAAACATGCCTGACCCCTGTGGTGGATAAGAGTTTCCAAAAATACACCGGCAGGCGCGGTTGGTCAGCCAAAAAAGGCATTGACAGTGTCCTGAAAAGTTGCCAGGACAAAGTGCTGGATGTTGCAGGCCCTATGGTCCGCATTTTTGAGTTGGTGGAGGAGGCCAAGACTCAAGATCTTTTCCTAGATCCCAAACAAGAGGGCGAATGGCTGCAGCGCGTGTTTTGCCTCTTGGGGAACGCCAACGCCGCTATTTCTGCTGAACACAGGAAGAGTATATTACTAAAAGTTGACTCGGGATTGGCTGACCTGGCCACTAATGATTTGGGCGCTAAGGCCCAGGGCATGCTTTTTGGCAAAGCATTCCTAAAAGAGATGGGCGAATATACCCAGGCCTTCCAGTCCATAGACAAATTGGAGTCAACGATGAAACGCATCTTCGCCAACAAGAAGCAAGTTTTTGGTAGAGCCGGCAGCTACAGGGGTCGCCCTGCCGGCCGGGCAGGCTATAACATCTCCCGCAATGCTCAAGGCCCCAACACCGATGCACCCTCCTCTACTACTACCGTTTCCGCTGGTCCGGTCCCGTACACGAGAGCCAGTCCCTGGCATGGCAGAGGCTACCGAGGCGGCAGAGGTTCCTCCTACTACCGACGAGGAGCAGGTATGTCCTTACCAGAAGTGGGGGGGTCGCCTCCATCTTTTTTCCTGTGCTTGGTGACACATCTCATCGGATCTGTGGGTCCTTCAGGTAGTCTTGGGACTCCTCCTAGAGTTTGTGTCCCCTCCCGTCCAAGACTCCCTCCCACTGCCTCTTCGGTTCGCGCAGGAACAGATGGCTCTGGTTCAGGAGGAAATACTTGCGCTCCGCGAGAAAGGCGCTATAGAACCCGCGTCCCCCGCTCCACCTGGGTTCCTCAGCAATCTTTTTCTCGTACCAAAAAAAGGGGGCAGCAGACGTCCCGTCATCAAACTCCGGTCCTTGAACGAGTGGGTGGTCTACCATCACTTCAAGATGGAGGGCATCCACACTCTCAGGGACTCCCTGTCCCAGCACGATTGGATGGTCAAACTCGACCTCAAGGATGCTTACCATTTGATCCCGATCGACCAGATGCATCGCGACTTCCTGAAGTTCGCGTGGGGCCCTCACACCTGGCGGCTTACCTGCCTACCCTTTGGCCTGTCGTCTACCCCGTGGTGCTTCACCAAGCTTCTAAAACCGGTAGTGCACCACCTCCGCGCCCAGGGCGTCCCGTTCCAGTTGATTATATATCTGGACGACATACTTTTGATGTCCCCCTCCCGCGGGTCCCTTTTACTACACCTCTCCTGGACGATAACTCTCCTCCAAGATCTGGGGTTCCTAGTAAACAAGGAAAAATCTATCCTAGTTCCCTCACGCCGCCTGGAATTTCTCGGATTCCTGGTGGATTCAGCCCAAATGTCTCTCCGTCAAAGAGATTCGATCTCTCCTGCGGGTGGGTCATTACTCCCTACGCTCTCTGCCCCGTATGGTCGGACTCTTGGCAGCGGCAAGATTAGCGATCCCCCGGATCCTCTTCACTACAGGGCCCTCCAACTCTTGAAGGCCCGTTCTCTCCGGTCCGGTCAGGATTACGCAGACAGAGTTAACCTCACTCCGGATACGGTCGTAGATCTCCGATGGTGGCTCCTCAACATCGTCCGCTGGAACGGAAAACCATTCCATACACCGCCACCCTCCATGGTAGTGGACTCCGACACCAGCAAGACCGGTTGGGGTGCCCTCTGTGGCTCAGAGGAGACGGGTAGTCATTGGTCACCAGACGAAGCAGAGTATCACATCAACAGTGGCGTAGCGTGGGTTGTCAGCGCTCGGGGCCAGCCAAGAATTGTGCGCCCCCCCCAACCCGTGGACACGTTATCGATATTGCCCCAGCTCTCACATGGATATTGCCCCAGCTCATGGGATTTGCCCCAGCTCACACATGGATATTGCCCCAGCTCACACATGGATATTGCCCCAGCTCATGGGATTTGCCCCAGCTCACACATGGATTTGCCCCAGCTCATGGATTTGCCCCAGCTCATGGATTTGCCCCAGCTCTCACATGGATTTGCCCCAGCTCTCACATGGATATTGGCCCAGCTCTCACATGGATATTGGCCCAGCTCTCACATGGATATTGCCCCAGCTCACACATGGATTTGCCCCAGCTCACACATGGATTTGCCCCAGCTCATGAATTTGCCCCAGCTCATGGATTTGCCCCAGCTCATGGATTTGCCCCAGCTCACATATGGATTTTCCCCAGCTCATGGATTTGCCCCAGCTCACACATGGATTTGCCCCAGCTCACACATGGATTTGCCCCAGCTCTCACATGGATTTGCCCCAGCTCATGGATTTGCCCCAGCTCACATATGGATTTGCCCCAGCTCATGGATTTGCCCCAGCTCACACATGGATTTGCCCCAGCTCATGGATTTGCCCCAGCTCATGGATTTGCCCCAGCTCACTCATGGATTTGCCCCAGCTCATGGATTTGCCCCCAGCTCATGGATTTGCCCCAGCTCATGGATTTGCCCCAGCTCATGGATTTGCCCCAGCTCATGGATATGCCCCAGCTCATGGATTTGCCCCAGCTCATGGATTTGCCCCAGCTCACACATGGATTTGCCCCAGCTCATGGATTTGCCCCAGCTCATGGATTTGCCCCCAGCTCATGGATTTGCCCCAGCTCATGGATTTGCCCCCAGCTCATGGATTTGCCCCAGCTTACACATGGATTTGCCCCAGCTCATGGATTTGCCTCCAGCTTACACATGGATATGCCCCAGCTCATGGATATGCCCCAGCTCATGGATTTGCCCCAGCTCATGGATTTGCCCCAGCTCACACATGGATTTGCCCCAGCTCTCACCTGGATATTGCCCCAGCGGCAGCCAGCTCTCAGTCACATCCATGGATACTTGCCCCAGCTCCGGCAGGGGTGGAGGAGACCCAGATGCCGGGCAGCAGGAGTGCCTGCCCGGTCCTGAACAGTCCGTCCTGTTGAAGTGGAGGCGGCTGCGTGCGTGCGCAGGTCACACGGTCTGGCCAGTCAGGTGGTACAGAGTCTCAGTACCACCTGATTAGCCGGACCACGTGACCAGCTGCGCCTGCACGCAGCCGCATCCCCTTTAACAGGACGGACTGTTCAGGACCGGGCAGGCACTCCCGCTGCCCAGCATTTGGGTCTCCTCCACCCCTGCCGGAGCTGGGGCAAGTATCCATGGATGTGACCCCCGGGCAAATGTGCCCCTAACAAAACTGCACCCGGGGCCACGGGCCCCCCAGCCACCCCCACGCTACGCCACTGCACATCAATGCTTTGGAACAACTAGCCAGTCTGTTCACAATCCAGTGCTTCACGAAGCAGTGTCGGCCGGACAGCATTCTCCTGAGGATGGACAACTTGTCTGCAGTACGTTACGTCAATGGACTCGGAGGCCCGCGATCGCCGAAGCTGACATCTCTCGCCCAGAGGTTTTGGGAGTTCTGCTTCCACAGGAACATGTCTGTACAAGCTCAATTCCTCCCCAGTCTCATGAATCAGGTGGCCATCTTCTCCGTGCTCTCCTGCACCTGGGGTCCGTTCGACATGGATCTCTTTGCCTCCTGACTCAACACCTATCTCCCGGTTTTCTTCAGTTGGCGCCCGGATCCAGAAGCCCTGGTGACGGACGCCTTCCTGCAACTGTGGTCAACTGCCCGTCCATACGGGTTTCCCCCATTTTCCATGATTGCCCGCTGTCTCTTGCATGTTCAACGTCATCAAGTGCAGATGGTCTTCATCACCCCGTATTGGACGTTGCAGTCATGGTTTCCCACCCTGCTCGGCATGGTGATGGACGTCCCGTGGTTGCTCCCATTGTCCCGAACACTCCTAGACCCGTCTGACCAGCCACACCCGTTGATCCTGGCAGACAGGCTGCAACTATTGGCATGGTTGATCTCTGGCAACCCCGCGGACCCGCAGGCATTTCAGACCGCACTGTAGACCTCCTCCTCCAGTCCTGGGCTCCTGGGACCCGCTCTTCTTACCGCGCAGCTTGGGACAAATGGGCTGCTTGGTGTATGGGAAGGAATTGGGATCCCTTTATGGCCCCTTTGAACGTGTTTCTAGATTTTCTCACCACTCAGTTCGACGTGGGGAAGGCCTACCGGACAGTCAACGTGATTCATTCGGCCTTGTCGGCTGGCCATGCAGGCCTTTCGGGGTCTCTATTGGGAACCACCCATTGGTATGTCGGCTTTTACGCGGCATACGTCTTTCTAGACCCCCTGCTCCCGTTACACATCCACATGGGACGTTACTTCTGTCCCTCTTGTGTTCCTGGCAGGATAACGATCTGCTATCCCTCAGGGCTCTTTCCGCCAAATTGATCATGCTGTTCTGTTTAGTCGCTTGTAAACGTGTTAGTGATGTTCGCGCTCTGGATTTTGGGGCTCGATCTTTGTGCCCGAAGGCGTGCGCATTCGTATTTCGTGCCACACAAAGACTTCCCTGACCTCTGTCCTGTTTCCCACTTTCCATGCCGAACCCCTTCTGTGTCCAGTGCGTTGTCTCCAGGCCTATGAATCCCATATGGCCCCTTTCCATTCCCTACCCGACTCGCCCCTGTTTATGTCCTTTTGCCCTCCTCATCGCCCGGTAGTTTCTACTACTCTGGCACGCTGACTACTTATGGAGTTGGCGGGAGTCGACGTCTTCTGCTTTGGGGCTCAGTCGGTACGTAGTGCTGTGGCTTCCAGGGCGGTCTCTGTGGGCTGTCGCCTTGAAGACATTATGCGCATTGCCGACTGGTCTAGGGAGTCCACTTTACGCACGTTCTACTTTAAACCTATTGCGGCTATGTCTGATGCTGTCTTAGGACGGCGTTGAACTTGCAAATAGGAGCCTCCGAGTATATGCATTAGAATTCATAAATTTTCCCACCCTTCCCTCCCTGTTTCCTGTTATGTCCTGCACACACCCACCTCTGATATTAAAATTCACACATTGTTCATGCGTAGTGTCTTTATTCACACACTTAGCGCTGCTGTCAGTGTGTCTGATTGTGTGGGTGTCTGTTAATGGACGTGCCGTGTTGGTGTAAACACCCTGTTATGGCTCCGCCTCTAATTCCATTCCGTGTCCCTTCCTGTATTTCAGCGTCCTAAGTGGATTTATGCCTTCTGGTTATGCCTGATGTCTTCGGAACCGGTTCCCATTGATTGTTGAAGCTGGTCCGTCCTAGTTGGCTTTTGTTGCCTTGTCGCAGGCTCGGAACAGGAAGTGGATGCTCCCACAGTGCTTACTTGAACGTGGGATTGGGGCGGGACAAGGACTATGGAGGGCCTCACCATGCTGGGGAGGGGTTGTTGTTTTCTTCTGTTACATTTTTTTCCAAAGTTAACCCTTTGCTGCTGTTGGTGCAATAAAGAGAGAAATGCAAATAGGAGCCTCCGAGTCATTATTAGAATTTAAACTTTCCGTCATGATAATAGGAAAATTTATGAATTGTTACAGTTGTTACAGAAATACAAAGTAACAGTTACAAGTACTTATACAGAGCCAACAAATTCCGTAGCGCTTTACAATGGGAAGCACAAACAGGAGACATACATGATACAAGAGGAAATACAACCCTGGTCATAGAAGAACTGTCCAGGTAATACAGCACTTTAAACCAAGTGCTCAGGCAGACATCCCATGAGCTTTACACTCTAAGGGACTGGGGTAACTGAAACAAATGGGAGCAGAGGGAAGATGAAGCTGGTGGCCAGAAGGCTATCGTAGGGATTGCATGAAAAGGACCATTTATTATATTGCACCAACAGTTTCTTTAGCATTGAGAATGTAGATTATGAGCAAATGATGATAGCTAGGCTTGATTCAGTCTACTGTAATGCAATGTAATTTTATTATATCTGTTATTTCAACAGAATAAATAAATAAAAATAAATAAATAAATTTCAACAGAAAGATTTATTCTGACTTTATAATAGTAGAGATACTGTAGCACTGGCAAACCATATATTTAACATGAGCACTCTAAACTCTCTCTCCCCCCCCCATTCACTTCCTTGATTACAGTAACTATCCCTAGGCTATAATTATTGTATCTGAAGCCCTGTGTCACTTCTTTGACACTCTTCTTTCATTCCAACCCTTGTAATCAATCCTCTACTCATTCTTCCTTCTTGGTCTCATTCCCTCTTTGCCTCTGTCTACACGCCTTTCTTCACAGCCTGATATCAGTCCTCCAATCTCTGTTTAATCTCAGCCTATTTTAAGCGCTCTGTCAAGATCCAATCCACCAGAGTAATTCCCTTTTTCTATTAAATAAGCAGAATAGATGGATGTATATCAATCAAGACAGACAGTCTGCAGGGTGAGAGATAGATGTGGGCACAGAAATTGGGGGGGAGGTCAATGTGCCACTAAGAGATGCCTGACATGAGACCAGATTCTTTGTCACCCAGGGTTTTCCGGCTGCTATGGTGACACTTAATTTCCCAACAGTTTCTCTGCTCACGGTCCAGCAGACATCACAGAATCGAGAGTTCTTGAATAATTAATGTGGCACGGCAAAAAAGATGATGGTGTCTCTCTGACAGAAAGAACAGCCTTTATGTCCCTAGCTTCCTTGTGTTAAAGTTACCCTGCTGTGAGTAGCACAGTATCCATGTCCCCAAGCCTCCTCTGTTTGCAACCCTTCAGTAAAACAGACATTCTGCATCTCTTATTGCAAACTTATGTTCAAAGGAACACTCCAGGTTGGAAATAATACCCATTATAAGTGTTTTGTATAAATATTGCAAATAGGAAAATAAGAAATGCATTAAAATAAATACGTAAATGTAAAGATAGCCATCCTTTAAAGTTACAACAATTCTGGTGAAGCCAATCATAGCCATCTTTGGAGGGTAAGTAATGCTTGGAGGGTAAAAAATGCTTAGTGAGTGTTTGAAAGATATGTAATTCAGTACACATAAATGATTGAAGACACCACACAATGGTTCAGGGCTCTTTACACATAAAGCTGTGCACAATTATTGACCATCACCTATCACTGAATAAAGTCAACAAAGTCATTGTCTTCTTTACAGACCTACAAAGGACTAAAGCAAATGTCTATCCAGAGGGCAAAAGTCTTTAAATCTCTGGATGTGGAAGAAGCTCTAGAAGCTCATACTTTAAAATTAGTTTCTAAGGTTCTGTAGTTTGACTTTCTAAAAGTCACTTTCTCTATGCCTGCTACCAACAGTACCGGCTGGGTGGAGTAGAGGTAATGTCACTGCTCTGCATGGAGAGAGCCTGTGGAGTCATGGGTTAGATCCCAGCGAGTAACCTCTCCAGTGTCCTTGGCAAGACACCTAACGGTACATACTCGTCACCCAGGACATACTTGAAAACGAGAGAAATCTCAATGTATCCTTCCTGGTAAAATCCTTTCTCAAAAAAACAAGGAAACTTGAGTTGAAGAAGTCTGAGTTGGGAAGTCTATTAATCCAATGGTTCTATATCCTTGGAAATCATAAACCAAAATTTAAAACATTGTGATTTACCAGTAGTGTTCATAGTTGGTAATAATTAATGATATTTTAGCAGTGTTGTGTCAAACCGAAAGCAAATTCAAAAATATATTTTAAAACGTATTTTAAGAGGATTTAATACTCTTCTCTCGTTCTGTCATTCTGTAGCTTCCCCATCAATTAAGGGAACTGAACAAAAACTTTTTTACCTAAATGTTTTATTAGATTTTACACTGAACTGTTAAAAGTTGAAAGAAATTATAATAAGATACATTGCTGCTAAATAATATGAGCATTACAAGAAATACAAGGTTAACTCCCGATTAGGAAAGAATACTAACACTATATACAACCAAAAGTATAACCATACACAATAACAAAAGGCAGGACGGCATATGTTACTATTACGGTAGTGATTATTGAGAGAGTGGGGGAAGGTAAAGAATGTTTGGAACGGTGTGAATGTGAGTAAGGTATTCAGGTGAAGAAGAGGGGTAATAGTAGGCTCACCACTGAATGGTCACCACTTTCTAGCCAGCCTTTAACAGAGCCTACAAAAAAAGATGTAAAACAGTCTTTTTATGTAATACCAGTTCAAGTTCAAAAACTAGTCAAGAGTAAATTTAAACAGTGGTATTGCTGGTGTTTGAAAGTGAAAACAGCTAATGTTTATTCAGACAATGTTACTACCGTTATTTGAATACAACTTCCCACTTCAAACAACAGTATTGCTGTTTGTCATAGTACCAGATTCATTATTTGTTTCCCCCTATATTTTTACTTAAAATGGAATAGTCCACTCGCACTATCTAACTCACATAGTTAGTTTTGCCCAGCCCATTTCCTCCTTTGCAAAACCTGCTTTTCCTGTCAGTCTTCCACAGAGGCATTTAAGTGAAGATCCTGTTCTGTACCGGGTATTGCATCCTGTTTTTACCCCTGCCCCCCATACCAATGCACACCAAGAGAAGCCCTCTCTATCTATAAAGCCACCTTTTATTTGCTGTTTCTTTCCCAATAAAATGAAGAAAATACAAAGGACTTTGTGTGCTTTCTTTCAAAAGGGGATGAGTTAAAGCTACCTGACTTCAATCATATCCTGCATATGACCCTGGAATTTCAGAATACTGTTGTTTGAATAACGTTCGGTGATTTTCACTTCAAACAAAGGTATTGTCTTTGTTTGAAGCAAAGTTCCTGCTTCATATAACAATAGTAGCATTGTTTGAACAAACGTCAATGAATTTCACTAACCGAAGCCGTGACATTTGAAACAGTGAAACGAGCGTTGAGCACATTATGTTGGCGGTGGTTGTGATTTTAACAGTTACACTGATGCAATCATAAGGAAATTCTGTTTGATGGCATGGTCTGGGTATTTGACCTATAATTAATGCAAAAAAAATCGCTGTAATAGATTTGTGGCCTCCTGCTTGTGTAGTACTAAATGAATTCTATGCAAGTAGTAGGGATTGAGTGTGACAGGACAGAAATTTTGTAAATGTAGGGAAATAATGTAGTAATGAAAGAGAACCAGGCCAGAAGATGGTCGCCATTATGAGCCAGGCGGCCATCTTGTTCAGAATATTGGTTCACTGGAATATAACTAGGTAGATTTTAGTTGAAACTAGAATGAAGCTTACATAGAATTTTAGGAATGTGTTAGATTAGCAGAGAAGCAATTAAAATTGAGGGCTGTTCCTGGCACACGGGGACAGGATGAGAAATGGATACACCAAGGTCACAGGGGCCTGCAGCGAGACAAAGAAAAGTGTAGAAAACAGACCAGGTCTTATCTACAACAAATAAACAGGCTCTAGGGAGGAGGGCATAGGCCGGATTGAGCGAAGCAGCAAATCATCTTCTGTCAAACTAACATGAAGCTTGCCAATTTACGGCCAATGTATGGAATGTCTTTGTAATTGACCAAGGGAGGTACTAACCCACGTGGGGTGGGATAGTGTCACAGGGAGGTGGGTTAATTGGGATGTACCTAATTATGTATTCGGGGTATAAGACCCCTTGTCGGGGTGAGTTCGGGGCTCACTCTTTGCGATTCAATCCTGTGTGAGCATTCTGTGTGACGTCACAATAAAGTTTGTCTTTCCTGAAGAGACTCGTGTTCAGACAATTCTTGCTCGTGACCGGTCCGGCCTCGTCCCGAGTGAACCTAGCAGATTCCGGTAACATTTCTTGGGGGCTCATGAGCTGGGATACGGGCCCTTGCCGTCACGGCAACGACTGCTGGACACTGTAGCGGTTGACTGCAGGTGCGAGTGATCCCGTTGGTTGGGCGTCCGTTGAAGGAGAGCTGACATCTGCAGGCACCAAGCAGGATTTCCTGTTCAGTGGACCTCGTCTCGTCCCAAACAGACCCCCGGCCTGGGAAACTGGGACACCACCGAGTCTGAGGAAACAGCAAGCAGCGCGGCGATAGGTAAAGTGTCTTCTATGTTTGTATGTGTATCAGAGATACCGGTATAAAGGGAAACGTCCAACCATAGTTAGATAAGGAAACCCGCGGCCACGGTCTCGTTGACATACCGAACCCGCCGCTGACAGCACGGACAAGCAAAGGAGCCAGAGTGGCTAGCGCGTGTCTGAACCCGGGGGATCGGATGTTAACCAAAGGATAGTTCTGTATGTGAGGGAGAGGGTAGCCACGTGGAGTTGCATAGTCGTAGTCAGTGTTTGTAAATAGAGCTTCTGCACGTGGACAAGGAAAGGAGGAGGGATTTCTATGACTGGGCTGAGAGCCCTGAGTCAGTGCTTGTGTGTATGTCATGTAGTGAAGGGGGCCAATTGAGGTCAGCGGTAGCTGCAGTGGTAGTGGTGCTGGGTGGGTAGATTACCCATAGGCAAATTGGAATTGCAGATGGGAGTGTTGTTATAGAACGGGGTGCACATAGTCACAAGCAGACAAGAGTTAGAGTTCAATCAATTGGGTATAAGGAGCCAAAAGGAGGGACGGCGTGCCCTCGGCTAGTAGAGAGAGTAGAACTGTTTATGTGTTGTTTTGTGCTGAATGTATCTGGTACAAGTATGTGCTGTGAATGCCACTGTGAGTGTTGAGAGTGATTGTGCGCCTACTCGCCTAGCGAGGAAGCAAACTTGAAAGTGGACTCCCAAGGTACGTTTCCGACTCAGGCGACTGCAGTCGGCTACTGACGGAGGAAGCGAATACGATATATATGAATTGTTGACTGAAGTACCAGACAGTAAATTTCAAGTGTTTTTGCTAAAAGTAATATCTGTACTGTGAGAAGGTTACTGCCCTTAAGAGTAACAATGGGTAACGGGTCGTCCAAACCCAAGAAGGTTAAGAAGGGTGAGACAGTATATGATGCGGAATTTTGAAGTGTTGTATGCAACACATGATTATGGTGTGGAATTGAGTAAAGAGAAGTTGAAATTAATGTGTACAATAGTATGGCCACTGCTGGTTCCAGACTGGCCAGAGCAGGGGTCTATGGACCCAGAGTTAATACAGAAAGTGCATTCCCAAGTAACCGGGAAATGCGGACATCCTGAACAGTACCCGTATATAGATATATGGAGGTATTGTGTAAAAGATAAAAGTCATTTTACAATGATGGCGGGACAGAACAAGAGACAGGTACCCCCGAATAATAAAGATAATGATGAAAAAAGGAAACCGGTGTTGGTAGAACACCGAGAGGAGATTGACTCCTTGCCCCGCCCTATCCATCATGTTATGGGGCAGCTAGAGAAGCCTTGAGTGCCGCGGTTGCACGGGCGGAGAGGGGGGAGCAGGCAGCTGCTATTTCCCGGCCGGCTCCCTCCGCTCCGGCACGCGGTATTGCGGAGGAAGACCAGGGGGCTGCGGGTGGAGGAGACAGAGAGGTCCCACCAGGAAGGATTGAAATGCTCGATGGGAATGTATATAAGCTAGTAACCCCAGAGGACAGTGATGATGAGAGTGGAGATGTAAATCAAGGTGCCACCACTCGCGCAGCGAACAATATACATAAACCCCGAGATCTATACCAGCACAACCCTAGCAAGAGTAAGATGCAAATGCCCCTGCGGGAGGTGCCAGGTCCTTTACTGGAGAACGGAGCACCTGGGCCAGTACAATACACATATGTCCCATTCACAACAACAGATCTATTTAACTGGAAAATGCACACACCACTGTATTCCACTAATCCCGCGGCAGTGGCCAGTATGATAGAGTCAGTTGTGCTTACACATAACCCCACATGGGCAGATTGTAAGCAATTACTACTGACAACATTTACAACTGAGGAAAGAGCCCGAATAAATAGTAGTGCGTGAAAAATTCTACTTGCCCAAGCCATAGAAGATAGCAAGCCCCTGCCAGAAGCATGGATAGACGAACACTATCCCAAAACAGATCCCAGATGGCCATACAATACCGTTGAAGGCATTGCTCACTTACAGACGTACCGTACAGCGGTAATAATGGGTGTTAAAGCGGGAGGGAAGAAACCCACAAACATGGGGAAAATAGCGGATATTGTGCAAGATTCTAAAGAAACCCCAAGTGCATTTTTAGAAAGATTACTAGATGCATATAGGATGTATAGTCCTATTGACCCTGAGACTGTGGAAAATCAGAGGTTAATTAACTCTTCCTTTGTGGGACAGTCACAAAGGGACATACGGATTAAAATACAGAGAATAGATGGGTTTTTAGGCAAAGGAATTAGCGAATTGGTAGAAATTGCTAATAAAGTGTTTCATAACCGGGATCTGGAAGAGAAGCGGGAGGAGATAAGGAAACAAAAAGGGCATACAGGTGTGGTCGGGTATATGGGAAATGGAGGAGGAAGAGGTGCCCCGGACAGAGGGAGAGCAAGGGGTCTCAGAGGCAGAGGTAGAGGAGCCCCATGGGAACCCCTGGGACCCAACCAGTGCACATGGTGCTAGGGTGAAGGTCACTGGAAAAATGATTGTCCAGCATTTTTGGCTACATTTGGGGTACAGGGGGAGGCTGGGGAGTCGGGAGGTCAAGCCTCCAATGACCAGGTAACAAACGGCAGATATGAGAGAAATGATGGTGCCGGTGCAGGGTTTGTTGGTTTGGCGGGAACGTCATTTGAGGGGCAAGGTACATATTGACACGGACCTGGGCCCATCCCGCTCGGTAATCATGAGCCCACAGTCACTATGTGAGTGGGAGATAAGGATGAAATTTTTATGGTTGATACCGGTGCCGAATATTCTGTTGTAACACAGCAAATTGCACCCCCAATGGGAAATGAGGTTGTTATTATGGGAGCAATGGGGGTGTCCGCTAAATACCCCTTTCTTGCTTCTCGAAAATGTAGTGTGGGTGGGCATAATGTGGAACATGAATTTCTGTATATGCCCGAATGTCCCATCCAGCTCCTGGGGCGGGATATCCTTTGCAAATTGCAAGCCCAAATTACATTTCTTCCCGGGGGTCACGCTAGATTAGACCTGCCTGAGAGTGGCAGCTCTACACAGCAGTACAGCCCAGCCAGCCAGAATTCCCAAACTGTAAAAATTGCAGTAATTATGCCAAGAGAATAAGAATGGCACACGGCACCAACTCTGCTGGCCGCCCCAGACCCGTACCCACTACTCCTTGAAATTCCTGGAGTCTGGGCAGAGGAAAACCCGCCTGGACTAGCTGTAAATATCCCTCCAGTGTACGTTGATTTAAAACCTGGTGCAGCGCCTGTGGCTTTAAGACAATATCATATCCCACAAAAAGCCAAACAGCATATCCAAACGCATTTACAGAGACTTAAAGATCACGGCATATTGAAATTCTGCGTGTCACCGTGGAACACACCTCTGTTGCCAGTACTGAAAGAGGGCACACAAGAGTACCTCCCAGTCCAAGATTTACGGGCCGTCAACGAAGCCACAGTAACTCTACACCCTGTGGTTCCCAATCCATACAATTTATTGGCATTAATTCCCGGCGATACAAAATATTACACGGTGCTTGATTTAAAAGATGCTTTCTTTTGCATCCGCCTGGCTCCAGCAAGCCAGCCCCTTTTTGCATTTCAGTGGGAGGAATATACCACGGGAGTGCGCCATCAGATGACCTGGACACGCCTCCCTCAAGATTTCAAAAACTCGCCCACGATTTTCGTATGCGCGCTCAGCCAGGACCTCCTGTCCTTCAACGCTCAGCCAGACAAAGTCGTTTTACTACAATATGTGGATGATTTATTACTGGCTTCCCCCACAGAAAAAGACTGTCTTTCCGCCACAAAAGCCCTGCTACATCTGCTATGCCAAGCAGGTTACAGAGTGTCCAAAAAGAAAGCACAGATATGCAAACAAAGTGTAAAATATTTAGGTTTTCAATTAACAGGTACCAAGCGTGCATTGGGGGCAGAAAGAAAAGAAGCAGTATGCCGAATACCCCAACCAAAGACAAGGAGACAAGTCCGTGAATTCCTGGGAGCTGCGGGCTTCTGCCACCTGTGGATCCCCAACTTCACAGATATTGCCAAGCCCCTTCATCAAGCCACCAAGGGGGGAGAGCATGACCCCTTCCTATGGGAAGAAGAGCAAACAGCAGCTTTCCTGAAATTAAAGACTCTACTAATGGAAGCTCCAGCACTGGGACTGCCAGATCACAGCAAGCACTTCCAGCTGTACGTGCACGAACACAATCAAACAGCTACAGGAGTGCTGATTCAGAACTTTAGCTCATGGCCGAGGCCTGTGGCCTACCTATCTAAACAACTTGACCCTGTGGCCTGCGGCCTACCCCCATGCCTGAAAGCTGTGGCAGCCACCGCAATGCCGATAGCAGAAGCAGACAAGCTGACCCTTGGACAAGTTCTTCATGTCAAGGTACCACATGCTGTCAAAGCCCTGCTTGATGTGAAAGGAAGTTACTGGTTCAGCAACAGCCGGATGACAAAGTACCAAGCTATGATGTGTGAGAATCCACGGGTTCATTTGGACCTCATCGCTACCTTGAACCCTGCTACTTTACTGCCTGACTGCGAAGAGGATCCAAATCATGAATGCCTCCAAGTCATGGAAGAAGTGTTCAGTAGCAGACCAGATTTGAAAGACGTACCCCTAGACAAATACGATCTACAGTTATTTACTGATGGTAGCAGTTACATGGATGATGGGAAGAAAGTCTCCGGCTATGCAGTAGTCTCAGCAGAAGAAATTATCGAAGCAAATTCTTTACCAGGTCATACATCTGCACAACTGGCTGAAATAACAGCCCTAACCAGGGCTCTGGAAATTTCCGAAGGCAAAAGAGTAAATATCTATACTGACTCCAAATATGCCTTTATGACTGTCCATGCACATGGTGCACTCTGCAAAGAGAGAGGCCTACTTACTTCCTCAGGACAGCAAATCAAGTATGCAGCTGAAATCGCAACCCTCCTAGAAGCTGTATGGAAACCAAGTGCAGTCAGTATTATGCACTGTCGTGACCACCAAAAAGGTCACGATGAAATCCCGAAAGGCAACAGGCGTGCTGACCAAGCTGCAAAAGCTGCTGCAAAACCATTAATACCACCTGATCAAGCCAAGATCCTGCTCTGCAAGCAAGAAGCTCAACCTACCATGCCTAATTACGAGTTTTACATGAATTGGCGAAAATTTGAACCAAAAGGCGAATTTATTGAAATTATCTTGCACAAATGGCACAATGATTATGAACTATTAGAACTCAACCATGATTATATCCAATGGCTTTTCCCAACCCGGTCCCAAGGCCGAAATTTCTACTCCACTCTGAACCCTCAAGAAACACGTCTTATGATTAATGCCTCAGAAGTTCAGCAAAGACTACGCAGAGCATACAAAATGATGCTAAAATTCTTCAGCGTAAAATTAATGGGGGAGTGTGGAGAAGACACAAAAGTAACCGAAGTTGAACGAGCAGAAAATTTTGCCTCACGTTTTGACAATCTGACAGCCAACCCTCATAATAATCTGAGGATCACACGAATACTGCTGAGTTTGGGAGAATTGGGAGCAGAGGAATACAAAGCTCCGTTGGTGAGGTTCTTCCTCAAAGAGATCCTTATCAAAAACAAACTGCCAAGAATGAAGAAAAGTGTGATGAACTTTTTCATACCAGCAGTGAGAGATTCACAGGACAGACAAGATCTGCTGTTCTTTGCCTGGCGATACTATTTCCCAAAAGAAGAATTTGTCTGGGGAAACCATGGAGAATTGGCACGATACAAAGCAACACCAGTGGTGGCTGCACTCCTGCCAGCACCACTGAGTGAATGGACACCCGTATATTCAGAGAAGGAGAAGAAATGGCTATCAGAAGAACAAGGCAGATATGGAGAAGACGGATGGTTCCAGTTGAAGAACGGACAGATAGTCCTACCAGCAACATTAGCGCCTGAGATTGTGAGAACACTTCACGCAAGTACCCATGGAGGAAGAGAAATGATGGAACAACAGTTGGAGCCACATTTCTACGTGCCGGGACTGTCAGTAGTCTGCAAAGCAATAGCCCAGCAGTGCGTGACATGTGCCAAAAATAACCCGAGAACAGGCCCATCTCAACCTCCAGGGAAGCAGCCAATCGGGCTTTCCCCAATGGCATCGTTACAGATAGATTTCACAGTGTTGCCGCCCTGCAAAGGATACAAATATCTATTGGTAATGGTGTGTACCCTGACTGGATGGGTAGAAGCTTTCCCGACAAGAACGGAGAAGACAGTGGAAGTGGTGAAAAGTCTGATGAAAGAAATAATACCACGCTATGGACTTCCTCTCGAGATAGGGTCGGACAATGGCCCCACATTCATACAGAACTGTTTACAACAGCTTGCCCATCTGTTGGGCATTACCTGGAAGCTACATACTGCCTACAGGCCTCAAAGCTCGAAGTCGAAAGAATGAACCGCACCCTAAAGACTTTGATGTCCAAATTGTGCCAAGAGACGTCACTAGGCTGGTTGGATGTGCTGCCGATAGTTCTATTGCACATCAGGTGCAGGCCAACCCCCCAATTGAAGCTAAGTCCGTACGAGCTTATGTTCGGATGGCCTACCCCTCTGATTAGTGGACTAAGGGGGGACCTTCGGGCATTGGGGGAAACTAAACTAAATGATCAGGTTGTACTGTTAGGTAAATCAATGCAGAAATTGAATACATGGGTAGGAGATAATATACCTCACTTTTTATATCCCCACTGCATAAGTATTGTCCAGGTGACTCAGTATGGGTGAAGGAGTGGAAAAATAATCCACTAGGCCCAAAATGGAGAGGTCCTTACCTTGTCCTGTTATCAACCCCTACAGCAGTGAAGGTTGCCGAGGTGGTCCCGTGGATACATCACTCCAGACTGAAGGTAGCTGCAGCCAATCCTGAACCAGCATGGAAGGTCGTCACCAACGAGACCAATCCACTGAGGCTAAAGCTGACAAAGACCACAGTCGTGAGCACCTGAGAGATTCAACTGAGAGCACCCAAAATATTCAACAAGTGGGTGTTTTGATGGACACAATAAGGCCTGACCATCCACCAACAGGGGAACAAAGGGATCCCCCGGGGGATGCCCAAAGGGTTATTTTTAGGGGCCCGGCCCCAACCCTTGATCAACCGGAAATGTCTTTTGTTTTTGAAATTCCGGTGGGGAGGGATTGGGTTTATGTGACTGTGAAAAGAATTGCCCAAGGGATTTTGACATTTGGGGCATTTGTGGTACTGATTTTGTACCTTGCAAACTTGATTTATGGACTCTCACATGGAGCATGCCCCAGGTGCCCAAGCACCACCAAGAAAGTGGATATCTCCCAAATCTGGAATGGTACGCACCCGGTGATGGAGAATCGTACTATGTGGAGACAAAAGCGAGAGGCGATATCCAAAATTTTGCCAAGAGGACATTTACTTGTGCAATTTAAATATGACTATGCTAAAAAGTCTGGGCAAACCGCATGCTGGGTGTGTAGTAGACTGCACCCAGAGACAATTCACATACCATTTGCCTCTGTTCCAATGAATTTGAGTATGTTTGCGTCAGGAAATGTCACAATACATGCTTTTGATGCACCAAGGGAAAAAACAGAATCATTCAGTCCCGGGTACCCCATAATAGGGCCAGTATACCCACCAGAATGGTGTTGTCAACTAGGACAAGATAGAGAAACAAATAACGAGGGTGGGGTGTGTTATTCAAGTAAGTTCAACTGGATATCATACATTTACACATTTAACACAAAGGAGCAGGCAAATTTTCTATACATACGATGTAGAGAGCTCACAAGTGATCAGGAGGAGGTGATTGCGAATGTGACAAATGGAAGGCAGAGTGCACTGGATATGATGAAACGACTGAGACAACTGATGATAGAAATAGCAAAGGGAACACTACATTTGTCACCATTTATATTGAAAGGGGGGTACCAGGTGTGTTGTGAAAGGGTGTGTTACACATGGGTGCCACCAACAATAACAGGAATGTGTTATTTGGCTAAACTGATTCCAATACAGAGAGTAAGGGGAGATAACACGGATACAGACACAGCACTTCACCCTAGGTGTTTGAGAAACAGAAGAGAGAGTTGTTTAGAAAGGCGGATCGAATATGGGCATGGCTGCCAGCATGGACTGGATGGGGAAGAGAGTTGATGTAAGAATGAATAGTTATGCCAGTCTGATGGACGAGATTCTGAATAAGACTAGTATGGATATTCAGTTGCTGAATCTGGAGGTACGTGAGATACGGAAGGTACAAATGATACATGATATGGCACTAGAGCGGCTCTGAACGGATTGTGTGAGATGACAATGCATTATGAATGTTGCACCTTCATCAAAAAACACCACACATGACGTCCCTGACTATTACCAGGTAATCCAAGATCACCAGGAGAAAGTAGCACAGTTGCAGAACACAGCAAGAGGGATCGCTGCCGAAGGCTGGAATCTGCTCCGTGGGTTCGGAACATTTGGAGAATGGTTCGGATCCATTCTGAGATTTATTTCGCAGATTGGATCCATGATTCTGATGTTGGTGGTGATCTTGGTCATAGGGACACTACTGTACCGCATAGGGCTATGTCTATGGCCACTATGTAAGAGAGCACTGACACCCACACAGACACAAAAGATACCACTGATTATCCCACAAGATATGTTCCTGATGAAAATAGGTCCCCTAAAGTATGAGGAACTTAAGAATAATATTAGTGGGGTGTAATGGCTACAAGTCTCAGGAGAAGAACCTGAGGCTTGAGCCAAGGGGGGAATGAAAGAGAACCAGGTCAGAAGATGGTCGCCATTATGAGCCAGGCAGCCATCTTGTTCAGAATATTGGTTCACTGGAATATAACTAGGTAGATTTTAGTTGAAACTAGAATGAAGCTTACATAGAATTTTAGGAATGTGTTAGATTAGCAGAGAAGCAATTAAAATTGAGGAAGATCCGGGCTGTTCCTGGCACACGGGGACAGGATGAGAAATGGATACACCAAGGTCACAGGGGCCTGCAGCGAGACAAAGAAAAGCATAGAAAACAGACCAGGTCTTATCTACAACAAATAAACAGGCTCTAGGGAGGAGGGCATAGGCCGGATTGAGCGAAGCAGAAAATCATCTTCTGTCAAACTAACATGAAGCTTGCCAATTTACGGCCAATGTATGGAATGTCTTTGTAATTGACCAAGGGAGGTACTAACTCACGTGGGGTGGGATAGTGTCACAGGGAGGTGGGTTAATTGGGATGTACCTAATTATGTATTCGGGGTATAAGACCCCTTGTCGGGGTGAGTTCGGGGCTCACTCTTTGCGATTCAATCCTGTGTGAGCATTCTGTGTGACGTCACAATAAAGTTTGCCTTTCCTGAAGAGACTCGTGTTCAGACAATTCTTGCTCGTGTCCGGTCCGGCCTCGTCCCGAGTGAACCTAGCAGATTCCGGTAACAGTAATATATGTGTGTACCTGTTCCTAGTCCTTTTATAATGATTACTATAATGAATTAAATGAGACAATATGCAGCATAGCTGTATATTGAGACCAATCTGCCCCTGAATAAGAGGGATTGTTTGATTACAGTTTATAGGATTGGCATCTAGATATACTGTAGCCAGCATAGGCCAGAAATTAGCCGTCATCTTGGACACTGGCAGCCATCTTTGGTAGAACTATGGTTCACGAAATTGTAAATAGCGAATATTAACTGACTTAGAAGGAGTTTGCATAGATACTAACATTCCAATAGAATCCAAGGATAGCAATTAAATGAAGAATCCGGCCTGAATAAACGGAGGTGCCACAGAAGTCTCAGGCAGGAGTAGAGAGAGAACAAAGAAGTTCCTTAGGCCATCTGGACTCTTATCTGGTTTGGGAGGAACAGGGTCTCTGGGGAGTGAAAGTGCCAGGATCTAGCTAGCTTCTAAATCATCTAACTGTCCCAATTGTATAAGAAAATGTCAAATTGTGGAATATATTTGTGTCCAAACAAGGGGAAGGCACTATTGCCCAGGGGAGGGCAAGAGTGCCCAGGGGAGGGCACCTGGGAAGTACCTTTTTACCAATCGATGTATAAGTATTGTGTCCCAAATTGGGGAGCTCACTCGAGCTTTGCGATACATTCCAGCTTGAGTCTGACGTCATAATAAAGAACGCTTTTTCCTGCCATTGAGTTGTGTCCGGCCTGTCATTGACCGCACTGTGCAGACCTTTCTCCCGACAGAACTGAGTGGATTCCGGTAACAATACTGTGAGGTCCGGCACAATTTTCATACTTTTGGCTCTGTATGCCACCAGAATAAAATTTAATTTAAACAATCCAAATTAAACATACTTGCCACCCAGGACATACTTGAAAATGAGAGAAATCTCAATGTATCCTTCCTGATGAAATCCTTTCTCAAAAAAAAAATATATATTTGAAGTGCAGACTTTCAGCTTTAATTCAAGGGGTTGAACATAAATATCAAGTACAACTTTTAGGAACTGCAACCATTTTTATACACCGTTCCCCCATTTTCATGGGCTCAAATGTAATTGGACAAATGAATATAATCATAAATAAAATGTTCATTTTTAGTATTTTGTTGCGAATCCTTTACTAGCAATGACTGCCTGAAGTCTGGAACTCATGGGCATTACCAAAGATTTGGTTTCCTCATGTCACGTTCGCTGTCCCGCTCACCCCTCACAACCGTGGGAATCCTTTTGGACAGACTTCTAGACCCTCTGATCCTTGAATGGTCTGGACCACTAACCCTATCACTCCCAGCCAGGGAGAATAGACAGATCAACAATAATGAGAACAGCTTAGTCACAGCAGGTTTTGAGATCAAGTTGTCGCTGAGCCACAAAGGGTTAACCTTACTGAGAAGCGGAAAGCTGTCAGGAAGAGGTTTAGGCAGTGTGCTCATACACCAGAGGTTAACAGAAGCGTGGTCATACAAAGGTTCCGAGTTGACAACAGAGAGGGTTTTCGTACAGGCAGATTTGGCAACAAACAAGGTCCTCATACACTCAGATTCGGAAACAAGATAGATCGATGGATACACTGAGTCAGCGCTATGCCAGGCAGACTTACACTCTGTATCAAGGTTATTCATGATAGTTGAACACTCTGGGTCAGCATGGTTCAAACGCAGCAAGCACTCTGAGTCTGCTTTAGGCACAACACACAGAAAGAGAATGGTCAGAAAGACGGTCCGAGTCAGCAACAATCAGGGTCCTCATAAAATCCGGTTCAGCAACAGAGCAAAAGAATCAGTGAATCACTAAGGCAAATACACCAGGCGATGCGGGAACTAACTCCACATCAGGGCGATGAGTAAATTTGTGCGCCCTGCATTTAAGGCTGGATGCTCCTGTCGGATATAATCTCTGCACGTGAATACAACACGTTATATATTGGACTTATCAGCCAAGCCTCCAATATGTCTATATTGGACTTACTGGACCTACCTCGGCAGTTGCCTCCAATATATATCAGGGATTATTATTTCATAAGAAACTTATACGAGACACAAATATCAATCGTTTATATTTCCTATAAATTCTCCTGAATTCTTTTAATTGTCTGTGTTTTGCTTTGAAAAATACAATAATCAATAATCAAATAAAAATATATATATATTTATTACGTATACAAAAAAGTTTCAAATCTCATATCATAAACAAAAATTTACAAACCTCAATCCATCAGCATATAAAAACTAGCTTCACAATATATGTATCTCTGGTTAGTAACTGCATTATTATGCATTATGATTAATATCATTTACCTTATCAGTTAGTAACTAATACACAAATGGTTAATTAAACATTTCTGCTTAATACAACCTGCATTTCCCAGCAAACAATGTTTAACCAGCCAGCTCTTATAGATATATATATATATCTCTATGCTACATGAATCAACAAAAAATGAGCTAATTTAATGATAAGTAATAAAAACTTATTTAGTGAATCCTCCCCTAATCTCGAGAATCAAACTTCTAATCTTTTGCTTTTTATTTTGTAGTTATATAATCCACTTCTTCATATTTCTATCTGCAGAATAGAAAATACTTAGAATTTGAATCTAACCCCAAGTATCTGAGAAATCTCATTTTACGTTGCAAGAATATCTACAAATATATATAATTACATTAATTTTTTTTCATACATTACCTGTCCAATTTGGATGTTGATAAGTCTGCCTTGGAATTCCTGATGTAATAATTTTTGAATGTGTGAAGATTATCGATCAGATAATCAATGCATGTGAGTTAGAGATTTGGTGAGAGTCAGAAATTTGGTGAGAATCTTGATTGCCTCATGTCTTGGGATCTGCCTGCATCATGGTGTGAGTCTGAGTGTTGGAATCTTGGACTCTCAGAGTGTCATGAGTAATGCATTTCAGTGTGAGTCTGAATGCTGGAATCTCGGACTGACTTGCAACCAACACTGCCACTTATTATAGCCAATTTGACGTCACTGGCAATATTATTGATACATCAAATCTAATATTTACTATCCTCTAGAGGGCAGTATTGCACTTCTTAATTAATTCCACCATTTCTTTTTAATATTCCTATCTCGGGTCAAAGTTCAATCTGACTTAACAAAGAACATCTCTCTCAGTCATTAGACACAGTGTCTCTACCTATCATCTCTGATTTATATCCCTACTCCCTTTTAGTTACTCAGAGTCCTATCAGCTAAATTCTTTTCTGGTTAACTCAACAAAATCTATTCTTTAGTAAGTTTTATTATTTACCAATTATATACTTTCTACAATATTTATTGGAGTATATATTTCCTACTGTAAATATAATAAAATATACCTTGATTATAAACATATATTTTGTAAATATAAATCTATATTAGAGATATTAACTCTTATTCCTATACCCAAAAGACAAAATATCTTTTGTTTTAAAAACTTAAGACAGACCAATAAATTTAATTATGACACGTCTTAGCACTTAACCCTAGCCTTATCACACACAAACATTCTAGGTTCCTTCATGTCTGGCACTTCTTAAAAAAAAATATAAAAGACTTCACCCAGGAATGAACTCTGTAAAAAAAATCTCGTTCATTTCTAAACCTAGAGAAAATTTTAAAGAAAAGAAACTGTCTTTAAAAACAAAATGGCTACAGGCATCCATTTTAAAATTCCTTTGTGTAATATACCTGACACTCCGCGTCATCATGCTGCGCCCCACCCCTCTAGACGCACGAACTGCCAGAACTTCTGGCACCCGGCCAGCTAGCGATGCCACCTAGTGCCCAGACCCCCCTGAAGGTCCGCAGGTGCCGAGGATGTGACACCTCCTTTCTGATGCTTCACCAGGCTCTAACTGCAGCTGTCTTCAGTTGTTCTTTGAGGGTCTTTCTACCTTTTAGTTTTATCTTCAGCAAATGAAATGCATGCTCAATTGGGTTAAGATCAGGTGATTGACTCGGCCATTGCAGAATATTCCACTTTTTTCCTTCAAAAACTCCTGGGTTGCTTTTGCAGTGTGTTTTGGATCATTATCCATTTGTACTGTGAAGCGCACACACGCTCATCCTCTGGTGCACATTTCCCACATTTCGCGCGCACTGGCTCCATCCCCTCCTTCACGCTGACGTGAGGCAGATCACGCGCCACGTCAGTCACGCGGGAAGCAGGATGAGGCGATCGGTGCCCGCAAGGGATTCCATCACCTCACCCCTCGCCTACGCCTCGAGTGCAACAGCACTGGGTAAGGGACACCCTGCTGTGTACACCCGGTGCAGGAGGAGGAGGAGAGGCTGCGTGGACTCAGGGCTGACTTCCAGTGAATGGATCTAGGTGACACACTGCGACTGAGGGATCCACTCACTGAGCGGCAGACTGAGACCTGGAGACCAGAGCCAGACCTCCTCTCCCAGGGGCCACAGCGAAGAAGGGGTCAGTCACAGCAGCGGAGAGAAAGGCAAACCCACAGGAGGGAGCGTCAGCCCTGTCTGGACATGAGGAGCTGAGTGAGGGGTACGAAAGAGGTGAGTATGCAGCAGGGAGCCAGCAGACAGGGCTAATTGACAGGGAGGGCAGCGGGGAGGCTTGCCTGTGAGCTTGTGTGTGTTTGAGTGAGCTTGCGTGTGTGTGTGTGTTTGTGTGTGTTTGAGTGAGCTTGTACTTGTGTTTGAGTGAGCTTGCATGTGTGTGTGTTTGAGTGAGCTTGCGTGTGTGTGCTTGTGTATGTTTGAGTGAGCTTGCGTGTGTGTGTTTGAGTGAGCTTGCGTGCGTGTTTGTGTGCTTGTGTGTGTTTGAGTGAGCTTGTGTGTGTGTGTGAGTGAGCTTGTGTGTGTTTGAGTGAGCTTGCATGTGTGTATGTGAGTGAGCTTGTGTGTGTTTGAGTGAGCTTGCGTGTGTGTGTGAAAGTGAGCTTGCGTGTGTGTGTGAGAGTGAGTGAACTTGTGAGTCAGTGTGTGTTTGTGCGTATATATGTGTGTGTCTGTTCATGTTGGTGTTGTGTGGTGAGTGCCAGCCTGCACTGTGCTGAGTGTGCCCTGCTATAATGCTCCCTTCCCTTTGGCTCCAGCAGATCCCTGTGCCAGCATGTGAGCCTGGTAGTGCCCAGCACCCTGCAGATGCAGCTGAAACCTGAAGAGGTGCTGCTGAAGAATGCCGTGCGGCTCTGGGTGAGTCTAGCCATTACTTCTCTCTCCAGCAGTGCTGGGGTCATGGAGACAGCGCTGCCAGGTTCGCCGGTAAGCGGCTTCCAGACACCCTTTATTATGCCATGTGGTTGTTACATGAGCCACTTTCATACTTTGTAGCCCAATCCCTCAAATTTCAGCTCCGTGTACTGAGCGCCACTCACGGGGGGTCATACTGTTTGTCGCCCTTGACCCTGATAGATATAACCTCCCATCAAAGCTGTAGAAATACATTTACCAGGTCAGCGGCGTAACTAGAAACCTGAGAGCCCCGGTGCAAGAGTCCATGAAGGCCCCCCTCAAAAAAGATCTATATTTTTACTTTTTTTCCCCTGCAAAATAAAAAAAGATAGTATTGCCCCAGCTCACATGGATATATTTGCTCCAGCACACATGGATATATATTGCCCCCAGCACACATGGATATATATTGCCCCCAGCTCACATGGATATATGTTGCTCCCACCTCACGTGAGTATATATTGCCCCCAGCTCACATGGGTATATATTGCCCCAGCTCACATGGGTATATATTGCCCCCAGCTCACATGGATATATATTTCCCCCACCTCTCATGGTATATATTGCCCCCTGCTCTCATGTGTATATATTGCCCCCAGCACTCATGGGTATATATTGCCCCCAGCTCTCATGGATATATATTGCCCCCAGCTCTCATGGGTATATATGGCTGTCAGGAACCTGGATGCCAACGCCGCAGGAAACCAAAAAGCAAGCCGGTTTCCTGTAAGGAGACCGGTAATTCTTCTACAACCAGGCTGATCCAGCAACCAGGTGCTGACTAATGCATCCTGATTCCCACTCTACAAAAAGGGACCACTCCCAAGACACAATGCTTCTGCATTGTCTTGGTGCATGCCAAGCTGATAGGGAGCTGCCTCTTGTTACTCTATCCATCTAGACCCCTAACTGTTCTGTTTCCACCAGTATTCCCTTCCTCTGTGCCTGTATCTACAGAAGTCTCAGAACTTGCCTGCCCTGCATCCCGCAGAATCCGCCGCCTGTATCTACAGAAATCTCAGAACCTACCTGTCCTGCATCCCGCAGGATCCGCTGCCTGTATCTACGGAAGTCTCAGAACCTGCCTGCCCTGCATCCCACAGAATCCGCCGCCTGTATCTACAGAAATCTCAGAACCTGCCTGCCCTGCATCCCGCAGAATCTGCTGCCTGTATCTACAGAAATCTCAGAACCTGCCTGCCCTGCATCCCGTAGGATCCGCTGCCTGTATCTACGAAAGTCTCAGAACCTGCCTGCCCTGCATCCCGCAGAATCCGCTGCCCGGTATCCTCCCGCAGAATCCGCTACCCCTGTATCCTGCAGAAACCCCAGAGCCCGTTGCTCTGCATTGCCAAGACCCTTTACAGACCCAGGAACCTCTGCCTGCAAATACACTCTGCCTCCATATATTTCTCTTTTGCCGTAGTTTAGTTTAGTATAGTTTAGTATTGTCTTAGCTTGCCTTCAGTTAAAGTTATTATTGTTTATTCAGTGTGATCCCTTCTATATTCATCTATTGATTTTATGTTCTATGATTTCCTAATAAACCCTCTTTTCGTTTATACATCTACGTTTCTCAGCAAGTATCATTGCACATTGGGCTCAATTCTACCACCCCGGAACCAGCTCCTTACAATGGCCCCCACCTCTCATGGGTATATATTGCCCCCTGCTCTCATGGGTATATATTGACCCCCAGCTATCATGGGTATATATGGCCCCCAGCTCTCATGGGTATATATGGCCCCCCAGCTCTCATGGGTATATATGGCCCCCAGCTCTCATGGGTATATATGGCCCCCCAGCTCTCATGGGTATATATGGCCCCCCAGCTCTCATGGGTATATATATGGCCCCCAGCTCTTATGGGTTTATATATGGCCCCCAGCTCTCATGGGCATACATTGGCCCCCAGCTCTCATGGGTATATATGGCCCCCAGCTCTCATGGATATATATATGGCCCCTAGCTCTCATGGGTATATATATGGCCCCCCAGCTCTCACCTGGCTCCGCCGGCATCTTCTCCCGAGGAGGTGTGCGGCTCCTGGAAGCATGCATCTTGGCTGCTCGCCGGGAACCACCTGACCAGCGCAGAGGTCTCGCGAGAGGATCTCGTGCACTGGTCAGGTGGTTCCCATCCCATGCGAGCGGCCAAGCTGCATGTCAGCGGCCGCTCGCAGGGAGAGGGACAGCCGGTGGCGCTGCTCCCAGATTCTGATTGCCAGAATCTGGCGGTGGCGCTGGGCCCCCCTCCAGTGGCGGAATGCCAGGGCCCAGTCACAAGTGCGATCGCTGCAACCCTGGTACTTCCGCCACTGTACCAGGTTAGACCTTAGTGACTGTATGTGGATGTGTGTGTGGGACTGTTTGTGGATGTGTGTGTAGGTGTTACGTCCTCAGCCCCTGCTGCGCTCCCTGGGGGGGTCTGGGCATGGTTCTGTGCCACTGGCTGGTCAAGTGCCAACACATTGTGATGGCCGATCGGCGTCTGAGGGGGCGGGACCTGGCATGGTCACGAGGAACCGCCGGGTTTAAAGCAGGGCGCGAAGAGTTGCCTCATCGCCCTGACGTGGAGTTTACTTCCCGCATCGCCTGTTTGCTATTGAGACTTATTGATTTGTTGTCGACCCATTTCTGTCTGAGGACCTTGATTACGTATTTCGACCCAGCTTGCTACTTTGACGATTCTGATTTTTCCCCTTTGTGTTTGTTTGTTCGATTCGATGCTGCTCTTTGTATATGCATGTATGAGACCTGCCCGTCTCCTTTTACAATCTTACTCACACTTCTGGCCTCTGATAGCTGCCCGTACCGATATAAGACCTAATCACAAGGCACCTTACTGTGGGTTTGACTATCATGCTGTGAGCTCTGCATATACTACTTACATTCTGAAATCTGTATGATCCAAAAGACTTCCGAAAATAAGGTTTTTCTCTAAGGTTACTGCCCTGCAGTCTGCACAACTCATATGTCGTGGTGAACCTTTATATACGAAAGAACAGAAAAATACTACTGTTACGATTTCATTCACCGTGTTTAATTCCCATATTGATTATAATTATGTTACAGCACTAAGTTGTCCTTTGGTCACGAAACCAATCGAGCTTAAGTGTGATTCTAGACTGTGTGTCTACTCCCTGGCTTGGGAGAATAGCTTTGTTTTCACTGTCCCTGGTTGTCAGAAAAATCTGCTCTCTATAATCCAAACAACGCTACTTCAGTGCGAGCGCTATACAGTTCATTACAGTGGGACTGTATGTGGTTGTGTGTGTGCATGGATGTGTGTGACAGTGGGCCGGGATATGTGACGCTCTGTGATTCGCTCATACACACCACATGTTAACTGATTTTTATTGCTGTGGAGATCTGTGATACGGTCATAGACGCCGCAAATTACTTTGAGTTTTATTGCTGCGGAGCTCTGTGATATGCTCATACACACTACACATTACTTTTTTGGAGAGGGGAGAAAAGCTGTTAGAGGTCAAAGGAGTCCCGGGGGGCACCCATCGTGAGGTTCAGTAAGGGGCCCCATAATTTCTGATGGCTGCCCTGTTGCCGGCATCCGAGGGGCTGGGGCGGCTGTCTGAATGCTCTAATGGCATTCGGACAGGCCCCTGCAGCTGACCGCGTTCATACCTTCCAACGAGCACCGTCAGCAAAGTCTTCGAGCGGCCGCTCGTTGGGAAGCCCCCAGCCACAATCTCGCAAGATCTCGGAGTTCGCGAGATCTCAAACTGATCGTGGCTGGGGGCTTCCCAACGAGTGGCTGTGCAAACACTTTACAAAAAGACAGACAACGTAGCGCCAGTATACAGACAGTTCCCGGTTGACGACATTATACACCATACATGTCCATAGAGGTATTTTTCTTTCTTTTAGAATTCTTTTAGTGTACGTTGATATATACTCAATGGTGCTATAAGAAATAAGAAACAGAGACCAAAATTGCACAGTATATCAATCCAACAATAAAGGGGTATAAGTGGGGGTATCCAACTCACATTCTCCAGAGCCTATGTCCGGCTCTGGCGTGGATTTCCTTATAGGTCTTAAGTACTTCTTTCAGGTGCCCATTCACCCCTTGGTGGCTCCTTATCCTCAGTGAACTTCCCCTGGGATATATAGTAAATATATACCAGGCACACTCCTGGTGTAATACCGTATAGGGCAATCAGAGTTATGTAAAGTTATGTATATCCCACTGCAGGGGAAGTTCACTGAGTTCTGAAATATGTATGTATGTATGAATATATATACACACACAATGAGGGCTGGTCTGAAGTGTGTATATATATATATATATATATATATATTCAAACTGAGGGCTGGTCTGACAGGTTGGTGTGTGTGTATATTACACATATACACACACACACACTCTGAGGGCATGTGTGTATACACACTGTGGTCTGGTGTCTGTTGGGTATACATGTATCTGATGCTGCATGTGGGGTATATTATATATAAATAATATACTGTCACCACCAGCATGAGATACATGTATACCCAACAGACACCAGACCACAGTGTGTGTGTATATATATATATATATATATATATATATTAGTGTCTGTGTTTGGTATGGGTGTGTGCGGGCTGTGCAGTGGGTAAATGGGGTGTCTGGTCATACATTGCAATATTAACATAAACAGGACAGGCTTTAAGCAAAATACTTTATTATTTATTGGAAATCGTCACTCGTGACTTAAAAATAAAAGTATCGGTACTCAGTATCGGTGAGTACGTTTAAAAGTATTGGTACTTGTACTCGGTCTTAAAAAAATGGTATCGGTGCATCCCTAGTTCCTAGTCCTCCATTGCTAATCCCTTTGAAAAACAAATACGTAGATTGACAGTAATTGAGATTATATGGTTTTGCATTGGGGCCAATTTGCACCTAATTGAGAGTGATCAGCTGATTGCAGTTTATAGGATTGTACCAATATAGATCTGTACTGTGTACTCCATACACTCTGGGAGTTATTCAGAGAGATCAGGAATGTAACCGGGCACTGATATTCAGCGTACGGGGACATTTCTGGGCCATTCGTCTATTCAGAGAGCAGTCAGTTCACCAAATTTTTGCGAATTGCCTGCAGTTACATTCGAGGGCAGTGAAATCCCCCATAGAGAAGCAATGGTTCATCTATTCAGAGAACACAAAACAACAGAGAAATATTGCCGAAAGGCCCTGCTGCTCGGTGGTTTCATTCGACAGGTTTATTCAGGCGAATGCCATAGGCTTCAATGTTAAAAATATTCCCGTTTTAATGCAATAGCTAATAAACTGTTTATTATTTTATTCTGCAGGGAAAAGTCTCTTTCTTTATAGATTTTTTGGGGATTTTTTTCTGGCAAACTTTTTTCCCATTTTTTTTTCTTTAAATCGTTTTTTCATTTTTCTGTAACAGACCTTATTATTATCATTCATAGGATCTTATATGTTAATTCCAGACATTTTCGTTCAGTAGATATTTTGCAAACAGCGTTTCAATTTTCAAACTTTCAAGCAAACTGTTTTTTTTATTTTTTTCACCCCGTTTGTCCGCTTTTTCCGGCGGCTGCTCTGTGCTCTGATCGGCGGCTGGTTGGCTTTTTCCGGCATGTTCGGTGTGATTTTTGTGGCGATTTGTGAGGGTTTTCGGTGAGTGTTCGGTGAGTGTTCAGCAGGTGTTTGTCGGGTTTGCAGTGGGTTTTCCCTGCACTCTGGGGACCCTGCAGTGCTTGCTGAATACACTGCAGACAGTGGTCAAGTCCTGGGGAAAAAAGTGATGGAACTCACCCACGAATTCAACAACCCCTATTACCTGAAGAAAAAATATATATATCACGAGTATAGCAGTACGTGGTGATACCATTTTTATTGGGTTAACATTACATTTAAAAGACAAGCTTTCAAGAGTGTAACCTCTCCTCTTCAGGTCTGGAAACTATACTGATCAGTGAAAGGTATCACTACGTACTGGTATACTCGTGATTTTGGCAACTGGACTAACACGTTATATATAATATATATATCAGATATATATATATCCAGGCACAGACCCCCCACAATTATATACACAGGCACAGACCCCCCCCACAGAATTATATACACAGGCACTGGACCCCCAGAATAATATACACAGCACTGAGCCCCCAGAATAATATGAACAGCACTGGACCCCCAGAATAATATACCCAGCACTGGACCCCCAGAATTATATACCCAGCACTGGACCCCAGAATAATATACCCAGCACTGGTTATATGGATATATTTGCCCCCAGGCGATTTGCCTGCTCTCTGAATAGCCGAATGGCCAGGAACGGTGACCGTACGCTGAATTTCAGCATTCGGTTACCTTTCTCTAGCAATTCGGATCTCTTTGAATAACCCTGTTTGTGATTTTAGGTAACCCCGCCCCCAAAAAAAATTGCATTAAGAAAACTTTTTTTTTCTTTTTATTATTTTTACTTTTACGCAGGACATTTTGTGTTTCATTGGAAAGGGCATGCTTTAACCTTTAGC
Source organism: Leptobrachium leishanense (assembly GCA_009667805.1). Taxonomy (NCBI): domain Eukaryota; kingdom Metazoa; phylum Chordata; class Amphibia; order Anura; family Megophryidae; genus Leptobrachium; species Leptobrachium leishanense. Next base: position 292,324,118 of record CM019063.1, on the reverse strand, counting down.
TGCCACAGGTCTGGAGATGTGGGATCCAACGGATCTCCCATCTCCACCATAGGGTTTCCATAGGGAAACCCCTTGGCAGCAAAATCTAGCCAAAGCCCCACAGGGAAGACAAAAAAGTCTGAGAGCAGGTACCTCTGGTGCCCCTCAGGTGCCTTTGGGGGGCCAATGGGGTCCCTCTGGTGCTTCTAGGGTCCCTCTGGTGCCCCTGGGGGGCTCTGGTGCCTTTTGGGGAGCCAATGGGTTCCCTCTGGTGCCCCTGGGTGGTCTCTCTGGTGTCCCTGTGGGGGCTTGTGGTCCCTCTGGTGCTTTTGGGGGGCCAATGGGGTCCCTCTGGTGCCCCTGGGTGGTCTCTCTGGTGCCCCTGGTGCATTTGGGGGGCCAATGGGATCCCTCTGGTGCCCTTGGGTAGTCCCTCTGGTGCCCCTGGGGGGCCTTGTGGTCCCTCTGGTGCCCCTGGGGCACTTCTGGTGCCTTTGGGGGGACAATGGGGTCCCTCTGGTGCAACTGGGTGGTCCCTCTGGTGCCCCTGGGGGGGCCTTGTGGTCCCTATGGTGCTCCTGGGGGGCCTTGTGGTTTCTCTGGTGCCCCTGGGGGGTCTCCTTGTAGCTCTGGTGCTTTTGGGAGGCCAATGGGGTCCCTCTGGTGCCTTTGGGGGCCTATGGGGTCCCTCTGGGGGAAATGAGGCATCTGGGGTCACCTCTGGTGCCTTTGGGGGGCCTCCTCTGTGTGCGCCGGTGACTCTGAGGAGGCCTCTTCACTCATGTTTGCGCAGATTGCCGGCCCCGTCATCCTGGTCAGTCAATGCCGCTGGTGTCTGTGCTCTCAGCCACCACGTGCAGGCAGGGTGCAGGCAGCTGTATGACAACCGCCATAACACCGGCGCCAAGACATGGGCAGACATCCAGCGCTCCCTCTGACGTCATCAGAGGGGGCTGCCGGGCGCCATCAATGGATTCTCTCGTGGCCGGGAGGTACATTTTTGCGCTGCGCTGCCTGGGTGCACTATGCAAATTAGGTGGTCGCGAGGCCCAGCAGGTGCGAGGCCTTAGGCGGCTGCCTAATTAAGGAGATGCCACTGCGGGCTCGGGCCACAGTGGGAACTTGCGTTCCCGCTGTGGGAGAAGTGCGGGGACACCGTCCCCATGCATTCCCGCAGGACTCGAGTCCTGCTGCAGAGTAGGCAAACTAAAATCGCCGAATTGCCACAAAGTGCGAGGAACGAAGGGGCACCGAAATGTTGGTGACATTTCTCTGAATAACCCTGAATTCTCTGAATAACACTGTCTGTCTTTTTGTCTTCACTTGAAGAATCCCTTACTTTGATAGTACGCTAGGCTAATTACACAGTACTGTTTCATATTGCCAAATTTTCTTTTCTTTTTTCATTTAAAGGCAAACTTAATATTGTGTGATTTTGTATAATAATAAAAGTGCAATTTGTACCCCTAGAAATAGACTTTCCTATATTGGATATTCTCTGAATAAGTTCTTTCATTTGCTGTTTCAACTGTGGGTTTAATCCTCTACTTAGTTGGGTATTCTCCCTCTACTTCTCCTGACGGTTAATTTAACTGGTCAAGGAGTCGCTTTGTTTTAACCTGCATATGACCCTAGGATTTCACAATACTGTTGTTTGAATAAAGTTAAGTGATTTTGACTTCAAATAAAGGTGTTGTCTGTTTTTGAAGCAAAGTTCCTGCTTCATATAACAATAACAGCATTGTTTGAATAAATGTCAGTGAATTTCACTAACCCTAACAGTAGTCCTAACCTAAATTCTATCCCGGACACTATTCTAAGCCTAGCCCAACAGGGTTATTCAGAGAGAGGTGAAAAGCAGGAGAATGACTGGAGAAGTGAAAATTATAGGTGAAAATATCCAAACCAGAAAAATTCTCACTTTTATCTCACTTTCCAAATCGGCTATTTGGTCTAGATTGTTCATTCCCCTGGCAATTCTCTTGGTTTTCACCTCTCTCTGAATAACCCTGTGTACTATGCTGATTAAGTTGTCCACTGTAGTTTGGTGTATTTTTCTCTTTTTGTTGGTGTATTTGAGAGGATGGAGATATTTAATCTATGCATATGAAACCGTATGAGAAACATGTGATATTGCATAGTAGGGCGATGTGTGGGTTGCCATAATTCCCAAATTGCTGTGGCAATGGAAGAGGTGGATCCTCTTGAAGGGTCGCCAAGAGGGGTGTGGGTGAGCATGCAGGTATTTGGTTTTCAGAGAAATTGAGCAATTAATGTGTTGTTTTTTTGTTCAAGCCGCACTCTGATCATTGCACCAATCATCAAGTGATCGAGAAGTGTCTGACCCAGTAGTAATCAGCACAGCTTCCAAAGTATGACGGTCAGAGTGTGTGCAGTCATAGCAGTCTCTGCAGGGAAGCAAGAGGGTGGCAATTACCCCCCTAACTACTCCCCCCCCCTTATGCCCCAAACGGTAATTAAAAGATACCAAAAAATATTGTTACAAGTGTAGCGCTGCTTTAAAGACTGTGTTCTGCTGCATTTAATTATTATATCCACCAGAGGGAGACAGAGACAATATGGACTATGCTGGACAAACACTGAACTACAATTTCCATCATGCTTTGCATGAGTACAGGAAGTGGGTGGTGTAGGAAGAGGAAAGACATCAGCAGCCTCGTGCAGGGGAGAGGCAGAGTGAGCTGAGCGATGAAAGGTGGAGGACGCACGTGAAAACTGTCAAGGATTGTGACCAGGCCAGAGTACAGGCGCTGCCTCACTGGTGCTGGAGATCGGGACGGGGACACTTCGGAGACCTACCTACGCAGCGCTGAGAGGTCTGGATAGAAATCTGGTTCCGGCTGGACCCCGAGTGAGGAGACCGCGCTGATCGATTGGGAGTGCAGGCGGTGGATCGTTGTTCCTGTTGGGGAGATTCGACAAGCAGGGAGCAGATCCAGTTGCACAGAGTCCCAGTACACGGCGGAAGAAGATCCTTGATCCTATGCTGGACAGTTTGTCTATCGGATGGGTAAGAGGCCTCCCAGGCCGCAGTTCCAAAAATACGAAACACACGCTGCAGTATTGTTTAAATCCACAGGGCCCCAACGTGACTAGTCGAAGATTGTTTGTTTCATTCACTGGCCAGTTGAATACAGTACCCGGGTACCCGAGACAATATACATACACATTTTTGAGCTATTATTCACGGGATGTACACTCCAGAACTGAGGGGGTTAATCTTTCTCTTTTGCCACCGCGTGATTTTCCCGCAATACAAAATCCTGTCATTTAAATACCGTATCTACTTTATATATGTTGCTTTATTGGGATCAGTAAAGAATATAATCTATAAAAATTCACAAAAGTGCTGGTGTATAGTTATTCCCTAGTGCGGTGAGACTAACCCAAGGTTAATTCAGCGGCTCATCTGGGAGTGAGCGCTACACAAGCTATATGGCCTTTCCAGTGATACCTCACACAACCTTGTGAGGTGTATAGAAGTGAATATACAGGAGCTCATAGGACCCCTGCCTAATCCTATACTGCTAAATTTCCTCCAGCTCTGTTATAGGTAAGGCAGTTTAGTTTCTTGACAAGGGCAGATTAAGATGGACCCACAGCCCAGCTTGACTTGGAGCATGCTGATGGCCACTGGGATAAGGACCTATCCATTGCAGAAGTGACAGAATGTTGACTGACTGAGATGGCGTGTTTGACCTTTGTATTTTAGTGGGAATTCCAGTGATGTGTGGGACATGTTCTCTGCAGTGAAAGATTGTGCACAAGGTTCAAAGAGTTTGTCACAGAGACTTTTTAAATTTTACCAGGGTGCAAAGTTTTTTGTGATATGCGGCTCTTTGGACTTGGTGTACATGGGCCTAGAAATGTATTTGGGAGGTGCAGGCCTCATATTCTATATTATTTCTCTGCCCTCTCTTGTGATTAAATTACCCTGTGCCTGTAGATTGTTTGTGTAATCTGTGTTAGACAGATAGGTATGAATAATGTTATTGTCTATACTTATGGTCCATGTGTATCTGTTGCTACCTGCTGATAGGGTTTAGCCTTCCAGCATGCCCTCTCAAGAATGTGTTTTATTTGTTTTATATTTGGTCTTTGTTAATCTGCCTTGTCAGTGTTTCAGTTCCATGTTGACCCTGAAAACCTCCAGATCTACAGCCTCGTCTTATTTCTGGGGGATGCTAGAAAGGCTCTTAACGTGTCCCGGGCCTTAATCTTCGTCTAAGGATTGGAGGAAGACACGAGAGTCTGCTGGGGAGAACACAGAGTTTCGGCAAGGAAGTGACATTGACAGATGTGACCCGGTCGGGTTACTGAGATCTGTTATATTTTAAATTCCGATTATAGTTTGAATCACTGTACTATTTTATCTATCATACAACTTTGTTGCACTGAGAATGAATAGAGAAATGTGGTCCAATTAGCATCTTTATGTGAAGTGACCTGAGGCAAATTTTGGGTGGGAGGGAAAACATCTTTGTTCTGCCACCATCTTGTCTTATACCCTGTTATAAATATGTTTCTCTATTCAGTGTCCTCTGTCCTGACACAGTGTCACTCATCAGTGACACACAAAGTCTAGATACAGATTTCAAATCCTGTCCTGTCACCCTGTCAACACTAAATGTCACAAGACGCCTGAGTAAGATGATGGGCGAGATGTGTGATCATAGCTCTGACAACGTTTAACTTTATACATTTCACCTTAGGGGCCTGTCTGCAAGAAGTTGTAACTTACATATCCTATGAGAGGTTTATTCATTCTGTACTGTATTAAAATTAATTTCATCTTTCAGTTGCATAGTACAAAGGGGCAGCTGAAGATTCATCTCTTGGCCTATGAACAATATTCTGGACTGACTAGAGACTTGAATTCTATTATAGATAATTACTGTTTCGTTTATTGCGGCATTGCTATTCTCGGGGATAACATGCCAAATTATTTTAAAGCAAAAATCTATTGATTCAGTGCTTTCAGAAAGTAATCAGACACCACTTCATTGAGTTTGTTTTCATATTTTTATGTGTCTTATGCTAAACCTGTTTAAATAAATTTTTCACAGAACTACAGATTCAATACCAGTGTTCCCTCTAATGTTTAGTGATGTGTGTAGACCTTTTTTGTTGTGAAAAGTGGTTTCCCTGTTACAAAAGTCTGTGCACCTGAGAACCTGTGCGACTGACATAAACCTTAATTTTCAGCATGTTTTGTTACATTTTCTCTATCTTTTTTTTAGTTTTATTGTGAAAGCAGTATCCGCATGACATAGGTAAAAAATAAAAATGAAGGCCACGCAGGACCACATTCAGCATGCGCAATGAAGCGCCAGCAGATAACAGAGCTAAACAACATAGAATGAGCACTTCTGAAAAGTAAAGGAAACATAAAAAGGATGGGGGGAGAAAAGTCCCAGATAAAGCACACAAGCTGTGGTAACAACCAGAGTCTCAAGTATCTAGGTAGTGAGCATAACCAAGGGAAATGTGTAAAAAAAAATAATAATAATAATTAAAGGGGGCGGGGGAGTTAAGAGGAACTGCCGTGAGGAACGTGGCATAGCTGGCTCGCCTCGACGATCCAAAGACAAATGAGGGCCGGACCAGGGGCCACAAGGCCGGAGGGGACCGGGGCCAGGAGGGACAGGCAGAGCCGCGGTTGCCGCCCCAGATGGCTCTCCCGAGCCCACCCCATGTTCCCACTTAAAAAAAAATATATATACATTTCCAAGAGTTCACTTAGTATAGCGATTGGTCAAGTCCTACAGCCTGTCATTTAGCAAAAATGGTTCTGATTACCTAGGTGGTGAGGGGTATGGAATGGTAGGGGGGAAGGAAGTGAAAAGGGGTACGAACACGCATTAAACGGACGAGTCAACACCCGGCTTCTGCAGAGTTCAACGTCCTCAACCCGGGTCAATAGAAGCAACCTTTACAGACGGACCAGACAGCGACAGAGCCGGCAAATGGAGTAGGTGAGAGTCCACAAAGGTCCTCCTCAGGGGTAATCGTGGAGTACGTCCGTCCATCGTGGGATACCACTAGAGATCCTGCAGGTCCCCATCGATAATGGACCCCACGTTCCCTCAGGAACGTTGCTTCTGTAGGTCCTCCAACTGCGCCGCGGATCCCAGCCTCTCCTCCTCCAGCAAATCCAGGCGGGCACCCATAGTTGAAGCATCCGCCGCTACAGCGGTAGCTTCAGCCTGAACCTTGGCCAGATCCTCCCTGTGCCATAAGGTTTTAAGGTCTTCATAAAGCTGGTGGATGTCTTCTTTAGTGGAGGGCTGGGATAAGAGGGTCTGAGATTCCTCAGTTGCCGGAGAGGTCGGAGCTTCCGTACTCACCGCTGGCTCCTGGGTCTCTGCACTCTGCAAAAGGGGCCAGTTAATCAACGCTCCACTTAAGGAGCTCCGAATATCTGGCTGCCCTGCATCATCCAGCTGTTCCATCTTCTTTCCCTTCTTTCCCATTAGGGCCTTTAGTATCGACCGCGCGTTAGGCCACAATCAAAATGGCCGCCGCCACTCGGGTGAAGAGTCCAAACAAACTTATGGGACACCTCCTGGGGGGATCAGAGGTGCCTCCTAGCCACCAAAGAATGTCCTCAAATGTTTCCAGCACCGAGTTCAGCAAAAAGCAGAGAGGGATATGTCAATAAAAGTCACAAAGCCATCGGCACACTCAGGAGTCTCTTTTCTCTCTATCTTAACCCTTTTGCTGCTGAGCCATTTCACCCGTGTGCTAAGCTCATTTTGTGCTCATCATGTTTAAATGCGATTTGAAGTCATGTTTAATTAAGGGACGCAGACAAATTATATGTCTTTATTTTCAGCAGACTCTGCAGATTCATAATATATACATACACTATATTGCCAAAAGTATTCGCTCACCCATCCAAATAATCAGAATCTGGTGTTCCAATCACTTCCATGGCCACAGGTATATAAAATCAAGCACCTAGGCATGCAGACTGTTTTTACAAACATTTGTGAAAGAATGGGTTGCTCTCAGGAGCTCAGTGAATTCCAACGTGGAACTGTGATAGGATGCCACCTGTGCAACAGATCCAGTTGTGAAATTTCCTCTCTTCTAAATATTCCACAGTCAACTGTCAACTGTATTATAAGAACGTGGAAGTGTTTGGGAACGACAGCAACTCAGCCACGAAGTGGTAGGCCACATAAACTGACGGAGCGGGGTCAGCGGATGCTGAGGCGCATAGTGCGAAGAGGTCGCCAACTTTCTGAGTCAATTGCTACAGACCTCCAAACTTCATGTGGCCTTCAGATTAGCTCAAGAACAGTGCGCAGACAGATGCATGGAATGGGTTTACATGGCCGAGCAGCTGCATCCAAGCCATACATCACCAAGTGCAATGCAAAGCATTGGATGCAGTGTTGTAAAGCACGTCGCCACTGGACTCTAGAGCAGTGGAGACGCCTTCTCTGGAGTGACGAATCGCGCTTCTCCATCTGGCAATCTGATGGACGAGTCTGGGTTTGGCGGTTGCCAGGAGAACGGTACTTGTCTGACTGCATTGTGCCAAGTGTAAAGTTTGGTGAAGGGGGATTATGGTGCGGGGTTGTTTTTCAGGAGCTGGGCTTGGCCCCTTAGTTCCAGTGAAAGGAACTCTGAATGCTTCAGCATACCAAGACATTTTGGACAAATCCATGCTCCCAACTTTGTGGGAACAGTTTGGAGCTGGCCCCTTCCTCTTCCAACATGACTGTGCACCAGTGCACAAAGCAAGGTCCATAAAGACATGGATGACAGAAGAGTTGAAGCTGTTATAGCTGCAAAGGGTGGACCAACGTCATATTGAACCCTATGGATTAGGAATGGGATGTCACTTAAGTTCATATGCGAGTCAAGGCAGGTGAGCAAATACTTTTGGCAATATAGTGTATGTATGTATACATATATATTTATACGTCATGTCCTGTCAGAATGCTATAACAAAAAGTGTAAAAACAATATCCTTATTTTCAACAGACTCGGTAGATTCAAAATCTATGATTATTATACGTATATGTCATCTGTCCCATCAGAATGCTTTAAAAAAAAAAAGAAGTGAATTGCCATTCAGATTTCAATCATTTACAGCATGTAAAATATTTTTTCTTCACTTTTTATCATCCAAGCCCATCCATTGAGCAGGGTGGAGCAATGGCGCCAGGAGGCCATTTGTCAGGGGCGGCATTTTGCCACCCTGTCATGGGCCGCGGCGTGGAGCTCCCCCCTGGACAAGGCATGGCCCGCCCTCCTCCTGCAGTTTTCCGATGCCAGGCTGCGCCCTCTCAGCGGGCTGGCACCCGCCCTTCTCAGCGGGCCAGCGCCCGCCCCTCTCAGAGCCAGCACCCGCCCCTCTCAGTGGCGCTGGTGCCCGCCCCCCTTCATGCAAGGAAGTGGCACCCGCCTACTTCACGCGAGCAGGCTGACACCCGCGCCTCAAGCGAGGCGGCAGGCAGAGCCCTGCGGACCAGACCCAATCTTTTTCAAGCCTGCTGGCCTCGGCCAGGCCCGAAGACAGACCCGTGGATGACCAGGCCCGATCCTTTTGAAGACTGCCGGCCTCGACCAAGCCCTGAGCTAGGCCCAAGGAAGGCCTTGGCCAGACCCTAAACCGGGCCTCTAAGAAACTTTACAGACCTCGACCAGACCCTCAAACATCCAAAAAGTACTCCAGTGGGCCGGCGACCATGCTCCTGTGTGGGTAAGTTTGTGTTTGTGTGTCTGTATGGGGATGTGTGGGTAAGTTTGTGTTTGTGTGTCTGTATGGGGATGTGTGGGTGAGTGTGTGTGTGTGTGTGTCTGTATGGGGATGTGTGGGTGAGTGTGTGTGTGTCTGTATGGGGATGTGTGGGTAAGTTTGTGTTTCTGTGTCTGTATGGGGATGTGTGGGTGAGTGTGTGTGTGTGTGTCTGTATGGGGATGTGTGGGTGAGTTTGTGTGTCTCTGCATGTGGATGTGTGGGTAGGTTTGTTTGTGTGTGTGTGTCTGTATGTGGATGTGTGGGTAGGTTTGTGTAAGCTGTGTGTATGTGGATGTGTGGATATGTTTGTGTGTGTCTGTATGTGGATGTGTGGGTAGGTTTGTGTGTGTGTTTGTATGTGGATGTGTGGGTAGGTTTGTGTGTGTGTTTGTATGTAGATGTGTGGGTAGGTTTGTGTGTCTGTATGTGGATGTGTGGGTAGGTTTGTGTGTGTGTGTCTGTGGATGTGTGGGTAGGTTTGTGTGTGTGTGTCTGTATGTGGATGTGTGGGTAGGTTTGTGTGTGTGTGTCTGTGGATGTGTGGGTAGGTTTGTGTGTGTGTGTTTGTATGTGGATGTGTGGGTAGGTTTGTGTGTGTGTGTGTCTGTATGTGGATGTGGATGTGTGGGTAAGTTTGTGTGTCTGTATGTGGATGTGTGGGTAGGTTTGTGTGTGTGTGTCTGTATGTGGATGTGTGGGTAGGTTTGTGTGTGTGTGTGTGTGTCTGTGGATGTGTGGGTAGGTGTGTGTGTCTGTGTGGGTAGGTTTGTGTGTGTCTGTATGTGGATGTGTGGGTAGGTTTGTGTGTCTGAATGTGGATGTGTGGGTAGGTTTGTGTGTGTGTGTGTGTGTCTGTGTGGGTAGGTTTGTGTGTGTAATGTGGATGTGTGGGTAGGTTTGTGTGTGGATGTGTGGGTATCTGTGGATGTGGTGGGTAGGTTTGTGTGTGTGTGTCTATGTGGATGTGTGGGTAGGTTTGTGTGTGGATGTGTGGGTATCTGTGGATGTGGTGGGTAGGTTTGTGTGTGGATGTGGATGTGTGTGTAACTTTGTGTCTGTGGATGTGTGGGTAAGTTTGTGTGTGTATCTGTGGATGTGTGGGTAGGTTTGTGTGTATGTGGATGTGTGTGTGTGTGCGACTGGATGTGTGTGTGACAGTGGGCCCGGGATATGTGGCGCTCTGTGATACTCGTAAACACGGCACGTTACTGTGAGTTTTTAATATGAGTTTTATTGCTATGGAGCTCTCTGATACGCTAAAACACACTGCACATTACTGTGAGTTTTATTGCTGTGGGGCTCTGTGATACGCTCATACACACCGCACATTACTGTGACTTATTGCTGTTGAGCTCTGTGATACACTCATACACACTGCACATTACTGTGAGTTTTATTGCTGTTGAGCTCTGATACGCTCATACATGTCACGTGTTTTTTTTTGGGGGGGCAGCATTTCATCCTTCGCTCCAGGCAGCACAGTGGCTTGGGCCGGCCCTGCCTTTGTGGTTATACAGTTGTGTTCAAAATTATTCAACCCCCACTGAAATTGAGTGTTTTGGCCAGTTTGACATTGATTTTGATCATTCAGTCATCTTGCTTACAATTAAATCAAAGAGGCACGTGTAGGTCAGACAAATATAACATAACATTTATAATGAAATAACCACAAATGTCTTTTCTGTGCTCACATCATTATCAGTTTTATTCAACCCCCAAGTGACATTCAATCTTAGTACTTAGTACAACATCCTTTTACAGTTATAACAGTTTTAAACGTGAAGCATAGCTTGACACAAGTGTCTTGCAGCGATCTACGGGTATCGTCGCCCATTCGTCATGGGCAAAAGCCTCCAGTTCAGTCACATTCTTAGGCTTGCGCACTGCAACTGCTTTCTTTAAGTCCCACCAGAGGTTCTCAATCGGATTAAAGTCTGGTGACTGCGATGGCCACTCCAAAATGTTCCAGCCTTTAATCTGCATCCATGCTCTAGTGGACTTGGAGGTATGCTTGGGATCATTGTCATGTTGAAAGGTCCAACATCTCCCAAGCCTTAGGTTTGTGACGGACTGCATCACATTGTCATCCAATGTCTCCTGGTACTGAAGAGAATTCACGGTACCTTGCACACGCTGAAGCTTCCCTGTACCTGCAGAAGCAAAACAGCCCCAAAGTATGATTGACCCCCCGCCATGCTTCACAGTAGGCAAGGTGTTCTTTTCTCCATAGGCCTTGTTCTTCCTCCTCCAAACATAGCGTTGATCCATGGGCCCAAACAGTTCTAATTTTGTTTCATCAGTCCACAGAACACTATCCCAAAACTTCTGTGGTTTGTCCACATGACTTTTGGCATACTGCAGTCGACTCTTCTTATTCTTTGGAGACAGCAAGGGAGTGCGCCTGGGAGTTCTGCAATGGAGGCCTTCATTACGCAGTGTGCGCCGTATTGTCTGAGCTGAAACTTCAGTACCCACATCTGACAAATCTTTTCTCAGTTCCTCAGCAGTCACACGGGGACTTTTCTCCACTCTACGCTTCAGGTAGCGCACAGCAGTCGAAGTCAGCATCTTCTTTCTGCCACGACCAGGTAGCGTTTCAACAGTGCCCTTTGCCTTGAATATGCGAATGATGCTTCCTATGGTCTCTCTTGGTATGTTTAATATCTTTGCAATCTTCTTATAGCCATTGCCCTTCCTGTGAAGAGTAATCACCTCTTCTCTTGTCTTCCTGGACCTTTCTCTTGACTTCACCATGTTTGTAACCACACCAGTAAATGTCTAGAAGGAGCTGAGTATCACAGTCATTTTAAAGCTGCCTAATTGGTGCTTATTATGCTTTATTGCTGCTCCGTGACATCCACAGGTGTTTTCAATACCTGATTGAAAACACTTGAATGAACCTCTGTTCTTCAGAGTGGTAGTCTTTAAGGGGTTGAATAATTGTGTCAATGAAGAATTCACAAAAGAAATATTTACTACTGTATTACAAAACCAATTGATGTCATTTTTGTTGCATATGGTTCTTTAAAAAGTCCTTGTAGGATTTCATTCTGAATACAATTACAAATGTACACTAAATTCCCTAAAACCCTTTACAGCATTGGGGGTTGAATAATTTTGAAAACAACTGTATATTCTATGGGGCACTCTTGTGATAAAAAATTGGAAATGGGAACCTCATAGGCCCCGTTCACACTGTGCGATTTATCGCGCGGATTTTGCCGAGACGTTGCAGCAAAATCCGCGCGACGTTGCGCTGTGTAGCTTCTCCAATGCATTTCAACGGAGCTGTTCACATCTTGCCGCGCGATATCGCATGTCGCGCGTCGCGGTAGCATGTCGCTGGTACATGACCCTTTTTTTGCGATTTGCTATCTGTGATTTTGCAATTTGCATTGGTGGTGCTTTGCAAAAATCGCACAAAACTGCGACGTCGCGCGACATTATCGCACTATGTCGCGAATATGAAAATCGAGTGGAAAATCGCGCAACTTTCAAATCGCACAGTGTGAACGTGGCGTTACTGTATTTTTCTGAGAAAAATCGAGGAGATCTGACTCGTACTGTTATAGATTTTTAATTGCTACTTTATCCCCCCCTCCCCTTAATCGCTTACCTCTTTACACTCGTTAAATGTATGTTGCACCAGTGCCACCTATTGTGGAAAATGTAGATGTGATCGGTAGCACTAGGGAGAACTGCACACTAGGGCTGTCAAAAATTATCGTTTTGCCGATGCATCGCGATGCAGCCTTCCACGATGCTGCATCGATGCAATGATGCTCAAAAATCGATTCATTGACCAGCCCTAGTGAATGTCTGGAATGCCTGCCATCATCTGGTTTTCGGCGCTGCCCCCACTGTGTTTTTGGGCTGCTGCTCGGCTTAGCTAGGAGCTGTGGGGGAATCAAAGCCTCTGAGTCACTCCCCGCACTACCGAGTGACTCCGCCCCCTTCCATTGCAACACTAAACCTTCTGCCTGCCTACTGTGTTGATGTCAGTACACTGAAGGCAGGCAGAAGGAAGGTAGCTCCTCCCTATCCCCCCAGCACTAGCGACATGCCCCGCCCCTTTTTAACAGTCTATGGGGCAGCACCATTAGAAAAAGTGTGTACTTCCAGCGCTGCCTGTCAGTGCCTGCTGCTACTGTGTGATGTCTAGGGTTTTTTTCAATGGATCCAAACAGCAGCAGCAGAAGAAGGAAAGGAGGGTCACTCTTGGTCTTCAAACACATTCCAGAAGGTTTATACTCCAGCCATGGGATGATAATTGCAAGTCACAGGAGGGCCCTGCTCGCAGCCATGTGATATCTGCACAGTGTAATCACACTCATATAAAATAAAACTACATAACCGGGCCATTCAGTAAATAATGGCCATACAATGGGCACATCTTATTCAGCTCCATAGAGTCACTCCCTGCCTGCTCTGCCACCATACATTATAAACATTCTATATTAAACCCCCTGCCTGCTCTGCCCCATACATTATAAACATTATATAATAAAACCCCCTGCCTGCTCTGCCCCATATATTATATACAGTATATATTAAACCCCCTGCCTGCTCTGCCCCCATACATTATATACAGTATATATTAAACACCCTCGAGAAACAATCCTATGCCTTACTTGACCTCTGGAAGGAATGAGCCTCTGCTGTATTCTTCCAGAAGACCCATTTTAGAGGGTGCAGCATCCAAATTTACTAATAGAAACATAGAAACATAGAAACATAGAAAGATGTCGGCAGATAAGAACCTTTCGGCCCATCGAGTCTGCCCAGTTACATGGATACTTTACCTGGATTTATCTTTTGTTTAGGATAGCCTTATGCCTATCCCATGCTTGCTTAAATTCAATTACTGTTTTGGCCTCTACCACTTCAACTGGAAGACTGTTCCATGTATCCACCACCCTCTCAGTAAAATAATGCTTCCTGATGTTACTTTTAAACCTTTGCCCCTCTAATCTAAGACTATGTCCTCTTGTTTTGCTATTTTGTTTCCTTTTAAATATACTCCCTTCCTCTACCTTGTGGATTCCCTTTACGTATTTAAATGTTTCTATCATATCTCCTCTGTCTCGTCTTTTTTCCAAGCTGTACATGTTAAGATCATTAAGCCTTTCCTGGTAACTTTTCTCCTTCAAGCCGTACACCATTTTAGTAGCCCTTCTCTGAACTCTCTCTAAGATGTCTATATCCTTCTGGAGATACGGTCTCCAGTACTGCACACAGTACTCCAAGTGAGGTCTCACCAGTGCTCTGTACAGTGGCATGAGCACTTCCCTTTTCCTACTGCTAATACCTCTCCCTACACAACCAAGCATCCTGCTAGCATTTCCTGCTGCTCTATTACTTTGACTACTTACCCTTAGATCCTCTGAAATAATAACCCCTAAATCCCTTTCCTCAGATGTTGAGGTTAGGACTGTATCAAATATTCTATATTCAGCCCTTGGGTTTTTACGTCCCAAGTGCATTATCTTGCACTTATCCACATTAAAACTCAATTGCCACAGCTCCGACCATTTTTTTAGTTTACCTAAATCATTTGTCATTTGGCTGATCCCTCCAGGAACGTCAACCCTGTTGCAAATCTTTGTGTCATCAGCAAAAAGACATACTTTTCCATTAATACCTTCTGCAATATCACTAATAAAAATATTAAATAGAATGGGTCCAAGTACTGACCCCTGAGGTACCCCACTGGTAACAAGACCTTGCGCCGAATAAATTCCATTTACCACAACCCTCTGTTGCCTGTCACTCAGCCACTGCCTAATCCATTCAACAATATTGGAATCCAAGCTCAAAGATTGCAATTTATTGATAAGCCTTCTATGCGGAACAGTATCAAAAGCCTTACTGAAATCTAAATAAGCAATGTCTACTGCACCACCTGTGTCTAATACCTGGTTTCCACTGGGATTTTTTAGGAACAACGCAGAGGCCAAATCTAAGGGTACTGCTGATTGTACTGAGATTGAACTGTAACTGTACTGCTAATTTTGTCCCATAAATCAGTTCCCTTTGTCCATAAAAGCAACATTGACTGATGTGGGGGGGATGTTTTGTTCTTGTGAAAGGGACGATACTGGACCGCATGTACATTTTTGCTAATATATTGTAAGGGAGGCACTCTGGGTCTTATTAAAATTCCAAGGTTTATTCAATCCATTAAAAGCACCGACATTTCGGCCCATGGAGGCCTTTATCAAGGTAAATCACAATAAAATTAAGAACAAATATATAGTCAAGTCAGAAGAACATTTACCAATCCCAATAATTGTTTACCTATGCCTTTGCAGGGGGTTTGCACCAGGGCAGAATTGAATATTGAAGCTATCTTGGCAATTGCTATTCGCACGGAAACGAGTGCCCGCTTCCCGATTGGTTGTTTACACTTTTGCTAATTTGTATGCCCCAATCAAAAAACAGCACAAATTTATAACCAAATTTATGACGACTCTCACTGATTTCTCGGAGGGTTGCTTAGTTCTAGTCGGGACATTAACATCCCTTTAGACCTTCACCTTTAGGCTAGGGTCAGACTAACGCATTTTTCACGTTGTCCGTGAAAATGTGCGTTCGAAGAATGGACGTATTTTTTCACGGAATACGCAATAGCGGTCATACTATGCTCAGTTTCATCCGTGATTTTGTACGGATCATCAATAAAACACTTCTTGCATCTGGACGTTATGTTGGCCGGACATTAGCAGCGTCTGATGTCTCCAATTCACGCACACACGCCTCTAGCGGACGCAGCGCACTCTGTATGTCAGTACTAGTGGTTTAACGTTCTCGAAAAAATGCGTTCATTTTCCACTTGCGTTGCGCAGCCGGACTTTTGTGCGACCGTACTTCGTATATTGGCCGTCATTGCCCGGCATCTGCTGCTAGCACGGCCGTGATTAAGTGCGCCAGAACGCGCGTTCGCACTGCCTCAGTCTGACCCTAGCCTTATTCCTCACATCCCCCACCACATTAATTCTGTCCTTCATTCGCAACAGCTGGTAGATTTTTGGTGGGTGGCCCATTCCGAAGATAGGCACTTGTCGCGGGCTGCGTCGAGTGTGGCGTGCAATAGTGTGAGTGTGAGCCCAGGATGCAGTAATAGCAGCAGAAGACAGGGATTAGGCAGGTTACTGGGTTTATTTGTATTACAAATAAACAAACAGAACTAAATAAACTGATACAGGGAACAATAATAGCAAGGGGGAAAACACAGATACCGGTATGGGTGATGGTACCCAGAGCAGAGGGAAGACCGTGATCTCTTTGGTAGACTTGGGTCTCAGGAACTTCACGAAGTAGGTCTGCACTAGATAGTAAACACAAGACGAACCCCAGAAAGTTCGAAGAATCAGGGATCTGTGGAATCAATCTAACTAGAGTCATCAGAATAGATGTCGAGGGTTCTCCAGAGCTCGGGGTAGCGCCTGAGCACTGCCAAGTACTCCTCCCGGACCAACACACCAGAGGGCGTCCTGGTGTAGCCCGTAGGGGCAGGTCCTGTAGCAGGGTACATTTTGCCAGTCCAACTACCCAGATTCTGGAAGTCCTCATTGAGAGCAAGGAGAACAGCCCTTTCAGACTTGGCATCAGGAATAGTGTCATGGGCACAGCTCGGCGGTGACACTTTGGTTGCAGGGCTCGGTGGGGCAGCGTCCTTGGCGTTGACTGGTGGGGCAGCGCCCTTGGCAAGGCTCGGTGGGGCAGCGCCCTCGGCGATGTCCGTGTGGCAGTGCCCTCGGCGATGACCGGTGGGGCAGCGCCCTTGGCAAGGCTCAGTGGGGCAGCGCCCTTGGCGATATCCGGTGGGGCAGCACCCTTGGCAAGGCTCGGTGGGGCAGCGCCCTCGGCGATGTCCATGTGGCAGTGCCCTTGGCGATGACCGGTGGGGCAGTGGCCTTGGCGATGACCAGTGGGGCAGCGCCCTTGGCATGGCTCGATGGGGCAGCGCCCTTGGTGATGACTGGTGGGGCAGCACCCTTGGCACGGCTCGATGGGGCAGCGCCCTCGGCGATGACCGGTGGGGCAGCGCCCTTGGCACGGCTCGATGGGGCAGCGCCCTTGGCGATGACCGGTGGGGCAGCGCCCTTGGCACGGCTCGATGGGGCAGCGCCCTTGGCGATGACCGGTGGGGCAGCGCCCTTGGCACGGCTCGATGGGGCAGCGCCCTTGGCACAGCTCGATGGGGCAGTGCCCTTGGCGATGACCGGTGGAGCAGAGCCCTTGGCACGGCTCGATGGGGCAGCGCCCTTGGCATGGCTCGATGGGGCAGCGCCCCTGGCAAGGCTCAGTTCAGCGGCGACCTCGGCACAGCACGGCTCTTGGGCGACCTCAGGGCAGCACGGCTCTTGGGTGACCTCGGTGCAGCACGGCTCTTGGGCGACCTCGGCGCAGCACGGCTCTTGGGCGACCTCGGCACAGAATGGCTCTTGGGCGACCTCGGCGCAGCATGGCTCTTGGGCGACCTCGGCGCAGCACTCCTGCTGGGCAGTGAGCGGCTTGGCTTTACGACGGCGGCAACGGTCCCGTGGCGGTGCGACCTCTGGAGATCCTGTGGGATGCAGGGCAGCTACCTCTGGAGATCCTGCGGGATGCAGGGCAGTGGACTCTGGAGATCCTGCGAGGTGCAGGGCAATGGACTCTGGAGATCCTGCGAGGTGCAGGGCAGCAGACTCTGGAGATCCTGCGAGGTGCAGGGCAGCAGACTCTGGAGATCCTGCGAGGTGCAGGGCAGCGGACTCTGGAGATCCTGCGAGGTGCAGGGCAGTGGACTCTGGAGATCCTGCGGGATGCAGGGCAACGACCTCTCGAGATCCTGCGGGATGCAGGGCAGCGACCTCTCGAGATCCTGCGGGATGCAGGGCAGCGACCTCTTGAGATCCTGCGGGATGCAGGGCAGTGACCTCTCGAGATCCTGCGGGATGCAGGGCAGCGACCTCTCAAGATCCTGCGGGATGCAGGGCAGCGACATCTGGAGATCCTGCGGGATGCAGGGCAGCGACCTCTGGAGATCCTGCGGGATGCAGAGCAGCGACATCTGGAGATCCTGTGGGATGTAGGGCAGCGACCTCTGGAGATCCTGCGGGATGCAGGGCAGCGAACACTGGAAATTCTGCGATGTGCAGGGCAGCGACCTCCGTAGTCTGTGTCAAAGCAACCTCCATGGGCATATAAGACTCCGAATCTGTGGGCAAGGTAGGTTCCATGTCCATGGGTTCAACGTCAGCAGGCTCAGATGGCGGGGTCTCCAAGTTATCAGAGAGGGAGTCATCCTCTGTACTCTCCACATCAGAGAAGGCTTCCCTAAATTCAGGTCTCTTAGATCTGGGTACCGGAGTATGGCGAGACTTGCCAACTGTGGTAGCCTGGCGAGGCCTAGCAGGAGCAGAGACTGGGAGAGGCTTGGCTGTGGGCCGGCGAAGCTTGACAGCAGCTTGGCGAGACTTGGCAGGATTTGAGACTGGGCAAGACTTGGCCGTGACCTGGCGAGGCTTGATAGCAGCTTGGCGAGGGCTGGCAGAGACAGGGTGCTGTCGAGCTTTGGCACTTGGAGTTCGCTTAGACATTGATGGCAAGGACTCAGCAGGTAATATATCTTTGCTTTTAGCATGCACAGACACAGGAGGAGCAACCAGTTGAGAAGCAGGAGTAACAGGGTTGACTCTGGTCTGTGAGGAGGATGACTTGGGTGGGCGCACAGGGCATGAAGATATGAAATGTGAGCCCAAAGACCTCCTCCTGGAGCGTTCCTCCTCAGACAAGGGTCTCCTGCAGCCAGACATAGAAGTTGAAGAGCACACCTTAGGTGAGGTGCCCCTTAATCCTTGCAGCACTTTAAGCAACACAGAGTCCAGTTGCTGCAGGAAGTTCTCCACAGCCATTTTCATGGATGCCACCACCGCCTGTATCACCGCAGACTCGTAATAAGATGGGTTCTGCATTCTTCTCCCTGACTGAGGTCATCTGGATGTGTGCAAACCTGCTCCATCTTATCCAGTATCCATCCATCTGCCCTGTTGTTCCTGGATACATCTGTCTGTGCAAGGGACTCTCAGCGATCTCCACCTGTGGATTACAGTTAATCTCCGTCTCTGACCTTTTGATCTCAAGGTACCACTGTCAGCTATCTGGATTTATTCGTAGTGGACCCTGTCTGCAGTCTGGGACTGCATAGTCCACTATCCTGACTCTCCATCCAAGACCACTTCCTGGACAGTATATACTATGTGCTGAACTCTTGTATATGGACAGTGAACCTGTCATTGCCTGTGCTGTCCAGTATTGCATTTCTTTATACTTTCAAGTGCCTGCTGCCAAGGCCTATTTAAGTTTCATTAAACTTATTCATTGCGTGATTCCTGTCTGGCCTCCCCTCTGTGTCGCCGCCTGCTGGGCTCTCACCTGAACCGCACACGCCACGTGACAGCACTATACCTTTTCTTCACACCCAGCCCAGGTTTACTCCAGACTAGATTTCTTTTTCCTGACCCATTACCATTTGCAGAACCTCCAATAGGTGCAAATTGGCACCATGTCAAGGTCTGACCATGCCCCTGTGACATTGCAACTCACCTCCCCTTTTTACTGCCCCACTGTCCCGACTTAATGATTACTTGCTTTCTGACCCACAGACCTCTACGGAGTGTGACCAGACCCTATGACTCTACTTCATCGAAAACGTTACCACTGATCTTGCCCCGTTGACTATCTGGGAGGCACATGCGTGGCCTTTGCATCCGGAAAGCTGCAGAGTTTAAGCGTCACAGAACAACAGCACTCACTGATGTGATGGCTAGCATTCAGAGATTGGAAGCCTTACACAAGGCCTCTCTTTGTCCACAACACCTGTCCAAGCTGACCATCTCCCTGACCATATTCAGTCGACGTTTCGCTCTTTCGCTCTAAATCTCTCTACAATCTACCTTGCCCTGAGAAGTTAAGGGGATATACACTTCCCCATTTCAGATTCGGAATAGAATGCGTCATGGCTGCCCCCTCTCTCCCTTACTGCTCACTTTTTCCTTAGAACCATTCATGTGCTCTATATGGTGGAACCATATGTTCGGTGTCTATGGGTTGGTCCCACTGAACATAAATTGTGACCTCTTATTTTTTGTGACTCAGCCAGAAACCTCCTTACTGAATGTGACAGAACACGCTGTCACTATGCGACTTGGAGGGGGCTGTGCGCTAGCCTCCTGCCCAGAGACTATGGGCCGTGAAAGAGACTATTGGGGGAACTGGTGGACCTTTTAAATATATTTGGTTTTGACGGTTTTAAATATCTGCCAGTTAACTAAAGATTTCTTATGTCTGTGTGTTATTCCCTTGTGTATTTATTGTATAGTCTCTTGCTGTGTAATTTGCATACATTCCCTCCATTATCTAACCCTTCCCTGTATAGTGTAGATCTCTGTATTAGTACCTGCTCTCTCTATTGTGTAAGTTCTCTCTATAAGAAATTCCTTTTGTTTTACCTGCCTTCTCCCTCCCCCTTCTCCTCCTAGGAAATCCCATTGTCCATTGTTTGAAGGTCCCATGCAGCTATCTGCTTGATTGTATGCAAAAGGTTTTGGTGGTTGACTGTATCTGTGATGTTATCTGTTGGGTGTAAGCATGAAGGGGGTTGTTCTTGCCTGTGTATCTCTGTGCCTGTGTAATAAACGGTCTTATTCTGATCAAGCTTGAAGTCACGACTCATGTTTTGGGGTACCAGGAATCTTCTGCCCGCTGTGCCAAGGAAAGGCTCCAGGTCTACAGCTTCGGCTTATTTCTGGAGGTGCTTGCCAGGCTCTCTACATACAGGTTATCTCCTTCATTCAGCACTTTAAATAGAAACAGGTCCAAAGCTTTACCTGTTCCATTCCCCAACAACCACTACTGGCTCACCCCTTTACCGTGTTTGAAGCCCTGTGCCGAACCCCAGAGCCCTGGCCCCATGGTGTACCCACCTGTACTCCTTACTGCAACAAGTCTCCAGGGTCACCCCACCTGGGTTTATGGGGAAGGGGGTGATTGTACTGGGGGTCACCATTTCTGAGATATAGTGGCGACGTATCTGTGACCTAATGTACCACTGTTCTGTTTCCACCAAGAAGCAGGAGGTGGCTTACAAACTGCTATTGATGTGGTACAAATTTCCCAAACTCTGCATCAGATGTACCCAGCTTTGGTGGACGTCTGCTGGCACTGTAACTCAGCGCCTGGTTCTCTCCTCCACATTTGGCCATACTGGGAGTGGATCCATCAGATCCTTGGACTTTTTGTAGATTCCCCTGCCTGACTTGTTGCCTGCCCCTATGCTGTTACATCAATACCTTACTCGATTGCAGCATATAAGAGATCTATTGGGCTGTGTATCCTTAACACTACTAATAGCCCACTCCCCTTTTATGGAGGCAACCAGAGAGCCCCCCCCTTCGATTATGGCTCTCTAGAAAAGAGGACCTTCATGCCTTGAAACAATTATATTTCTCCATCAATCACATGCTCCAATGCTACACAGAGGTCTGGGCCAGATGACTTTTGGTTTCTATGATGACTGATCTCCAGGCCTTGCTCGTGGTAAACTAGAGGCTATATTCGTACTGTGGGGACCTGTGCATCCAATATCAAATGTGGCGGGCCTGCGCTCTCAACCTGCTAAGTGGGTCTTTGGCGTTTAGATCGTACTGTTTATCTCATGTTACCGGGTGCTGCCCCATCCCTTTCCTCTTCCTCCTCCCCTCCCAGCCCTTTCCCCTTCCTCCTCCCTCCTCCCCCTCCCATCTCTTCATACACCGTTACGTCTCATTCACTCCCTAGATTAATTTAAGTGCTCCTTGTTTTATACTTATATTGGATTTCTACTATTTGTGCTGTACTGTTTTTCTGTCTGAGTGACTTGGCCTGCGTGCAGTGCCCACCCAGTGATTTACCTGCTTTTTCTACTTGAATACAATAAACATATATTTACAAAAAAAATGTACATAAACCTCTTATATAGAAATTCAAGATAACTATACATAGGTACTGTTAAATTATAACCATAAACAAACAAAAACAATTTTCCTATTATAATTACCATATATGGAATCCCAAAAGTCTGTCATTTCTTTTTCATATATCAAAATGAAGCAAGACGCTGCGCTACGCCATGGCTGAGACACCAAAATCAGCCACACACAAAATGTAGCTTCAGGTCATGTCTGAATATCTCGTCGTTAGTCAGACCAGTTTATTATTTCAACATCCAATAAAAATGTTTGTTGTAGAAAAGAGGTTCCTATCCACCCCACATAGGAATGTGATATAACAGTCAATCAGAGCAGATACATTTCTACACTTCATATAACAAAGACTTTACAGGAAATGTGGCTAAATTCCGCAGGCTAACATCCTGTGTAAGAAAAGACTGTCTATATACAGAATTGACACTTAAAATCGGCTGTGTGTCATCAGGGGCGTGGCTAGGCTCTAGAGGTGAACGGTCGCATGCTTGAGCAGCTCCTGCGGCTTTACCTGCTTTTCTTGGGGAATTTCTGGCTCCTTCTGCTGCCCCTACCTCCTCCCTGTTGGCGACTGGCATCAGGAATGGGTGCTGGACCTACTGGATTGCCGGAGCTCCTGCACCTTACCTCAGCCTTTCGCAGGCAGAACCTCCGGCCTGGTGGAATAGACGGAGGAGCGCCATCTTGCCACCTCGTGGACATTTTCTTCCCGGCCATGGGAAAGAAAGACAAGAAGGCAGGAGTAGCGGACGATCCCCCTCTCCCTGATATCAGACTCTCCATGGCCGGATTGCGAGGGAAACAGACCCCGATTCCGTCCCCAGCGACATTGGGGAATGGCGCCGACCCTAGCCCCGCTGATCCTTCTCCAGTTACGCAAACTGCTGCCCCGATGGACCCTGAGGACCTCCCGGCAACCAAAATGGACATCCGTACCTTCTTGGCAGACGCCCGATCCTCCTGGACCAGGAGCTGGTGGAGGTGCGTACCAACCTCACATCCCTGCGTTCCGAGATGGGGGAGATGGACGCACGTGCTCAGGCCTTGACAGAAACGCAGGCAGCTACCTCCTCCAGTGTGGAGGTGCTCCAGGCTCAGGTGGCTGGGCTGCAGTCCACGGTGCTGGTTCTGGAGACCCGCCATTGTAGACGGAACATCAAGTTGCGGGGTATCCCAGACTCCGTCCCCGACCCTGAGCTACTACCCCTCATTAACCGCTTTGTGCGCAAGGTGGTGGCCTTGCCGGGTGATGCCCCGAATCCAGCGTTGTCGGCGATCCGGTTCAGGAAGGCGGCGATGGCTCCCCTGACTGCCTCCTTAGACGTAATTGTGGTTGTGGGGGACGTCAGTACCAGAGACCGGCTGCTGGACATGACTCTATGGGCCCCCCCAACTCGCTTAGAGGACATGGAGATCATCATTTTCCGGGACTTACCTTTTCTGGCCTTGGCGGCCCGGCGCCGGTTTGGCAACATCACGGCGATTCTCCAGGATCGGGCAATCCGTTATCGTTGGGGAGTGTCGGGATTCCTACTTATTCACAGCGGCTCGGAGATTTTAGTGGCTTCCACGATGGAGGAGGCGCGGACACACCTGTTGAATCTGGGTTTGGTGCCGGCCTCGACTGATGTTCTCGACGGCGTGTCACCTTCGCAGCAAGGGATTTGGCGCTGTGCCCCGGACTAACTTGCAGACCTTGACTATTTTTGGGATTGCATCCCTCATTTGACTTTTTTGTTGCCAAGTAGACCTAGCTTTCATTTCCCCCTCCCCCCTTATTTTTGCGATTTTCTAGCCCCCCCCTCCCCAAATTTTCTTTCTTTTTTTTTCCGTACCCCTGGATGGGTATCGAGGGAGGGATCGACCCCAGGCGAGCCATGTGGCAGTCACATAGGCTCTCATTGCCACTCGGCCCTGTGGTGGCCCGTGCCTGTGGTTCCCTCTGTGGCCCCCTGCCACTCCGTGGAGGGCTAGGGGTGAGCCGCTGAGTACCACCTTTCCTCTACTGGAAGCTCTCTCCTCCCATTCGATTCGGGGGGAAAAATATATATTTTTTCTTTCTTTACTCACCTTTTTTTTGGGGGGAAGGAGGGCTTATGTATCCTGCTTCCCCATACCCGATAATATTGTTTCCTGTTGTTGCTTGTATGTTGGTACCTTGAGGTTTCACTGTCTATTTTCCCTGCTAAAAAAGTTCCTTGCTAGACTTTGTACTACCAGCTGTGCTACCTGTTGAACATACTGTGTTTGCTGTATATGTGACCTCTATTAAAAATAAAAAATTTAAATGCCAAAACAAAATGGGTAATTATATATGTATCTTGTAAGGAAAGAGGATGGTAGTTGTACATAAATACCGTATGCAGAGATAGGGAGTAACTATGCATAGATCCTTATACAGAGAGAAAAGTATTAGACTCAGGATGGGCACAGCTGTATCAGGTCCTGTGCTCCCATACGCTTGTTGTGCAGCTCTCTGACTGTCGGCCAAACTCTCATCAGGTAATACAAGCTCTGTCAGAATGGGTCATTGTCCTGTTGGAAGGTTAACCTTTGCCCCAGATGTAGGGCCTGAGCACTCTAGACCAGGCTTCCATTAAGGGTATCTCTATATTTTGCTTTATTCAGCTTTCCACAGCCATGACCAGTCTTCCAATCCCTGACTCTGAAAAACACCCCAAACATGATGTTACCATTAGGGATGAGCTGTTCGGTTCGGAGTTCGATTCCAACATCGCCTGTTCGCATGTTCGCGAACTACGAACATTTCATAGCCCATGGGCTCACAGAGCTAAATCCAGCATGACACTATATAAGGCTTCACACAGCGCTTCAGCAAGTGTTTGAGAGGAGATTTGAGAGGAGATTGTTCTTGTGTTAGTGTGTTCTCATTGCCAGTCTGCCACCAGCTACTGGGGGGGGTTTCATTTCTACAAAATATCTGGGAATTTAGGTAATCTGTGTCTTGTCACTGTCACCCAGAAATTTTGGGGTCAGTAATTTCTTAAAAATATTTGGGAATTGAGGTAATCTGTGTCTTGTCACTGCCACCAGCAACTCTTTTGAGGGGTCAGTAATTGCTACAAAATATTTGGGAATTGAGGTAATCTGTGTCTTGTGACTGCCACACATAATTTTGGGGGTCAGTAATTTCTACAAAATATTTGGGAATTGAGGTAATCTGTGTCTTGTCACTGCCACCCATAATTTTGGGGGGTCAGTAATTTCTACAAAATATTTGGGAATTGAGGTAATCTGTGTCTTGTCACTGGCTGCCAGCTATCAGGGTGTCTCACTGAGTTATGCCAGAGTTCTGGAAATCTTTAATCTTTACACCAGAGTTGAATCAGAGTTCTATATATTTAATCTATATATCACTCACCATGTCAGAAAGACCAAAAAGGACAGGCAGACGCTCCCAGACACAGATAAGAGGGCAATCAGCCTCTGTGTCGGGAGGCTGTGCCTCTGGTCGTCGTGGACGTGGTGCATCCTCTGCAGGGGCACGCTTGTCCTTTCTAACTGGTGCTGGCTGTCTTAAGCAGCAGCAACATACAGAGGATTTGGTGCATTGGCTAACCAGGCCATCCAGGGCCATCCGTGTGGCAGTCACATAGGCTCTCATTGCCACTCGGCCCTGTGGTGGCCCGTGCCTGTGGTTCCCTCTGTGGCCCCCTGCCACTCCATGGAGGGCTAGGGGTGAGCCGCTGAGTACCACCTTTCCTCTACTGGAGGCTCTCTCCTCCCATTCGCTTCGTGGGGAAAAATATATATTTTTTCTTTCTTTACTCTCCTTTTTTTTTGGGGAAGGAGGGCTTATGTATCCTGCTTCCCCCCTACCCGATAATATTGTTTCCTGTTGTTGCTTGTATGTTGGTACCTCGATGTTTCACTGTCTATTTTCCCTGCTAAAAAAGTTCCTTGCTAGACTTTGTACTACCAGCTGTGCTACCTGTTGAACATACTGTGTTTGCTGTATATGTGACCTCTATTAAAAATAAAAAATTTAAATGCCAAAACAAAATGGTCTGTGACCCCCCTTTCTATCAGAACAGGCTTTTCACACTAATGCATATTGAAATATGGTACGTATTTCAATCACAGGAAATTTATATTCATACATAAAATTCAAATCCAACAGGTACCATATACAGAGATCAATGTCAGCAGCATTTACAAATGGCTGACAGATTATCTATACATTTATACCTTATACAGAATGTGACAATAATTATATATGTATCTTGTAAGGAAAGAGGATGGTAGTTGTACATAAATACAGTATGCAGAGATAGGGAGTAACTATGCATAGATCCTTATACAGAGAGAAAAGTATTAGACTCAGGATGGGCACAGCTGTATCAGGTCCTGTGCTCCCATACGCTTGTTGTGCAGCTCTCTGACTGTCGGCCAAACTCTCATCAGGTAATACAAGCTCTGTCAGAATGGGTCATTGTCCTGTTGGAAGGTTAACCTTTGCCCCAGATGTAGGGCCTGAGCACTCTAGACCAGGCTTTCATTAAGGGTATCTCTATATTTTGCTTTATTCAGCTTTCCACAGCCATGACCAGTCTTCCAATCCCTGACTCTGAAAAACACCCCAAACATGATGTTACCATTAGGGATGAGCTGTTCGGTTTGGAGTTCGATTCCAACATCGCCTGTTTGCATGTTCGCGAACTACGAACATTTCATAGCCCATGGGCTCACAGAGCTAAATCCTGCAGCACACTATATAAGGCTTCACACAGCGCTTCAGCAAGTGTTTGAGAGGAGATTTGAGAGGAGATTGGCAATGAGAACACACTAACACAAGAACAGTCTGCCACCAGTTACTGGGGGGGTTTCATTTCTACAAAATATCTGGGAATTGTTCTAATCTGTGTCTTGTCACTGCCACCCAGTATTTTGGGGGGTCAGTAATTTCTACCAAATATTTGGGAATTGTTATAATCTGTGTGTTCTCACTGGCACCCAGTATTTTGGGGGTTCAGTAATTTCTACAAAATATTTGGGAATTGAGGTAATCTGTGTCTTGTCACTGGCACCAGCAACTATTTTGGGGGGTCAGTAATTTCTCCAAAATATCTGGGAATTGTGGTAATCTGTGTGTTCTCACTGCCACCAGTAACTATTTTGGGGGGGGTCAGTAATTTCTACAAAATATTTGGGAATTGAGGTAATCTGTGTCTTGTCACTGCCACCAGCAACTATTTTGGGGGGGTCAGTAATTTCTACAAAATATTTGGGAACTGAGGTAATCTGTGTCTTGTCACTGCCAACAGCAACTTTTTTGGGGTGTCAGTAATTTCTACAAAATATTTGGGAATTGAGGTAATCTGTGTCTTGTCACTGCCACTCAGAATTTTGGGGGGTCAGTAATTTCTACAAAATATTTGGGAATTGAGGTAATCTGTGTCTTGTCACTGCCACCAGCAACTATTTTGGGGGGTCAGTAATTTCTACAAAATATCTGGGAATTGTGGTAATCTGTGTGTTCTCACTGCCACCAGTAACTATTTTGGGGGGTCTGTAATTTCACCAAAATATCTGGGAATTGTGGTAATCTGTGTCTTGTCACTGCCACCAGCAACTATTTTGGGGGGGGGGGTCAGAAATTTCTACAAAATATTTGGGAATTGAGGTATTTTGTGTCTTGTCACTGCCACCCAGAATTTTGGGGGGTCAGTAATTTCTACAAAATATTTGGGAATTGAGGTAATCTGTGCCTTGTCACTGGCTGCCAGCTATCAGGGTGTCTCACTGAGTTATGCCAGAGTTCTGGAAATCTTTAATCTTTATACCAGAGTTGAATCAGAGTTCTGTATATATTTAATCTATATATCACTCACCATGTCAAAAAGACCAAAAAGGACAGGCAGACGCTCCCAGACACAGATAAGAGGGTAAGCAGCCTCTGTGTCGGGAGGCTGTGCCTCTGGTCGTCGTGGACGTGGTGCATCCTCTGCAGGGGCACGCTTGTCCTTTCTAACTGGTGCTGGCCGTCTTAAGCAGCAGCAACATACAGAGGATTTGGTGCATTGGCTAACCAGGCCATCCTCATCCTCCCAGTCCTCTGCCAGCCAGACTTGTAGTGCTTTACAGTCCACCTCCACTGCCAAAGCATCTAATGCAGCCTCCATGTCCACAGCTACTCCTGCCGTAGCCTCACTATCACACACGGAGGAGTCAGCTGAATTGTTTCACTACAATGACAGTGACATGCTGCTTGAGGATGTGCAGCAAGTACAGTGCTCTGATTCAATCTCTGAGGTTGAGGAAGGGAGTATAATCAACCTAGAGGAAGGGGGTGCCAGTGATGACACACAAATAACTGGCACTCATGTTGTCCCAGCAGCTGCAGCATACTGCCAAGTTGGCTCCAGTGACGAGGAGATAGGGGGTGATGACAATGATGATGAGGTCACTGACTCCACCTGGGTGCCTGATCGAACAGAAGAGTTAAGTGAGGAGGAGGAGGCACAACAAACACGAGGCACAACATCCTCTATGACCAACCGTAGCACTAGCCAGTCCAAGGCATCAGATGTCAGAGCTGCTCAGGTGCAGAGCGCTGTTGTCTCAAAGCACACATCCAGGAACTCTGCTGTCTGGAAGTTCTTTAAGAAATGTGCAGCAGACCCCACCGTTGCTATTTGTAATCTATGTCAGATGAGGCTCAAGCGTGGGAAAGACCCCGGACGCTTGGGTACCACGTGCTTGAGGCGACATATGAACAACTGCCACACATCCCATTGGTGCAAAACTTTGCTTAGGTCCTCCTCATCTGTCTCTACCCCCACTGTATGTCCTGCTATGTCATTGCCTACAACCTCCACTAACAGGGATGATGCTACAGTAATGGGTGTACCATGTCCTTCCTCACAATGTGACAGCATCCCATCATCTGAAGATTTAAGCAGTCAGATTACGTTGCCCCAGAAAAAATATAGTCCCAACCATCCCCAAGCACAGTGTCTAAATGCCATTTTAGCAAAATTATTCGCATTACAGCTGCTGCCTTTCCAGCTGGTGGACTCTGCTTCCTTCCGTGAATTTCCTGAATGTGCTGTACCACAGTGGCAGGTTTCAAAACGCCATTACTTTTCACGGAAGGCCATTCCAGCATTATACCAGCACATGGAAGACAATGTTATCGAGTCATTGGGAAAGGCAGTCAGCAGCAAGGTGCACATGGCTTTAGACACGTGGTCCAGCAAGCATGGACAAGGCCGTTACATTTCCTTCACGGCACACTGGGTAACTCTGATTGCAGCTGGGAGGGATCCAAGACGAGCTCTGTGCTGGAGCTTGTTCATCCACCACGCCTCCAGAAAGTTGCTTGTATGAGGTCTGTCTGCTCCACCACCACCTCTCCCTCGTCCTCCTCCTCCTTCTCTGTCTCTGGCAAAGTGGCAGTTAAACCGACGCGTGACAGGGGCTACGCAATGGCTCAAGCAAAAAGATGCCATACTGTGCTTGAGCTGGTTTGTTTAGGGGACAGGAGCAACACCAGGCCAGAAATTCTGTCAGCTTTGCAGGGGCAGGTGCAGAGATGGTTAACACCACACCAGCTTCAGCTGGGAATGGTCGTCTGTGATAATGGCAGCAACCTTCCCTCCGCCCTACGTCAGGGTAAGTTGACGCATGTAACATGCCTAGCACACGTCCTAAATCTGGTGGTACAGCGTTTCCTAACCAGGTACCCAGGGCTGGCAGAGCTTCTCAACCAGGCCAGAAAATTCTGCAGCCACTTCAGACGGTCATTCCCAGCAAGTGTTCACCTGGCAGAAATTCAAAGAGAATTCCACCTTCCCACAAACCATCTGATCTGTGACATGCCCACCAGGTGGAGCTCGACATTAGCAATGCTGCAGCGTCTGCACAAGAAGCAGAGGGCCATCAATGAGTTCCTGTGTGAGTATGGCACAAGGACAGGTTCAGGTCAACTTGGTTTTTTTTCACCCCGCAGTGGCTGATGATCAAGGATACATGCACTGTACAATTCCTTTAGTGTTCCTGCTGGAGCGCACTCTGCGGGGAATTATAGATGTGGCACTAGAGGCAGAGCAGCAGGAGGAAGAGGAGGCCTTCCCTAACTCTCAAGGCCCCAGTCTTTCCGCAGACAGCATTCCTGCGGGTCCTCAGATCAGACAGGAGGAGGATGAGGAGGAGGAGGAATATTTAAGTAGTGGGGGCATTGAAGGTGGGGATTCTTCAAGGGAGGGTTTTGTGTGCCCAGAAACACAAGGACTAGTACGTGGCTGGGAGGAGGAAGTGCACAGGAGGAGTAAGGTCATCCTCCTCATTGACCAGGAAGACTCGGAAGCTAATGCCACCTCCAACCTACGCTGCATGGACTCCCTTATTCTGCAAAGCCTGCCAAAGGACCCCAGGATTCGTGCTATCAAGGAGAGGGATCATTACTGGTTGGCAACCCTTCTTGATCCACGATACAAGGGTAAAGTTGCGGAGCTCATCCTGCCCGCACAGAGGGAGCACAGGATGAAAAAACTTGAGGACGCTCTAAAGCGACACTTGTGTAACACCTTTCCAGGCACTGGTAGGTTACCAAGTGATGACACAGGTGCTTCTGAGGCTGCGGATGATCAGAGGAATAGTGGTGAAGGCCGGGCCACTTGACTGATGCATTTTTAAAAAATGTTAGTCCACGACGCCCAGGGACGTCAAATGTAGGCACCCAATGCCAGTGTCTTTACCATATGGTGCAGGACTACCTAGGGGCAAGGGCAGACCTGGATACCTTTCCAGCAGATGATCCGCTGGCTTACTGGGTTTTGAGATAGGATCACTGGCCAGAACTTAGCCAATATGCTATGCAGCTACTAGGTTGCCCTTCATATAGCGTGCTGTCTGAAAGGACGTTCAGTGCCACTGGAGGTTTTGTCACAGACAAAAGAGTGCATCTGTCCACCGACTCTGTAGACCGGCTGACATTTATAAAAATGAATCAGTCCTGGATCAGCAGCTATCAATCCCCTGATGCTGACGTAACGGAATAGATCGGGGATGTCTTCTGCATTCACAAAACCTCCAGCACTGAACTCTTCCACAATACCACAAAAGGGTTACGGTGTGAAGGCACTTGCTGCCATGAAAGGCACAATATTTGGCTGCATTGACGCCTGTGCCACATTTATATCATTTTAATTTTTTGAACCCCAGGGTCCAACCCTGCACTCTTCCACAATACCACAGAGGGGTTACTGTATGATGGCACTTGCTGGCCTGGCACCAAAGGCACAATATTTGGCTGTACTGACGTCTTTACCAGATTCATATCTTTTTAATATAGGACCGCATGGTCCACCCCTGCACTCTTCCACAATACCCCAGAGGGGTTACTATATGATGGCAATTGCAGGCCTGGCACCAAAGGCACAATATTTGAGTGCACTGACGCCTTTACCAGATTCATATCTTTTTAATATAGGACCGCATGGTCTACCCCTGCACTCTTCCACAATACCACAGAGGGGTTACAGTGTGACGGCACTGTTGCCGATGCTAGAGGCCCAATTTTAAAGCACCTATTGTTACTTTCATCCAAAGCCTGCATAAATTTCACCATAATTTAGCCAAAAAAAATCACTAAACTTTTTCTGCGCGTCCTAAAATGTCTTTTCATACAGGCTGCCGCCCCAAGCAGTTGTTTATGAATAGATTAAAGGAAAAGCATTGACCGTCCTTTGAAACGTCATTTTTTTGTTTTTAAATGTTTCTATACATCCTAGAAATCCGCCTCTTCCCGGACAGGTTATGGGGACCTCCTAGGCACGATATTTGAAGGAATCTTTCGTTTTTATTTTTAACCCTTATTTCATGGAAAACTCACTGTCCCTTTTAAAAAAGTTTTTTTTTTACTTTTTGTCCTGGTTTCCTGTCCCCCAGGGCACTACCTGGACCCCCATACACCTTTTATGGCAAATATCTAGCATATATGCCCTCTTGGAGGGCACTCTAAAAATCGAACTTTGAGTCCCATTGACTTGTATTGAGTTTGTGTTCGAGTTTGAATTCAAACTTTTGAAAAGTTCGAGTTCGAATGCGAACCGAACTCGGGGGTGTTCGGCTCATCCCTAGTTACCATCACCATCTTTCTACTTTGCGGTGGTATTATGTAGGTGGTGTGCAATGCCCTCCTTCCTCAAGACACAGTGCTTTAAATTGTGGCCAAACTGTTCAATCTTCATTTTAGCAGAAAATATTGTCTCACAGTCTGAGGGCCCTATTCCAAGGTTGGTGTTAACTTAAGCAGAGCTGTTGTAATCTTTCCAGAGCCATTATATTCTATGGCGTTGTTAAGGTGTTTATTTATGCAAATTCGAAGCAGACTTCCATGTGTCTTATAATGAGAAGAGGTGACCAGTCTAGTGGAGCATTGCAGTGATGGTTGCCCATCCACAAGTTACCTCCATTTGATCTCATTCTCTGGAGCTCACTCGGATTCACAGTCAGCTCTGTTACTAAGGCCCTTCTCCCTCAACTGCTCTTTTTGGCTCTGTAGCTAGCTCTAGCAAGAATCGTGGTTGTTTTGTAGAAAAATAAAGTTAAGATTCAGAGAAACAGATTGACTCTGTGTTAAAGTTTAAGTTTTATGGCAAAGGTTCTGAATACTTACCACCATGTGGTAGTTCAGATTTTGCAATGTCGTCAAAACCCTGGCTCTTGCTTTGTCATTATAGGATATTGATTGTGTATTTATTGAAAATTATTGAGGCTGCAACATAAATAATATTAAAAAACAAAAAGGTCTGAATACTTTGTGAAATATGTGTGTGTATATATAAATATATGTGTGTGTTTATTATTGCAGAAGCCATTTGCACATGATAGCAATTCAAAGAATTGCATCCCAGAGCTCCTATGCCACATTCCCTATATGCAGCAAGGAACTCTGGGAAGGATATGCGAATGACATCTGTCTCACTTTTATGCATCCTGGGTCTGTTATTACACAGAACCCTAAAATCAATACTATGCCACACTGTGGCTTTCTAGTTAGGTCCATACATATTAAGACACCGGCACAATTTTCATACTTTTGACTCTGTATGCCACCAGAGTAAAATTAAAACGAAAGAATCCAAATGAATTTGAAGTGCAGACTTTCAGCTTCAATTCAAGGGGTTGAACATAAATATCAAGTACAAATTGTAGGAGCTGCGACAAATTTTTAAACACAGCCCCCGCCATTTTCAGTGGCTCAAATGTAATTGGACAAATGAATTGTCACATCTTGGCCCTGCCCCCTGCTGGTGGTAGCAGGGATTCCTGATTTTTTTTGTTTTCAGGCTCTGCAGACCATCTGTTGGGCTAATTGGTCTGCGGTCACATGACCTGTTCAGCCCTATATGTAGGGCCAGGATTTACATTGAACCTTGGATCAGGATAGACCAAATTCTACCTAGTTCCTGCTTGCAATATTATTGTTATTCTAGGTTCTGATATTCTGTGTATGACCCTCTGGCTCTTGTGTTTGGATTACTCTTTCGTCTGTTCCCTGAAGTTATAGTTCTGATTTTCTGTGTATGACCTTCTGGCTTGGATTCTTGGACCTCTCTCTAGTATTAACCTTGTCTGTTTCAGGTATTATTCTGTCTGTTTATAATTTAAGCTGTTTCACTCAGCAGGCATTTGGCCATGAAGCCAATTTGCTGTTGAGGGGTTCTCAGGGCTTTATCTGTACTCCCTGGCTGGGAGTGTCTGGATCATCAGTCTGTATCTGTTCGTATTTAGTGCTGCCCTGCAGCTTGCACAATTCATTGCCTGTCATACCAAATACCTTAGTACTGAAGCTCAAGTCTTGCTATCCGCTGTATTGTTGGGTGCTTTAAGTTATCCTTTGGTCTCAACCTTTTGGAGCTTAGTAGCAATTCAGTTGTCCTGTCATACTCCTTGGCCTTGGAGTATAAATCTGAAAGTACAGTGCTTGATTCTGTTACTGGCAGCTATACAATATACCTGCCCTAAAGGCTTCAACCTCTGCAGCTTAAAGGCTCCCCATCACCCCATAGGGGGCTCACTGTCACATGAATGTAATCATAAATAAAATGCTAATTTTTAATTTAATTTTTTTAGATTAATTTACTGGCAATGACTGAAGTCTGGAACCCATTGACATTACCAAAGACTTGCAGGGTTATTCAGAGAAAGGTGAAAACCAGGAGAACTGGCAGGAAAAGCGAACAATCTAGACCAAATAGCTGATTTGGAAAGTGAGATAAATGGGTGATTTTTTTTTTTTTTTTTTTGATTTTTTTTTTTCCCGGTTTGGCTATTTTGACCTAGAGTTTTCACCTCTCCTGCAAATTCTCCTGAGTTTCACCTTTCTTTGAATAGACCTGTTGGTTTCCTCCTTACTAATGCTTTGTCAGGCTGTAACCAGCTGTTTTCATTTGTTCTTTGTTTGTGGGTCCCTCTGCCTTTTTTATTTTTGCCTTCAAATGAAATGCATGCTCAATTGGGTTGAGATCAGGTGATTGCAGAATATTCCATTTCTTTACCTTCAAGAATTCCTGGGTTACTTTTGCAATGTGATTTGGATCATTGTCCATCTACAGTTCTGTTCAAAATTATTCAACCCCCACTGAAATTGAGTGTCTTGGCCAGTTTGACATTGATTTTGATCATTCAGTCATCTTGCTTACAATTAAATCAAAGAGGCACGTGTAAGTTAGACAAATATAACATAACATTTATAATGAAATAACCACAAATGTCTTTTCTGTGCTCACATCATTATCAGTTTTATTCAACCCCCAAGTGACATTCAATCTTAGTACTTAGTACAACATCCTTTTACAGTTATAACCGCTTTTAAACGTGAAGCATAGCTTGACACAAGTGTCTTGCAGCGATCTACGGGTATCTTCGTCCATTCGTCATGGGCAAAAGCCTCCAGTTCAGTCACATTCTTAGGCTTGCGCACTGCAACTGCTTTCTTTAAGTCCCACCAGAGGTTCTCAATCGGATTTAAGTCAGGTGACTGCGATGACCACTCCAAAATGTTCCAGCCTTTAATCTGCATCCATGCTCTAGTGGACTTGGAGGTATGCTTGAGATCATTGTCCTGTTGAAAGGTCCAACGTCTCCCAAGCCTCAGGTTTGTGACGGACTGCATCACACTTTCATCCAATATCTCCTGGTACTGAAGAGAATTCATGGTACCTTGCACACGCTGAAGCTTCCCTGTACCTGCAGAAGCAAAACAGCCCCAAAGCATGATTGACACCCCCGCCATACTTCACAGTAGGCAAGGTGTTCTTTTCTTCATAGGCCTTGTTCTTCCTCCTCCAAACATAGCGTTGATCCATGGGCCCAAACAGTTCTAATTTTGTTTCATCAGTCCACAGAACACTATCCCAAAACTTCTGTGGTTTGTCCACATGACTTTTGGCATACTGCAGTCGACTCTTCTTATTCTTTGGAGACAGCAAGGGGGTGCGCCTGGGAGTTCTGGCATGGAGGCCTTCTTTACGCAGTGTGCGCCGTATTGTCTGAGCTGAAACTTCAGTACCCACATCTGACAAATCTTTTCTCAGTTCCTCAGCAGTCACACGGGGACTTTTCTCCACTCTACGCTTCAGGTAGCGCACAGCAGTCGAAGTCAGCATCTTCTTTCTCCCACGACCAGGTAGCGTTTCAACAGTGCCCTTTGCCTTGAATTTGCGAATGATGCTTCCTATGGTCTCTCTTGGTATGTTTAACATCTTTGCAATCTTCTTATAGCCATTGCCCTTCCTGTGATGAGTAATCACCTCTTCTCTTGTCTTCCTGGACCATTCTCTTGACTTCACCATGTTTGTAACCACACCAGTAAATGTCTAGAAGGAGCTTAGTATCACAGTCATTTTAAAGCTGCCTAATTGGTGCTTATTATGCTTTATTGCTGCTCTGTGACATCCACAGGTGTTTTCAATACCTGATTGAAAACACTTGAATGAACCTCTGTTCTTCAGAGTGGTAGTCTTTAAGGGGTTGAATAATTGTGTCAATGAAGAATTCACAAAAGAAACATTTACTACTGTATTACAAAACCAATTGATGTCATTTTAGTTGCATATGGTTCTGTAAAATGTCCTTGTAGGATTTCATTCTGAATACAATTACAAATGTACACTAAATTCCCTAAAACCCTTTACAGCATTGGGGGTTGAATAATTTTGAACACGACTGTATACTGTGAAGCGCCGTCCAATCAACCTTGCTGCATTTAACTGAATCTGGGCTGACAGTATATCTCTAAACCCTGCTGAATTCATCCGGCTGTTTCTGTCTTCTGTCACTGTCAAATCATTAATAAACACCAATTACCCAGTGCCACTGGAAGCCATACAGCCCATGCACTGCTTCAACCATGTTTTACAGATGTTGTTTTGTGCTTTGCAGTATACTGTTTATGTACCTGTATGTAAGCAGCAAGTATTGAGAGGGACAGAACAGAAATCATCATGCAAGTGCTGGTACAGATTAATCTTAGTTTCAGCAGTCCAAAGAATGCTTTTCCAGATCCGGTCTGGCTATTTTAGATGTTTTTTGACAAAGTCTAATCTGGCTTTTCTTTTCTTCAGGCTTTTGAATGCTTGAATGTGGTGAACTCTCTGTATTTGCTCTTGTGAAGTCTTCTCTTGATTGTAGACTTTGACAATGATACACCCACCTCCTGGAGAGTGTCCTGCACTTGTCTGGATGTTGTGAATGTTTTTTTTTATCATACAGAGGATCTTGCGATCATCCACCACTGCTGTCTTCTGTGGACATCTACGCCTTTTTTATGTTGCTGTCCCATGGCGTGTGCGGTTCTGGAAGGAGTCCAGCAGGCGGCGACACAGAGGGGAGGCCAAACAGGATTCAAGCAATGAATATAACTTTAATTGAACATAAATAGGCCTTGGCAGCAGGCACTAGAAAGAATAGAGGAATTATAAAGTACAGGGAGAGTTCTTGACTGGAGAGCCAGAGGATTGTGGGCAATGCAGTCCTAGACTGCAGACAGGGCCCACCAAGAAGAAGTCTGGACAGCTGGCAGTGGTACCTGGATCAAAAGGTCAGAGACAGAGATGAACAACTGTAATCCACAGATAGGTTTCCAGACACAGGGGATAGTGGGCTACGCGGTTGAGAGTAACCACTAGAGCGGTGACCAGAATCTTGACCACAGATTGTGGATACAGCGCAGGTGGAGATCGCTGAGAGTCCCTTGCACAGACAGAGATGTATCCAGGAACAACAGGGTAGACAGATGGATTCTGGATACACAGGATAAGCTGGAGCAGGTTTGCACACATCCAGATGACCTCAGTCAGGGAGTACAATGCAGAACCACTGCTGGCTCGGTCTCTCTGCCTTTTTAAGGAGGTTAAATCATAGATGGGCCTCAGTTGGAACTCCTAGGCTGGACAGGAAAACCCAGGCTAGATCTCCAGGAGCCTGGACATGGCACTGGGCTGAGGTAAACCCCGGATTGGAATCCAATACAAAAGCATTCCAGGACAAAGGCTGTGCAATATAGGTACCCCGGGTGGACCGTGACAGTTGCTGATCTCACCAGTGCATTCTTCTTTCCTCAGAACGTGTCAACTGTTGATTTGGCCGCGTATAAGGTTGATGCTATCTTTGATGGATTTGTTTTGTTTTGTTTAGAAAGCATTGTTTTTACAATGGCCTGTTTCACTTGTGTGACGGATCGGCCGCCACATGATTTATTTAGTGTAAGTTAATTCTTATTTTGTTATATTTCGTTTACCCTTTTATTTATAGGAACTAATTCCCCTGTTAGATTTAGTGTAAAACTGTTCCTAGACTTCTATTTAATCATGTTTTTCCCCTGCACTGATCCTGCTAGTAACCACGGAGTACATGCTTGCTGCAATGTACCAGTCACTGAAACAGCCCGGCTGCAATTTGTCTGTTAATCTCCTGTGCTGATTAATAACTCGTTCCCCTTTGTGTCCAGCTTGTACCAGTGCCAACTGTACAAGCGAAATATGTTATTAGTGTTCCTGCAAAGTGTACCCCGGCTTGCCTCATATTGTGTAAAGCAGGAGGCTCCCCAGGAGATCGCTAATTAAAGCTGGCAAGCTGCCAAAATCCTACTCCTGTTCAACTGCCTGCCCTGGAGCCCCCTTTTCCCCCACCAGGGCGCTTTTTGGACATTAGGTCCCCAGGGAGGGTTGCCTGGTGTGGGGTGAGTTTGAAGAGGAAGCGCCATCAGGAACCTCTCAAATCAACTGTCCCAAAACAGAGCGGCTATGACTATGGAGCTCTAAGGTGAATACACCTCATCCTCTGCTGAGCAGTTTGTAACCGCTGCTGCTCGGCTCCCCGTTCCTGGATCAGGGCGCTCTTTTGGAAAGAGTAACCAGAGGACCAGAGCTAGCCAGCAGAACCCAGAAAGTGTTGCTCCTCCAGCGGAATTAACCCCTTACAGACCCGCAACGCTAAGAAGAGCCCATGTTAAATATACAACAGGGCTCGGGCTGGAGGCAGTGGCAAAACTGGCGCCGGGATGTCTGAAGGGCCGGGTTAAGAATAGGGATGAGCTGTTCGGTTTGGAGTTCGGCCCGAACTTAGCCTGTTCGATTAGATCGCGAACACCGAACATTTCCGGGTGTTCGCCGCATGTTCGACCACAATGCATTTTCCCACTGGCCTGAAGCTTGTAATTGGCTACAGCCTTGCACCTGACCACAGGTCTGGTGCAAGACAGGTTCAACACTATGCCAATCACGGCTCAGAGTCCTGATTGGGCAAATTTTGCCCAACCATGGGCTCACAGGGCTAAGTCCCGCAGCACACTATTTAACGTTTCCACGCATCGATTCTGCACGCATTTCAGAGGAGATTTCACTGGAGATAGTTGTGTGGTGTTACTGCCGGTCTGCCACACTACTGGGGGGGGTCTCATTTCTACCAAATATCAGGGAATTTAGGTAACTTGTCACTGTGCCAGCAAGTTTTTTTGGGGTTTACAACTTTCTTTAAAACATTTGTGAATTGAAGTGATCTGTGTCTTGTCACACAACCAGTACCACGCATTATTTTGGGGCTCACTAATTTCTTTAAAACATTTGTGAATTAAGGTGATCTGTGTCTCGTCACTGGCTGCCAGCTATCAGTGTGTCTCACTGAGTTATACCAGAGTTCTTTAAATCTTTATACCAGAGTTGAATCAGAGTTCTGTATATATTAATCTATATATCACTCACCATGTCTGAAAGGACAGGCAGACGCTCCCAGACACAGATAAGAGGGCAAGCAGACCCTGTGTTGGGAGGCTGTGCCTCTGGTCGTGGTGGACGTGGTGCATCCTCTGCAGGGGCACGCTTGTCCCTTTCTAACTGGTGCTGGCCGTCTTAAGCAGCAGCAACATACAGAGGACTTGGTGGATTGGCTAACCAGGCCATCCTCATCCTCCGA
Organism: Leptobrachium leishanense; assembly: GCA_009667805.1. Lineage (NCBI taxonomy): Eukaryota > Metazoa > Chordata > Amphibia > Anura > Megophryidae > Leptobrachium > Leptobrachium leishanense. Next base: position 292,284,914 of record CM019063.1, on the reverse strand, counting down.
GTCCTCTGCCAGCCAGGCTTCTAGTGCTTTACAGTCCACCTCAGCTGCCAAAGCATCTAATGCAGCCTCCATGTCCACAGCTACTCCTGCCGTAGCCTCGCTATCACACACGGAGGAGTCAGCTGAATTGTATGACTACAATGACAGTGACATGCTGCTTGAGGATACGCAGCAAGTACAGTGCTCTGATTCAATCTCTGAGGTTGAGGAAGGGAGTATAATCAACCTAGAGGAAGGGGGTGCCAGTGATGACACACAAATAACTGGCACTCATGTTGCCCCAGCAGCTGCAGCATACTGCCAAGTTGGCTCCAGTGACGAGGAGATAGGGGGTGATGATGACAATGATGATGAGGTCACTGACTCCACCTGGGTGCCTGATCGAACAGAGGAATTAAGTGAGGAAGAGGGGGAGGAGGAGGCACAGCAAACACAAGGCACAACATCCTCTGTGACCAACCGTAGCACTAGCCAGTCCAAGGCATCACATGTCAGAGCTGCTCCGGTGCAGAGCACTGTTGTCTCAAAGAACACATGCAGGAACTCTGTTGTCTGGGAGTTCTTTAAGAAATGTGCAGTAGAGCGCAGCATTGCTATTTGTAATCTGTCCGATGAGGCTTAAGCGTGGGAAAGATACCGGACACTTGGGTACCACGCGCTTGAGGCGACATATGAACAACTGCCACACATCCCGTTGGCGCAAAACTTTGCGTAGGTCCCCTTCTCCTCATCATCTGTCTCTACCCCCACTGTATGTCCTGCCATGTCATTGCCTACAACCTCCACCGATGATGCTACAGTAATGGATGTACCAGCTCCTTCCTCACATTGTGACATCATCCCAGCAGCTGAAGATTTACTCAGTCAGATTATGTTGCCGCAGCTGCTGCAGCGAAAGAAAAAATATAGTCCCAAGCACAGCGTCTAAATGCCAGTTTAGCAAAATTACTCGCATTGCAGCTGCTGCCTTTCCAACTGGTGGACTCTGCTCCCTTCCATGAATTTGCTGAATGTGCTGTACCACAGTGGCAGGTTCCAAAACGCCATTACTTTTCATGCAAGGCCATTCCAGCACGTGGAAGACAATGTTATGGAGTCATTGGGAAAGGCAGTCAGCAACAAGGTGCATGTGACTTTAGACACGTGGTCCAGCAAGCATGGACAGGGTCGTTACATTTCCGTCACAGCACACTGGGTAACTCTTATTGCAGCTGGGAGGGATCCAAGACGGGGCTCTGTGCTGGAGCTTGTTCATCCACCACACCTCCAGAAAGCTGCTTGTATGAGGTCTGCTCCACCACCTCTCCCTCTTCCTCCTCCTCCTTCTCTGTCTCTGGCGAAGTGGCAGTTAAACCGACGCCTGACAGGGTCTATGCAATGGCTCAAGCAAAAAGATGCCATACTGTGCTTGAGCTGGTTTGTTTAGGGGACAGGAGCCACACCGGGCCAGAAATTCTGTCAGCTCTGCAGGGGCAGGTGCAGAGATGGTTAACACCACGCCAGCTTCAGCTGGGAATGATCGTCTGCGATAATGGCAGCAACCTTCTCTCCGCCCTACGCAAGGGTAAATTGACGCATGTACCATGCCTAGCACACGTCCTAAATCTGGTGGTACAGCGTTTCCTAACCAAGTATCCAGGGCTGCCAGAGCTTCTCATCCAGGCCAGAAAAGTCTGCAGCCACTTCAGACGGTCATTCCCAGCAAGCGTTCGCCTGGCAGAAATTCAAAGAGAATTCCACCTTCCCACAAACCGTCTGATCTGTGACATGCCCACCAGGTGGAACTCGACATTAGCAATGCTACAGCGTCTGCACAAGCAGCAGAGGGCCATCAACGAGTACCTGTGTGAGTATGGCACAAGGACAGGTTCAGGTCAACTTGGTTTTTTTTCACCCCGCAGTGGCTGATGATCAAGGATACATGCACTGTACTGTCACCATTTGAGGAGGCAACGAGGATGGTGAGCAGGAACAGTGCATGCATCAGTGACACAATTTCTTTAGTGTTCCTGCTGGAGCACACTCTGTGGGGAATTATAGATGTGGCTCTAGAGGCAGAGCAGCGGGAGGAAGAGGAGGCCTTCCCTAGCTCTCAAGGCCCCAGTCTTTCCGCAGACAGCATTCCAGCAGGTCCTACTCAGATCAGACAGGAGGAGGAGGCAGAATATTTAAGTAGTGGGGGCATTGAAGGTGGGGATTCCTCAAGGGAGGGTTTTGTGTGCTCAGAAACACAAGGGCTAGTGCGTGGCTGGGAGGAGGAAGTGCACGATACGGTCATCCTCATTGACCAGGAAGACTCTGAAGCTAATGCCACCTCCAACCTACGCTGCATGGGCTCCCTAATAATGCAAAGCCTGCTAAAGGACCCCAGGATTCGTGCTATCAAGGAGAGGGATCATTACTGGTTGGCAACCCTTCTTGATCCACGATACAAGGGTAACGTTGCAGAGCTCATCCTGCCCGCACAGAGGGAGCACAGGATGAAAAAACTTGAGGACGCTCTAAAGCGACACTTATGTAACACCTTTCCAGGCACTGGTAGATTACCAAGTGCTGACACACGTGCTTCTGAGGCTGCGGGTGATCAGAGGAATAGCGGTGAAGGCCAGGGCCGCTTGACTGATGCATTTTTTTAATTTTTTTAGTCCTCGACGCCCAGGGACGTCAAATGTAGGCACCCATTGACAGCGTCTTCACCGTATGGTGCAGGACTACCTAGGGGCAAGGGCAGACCTGGATACCTTTCCAGCAGATGATCCACTGGCTTACTGGGTGTTGAGATTGGATCACTGGCCAGAACTTAGCCAATATGCTATGCAGCTACTAGGTTGCCCTTCATCTAGCGTGCTTTCCGAAAGGACGTTCAGTGCCGCTGGAGGTTTTGTCACAGGCAAAAGAGTGCGTCTGTCCACCGACTCTGTAGACCGGCTGACATTTATGAAAAGGAATCAGTACTGGATCAGCAGTTATCAATCCCCTGATGCTGACGTAACGGAATAGATCGGGGATGTCTTCTGCATGCACAAAACCTCCAGCGCTGAACTCTTCCACAATACCACAAAAGGTTTACGGTGTGAATGCACTTGCTGCCATGAAAGGCACATTATTGGGCTGCACTGACGTCTGTGCTAGATTTATATCATTTAAATTTTTTGAACAGCAGGGTCCAACCCTGCACTCTTCCTCAATACCACAGAGGGGTTACTGTATGATGATACTTGCTGGCCTGGCACCAACGGCACACTATCTGGGTGCACTGACGCCTTTACCAGATGCATATCTTTTTAATATAGGACCGCAAGGTTCACCCCTGCATTCTTCCACAATACCACAGAGGGGTTACTGTATGATAGTACTTGCAGGCCTGGCACCAAAAGCACAATATTTGGGTGCACTGCCACTGACGCCTGTATCAGATTCATATCCTCAGAGGGGTTACGGTGTAACGGCACTGTTGTTGGACGCTAAAGGACCAATTTTGGAGCACCTATTGTTACTTTCATCCAAAGCCTGCATAAGTTTCACAATAATGTAGCCAAAAAAATCAGTAAACCTTTTCTGTGTGTACTAAAATGTCTCCTCTTTTCATACAGACTGCCGCCCCAAGCAGTTGTTTATGGATAGATTAAAGGAAAAGCATTTACCGTCATTTGAAACGTCATTTTTTTGTTTTTAAGTGTTTCTATACATCCTAGAAATCCACCACTTCACGGGCAGGTTATGGGGACCTCCTAGGCACGATATTTGAAGGAATTTTTCGTTTTTATTTTTAACCCTTATTTCATGGAAAACTCACTGTCCCTTTTAAAAACGTTTTTTTTTTTTTTTACCTTGTTTCCTGTCCCCCCGGGCACTACCTGGACACCATACACCTTTTATGGCAAATTATCTAGCATATATGCCATCTTGGAGGGCACTCTAAAAAACGAATTTTCAGCCCCATTGACTTGTATTGAGTTTGAGTTCGGGTTCGGAACTGAACATTTGGGAAGTTCGGGTTCGGGCCCGAACCGAACTCGGGGGGTGTTCGGCTCATCCCTAGTTAAGAACAATAGCCAGCCGGGTTATCAAGATCTTGTCAATGTATATAAACACTGTATGTTCCTATTCTGAATACACTCTGATTTTCCTTCAACCTACACTTTTGTCTCGACTAAGTGATTGGGGAGGGATACAGGGCTATACTCACAGAGCCTCGGTATTCTCGGAACCATGCAGAGACAAGCAGTGGATTGATGCCCTCTTAATAGCGGCAATACAGGCTCCATCCAGCAGATTGGCTTATTCTGAGCAGCCGCCTTCACTGCATCCAGGGCAGACACCTCGGGTGGCATGCTACCTCCCAGTGCTCCAAGGCCATTAAACAGCTTTTTATTCAATTGTCCAATTACTTTTGTTTCCTTGAAAAAGGGGGAGTGGTTAATCATAAGAGCTGTAATTCCTATTCCTAAACCTTTCCTCCAAATTGGATATACATACCGTCAAATTAAACCTGGGAGTGTGCACTTTCAACCCATATCCATTATATAACTATAGTTTGTATATGTTTTTGTAAATACCTGAAAATTTTAAATTGTGCCTGTGTCCAAATAATATTTATTGAACTAACTGTGTGTGTGTGTGTATGTATATGTGTGTATGTATATGTGTGTGTGTGTGTGTGTATGTGTGTATGTATGTATGTATGTATGTATGTATATATATATATATATATATATATATATATATACATACACACACATAAATATTTTCCTTTTCTTGCCGAAGCAGTTTCTTCTTTCTCTGAATATACATCAGGTAACAGTTCCGGAATTCTATGAAAACCAAAACTTTTCTAATTAGCGCTAGAGTTCCTTTTTTCGGATGATACAGCAAAGAGAAACTTTTTAACGAAGGCTCAGTGAGCCTTAGCACCTTTCCTATCTTATCAAGGTGGATGAACCTGCTTTACTCTCTCCCTATTAAAGCAGGAGAAACTGTGTTCAGACACACTTCATCTTATGCTGAGGTTAAAACGCCCTGAGAGGTGTCTTCCAATTTTTACAATCCTTCAGTAACACACATTTACAAGTAGAATCCTAGCATAGCAAGGAAAATCTGTCATTTTATGCCAGTGACTACTTTTCATCGTTTGTAGGTGATTTGTCACATTGATTCTCTACGCTCTCACCTTTTTAGTGAGCATTTTCCTACTGAGTCTTCTACATTCTGTGTTTCCATATGTTTTGACCTTTGAAAAAACATTTGTGATGGCAGGTAATCTCTGTTTACCCCTTCCCAGGGCCGGTGCTAGACTATTTTGCGCCCTAGGCCAGACCATCTACTTGCGCCCCCCCCCCAAAAAAATGAAAGCAACACAAATGAAAAAACTCCCAGTCCACCCTGTACAGCGTGACCAGATTCTGGTCACCAGAAACTGGTATACGCTGCTCAGGGGTGTGAGCTGTCTGTGGAGCGAGGTGTGCCCTGGGGTCTGGACTGCCTCATGGCTCGCCTCCTTCCCACATCACAGCAGCGACTGCCATCACTAGCACGTGCGGCCAGCCCCAACCACGCTAAGAAAGAAATGGCACTGAGCTACAGGACTTCAATGTCGTGCTGAGTACATCCTCTGAACACAAACATGAAACCAGAGGATGCGCTCAGCCCGTTGTCAGCAGTAAAGAGGTTAAAGGGAAAAAAGGGGGTAACATTTGAGTAGAGTGCTCATTTAACCTCTTGCTGCCCCTCAACAATATTTAGTCTCCTACCTGTACCTCACGATGCTGTCATTGTTATTTTTTGGAGTGCAGGCAGTAAATATTGTGGCGATCCTAGGAGCAAAACCATCCTTTTGGGTGCAGGGCTAGAGGGCAACACCATGCTGCGACAAGGACACAGGAGCTGACATTTATGCACAGGAGCCTGTTTAAAGACAAATACATGCATTTACACACACAGCCATACGTTCACATACATAGCCATAACTCCTCCTACACCCGGGGGTATGTAGCAATAAAACTCACGCTCATACATAACGCACATTACTGTATCACAGAGCTCCACAGCAATAAAACTCAACAGTAATGTGTGTGGTTTGGGCACTGAACATGAGAGCGGTATGTTTTATTTAATGAGAGCGTTATTATAATGTATTATTAAATGAGTGTTAAATGTTTTAATGGGTTATATTAATGAGGATACAGAATAAATCCCAAGCACTCTTTAATGATTAAACACTGTAACTCAACTGTGCATCTTAAATAAAAAGTACAGAGCAGCAAGGAGTATTGATAGATAATATGCATTTATTTATTTAAGTCCCAAAGCAATTTAACTGAATGTGCCAAATAGAATAAAATATATTAAAAAGGATCACATAACGCATTCTTTTTGCCAAAAGGCTTCCTCGGTAAGTGTTATATTAGACACATAGGGAACATATAGCATATTAGACACAGGGAACATATTGTATATTAGACACATAGGGCACACATAGCATATTAGACACGGGGAACATATAGTACCGTATATACTCGCGTATAAGCCGAGTTTGTTTACTCCGATTTTGAGTCAAGAAACCGCGATTCGGCTTATACGCGAGTCCGTCTGTGTTGAAGGGGAGGCGGCTGCGTGCAGGAGCAGCCGGTCACGTGGTCCGGCTAATCAGGTGGTACTGAGTCTCTGTACCACCTGACTGGCCGGACCGCGTGACCTGCGCACGCAGGCAGCCGCATCGCCTTCAACACGGACGGACTCACACGCTGTTCAGGACCGGGCAGGCACTCCCGCTGCCCAGCATCTGGGCCCCCTCAACCCCTGCTGGATCCGGAGCTGGGGCAAGTATCCATGTGAGAGCTGGCTGCCGCTGGGGCAATATCCAGGTGAGAGCTGGGGCAAATCCATGAGCTGGGACATATCCATGAGCTGGGGCAAATCCATGAGCTGGGGCATATCCATGAGCTGGGGCAAATCCATGAGCTGGGGCATATCCATGAGCTGAGGCAAATCCATGAGCTGGGGCATATCCATGAGCTGGGGCAAATCCATGAGCTGGGGCATATCCATGAGCTGGGGCAAATCCATGAGCTGGGGCAAATCCATGAGCTGGGGCATATCCATGAGCTGGGGCAAATCCATGAGCTGGGGCATATCCATGAGCTGGGGCATATCCATGAGCTGGGGCAAATCCATTGTTTGAGCTGGGGCAATATCCCACTTAGGCTTATACGCGAGTCAATAAGTTTTCACAGGTTTTTTGGGAAAAAGTAGGGGGGTCGGCTTATACACGGGTCGGCTTATACCCAAGTATATACGGTATATTAGACACATAGGGCACATACAGCATATTAGACACAGGGAACATATAGTATATTAGACACATAGGACACATATAGCATATTAGACACAGGGAACATATAGTATATTAGACACATAGGGCACATATAGCATATTAGACCCGGGGAACATATAGTATATTAGACACATAGGGCACATACAGCATATTAGATACATATGGAACATATAGCATATTCGACACATAGGGCACATATAGCATATTAGACACATGGAACATATAGTATATTAGACACATAGGGCACATATAGCATACTAGACACAGGGAACACATAGCATATTATACACATAGGGAACATATATCACATTAGACACATAGGGCACAGAGGGTATGTAGAAATAAAGGTAGAAGAGCTCATTGCTGAACTTGTAAGCTGTATGGACCAGCTTTCTATTTCAGATAGTAAATTGTGCCATAGAGGCACTGGGTAAAGGGCAGAGATCACTGCGATATGCTGTGCAGCAGCTGCCACCTGCAACTTTGTTTGTAAGTAGCCTAGAAAACAATATGAATTAATGACATGTCTGGCAGCAGCTCCTGATAAAATGCAATAAAATATTATCAAAAGCACGTCACTCCGGCTCACCTCGTTGTGCAGACTGCTCGCTGCTCCTACCCACGACACTGACGTCATGGCGCGCCAGCGCTCTGCGACCATGTCAGCCGCTGGCGTCAAGGAGGAGGAGCTGTATGCTTCTATTGCTGTTGCTGCCTCCTCCGTCTTGTCAGAACGAGCGCCGCGGGAGCTGGCGGCTGGCCGCGGATGCAGGGCGGACATCGATCTTTCTCCCTCCTGTTCGGGCCCAGCTGCGCTCTAGGCGGCACTGCGCTCTAGGCGGCCACCTAGCTCGCCTAGCAGCAGAACCGGCCCTGCCCCTTCCCTTCGGAAGACGTGTGTGGAAAGTCATGGGAGACTCCCGCTATATGCAGAGGACGTTCCCCACACGTCTTCCGCTTCCCGGGAGCTCCCGCCATACTTACCTCTCTGCTCGGGGATCCCGCGGCGTTCTGACTTCCTGGAACCCTTCCTGAGACCCCTTGCAGAGTGACGCCATGACGTCTTATTCAGGCAGCCACCCGGCAAAGCCTGATGATCACCTTAAAGGGTGGTGGATCGTTTTGGTTCCCTCTCCCTCTCGTTCAGGAGCAGATGCTAGGTAAAGCCAGGCACCACTAAAAAGGGGAGAGTCTCCCCTTTCAAGTGATGCCTGACTTTAACCCCTGAAGTGCCGGGCCGCGATTCAAGGAAATTCCTTTGAACCCCCATTTCTTTCCAAAGTAAAAAAAAAATAAATTATTAAATTTAATAATAAAAATAAAATTAAAATGGACTCTTTTTTGTGTCTGTTTTTTTTTTATGAATGCAGCAATATTGTTCCCATTTCAATTATAATGTGATAATGCTACACTAACAATTTTGTTCTATGGGGGTGTTTGCTAAAAATCACGTAATTTCCCCCCAAAAAAATGTAACGAGCCCTCGTTTCTAATTTTTTTAACAAGCGAACCCCATAGAAAATGTAACTGCAAAGGTTCGGATGATAAAACGTGAAAAAAAAACCACTTTACACGCTGTAGATGATTGAAAATTCGAATTTTATTGCATTTTTTTGTTATATGTATACGTCATGCCCTGCCTTAATATTATAATAATGATATATTATGAATCTGCCAAGGCTGACGAAAAAAGTATGTATAATATGTCTGGGTCGTATAATAAAACGTGACTTAAAATTGCTTTTAAACATGATGAGCAAAAGCATTAAAAATTAGCTCAGCACACAGACATGAAATGGCTCAGCAGTGAAGGGGTTAAGATATGATTTGTTTATTTTTTTTTCTACTAGCTATTTCTCAGCATTAGCCAATCTCTTAATATTTTCTTCTTTAAGCCTTAAAGTTCATATGTCTAAATATGCCTCATATGTTCCCCTTCAGATTTCCATATTGGAGGTCTCCCCCTATGCGCCCTTTGATAACAAGGCTAGACGCAGCTGTTGGAAGCACATCACTGTTTGCTGTGAGAAACTGCTTTGCCTATTTAATCACCTCTCTTACATATTTCCAGATCGGGTGAAAGAGGGTTGTGGGTGGGGGGATGCTAATGTACAGGTGTCTCCTTCATCTTGTTGTCACGGTTACCTCCTGCTGGGGGCTGCAAGTTTAATGAGAGAACCTCATACTGTCTCTGCTATCTCTGCAATTTACAAAATCCCTAATAATTATTTTCCAGTAAATGTGATCTCCTGCCTGTAGAATTCTCGGTGTATAGTATCAATGGCCCCACTCATTCTTCTATTCATTCCAGAGTGAACTTTTGGTTTGGTAGTTTGAAATTATCACATTTACTAATTTTGTGAATAGAAAGCATTTTTCTTAACTATTTAGGTCTGAATAAATGCAAGGCAAATGCAAAGGAAGGAAATAAGATAAAAAATTAAGAAAATGAGGCTAAGGATGGTGTGATGATGGTAGATGGACGAAATAGAGGGATATAAAAAGAAAATAGCAAAGAGAACAGTCATTAAAATGTCATGATCCACTTGACAGATCATGACATTTTAAGAATTGTGAGTTGAGCAATCCATATGGATCAGGCATGGTGTCAAGGCTATAGGCAGAGGTGGCCTTGGTTAGCAGGAAAATTAACCTGTAGCAGGTATCTAAGATGGAGGTGCATGACCAAACAGCAACTAGCAGGAGCGCAGAGCGGAGACATAAGGTCCAGGGGCACAGGCAAGGAATCAGAATTTGGATATCTAGCCAGAGGTCAGAAAGCGGGGACATCAGAACATAGTTCAAAGCCAGCGTCAGGAACAGAGCCACTGTCACGTTGCACAAACAAATCAACATAGTACAGGAGATGAACCAAAGGTCAGGTAACCAGGGAATCCACAATAGTAGCTGGATGGGCAGGGAGGATAGAAAGTAGTGCAAGAGGAATGCTTGGTCACTGCTACAGAGTCTACTGAATAACTTAGCAAAGAAGAATTTCCCAGCTGTGTATTTATAGGAGATGGTGGTTGAAGGGCTCCTCACAATAGACCTCACCTCTCACGGCTCTATTTCATAGTTAACGGTAAAATGGAGATGTAAGCAGGAAAATCTGCGCCTGCAGATTGTCCCTTACAGTCAGGGCTGGATTAAGATCTCTATGGACCTGGAACTGAATATTTTGGTGGTCTTTTTTTGGAATTTAGTCAAATGAAAACATATTTTTGGTTATTTAATAGTGCAGATACGGGTATATCTAATCGAGCAGATACTGTGTGAGTAAATTTCCATTCAGATTTCAATCATTTACAGCGTGTAAAATATTTTTTTCACATTTTATCCAAACCTTTGTGGTTATATATTCTATAGGGAATTCTTGTTAAAATAAATTTGAAATGGGAACCTGTTACTGCATTTTCCTGAGAAAATATACAATTTTAAACAAAAAATGCAAAATATGAAATATTTCCATTGTGTTTTGGAGGATGGTGTTTTTTGAATAATGTGACTATCAGGGTTATTCAGAGAGCGTGAAAAGCAGGAGAATGACTGGAGAATGAAAAATTCTAGGTCAAAATAGCCGATTTGGAAAGTGAGATGAAAGGGATAATTTTTTTGGTTTGGCTATTTTGACCTAGAATTTTTCATTCTCCAGTCATTCTCCTGCTTTTCACGCTCTCTGAATAACCCTGTATGTATTGATCTTGCTCCCAGCATGGGAAATGAGAAGGGGAGTAATGGCAGTGGTATTGCTGATTTTATATGTGACAAATGGACAATGCCATCTCTTTGGAACTAAAAATAGATTAATAAAAAAGATATTTCTTCTTTTCTTTTAGATTTTACATGGTCACGTTTGGTGTCAATGCAAAGGCCAGACTCTGACCTATTCAATGACATCTCCCTTGACCTTGTGAGGTGTAAAGATTAGTGACGCAGGGTTCCAAAGTAGTGGTCCCCCCACCCGTGCACTTCGCTGCAGTGCGGCGGTTTAAGTTTTTGATGTAACAATTCGGAATAACAGATTCTGCCATCACCTCCACACTTGAGAAGTAGGGATGCCGATTCGGGTTCGGACAGTTCGTAGTTCGGCTCGAACTTAGCCTGTTTGGGTAGATCGCGAACTCCGAACATTTCCGGATGTTCGGCGCATGTTCGAGTCCACAATGCATCACAATGGCCCACAATGCATTTTCCCACTGGCCTGAAGCTCGTAATTGGCTACAGCCTTGCACCTGACCACAGGTCTGGTGCAAGACAGGTTCAACAGTATACCAATCACCGCTCAGAGTCCTGATTGGGCAAATTTTGCTCAATCACGGGCTCACAGAGCTAAGTCCCGCAGCACACTATATAACTTTCCACGCGCCGATTCTGCACGCATTTCAGAGGAAATTTCAGAGGAGATTGTTGTGTGTTGTTACTACCGGTCTGCCACGCTACGGGGGGGTCTGGGGGGGTCTGATTTCTACAAAATATCAGGGAATTGATATGTGTGTCTTGTCACACAGCCAGCAAGTTTTTTGGGGCTCACTAATTTCTTTAAAACATTTGTGAATTGAGGTGATCTTCTGTGTCTTGTCACACAGCCAGTACCACGCAGTATTTTGGGGCTCACTAATTTCTTTAAAACATTTGTGAATTGAGGTGATCTTCTGTGTCTTGTCACACAGCCAGTACCACGCAGTATTTTTGGGGTCACTAATTTCTACTAAATATTTGGGAATTGTTATAATCCGTGTGTTCTCACTGGCTGCCACCCATCAAGGGGTCTCACTGATTTATAAGAGGTTTCAATGCCACCCATCAAAGGGTCTCACTGATTTATAGGAGGTTTCACTGCCACCCATCAAAGGGTCTCACCGATTTATAGGAGGTTTCACTGCCACCCATCAAAGGGTCTCACTGATTTATAGGAGGTTTCACTGCCACCCATCAAAGGGTCTCACTGATTTATAGGAAGTTTCACTGCCACCCATCAAAGGGTCTCACTGATTTATAGGAGGTTTTACTGCCACCCATCAAAGGGTCTCACTGATTTATAGGAGGTTTCACTGCCACCCATCAAAGGGTCTCACTGATTTATAGGAGGTTTCACTGCCACCCATCAAGGGGTCTCACTGATTTATAAGAGGTTTCACTGCCACCCATCAAAGGGTCTCACTGATTTATACCAGAGTTCTGTAAATCTTTAATCTTTATACCAGAGTTGAATCAGAGTTCTGTATATATTTAATCTATATATCACTCACCATGTCTGAAAGAACAAAAAGGACAGGCAGACGCTCCCATACAAAGATAAGAGGGCAAGCAGCCCCTGTGTCGGGAGGCTGTGCCTCTGGTCATGGTGGACGTGGTGCATCCTCTGCAGGGGCACGCTTGTCCTTTATAACTGGTGCTGGCCGTCTTCTTAACCTGCAGCAACATACAGAGGATTTGGTGGATTGGCTAGCCAGGCCATCCTCATCCTCCGAGTCCTCTACCAGCCAGGCTTCTAGTGCTTTACAGTCCACCTCAGCTGCCAAAGCATCTAATGCAGCCTCCATGTCCACAGCTACTCCTGCCGTAGCCTCGCTATCACACACGGAGGAGTCAGCTGAATTGTTTGACTACAATGACAGTGACATGCTGCTTGAGGATGCGCAGCAACTACAGTGCTCTGATTCAATCTCTGAGGTTGAGCAAGGGAGTATAATCAACCTAGAGGAAGGGGGTGCCAGTGATGACACACAAATAACTGGCACTCATGTTGCCTCAGCAGCTGCAGCATACTGCCAAGTTGGCTCCAGCGACGAGGAGATAGGGGGTGAAGATGACATTGATGATGAGGTCACTGACTCCACCTGGGTGCCAGATCGAACTTAGGAATCAAGTGAGGAGGAGGAGGCACAGCAAACACGAGGCACAACATCCTCTGTGACCAATCATAGCACTAGCCAGTCCAAGGCATCAGATGTCAGAGCTGCTCCGGTGCAGAGCGCTGTTGTCTCAAAGAACACATGCAGGAACTCTGCTGTCTGGGAGTTCTTTAAGAAATGTGCAGCAGACCCCACCGTTGCTATTTGTAATCTATGTCAGAGGAGGCTGAAGCATGGGATAAACACCGGACACTTGGGTGCCACGTGCTTGAGGCGACATATGACCACCCGCCACGCATCCCGTTGGCGCAAAACTTTGCGTAGGTCCTCCTCATCTGTCTCTACCCCCACTGTATGTGCTGCCATGTCATTGCCTACAACCTCCACTGACAGGGATGATGCTACAGTAATGGATGTACCAGGTCCCTCCTCACAATGTGACATCCTCTCAGCATCTGAAGATTTACGCAGTCAGATTACGTTGCCGCAGCTGCTGCAGCGTAAGAAAAAATATAGTCCCAACCAGCCCCAAGCACAGCGTCTAATGCCAGCTTAGCAAAATTACTCGCATTGCAGCTGCTGCCTTTCCAGCTGGTGGACTCTGCTCCCTTCTGTGAATTTACTGAATGTGCTATACCACAGTGGCAGGTTCCAAAACGCCATTACTTTTCACGCAAGGCCATTCCAGCACTATACCAGCACGTGGAAGACAATGTTATCCAGTCATTGGGAAAGGCAGTCAGCAACAAGGTGCATGTGACTTTAGACACGTGGTCCAGCAAGCATGGATAGGGTTGTTACATTTCCTTCACGGCCCACTGGGTAACTCTGATTGCAGCTGGGAGGGATCCAAGACGGGGCTCTGTGCTGGAGCTTGTTCATCCACCACGCCTCCAGAAAGCTGCTTGTATGAGGTCTGTCTGCTCCACCACCACCACCTCTCCCTCTTCCTCCTTCTCTGTCTCTGGCGAAGTGGCAGTTAAACCGACGCCTGACAGGGTCTACGCAATGGCTCAATGGGACAGGAGCCACACCGGGCCAGAAATTCTGTCAGCTCTGCAGGGCCAGGTGTAGAGATGATTAACACCACGCCAGCTTGAGCTGGGAATGATCGCCTGTGATAATGGCAGCAACCTTCTCTCCTCCTTACGCAAGGGTAAATTGACGCAAGTACCATTCCTACCAAACGTCCTAAATCTAGTGGCACAGCGTTTCCTAACCAAGTACCCAGGGCTGCCAGAGCTTCTCAGCCAGGCCAGAAAACTCTGCAGCCACTTCAGACGGTCATTCCCAGCAAGCGTTCGCCTGGCAGAAATTCAAAGAGAATTCCACCTTCCCACAAACCGTCTGATCTGTGACATGCCCACCAGGTGGAACTCGACATTAGCAATGCTGCAGCGTCTGCACAAGCAGCAGAGGGCCATCAACGAGTACCTGTGTGAGTATGGCACAAGGACAGGTTCAGGTCAACTTGGTTTTGTTTTCCCCCCCGCAATGGCTGATGATCAAGGATGCATGCACTGTACTGTCACCATTTGAGGAGGCAATGAGGATGGTGAGCAGGGACAGTACATGCATCAGTGACACAATTCCTTTAGTGTTCCTGCTGGAGCATACTCTGCGGGGAATTATAGATGTGGCTCTAGAGGCAGAGCAGCGGGAGTAAGAGGAGGCCTTCCCTAGCTCTCAAGGCCCCAGTCTTTCCGCAGACAGCATTCCAGCAAGTCCTACTCAGATCAGACAGGAGGAGGAAGAGGAGGAATATTTAAGTAGTGGGGGCATTGAAGGTGGGGATTCCTCCAAGAGAGGGTTTCGTGTGCCCAGAAACAGAAGGGCTAGTGCGTGGGTGGGAGGAGGAAGTGCACGATACGGTCATCCTCATTGACCAGGAAGACTCGGAAGCTAATGCCACCTCCAACCTACGCTGCATGGGCTCCCTAATAATGCAAAGCCTGCTAAAGGACCCCAGGATTCGTGCTATCAAAGAGAGGGATCATTACTGGTTGGCAACCCTTCTTGATCCACGATACAAGGGTAAAGTTGCAGAGCTCATCCTGCCCGCACAGAGGGAGCACAGGATGAAAAAACTTGAGGACGCTCTAAAGCGACACTTGTGTAACACCTTTCCAGGCACTGGTAGATTACCAAGTGCTGACACAAGTGCTTCTGAGGCTGCGGATGATCAGAGGAATAGTGGTGAAGGCCAGGGCTGCTTGACTGATGCATTTTTAATATTTTTTAGTCCACGATGCCCAGGGACGTCAAATGTAGGCACCCATTGCCAGCGTCTTCACCATATGGTGCAGGACTACCTAGGGGCAAGGGCAGACCTGGATACCTTTCCAGCAGATGATCCACTGGCTTACTGGGTGTTGAGATTGGATCACTGGCCAGAACTTAGCCAATATGCTATGCAGCTACTAGGTTGCCCTTCATCCAGCGTGCTTTCTGAAAGGACGTTCAGTGCCGCTGGAGGTTTTGTCACAGACAAAAGAGTGCGTCTGTCCACCGACTCTGTAGACCGGCTGACATTTATAAAAATTAATCAGTCCTGGATCAGCAGCTATCAACCCCCTGATGCTGACGTAACAGAATAGATCGGCGGTGTCTTCTGCATTCACAAAACCTCCAGCACTGAACTCTTCCACAATACCACAAAAGGGTTACGGTATGAATGCACTTGCTGCCATGAAAGGTGCAATATTTGGCTGCACTGACACCTGTGCCAGCTTTATATCATTTGAATTTTTTGAACCGCAGGGTCCAACCCTGCACTCTTCCACAATACCACAAAAGGGTTACGGTGTGAAGGCACTAGCTGCCATGAAAGGCACAATATCTGGGTGCACTGACGCCTTGACCAGAATCATATCTTTTTATTATAGGACCACATGGTCCACCCCTGCATTCTTCCACAATACTACAGAGGGGTTACTGTATGATGATACTTGCTGGCCTGGCAGTCTTGCACCAAAGGCACAATATCTGGGTGCACTGACGCCTTGACCAGAATCATATCTTTTTAATATAGGACCGCAAGGTTCACCCCTGCATTCTTCCACAATACTACAGAGGGGTTACTGTATGATGAAACTTGCTGGCCTGGCACCAAAGGCACAATATCTGGGTGCACTGACGCCCATTACCAGATAAAAAACTTTTCAATATAGGACCACATGGTCCACCCCTGCATTCTTCCACAATACTACAGAGGGGTTACTGTATGATGATACTTGCTGGCCTGGCAGTCTTGCACCAAAGGCAGAATATCTGGGTGCACTGACGCCTTTACCAGATGCATATCTCTTTAATATAGGACCGCAAGGTTCACCCCTGCATTCTTCCACAATACGACAAAGGGGTTACTGTATGATAGTACTTGCAGGCCTGGCACCAAAAGCACAATATTTGGGTGCACTGCCACTGACGCCTGTATCAGATTCATATCCTCAGAGGGGTTACGGTGTGACGGCACTGTTGGGGACGCTAAAGGACCAATTTTGAAGCACCTATTGTTACTTTCATCCAAAGCCTGCATAAGTTTCACAATAATTTAGCCAAAAAAATCAGTAAACTTTTTCTGCGTGTCCGAAAATGTCTCCTCTTTTCATACAGACTGCCGCCCCAAGCAGTTGTTTATGGATAGATTAAAGGAAAAGCATTTACTGTCATTTGAAACATAATTTTTTTGTTTTTAAGTGTTTCTATACATCCTACAAATCCGCCACTTCACGGGCAGGTTATGGGGACCTCCTAGGCACGATATTTGAAGGAATTTTTTGATTTTATTTTTAACCCTTATTTCATGGAAAACTCACTGTCCCTTTAAAAACGTATTTTTTTAAACTTTTTGTCCTTGTTTCCTGTCCCCCAGGGCACTACCCGGACCCCCATACACCTTTTATTGCAAATATGTAGCATATATGCCCTCTTGGAGGGCACTCTAAAAACCGAATTTTCAGCCCCATTGACTTGCATGGGGTTCAGGTTCGGGTTCGGACCTGAACATTTGGAAAAATTCGGGTTCGGGCCCAAACCGAACTCGGGGGGTGTTCGGCTTATCCCTATTGAGAAGGTGAGTTAGTGCAGCATCATTGTTCCCAAAATAGCCAAACCAGAAAAATTCTCCCATTTATCTCACTTTCCAAATCAGCTATTTTGACCTAGAATTTTCACTTCTCCAAAAGTTCTCCAGAGTTTCACCTTTCTCTGAATAACCCTGTTAGTATAAAACACTGACCTTGCTCCCAGCGTGGGTAATGAGGTGCATACTGGGAGTGGTATTGCTCATTTTATATGTGACAAATGGACAATTCCAACGCTTTGGAATTAAAAATTAACAAAACATTCAGAATTTTTTTTAAATTTTAAATGGTCACGTTTGGTATCAATGCAAAGGCCAAACTCTGATCTGTCCAATGGAGCCTCACTTGACCTTGTGTAGTGTAAAGATAGTGATGCAGGGTTCCAAAGTCCCCCCCAATGCTCTTCACTGTAGTGCGGTGATTAAGGTTTTTGATGTAACAATTCGTAATAATGGATTGTGCCATCACCTCCACACATGTTGGTGACATGAGAAATTAGATGGTGAGTTAGTGCAGCATCATTGTTCACTTTATAATTGAAAAGTCAACGATTTTGCTGTGTTAGAAAGAAAAGGAAAAAAGTAAAGAAATATTTCATTTCTATTGTTAGAAAAACCCTGGTCATGTTTGGTATCATTGAAAAGGACATGCTCTGGCCTTTCCAGTGATACCTCACATGACCATGTAGCTGCTATGGAGTTGGAGATATTGTGCAGGTTATTGAGAGAGAGCCGATCTGGCCCCAAAATGTAACCGGACACTGAAATTCAGCGTACGGGGACATTTCAGGGCCTTTCGGATATTCAGGGAGCAGGCAGTTTGCCAAATTTTGTTGAATTGTCTGCACGTGCGGTGCCTGTTCGAAGGCTGTGAAACACCCCATAGAGAAGCAATGGTCCGTCTATACAGAGAACACCGAACAGCAATGAAAAGTTGCCGCAATGCCCTGCTGATCGGTGGATTCATTCGGCAGGTTTATTCAGGCGAACCCCATAGACTTCAATGTTAAAAATATTCCCGTTTTAATGCAATATCTAATAAACCGTTTATTTTATTCTGCTGTAAAAAGTCTCTTTATTTATAGACTTTTTTGGGATCTTTTAAGCATTTTTTGGCATTTATTCTGCAAAATTTTAATTCCTTTTGTTTTTTTATCATCTTTTCTTTTTTCTGTAACAGACCTTTTTATTATAGGATATTATATGTAAATTCCAGCCATTTTCGTTCAGTAGTTTTTTTGCAAACAGCGTTTCAATTTTGAAACTTTCAAGCATACGGGTTTTTTTATTACCCCATTCGTCAGTCGGCTTTTTCTAGCGGCTGCTCTGCGCTGTGATCGGCAGCTCATCTGTTTTTTCTGGCGTGTTCGGCATGGTTTATCCGGCGGTTTCTGTGGGTGTTTGGCGAGTTTTCGCTGGGTTTGCGGCGGGTTTCTCCTGCACTATGGGCCCTGCGGTGCCTGCTGTATACATTGCAGGGTCAGCAATCTAGAATTGACGAAAAGCCCCAAAGTGCAGGGAACGAAAGGGCACCGAACATGCGGCGACATTTCGGTTCTCTCTGAATAACCCTGTAGAAAGGTGAAAACCAGGAGAATTGCCAGGAGAAGAGAACAATCCAGACCAAATGGCTGATTTGGAAAGTGAGATAAATGGGAGAATTTTTCTGGTTTGGCTATTTTGACCTAGAATTTTCACTTCAGTCATTCTCCTGGTTTTCACCTCTCTCAGAATAACCCTAATAGTTGTCCTTTCTCTGGGCCGATGCTGGGGCATGGGCCTAGAGCTGCTGCTCCATCAGCTCCTATGTTACTCCAGCCCTGCTTACCATCTTCATTTTACCGTTGTATTATGGGGTAGATGCTATCTTGGCACCTCGCCCAGGAACGCAGCTCAAAGCTGCCAAATACCAGCAGTGGCGCTCTGCCACGAGTATTGGCTCATTGAGTCCATAGGACTCCATGGAGCTTTGCTTGTTCTGGCCGCAAGCTCTGCACCATTTTCATTGCAACATGAGAGGTTAGTATGGGATTTAACGGGGTTTTATAGAGTGTTAAATGATTTTCTATTATATTATCTGTGTATAAAACAATGAATTTCCTGTCAGCGTGGGAAATGAGAAGGTGAGTAATGGCATGTTAAACGGTAGGTGGTAAGAGGCCATCTTAGTTGGTAAGAGGCCATCCAGGAGGAAATGCCAGATAAACAGTCGCTGACTTTGGAAAGGACAGGAGAAGAGAGATCAGGGGTGGAGAGTAGATCTGAGTATCATCAGCAAAGAGGTGGTAATTAAAGCCAAAGCTGTTAATGATTTTGCCCATGGAGGAGGTGTAGATAGAAAAGAGCAGAGGACCTAGGACAGGGCCTTGAGGTACGCCAACTGATAAAGGCATTGAAGAGGAGGAGTTACCAGCAAATGACACAGAGAAGAACCTGTTAGACAGATAAGAGTCATTCCAAGAGAGTGCAGGATAATTGTAATCGAATCACGAGACCAGTGAAGATAGGCACCCTTAAGTACTAGTGAGGTGTTATTGGAAAGGCCAGAGTTTTTCCTATCCAGTGATACGAAACTTGAGCATATAATGTGCAAATATAAAAAAAATTAAAAAAGTTAATGCAAAATTTACTTTTTTCGCTGTTCTAAGACGTTGGTATTATGTGTTTTTACTTGTAAAGCAAACAATGCCACTGCGCTAATTCACCGTCTTACTTCCGACGCTGGCAGATAATGCGGAGGTGATGTTGCAATTAGGGATGAGCCGAACACCCCCGTGTTCGGTTCGCATTCGAACTCGAACAATTTCAAAAGTTCGAGTTCGAACGCGAACACGAACCGAACTCAATGCAAGTCAATGGGACTCGAAAGTTCGAATTTTAGAGTGCCCTCCAAGAGGGTAGTGCCCTGGGGGACAGGAAACAAGGAAAAAAAGTTTTTAAAAAAACGTTTTTAAAGGAACAGTGAGTTTTCCAATGACGGTAAATGGTTTTCCTTTAATCTATTCATAAACAACTGCTTGGGGCGGCAGTCTGTATGAAGGACATTGAAGAGGAGGACATGAAGAGGAGACATTTTAGGACACGCAGAGCAAGTTTAGTGATTTTTTTGGGCTAAATTATTGTGAAACTTATGCAGGCTTTGGATGAAAGTAACAATAGGTGCTTTAAAATTGGGCTTTAAAAGTGTCGGCAACAGTGCTGTCACACCGTAACCCCTCTGTGGTATTGTGGAAGAGTGCATGGTTGGACCCTGCGGTCCAATATTAAAATGATATGAATCTGGTAATATAGGCGTCAGTGGCAGTGCACCCAAATATTGTGCCTTTGGTGGTAGCAAGTGCCTTCACACTGTAAGTAACCCTTCTGTGGTATTGTGGAAGAGTGCAGGGTCCAACCAATATTAAAATGATATGAATATGGTACAGGCGTCAGTGCACCCAAATATTGTGCCTTTGGTGGCAGCAAGTGCCTTCACACCGTAACCCCTTTGTGGTATTGTGGAAGAGTGCAGTTGTGGAGGTTTTGTGAATGCAGAAGAGATCCCCAATCTATTCAGTCACATCAGCATCAGGGGAGTGATAGCTGCTGATCCAGGACTGATTAATTTTTAAATTTTGTCAGCAGGTCTACAGAGTCGGTGGACAGACGCACTCTTTTGTCTGTGACAAAACCTCCAGCGGCACTGAACGTCCTTTCAGAAAGCACGCTGGATGAAGGGCAACCTAGTAGCTGCACAGCATATTGGCTAAGTTCTGGCCAGTGATCCAATCTCAACACCCAGTAAGCCAGTGGATCATCTGCTGTAAAGCTATCCAGATCTGCCCTTGCCCCTAGGTAGTCCTGCACCATATGGTGATGACGCTGGCAATGGGTGCCTACATTTGATGTCCCTGGGCGTCGTGGACTAAAAAAATTAAAAAGGCATCAGTCAAACGGCCCAGCCTTCACCACTCTTCCTCTGATCATCCACAGCCTCAGAAGCACCTGTATCATCACTTGGTAACCTACCAGTGCCTGTAAAGGTGTTACACAAGTGTCGCTTTAGAGTGTCCTCAAGTTGTTTCATCCTGTGCTCCCTCTGTGCGGGCAGGATGAGCTCTGCAACTTTACCCTTGTATCGTGGATCAAGAAGGGTTGCCAACCAGTAATGATCCCTCTCCTTGATAGCACGAATCCTGGGGTCCTTTACCAGGCTTTGCTTCCGAGTCTTCCTGGTCAATGAGGAGGATGACCTTCCTCCTCCCGTGCACTTCCTCCTCCCAGCCACGTACTAGTCCTTGTGTTTCTGGGCACACAAAACCCTCCCTTGAGGAAGAGGAATCCCCACCTTCAATGCCCCCACTACTTAAAAATTCCTCCTCCTCCTCCTCATCCTCCTCCTGTCTGATCTGAGGACCCGCAGGAATGCTGTCTGCGGAAAGACTGGGGCCTTGAGAGTTAGGGAAGGCCTCCTGTTCCTCCTGCTGCTCTGCCTCTAGTGCCACATCTATAATTCCCCGCAGAGTGCGCTCCAGCAGGAACACTAAAGGAATTGTGTCACTGATGCATGCACTGTCCCTGCTCACCATCCTCGTTGCCTCCTCAAATGATGACAGTACAGTGCATGCATCCTTGATCATCAGCCACTGTGGGGGGAAAAAAAACAAGTTGACCTGAACCTGTCCTTGTGCCATACTCACACAGGTACTCATTGATGGCCCTCTGCTGCTTGTGCAGATGCTGCAGCATTGCTAATGTCGAGTTCCACCTGGTGGGCATGTCACAGATCAGATGGTTTGTTGGAAGGTGGAATTCTCTTTGAATTTCTGCCAGGTGAACACTTGCTAGGAATGACCATCTGAAGTGGCTGCAGACTTTTCTGGCCTGGCTGAGAAGCTCTGCCAGCCCTGGGTACCTGGTTAGGAAATGCTGTGCCACCATATTTACGATGTGTGCTAGGCATGGTACATGCGTCAACTTACCCTGGCGTAGCTCAGAGGGAAGGTTGCTGCCATTATCACAGACGACCATTCCCAGCTGAAGCTGGCGTGGTGTTAACCATCTCTGCACCTGCCCCTGCAAAGCTGACAGAATTTCTGGCCTGGTGTGGCTCCTGTCCCCTGAACAAACCAGCTCAAGCACAGTATGGCATCTTTTTTCTTGAGCCATTGTGTAGCCCCTGTCACGCGTCGGTTTAACTGCTACTTTGCCAGAGACAGAGAAGGAGGAAGAGGAAGAGGGAGAGGTGATGATGGAGCAGACAGACCTCATACAAGCAACTTTCTGGAGGCGTGGTGGATGAACAAGCTCCGGCACAGAGCCCCGTCTTGGATCCCTCCCAGCTGCAATCAGAGTTACCCAGTGTGCTGTGAAGGAAATGTAATGGCCCTGTCCATGCTTGCTGGACCACGTGTCTAAAGCCATGTGCACCTTGCTGCTGACTGCCTTTCCCAATGACTCGATAACATTGTCTTCCACGTGCTGGTATAGTACTGCAATGGCCTTCCGTGAAAAGTAATGGCGTTTTGAAACCTGCCACTGTGGTACAGCACATTCAGCAAATTCACGGAAGGAGGCAGAGTCCACCAGCTGGAAAGGCAGCAGCTGTAATGGGAGTAATTTTGCTAAGCTGGCATTTAGACGCTGTGCTTGGGGATGGTTGGGACTATATTTTTTCTTACGCTGCAGCAGCTGGGGCAACGTAATCTGCGTAAATCTTCAGCTGATGTAATGCTGTCACATTCTGAGGAAGGACCTGGTACACCCATTACTGTAGCATCATCCCTGTCAGTGGAGGTTGTAGGCAATGACATGGCAGGACATATAGTGGGGGTAGAGACAGATGAGGAGGAGGAGGACCTATGCAAAGTGTTGTGCCAACGGGATGCGTGGCAGGTGGTCATATGTTGCCTCAAGCATGTGGTACCCAAGCGTGGGATGTCTTTCCCACGCTTGATCCTCATCTGACATAGATTACAAATAGCAACGGTGCGGTCTGCTGCACATTTCTTAAAGAACTCCCAGACAGCAGACTTCCTGGATGTGTGCTTTGAGACAACAGCGCTCTGCGCCTGAGCAGCGCTGACATCTGATGCCTTGGACTGGCTACGGTTGGTCATAGAGGACGTTGTGCCTCGTGTTTGTTGTGCCTCCTCCTCCTCCTCCCTTGACTCCTCTGTTCGATCAGGCACCCTGTTCGATCAAGACACAGATTACAATTCCTAGGAATCTGATAGAAGTATGTGGGACCCCCTGATAGCTGGCAGTGAGAAGACACAGATTACAATTCCCAGAAACCTCCTATAAATCAGTGAGACCCCCTGATGGGTGGCAGTGACAAGACACAAATTACAATTCCCAGGAACCTCCTATAAATCAGTGAGACCCCCTGATGGGTGGCAGTGAGAACACACAGATTACAACAATTCCCAGATATCTTCTAGAAGTGAGACCCCCCCCCCCCCCACAATTGCTGCTGGCAGTGAGAACACAAAGATTAGAACAATTCCCAGATATTTTGTAGAAATGAGACCCCCAAAATAGTTGGTGGCAGTGAGAACACACAGATTACCACAATTCCCAGATATCTTCTAGAAGCGAGACCCCCACAATTGCTGCTGGCAGTGACAACACAAAGATTAGAACAATTCACAGATATTTTGTAGAAATGAGACCCCAAAATAGTTGGTGGCAGTGAGAACACACAGATTACAACAATTCCCAGATATCTTCTAGAAGTGAGACCCCCCCCCCACAATTGCTGCTGGCAGTGAGAACACAAAGATTAGAACAATTCCCAGATATTTTGTAGAAATGAGACCCCCAAAATAGTTGGTGGCAGTGAGAACACACAGATTACCACAATTCCCAGATATCTTCTAGAAGCGAGACCCCCACAATTGCTGCTGGCAGTGACAACACAAAGATTAGAACAATTCACAGATATTTTGTAGAAATGAGACCCCAAAATAGTTGGTGGCAGTGAGAACACACAGATTACAACAATTCCCAGATATCTTCTAGAAGTGAGACCCCCCCCCCACCATAATTGCTGCTGGCAGTGAGAACACAAAGATTAGAACAATTCCCAGGTATTTTGTAGAAATGAGACCCCCAAATTAGTTGCTGGCAGTGAGAACACACAGATTACAACAATTCCCAGATATTTTGTAGAAGTGAGACCCCCCCAATAGCTGGTGGCAGTGAGAACACACACTAACACAACAATCTCCTCTCAAAAAACACGTGCTGAAGGCTATGTGAAGCCTTATATAGTGTGCTGTGTGACTTAGCTCTGTGAGCCCATGATTGGGCAAAATTTTCCCAATCAGGACTCTGAGCTGTGATTGGCATAGTCTTGCACCTGTCTTGCACCTAAACTGTGGTCAGGTGCAGGCTGTAGCCAATTACAAGCTTCAGGCCAGTGGAAAAGTGCATTGTGGTCCATTGTGGTGCATTGTGGGCGAACATGCGGCGAACTCGCGGAAATGTTTGGAGTTTGACGAACAGCCAAACGGGCGATGTTCGGATCGAACTCCGAACATCGAACCGAACAGCTCATCCCTAGTTGCAATGAGTTATTACACAATGGCTCATCTGAAACAAAATAAAATCCAAAATTTAAAAAATACAAAAGATCCCCCCCCATTTTTGTTCCAAAGCAAGTTCTGATATCCTATTGAAAAATTGACAAAATTAAAGTAGCATCAAAAAGTGAAGTGGTAAAAAACTCCTGTCTTGAAAAAGACTCACAGCTGAGGCCATATCTTGTTGCCCAAATTTATGTTGCTCCGTGCCAAAAAGGAGCCTCATTTTCAATAGCTAGGGTTAGGCCTAAAATTAGAAATTAAGTTTAGGTTTAGGTTACTATTTGTGCTTGTTTTAGGTTTAACTCGAGCCCTAACATTTTTCTCCATCTTTGCTTCATTTTAAGGCAACAGATTCTGCCTCTTATTTTTCATTTTTATTCCCCTTCCATTTCCCCCAAAACAAACATTAAAAAGTAGTTTTGGCACGTTTGTTTTATTTTGGAGGGGGGCAGGGGCGCTCCAGATTTCTTTCCCTGCAGGCTCCTGAGATGTAAATCCGGCCCTATGTCTCCCGTGTGGAAGCAGAAGCTACAGTGCGAATAGCCTGCGATTTCACACGGAGTTTACATTTAATGTCTCCCATAATAAAGTATACAGTAGGAGATGTTATTGTACAGTAACCTCAATGCTACTGAATAACCAAGCACTGGAGAATTGATCAGGTGGTTATTTACAGTATATGGAATGGTGGTTGAAAGACTCCTCCCAATGGACCTTTCCCCCTAGTTTCCATTGGTTATGTACAAAGACATTCTCTCTGCCTTCTGTGTCATTGAAAACGAAAACTATATTTCAAAAACCAAAGATGTTACAGATGTGAAATTTGGTATTTACAATTTTGTTGAAAAATAAAAAACACATGTTTTACCATTTTCCAAAAATCCCAAGTGGGGGTGAAAAAAAGGGGGGGCTGAATACTTTTAAACAGAATACCTATATCTCAAACACAGAAGATGTTACAAACGTGAAAATTGGTATTTAGATTTGTCTTGAAAAACAAAAAAACAAGTATTTTACCATTTTCCAAAAATCCAGTGTGGGGGGGGGCAAAAAGGGGGTTGAATACTTTTATCAGTATACCTATATTTCAAAAACCAAAGATGTTACAGGTGTAAAACCCACGTGTTTTACCATTTTCCAAAAATCCCAAGTTGGAGGGGGAACAAAAAAAACCTCATGTTTCTTTTAAAAACAATTTTAACAAATCCTAAAATCCACGCGAGCGAAGCCGCGGGCAAAAGCTAGTAAATAATAAAACCTAAGGACCAGACGGCCCTGCCCGTAGGAGAATTGTCTTGCTAATGCAGCACTTTATACAAGTGCTCAGCCAGACATCCCGTGAATTTACAATCTAAGGGACTAAGGCAAGTGAAACAAAAGGGAACAAGGGGAGTGTGGAGATAATTACCAGAGACAATATAGCAGACACTGCATTATGAGAGACCAAGAGTTTTGGCATGATGAGGCTAAACCGAGCAAGGATTGAAGCAGCTGAGAAAAGGAGCCTATATGATCAGGATAGGGGCTGGGTGGGACAGCAGATGGAAAGATGGCAGAGAAGTGTGGCTGTGGATAAAAAATACAGAGTTTAGAGAGGTAGCCATTGCATGCAAAGTATTTACAACAGGGAGGAGCAGAACAAACTGAGAGGGGAGAGAAGAAAAAAATATGAAGGGGGACATAAAAGATGAGCAAGAGGGAGAGAAGCTGAGAAAAAGGGGCTTGGAGGAAGCAGGAGCGAGAAGCTGAAAGGAAGGGGAGAGAGAAGCTGAAAGATGGAGGAAGAGAAGGTGAAAAGGAGGCGAGAGAAGCTGAAAAGGGGAGAGACTGTAAAGGGGGGACCTGAAAATGCGGGGGAAGAAGCTGAAAATGAGGAGAGAGATGTTAAAAAGGTGAAGAGAGAGAAGCTAAGAAGGAGAAGAGACAAAAAGAGAAGGGTATGGAAGGGGAGGGAGAGAAGATGAGCAGAGAAAGGGGCAGAGAGAAAAAGAGCACAAAAAATGAGAGAAGGGAAATGAGCACGGAAAGGGAGAGAGAAAATGGACATAGAAAGAGGGGAGTGCAAAGATCAGCAAAGCTAGAGGGGTAAGGAAAAAGGAGATTCGAAGGGGGAAAGAAAAGGAGCATGGAAGTGTAAAGAAAGAGAGGAGAGTTAAAGAAAGGGAAGAGAGAAGTGAGTGAAAAGGGAGTATAAAGAAGGGAATACATGGGAGAAAGAAAGGGAAGGAAGAAAGGAACATAAAAAGATGGAAAACGGAAATGGGGAGATTTTGGTTGGCCTCGGTGCATGAGCATGACACATGATGATATTGTATAATTTTGTTGAGTTCAACACTGTATTGCGACTAGCTCCCATACCCACTAATCTCTCTCCTCCGTTGTAATCAGGTCACCTGTTTTAATGATGTTATAGTTTTTGGTTTCACTACACTGTCATTTACAGCACCCCAGAAAAGTGCTCTTTGAAATGATATAAAACTGCAAATTCCTGGCTTGAAAAATGGAAGGTAGTTGGGATCTGCCTATTTGCATATGCCAATGGCTGAAAAAAGTGGGTCACCGTTCAATTAACATCTGGTTAATGCATGCCAATTACCATACAGAAGTTAATGAAATGCCTGCTGGTAGCTTAAGGAGGTGGAATGACACAAATTGTTCCTGTGAATATTTTCAATGATATAACCCTTTACTACTAAGTTAACTGCTTGACAATGCTGGATTGAATTTACAGCGAGCATCAATTTATTGCAAGTTTGCACAGCTGTTATCTGCTGTTCTACTAATATAATGTAAAAAGTATGGGAAATCTGGATTTCTAACTTTCCCTCAAGTAACTGCTGTCTCACACTTGCCATCCCACATTCAAATATTATATTAATTTTAAATATATAATACACTTACGGTCACTTTATTAGGTACACCTGTTCAATTGCTTGTTAACAAATTTACTAATCAGACAATCACATGGCAGCAAGTCAATGCATTTAGACATCTGGCCGTGGTGAAGACGACTTGCTGAAGTTCAAACCTAACATCAGAATGAGGAAGAAAGGGGATTAAAGTAACTTTGAATGTTCCATGGTTGTTGGTGCCAGATGGGCTGGTCTGAGTATTTCAAAAACTGCTGATTTTACTGGTTCAAGATGGTAGAAAGACAACAGTAACTGAAATAACAACTTGTTACAACCAAGGTATGCAGTATACCATCTCTGAACGCACACCACGTCAAACCTTCTATAAGATGGGCTACAGCAGCAGCAGACCACACTGGGTGCAACTCCTGTCAGCTAAGAACCGTAAACTGAGGCATAGGCTCACCAAATTTGGACAAAAAAAGAAACGTTGCCTGGTCTCATGAGTCTCGATTTCAGCTGCAACATCCAGATAGTAGGGTCAGAATTTGGCGTGAAGAACATGAAAGCATGGATCCATCCTGCCTTGTATCAACGGTTCAGGCTGGTGGTGTAATGGTGTGGGGGACATTTTTTTGGCACACTTTGGGCCCTTAGTACCAAGTGAGCATTGTTTAAACGTCCCGGCCTACCTGAGTATTCTGGACCATGTCCATCTCTTTATGACCACAGTTTACACATTTTCTGATTGCTACTTCCAGCAGGATAATGTACCATGTCACAAAGCTCAAATCATCTCAAACTGGTTTCTTGAAGATGACAATGAGTTCACTGTACTCCAATGGCCTTCACAGTCACCAGATCTCCATCCAATAGAGCACCTTTGGATGTGGTGGAACAGGAGAGTTGCATCATGGATGTGCAGCCGACAAATCTGCAGCAACTGTGCGATGCTATCATGTCAATATGAACAACCACATAAGTCAGGTGACCCTGAACCACTGTAGTCCACCTCTCTCCTACCTTAAGTCTGAGAGAACAAACCTGTTCTAAAGGATTAGAAACCTAAACAAGAAAACAAAAAATGAGGACCCCTGACTAAGGGATACACCTCAAAGAACAGAAATGCCGGAAAAACCAGTAAATACTTTATTGGTATAAATAAGAACCATTCATCGTGAACACCAGAAAATTATAAAATCAAAAGGACAAAAGACACATGGGAAAATTAAATAGTTTCAGAATTTTGTCACGAGAATCGAAATACCCATGTTTTTGCTTTTTAACCCCTTCACTGCTGAGCCAGTTCACCCATGTGCGCTGAGCTCATTCTGACTGTTTTATGCTCATTATTTTTAGATGACAGCCTAGGTCCTATTTAACTAAACACCCCAGACAATTTTTTTTTTTAAAACAAATAATTTTTTTTCCTTTCTTTTTACACCGAACCTAGTCACGTTTGGTATCATTGGAAAGGCCATGATCAGGCCTTTCCAATGATGTCCATGACCCTCTAGCTGCCACGGATTGGGAGATAACAGGATCCAAATCATCCCCCTATCTCCCCTTGGCAGCTAGGGGGTTAACTGGCCCACTGACATCCTCACACATATGGTGGGGATGTCAGTGGGTGGGGGGTGACCTGGAGGCTTGGATGACATCCACTATGTCAGCCCCCTCCAGGATTCAATCGTGATTCGACAAATATGCGCCAAATCGCGATCCGGCAGCGAAATAGTAAATGCTGCACACACCGCTGAAAAGGGGAGACTCTCCCCTTTCCGGCAGTGCAAATTGCAGCACTCCATCTTCAATGGTTGGGGAAATAAAGGGCTCCGAAAGAGCCCGGCCTCCCCTCCATTGATTTCAATGGGGGCGTCTGCTGATGACGTCACCACGCAGCGTGGTGACGTCATTGGGCTCGCCTACCCCTCTAAAACACAGGGGCATGCTTCCTCCCTGCCAGAACTGTGAGGGACCCAGTGAGGGAGGTAAGTATTGGGTGGGAGGGAGGTTAGGAGCCGCTGACGTACTATGTACGTCCGCGGGTCTAAGGGAGACCCGTTGGCAGGACGTACATGGTACGTCAGCGGTCCCTAAGGGGTTAATATTAAGCTTGTTCAAAAAGTGTCTAAGGCACAACATATGCCATCACAGAAGCACGTCCATAATACAAAGCCATTGCCATAATTACTGCTATGCCGCCGCATATACAGGCGTGCATCCAGTGATCCAAAGCACGAGAAAATAAACCAAGACTGACCCTTATAGTCTCAAGATTTCTGCACTTTCCCTACAAGAATACAAAAGACCCACACATAATTAGAAACAGGAATAACTCGCGCTCGACACGTGTTTCGCTGGCTTGATGCCAGCTTCAACAGGAGCAAAATTCTGACATAATTTTTTTTTTTTTTTTGTACAATGATATACTGTGGGTTTTGAGCACTGCAACTGCTTTTCCAAAATTTATTTTAAAGAATTTACCACTCTATTATGTAACTATTGAGTTGGTATATTTTTTGATACATAGTACCCAGTTTTTTTTCTAAACTCTAGTTTTCTTAATGAGTAAGGATTGGCCCAATAAGTGGGTTAGTGGGAGACATTCATTTACTCTTATTACATATAGCATTGCCAGTCTGGGAAAATGTAGCACCCTCTTTTGTTAGATGGGTTGTGCCTAAAATGATTTACCCCTCTTCTGAGGATGATGGAGTGTGAAGGGTTAAAGATATTTGGTTCAGATGGATAGCATGTCTCATTTCCCAGAACTTTCTTTTATATGTCCTTTTGTTTTAGTTGTAACAGCATAAAGTTGCTATGGTGATGGATGGTCACAGGGCAGTAAACTTTATTTGTCCATGGTATCACCTATTTTATAAAAATTAGCAGGGTTATTAAAAGGGCACCGAAATTCCACCGAGGTCCATTATTCACATCTTATGGCGATGTACAGCTCTTGGACAATTTTGGGTTAAGATACAGAGATTGACTTTCCATTGTACGTCTCTTGACTTCCCACTGTGACCAGAGTCATATTTATTACATCTTTTGCCCAATGACATTCAGCTCACCTCCCGCATGTTTTTTTTATAGTGTTAGGCCCGGCAAAATCAGTTATAGCACAGCACTGGCTTTCTGCTGTGATAACGTCCATGCAGGAGGTGATGGCTACCTTTGCACGGGTGTACCTTTTATGAGGTTTTCTTTTAGGCTAAGGTCAGATGAAAGCATTTTTAACGTGCGTTTAACCGCACGAAATCACGGCCGTGCTAGCAGCAAATGACGTCCAATGCCGGGGAACACACGAAGTACGGCCGCACGAAAGTTCGTCCGCGCAACGCAAGTGGCAAACGAACGCATTTTTCCTAGAACGTCAAACCGCTAGTACGGGCGTACAGAGTGCGCTGCGTCCGCTAGAGGCGTGTGTGCGTGATTGGGAGACGTCAGACGCTGCTAATGTCCGGCTAACATAACGTCCAGACACAAAAAGTTTTTTATTAATGATCCGTACAAAATCACGGACGAACAGGCGCATCGTATGACCGCTATTGCGTGTTCCGTGAAAAAATGCGTCCATTCGTTCGAACGCACTTTTTCACTGACAACACGAAAAATGCGTTCGTCTGACCCTAGCCTTACAGAGCTAACGTTTTCTTGACTCTTTTCCAGGATACCTTTATAGGGGTGGACACGATTTATATCCTCAGGCTTATTGATCTGAATGTGTCAAACGAACCATGTTTCTGTTTACTATCAGGGTTATTTAAAGAAAATTGAAAAGTCACCGCGCGTTCGGTGACTTTTCGTTCTCTTCAATTCGGTGCGATTTGACGATCCCATTTCGGCGAACTTGCGGTGTATTCAGCAAGCACCACAGGGCCTCCGTAATGCAGGGAAAAGTCGCCGCAAACCCGCCGAAAACTCACCGCAGAACGAGGGCGAACACACACCGAAACCTGCAAAAACATCTAGATTAACCCGCCGAAGACGCCTGAGAAACCCGAACAGGAACCGATCACAGCGCAGAGCAGCCGCCAGAAAAACTCGACACAGCAGACGAAGGAGGTGAAGAAAAAAAAAAACAATACGCTTGAATGTTTGAAAAGTGAAACGCTGTTTGCAAACAAACTACTGAGCGAAAATGTCTGAAATTTACATATGAGATCCAATGAATGATAATAAAAAGGGCTGTTAAAGAAAAAACAATTTTAAAAAAAATGTTTGCAAAAAAATCCCCAAAATATGCCTAAAAGGTCCTAAAAAAATCTAAAAATAAAGAGACTTTTTACTGCAGAATTTTATAATGAACGGTTTATTAGATATTGAATTAAAATGGGAATATTTTTAACATTGAAGCCTATGGGATTCGCCTGAATAAACCTGCCAAATTAAACCACCGAACAGCAGGGCAATTCAGCAACTTTTCACTGCTGGGTTTTGGTCTCTGAATAGCCGAAGCATTGCTTCTCTATGGGGATTCACTGCCCTCGAACAGGCACCGTATCTTATGTGCAGACAATTCGCCAGGATTTGGCGAATTGCCTGCTCTCTGGATAGCCGAATGGCCAGGAAAGGTAACCTTACGCTGAATTTCAGCTTTTGGTTACCTTTCTCCAGCAATTCGGAGCTCTTTGAATAACCCTGTATGTTTCTGATTATTTTGTTTTCAGTATAATATATGAATCCCATGTTCACAAGTGTGGTGTCAATGCCATGACATTTCTTGTCCGCTGCAATCCTACGTGTTGTGCTCGTTTGATTATTGAAATGTTGTCTTGCATTGTTGTGAACTAATAAAATTTATATATGGAATTTTTTTTATTGTAAACTAGAAGTAAAATAAATAAAAACCGGTGACAGAATGACATTGACTGGGTTATTTATAATTGAGATTATCATTGTGCTATCCTCCTGCAGACATGGTGTTTCAAATAAAGTTATAGACTTCCATCTTCAAGGGCCCTTTTACACTGTGTAAATTTCCGCTTTACATCCAACAAAGCACCCCCACACTATTACATTGCCTCCAACTTGCTTGGCAGATGGTGCGAAGCAATCCTCCAGCACCTTTTCATTTGGTCTACATCTAGGGTTGCCAGTGCCACCTGTCCGGTTATAAATCATACAGTCTGGGTTTTTTTGAGTTATGTGTTCAGGAATCAGACCCCATGCCACCTGGTCACGATTCATACTTGATTGTGTCTCCAACAGACCCACATGACCAGGGATCCAGCAGAGTTATCAGAGCTTCTTCCCTGCCGGAAGCTCTAGGCTGCCACCCAGGACAACACACAGAGGTATGGAGGAAGAGACTGTGTGCTGCAGGGAAGAGGTCGTCAGAAGAGCAACCAGGGCATTGTAACAGAGAATATGTGGGTGACTCTGATGTGAGGGGAGGGGGGACTACTGGGGGAAGGTGGACTGCCAGGCACAGCTCATTAACTCCTTCCATGGACCATTTGAGTGTCAGATCTTAATACATAGAACCTCACAATCTCCCTGGCCAGAGGGAATTCCCTTTGTTTGCCCTATATGCCCTCCAGCCAGGCAACATCTGTCTGAGGTATCGAAAATAAGACTCACACTTCTGATTTGTCAGAAAAAAGGAAGAACAACTCAATGTGTCTTTTAAATTAGAATAAACCATAATAGAAATAGTTTGTTGTTAGGATTTGTCCTTCGGTGGACAAGCTTTAACAAAAGACGTCCAGGAACTCCCACACAAAGCCTGTTAACACAGGCGGGGCCATTGTACTTAACGGCTAAGACTGGCGGCACACCAGCGCATTTAGTGCTTGTGTGCGCCCGCACTTCCCTGCATCCGTGCTGTTTTGACAGGGAGGGCCAACCACCGGACGGGAAAAAAGCCCTCCCCGTCAAAAAGCTAAACGGACGCTGACAGGGATACAAAATGCGATCCTCCATAGGAGGATCGCGCTTTGTACGCTGAGCGCACAGAGTGGAAGGAACGCCCACTCTCAGACGTTCCTTCCTCTCTCTGTTAACGCTCGTGTACCGCCAGCCTTACTTGGAACAGGGCCGACCTTAGTAAGTTAAAGAAAATACTTTGATAACAAGATACTTACTATACACACCAACAATATATAAATATGTATACACACACACACGCACATTCGCTCTAAAGCGTTTGGGATTGGCTTGAAGAAAAGGTGGCAACCCTATCTGCATCTCACAAATGTTTTTATTTGTGATCAGAACGCCTCAAATGTAGCTTCTACTATCTATAACACTTTTTTTCCAGACTTTTTCTGTGCGGTGTCTGTTGTTTTGCCCATCTTGAGCTTTTCTATTGGCCAGTCTGGAATATGACTTTTTCCTTGCTACTCTGCCATTGAAACATAAGGGGTTATTCAGAGAGAGCCAATCTGGCCGCGAAATGTCATCAAACAGGGAATTTCCCCATACTGTGCCATTTTGGGGCCATTCGGAAATTCAGAGACCAAGCAGTTCGCAAAATGTTGGTGAACTGCCAGCAGGTATGGTGCCTGTTCGAAGGCAGTGAAATCCCCCATAGAGAAGCAATGGTTAATCTATTCAAAGAACACTGAACAGCAGTGAAATGTTGAAGTGCCTTACTGTTCGGTGGTTTCATTCGACAGGTTTATTCAGGCGAACCCCATTGGCTTCAATGTTAAAATTATTCCCGTTTTTATGCAATATCTAATAAACTGTTAATTATTTCAAGAGAAAAGGTGTGTCATCTGCGCTCATTATATATGTATTTATATGAAATGAGCGCAGATGACACACCTTTTTTCTCTTGTTATGTTTTATACATTAACTGGGCTGTTACTCCTGGCTGTTGCAGCCGCTCCGGTGAGTATGGGCGTGACGCCATTTTTCCCTGTATGTTTATTATTTCAATCTGCAGTAAAAAGTCTCTCTTTTCTTTTAAAAACGGTCTTTATTTTTCTGTAACAGACCTTTTTATTATCATTCATAGAACCATATATGTAAATTCCAGACATTTTCGTTCAGTATTTTGTTTTGCAAACAGAATTTCAATTTTGACACTTTCAATCGTATTTTTCTTTGTTTTGTAACTCCGTTCGTCAGCTTGTCGACTTTTTCCGGCTGCTGGTCTGCGCTGTGATCAGCGGCTCATCGGCTTTTTCGGACGTGTCTGGCGTGTTCTTTGCGACGGTTCCGGTGGAATTTGGGCGGGTGTGTTTTCCCTACACTTCGGGGACCTTGCGGTGAATGCAGCATTCACCGCAGGGTGGGGAACTTTGATTCCCGAAGTGCAGAGAAGTCCGGGGAATGAGAGAGCACCAAAATTTTGGCGACATTTACGTACTCCTTGAATAACCCTCATAGTGGAACAGCGTGCCATTGGAACAATGGATTAGTGTTGTTCATAATGGGCCTCTGTACGCCTATATAGGTATTCCATTCAAGATCAGCTATTTCCTGCTAGTAATAGTCATTTGCAACATTAACAATGTTTACGCATTGGGCGTCCACAGGATGGGACAAGCCAGGGGGGCACTCCCCCCCCATCAACAGGCTTAAATTATGATAATTTATTCACTGCAGTTCCTGGACTCTCCACTAGGCTGCACGAGCATCACATGCCCACTCCACCTCCAATCCACCACGTGTTCCCTCTCACTTTGCAGGCTGGGAGAGGCAGGGCTGAGATGCAGGTGCAGCTGCTCCTATGGGCCACAGGCTGGAATGCTGGACACAAGAAAAAAGTTGATAATTTTCAAATAAATACGAGGGACACAAAATAATTAATAGCAATCTGGTGGGGGGCCCGTGTTAAGCTCACAGAGCTTGCATGAGGTACAGGCCAGGGCAATATTGGCAGTATACAGGCACTCTAGGCAGGGTCTTGCCTGTGCAGTGGGGATGAGGACCCTGCTCCAGAGCTTAAAATCTAAGAGGAGAGGGGGCCCTGCTCAAGAGCTTACAATCTAAGAGGAGAGGGGTCCCTGCCCCAGAGCTTACAATCTAAGAGGAGAGGGGACCCTGCTCAAGAGCTTACAATCTAAGAGGAGAGGGGGGACATTTCTCCGGTCCCCACACACTTGTTTCGGCTGGCTCACACACTCGCTGGCAGCACTCCCCCCTCCTCCTGTTTCATGGGGGCTGGCATATTTGGCTTTTGTTTGTGCCATTGAGCTAGAGATCATCCACATAGTAAAACATTCTTTTAATATGATGATTTCTTCACAAAGCCAAGCTCTTCTTTTCTTACTCTTGATGCTTTGTGTACATCGCTCTGGTATCTATATCTGCTCTAATGTCCTCAAAATGTATGTAAACTTTAAATTAAAAAGATAAGATCTTTGCTGCTTAACTTTAGGTGTAGATGATGTAATTTGATGTGGAGGCTGTCAGCTGTATAATTCAATATCCTTGAGGGGTGTTAATATATATTTATGTATATTATTATTATTATTCTTTATTTATAAAGCGCCAGCATATTCCGCAGCGCTGTACAATAAGCACAGTATAGACAGGGTTACAATACATTGAACAACATTTGACAAACAGTACAGGAGGAGATGAGGGCCCTATTCCCGTAGGAACTCACAATCTAGGAGGGTTGGGGTTGGAAACAGGAGGAGAGGACTGTAAGGTGAGAGTGATTGATGGTTGCGTCAGTGAGTTGGGTGGTATGTATATAGTTTATTTGGAGGGAGCTCCAGCATCCTGGGACTTGTTTAATCTAATCAAATTGACTTTTGTTGGGTTTTCAGTGTTTCAGCCCTTTAGTCTGGTGAGAGTCTGCGGATCGTGGACTGAAACATTGAATTTGCAATGAAATCGATTTGATTTAACTTATGACCTTGCTACGCCTCTGCTTCTGGATGTCGTGCTCTGCCCAGGGCGCCACGGCATGCGAAGGCAGGTGCGCTCTGCACAGCGCTCTGGGACCGCCTTCTAGCAATGTGCATCCCCTGTACAGGCTCCGGCGCTCAGTGGTGATGTCACACTGACGCCGGAACCACGTTGGGGGAGGAA
This sequence comes from Leptobrachium leishanense, assembly GCA_009667805.1. Classification (NCBI taxonomy): domain Eukaryota; kingdom Metazoa; phylum Chordata; class Amphibia; order Anura; family Megophryidae; genus Leptobrachium; species Leptobrachium leishanense. The sequence continues at coordinate 292,248,222 of CM019063.1, read as the reverse complement.
CGTGTGTTGCCTTCTCACAGCCAACGACCCGCGCTTACAGAATGACAAGTGCCCCAGCCGACCAGGCAGAGCACGGCAAGGAGCAGAGACGTTCTGGCACCCCTTTACAAGTGTAGCCCCCCTCCCTGCGTTAAAGGTAAGGAGACGAGAGGGGACAAAATGATTTAAATTTATTAAATTTATTATTTATTTAGGTATGTGTGGGGGGGGTTTGGTGTGTGTGCATATATATGTGCATACACGGAGGGTATGTGTGTATATATATATATATGTGTAGGAAGGGGGGTTGGTGTGTGTGTATGTGTATGTATATGTATGTATATACAGTTGTGTTCAAAATTATTCAACCCCCACTGAAATTGAGTGTTTTGGCCAGTTTGACATTGAGTTTGATCATTCAGTCATCTTGCTTACAATTAAATCAAAGAGGCACGTGTAGGTCAGACAAATATAATGTAGCGCTGTGTTAAAAATCTTGCTGTGGCAGTACCTATTTTTGGCCACAAGATGGAGACTATCGCGATCAGAGATACTGGACATTGGGACTACAATGCCCGGCATGCTTTGCAAGAAGACAGGAAGTGGGTGGGGACTGGAGACTTACATCCTCTGCCTCGTGGAGAAAGTTCCAGAGCGCGTCAGGGAACAGGAGAAAGCAGACGCACTGAGGAGATCGTGGGAGAACCTAGGCCAAAGCCCGAGGGAGACCTGTTATTCCTGTTTGGGTCACTCAACCTGAGGAGAAGGAGACTTGCCAGAGCCCAGACATTGCTGCAGACCGGCGGAATCGAACGGAGAGCAGGCGGTGAGCTGGACAAGCTGCATGAAGTCAGACAACGGATCCGGCCGCTAGTATCCCCAGTCAAAATCCGGAGGAGAAACGTCCTGGGTCAGCGGAGCCTAAAGCAATCGTCGGATGGGTGAGAGGCCTCCAAGGCTGTTTTATGATTAAAGGACGCTATGCTGTTTCCTCTTTAAAGTCCACAGGGCCCCAACTGACTAGTCGAAGACCTTCCTTTAATAAACTCACTGGCCAGTTGAACAGTACCCGGGTACCACACACACATATACACCTTTCACCTTCTGGGACTTAACTTGTGCAGGACTCATTTCCTTTTACGAATCGGAACAGGGGTTACAGATAAAGATACGTTCCGAATATATATTTTTCCTCTTTTTCCGCTGCGCGTTTGCCGTAATACGAAGGGATTGTATATTTGGGGTTTTTGCTACGTGTCCCCTTTTCTGAACTATCGGGAAATTGCATTGCTTTTATGTTCGGTTGCGAATATTTTATTTTCCGAAATACGAAGCCTCGTGTTTCGTTTCTTTTCCGCTACGCGTTTTACCGTGATACGAAAATACTGTAATAATACTTGTGAATACCGTGTCTCGACATTTGCTCAAATATTTTAGTAAACTATTTAAATGATAAAAACTCACAACTGTGTTGGAGTATATTTATTCCCTAGTGCGGGGAGACTGACCCGTGGTTCATTTTCAGCGGCTCCTCCGGGAGTGAGCGCTACAATAACATAACATTTATAATGAAATAACCACAAATGTCTTTTCTGTGCTCACATCATTATCAGTTTTATTCAACCCCCAAGTGACATTCAATCTTAGTACTTAGTACAACATCCTTTTACAGTTATAACAGCTTTTAAACGTGAAGCATAGCTTGACACAAGTGTCTTGCAGCGATCTACGGGTATCTTCGCCCATTCGTCATGGGCAAAAGCCTCCAGTTCAGTCACATTCTTAGGCTTGCGCACTGCAACTGCTTTCTTTAAATCCCACCAGAGGTTCTCAATCGGATTTAAGTCAGGTGACTGCGATGGCCACTCCAAAATGTTCCAGCCTTTAATCTGCAACCATGCTCTAGTGGACTTGGAGGTATGCTTGGGATCATTGTCCTGTTGAAAGGTCCAACGTCTCCCAAGCCTCAGGTTTGTGACGGACTGCATCACATTGTCATCCAATATCTCCTGGTACTGAAGAGAATTCATGGTACCTTGCACACGCTGAAGCTTCCCTGTACCTGCAGAAGCAAAACAGCCCCAAAGCATGATTGACCCCCCGCCATGCTTCACAGTAGGCAAGGTGTTCTTTTCTTCATAGGCCTTGTTCTTCCTCCTCCAAACATAGCGTTGATCCATGGGCCCAAACAGTTCTAATTTTGTTTCATCAGTCCACAGAACGCTATCCCAAAACTTCTGTGGTTTGTCCACATGACTTTTGGCATACTGCAGTCGACTTCTTATTCTTTGGAGACAGCAAGGGGGTGCGCCTGGGAGGTCTGGCATGGAGGCCTTCATTACGCAGTGTGCCGTATTGTCTGAGCTGAAACTTCAGTACCCACATCTGACAAATCTTTTCTCCGTTCCTCAGCAGTCACACGGGGACTTTTCTCCATTCTACGCTTCAGGTAGCGCACAGCAGTCAAAGTCAGCATCTTTCTGCCACGACCAGGTAGCGTTTCAACAGTGCCCTTTGCCTTGAATTTGCGAATGATGCTTCCTATGGTCTCTCTTGGTATGTTTAACATCTTTGCAATCTTCTTATAGACATTGCCCTTCCTGTGAAGAGTAATCACCTCTTCTCTTGTCTTCCTGGACCATTCTCATGACTTCACCATGTTTGTAACCACACCAGTAAATGTCTAGAAGGAGCTGAGTATCACAGTCATTTTAAAGCTGCCTAATTGGTGCTTATTATGCTTTATTGCTGCTCCGTGACATCCACAGGTGTTTTCAATACCTGATTGAAAACACTTGAATGAACCTCTGTTCTTCAGAGTGGTAGTTTTTAAGGGGTTGAATAATTGTGTCAATGAAGAATTCACAAAAGAAACATTTACTACTGTATTACAAAACCAATTGATGTCATTTTAGTTGCATATGGTTCTTTAAAAAGTCCTTGTAGGATTTCATTCTGAATACAATTACAAATGTACACTAAATTCCCTAAAACCCTTTACAGCATTGGGGGTTGAATAATTTTGAACACAACTGTATATACAGTATAATAAAAAACAGCAAAAGTTTGCACTCAACCTCAAAACTAAGCGGGTGCATCTAAGACATCAAATACAAAACACCAAGAAAGAGCACTCCTATATATATTTGGAGTGGGGGGCCTGGTGTGTGTGCCAGTATCTGTGGGGGGGGGAGGGGTCATGGTTTGTGTATACAGAGATGGCCTTAAAAAAAACCTTACTTTAGTGCCTTTAATTATGGGTGTATGACTAATGTGGTGCATTGAATGGCGTTAACAGACTAGAAAATGCAACACTCAGATCAGACACTTACACCTTTATTCTTCTTATTCTATTAGACTTGCATCATGTTTCGCAGCCTCTGTATTACTACGCTTTATTTTATGACTGTCCCCTTCATGACACTGTAAAAAGGGCAGAATATGGATGCCATTAAAATTTTGCCCCTCCCTGGAAACATTTTTGTGGACGCCCATGTGTCTAGGCTGTATTTCTGTTCAATTTGTTATATTAGTGCTTTCCTTTTAAAAATAAGGACTTTTCTTAATGACCCTGGGCCCAAAAATCTGTGTGTGTTTGTCTCAATACAACTAGGACATATGGACTTTCTTTCTTTTTCAATTACAAATACAAAGGAGTTTAGTCCTATGCATTATATTATGGGGGGTTATTCATAAAGTGCCAAAGTCACCGTTGTTCTAATAGTAAAAACTGGTTTAACCCAAATTTATAGTCCAAACAACCGAAAGAGAAGCTACACTTTGAAGCTGTGTAGGATTTATTTTTTGGGACGGGCCAGTAATGTCACTGGTACAACAACAGCAATTCTCAATAGTGTTTGCAAAGTTTATTTATTTTTATTTATAAAGGATTTTTACCAGGAAGGATACATTGAGAATTTTCTCGTTTTCAAGTATGTACTGGGACGAACATTGAGTTGTTACAGAAATAGAAAGTAGTAAAATGCAAGATATAAACACAAAACAAATATACAGATTAACAGAAAATAAATATGTAGGAAATATAGTCATTATGTTACATGTTTACAGATGCATTCTGTATTGAGGTATGTTAATAGGGAGCTCTTAAGTGACTTTAGACTGGGGGAAGATTTGATGGCGTCTTGGAGTTTATTCCATAATTGTGGTGCTCTGTAGGAAAATGAGGATCGAGCCACTTTCTTTTTGTATTGTGGTATTGCAAGTAAGGTGCTGGCCCTGGATCGGAGGTTATAGGATGAGGGAACTGCTGAGGTAAACACACCAAAAACCACTTAACAGCTCAAAAAACTGTCAACTGGTGCTAGAGGAGTAGCTACAAAAGGAGATTCCTTTAATTAATCAAAAATAGACACTCCCAGATCCAATGTTAAAAACATACATAAACGAAAGCATCGCAGGGTACATTGGAATTGATGCAAGTATATAATGGCTGTGCTCAGATAGTGTGAATGGGAATCACAATAAAGGTATTGCTCCTTACTTAGTAGAATCTCACAATTGAGGGAACGATAACGCCGAAATTGCAATCAGCAAATAACATTCACAGTAAACATGCCAACACTGGCCCTAAGCTGATAGAGCTCCTGCTCAGAAATTCTATCCTAACCCTGCGGATGCAAACACCACACTCACAACTTAAAATCAAAGTTGTACATTAGCTCGACATATGTTTTGCCGACTGCACGTCGGCTTCATCTGGAGCAAGAATTAATTTTTGCTCCAGACGAAGCCGACGTGCAGTCGGCGAAACATATGTCAAGCTAATGTACAACTTTGATTTTAAATTGTGAGTGTGATGTTTGCATTCGCAGGGTTAGGATAGAATTTCTGAGCATGAGCTCTGTCAGCTTAGGGCCAGTGTTGGCATGTTTACTGTGAATGTTATTCGCTGATTGCAATTCCGGCGTTATCGTTCCCTCAATTGTGAGATTCTACTAAGTAAGGAGCAATACCTATATTGTGATTCCCATTCACACTATCTGAACACAGCCATTATATACTTGCATCAATTCCAATGTACCCTGCGATGCTTGTCGTTTATTTATGTTTTTAACATTGGATCTGCGAGTGTCTATTTTTGATTAATTAAAGGAATCTTCTTTTGTAGCTACTCCTATAGTACCACTTGACAGTTTTTTGAGCTGTTAAGTGGTTTTTGGTGTGTTTTAATACGTAGGTCAGGTTTAATCCTGAGTGAGGGTGTGCTGCCCCTACTCTATGGTTAGGGACAGGTGATTGTCCATTGGAGGGACCCAGTGGATACAGGGTTTCCCCATTTTTTCAATTCTTTGAACTGCTGTGGTAAGCAGCCTAGTCAGGTAGGGTGGTGGCTTTCCAGAGAAGCTCTTAATCACCAGGTTGGAAAGGTGAAGGGTGCATGAAATACAAGAATACAAACAAGGCAGCGCTACTTCACTCTTTCGGGGGAAAAAAATGTACACAGGGAAAGGGAAGAGAACACAAGGATAATATAATGCCAACAGTCAGAAGAGACTGGTGAAAAAACCATTGAGTTCAAAGGACACTTGAGATCAAGTAGAACATACATGGATGCATATTAAAGAATGTTCTAAAAAATGAAGATGGTTTCTGTGCACAAGTGTTCTTTCTTCTGTTTATGGGTATATGTCCAGCTTGTGGGGTGGATACCTCGACAGAGAAAGAGAAAAATACGTAGTGCAATACTGTATGTCCAAATGGAACGATAATAAGTATGGAAAAAATAGTAGAAAAAATAACTCACATTCTTCGAGAGCTTCCAGCCCTCATATGTTCACCTTCCAGGTTGTGTTAGGCCAATCGGTTTGCCCTTGGACTCACGGCTCAGATCTCCATATGTGGCGTAGATCATCTCAGGCACATCAATAGATAAAGAATATGGATACTCGGAGAGTAGGGTGGATAAGTTAAAAGGGCATTTATTATTCCCAAAAGGGAGTAAATACAGTCAAGGGCTACAGTGGTATTTGAAATAAAATAAAATGTAAAAAACCAAAAAGGTTTAATGCTAGACGCGTTTCGTGCCACTAGGGGCGCTTCTTCAGTAGCAGGAGAGAGAAGGAGAGATTACCGTCCTCCTCTCAAGCCCAGCTTATATGATATAGGGCATAGATGAAGCACCTATCTCCAGAGCTAAAACGGAAATATTTCCGGCATTTCCAGCATGTGTTCAGAACGCCAACCGGAAGTGGAGGCTGCAGACTCTCAGTGTATACCGGAAGTCCGGACTGGAGGTCGCGAGTACCGCGATTTCTCTATACATAATGACTGATCCATCCTCCTTCAAGCAGAAGTAGGTGGTAAAAACCAGACAGGAGTTTTCTCCAAAAAATAATACATAGACTGAGCTAATGCACACCTTTCCCTGTGTACATTTTTTTCCCCCGAAAGAGTGAAGTAGCGCTGCCTTGTTTATTTTCTTGTATTTCATGACCTCTGGTACTGGGGAGATACCTATTTGGCCCCTATAGCGATCTTCACTTCTCTCCCTCCATTCTGTAAGCGCACTATCCTCAAATTTTTGTGTCACAAAGGTGAAGGGTGCGTCTAGATTCCAGCAATGGCCAGTTTAGTTCTTTTAACATGTCTCAATGGTGGGTCATGTAGTGACATTGTAGCACAAAGCGACAGAATGAGTTATACAATGTAGTAGGTTTCTGGAGGTGTGTTTGCGCGGCAGCTGCATACACTACATCTCCGTATTTAAACATTGGTGCTTTTTGTGTAACCCCCTAAACATTTCTCAGGTCGTCTAATATTCATTAACCTCGGTGACTTCTTTTTCTTCTACATGACTTTAAATCTAGACTCTGCTGCTTTTTCCTCATCTGATGCTGATCCCACACATGTACTTTCTGAAGAACATATCTCTTCCTGCATTGCTGCCCTAGTAACCTTCTGCTATACAGAACTGCTTCCATGAGGCGCAAGAAAAATATTGCTCATCTCAAGAAGGCTTGTTGTGTAAAAATACATCTGTGCCACCGAATTGAGTGGCAGGAGGTGAGAGAGGCTGCAGACAGATGGAGAAAGGAGTATGCAGATTCTGTTTTAGCAGACATTTTTTGTATCCGCAGCAACCCGCAGATTTTTTTTTCTGGGGCACCCCTCCATGAATAATGACTTATTAACTACTAGCTTCTTTCCTTTCAGATCAAAAATAGATGGAGAGATAATAACAGTGTGTCGGGTATGTATCTTAAACTAAATTAAAACCACAATCCTGCACTCATGAGAAAACTCAAAATTGATACCATGCTTACACCGCAGAGACATCATTGTTTTACATAATGTTGCTAGGCTTTCTCTTTAGCAAATGCTGCAGTAGTAGTTACTGGGGCGAATAAATTTAACAAAAAGGGCAAAAAAAAACAGAAACATATCAGAATTCTCTTTAAGCGAACAAATACTGCCTGACTTCACCCTTTTTTTTTTATTATTATTTAAAGTTTTTATTTTGAAATAAGTCAACATTACATCATAATATAAAATAGTAAGTGGTCTCACAAGGCCAAACAATGGAACATGACAGGCAATTATAGCCACACAGGGCCAGAGAACGTCATCTGGATAATATCTATTAATAACAAACAGAAAAGTCATCCAAGGATAGCGATATATCGACAAGTAACGTCCCCGATTCGGGGGTCTCACAATAAGAAACTCTGCATATATGTAAAAAAAAAAGAAATAAAATATTAATTATAAAATGACGAAAAACATAAAATAATAATAAAAAGGGGGAGGGGTGTGAAAAAAAAAGCACAGGCCATAACCGTGACACTCCTGGCACGCTCCCGAAGGAGGCCATGGAGGGACAACGTCACGAGGCCCGGCAGTCCGAGAGCCAAGTACGACAAGCATAGCCATAGTGGCGCGCCTCGGGACCACACGGAGAGTGCCAAAAAAAAAAAAAAAAAACAGCATAAAGTGACTCTGAAAGACGACAAAGCGACCCCAGCCGGGGAGCAACAATATAATGTCAAAAAAAAAAAAAAAAGACTGAATCCTCAGCACAGAAAAATTCAGTGGGGGGGTCTCATCAGAAAAAATAAATAAAATAAATAATAACAATAAAAAAAATAAATAAAAAATAAAATAAAATTATAATAATCAAAAGTCTCTGCATGCGAGGGGGGGGGGGAAATCAACCAGGGGTAGCAACTCAAAGTAACAAAATCATCCCCAATTGGGGGGTCTCATCGGAAAAAATAAAAGTAAAATATGAAAAGTCTCAGCGTGTGGGCAAACAGAGAGGTCTGGTAAAGGAAACAGCAGGTCATCGTCAAAGAGACAGGGCAGGGAAAATAAAAGACCGTTCTCAGCCTGTGTCCCGAAATGGAGGCATCTGCGAAGCAGGCAGGATGAGGCAGAATAAACAAGGCCCGTCAGCGGGGGACAGGGAGAAGATCGGTGGCGAAACAAATAACTCCAGAAGGTTCCTCTCCACTGCCACCCCCGTTTCAGTGCTCAGGTGGGCCAGCTTCCCTCCAACGTTGAAAATAGACCCAGCTCCCATCAGGAGAGGGACCTGCCTCCTACTCTCCTCTCGATCAACTTGCGTACCACCAGGTGCGGGAAACAGTGTCAGCGTCTCATTCGGGATGCCGGCCATGTCGTAGCCCTCCATCACAGCCACATGACATGTCTGGGCCAGGCTCAGTTTAGCCACCAGAGGCTCGGGAGGTAATAACACCCCAGGCCGCGTAACTGCGGACTCCTCCACGATCTCACCACCCGGGTCCTCAGTAGCCATCCGGGCCTCTTCAGGCGCAGCGTCGCTCAGGGTACTTGCGCCTCTGCAGCTCCTCAGGGCCGCCGTGAAGCGTCGCATAAATCCCCGCGTCAACGGGCTCTCATCATCCTCCTCCTCCAACAGAAGCCCCTCGAGTGCCAGGAATGCCACTTCCAGGTCGGATAGCACGGGAAGCGACGGGGCACCCGCCCGCCACCCTACGTGTCCCCCATCCGTTCCTTCCACCAGGTCAGCTGGGGTGATGGGATCAGGAAAGGCACTGCTTTGTTTAATAGATTCTCTTACTCCCATGCCACGATACAGCCCGGAGGTAGGCCTCAAGATGGCCGCCGGCACACCATGCCTGCTGCATATCAGCTCTCTCTGGTCCGGGGGGGGGACAGAACGGGCCCCGGACATCTTAACTCCGATGGCTAGCCACTTTGGGGTCCGGTGGTATGAAAATCAGCGGGTAAATACAGCAAAGGAGACCCCAAGAGAGAGGGACGGGTCGGAGCTCCTAAGACACACGTCCTCTCTCTTCAGCAGCCGGCCACGCCCCCCCGACTTCACCCTTTTTGAATAGACCAGTTAGACTTATAAGAAGCACTCAAACATTTTCAGGTCTATTCACTATAAGTGAAACTCAGGAGAATTGGCAGGAGAAGTGAAAATTCTAGGTCAAAATAACCAAACCAGAAAATTTCTACCATTTATCTCACTTTCCAAATCGACTATTTGGTCTAGATTGTTCGCTTCTGACAATTCTCCTAAGTTTCACCTTTTAGTGAATAGACCTGTATGTGTTTGCTATTTACCATCTACCCGTCACTTTCAGGGTTATTCAGAGAAATGTGAAACTCTAGGTCAAAATAGCTGATTTGGAAAGTGAGATAAATGGGAGAATTTTTCTGGTTTGGCTATTTTGACCTAGAATCTTCACTTCTCCAAAAGTTCTCCAGAGTTTCACCTTTCTCTGAATAACCCTGTTTATCGTTTCCTTCTCCATTCTCCAACCGTTACACAGACCTGTAGTCACCTTCTCTACTACGTAGCTGGCTACCCTATATCATAGTGACGTTACCCAGAGGCAGAGAAACTCCATTGCATAGACTTCTTGACCATAAACCTGGTACTTTGTATTGTGGGCAGAATATGGGTTTTTATGTAGAGCGAGTAAATAACACAATAAATAATGACAAAACATGCACATACACCTTTTGGCACCTGAATGCCTGGGCAAGGTTTGACAATGAGTAGGGCAGAGAAACAGAGAAGCAAACAATGCTACAGTATAATTAACGAATGTGCATAAAAGATTGAAACAAAAAGGAAGGTAATGGAGAACACACAAATAACCTTAACTCAAAGAAATTCAGCCTGCAAGCTAAATAAAATATACAGTCAGGCCCAGAAATATTGGGACATCGACACGATTCTAACATCTTTGGCTCTATACACCACCACAATGGAGTTGGAATGAAACAAACACAATGTGCTTTAACTACAGACTGTCAGCTTTAATTTGAGGGTATGTACATAGAAACATAGAAACATAGAAAAATGTCGGCAGATAAGAACCTTTCGGCCCATCTAGTCTGCCCAATTACATGGATACTTTACCTGGATTTATCTTTTGTTTAGGATAGCCTTATGCCTATCCCATGCTTGCTTAAATTCAATTACTGTTTTGGTCTCTACCACTTCTACTGGAAGGCTGTTCCATGTATCCACCACCCTCTCAGTAAAATAATGCTTCCTGATGTTACTTTTAAACCTTTGCCCATCTAATCTAAGACTATGTCCTCTTGTTTTGCTACTTTGTTTCCTTTTAAATATACTCCCTTCCTCTACCTTGTGGATTCCCTTTACGTATTTAAATGTTTCTATCATATCTCCTCTGTCTCGTCTTTTTTCCAAGCTGTACATGTTAAGATCATTAAGCCTTTCCTGGTAACTTTTCTCCTTCAAGCCGTACACCATTTTAGTAGCCCTTCTCTGAACTCTCTCTAAGATGTCTATATCCTTCTGGAGATACGGTCTCCACTACTGCACACAGTACTCCAAGTGAGGTCTCACCAGTGCTCTGTACAGTGGCATGAGCACTTCCCTTTTCCTACTGCTAATACCTCTCCCTACACAACCAAGCATTCTGCTAGCATTTCCTGCTGCTCTATTACATTGACTACTTACCCTTAGATCCTCTGCAATAATGACCCCTAAATCCCTTTCCTCAGATGTTGAGGTTAGGACTGTATCAAATATTCTATATTCAGCCCTTGGGTTTTTATGTCCCAGGTGCATTATCTTGCACTTATCCACATTAAAACTCAATTGCCACAGCTCCGACCATTTGTTTAGTTTACTTAAATCATTTGTCATTTGGCTGATCCCTCCAGGAACGTCAACCCTGTTGCAAATCTTTGTGTCATCAGCAAAAAGACATACTTTTCCATTAATACCTTCTGCAATATCACTAATAAAAATATTAAAGAGAATGGGTCCAAGTACTGACCCCTGAGGTACCCCACTGGTAACAAGACCTTGCGCCGAATAAACTGCATTTACCACAACCCTCTGTTGCCTGTCACTCAGCCACTGCATAATCCATTCAACAATATTGGAATCCAAACTCAAAGATTGCAATTTATTGATAAGACTTCTATGCGGAACAGTATCAAAAGCCTTACTGAAATCTAAATAAGCAACTCAGGTGAACGGTGTAGGACTTACAGCAGTTTGCAGATGTGCCTCCCACTTGTTAAGGGACCAAAGGTAATGGGACAATTGGCTTCTCAGCTGTTCCATGGCCAGGTGTGTGATATTCCCTCATTACCCCAATTACAATGTGCAGATAAAAGGCCCAGAGTTCATTTCAAGTGTGCTATTTGCATCTGTTGCTGTCAACTCTCAAGATGAGATCCAAAGAGCTGTCACTATCAGTGAAGCAAGCCATCATTAGGCTGAAGAAACAAAACAAACCTATCAGAGAGATAGCAAGAACATTAGGCGTGACCAAAACAACTGTTTGGAACATTCTCAAAAAGAAGGAACGCACCGGTGAGCTCAGCAACACCAAAAGACCCGGGAGACCACGGAAAACATCTGTGGTGGATGACCAAAGAATTCATTCCCTGGTGAAGAAAACACCCTTTACAACAGTTGGCCGAATCAAGAACACTCTCCAGGAGGTAGGTGTATGTGTGTCAAAGTCAACAATCAAGAGAAGACTTCACCAGTGAATACAGAGGGTTCACCACAAGATGTAAAGCATTGGTGAGCCTCAAAAACAGGAAGGCCAGATAAGTGTTTGTCAAACAACACCTAACAAAGCCTTCACAGTTCTGGAACAAGATCCTATGGACAGATGAGACCAAGATCAACTTGTACCAGAGTGATGGGAAGAGAAGAGTATGGAGAAGGAAAGGAACTGCTCATGATCCAAAGCATATCACCTCATCAGTGAAGCATGGTGGTGGTAGTGTCATGGCGTGGGCATGTATGGCTGCCAATGGAACTGGAACTGGTTCTCTTGTATTTATTCATGATGTGACTGCTGACAAAAGCAGCAGGATGAATTCTGAAGTGTTTCGGGCAATATTAGCTGCTCACATTCAGCCAAATGCTGCAGAACTCATTGGACGGCGCTTCACAGTGCAGATGGACAATGACCCAAAGCATACTGCAAAAGCAACCAAAGAGTTTTTGAAGGGACAGAAGTGGAATGTTATGCAATGGCCAAGTCAATCAACTGACCTGAATCCCATTGAGCATGCAATTCACTTGCTGAAGACAAAACTGAAGGGAAAATGCCCCAAGAACAAGCAGAAACTGAAGACCGTTGCAGTAGAGGCCTGGCAGAGCATCACCAGGGATGAAACCCAGCGTCTGGTGATGTCTATGCATTCCAGACTTCAGGCTGTGATTGACTGCAAAGGATTTGCAACCAAGTATTAAGAAGGGAAAGTTTGATTTATGATTATTATTCTGTCCCATTACTTTTGGTCCCTTAACAAGTGGGAGGCACATCTGCAAACTGCTGTAAGTCCGACACCGTTCACCTGAGTTGGATGTACATACACTCAAATTAAAGCAGTCTGCAGTTAAAGCACATGTTTGTTTCATTCCAACTCCATTGTGGAGGTGTATAGAGCCAAAGATGTTAGAATTGTGTCGATGTCCCAATATTTCTGGACCTGACTGTAATTCAATCACAACTGTTTAACTGAGTTTTTAAGATATAAATGTGTGTTTAAATCCCTTGTGGTTCATTGAGGGTCTCTTTTTGTCATAATCCCATAATTATTAGTCCCTCACTCAAACGCCACAAAGGTTGAACTATTAGTATTCAGAGCGTATACAAACGCATACAAAAACAACCCCCAAAAATATCAAAGTATTCTTTTTTTAAAAATCTCAATGAGTAATAATTGACAGAGTGCTTCTGGAACACTGTAACAGTCATTAAAGTGTAAGCTCACCTGACAACCTAAAGGCAATCCTCTTGAGTCTTACTCTGAGCACTCAGTTTGGCTGCTTTTCGCCCAAACACAAACAGGTAGGACCCTGCGAATCATAAATTTTCGCTCGAATCGAATCACGAATCGAATCGGCTGTAATGGTTCGAACTCGAATCGAATATCGAATCGAATACTTGGATACTGTCCCCCAGCTCATGGATATGCCCCCCAGCTCATGGATACTGCCCCCCAGCTCATGGATACTGTCCCCCAGCTCATGGACACTGTCCCCCAGCTCATGGATTTGCCCCCAACATGGATTTGCCCTCAGCTCGCTCATGGATTTGCCCTCAGCTCGCTCATGGATATGCCCCCCAGCTCATGGATACTGCCCCCCAGCTCATGGATACTGTCCCCCAGCTCATGGATACTGCCCCCCAGCTCATGGATACTGTCCCCCAGCTCATGGATACTGTCCCCCAGCTCATGGATACTGTCCCCCAGCTCATGGATTTGCCCACAACATGGATTTGCCCCCAACATGGATTTGCCCTCAGCTCGCTCATGGATTTGCCCTCAGCTCGCTCATGGATTTGCCCTCAGCTCGCTCATGGATGTGCCCCAGCTCACCTGTCGCCGCCGCATTAGGCTCCCTCTGAGCGTGCGTCCGGCGGCAGGAAGCTTGGGCACTCGCCTGGGGGAGCCACGTGACCGCGATCTCGCGAGATCGCGGTCACGTGGCTCCCCCAGGCGAGTGCCCAAGCTTCCTGCCGCCGGACGCACTCTCAGAGGGAGCCTAACCCGGCGGTGACAGGTGAGCTGGATGGGATCTTCCAAATTCGAAATTTTTTCGAATCGAGCTGCTAGTTCGAATTCGAATCGAATTCGACCAGCGATTCGATTTCGAATCGAATTTCGAAGCTTCGCAGGTCCCTACAAACAGGGTTATTCAAAGAGATCCGAATGGCTGCCGAAAGGGAACCGAACGCTGAAATTCAGCGTTCAGTTACCTTTCTTGGCCATTCGGCTATCCAGAGAGCAGGCAATTCGACAAATCCTGGCGAATTGTCTGCACATACGGTGCCTGTTCGGTGCCTGTTCGAGGGCAGTGAATCCCCATAGAGAAGCAATGCTTCGTCTATTCAGAGAGCACAAACCAGCAGTGAAAGGTTCCCGAAATGCCCTGCCATTCGATGGTTTAATTCGGCAGGTTTATTCAGGTGAATCCCATAGGCTTCAATGTTAAAAATATTCCCGTTTTAATCCAATATCTAATAAACCATTCATTATAATATTCTGCACTAAAGAGTCTCTTTATTTATAGATTTCTGGGATATTTTAAGCATTTTTAGGTATTTTTTTTAAAAACAAAGTTTTTTATTTTTTTTAAAAAATTTAAACGTTACTTTTTTCTCAAACAGCCCTTTTTATTATCATTCATTTGACCTCATGTGTAAATTTCAGACATTTTTGCTCAGTAGTTTCTTTGCAAACAGCATTTCACTTTTCAAACATTCAAGCAAACTGTTTTGCTAATTTATTCACTCCATTCGTCTGCAGTGTCGGCTTTTTCGGTGGCTGCGCTGTGTGATCGGCTCCTGCTCGGGTTTTTCTGGCGTTTTCGGCGGGGTTAATCCAGATGTTTTTGTGGGATTCGGCATGCATTCGCCGGGTTTTTTCGGTGAGTTTTCGTCGGGTTTGCGGCGGCTTTTCCCTGCACTTTGATGGCCCTGTGGTGCTTGCTGAATACACCGCAGGGTCGCCGGCATGGGATTGCCGAATCGCCCCGAATTGAAGAGAACGAAAAGTCACCTAACGTGCGGTGACTTTTCGATTCTCTTTGAATAACCCTGAAAATCTCATATGAAACAGGCGTTAGTTTCATTCTAAATTTCATCTACAGTATATATAGGACAAAGAGAGGGGCAGCTGCAAAAATGATCAGACTGTGTTTCGATAGTTATGTATAGTTGAATGACATTAACGTCATGAGAAGGTTTTTCATTATTAATTTCTTCTTGATATTGCTGTGGCATCTCAATTATTGATAAAATCTCTGAAAATGCCTCCCAAAACTAAACAAAGAAGCAAAAATTACACAAACAGTTTTATATATATAGCCTCGATGGATCCTTGTGATGACGTAAAAGGTAAACCAAGTGGTGAGAAAAAAATGTTTTTAATAAAAGATTAAAATAAACATGAATAAAATATGGCCGAACGTGTTTCGCCTGGGTCGGTCGAACACTAGGGCTTCCTCAGTGGCAATTTACCTTTTACGTCATCACAAGGATCCATCGAGGCTTTCTTAGGAGTTGTGCCCATTTGAAACAATCCTCGGGCTTGAACACTAGAGCCTTGGTGGCTCATGAGCATGTGAGTGGTCTGAGTTATTAATTCAGACATATTACATTTCTAGCTGAATTACCCTATGTTGCTATTTCTCTTTTTTACATATTTACTGGGAGTTGCAATCGATTAAAGCTGCCAGTGGGGGGGCCCACATGAATTTCTACCCACAGCCGAATATTGCTAGAGCCGGGTGAGGCTCTATAAAGTGTGAGTGATTACACCTCTTGAGATTATTATTCATATATAAACAGTGTTATGCTATGTCTATTTATTCTCTCTTGAGGTTTTGACCTTCCATCAATTGATGATTTTTACCAACTGTATTCTCTGGGAAATTAACGATGAGTATTGCATCATTTATCTTGCACTGTGAAGCGCCGCACCCTCTTTTTCACTTTGATTGCTATCTTTTCTGTCACTCTAGGGATGACACTTATGGGTGTGATGGCGATCGTGCTTTAAGTTTTCTTACCCCATCGGTTATTATAATTTGTTGCGCCTAATCCAATTTTCCTTTTTTCGTAATATATATTTATACTGTCACTAGGCTGTGTGAGCATTTCCTTTTTTTTTTGTAAATAAATGTTTTTATTTAGATTTTTTCACATTAAACAGAGATATATATATAAATAAATAAATAAAATATATATCCGAAAACTGTACATGTACCAAAGTCATCAGCTTGCAGGCTGGTTGGCGTTATCATCATAAAACATCATGTAACTTTTAAATTCCAGTTAGATATCAGACCGTGAAGTCAAATTATCAGTATCATATCAGAAGAATGTTGTAGGAATCACGTGGGAGAGATTGTTTGGACTAATACCAAAAAAAGGGGGGGTTGGGGAGGGGGAAAAACGGCCTGGGAGTGAGGGCAAACCCCCTACTGGACACAAAGACCGTAAAACAGTGCATTCACGATGTATCAAGGGTTAAGAGGGCCTTAATAACGAATGAGGACAGTTACATCATTAGCTCGATTATAGTAACAAGGCACGAAATTCCGTTCCTCCCGATTGGAGTATCCAGGTACTCCAGATCTGAGTGTATTGGGCTGTCATACCATTCATAGAGTAGTAGAGTTGTTCAACTCTATGAAGCTCCTCCATTTTAGAAAGCCAAAGATGCATTGGAGGGCACACCCTTTGTTTCCAAAATAGGGGTATTAGGCTTTTGGCAACATTCAGTATGTGAAGACACACCGAATTTTGTTTGTAACCTGAAGTAGCATATTGTACATGATGTAGTAGCATGGTGGCTGGTCGGAAGTCAGGAGGGGGTTCTATGAACAGTTGAGTGATTGTATGTATCTTTTCCCAAAAAGGGCAAATTATCGGGCAAGACCACCATATGTGGATTGCCGAACCCGGACTTTCACCACAGCGCCAACACTCATTTGACATATCAGGAAACGCGTGACTTAGTTGTTCAGGGGTCTTATACCACAGGGACAGCAACTTGTATGCCGTCTCCTGTGTTTTCGATGAGACCGAGCAGTGGTGTGTGAGGTCACATATTTTCCCCCATTGAGGATCTGACAGAGTAGTTCCCAACATCATCTCCCAACTGCCCATACTGTGATGTCTCTGATTTTGGCGATATAAGTAGCTGATTGGCGAGCGCGTAGCATACGAGCCAGCAGTCTCCCACGTTTGTCTCCATGGGCAAAGAAAAATGTCTTGGAACGTAAACAGTGACGGTGATACGTGGAGTTGAGAAGAGTGCCAGTTCCCGACGTAGGGCTGTCAAGTCAGTTAACTGAGCTGGGTCAAGGGATTCCTCATGTAAAGTCTCCAGATTGTGAATGCGAGCTAAGAGGTCAATTGTAGCAGCCTCCCTGTGTTTCTTTTGCTCTGACACCTTACGAATATAAAACCCACGTATGACACATTTATGTGCTTCCCAGATGGACAATGGAGACACGTCCGGCGTTTCATTGTCGTGAAAATATAGGGCTAGGGTCTGCTCACAGTCGTTTGAAGTCGGGGGGTCAGTCAGGAGGAAATCATTAAGTCGCCAGGCTGGGACAGTAGGACGATGAAGAGGAGAAAGGAGGCGCATTGTAACCGGGTGCATGATCAGACCATGTCATAGATCCAATCCGGACCGATTGTAAATCAGGTAAATAATAGTGCGGTAGAAAGAAATAATCCAGTCGGGAATAGATCTGCGCAGGGTGGGAAAAATATGTGTAGTCTTTGTCCTCCGTATGCATTGCAATCCAACAGTCTACTAATCTGTGCGTATGTAGTAACTTGGAGATAGAGCGAGTGACATGTGGGGGGATAGCTGAGCGTCCCGAGGACGTGTCAAGGCGGGGATCCAGTGGAACATTTAAGTCACCCCATAGAACCAGACAGCTCTCAGAGAATTCAGTGAGGAGAGGAAGCAATTTGTTCATTAATCTATGTTGTCCTTTGTTTGGTGCGTAAAAGTTCACAAAAGTATATTTGCGTCCCGCTATCTCTCCCTTTACCATTACATAACAGCCATCTTTATCAGATAGAGTTGCTTGTTGGACAAAGACAGATTTATGAAATAAAATCGCCACGCCCTTGGATTTGGCCACCGCATTGTTACCAAAAAAGCCTACTGGGAACCAGGAATTCGTGAGTCTCGGGGCCGCCCCTTCTCTAAAGTGTGATTCTTGGATAAACACTACTGAGGCATGTGCTTTCTGGAAATCGCTTAGAGCTCCCGAACGTTTCTCAGGTATGTTTAGGCCTCTGGCATTTATGGACATTAACGTAAGAGGTTCCTGACGTACAGCCATTACCCAGGGAGTATGTTGGAACTATCCAGGCTAACCCCCACTCCCACAGGAAGATATAGGGAAGGGAACCGGAAGTTTAAGGGAAAGGGTAATAGGTAGTAACTATGTACACTCGGAGAGGCAGGGTTGACGGGGGGGCAGGAAGAATCCAACAGACCAATCAGTGGTCCGAGTATCCTGTCCACCTCTCGTGTCAACGAACCTCGGTGGGGAAAATGCGACCTAACGTTCGCGGGTACTAAAATCTATTTATGCATCAGGGCCTCCGCAGACCCCCCAAGAAACACT
The DNA here is from genome assembly GCA_009667805.1 of Leptobrachium leishanense. NCBI lineage: Eukaryota > Metazoa > Chordata > Amphibia > Anura > Megophryidae > Leptobrachium > Leptobrachium leishanense. Next base: position 292,229,615 of record CM019063.1, on the reverse strand, counting down.
GAATATCAATACAATAATACATTGAACGTTGTGTGAGAAAAATATAAGAGAAAAAATTATATTTCAAACCAGCAGGACCCATCGTGTCCGAGAATCCGAGGGAAGGAGTATCGAGCGGTCTTTGAGCTTGGGACCCATCTTCGGGGGGGGGTGAAAAGACCACGGTCGAGACAGCTCGGGTAAACTCCCAGTCCAGAATCCGCTCCCCCCTGTAAAGAGAAGAGAAAAATAATAAGTATAGCAGAGTCAAACCTTTACACAAGATAGTAATAGCGACAGGTGTCGCGGAGCTATATCAGGTAGAAGGCCAGGAATACTGGGACCGTAAGCCTTACGATAGGTGTCCTTCCGGGCCAAGTTTAGGCGCTGGCCGTAGTGTTCAGCAAAAAGGCACGATCGGAAAAAAGACAGAGACCAAAAAATCTTTGCGTGTTGAAGATCCAGCTCTGGAAGCACAGGTCATGGGTTGCTTCCAGCCTGTTCGCACTTTAAGCTTGAGCACGGAGTCGCACATCTGCGGCCCCGGTCCTCGGGCAGATTGTTGACGGTCAAGGCGGAATCGTTGAGAAGACGGCCGTGGTCGCGGTCTTCCAAGACCACCATTTAACAGTGCCAGAGGATCAGGCCATGTTAGCGAGATTGGTGGAAGTTGCAGTAAACGAGCCAGTTCTGGAAGATCCTCAGCCTCTTGTACCAGAAATTGACCCGCAGGAGTCGTCACTGAGAGTCCCGTCGGCATTTGCCATCGATAACGTATTTGCTGCGTTAGCAGGGCACTAGTTAGTGGCTTAAAAACCCGCCTGTATGCCAAGGTAGCTGGAGCAAGGTCTGGGAATAACTGCAGGTTCACACCCTCAAACGAGAATTCCGTAGTAACTCTGGCATGGCGCAGTATTTCTTCCTTCAGGTCAAAGCGAGACAGGCAGCAGATAACGTCCCGTGGGGGGCTGCCGGGGGTTCCCTTCGGTCGCAAGGCCCTGTGTGCCCGGACAAAATCAATTTCAGATTGAGGCGGTCTGTCAAGGAGGGCGTTAAAGATATGCAGCAATACTTGTTTCAGGGCTGAGGGTGAGTCCTCGGTTTCTGGCAGACCTCTGAGCCAGAGGTTTTGGCGTCTGCCCCTATTATCCAGGTCCGTGAGGTGGAGCGCCATGCTTTGCATCTGAGAAGTGTGAGTTTGTACAGCACGTGCAGTTGAACCAGCTTGCAAACGGAGAGTGTCACATTCCCCTTCCAAGTGAGTAACCTTTGCAGATAAACTTTGAATATCTGTGCGAATGTGATGCAGTTCTGACATAATGGCGGTGCTCAAACTTTCATTAGCAATTCGCAGGTCAGCCTTAGTAGGGAGGTTGCTCAGGATGGATTGCCAGTTAATTGTGGAAAGATTCCCATTAGTCTCAGGTCCCTGGTTGGTGTCAGACAAAAAAGAAGGGGTAGGCCTCAGAGAAGCCAGGGGCTTGAGTTGGGAGCTCTGCCCAGCCTGGGCCAGCGTTTCTGGGTGGGTCTCCGGCCCTATATGGGAAGGCGGCTTTTGGGTCATTATTTGGCTCTGCATTGCGTCTGGGGTAGCGCTCATCCAATCCCCCTGTGAATTGAGGCCTGGAGCAACTGGGGATGGTGCAGGTTTGGCCGCCTGGGTAGGCCGCGGTGAAGCTGGGGCCTCTAGTAGTTCATGCTACCCAAATTGAGCGTGCGCTTCCGGCCTATCGACGCGGTCCGATTGTGGGGTGAAAAATGCCGCAGAGGAGTCACTGAAGCGCCGTGATTTTTCTCCCCTTGCCTCTGGACACCCATTGCCTTACTTAATTTACCCATTCTGGGGTCTGCTGGATGCCAAAAACGTTCTGGTGGGGGAATCTGCGGAGGAGCTCGTGCTTCGTGAGCACTTCTTTTGTAACATGAGTCAGAATTTTTAATTGCTATAATTTTCATGAAAGAAAATGAGAACCATTGTCTGACAGTACTAATGACAGGACTAATAAAATACTGCATGTTACACCACCCACATATGTCAACATATAATTTTGGTTACTTGATGAGTTCCCACTAGTTAACAATGACAGTGGCTGAGAAATGGTAAAACATGGCAACCAGAATTAAATAAATTCTAATCGTATGTAAAACAAATACTGTATGGTGGTGCATACTGAAATTCGAACAGAATATTTAACGAGGCTTCTTAAAGATATTATTTTTAAAGGAACAGTCTGAATAAAAATAAACCTTTTTATCCCTATATTATTGGGCAGATGATGCTGACAGTATCTTTTAGTTCAGGTGAAAATACTCTCCTACACGGGCGTGGTTTGGCTGCAAGAGAAGATGGTCGCACACTAGAGGAGCTCTGTGCAGACTTCAGTAACCCACGCACTTTATGCAACGAATGCCCGCTATGAGAAAGGGGAAAAGGCGCGATTCCACCGCAGCTACTCAGAGGGCACGATCCCAGCCGGGAACCGCACGCCTGGAGGAATTTTTCACCCCGAAAGAAGCTTTACCCTCCCGCTCACAATCACCCAAGATGGCATTATCTCCTGCCAGATCGGAGTACTCACTGCCGGATTTGGGAGCAGCCTCACAACGCATTGAAAAATCCTTGCCAGAAATGCCAACCCGACTGACATCCGGGAAATTGCGGAGGTCCGGGACTCTTTACAAAGAGACATCACTAGCCTCAGGACGGAGGTAGAGTCAGTGGAGGCCCGAGTGACTGGCCTGGAACATGCAGCGGCACGTGAGGCAGAACAAGATGACTGGACAGTCTCTGCCTCTCAAAATTTCTCTGGGGTCTGGCGGAGGCTAGATGACCTGGACAATCGCTCGCGGCGACAAAATCTGCGGATTCGAGGGGTGCCTGAATCGGAAACAGCCACCCACATATACCTGGTAGGGCTGTTTCATTTTTTGCTTGGCTCACGTGAAGTAAACCCCGAGGACCTGGCCCGAGCGCACCGTGCCCTCCGCCCCCCTCTGGATTCCCCTGAGGCACTGCCGAGGGACATAATATGCTGTGTCGCATCGTTTATTTTAAAGGAGCGCATCTACTTAGCCGCTCGCTCTCAACGCACGTGGGAATATCTTGGGGCACAAGTTGGTATTTTCAATGATTTGTCCCCTTCTACCCTTCAAGCACGACGACAGTTACGCCTGATCACACAAGCGCTCCAGCAGGAGCAGATTCAACATCGCTAGGGGTTCCCACTGTTGCTGACGGTGCGTTATAACAACAAGCACCTGGTCATCCGTACCCCCCGAAGATATACCGCACTTTGAGATCCCTCGACCTCCCAGCTATGGCGATCACAAACTGGGAGACTTTCGACTTTAGGCCGCAAACAGGCCGGGAAGCCCCTTTGCAGCGCCAACATAGATCCCGCCGTCGTAGACAGCGCTCGGAACACTCGGAGAAGGAGGCAACCTAAAGAGCTGAGGGAAACCCTTTCCCTCCCCTGTAATACCTTTTCCAGATGATGACACCCCACAAGACCATTTCTTGCCCACCTCAGACCGTAATTATGGGGCGAAGATGGCTCTGTCGACCAGGGCCCTGATCGACATACAGTATTTCCTCCGTGTGTACGCTGCTGAATCTAGAAACGCAAAAGATTAATTCTTTTCGCACTGGATCTCCAGGAATGCTTCTGTTTTTTGTTTTTTTCCCTTTTCAGTTTACTTATTTATTTTTTCCACAGCATGGGATCGTCCTGATACGAGGGAAAGATTTGATGGTGAGGGATGTAGATCTGTATATATAAACACGAAAGTCCTGACTGACTGACTGACTCATCAACGCCCAGCTGAAACCGTTTAACCTAGGAACGTGAAATTTTGAAGGTGCACTGTTTTTATGATGTGGATATCCACTAAGGAAGGATTTTTGGAAACTCCGCCCCTAAGGGGGTGAAAAAGGGGGTTGAATATTTTAATCACGATACCTATAGCTCAAAAACAGAAGATGTTACAGACGTGAAAATTGGTATTTAGATTCTTCTTGAAAAATAAAAAAACACGTATTTTACCGTTTTTAAAAAATTCAAAAGGGGGGCAAAAAAAGGGGGTTGAATATTTAAAATATTTTAAGCAGGATACCTATATCTTAAAAACAGAAGATGGTACAGACGTGAAAATCGGTATTTAGATTCATCTTGACAAATAAAAAAACACGTATTTTACCATTTTCTGAAAATTCCTTGGGGCAAAAAGGGAGGGGGTTGAATACTTTTATCAGTATACCTATATTTCAAAAACCGAAGATGTTACGTGTGTGAAATTTGGTATTTACAATCTTCGTGAAAAAACCAAACATGTTTTTTGCCATTTTCCACAAATCCAATTGGGGGGGTCGGGGAAAGGGGTCTGAATATTTTTATCATACCTATATTTCAAAAACCAAAGATGTTACAGATGTGAAATTTGGTATTTACAATCTTCTTGAAAAATAAAAACAGGTGTTTTACCATTTTCCAAAAATCCCAAGTGGGGGGGGTGAACAAAAGGGGGGCTGAATACTTTTAAACAGGATACCTATATCTCAAAAACAGAAGATGTTACATACGTGAAAATTGGTATTTAGATTCATCTTGAGAAACAAAAAAACACCTATTTTACCATTTTCCAAAAATTCAGTGGGAGGGGGGCAAAAAGGGGGTTGAATACTTTTATCAGTATACCTATATTTCAAAAACCAAAGATGTTACAGGTGTGAAATTTGGTATTTACAATCTTCGTGAAAAAAAACAAACGTGTTATGCCATTTTCCACAAATCCAAATAAGGGGGGTGGTCGAGGGAAAGGGGTCTGAATACTTTTTTAAGTATATCTATAGTTCAAAAACCAAGATGTTACAGGTGTGAAGTTTGGTAATTACAATCTTTTGAAAATAAAGAAACACGTGTTTTACCATTTTCCAAAAATCCAAGTGGGGGTAAAAAAAAGGGGGTGAATACTTTTAAACAGGATACCTACATCTCAAAAACAGAAGATGTTACAGACGTGAAAATTGGTTTGTCTTGAGAAACAAAAAAACACCTATTTTACCATTTTCCAAAAATCCAGTGGGAGGGGGAAAAAGGGGGGTTGAATACTTTTATCAGTATACCTATATTTCCAAAAACCAAAGATGTTAACCAGGATACCTACATCTCAAAAACAGAAGATGTTACAGACGTGAAAATTGATTTGTCTTGAGAAACAAAAAAACACCTATTTTACCATTTTCCAAAAATCCAGTGGGAGGGGGGAAAAGGGGGGTTGAATACTTTTATCAGTATATCTATATTTCCAAAAACCAAAGATGTTACAGGTGTGAAATCTGGCACTTACAATCTTCTTGAAAAATAAAAAAACGGGGGCGTGGCCGGACGTTGCAGCGCGTGGTCGCATGTAAGGGAAGCTCCTGAGACCGGCGCTGAACTTTCATTTCTAGCAGCTAAAACACAGCAACCTCGGGGCTGAAAACTCACCCACAGGTGGGTGACACCTCCTAGCTCCCAGATGGCACCTCCTAAGGCGCAGCGGACGTTGGAACCGCTAAAATCGGCGAAAAAAGACCGGGTTCGTGAGGCCCAAGATGGCGGATCTCCCTCTTCTGTTTCCTCTTTTACAATGGAGGCAGCTGTGGCGGGCCCACCCTGCATGTCTGACACTTCACCGCCTTCGGAAAGCAGACTTCATGCCATGCTGCAAGAACTCCGTTCTACCATCCAAACGGATATTAAAGAGGCGCTGCAGGAGCTGAGGCGCGATGTACAAGACCTGGGTGAGCGGACCGATTCTTTGGAGTCTAAAGCAGATGACTTATGTTTAGCTCACAATGACCTGGTGGACCGTCATATAGGTTTGCAAGCAGCACACGACACCATGGCAACGAAATTAGCCGATATGGAAGACCGTTCACGGCGCAATAATGTACGGATCCGGGGCATTCCGGAGGCAGTAGCTCCTGCTGACCTCCAGCCTTATATCATGGAGCTTTTCCAGATCCTGGTACCAACATATTTACCGCAAGATCTCCTGATGGATCGGGCACACAGGCTGCCGCGTGCCAAAAATCTGCCGCCCTCAGCTTCCAGAGATGTGCTGGTCCGGGTGCATTTTTTCCACTTTAAAGAAGCGTTAATGAGAGCGTCGAGGAAATCCATGCCTCTACCCTCTCCATATGCCGAAGTTTCTTTCTATGCGGACCTGTCGACAGCTACCATGACTAAAAGGAGGGAATTCTCGTCTTTCACCAAAATCTTACGTGACCACAACATGGCGTATCGTTGGGGATTTCCCACAAAGATCCTTTTATGGCGGGAAGGAGCTTTGCACGTCATTCCAGATCCCCTCGCTGGCATGCGTTTGCTGACGGAATGGAAGGTGGTGTCGGAGTTTACTCCCCCTCGTGTGGAATCGTCTTCGCCGCTGAAAGTTTCTCCGGAGTGGCACCGGATCCGGCCTAAATGATATGCTATGGTCTTGCATTTTCTTGCTTTGGGCGTGCTTTTCTTTATTTTTTCCTTTTTCCGCCAGGTTGTCTTAAATCTACTCGGACATTGAATCTCTCTCACGTCTGCAGGACTCAACCCTTCTGATCTACCTTGAGAGTGGCGCTTCTGGGTAATGTTCCTTCGCTTGGTTAACCCCGAGGCCTTCCAATGGCCTGTATATTGGCGCAGTCTCCTCCGTGTAGAGTTGGGACTGCTGTTTTTCCCCTACGGGAGTTTTTTCTTGAACGTGTTACTTCTAATTATACCATCCTACTGTGTTGATTGACTCCACTCAGCTGCATTCATGGAGTGCAGCTTTTTTTTTTCTCGTACTTGGTACGGGTTTTCCTTTCTTTATTCTTTTCTTTTTTTTCTTTTAATTAACTTTTTTCTGGTTCAACTTATGTATGTAAAGTATGTATTGTATGTATTCTTTGTCTATTTAGTATGCACTACGCTATATCATTCCAGGTATTACTGTAAGCGGAGGAGTCCCCCCACTCTCCCACAGAGGTTGTGTGTCAGGTCCGCAACGAGATCTAGACAGATGGACGTAATTAACGATGAGTAAACCTCACTTCCAAATTTATTCCTTAAATGTTCGGGGCTTGAATACTCCGTACAAGAGACATGCTTTATTTCGTGACCTACATAAGTCCCAACCTGCTATTGTATGTTTGCAAGAGACTAATTTCTGTAAGAGACGTCCGCCGTTTCTGAAGTCACGCATGTATACTGATGCATATCATTCCACTGCCCAGACAAAATCTAAAGGTGTCTCGATCCTGTTCCATAAAGACTGGACCTTTGTGTGTTCGGCTCAGTATGTTGATCCGTTGGGTCGTCTGGTAATCCTGGTGGGCACGCTGAACGAATTACCAATCACTATAGCCAATCTTTATCTTCCTAATGACAACCCAGTTTCTTATCTTCGAAAAGCTTATGGTAGAGTGAGGAAAATGTCTAGTGGTACGTTGTTTCTATGTGGGGATTCTAACTGCACTCCTGATCCCGACGTTGATACCCAATCAGGCCAACCCCGCTCCCACACCCGCTCCTCCCCATCCTCTAGCAAACAATTACGGGAATTTATGCATTCGTTTGAATTATATGATACTTTGAGGATATGTCATCCTGATACGCGCGATTACACTTTTTTTTCTCATGTTCATTCCTCATACAGTAGAATTGACTTGTGTTTGATTCATAGTTCAGCTTTATCCCGCCTAATGGAGGCGTCCATCGGCATTATCACGTGGTCTGACCATGCTCCGCTTACGCTTACCTTTGAAGCGGCTTTTCCGCCGAGGGGTATGGGGAACTGGAGACTCAATGACTCGCTTATTGTGAATGGGGATGACGTGACAAAAACGCTACAACTCCTTCGGGAGTACTTTACGGCGAACATGACTGAAGATGTTGCAACGTCGTCGGTTTGGTTGGCCCACAAAGCGGTTCTGCGGGGACACTTTATACAGAAAGGAGCGCAGCGTAAGAGAAGTTTTAACGCTCAGACAAATGCCCTCATACAACGAATCACTGTATTGGAAACCCAGAATAAATCCTCTCCTGCCCCAAATATTTCAGCTCAATTGATTTTACAGCGCCGTGAGTTGGAGCATCTTCTGCTCCAGGTCACGGCACGCTCAATTAGACGGCTTAATTATGCTCATTATACCCAGGGGAATAAACCGGGGAAATTGCTGGCGTCTAAACTGAAAGCAAAACGAATGCAAACCAACATACCGTACCTATTGGGTGCTAATAACGTAAAAATTTATAACCCAGCCCTTATCACTGACGAATTCGCACGCTACTACGCCTCCTTGTACAACCTAGGAATAGACCACACTGTGCCGTCCCCTGCACCGGGCGACATAGATCTCTTTCTCCAGATGGTTAATCTCCCCTCTATTTCTTCCTCTCAATCCGCGGGTTTGCTTGCTGCTTTTACAGAGGAGGAGGTACATAAGGCCATTAAGGCACTTCTGAAAAATAAAGCTCCGGGCCCCGACGGTTTTACAAATCTGTATTACCAAAAGTTTGCCCCGTCTCTAGTCCCGACTCTCACCCTGGTTTTTAATGACATTAAAAATACTGGCATTATCCCTCCGGAGATGCTGCAAGCGACTGTAGTGACCCTGCCTAAACCCGGTAAACCCCCGTCGCATTGCGCCAACTTCCGCCCCATATCCCTGTTGAATGTAGATGCAAAATTGTATGCTAAATTATTAGCTAACAGACTGGCCCCTCTACTTCCCTCCTTGATCGTGAATGAACAAACTGGCTTTGTCCCCGGACGCCAGACATGTGACAACACCCGACGTTTTTATGACATAATTGACTTAGCTCATAGAACTAATACCTCTGGACTCTTGCTGGGATTGGACGCTGAAAAGGCGTTTGACCGCCTGCACTGGGGGTATATGCGGACGGTGTTGCTGCGGTTTGGTTTCCCGGAACATTTTGTGAATAGTATTATGGCCCTTTACTCAGCTCCGTCGGCAAAAGTTTTGGCTTCAGGGTTTTTATCCTCCCCCTTTCACATAACCAACGGCACCTGACAGGGTTGTCCACTATCCCCGTTGATATTCATTCTGGCCCTAGGACCCCTGGCGTTGCAGATTAAAACCTCCCCGGCAATCAAGGGTTTATCGACCCCGAATGGGGAGCATAAATTGGCACTATTCGCGGACGACATACTGCTCTTCCTGACCTCGCCGGAGACTTCACTCCCGCCCCTGTTTAACATCCTTGATAAATTTGGCGCGTTATCTTATTACAAAAATAATATGAGTAAAACACAAGCTCTCTCCATAAATATGGCTGCTTCCTCCCTTAGCTCTATGCGTAGTAAGTACCCTTTTGATTGGCGCTCTACTTCTTTAAAATACTTGGGTATCTCCCTATCTAAATCGCGAGGTACCATTCCATAAGGAAAATTTCACGCCATTATTGACCTCCATAGAGACACAGCTCTCTAATTGGAGTACAAACGATTCCTCTTGGCTGGGCCGCATGGCGGCCATAAAGATGTGCATCTTACCCCAAATTTTATACTATTTCAGGAATATCCCTGTTTTTATTCCGGCGCATTTATTGCTCCGGCTGCAAAAGTTACTCCATGCACATATTTGGAAGGGGAAACCCCCTCGAGTGTCAGCTTCCACAGTCACCAGGCCGCGACGTAATGGAGGGTTGGGGTTTCTGGACTTACACTCTTATTATAAAGCAGCCTTACTAGCCCAACTGTTATCATCAATGCACTTGAGAGAACCACCACTATGGTTACTACTGGAGAATGCCATGATTTTCCCATATAAACTCCATGACTTGATGTGGCTTCCATTTCTGCCGAGGAACAGTACCACGGGTCTGCTGCCCGCTTCAGTGCTTTCTCTTATGTCTTGGCGCCTGTGGGGTCGCTCCTTGGTACGACCTTATGATCTACTATGCCTCGCTCCCCTAAGAGTATTGTGTCGTTCTATCCCTGACTTAAACTTGGACTCTTGGTTCTGGCGCGGTTTGACTCATGTATGGCAGCTCTTTACGCCCAACTCCCTGAAATCCTTCCCTGATTTGGTACAGGAATTTGCCATCTCACCGAGTGATTGCTTTACGTACCTTCGGGTGAAACATGCTTTGACCCAGAGGGGCCTAACCTCTTTTAATGAAGCAAATCTTTCAGCCTTTCATAAACTATGTATGGGAAGGAAATGTCAAATGAAACCGTTGTCTCTGTGTTATAATAGCCTCCTAACCCCAACCCCACCTAAGAAATTACCCTATATGGTTAAATGGGAAAAAGACTTAGCTTTAACTATTTCCATAGAGGATTGGTCATACGCCATGGACATGATATTTAAATACTCTAGAAGCACCAACCTACGTGAGGCCCACATCAAATTGCTGTGTAGATGGTATTTAACTCCTAACCGGTTGGCCCATATCTCAGGGAATTTAGGCTTATGTTGGAGGTGTCTCACCGGTCCTGGCTCTCTATTACATACGTTTTGGCTATGTCCTATTCTGGGGGGATATTGGGAAAAGTTAAGTAGATTGATTTCCCATTGTACTTTGCTTACGCTCCCAATCTGCCCGAAAGTGTACCTCTTGCATCTTTTACCAGTTAACATTCAGACCCGTCATAGGAGGTTTATTTCCATGGTACTTGGGACAGCTAAAATAGTTATAGCAAGACATTGGCGTTCTTCCGTCTGCCCCTCTATGAGGGAGGTTATGGTTGCCCTCAAAAGTGTTTTTAAATATGAGGAAATGTTCTACACAGCGAATAATTCTATATGCCAACTTGATGAAACGTGGGAGGGATGGAGGGTGTTTGTCGATTCTGGACTTTTGCTATAAGGTTCCTCGATATGTAAGACTGTAGTGCTGCCATGTTGTATGTTTTATGTTTTATTTTAGTTTAGGAATTTATATTTTTATTGGAAAATGAAGTCTGCACAATCGACCCCTTTCCAGAGTTCAACGATAAGTCATTCGAATTGTATTGTTCATTGCCAATGTTGTAAATCTATGGCTCTTCCTTTTGATGCTTTTCTTTATTTGCATGTTTGTACCATTCATGTGTGCACTCCAATAAAAATCTTTATATGAAAAAAAAAGAAATCCCCATGAAAAAGCACTGCTTCGGCTATTCAGAGAGCACAAACCAGCAGTGAAAGGTTCCCCTAATGCTCTGCCATTCGGTGGTTTCATTCAGCAGGTTTAATCAGACGAATCCCATAGGCTTCAATGTTAAAAATATTCCTGTTTTTATCCAATATCTAATAAACCGTTTATTTAAAAAAAAAAACAAAAAAAAAAAACACATGTTTTACCATTTTCCAAGAATCCACGTGGTGGGTGAAATAAGGGGGGGGGGTGAATACTTTTCAACAGGATACCTATATCTCAAAAACAGAAGATGTTACAGACGTGAAAATTGGAATTTAGATTCATCTTGAAAATAAAACAACACGTATTTTACCATTTTCCAAAAATCCAGTGGGGGGGCAAAAAGGGGGATGAATACCTTTATCACTATAGTACAGGAGGGGTGGGGTCGTGCCTATTCCCCGATGGGGCGGCTGCAACCACCAAATGCATCCAGCCCAACAACATATGTAAGACATAACAAAGAAAAAAATGTCACCTGCGCTAATTCCCATTATACCGTGTGAAACTAAACACAATTAGAGGTTTGGTTTCTTATCAATGGCCATTATAAGACTAAGCTCGCCCGCCAAACGTCAAGGCACCTCTATGAGGGCGAGTCCTATCCAAAATTGAAACCACAGGCTGATGCATAGCAAACCATACCTGCTCATGCTGCTTGTCAAACATGAGGTAGACTGGTGGGCCCTTATTTATGCTCCCACAGAAACAAAATCCACTTTGGGATCGAAAACAAAGACACGAAGCGGAATCTTGCTGCAGGGATTACCTGGCTGGAAGTACATTGAAACATATAGTACAGGAGGGGTGGGGTCGCGCCTATTCCCCGATGGGGCGCTGCAACCACCAAATGTATCCAGCCCAACAACATGTGTAAAACATAACAAAGAAAAAAATGTCATCTGCGATAATTCCCATTATAGCAGGTATGGTTTGCTATGCAGCAGCCTGTGGTTTCAATTTTGGATAGGACTCGCCCTCATAGAGGTGCCTAGACGTTTGGCGGGCAAGCTTAGTTGAAAAATAAAAAAACACGTGTTTTACACTTTTCCAAAAATCCCAAGTGGGGGGGAAAGGGGGGGGGTTCTACCAAAAAAAAATCAAGTTTCTTTTAAAAAACAATTTTAACAAATCCTAAAATCCACACAAGCGAAGCCGCAGGCAAAAGCTAGTAGAAAATATAAAAGATACTAGGTCAGCATGTTAGCTCAAGCATGGGACTGGATTGACAGTACTTTCCTCCCGTTAAATTTAGCTGGTTCATATGGCAAGAAACAGAGTTTTCTATGGAGGGGTTCCTTTTTTCTTTTTTTTTTCCTTCACATACTTTCCTGGATTGTGAACATCCACCTAACTCACCTTGTTTGCTATTGTTATATAATGTTTTTTATTCCGTCCTAACCTTGGACGGGACTTCTTATTTCATGTTCACCGGATGAACTACATGCCGTACGCTTGTTATTTAATAGGGGATGTTTATGCCCAATGTTTTTGTTTCCACCCGCACGCAGGGTGGGACACCTATTTTAATTTTTTAGTCTGATATTTGGACACTTACGCTTTGCATGATATACCTTATATCCACCTAATGTTTGCTTTTTCCCGCCCAGGTAATGAGTAGGAAGCTGCACTTGATTTCAGGCAGGTTTGTAGTCGTTCCTCGGTCGCACATGGTGCGGTATTCATGCCCAATGCTTAATGTTTATTGATTATACATTTATGTTTTCCCTTCTGCTTCGATTCGTTCTTGAGTATTTATGATGAACGAGACCGTAATCCCACCTACTTTTTCAGTCTGATATCTGGATATTTATGCGTAGCGTGATGTACCATGTATTCACCTAATGTTCGCTATTACCCGCCCTGATAATGGGTGGGAATTGATGTTTAAAATTTCTCGGAATGGCTTGATGTCGTTCCTCAGTAGCACATAGTATGGTATTCATACCTAATGTTTAATATCTATTGTTTTTACATTCACAATAGGTGGGATGTTATGTTATCCTCTCTGTTTAACTTCGTTATTGAATATTTATAACAAATAAGACGACATTCTCACCTGATTGTGTTCCACATTCACATCCCCTCCCATCCCCCTTTTTTTCCCCTTTTCTTTGTTTTTTCTTAGAGACCCCTCATTGAAAACTGATATTAGACGGGTGAGATCAATTTACTTTTCAACGAATCCCTCCACAGCTAGATCTTTCTCTTAGTGCGATTACCCCCCCCTCTACTTGAACCATATTACGGAAAAGTTTCAAAAGGGACCCTACACCCACCTCACTCTAGGCACTTTCCACAGAGCGGTTTGTTCATTATTACCTCCCCTCCATATTTCCGTTACAATTTTTATTATTGTTTATAGCGGGACTGTTCGAGTCTCATTGGGTTGCTTATTTAGTCTGCCGGTTTATAACTCCTCGTTGTTATTGTTCTTGACGTAGACTTACATTTTAATTATCATTAATTTATTTTTTTTCCATCTTGAATTGCGGACCACCACATAACCCCGCGAGGTTCGGTGTTTCTCCCCTGGGAATATTCAGGCTGGATTTTTAATCTCTCTTGAATTTGGTTCCTTGGTAGACCAACTGCCTCATTACTTACGCCACTTTCTGTCCTTTGGCATCTATTCTTTTTTCGCAGCTTTTTTTTTTTTTCTTTTATATCTCTCCTCACTTTTTAACCTTATCTATCCTTTTGTTTTTCTTTCCTTCTTCCCTCCCTTTCCCTCTCACTTATATCGCTTCACCTTTCCCTCTCTCATCCACCTACCAAGATAATGTTCGTTCTGGGTTCACTTCACTTGGTTTCCTACAATGTTAGGGGCCTAAACACACCAGAAAAACAAAAGAAAATATTGCATGAACTATGGGCACAGAGGGCTTCGGTGGCCTTTTTACAAGAGACACACTTTAAAAAGGACAAGGCACCGGCATTTAAAAGATAGAAACTTCCCAACAGGATACTTCAGTAATTTTTCCGATAACAAATCAAGAGGTACTGCGATTGTAATTTCCAAAGACGTGCCGTTTGTCGAAACTGGTGTCAGTATGGACCCAGAGGGACGATTTTTGTTTCTCAAAGGCACTATCGCCAAATTCTATGTACACATTTGCATCTCTTTATTTGCCTAATAAAGCCCAGCACCGTAGTTTTGACTATTCTACATGCACTATCTGCGTTTCAAGAAGGCATATTGATAGTAGCGGGAGACTTCTATGTAGCCTTAGACCCTAAAATGGACACCTCAACTCGCACCTCCTCTTTCCCACGTAACATTTTATCGCACGTTCGCCGCACCATAGATTCCTTTCAATTGGTAGATGTATGGCAGGCCTTCCATGGTGGAGAAACCAGTGCACCAGTGCATGCAGTCTATTCTAGAATAGATTATATAATCATGCCGCAACATCATGTCCAGTTAGTCCACTCAACAGAACTGCACACGAGCACCTGGTCCGATCATTCTCCCCTCTCGGTCCACATAACATCCCCCCTTAGTGTACCACGTGAACGAACGTGGAGACGTAATCATTCACTGCTCACAGACCCAGGAATCTTGGAGGAAACAAAACAGTTACTCTCTAACTATTTTCAGGAAAATATGACCCAAGATACTCCTATCCCCACGGTGTGGGAAGCCCATAAGGCAGTGCTAAGAGGATTTCTTATCAGCAAAGGCACAGCGGCTAAAAAACTACGCAAAGCCCAGATGGCTGAATTGCTTGAGATCCGTTTACTAGAATCTCAACATGCGGAAACCGGTGGTTCTCGACTTTACCATTCCCTGCTGAAGGCGCACTCAAATCTCACGGCACAACTCTCGGCAGATCTGAGGTGTCTCGCTATCAAAACGAATTCTTTTTTCGCACTTAACGAAAGCAAACCGGGAAAGCTTCTGGTGCAAATCCTAAAATTCAAACGAGCGAAGGCATGTATCCCTCGCATTCAATTACCGATAGGCCGTATCACTATCAAACCAGACCAGATCACTGAGGAACTTCGTTCATACTTCGCCTCTTTATACTCCATTCAGTCTACCCAATATCCCTCACTTGACCACTCTGCAATCGACGACTATCTGCAACGTACTCTACATCATACCCTACCTGAAAGTGAGGCGTCAGAATTGGGTTCACCAATTCTTAGCGAAGAATTAACGTTGGCCCTCAAACAGAGCAAGACGTATAAATGCCCGGGGCCTGATGGACTCCCCTTCGAATATTATAAACTTTTGCACTCTGAACTCCTTCCGCACATGTTGAACACTTTTAACTCCTTACTCGAGGAGGGAACCCTTCACCCAACTACGTTGGCGGCAACAATTTCGTTAATACCTAATCCAGGGAAAGACTTGCTTTTCAGCTCGAGTTATATACCCATATCTCTCCTTAACTCTGACCTCAAACCTTTAGCGCGG
This sequence comes from Leptobrachium leishanense, assembly GCA_009667805.1. Lineage (NCBI taxonomy): Eukaryota > Metazoa > Chordata > Amphibia > Anura > Megophryidae > Leptobrachium > Leptobrachium leishanense. Next base: position 292,214,042 of record CM019063.1, on the reverse strand, counting down.
GTCTTAGCTACACGACTACAGTGGTTTTTACTAACCTTAGTGAATTCAGGCCAGGTGGGGTTTATCTCTGGACGTGAGGCACGAGATGCCACGACCAGAGTTCTCAATGCAGTGACCCGGGCTACTAAAGATCATACGCCACTAATATTGCTTTCCACGGACGCTGAGAAAGCTTTTGATAGGGTCTTATGGCCCTACCTCAACCGAGTGTTACAAGGTTTTGGCCTGGGGGGATTCATAAAATGGATCTCTGCATTGGATTCAGCCCCAACTGCCAGGGTATGAGTTAACGGAGCGTTAACTTCTAGTTTCCCGATAAAAACGGAACACGACAGGGTTACCCCCTGTCACCCCTTCTTTTTGCCCTGGCTCTTGAACCGCTTTTGTCATCTATCCGTGCCAACGTGGTGATTCCGGGCCTCCAGGGATACGCCCACAGACATAAGATCTCGGCCTACGCAGATGACCTAATGTTCTTCCTAACGGACCCGGAACTTTCATTGCCAGCGGTCGTCCTGGAACTTCAACAATATGGAGCGATTGGGGGATTGGCTATAAATGTTGACAAATCCAAAATATTGAATATTTCCCTTTCAGCTACGATTGCTAAGAATCTACGTAGTCAATTCAGGTTCCGATGGTGCGCGGAGAAACTGAAGTACCTAGGGGTCTGGATCTGCGCAGATATCTCACGTCTTACCGCCCTAAATCATGACGTGCTCTTAGGTTCACTTCAAAGAGACCTGGATAAATGGTCCACACGATATCTTTCCTGGTTCAGAAGGATAGGTGTATTAAAGATGAACGTGCTGCCCAGGGTCTTATACCTACTCCAAACTTTGCCCATCGCTGTACCCCGAGGATTTTTTGTTAAACTCCGCAAACTCTTTCTTGCCTTCATTTCGATCAAACAGCGCCCCCAGATGAAATACTCGGTTATGTGTCTCCCGAACGCGCAAGCCGGCCTGGCTCAGTCGGATATACGACTTTACTACAATGCCTCTCACCTTACAAGGATTATTGATTGGATGACCGTCTCAATGGAGAAACGCTGGCTTGATTTGGAGAGCACTCTTATTGACTCCACGATGTGGGTTTTACCATGGCTTTTGATAGATCACCTACCCAAGGAATATTGTTTGATACCAACAACTGGACACTCCGGGTCTGGCATAAACTCCATATATCGCATTCGCTCTCTTCCTCTCCAGCACCTTTGATGCCAATATCGTTCAACCCAGCATTTCTGGGGGGAGTGTTACCTTCCTTGCGGGCAAGATTTACTTCTCAACCGAGATTGATGGCATTACATGTGATATCAGACAGACAGTTTAAAGACATCCCAACCCCAGAGGGGTGCAGGGCGCCTTCTATCCTAGAACAATTTAATTTTACACAAATTCAACACTTTCTACTCTCCCTGCCCAATGGCACTCTCATGTCTCAGCTCCTTCGACCCTTTTTGTTACCTAGCACTGGTGTTACACCGTAGCCTTTCCACACTGTACCGACTATTGCAGTCGGTGGATGAGGCCCTACCGGATTATGTCCATCGTTTGGACATATTTCTAGGGAAACAAACTCTTGACTCCGAATGGCGGAAGACGTTTCCACTTATTCACAACGGCTCTCCTATAACTAAGTTGAGGGAAACATCTTTTAAACTTACGGCACTTTGGTACTCCACGCCGGCATGGATAGCCAAGTTCTAACCAGGCGCGTCCCCTTTATGCTGGAGATGCACACAAACAACAGGCTCATATTTGCATATATGATGGCTGTGTCCCAAGATTACCCCATTCTGGCAAGCGGTACTTGAGCTAATCAAACGAATTACAGATGTTACTCTGGACTTTCTTCCAGAAATCTTTTTGCTCAGTCACATATCGCTTCCAATTGCAACTCTAAGGAAGTCTATCATCCTGCGCATTCTTTTAGCAGCTAGGGCTCTGATACCTCTGCCTTGGAGACTCTCCTCGGTACCCACCAATAGAGAGTTGTTAGCGAAGGTAGAACAGATCAACATCCAGGAAACCTCTCAATTGCCTCTTGAGAGGTTTGCAGAAGTTCATCCAGTTACTTGGTTCTATTGGGACCGGTTCATTTCCTCTAAGGAGCTACACATTTGGCAAGGACCTTTACCGCAAACTGTCGCTTATACTCCACCAACCGAGGAACCCCTCAGCGCTACGGTACCGTCCCCATAGCTGTTGAGGAGCGACCACTGTGATTGTGACCCGGAGACGAGCATATTTCCAAGACCATATTCACCCACCCCTTAATCCTAACCCCATTTTTTTTTCTCTTCTTATTTTATCTCCCTCTCCTTAAACCACTCTTACCCTTAACTATTTCCTCATGTTTAATAATTTTCATTTCTTTCTGCTTTCTTTATATTCTTCTCTTCTCTTCTTTGCCTCTTATTTTTTTTTCGACCTATACGCACCCACTTTGGCTTTTTTCATTTCCCTTCCTTTTTTTACATCGCTTGTACAACCATAGTTGTTCATTGCACTTCAACATCTCATGTTGGAGAGGTCTGTGACTGATAACACGCCCTTGCCAATTTATTTCATTAGTATTTGGTTGTGGTGGTCTGCACTCTCATGTCTCGATTGTACAATACATGTTTTTTATGTCACAAACTACCTACAATCTATTACCATGTAATCTTATGCCTGTTTTTTATGATTACATTTGTACCATGGAAATGTTAATATTTCTTATATCTCTAATATACTTTTAATTTGAAAAAGAAAATACTCTCCTACACAAGCGTCTGCATAGAATAATAGATTGCTATGCAGAACCAGTTCTCAGCTGCTTTTTCCCAAAAAAACGTGCAGCCGTGAGCATTCAGAGACAGGATGATGTTGGTATGCAGAGTCTGTCCCTGAATTGGTCCTCATCAGGCAGGATATTCAAAATCCCAACTTTCAAGTGACAGCTGTGTAGATGGCGAAATCTCCTCTGCTTCACAAAGCTATTATGGCCAAACGGGGCTGGAAGGGAAGGAAAGGGAGGCATTCGAAGCTGCCTGACCACTTTAATAAACTAAAGCAGTCAGGGTGCTTAAAGCGCCCCTGTGAGTAACAATTTTAAGTGTCTGATTACAATTCTTGATCATAGGAAGTCAGAAAGATAATGCACCAATCCCTCACAAGTGGTAAGGGGCTAGTGACTATCCATCATTTACATTTTCATCCTTATTTAGTTATTTGAATGTATTTATTTCTTTGAAACAACTTTTCTTTTTTGTAAATTTGTCTCTGTTGGGGTGCCCCAAGGTTCAGTACTGGGCCCTCTTCTTTTTTTGATCTACACTGCCTCTTTAGGCAAACTGATCAGCTCCTTTGGATTCCAGTACCACCTATACAATGAAGACACACAAATATACCTCTCCTCCCCAGATCTCTCTCTGGCTCTCCTGGATCGAGTCACTGACTGTCTCTCTGCCATCTTGAATTGGATGTCTTCCCGTTTTCTTAAACTCAATATTGCCAAAACTGAAATTCTCATTGTTCCTCCCTCCAAGAAGAACCCATGCTCATTAGCCCAACGCCTCAAGCTTGCTGCCTTGGTGTCACTTTTGATTCTGACCTAACGTTCTCTCCCCACATCCAGACAGTGACCAAATCCTGTTACTTTCAACTCAAAAACATTGCCCGTGTCTGCCCTTTTCTGACACAAGATACCACGAAGGTGCTGGTTCCATGCTTTTGTCATTTCCCGACTTGATTACTGCAACCCTCTCCTTTATTGGCCTCCCCAACTCCCGTATTGCCCCCTTTGCAATCTGTAATGAATGCAGGGGCCAGGCTTATTTTTCTCACCAGATGCACCTCGTGTACCTTCCCTGTGTACAAATCGCTCAATAACTCAACTCTTCCCTACATGTCTTTGTTACTCCGCAAGCACGTCCCATCTAGATAACTCTGGCCAGCAGGCGATCTCCTCCTGTCATCTGTCTACATGCGCACGGACAACTCTCGCCTCCAAGACTTCTCAAGAGCAGCACTGGTCCTGTGGAATGACTTGCCTCACCCTTTCAAACTCTCCCCTGACCTTCAGGCCTTCAAGAAATCCCTCAAAAGCCATCTCTTCAGATTAGCGTACCACATCAATACACGCGCACAAATTGTGCGTGCTACAGCGGACATGTTGCGGCCGTGCTGAAAGCCTCCCCGTCAAACTGCTATGACGCGTGTTCGACGGGGCCGCATAGGAGGATTGAGCCTTGCAGCGCTGAGTGCACTAACTGCGCTCAAGAGGTGGCCAGATGGGCGTCAGAGTGGAAGGAACGTCCTCTCTCACAGACGTTCCTTCTGCTCTCAAAAATGCTCGTCTGACCCTGGCCTGAGTGCTTAAAACTGAGGAGATAAATCTATGAGTGGTCGCATATTGATTCATGCAGTCTACGATAAATCAATGTCACAGCGCAGTATGGATATCTTTAAGGGCATACCGCCAGGTCCAGAAATATTGGGACATCGACACAATTCTAACATCTTTGACTTTATACACCACCACAACGGAGTTGGAATGAAACAAACACAATGTGCTTTAACTGCAGACTGTCAGCTTTAATTTGAGGGTATGTACATCCAACTCAGGTGAACGGTGTAGGACTTACAGCAGTTTGCAGATGTGCCTCCCACTTGTTAAGGGACCAAAAGTAATGGGACAATTGGCTTCTCAGCTGTTCCATGGCCAGGTGTGTGATATTCCCTCATTACCCCAATTACAATGTGCAGATAAAAGGCCCAGAGTTAATTTCAAATGTGCTATTTGCATTTGGAATCTGTTGCTGTCAACTCTCAAGATGAGATCCAAAGAGCTGTCACTATCAGTGAAGCAAACCATCATTAGGCCGAAGAAACAAAACAAACCCATCAGAGAGATAGCAAGTACATTAGGCGTGGCCAAAACAACTGTTTGGAGCATTCTCAAAAAGAAGGAACGCACCGTGAGCTGAGCAACACCAAAAGACCCAGGAGACCACGGAAAACAACTGTGGTGGATGACCAAAGAATTCTTTCCCTGTTGAATAAAACACCCTTCACAACAGTTGGCCAGATCAAGAACACTCTCCAGGAGGTAGGTGTATGTGTGTCAAAGTCAACAATCAAGAGAAGACTTCACCAGAGTAAATACAGAGGGTTCACCACAAGATGTAAACCATTGGTGAGCCTCAAAAACAGGAAGGCCGGATTCGAGTTTGCCAAACAACACCTAACAAAGCCTTCACAGTTCTGGAACATCTGTCTCCTATGGACAGATGAGACCAAGATCAACTTGTACCAGAGTGATGGGAAGAGAAGAGTATGGAGAAGGAAAGGAACTGCTCATGATCCAAAGCATACCACCTCATCAGTGAAGCATGGTGGTGGTAGTGTCATGGCGTGAGCATGTATGACTGCCAATGGAACTGGTTCTCTTGTATTTATTGATGATGTGACTGCTAACAAAAGCAGCAGGATGAATTCTGTAGTGTTTCGGGCAATATTATCTGCTCACATTCAGCCAAATGCTGCAGAACTCATTGGACGGCGCTTCACAGTGCAGATGGACAATGACTCAAAGCATTCTGCAAAAGCAACCAAAGAGTTTTTGAAGGGAGAGAAGTGGAATTTTATGCAGTGGCCAAGTCAATCACCTGACCTGAATCCCATTGAGCATGCATTTCACTTGCTGAAGACAAAACTGAAGGGAAAATGCCCCAAGAACAAGCAGGAACTGAAGACAGTTGCAATAGAAGCCTGGCAGAGCATCACCAGGGATGGAACCCAGCGTCTGCTGATGTCTATGCGTTCCAGACTTCAGGCTGTGATTGACTGCAAAGGATTTGCAACCACGTATTAAGAAGGGAAAGTTTGATTTATGATTATTATTCTGTCCCATTACCTTTGGTCCCTTAACAAGTAGGAGGCACATCTGCAAACTGCTGTAAGTCCTACACCGTTCACCTGAGTTGGATGTACATACCCTCAAATTAAAGCTGACAGTCTGCAGTTAAAGCACATTGTGTTTGTTTCATTCCAACTCCATTGTGCTGGTGTATAGAGCCAAAGATGTTAGAATTGTGTCGATGTCCCAATATTTCTGGACCTGACTGTATATCCATGTGAGAGCATGGGTGAAGGAAAGGGGGAAAGGGGAGGGAGGGGAAAAAGAAAGGAGGGTGGGAGGGGGCGGGAGATCAAGAACTGTTTTTTTGACTTCCAGCATAATGAAATAACTGGATCCAATAAACCTCTCTTTGCCTTAATCTAATATCTAGATTACCCAATTTGTTCAATCACCTTGAAATGGAGGTTCGATGCTATCCCGTCGTGCATGGATTTTAAATGTCTTGAAATTGGAGTTTCTTTCGTATAACGTACTGATCAGGTATGTTCTTAGCCTCTTGGCATGTTCTATGGGTTCTTTTTCCAACCATTTGGTTAGTAGGCTGATGTCTTCTCTGGCAGAGAAGCCCAGACCCTGGATAACATCCTTGAATGTAAGCTTCCATACTCTATAATTCTCGGGACAGTCATCGAAGTTGTTGAGTCCCGTTTGTACCATGTCACGCCGTATCATGTACTTGCCTATGTCGGTCAGGTTTGAAGCAACAGTGTGTTACTCTTGTTCTGCTGGGGTTCCCTGAGAGGGTCTTGTGATTGTCTACTCTTCGGTGCAGGTGTTTGATGTCTGCTGGTTAGTAGGGGGAGCTGTGTCTCTTCGTGTGAGCACACCTGAATTACGAGCCTGTGGTAGTGCATCTCTCATACATACTCAGCAAAACTGTGAGTTTCATTGGTGTGGTGCTCACAAATGCTAGGGTGTTGCAAAAACAAATCAGCTAACTGCACTGCAATACAAATTTTTCTTGCAACAGAGGCACTTAGTGGATAACCCCATAGGGTTACAACAATAGTTGTAGTTCATTTACAGGCACACAGTATTAAAAAATATGGTTCCCTTTTATCGTGTCTTCCTTTAAGTGTGCTACTACTATTGTTTATTAGGACACGAAAATAGTCATAATAATCAGGTTTTCCCTGGGTGTGAGAGTACCCCCACCCTTTTTTTCAGAAAAAAAGCACTGACCCACCATGAAAGAGGTGCCTTGACGAGTGAGCTTCTTCAATGACCATTTAAGTAAACTAAAACTAGGGATGTGCGTTTCGGGTTTCGGAATTTTCCCGAAATTTCCCGATTCGTGCATTCGGATTCAGCCGATTTTCAGAAAATTTTCGGATCCGAAAACGGCAGATCCAAACAAATTTCCGAGCCGAAACGAAAACTTCTCGGAATTTTCGAATTGACTAGAAATGTGTAAAATTTAAATTCATTTTCATTCCATTCGTGATTTCGGCTCCATTCCTGATTTCGGTTCCATTTCAGTAATTTCGGACATCGTATTTTTCGGTTATATCGCTGATTCTGTAATTTTGTATCATTCCCATCTCAATGTATCCTTCCTGGAAAACCAGAGAAATCTCAATGTATCCTTCCCGGGAAACCAGAGAAATCTCAATGTATCCTTCTTGTAAAACATGAGAAATCTCAATGTATCCTTCCCGGGAAAACATGAGAAATCTCAATGTATCCTGCTTGTAAAACATGAGAAATCTCAATGTATCCTTTTTGTAAAACATGAGAATTCTCAATGTATCCTTCTTGTAAAGCATGAGAAATCTCAATGTATCCTTCTTGCAAAACATGAGAAATCTCAATGTATCCTTCCCGGGAAACCAGAGAAATTTCAATGTATCCTTCTTGTAAAGCATGAGAAATCTCAATGTATCCTTACCGGGAAACCAGAGGAATTTCAATGTATCCTTCTTGTAAAGCATGAGAAATCTCAATGTATCCTTCCCGGGAAACCAGAGAAATTTCAATGTATCCTTCTTGTAAAACATGAGAAATCTCAATGTATCCTTCCCGGGAAACCACAGAAATCTCAATGTATCCTTCTTGTAAAACCAGAGAAATCTCAATGTATCCTTCTTGTAAAACATGGGAAATCTCAATGTATCCTTCTTGTAAAACATGAGAAATCTCAATGTATCCTTCTTGTAAAACATGAGAAATCTCAATGTATCCTTCCCGGGAAACCAGAGCAATCTCAATGTATCCTTCTTGTAAAACATGAGAAATCTCAATGTATCCTTCTTGTAAAACATGGGAAATCTCAATGTATCCTTCTTGTAAAACATAAGAAATCTCAATGGCAGAATTATCGTATCGACAGAATTATCGCATCGACAGAAATATCGGATCCGAAAAACCATTAGTTTACGTCAAAATGAATAGGCACTTTGAAACGAGAAGAACAGATATTCCGAAAAACACGAAAATTTCCGAAATCACGAAAAAAAGTCGATACGAAAAAAAACGAACCGAAACGAACCGAACCGAAACGGAAATCGGCCAAAACGAGCCGAAACGAAAATTTACAAAATCTGAACGAACCGAACCGAATCGAACCGAAAAAAAAAAATCGGTGAATAAGTCTAACTAAAACCTCTTGGGCCAAATTACATACTTGGTGCTAACGTTAGCCCAAGTATTTTCCGCATATTACAATCCAAACACTAACGGGTTAAGTAACACGTTTGCATTTGGAATCTTGCGCTTCTCTGCGCGAGGTTACTGTACTTTGCGCTCCCCATGTTAAGTTTAGGGAGCGCAAACCGTTAATCAGCGTTAGGATTACAAAGTCCTAACGCTGATTAACGTCCAGCCGCGGTTAACAAAAAATTAAGCAGAGCCAGGACGTGGTGTTAACGGATTCCACTTCTGCAGAATCTGTTAACACCAGCCAAAAGAAAAATAAAAAGAATTGTATAGTCACCTCCTGTCCCACGGCGAGGACCGCGGCTCTGTCCGCCTCCTCAGTGCGGCAGGAGCAGGGAAGGACTGGGGGAAAAAGTCACCCCAGTCGCCCCTTACATATCACTATGCTGACCGGCCAGATCTCGCGAGGTGAGATCTGGCAGGTCATGTGACCGCCGGCGTCTGGCTCAAATGGAGTCCTATGGACTCCATTGGGAGGATGCGCGCGGCTGCGCTTAGCACTGCCGCTCGCATCACAGGGCTTTGTGCGCGGTAACAATGCAGGCAGCTTTTTTAGCGCCTGCATTGTAATCTAGCGGTAAAACGGGCACACTAGGGGGAAAACTGCAGGCGCAGTTTTGCCTCCCGCTTTAGCGCTAGGAATGTAATTTGGCCCCTTTAATTTGGTTTTGCAAGGAGCTACAGGGATAAGTACAAATGACAATCCTTTTTTTTCTTGTTATGACAGATTTGAATTAAGGAGTTGAGCCATTGGTAATAAATAACTTTTCCCCCCACCTAGGGCTCTATTACAATCTTCACGCAAACGTTTGTGCACGCGCAAAAACACATTAACGCTAGGGGCAAAACCCTTTGCGCAGAACGTCGTATTACAATCTCATGCAACAAACGCGCGCATACGTCTACCGCGGGTGAACCTGCGCGAGCTTACTGTACTTTGCGCGTCCTATACTTAACATTGTGAGCGCAAATGCGTTTGTGCACTGGTACACGGATGGTATTACAATCTATGCGCAGTTTGTAACGCACAGCCTTTGCGCGCATAATTTTAGCGACTCCTGAAGGCTGGTGTTAAAAGCAAATCTGACGGACCTGGCCAAAACCAAATACACAAGCCAAAAAATACAGCAAAGTATAGTTACACATTCTACACATACCAAACCAATAAATTTGAGAAGTTGTGCGTGTTTTTATTATTGCTGCACCATATATGCGCAGATTGACTTTGACAGGCGCAAAAACTTAACGTGAGACAATTAAGGTTCTTAATTCTGATTGGCTGAATCGCGTGAAAAAACAGTCGGCACACCGATTGCTGCACGCAACGTTAATGCGCGCGATTTTGCGCGTCTTTTTTACGCATGTTATTTTTTGACGGATGAAATAATGCGCGAGGATTGTAATACCAGCGTTAATTTACATGCGTTAAAGTTTAACGCTTTGCGCAAAAATTCACGCGTTTACCGTGCATTTTTGCGTGAAGAATGTAATAGGGCCCCTAGTAACCTAGGATGTGAAATTCTTGGAGTTTTTGTTTCTACAAACTGGGACACATACTGTACATGCATTTCCATTGATTGCCTCTTATAGTAAAAATAACTCAATTTTATTTCTGATCAGATATTTACAGTATATCCTCCAATTTGTTATTCTATTCTGTAGTTGGCACAGCAATTGGCTTCATTCTAGAGAAGCCAAGTTTACAGAAGTGGGTTTACTAACCAAAGTGTCAATTCTCCCACATACTAAAAAGAAAAAACAGATTAAAAACAAACATACCAGCATATCTTACTGATTATAATTTCAATTATTACTGTATTTCAAGATTCCATAGCAACATAAAATAACCAGCAATTAATAGTCTGCAAGAGATGAGTTATGTAATATGCCACTGCCTATCTATTTCAAGTGTGCACAGCCTCTCTGTATCAGAATGGTGTTAAAGAAAACTGAATAACAAAGTTAACGAGTTAAGATTTTTAATTGTAACTTTACAAACAGGGTTTATTCCCTAAAATAGAAATTGTTTGGAAATTACTGGGAATTTCACATTCAAACCCACTATATCTGATGTGACTGTAGTCACTTCGGACGTGAGGTGCATGGACATAGAGATGCATTTGGGAGGTGCGGGCCTGATGTTTTATATTGTTTCCCAGCCCTCTCCGTTGTTGGAGCCACCCTGTGCCTGCAGTTGTAGGTGCAGGGTGCTTGTGTTTCCTGTGCCCTATTCCCTTGATGTCTGGATTGTATTATTATTCCATTATGTATTTTTTGTAGTGTCATGTTGTATACACTGTGTTGTTTCCCTTATGTGTATCTGTAATAAATAGATTCCATCAACACCACCCCCCAGGAACTGGCTTAAATTAGTTCTCCCTGCCCTCTTGCTTTAGCCTTTGTTTTACAATGGCGTGTGTTTAGGAGGGGAAAGGCTACTGAAGACTCTGCAGCATGGAAACACTGGGGCTTGTTTTCTATTGTTTTTCTGTGCATTCCCCCTGTCTTTGTAACTGTGAACCCTGAAAATAAAGTGATTCCCAGTTACGTTTTCACCCTGCAAGGAGCTCCGGTTATTGACTGGGTTTTGGGCCAGAATCAGTACTCCTTCAGGCGCGGAGAGCATTCTGCACATGCGCAGTGGTGTATTTAGGTTTTGTGCTGCCCTAGGCCTGATTAAACTCGGGCACCCCCTAATTTATATTTGACACACCCCTTCCTGTCAAGGTCACACCTCTTCCTGGTTAAACCCCACCTGTTCTCTTTAGGCTCCACCTCTTCCTCTCTATATAATAAAAGTGGATACCAAGTTCCTACTTGTATATTTTGAATACCATTTGAAATGTTGTATCTATTGAGATAATCAAATAAAATTATAAAATCTTTAAATTCAACCATTTTTACAAAGATCAGACATGCATGTCAAGTATACTGGATCACAGCCGCTCTAATTGATTGAACAATAAAAACACAGAAATGTGCATTGTGTATGAGCGCATCACAGAGTTACACAGTAATAAAACCCACAGAAATATGCACTGCGTATAAGCGTATCACAGAGCTGCACAGCAATAAAACCCACAGAAATGCACACTGTATATGAGCGTATCAGAGCTGAACAGCAATAAAACCAACAGAAATGTGCACTGCGTATGAGGGTATCACAGAGCTGCACAGCAATAAAACCCACAGAAATATGCACTGCGTATGAGCGTATCGAAGAGCTGCACAGCAATAAGACCCACAGAAATATGCACTGCGTATGAGCGTATCACAGAGCTGCACAGCAATAAAACCCACAGAAATATGCACTGCGTATGAGCATATCGAAGAGCTGCACAGCAATAAAACCCACAGAAATGTGCACTGGGTATGAGCGTATCACAGAGCTGCACAGCAATAAAACCCACCGAAATGTGCACTGCGTAAGAGCGTATCACAGAGCTGCACAGCAATAAAACTCTCATTTCATTAAACCCCCCACTCATTTCATTACCCCCCACTCATTTCATTAAAGCCCCCACTCATTTCATTAATCCCCACTCATTTCATTAAAGCAGCCCCACGCTCTTCATTTCATTAAAGCAGCCCCCACCACTCATTTCATTAAAGCCCCCTACTCATTTCATTAAAGCCCCCCCACTCATTTCTTTAAAGCAGCCCCACTCTTCATTTCATTAAAGTAGCCCCCCTCTTCTTATCATTAAAGCCCCCCATTCTTTTACTTTCATTCGATTCACCTTGGGCCTGGGGGCCGGCTGGGTCCTGTGAGCCTCCTCTCTCCTACGCGGCATCTGCCCTTCATGATAGATGATCACTTCCTCCCAGCACCGCAGTAGCAGGACGTGATGGTGGTTTCGAAGTGGCTATGCCTGGCGACCGGGGATCTAGTGTCCCATGGGGCAGCGGGTCACACTCAGCGGTGGGGCAGCTGGTGACTCTCAGCGGCGGGTCACACTCAGTGGCGGGGCTCCGTCACCTGGAAAGTGCCGCCCTAGGTCTAGGCCTTGTTGGGCTAGGCCTTGTCGTCCTAGGCCAAGATACACCACTGCACATGGGTAGAAGGCGTGTAGCAAGAGCAACGCTATACCGGCCTCGAAGTCTTGGAGGGCTTGGTCTTCCTAACCTGATATCGTATTACTATGCGGCGCAACTAACTCAAGTCGCCGCACTACATGCTCCCGTATATACTCATCGGTGGGTGGATTTTGAGTCTGCTTTAATATGGCCTGAGAAACCGAAAAAATGGATTTGGCTTCCAAAGAGATATTGACCTCCTTTGGCTATAAATTGCCCTTCATTGCATAATAGTATTGGTATTTGGGACAAGATATCCCTTAAGAAGGGTCTCAGAAGGGCCCTGTCACCCCTATTACCACTCTGGAGGAATAAGCTGTTTCAACCTGGTATGTCTTCTTTATTTCTCTCAAGGTTTGAAGGCTGTGGGCGTACTAGGATTAAGGATATGTACGGGGGGGAATTATTCTCAGTTTTGAGGACCTGCATGACAAGGTAGATCTTGGAGCTCATGATTTTTTTCAATTTATTCAGCTTAGACATTTCTTAACACTTCCAGAGATCAGAGAGACTGCAACAGCCAGTTTAACATATTTTGAATCTATTTGTTATAATGGGTCTTTACCGAGAGGCTTGATTTCAACTTTATATACACAGCTCTCTCTGTGTCTCATACGTCCACACCGGGATATGTTTTAGCATGGGAAAGGGAATTGGGAGCATCATTAGATAAGGAAGATTGGCTGGAAATTTGGGAAGCACAGCAATCAGTTTCTATTTGCATTACACTACAAGAACAGGCGTTGAAAACACTTATGAGGTGGTTTACCACCCCAGTGTCTCTTCATAAGATGAATGCTTCTACTCCCGATTTCTGTTGGAGAAACTGTGGGCTGAAAGGTTCCCAATCGCACATGTGGTAGTTTTTTCCTTCGGTCAAAACCTATTGGGATTCAGTGCAGGCTCTGGTGGAAAATGTTTTTGGGATTGACATACCTCTAGATCCATGGATATATTTATTCTCAAAACCAGTCCCAGAATTAACTTGTCCCAAAACCGACTATTAGCCAAAATCATTTTGGCTGCTAGGAAGGCCATCGCTGAGAAATGGAAGTCCCCTCATTTACCAAATTTAGATTGCCTTCATCGAATAATGGAATATATTCAATTGATGGACGAATTATCGGCCAAAGTTCACCATGTTCTACAAAATATGGGAAAAGTGGGTCTCTATTGATGTTGTAAGGTGAATTGAGGATGTACCTTTTAGAGGGTAAGGGGTTGAACACTTGGACTGTGTTTTTTTTTTTGTGTGAACTGGTTTGGGTTTTGTGACGACCAGAGAGGAACGGTGGGATGTTAAAATGAAAATAAATATACTTTTCTCCCTGACAGGAAGCTTGACCTTTAGGTATAATAAAGGATTTACCGGGATTGCGCATTTTAGGATTTTTTTTCCCCTTTCTTTCTTTATGTTGTATGTGTCTTTGTATATATTTTGTCTTTTCAAAAATAAAGTTTATAAAAAAAAACAACTTTTCCAGTTTGGTTAATTTCATAGGCTGGCTCTTCAGCCTGAATTGTTTCCAATTCATGGTATATGGAAATTAAGTGTTATACAAAATATTTCAGATTTTGTTCAGCTGTTTAATGTTCTCTAACCTTCAGAAAAGAAAATTAGATTAAAATCCCTATGGGCCTGGAGCTGAAGATTTTGGTGGCCTTCTTTTTGGAATTTAGTGAAATGAAAACATATTGGGCTAAATTACAATCTTCACGCAAACGTTTGCTCCGGTGGAAATAATCATTAATGCATGGGGTAAAACCATTTGCGGCAAATCCCGTATTACATACTAAGCGCAACAACCGCGTGCAATCGTCTACCGCGTGTGAACCTGTGTGAACCATGCACGAGCTCACTGTACTACGCGCGTCCTATACTTAACATTGTGAGCGCAAATGCGAATGTGCGCTGGTACGAGTATGGTATTACAATCTATTCGCGGTAATTACCGCATGGCCTTATCGCGCATAATTTTAGCTACTCCTAAAAGCTGGTGCTAATGGCAAATCTGAACAACCTGGCTAACCCTAAATATCCAAGCCCATAAAAAGGAATGCACCAAAGCACAGTGGCCCATTCAAATCATACCAAACCAATACAATGGATGAAGTTGTGTGTGCATGTATTATTGCTGCAGCATGTATGCTCAGATTGACAGTGGCAGACGCAATTTGTTAACGTGAGACAGGTGTGGTTCTTAATTCTGATTGGATGAATCTCGAAAAAAGACTGCTTGCGCAAAAACTTTTGCGCTAGACGGTACTGCGCGTGCATTTGGGCGTGTCCTGTTTGCACACACAATTGACTGGCGAATGAAAAAAGCCGCGAGGATTGTAATTCCAGCGGTGATTTGCATGCGTAAAAGTTTAACGCTTGCCGCAAAGATTTTCGCTTTGCGCAAGGCTTTTTGCGTGAAGAATGGAATATAGCCTATTATAGGTTATTAATAGTGCAGATATGGGTATATCTAATCGGGCAGATACTGTGTATCTGAGTAAATTTCCAATTCTGATTTCAATCATTTACAACGTGTAAAATTATTTTTACACATTTTATCATCCAAACCTTTGTGGTTCTATATTCTATAGGGCATTGTTGAACAAAAATGTAAATGGGAACCGGTAACTGCATTTTTCTGAGAAAATACACAATTTTAACCAAAACTAAAAAAAAGAAAAACTTTCCCTTTTGTTGTGGAGGATGTTGTTTTATGAATAATATGACTATGTATAAAATACTGAACTTGCTCCCAGCGTGGGAAATGAGAAGGTGAGTAAACGCAATGATATTCATTTCATATGTGACAAATGTACAATACCATCGCTTTGGAACTAAAAATAAATTAATTAAAAAAGTTTTTTTTGTAATTTTTTTATTCTTTTAGATTTTATATGGCAGGTTTATTGAGCCGAACCCCATAGGCTTCAATGTTAAAAATATTCCCATTTTAATTCACGAGATACCATTCATAGAACCTTATATGTTAATTTCAGATATTTTCGTTCAGTAGTTGCAAACATCATTTAAATTTTGACACTTTCAATCGTATTTTTTTTTCCTCACCCGTCCGCGACTTGTTGGCTTTCTTCTGTGGCTGGTCCTGTGGCAATGCCCCTCTTAACCATTTCTGTGCTGGTACTGTGATCTGACTCCAATCGGCGCTGGAGCACAGCCTTCTTTCTATGGGGGCTGACATCTTTGATGTCAGCCCCATGTCCTGGGCCTGACATCGTCGCGCATGAGTGTGATGACGTCAGAAAGGGAATCCCCCCAGGCAGGGGATTCCCTATGTTAGAGATATGGGGGTCCAAAGGACAATTGGTGAACATCAGAAGGCATGGCCTTTTCAATGATATTGCATATAACCTGGTTATGTTTCTTAACAAAATAAAACTATTTTTTTTTAATGTATAATGCAGCACTATTGTTCACTTTTCAATTATAATGTGAACAATGATGCCACACTAACTCACCTTCTCATTTCCCACCAGGAACATTTTTGCTATTTTTCAGTTTTAGCTAAAATTGCGCATTTCCTCAGAAAAATACAGTAACGGGTTCCCATTTAAAAATTTTTTTAACAAGAGTACCCCATAGAATATATAACCACAAAGGCTGATGAAATGTGAGAAAAGTAATCTTACACACTGTAAATGATTGAGATCTTAATGGAATGGAAATTCACATTTTTTTTCTTCATTTTTTGACATGACGTATACATATAATAATGATATATTATGAATCTGCCGAGTCAGCTGTGTGAAGCCGGCCCCCCTACAAGCGGCACAAATATAAAAATCCACTGTGTTTGGTTAGGACTACGTTTGCTTGCCGAGTCTGCCGTAAAAATTATATATAATTTGTCTGGATCATATAATAAAACATGAAAAAACAGTAAAAATGAGCTCAGCACACAGAGGTGAAATGGCTCACCAGTGAAGGGGTTAAAGGAGTTAAAAATATGAGTTTGATCATGGCAGCGTTTATAACATTTCAAATATCCTTCCAGTTTGGCCTGTTGAGTATGTGGAGATCTAACTATTTTAGGTGAACACTCACTGTCCATCTGTTATTATCAGGTTCGTTGTTTGTCCTGATGAATCCGATTACTAGGTTACATTGTTGGGCGGGATAGTCGACGCCGATTATATAACACTCGTTCATCATATAAATCAAGCCCATGTCAACCTTTCCTTGGATTTATAATAATGCTTTCTTCAGCTGGCAGATTACATGTTATTAAAAAAAAGAACTTAATATCCTTGGCCAGTGATATAATACAATTCTGTAGATACCAAACATAGCTGGGATTATGCTTTTAGCATCAATGTTATTTAATTTCCCTTTATTCTTTCATCACATTGTGCCATGCTTGAGGCTCTTTATTAACAAGTTGTTATTTATTGAGGATTCAACTATAACAAGATGGGTATAATACAATATGATACTTGGATGCAGTGCTGCATAGTTAGGCAGTCGTATAAAGTACAGTAAACACTGAACAAGGTCACAATAATAAAAAGCAAAACATTAATCAAAATGCACTGGGGAGGGCAGGAGTTGGGGAAGAGGAAAGCTTAGAGGGTAAATATAGTGCTTTGCATATACAGTAGCTGTGAAGTTAAATCAGCAGGGATGTTGGACATCAATTAGTAGTGACTTCAAGTTACCCGGAAATTTTTTGAAATAGAATCAAGTCCTACAGCACATTAGCTCCATAATTTAACTTAAGGGGTTATTCAGAGAGCACGACATTTCGGTGCTCTCTCGTTCCCCGTGCTTCCCTGCACTTCGAGTAATCAAAGTACCCCACCCTGCGGTGAATTCAGTATTCACCACAGGGTCCCTGAAGTGCAGGGAAACCTGCTGAACACCTGCCAAACACCCGTCGTACACCCACCAAAAAAAATCACTCACCGAAAACCCACCAGAACCGCCGCAAAAAACACGCGAACACGTCAGAAAAAGTTGCTGAGCCGCAGAACACAGCGCAGACCAGCCACCGGAAAAAGCTGACGAACGGGGTAAAAAAAAAAAAAAAAAACAACAAACAATACGATTGAAAGTGTCAACATTGAAATGCTCTTTGCAAAAAGACAAAAATGCCTGGAATTTGTGTATAATGAATGATTCTATGAATGATAATAATAAGGTCTGTTACAGAACAATGAAAACCGCATTAAAAAAAAAAATTGCCCAAAAAATTCAGAAAAATATCTAAAATATCCTAAAAAAAGTCAGTAAATAAAAATACTTTTTTCTGCAGATTACGTAATAAACGGTTTATTAGATATTGGATAAAAACAGGAATATTTTTAACATCGAAGCCTATGGGGTTCGCCTGAATAAACCTCCCGAATGAAACCACCAAACAGTGGGGCATTTCGACAACCTTTCCCTGCTGTTCGGTGTTATGTGAATAGATTAACCATTACTTCTCTATGGGGGATTTCATTGCACTTGAACAGGCACCGTATGTGCAGGCAATTCCCCAAAATTTGGCGAACTGCCTGCTTTCTGAATAGCCGAATGGCCCCGAAATGTCACCGTACGGTGAAATTCACTGTTCAGTGACATTGCGGGGCCAGATCTGCTCTCTCTGAATAACCCCTATAATGTCTGGAACCGCTATTCCATCAGAGGTGCATAACTTTGTGGCTCCTTACTGTTCAACTACTGCTTCTATATTTTATATAAATATATCTATAAAGTCTGTTTCTTCTTTTGTTCATTTTTTTATGGGTAAAGTAAATAAATACTGGGGACCTATGCACTACCTACTGTTAAAATGGAGATGCTAACAGGGGAAAACCTGTGCCAGCAGGTTTTCCCATAATGACTCCATTTTAGTGGGAGATTCCGGGGCAGGTGTTATCCTAACTAGGGATGAGCTGTTCGGTTCGATCGGTTCGGAGTTCGAGTCGAACTTTGGCCGTTCGCAGGTTCGCGAACTTCGAACTTTTTGGGTGTGTTCGGTTCGAGTTCGCAAAAAAAAGAAATTTTGAAAAAAGTATAAAAAATGCTTAAAAAAATACTAAAACAATCTAGAAATAAAGAGACTCTTTACTGCAGAATATTATAAGCAACGGTTTATTAGATATTAAATTAAAAACTAATGTGTACGTGCAAAGATTCTCACCTCTAAATAACCTGGGTTTTTCAAACGGCATAACAACAGGTGTTTTTAGTCTGGTGTAATGAATTTGATACATTGTATGTACAGTTGTGTTCAAAATTATTCAACCCCCAATGCTGTAAAGGGTTTTAGGGAATTTAGTGTACATTTGTAATTGTATTCAGAATGAAATCCTACAAGGACTTTTTAAAGAACCATATGCAACTAAAATGACATCAATTGGTTTTGTAATACAGTAGTAAATGTTTCTTTTGTGAATTCTTCATTGACACAATTATTCAACCCCTTAAAGACTACCACTCTGAAGAACAGAGGTTCATTCAAGTGTTTTCAATCAGGTATTGAAAACACCTGTGGATGTCACGGAGCAGCAATAGAGCATAATAAGCACCAATTAGGCAGCTTTAAAATGACTGTGATACTCAGCTCCTTCTAGACATTTACTGGTGTGGTTACAAACATGGTGAAGTCAAGAGAATGGTCCAGGAAGACAAGAGAAGAGGTGATTACTCTTCACAGGAAGGGCAATGTCTATAAGAAGATTGCAAAGATGTTAAACACACCAAGAGAGACCATAGGAAGCATCATTCGCAAATTCAAGGCAAAGGGCACTGTTGAAACGCTACCTGGTCGTGGCAGAAGGAAGATGCTGACTTTGACTGCTGTGCGCTACCTGAAGCGTAGAGTGGAGAAAAGTCCCCGTGTGACTGCTGAGGAACGGAGAAAAGATTTGTCAGATGTGGGTACTGAAGTTTCAGCTCAGACAATATGGCGCACACTGCGTAATAAAGGCCTCCATGCCAGAACTCCCAGGCGCACCCCCTTGCTGTCTCCAAAGAATAAGAAGAGTCGACTGCAGTATGCCAAAAGTCATGTGGACAAACCACAGAAGTTTTGGGATAGTGTTCTGTGGACTGATGAAACAAAATTAGAACTGTTTGGGCCCATGGATCAACGCTATGTTTGGAGGAGGAAGAACAAGGCCTATGAAGAAAAGAACACCTTGCCTACTGTGAAGCATGGCGGGGGGTCAATCATGCTTTGGGGCTGTTTTGCTTCTGCAGGTACAGGGAAGCTTCAGCGTGTGCAAGGTACCATGAATTCTCTTCAGTACCAGGAGATATTGGATGACAATGTGATGCAGTCCGTCACAAACCTGAGGCTTGGGAGACGTTGGACCTTTCAACAGGACAATGATCCCAAGCATACCTCCAAGTCCACTAGAGCATGGTTGCAGATTAAAGGCTGGAACATTTTGGAGTGGCCATCGCAGTCACCTGACTTAAATCCGATTGAGAACCTCTGGTGGGACTTAAAGAAAGCAGTTGCAGTGCGCAAGCCTAAGAATGTGACTGAACTGGAGGCTTTTGCCCATGATGAATGGGCGAAGATACCCGTAGATCGCTGCAAGACACTTGTGTCAAGCTATGCTTCACGTTTAAAAGCTGTTATAACTGTAAAAGGATGTTGTACTAAGTACTAAGATTGAATGTCACTTGGGGGTTGAATAAAACTGATAATGATGTGAGCACAGAAAAGACATTTGTGGTTATTTCTTTATAAATGTTATGTTATATTTGTCTGACCTACACGTGCCTCTTTGATTTAATTGTAAGCAAGATGACTGAATGATCAAAATCAATGTCAAACTGGCCAAAACACTCAATTTCAGTGGGGGTTGAATAATTTTGAACACAACTGTATGTATGTAGACTATACTGAGGGGGTGGGGTGGTGTCTGCTTCTAAGTGAGAAGTGTTAATTTCCCTCCAAAAACTTCTTCTAATATGCTGCATTTCACCGCTGTGTGCTCATGCTCAGCTCATTTTTACCGCTTTCGCTCATCATGTTTAAACGCGATTTTGAAGCCACATCTTATTAAATGACCGACATGTTAGATATCGCTCTTTCCAGCAGACTCCGCAGATTCATAATATATCATTTTTATATGTATATGTCCTGTCCTGGCTGTATATTATGAAAAAATTGCAATAAAAATTAAATTTTTAATCATCTGCAGTGTGTAAAGTGTTTTTTTTTTCACATTTTAGCACATGAGCGTCTGCGGTTATGTTTTCTATGGGGTGCGCTTGTACAAAAATTAGAAATGGGGACTTGTTACATTTTGTGGGGGGAATTACGTGATTTATAGCAAACGCACCCCATAGAAAAAAATCATTAGTGCATCATCGTTCACATTATAATTGAAATGTGAACAATATTGCTGCATTAATAAAAATAACACACAAAAAAAATACATGTTTTTTTTTTTTTTTTACTTTATACCTGGTCATGTTGGGTATCATTCTCAGGCCTTTCGATTGACACCCTCCATGACCCACTAGATGCCTGGAGATATTGGGGTTCAAATGAACCCCCTATCTCTACCAGGGGATTGGCCTGGGCAATATATATACGCTTGATGATGGCGCATCTGTGACTGTCTGAGCATGATGTGAGCTGGCCTGGGCAATATATATATACGCATTATGGCGCATCTGTGACTGTCTGTGAGCATGATGTGAGCTGGCCTGGGCCTGGGCAATATATATACGCATGATGTGAGCTGGCCTGGGCAATATATATATACGCATGATGTGAGCTGGCCTAGGCAATATATATATACGCATGATGTGAGCTGGCCTGGGCAATATATATATACGCATGATGTGAGCTGGCCTGGGCAATATATATATACGCATGATGAAAATTTGCAAAGGATAAGGCACGCAAAGTGAAATTTTGATGTGTCTGAAATTGAAACTTACGTGACAACTCTTATTTTTTTTTTCCGTTGATTTATATTTGTTCAATACAGTTAATTTTAATTTGTTTAATAGAGTTAATTTAAAATGGTTTAATACAGTTTATTTATATTTATTTTACCTTTACTATTGGTGCTTTTCAAACTTTATTCTTAAATAAAAAAAAAATTAGCAGTTTCATGTTGTGTCGTTTCTTTTTTTTGGGGGGGGGGTGCAAGTAGCTGATCTTGCCTAGGGCGCAAAATAGTCTAGCACCGGCCCTGACCGCATGGTCCACCCCTGCACTCTTCCACAATACCACAGAGGGGTTACTGTATGATGGCACTTGCTGGCCTGGCACCAAAGACACAATATTTGGCTGCACTGCCCACTGACGCCTGTATCAGATTCATATCCTCAGAGGGGTTACTGTGTGACGGCACTGTTGCCGACGCTAAAGGCCCAATTTTAAAGCACCTATTGTTACTTTCATCCAAAGCCTGCATAAGTTTCACAATAATTTAGCCAAAAAATCACTAAACTTTTTCTGCTTGTCCGAAAATGTCTCCTCTTTTCATACAGACTGCCGCTCCAAGCAGTTGTTTATGGATAGATTAAAGGAAAAGCATTTACCGCCATTTGAAACGTCATTTTTTGGTTTCTACATATTTCTATACATCCTAGAAATCCGCCACTTCACGGGCAGGTTATGGGGACCTCCTAGGCATGATATTTGAAGGAATTTTTCGTTTTTATTTTTAACCCTTATTTCATGGAAAACTCACTGTCCCTTTAAAAATGTTTTTTTAAAAACTTTTTGTCCTTGTTTCCTGTCCCCCAGGGCACTACCCGGACCCCCATACACCTTTTATGGCAAAT
This sequence comes from Leptobrachium leishanense, assembly GCA_009667805.1. Taxonomy (NCBI): domain Eukaryota; kingdom Metazoa; phylum Chordata; class Amphibia; order Anura; family Megophryidae; genus Leptobrachium; species Leptobrachium leishanense. Next base: position 292,191,637 of record CM019063.1, on the reverse strand, counting down.
ATCTAGCATATATGCCCTCTTGGAGGGCACTCTAAAAATCGAAATTTCAGCCCCATTGACTTGTATTGAGTTCGAGTTCGAGTTCGAATTCAAACATTTGGAAAGTTCGAGTTCGAATGCGAACCGACCTCGGGGGTGTTCGGCTCATCCCTAATCCTAACGCTAATAAATGATTGCGCTGTCCATGTCACAGACGCGCTAATGAATTATTTTAACTGTTTAGCGCTATTAAGGTCATATGGGTGGCATGAGTTGAAGTCACTTATCCCGATGTTAATTTTTACTATTTACTCACCTGAACGCTATTTCTTTTCCACCTGAACGTATTTTTTTCTGGGGGGGGTATTTTTTCTGAAGCAGGTGTGAACTCACAGAAAGTCAGGTGGTGTTGTCCTTTCCATTTCCAGGCTAGCTCCCTCCATGACAGTGTAGTCACAGAAGGCAGTCTTCTGTGATCACACTGTCGCAGTTCTCTTCAAGAACCACTAGGCCAGGACTCAAGAGGTAGCTGCTTTGAGCCCCAAAACCATGAGTGGGCCTGGGGCAACTGCCCCTTTTGCCCCGCGGTAATGATGGCCCTGGTTATCTTGCCACACAAAGGGCTAAATTACAAAGTTAATTCTAAAATGGGAACCATCATTTGCACTTTTGCCCGTAGCGGCCCCATTTTAGCGTTAGATTCCGGTGGCAGGCGTTACCAGGGCACCTTGCCTTGGAACCATGCGCTACCTGCAGTGATACTTGCGATAGCTCTTCCTCGTTGCATGAGTACCACCTCCTGGAGTCCGTAGGTCTACATGGAGGGTTGTGCTGCGGGGCCATGAGCCATGTGCGATCTCGCTCTCGTGTGATCGCACAGCTCCATGAAGGGGACACTGAGGATTATTGGTCCCCAGTCTCACTCTGCTCTCAGCCAGGAGAAGCAGTGAATCAGGCCGCCATTCTTGCCGCAGGATGAGAGGTGAGTATCAGATTTATTGGGGGTTATTAGGGGGTGCTAAATGATTTTGCAAAAGCAGAATCAGCACCAGCTTTTAAGATAGCTAAACTTTTGGTTAGCACATCAGTGTGGTAATTAGTGCTAGGACTTTTTAATACCTTACTTATACTAACACTAATTAGTGATTGCACGCTCCATGTTAAGTATAGGATGTGTAAAGTACAGTAAGCTCACAGAAGCTAGCGCAATCACCGATGCACTAATGGATATTTCACGGGTTTAGTGTCAGGAATGTAATATGGCAGGCAAGCAGTAAAGTCACTTATCCTAGCGTTAACACTAACATATCCAAATGCTACAGTCAGCGTTCAATAGGGAATTTAGCCAATATATAATTGTACTGGCCTAACCTAGGATATATTGAAATTAAGAATAATCTCAATATAAGTCTTCCTATTAAAAATTTTAACAAAGAAAATAACAACCTTTGTAGAAATTAATTATTTTTAGCTGTGCTTTTACCATCATTTAAAAGATTGTAGTTATTAAATTCATATTGCCTATCCTATCCATATACAGCACTAAGCATTAGGCACATATTATATCTGTCTGGATGATATCTACACATATCAGATCAATCCCCATTTTTGCAACAATTTGCTTAACTTATAATGAATTAAAAAGAAAATCAAGGTTTGGGCTGTATCTGTACTCAAGAATTGACATTTATGAGCAGTAAACTTCTAAGAAGGAAATATGTGGGGAACCATTACTTTAATGACTGACCTTTTATCTGAGCATCCGTTAGCTTTTTGAGCTGAATTCTACAGTTAATTAAATATATAGTAAGGATATTTCCTGTATTAATGCTCACACAAGACATGAATTCTGTACTTCCCCTCCAATTTAAGATCCAGTTCCAATACAGAAGTCAAGCACCTTAAAAACCTGGGCACAGTCAGTGATGTAATACTGAACATTGAAAATGGATATCAAAGTCATTGTTAAAATCATGATCCATCCTGCTAGTTTTTCCATGACTCACAACCTCGTGTCAATTTATGAAGTTTCATGTCTTCGATACGGTATATCCACCTGAGGCACAGATCAGTCAGTTATGTACATTAGAAGGACAGGTCTGTGGAACATGGTAACTGTTCCTAAGAGCCTCAAATGTGTATTGATTCTTTTTAAGAGCAGGTATAGGTATATACTGTTTTTGAGATAACAATGACATAATTCATTATTGCATTGTTTCTAAACATCACTTTTCGAACAGTGTAAATTTGAGAATATTCACCTTTTGTAAACCCTATCAGTTCTATTCACTAAAAGGTGAAACTCAGGAGAATTGGCAGTAGAAAGGAACAATCTAGACCAAATAGCTGATTTGGAAAGTGACATAAATGGGAAATTGTTTCTGGTTTGACTATTTCGACCTCGATTTTTCACTTCTGCCAATTCTACTAAATTTCACCTTTTATTGAATAGACCTGATTGCCTTTCATTAATGCCTGATACAATGGGGAGTTATTCACTGAAAAGTAAACGAGAGAAGTGTCAGAAGAGAAATTTCAAATTTCCTTCATAACAGCTATTTTAGTCTAAAATTTGCAATCTACTTACATTTCTACACCAATCCAACAAACTCATAATCTTGTTAATCATTCCTGATTTAACCGGATGACAAATATTAATTGAAATTGTGTTTTTTTTTTTAAAGCAAGCATTATTATTTGTCATTTTGCATAATACAATGATAGTTTAATTTTCTTGCGCTTCAAAGGAAAAGTAATTCAACTTTGACCCGAGTAAAATACTAGGAAGAGTTATACCAAGCTGAAAAACAATGCAGAAAAGAACTACATGTCAAAGAAAAAAAATTGTAGTTGTTGATTTTTTTTCCCCCTGTTTTTCGTCTTCTTTTCACTTTTTAATTGCCAAGATTTAAATATGGCAAACATTTCTGAGGAACTGTGAAAAATATGAAAAAAAGACACTTACTGAAATAGTGTGTGAAAAGAATCCATCACTGTGTATTTTTACCATGCTTTCAGTTAGTTTGTTGAAATAGTTTTATGTTTTGGGTATATTTATGAAATTTTAAATTAAAGAGACAGTGTAATGTAATTTGAATGGTTATGATAAGTTGAGTGTTCTTGTCTCCCACTGCTGAGCAGTCCCTGGGGGCTGTGACAGCCTTCCAAAGTGAAGGACTTCTCTCTGCTCAGGACACTGCCAAATAATTCATGCCGGAACAGCCCTTCAGGGTTCTGATCCGCATTGTACAGGATGTGCAAAGCCGATCATCTACAGCCTCTCAAAATGCACTTGGATTGAGAAGCATGAGATTGGATGAGCAGAGCACTCAGGTTATGGATCAGCATTATGACAACCAGTAGTGAGATTCAGCTAGTTTGCACAAACTGGTTGTTCAAATCCTGGGGAACGTTGGCTGCACAGATGATGCTCTTATAGAGACACTACCACCTAAAAACCCTCTACTCCTCCTGACCACTTTATATTTTTACAAGGTCAGGATGTTGGGATTGCCCCCCTGTTTTTGGTAAAGAAGCTTCCTCCACCCCACCGCCAGCACCACCAGCATTCCCAGAATTTGAATTTCCCAGCTGCCAGTTACTAATCCGTTACTAGTGAGGTGAACACGCAGTGAGCATGCCAACACCACAGTCTTTGAGACAGAACACGATAGCGATCATTCTCAGGTCACGATGGATCCATTGTTCTGTGCAGGTGCTATGGAACTTGCCTATGGTGCGCAATTTGCGTTTCCTACACTACACAAGAAGCACATGGAGCGCAAATAAGCCTCAGGGACTTCGGTGTTTGGGAAACCCTGAGCCAAAGAGGAGAAGCTGCAAGTAACGATTGACAAAAGGTGAGTAAATTCACCGAAAATATGAAGAAAACAAAACAAAACTTCTTGGACAGAGGCTATCAGTATTTGGCCAAATATTTAAAGGCAAATAAAGGACACTCTATTTTTAAGTAGAGTGCTCCTTTAAGGTTTAATGCAGCCTTTCTCGGTTCTGTGCTGTTAACATATTTTCACATTATTATTATTACCTGCTTCCCATATTTTCTCTCTGTATATTCCTTTCAGGACTAGCAGAACTTATTTAAAAAATATTGTGAAAAGGCCTTTGATACAAAAAATACAAAACTTACTAATGTAATCCCTACACCTACTCTGCAATCAAAGTGTTTGTGATCTTTCTATTTGATTTCTTTTAAATTAATTTTTATCTGTCTGGTTGTTATATCAACCTCTGGGTGTTATTCCCTGGTCTAAACGTTTATGCTCTTGTTTATTTCTGCAATAACGTACAACAATCACAATATATGGCTTAAGGCTTTGTTAGCTATTCTGAGAGTAGGATTAAACATATTTATTTTTGCCGTTAGGGTTTCTTTTAGAAGGAAAAGCTTATATATAATTCCCTAGTAAACAAAAGTTTGGGTACTAGTTATTACTCAAAAATAAAGCAATATACAAAATTCTTTTATTAAAGAAAGTTGAGATCTAGATAGATGTAGAAACACTAACAACAATTTTTTTTAAAGAATAACAGTGAACGAAGAGCGAGGCATTTGTTATTCTAAAGCAGGGGTTTGAAGCTCAAATTACCCAAGGGCCACTGGACACGTTTTCATAACCCATGGTGATCACATGCAAAATTTCAAACTCGTTTTTGTATTAAACCGTTTATTCTTTTCATTTTACAGCAAAAAGTCTGTTTACTTTTTGTTCCTAAGCAATGGCATTGTCCATTTGTCACGTATAAAATTAGCAATACCACTGCCGTTACTCACGTTCTCATTTCCCACACTGCGAGCAAAGTCAGTTGTGTTTTATACATAGACATATTATCAGGGGCATATGAAAGAAAAAGTACCGCAGTACAACCGGGAGCTCAAATGGATCTTAGTCCTTTGAAATGGTAAAGTCTCAGGAATCTTCAAGAAAAGTTCTCTTTTGAAGATAATTCAAAACGTTCTCCAATAAGGTGGTGGAAATGCCAAGTCAGAGAGGGAGAGAAAAAGGGAAGAAAAAAACAAAAAAACATTGGGCAATATCGTATAAATCGTGTATGAGAAAAATTGATCAAGAAAAAACTCACAAGTGTAGAGCTGGATAGCTCAATATCATATGCAGTCGAGTCTCTGTGGGGGACTCCACCCTTAGATCGTGCTGGTTTCTGTTTTTCTGTTCGCTTCAATTGGTAGCATCACAGTGTATATACACAGATGGAAACCTCGGAAGAGACAGGTGATAGTGTAATATCGTTATAGCTGGAGGAGCATATGGTGTCTATGGAGAGGTACTCACATGCTTCAGAACCTCCTACAAAGGTGGTTCCGTAACACCAGCAGTGGACCACTTCATAGGGGGTCCCAACCTCTAGTTGTATGAGCAGATGAGTCCCGATAGGTGGATGAATAAATCACAATATGATGAAGAATATGCAATGGGTATGCAATGGACAGGGCATTAAGGCGTAAAGAAGTTTAAATAAAAAATGCTTTATTCTAAAACATGTTAAAACATATTTAAAAGGATGGGATCGTCAAGACGCGTTTCCCTTACCAAGTCTGTAAGCTTCTTCAATCGAATAATTATTTATTATTTTATTTATTATGTGTCCTCTGTGCTGTACAATAAGAGGTGAGTATAGATTTCTTTTTAAGAATTGTTATTTTTAAGTGATTTTGCAAACTCAACATATCAATCCTCATGCTATGAACGAAAGTACACATGTAGCTTGTTTTGTTGATGGGAATTGTGTATGTGTGTGTGTGTTGGGGTGGCTTGTTTTGTGTGATAGGAGTTGTGTGTTGGTGGCTGGGTTGTGTGTTGGTGACTGGTGTGGGATTGGGGTTGTGGGTTGGTTGGTTTTATGTGATGGAGTTGTGTGTGGGTGGCTGGTTTTGTGTCATGGGAGTTGTGTGGGGCTGGTTTTGTGTGATGGGAGTTGTGTGTATGTGCTGGATGGCTGGTTTTGTGGATTGGAGTTGTGTGTGTGTGTGCTGGGTGGCTGGTTTTGTGGATTGGAGTTGCTGAGCAGAGAATGGGTGTGTGTTTTGCAGGTATAAGATGCTGCTATGGTATTTTTTCTTTACTTTTTCAGTTTTTTAAGACTCCCTCTTCCCTGTCCCTGTTTACCCTGGGCTGCCTATTCACTGGTGATGCAGTGAATGCAGCCTGGCCCCCTCTATGCAGGACTTCACCAAGAGCCAGGCAGCTCAATGACAAATTTCTGATCACTGCAAGGTCCACTTTAAACAGTAGTAAGCAGACAGGGCTTCATATTCTGCTGATACCCCCCCTTTACTTGCCGTTTACTGTCATCTTCTCTCTCTGCACACAAATCACATCTCCCTCCCCTCTCCTAGAGCTGCTGCGGGGCAGGGGAGGAGCTATGGAGGGAGGAGAGGGGAATTTTTATTCTATTCTATTTTATTCCTTATGCAAACGCCCTGCTCTGCTGCTCGTTGTTTGAGAACACAGCTCAAAACTGACACACAGTGACAGTAGCACCTCCTAGTACCCCCTAATGACACCCCAATAATCACTGGTACCTGGGGCGGCGCGTCCCCGCCACTCCCTTAAGTACACCACTGCTCCGTGATATGCTCACACACAAGTTTGGCGAACTGCCAGCAAGTACGGTGCTGTTTGAAGGCAGTGCAAATCCCCATAGAGAAGTAATGGTTAATCTATTCAGAGAAGACCAAACAGCAGAGAAATGGCAGTGAAATGCCCTGATGTTCGGTGGTTTCAATCAGCAGGTTTATTCAGGCGAACCCCATAGGTTTCAATGTTAAAAATATTCCCGTTATTATGCAATATCTAATAAACAATTTATTATTTTAATCTGCAGTAAAAAGTCTTTATTTATTGATTTTTTTAGTACCTTTTAGTCATTTTTCAGATTTTTTTTTAGGCAAGATTTTCCCCCCTTTTTTTAAATAGCGGTCTTTCTTTTTTCTGTAACAGAACTCTTTATTATCAATCATAGGATCTTATATGTAAATTCCAGACATTTTCGTTCAGTAGTTTTTTGAAAACAGCAGGCCACAGGTTTGCGGTGGCGGCATTCAGCGGCTGACTCCCTGCACTTTGGAGACCCTGCGGTGAATGGTGAATTCACTGCAGGTTGGGGACATTTTATTCCCCGAAGTGCAGGGAACAACAGAACACCAAAATGTTGGCGTCATTTCGGTGCTCTGCGAGTAACCCATTTAGTGGTGAGGTTTTTTGCTGCCCCCTGGAAAGTGAAAGCCTAGGCCTTGTCTATCCAGGACATACTTGAAAATTTGTGAAATCTCAATGTATCCTTCCTGGTAAAATACTTTTCCAAAGTTTAAAAAAAAAATTATTTTTTAGTGTCACCCTAGGGGTGTTGCCACCCGGTGCGGGCCGTCCCCCCTAGGTACGCCCCTGCATATTATTCATCATAAAACACAATGTGGCAAATACAAAATACTCATTGCATTTAAGGCTGCACTGCGGCACAGAAGGTCCCTGCAGCACACGTGGGTAGCTGCCGCTCGCTTTTCGGGTTTGTAAGATAGTGTACCTTAGTGGTACACTTGTACACACTGCACATTACAGAGCTCCAGAGCAATAAAACACACCCTCATACACACCACACATTACTGTATCACAAGCTCCACAGCAATAAAACTCACAGTAATGTGCGGTGTGTATGAGCATATCACAGATCTCCACAGCAATTAAAAGTCACTGTAAAGTGCGGTGTGTATGAGATTATCACAGAGCTCCACAACAATAAAACGCATAGTAATGTGCGGTGTGTATGAACGTATCACTGAGCTCCACAGAAATATAACAATTATATTTAAGTTATTATGTATTAAACTAAAGGTATTATAAAAATGCAGTATTTTATTAAAATATATTTAAATAAATTATTTATATTTATATATATGACATTTCTTTCGAGTGCAGTGGCATTGTTAATTTTATAAGAGGGGGGCAATGTCCCTGTTTTTAGAACAAAAAAATATCTTTTCAACTGTATTTAATTTTATTATTTTTATTTATTATTAAAAAAAATTACTCAATACATAGTGGTGTTAGGTATCACTGGAAAGGCCAGATTCTGTCCTAAACTGTCCTTGTACCTCCTATGGATTCAGAGATACAGTGGTCTAAAGGACCCCTGCATCTCTCCTGTAATAAGATCCTGCTGGGCAGGGGGAATCCCAGAGAGTGACGTCACTGAGGTCATTGTGTGCACGCACATAATGACTCCCATGACCCGGGGGGGGGCTTTCCCTCAGCAAAGGCTGATGGTAGCCCGCTGTGGCTGAAGCCCCTGCTCGGTGAAAACGAGAGAAATCTCAATGTATCCTTCCTGGTAAAGTATTTTTCAAATAAATAAATGCATTTAAGTGACTTTGAACATGGCCTGGTTGTTGGGGCCAGATAGGCTGGTCTGAGTATTTCAAAAACTGCTGATCTACTCAGATTTTCACGTACAACCTTCTCTAGGGATTACAGAGAATGGTCCGAAAATGAGAAAATATCGAGCGAGCAGCAGTTGTGTGGACATATATGCCTTGTTGATGTCAGTGGATATTGGGCAGACTGGTTCGAGATGATAGAAAGGCAACAGTAACTCAAAAAAACACTTGTTCTAATGAAGGTATGCAGAATACCATCTCTGAATGTACAACACATTGAACTTTAAAGCAGATGGGCTACAGCAGCCGAAGACCACACCGAGTGCCACTCCTACAATTCGCACAGGCTCACGAAAATTGGACACTAGACCATTGGAAAAATCTTGTCTGGTCTGATGAGTCTCGATTTCAGCTACGACATTCAGATGGTAGGGTCGGAATTTGGCATCAACAACATGAAAGCATGAATCCAACCTGCCTTGTGTTCAGGCTAGTGGTGGTGTAATGGTGTGGGGGATATATTCTTGGTACACTTTTGGCCCCTTAGTACCAATTGAGCAACGTTTAAACCAGTGTGTCTCAACAGGCCAGGTTTGCCAGATATCTGAAGGACAGCACAGGTGATATCATTTGCTGGTCAGTGATTGCAATATTCAGTCTGCATTTCCCTGAAGTGATACTCAAAATCTGGCCTGTTAGTGGGTCCTGAGGATTGGAGTTGAGAAACACTGGTATAAACTCCACAGCCTACCTGAGTATTGTTGCTTACCATGCCCATCTCTTTATGTCCACAGTGTACCCATCTTCTACTTCCAGCAGGATAATGCACCATGTCACAAAGCTCAAATAATCTCAAACTGGTTTCTTGAACATGACAATCAGTTCATTGTAATCCAATGGCCTCCTCAATCACCAGATCTTAATCCGATAGAGCACCTTTGGGATGTGGTGGAATAAGAGATTTGCATCATGGATGTGCAGGGGACAAATCTGCACCAACTGTGCGATGCTATCATTTCAATATGGACAAAAATCTTTGAGGAATGTTTCCAACATCTTGTTAAATTTATGCCATGAGGAATTAAGGCCGTTTTGAAGGCAAAAGGGGAACTAACCCGGTACTAGCAAGGTGTGCCTAATTAAGTGGCCAGTGAGTGTGTATATATATATATATATATATATATACAATTTCAAGCTCATCTATTTCAAATAAACTCTCAGTCTATGGCCTAGTTTGACAAACTACCCTGAATGTTACATATGAAAAATAAAAAAGCTGTGAACTACTAAGGTCATGGCCTGAAAACAAACAGACATGTAAATCAGTTAAATAAGATACAATAGAAAATAATTTTTAAACCAACTTTTTAACTATAAATGTATCATTAATCTTAAGAGATTAAATAATAAACGCAATTTATGAAATGAGATTCACATCATACTGATTTAGACAGTATGCAAAAGCAGATTCCTAAATCTTATGAAGACATATGGTACAATACAAAGTCAGATAATTTATTCACAAAAGAACATACCCATATGGTAAAATGATTACTGTAAAACCTAGGATTAGGGTAGAGATGAATTTACAGAAGAAGAAGAACAGTGTAACATTCTATAAAGGGACATTCTAGTGGTTTAGACCATTACCTAAAGAACTCTTATTTTAAATAGGAATAACTCATAAAGCTGCGAAATAAAGAATAGATGCAAATCAGGATAATGCTTGTTTTAACATGTTGAATAGAGTCAGATAAAGTTCAAATATATATAGAACATCCCTTAATAAATTTCAAGTGCTTGTTTGACATTTTCTGTGTATGTTTAGTCAGGTCCAGAAATATTGGGACATCGACACAATTCTAACATGTTTGGCTCTATACATCACCACAATGGAGTTGGAATGAAACAAACAGAGTCTGCAGTTAAAGCACATTGTCAGATTTAATTTGAGGGTATGTACATCCAACTCAGGTGAACGGTGTAGGACTTACAGCAGTTTGCAGATGTGCCCCCCACTTGTTAAGGGACCAAAAGTAATGGGACAATTGGCTTCTCAGCTGTTCCATGGCCAGGTGTGTGATATTCCCTAATTACCCCAATTACAATGTGCATATAAAAAGCCCAGAGTTCATTTCAAGTGTGCTATTTGCATTTGGAATCTGTTGCTGTCAACTCTCAAGATGAGATCCAAAAAGCCTTCACTATCAGTGAAGCAAGCCATCATTAGGCTGAAGAAACAAAACCCATCAGAGAGATAGCAAGAACATTGCGCGTGGCCAAAACAACTGTTTGGAACATCCTCAAAAAGAAGGAACGCACCGGTGAGCTCAGCAACACCAAAAGACCCAGGAGACCACGGAAAACAACTGTGGTGGATGAATGAAGAATTCTTTCCCTGGTGAAGAAAACACCCTTCACAACAGTTGGCCAGATCAAGAACACTCTCCAGGAGGTAGGTGTATGTGTGTCAAAGTCAACAATCAAGAGAAGACTTCACCAGAGTAAATACAGAGGGTTCACCACAAGATGTAAACCATTGGTGAGCCTCAAAAACAGGAAGGCCAGATTAGAGTTTGCCAAACAACACCTAACAAAGCCTTCACAGTTCTGGAACAAGATCCTATGGACAGATGAGACCAAGATCAACTTGTACCAGAGTGATGGGAAGAGAAGAGTATGGAGAAGGAAAGGAACTGCTCATGATCCTAAGCATACCACCTCATCAGTGAAGCATGGTGGTGGTAGTGTCATGGCGTGGGCATGTATGGCTGCCAATGGAACTGGTTCTCTCGTATATATTGATGATGTGACTGCTGACAAAAGCAGCAGGATGAATTCTGAAGTGTTTCGGGGCAATATTATCTGCTCACATTCAGCCAAATGCTGCAGAACTCATTGGATGGCGCTTCACAGTGCAGATGGACAATGACCCAAAGCATACTGCAAAAGCAACCAAAGAGTTTTGAAGGGACAGAAGTGGAATGTTATGCAATGACCAAGTCAATCACCTGACCTGAATCCCATTGAGCATGCATTTCACTTGCTGAAGACAAAACTGAAGGGAAAATGGCCCAAGAACAAGCAAAAACTGAAGACAGTTGCAGTAGAGGCCTGGCAGAGTATCACCAGGGATGAAACCCAGCGTCTGGTGATGTCTATGCATTCCAGACTTCCGGCTGTGATTGACTGCAAAGGATTTGCAACTAAGTATTAAGAAGGGAAAGTTTGATTTATGATTATTATTCTGTCCCATTACTTTTGGTCCCTTAACAAGAGGGAGGCACATCTGCAAACTGCTGTAAGTCTTACACCGTTCACCTGAGTTGGATGTACATACCCTCAAATTAAAGCTGACAGTCTGCAGTTAAAGCACATTGTGTTTGTTTCATTCCAACTCCATTGTGGTGGTGTATAGAGCCAAAGATGTTAGAATTGTGTCGATGTCCCAATATTTCTGGACCTGACTGTATGTGTGTAGTATTTATCGTTCTCAGATGCTTCGTTATGAAATATGCATGTGATGGTTCAGTGCAGCTCCCCTGTCATGTGTGCTATAGGTTACTTACTGTAGATTCTATTTAAAACCAAGTCCAGTCCCCGTTTAAAATTTGCATATGTGTGTTCCGACCAATCACATAGCAGTATTCATATTGCATGATGGCCTTTAGCCTTTCTAGTTTTGTTACCGGAATCCACTCAGTTCTGTCAGGAGAAAGGCCGGTCCGGTGCGGTAAATGACTATCCGGACACGAGTCAATTGCAGGAAAGGTGTACTTTATTTGACGTCAAGTCTCAGCCAGGATTGAATCGCAAAGACTGAGTGACGCGCTCAGCATAGGTTCAAAGTTTAAGGTTAGGGTCAAACGAACGCATTATTCTCAGCGACCGTCAAAAAGTGCGTCCAAACGCATTGATGTATTTTTTCACGGAATGCGCAAAAACGGTCATACGATGCGCATTTTCGTGCGTGATTTTTTATGGATCCAAACCAGGAATCTTTGGGTGTCTGGACGTTATGTTGGCCGGACATGAGCAGCGTCTGACATCTCCTAATCACGCACACACGCCGCTATGTGGACGCTGCGGACGCAGCGCACTCTGTACGTCAGTACTAGCAGTTCTGCATTCTCAAAAAAATGCGTTTGTTTGCCGCTTGCGTTGCACGGCCGCACTTTTGTGCGGCCGTACTTTGTATATTGCCGTCATTGCCCGTCATTTGCTGCTACTGCGGCCGTGATTAAGCGCGCCTAAACGCACATTAGAAATGCATTAGTCTGACCCTAGCCTTATACATGAACACATAAAAAGGTGCATTCCAACAACCCAGCCATGGGCGATTTGCACACCCTAAGACATTTCGGGCCATCCCCTTATTTGAAATACGAAGACATTCCACAAATTGGCAGCTTTCATATATAGTTATGACAATTGGATAATTTAACATCCAGCCAGATCCTGTCACTATCGGACTCCATAAGGCTTGTTTACTGTAGGAGCTGATAAGGCCACAGATGGTTTAATGAGGGCTTTTGTTCTCACCTGTGGCTCTCTGGCCTTGATGTAGCTAAATCAGTTCTCTGACACTCCTGCTTATGTTGGCCAGATCTGGCTTATTTAATTGCTCTGCCTGGAAATATATGGAATGCCTGAATTCTATACAAAATCTTTCTAATTCAACTATTTTTTGCTATTTACAATTACATGAGTCTTAGCCTTACTCAAGATGGCTGCAGCAGACAAGATGGTGGCATGTTTCTGGCCTATCTCTATTACAGTTTCAGTTGAGGCAGTTGAAATTTTGCTGCCCCTCTGTGAGTAACCGTTATTTTACACCTATGCTGTCTTTTAATAAAGCCTCACCCATTTACATAAGTAATTGCCATCTGAGCTTTATTGGTACATTATGCATCAGAAGTATCATAAAAAAACACTTCACCAAGGAGGACTCACTTCAAGTAAGAGGATTAATCTCAGCATTAGGTTGACACAGAACAGGACGTGCTGCCAGTGACATACATTGACGTGGTGGCAGGCTTATGCGATACATGATCATATTTTGTAATAAAACAATCACCAATTTTAAACCCAAGTCAGGTGTGTTTTAATCATAATTATTCTTTATTTATATAGTGCCAACATATTTCACAGCATTGTGCAATGGGTAACGGATGGGTGTAGTAAAGGTAAGGTAACATCACTGCTCTATGACCGTAGAAACACAGGTTCGAATCCTGGTATGAGCACCTCTCCAGTAAGTGTCCTTGGGCAAGACACCTAACGGTACATACTCGTCACCCAGGACATACTTGAAAACAAGAATAATCTCAATGTAGTGTACCGCTGCTTTAAAGACTGTATTCTGGTGCATTGAATTATGATGGCCACTAGGGGGAGCCAGTGTATAACATATGAGTGGATTGTATTGGACTGAGAGATTTGTGAAACTCCAACTCCCAGAGACCTTTGCAAAGGGGAACAGGAAGGGTGTGTGCTGGCCAGGAAAGACATCAGCAGCCTCGTACAAGGCATGGGCAGTGTGAGCAGAGCCACGAGAGATGTAGGATGCACGCTGGGGCTGTTAGGGATTGAAACCAGGCCAGAGTGTGGATGTTGCTACAGTCGTGTTGGAGATCGTGCTGTTATCTATATACAGTACCTAGCCCTGAGCGTTGGCAGAACAGAGCGAGCAGCGAGAGAGAGCAGTCGCAGGTGACACTTCTGGGATCCTGGCAGAGTTGGAGCGCAGAGAGACGGCGGCATCCATTGTTGCAGTGATCGGAGAGAGAGTGTGCATCAGCCGGCTGTGTATTACGCTGAACTGTTCTTGACAAAGTGCAGTTTGGGAGAAGAAGGACATCGTGTGAGGAGAGGCTGCAAACTGGAGGGGAGTGCTGGCGGCCTATGTGTTCGTGTTCTGGCGGAGGAGAACCAGATTGGGAGTGCAGGCGTTAACAGCATCGGGTTCCAAGTGGCAGCGAGGACAGATCTTCTTGATAGAGATCCCTTTCTCCAGAGTTCATCGGTCCAGGACAAGCGGTTACACTGGATGGGTGAGAAGGCTTCGGCCTGGTGAAAACGCAGAACATTGCTCACTTGTTTATTTGTTTCTTTAAGCGCCCCAACAGTGACTAGTCGAAGATTGTTTTTGTTTCATTCACTGGCCAGTTGAACACAGTACCCGGGTACCCTAGACAGCACACATATATATTTTTGAGCAATTTTCACAGGATTTACATTCCAGAACTGAAGGGGTTAACCGGTTTCTTTTACCGCCGCGTGTTTTTCCCGCATTATGAATTCTTGTTACTCAAATACCGTACATGCATATTATATGCTGCTTTATTGGGGTCAGTAAAGAATATAATATAGAAAAATCCACAACAGTGCTGGTGTATAGTTATTTCCTAGTGCGGTGAGACTATCCCGAGATTTATTCAGCGGCTCCTCCGGGGGTGAGCGCTACAGTATCTTTCCTGGTAAAATACTTTCTAAAAAAAATAATACATTGAGACTGAACAACATTTGACAAACCCACACAGGAGGAATTGAAGGCCCTATTCCCGTGGGAATTTACAATCTAAAAGGATTGGCTGGTGAGAAGCAATAGTAGAGGACTGCATGGTGAGAATTATGTACTAGTTGGGGAAGTGAAGAGTATTAGTAAGTTGGGTGTTAGGCAGGGCCGGCCCAGGGCACTATGCTGCCTGGGTCCAAAGACGAAATGCTGAACCCCCAAACAAACCCACACGGTGTGTATGAGTGTATAACAAAGCTTCAAGCAATAAAACTCAGTAATGTGTTTTGTTTATGAGTGTAACACACAGCTCCACAGGAATAAAACTCACAGTAATGTGCCACACATACAGTCAGGTCCAGAAATATTGGGACATCGACACAATTCTAACATCTTTGGCTCTATACAACACCACAATGGAGTAGGAATGAAGCAAACACAATATACTTTAACTGCAGACTGTTAGCTTTAATTTGAGGGTATGTACATCCAACTCAGGTGAACGGTGTAGGACTTACAGCAGTTTGCAGATGTGCCTCCCACTTGTTAAGGGACCAAAAGTAATGGGACAGAATAATAATCAGAAATCAAACTTTCCCTTCTTAATACTTTTTTGCAAATCCTTTGCAGTCAATCACAGCCTGAAGTCTGGAACGCATAGACATCCCCAGACGCTGGGTTTCATCCCTGGTGATGCTCTGCCAGGCCTCTACTGCAACTGTCTTCAGTTCCTGCTTGTTCTTGGGGCATTTTCCCTTCAGTTTTGTCTTCAGCAAGTGAAATGCATGCTCAATGGGATTCAGGTCAGGTGATTGACTTGGTCATTGCATAACATTCCACTTCTGTCCCTTCAAAAACTCTTTGGTTGCTTTTGCAGTATGCTTTGGGTCATTGTCCATCTGTACTGTGAAGTGCTGTCCAATGAGTTCTGCAGCATTTGGCTGAATGTGAGCAGATAATATTGCCCCGAAACACTTCAGAATTCATCCTGCTGCTTTTGTCAGCAGTCACATCATCAATATATATGAGAGAACCAGTTCCATTGGCAGCCATACATGCCCACGCCATGACACTACCACCACCATGCTTCACTGATGAGGTGGTATGCTTAGGATCATGAGCAGTTTCTTTCCTTCTCCATACCCTTCTCTTCCCATCACTCTGGTACAAGTTGCTCTTGGTCTCATGTGTCCATAGGATCTTGTTCCAGAACTGTGAAGGCTTTGTTAGGTGTTGTTTGGCAAACTCTAATCTGGCCTTCCTGTTTTTGAGATTTACATCTTGTGGTTAACCCTCTGTATTCACTCTGGTGAAGTCTTCTCTTGATTGTTGACTTTGACACACATACACCTACCTCCTGGAGAGTGTTCTTGATCTGGCCAACTGTTGTGAAGGGTATTTTCTTCACCAGGGAAAGAATTCTTCGGTCATCCACCACAGTTGTTTTCCGTGGTCTCCCGGGTCTTTTGGTGTTGCTGAGCTCACCGGTGCGTTCCTTCTTTTTGAGAATGTTCCAAACAGTTGTTTTGGCCACGCCTAATGTTCTTGCTATCTCTCTGATGGGTTTGTTTTGTTTCTTCAGCCTAATGATGGCTTGCTTCACTGATAGTGAAAGCTCTTTGGATCTCATCTTGAGAGTTGACAGCAACAGATTCCAAATGCAAATACACACTTGAAATGAACTCTGGGCCTTTTAGCTGCACATTGTAATTGGGGTAATGAGGGAATATCACACACCTGGCCATGGAACAGCTGAGAAGCCAATTGTCCCATTACCTTTGGTCCCTTAACAAGTGGGAGGCAGATCTGCAAACTGCTGTAAGTCCTACACCGTTCACCTGAGTTGGATGTACATACCCTCAAATTAAATCTGACAGTCTGCAGTTAAAGCACATTGTGTTTGTTTCATTCCAACTCCATTGTGGTGGTGTATAGAGCCAAAGATGTTAGAATTGTGTCAATGTCCCAATATTTCTGGACCTGACTGTACATATACCCAAGCAGCCACACACAGTCACACATCCACACCCCTCCCCTAAACAGGGCTAGTCGAGTAGTCGAGGCCCCAGCAGTTGCACAGCCTAGTTGAGGCCCTGGCAGACGCTTATCCTAGTTGATGTCCTGGTAACAGCTTGGCCTAGTTGAAGTTCCATGGCCGCTGGGCACAGTTGGAGCTGCTCAGTAGAGCGGCTTTTTGGTTACATTGGTTAGGTACTCACTCTATAAATGTCAGGCACACACACACGTATCTGAGGGTTGCTACGGTCAGCCCTATGAAATAACAGGAGACTCTAAACTAATTGCGATACCAGTCCTTGAGTTGGCTGGGTTACGCAATAGCGATAGGTGAACCTATAAGGCAGGGATGTAGGCAAGGAGGACAGAAACCAGTCCTTAGAGTGGCTGGTATGGAGACAGGAAAGTACGGAGTACCAGAGGGGTTTAATGCAATCCTAGGTCATAGGAATACACAATAAACAAGGTCAAAATAGTTTATCGGGTGGTTTAGACGGAGGTGCTAGAGACTGTTTCGATAGTAATTGATTCCATAGTGGTGAATCGATCTGAGTACTCAGAGAAGCTAGGATTTTTTCCTCGGGTACTATGGAACTGGTACCGGTAGTTGAGTAGACAGAGGTTCGTACTGTCTGGAGAGTGCATCGGCCTTAATATTTTTTGACCCGGGTCTATATGAGATGACAAAATCAAATCGGGTAAGAAAGAGAGCCCACTGAGCTTGTCTGGGGTTCAATCTCTTTGCTTCAGACAGGTAGGCCAAATTCTTATGGTCTGTAAATATAGAAAATGGACAATTGGAACCCTCTAAGAGGTGACGCCACTCCTTCAGGGCTAGTATGATTGCCAAAAGTTCCCTGTCTCCGATATCATAACGGGTCTTAGTAAGTGACAACTTTCTAGAGAAGAAACCGAAAGGTAACATAGGTTTGTCATCAGCTGAACGTTGGGACAGCACAGCTCCAACCCCAGTCTCTGAGGCATCCACTTCTAATATGAAGGATCTGGTAGGATCAGGGTGATGAAGGAAGGGTGCGGTGGAAAAAGCGGCTTTTATTCTTCCAAAAGCCTCTAATGCATTGGAAGGCCAATTCTGAGTGTCAGTTCCCTTTTTAGTTAAAGCTGTAATGGGTGCTATGATGGACGAGAAACAATTGCTAAACCTTCTATAATAGTTAGAGAAACCTATGAATCATTGAATGGCCTTAAGGCCCCTGGGGAGAGGCCAATGAATGATTGCGTTTAGTTGCTGTACGTCAAACAAACATTTATCAAGTTTGCAATACAGACCGTTAGACAATAGTTTAGACAAGACAAGCCGTACATGTTGGTGGTGGGTTCTCAGGTCAGGAGAATGTATCAGGGCATCATCAAGATACACTACAACAAAACAAGGAGTGTATTCTCGTAAAACAACATTAATGAATGGCTGAAAAACTGCTGGAGCGTTGCACAGACCAAAGGGCATAACCAAATATTCATAGTGTCCTAATCTGGTATTGAACACTGTTTTCCACTCATCCCCTTGTCTGATGCGAATCAGGTTGTAGGCCCCTCTAAGGTCCAACTTGAAGAGTAACGAAGTACAATGGGATAGGAAGGTGAGGAAATGGCATGGAAACACATTATTTCTTTATGACAAAGTCCTATCCCAACAGAAATGTTCTGAGTTTCGAATAGGACAAAAAGGGTTTCAAGTGGTCTGCCATCTATGGCTTGTACAAGTAAAGGTGTTTTCTTTTCAACTAGAGGAATCGCATGTTTGCGAGCAAAACCAAGATCAATAAAGTTATCGGCAGCACCGGAGTCAACCAGGGCATAGAGATGCACCGGGTTACGGGAACTCTCCCAAAATAGAGTAACCGGAACCCGGAGTCTATTTTCAAGTTTAGAGGATGAGGGAAAAGTAACTAAGGCATGCGAGTTTCCCGAAGGACCCTGGGGGCGTTTGGGACAACCCTTAAGCAAGTGACCCCCTAATCCACAATACAGACATAATCCCTCACGTCTGCGGCGTTGTTTTTCAATTTCAGGGAGTTTCGTGCTATCCAATTGCATAGGTTCGGGAGGTGAAAGTGGCTCTGGGAGCCCAGGTAAAGGGAACCGGGGAGGTATCCTAATAGGTGGTCTTTTAGATCTATCTTTAGTGTTTCTACGATGGCGAATGCGTTCATCAATAAAGGACAAGTAGGTGATCAAGTCCTCCAGATCTTCCGGAAGATCTCTAGCTGCTACTTCGTCCTGGAGCTCGTCGTTTAAGGCTAGGGTCAGACTAACGCAGTATCAGCGTGCGTTTAGCAGCACTAAATCACGGCCGTGCTAGCAGCAAATGACGTCCAATGCCGGGCAGCATACGAAGAACGGCCGCACAAAAGTGCGGCTGCGCAACGCAAGTGGCAAACAAACGCATTTTTTCGAGAACGTGAAACCGCTAGTACTGACGTACAGAGTGTGCTGCGTCCGCTAGCGGCGTGTGTGCGTGATTAGGAGACGTCAGACGCTGCTAATGTCCGGCCAACATAACGTCCAGACACAAAAAGGGTTTTATTGATGATCCGTACAAAATCACGGACGAAAATGCGCATGGTATGACCGCTATTGCGTATTCTGTGAAAAAATGCGTCCATTCGTTCGAACGCACTTTTTCACGGACAACGCGAAAAATGTGTTTGTCTGACCCTAGCCTAAACCCTCCGAGAAAACTGCTACAAAAGCCTCATTATTCCAATTCAACTCAGAAGCCAAGGATCTAAACTCTAGTGCGAAATCACCCAGGGACTTCATACCCTGACGCAGGTGTAACAAGGACTTGGCGGCATTGGTTTTACGACCAGGGGGATCAAACACTCTATGGAAGGCGGTTATAAATTCCCAATAATTATAAACAATGGGTTTGTCAGTCTCCCAGAGAGGATTAGCCCAACACAACGCTTTATCGGTAAGGTGGTTGATAACAAAGGCTATCTTAGCGCGATCTGTAGGGTAAGACCACGGGGGTTAACTCAAAGTGGATAGAGATCTGGTTTAAGGAACCTCTACAGGCAATAGGATCGCCCCCATAGCGTACCGGGGGTAGTAGGTTAGGGAAAGGGTTAGGTGTAGCAAAAGGTTCAGAAGGGGGCGGATTGACTGGAGGGGAAACCTCTAACTGGGTAGGTGCGGTACGATTTAACAGAGTTTGGAGGGCCTGGGCGAATTGATCGAGTCGATGATCTTGATCCTCCAAACGGCTCTCTAAACCAGAGAGTTGTTGAGCAGTCCCTGATAGGTCCATGGCCCTTTCGTGATGTCAGGCACACACATATATCCGAGGGTTGCTACGGTCAGCCCTATGAAATAACAGGAGACGCTAAACTAATTGCGATACCAGTCCTTGAGTTGGCTGGGTTACGCAATAGTGATAGGTGAACCTATAAGGCAGGGATGTAGGCAGGGAGGACAGAAACCAGTCCTTAGAGTGGCTGGTATGGAGACAGGAAAGTACGCAGTACCAGAGGGGTTTAATGCAATCCTAGGTCGTAGGAATACGCAATATACAAGGTCAAAATACAAAAGCCGAGTCAAAGGAGTAAAGAGGTACACAGGTCGGAATCCAAAAGCCAGGTCATACACAGAAAGTCAATCAAAGGTATAAAGAAGCAAGTATAGACAAGCAGAACCACGAAAGGGCAATGCAAAAAAGGCAAAAGCAATTTTAGATAACGCGCCCTGCAGTCTGATTGGTTACCAGGGTCACATGATGTGGGGGAACCCACGTTGGAGGCGTGATGACATCAATCGTGGCGCGCCGCCGACAATCTCCTAAAGCTGCTGGGACCGGCGGGACACGCGCACAAGACGCGAGGAAAGGCTGCGGGGAGGACGTAGACCCCGAGACTGCCGGGGGGGACGCTGGAGTCGCGCCAGCCTCCGAGGGCTGACAATAAAGAGGTGCCTTGAAGTGGCGAGTGAGTTTACGTTGCAATGGCCATTGAAACAAACAAAAACCTCAGTGTTTTATTGCACATGGAATACATAGAAACGAGCGCAGATGACACTTTTTTCCCTTGTTATGTTTTATACATTAACTGGGCTGTTACTCCTGGTTGTTGCAGCCGCTCCGGTGAGTATGGGCGCGACGCCATTTTTTCTGTATAGTTGAGGCCCTGATGGAGGGACTGGCAGAGGGGGGAGGTACGCAAGGTGTGTCTGGTGAGAAAAATAAGCCTGGCACCTGCATTCATTACAGATTGCAAAGGGGCAATTTGGGAGGCCAATAAGGAGCGAGCTGCAACAATAATGTCATGAAATGACAAGCGCATGAACCAGCACCTTCGCAGTATCTTGTGTCAGAAAGGGGCAGACGCGAGCAATGTCCTTGAGTTGATAGTGACAGGATTTGGTCACTGTTTGGATGTGGGGAGAGAACGATATGTCAGAATCAAATTGACACCAAGGCAGCGAGCTTGAGGTGTCAGGTTAATGAGCGTTCCATTTACTCGTAGAGAGATAGGTGGTATTGGATTTTTCTTGGAGGGAGGAACAACGAGAATTTCAGTTTTGGCAAGATTGAGTTTAAGTAATCGGGAAGACATCTAATTTGAGACGACAGAGAGACAGTCAGCGACTTGATTCAGGAGAGCAAGAGAGAGATCAGGGGAGGAGAGGTATATTTGAGTGTCACAGCGTATAGATAGTACTGGAATCCAAAGGTGATCAGTTTGCCTAGAGAGGCAGTGTAGATTTAAAAAAGAAGAGGGTCTGGTACTGAACCTTGGGGCACCCCAACAGAGGCAGGCTGCCAAGAGGAGGTGCTTCCAGAAAATGAAGCAGTAAACGATCGTTGGGATAGGTCAGAAGAGAACCGTGAAAGACCAGTATCTTGAAGGCCTATATCACTAACAGGGTTATTCAGTGAAAGGTGAAAACCAGGAGAACTGGCAGGAGAAGAGAACAATCTAGACCAAATAGCCAGTTTGGAAAGTGAGATAAATGGGAGAATGTGACGTTCCCCAGGACAGACCTGGTAAGAACCCTGTCAACAGACCTCTAAACCTCCAATCTTTAGGATGGTCGGGACCACTATCCCTAAACCTCTAGCAGCCACAAAAGCGAGGGAGATTGCACCAAGCAATTAATACAAGGGACCGAAGTATATTTATATATATTGTGTACTGTGCTGCAGTATGTGGCAGGATAGAAAGCACACACCAACAACACCAGGCGGCAGATACAACAGACAGGGGTACAGAAAGAATCGTCGATATAACAGACCGGATCAGCAATGGGTATACACTGTGTACTGCGATACAGTAGGTGCATAGGCGACTCTACAGGGGGGCAAGGTGGGGCAATTGCCCCCCCTAGGTTATTCCTTGCCCCCCCATGTGCCCCCCCACCAAAAATCAGCATCCAGCTTCCTTCACTTATTCGGACCGCTGTATCTCCGTTCCCATGGATCGTATATGGACGATCTAGGTGTCGTTGGTTAGGGCAGATTCTGGCCTTTCCAATGATACCCAACATGACCATATTCAGTTTGAAGTAAAAGTCATAAAACATTAAATAATAACAGGCACTTAAACTTAAACATTTTCACAGGGTTGAAATGGCTCAGCAGTGAAGTGGTTAATGTTCAGACTATACATTACATTGTGTATTACGTTAGTTTTTGCCTTGGTTCAGTTGTATATTAAGTGTTAATGGGTAGGCTTCATCCCTAACAGTATACATTTCATTTTTTCCTTGATTAATAGCATTGTAGGGGTTAATGGGTAGGCTACATGCCTCACAGTGTATTCATTTCATGTTTTACCTTGATTAATGGCATATTAGGGGTTAAGGGGTGGCTAAATGCCACATTGTTTATTATTTTTATTGTATTTCCCTGGGTTTATGGCATTTTAAGGGTTACTATGGAAGCTAGAATCTAAATGGTCTATTCATCTTTAGATCCTTTGCTTTTCGTCACATTTTGGGGAATTCATTTTGCCAAAAATATAGTGAATTCCCTATTTAGTGAATGGTCCCTGTAATTTGCTAAATGTGGAGTCGCTGAAGCAGCAATCAGACATTCAGCGAAAACTGCCGAATTGCAGCAAATAAAATATTGAATTTAAGTATCAGGTTAGTACAATAACAAGGTATCATTGCATCACAGTAATCATGGGTTTTGGAATCTTATTTATATATATACTTATTTAGGGCACTATTACCTGGTGTGGGTTAACCCTTGCGTCGGCATTGGTTTTGCGTTAGCGCCAGGTTAAACGAGTCAAGCGCCGGACCAACAGATCGTTTGCCTCCTTCTACAAACTGGAAAAATCACTTAGCGGCGCTATTAGTGATTTGTAGCGCGAGCTTACTGTACTTTCCGCGTCCTTTACTTAACATGGCTAGCGCAAGAGATCTCTAGCGCTTTTGCAGCTAACAGATCACTTGGTGCCAACGCAAATTTTTTGAGGTAAGCTAATTGCAACATTTTACCTACTGCTCAACCCTGGTGCTAACTCCAAAAAAACTGAAAAACCAGATCCTCGCCCAAAATTAACAGGCAATTGAAAGGAATGCAGCACAGGTGTTCTCTTGGCCCCATACACCATAGTAATGGATCTGGTCCGCATTGTCGTTGCTGTTGCAGTCGGCTCTATTATAAATGTATCCTTTATCCACATATATCCTAATTCTAATATATTGCTTAATTTTAAACATTTTATGCTGGGAGATATTCATAGTATGTAAGCGGGTGATTATTAGGGTGACCGTGTGGACCAAGTTTAAAGGGACACATAAGTCTTGCCCTGAAACGTGTTCTTTATATGCTGCAGCAGGGAAATTGTTGTCGCTCACCTGGCCTTCCTTTTGGATCTATTAAATGCAGTGTAATGATTCTACATGGTGTTGGGTGGCATTTATCATGCAATGCCCATCAGCTTTAATATATGTGTGCATCAAGACATGGATGATATGTCCACCTTGGAGGATTTTAATAATGCGGGGTGTGAGGTTATTCACTGGATGTGTTCATATTCAAGCTTGTGAGGGCAGGGGTAGGTATGGCCCGGCACTCTGCTCTGGGAAAAAAAATGTTCTATCCTGTACACAACTGCATTAGCGCTGGGTCTCAGCCCGGGTCTTAGAGTTTTCCTAGCATGCGCCAAACGACCTTGTTCATGGACTACCGTGGACAAGGTGATCTGTTAGTAGGTCATCAGGCACTAAGTTTTAGCGACTCGCGCTTAACTTTTCCTTTAGCGATGGTGTTTTAGTTCACACCAGGTGACAGGACCCTTAGTTTTATTCAGTGATATGATTTAGTGGTGAAAATTATTAGTGCCCCCCCAGTTTTGACTGCGGTATCTTCTTTGCCCCCCCTAAATATTGTTCCTAGAGTCGCCACTGAGTAGGTGGCAGGATTGAAGGCACACACCAGCAGCACCAGGCGGCAGACACAACAGGCAGGGATATAGAGAGAATCCTCAATTTAACAAGCAGGGTCGGCAACAGATCGAGGTCCTCAGAATAGCAGGGTCAGCAAGAACAATACAGCACAGTAGCGATGCGGGAAAGAAACTCCACATCAAGGCAAGGACTGAATGCGCGCGCTCTGTTTTTCAAAACCGGCAGCTCCGCGTCATCAAGCTGCACCCCGCCCCCTGACTGGCCGCAACTATGCAGGGTGCCGCCGGAGCTCCTGGCACTCGGCCAGCCGGCGGCACCACGCGTCCGGGACCCCCCTGAGAGCCATCACGGACCCCGGATGTGACAGAGAATTTTTATGGTTTGGCTATTTTGACCTAGAATTTTCACTTCTCCAGTCATTCTCCTGGTTTTCAGCTTTCTTTGAAACCTGAGTTTGAAGGAGGAGCACGCGGTCAACCGTTTCAAAGGCGGCAGAGAGGTGGAGAAAGATCAGCAAATAGTAGCACCCATTTGATTTAGCAGTTGCAAGGTTATTGGTCAGTTTCGCAGTAGAGCTGTTTCCGTTGAGTGCAGTGAGAGAAAACCAGATTACAGAGGGTCAAGGAGAGAATGGATGTTGAGGTAGTCAATCAGACGGGCATACACAAGCTTTTCAAAGAGTTTGGAGGCAAAAGGCAGGGACACGGGGTGATAGTTGGAAAGAGCAGTCGGATCTAGAGATGGCTATTTTAGGATCGGGACTACCATGGCATGTTTGAGAGGAGCAGGAAAGACCCCAGAGGTTAGGGAGAGATTAAAGGTGTGAGTCAAGGACAGTACAAAAGTAACAAAGTGTTTTGATAAGATGTGAGGGAACAGGGGGGCAGGTAGTGCGATGAGAGGATCATAATAACTCAAAGACCTCTTGTTCAGTTGCAGAAGGGAATGAGTTAAACGTTACAGTTACGAGCATTTATAAAGCACCAACAGATTCCTTAGCGCTGTACAATGGGAGAGATGGAAAAAGGAATATACAAACACATTACACACACCAAACGGTAGGAGGGAGGGACCCTGCTCGAGAGTTTATAATCTAAGAGGAGAGGGGTGACACAGTAGGTGAGGGTACTTGGAGTATGAGAAGTAGTGGGGTGCATGCGGGCTGATTGGGAAGATGGAGCAAGAGATGTACAGTGAGGGATCATAGAGTGAGCCAATAGGCTTCTCTAAAGTAATGAGTTTTCAGAGACTTCTTGAAGGACTGGAGAGACGGGGAGAGGGAGTTCCATAGAAAGGGGACAGCTCGGGAGAAGTCCTGAAGGCGGGGGCTGGGGATACGAGGAACTGTTAGCATCAGATCATTGGCAGAGCGAAGTGGTTGGGAGGGGGTATACCTGTTAATAAGGGAGGAGATGTAGGCAGTGCCACAGTTCTGGAAAGCTTTGTACATGAGCACCAGGCTAGACATGATTAACATCTTCCTGCATGGGTGATAACGGCATTGTTGAGATTTCAGTTCTTATCTGTTCTATTTTTGCTATGATAAAGCACGCTGGGTCTTCGGCATTGAGGCCAGTGTGAGGAAAAGCCACAGCAGGACAAAGAAGGGAGATGAATGCGCCGAACAAACGTTTTGGGTTCCGGGAGTGAGTGTGTAAGAGGGCTGTATAATATGACTGCTTGGCTAGAAAGAGGGCAGAGCTGTAGGACCAGAGCATAAATTTATAGTGAAGAAATTCGGTGTCAGAGTGGCACTTGGCGTGTGCCATGGTGTGGTGGGATCCGGGTTCAGGAGTTAGGAGGTCTGAGCCCAGTATGCAGGGACATACACAGATGGTACCTTTGGGTAATCAGACAGAGGGGAGATCCAAGGCGCAGTACAAGAGGGTATCTCCAGAGAGCATAGACAGGGTGGCTATCTGTGGTCAAGGGAAAAAAGAGAGCAACAATCGGTTGGCAAGCAGAGGGGTCTGGTGCACAATGAAGCAGGCGTAAGCAGGAATAGGTCTGAATTGGTTGAGGAGTATAGACTCAATACTGTGGCGAGGTAGACAGGGGTTGTGGTCCTTTATGGAGACAGGTAAAGGTGTAGTGTGTGTTTGTGTTTTAACTGATTGTGTACTGGTTACTAGTAGACATGTGCACAGCACAAAATTTCGTTTTGAACTAATGGATTAGTCCTAAAATGCAATTTATTTAGTTGCTAAAGAAATTCGTTTTCAGTTCTTTAGTATGAAAACTAATTTCATTCATCCGAAAACCAGTGAATACAATTACTATTGTAGTGGTCCCTCTCTGCATAGAACATCCTCCTCAATTTATACCTTTCTCTGTATAATGTATACAACATCCTCCTGCATTAATACCCCTCTCTGTATAATGTATAGAACATCATCCTGCATTGATTAATGCCCCTCTCTGTATAGAACATCCTACTGCATTGGCATGTGGAGGGTGCAGAACTTCGGAATGCAATGCTTATCCAGCACAGGAGAGGGAACTTTTACGTAAACTTTGTATCTCTGTGGGGGAGACACAGGAATATAAAAGCAGGGGAGAGGGAAAATATTAACGTAAATCAGTCTGAAAGCTCAGAGAAGAGATGACTGGTGCAAATTTATTTTTATAATAAAATACAGCACTTTAAATCCAGGGAAAACATTCAAATAAATCACACTGAAGGCTCATAATGACAGAGTAACTGTGAGAGCTGGATACTAAATGTATCAGACATAAAAAAAAACTTTATAACAAGCAGCACTGGGAGAGGAAAGGGACTTTATATAAAACATGTATTATAGATGAGGAAAGGGGCATAGTGCTCCTGGATAATATAAAATGTATCAGACCTAAGCCCCTATTATGCAGAGCGGGAGGGGAGATAACACATGTTTTATAAAGTCCCTCTCTTCTCCCATCGCTGCTTGTTATAAAGGGGTTTTAACTATCCAGCCCTCCTCTGTCTGCTTTCAGTGTGATTTATTTGAATGTTTTCCTTCTCCAGCTGCTTTTATCATCTTGTCTGCCTCATAGACATGCAAGTGTTAAGTAAAGGTTTCCTCTCCTGTGCTGGCTGTCTGTGCTGCAAGTGAGTATTCTGGAGCTCTATCACTATAAGATTTTCGGGTAGGGGGGTCGGGAAGGATTACGCATACAAACCTTTTCTTTAGCTTTGCGATGTTGCGCTCTTCATTGCTGGTCTTTCACTCATCAATGTAATATCACAAAAAGGACTGAAACTAAAATGCAGTGCATTTTATTTTAGTTTCTTTCGTTTTTTGTACTGAGCAGTTTCGTATCTCTTGAGTCATACTAAAACTAAATTATCCCAAAATTCTGACTAAATCGTTTTAGTACTAAACGAATGCACATGTCTAGTTACTAGTGCTGTCCATGAGGGCAGCGCTTTCATGTAGTTGTTTCTGGAGCAGGAACGGTTCCTGAAAGTCAGAGTGGAAGCATGTCTTGGTCCAATAGTGTTTTCAGCAGTTCTAGAACATCTTTGGAGATACCGGGTCAACTTGTTGTGCCAGGGTTGCAGGTTTTGTCGCCTCATTGACCAGGGTTTTTAAGGTGCTAACTTATCTAGAGTTGAGGAAAGAATAGAGTTGTAGTGGGTGATGGCTTCATTGGGACAGGAGAGAGATAGAACAGACGAGAGCATTATGGATATATCAGCAGAGAATTGCTGTGGATCCAGAGTGGAGATATCTTTGAGTCTTATAAGGTTTGGGTTCAGATGGAGGAACTTGGAAAGAGCTGAGTTCACAAGTCAGAAGATGATGGTCAGAGAGAATGAGAGGTGTAGTAGTGAGATTAGAGATAGGGTACGAGTAGGAGAAGATAAGATCCAGAGTATTGCCAACTGTATGCATGGTGGAGTTGGACCACTGACTGAGGCCAGATGACGACGGAATGGAGAGAAGTTGAAAGGCGGCTGAGCTGAGAGGCGAGTTAACAGGGATGTTAAAATCGCCAAGAATGAGGGATGGAACATCAGAGGACATGAAATATGTAAGTGTTCATTTAACATTAATAAGAAAAGGGCACTATCCCCTGGTGAACGCTAACTGTTGCGTACAGGTGAGTAAGCGTTAACATCAGGATAAGTGACATTAACGTATACCCCATATTACCTTTCTAACGCAACACCCGTGAGAAAACAGTTTGCGCATCGGTGACCGCGTTAGTGTGCGGGAGCTTACTGTATTTTGTGCACCCTATACTTAACATAGGGCGCAATTAGTAACTAGTGTTAGGATAAACAAGGTATTACTAGAGTCCTAGAGCTAATTACTGTACCGATGCACAAACCTAAAAT
This sequence comes from Leptobrachium leishanense, assembly GCA_009667805.1. Taxonomy (NCBI): domain Eukaryota; kingdom Metazoa; phylum Chordata; class Amphibia; order Anura; family Megophryidae; genus Leptobrachium; species Leptobrachium leishanense. The sequence continues at coordinate 292,163,011 of CM019063.1, read as the reverse complement.
TTAGCTAGTGTTAGAAGCTGGTGGTTATTGATTCTGCTTTTGCGTTCTCGCGAGAGCAAAATCTTACAGGGTTCACAGCCAGGCAGTGGAACCCTTCATGGAATCCTATGGACTCTAGGAGGTGATACTCAAAGTGAGTATCCAACAGGGTAGCAGTGCATTCCGGAGCAGGCTACTGAATTAGCACTTGTAACGTGTAATTGTCCTGTGCCCATGTGCAGAATGCTCCCCTTGCTGCCAGTATCCCGAAGGGGTACTGGTTCTTGCCCAAACCCCCTCAAGTCAATACAGGAGCTCCTCGCAGGGTGAAAGTCAAACTAGGACTGACTTCATTTACATTTTGCAATTTGGAAAAACACACACACAGGGTGACAGTATAAGACCATGGAAACACTACCAGTGTTGAAACAAAGGATCAGGGAGTAGCACAGGGATCCAGTTTAAGCTGGTTGCTGGGGGAAGGGGGGATTGATGGAAGTATGTGAAAACAAAGGAATCCATTACTCACAAATAAACATAGGAAAAACATCACAACACCACAATAAATAAATAATATATTATTAAATATATTAATATAAAATAATATTCATATAACACAGTCATCAGGGAATAGGGTACAGAAAAAACAACCACCCTGCATCTACAAGCCTTCACCACTCTTCCTCTGATTATCCGCAGCCTCAGAAGCACCTGTGTCATCACTTGGTAACCTACCAGTGCCTGGAAAGGAGTTACACAAGTGTCGCTTTAGAGCGTACTCAAGTTGTTTTATCCGGTCCTCCCTCTGTGCGGGCAGGATGAGCTCTGCAACTTTACCCTTGTATCGTGGATCAAGAAGGCTTGCCAACCAGTAATAATGATCCCTCTCCTTGATAGCACGAATCCTGGGGTCCTTTAGCAAGCTTTGCAGGATAAGGGAGCCCATGCAGCGTAGGTTTGAGGTGGCATTAGCTTCCGAGTCTTCCTGGTCAATGAGGATGACCCCATCGTGCACTTCCTCCTCCCAGCCACATACTAGTCCTTGGGTTTCTGGGCACACAAGACCCTCCCTTGAGGAATCCCCACCTTCAATGCCCCCACTACTTAAATATTCCTCCTCATCCTCCTCCTGTCTGATCTGAGGACCTGCAGGAATGCTGTCTGCATAAAGACTGGGGCCTTGAGAGCTAGGGAAGGCCTCCTCTTCCTCCCGCTGCTCTACCTCTAGTGCCACATCTATAATTCCCCGCTGAGTGCGCTCCAGCAGGAACACTAAAGGAATTGTGTCACTGATGCATGCACTGTTTCTGCTCACCATCCTCGTTGCCTCCTCAGATGGTGATAGTACAGTGCATTCATCCTTGATCATCAGCCACTGCAGGGGGGACACCAATTTGACCTGAACCTGTCCTTGTGCCATACTCACACAGTTACTCATTGATGGCCCTCTGCTGCTTGTGCAGACGCTGCAGCATTGCTAATGTCGAGGGAGGAGGAGGAAAGAGGGAAGAGGGAGGAGGAGGACTGTCCATGCTTGCTGGACCACGTGTCTAAATTCATGTGCACCTTGCTGCTGACTGTCTTTCCCAATGACTCCATAACATTGTCTTCCACATGCTGGTATAGTGCTGGAATGGTCTTCCGTGAAAATAAATGGCATTTTGGAACCTGCCACTGTGGTACAGCACATTCAGCAAATTCATGGAAGGAAGCAGAGTCCAACAGCTGGAAAGGCAACAGCTGTAATGTGAGTAATTTTGCTAAGCTGGCATTTAGACGCTGTGCTTGGGGATGGTCGGGACTATATTTTTTCTTATGCTGCAGCAGCTGGGGCAACGTAATCTGACTGCGTAAATCTTCAGCTGATGGGATGCTGTCACATTCTGAGGACCTGGTACACCCATTACTGTAGCATCATCCCTGTCAGTGGAGGTTGTAGGCATTGACATGGCAGGACATATAGTGGGGGTAGAGATAGATGAGGAGGAAGAGGACCTATGCAAAGTGTTGTGCCAACGGGATGCGTGGCAGGTGGTCATATGTTGCCTCAAGCACCTGGTACCCAAGCGTGGGATGTCTTTCCCACGCTTGATCCTCATCTGACATAGATTACAAATAGCAATGGTGCGGTCTGCTGCACATGTCGTGAAGAACTCCCAGACAGCAGAGTTCCTGGACGTGTGCTTTGAGACAACAGTGCACTGCACCGGCGCAGCTCTGACATCTGATGCCTTGGACTGGCTACGGTTGTTCATAGAGGACGTTGTGCCTCATTTTTGTTGGGCCTCCTCCTCACTTGACTCCTCTGTTCGATCAGGCACCCAGGTAAAGTCAGTGACCTCATCATCGTCATCACCCCCTATCTCCTCGTCACTGGAGCCAACTTGGCAGTATGCTGCAGCTGCTGGGGGAACATGAGTGCCAGATCTTTGTGTGTCACTGGTACCCCCAGGCTGATTTTACTCCATTCCGAAAGCCAGTGGAGGTTTTCTTTTCTTTTTCTTTTTTTTTCCTTTTTTCAAATTAGCATCCTCTAAGCAAATTAGATCAGCGGTTTTGCATTTTTCAATGATTGTTTAATCACTGTTCAAATGGGAACATATAAAAAGGGTATTAGGACATTTGTGAACTAGCTCCTGAGGAAGTGGGTGTGCCCCACGAAATGCATTGAGCAAAGTTCTGTACGCCAGAAATCAAGCCAGAGACCAAGCCGAATATCCATGCTGAGCAAGTGTTCCATTCTAACAAACTTCAGTTTATGCTGAGCCAGCTTTCCATTCCATTCCAACGGGCTTCGCTCGATATGTTGATGGACTGCAGACCGGAGGTTTGGAGTACAGAAATCGGGAGGTTCTGGCCATTGTGGCAAATGCTGTTTTGCACATTTATTTGTGCTCTATTTTTGTGAGTTTGTTTTAACACTGATTTTTTTAAATTTTTTATTAAATATACTGCACAATATATGCTCTCTTTTGATTTTTCAGTGCATATTATATTAACCAACTAAGAAGCAAAAGCGCTCTTTAAAGATATCAATCTACTGTGAATCCTAGGAGTACCCTAACTGTATCTGGGGTGCTCCAGAGGTATTTTTTCAATTTCCACCTATCTTGCGCCTGTTATGGACAAGAATATGTATCTGCTTTAATAATATTCAAAGGCCTAGAAAAATGCTCATTTAAGTAGTTAATATGTCTTTAAGAACTGATTTAATAAAATTGTCTTTTCAGAGAGAATCAAAATGTATCTTGCGTAACTCCGCTATTTTGACAGAATAGCTAACCACAAAGTCATGAGGAGTCTTATTTCGGTATCAAGCCGGGTGTGGGCCACCTTGCATCCTGGAACAGGACATCCACACACACCCTTGATGGAGAAAAACGGCTGACACTTGTCAATGACGCATGATACCTTGACCTTTAGAAATAGCTGATATTTGATTCTTATATAGTTAATAAAATAATCTGTATGTGCACAATTTTATGCTGAAGTTGACTAAAATGTGAAGTTGACTCCCACTCACTTACGCACCAAACTGGTATAAAACATGTATCAAAACCTATCATTAAAAAAAGAGAAGTCACTGGCTTTAACCAGAGAGGCTGCATAGACCTATTCGTTGTCGGTGCGATTTCTTTACGTGCGTACTTTGACTTACCTGATTCTCCACCGATTAAAACAGAGACTGGCATCCGAAGGACGGATTTTCATCCATCTCAATTGGCGCCCAACATGGGGCCCTGGGTTACGCCTCAACCAGCCCGCCACCTCCAGGATTTCCTGGCAGGGACCATGCCAGAACCGGAGCCTGATCAACTTCGCCTCACGGTAAGATACCTTTTGATATCCTGCCGATGATGTGTTCTGGTCTGTGGTCCCTCCCCTGGGAAATCCAAGCGTGACGCTTGGGAGAGGCACCAAAAGTGGCCCACGAATCGCATGCCAGTTGTCTGCTTGTTTGTACGTCTGTTCATGGTTCTTTGTATTAACGGCATATTTTCTGATAGGGCATTGTGGTTTGGTTGGTGATCAGAGAGATTATCGTGATCTGGCAGTAACAAGTGTTGTGTACCTGGTTAGCTATCTCCAGGCGGTAACAGGTGATGAAATAAGACGCATACCTGGTAGTAGGACTTTCCTAACAGTAACAGGTGATACATGCTTGGTAGTAGGACGCAATATATCTCTGATTGAAGTATAGTTTGATTGACAGTCAGAGGGTTTTTGTGAGTAGCGGTATATAGGTGATGCATTAGGCATATCTAGTAGTAACTCACAGAATATATATATATCTGGTAGGAACAGGTGACGCGGTAAAGGAAGCACCTGTAAGGTATATATGCTGCGGTAAAGAGGTGCTAGCTACACCTCCTAACAGGATCCTATATTTGGAATATAGGGGAGGACGAGATGCTTTATTTTCGTGGTATAAAGCTAACAACCATATCTGGTAGTAAGACCCGATAGGTGTCGTGGTCTAGCGGTAACAGGTATATTTGGAAGAATAGGACACGATAGATATAGGTCTATCCTCTTTTCTGACTGTTGATAAACTACAGGAATTGTTTAAATTTAATCAGGAAAAGAGCTGACGATCAGGAATGGGTAATGAACAGAGTAACCATGCTGGTTGGATGACCCTATGTAAGTTAGTTGAGGAAAGAACAGGAAGACGAAATGTGATAAAACTCAAGCTTCTAGGTAGGGTCTGCGTCTTAGATAGTCCCAGACTACAGACAGAGGGATGGAGAAATTTGTTGAAGAATAAAAAAGGAATGTTGATAGATAATGGATTATGGAATGTAGCACAAGCATGGTATAGGGTTGCAAAAGAGATTGAGAAAGAAGGGTGGATAGGAACAATGGAGAATAAGAAAGGAAAATCCAATTACTATTATCTCACCCCGAGATCCGAACCCCCTTCTTATGGTGAAATATCCAGAAAGAAAATAGAAAAATCAGGTCCCACAAGTCTCTACCCTGTTCTCAGCGTAGATGGGGCATACTACACCCCTAGTCCTGCAACACCCCCACCAGCGACTGCAAGTCAGGCACCAACCATATCCCCTATTATGCCTTACTTGCCTAATTTAGACGCCACCTTTCGGACGGTAGACCGGACCGGTGACCCAGGTTCATTATCTTTGTCCAGTCATTCATATGACTCGGTAAATCGTTCGGATGAGTCCCTGACATCCCATATAGGGTTGCCCACACCAACGTCCCAGGTTGCCCGTAGCCGACCCATGACCTTTCTGCCCCAGAACTAAGATCTCATAACGTTTCCACCCCACCAAACTGACACCACTTACCCTTTCTACCAAAACACCCAAGACATACCCCCCACACCCAAGAATAATGGCAGCTGGGAGCATCCAGGTGACCGAACACCGGGACCATCCCATAACAGTCCCCGACTGGGAGATTTCACTCCCTCTGACGTCCCCATTATGTATGTTACCTTCACCCCATCCCAAGCCTCCTCCCTAGTAGGCACATTACCTGACCCAGAAAAACAACCTATGCCCTTCTATAGACGCATAGTCCAGATTCAGAAGACTTACTCTGCTGCATGAAGAGATCTTTTAAGTTTGTGTGAAATTAAAGCAGGCGATGGGTATTGGCCCATATTGGAAAAGGGATTTACTTCTGCCCGCTTAGTGTCTGATGTCTCATATCAGTCAGGTTTAGAGTTTTGCGAACAACTTAGAGAATGGGCAAAGGACAGACTAGCTGACCAAGCAACCACTATAAATGATATCACTCAAGATAAAGCTGAATCAGTCGAAAAATATTATGCCAGACTGATGCAAGTCTTTTCTGACCTAGGGTTTAATACTTACAATAAGTCACATGGTCAGATGTTGTCCTCAGCTTTTGTTTCTGGCCTAAAGGACCATGTAAAGAAAGGACTTATTACAGCTAGACCCGAATACCGGGTGCTCCCTTTAGACACCCTTCTCCTGGTAGCAAAAGGTTTAGAATCTGTTTTCCTGACAAAGAAACCCACTCCCCTTATGGCAGCGGGTACGGTAGGAGGGGAGCCTACTAGTAATGGGGTGCGCCCTCCAAGAACCTGTTTTAATTGTGGAAAATCTGGCCATTTCAGATGGGATTGTAAAGAACCCCGCAAGCCATGGACCCCCCAAAGGGTACATACCCGCGGATCTCAGCCAGACGTTCCCATTGTACCTGATAATTTCCCCCCACCTCCACCCCTGACCTAGGAAACCGGCAACCCTGTGTCAGGCTCCCTGGTCATGGCTGTCTCTGCGGAGGGACAGGGGGGGCCACTCGCTAAAGTAACATTACCAATTGAAGGTAACCCCACCACGATACACGGGCAGCCCGCAGCGTAATACGAGCCACAAACATACCTGATCCCTCATACCTTTCTGACATTGATATTTCATGTGTGGGAGTAGATGGCGTACCTCACTCCAATTTGTTAACAAAGCCATTACAAGTAGGAAATCACCCAGATCTCCTTGCAAGATTTGTTGTATCCGATACTTGTCCCCTGAATCTTCTTGGGGCAGATGTTCTGTCTCGCATCCAAGCCTCCATAAAATTTACACCGGATGGACAGGTAACTGTCTGTGCCACTGTCATTGCACGACAGCATGGCCCTTCATGCCATTCCCCTACTCCTGTCTATCGAGTCTGGCCCAATTATCTTCCCTCCCATCCCAGAGCTATATCAAGTCCCCGATCACCTGTGGTCAAGAGGTCCAGAGGATATCGGACGCCTACAGGTTCCACCTGTCCTAGTAACCTTAAAACCTGGTGCAACACAACCTCGCAAACCCCAATATCCCCTGAAACCGGCTCAATCTTCTGCCATTGCAAAACAGGTGCGCATTCTTGTTGATAGCGGTGCCCTCATCCTGTGCACCTCTCCATGTAACAGTCCCCTGTTCCCTGTTAAGAAAAAGACCCCTAAAGGGGAACCTGAAGCCTACAGGATGGTTCAGGATCTCCGGGCCGTAAACGAGGCAACTATACTAGACACCCCACTTGTTTCCAAACAACACACTTTGTTGTCTGGTATCCCACCATCTGCCTGTTTTTTTACTGTTGTTGATCTGGCAAACACCTTTTTCAGTGTGCCACTTGATCCGGCTTGCATGTACCTGTTTGCTTTCAGCCATGACAATCGACAGTATACTTGGACCGTCATGCCTCAGGGGGCGCAAAACTCTCCCACTCAATTTTCTAAAGCAATGGCCACCGTATTAGATACGTGGCCGCGACAGAACCCCCAGGTAGCCCTACTCCAGTATGTGGATGACCTCCTTCTCTGCGCTTCCTCCCGCGAGGAAGCCGTGGCCACTTCCCTCAGCCTTTTGCAGTATCTCGCTTCACAAGGCTGCAAAGCATCCAAAGCCAAATTACAATGGTGCCTCCCAACTGTAGTTTTTCTCGGCCACTGTATCTCCCAAGGCACCAGACACTTAACTGAGACCAGAGTACATACTATATTGTCCGTTCCCCTACCTCCAGCAAAGAAGCCGTTACAGGCTTTTCTCGTTACCTACTGCAGATAATGGATCCCTGATGCCTCAGCCCTCATACAGCCCCTGTATGAGGCACTTAAGTCCGATCCCTTTTGTCTCACTGAGGATGATATCTCCAACTTTGATAAGCTCAAACATGCCATTTCCGTTGCCCCGGCCCTAGGCCTACCTGATTATCAGAAGCCTTTCAAATTATTTGTGTCTGAAAAAGGTGGCCATGCTGCAGGTGTCCTTACGCAGCAACATGGTGGGCGCAACCGACCGATCGCCTATTACTCCTGCCAACTAGACCCAGTTGCGCGCGCCCCCCTTCCTGCCTCTGAGCAGTCTTTGCAGCACATTCCCTGCTAGACAAATCTTCCGATATAGTTCTGGGGCATCCACTGATTGTTGCTGCACCCCATGATATTTCTGCCATCTTCCAGCAAACCCAGCCCAAACATCTGTCCTCAGCAAGGCACCTGCGCTTGCAGTGTTCCCTCCTGCTCCCTGATAATGTCACTCTCACCAGATGTCAGTGTCTAAACTCCGCTACTCTCCTTCCTTTTCCTGAGGGGGGTAATTCAGATTGTGATTCTGATTCTGATTATAATGATAATGCTGGTACCCACGAGGCCCCTCTAGCCTCTGGTTCTGATGACTCCCCTGATCCCTTATCCCTCTATCCGCATGATTGTCTCGAAGCCATGATCTCAGAAACAGCGCATCTGCCCACCGTACATGATGCCCCCCTCACAAATCCTGACCTAACACTGTATGTGGATGGCTCCCGCTTCACGGACGAGTCTGGTAAATATCACATCGGGTGCGCTGTCACAAGCGAATTTTCAATTCTGTACACTTCCCCTCTCGCCCCCACTGCTTCCGCCCAAGTAGCTGAACTACACGCACTTACACAAGCCTGCATAATCAGTGCTCAAAAGACAGATAATATTTACACAGACTCAAGATACGCGTACGGTGTCACCCATGATTTTGGCATACTATGGCGAAACCGGGGTTTCCTGACAGCAGCAGGCACACCTGTTAAACATGGGAAAGCCATACAGTCCCTTATGGACGCTCTACTTTTACCACAACAAGTTGCAGTACTAAAAGTAAAAGCACATGGCAAGCTTAATACACCAGAAGCCAGAGGAAATCATTTAGCAGACCAGGCAGCAAAACAGGCAGCCACTCAGACACAGGAAAAGGAACTCGAGCAGCTAGTCCCACTACTAGTACAGACTCCTGTCTCAGAACTGTAGATTACACAGTTGCAGGGCTCTGCATCAAACAGTGAAAAGGCAGAATGGGAGAAAATGGGGGCCACACGTATTCACGGACTCCTCTGCATAAGAAATAAGGTGTGCCTTCCTAAGGCTCTCTATCCAGCTGTGGTACAATGGGCACATTGATGAATGCACTCATTGGCAAACAATACTACGCGCCAGGCATTTCCACTCTCACTGCCTCGTACTGCAAATCCTGTGCTATCTGCGCCAAATGTAATCCTGGTAGACCAGTGAAAATCCCAACAAAACACCTGGCTAGGCCTTTATATTCATTCCAATGGGTCCAAATAGACCATATTCAGATGCCTAAGAGTGGAAGATATGAATATGCTCTCGTCCTTGTAGACATGTTTTCAGGATTGGCCGAGGCCTACCCAGTAACTAACATGACTGCTAAAACAACAGCAAAGAAATTACTAACAGAAATAATCTGCAGGTTTGGCGTTCCTGAAGTGATAGAGAGTGACCAAGGACCTGCATTCACCTCAACCATAACTAGGGAAATTTGGTCCGCCCTAGGGGGTCACCCTTGCTTTTCATGATCCATACCACCCACAAGGCAGCGGAAAAGTCGAAAGACTAAACGGTACCCTCAAGTCTACAATGCTTAAAATGGCACAGGAGTCTGGTTTGCCCTGGCCAGAAAGTCTACCCATGGCCCTTTTCAGCGTCAGGTATACTCCCAGAGGCTTACACAACTAATCACCCTTTGAAATATTGTTCGGCACGGCCCCCAGACTAGGGTGCTATTACCCTCAGCAATTGCAACTGCAGTCTGACAGTCTAGTAAAATATGTCACCAGTGTTTCGAAAATATTAATTGATATACATGGTCAAGTGTTCTCTTGCATTCCAGACCCTGAAAGTATAGACACCACTCATCAACTGGTCCCAGGAGATTGGGTACTAGTTTAGAAGTTTCTTCGGAAAAATCCACTTGAGCCCAGATACGACGGTCCTTTCCAGGTCCTCCTCACACAACAGCCACTTCAGTAAAGCTGGAAGGAAAATCCACCTGGATCCACGCCTCCCACTGTAAAAAGACCTGTGCACCAAAAACGGACCAAACAACAACCCAATCATGATTATGTATATTTTTCTCATTTGGAGGGCAAGAATTGGAGGAGGGATGGCTTTTATGGTACTACCAGTGGGCTTTGCCATAGGGAAACAGATTGCTGACACCAAGGAAATTGCTGCCGCCGAAAACAGACTAACCACTTTTTTGTACAATTCCTCAACACTCGAGTGGCAACCTATACCTTTAACTATTGTGATGTAAACCCTTGCCCAGGCCCCCGCCTACAGTGTATCCGGAGAAATGGGATCCCACACAATTACGATATATATATGTGCGTTACCAATAGCTATTGGGGACAGGAGTGTGGTAGTTGGGGATCAGTGGGATGGAATACTGGGGTTTCCTGGGGACACAAACCACAAAGCGCCCTAGACAAGAAAGATAAAAATGGTAAATCACTTCTTACTCGCATGACATTGAAAATGGCCCCAAACACATGCCCCACCCAAGAACTGCAGGACTCAGATGATGACAAAGTATTTAAATCTAGAACAGGGGCGACGGTACTGAAACTAATCCTAACCCTAGAAAATCCTGGACCTGGGGATGTGGGTATCTACATTCTGGGTATATGGGAAAAAGGGGGTCAGAGAATCCCTGGAGCCTAGGGAAATTCCGCCTACGAGACATATACCTTGCCCCGAACTGGGTCCCTCCACATCAACAGTCCAACCCCCTCCTGCACCACCACATGATCTCTTCCAATGGTATAGTAGCCATCGCTAATCCCACGTTCGAGGATACTATGGCCATAGAAACAGGTTACTCGGATATGAATATTTGGTTAGAATGGATGAAATATAGCGCTCAGTCCCACAACAGAACCAATTGCTATGTGTGTGGTAGTGCTAGGCCTCATCTAGGTACGGTACCTTTTAATATCCCCGAGGATATCGAGGAATGTTTTTTCAGTTTGTTTACCAACAACACCCTAAATCACGATGCTTGTGAAGAATGGAAGTCCAAATACCCCCTCCAGACACAAAACCCCAGACCCACAGAGAGTATCACTATCTACCCCGGGAACTACACCTGTTACTCCTCTTGGGGAACTGGTGGCCGGGTGGTTGGGAACTTCACAGAAGGTTATTGTGCACGGTACAGCGCTGTGGAGAAGGAGAAAGTGCAAAACCAGGTGATATCCCTGGGAGATGTCTATTGGATCTGTGGTGACCTGCGAGTCCGCTCCCGCTTGGTAGGTGCATAGAAACATAGAAACATAGAAAAATGTCGGCAGATAAGAACCTTTCGGCCCATCTAGTCTGCCCAATTACATGGATACTTTACCTGGATTTATCTTTTGTTTAGGATAGCCTTATGCCTATCCCATGCTTGCTTAAATTCAATTACTGTTTTGGCCTCTACCACTTCTACTGGAAGGCTGTTCCATGTATCCACCACCCTCTCAGTAAAATAATGCTTCCTGATGTTACTTTCAAACCTTTGTCCCTCTAATCTAAGACTATGTCCTCTTGTTTTGCTATTTTGTTTCCTTTTAAATATACTCCCTTCCTCTATCTTGTGGATTCCCTTTACGTATTTAAATGTTTCTATCATATCTCCTCTGTCTCGTCTTTTTTCCAAGCTGTGCATGGGACGGTGAGTGTGCTCTGGCTAAAGCCATCATGCCCCTCCACATCCTGCCCTTTGATTATGATTAGGCTTGTGCACCGATTTTTTTTTCGGTTCGATTCGATTTTTCGGATTTTTAAACTTTTCGATTCGGCTCGTTTCGACCTATTTCTGTTTCGATTCGGTTCGGCTCGACTAGTTTTTCATGTACATTTTTTTTCGGAATCTTGACCATTTTTCGTATTTTCGTGTCACTTAGCTCGTTTTTTGTATCGACTTTTTGTATTTTCGGAAATTTTCGTTTTTTCGGAACGTCTGTTCTCCTCGTTTCAAAGCAATAAATTTCGATTTGACACATTTCAAGTACATTCGAAAATTCTGAAAATATTTCGTTTCGGCTCGGAAAACTTTTCGGATCTGCCATTTTCGGATCTAAAAATTTTCGGAAAATCGGCCGCATCCGAAAACACGAATCGGGAAATTTCGTGAAAATTCCGAAATTCCGAAACCCGAAACGCACATCCCTATTGATGATCTGCCAATAGCCCACACCCCCGGACTCACTAGACAAAGGAGAGAGGCGAAACCCGTACCTGGCAGTTTTGACCCACACGTCTACATCGATGTTATAGGAGTCCCAAGGGGGGTGCCTGATGAGTTCAAAGCTAGAGACCAGGTAAAGGCGGGATTCGAATCATTAATCCCCATGATAACCATCAACAAGAATGTTGATTGGATTAATTACATCTATTACAATTAGGGATAAGCCGAACACGCCCGAGTTCGGTTCGTATTCGGAACTGAACTTTCCAAATGTTCAAATCCGAACCTGAACCCAAACTCGAACTCAATACAAGTCAATGGGGCTGAAAATTCGGTTTTTAGAGTGCCCTCCAAGAGGGCATATATGCTAGATATTTGCCATAAAAGGTGTATGGGGGTCCAGGTAGTGCCCTGGGGGACAGAAAACAAGGACAAAAAGTTTAAAAAAAAAACGTTTTTAACCCTTTCGCTGCTGAGGCTTTTCCCGCCTCTGTGCTGAGGTCATTTTTACCGGTTTTGCTCATCATGTTTAAACGTGTTTTGAAGGCTTATTTTAGTATATTACCCAGACATATTATATATCGTTCTTTCCGTCAGACTCGGTAGATTCATAATATGTCATTATTATATGTATACGTTATGTCATGTCTGTATATTATAACAAAAAATGCAATAAAATATGTATTTTCAATAATTTACAACGTGTAAAGTGTTTTTTTTCACATTTTAACATGCGAGCAATTGCGGTTATATTTTGTACGGGGTGCACTTGTTAAAAAAATTAGAGATAGGGTCTCGTAACATTTTTTTTTGTGGAAAATTACGCGATTTTTAACAAACGCACCGCATACAAAAATCGTTAGTGAAGCATCATTGTTCACATTATAATTGAAATGGGAACAATATTGCTGCATTAACGAACCAAAAAAAAGAAAAAAAATGTTTATTTTTTTTTTATAATTTTTCTTTAAATATATTTTTATTTTTAATTTTAATTTTAATTTTTTTTAAAAAACTTTTTTCACTTTCATGTTTGGTATCGTTGGAACGGCCATGCTCTGGCCGATCCAACCATACCAAACATTAACCCCTAACTGCCACGGATCGGGAGATAGGGAGTTCATTGGAACTCCCTATCTCCACCGTTGGTGGCAGTTAGGGGTTAACTCTAGGACTGGCGTCATCGTGCTACGCACGATGACGCCAGTCCTCAGGGGGAGTTCCCGGAGGCTTGGCCGACATCCAAGATGTCGGCCAGCTCCGGGAAAGGATTGCGAACCGGCGCTTTTCAGCGCCGATTCGCGATCCAGCTCCCCAGGGGTTAATGCCAGGCACCATTTGGAAGGGCAGGCTGTGCCCTTCCAAATGGTGCCTGGGTTAACCCCCGCAACGCCGCCGATTGGGAGGGAGAGAGGTCCGAAGGACCTCCCCCCTCCCTTTCAGGCGCCTCCTCCGCACATGCGGGGGGGGCGCCTGAATTAGGTGTCATCGCGCTGCCGCGATGACACCTAATTCCGGCGGCTGCGGTTCCGGATGCCGGGCTGACATCGAGGATGTCAGTCCGCACCGGGGGGGCCAGCGATCGGCCGGAACCCGGCCGAACGCTGACCCCAATAGGAGGACGCGCTGAGCGGTAATGCGGAGCAGCGGTGTGTCCTCCGCATTGAAGTGGTTAAAGGGAGTTTTCCATGAAATAAGGGTTAAAAATAAAAACGAAAAATTCCTTCAAATATCATGCCTAGGAGGTCCCCATAACCTGCCCGTGAAGTGGCGGATTTCTAGGATGTATAGAAACATTTAAAACCAAAAAAAATTACGTTTCAAATGACGGTAAATCCTTTTCCTTTAATCTATCCATAAACAACTGCTTGGGGCGGCAGTCTGTATGAAAAGAGGAGACATTTTCGGACACGCAGAAAAAGTTTAGTGATTTTTTGGGTAAATTATTGTGAAACTTATGCAGGCTTTGGATGAAAGTAACAATAGGTGCTTTAAGGCTGGGGTCAGACTAGCGCACTTTTAATGTGCGTTTAGGCGCACTTAATCTTGGCCACACTAGCAGCAAATGACACGCAATGACGGCCAATATACGAAGTACGGCCGCACGAAAGTCCGGCCACGCAACGCAAGTGGAAAATGAACGCATTTTTTTGAGAACGCTGAACCACTAGTACTGACGTACAGAGTGCGCTGCGTCCGCATAGCGGCATGTGTGCTAATTAGGAGACGTCAGACGCTGCTCATGTCCGCCAGCATAACGTCCAGACACCCAAAGTTTCCTGGTTTGGATCCGTAAAAAATTACGCACAAAAATGCGCATCGTATGACCGTTTAAGTGCTTTCCGTGAAAAAACACCTCAATGCGTTCGGACGCACTTTTTGACGTTTGCTGCGAAAAATGCATTTGTTTGACCTAGCCTAAAATTGGGCCTTTAGCGTCGGCAACAGTGCCATCACACAGTCTCACCCCTCTGAGGATATGAATCTGATACAGGCATCAGTGGCAGTGCAGCCAAATATTGTGCCTTTGGTGCCAGGTCAGCAAGTGCCATCATACAGTAACCCCTCTGTGGTATTGTGGAAGAGTGCAGGGGTGACCATGTGGTCAGGGCCGGTGCTAGACTATTTTGCGCCCTAGGCAAGACCAGCTACTTGCACCCCCCAAAAAAAAAACGACACAACATGAAACTGCTAAATTTCTTTTTACTTAAGAATAAAGTTTGAAAAGCACCAATAGTAAAGGTAAAATAAATAAACTGTATTAAACCATTTTAAATTAACTCTATTAAACAAATTAAAATTAACTGTATTGAACAAATATAAATCAACGAAAAAAAAAATAAGAGTTGTCACGTAAGTTTCAATTTCAGACACATCAAAATTTCACTTTGCGTGCCTTATCCTTTGCAAATTTTCATCATGCGTATATATATATATATTGCCCAGGCCAGCTCACATCATGCATATATATATATTGCCCAGGCCAGCTCACATCATGCGTATATATATTGCCCAGGCCAACCCCTGGTGGAGATAGGGGGTTCATTTGAACCCCGATATCTCCAGGCATCTAGTGGGTCATGGAGGGTGTCAATCGAAAGGCCTGAGCATGGCCTTTCGAATGATACCCAACATGACCAGGTGTAAAGTAAAAAAAATAAAAAATAAAATAAAAACATGTATTTTTTGTGTGTTATTTTTATTAATGCAACAATATTGTTCACATTGCAATTATAATGTGAACGATGATGCACTAATGATTTTTTTCTATGGGGTGTGTTTGCTATAAATCACGTAATTCCCCCCACAAAATGTAACAAGTCCCCATTTCTAATTTTTGTACAAGCGCACCCCATAGAAAACATAACTGCAAACGCTCATGTGCTAAAATGTGAAAAAAACAACACTTTACACACTGCAGATGATTAAAAATTCAATTTTTACTGCATTTTTTTCATAATATACAGCCAGGACGCATACATCTAAAAATGATATATTATGAATATGTGGAGTCTGCCGGAAAGAACGATATCTAACATGTCGGTCATTTAACAAAATGTGGCTTCAAAATCACGTTTAAACATGATGAGTGAAAGCGGTAAAAATGAGCTGAGCACACAGCGGTGAAATACAGCATATTAGAAGTTTTAGGAGGGAAATTAACACTTCTCAAATCTCAATCAGAAGCAGACCCCACCCCCTCAGTATAGTCTAGTCTGCAATGTATCAAATTGATTAGACCAGACTAAAAACACCTGTTATGCCGTTTGAAAAACACAGGTCATTTAGAGTTGAGAATCTTTGCACGTACACATTAGTTTTTAATTCAATATCTAATAAACCGTTGCTTATAATATTCTGCAGTAAAAAGTCTCTTTATTTCTAGATTTTTTAGTATTTTTTTAAGCATTTTCTATACTTTTTTCAAAATTTCATTTTTTTGCGAACTCGAACTGAACACACCCAAAAAGTTCGAAGTTCGCGAACTTTCGAACGACCAAAGTTCGGTTCGAACTCCGAACTGATCGAACCGAACAGCTCATCCCTAATTACAATCAGCAGAGGTTTGTAAACTATACCCGAGATCCTCTCCAGGGTTTGGCCGACCAGCTAGGCCCGACCTCTGCGATGACCTTCCAGAACCGCATTGCCCTCCATATGCTACTGGCAGAGAGGGGTGGGATCTGTAAAATGCTGAAAGGTACTGGGGGGGATGGATGAAAGGAAAGGGGATGGATACAGTATCTTACAAAATGGAGACAGAGTAGATAGCGCAAGGGTTTCAGCTCAGACTAAGGGGGTGGAGCCGGGGGGATGGGTAATGTCAGAACAGTGGAGGCATGTAATGTAAAGTCGCATTCAGCTTGTGTGGGTAGAGACAACATTAAATGTATGCTTGCTAATGCAAGGAGCCTCAATAACAAGATGGGGGAACTAGAGGTAATAGCATACACTAAGCAATACGACATTATAGGAATAACAGAAACGTGGTGGGACGAAACGCATGACTGGGCTGTAAACTTAAACGGTTATACATTGTTTAGAAAGGATAGGAAACATAAGAAAGGGGGTGGAGTGTGTTTATATGTAAATCAGGATTTAAAGCCTAATATTACACAACTGGAAAGCGATGAGGAAATGTGGAATCCTTATGGGTAAATATTTTGTTGGGGAATAAACAGGGAAGTCAACTATTGGTTGGCATATGCTATAAACCACCTAATATAGATAATGATGAGGAAGAACAACTGTTAGAGCAAATTAGGAAGGCTGCAGATCATGGTAGCACTTTAATTATTGGAGATTTTAATTACCCGGACATTAATTGGGATAGTGGGACTAGTAATTCAGCAAAGGGAATCCGGTTTCTGAACATTTTAAATGATACCTTCATGTCACAACTGGTAGAAACACCAACTAGAGAGGATAACTGTCTGGACCTGGTTATAACAAATAATGTGGATCTTTTCTCAAATATTAATGTAAAGGAACAGTTGGGAAACAGTGACCATAATATGGTGACTTTTGAAATAAACTCAAAAAAAACATTCATAAGGGGCATGCTAAAACATATAATTTTAAAAAGGCCAACTTTATTAAAATAAAGGAAGCTCTCAATGTCATTGACTGGCAGAAACTCTTTCACGGGAAAAACACTGAGGATAAGTAGAATATCTTTAAACTAACACTAGAAAAGTACACGTCTCAATATATTCCACTGGTTAATAAATATAAAAGAAACAGACTGAAACCAATGTGGCTTAGTAGGAAGGTAACTAAGGAAATGAAAAATAAAAAGAAGGCATTTAAAGCTTTTAAATCTGATAAATCTGAGGCATCCTATAAAGCATATAGGGCAGCCAATAAAGCATGTAAAAATGCGATTAGATGGGCTAAACTAGAAAATGAAAAAGAAATAGCCAAAGAGAGCAAGACCAACCCTAAAAGATTCTTTAGGTACATAAATTCCAAAAAACCTAAGAGTGAAAATGTAGGTTCACTAAAATCTGAGTCAGGGTTATTGTTAACTGAAGATCAGGATAAGGCAGAAATTTTAAATGATTATTTTTCTTCAGTATTTATCAAAGAGAAACCTATAACAGGAGACATGCAATTCATTAATAAAAACTTACTAATACAAAGTGACTGGTTGACTCAGGACAAGGTTTTGCAGAAATTAAACAATGTGAATGTGAATAAAGCCCCAGGGCCAGATGGAATTCACCCACGAGTACTGAGAGAGCTATGTGTTGAAATATGTAAACCTCTGTTCTTAATCTTTCAAGATTCTTTTCTTTCAGGAATAGTACCAGAGGATTGGAGAAAAGCTGACGTCGTCCCTATATTTAAGAAAGGTTTAAAATTTGTGCCTGGGAATTATAGACCTGTGAGCTTAACATCTGTGGCTGGGAAAGTATTCGAGGGGTTACTAAGGGATAATATTCAGGAATTTATTGGGAGGTATAATGTTATTGGCAAAAATCAGCATGGTTTCATGAAACACAGATCATGTCAGACTAACCTAATTACGTTCTATGAGGAAGTAAGTAGAAGTATAGATCAGGGGGTCGCAGTGGATGTGATTTACTTAGATTTTGCCAAAGCTTTCGACACAGTTCCACGCAAAAGGTTACTATTTAAATTAAGAAAAATTGGTCTAGATGAAAATACTTGTTCTTGGATAGAAAACTGGCTAAAAGATAGGGTACAGAGAGTGGTCATAAATGGTACATTTTCAAGATGGACACCAGTGGCAAGCGGTGTCCCTCAGGGGTCTGTTATAGGACCAATACTATTCAATTTATTTATAAATGACCTTGAGATAGGCATTGAAAGTCATGTATCAGTGTTTGCAGATGACACAAAACTAGGAAAAGTAATACAATGTGAGCAGGATGTTACTTCACTACAGAGGGATTTAGATAGATTGGGGGACTGGGCACTTAAATGGCAGATGAAATTTAATGTAGATAAATGCAAAGTTATGCACTTTGGAGTGAAGAACACACAAGTAATTTATACCCTAAATGGTACGGAGTTAGGGAAATCCAAGCAGGAGAAGGATTTGGGAATAATCATAGACTTCAAACTAAGTAACAATGTGCAATGTCAAACAGCAGCTGCCAAGGCAAGCAAAGTATTGGCATGCATTAAAAGGGGAGTTCACTCACGGGATGAAAACATAATTTTGCCTCTGTATAAATCAATGGTCAGGCCGCACCTTGAATATGCCGTGCAATTTTGGGCACCGGTCTTAAAAAAAGATATTATAGCGTTAGAAAAAGTGCAGAGACGAGCAACTAAATTAATAAGGGGAATGGAAGGGTTAAGTTATGAGGCAAGATTAACAAGTTTAAACCTGTTTAGTTTAGAGAAACGGCGCCTTAGAGGGGATCTGATAACCTTATATAAATATATACGGGGCCATTATCAACCATTGTCTGATAACCTATTCATTAACAGGACTATACATAGGACAAGGGGTCATCCATTTAGACTGGAAGAAAGAAAATTTAGCTTAAAGCATAGGAAGGGTTATTTTACGGTGAGAACAATAAAGCTGTGGAATTCTCTGCCTGTTGAGGTGGTTGGGTCAGAGTCTGTACAGACTTTTAAAAAACGACTTGATGACTTCCTGCAGACACAGAATATTAAGGGTTATAATATTTAATATGTGGGTAAAAGCTTCTTGATCCAAGGAGAAATCTGACTGCCATTCTGGGGTCATGAAGGAATTTTTTCCCAGTATGTTGCATATTGGCAAGCATTTCAGACTGGGTTTTTTGCCTTCTTTTGGATCAACAGCAGTAGGTTATGTGGGAGAGGCTGAACCCGATGGACGCATGTCTTTTTTCAGCCTATATAACTATGTAACTATGTAACTATGTACTGGTGGCTCCTGTTGCACCTTTATCCCGGATAACACAGGCCCCACTGGTAAGGTCACTAAAGCCATTAAACAATTGGAAGACCTGTCTGAGGAACTGAAGAAGAACTCTGGTATTACTGATCCATGGGATCAGTATTTTAGTTGGATGAGCAGAAGATCCTCACACAAATAGGAATAGTTATCCTAGTAGTAATGGTTCTGTTGGCGGTGATTGGATGTTGTGTTTTACCCTGCATTAAAAAGGTTGTAGAAAGAACTGTGGAATCCACTACCCCTTTTATGCTTAGTCACTTATGTGTGGAAACTGGGGTAGATATTGACAACTCTTATGGTAACCTACAATTTATAGAGATAACTACAACTGAGTCTTATGAAAAGCTACACCCTATCGTGATGCAGCAACCACAGAGCCACGAGTCCATTTACCCCCTCCCTCAAGACACCCGTATCTAAATTGACTTGAGATAAGGTTTGTGACCACTTGCAAGATGAGTTGTAGTCCCGAATCTTGACCTACCGGTCTCGTCCAAGCCCAAATCCGGATTACAAAGGGGTTTGACTCAAATAGGAGTTTTTCGTCTCAAACTTCGGTGAAGATTGGAGATGGCTGGCGAGACTATTAGGGGAACGGATGAAGGTGCAGCTCGTCTCCAAAGGGACACTTGAGAAATGTGCATTTTTAGGGGGGACTGTTATGGACAAGAATATGTATCTGCTTTAATAATATTCAAAGGCCTAGAAAAATGCTCATTTAAGTAGTTAATATGTCTTTAAGAACTGAATTAATAAAATTGTCTTTTCAGAGAGAATCAAAATGTATCTTGCGTAACTCCGCTGTTTCAACAGAATAGCTAACCACAAAGTCATGAGGAGTCTTATTTCGGTATCAAGCCAGGTGTGGGCCACCTTGCATCCTGGAATAGGACATCCACACACACCGATGGAGAAAAACGGCTGACACTTGTCAATGACGCATGATACCTTGACCTTTAGAAATAGCTGATATTTGATTCTTATATAGTTAATAAAATAATCTGTATGTGCACAATTTTATGCTGAAGTTGACTAAAATGTTAAGTTGACTCCCACTCGCTTACGCACCAGACTGGTATAAAACATGTATCAAAACCTATCATTAAAAAAAGAGAAGTCACTGGCTTTGACCAGAGAGGCTGCATAGACCAATTCGTTGTCTGTGTGATTTCTTTAAGTGCGCACTTTGACTTACCTGATTTCTCCACCGATTACAACAGAGACTGGCATCCGAAGGACGGATTTTCATCCATCTCACGCCCTTTTCTTTTTTGTTTTTATTCGCCTGTTTAAGCCTGTCTAATGAAACAACCGAGAATCAGGGCATTTCCCTGACATTTCGGTGCTGTTCAGCATTCTCTGAATATATTTATCATTACTTCTCTATGGGGATTTCCCTGCCGCCAAATCTCATTGTATTTTGCTGGCAATTTGCCAATACTTGGCGACTTGCCAGCTTTTTCAATGGCCACGAAATTGCACCGTACTGTGAAATTCACCATTCAGTGCAATTTCATGGCTAATTCAGTGTTCTTTGAATAACCCCTTTAGGAGAACCTTTACAGTATATTCAATGGAGTTGTTAAGTTTGCAACAGCTCTGGTTACTAGTTAAGTTTACACCAACCTTGGAATGGGGCTCTATGTTTGGAGTGCGGCAACAGCTAGTATACATAATTCCAAATATAGGCAAATAAAAATAAGTGTAAATTTCAGGGTGTCTGAATCACTAGTTCTTTATGACTGCTATCGCCATGATACCTTGAAGGAAAATATTTTCACCCGCTGGAGCTTTTGAGTCATATGAAACTTGCAAAGTTTAGTCATTGGAGTTCATCAGTATTCACACCTTTTTCAACAGTTAATATATCCAACGTTTCTCTTTACTAGACATCTGGCAGTTTTGCAGTTGTTACTGATAGGTCAATTTAACATTTTGTTTCAAAGTTATGTAACTTAGAAATCGAGGTTTAAATTGAATATTTAATAACTCATAATAGCACCCTCATACTGCTTTTTTTAACAAACTTTATCGACAGATTCAAGCAACACAATACGTGCAATGAACAGTAGAGAAAATCAGAAGAGGTCCCCACCCCTTACAGTTTCATGACAGTCAAAAACAACCAAAAATAAAAATAAAAAAAGGGGAAGAGTAGACAGCATGAGGAGAAGCGAAAGACCTTTTCCTCAGGCAGGGACAGAGGCCAGAAATCAGGGATTAAGAGGGCGGTAGTAGCGGCGGCCCTGACAGGGAGTGTAACAGGAACCATTCTGTAAATTCAAAGTCAGCCTTTAGCTTGGAAATAATAGACTATTGCAAACATCACAAAGGTCTTCCACACAGCAAAAAAATTTTTTAACTTCATCCTCCTTATGGAGAGTAGTCTCCGCCCAAACACAGTGAAACACAGCAGAAAAACGCGAGTAAAACATTGAAAATGTGGGGAAGGGGGAAATCCACTGGCCCAGGATGGCCTTTTTGGTGGCTGCAGAAAGAACGCCCAAAAGCGTCTTCTGAGCCCCAGACAAGGGTCGGGCTTTGGGGTAAGAACGGATGTTAAACAAAGCCCAGTCTGGGGAGCTGGGAACTGTTAACTTCAAAACAGTAGAGCCAAATCTCCGGATGGTATTTCAAAAGAGGGCTATATGGGGACAGGAGCATAAACAATGAAATAAATTGGCATTGGCAATGGCATGTAAGCATTTAAGACATTGACCTTAACTAAGAGGGCTGAAAAGTGAAAATCGAGCCGACAACACATATGCCCCATGCAACAGCTTATAAAACATTTCCCCGTATTGGGCTGAAGGAATTTGTTTGCGCAGCTTATTAACCATCATGCTGTTTTAATACACACATATGTAAAATAATAATTTTTAATTAATTTACATCGATAGTTTGGCATATATGATAGCATAATGTTAATTTAAAAGTTAGCTTTAACATTATGAAGTAATTATATTATTAAAAATGACAATTATTAAGTCTTTATATTGACCATGAATTCTATAGATACCCTTTATGTATACCTTTCCTTGAGAAATGTTAATTGCATAATTCAAACATACCTAAGTAAATGAATACTGTAGATCTGTGTTATGAATATTTTATCCTTATCTCATGTGGCGAGGGGAAACGTTTTATGGTGTAGCTTTATTAACAAAATCCCAGCCTCATTAACTGGCTTCAATACAAGCCTCATATTCTGTAGCTAAATGGTCCTTGGCCATCATGCCAGGAATAGTAGTCTTCTTGCTCCTGACCCAAACATGTATTTTTTTTACCAGCTCAGATCTTGTGCTGATTCTGCCATGCACTGCTATGTGAGTCTTGTCAGGATGAATACTAGTTTATTAGAAAACATAAATGAAACTTAATATTATTTAGTTACATTGCAGATTCACCCGACTCCTTTAAAAATGGTATATACAGTATATATATATATATAAGTCAGGGCCGGCCCGACCATGGAGCACTATGGAGCGGCTGCGCCAGGCGGAAAAATTTGAAGGGTGGAAAATTTTTGCCGCCGAAGCAAGCTGCTGCACTATTTTTTTTATCGGCACCACGCCGGCATCTCTTGGAGGCCGGCGCGGTTACCGCTGACGCATGTGAGCGGGCTCAGTTCTGCCTCTTTAATAAGGCGGCCACGCGAGGCACTGAAGTGTGAGGCCTTAGGTGGTCTTATCTGATGGCGTCAGACGTGCGCCAGACGTGGACACGTGTTGCTGTTGGCACTGGCCACACCCTACGCGGCAGCACCACGCGGCGGATGCAGAGGCAGCCGGAGGTGATTGATGGATCCTATACACCTCACAACCAGCTACTGCCAGGGTCCATCTACTTTCAAAGTGAGTGCCCCCTCTGTCCAGGCCCCCAGAGAACCCCCGGAGCTTAGAGAGCCCCCCAGAGCGCCCCCCCAAGAGAGAGCCCAGTGAGGGCCCAGAGAGCCCCCCCAAGAGAGAGCCCAGTGAGGGCCCAGAGAGCCCCCCAGAGAGAGCCCAGTGAGGGCCCAGAGAGCCCCCCCAGAGAGAGCCCAGTGAGGGCCCAGAGAGCCCCCCCAGAGCCCAGTGAGGGCTCAGAGAGCCCCCCAGAGCCCAGTGAGGGCCCAGAGAGCCCCCCAGAACACAGTGAGGGCCCAGAGAGCCCCCCCAGAGAGAGCCCAGTGAGGGCCCAGAGAACCCCCCAGAGCCCAGTGAAGGCCCAGAGTGCCCCCCAGAACCCAGTGAGGGCCCAGAGAGCCCCCCAGAGCCCAGTGAAGGCCCAGAGTGCCCCCCAGAACCCAGTGAGGCCCAGAGAGCCCCCAGAGAGAGCCCAGTGAGGGCCCAGAGAGCCCAGTGAGGGCCCAGAGAGCCCCCAGAGAGAGCCCAGTGAGGGCCCAGAGAGCCCCCCAGAGCCCAGTGAGGGCCCAGAGAGCCCCCCAGAGCCCAGTGAGGGCCCAGAGAGCCCCCCAGAGCCCAGTGAGGGCCCAGAGATCACCCCTAGAGCCCAGTGAGGGCCCAGAGAGCCCACTGGAGCCCAGTGAGGGCCCATAGAGCCCCCCCAGAGCCCAGAGAGAGGCCCCCCAGAGGGCCCAGAGAGGTGCCAGTGAGCCCCCCAGAGAGCCCCCCAGTGAGGGCCCAGAGAGCTCCTTAATATATTCAGGCAGTGCAGGTGTATAACAGAGCTGCACAGCAATAAAATTCCCAGCAATACGTCTGTAAACTATAATAAATGTATAGAAGATACTTTGATTTTAGTTCAAATTTTTGCGAGTGCGCCGGTCAGCCGTCACTACAAGAGATGCCAGCGCACGCATAAAAAATAGTGCTCATTTCCGGGATTGGGAGCAGACTCGGCGGAACAGCTCGTCCGTCCAGGCTCCTTCCATCTGACTGCGCCACAAGCCTCCCCCAGGACAAGACCAGACCAGCCGACCGGACCAGGTAGGAATTTAAAGATTGTTTCATAGGGAACTGGTGGGCATGTAAGGGACACACACCGGGCTCCTCGGATTTGGCTGGCAGTGACAGCCTCCAGGTGCCAGGTTCGTCTCACTGAGCAATCCTGTCACCTGGAGACTCCCAAAACGACTTCAAACTCCCTCAAATCACTGAGACATCCCCTCAGCTCAGAGACAGAGACCCCCAATTCAGTGACATCCCAACTCGGTGACTGAGAGGCCCCTAACTCACGGAGAACCCCTAAATCAGTGACAGAGAAACTCCCTGTCATCAGTATATATATCAGTGATAAATATCATGATATAACATAATGGATTTGGGTGTATTTTGGGTGGCGTGGTGAGGGGGCAGCATATCATCCTTCGCTCCAGGCAGCACAATGTCTTGGGCCGGCCCTGATAAAAGTTTATTATTGCAGAGGTCATTTACACTCAATTGAAGAAAGCTAGCACTCCTGGGACTTCTTTTTTTTTTATTTAAAAAAAGGTACAAATGTGTTCAAAAGGAAAATAAAAAGTACGATAGAACATGTGATGTGGGATTTTTATTATACAGGGTGTCCATGAAGTCTCTTTACACTTTCAAAAATTTATTACGAAGGCAAATGAAAAGCCAGATAAGTGAAAATTACTACCAAACGAGACGTATACATCCAAGGTCCCTTGCCTCATTCAATACACCTCCACATAGGCACCACCAGCCGCACAAAGCACACCAAGACGGCACCCGACCCCCCGCCACGCCCGCTGCAGCAAACCCCCACCAATGGCGGCAATGGCACCAGTGACCCTCCGCTCCAGATGAATGTGTGGTGTGGGATCATGTGCAATCGAATCATTGGTCCATTTTTCTTTGGCGAGACATCAATTAATACAAAGGTTTACGCTTGCCTTTTGACTGAATACGCGGCACCACAACTACATGACCTTCAACCAAGCATCATTTTCCAGCAAGATGGTGCACCAGCACATCGGGGACTGCATGTTCGTGGGTTCCTAAATGAAACATTTCCAGACCGGTGGATTGGAAGGGGTGGCCCAATTCCATGGCCACCTCGTTCACCAGATGTCACTCCCCTCGACGTCTTTCTATGGGGTTATGTTAAGGATATGGTGTATGGAACAAAGGTACAGGACGTCACTAATCCAAAGCAGAGGATCTCCGACACCACCGCCACCACTGATGAGGGCCCGACACAGCGAACACGGCAAGAAACCGAGCACCGTCCCGACGCGCCTCCCGCAACCAACGGTGGCCACACAGAGGTGCACCAAATGAGGCAAAAAAATCAAACATACACGTCTCATTCTGCAGCAATCCTCACTCATTTTTTTTTTTTATTGTAATAGAGTTTTATTATTTTTACATATGTATTTTACAGGACATTAAGTGCTTTACAACATAATCAGGCAGCTATGTAGTATTTATGAAATATGCATCTGATGGTAAACACGCAGGTTACAGTACTGCGGCCCTCCTGACGGCTTATGGTCAAGTAAACATATAAAATACCAATTTAAAATATCAATTGAAACATAAACAGAAAAAGGAAATAAAAAAGGGAAGGGATGAGGGAAGTAGGGCCTGTGACAAAGGGAGTGTGATAGGAAGGGGGGTATTACGTAAGCGGTCTTTCTTTTGTTACTTAGTTGCAATCAAGAGTGGTCCACTGGGGTTTGGGGTGGTGTTTTTGCTGGTGTAGACCAGTAGTACCAGCGCCGCAGATGTTTGGCGGTGGTGCCAGAGGATTGATGCAGCAGATCCTCCACATCTCTGGTACGCTGGACCTCGTCCAACCATTCCCGAAATGTTGGGGCTATCGCGGACTTCCAGTGTCTAGGTATCACCGCTTTGGCGGCATTCAGCAGACGAATGTCAAGAGTGTTTCTGTAAGTGTCCACAGGTAGCGGTGTGTGGTGGAGCAGCATTGCTGCTGGTGTAAAGGAGGGTGGAGTGTCAGAGACCCTGCTAATGGCATCATGCACCAGTGTCCAGAAGGGTTGCAACACTGGGCAGGACCACCATATATGCAGTAGATCTGCTCGTTGCGATCCACATCTCCAGCAGGAAGCATCTGCTGTGTCCGAATATGTGGCAATAGTGGTGGGCGCCCTATACCAACGCGACAGCAGCTTATAAGCCGTTTCTTGTGTGCGAGTAGCAATAGAGCAACGGGTACTGAGCGCAAACATTTGGTCCCACTCTTCCTCTGTGAATGTCTGGTGAAGTCCGATTCCCATTTCGCCACATACAGGGGCGTGGTGGGGAAAGGTTTTGCAGGACACCATACATGGTCGAAATGCCATGTTGGGGAAGGGTCCTACGGGTAATCATTTGCTCAAATGCGGTCAGTGGGCGAGTGTATTTGTCTAAAGGAGCCAAGGAGCGGAGATATGTAATGAGACAGTGCATGTGAAATGTCGTAAGGAAGGAGTCAGGGTGGGCCAGTGGGATGTCCTTTGGGGCTTTAGGTCGGTCACCATCTATGTAGAGGCAGGTAGGGGGTCTGCGTCAAAGCCGCGTCAGGGAGAGGTAACAGTCGTGGCGAGAAGGCCGGTAAATGTTGAGCGGCAGTAGTGGTGAAGGCCAGGGGCCAAACGTGTGGACCTCTGCAGTCGCCGCCAGATGGCCATTGTGACTGAAACCGTCGGGTGTGTGGGGATATCAGTAAGGGCAGTGGTGCCTATGAGCCAAGGGAGGGAGGTGAGCGAGCGCCCTACCAACTCATGTTCCAACGCCACCCATTGTTTACCAGAGGCACCCAAGCTCCACTCCACCAGCCGCAGAAGGTGAACAGCCTGATAGTAGCGCTGCAGATGCGGCAGAGCCAGCCCCCCACGAGAGCGAGGAGCCGTCAGCAGCGCCACCCTCAGTCTTGGTTTACGCCCGGCCCAGACATATCTAATAAATAGAGATTGCAAGGATCGGAAGAAGGCAGTTGGGACATGTACCGGCAAAGTTTGCAATAAGTAAAGGACTCTTGGGAGAACATTCATTTTAGGACATTTATGCGCCCAAACCATGTGATATGTGGGATGGCCCATCGAGTGAGATCTTTTTCCAGGACCCGAAGCAAAGGGACAAAGTTCGTGACATAAAGGTTTGATACCGCTGGGGTGAGGTGGACTCCGAGATATTTAAGAGACGAGGTACACCATCGAAAGGGGAATGTGGATTGAATATGTGTGCTGAGGGGGGCAGGTATTGAGATATTCAAAATTTCCGATTTTGACATATTAATTTTATAATTACTGAGCGAGCCATATTCACGTAGTAGTTCAATGAGTGAGGGTAAAGAAATCTGGGGCTGCTGCACAAAAAATAGCAGATCATCTGCATATGCCGCCACCTTATGAGTGTGGCGCCCAACACCCACACCATGAATGGAGGGGTTAGCCCTGATAGCTTGAAGGAGGGGTTCCAGAGATAATGCAAATAAAAGAGGGGAGAGGGGGCAACCCTGGCGAGTGCCATTTTTGATGTTAAAGGGGGGAGACAAGGTGCCATTCAAGTTGATGCGAGCGGTGGGTGAAGTCATATAGGGCGGTTATCCAGCGTAGGGCTTTGGGGCCAAACCCCATATGATGCAAGGTCTGAAATAAGAAAGGCCAGTGTACCCTGTCAAACGCCTTCTCAGCGTCGGTGGAGAGGAGCAAGGTCGGGCCGGCACTAGGTCTCTGGGCAGCGTGA
Organism: Leptobrachium leishanense; assembly: GCA_009667805.1. Lineage (NCBI taxonomy): Eukaryota > Metazoa > Chordata > Amphibia > Anura > Megophryidae > Leptobrachium > Leptobrachium leishanense. Next base: position 292,134,986 of record CM019063.1, on the reverse strand, counting down.
ATCAGGTTGATAGCCAGCGTAGTGTTATCTCGTCCCTCCCTCCCCGGGATGAAGCCCGTCTGGTCAGGGTGGATCAGATGTCTCATATGGTTAGCAAGGCGCAGGGCAAGGACCTTAGCAAAAAGTTTTACGTCCTGATTCAGAAGGGAGATTGGTCTGTAGTTGGCGCACAGGGCATGATCCTTGTCTGGTTTAGGGATCAGTGTGATAGTGGCAGAGAGTGATTGTGGTGTCAGATGTGCTGCAGGTTCAGTCAGGCCATTAAAAGAGGCCAGCCAAGCGCGGGAGAGGAGTTTTTCGCAGGTTTTATAATACTTAAGGGTAAAGCCATCAGGGCCTGGGGTCTTACCCACTGGTGTTCGCTTGATCGCTTCATGCAGTTCTTCCGCAGTGATTGGGCCCTCTATAGAGGACCTCATGTGTGGCGTCAGTTTGGAGCGTAAATGGGTGCGAAGGAAGCGCTGGGTGGTGTCCGGGGCCGTCTGATCGGGAGCCGTGGGGAGGCCATATAGCTTAGTGTAATAGTCATGGAAGAGGCCAAGCATATCTTTCGGGAGGGTAACGGTAGGGCCCTGTGGTGTGCGAAGGTGGGTGACATATAATGCCTGTCGGTGGGTTCGGAGGGCGTTGGCCAAAAGCCTACCGCATTTATTTCCATGTTCATGGAAGGTTTTGCGTACTGTCAGGAAGGCCTTCTGAGCCCTGTTATTAAAAAGAGAACGGAGCTGCGACCTCAGGTCTAATAATTCAGCGTAAGTGTCATCGTCGAAGTGCAGTTTATGGGAACGTTCCAGGGACGCTATGCGCTGCAAGAGGGACTCCTGCTCCGCAGTGCGTTCTCTCTTACGACGCGCGCCCTGCTGTATTAGGTATCCCCTAATGACGGCCTTATGAGTTTCCCAAATAATCTGCGGGGAGCAGTCAGGTGTGTCATTTTCCCTAAAGTAATTCTGTAGCGCGTCCTGGAGGCCTTCTTTAATCTGGGGATCAGTGAGCAGGGATTCATTGAGGCGCCAAAGTTTCTCCCTTGGTCGGGCTAGGGGTGAGGAGAGCGTGATCAGGACCGGGCAGTGATCTGACCAGGTCATGGGACCGATGGTGGCAGATTCCAGGAGATGCATACTACCGAAGGGGAGGAAAATATAGTCGAGACGTGTGTAGAGCTGATGCGGTGCACTATAATATGTATAATCTCGTGCGGAGGGGAAGAGCGAGCGCCAGCAGTCCATCAGTCTCAGGGAGTGTAGTGCCGTTCGGGTGCGGCGAAGGACGGTTTGTGGGGTGCTAGTGACGCCTCTAGAAGTGTCCAGGCGAGCGTCGAGCGGCAGGTTGAGGTCACCTCCTACCACCAAGATACCCTCCTGGAAGTCCTGAAGTTGACGAAATATAGAGCGAATGGCGGAGTGTTGCTGCCGATTCGGGAGATATATGGAAACAAAAGTGTACCATTGCGCACCAATTTGGCCCTTCACAAACGTATAGCGACCGGCCGGATCTAATAAGGAGGTCGGGTTGCTAAGCGGGGTGGAGCGAGAAAACAACACGGCAGTTCCGCACACCTTACCAGCAGTGGCATTACTGAAGTAACCAATAGGGTATTTGTGGTTTTTAAATGAGGGAGGTCGGGCGTGCGAAAAGTGGGTTTCCTGCACTAATACCACATCCGCGTGAAGTGAAGTGAATTCCCTGAGGGCCGCATGGCGCTTTTCGGGGATGTTCAGGCCTTTCGCATTTATGGAGAGAACTTTAAGAGTGCGGGGGACGGTGGCCATATCAGATTGGTGCGGAGGTTATTGATGCAAGGAGACCTGGGAGGGGGGGAATGGGGAAGCGCCCAATAGGGCAGACCAGGTACAAGGGGGTAGGAACGAACAACCAATTACAATGGTACAAATATATACACAGGGAGCACGTGCCTAATAGGACAGTTCACCGCGTCACTGAGTGAGCGCGGGAGAGTCCCAGGCCACAGAGGGGGTGCGGACACCGCCAATCACTCTGTGGAGGCACTGACTCGTGGGGGTTACCCAGCACGGGACAATCGACAGTGAAGGTCAAATAATATAACGGTAAATGCAGAATGTAATTTTAGCAACGGCTATTAAAAAGACAGCGAAATGCAATAAATAATAAATTTCCAAAAAATTCAATAAGAAAAATCAAAAATCACATAGGAGACGCTGAACGCGCAGCCCCCAGAACAGATAAGTACACGGGTGCACTCCAGGAAAAAGAGAAAGAAAAAGAGAACAGCTCAATCATGCCGCCCCTGAGGTGCATAGAAACTTGTAGCGTTTCAGACCTTAAACAATATGAGCAGGCCGTCGGAAGTTCAGGGCCGAGTAGGAGCCTTGCCTCCAATTGTGTCACATAAATTATCCTGAGAAGAAGCTTAGGCCGTCAGGCCCGCCTCAGGTCGGGGGACCCAGAGAAAAGGGGGGTCTCGCAGGGCAAGGAGCATATAAAAAGGATACTGACGTCGTCATTGTCAAGGTCTTCAGGTCGGAGAGGCACCGGTGCCAGTTGGAGGTAGCTTCCACAGTGTCGAGGGAGGTCCGGGGGGCCCAATGCAACCCAGGCGAGACCGGTGGAGTCCAGTTCAGGTCACCCGTGCTTGCGAAGAGGAGGAACGGCGTCTGCGGCGGGATCGTCGCGGACGTTGCGGAGCCTGTTCTGGCGGCATGTACAGCAGTGCCAGGTCTGGCCAAGCCGGGAGAGTGTCCGGTGGTAGTGAGAGTTCCTCCAGGAACAGTGGGAGATCCAATTCGCTACGGAGGCTAAGGGGTCCCGACGGCGTGCGGATTTGGAGGCCAAAGGGAAAGAGCCACTTATATTGAATTTTCATGTCCTGCAAGGCAGCCGTGAGCGGACGTAGCATTCTTCTGGACTGCAATGTAGCAGGCGAGAGGTCTTGGAAGAGTGAGATCTTAGCCCCCGCGAAATCGATGGTGCGAGAGCCTCGGGCCGCTGCCAGTATGGAGTCTTTCAGCGGGTAGCGCAGAAGGCAGCAGATCACATCACGTGGGGGAGCGTCAGGTGGGCCCTTCGGTCTCAGTGCCCTGTGATAACGTTCCAGGTCAATAACTGTGTCGGGATCCCTTCCCAGGACATCATTAAACAAAGCGATAAGCGTGCTTTTTAATTCCTCCTGTGTATTCTCTATCTCCGGGAGACCACGTACCCTGATATTATTCCGGCGATTCCTGTTCTCCACATCTTCCAAATGACGCGCCATCATTTGTAGGGCTGAGCGCTGTGTGGTGATTGCAGCGGAGTGGGCCACTAATGTGGCAGACTGTTGTTCCTGCGTCACCTCCACGTGCTGCAGCCTGGTTTGAATGCCGCCAAGATCAGTGCGCAGCGCGCGGATTTCTGAGAGGAGAGAAGCTCCCAATTCAGTGGTGGCCATGGCTAAGTCCTCTTTACTGGGGAGGTATTGTAAAAGCTGGCGAAGGTCATTTGGGGGGTCCCAGGCACTCACCGAATGTGTTGGAGAGCTGGAGACTGAGGAGCATGAGGCGGCGGCCATCTTGGATTCCGGGTCAGCGTTTTCAGCGGTCAGAAGTGGAGCGAAAAACGGCCTGATGGATCCAGTATGCTGATTCCCAATGGTCTCTGGGGGGCCTGGAGTGTGTGGGGGTTTCCTGGCTTTACCCATGGGTGCGGATGTGTAGCGGAATAGGGGTATATGCAGCGCGCTCAGCGGAGCTCACCAGTCAAGCGGCCATCTTCCTGGACGTCCCGGCCACGCCCCCTGGGACTTCTTAATATTGGATTTATTTACATGTTCAGGTAGCTAATATTTCAGAAATTCTACATTTCTTTCATCAGCACATGTCCTGGTGAAAGAAATGTTGACGATCTGCTATATGAATATGTAAATAAATCCAATCTTAACAAATCCCAGGAGTGCTAGTTTTCTTCAACTGACTATATAACTGCCGACTGAAGCACCGGGCTATTTTGAGAGTGACGTCTTCGAGTGCAGGAATTATTCGTTAAGCAGCTTGTGATAGTTGTAAAGTGCTATAGGTGCAACGCATTTCGCCTCTCTTTGCTGGATTTTTCAAGCACGTGGGTTAGTTCATATATTCATTATTTTCCAGGTCACTTTTAATCATTAACAATATCTGCCAAACAGCAATTAATATCTTACATATCCTACTGCCAGAAGTACATTTTAGATCACTGCACCAAAACATATAATTTTATTTTCAACCAAAGAATAAATATCTACTTTGCATCTTGAAAATAAATTTTTATTTTGAAAATAAGACAGCAGTACAACACACAAAGATAAAAAAATAATATGAATAGACAGCAAAGGTCTGCAAAGGTAACAAATATAAGGGGGGAGGGGGAAGGACACTCTGACATGGGATAGCAGTACCAGGGAGGTGACCGTGTCTGTAGGTAAGACGCAGGCAGGGCACCTGGGCTGGCAAAAAAAAAAAAAGGGGAGGGTGGGGGAAAATCAGTATTCCCAGCTCTCGCTCCAGGAACCCCGTGGAGAATTGGAGGCTGCGGAAGAGGCCACATGGCCGGGTGAACTGGGGCCAGAGGAAGCGGTCAGAGCCATGGTACCGGCTCCAATGGCTCACACAGATCAACCCAACGTCCCGCACACCAGAAAAAAAAGTAATCATAAAACATTAGAAGTCATCAAAAAAGTGATAAGTCCACAATAAAAGGTCTCCAGACCACAAAGACAGTAAAACAGGGGGTGGGTGGTGTGACATCAACCCCATGCACACACCTATTGCTTCAGCCAGTGTCCCAGAGTACAGGGAGAAACATGGCCCCTGGCATGGCAAGGGAGAGGCTCATCTGGGGGTATGACTGGTCAGCAACGCAGGCCACCTTGGTAGAAGGAGGATCCTATCTGAGCAGCATGTCAGACAGCAGGCCCACGGCAGCAGCGGCACCAGACTGGACTCCACTCCTCCGGAAGGCCAGGGCCAGCCCGCAGCCACCAGACCGCCCCAGCGCCACAAAGGGAAGCAGAGGATCAGAAGGCCCCGCCAGGCTACAGCAGGCAGTGATCCGGACAGCCCCCACCACATCAGGTAAGATCTCTGGTAGATCAAGGAACACATTTAGAACCCGCCTGGTCGGTGAAGGGTTAACTTCGGGCCATCAAGACCCCATCCACATCCATCACTGCAGGGCCACACTTCCACCGCAGGCTCACCAACAGGTGTCACAGCAGGGATCGCCGCCCCTCCCCATCCAGTCTCTCATTGGGTGAGGATCCACGAATTCCTGAATTCCTTCAACAGCTCAGCCAGCATCCCTCTCGTGAGGGGCAGGGAATCCGGATCAGCCATCAGGGCAGAGAAACGAGACGGCCCGGAGGAGGTGATGTGTGCGAGCAGTGGTGTATTTAGGTTTTGTGCTGCCCTAGGCCTGACTAAACTCGTGCACCCCCTAAATTAAATTGGACACACTCCTTCCTTTCAAGGCTGCACCTCCTGTTTAAACAGCCAGACACTTTCTCTGGTTTTAAAGGTGGCTATTGCTATAATGCAGTGGCCATCATCCACTTAATGCAGTACAGGCTGCATGGAGAGGCCTGCCAACAAGTTTAGGAAACTTTTGGGTCCCCTCCAAATTTACAGATGACTTCTGTATTATACATAATAATACACAGAGAGGACACAATACAGGGAGTCTGGGATTTACCAATACAGCATTACACATTATACACACAGAGGACACAATACAAGGAGTCTGGGATTTACTTATGTCTGTGTTACACAATACAGAGAGTCTGGGATTCACTTTTGTCTGTGTTACACATATTAAGTAAAACCGCAAAAAAACAACTAGAATAGTAAAAGGTATGATCACATAACTCATTGACAGAGACACGCACACACGTATGGAGGAGCTCCTGTAAACATCTACACACCCCAAATATGGAGGAGGGTCTAAAGACATCCAGAAACAACCTACAGAGGATTCCTTAAAGACAACCCAAACCCAGCATATGGAGGAGCCCCCAAAAAGAGGGAGATTAGGGCAAAACAGGGACAGAGAGATTTGCTGCCAAAATTGGGGCTGCCCTTAGTATATAGGATACATAAAATTTAATTAAAACTGAATAACAAGCAGCACACAGATATCACCAAAATCATTTTATTTAAATTTTAGTTGAAAAATAAAAAGGAATGATTAAATCAGGACTACATGACATGTATTGTGGACAGTATATATGGAGAGAGGCAGTATGGTGACAGTATATATGGATGGAAGCAGTATGGTGACAGTATATAGAGAGGCAGTATGGTGACAGTATATAGAGAGGCTGTATGGTGACAGTATACATGGAGGGAAGCAGTATGGTGACAGTATATATGGAGGGTGTGTGTGATGTGTTTTAGTCACTCACCACTTATAAGAAATGCCCTCAGCTCAAACATTAAAGGAGGCACCTCTTATCAGATCAGGATGCTGCAGAATGCCTGTCAGGTGGCATCATCTGGTGGCAGTGTAATAGATGGGACATAGGGGCTGGCTGGGCATGCTGGGACGGGCTGGAGGCCAGCAGTATCTCTGGGGTCCCTGCTTCCTGAGTCCACAGCCTGTCATTGCTGCGCGGAGGCAGTCGGCTCCTCCCTGGCTGATGTCAGCTGACAGGGGCGTGGTGTCAGGCAATGATTGCTGCTCATCGAAGCTAGCCTGCCCTCACTGAACCCTGGCACCACTGCAGGGCCGGTGAGAAGCTTTGTCTCTCCCCTAGCAGCTTTACAATCGTTGAGCAAGTAGTACAGTATGCCAACAGCCAGTGAAGGCCTGGCTGCTGCTTGCCTTTATAGCAGAGGCGTAACTAGAAACCTCAGGGCCCCGGTGCAAGAATCCATGAAGGGCCCCCTGCCCCTCCGTGTGAGAGAATTTTGCATTTTTACTAAACTTTTTGCAAAAATATCTGTATACAGGTCTCCTGCACTATCGCCTAGTATCCCTATTATATATCTATTAGCTGTGGAATTTGATGCTATGGTAATATTAATATAATAGGATACTAGGCGATGGGTTATAGTATTATTAGGTTTTGAAACCAGCAGTTTTGGATAGTGCAGGAGACACGTGTCGTATTTATACAGGTATTTTTAGCACTCTTAAATTGGCCATACAATTTGGGAGTATTTTTAAAGAACGGGTTATGAATCCTTATATAGATTTCTTTTGTGTTATGTCATTTAGTGTGTCACCCCTCTCCTCATAGATTGTAAGCTCTTGACCAGGATCCTTCCTCCTTCTGTTCATTGTGTGTAGCATGTATGTATATTTGTTATTCTGTCTCTCCCATTGTACAGCGCTGAGGAATTTGTTGGCACTTTATAAATGCTTGTAACTGTAACTGTTATAAGGTGGAGTATTAATTAAGATCTAATTTAATAGCCCTCTCCCCCTTCTTTTATAACCCTTTTTTTAATGAAGTTTTTTCATTAATGGAGTTTTAACAAAATGTTTTTAGTAAGCATGAAAAACTCCCTTCCCTTTTATTTTTATTGTTTTTTCGATATGTCGTCCTGTAAAAGTTTGCCTATTCGCTATTCTCTCGGAAGTTAATTTTTTGGCGTTGTGTCTTCTGGTGTGACATACATGTGTTGTTATCTTATCTTATTACATTTAAAATAAAGAATTGCAAAAATAAAAAAAATAAATAAAAACTCTCTCCATCTAACTGAATGGGTTAATATGCTGACCAGACACTGCAATGAGACACCAGGAAGTGTCAGACTCATGATGGATAGCCAGACAAAAGATAACAAGGCCTCTGTTGCCTAATTAACCCTTAAGGATGAATGACAGAACTGTTCCATCATAAATGCATTGACTTTAAAGACCCTAGGTCCTTAAAGGGTTAACAATCCACCAGACTGTCACACAGTAGCTGCTGTTTTTTCCGCCCCACTGGAAACTGCTGCTCTAGGCCCAGGCCTTGTCGGCCTAGGCAAAGATACAGCACTGTGTGCAAGGCAGGCACCGCGACCTGAGGTGATGGTACAGGCAGCCAAAAAGGACCAGGAAATTCGAGGTGTTATGGCAGGCCTCAAAGATGGCCACCAAGGTAGGCCGCACCTATAGGCCTGAAAACCAGGACAGATTGCATCGGCAGTTAGAGAGCCAGCAAATCATCACGGTGTCCGCTCCCCTACTCCAGGGCACTTGGACTCTCAAGGGGGGGTCTTAAAGTAGACGGGAGATGCAAAAACTCAATGAAAATAACAAGTCTGCAGGACAGCACAGCAATACACATCCGCTCCCGTCGGCAATTGGCTCCGCCCCCAATATATCTATTTTTTTACCAAAAAAAATCTAGATCCATGTTCTCCCTATGATACAACACCCAATTTCAAACGCAGTCCTTTTTATATCTTTTTTTAAAATAATATTGATCAAACACATCCAATTATTCAATGACAGTCAGTGCGTTCTCTTTCAAATTAGATTGACATTGGGTACTGTAACAGCAACTGGGGTGCACTGGTCTCCATCTTGTACACCAGACCCAAAGCTGCTACAGTGTCCGTCCCTTCTCTTCAGCCAAGCTGATCTGCAGCAGCTTCTCACAACCCTCAGCCAGAACTTGAGGGAGTGCACTGTATCTCTCCCCAAAACACCAGACACACACACTTGGGGAAAATGAATGAATTCTTTAATGAAAATTAGAGCAGTTTTATGGACAGCAGAGGGGGGGTGACATGACACAATCAGCAGAATACATTATCTATAGGAGTTGCATTCCTAGACAAATCACTAAAGCCTAATTAGTTACACAATAGATGGAATTAACAAACACATCAGATTAAACTAAGAACAAACAGATAGATAGAGATACAATGTAGACATTTCTGTTCTCTAACACAAACTAAGTCCTAGAATACAGTTTCAAGATGAAATGTATTTGTAAATCATTAAACATTAGGTGACCCTTATGCCCACTGTCCTTGAGACAATGAGGCTTTGAGGCTTTGCAAACTTGATCCACGATCTCTTGGCAAGAGACCAGCATTTACACCTCTCCAACAGGCCCAAAGGCCAAGTAAAGTGTGGGCAAGGATGCCAAGGAGGGTGAGGGCACAAAGGTAGAGGGAGCTTCGGTTACAGGTACTTAACATTAAAATTATTTTATTGTTTGTGACCTGTGGATGCCAGTGAATGAAGCCAAAGGCATATGGGAAGATTGGCTCCTTAAAGGCAGCAGTGCAAAGTAAAATTAAATATTACAAAATGTCATATAAAAAGAGCATCCAGCTCTGTCTTTGTTGCCGTTACCTACCCTTGTGTCTGACAAGCCCTCTTCCTGTGTCTGCCCTCCAATAAGTCTTTTATATGACCTCTATTGTATCTTCTTGTATTTCCTAGTCCTCTTCCCTAGTCTGTGTTTCCCTGTACTCTGTATAGTGTCTGTGTTGCACTGTGCTCTGTTTTACTTGCTATGCCTTTTCATTGCCTTGTGCATTCTATTATCACATCTTTTGCCCTGATATTGTTGCTTCTTTGTTTCACGAAATCCCTGTTGTGCTGTACAACTAGGGATGTGCATGGCTGAAAAATTTGTTTTGTTTAGCTTCGTTTCGTTACGTTTTTAAATAATTTCAATTTTGGAATTTCGTAACTAATTTAGTTTCGTATTTAGTTTCATTTCGGATCAATTTTGAAATTTCATATATCAATTCGATAGTTGATATCAGTTCGAATTTTGGATCACTAAATAAAACCCCAAATAATTAAATTTTTCTGTTAAAAAAGAAAAGCTAGGGTTAAATTTTAAGCTGTGTTACAAATTTAGTATTTGAGTCAAATTAAACAGTGAAACAAAATTAATTTGTTTCATAAAGTCCTTTGCTGACTATTACATGTATTTTAAGTTAAGATCAATTTGATAGTTGATATCCATTTGATAGTTAATTTCAAATTCAATAGTTGATTTTCATTTAATAGTTCATTTCAAATTCGATAGTTGATATCAATTATTCAAATTTTTCTCTTATGATGATAATGACACAGTGTAAAACAAAATAAATTCATTATATACCCTTTAGTTTCATTTCGAATTCGTATCGTATCGATTCGTTATTTGGAAGTACTTCCGAACTACGAATTATCAAATTTCGTTCCAAATTCCGAATTTTTCCGAAATGAATGCACATCTCTATGTACAACCAGTCTCTGTACTTTTGTATCCCTGCATCTTGTGCCATGACACTTCTCCCCTTTGCAAATCTATATGCAAAGCTTACTCATGGGATGTCGGGGGAGGTCCTCTAAGTTCATGTAGAGGGAGAGCTCTACACATGGCGTCCAGGCATTTCTGCACTGAACTCACCGGGGCCTTGAGTGACATGATGGTGGGGAAATTGGCTGCCCTTGGAGTACAGCCATGCAAACACTAAGCTGCCAACTAGGAGACAAGGGAATACATTCTAATGCCTCCTACCTTGATTGTGTCACAGTGCCCTCTCAGGCCAGATTCAAATTTCTCATTCTCTTCCTAGAGATCCGGAGTAAGTCAGGTTGTGTCCAACGGCATTCACCCCTGTTGTCACGATGCCCAGTGCAGCATAGCTTAAACACCCCTATGATTGTCGCGGAATCTATTTGATAAACAGGTAATCTCCCTTTAATTTTCTCCGTTATACCTTTTCATGCATCCCTGCCATATCCCAATTAAAGGGACACTACCACTTACATAAGCTGTAACTAGATTACTTGTGCATTACAAAAAAAAACACATGCTGCTGGGTTTTTTCTTTGTTTGAAGTACTTGCATGTAAAAAGGAAAAATAAAATTAGGTTTTTATCTCCTCTCTCCATTTTGAGGATTTTTCTCATGATGCAACATTTACCAAAATCTTATAGAGCATTTTGCTTTACAGCTGTGGTTTAGCTTCTACATTATTTAACCCCTTCACTGCGGACGATGTGTGGGGAACACCATGGGGTTTCCCGGATGTATGTGGAGGACATGTTATCCGGTCAGCTGGGTATTCCGGGGACTAATCACCTCTCTCTGGGGTTTCACAGTGGGCTGACTTCTTTGAAGTGGGCGTGATGATGTCAGTTTCAGGCACCCCACGCCAAACCCGGAAGAGCTCCTGAAAGTGGGGTCCTTTGGAAATTCACATTTTTTAAATTTTTTGTAATAGCACTCTGGCAGGATATGATCTATACAAATAATAAAGACATATTAGGATTCAGTGAAGTCTTCCATAAAAAATTATACATAATTTGTCTGGTTCTTAGAATAAAACATGACTTAAACATGTTTAAATATGATGAGCACAAAACTGTCAAAATGAGAACAGCACACAGAGGTGATATGGCTCAGGGTTAACATTCAATGGGCCAGAGGTGGGAATGTTTAGATAAGGCTACAGGGGTTATTTGTAGTGTATGCTACCTGAAATAAGAAATAGCAACTGAATGAGATAAGACAGGGACTTTAAAAGTCTTCTAATCTACCCTCTAGTGATGTCATTTGCATACATCCCACACAATACAATGATTTGAGTCGGTTTCTATCACTATAGACCCATACACTCCATTCTATGCTCAATACCACACAGCGAGGTGCAAGGATGTAAAGATATTGTGTGTGGGGGGCACTTTACAACACAAAATATTACAAAATGTATGCACACAGTGACTCATATAGCGTATAATATTTTCTTAACTAAAAACACATTATAAATGCAATGTACATGGAAGATGGGTGGAGTAGAGGTAACATCACTGCTCTGAATGGAGAGAGCCTGTGAAGACATGAGCTCGATTCCAGCAAGAGCACCTCTCCAGTAAGTGTCCTTCGGCAAGACACCTAACGGTACATACTCGCCACCCAGGACATACTTGAAAACGAGAGAAATCTCAATGTATCCTTCCTGGTAAAATACTTTCTCAAACAAAACATAAAATAAACAAAATAAGGACATTTCACTTTTTGGTGGTAGTGGCCTGTCACGGAACGCCGTGCTCAGAGACTGTGGACTGTACTAAAATCTTGCTCCTCTGCTATTCCCCTCATTTAAGCTATTGGTCTGTTTATCTTTTCATGTTAAAAAATGCCTTTAAGCCTGTCCCTCATGTTTCCTGTGTTCCCTGACACCAGGGGAAGCCTGGTTTTGAAACTCCAGCCAATCACCATCCAGGAGCCTGGTTTGAAACCCCAGCCGATCACCATCCCAGAGTCAGACAAGCCAACCAATCCCATTCACGGACCACCGGCATTCACTTTAATGGAAACTTTTGCAGAAACTTGAAACCCTGGTGGCCCGAAAACCCTTTGGCCCAGCAGAGTGCTCTTTTGGGGTTAGGGTACACCTCATGGGAGCTGCAGTTGGGGTGATTTTCAGGAGGGAGCTCCATCGCGAACCCGTGATTCTGAGCCTTTCTTGGCCCCAGGGGCTCAGGCAGCAGCAGCCATGTGGCATCACTTGGGGTAACTTCCCCACACTGCCGCTCTTGCCCCCGGCAGCAGATTTGGGTGCTTTTTGGACTGTGACACCATAGGGGCCCGAGCTATCAAATGGTACCCATGGATTGCCGCTGCTTCCCTGAAATCTCAACAAAGAAGGACTCTTGCTCTGTATGACTGCAGTTCCAGTTATTTATAAGGCGCCATCAAGTTCCGTAGCGCTGTACAATGGGAGAGACAGAATAACCAATATACATACAAGCTAAACACATAGAACAGTTTGAGAGAGGACCCTGCTCAAGAGCTTACAATCTGCGAGGATGACCTGATAGAGACCAGGGTGAGCTGCAGTGCTGGGATGTCTGGGTTATTAACTGTTGTTATCTGATTCTGTACCAAATAAAAAGAGGCCTGCTGAAATGGCCAGTGAGTCTGCTTAACCCAATATGACCAGTGTCAACTGCTTTATTGGGAGAAATTAAGAACGACATTGATTCAGTGCTGCTTGATGAGAAGAATCCAAGGACTAGCAGAGGAAAACGAGTCATGACGACCGAGGGAAAATCTTTGACTTTGGCTCTTATAACATGGCCTTTTAAGTTGCATTTACAAAGAAAAAGTTTGTTATATGTTCTCAACCCTGTATAGTGCATATGAATAATTGAGATTTTCGGTTCTCTACAATGGCCATTCTAAGCATAAGCACACCTACCATGTGAGGCAAATTTTGTGGGTGAGTCAAAACAAACCATGCAAAAATCAACAAACAAAATAATTTGAATAATTATTTGTGAAAAAATTATAAACCTTAAAGTTCCTTGTAAAGAGAAAGCATCTCAAATAAACAGTGCTAACGTATTTCTCCATATATTTAAAATGTTCAACTAAACAATGCTACAATATAACTTATTGATATTTGATATATTATTATATATCAAAAATTATATATATAATTTTAAATATATACTTATTCCGTAAGTAACAGTGTCTGTCAATTGCGTATAACAGGAAAACTCCCCAGTATATTAACTCATAATTCGCAGACATCCAACACTCTAAGTCACATAGAAGAAAAGACCAACAACAAAAAGGGAAACTGAGAATTCGATGTTAGTAAGTGACAGCAAATATACTGCACAAGTCACTGTAATATAGAATAAGTTTGTAAATAGCATTTCCCTTTTAATGTGTTGATTGACATCCTAGTTGTCTGTGGCGGTTATCGCTCAATACATCACAGATTAAATTCAGTTCCTTGTGTGACAGATATCTCTTTTCTATGATCTCTGCAGGACTAATTGATCCTCAGCAACTTAACCCCTGCCAAGTGAACGTTCTGCAAAGACATTGAATTTCCAGCTATATCTGTACAACATTCCAGGGTCCTCAAAGCACCAGATATTGATGTAAACCGATCACCACTGTGCTGTTATGCAGTTCAAAATAATAAAAAAAAAAAGTACAAAGCGTGTAAATATACCAGGGGAAATCATTATATAAAACTGTGTCTATCTCTGTTTCGCTATATTGCAGTCTCTCCGGCAATGGATTTAGAGATATAGAGAATTGGCAAGGAATAAAAACAAAGCACAAAATTGCAGAGTTTCTTGGCTAATAATTGTGGCAACCCATCAACAATGTCCAGAATTTAGGCTAAAATAGCAGAATATAACATGGCCAGTAAAATTGTTAATAACGTAAAGTACAACACCTTCCTTAGCATCCATTGCTTTACTATGCATTTCAAAAAATAAATATGGTAGTCCATTTGTTGTTTCACATGGCACAATGGAAATTATAGATCCAGGAAGTACATTAATATAACTAGTCTATAAAATAACTAAAATGTGCAATAATAGCTTGCTGGCGTGTTTTCCTCTTAACGCAGCACATATGGAAATGACTTCATATTTAAGTACTCTTTACCTTCCTTTGGGCTGTCAATAAAAGACACGTGGAAGTTTAAACATGATGGACTCTGGGTTCTGCCTATATTACTAGATACCAACATTTTATGACACAGACACACACCTACTGTAGCTCCTAATGTCTTGGAGATCACATCAGTCATGCATGCATGTATTTCAAAGGCTACAGAATTGTGGCACTAATAGTAAGTTAGCACTCCATGAAGGCACAGAGACTATCTCAAGGCTACCCAGGAACTTTAGTTGAAGGCTGGAGGATGCAGACTAAATAGATTTAATATTTCTTTAGTAATGCATATAAAATAATTTCTATCTACAAAGTCTTGGGCTTCTTGAGTTGCATCACTTGCATATCCCTGATTTTGTGCATTGTGCTAATTTACATCATCATTTTAGAGCTGTGTTCCTCAAGTACATCACTACTGCTATTATTCTCTTGTTTGGCTTGATTGTTGAGCCATGTGGCAGTAAATGAATCACATAACTGTGTTTTCCACAGCTAACTGCTGCCAGAACCTGTTTTGTGTGACGCCTGTGAGTTTCACTCATCTGTGACCTTTTTGACAGTCGTACCTGTTCTTCTCCCTCTCTCCATCTGCCTACTGTCAGGATCCTCTCCCCCTCTTTCACCTTCTCCCCCTCTCCTTCTGTTAGCACATTCTTAGATCTCTCTAATTTTATCTGCCCCTTGTCCCCTTCTTTTAACAATCCTTCTTTCCAATTTGATGTAAAAAAAATTCATTTTTTCCACAGATTCATATGTTATTATGATTGCTTCTGCCGATTAAAGGATGCAAAGAAGAAGAGATTGCAAACACCCAGACACAAAAAAAAAAGAAACTTCAAAGCAATCTGTTGAGGCAAACCACCTCTTGATGATGTGAATCTGCTCTCCTGCAATTAAAGTTACCATGTTATTTAATTGGACCTTTTCCATTGAGTTTACAGCATTACAAGGAACCCATCCAACAACAGTTGGTGATTCTACTAGACCAGAGCTTCCCAGCTGTGGTTCTCAAGTACCCCTAACAGGTCAGGTTTTCCAGATATCTGAAGCACAGCACAGGTGATATGATTTGCTGCTCAGTGATTGCAGGATTCAGTCTGCATTTCCCCAAGGGAATCCTTAAAATCTGGCCTGTTAATAGGGCTTGAGGACAGGGTTGGGAACCACTGGTTTAGACGATCATGTCTATTCAAAGAAAGTTGAAAATCAGGAGAATTGTCAGGAGAAGAGAACAATCTAGACCAAATAGCCCATTTGGAAAGCGAGATAAATGGGAGAATTTTTCTGGTTTGGCTATTTTGACCTAGATTTTTCACTTCTCCTACCATTTCTCCTGAGTTTCACCTTTCTTTGAATAGACCTGTATGTCAAGGAGACTTTGAGGTAGTGGATGGCCAGTCTCCAATCCCTCATCTTACTGGAATTTTTATCCTGTCATGACACATTTTGGCCCACACTCAATTTTCAAGTTATAAAGAATAGCTGTCCACCATAATTTATAGAGTCACTTTTTTATCTAAAATGTTCAAGCACATATTTACAGAAGTATACAGATGGAAATACAGAATGAATCCTGGAATCACTGAGCACACAATCACATCTGTGCTGTGCTTCACACATCTGGCAAACCTGACATGATAGGGGTACTTGAGGACCAGGGCTCGGAACCACTGGTCTATGGTGAAGTCAATATCCCACTGCCTTATAGGTACATTTTAGATATCAAATATTCTGAAGAAATTTCTCCCACCCCCAAAGCTTTTCTTTGTCCTTCAAACTCTGTAATGCCATAGGTAAAGTACGCTGATGTCAAAGATGAAATCATGGAAACTCCCAAGAGTCTTCATTTCTAGTTCAATCCTCCAATACTGCTGTAATGTAACGCCAAAGTGTACAGGGAAAGCAGCCGCTTTCTGAAATAACACACATCACAATCTGTAATGTTATTGCCATATTTACTTGTAAGCTGATTTTTTAAAAAAAAAAGAGTAGTGAAGGACTGCAAAAGCACACAAAAATTATATAAACTACATGCCACCCTGCCACTTCATACCGCAGGCCACGGCTTAGAGGGAAGAAGCAGAAAAGCTGTTGAGGCAGGGAGTATGTAGAACAGTATGAATTTAAAGGAAGTATGGGCTAAGAGTTGGTGAGAGGGGCGATCTTCAACCAAGACCCATGGTGGTGGTGAGGTATCAGGTATCAATCCACACAGATATATTTATCAAAAGTTCGTTATTACTATTAACCAAAAAACAGTTGAGTTTTGTTCCAAAGTTATGTTTCCAAACTGAACTTCAAACATTTTATTCATATTCTCATGGCTGCCTAACATTAATAGACAAGTCGCAAGCTGCAGCTGCTGTGGTTGGTGGGCTGTTATTTACCAGCAATTTCTGCCTGTGTACAGCTGCTGACATTCTGCTGGCAAGTAAATCGAGATGATGGAGAGCGAAAATTATATGAATAAGCATGAGCACTGCTTCTGTGTACTTGTTTATGTGATGTAGATTCTTTCCTATCATTATCCTTTAGACTACCCAATAACCAGCCTAAACCAACCCCTACCATTAAATGACACCATTTCTTTACGGTGTTGGATTGGCACAATTTCTCTTTCTAATAATTGTATAATTTAACTTAATATATTTGAAACCACCAACATATCAAGGAATAACATTAATTTAATTATGATATGAGCCAATTCTCCACCACTGCCAGCTGCAGATACATTTTTTGCAGGAACAGGGAAACGTAACCAAAAGATAGTAGCCAGGACAGTGCACCCCCTTTGGAAGGTCTAACTGAGCTTTCTTCAAGAACCTGGCCTGGACATCAGTCCCACAGCTGCAGGCTGCAAAGTTCCCTTAGGCTAGGGTCAGACGAACGCATTTTTCACGTTGTCCGTGAAAAAGTGCGTTCGAACGAACGTACGTATTTTTTCCCGGAATACGCGATAGTGGTCATACGATGCGCCTTTTCGTCCGTGATTTTGTACGGATCATCAATAAAACACTTTTTGTGTCTGGACGTTATGTTAGCCGGACATTAGCAGCGTCTGACGTCTCCTAATCACACACACACGCCGCTATGCGGCCGCAGCGCACTCTGTACGTCAGTAGTAGCGGTTTGACGTTCTCGAAAAAATGCGTTCGTTGGCCACTTGCGTTGCACGGACGAACTTTCGTGCGGCCGTTCGTCGTATGTTCCCCGGCATTGGACGTCATTTGCTGCTAGCACGGCCGTGATTTCGTGAGGCTAAACGCACGTGAAAAATGCGTTCGTCTGACCCTAGCCTTAGACACCTGCATTGAACAAGTCCAGCCCTGTCCTGTTCAGGTGCAGTTCATCAGACCACATCATGTCAGCTTTGTTGTCCTACAACTGGAAGTAGCGCACATACTTCAACACCAGAGGCAAAACTAAAAAGTGAAAAGATAAGCTTCTCCCATGCACATTCTAGCAGCCAAAATAAAAAAGATTGTTAGGGATTGCAAATAGCGTAAGGTCTATGGATATATTGTAACCTATGAAGCATGTCCCAGGTGGGACAGTGTAGTAAACAAAAGAAACTTTTAATGCGTCCGCATAAGGACAAATACACACCATAAAACAAAAAACAAGGTGCGAATATAAGGAAATTGAACACAAAAAGAAAAAAAGGTTAGTAACCTCAAGGTGAAGAAAGAAGTAATAAAAAAGCAATCAAAAATGTCCCGTATAGACACTGGGCATGAAAAGTTGTGCCTCTGTGCTACTAAGGAGTACCTTTATGGTATACCACTATGCAGTGGTGTATTTCGGTTTTGTGCTGCCCTAGGCCTGACTAAACTCGTGCACCCCCAATTTAAATTTGAGGCACCCCTTCCTGTCAAGGGCACACCTCTTCCTGGTTAATCCCCACCCTTCCTCTTTAAGCTCCACCTTTTCCTCTTAGAGCTCCGCCTTTTCCTCTCTTTATATTAAAAGTGGATACCAAGTGCCTACTTGTATGTTTTGTATACCATTTCAAATGTATCTATTGAGATAAATCAAATTATGAAATGTTTAAATTCAAGCATTTTTACAAAGAACAGCCACGCATGTCAAGTATACTGGATCACTGCCGCTCTAATTGGTTGAACAATAAAATCCACAGAAACGTGCACTGCATATGAGCATATCACAGAGCTGCACAGCAATAAAACCCACAGAAATGGGCACTGTGTATGAGCATATCAGAGCTGCACAGCAATAAAACCCACAGAAATGTGCACTGTGTATGAGCATATCACAGAACTGCACAGCAAAAAAACTCACAGTAATGTGCAGTGTGTATGAGCGTATCCCAGAGCTCCAGGGCAACAAAACTCACAGTAATATGTAGTGTGTATCACAGAATCCACAGCAATAAAACTCCCAGCATTGCAATGTTTGGTGTGTGTCAGGGTATCAGAATCCACAGAATAAAACTCCCAGCAATGCAATGTGCGGTGTGTGTTTCAGTGTATCAGAATACACAGCAATTAAACTCGCAGCAATGCAATGTGCAGTGTGTATGAGTGCATCAGAATCCACTGCAATAAAACTCCCAGCAATGCAATGTGCAGTGTGTATGAGTGTATCAGAATCCACAGCAATAAAACTCCCAGCAATGCAATGTGCAGTGTGTATGAGTGCATCAGAATCCACTGCAATAAAACTCTGAACAATGCAATGTGCGGTGTGTATGAGTGCATCAGAATTCACAGCAATAAAACTCACAGCAATGCAATGTGTGGTGTGTGTCAGCTTATCAGAATCCACAGCAATAAAACTCCCAGCAATGCAATGTGCGGTGTGTATGAATGCATCAGAATCCACTGCAATAAAACTCCCAGCAAACCGAGTGTATATGAGCACACAGCAATTATTTATTCCTTATTTACCGGCCTCCGTCTGCGGTAGGGCTGTGTGCAGAGTCAGCAGGGACTGTGTACGGACTCAGCAGGAGGTCCCTCCAGGCCACGTTAGGATCGCGGCTGTGCCTGTGCGTGGAACCATCTTGTCAGCAGTGGGGTGCCACTACCAGAGGGTGCACCGTGGCTTTGATTCCCTTCCCGGTGGGATAGGCATAAGGCTATCCTAAACAAAAGATAAATCCAGGTAAAGTATCCATGTAATTGGGCAGACTAGATGGGCCGAAAGGTTCTTATCTGCCGACATTTTTCTATGTTTCTATGCTTCAGTCCAGAATAGAGTGAGAGTCTGTGTTAACGAAAGGGCGGGCAGCTGCGTGCGTGCGTGTCACATGGTACTGCGACTCAGTAGCACCTGACTGGCCAGACCGCGTGACCTGCATGCACGCAGCCTCACCAGGAGCCAGGCAGCTCAATGACAAATTTCTATCACTGCAGTGCTGGTTAAGGAAAGGTCCACTTTAAACAGCAGTAAGCAGACAGGGCTTCATATTCTGCTGATACCCCCCCTTACCTGCCGTTTACTGTCATCTTCTCTCTCTGCACACAAATCACATCCCCCTCCCCTCTCCTAGAGCTGCTGCGGGGCAGGGGAGGAGCTATGGAGGGAGGAGAGGGGGATTTTTATTCTATTCAATTTAATTCCGTATGCAAACGCCCTGCTCTGCTTCTCGTTGTTTGAGAACACAGCTCAAAGCTGACACACAGTGACAGTGGCACCTCTTAGTACCCCCTAATGACACCCCAATAATCACTGGTACCTGGGGCGGTCCGCCCTCCGCCACTCCCCTAAGTACACCACTGCTCTGTGATATGCTCACACACAAGTTTGGCGAACTGCCAGCAAGTACGGTGCTGTTTGAAGGCAGTGCAAATCCCCATAGAGAAGTAATGGTTAATCTATTCAGAGAACACCAAACAGCAGAGAAATGGTAGTGAAATGCCCTGATGTTCGTGGTTTCAATCAGCAGGTTTATTCAGGCGAACCCCATAGGTTTCAATGTTAAAAATATTCCCGTTTTTATGCAATTTCTAGTAAACCATTTATTATTTTAATCTGCAGTAAAAATTCTTTATTTATTAATTATTATTTTTTTAGTACCTTTTAGTCATTTTTCAGATTTTTTTGGGCAAAATTTCCCCCCCTTTTTTTAATAGCAGTTTTTCTTTTTTCTGTAACATAACTTTTTATTATCAATCATATGATCTTATATGTAAATTCCAGACATTTTCGTTCAGTAGTTCTTTTGAAAACAGCAGGCCACGGATTTGCGGTGGCAGCATTCAGCGGCCAACTCCATGCACTTTGGGGACCCTGCGGTGAATGGTGAATTCCCTGCAGGTTGGGGAAATTTTATTCCCCGAAGTGCAGGGAACTACAGAACACCAAAATGTTGGCGTCATTTCTGTGCTCTGTGAGTAACCCATATAGTGGTGAGGTTTTTTGCTGCCCCCTGGAAAGTGAAAGCCTAGGCCTTGCCTACCCAGGACATACTTGAAAATTTGTGAAATCTCAATGTATCCTTGCTGGTATAATAGAAACATAGAAACATAGAAAAATGTCGGCAGATAAGAACCTTTCGGCCCATCTAGTCTGCCCAATTACATGGATACTTTACCTGGATTTATCTTTTGTTTAGGATAGCCTTATGCCTATCCCATGCTTGCTTAAATTCAATTACTGTTTTGGCCTCTATCACTTCTACTGGAAGACTGTTCCATGTATCCACCACCCTCTCAGTAAAATAATGCTTCCTGATGTTACTTTTAAACCTTTGCCCCTCTAATCTAAGACTATGTCCTCTTGTTTTGCTATTTTGTTTCCTTTTAAATATACTCCCTTCCTCTACCTTGTGGATTCCCTTTACGTATTTAAATGTTTCTATCATATCTCCTCTGTCTCGTCTTTTTTCCAAGCTGTACATGTTAAGATCATTAAGCCTTTCCTGGTAACTTTTCTCCTTCAAGCCATACACCATTTTAGTAGCCCTTCTCTGAACTCTCTCTAAGATGTCTATATCCTTTTGGAGATACGGTCTCCAGTACTGCACACAGTACTCCAAGTGAGGTCTCACCAGTGCTCTGTACAGTGGCATGAGCACTTCCCTTTTCCTACTGCTAATACCTCTCCCTACACAACCAAGCATTCTGCTAGCATTTCCTGCTGCTCTATTACATTGACTACTTACCCTTAGATCCTCTGAAATAATGACCCCTAAATCCCTTTCCTCAGATGTTGAGGTTAGGACTGTATCAAATATTCTATATTCAGCCCTTGGGTTTTTACGTCCCAGGTGCATTATCTTGCACTTATCCACATTAAAACTCAATTGCCACAACTCCGACCATTTTTTTAGTTTACCTAAATCATTTGTCATTTGGCTGATCCCTCCAGGAACGTCAACCCTGCTGCAAATCTTTGTGTCATCAGCAAAAAGACATACTTTTCCATTAATACCTTCTGCAATATCACTAATAAAAATATTAAAGAGAATGGGTCCAAGTACTGACCCCTGAGGTACCCCACTGGTAACAAGACCTTGCGCCGAATAAACTCCATTTACCACAACCCTCTGTTGTCTGTCACTCTGCCACTGCCTAATCCAGTCAACAATATTGGAATCCAAGCTCAAAGATTGCAATTTATTGATAAGCCTTCTATGCGGAACAGTATCAAAAGCCTTACTGAAATCTAAATAAGCAATGTCTACTGCACCACCTGTGTCTATTATTTTTGTTACCCAATCAAAAAAATCAATAAGATTAGTTTGGAATGATCTCCCTGAGGTAAACCCATGTTGTTTCTGATCCTGTAATCTATGTGTTTTTAGATGTTCAACAATCCTTTCCTTTAACATGGTTTCCATTAATTTCCCCACTACTGACGTAAGACTAACTGGCCTATAGTTCCCCGATTCCTCCCTACTACCCTTCTTGTAAATGGGCACAACATTTGCTAATTTCCAGTCTTCTGGGACGACTCCCGTTTACAAGGATTGGTTAAATAAATCTGTTAATGGTTTTGCTATTACATCACTGAGCTCTTTTAATAATTTAGGGTGGATCCCATCAGGCCCCATTGCAATACTTTGCAAAAGTAAAAAAAAATAATATATATATATATTTTTTTTTAGGGGTGGGCCACCCGGTGCGGCCGCCGGCCCCTGGAAAGTGCCACCCTACGCCTAGGCCTAGTCAGCCTAGGCCAAAACACACCACTGCCACTATGTGTGCAAAAGAAAGCATTAATGCTGTAGCTACTGAGGATGTCCCTATTTTTGTATTTGTGTTTTGTATACTCTTAAGTAGGGATGAGCTGTTCGGGTTCGGACGGTTCGGAGTTCGACCCGAACTTTGGCAGCTCGAACGTTCGCAAATTTCGAACTTTTTGGGTCTGTTCGGTTCGAGTTCGAAAAAAAAAAGAAATTTTGAAAAAAGTATAGAAAATGCTTAAAAAAATACAAAAAAATCTAGAAATAAAGAGACTCTTTACTGCAGAATATTATAAGCAACGGTTTATTAGATATTGAAATAAAAACTAATGTGTATGTGGAAAGATTATCAACTCTAAATGACCTCTGTTCACAAACGGGCATAACACCAGGTGTTTTTAGTCTGGTAATCAATTTGATACATTGTACAACATACCGAGGGTGGGGTGGTGTCTGCTTCTGATTGAGATTTGAGAATTAATTTCCCTAAAACATCCTAATATGCTGCATTTAACCCTTTCGCTGCTGAGGCTTTTCACACCTCTGTGCTGAGGTCATTTTTACCGCTTTCGCTCATCATGATTAACCGCATTTTGTAGCCATATTTTGATATATGACCCAGACATATTATATATTGTTCTTTCCGGCAGACTTGGCAGATTCATAATATGTCATTATTATATGTATACGTTAAGTCATGTCTGTATATTATAACAAAAATGCAATAAAATTAGAATTTTCAATAATTTATTATGTGTAAAGTGTTTTTTTCACATTTTAACATGCGATCGTTTGCGGTTATATTTTGTATGGGGTGCGCTTGTTAAAAAAATTAGAAATGGGGTCTCGTTACATTTTTTTTTGGGGAAAATTTTGCTTTTTTTAACAAACGCACCGCATACAAAAATCGTTAGTGCAGCATTATTCTTCACATTATAATTGAAATGGGAACAATATTGCTGCATTAACAAAACAAAAACAAAAAAAAATTGTTTATTTTTTTTAGAATTTTTTTAAAAACATTTTTCATGCTCATGTTTGGTATCCTTGGAAAGGCCATGCTCTGGCCGATCCAACGATATCAAACATTAACCCCTAGCTGCCACGGATCGGGAGCTAGGGGGTTCATTTCAGCGCCGATTCGTGATCCGGCTCCCCAGGGGTTAATCACAGCCACCGTTTGGAAGGGCAGGCTGTGCCCTTCCAAACAGTGCCTGGATTAACCCCCTGCCCCCGGCGATCGGGAGGGAGAGAGGTCAGAAGGACCTCCCCCCTCCCTTTCAGGCGCGTCCTCCGCACATGTGGGGGGGCGCCTGAATTAGATGTCATCGCGCCGCCGCGATGACATCTAATTGCTCCGCCGGGGTCCCAGAGTGCTGGGCTGACATCCAAGATGTCAGCCCGCACAGGGGGGCGCAGCAATCCGCCGGAATCAGCGCGTCCATAGCACAGGAGAACCACTTGGCTGGACGCGCTGAGCGCGTCCATAGCAGCCAAGTGGTTAACTTGTGTTTGAAAAAAATTCAAAATAACATCTAAGGCTAGGGTCAGATGAGCGCATTTTGTACGGACTGTGCGTCCGTGCAGTACGGACGTACTTACTGACTGACAACAAGGTAGTGGCCAAACAGTCTGTTTTTTTCACTGACGTATTTTTTGACTGATGTAGCAGGGAAAATAAATTAAAATGAAAAAACATTCTGTCCGTCAAAAATGCTGGACGTATAAATGCAATCCATCTGACCTTGTTTCATTCACATACAAAGCTACACGGACGTTACGGACGTGGCGCACTCCGCACGTCCGTTCTAGCAGTATTACGTTCTTGCCTGACCTGCGTCCGTTTGCTGCGTCCGCCATGCATCCGCACTTCCGTGCGGACGTACTTCGTGTGTGGGGCTCCATTGGTCAGAATGCTATGCTGCCACGGACGTACAAATGTGCGGCAACACGGACGTGATAACTGCGCTCGTCTGACCCCAGCCTTAAGCAATGTTATTTTTCACCTCGGGATTAAACATTCACAGGGTTATTCAGAGAGCGGTGAAAAGCAGGAGAATAACTGGAGAAGTGAAAATTCTAGGTCAAAATAGCCAAACCAGAAAAATTCTCCCATTTAACTCACTTTCCAAATTGGCTATTTGGTCTAGATTGTTCTCTTCTCCTGCCAGTTCTCCTGGCTTTCACCTCTCTCTCAGGGTTGTTCAGAGAAAGGTGAAAACCAGGAGAATGGCAGGAAAAGAGAATAATCTGGACCAAATAGCCGATTTGGAAAGTGAGATAAGGCTAGGGTCCGACTAACGCATTTTTCACAGCGACCGTCAAAAAGTGCGTCCGAACGCATTGCCTTTTTTTTTCACGGAATGCGCGAAAACAGTCATACGATGCGCATTTTTGTGCGTGATTTTTTACGGATCGAAACCAGGAAAATTTGGATGTCTGGACGTTATGTTGGCCGGACATGAGCAGGGTCTGACGTCTCCAAATCACGCACACACGCCGCTAGTGGACGCAGCGCACTCTGTACGTCCGTACTAGCGGTTCTGCGTTCTCGAAAAAATGCGTTCATTTTCCACTTGCGTTGCGCATCTGGACTTTCGTGCGACTGTACTTTGTCATTGCCCGTCATTTGCTGCTAGTGCGGCCGTGATTAAGTGCGCCTAAACGCATGTTAAAAATTCACTAGTCTGACCCTAGCCTAAATGGGAGAATTTTTCTGGTTTGGCTATTTTGACCTACAATTTTCCATTCTCCAGTCATTCTCCTGCTTTTCACCGCCAAAAAATCAGTAAACTTTTTCTGCGTGTCCGAAAATGTCTCCTCTTTTTATACAGACTGCCGCCCCAAGCAGTTGTTTATGGATAGATTAAAGGAAAAGCATTTACCGTCATTTGAAATGTCATTTTTTGGTTTTTACATATTTCTATACATTCTAGAAATCCGCCACTTCACAGGCAGGTTATGGGGACCTCCTAGGCACGATATTTGAAGGAATTTTTCGTTTTTATTTTTAACCCTTATTTCATGGAAAACTCACTATCCCTTTAAAAACGTTTTTTTTAAAACTTTTTGTCCTTGTTTCCTGTCCCCCAGGGCACTACCCAGACCCCCATACACTTTTTAAGGCAAATATCTAGCATATATGCCCTCTTGGAGGGCACTCTAAAAACCGAATTTTCAGCCCCATTGACTTGTATGGGGTCTGAGTTCGGGTTCGGGTTCGGACCAGAACATTTGGAAAGTTCGGGTTCGGCTTCGAACCGAACTCGGGGAGTGTTCGGCTCATCCCTACTCTTAAGTGGGGTATACAAAAAGCCTTCTAAAGTACGGTACTAGGCACTATCTTAGTGTCCTCTTTGAAAACAGTTCCTGACACAGAGTATAGAAACAGGCCTTCATGGGTCCATGTGGAAAGTAAAGAAGGAGTTCAGAGAAAGGACTTTTGGAGAAGTAGTTTACCAGGAAGGATACATTGAGATTTCTCTTGTTTTCAAGTATGTCCTAGGTGGTGAGTATGTACTGTTGGGTGACTTGCCCAAGGACAATTATTGGAGAGGTGCTCTTGCTGGGATTGAGCCTGTGTCTCCACAGTCCACCCAGCCGGTGCAATTAATTGGATATATAAATTCAATATCTTATTTGCTTCAAATCGGCGTTTTTTCCCTACGTCTGATAACTGATTCAGCAACTCCAATTTTTGCAAACTACGGTGACCATTCACTTAATAGCGAATTCACCATATTTTCGGCGAAATTGATTCCCTGAAATGTGATAAAAAGCAAAGGATCTAAAGATGAATAGACCCTTTTGAGTCTACCTTCCATAATAACCTATAAAACTCCATTAAAGCAGGTAAATACAATAAAAACAATAAACAGTGCGGCTGTTGCAGCCGCTCCCGTGAGTATGGGCGTGACGCCATTTTTTCTGTAAGTGTGGCATGTAGCCTACCCATTAACCCCTAAAATGCCATTAATCAAGGGAAAACATTAAGTTAATACATTGAAGCATGTAGCCTACCCTTTAACCCCTAAACTGCCATTAATCAAGGAAAGCATTAAATGAATAGACTGTGTCAGGTTCCTGAACCGTGCCTTGGCAGCCCCCTTCAACTATTGTGCATTTGATCTGTGCCTGCACTTGATGGCAGCTTCATTCCTGTGCTGCTCATTTCCAGCACCGAGATCCAGCACATATTCAGTTAAAACACACACCATAGGTCACATGACTTCCCTGAATAAGGGCCATGCCCCCTCTCCGCCTTCCTCCAGCATTGCCAAGCCACTACCAGTGAGAGAGGACCTATGCTGTGGCTCTCCTGCGTTATCCTGAACCCCAAACTTTGCCGCCGTTACCAGCCTTTCCCGTGTCTCCATATCCTCCAGTATCCAGTGTGTCCAAGATCCCATTGTCTTGGTTTGTTTTCTGTTTCCCTATTGTCAAGCCCTATATGTGTCCTCTTCCTCCACTCCAAACCAATTGTTCTGCTGCTTCCTGCAGCAACTCACAGCACACCCCTGTACTGGTGCTTCACTGCATCCCCGGCTCAGTATCCTGCCACCTCGATATCACCCTGGTGCAATACCTGACAGTGAGGCATGTAGCCTACTCATTTACCCCTAAAATGCCATTAAGGGAAAACATGAAATGAATACACTGTGGGGCATCCAGCCTATCCATTAACTACTAAAATGCCAGTTATCAAGATAAAACAGGAACTGAATACACTGAGGCATGGCGCCTAGTCTACCCATTAATTCGTAAAATGCCATTAATAAAGGAAATAATGTATACTGTGAGGGATGAAAACTGCCCATTACCCTTAATATATAACTAAACCAAGGCAAAAACGAAAGTAATACACAATGTAATTTGTAGTCTGACCATTAACGCTGTCACTGCTAAGCCAATTCCACCCTGTGAAACAAAATTGTTACGTTTTTATTTTATATTTTATGATTTTGTCTTTACACTGAATATGGTCATGTTGGGTATCATTGGAAAGGCTAGACCCTTTCCAGTGACACCTAGATCGATCATGTACGATGCATGGGGCCGGAGATACAGTGGTCCAAAGATGTGGAGGAAGCTGGATGCTGATCCCTGGTTGAGAGGCACATGGGGGGGGGGCAAGGAATAACCTAGGGGGGGGGAATTGCCCCCTGGCCCCCCTAGAGATGCCTATGCTCAAGAGGGATTTTGTCCCACTCCTTTTTGCAGATCCTCTCCAAGTCTTTAAGGTTTCGAGGCTGACTTTTCTCACCTTGCACCTTACGCTCCCTCCATAGATTTTCTATGGGATTAAGGTCTGTAGACTGACTAGGCCACTCCAGGACCTTAATGTGCTTCTTCTTGAGCCACTCCTTTTTATGACTTGGCTGTGTCTTTTTGGGTCACTGTCATGCTGGAATACCCTTCCACGACCCGTTTTCAATGCCCTGGCTGAGGGAAGGAGTTTCTGTCACGGGGGCATCCGGCATGAGCCAAGTTGGGCCCGATATTCAGGATAGATAGCCCTTTAGGCAGGATAGCTGCTGGCTGCAAGACATGTGGATCAGGAGTCAAGGTAACCAGACAACAAGAGACACAAAACAGGAAACAGGCAGGGCAAAGGTTAATGGAGAGAACAACAATATACTGGCACGCAGCAGCACACACAAGGAAATCCTAATCTAGGATACATTCCTTAGAATGGCAGTCTAAGGAAGGGGACCTCACTGCTGGGTGTCACACAGAACCAAGGGGCAGTACAAGAGTGACAAATCCAGAGACGTGGTAATAAATAAGAGCCGGAGTTAGAAACCAGAACGGGTCGTACGCATAAGCATAAAATCAGAAACAGTCATACACAGTAGATCAGATAATACAGAAACACACAGATCAGAATAAACCAAAATATAACAGATCAGACAACTTGAGAGGCAGACAGACTAAGGAAATAAGAAACCAGAAATAAACTGAATAATGGAAAACAAGGAAAAATAACAGAAGTAAACACTTTACTCAGAAATAGTTACACAGGCAGCAATGTGACTCATATGCGGGAGCCCTGGGCATTGGGAGAGGCTGCCTTATAAAGAGAGCAGGCCAGAGCAGACAGATCAGGTGGTCTAAGACCTGACTGGCTACAGGGAATTCCTGGAGCAGAGGGAGAGCAAGGAATGTCCCAGACAGATGTAAGAGCCAGCCTGTATCGCTCTCATAACAGGGAGCAGGGCTGGAAACATGTGGATAAGTGAAAGTTGTCCTGTCTGCATAGCAGCAAAACACCCCCAAAGCAAAATTTTTCCACCTCCATGGTGTTCTTGGGGTCATAGGCAGCATACCTCCTCCTCCAGACACACCGAGTTGAGTTGATGCCAAAGAGCTAAATTTTGGTCTCCTCTGACCACAAAACTTTCATCCACTTCTCCTCTGAATCATTGAGATGTTCATTGGCAAACTTCAGACGGGCCTGTACATGTGCTTTCTTGAGCAGGGGGACCTTGCGGGCACTGCAGGATTTCAGTCCTTCATGCGTAGGTGACTATGGTAACAGCTGCCTTGAGATCACTGACAAGATCCTCCCGTGTAGTTCTGGGCAAATTTCTCACTGTTGTCATGATCATTGAAACTCCACAAGGTGAGATCTTGCATGAAGCCCCAGACTGAGGGAGAATGACAGATATTTTGTGTTTCTTTCATTTGCGAATAATCGCACCAAATGTTTTCACCTTCTCACCAAGCTGCTTGACGATGATCTTGTAGCCCAATCCAGCCTTATGTAGGTCCACAATCTTGTCCCTGACATCCTTGGACAGCTCTTTGGTCTTGGCCATGGTGAAGAGCTTGGAATCTGATTGAGTGGACAGGTGTGTTTTATACAGGTAACAAACTGAGATAAGGAGCATTCCATTATAGAATGCACCTAATCTCAGCTCATTACTTGTATAAAAGACACCTAGGAGCCAGAAATCTTTCTGATTAATAGGGGATCAAATACTTATTTCACTCATTAAAATGCAAATCAATTTATAACTTTTTTGAAATCCGTTTTTCTGGATGTTTTTGTTGTTATTCTGTCTCTCACTTTTAGAATAAACCTACCATTAAAATTATCGACAGATCATTTCATTGTCAGTGGGCAAACATACAAAATCAGCAGGGGATCAAGTCATTTTTTCCCTCACTGTACCTATTAGACCCTACGCTATATGGATTGCACGTATTCTCTTTTAATGGGGTAATGCAGGAGCCTTGCAGGGAAGTAAAAGCAGGGATTGTCTCTTAGCCTTGACCCGGTTGACCTTGTGTCAGTGGTAAATTGAAGTGCAAGTTAGTGGAGTTAAGAAGGAATCTGGCTCTGGCAGGACTATGGATGTTCCCATGGTAACCAGTGAGATCAGTCCTTTTTCTTCATTGCAAACCTACCTCATTAAAAAAAAATCTGATAGGCCCTCCTGGAGGAATCCTGTATCTTAACCCCTCACTGCTGTATTTCCTGCCCCCTCACCAGTAAGAAAATATTGGGGTAACATGATTTAGAAACATATTAATTTGGTTTACCATTTTTGGGTTTAGACATGTATTTAAAATAAAAAAGTTCTACATATAAAAGTACATGCCAATATTACTAAGGTATAAACATTTTTAAAAAACATATGTTGGACCTTTTCCCATGGAATTTCATTTACCTCCGGACTTTCTTATTCTAACTGTCAATGTATGTGTTTATGGATTCAAAATTGTCACTCCTAACACCTAAATTAGAGAGACATTACCACCAAAATATAAAATGTCCTTATTTTCTTTAGTTTATGTTTCTGGTATCTTACATGTATTTTACTTTTCTCTTGTATGTTTAGTTAAGAACATATTTTACTCTATATACAGTATGTGTCACTGGGTGCATTCATTGTTAGATATTTTGTTTTTCAAACTGACCCCCTCAGTATCTCTACCTCAATGTTCCTCACTGTGTGGCATTGGCCATATAATGGAGTCTATTGTTTGAGATCACTGACTCAAATCATTGTATTGTGTGGGATGTATTTAAAGATCTCACCTGAGGGGGTAGATTAGAAGTCTGTGAAGCTCCATGTTATATCTCAGCTGCCAGCATTTAGCCTGAAGAACAATAAACTGCATGCCGCGTTATCTAAACATTCAATCCTCCACTTAATTAACTGTTAAATAATGTAGATTACATAAACAAGCGCCACAAAGCAAAGCTTTTGGTAAATGTTGCATCATGGGAAAAAGTACAGAAAATGGAAACATGAGATCAAAACCTTACTTTATTTTTCCTTTTTACCTGCAGTTACTTCAAACAAAGAGGAAAAAACAGCAGCATGTGTATTATAATGTGTTGTTATTCGTAATGCACAGGTAATCTATTTACAGATTATGTAAATTTATTTAAAGCTCTCGAGCAGGGTCCTCTCTCCTACTGTTCTGTGTGTAATACGTATGCATATTTGTTATTCTGTCTCTCCCATTGTACAGCGCTACAGAACTTGTGGGCACTTTATAAATGCTTGTAACTGTAACTGTATGTAAGTGGCATTGTCCCTTTAAGGCTAGTCATCTTAAGACATAGAGCTCAACAAAAAGGGAAATCAGGCCCTAAAGCAGCTGGCTGGCCTTTCTGCCATTACCCTTCATTAGTTACCTTTACACAGTCACATTTACAGCATCTGCACAGGACATGCATACATTCTTACTGTTAGAAAGATGAACGACGCATACACTCCAAATCCCTTCAGATCGCATGTAGATATTTACAGAGTCAGATGATTTACACACATGCAGACACTCACTGATTCACATGCATGTGAAAAATTGAAAGCGAAAGAAAACCAGTCCGAGAAGGAGAATTAGAAAGGCTTAGCGTGATAGAGTGGAGGAAGCAGTATTGCGGAACAGAGGATCCTAGCCTCGAAATCCAGAAAGTCCCATGTAAACTGAGATAGTTGGGAGGCATGTTAATGAACAAACCTACTTGAAACAGTAAATTGAGCTAACTTGCAATAGATTTGCTGTCCCGCTTACAGTAAATACTTTCTGCATGCAATATTGATGTAAACCCTTGTTATTTTCTATTTTCAATGTCTTTGCAGTAC
Organism: Leptobrachium leishanense; assembly: GCA_009667805.1. Taxonomy (NCBI): domain Eukaryota; kingdom Metazoa; phylum Chordata; class Amphibia; order Anura; family Megophryidae; genus Leptobrachium; species Leptobrachium leishanense. The sequence continues at coordinate 292,103,374 of CM019063.1, read as the reverse complement.
TTTTTTTATAATTTGCTTTCTTTGCTCAGATGTTGCTGTACATGTTAACATTGTGAGAAGTATTGTGTTTATGGGACATTCTAGTGCTTTTTAGACTTGAATCAATTCAGCAAATAAAAAAAACATTTTTCTAACTTACATGAATTATTTATTTCCTACTTTAGCAAGTTATTTCATTTTAAAAGAACATTTGATCCCTTCAGATAAGCCACTTAACTGGATACTCAAAAGCATCTGCAGGTGCTCAGGTTTGAGTTAACTTGATGTGATCTTATTCTGAAGCAATGCAAACAAATTTGCCGGCTGGGTGGAGTAGAGGTAACATCACTGCTCAATAACTAACTGTGGAGAGGGACTGTGGAGACACAGGTTCGATCCCGGCAAGAGCACCTCTCCAGTAAGTGTCCTTGGGCAAGACGCCCAGCGGTACATACTCGTCACCCAGGACATACTTGAAAACGAGAGAAATCTCAATGTATCCTTCCTGGTAAAATACATTCTCAAAAAAAAAAATGGCATTGATTGCAAACAAAATTCCTTGGCAATTGTTAAATTGGTCTCCTAAAGCTCTAGCCTGTTGGACACGTCAATCGATGTGCTAGAACTATTTAACCATCTGGGACATGTGTTAGACTGTCATTGGTGATTCAACAGTCCCACCAGCAGTAGTACTTTTTGGAGATAGAGCCATCTGCTTGTCAAATAGTGCATACAGTATGGAAATGTGCTATAAGGATTCTACAGCACATTTGTACTGTATAACTACTGTAAAGTGATTTTCCATAAAACCACTGGCTGCTGACTGTGGTTTTAAAGAAAAGCTCCTGGTAGTAAGGGTTAAATAAACTTCTCCCTCTTGGTCTAGACACGTGTACTTTACTTACATGCTAAGAGCCTTCTTCTGCTGTACATCATATGTGAGTCAATTTCATTTTGTGGTGTTTCGGTGTCAATTTTTATGGTCAGAAGAGCAAACGCAAAGATGTAGCTGCTAAGTAAAGTGTGTGTTTAGGTTAGGCCGGGGTCAGACAAGCGTTTTTAAGAGCGGAAGGAACATCCGTGAATGTAGACACTCGGAGGCTAGATTGGCCACCTCGCTGAGCGCAGTTAGTGCGCTCAGCGCTGCAAGGCTTGATCCTTCTATGAAAGATTGTGCATTGCAGCCCCGTCGAACATGCGTTGTAGCGTTTCGACGGGGAGGCTTTCGGCACGGCCACTGTAGTGTGTGCAATTCATGCGCGCTACAGCGTGTGGCTGGCCCGTTGAAGCGTCACAACGCTGCCTGCAACGGACACCTGGAGGCACATCAGTGCGCTCGTCTGACCCCAGCCTTAAAGGTCCACAGACTCTTCTTTTAAATAGGAACAGCTCGGTAGAGATAGGAAACAAATAATGAATGTCTATTAGGACAATTGTTTTAACATGTAGAATCCACATTAACTATTTACATTTACAGTCTTCCTTCATAGATCTGGACAGAGTGAAAGATTACACACTTTTTCCAGCTGGATAAAGACCTGAACTGATCTTTTAGCTAGAGATTTAATAAGGAGAGATTTACCACCTACATTTTACAAAATGTTGCCTTTGCATTCTTGTTTCTGAAGGGAAACGTTTAAAATAGATCCTTTTGTTTTCATCCCATAAAACTCCATTAGAACATTACAGCGATTTACTAACACGACATTTATGAAAGTAATTTAACAGAATATAACACTTAATTAAACTGTATTAAATAAGCACATAATTAAAGAATTCATTAGGAGGAACAGGAGACTGTATGTTTGTTTATTTGTGCTGGGAAACTAACGTGTAATCCAGACTGAAGAGTGAAAGCTATGTTTTCTGTCACTTATGAGAAATAAAATTCTCTTTTCATGTTTCTTCTTCTGCACTAATATAAAGAATGTGTACTGGAGGCTGTACATCATTATAGAGCTCTGACAGATGGGCTATACACGACTTTGCCTTAAATATTTTCCTTTTATCTATATTTGTACAAAGTAATACTCATTAGTTTTTCAGTTCAATGATAACTGCCAACATGTCTTTTTAAAATAAAAAAAATTCACATCCACACTGGTGTACTTTTGTTATATTGCACTATTTGCTTTATGGTTTTTTTCTCCTATAACGACATTATGTGCATATATTGTGCTAGAGTACATGAACACCACTATGTTAGCAGCAGGATGGAACATTCAGTGTATCCTGCATAGCTCGCAGCGCCAAAAGGGTTAAACCCAAGTATTCTAATTAAGGAACTACAAAATCCTTCTGATGAGGGTGATTAATGTCTCACCCGTGAGGGGTGTGCTGAGACAGAGACACTGGAAGCCTGCCAGGGAGGCAGCAAGGTTTTGACAGTGTGTTTGTTTAAAAACATTGTTTATTTTTGATCTATTAAACTACTGGGATCAGGTTAGCTGACCAGTAGGATAGCATAGGACATTCCTGTAAGTTAGTCTCCTAAGAGGAGTAGGAGTTAATTTGTTATTGCCTTATGTTGTTTTGTTATGCGGTTGTAAGGCCTATATATATATATAATTTTTTTTAGAAAGTATTTTACCAGGAAGGATACATTGAGATTTCTTTTGTTTTAAAGTATGTCCTGTGTGGCAAGTGTGTACCGTTAGGTGTCTTGCCCAAGGACACTTGCTGGAGAGGTGCTCTTGCCAGGATCGAACCTGTGTCTCCACAGTTATAGAGCCGTGATGTTACCTCTACTCCACCCAGCCTGCATGCTAATAAAGCATATTTTATTTTTGCAATATTGTGTTTCCTGAAGAAAAACCTGGCCATCCTGCCACAATATAAAAAAATAATGTGGGGAAGGGGTGGCTTGCTCTGCTTAGTTACCACATCATTTCAAGTTTTTTTTTTGGCTGGCAGTTAGGCTTGTGCACCGATTTTTTTTTCGGTTCGATTCGGTTCGATTTTTCGGATTTTTAAACTTTTCAATTCGGCTCGTTTCGACCGATTTTGGTTTCGATTCGATTCGGTTCGGCTCGTTTTTCGGGTTAATTTTTTTTTAGGAATATCGACCATTTTTCGTATTTTCGTGTCACTGTGCTCGGTTTTTGTATCGACTTTTCGTGATTTCGGAAATTTTCGTTTTTCGGAATTGTACATTTTTCGGAATATCGACCATTTTTCGTATTTTTCGTGTCACTTTGCTCGTTTTTTGTATCGACTTTTCGTTTTTCGGAAAATTTTCGTTTTCGGAAAATTTTCGTTTTTTCGGAACGTCTGTTCTCCTCGTTTGACACATTTCAAGTCAGTTCGAAAAATCCGAAAATATTTCGTTTCGGCTCGGAAAACGTTTCGGATCTGACATTTTCGGATCTAAAAATTTTCCGAAATTCGGCCGCATCCGAAAACACGAATCGGGAAATTTCGTGAAAATTCCGAAATTCCGAAACCCGAAACGCACATCCCTACTGGCAGTATGTTTGCATAATTGGTTTAAAAAACAAAAACAAAACAGAAATGTTATTTTAATTTAGAGAAGCTCGTGGCACTGTTTGGTAAATCAGATATTAAATATCTCAAAACACACCCCATGAATGATGTTCACCTATCAGCCTGCATTGACCGATAACATGAAGGTTGTTCACACTTCACAGCTAATGGGAAACTCATCTGATGGGAAAAACCCCTGCTATGCTGTGGTACTGCATTATCATTGATTATGTTACTGCAGATTATATGTAACTGATTAGATTCAGTCCTCTGTCATTGCATCCTTCCTCAGTCCCTGTGTATCTAAGCTCCCATTGGATACACGTCCCCCGAACCACCGTCTTATGGGCTTGCCAAATTGTAAATGGGCTCATTTCAGGGGACACATTTTCTTTAAAATAATTAATAAATGTTTCCCGAATCGCTGTCAGCGCCGGTTCATGTTTAAGTAAATGTTCCCCAAATCTCCAGGGTGATCCAGTGTACGATTTATAGTCATCTTGTAAAACAATAGTCATCGGGGAATGGTCCGACCACGTAAAAGGGAGTATATTGCAGTCAGTAATGCGTGGAAGTAGGTTGGTTGGAATTAGAAAGTAATCAATGCGTGAATAACTATTATGCACCCCTGAACGAAAAGTATAATCCCTCTCTGTGGGATGAAACACGCGCCAAGCGTCATACAGTTGGTGTTGTCTGAGAAAGGAATGAAGTTTGTGTGTCTGTTGTCTCGAATGGGTCCCTGAGGGATTCGATCGGTCTTTAATTGGATCCAAACAAACGTTAAAGTCTCCACACATTATTAAGTCACCTGAAAGTACATCTGTAATTTTGTTCATTAGATGTGTCATGAATTGAGTTTGGGAACTATTAGGAGCATAAGCTGACACAAGCGTATAAAGTCTACCGTCAATAGTGCACACTAATATAATATATCTGCCTCTGGGATCAGTAACAATACGATGAGTTTGTAGCGCAACCCTATTATGAATCAGTATTGTCACCCCTCTAGATTTAGCTCTATAGGTGGAATGAAATTGAGTGCGATATTGTGGTGCATAAAGTTTTGGGTGGTCTAGTCTTCGAAAGTGTGTCTCCTGGAGGCATACAACATCAGCGTCGTAGGTGCGTATATCCCTGTATAAAGAATGCTTTTAACGGGCAGGTTTAGGCCCTTTACATTATAGGTAACTACTTTCATAAAATTCTATACAATCACTGCCATTTATATTCATGTACGTTGCCTCTGTATATTTATCTATTAGCAAAGTATGATAGGGGCTGCATCCCCCTAGGATTAAAGAATGGGAGGAAGGGAGGGTTAGAAATAAAAAAAGAACAAATAAGCAAGTAAACAAGTTATAAACATTAACAAAACAGAGTGCGTTCAGGAACGCTATACTCTCCATCGGGAATTCCCTACAGTGGGAGGTTCCCGTACCCTTATACAAAAAGGGGGAGAAACAGGAGAACAAAATAAAAAAATTAAACCAAAAGATGGGGGGGGCCATCTGCAACCAGCAGCGAAACGACAGTTGGCTGAAATAAAGACAGCAACATTACCCAACTGATATCGTGGAGCAATCCAATTCAAATGGGACTGTTCTGTTTCGGAGGAACCAGGTGGGGGCGACTTTGTGTTCGGAAGTCCCAAAAACAAAATGTGCCATTCAGCGAACACGCCATTCAGGCAGCAATTTGGGCACTTGTGACAGTCGCTCTTGGACATCGGGTTCTATTTGTAATCCCCAGGATTCCAGAGTTGTTCGACCTTCCTCTGTCGAGTTGAACACCGTAGTTGTGCCGTCTCGGAGAACAACCAGCTTGGTGGGGAAGCCCCAGCGGTATAAAATTCCAGCCGAGCGTAGTGTAGTTGTGATAGGCCGAAACAATCTACGCTGTTGCAGGGTTGCTTTCGAAAAATCAGGATATACAGCAAGGTGACCATATTGGGATCCCAAGACAACCGGTTTACGTAGTGCACGTAATATATCCTCTCGCGGCTTGTAATAGTGTAACTTCAATATTACATCCCTGGGTGCTTTCTGGGGTGCCGATGGCGGTTTCGGCAATCTGTGGATCCTATCCATGAGTATCGTTTCCAGAGTGACCCCAGGGAGCAAAAATGAAAAAAAAATCCGCTACATATGTCCCGAGATCTCGGGGGTGTATTGACTCTGGGACCCCTCTGATTTTTAAATTGTTTCGGCGGGACCTGTCTTCAAGATCCGCTACTTTATTGAGACATTGCTGTAACTTAGCTTCAAGCGTCTCCACCACACCAGCCATATCATTATGCGCTGTCGCCATCTCGGACATTTTACCCTCCAGATGAGAGGTTCGCTCACCAATATCCTGAATGTCTTTCCTTATGTCCGCAGACACCGTGTCTAAGCGCGTTGTTAATGTCTCTGAGAAGTCTTTAAACAGCGTCTCCATCCGGAAGGTGAATGTGGCCAAGTCAACCTCTGAATACGTAATCGTTTTCACAGGGGAATGAGGTGTAGATCCGCCGCCATCTTGAGGATCCGCATCCTCGCGGCGTTTGGTAGGCCGAGGAGTAAAAAACTCCTGTTTCCCTGCGGTTTTCTTTGTTTTAGCGGTAGCCATCCCGATGACTTCAAGTTCCCAGTATGTTCCCAGTATGTGTAACAAGTTTTGGGGTCTGTATGAGTGCGATATCCGCTTTAAATCGCTTGCTGGAGCAGGAGCTGAATTAAAGCACATCCACCATGATCGGCAGTCGGCCACGCCCCCTCCTGATGGTGCCTTTGAAGTCAAGAGCTATCTCAATCTCAGCAGTGAACGGGTTAACACAAAAATATAGCATTAGTATAACACTCTCAATACTACAACGTCAACAGATGGCACAACATTACACAACACTATGGTGGTTTCCCCAATCACCAATACATTCAAACGAATCGGATATAAAGAATAAACAAGTATACATGTGGCATAGCACAACTGGAAATAAATATGGACACATCTACCATGCAAGAAATAAATTTCTTATACTTTCCTTACATGGTTTCGTAAGCCAAAGAACTACCATTTGAAACTTCTTCTAATGTAGAACTCTGTATATGCAAGAAACACAAATATAATACAGAAATAAAAAAAATTGTGTAGTATTTGAATAATTACACAAAATTTGAAATTTTACATCATCATAGTCACATGTTCACTCATGGCTATTTTTCGTACTCTTTGTTTTCAGGTACCCAAACAACCCTCAGATCTCAAATCCTCTTGTTTACTGATGTCTCCTGTGATGTTGAAAATAGAAACAGAAAACAAGGGTATATGTCCATATTATTATCCTTTATTTATTTATTACAGATTCCACAGTACTTTACAAGTGGTTGATCCATGATAACACCACACATGGATGAAAGAGCCTGATTGCTGCCTCAACTCTGTAAACCACTCCCTAGTGCAGCTCCATCATGTATGCTTGCTTATAAAAGCACAAACTGGCCATGTTCGAGGAACAGAGCCTCCTGTGGCCCCTTTAATATGCAGATGGAGAGCTGCATGTACATGTGCTGACCATCTCTGTGTGGAGTTGATCCATCCTTGTTCATTATTAATTCCCAATCCAGATTCCCAATCCAGAAGCTATGATGCTTATAATACAGTATTAGTTTGGATGATGACTTCTGGAGGCTGCCACTAGAAAAGTACTAGGACCCTCTCCACGGGGTCTCCCACCCATAAGCTGATCACTCAGTGAATGCTCAACCATAGGCCCAGTAGAGGCATCCCCGAATAAGTAACTGTTGCAAATAATAATGATAAAGACAAAAAAAACACAGGCATTGATACACATTATTGACATTTTATTTCCATGGGGTTTCAGATTATTATTTTTTTCCGTATATTTTTTTTTCTCAAAAGAACTGGAAAGTATGCACCATTAGACAGTAGTGCTTGAAGCAATATATGGTATTGTTCCTTAGATACCAATTTGGACAATAATCCTTGTGAGAGCGCACAAACAAACAATATAAGTGAAGTTCCTCCCAAAGTTAAAGATTGAAATTACTTATCTCTGGTTCATGTTCCCAGGTTACAGTTTGTTTCTCATCAACATGTCTCAAAAGATCATTCCTAATATACATTAGAGAATACAAGAAATAGACACATACTGGTAAAGTATAGTAATTATCAATGGTTTTTCTTTGTATAAAATATGTCTATCAACTCTCAGCTCTCAACTTCACAACGACTCTTTTGTCAGGCTTCTGACCACTTTGGGGGGGTCGCACCCCTTCTCCTCGTTCCCAGACTTTGGTATATTATAGTAAAAGATGTATACGCTCACAAAGTAATGAGCCTCTTCAGACAAGTGGTTCAGTATATGCGTGTGTATCCAGTACAGCAGTGTTTCCCAAACCTGTCCTCAGGACCCGCTGACACGCCAGGTTTTAAAGATATCTGAAGCTCAGCACAGGTGATATGATTTGCTGCTCAGTGATTCCAGGATTCAGTCTGCATTTCCGTAAGGTGATCTTCAAAATCTGGTCTGGTTGAGGGTCCCGAGGACAGGTTTGGGAGATACTGCAGTACATTGATCTAACCCTTTCCAGGTCAATCCATGCACTGCACTGTATCCAGCACTGCTACATCCGTAAATGGGAACTCAGGCAGGAAAGGATCCAATAAAAAAAATTATTGAACACTGAAAAAAAAATATAAAAGATAATAAAATAAACAGAGACGAGTTTTGCCTGCTTACTCCGCAGGGTTCCTCAGTCTGTAAAATATCATAGTGTGCTCTTTGTCAATTTATACCCTTCATTTTCCTGCTCCTCGATCCACCACTGATTTCTTGGTTCGCGCTCCACCCGATACTTCCGGTGCGCATCTTAATGACATACAGTTCTGTGAGGATGCACATAGATCGGGATGGTTGCCCTTTACTGTATGTGCTCCAATCGAAGATGATGTCATCAATATGAGTCTCATACCACCCGAGATAGTCCAGTATCATGTAATAAACGCATATCCCCTCTGATTCCCATCAAAGATCAGATACTTAATTTTATCTTCAATAGTACCACTCCCCCACTCTTATGATGGGTATCTCTTCTTCCTATACCTAATTCCTGGATAGGAAAGAAGGCTATTAACCAATATTCACTGAGCAGAGGCTACAGTTATGGATCAAAAATATCCTCACCAATGTAATATTTCCTTATAAAAAATAAATATAGATAAAAATGAATAATAAAGGTATATTGTTCCTTGCCGTCCTGCTTCATGTTACATTACATAGAAACGTAGAATATGTCGGCTGGCAGATAAGAACCTTTCGGCCCATCTAGTCTGCCCAATTACATGGATACTTTACCTGGATTTATCTTTTGTTTAGGATAGCCTTATGCCTATCCCATGCTTGCTTAAATTCAATTACTGTTTTGGCCTCTACCACTTCTACTGGAAGACTGTTCCATGTATCCACCATCCTCTCAGTAAAATAATACTTCCTGATGTTACTTTTAAACCTTTGCTAATCGAAGACTATAGAAACATTTTTTTCCCGTGTTTTATTTTTCTTTAACAGACCTTTTAATTATCATTGCTAGAACCTTCATATGTAAATTCCAGACATTTCGTTCAGTAGTTTTTTTGCAAACAGCGTTTCAATATTCAAACTTTCAAGTGTACTGTTTTTTTTTTTTACCTCGTTCATCTGCTTGTCTGCCTTTTACTGCGGCTGGTCCGCGATGTGATCAGCGGCTTGGCGGCTTTTTCCAGTGTGATCGGTGTGCTTTTTGCGGCAGTTTCTGTGTGTTTTCGGTAAGTGCTTGGTGAGTGTTCAGCGGGTTTGCGGCGAGTTTTCCCTGCACTACAGTGACCCTGCGGTGCATGCTGAATACACTGCAGGGTGGCGAACTGTGATTCCCCGAAGCGCAGGGAAGCGCGGGGAACGAGAGGGCACCGAAATGTCGGCTCTCTGAATAGCCCTGTAAGTCCTCTTGTTTTGCAACTTTGTTTCCTTTTAAATATACTCCCTTCCTCTACCTTGTGGATTCCCTTGACATATTTAAATGTTTCTATCATATCTCCTCTGTCTCGTCTTTTTTCCAAGCTGTACATGTTAAGATCATTAAGCCTTCCCTGGTAACTTTTCTCCTTCAAGGCGTACACCATTTTAGTAGCCCTTCTCTGAAGTCTCTCTATGCGCAGTGATCTCATGTGGTGGCTCGCGACCCAAAAGTGGGTCGTGAGCAGGGGTGGACGGGGTCGCGGGGCAAGTGCCCCCAGACCTCTCTAATGCCTGGGACCCGCTGATGCATCATACGTGCAGCAGCGGGTCCCAGGCAACGCGGCAACATCTGAATGTTCCCAGGTGCCACCTGCGGCCCGCTGCATCAGGTAAGATACTCTGTAATTGCAAGGTGGGGGGGAATCTGTAATGGGAAGGTGGGGGGGATCTGTAATGGGAAGGTGTGGGGGTGGGACTCAGTGACTGGCAGCAGCTCTGTACTCCCAACACCATGAGTCACTGTGCTCAATGCAAGTCTCAGTGAAGCAAAAGGCTGTTAGGTATGGGGGGGGCCCTATCTATATTTGATTGTGTTTTTCCCTTTGTCCTCTTGCTAATCTGTCCTTTTACCTATTTATGCATCCTTCTTTTGGAATATCTGTTATTCTGTCTGTCCATCTATATCTGTGTGTCCTGTGTATTTTTACATCTGTCTTTGCAGCTATGTCTTACTCTCCATTTCTCCTCATCTCTCTCCTTTCTCGCTCTATCACTCTCTCCCTTTTAATCTATAAATCTCTTACTCCTCTTCCTTTCCTGCCTTCCTCCTGATGTGATAATCCTTGCAGACAACTAGAATGTACACTGAGAATTATCATCAGAATCACACACGGCTTCTTGATCCCGGCCTCCCTGCATACCAGGGATGTGCGGCAAGGCCAGTGGCTGGTGAGGCACTGGCTAGTATCAGAGCCAGATATACACAGGTTACGTAGGTTCAGTGCTCTCAAGATCTTGCTGCTCAGGATGAGGCTGCTCTCAGTGCTCCCTAGGATGTGGCTGCGCTCAGTGCTCCCTAGGATGTGGCTGCTCTCAGTGCTCCCAAGGAACTGGCTGCTCTCAGTGCTCCCCAGGATCTGGCTGCTCTCAGTGCTCCCCAGGATCTGGCTTCTCTCAGTGCTCCCCAGGACCTGGCTTCTCTCAGTGCTCCCCAGGACCTGGCTGCTCTCAGTGCTCCCCAGGAACTGGCTGCTCTCAGTGCTCCCCAGGATCTGCGTCATCCACTCCAGGCAGCCGCGCACTACCCCCTCCACCTGCAGGGAGGAGGTGCCGACACAGTGAACAGTCACACCCCGAGAAAAACAGCTCCCCACCCACTGACTGTGCGAGATGATGACAGTCACAGAACTGTCCTGCATCAATCAATGCATGGGAGACCAGCCTCCCATAGAGGCGTTTTTTGAATGGCTTGGACCAATGGTGCTTTCCCAGAGACAGACGGCGGGGGAGCATGGAGCAGGTGAGCTTGTTAAGTTTTTTATAATATTTTAATATTCATTCAGTAGTGATATAAATTAGAGTTGCTTTGTCTGACATCACCCCAGACTTTGAGACACTTATTAAGAGCAAGAAGCATCCCCAGTTTTCCCATAAATTCTAATTAATTTCATATGTTTCAATTAGTTTTTTACAGCAAACACTTTCGTTTTCACTAGTTCCGTGATTGCTGTACTATCCTTTTTGGAAAGAATCCCTGTTTGTTTACAAAATTGTTTAAAAAGTGCATACATTGTAGAATAAATTATAATGTTTCAGAAATTCAATTATTTTTGGGTCACGACTTAATGACCAAGGACAATTGTGGGTCCTAGGGGTCCACAGGTTGAGAACCACTGGTCTACCAGGAGACATGATATCAGCGTTAAGGCAAATCCATACCCATCAACTGCTCAACTGCTATTCATCAAGCTTGGGTGGGCCTCTTACTCTGCTGACCCATGTTCTTTCAAACTAAGGGCTTCTGAGACAAATCCAGTGAAACTGCAATGATTCAAAGGAAAAGTAATTTTAACTTTCATGGTCAATTGGACTTTTTGCAGTGATGCTGTCCACCTTTTGATAAAAAAATGGCAATTTGTGAATCTTCTTGGTCTGTAGAGAAGAGGAAATGCTTGGAACGGTTTTAATACTGACTACGATTGTCAAGACTTGCAATGCATATTATATACTGTATATCCTTCACTAAGCAAACTGTGCAAAAATATAATTACACATTAAGGCAAATTTCAGGCTGTTTTAGTGGTTTCCTGCTGTGCAAAAAATTATAATGGTGTAGTCACTTTAATTAGTTAACAAGCAAATCCAGACAAATGTTTCTATTTATTCGATACGAAACCCTTTTGAAATCACACAAAAGTGCCTCCATTAGGTAAAATAAAGCATTCTATATATTTTCCTATTTAGTCCATTTTTGATATTTAAATCTTGTCATAACATGGAATAACAGAGAAGTTCGTCGTCCTTTGAGCAGACACTGACTGTTCTATAAACACTGAGTCGTCACTCGGTTATAATCGCTATGCTCGCGATTGCATCTGCACTGGCTGATTACATGTTGGAAATATATGCTAATGTATTCTCTTTATTTCCTGCAAATTATATTTTCCACGTGCATTTTTATTTGCTATTTTTGACAATCATTATTGCCAATTTTTTCACATGTCGTTAATTTTTATGATTATCTTTTCAGTTGTGCTGGTTACTATATGCCTAGCTTAGCCAGATGTCTTCACTCTCCCCCCTGCTTAATGATAGGCTTGTAGTTTTCCTAGTAATATATAAAGAGGCAGGAGGGAAGGGAACATTTAGGGACTTAAAAAAAAAGCAGAAACAATACTTAATAAAAAAAAATTCTATATTTTTTTATAGAATTTTTTTAATTCATTGGTAGATACTGATTTTGTTTTGTGAAGAAAACAAAACAAAGAAAACATTCAGGGTTATTCAAAGAGAATCGAAAAGCCACAAGGACTTTTCGTTCTCTTCAATTCGGTGCGATTTGGCGATCCCATTTCGGCGACCCTGCAGTGTATTCAGCAAGCACCACAGGGCTGCCGTAATGCAGGGCAAAGTCACCGCAAAGCCGCTGAAAACTCACTGCAAAACTAGGGCGAATGCACACCAAAACCCGCAAAAACATCTGGAGTAACTCTGCCGAAAACGCTGGAGAAACCCGAGGAAGAGCCAATCAGAGCGCAGAGCAGCTGCCGGAAAAACCTGACACCGCAGACGAATGGAGTGAAAAACAAAAAATAGTACGCTTGAATGTTTGAAACGTGAAACGCTGTTTGCAAACAAACTACTGAGCGAAAATGTCTGAAATTTACATATGAGGTCCAATGAATGATAATAAAAAGGACTGTTACAAAAAATTAAAAAACGCTAAAAAATCTTTTTAAAAAAACTGAAAAACATTTTATGCAAAAAAATCCTGACAAATGCTTAAAGTATCCTAAAAAATCTATAGACTTTTTACTACAGAATATTATAATCATTGGTTTATTAGATATTTGATTAAAACGGGAATATTTTTAACATTGAAGCCTATGGGATTCGCCTGAATAAACCTGTCGACTGAAGCAACCGAATGGCAGGGCATTTCGGCAACTTTTCACTGCTGGTTTTTGTTCTCTGAATAGATGAAGCTATGGGGATTTCACTGCCCCGAACAAGCACCGTATGTGCAGGCAATTCGCCAACATTTGGCGAATTGGCAGCTCTCTGAATAACCCTGATTGTTACTTTTACCCGCCATTAATATACTTGTGTACTGGGCTCATTGTAACTATTTTTATGCTTATCACATATAAATGCTATTTAAAGCAATGTTTTATTGCAGAACCCATAGATCTTATATTTCACATTTCAGTGGACTCAGGAGGAGATTCAAGATGCATCATTTGTATGTGCATATGTCATGTCACATCAGAAAGCTACATAAAAATTGTGTAAAGTTTTATTTTGATTTCAATAATTTACAGCAAGTAAATTTATTTACATTAGATCTTCATTATGTTTTAAAGTAATCAGACATAAAGAATATGTTACTGCATTAAAATAAGCAAATTTAGCCAAAAATAAAAAAATTGGCTGTATTTTGGCACGTTGCACTTCATGAGCATGTATAAAAAAAAAACTGAACATGGATTTGCCATTTATTTTTCCAAAAGAATAGAAAATTCAAAAACCACATTAGGGGTTAATAAGTATCTGTATTATTCTCTAATTTATCTTTGTAACTTTGTAATAAAAAATGTTGATAGACTAGGGTTTTTTATCAACAAATTTACTTACAGCAGTGACAGCCTTTGGTGCGTGCCTTGGCAACAGGGCTTACACACAGCTTACAAGTTGCAGCAGCACATAGCGATGTGACCATTCTATTCAGTATACTTAGCGACCTGCCATGCAGGGCTTTTCTTTCCCTGACTCCATAATGCTCCATGTACCAGCAAGGCAAGGTATAACGGCATTACCAGTATATATTCCCAAACCTGGATCATGCATAGGGAGTCTGACCCTTACCTCCCTAGACACCAGAAAGCTCTGCAAGATGTCAGAGTCTGTGTGCAGAGAATCTGGGACTCAAAGCTGCAGACAGTGTAAAGTTGAAAGCTAAAAGGGTTTTGGACATGTGTTACATTTGCTGCATTCTTTTAAATTAGGGTTAGTTTTAGGGTTGTATAAAAAGTACAGCGCACACAATTGGAATGATTTACGTACATGTTGTATCAACGAGTGATTTCCATATTTTCTGCACGTACGTTTTGTGGAAAGACAATTCTCCAACAGTTTCCCCACAGTGTATAAAACAGAGAAGATGTATCGTGCAATATGTATGTGCAGGGATATAGATCTTCAATTCACGCCTTTATACACTCACATAGCCCGAGCCTTAACTGGCTCTAGTGGTAATCGCCTCTTGGGTATTTTTCTTCTGCTTCTAAGATACCCAAATCACCTTTGACTCTTCCTTATCAATTTCTCTCAGAAATGGAGATAAAACAAGGATTGCTCCATAGCATAACTCTGTATATATAAGTGACGATATTCAAAAGTAGACAAATTCAAATTTACTCTTGATGGAGTCGCTATTGATTCTTGGAAATGCGCGTGTGGACTTTTTCAGCAGGATAAAAATCCACTAAACCTCTTACAGACGATCCAAGGCAGACAGGCAGGATCAAATGTAAACACTTTATTAAAATAATGCCAGGAATCGTTTCGCGGGCGAATCGGCTTCCTCAGCTGGATTCAAGTGAGTTAAAAACATATAGGATAGCATAAGGCTATCCTAAACAAAAGATAAATCCAGGTTAAGTATCCATGTAATTGGGCAGACTAGATGGGCCGAAAGGTTCTTATCTGCCGACATTTTTTCTATGTTTTCTATGTTTCTATATCCCAAATCCTGCCCTTTATTGTACATGTCTCCTTAATTATCCACAAATGGAACCACCACTTCTAATTAGTGTGCTCCAAGCCTCTTTTCTGACTTTTCTGGGCATACTGGGAGTCCCAGCAAGCACACCACACATGTTGCATGTGTCTCCATCTTGAAGCAAGGATATTACCTCCAATCGGCCGCTTTGATTTTCACCACGATTCCTACGTCACGAACGTGCTGCACATGCACATAACTTGCAGTCCAGTCTGGAACGCTGCGGTCCCATCAACGATCGCGATCCACATCATACCACCACTTCTCATCTTGCATATCTGACAGCATATGTCCCTTTTCAATATCAATATCCGAACTTCAAGACAACCTCAATATAGCTGTCAGACCTCAAACCGGTCTCAGCCGGTCCCGTCGCTGCTCCTCCCTGGCCTTCTGTCTGCTGCTTCCCTCCCGGCCATCCACTCGTTCTATGCGTGCGAGCCGCAGGTCACAGCGTCTTTATGCCGCCTCCGGCCCATCGCCCAGGTGACATCATGTGTCCTGCGGCGACTGCTTCTGACGTCACTTGACCCAGCTGACCAATCACGAACCAGGGCGTTAGTTCTAAACCTCCTCAACCCTAGATTCACTGCCCTTTCGTGGTTCCAGTATTACTAACCCCTAAATGCCCTTTGTTACTATTCTCTGAATATTATCTGACTGATAAACTGTGCTTGACCCATAATTGGATATCTACTTGTATATTTCTGTGCTCCCTTGACTCGGCTTGATATTTGACCACTCTATTTGCTCTATATCACTTAGGCTTGCCACCTGTTTTTGCCTGATTTCTTCTATAATCTCTCCTGTTCAGTTTCCTTTACTTTCCTGTTGTTTATTGCCGGCCAAATTAAGGACTGGTGTTTCCCTTCCTTTTTGCTGTTGCTGCCTTCTAGGTCTACTTTTCATTATTGCTAAACTCAGCCATCTCAAGGACTGGTATAGGACCTGGGTTAAGGGCTTCCTAGTCCTACGTGTAGGGCTTGCCCGAAACACGTCCCAGAAAATACCACAACCAGCCCTACAATATCATAAAAATTAAAGAAATACATATTATCGATAATGCATCCCAACTCTTTTAATCCCTCTTTTAATGGTGATTTTCTACTGCATGTATATTGGATTAGTTTTAGGGTTACTGATAGGCTTTGGGTTACTGCTGGGGTTATGTTTTTTCTTATTTTTTAATTAGGGATAGGGTTACATGAAGGCCAGGTTAACACGAGCGTGCTGAGTGCATCCGTAGTGTCCCCTCCGTCTAGCGTCCGTTGTAGCCTTATGACAGCTCGACTGGGATGGCCACACTGTGTAACGTGCGTAATAGTATCGCACGTTACAACAGGTGTCCTGTCCTGAAGTACTCCCTGTCGAAATGATACAGAGGACGTTGGACAGGTCTACAAAGTGCGATCCTCCATAGGAGGCTCACGCTTTGTAGGGCTGAGCGCACTAACCTGCACTCAGTGAGGTGGTCACACGGGCATCTGAGCGGAGAGAACATCCGTTCTCACAGACGTTCCCTCCACGTTCATGTGACTCGGATTTAGGGTCATAAATTGGGTTAGACTTACAGTTTCTGCTTGTTTTTTAATTAAAGTTAGGGTTGCTGTATTTTTTTTATTTTTTTTAATCAAGCGTAAAATTTCTAAATATTCCACATTGATCTGGTTATATTTAGATCTGGCCAATTATATTTTGGTCAATTCGGATTTTTAACTATTGGAGTACGAATCCCTTCAGATTTCGGCAATTCGGATCAATCCAAATTGCCGAATTATTATTATTTATTAAGCGCCAACACATTCTGCAGCGCTGTTAGGCTTGGCAGGTGGCCAGCCTAAGGGGAATTGGTGACACATTTGCTGAATTCCAATTTGGTACCACCAAATTACACATGTCTAGTCATGGTATATTTAGTTTTCTATCTGTTCACCATTTTTTGTGGGGTTCCATACTATATGGGTGTAAATTAGGCAGCTAGTTGGTTAAATTAACTGTATAATTGCTACAAGAGTATACCTATTTCATTTTTGAGTTGAAGGTGTCACTGTATGTTAAAGTTCAGGGTATTAATGTCCTTCATTTATAGGACTATACATAGGACACAAGGTCATCCATTTAGACTAGATGAAAGGAAATTCAGTCTAAAGCATAGGAAAGTATCTTTAACCCTTTCGCTGCTGACGCGTTTCACGCCTCTGTGCTGAGGTCATATTTACCGGTTTTGCTCATCATGTTTAAATGCGTTTTGAAGGCTTATTTTAGTATATGACCCAGACATATTATATATCGTTCTTTCCGTCAGACTCGGCAGATTAATAATATGTCATTATTATATGTATACGTCATGACCTGTCTGTATATTATAACAAAAAATGCAATAAAATATGAATTTTCAATAATTTACAACGTGTAAAGTGTATTTTTTTCACATTTTAACATGCGAGCAATTGCGGTTATATTTTGTATGGGGTGCGCTTGTTAAAAAAATTAGAGATGGGGTCTTGTTACATTTTTTTGGGGGAAATTACGCGATTTTTAACAAACGCACCGCATACAAAAATCGTTAGTGCAGCATCATTGTTCACATTATAATTGAAATGGGAACAATATTGCTGCATTAACAAACCAAAAAAAAAAAAAAACTTGTTTATTTTTTTTTTTATAATTTTTTTTTATATTTTTTTATTTTTAATTTTAATTTTCATTTTTTTTAAAAAACTTTTTTCACAGTCGTGTTTGGTATCGTTCGAACGGCCATGCTCTGGCCAATCCAACAGTACCAAACTTTAACCCCTAGATGCCATGGATCGGGAGATAGGGGGTTCATTGGAACCCCCTATGTCCACCGTTGGTGACAGCTAGGGGTTAACTCCAGGAATGGCGTCATCGTGCTATGCACGATGACGCCAGTCCTCAGGGGGAGTTCCCGGAGGCTTGGCCGACATCCAAGATGTCGGCCAGCTCCAGGAAAGGATCATGAACCGGTGCTTTTCAGCGCCGATTCGTGATCCGGCTCCCCAGGGGTTAATGAGAGCCACCGTTTGGAAGGGCAGGCTGTGCCCTTCCAAGCGGTGCCTGTCTTAACCCCCTGCTCCCCGGCGATCGGGAGGGAGAGAGGTCCGAAGGACCTCCCCCCTCCCTTTCAGGCGCCTCCTCCGCACATGCGGGGGGCGCCTGAATTAGATGTCATCGCGTCGCCACAATGACATCTAATGTCCCCGCCAGGCTCCCGAGTGCTGGGCTGACATCCAAGATGTCAGCCCGCACCGGGGGGCGCAGCAATCCGCCGGAATCCGGCGGATTGCTGCCTCCTGTGCTCGGACGCGCTGAGCGCGTCCGTAGCACAGGAGAACCACTTGGCTGGACGCGCTGAGCGCGTCCATAGCAGCCAAGTGGTTAATAGTGAGAACCAAAAGCTGTAGAATTCTCTGCCTGTTGAGGTGGTTGGGTCAGAGACTGCACAGACTTTTAAACAACAACTGGATGACTTCCTTGCAAAAACATAATATTAAGGATTATAATATTTAAATTGTGGGTAAAAGCTGCTTGATCCAAGGTGAAATCTAATGCCATCTGGGGTCAAGAAGGAATTTTTTTCCAGTGTGTTGCATATTCGGCGAGCGCTTTTGACTGGGATTTTTGCCTTCTTTTGGATCAACAGCAGTAGGTGTTGTGTGATAGGCTGAACTCGATGGTCGCACATCTTTTTTCGGCCTATGCAAATATGTGTTCATATGCATCAGTGTATGCGGGTAGTTTCAAGGGCCATGTCAGTGCTTTGGTGTATAACATGCTAGGTCTGTGTGTGGGGAAGGGTCAGAGGTGTACTTAGAGCATTTGGCACCCAGGGCAGATACTCCCTTTTGCACCCACCAGTGAAAAAGGCAAAGATGCAGGTCAATGATCCACCTCAATGATGAGGTGAAAGAATTTAAATTTTATGCAAAACACAGATAGGTCTGGCCCAAGAGATCCTGCAGCCTGGGTCCAAGAAATAAGTGTTGCCCCCCAAAAAAATCACACCTACGCATTTCACAGTGCTCCAGAACTATAAAACTCCCTGTAATGTGCAGTGGGTATGAGTGAATCACAGGGCTCCACAGCAACAAAACTCACAGCAATATACGGTGTGTATGAACATATCCCAGATCTTCACCGCAATAAAACTCACAGTAATGTGTGGTGTGTATTTGGAAATCCACCTGTACCTGCTACCTGTACCTCACGATGCTGCCAAGACACCCACATTCATTCTTATTTTTTGGAGTGCAGGCAGCAGATATTGTGCCTGACGATTCTAGGAGCAATACCATCCTTTTGGGTACAGGACTAGAAGGCAACACCGAGCTGCAACAAGGACACAGGTGCAGAATTTTACGCAAAGCAGCCTGTTAAAAGACAAATACATGCATTTACACACACACCCGACCCGTACGTTCACATACATAACCATTTATCCCCTACACACAGTAATGTGCGGAGTATATTAGCATATCACAAAACTCTAGAGCAATAAAACTCACAGAAATGTGCGGTGTGTATAAGTGTATACCAGAGCTCCACAGCAGCAAAATTCACAGTAGTGTGCAGTGTTTATGAGCGAATCCCAGAGCTCCATGGCAATAAAACTCACAGGAATGTGTGGTGTGTATGAATGTATCCCAGAACTCCACAGCAATAAAACTCACAGGAATGTGCAGTGTGTATTAGCAGATAAGTGAAGCACACCCCCTGACACTGCACGCACTGACACTGCACACACTCATAGCACACAACTCTCTCACTCTGCACCTTAAAGTATATTCCCCTGACACTAAACACACTCACACTGCACTTAAGTGTATCACCCCTGTCACTGCACACACTCACACACTGCATTTACGTGTATCACCCCCTGACACTGCACACACACAACACTCTCACACCCCACACACGCACACTTACCCATCAATGCCTCCTTCTGCAGTCTTGCTCACCTCACTTCTTTTCCTCCAGTGCAGGGACAGGAAGTGCAGAAGGATGGGGAGGAGTTAGGGAGGCAGACTGTCTGCCTGGCAGCCAGAGGCCGATGCTTTGCGATCTGTGCTTAACTGAAATATCAGTGCTTTCTGAATAACCCTTTTTGTGTTCCTATGGTTTAAATTTTGTCTCACTCCCCCATTGATTATTGCAAAGCTGCAGAAACTTGGCGCTTGTACACATGATAATAATAATAAATAAATAAATATTAATAATAAATGAAAATACAGAATCAGGCAGCCTTTAAGGTCATTGTCATTGTCAGTGACACTTTCACTGTCTTTATGTCTTTCAGTGATGCAAAAGCAAGGATCAGCACCCGGTAAAGAGGGGTGGAGTAAGGCAAAATGCCGCTTACAGTATTCAGGGTGGCAAGATACTCAACATGTGAAGTATAATTCCAGCACATTTCTGGGGTATAATGTCTCTTTTGCTGCCAGAGATTGTATGGGAAATGTCACTAGCATTTCAGAGAGAACATGCACATTTCCCAGGGATCTCTCCATAAAGCAGTTAATTATATAAAAAATACTACACGAAACATGTCCTCGATGTGGGAAATGTGGGTAAGTTTTGGCCGCGCCATTGTTCTCTTCATATGTGAAAAACTGACAATGGAACTGGTCATTTTTTTAAATATTTTTTTATTTTTGTTTTACATTTTATATATTCATATTTGGAATAATTGAAAAGGTCAGACAGTGAGTGACCTTTCCAAAGCTACCTTACATTACTTTGCCTTACAGAAGTGGAAAAGGGGAGATACTCCCATACACTATTATAAATTCTCTCCAGCTCTACTGGAGTTAAGGGGTTTTGCTGATGTCAGGATACCAGCACACTGTGAGGATTCTACTGGCAATGACCTGACTGTCTGCAGAACAGGAGATCAACACGGAAGTGATGTACTTTTTAATTATTTATCTTTTTGCCACATATTTTGCTTGGTATGTACTGTTTGATTGTATGTCATTCAGAGTTATTCAAAGAGAGCCAAACTGGTCCCGAAATTGCACTGAACAGTGAATTTCACCATATGGTGCAATTTCGAGGCCATTTGGCTATTCAAAAGCTGGCAATTCACCAAATATTACGGTGCCTGTTCCACAGCATAAAAGAGCAATGGTTAACCTATTCAGAGAACACCGAACAGCAGTGAAATATCAGTGAAATGTCCTGATGTTCAGTGGTCCCATTCGGCAGGTTTAATCAGGCGGATCTCATAGGTGTCAATGTAAAAAATATTCCTGTTTTTATTAAATATTTATTAAACAGTTTATTCTTTTAATCTGCATAAAAAAGTCTCTTTTTTTTTTAGGCATTGTTCGGGATTTTTTCGGCAAATTTTTTTTCAGATTTTTTAAAATAGCTTTTTTTCTGTAACAGACCTTTTTATTATTATTCGTAGGACCTTATATGTAATTTTCGTGCAGTAGATTTTTTGTAAACAGTTTTTCAAAGTCGCAGCGTTTTTTTCTTCCCCTGTTTGTCAGCTTATCGGCTTGTCGGCTTTTTCCAGAAGCTGGTCGGCGTTCTGTTCGGCAGATCGTCTGCTTTTTTCAGATGCGTATGGCGGGTTTGCGGCTGATCGTCAGGTGCATTCTGCTTTTATTTTTGGAGGTTTTTCGGGACGCTCAAATTTTTTTCTGGTGGTTTGGCGGCAGTTTTTCAGTTTGAATTGGTGGTTTTGCAGTGAATTTTTGGATGCGGACGGCGGCTTTTCCCTGCACTTCGGGGACTTTGATTCATTGAAATGCTCTTTGAATAACCCTGATTGTTTAATCCCTTTAACTTTGAATACTGTGGTTATTAATTTTCACTATTATATTGTAAATGTCAAAAAATCTTTAATAATATACTGTATATAAAACCCTGTATGATGCAAAAAACATAAGTTGGTATTTGGATAGTAAAAACAATATGAGCTCTAAAAATTTATGTTGTTTATTATGCAGCCTTTTTATTGTTAATTTATTGAACTTTGAATAATGCTTCGAGACAAGACAAGTAAGAGGAATATTGAGCACTACTGGTGTTTGATAATAATCTATTAATGTGCAGATCTGCTGTTCAGATGCCCTTCATTTGGGATCGTGGTAACAAGCTTATGAGTTATAATGTTAAGCAGCCTCTATCTTAAATAAATAGGTTTTTTTCACGATTATCTTTAGGGAGACAGAGATTACAACACAATTTGCCCATTCATTCCTTCATTCATTGTTAGATACAGAAACACCCTGCAAATAAAGATATGGAATATTGAGAGTAAACATTTGCAGAATTGAGAAGTATTTTCAGCTCACAAACCAAAATGAAAGTTTTCCTACGGGCCTTGTTGCTTTTGTCATTATTATTTTCCTTTTTCTGGCATTCATTTTCTATGACAGTCGCGGCAACTAATTGGTCACCTGGTTGCTCTGATGGGTGATTCCCAGATTTGCTGCCACATCACTTAGTTGACCATCACCGTATATTGTATCATAAGCTGAGGTTATCAGTACAAGGTAGCAATAGTGACAGCAGCATTCTTTGTGCGTAATAATGCTGCCTGCGATAATGATGGAAGCAAAAAATTGGCCATTGCTGATTTTATCATGTCTTTTTCAAAGGGATCTTTAATTTGGATTTGGGATTTGCATCAATTCCAAGGACATTCTTCAAACACCTCATATACTGTAAATGGACGAGAAAGCTAAAAAGCAAAGATGCCCTCTGAAGGCACTGTAGTTATTGTCAGGGTGGCTCCCAGCATTAACCAATGTGCAGCGTTCTATGCCTTCTTACGCCACAAGGCCACGTACTCACCGTGTGCTGCAAGCCCTGCCCAGTGTGTGATGGCTGGCCTGCCCTAGCAGATGAGGGTGTCCTGGCCATGCAGGTCTCCCGTCTCCTGTCCCCCTGCTGCAGCCGTCCCCCAATCGGGACATAGCCCCCATGTGCACAACCATGTGTGTGCCGATCAGTGTTTTATGCTGGTCCGGCCGCTGGCGCCTGAAGATGATGCATGTGGTGCATTGACGTCACTGACCCTCATGATGCTGCCAGCACTATATGAAGAAGATGCAGAGTGGTGAGTCCTTGCTCCAGTATTTTGTTCTAGAGGTATTGTGGCCATTTATCTAAAATGGATGAATGTGTAATGAACCTTATTTTTCTGACCCAGACTAAGTTGCCTCTGCTCTGACCCTTGACCTATGCTTGACTCAGACTATGCTGCCTTCTCCAAACCCTACGGTTTATGATTTTGTACTAAGCCCTGCTATATCTGTACATCTCTTGGCGACATAACCACCCATTGAACGTACTGTTATATATATTATGCTACCAGCTGGTCACCGGTGTTTGCACCACACAGGTTACCAAGCCTGCACGACTGAGGTTCCTTCAACTTTGATTCACGTACCCTTTAGACAATGTGGGACCCATGTAATATGGTGAAAGCCCAATTAGTTGGAGATACTACTTGCCAGTTGGAACACAAGAGGTTTATTAAGGCTAGGGTCAGACGAGCGCATTTTGTACGGACTGTGCGTCCGTGCAGTACGGACGTACTTTCTGACTGACGACAAGGTAGTGTCCACACAGTCCGTTTTTTTCACTGATGTATTTTTTGACTGATGTAGCAGGGAAAATAAATTGCAATGAAAGAACATTCTGTCCGTTAAAAATGCTGGACGTATAAATGCAGTCCGTCTGACCTTGTTGCATCACTAACACACAAAGCTATGCGGACGTTGTGGACGTGGCGCACTCTGCATGTCCGTTCTAGCAGTATTACATTCTTGCCTAACCTGCATCTGTTTGCAGCGTCCGTCAGCCCCCGCACTTCTGTGCGGACGTACTTCGTGTGTGGGGCTCCATTTAACACAATTGTATGCTATCACAGACGTACTTATGTGCGGCAACACGGACGTTAACACTGCGTTCGTCTGACCCCAGCCTAAGGAGAGAGTGAATACAAATGAAAACCAAGGCAGGAAGTAAACAGTTTCAGGTGATAAAGAAATATGGTGCAAGATGGGCAAAAAGACCCAAATAGCAGGTATGGGCAATGATAGATGGAAACCGATAATAATGTTGAAGCAGGCCAGTGCAGGTACAGGTGGTGATCACGGCAATTGTTCAGGTGGAAAAATCAGCAAGCAGTTCTGATGATGGGGAACATGCTTCACTGCTAGGCAGGAACACATGGCAAGTAACACTTGGCAAGATGAATTGGCAGGTTCCACTGGACTGCTAAGCTGTATCTTATGGTAGGCGGGGACTGATGTGCAGGATCACACGGCACTGTTGGGCAGGGCCACACGCCACTGCTGGACTTGACCACACAATATTTCTGGGCAGGATGACTTGGCAGGCACTGCTGGGCAGGAACACACAACCCACTGAACAGAACCACACTGCACTGCTGGGAAGGATGACTCGGCACTACTATGCAGGATCACATGGCACTGTTGGGCTGGAAATCACAGAAGACTCTACTGGGCAGGGATACACAGCAGGAATTGCCGGGTAGGGAATTAGAGCAGACACTGCTGGGCAGGATCACATGGCACTGCTGGATAGGAAGTTGCTGCCAGCAAGGTAGGACCAGGCTAGACACAATGAAACTGGAGAAGCAGCAACCACATCCAGGCTGGAGATACAATGAGAGAGCAAAGCCTTATGGGAGCCATGCCCTTAAATAAAAAAGAGTGTTCTCTTGGTCATATCAAACTTGATGGACAGAAGACTGCAGGAAAGTCCTGGGCTGAATGTAGCAAGATGGTCAGCCAAGAGTAAGAGCCAGCCCGGATTGGCTCAACCACAAGACTCCTTGCCTTTCTGGTAGACTGCAGGGCTGGAATCCTGATGAGCAGAAATTATTAATGATTAAAACTTAAAACCTGCAGCCATGCTAGTGGGAAAGCTCAACAAAAATTCTTCCAAATGTTGTTCAAGAAACACTGTGAAAAACAAGGAGATTCGGAATAGGAATTTTGGACATAATAGTATATTTTATTTAGTTTTGTTTTCTAGTTTTTAGACAGGATTGCAAAGATGCCCAGTGTTATGCAAGATTTCTTTAATATGACCCAAAAGTTTTTTAACAAAGAGGAAACACTGGGACATTGAATCCGCAGAACACATGCATGCACAATACGGAGGACATGATTGGCACAGATTAACAGTCTGGATCTTTGTGTTTTGAGAACAGACGTAAACATAGACAAACTGTCTGGACATGGATCGCCTTCGGAAACAGACGCATGCGTAGTACAGACATACAGTGTCATTCAGAGAGCCGAACTGGCCCCGAAATTGCACCAAATGGTGAATTTCCCCATACAGTGCAATTTCAGGGACATTCGGCTATTCAAAAACTGGCAACTCACCAAATATCAGGCAAATCCCATAGGTTTCAATGTTAAAAATATTCCCATTTTATTCAATATCTATAAAACCGTGTATTCTTTTAATATGCGGCAAAAAATCTAAAAATAATTTGCATTTTTCAGGATTTTTTCGGGCAACATTTTTTTCCAGATTTTTTTTAAATAGCGTTTTTTTTCTTTTACAGACCTTTTTAATATTATTCATAGGACCTTATATGTTAATTCAAGACATTTTCATTCAGTAGTTTTTTGCAAACCGTGTTTGAATTTTTTAGTTTCAATATTTTTATTTTATTTATTTTTTCGGCTTGTCGTCTTTTTCCGGCGGCTGGTCGGCCGGCGCTGTGTTTGGTGGATCGTCTGCCTTTTTTGGACATGTTCGAGGAGTTTGCGGCTGATCGTCCGGTACGTATGGGGGGTTTTCTGCAGCGTTTCGGATCGATCCAATTTTTTGGATTGTATCGGCGGGGTTATCGGCAGATTTTCAGTGGATTTTCAGCAATTTTACTGATCTGTTCGGCCTCTTTTCCCTGCACTTCGGGGGCCCTGTGGTGAATGCTGAATTCACCGTAGGGTTAGGGAATTTGATTCACCGAAGTGTGGGAGAACGAGAGAGCATGGAAATGTCATTGACATTTCGGTGCTCTCTAAATAACCCTATACTGTAGTTGCAGTCAGCACAGACATGCACAGTGGACCTCTGACAGTACAATGGTTAGACGTCACCTGCTAATGGACATCAAGGTGATTTTCTATGACCAGGCACATTGAAGACGCATAGAAAGGTTGAGTGCATTAGATCTACATATTCACGGCTTAAATGGATGTAGACATAATACCCTATGTTTCCTTCTCTCCTTAATTTCCTCACAAGGAATAAAGGGACGGTGGAGAGAGGGTTGTACCAGCCATATTGAAAGGACACACTGCCATCTTTGTACAACCAGTTGTTTCCTAAATGGCTCTGGACCAAGTGAGCGTTACTATTTTTGACCTTTATCACACACACGATGGTGGAAGAAGAAAATTGCCATTTACTATTCACCATTAGTAACTGGTGTTTTTTAAATTTTCCAGCATGCTTCAACTATGCTTTATTTTTTTAATGTGCCGTGGTGGCTTTGCTTGTATTATTTCTGTAATACCTTGTTTAGTAAAATCTCCCCCTGCTTTTCCGCAGAAGAAATAAATACAGTTTGTGTCTAATAAAGGTCGCATTGATGAAAAAAGATTCAAGCCCATCAAATTCAACCTTTGACACATCTTTCTTGCTCCTGTTGATTCGAAATTGGTTGGAAATGGTTTACTGTGATACAGTATATTTATCTGTTTCCATTATCTCATAAGTGGTGTTGAACTGGAACAATATTGCCTTTTGAATTCAAATCAACAAAGATAAGCCAGGTTTGATCTAGTCACAAAGCTCTATGTGTAGCCATTCGTCAGAGTCCTGAGAGTTGCATCCAGCTGGTTCAGACAGGGAACAGCATCTATGTAGAAGAAAAGCAATGGCGGAGGGGGGTGATGAGGATAATATGGGGGGCATCAATGTCTTTCTTTTCCTTTTACACTCGCACAATGTTATTTTACACTGAATATTTTATTTGAATTGCTTTAAATGGTTTACAGATACAGGGTGGCTGTATGTATTTTTTATTTTGTTATCTGTTGGCATAACAAATCGGATTTTATGAATATTCACAGTATGATGCATTATTGTGTATGTTCAGTTGCAATAAAAATAAAAATATTTTCTTCCGTTTTCTTTAGTTTGTGAGCGGAATTACACCTAAATGTACTCTTTAGAATCATTTACTGTTATGTATTAATATCACAAGCTTTAAATTGTGGATTGATATTCCAGATTCCAGGGCTATTGCTGTGTACATACAGAGCTTGCAGAATGCAAAAATTCTTTCATGTTGTGAGTCTGCAAACACACTATATATGATAATGACGAATGGCTTTTAGTAATAATTATCTGCTGGCTGCCAAATGGACCACCTACAATACATCCAGATCTTATAATAAGCCAGGGTTACATTGAACTGGTGTGTTAATTAAGTTTCACAAAAGATACCATGCTACATCATCTGTGCAATATGATTTTTTCTTACTGCTAATTATATTTGTATATTTTTGATAGGAATAGACTTTTGGCAGCATATAATGAATTTCCGAGGAGCCACATTCTGGCTCCTGCTACTAAAGTCCGTATAGCATGCTCTCTGTCTTGGTCTGAGTAGACAGACTGAATGAAAATTCTGATTCAACGTCCATAGTGTTCTTTGATTGAGTATAACCAAGAAGGAAATGTTTTGATGGTAAATGCACATCAACAGCACTTGCTTCCTACAAATTCTTCACCATTTTTATCTCATAAATATAGCAAGAACATTTAAACAAATAATATGCCATATGATCTAGGGCCCCATCACCTCCCTACAGCTAAAACAGGGACGCTAAGGGGTATAATTAGCGTTCGTTAATCTCCCCTTAGCCACCCCGTTTCAGCTGTAGATTACAAGGCAGGTGCTGAATCAAGCAGGCTGCCTCGTAGCAGCCACTAGGCTCCAGGATGCTCTGGGCAGTGCTAAAGCGCCGTCACGAGCATCTCCTCCATGAAGTCCTTAGGACTCAATGGAAGCTTTTGCTGCCTGGTCACATGACTGGCAGGATCTCGCCTCTCGCAAGATCCTGCAGGTCAGTAGAGTGATCGCGGAGGGAGACTGGGGCCTTTTTTTCCCCAGTCCCACTCTGCTTCCGGTGGCCGGAAGCGGCAGATCGGGCAGCCGTACTCGCTGTGGGATGAGAGGTGAGTATTTGATATTTTTGGGGGGTTCCAACTGCTGCTAACTGATTCTGCAGAAGCAGAATCACCAGCTCTAAACTGAAACAATCTTTTGTGAGTAATTAGCGTTAGGACTGTGTGATCCTAACGCTAATTACTCTGCTTACTCTTTGGGCTCCTCATGTTAAGCATAGGGAGAGTAAAGTACAGTAAGCTTGCGCTAAAAAGCACTAATACCGATTCGCTAACTGATTTTTTTTAACCCGTTAACGATCGGGAGGTGAACTATACGACGCGCTAACGCTCATTTATGTGAGCACTAGCATTAAGGAGGTGATCATGCCCCTAGTGTTTTGATAAAGACTTCCTGATTGTGGCACTTCATAAGTGGAAATAAATTATCCAGTTGATTTAGCAGTCACTAGGAAATAATGGTTTTCTTCTTTGTTTGTACTTTCAAGACGCATTTCTGATATTTAAAATGTCAGAACATTTGCTTTGTGTCTTCCTCCCAGAACTGACAATGAGTGAACTCTATAGCATAGGAAATCAACGAATCATCTATATTCTAAACTATCATCTATTTATAAGAAATTCTCAAAGAAATCCCTAGAAAGAAATCCCAATGGCATGGATTCATTCATTTTATGCTTTAAGGTAAAAAATGGAGGCACATGGACGAGGCACTGTTCCAGAATGAAAGTGTCTGCTCCTTTCTCAAGTAGACACAATTGCTTGGCTAAGTGCCTGACTGATTAATCAGCTAATCCAAAACCTCTCAATTTGTCAGTGCTTCTTGGGACCCAGGAAGGTTATCCCAGAGTGAGCTGATTGACCGATGGGGGAAAGACCACCTCCAGTTAAGAAGGCCGTCACAGTTGGCAGGGACACCTGATAGATAGGAGTCACATAAAGCTCACCATGACATTTGATTAAATAATGGCTAGAATGTCCCTAAAAAACAATTCAACATTTTCTCTTATGAAAGCCTGTCCAATAGATTTAGAAAACTAGGTTACATTACACGCAGGAAGTGCTAATTTTTTTAAGTCTCATAGTTGAGCACAGTAGTAGGAGGAATTGGTGCTGGTAAGTAGCCGGTACGTAAAGCACATGCATTTAAGTTAGCACAGGAGAGGTCAGGGGGCTCTTTTTTTATACAGGAATAACTACTAAAAGTAGTAAATAAATAATGGATGGAAGTAGGAAAATTTTTACTATTCTGACTTGATTTAGGGAAATTTTAAAAACAGATGTCTTTTTAACTCTGTAATTAGCCAATTTGTTGAGATCAAGGACATACAAGGCACCAATAAATCTCAATCAGGGATGAGTCCAGGGAGCTGCTCAGTCACTGCAAGGATTATTTGACAGCAAAGAAAAGATTCATAAAATACTACTACTGTCGTGTCAAATAATCAGGGCACTGGAAAATATTGTGAAGTTAGTGGATCCAGACTTGGTAAAATCCTGGTAGTTCCATGTCAGATGGGTAGTAAGGTGAAGGCATGCCGAGTGACATTATATTGGACTGAATGGGCAAGTGGTTATTTGCTGTGACCCTGCCTAACATTAAATTGAATAAATGCGACCTAATTCTAAATTACAGTAGCATCTTATCTCTGTATTTTTTTATTATATCATAAATCTAAAGAGGTTTTGCAGATTTTATGTTGACATTAAATGGACACACCGCTAAAAACATCAGAAGGGATTGTCCTGGACCTTCCTCCGGTGGCCTTCCATAATTTTTATCTTAGTATGTTTTTAGGGATATTTTATCTCCAGTGCCAGGAGATAACCGATGAAAGCTTCCCCTGGTGTTCTTTGATTTTCATTATTGCGATCACCGATGTTTATCATGGACACAGCAGCAATTTTCACCTTTGTAACAATGCTCAATAATGGCATTTATGGCTAAATACGTCACGTAGGAGGTCTCGTTTGTCTTGTCTTCAGTTTGTAATGGCAGTGGAATTGTACATAGTTAATGATGCTTCTAAGAACAAAATAACAACAAAAAATTCTTATTTTTTTATTTTTACAAATTTTATATGGCCATATTTGGTATCATTTGAAAGGTCAGACCCTGACCAATGACAACTCCATTGACCTTTTGGGGTATAAAGAATAGATATACATGGGTAATTTTGCTGATCCCGTATCTAGACCGATTGTATTATTTTCTGTAGTTTGATTGTATTTTTATTTTCTCTTGTTGTTATGCTGGTTTATATGTCTACTTCAGACTCAGTCTTTCTCTCATGCATGTGTTGTTTGCCTTGTCATTTGTCTGGCATGCTTTATGACTGCCTGTATTGTCTGAAACATTTCTTAAGAAACTGATTTGTGAGATATACTGTACATGGATACAAAGGAACCACACCTCTGCTCCCAAGCAGTGTGGCAGCTTACATTTTAGATGAAACCGAGCGTAAAAACACACTGCATCATGTACACCTTTGCTCCTGGTGTGGGAAATGAGAAAGTGAGTTAGTGCAGCAGCATTGCTTGCTTCATAATTGAAAAGTGGAAAATTATGCTCCTTTAGAACAAAACTGGTTTTATGTTAGAAAAAAACTAAAAAAGGTGAGTGTATAGGCGCTAGATATTGTAGTAGGTCAGTATAAATTGAAGCTCACCAGATGAGTGTATCCTCCACTCCTAGCTATTATAGATTATATACCAAGGTATATGGGAGCGCAAATATACAACATAACAATAAAATATGGCAAATCAGTATCACCAAATGGATAGTTGGTTTAGACACAGATGAATGAATGGTCCGTAGGTCCTACAAAAAAGAAAAGGAAAAGACCATTGCGCAATATATAGTGGACCCTTGGTTGGCACCCCTACAACCCTTCCACCATGGCCACTGTCAGGCCCAAGGAGACTGACAGTTGTTGTTTCCTTTAAAGTATTTGGTGTACAAGCAGACATAAGGATGGATTCAAACTCGAAAGCTCCTTATAATCTATGAAAACGATTCTACTTTGTCTAAGGTTATGAATTGTATCACCCTGCCAGTGAGTTTTGCCAGCTTAAATCTTTCAAGGTTGCAGTGATATTTCACTTCCCTGTTACTCTACTTCATTTGCAATTGTTTGTGATAACTATTTTGAAATTGTGTTTTGAATAAATTTTTCTGAGCAAAAATAAATTGTTAGAATTGGGCTAAAAAATGCATCTGTTATTTTTGTATGTAACAGTGGCTAATGATTCCATATTCATAGTCGGCAATGGTAAGAACCTTGAGCCTGTCACGTGTAGGCTGTAATCTAGCGGGTGTTTTACGTGAGCCCAAGATACAGTGATAGGCAAGTTGCAGGGAAACAACAGAGTTTATTTGAATAAACACATGAACATAAAACAAGACATCAGAACTAGACAACAGAGGAGACTGGGCAAGATGGGGAATAGATTAGAGGAGAGAGGAGATGCAGGAAAAGGAGGTTGAGACAATAGAAGGATGGCTGGGAGTAGTGGGAAGGGAGGTTGTGGAGAAATGAATATGGGAGTAGTTAGGAACCAGGAGAAATAAGGAATAACAAGATGAATATAGGATAGAAGGGGCGAGAGGAGAAATAGACACCAGGGGAAGCTAACAGCACATAGGGGCAGACACTGTATGAACAATAAGAACAATAATCAAAAAACAGGTATTCAGGCAACGGTACAGTTAAAGGATTAGGCAACAGAGTAGTCAGTAGAATAATGCATGGGTCTAGGCAAGGCAGCAGGCAGGGTGGTCAAGAGTCCAAGCAAGGGGTCTGGTATACAGGGATCCAAGATATGGGGGAGCAGAGGGAGCAAAGTGGGTACCGGTATGAAGGTAGAAATGTCCAGATATCAACAGAGGGTATTCTCAGGAAGTCTTTGGCAAAACAGGGAGAGTTCAGGAAACAGTTCTGCACAGGAACACAGTCTGCAACTTCAATGAGGAATCATAGCAAGGAGGACATAGCTTCCTCTTATACAGGTCTCATCAGAGCAAGGTGAGTCCAGGTGAGGCTCCAGCGTTTGGAGTCAAATCAGTCTGTCAGACAAGTCCAGGAGCCTGTATAGGTCATTATTACAGGGATTAACGAGGGTGCCAGGGGCCAGAGCGTGGTGACCCTGACAGAGCCTCACGGTCTCTGTGGTATTCTGTAGCAGTTCTTCTTGGATGCAGCATACTACAAGGCTAACACTCCTTCAGAGATCCCATGGCTCAATTCTCAAAAGAGCAAAAGAGTTTTAATTCCTCCAGTCCACTCGTATTTTAAATAACACCCTCAGCATTTCATCTCTGTTTTTTCCTTGCCCAAAGTGTCACTTGTAATTTCTGTTGATTTATTTAAAAGTACCTTTTAATTAGTTTGCCCTTTAATTGTTTATTGGCAAAAAATATCACCTTTTCATAGTGTATTTGCTGTCTCAGATAGTTATAAGTCAATGTGTTTCAATTTAGCGACGTGAACAAGTCTGTTCCTTGGATACTATATTGATTTTTGAGAGTATAAAATGATGTTTCATTGTTTCATTTAGGAAGCTGTTAATGTTTGTTTTCCTCTCGCCGACTTAATTTTTTTAAATGACTAGCTCCATTGCTGGCAACAGCAATTTCAGATTTACTCTTTTCATAAAGTTCTTTGCAATACTTATGATCCCTTGTGACCACATTATATTCCACAGCATTGATTTACCTCCCATGATATTAGAGACTGCTGTTACTTCATAAATATCCTTAGATTGTTCCATTTCCCAAAAGGATTTATAAACCTGCTCTTTAACCAATTGCTTTATATAGGAAAATGATCAAGGCTGTATACTCTATAAAATACGAGTGTTTGGTATCAATATCTTCAATAGGGATGAGCTGTTCGGTTCGATCTGTTCGGAGTTCGCATCGAACATCGGCCGTTCGGCTGTTCGCCGAACTCTGAACATTTCCATGTGTTCGGTTCGAGTTCGCCCACAATGGACCACAATGCACTTTTACACTGGCCTGAAGCTTGTAATTGGCTACAGCCTTACACCTGACTACAGGTCAGGTGCAAGACAGGTTCAAGACTATGCCAATCACGGCTCAGAGTCCTGATTGGAAAAGTTTGCCCATTCATGGGCTCACAGAGCTAAGTACGGCAGCACACTATATAAGGCTTCACACAGCCCCAGCACGTGTTTTTTGAGAGATTGTTCTGTTAGTGTGTCTTCTCAGTGCCAGCAGCTATTGGGGGGGTCTCACTTCTACAAGATATCTGGGAATTGTTGTAATCTGTGTGTTCTCACTGCCAGCAGCTATTGTGGGGGTCTCCCTTCTACAAGATATCTGGGAATTGTTGTAATCTGTGTGTTCTCGCTGCCAGCAGCTATTGGGGGTTCTCACTTCTAGCAGATATCTGGGAATTGTAATCTGTGTCCTGTCACTGCCACCCATCGGGGGTCTCACTGATTTATAGGAGGTTCCTGGGAAGTGTAATCTGTGTCTTGTCACTGCCATCCATCAGGGGGTCTCACTGATTTATAGGAGGTTCCTGGGAATTGTAATCTGTGTCTTGTCACTGCCACCCATCAGGGGGTCTCACTGATTTATAGGAGTTTCTGGGAATTGTAATCTGTGTCTTCTCACTGCCAGCTATCAGGGGGTCCCACATACTTCTATCAGATGTCTGCGAATTTTAATCTGTGTCTTGTCACTGCCACCCATCAGGGGGTCTCACTGATTTATAGGAGGTTTCTGGGAATTTTAATCTGTGTCTTGTCACTGGCTGCCAGCTATCAGGGTGTCTCACGGAGTTATACCAGAGTTCTGGGAATCTTTAATCTAGATAACACAGTTGAATCGGAGTTCTGCATATCTCCAATCTTTATACCAGAGTTGAATCAGAGTTCTGCATATCTCCAGTCTTTATAACAGAGTTGAATCAGAGTTCTGTATATCTTTAATCTATATATCACTCACCATGTCAGAGAGACCAAAAAGGACAGGCAGACGCTCCCAGACACAGATAAGAGGGCAAGCAGCCTCTATGTCGGAAGGCTGTGCCCCTGGTCGTCGTGGACGTGGTGCATCCTCTGCAGTGGCACGCTTGTCCTTGTTTCTAACTGGTGCTGGCCATCTTAAGCAACATACAGAGGATTTGCAGGATTGGCTAACCAGGCCGTCCTCATCCTCCAAGTCCTCTGCCAGCCAGGCTTGTAGTGGTTTACAGTCCACCTCCGCTGCCAAAATATCTAATTCAGCCTCCATGTCCACAGCTACTCTTGCCGTAGCCTCACCATCATACACGGAGGAGTCAGCTGAATTGTTTGACTACAATGACAGTGACATGCTGCTTGAGGATGCGCAGCAACTCCAGTGCTCTGATTTAAACTCTGAGGTTGAGGAAGGAAGAAAAATCAGCCTAGAGGGAGGGGGTGCCAGTGATGACACACAAATATCTGGCACTCATGTTCCCCCAGGAGCTGCAGCATATTGCGAGGTTGGCTCCAGTGACGAGAAGATAGGGGGTGATGACGATGAGGTCACTGACTCCACCTGGGTGCCTGATCGAAGAGAGGAGTCAAGGGAGGAGGAGGCACAACAAAAATGAGGCAGAACGTCCTCTATGACCAACCATAGTCAGTCCAAGGCATCAGGTGCAGAGCGCTGTTGTCTCAAAGCACATGTACAGGAATTCTGCTGTCTGGGAGTTCTTTAAGAAATGTGCAGCAGACCGCACCGTTGCTATTTGTAATCTATGTCAGATGAGGATCAAGCGTGGGAAAGACATCCCACGCTTGGGTACCATGTGCTTGAGGAGACATATGACCACCTGCCACGCATCCCGTTGGCACAACACTTTGCATAAGCCCTCCTCCTCATCTGTCTCTACCCCCACTATATGTCCTGCCATGTCATTGCCTACAACCTCCACTGACAGGGATGATGCTACAGAAATGGGTGTACCAGGTCCTTCCTCAGAATGTGACAGCATCCCATCAGCTGAAGATTTACGCAGTCAGATTACGTTGCCCCAGCTGCTGCAGCGCAAGAAAAAATATAGTCCCAACCATCCCCAAGCACAGCGTCTAAATGCCAGCTTAGCAAAATTACTCGCATTACAGCTGCTGCCTTTCCAGCTGGTGGACTCTGCTTCCTTCCGTGAATTTGCTGAATGTGCTGTACCACAGTGGCAGGTTCCAAAATGCCATTTATTTTCACGGAAGGCCATTCCAGCACTTTACCAGCACGTGGAACACAATGTTATGCAGTCATTGGGAAAGGCAGTCAGCAGCAAGGTGCACGTGACTTTAGACAAATGGTCCAGCAAACATGGACAGGGCTGTTACATTTCCTTCACGGCACACTGGGTTACTATGATTGCAGCTGGGAGGGATCCAGGACGGGACTCTGTGTTGGAGCTTGTTCATCCACCACACCTCCAGAAAGCTGCTTGTATGAGGTCTGTCTGCTTCACCACCACCTCTCCCTCTTCCTCCTCCTCCTTCTCTGTCTCTGGCAAAGTGGCAGTTAATCCGACGCGTGGCAGGGGCTACGCAATGGCTCAAGCAAAAAGATGCCATACTGTGCTTGAGGTGGTTTGTTTAGGGGACAGGAGCCACCGGGCCAGAAAGTCTGTGAGCTCTGCAGGGGCAGGTGCAGAGATGGTTAACACCACGCCAGCATCAGCTGGGAATGGTCATCTGTGATAATAGCAGCAACCTTCTCTCCGTCCTACGCCAGGGTAAGTTGACGCATGTACCATGCCTAGCACACGTCCTAAATCTGGTGGTACAGAGTTTCCTAACCAGGTACCCAGGGCTGGCACAGCTTCTCAGCCAGGCCAGAAAAGTCTGCAGCCACTTCAGACGGTCATTCCCAGCAAGTGTTCGCCTGGCAATTCAAAGAGAATTCCACCTTCCCACAAACCGTCTGATCTGTGACATGCCCACCAGGTGGAACTCGACATTAGCAATGCTGCAGTGTCTGCACAAGCAGCAGAGGGCCATCAATGAGTACCTGTGTGAGTATGGCACAAGGACAGGTTCAGGTCAACTTGTTTCCCCCCCCGCAGTGGCTGATGATCAAGGATGCATGCACTGTACTGTCACCATTTGAGGAGGCAATGAGGATGGTGAGCAGGAACAATGCATGCATCATTGACACAATTCCTTTAGTGTTCCTGCTGGAGCGCACTCTGCGGGGAATTATAGATGTGGCACTAGAGGCAGAGAAGCGGGAGGGAGAGGAGGCCTTCCCTAGCTCTCAAGGCCCCAGTCTTTATGCAGACAGCATTCCTGCGGGTCCTCAGATCAGACAGGAGGAGGATGAGGAGGAGGAATATTTAAGTACTGGGCGCATTGAAGGTGGGGATTTCTCAAGGGAGGGTTTTGGGTGCCCAGAAACCCAAGGACTAGTATGTGGCTGGGAGGAGGAAGTGCACGATGGGGTCATCCTCATTGACCAGGAAGACTCGGAAGCTAATGCCACCTCCAACCTATGCTGCATGGGCTCCCTTATCCTGCAAAGTCTGCTAAAGGACCCCAGGATTTGTGCTATCAAGGAGAGGGATCATTACTGGTTGGCAAGCCTTCTTGATCCACAATACAAGAGTAAAGTTGCAGAGCTCATCCTGCCCGCACAGAGGGAGGACAGGATGAAACAACTTGAGGACGCTCTAAAGCGACACTTGGTAACCTACCAGTGCCTGGAAAGGTGTTACGCAAGTGATGACACAGGTGCTTCTGAGGCTGCTGATGATCAGAGGAAGAGCGGTGAAGGCCAGGGCCGCTTGACTGATGCCTTTTTTAAAAAAAATTCTCCACGACGCCCAGGGATGTCAAATGTAGGTACCCATTGCAAGCGTCTTCACCATATGGTGCAGGACTACCTAGGGGCAAGGGCAGACCTGGATACCTTTACAGCAGATGATCCACTGGCTTACTGGGTGTTGAGATTGGATCACTGGCCAGAACTTAGCCAATATGCTATGCAGCTACTAGGTTGCTCTTCATCCAGCGTGCTTTCTGAAAGGACGTTCAGTGCCGTTGGAGGTTTTATCACAGACAAAAGAGTGCGTCTGTCCACCGACTCTGTAGACCGGCTGACATTTATAAAAATTAATCAGTCCTGGATCAGCAGCTATCAATCCCCTGATGCTGACGTAACTGAATAGATTTGGGATCTCTTCTGCATTCCCAAAACCTCCACCACTGCACTCTTCCACAATACCACAAAGGGGTTACGGTGTGAAGGCACTTGCTGCCACCAAAGGCAAAATATTTGGGTGCACTGACGCCTGTACCAGATTCATATCATTTTAATATTTGACCGCAGGGTCTAACCATTCTTTCTTCCACAATACCACAGAGGGGTTACGGTGTGACGGCACTGTTTCCGACACTAAAGTCCCAATTTTAAAGCACCTATTGTTACTTTCATCCAAAGCCTGCATAAGTTTCACCATAATTTAGCCAAAAAAATCACTAAACTTGTTCTGCGTGTCCTAAAACCTCTCCTCATTTCATACAGGCTGCCGCCCCAAGCATTTGTTTATGAATAGATTAAAGGAAAACCATTTACCGTCATTTGAAATGTAATTTTTTTGTTTTTAAATGTTTCTATACATCCTACAAATCCGCCACTTCACGGGCAGGTTATGGGGACCTCCTAGGCACGAAATTTGAAGGAATTTTTCGTTCTTATTTTTTACCTTTATTTCATGGAAAACTCACTGTTCCTTTAAAAAATGTTTTTTTTTTTACTTTTTGTCCTTGTTTCCTGTCCGCCAGGGCACTACCCAGGCCCCCATATGCCTTTTATGGCAAATATATAGCATATATGCCCTCTTGGAGGACACTCTAAAAATCGAACTTTCGAGTCCCATTGACTTGCATTGAGTTCGGTTCGTGTTCGAGTTCGAACTCGAACTTTTGAAATTGTTCGAGTTCGAATGCGAACCGAACACGGGGGTGTTTGGCTCATCACTAATCTTCAATTGACATTTTCAGTAGCTATCGTTTTCTTGGAATATTGTCTACTGAGAAATATGCATTCAACACATGTTTTTATTCTTCTTTTATGTATACTTTAAAGTATTCTGTATTCGATTCACTGAAAAAAAAGTAGCTTGGATTCTTGCTTCTGTATTTTCATTTTCTATTCTCATTATTTGACATTCAGTTACATTATTATTTATAGGTATGACTATAGACAAGCTTTTGTGTTTCAACCAAGACCTTAACATGTGGCGTGTCTGAGTTTATAAATGAGCAATACATCATTTGAATACAAATTGGTGCAAAAGGGTTTCCCAATGATCTATAATTTACCAGAACTAGTATTTCAACAGTAATTCATATTATTATAGGCAGTCAATCATTTGATGGAATAGAAAGTATTAGTGTCAGGGCAGCCATGTCTTAAAATTATTATGTACTTGTCTGCTGCAAACAAATTTGTAATGTTTCGTTCACAATTCTACATTTGATCCTTTTAAATGCCTTGTTTATTTAGCCTTTGTTATTTTTTGCCTTTTTGCATATGGAGATTAGATTTAAATTACAGACATACTGAGTAATTCCATACTAATTTGAATGGCGTCATAGTATTCCAACAGTCAATCCTTACCTGGTTGTGGAGGAACAACAGATAAAATAACTTGCATCATAAGGCAAACAGAATGATTGGCGATCTACCTAAGGGGTAAAGATTAGCTTTAGCTGGGGAAGTGGAAATAGGAAATTACATAGTTACCAATGGTGTAGGACTAGTCCAGTTCACAAAGCTTTCTCTGCTTGTGTGTGTAGGTCACTGAAGTTACTTTAGATCCTACGTACGCAAGATTTATACTTTGAAGTTATTCAGCTGTGTTAATGATCACTTTGTGCTGTTACTTACAGGGTTTACCCAATTCAGAATTGTTGAGAATCAATCAAGGTTGGAAACAGATATCCACGGCCAGTGTTTCTCTCTATTTGTAATTTAGTGAAACATTCTGTAGCTTTTTCATAAGCCTATGCACATCCTAGTCCCTTCAGTTGTGCTACACCACACATTTATTCCATGAGCAAAAATGGACAGGGCACTCAGTTTTCCAACAATGGCAGATTAATTAAAGAGATTTGGCAAATTTCGACCCTACATGTGCTTTTTTTCAAGCTTGACAAAGGCTCATGTTGGGTCGAAACGTCACCAAATCTTTCCAATAATTCTGCTGTTGTTGGAAGACTGAGTGCCCTGTCTGTCTTGCTCATGGACTATGGGTTGTGGCAGTTGGCCTTCCTGGGGTTTGGCAAACCTGTTTTCCATGTCTCGAGGGTGGTGTGTTGGCCATCTTTCATGTTTGTACCATACATTTAGAGGCCAGATTTTATTCTCAGCCATATCAACTACCATCGTAACCACACGGAATATGCCTGACCAAGAATGTATCTGGAACTGTGACTTTACTACTGCATTGAGGTCAGTTTTAATAATTTTATCTTACAACATTGTCTCAAAAATTGTGGTTGTTCATAGCAGCACTAAATATCTGAAGGCGGTTTCACTTTAGCAGTTTTGACAGTTGGCACTACATCTGCTGGATATATGAGACACTGCTTCATGACACTGACATATGATCATACTAGAGGCATCCTTTACGTCTTCTGTTTGTGTTGATATACTGTACTATAGGAAATATGTTATTCATATTTAGAAGTTAATTTCCCTATATGCTTGTATTTTCCGTTCTCTATATACTAGGGGCACAGGGCTGTAGTCATTATTTCTCATTGTAATCAGTGCATATGTAAAGGAATGAACAATTTTAAACCCATCAGGGCTTTTTGATGGAATTATTTTGGCAAATTATTGACAAGCATTTATCAAACACAAATATGTACACATATATATTCATATTTAACTGGAAGCGTGTCTGTTCATCACTCCAAATGTCTGTTAAAAAACAAGAGATGGACATTTTGGAGATTCTCTTGGGACAATAAGTGAAAGTGCCTCCAATTATTAGTATTTCTGGAATCAGTTTTTCAATCAGATATTTATTTAAATATGAATCTATGCTTGTGTATATCTTTATGCTTGATTAAAGACTCGTCTGTAGTTTCAAAACCTTGAAAGATTGTTACTATTAACAGCTTCTACTAGACCGACAGGGAGTGACTGGCTCATTTGTTTTCATGAATTCCTAAAAGCTTACTGCTCGTGTCTGTGTGGAACCCATGTTGGGTACTTCATTTGTTAGTGTGTGCCTTATTTTTTCTTTTATATGTATTGAAATTTGAGTTCAGTCAGCTTTCCCTAGCAGATCTAGGATGGTGCATTTATAATACACTTACCTGCTTCCCATCTGCTTCTCTGGCCTTTTTTCCTAGTCACACAAAGGCCTAGTTTCATACTTAATCTGTGTAATGTTTGGTTGGTCAGGATTGGGATAGGAAGATACAAATGGAATGGACCCATGTATATATTCTACATGGTATATTTAGCTACACTGTCTCACTGAAGTGAGCTACCACATTGGAATGGATCCCTTATAAATTAAGGTACTAGCTGACAGGTGTGTGTCTTTGTTTGTATCCAAGGATTAGCTCCAGATGATTTTTATATTTTAATAACATTTTCTACCTTATCTTCACAGTCTATATATATATATATATATATATGTATATATATCATTATTACAGTTATTCATTTTCTTTAATGGTTCATGAACTTGCCAGGACGTATAGTCAGCGAGTGACTAGTTTGATTACTATCACATCCTTTTTAGCCACATTGTCGAGATTAACCAGGCCACACTAGACTCCCCTTCGAGTTTTGGGGTGCATTAGGGGGGGGGGCTTGGGAGACAGAGCAGATTCTGGGTGTGCTTTCCTCCTGGCTCCCTATTTAAACCCAGCTCTCCTGAGGCCAGGTGCTCAGATGTTTGCTGTCTTGGCTTTCTTGTTTGATACCCTTCTGGACACCAAACTCTTTTGGCTTGTTTACCCGCTTACAAACCTTTGCTGCCTGAACCGACATCTTCCTACTCTTGATCCTGCCTTTGCCTAACAATTTTGATACCACATATAGGGATAGATCCCGAAGGTACTGCATGTTAAAATCCACCTCCTGGAAACCCACTCATACAATCTTCTTCCATTATTCTGAGAAGAGTGTATGCTACGCTTTTCCACAAATGTATTGCTCTGTTTTTTTAACCTTAACACATTCTTATGCAGCTCATTTGTTCATTTTACTGTCCTCTCCATAAACAATGCCTTGGTTTGTAGACGTCACAGGTACTGTTAATTTGCTCTTACATTTAACTATCAAAATAAATTTTCACCTTAAAAGATTAATTAGAAATCAGTATAATTGACTTGCACAGCACATTATACTTCTCTTCCATAACGTGTTCTTGTGAAGCTTTAGGAAGACAGTAAGCTCCAAAACCATTCAGTTTGTGTAACCACATGATGTCTATGTACATATCCTAATGTAAATGTATTATTATATTGAATAATTACCAATTTTCAGAAGGGTAGTCACCATCTACCGAACTGAAAGGTACAAAAGGGGGAAAAAAAACAAATGTTTATCAAAGTTGAAGATCCATGAATGTGGATGAAGGTTATTTCTTGAATGCTTTCTTCTTGCAAGAAGTAGAAGCTTCAACATATGCATGTGCAGCCCACTTATTAAGAACATTGTATGCAGTAAATTTTTATGCTCTTCATCGTGAACCAACTAAGGAACTGGAAACATAATGTAGATGGGAATCCAAATGGTAGAAAAGGTGGACCAATTCATCCAGTTGGCTTCTGTGTACCTTATTGTTCTTCAGTATAAGTGAAAGACAACAAAGATCACCAGTTGTATTAAAAAGATTTAAGAAATATAGAAAAGTGTTAGAAAACAATATTTGTCACTACTCTGCTAATTGAATCCTCTCCAGTTTATGTGAATGATCAGTGGATGTTATTATGACTGGCCATGCCAGTTTGGTTACTCATCTTTCAGTTGAGCAGCCCTGCCATCCATGTGTTACTCATATTTTCAGTGGGATCTAATAAGCATGTGGGTGATTTATTGTGTACAATACATGACTGCTCATTTCAAGTCGATGCAGGGTAAATTGTGACTGGTTGGACCATGAGCTACAGAAAAGCGAAAATGTTTCAAAGCACACATCAATATGTTACTGATCACACATATTGTTCTCATTATTGCTCACACATCCCTTTGAGAAATGCACATCCCTCTTACTGACACGAATAAGCACATCTTTGACAAAGACAGATAATAAACACAATGAGCCCAAACATGTTTTACAAAGCCGATTTAATGCACAAAAAAGTGCAACTCTTCATATAAACAACAGAATTCTTGTGTAATGTATTTAAGCTCAGAAAGTTTTCATTCCATATATAACAAACTAAATACATTTACGAAACATTAGAAATAAGACTTTAGGGGAAAAGGGATACGAGGAGGGAAGAAAGGAGTTATACGCGTTGTGTAAGGCATGGACAACATAACAGAAACCTAGAGGTTACTATCATTTCATCCCCCTCACAACTGTCCGTCAACACTCACATCAGGCACTGACATAAGGGCACATGCATCGTAGATAAATAGAAACTGCTGGTGACATCACAAATGATTGTGACCTCACTAGGCGACTGTGCCATTACAGGTAGTGACCAAACCAGTTATTTCTTTGCTACGGTTTAAGTCTTGCTGGGTTTCT
This sequence comes from Leptobrachium leishanense, assembly GCA_009667805.1. Lineage (NCBI taxonomy): Eukaryota > Metazoa > Chordata > Amphibia > Anura > Megophryidae > Leptobrachium > Leptobrachium leishanense. Next base: position 292,060,527 of record CM019063.1, on the reverse strand, counting down.
TATTCATTAATAATATTTTATAAAGGTCATAAGAACTTTGACAATGAAAATACTTATATATATATCTATATAGTAATATAATTCATTTTAAAAAACTGTAGCTAACCCGCAACGTGAAATGAGTTGAATTGCTGTGAAGGTCATTGCTTGTGGTCACATTGCTTTTCCATTTCAAAGATCACTTGAGGTTTAACTGTTCTTTAAGCTTAGGGCCTGTTTATTGAGGTGCTCAACAAAGAAGTTATCCTGTCTGTGCCTTTTTTCAATATATTCACTTGTCATTACTGATCTAATCATCACTGAGAAGACAGGAAAAGAATCCCATTTTATGTATCCTTCAATATCTCCAAACGTGCACGTGTAAGATGGTGCACCTCCCAGACCTGTATAGAGTCCTCTTGTTAAATTGCAATAGACTGGAAGCCTTACAGGCTGTCAACGTCTTTTTATTGCCATTTTGTAGGAACATGTACTTGTCAGATTGTGTGACATTGCTATGTTTTTATTAAAACTTGTTTAAAAAGTGAATATTCCATCTTTCGCGTGGATGGTGTTGCATTTGCAAGTGACATATTAAGCGTGAAGTTGATGTAATGTAGCAGCTAGTCAGAGATATTGTCTTCACTCCAATATGATATGTTCTGGGAATTTTGATATAAAGTTAGAGCGTTGCATGTCGATATAGGTTTACATCTTAATATTGTTAACATCTAAGTTTGATAAAAATTATAGGACCCGCTGATGTTAACACTAGATCAACAGAGAAAAGGTTACAGTGTGCCAGGCCAGTACTTTCAGACCCTTTGCAAACCTTTATTTTTTATTGCATCACTTTTTGTTAAATTAAAAATATATACTTAGAACTGTATTCGTTCAATAACTGGGAAAATTTGTATATTTAATCTGAAATGCATGATTATATTTTAGACTCGGTGGACATGTATACAGTGATTATTAATTATAAGGCCGATTTGTAAAGTTGCAGAAGATAGTGACATACAGTACAGGAACTCATGATCACTCTATGTATTTAAGGGTTCATGGATGTACTGTATATAAACAAAGGTTTAGGGTTATCAATGCCAGGCTTATAAACATAACCCTACATATTTAAACGGAAACAAAGTAGCAAAACAAGAGGACATAGTCTTAGATTAGAGGGGCAAAGGTTTAAAAGTAACATCAGGAAGCATTATTTTACTGAGAGGGTGGTGGATACATGGAACAGTCTTCCAGTAGAAGTGGTAGAGGCCAAAACAGTAATTGAATTTAAGCAGGCATGGGATAGGCATAAGGCTATCCTAAACAAAAGATAAATCCAGGTAAAGAATCCATGTAATTGGGCAGACTAGATGGGCCGAAAGGTTCTTATCTGCCGACATTTTTCTATGTTTCTATGTTTCTACCCAGTATCCTCTACTCTGTGTTTTCACTACATAGTGGCAAAATTTGTGGGAGAACAAGGTTTGCCGGACAGCTAAAACACATGATTATACTTATCAAAGCCAATGACTGTAGATGTTACTTCTGTGCGTAATTAAAGTCTATTGAATAATAGTTTTAATAAAAAACAAAATACATTTAAAAGCGAAATCACCAACACCCTTCACTAAAAGAGCATCACAATTTAGTTTTTCTGTAACGACGAGTGATAAAACATAATATACTCTATCTACAACTATTAATTATTCCCAGTGTGGCTGGTTTAGGATAGTGTCTGAGGACATGGTGATAAAATTATTTTTATTGCTAAAAGTCCATTATAGTCATGGAGGATCGTGTACAGGTATGTCTATATAGATGTAGCAAAGTTTAGAGGTAAATGTTCGAGGGGGTAAAATTAAATCCCAACTTATTTTATGAAACCCCAGATTTTAAATTATTTGCCTCATGCCATAATTCACATTTTAATACATCTTTCCCAGCTTTTTTTACCAAAAAAGATCATCAGGCTGTTCAGCCCTTTATCACGTACAGATGAATAATAATAACAGCTTTTTTACCAATATAGTTCATAAGTAATATTCAGGTGTATTGTAATGTAAATAGGAATTACCACAAAAAAATTAATACTATACTAGAAAAAAACATAAAATGTTACATTTATGTACTATACTAAAGGGCAGTTTATATGGAATTCTAACATATTACAAAGCATTTTAGGTTATTTGAATTTACATTATATAACCCCCACTGCAGACAGGTTAATGGGTAGAGCCATCCCAAGAACAGATCTGCAGTGTAAGCATTATAAAAACTTGTATTGGTCAGTTCAGGTCTATATGTCAGATATAGAAAGAGCAATGTCATTGTGCACCATCTGTTATAGGAATGAATGAGATTACAGACATATATTTGAAAACCCAGAATAAAAAAAATATTCAAAATATTCAATACAACCCATCCCTCCACCTTCTATAAACCAACCTTGCGTATGGATCAATGACCTAATCACCATGCCATTATAAGAAAAATATTCCATGTCTGTGAAAGCTTAACCATCACTGCTACTTAGGTAGATTTAGTGATTGCTCACCATAACAGTAAAAGGGATTTTCTCAAAACAGTAGTGGCTATATATAATAGCACAGGTCATTGTGTAAAAAATATCTTGTAATAAAAATATATCTTATTATTTTACTTTGGTTCAAACCCAGCCCTCAAAATAAATGTATTTTTTTTTTTATTCAAAGACAAGTCTTGAAATAAGCAAATGTGTATGGATATAATATAATGAAAGCAGATATGTCATTAGGGACTGTGTAAATGCAAATAATGAGTACTATCCGTTCTTTATGCCCTTGGTAACCATAGTTACATTTTAACTAGGTCCAGTTATAAGAAATGTACTCACTTCTACAAGTTTAACAAGCCTCTTTTAGGATTTATTCTGGCTCTCATCTTTTATTTATTTTTATAACAAAGAGTCACGAACTATTGGAATCTTATCTAAATGCATGCGTTATTTCTATATAATCTGTAAAATAATCTATAGTCAGTACATGCAAACTCACATCCAGCTATATCTAAACTTCAATCCATACAGCTGCCCTGGGCTATCAAGACGGAGATACACTAAACGCCATGTGATGCGGTGAGAAGCGGTTGCTTCGCTCCACGTCGCATCTCGGCCAAAGCTGCGTATTTTCAACTCTGGACGCTCAGCCATGCAGCCCGACGCCGACTCAGCGCGCAGAGAAGATGGGGCTGTATACACTGAGCACGCCTCGACGTGCAACCCTACCTACCTGTGCCGCAACGGCTTTACTCGCTTCAAGCTTATCTACTCAAGTTAGTTTTACAGGAGATAAATTCTTAGCATTTTCACATTAAAATACAACATAGAATTGGACTGAAGGTAATAATTAATGAGACGACCATGCAAATAGCTAAATATGTCATGCGTCAAAATAACTGATATTTACAAGTACTGTACATGGTGTACATGTGTTAAAGGGGGGTATTGCTGGCTTATCTATATAAACATTACATCAAGACAACTGCCATCTGTCCCAGAAGCAGGACCACATCAAACAGAACATGGTAAAATAAAGTTGTAGGTGCAAGAAAGCCTGGTGGAGACTGATGAGGCAGGTAAAAAGAGTACAGTGCAAATGGCTAAAGCAGTGGAAAACATGACATGCTAAAGAGGTGACTGTCCTCAAAGATAAACCATCTTGTTTCCTCGTTGCTGGTACAAACATGACAAGCGGCTGCTTCCTGTAAGCCCAGGTGTCAACAACCTTGGCCCTCCAGATGTTTTATAACTACACCTCCCATGATGTCCAGCCAGTCATTATGCTAGCAGAGCCTCCAAGGGAAATGTAGTTTCAAATCAACCGGTGGGCCAATGTAGCAGATCCCTGGTCTAGCCAATAAAAGAGCTTTCAATGCTGAGCGCATTCTGAGACATCGATAGGACCTGGGTCCCAAAGGTTCCGATATTTAGGAAGCTGAGGCTAATCTCAGGTTTTTTCCAGGGCTAATTTCTCTCATTCAGAGAATGGAAAAATCCCTCCTAGCCCCCATCCCCAGAAGGGTAAGAGGGATGAGGGCACTCTGTGTGTCCCTTTAAAGTGACCCAGGACAATAAATAAAGTTTTCGTTTTAGATTACATATTGATTGCCTAGAGAGTGTTTCCTCTTCTACATAATTATGATTGCAGTGAAGTCCCTTAGGTACAAGGTTTGTAGCTTTTTTTAATTGTTTCTCCTTCCATAGAATTTGAGCTTTGTTTCGTCTTCTTGGCTTTGACACACAACGACGGTGTCCCAGTAGTCGTTAGGTATTAGGGTGGCCCTGGTTGACACATTAAGATGGTTTGTTTTTTCAGGCTCAGAAGTCACAGTTGCAGTTACTTGGAATCTGTTATGTAACTAGGACTTTTGACAGAATCTTAAAAATGAACAATGTAGGAGAATTCGTAGTCAAGGACCTAGGTGAAAAGTTGAATACCTCAAAGGGCATAATAAAATGCCATTTCAAGTCAAAGCGTATTTAAAACAACAAGTTATTGGTGACATTGCTATTTTTGTCGTTTTGTTATTTTTATACTGTTTAGTACCATCACAAACTGTCATTCTCCTTAAGACTTTTTCCCAGAGAATATCTTTCACTATAGTAAAATAAATCTAATAATGTCACCATGTTCTTGAACCCAGGACATACTTGAAAACGAGAGAAATCTCAATGTATCCTTCCTGGTAAAATACTTTATCAATAAATAAATTAGCATCTAGCTCCCATAACAAGTAGGAAATAACATGCTCTTTATTTAAATATTACCATTTACAATGGTGTTTTTAATTGGACACAGATACCCAACCTGTTAGTTACTTGCATATCAGCTTAATTTGCATAGTACAAATAAGTCTCTATTTGTGAATATGGATTTTCAGGTGGATTACTTCACGAACAGGGCATCTGTGGTGTAAAAATATACAAGGCCATACATTTCTTGTCTCTGCTGAATTAATTAATTTAATTGCGCAGTACGTCCTGTACTTAGGAACAAACACAAAAAGTGATATATATCCAACTCACTTTTTTAAAAGCCAATGTAAGCCGGCTCTAATTGTAACCGCATATAAAGTATATAGCTGGTACAATCCTCACCATTACCGCCGGATATGAAGCGCCTTCCCAGTTCGCACACGTAAGGTAAACACCAGGAACATGAAAAAAACGATAAGGAACCCTTGTAGTGCATCAAAAAAGAATCCAATATTGAAGACTAAAGAGTGCGTCAGTCATAAAGTGACATATATCATATATGTTTCCACTACGTGAGCAAAAAGTGAGTAAATGCTGATGCACATACACTACAGTGATACAACAACTTTACTTATGCATAAAAGGTTCAATAATGTGCAACAGTGTCTATGCATATATAATGCAACAATATGTCAAATATTGGACTTATTCCAAAAGGACCAATAAAAAGACCAATAACATCGGTATGGTCAATAAAGTGCAAAAAGTGTCCAGATGTGCAAAAAAAGGTGCAATAGTATACAGTGATATAGTCCAAAATAATGGTTGGGCTATATCACTGGATACTATTGCACCTTTTTTTGCACATCTGGAACCTTTTTGCACTTTATTGAACATACCAATGTTATTGGTCTTTTTATTGGTCCTTTTGGAATAAGTCCTATATTTGACATATTGTATGCATAAGTAAAGTTGTTGTATCACTGTAGTGTATGTGCATCAGCACTTTCTCACTTTTTGCTCACGTAGTGGACACATATACGATATATGTCACTTTATGACTGACGCACTCTTTATTCTTCAATATTGGATTCTTTTTTGATACGCTACAAGGGTTCCTTATTGTTTTTTTTCATTTTCATTTGACACAGATTTTGGTTGTTTTTCCTGTGTTTTGTATTTACCCTTAGGGCAGCGTCACACCATTTACTTGCTTCATTTAATTCTGAACCACTGTATACTATCAACCAACAAAAAATAGGTGCCTACGTTGTGTGATATATATTTATATATATATTCCTCCTTTCTTAAACACCAGGAACAATTTCCAGACGTGTGGGACATAAATACGGTCTGTGTGCTATTCCTGTTATGCACTTTGATAAAGAACTTAGGTCGAAACGCGTTTGTGTGTGATTTATATATGTTTATTTAATAAAATTTGTTTGTGGACTTGATGTGAGGCAATCTTTTGTGACACCCCCCTTGGAGTCTTATTCAAGCGTTTACCTTACCTGTGCGAAACTGGGAAGGAGCTGCATATCCGGAGGTAGTGGTGAGGATTCAACCAGCTACCAGCTATATACTTTATATGCGGTTACTGCTTAGAGCCGGCTTACAATGTCTCTTAAAAAAGTGAGTTGGATGTATATCACTTTTTGTGTGTTTTCCCATCCTAAGTTAGTACAGGACGTACTGCGCAATGTATGTCCTGCTAATTATATTATAGGACACCGAGGGATAAGAAAAATTTCTGGATTTGTACATATGCACGAGGACTCTTTTTTTTTATTTGACGAATTGACTATTGGTGTATATATCGCAAGTGAGCACACACGGGACCTTGCTGCTACGTACATATTACATATTCATACCTTACACTAACCTGCGCCAATTTATTTATTTTATCTAATTAATTTAATTATTTTGGCCTGGATATTTCCAAATTTAGCATTCTATTCCTCAGAGCTCATTGCTTAATTTATTGGTTTGTCATTACAAGGGGTTATAATTTATGGAGCAAATTTATAAGAAAATTTAGATTTTGTTTTTGACCAGGACTCCCATCACTTCATATTTCTGATTGCCATATTCCGTTTTATTTCCTGATAATATTTTTGCTTATTCGTGGTGCAGCATACATGTTATTTACTTGTATCATATAAAGTATCACATAAAGCCACAAAGGGCATGAGAAACAATTGTCATAGGGCTGTGCTTGCATGTAATGCCGGCCATAGTTCTTTATGTCTCCTTCATGATAGCATTTTAACAGTAGTCAAAATCATGTAGGACTTCATGAGCTCATAAGAGCTGTCCCATACCACACGATATGTATTTCCAGTTGGGAATATCGTAGAGGACGCGGCTGGGTAAATAACAGCATTGAATGAGATAGATATACAGTAGCAATAAGCACTTTTGTTGGCATTCAATGGCTATGATTTCTTTATGATTTCACACTGATTCAAATAACATCATGTTGTATTATGACTATCATTTAGACTGCATGGCTTGATCTTCACTTCTATCATTTTACCTCCTAAAACACCGGCAGTCTAGCATCATAATGACCTCTTCTTTCTCAATTTCATACAGATAAATTTCTATTGTAGTCTTTCTTCCCCCATATCATAATGACCATTTTATCACCAAACTTACTCCATATTCATCATGTCTCAGGATGCACTGGCCATCACTCTGGCACCATTGCTTCTGCATTGCCCCATCTTTCTCCTTTTCGCAATGCCTATTCCAATAATGATACATGACATATGTCCCCATTCCTTGTTCCTATATTTGTGGCATTATTCTGACATCACCACTGCACCTTTACATTTAACCCTTTGTCATATGCCCCAAGATCCCTCAATTCAAAATTGGCATTGGTCTGTTGACCTTGTTACTGCCCCGAATGTAAAGTCCATTCTAGATTTAAGGTCAAGTCTGTAGGTAGTATCTCAAAACCTTTACTCTAACCAAGGGATGGACCATACATTAAATTCAATCTGTTACCTATTTCCCATGATGCAGACGCCAACCACTAAAACAGGGGTCAACAACCTTAGCCCCCCCCAGATGTTTTGGAACTATATATCCCAAGATGCTTAGTCATCTCAAAGAGTGTCTCAGCACATTGGTGTTCACCCCTGCCCTAAAATCGACATGTGTTTTCTTTCTCTGTGGACTAGCCCAAAAAACAGTAAGCCAAAACAAATCACAGGTGGTCTATACTGCTTTCAGTAATAGAATCTAAATACCTCAGGTGAAATATTTAATACACATCAGCACAATGCGCAGGTATGATGAAATTAGTATCAAATGCAGCCACTTTCAATTCCTTAGAAGATACGCTGTATAAATTCTGGCAGTTTAAGACCAATCAGCAATCTTAAGTGTTTGCATTATTGGAATTCCTTGGTGGGACATAGATGGATCCTGATACTGTTGCTGAAGTACAGGGTGTGGGAGGTAGTGCACAGGTCTATCCTGTTTATACAATCATTTTAATATTTTGACATCTAATTAAAATGTAGGAAGCATCTGCCCCGTATATCTCAAGGTCTCCTTGAAGAACACATTAATCTTCTTCACTCTGTGGTCAAGCAGGTGTCTGGAAGTTTACACAAAGAAGCAGAATAAGGAGGGTGACCCTGACAAGAAAGGGCTCCAATAGAGGACTAGATGCAGGCAGCGGTCTGCTTGTGTCATTGTATTCTGGACTCGTCAGTTTGTATTCACAGACACTGCAGATGATATGCAGCGTAGATGGTACAAATAAAATGAATATGCGGCAATTAGGTCTTGTTGCAAAAACGGTTGTGTTGTGTACAACGCAGTTTCCATTCTGCAATGCAAATGGCATGATCATTGATTTGCTACTCCTTTCAATTTGATATCTTGCAGGTATAGATATATATATTTATAGATAGTGTTCATTGAAAGTCTAGGCACACTGGACTACTCGAGCACAATGCAGAAATGATGGTAAATGACAGGATTGAATGAGTATGTGTTATATAAAGCTCTGCCGTCAAAGATACTGAATGTTAACAAAGTCAAGTGCAACTATAATTTTGCTGTCTTGCATGAAATGTAATATTGTCTACGTCTGCCGTTCTAATGTGCAGTATCCTGCCTGTATAAATTGGTGCAGTTATCTGTAATCTATCTAAACTGAAGTGCTATAATCTGTATGTTCAAGCAACGTTTAAGAAGCAGTCTTCAGAATGCTTGTAGTGCTAAGGGTGCAATAGTCTGCAAGTTTCTAGCAGTGGAAGATCAATGCTCTGCATTTTGCTCATTGTCATTATGCAGGTTTCTGTATTTGCTAAAATACAATTTTCTGCAGCCATTTCTGTCTGGCAAAGTGCAATGCTCTGCAGAAGTCATGTTTGAGGTCTGCAGGACTTTGCGCTTTGGTCCAGCAGTAGAGTGGCTAGCCCACCTCGTTCATACCATACACTCTACCCCATTTTCTCCATTCTCATAGAAAAGGCAGCAGAGCTGTCAGTGGGATCTCCTTCTCCCCTAGCAGTGTGTCCCTTTTCAAGCTGCTTCCCTTGTTGAGAACCTTCAATTTCAGAGACATCTTCTTGGCACTTCCAGCCACTAAATCATCAAAGAAGAAGTCTTCATTGAACACAGGATTCCGGCTATTCTTTATAATGGTGCTTCTTTGACGGTGAACTTTGCCTGGGTTTAAATACAAGATGACACAACAGTTCACACCCTTTAGATCACAAAGCTTGTCGAATAGGTGCTCAGCTGCAATCAATCGTATCCTTAGCCTTGCATTGGAAGGATTATATTCTGCCATCAGTCTCATGCTACCACCTTTGCTGAGTGTCACAGTGTGTTCTTTCTGTTGAAGATCAACACCTGACATGCCCTTTTGACCTGCGCCAGCTCCCCTGGCACCACGTAGCCTCCGTTTGGGCATTCTGGGGCTGGTGTCTGCAGAGCTGCATTCATCTGTAGAAAGTGAGCTGTTCCTAGCCACAGAGTGCTTCAGCTTCATAAGTTTCGATTGTGTGTCTGGTGTAAAGATCTTTAACAAGGAGACTGATCGAGACAAAAGGGGAGAGCTGAAGGGTGAGGATTCTGCAGAAGAGCAGGTATCACTCTCTCCACCACTAAAATACCGGTAGGGGTTCATCAATGACATGCCAAAGTCTGAGGGGTTCAACTGGGATCCTCCACCTCCTTCTGTTCCACTTCGTCTCTGAGAACTAGGCGAACTAGATTGCGATGGGCAAGGGGACAGCGATCCCTGCTCGCTGTGAAAGAGTGATTCTTTGCGACGAGTGTGCGGGCTTTCCATAAGTGTCACAAACCCATAAGAAGTTTGTGCTTTAGGAACGTAGGGGAGAGACATGGCAGACTGAGACTGTGGGTCCGCATTTGTCCCTAGATCCTCTTCTGATGCCCACTCATCTGCACTCTCAATTTGGATAATGTGGCGGTTTGCAGCTTTCAAGAGGTTGCGACTCTCTGAAGCAGCTTTTGTTGGCAAACGTGGACTTCGCTGTGGACGTTGCACAGAAAGGTTTTGTTCGGAAGCAGATGTGCCAATGTTGGATTTAGATGGGACTCCTTCTCCTGTAGAGGCACCCTCTGCCCCCCCACCCTCAGTTGGAATGAGTTTTGGAGGTATAAAAAAATCTGGAATCTTGTCTGGGGTAAGCACATTGCTGAAGGGTCCACTTTTGGAATTCTTGTCACTTCCTTCTCCAGCTTGGCGTCCACTGTTATGGTCTACAGTGCCTCGGATCCTTTCCAGAAGCCACATAGTTTTCGTGAGATCTTAAAAATAAGCAGGGAGGAATTCAGTAGCAGGTGCACCCGAATAAAAAGTCCTAGATGAAAAAACAAAATTTGGTGAGAACCGTGAATAAATTAAAATATACACGTCAGAAGGACAGCGCTCAATCTATTAGTATATCTCATGGTGCTACTGAGACTGATGGACACCATACATACATAATGCCCAGCACAGCCCAAACATACAACTAAAAGATTATAAAAACACATGAGTAAGGTTTTAAATAGATGGGATATTGTTAAAATATGTCACCACACCTTGCACAAATTAAAATATTTATAAGGTCCAAACCACACAGCAAATCTCAGTCAGTAAGGCATGATCTTTAAAAAAAAGACACACACAAATAAAAGATATGGAACTCCCACAAAAATGTACAAGCACTGTAAAACATAAAACAGTACACACCGTAAACCTTAGAATCCAGTCCGAGAATGAGATATGTACACAGGAAACAGCAGGCTTTTGTGTAGCTCTGAATACTGCAGCTTTGATGTATTCTTTCAAGAACACACTGACATTTACAATATCCTCTAGTTAATTGGCACTACAATGGTTAATCAATCCCTATGGCTTCCTAGCAAAGGAAACCTTAATTAGTGCCAAACCAGCAGTCACTAGCTTCCTGGTTACTCCCGTAATCTATGTTTGCCCCCATCCACCTCCCTTCACTTGTGTGTTTAATTACCTAGGTGCGCCGGATGTGGCCTGTAGCGAAAAATGAAGCTTGTTGTGACTAGGATCTGTGCCTCCATAATCAAGGTAAGATACGTGATATCACAAGTCCCACAAAACACATGCAGGTATTAAGTGTGCATGAATTACCTACACCTGTAGATATCTAGTTATCTGTCATCTACAGCTATAAAGTAATAAATCGTTCAGAAATAGAAACATAGAAAAATGTCGGCAGATAAGAACCTTTCGGCCCATCTAGTCTGCCCAATTACATGGATACTTTACCTGGATTTATCATTTGTTTAGGATAGCCTTATGCCTATCCCATGCCTGCTTAAATTCAATTACTGTTTTGGCCTCTACCACTTCTACTGGAAGACTGTTCCATGTATCCACCACCCTCTCAGTAAAATAATGCTTCCTGATGTTACTTTTAAACCTTTGCCCCTCTAATCTAAGACTATGTCCTCTTGTTTTGCTACTTTGTTTCCTTTTAATATGGCCACGGTGTTACAAGTCTTTCACTCATGCATAATAATGGGTGTGTTTCACAGATTATTAAAAAAAAAAGCAAAATTCACTACAGTGGTTATTCAGAAAGTACCGAAATTTAAATTAAGTTCAATTTTGGTGCTTTCTGTTTCGGCGCACTTTGGCGATTCCATTTCGACGACCATGTGGTGAATTCACTAGTCACCACAGGGTCCCCGAAGTACGCCGAACATGGAACCAACAAAGACCGCTGAACTGCAAAAAAACAAAAATTAACTTTGCTATTCTTTTAATATCTTAATATTAATAGGTGTTTAAAACAATAAAAATGCATTAAAACGTGTGTAAATAATGAAAAGATCTGTTACAGATTTTAAAAATAAGCCTGTAAAATAATTTGGGAATCAAAAAATTCTTTTAAAAAATACAAAAATGTGTTCCAAAAAATAAATAAAATAAAATGAAAGGTTAAACATTTAATTAAATATATATATATTTTTTACATTGAATCCTATGGGATTCGCCTATTTACCTGTCGAACTGAATCATTGAAAATCAGGGCATTTCTCTGACACTTTGGTGCAGTTTAGCATTCTCTGAATAGATTAACCATTACTTAACTATGAGACAATTTCGCTGCCAAATTGTGGCAAACTGCACTGTATTTCTTTGTAAATTCCCCAATATTGGTGAATTGACAGCTTTCTGAATAGATGAACTGCTACAAAATTGCACCGTACAGAGAAATTCACCATTCGTTGCAATTCGGTGGCAAGTTCATCAAGTTGATTAACCCCTTTTCAAGTGGGAGCACAGGGTATTTTATATTTAACCCCTTCACTACCGAGAGAGATATCTCGGGCTTCAAAAAGCGAAATCTGATGAACCGATATCAAGATATCTCGATATGCTAATCGGCAGCCCAAAAGCAAATAAAATTTGTTTACTGCAAATGGATTCTGTTAGCTTTTGGGCTGCAGAAGGTGCCCCCAAAAATTTTAGTCCTGTGGGCATAACGGCCAAAGAGCTAAAACTGTAAAATCGGCAGCTGAAATATCGAGCTTTCAGCTGCCGTCAGCAGCCAATGCAGCAGAAATAGATCTGCTGTTAAAACCTCTGTAACTCAGTTTGTCAGTAGATGGCTCCATCTACTGGCCAAATAGGTTATTACAGTAACAGATATGTATTACTGTACAATTTGTTAAAAATATCACTGGTTTCTGACAATGTTCTTTTGGAAAAATCACTTGGTAGTGAAAGGGTTAGAGCTTTAGGCACTGGAACTCAGTGTATTAAACAGAGCTAATCCTGACACCAAAGATACAGCTGAACGCTGAAAGCAAAGAAGGCAGTCTACAGACCTTACGGAAAAAACTCACAAAAATGTGTTACAGCATGATGAAGCATGAAAGAAAGAATTACAAAAACACAATCCGGGTTATTCAGAGAAAGGTGAAAACCAGGAGAACTGGCAGGAGAAGAAAACAATCTACACCAAATAGCCGATTTGGAAAGTGAGATAAATAGGAGAAATTTTATATATTTTGACCTGGAATTTTCACTTCTCATGTCAATTCTCCTGAGATTCGCCTTTCTTTGAATAGACCTAAATAACTTTGAAAATCCTCGGTAAGTTCATGCAAGATAATTTTGAGTCTTATTGATGTCAAACTAGTTGTGAATTACGTGCACTTAGAAAATACCACAATGCATCTCTTCACAAGACCAATTAAGACGTGAAATCAATCCCCTTAATCAATTACATTTCAAACATATTATAGACAGACCATTTTTAAATAGTTTAAGCTATCAGGATGGTTATCTATGTATTTCTAAACTACTAGAAACGGTATGCAGAAACGTTTCTGGAGTCTAAAGTGTTTATGCTTTGCATACAGATGTGTGCGTGATTTTTAAAAGAACAGTATCTACCATGACCAAACTAACTATGTTAATTAGCCATGGCATCCTAGGTGTCCCCCTACTTTCAATAGGGTGTCCAGGAAGGCTCTGATAGTCATTCAAAACGGAAGGGCTTTCATACACCCAGAAAGCTGTCAATTTGTGAGTACCAGTATCGCATATAATGTTCTTGAACAACTTCTCTACATTTATCCACTTGTCTTACTGCACACTCCCTGCTTGATCCTCTGTAATCAAGCTTTTAATCCAGCCACTCAACCTTAACTACCCTTACTAAAGTAGAAAGCAACTTGATGGCTGCAAAGCAAAAGGTTAGGACACTTTTTCTTCTCCTGGATCACTTTACTACTTTTGACATTGTCAACTACCTTACACTACAGGCATTCTTCGCTCCTTTGGCATACAAGACACTGTCCTTTCTTGGTTTGATTCTTAACTCACTAATCACTCATACCTTCTGATTCTCTGGCACCTCATCTCCTTCTCTGCTTGTTGAGTTTCCCCAAGGCTTGGTCCTTGGGCCCCTACTGTTCTTTATCTCCACTTTTTCCTCTATCCAAATCTCAATAGTTGGTTTCAGTACCATCTTTATGCTGATGACACCTAAATATATTTGTCATCTCCATCTTTATCTCGCTCTTTTTGAGTCAGGTATTAAAATGTCTTTCCAAAATTTCTTCCAGGATGACTTGACATCACCTCAAACTCAACATGTCAAAGACTGAACATCTAGTGATTTTCCCATTGCATGTACCTCCCATAGACTTGATATTTACAATTAACGGTTCCCCATCCAATCTGCCGCCCACATACACTGTCTGTAAGCCCAAAATTCGGTCTCTTGACAATTCCTGCTGATTCCACCTATGTAACAAATCAAAAAACTGACTCTTTTCTAACACAGGACACAATAAAAATCATACACAGAGATATATGAAGGGCATACATCTTATGAACAGTTTCAAAGCAGGCTCCACTCAGCAAAAGGTGGCCAAAACGCTTCCAAATCCACTTAGAACAGGGGGGGTCACTGTGCAAGAATCAAGCGGTACTTAATTTCTGCTCTTAACGCAAGCCTTCATGAAGCATGAGTTGCTGGGAGGTTCTACCATAGTTGCAATGCTCTGAAGAAACATTATTGTCATATGAAGCTCTCACCAGCTGAGAAAAATAATAAACTCCATAGCATTGGGATTATGGTGGCGGAAGGGTTATATTAAGTTAAATTGGTATTTACCTATTTCACATTTCTTGCCTCTAATTCTTTTTGTCAATCTTCATGTCACTGGGTTGCTTGTTACCACTACCAATTATCCACTTTCATCTTAATTTTTTGTTGTCGCTTTGTTTACCGTAAACCATTTTTCTCTTGTTTACCATTTCTCCCCCCCAAAATTCTATATTTGAATTGGATTCTTACTCATCTCACATTTTTCCATAAACCTCTTCATACTATTTTCAGAACCATATTCTTTCTCGCCTCTATCAAGTCTTCAATATACTATTATTTCACATACTGCCCGTACGTCTCTTCTATACACAATAGCTATATATAAATTATTTTCCATCAACGTGGATGCATTCATATATCTAATTTGGTTCTCCAAAAGCACATTCAAGAGCTCGATCTTCCATTTTATTTATGTTTTTGTCAGTTACTCTTTGTGATACAAATAGCAACTGCAATTCCAGACAATTATTTTAGAATGAGTCAGACGTTTTCTTCCTTCCCGAGAAAAAAGAAAATAAATAAGAGTAAAATGCAGAAACTGTATTTAAAACAAACAAATAAAGCAAATCCAATGCTATACTACTGAAATAAAATGTTGTTTTATTCAATCTGAAATGGTTAAAACGTAATAAAAAGGTGTTAAAATTGCGTCCAATGATTTCATTCTCCTTTTAAATAGGACTTTATCAGAAAAAATGCATCGAGAATCGACACAAGTACATCCATATAACCAAAGGATTACATGGAAGTGCAAAATGTTCTACTCTCATTTGCTGTTTCTATGGGACTATTTTATGTATGCATTTTAGGCTAGGGTCAGACGAACGCAGTGCGAACGCGCGTGCAGCCGCACTTTATCACGGACGTAGTAGCAGCAAATGATGGCCAATGACGGGCAATATATGAATTGCGGCCGCGCAACGCAAGCGGCACACAAACGCATTTTTTCGAGAACGTGATACCGCTAGTACCAACGTACAGAGTGTGCTGCTTCCGCTAGCGGCATGTGTGCGTGATTAGGAGATGTCAGACGCTGCTAATGTCAGGCCAACATAACGTCCAGACGCAAAAAGTGTTTTACAAAATCACGGAACGAAAATGCGCATCGTATGACCGCTATCGCGTATTCCGTGAAAAAATACATCCATTCGTTTGAACGCACTTTTTCACGGACGACGTAAAATGCGTTCGTCTGACCCTAGCCTAAGTTGTTTGCCATTTTTTTAAAAGTACATCTACAGTACTTGTGTAAATAATCAGTACATTTATGTCTAATGAAGGAGGCCGAATTTCTTTGGATGTAATTTTAGCAATTTTTTTATTTGGTTCTGATTAAAATAGTATTTTTATATAATTTTAGTCTCAATGAATTTTATTTTTATTGTATATCTTTTTGCACTTTGAGACCATCTACTCAGAACCTGCCATTATTTCAGATAAATCCATACTGATATTGTAAAACCTTTTAAATAATATAGTAATTTATTTGTTTTGATTCTTTATACATTATGGGCCAAATTACAATCTTCGTGCAAACGTTTGCGTCGGCACAAAAAAACATTAACGCGAAGGGGAAAACCATTTGCGCTGAACGTCGTATTACATTGTCAGCGCAACAAACGCATGTAATCGTCTACCGTGGGTGAACCTGCGCGAACCCTGCGCGAGCGTACTTTACTGCGCGCGTCCTATACTTAATATTGTGAGCGCAAACGCGAATGTGTGCTGGTACGCAGATGGTATTACAATCTATACGCAGGATTTAACGCATAGCCTTTGCGCTCATAATTTTAGCAACTCCTAAAAGCTGGTGTTAAAGGTAAATTCTATCAACCTGGCCGAACCCAAATACACCAGCCCAAAAAAAAAAATGCAGCAAAGTATAGTTACACATTCTACTCATACCAAACCAATAAAATGGAGAAGTTTTGCGTGCATGTATTATTGCTGCAGCATATATGCTCAGATTTACTTTGGCAGGCGCAAAAAACTTAACGTAAGATAATTGTGGTTCTTAATTCTTATTGGCTGAATCTCGTGAAAAAAACAGTCCGCACACTGATTTCTGCGCACAACGTTACTGCGCGAGCATTTGTGCGCGTCCGTTTAACGCGTGTTATTGCTGGACGGATGAAAAAATGTGCGAGGATTGTAATACCAGCGGTGATTTATGCGTTTTTGCGTGAAGAATGTAATTGGGCCCTGTATATTCTAAATTTCCTGCATTTCCTTATTATTTGCATTTATTATTCTTTATTAAGTATACTTATACCCCGAGTCTGTCTATCTAGTTATTCCCAGTATTTTTAAAATCCATCCAATGTTTTATGGTACACGTGAGAGGAACTTTACCATAATATGTTCTGTTGATGTCAATGGGTTTAGTGAATGAACATGAAGGATTCATAAACTCTATTTAGAAGAGGGAGAATAATTGGCATGAGTCATAATAATCTTCACTATTATACCAATTTCTAATACTGCTACGTTAATGAAACATATTAAATAATCATCTCATTTTTTCCAGGTTACAGCAGCTTCTCAGATGTGTTTTTCTTAAATGGCCTAATATAAAAAGCAAAAATATTACATATATTGCTCACATAATATGACTATTTTACATTAAGAAACTGAAAGAAAGGCTTTAATGCTATTTCTAAAATCCTTTCTTGAAATGCCTTCCTTGAAACATTTCACCTACATGTGGATTTTTCATTTTGAAGCATCGTGTGAATTGTATTGTGGTGTTATTTCAGCTCTCTCACACTCTAAATAAAAATACAGGAACAACATCTAATATAACAAAGGCAAGTCTATTTTCTATGGTTTTAAGCATGATGCTGAAGTAGAATTATTCAGCCAGAATCAAGTCTATAGCAAGGGTCAGCAACCTTGGACCTCCAGATATTTTAGAACTACATCTACATGCAGGTAGATGCAGGAGTGTATTTATGTGACATATGTCTGTGTGGTAGAAAATGCAGGAGTATGTGATGTCTTTTCAGTCAATGTGAACACAAGGACTATTTCTTGTGGAGTTTCATTTACTCTCAATGTAGTTTGTGTTCAGTGTGGGGAAATATAAATCCGTAGTAATATACCAGAAGTGTGTGTGAAATAAGGAATGAATTATGTCTTTTGAGTTTCCTGAACTCCCATTTTCTTCCACACCAGCATCTCTAATTATTACCTCTACCACTTACCCCCACTAATAACAACATAACAGCCAAAGCGTCACCCGGGCATGAGCCAAGGTGGGCCCTTTGTCCAGGATATTCAGCCCTTAAGGCAGGTTAGCTGCTGGCTGTATAGACAGGCCACAGCACACAGATATAATACGATACAAGACAAGATATAAAACAGGACTGTAACAGGAATGGCAGGAGAACAAGGAGAACACAGAAGAACTCTAAAGGTATCCCTAATTCTGGGGTAAGGTCCTTGTATGGCCTTCTGCCTATGGAATGTAAACCTAACAAGAAATAACACAGAGACAGGAGAACAGAAAGGGTGACGGTTAAACAAGACAATATACTCACAACCAGCAGCAACACAGGGAACCCTGAACTGAGATTAGGTCCTTACACTGGCCTCTATGCTATAGATATAATATGCTGCTGGGTATACACAGAACAGGACATGTGACCCCAGGCCTAACAGCCACAAGGGAATCCAGGAGCGGCACAGGGCGGAATGGCTAAGTCCAGATAGGGAAGAGCTGGCCTGGATCGCTCTCACTACCAGGGGGCATGGCTGGAACCAGTGGAAACGTGACACAAAGGTCTCCTGTCTTTCCACTCATCTCAAACATTAAAATTAGTTTGTCCTCTTTTGTGTCATTTTCACTTTTCTCTTAACCATTTTCAGTTCCTTCCATTTCACTAACTTTGTGTCTGTATCCTTTCATTTGCTGTATCTCTCTGGTGTGTCTTTTTCTCCAAACCGTTCCTTTTGTGTCTCTGATACTATCAGTGGCAGCTGGTGAAATTTTTAATTGGGGAGGCGCCAGAGTGCAACCACATCCTGCATAAACTCTGTCTGGGAATGAATATATAAATACACACACAATGAAGTTAATATGTGTCCTTGAAAAAATGGTTGATCTGATAACCCTAGTTCTGTATCTATAGGAATGATGTTTGTTGAGATAATGCTTCTTTATTGACCCTCATTTGCCCACAGTATCACCTATTCGCTTTATAAAAACAAACTCTCTCCTGTTCTACATTAATCCCCTTATTGTGCCCATTTATCCCATTCATGTTCCCCATTGACTGTTCTTTACTCCACAAGAATTAACACTGCATTAACCCCCTCTATCCAATCTAGATTTACCTCCACTCTTTATTAACTCATTTTCTCAGATTAGCCATGCCATCATCTGATTAATCTACTGTTCTGAACAGTGTTCACATACTCCTTTATTAACAAACTTTCCTATTTAATGTCAACCACTTTGTAGCCTCACCTAACACTTTTATTAACCCAAACCATCAAATACAGTATGACCTGACTACCCTTACAAACCTCTTTTATCTCAACCAATATTACCATCCCCAATAACCCATTCTGACACACTTCATACTAAATTCATCGTTACTTAGGCTGCAATATGGATTGTTATTTGTCATTGCTGCATTTATTGATTGCCCTCCCTGTTAGTTTTCCCTTTATCAGTATTCCTTTTCATAAGGTGTTACCTGGGCTTGGTGGCTCACTGGGAATGGGGAGAGGGAGCAGACTGAGGTGATAGATCAAGCTCGGTGTAAAGTCAGAGCACAGTCTCTGTGCTGCTCCCTCCTCCTGCCAGCACTTGCTTTGAAGATTGAGAAGCTATGCTATCTCTAAGCAGCTGCTTCACACCCAGAGATGGACATTTTGGCTAAGTTACATTGGGCTCTGTCACCTCCTTCAAGTTAACGCTAGTGTTAACGTTACCGCTAGCTTAAAGAACGCAATAGCGCGCCGCACAGATCGCCTCCGACTCGCTAACCAGTTAAAAAACCCGTTAGCGTTAATTTGCGATTTGTAGAGCGAGTTTACTGTACTTTGCGCTCCCTATACCTAACATGAGGAGTGCAAAGTGAAAGCACAGATTAACTAGTGTTAAGATCACTTGGTCCTAACGCTAGTTAATAAGAGCTGGCGCTAACTAAAAAAGTTAATACCGGCTCAGAGGTGTAGCTAACTGATTCTGCTTCTGTAAAATCAATTAGCTGCAGCTCTAAACCCCCCAAAAATCAAATACTCACCTCTTATCCCGCGGCGAGAACAGCGGCCCATTCTGCTGCTTCTGGCCGCTGGTAAAAAAGTCCCAGTCTCCCTACACCAACCAGCAGGATCTCGCGAGACGTGAGATCCTGCCGTTCATTTGACCTGGCAGCAGAAGCCTCCATGGAGTCCATAGGCCGCCATTCTCTCCATAGGACTCCATGGAGCAGATGCTGAGGACATCGCGTTAGCACTGCCCCCAGCATCCGCGAGCCTAGCAGTCGCTAATGGGCAGGTTGCTGGACTCAGCGTCTGCCCCATAATGTGATGGTGAAACTGGGATGCAAAGGGGAAATTAGCGATCGCTAATTTTTCCCTTTAGCATCCTGGTTTTTAGCGAGGGGCACTGCCTCTTCAGCAGGAGCTAGGCATAACCAGTTACAGTGGATGCTTGGACCCGTAGGGCAAATCAGTACTTATTTGGGACGTGGTGGAGGGCAAAAAATGAGATCAGAGATCAGGTTTATGTGACTTGTCAAAGCCATAAGTACTAATTTGCCCTACGGGTCTAACAAACTCGTCAAAGCCACTCCTGGACAGCGCTGTTTCGAGTTGCATAAACTTGATCTCTGCTAAGAAAAGCCATCTAGTATGGCATGGCATTGATTGAAGGGTTGTGCGTGAAAACAGACCCAGGATGCAAAAAAGTGAGACAGATCTGATTTGCATATCTTACCCAGAGTTCTTTGCTGCATATGGGGAATGTAGCATAGGAGCTATGTGATGCAGTTCTTTGAATTGCTGTGATGTGCAAATGGCTTCTGCAATAAACCTTCTTGGTTATTTCGTGGAGGCTTTTTGTCTAATTTTTTGCCCTTCACCGCAACCCAAATAAGTACTGACTTGCACTACGGGTCCAAGCATCCACTGCAGCTGGTCATGCCTAACTCCTGCTGTAGAGGGTCCAATAAACCCGAAACAGCGCTGTCCAGGAGTAGCTTTGACTAGTTGCATGAACCTGATCTCTGCTATAAAAAGCCATCTAGTATGGCATGGCATTGATTGAAGGGTTCTGTGTGAAAAAAGACCCAGGATGAAAAAAAGTGAGACAGATGTTATTTGCATATCTTACAGAGATTTCTGTGCTGCATATGGGGAATGTAGCATAGGAGCTCTGTGATGCAGTTCTTTGAATTGCTGTGAAGTGCAAATGGCTTCTGCAATAATAAACCTTATATATATTTATAAACTCAAAAAGTTGACAGGTGCAGTCAGCAATATGAAAGGAATATTATATTGTCTGAAAAGTACAATAAAAAGCAGGGCTGAAACATCTAATCGATAATAAGAATAGTTGTCAACTATTTTAATTATCGATTGATCGGTTGGTCGGTTAAACTTTCGGTTTACAGTCAGACTAAGTTAAACATTAATAACCTTAGACTCTGCTTCGGAATGGAGAAGACTGCAAGATTTTCGGTGGCTGCAGATTTTCCATAAAAACCATCTCCATGTTAACGTCATATTCTGGGGAATGGTGTTATCTCTGTACCTCGCCCCAGAACGCAATGCTATCCACACTGATACCCGCAGCAGCACTTCCGTGCCATCGCAGGTATCAGCTCCTGGAGCCCATAGGACTCCATGGATACTTGCACCTCCCGGCTGCGAGCCCTGTGCAAGTTCGCTCCCTCCCACGAGAATGCGCAGCGCCTCGGACTGATCACAAAGGGAGACTCTGCAAGATATGAGTGTGTCACAGAGCTGCACAGCTTTAATCTCATAGCAATGTGCGGTGTGTATGAACATTAATTTAACAGTTGTTTAACATCATGGAGGACTGTGATATCTCCATATCTTTGAAAGCAGAGACAGGCTGTGGAAGGTTCTTATTCTTTATTTACAGGAGCTGCACACAGCGTCTGCATGCTGCCTTAGAACTCTACCATGTGATGATGAAACTTTATTTACAATGAACAGGAACACAGATAATACCTACAACATGCGCCCTCTAGTGGTGGATAGATATAACACTATGATATACTACATCCCCTTCCCTCTGATAACACTAGTTTCAAAAAACCACCCACATGACCCTAGGCACAGAAAAACTCCCACTAAACTTGAGACTTTGGGTAGACTACCTCCGTCCCAGTGAGTTCCAGGACGCATTCTTGTCCTGTGGCTGGGGAACTCACTACTAAGCTAAGTATAATCCTGTAGATAAGTTGGTGCTTTCTTTGTTCTGGTGGATCGCCGTAATTCTTGCTCCCCCTCCACATGAGCAGTCTCTGATGATTTCTCTGTGACAAGCTCCCCCTCCATCTGTCCCTCTTCCCCGGCTTCTGCAAGTACAACACCGGAAAGGGGAGCCAAAATCTCCATATCTTGCGTTAATGGTTCCGCCAAACTCTGTAGATCCTCTGGATATGCAACATGTCTATTTCTCACCTGATCTATGTGACGACGCACAATCTGGCCATTTCCAAGTGCAACAGTGCATGACACAGGACCTGTCTGCTTCTGAACAGTCCCCGGAATCCAGGAAGGTCCCACACCAAAATTTCTAGTGTATACTTTGTCACCTTCCCGCAGATGTCTCTCCTTGGCATGTTGATCATGATAAAGTTTTTGCTTCACCTGCTTTTCTTGCACCTGGCCTTTAAAATCCGGATGTATGAGATCCAACGTGGAACGCAATTTCCTCCCACACAAGAGCTCTGCAGGTGATTTTCCAGTCGTGGACTGAGGAGTTATCCTGTAACTAAACAACGCTCTGGCCATCTTGACCTCAATGGAATCTCCTGAACTTTTTTTTATCAGCCCTTTAAATGTCTGCACCGCCCTTTCGGCCAGTCCATTGGACGCTGCATGGTAAGGCGCTGTGGTCACGTGCTTAATACCATTTCGAGCCATGAATTCTTGAAACTCCATACTCGTAAAACTGGTGCCATTGTCCGACACCACCATTTCGGGAATTCCATGCTGGCTAAAGCTCTGTCTGAGGCATTGAATAGTCACTGCGGAGGTGGATTTACTTAACGGGTACGCCTCTATCCATTTAGAGTAAGCATCCACCAAAATCAAAAACATCTTGCCCATCCACGGGCCCGCATAATCAATGTGAAGTCTTCTCCATGGAAGGTTTGGTACTTCCCAAGGATGTAAAGGTGCACACTGGGGAGAATTTCTATTTTCTTGGCACATGGTGCAAGTTTTTACCATTGCTTCTATATCGGCATCCATCTTCGGCCACCACATATAGCTCCGCGCCAGCCCCTTCATCCTGATTATTCCTGGGTGAGTCGTGTGTAAGTGCTTCAGTAGGTCTGTGCGACCTGGGGGTGGAATGACCACACGGGCACCCCACAAGACACAACCTGCCTCCACACTAAGTTCCTCCTTCCTTTTCACATAAGCTCCAAACACTGATTTCTCCACTCTTTTTGGCCATCCTCTGAGGACGAACTCTCTAACCCGTGCTAAAACGGTATCTTTATCTGTCCATTTCCTCACCTGGTCGGCTTTAACCAATGGTACGCCATTTTCTTCCAATAGAAGTACTCTCTCTTCCTCCGCAGGCGTCTCCACCCCTGTTTCCGCGACTGGCAACCGGCTCAAGCCATCAGCGTTTTGATGATCCTTGCCTGCTTTGTACACGATGGAGTACTCATATCCACATAATGTCACAGCCCATCTTTGAATGCGTGGCGAGGCCATTTGTGGAACCTCCTTCAGTTCATTAAATAATGAGATCAGTGGTTTATGATCTGTAACAATGGTGAATTGTCTCCCATACAAGTATGTGTGAAACTTCTTCACCCCAAATATCACCGCAAGGCCCTCCTTCTCAATTTGAGAATAATTTTTCTCAGCTGCATTCAGTGTACATGAGACGAACCCTATTGGCCGTTCAGATCCATCCCCCATCCTGTGCGACAACACAGCACCCACACCATAAGGTGAAGCGTCACAAGCCAGGATAATAGGTTGTTGACATCATAATGTACCAACAAGGCATCCGACTGGAGAAGATTTTTGGACTTTTCAAAGGCCTCTTTTTGCTCACAACTCCAGGTCCATTTAGTCTCTTTCCTCAATAGTGCATGCAGCGGTGCCAGTAACGTGGACAGGCTCGGTAAGAATTTGTGGTAATAGTTCAATAGGCCTAAGTAAGCCTTTAGTTCACTCACAGACCGCGGTGTGGGTGCCTCTTGTATGGCCTGGACCTTTTCTGCGACTGGCTGCACACCCGCAGCACTGATCTTGTGACCCAGAAAAACCACTTCTGTTCCCAGGAACTTGCACTTGCTCCTTTTCAGTCTCAGGCCACTTTGTTTTAGCCGAGACAAGACCTCCTCCAGATTTCTTAAATGATCGTCCTCGCTGACCCCAGTAACTAAAATGTCATCTAAGTAGACTGTGACGTGCGGCATGTTTTGTAGGATGCCCTCCATAGTGCGCTGGAAAATGGCTGGACTCGACGCCACTCCAAACGGCAATCTACCATAAGTATACAGTCCTTTGTGTGTATTAACAGTCACATACTTTTTGGCGCTTTCATCCAGCACGATCTGCTGATACGCATGACTCATATCCAGTTTGGAGAATTTGTTGCCGCCCGCCAACTGAGCAAATAAGTCTTCCACTTTAGGAATAGGATATTGTTCCACACTGGATGCTCGGTTTACTGTGAGTTTGTAATCTCCACAGATGCGGATTGAACCATCCGGCTTCCTCACCGGTACTATGGGAGCTGCCCATTCCGAAAATTGTACTGGTTCTATAATTTTCTCATCTACCAGTCTCTGCAGTTCTGCCTCCACCAGAGGTTTGACAGCAAAAGGTATCCGTCGTGGCTTATAGAATCGTGGCTGGGCCTCTGAGTTCACATGAATTTTGGCCGTGGTGCCTTTCAGCTGACCTAGCTCATCTTTGAACACCTCAGCATATCGATCTAGCAGGTCAGCCAAATGTAGCGTTGGACTGGCTGTTACTGTATTCACCAGTTGTGGCAACACTCTTAAGTCTTTCAGCCAGTTTCGTCCCAATAAATTTGGCCCGGCCCCTTCAACCACTACCATAGTAAGTTTCTTGTTGTCCATCTGACTCTGCACTGTTCCTATAACCTGACCTAACACCAGCATCTTCTCACCTGTATATGTTTTTAATGTCAGGTTGCATGGTTCCCACTCTGGTATGTCGGTGTTTTTCCATAGCTTAGAGTATTGCTTTTTGCTAATAATTGTAATGCCACAACCTGTGTCCACCTCAAATTCGATGTTCATGCCATTCACCTTTAACTTCTGTAGAATAGGAGCCACTTTAGGCATTTTATGTGAGACACTGTATATCGTGTTTATGTCACCTGCATCTTCTGTCTCACTAACGTCTTCTTCTTTCACTAAATGCGACCTCCCAGCCTTCTCCTTTCCTTTCCTCTCCCCCCTCAGTCCTTGAAATGGGGTTTTGTGACTCTGCATCACGTGCTTGGATTTGCACGCCCGCTTGATGTGTCCACGTTTCTGACAATGGTGGCACAGTTCATTTATAAATTTGCATTCGTGGGGTGCATGATTCCCTTTGCACCTGAAACACTCATAGTCCGTCTTCCACCCCCTCTTATCCACTGCACCCACATTATGCACCACCGATTGTCCCTGATGAGACCTTTGAGACTGTGATTCTTCATCCCCAGAGAAGCCTTGGAGATCTTTTATATTTCTGTCAGCCGACTCCATCGCCAGACACATAGTAAGAGCCTTTTCAAAGGTTAAATCCACTTCTGACAACAGCCGTCTCTGCATCCTGTCGTCATTTACTCCACACACCAGCCTGTCCCGCAGCATTTGTGGTAGTGTAGGCCCGTATTCACAATACTGCGCTAACTTTTTCAACTCCGCCACATAATCAGCCACCTTCTCGCCAGTATGCCGTGTGCGTGAATTAAATTTATATCTCTGCACAATTTCACTTGGTTTTGGATTATAATGGGCTTTGAGCACGACGACAAGTTCCTGATATGTTTTCTCTGCTGGCGTCATAGGACACAGCAAACTTCTCAGCAAACTATAAGTTGACGCGCCGACCCCGCTTAATAACACTGCTTTCCTCTTACCAGCATCAGTAATCTCATTAGCTTGAAAGAAATAGTCCAACACTTCAATATATTCGTCCCACGATTGCAACTCACAGTCAAAGGGGCTCACTGTTCCCACAAGAGCAGCCATTCTGTCTCAGCAATTCACGTCCTTGTAGTTTCTTCTGTTTCTTATTTTTTTTCTTCTGCTCTGCAGACCTTGAAACTGCACATACACGTTCCACAGTACAACCTGTTTACCCTCGTCGCCAATGTGATATCTCCATATCTTTGAAAGCAGAGACAGGCTGTGGAAGGTTCTTATTCTTTATTTACAGGAGCTGCACACAGCGTCTGCATGCTGCCTTAGAACTCTACCATGTGATGATGAAACTTTATTTACAATGAACAGGAACACAGATAATACCTACAACATGCGCCCTCTAGTGGTGGATAGATATAACACTATGATATACTACAAGGACCATCAAGGTTTAGATAATTACTAGTCATGCAGGTTGCATGGCCCTGTGTATTGCTAGGGAGAACATGCATATTGTATACATGGATCGTGCACAGGTGAGAGAGTAGAGGTAGAGAGAGGTAGAAAGAGAGGTAGAAGGAAAGAGCGGTAGAAAAAGAGAGAGATTGAGAGGTAGAATTAGAGCGAGGTAGAAAGAGAGGTAGAGAGAAATAGATGGAGAGGTAGAGAGAGAGAGTGAGAGGTAGAAAAGGAGAGAGCAAGGGGCATAAAGGGATTGGGGGACAAAGTGGGAGGGAGAAAAGGGGAGAGAGAGAAGAAAAGGGGACAGAGGGAGCAAGCGCAAAGGGGGGAGAGGGGGCAAAGAGGACAGAGGGAGCAAGCACAAAGGGGAGAGAGGGGCAAAGGGGGGAGAGAAGGAGAAAATTGGGGAGGGAGAGAGAAAATGGGGTAGTGAGAGAGAGAAAAGGGTGGAGAGGAAAGATAGTGCCCTTCTGATATCTGATATCTCTATCAGTCAGTGCCAGCTTCTCACCTGGGACTGGTTCACAATGTTTTCAAACTGGAGGCTGCCATCTTCCAAGCATGCACCACTACACATAGCCTTTCCCAAAATGCAGCAGGAGGGGGGTGAAGGCAGTGCCTGTCATCATGGAGGGGGGAGAAGGCAGTGCCTGTCATCATGGAGGGGGGAGCAGGCAGTGCCTGTCATTATGGAAGGGGGGAGCAAGCAGTGCCCGTCATCATGGAGGGGGGAACAAGCAGTGCCTGTCATCATGGAGGGGGGAGCAGGCAGTGCGTGTCATCATGGAGGGGGGAGCAGTGTGTGTGTGTAAAGGAAGTAGGGAGGAATGGATTGAGAGCAGCTGCTCTCACAACTCACCTAGGAGTCTGCCCTGCTGCTGCCTCTCCCAACCAGTGAGCTTGTGGCCCCGAACTTCCTGTGAGCGGGAGGAAGTGGCTGATAGGAGGAAGAGGCGGAGACTAGTAGAAGCAAGAGATGTCACCGGAGCCACGTTCAATACCTCAGCCGCTGCAAGTGCTAAATTAGCAACTTGCCATTGAACGCCGTTCAACCGCTCAGCCCGCTCAGCATCGACCCGAGGAGATGCTGCGTGTAGCTGAGTGTGACGTTTTAAAGATGGCCGCCGCCATGAAGCAAGTAACAATGCCGTACAGCAAGATGGCCGCCGCCTCGAAGCAAGTAATAATTCCGTACAGCAATGTTAATTGAGGTTTTTGTTCACCAAAGCACAAAATATTTATTTATTATTTCCCCCTGCACATAGACATATATTACAGTTCAATTTATATATTGTTTCAGAAGTAAACATAACGTTTATTCATTAAAAACTATCATTTGTGGTGTGTGCATACAAACCGAAATTGTGCTGACTGCTTTTATTTATCATATTTTGTCAGTGATCCGAAAAACAATCTGAATTTTTCATTAAGAAATCGTCGGCCATTTTGGATTCAAAATTCGCATCCAAAGGGTTCAACGACACTGCTGCAGCAAACTGAATTGCTGCGCTGCAGCAATTCAGCAGCTGCTGAGGTATTGAACGGGCCTCTGAGATCCACCTCCTCACTGTCAGCAGAGCGTTTCTCACTCACTCGCACGCAGCCTGCGTGTGAGTGAGCATTAAAGAAGCCACAGCCCACAGGCAGCCCAGCGGCCCAAAAATTAAGCAGCCTACCGGGATTCCTCCCACTATCCTGGTAGGCCAGTCCGGCCCTGCCAGCCAGGGCGTACTACTACGCCCCGCTAGCCGGCTGCTCTGGCGGGCCCCTCCTTCGGGCCACTCACGCAGCGGACACACATCACGCATCACTGGCTGCTGGGGACAGCCTGAGTCAGGCCATCCCACAGCAATGAATGGAGTGTGGCACGCGCAAGCTAGTAGGCGGGGCTATAGGAGGCCCATTGAAGTCAGTGGTGGTCCTACTATGCTGCCCTGCAGCTTCAAGGCCCACCCACCACAGTGACGGCATAGTACACCCTGCGGCAGGAAAGGGTTAAATTGTTGACTTTGCATCCAATGTTTCAAATAAGTGTTATGATGATAACATTTTATTCCTCATCAAAAAGTGCTTGGTAGTAAAGGAGTTATGCAGGTATAATGTGGAAATCAGGACAGAAGAAGTGTGACATTAATACAGCTTAGACAGTCAATGATGCAGAGAATAAACACAGCGAATGTGAACATAGACAAATATAGCCAATATAAATATGACAAACCAATACTATATCCATCCCATGATGGGATTTTGTAGGCAAAGTACAACTGGACAGTAAAGTTTCACTTTATGGAGCAATCCCATTAAAAAAGTGTATAAAAAGTTGTTTAATTTGGCTCTACACACCAGGCATCCATCTGAGGATGATTTACATGAAGCAGAAGGCAAAGGTATTTTCCATAACATGTAATTTCTGGAGTTCTGCCGTCACTGCTCAGGCCAAAGCAGATATAGTTACGCCTGGATATGAAGTCCCATCACAGTTAGTGGTAAAAAAAATATATATTCATATAGGATGTGGAAATAAAGAGTGTAATAGCAGCTTGTTATGAGTTTAGGTGTCAATGCATTCAGATTTCAACAGCTGCACCAGCACAGATGCTGCCACTCATAAACAGTTAAATGTAGCAAAAAAAGAGTTATAGAATAAAGATACCTTGGGAAATGAGCAGAGGAAAATTGAGGCTGAATAATTATCATTGTCTAAAATGGAGATAAAAATCAGGCATTTTTCTAATATGTCACATGGGAAAAATCGACTTGTCTCAATTCAGAATCTTCCAAGAAGAACGGGTTGGAGCAGCTCATAAATGGATAAATTGTGTGCATGCAATTATCTACTAGCGACTCACGATTAACAACGGCTGTATTTGCGGCTAGTGTCAGATTACTTGGGAGCCACTCAT
Organism: Leptobrachium leishanense; assembly: GCA_009667805.1. Lineage (NCBI taxonomy): Eukaryota > Metazoa > Chordata > Amphibia > Anura > Megophryidae > Leptobrachium > Leptobrachium leishanense. The sequence goes on along the minus strand of CM019063.1, from coordinate 292,030,967 downwards.
AGATCCTGACAGTGGCACCCCTGCTGCTATCAGCTCTAGGAGTTCATAGTATCCCACAGAGCCGAGTATGTCCCGTCACACCAGAGCCAATGTTCTGCTGCTTGTGGCCAGAGGACAAGGCCAATCACATTCCTCTGTGCTGTTTGATCAGGGGATATATTTGCTATTTTTTTTAAATCTGTTTAACTTTGTTCTTCTCAGACTAGCTGCAAATTAACAGCTCCTATATAAAATATACAAAGTATAGGATCTATTAATTTACATTAAGGAGACGCAGCATCCGAGCCGCAAACAAATTGTGAGACATTACAATAACAATTGGTCATAAAGTATAATGGCTAAAATTGTTATTTTAATGGCTCAGCCACAAAAGGGTTCATTAAAGGTCCGAGGCTAGGGTCAGATGAGCGCATTCTGTGCAGACCGTGCATCCGTGCACAACGGACGTACTTTCTGACTGACGACAAGGTAGTGGCCACACAATCTGTTTTTGTGACTGGCGTTTTTTTGGACTGATGTTGAAGGGAAAATAAATTAATATGAAAAACATTTTGTCCCTCAAAATGCTGGACATCAAAAATGCAGTTCCATCACTCACACACAAAGCTATGCGGACGTTGCGGCCGCAGCGCACTCTGTGCGTCCGTTCTAGCGGATTTACGTTCTTGCCTAACCCTTGCTGCGTCCGTTGTGCGTCCGCAGTTCCGTGCGGACGTACTTTGGGGAGGGGCTCCATTGGTCATAATTATATGCTATAACAGACGTACAAATGTGCAGCAACACGTACGTGATCAGTGCGTTCGTCTGACCCGAGCCTTATTAAACAGGGGTAAAACAGTGCCAAGGAGGTGCACAAAGAAGAGACTTACTCTTATTATTTTTATGTCAATTTGGAATAGATTATAACTCTCACAATAATACTATTTAAAAGTTTATTTTTATATGTTTTGATAAAAATTGCAAATAGTATACAACTGACATGTCAGTACGAAATAAAACACCTCAGGATCTATTCACAAAGCACCGTAATTGCTACTTCCCTGCATTTTCTGCAATACCATTTTGCCGAAAATACAGTGAATTCACTATTTAGCGTATGATCACCTGTTTTTCCTGAAATTGGAGTTGCAGAAGCAAAAAAACCCCCCAAAAAAACAGGAAGACTTCTATTCTCATAATAGGAGTATAAATCAATTAAATGTGACCAAATAATCATAAAGGACCTTTAAAAAAGAATAAAAATAAATAAAAGTCTGTTAAAACAATAAGAACAACAAATATGTTGTCTAAAAAAATACAAAAAAAATCACCCTATTCCTCGGGAGGAGTGGGAGGCGCTGATGGAGTCATCCATGGGGATAACCACCTGTACCTTGGTGAAAGAGAACTGCTACAAACTTCTTTCCAGATGGTACCTGGACCCTGCTAGACTACAAAGAATCTACCCGGGTTTGTCTGGCCTCTGTACTAGAGGTTGCTGGCTTTACTTAATAAAGTCACTCCCTTAAATTGGTCCATCGAGTTTGCACGGCTTCACGGCATCTGCATAGCTCGTTCATGGAAAGTGACCCTTCCCTCCATAGCGGAGGTGGTGTCGAAAGTACGGTATGTGTATAAGATGGAACGCTTGACAGCGCAACTACACGATATTGTTCCGCAGTGTACTAAAATATGGGAACCGTGGCTTGTGACACAACCGGTTCCATGATTTATGCATTATTTATTTGACCAGGAGACCTTGATTCCCCCCTCCCCTTGTGTGTTTTTTTTTTTGTTTTTTGACTTCTGCAATTGTTACTTATTTCTTTTCAAGGCACTGTTTTGCTTCGTGGTTAGAATGCTGATTTAGCATTTTTGTCTATTGATATTTTGTATTAGTTCCCGAAGTACTGGCTTGTTTTCTGTGCTTCACTTGGTGCCTTGTAGCGGTTTCTTGTATTATTTATAAAATCAATAAAATTGTGTTATTAAAAAAAAAATACAAAGAGGTGTTCTAAAAAAATAAAGAGGCTTTTGCTGAAAAGGAAAAGAATAAATGGTCTTTAAAAAAAAATGTGAAAAGATAATACATTTTTACATTGAATCCCATGGGATATGCCTGTTTAAACCTGTGAAACTGAAATACAGAAAACCAGGGAATTTCGATGCAATTCGGCATTCTGTGAATAGAAGTCACGATGGTCTTCTAGAAGAGTAATTTCGGTGGTGCCAAATTGAAGAGAGCTGCACTGTAGTTTGCTGTCAATTTGTCAGTATTTGGTAAATTAACAGCTTGGCGAACAGATGAATTGGCCTGAAATTGCACCGAATGGTGAAATTCATCGTCTGGTGCAATTCGAAGCCAATTTGGAGCTTAGTGAATGACCTCTCTAGTCATGTTTACCAATGATCTGTACTACATACTAGACTAGAATAAGGTATTAGATGTCTGGTTTTCGGGAAAGTATGTGTAATTAACATTCAGATGAGAACTTGCTACTTTTATTCTGATATAGAAAATATTTTACAGTCTAAAATTTTAAATGAATCTGTCTGCGACTGGTTGGTTCAATTTCCAAAGGTTAACTGAACAATCGATAGATTTTACAGTTATCCCAATCCACTCCTTTCCTACCAACATAGCACTGATGTGTGGTCATAAATAAGGCCGGCGTCAGACGAGCATTTTTCAGAGCGGAAGGAATGTCCGTGAGAGTGGACGTTTCTTCCCATCTAACGCCTGTCTGGCCACCTCGCTGAGTGCAGTTAGTGCGTTCATGGAGGATCGCACTTTGCAGCCCCAAACGTGCGTCGTCGCGCTTCGATGGGGAGGCTTGCAAGCACGGCTGCAGAATGGCCAATGTTGCGTACGCCATTCATTCGTGTATTACCTTGTGTGGCTCGCCCTGTCAAAGCGTCACAACGCTGCGACAGACGCCAGGAGGCACGTCAGTACAAGCGCACATAGTTCGCTCGTCTGTCCCCAGCCTAAGGCTGGCTGGGCATCATGGAACATTTAGTTAAGAATCATCTGGGGTGCAAAGGTTCTCCACTGCTCTAGTCCATGGGTGTTGTGTGACTAGTGTTCAAATTGAGTTTACAATATAAACCAGAAATTGAAATACATACATATCCATAATTTTCAAACTTTATTTCATTCAAGTTCGTTTGAGCTTTATGCCAGCTCAGCTGGTAATAGTGAGCAACGAAAAGGTGAAGTTGACATGACCCATGAACTGTTGGCGACTCCCTATTGCCGGATCTATTATGAGCATGTGTCACGTTCGCTATCCGCTCACCCATCACAACCGTGGTGGGATTCCTTTTGGACAGACTTCTAGACCCTCCGATCCTTGAATGGTCAGGACCACTAACCCTATCACTCCCAGCCAGGGAGAAAAGACAGATCAACAATAAGGAGTAAAGTTTAGTCACAGCAGATTTAGAGATCAAGCTTTCGCTGAGCCACAAAGGGTTCACTGATAAACAGAAAGCAGTCAGGAAGAGGTTTAGGCAGTGTGCTCATACACCAGGGGTTACCAGAAGCGTGATCATACAAACGTTCCGAGTTGGCAACAGAGTGGGTTTTCGTACAGGCAGATTTGGCAACAAACAAGGTCCTCATACACTCCGATTTGACAACAGGGTGGATCGATAGATTATCTGAGTCAGCGCTATGCAGGACAGACATATACTCTGTATCTATGTTATGCAAGATAGTTATACACTCTGGGTCAGCATGGTTCAAATGCAACAAGCACTCTGAGTCTGCTTTAGGCACAACACACATACTGTACAGGCTTGGTCAGTAAGAAAATGGTCAGAAAGGCAGTCCGAGTCAGCAACAAACAGGGTCCTCATACAATCCGGGTCAGTGACAGAACGATAGAATCAGTGAATCAGAATACACCAGGCGATGCGGGAACTAACTCCACGTCAGGGCGATGAGTCGACTTGCGCGCCCTGCATTTAAGGATGGCGGCTCTGCACCATCATGCCGCGCCCCCAGGCGCACGAACGGTCGGAACTTCTGGCACCCGGCCAGCCAGCGATGCTGCCGAGTGCCCAGACCCTCCCTGAAGGCCTGCAGGTGCCGAGGATTTGACAGCATTCCACTATTAGGAACTGGACACATAACGGATGGAAGCTGCTAACTGCTACTGGTAACAGTGTTCCGATCTGTCACTGGTGTCATTCCTGGAGACTCCATCAAGACCTACAAAGCTCTCTCTAACTCAGCTCCCCACTACCTGTTCTCACTAATCAAATACACCCCAGCCCGCTTCCTAAGGTTAAACAGTGACCTGCGCCTAACTTCTCCCTGCATCACCTCTTCCCATGATAGACTACAGGATTTCTCCTGCGCAGCCCACATCCTCTGGAACGCTCTCCCTCGTACGGTCAGACTTTCCCCTAGTTTCTCTTCTTTCAAACGCTCCCTTAAGACTTTCATATTTAGGGAAGCCTACCACCCAACTCACTGACGCATCCAGCCCATCACTCCCACCGTGCAGTCCATCACTCCCGCCTTGCACGGCATCAGTTCTACCTTGCAGTCCTCTCCTCCTGTTTTCACCCCCAATCCTTCTAGATTGTGAGTTCCCACAGGAATATGGCCATTGTTTCCTCCTGTACTAGTTTGTCAAATGTTGTTCAATGTATTGTAACCTTGTCTATATTGTGGACATGAGGACACGGCCGATTGTGCCATCTTTTGCCCAATGGGACAAGCAGTAATTTTGTGGGTTTTTTTCTTAAATACCATCTTAATACAAGAATAGCGAGCAACCTTGGAATCACTGGTTACTCTGATTGCCCGCACATGAGAATTTACTATACAAAATATAGTAAGTGTTAATTAACATTAACCTGCTGTAACCAGGGCTGCCATCAGGGGAGTGATTGTGCATGATACGGTCAGGCGCCCAGGGTCTAAGTGCTACAGATGGAAGAGTCTCTCCATTCCACCGAGGGCTGGCCCACCAAGATACCAACTAATTTCCCGGTGGTCTTCAGCATCTAGGGCCTGTGAGAACACTTTGGCCCATTACTGAGGTGCGATTAGTATGATCTGTACTATGTGGAGGTGCAGGTTGAACTCTCTCTCACCAGGGAACACTTTTTATCCCCTTGATGGACCACCAGTGATTTAGGCCACTCCCTGTAAAATCAGGTAAGGAGAGCAAGAGACAAAATTATTTCTTTTTAATTTGTTTACTGAAATAGACAACTGCATGAAGGAAGGCCGCGACCAGTGGTTCACTAAGGGGCACCATGATTTCTTATGGCAGCGCTGGCTATAACCAGCCGAGAGGCAACGAAGTTTGTGGATCAGCTGACTTCTGGCTTAGAACATAAGAAACAATGAAACGCCTGGAACATCCGGAATGAAGCACTGGAACATGAAACATTTGTCACTTAATTGTTCTTAATTTTTAGTTTGCAAATATGTGGATTTTTTTAATTAGAGCATTTTTTTTTTACATTTGATTTTGTACACATTTTTGTCATTTCAAAATTAGCATATTTGGAGTGCACTTATTAGTGGCAAATAGGCAGCTAACCTTTCCACTGTTTGCTAATTCTCAGTAAGGTCCAGCATCTTTTTGTGGATGATGATTTATTTATATATAAAGCAGTAAATATGAGAAAATACACGATTAGAAGCACATATAGGGCACCATTATGCTCTTTGCGTTTAAACGCAGGCGCAAGGGAGGAAAAACTGTGCCCGCGTTTTAACGCTGGATTACAATGCAGGAGCAAAAAATGCTGCCAGTATTGTTATCGAGCGTAAAACTCAGGGATGCTCGCGGCAGCACTGAGCGCAGCCGCGAGCATCCACTTGCTGGAGTCCATAGGACTCCAATGAGTTCCTCCCTCCTGGTCACGTGACCAGCCGGATCTCGCATCGCGAGATCCGGCCGGTTGGCGTAGGGATACGCAGGGAGAGACTGGGGGGGAATTCCCCCCCCCAGTCTTTCCCTGCTCCAGCCGGCCGGAGGAGGCAGAGAGAGCCGCGGTCCTCGCCGCAGGACAGAGGGTGAGTATCTGAGTCTGTTTTTTATTTTTAAAACTGGTGTTAACGGATTCTGCAGAAGCAGAATCCGTTAACACCAAGTCCTGGCTCTGGTTAAGTTTGCGCTGACCAGAGCCAGGCATTAATCAGCGTTGGGACTTTGTAATTCCAGCGCTGATTAACACTTTGCGCTCCCTATGTTAAACATAGGGAGCACAAAGTACAGTAACCTCACGCAGCGCAAGGTACCAAACGCAAACGGGTTTTTTAACCCGTTTGCGCTTGGATTGTAATATACGGTAAATACCGCGGCAAACGTTAACGCTCACGCAGGGGAGCGTTAACGTTTGCGTATAGAATGTAATCGTGCCCAGTGTGTCTCCTGGGTTACTATACATTTAAAAATAGAAATCACACCATACTGTATGAATTCAGTAGCAATCTTTGGTTTGTTTATAACTGTCCTATTGGCCGCCTGGTGTAGGTTAAGATATGTAGAATACCTAATAATTATAGCTAATTTGTTTTCTAAAGTACAGGTGAAACTTGAAAAATTAGAATATCGTGCAAAAGTTGAAACTAATATATGAGAGTTCAAGCCGTGATTTGTCATAATTGTGATGACTATGGCTTACAGCTCATGAAAACCCCAAATCCACAATCTCAGAAAATTAGAATATTACATGCAATCAATATCACAAGGATTGTACATAGAACAGTACCGGACCTCTGAAAAGTAAAAGCATGCATATGTACTAAGTACTTGGTTTGGGCCCCTTTTGCAGCAATTACTGCCTCAATGTGGCGTGGCATGGAAGCTATCAGCCTGTGGCACTGCTGAGGTGTTATGGAAGACCAGGATGCTTCAATAGCGGCCTTCAGCTCTTCTGCATTGTTCGGTCTCATGTCTCTCATCTTTCTCTTGGCAATGCCCCATAGATTCTCTATGGGGTTCAGGTCAGGCGAGTTTGCTGGCCAATCAAGCACAGTAATCCCATGGTTATTGAACCAGGTTTTGGTGCTTTTGGCAGTGTGGGCGGGTGCCAAGTCCTGCTGGAAAATGAAGTCAGCATCCCCATAAAGCTCGTCTGTGGAAGGAAGCATGAAGTGCTCCAAAATCTCCTGGTAGACGGCTGCGTTGACCCTGGACTTAATGAAGCACAGTAGACCAACACCAGTAGATGACATGGCTCCCCAAATCAACACAGACTGTGGAAATTTCACACTGGATTTCAAGCATCTTGCAGTGTGTGCCTCTCCATTCTTCCTCCATACTCTGGGTCCTTGGTTTCCAAATGAGATGCAAAAGTTGCTCTCATCAGAAAAGAGTACTTTGGACCACTGAGCAACAGACCAGGTCTGTTTTTCTTTAGCCCAGGTAAGATGCTTCTGACGTTGTTTGTTGTTCAGGAGCGGCTTGACAAGAGGAATACGATATTTGACGCCCATGTGTCAGGATCGGATAACCCCGCTTGCAGACGATAAGCCAACAGACCCCGACCAACCAGTCCTTAGTAATGGCCGGGTTATGGGCAGTAATACTGAGAATGACGAACACAAAGAAAGTGGTGGAGTGCAAAGTAAAACAACCTGCAGAATGAAGTAACCCACAGTGCTCTAGCTAGCCGGTCCTTAATAATGGCCGGGTTAAGCAGAGCAGACCAACAAAAACACACATAGGTAGGGGTTAAGGAAATAGAGGTCCGTTTATACTATGCCAAAATTCAGGGCGCCAGAATACAGGGAAATCGAGACAAGCTGGGATCGTATTAACCAGGAAATCAGTCAGATAGGAATGCAGCAGTAACAACAAGGCGCTAGGCGTAACTGGAACCACGCTAGGGCAACTTGCTATGAGAAAGGAAGCCATTTAAATGGAGCCACAGTACTTCCTATTGGTGCTCAGAGGAGACGCCCTGCTCTGCTATAGGATCGCTGGTCATGTGCTGCGATTGGTTGTCCTTCCTGCATGCTGCGTCTGATTCGCGGGCAGCCCCATTCTCTGTCCTGTAGTACACAGTACCCTGGAATAAGGCTTTCTGGATATCAGCTGCTGTGACGACCGCAACATTTCCCCGGACATGGGTCGAAGACGCAACACTTCCCTGGACATGGATCGAAGACGCAACACTTCCCTGGACATGGGCCACCGTGACACCATGTCCAGGATCCGTCTGTGTGTGGTGGCTCTTGATGAACTGACTCCAGCCTCAGTCCACTCCTTGTGAAAGCCAAACACTTTTGAATGGCCTTTTCCTGACAATCCTCCCCAGGCTGCGGTCATCCCTGCTGCTTGTGCACCTTTTTCTTCCACACTTTTCCCTTCCACATAACCTATTAATGTGCTTTGATACAGCACTTTGGGAACATCCAACTTCTTTTACAATTACCTTTTGAGGCTTTCCCTCCTTATGGAGGGTGTCAATGATGGTTTTCTGCACAACTGTCAGGTCAGCAGTCTTTCCCATGATTGTGATTCCTACTGAACCAGACTGAGAGACCATTTAAAGGCTCAGGAACCCTTTGCAGGTGTTATGTCTGAATTAACTGATTAGAGTGGGACACTTTGAGCCTAGAATATTGCACCTTTTCACAATATTCAAATTTTCTGAGATTGTGGATTTGGGGGTTTTCATTATGTAAGCCATAATCATCACAATTATGACAAATCATGGCTTGAACTATCTCATATATTAGTTTTACCTTTTAAGTTGCATTACTGAAATAAATGAACTTTTGCACGATATTCAAATTTTCACCTTTATATATAAGCTATAACAGACCCTAGAGATCAATTTGGAGATTTTGTTGATAAAAGGTTTATAATTATATCTTTAGATATGTCCAGCCACACTATGTGATGTCTGCAATTCTAATAAGTTTCTAATTATATTGCAGACTGCAGATAGACAAATACAGTGAGCACAAATAATGAACAACTGAGACATGCACACTAAAAACAATAAATAGAAAAATAGAAATGCTGTGTAGAACATATTTAAACATTGCGTTTTGTTTTAGTTGTTTCATCCTGTCCTCCCTCTGAGGGCAGGATGAGCTCTGCAACCTTACCCTTGTATCGTGGATCAAGAAGGGTTGCCAACCAGTAATGATCCCTCTCCTTGATAGCACGAATCCAGGGGTCCTTTAGCAGGCTTTGCAGGATAAGGGAGCCCATGCAGCATAGGTTGGAGGTGGCATTAGCTTCCAAGTGTTCCTGGTCGCTGAGGATGACCCTATTGTGCACTACCTCCTCCCAGCCATGTACTAGTCCTTGGGTTTCTGGGGACACAAAACCATTCCTTGAGGAATCCCCACCTTCAATGCAACCCACAACTTAAATATTCCTCCTCCTCCTCCTCATCCTCCTCCTGTCTGATCTGAGGACCCGCAGGAATGCTGTCTGCGTAAAGACTGGGGCCATGAGAGCTAGGGAAGTCCTCCTCTTCCTCCAGCTGCTCTGCTTCTAGTGCCACATCTATAATTCTCCGCAGAGTGCACTCCAGCAGGAACACTAAAGGAATTGTGTCACTGATGCATGCACTGTCCCTGCTCACCATCCTCGTTGCCTCCTCAAATGGTGACAGTACAGTGCATGCATCCTTGATAATCAGCCACTGCGGGGGGGAAAAAACAAGTTGACCTGAACCTGTCCTTGTGCCATACTCACACAGGTACTCATTGCTGGCCCTCTGCTGCTTGTGCAGACGCTGCAGCATTGCCAATGTCGAGTTCCACCTGGTGGGCATGTCACAGATCAGACGGTTTGTGGGAAGGTGGAATTCTCTTTCAATTTCTGCCAGGCGAACACTTGCTGGGAATGACCATCTGAAGTGGCTGCAGCCTTTTCTGGTCTGGCTGAGAAGCTCTGCCAGCCCTGGGTACCTGGTTAGGAAACACTGTACCACCAGATTTAGGACGTGTGCTAGACACGGTACATGCGTCAACTTACCCTGGCGTAGGGCGGAGAGAAGGCTGCTGCCATTATCACAGACGACCATTCCCAGCTGAAGCTGGCGTGGTGTTAACCATCTCTGCGCCTGCCCCTGCAGAGCTGATAGAATTTCTGGCCCAGTGTGGCTCCTGTCCCCTAAACAAACTAGCTCAAGCACAGTATGGCATCTTTTTTGCTTGAGCCATTGCGTAGATCCTGCCACGCGTCGTTTTAACTGCCACTTCAGAGACAGAAGAAGGAAGAGGAAGAGGTGGTGGAGCAGACAGACCTCATATAAGCAGCTTTCTGGAGGCGTGGTGGATGAACAAGCTCCAGCACAGAGCCCCGTCCTGGATCCCTCCCAGCTGCAAGCAGAGTTACCCAGTGTGCCATGAAGGAAATGTAACGGTCCTGTCCATGCTTGCTGGACCACGTGTCTAAAGTAATGTGCACTTTGCTGCTGACTGCCTTTCCCAATGACTCCATAACATTGTCTTCCATGTGCTGGAATGGCCTTCCGTGAAAAGAACTGGCGTTTTGGAACCTGCCACTGTGGTACAGCGCATTTGGCAAATTCACGGAAGGAGGCAGAGTCCACCAGCTGGAAAGGCAGCAGCTGTAATGCAAGTAATTTTGCCAAGCAGGCATTTAGACGCTGTGCAAGGGGATGGTTGGGTCTATATTTTTTCTTACGCTGCAGCAGCTGGGGCAATGAAATCTGACGGCGTCAATCTGCAGCTGATGGGATGCTGTCACATTCTGAGGAAGGACCTGGTACACCCATTACTGTAGCATGATCCCTGTCAGTGGAGGTTGTAGGCAATGACATGGCAGGACATATAGTGGGGGTAGAGACAGATGAGGAGGAGGACCTATGCAAAGTGTTATGACCACCTGCCATGCATCCCATTGGCACATGTCGCTTCAAGCACGTGGTACCCAAGCGGCTGATGTTTTTCCCACGCTTGATCCAAAAAACCTTTTTGAGACATTTCACTGCTGTGCGATGAGCTAATTTTTACCACTTTGGCTCATGTTTAAACGCGATTTGAAGCCATGGGAAATGTTTGAGCAACAACGAGTGGGAAAAATTACGATCTTAACGCAAACGTTAACGCTCACTTGCATGAGCATTAACATTTGCTGCGGCGTTCACCGCATATTTGTAACGATTCCCCAGGACAGACCTGGTAGGATTCCTGGTAACAGACCTCTAATCCCTCCGATCCTTAGGATGGTCAGGACTCGGGACCACTAAACCTAACCTCTAGCAGCCACACAGGCCAGGGAGACAGCACCAACAATATACCCCACAGACTGAGATCAATATATGTTTGTACTGCGCTATAGTATATGGCAGGATGGAAGCGCACAAGCAGTAACAAGCAGCGGAATATACCAGACAGGGGCGCAGAGCGAGAGTAGTTATAACAAAACCGGGTCAGCAACGTTTAGGCACTTGTACTGCGCTACTGTATATGGTGAGAATCGGCGCACCCCAGTAGCAACAGGAGGCAAACAGAACAGGCAAGGAGTACACAGAGAGAATAGTCAAATGGCAGGCAAAGCCGGCAACAGATCGGGTCCTCAGAACAAGCAGGGTAAGTAACAAGTATACAAACTGATTAGGTAAGCTAGTGATGCGGGAATGAAACTCCACGGAAAGGCGAGGTGTAAGCGCACGCTCCGCGTCATCACGCCGTGCCCTGCCCCCTGATCACTCACAGCTGTGCCGGGTGCCACCGGAGCTCCTGGCATTCGGCCAGCTGGTGGACCCATGAGTCGGGGGCCCCCCGATCACCACCCGGGGCCCTGGATGTCACAATATTACAATCCAAACGCAAACAGGTTAAGTAACCAAATTTGTAAGAAGAATAATTAATGCAGCATATGAATTCTCACACTGCCGCGCAGCACCTCTACGGTCTGACGCTAGCTTTAACCGGCGCACTGTGTGCAGCTTCTGAGAAGATACACTATTAGTGTAGCGAGGAAGCCAGCTACGCATTTTGCATCGCTCCCTCTACACTAATAGCGTATCTTCTCAGAAGCTGCACACCGGTGTATGCAGCATCTAACAGCGTGGGAGACGGGAGGCTGCGCTTGTTGGTGGATCCAGGAATCAGGTGAGTATTAGAAAGAAAGAAAGAAAGAAAGAAAAAGTTTTATTTTATGTTCCTTGGGACATTTAAAAATGTCCTTGGATTTTATTTTTTTTAGAAATGTGTCGCCTTACCTTAGCTTGATGGTCAGTCAGTGGAGGCTCCCTGGATCCTGATTGTGGGAGGGGGGGGGTCTGCCGTGGCCGCAGGTGCAGTGGCTCCCTCCCTGCGTCACCTATCTGCCACATGCACCCGGCCGGCCTGCCTGCACAGTCGCAGCTCTGTCATCCGGCGGCCGCATGCTCCTCGAGGGATCCTTGGGAGGCCTCGGCGGGCTGTCCTCTACAGTGCCTGATTAGAGGGCCTCGTCTGCCTGATGTTTTAGCAACAAGATTGTTTTATCCCATAGGCTTCAATGTTAAAAATATTTCCATTTTAATCTAACCCTTTCGCTGCTGAGGCTTTTCACACCTCTGTGCTGAGGTCATTTTTACCGGTTTTGCTCATCATGTTTAAACGTGTTTTGAAGGCTTATTTTAGTATATGACCCAGACATATTATATATCGTTCTTTCCGTCAGACTCGGTAGATTCATAATATGTCATTATTATATGTATACGTCATGACCTGTCTGTATATTATAACAAAAAAATGCAATAAAATATGTATTTTCAATAATTTACAATGTGTAAAGTGTTTTTTTTTCACATTTTAACATGCGAGCAATTGCGGTTATATTTTGTATGGGGTGCGCTTATTAAAAAATTAGAGATGGGGTCTCGTTACATTTTTTTTGGGGAAAATTACGCGATTTTTAACAAACGCACCGCATACAAAAATCATTAGTGCAGCATCATTGTTCACATTATAATTGAAATGGGAACAATATTGCTGCATTAACGAACCAAAAAAAAAAAAAAGTTTTTTTTTTTTTATAATTTTTTTTAAATATATTTTTATTTTTAATTTTAATTTTTTTTAAAAACTTTTTTCACAGTAGTGTTTGGTATCGTTGGAACGGCCATGCTCTGGCCGATCCAACCATACCAAACTTTAACCCCTAGCTGCCACGGATCGGGCGATAGGGAGTTCATTGAACTCCCTATCTCCACCGTTGGTGGCAGTTAGGGGTTAACTCTAGGACTGGCGTCATCGTGCTATGCACGATGACGCCAGTCCTCAGGGGGAGTTCCCGGAGGCTTTGTCGGCCAGCCCCGGGAAAGGATCATGAACCGGCGCTTTTCAGCGCCGATTCGTGATCCGGCTCCCCAGGGGTTAATGCCAGGTACCATTTGGAAGGGCAGGCTGTGCCCTTCCAAATGGTGCCTGGGTTAACCCCCGCAACGCCGCCAATCGGGAGGGAGAGAGGTCCGAAGGACCTCCCCCCTCCCTTTCAGGCGCCTCCTCCGCACATGCGGGGGGGGCGCCTGAATTAGGTGTCATCGCGCTGCCGCGATGACACCTAATTTCATCGGCGGCGGTTCCGGATGCTGGGCTGACATCGAGGATGTCAGCCCGCACCGGGGGGGCCAGCGATCGGCCGGAACCCGGCCGAACGCTGACCCCAAAGGGAGGACGCTCTCAGCGCGTCCTCCGCACAGCAGGAGCCATGTGGAGGACGCGCTGAGCGCGTCCTCCGCATGGAAGTGGTTAATATATAATAAATCGTTGCTTATAATATTCTGCAGTAAATAGTCTTTATTTTTAGATTTTAGGATTTTCTAAGCATTTTTTAAAAAAAAAAAAAAAATTTTTTAGAACTTTTAGCGAACGGCCTGAAAAGTTCAAAGTTCGCGAACTTTCGAACGGCCGATGTTTGATGCAAACTCATGTTCGCATCAAACCGCCAGCCCATCCCTATACAGTATGGCTAGGAATGTATAGACAAATATCCTGACATTAAAGAATAATGATAAAACAATCTACACAGGAGGTTCTGTGGCCTGCTTAATCAAGTTGAGTGGATTGAAGCTAGTATCCCCTTTTCCTTGCTTCTAAAAAACAAACCAAAACTTTCCTTGGTATGGTATCCTTCTTTATTAACCATTTCAATATCAAAATCGAATTATTTTATCTTTAACATTGAAAAGCACTCCTTACTTAGTATAGTTGTCAAGATCCTGGTCTAGAACCATAGGTACCTGTAAGAGAACTGCTCCTGATGTTACCTAAGGCTAGGGTCAGACTGAGGCAGTGCGAACGCGCGTTCTGGCGCACTTAATTACGGCCGCACTAGCAGCAGATGCCGGGCAATGACTGCCAATATACGAAGTACGGTCGCACAAAAGTCCGGCTGCGCAACGCAAGTGGAAAATGAACGCATTTTTTCGAGAACGTGAAACCGCAGGTACTGACGTACAGAGTGCGCTGTGTCCGCTAGAGGCGTGTGTGTGTGAATTGGAGACATCAGACGCTGCTAATGTCCGGCCAACATAACGTCCAGATGCAAGAAGTGTTTTATTGATGATCCGTACAAAATCACGGACGAAAATGCGCATAGTATGACCACTATCACGTATTCTGTGAAAAAATGCGTCCATTCGTTCGAACGCACTTTTTCACAGACAACATAAAAATGCGTTCGTCTGACCCTAGCCTAATCTGTCAGCACCTTTCCTGTCCTGCCCCTGCTTTGCTATCAGTCCAGGCTTTCTGCTTACCCAGACTGAAATAAGCCTCAGTTGTTTTCTATCAAGGCAATAATTTCTATTTAAAGGAGTTGCCTCCCTATGGACATTGCTTGGTTTGGAGGTTTAGTTCATGGTGCTATCTGGACTTTGTCTCCTGCTTGAGCCTTGCTTATATGTTCCCGGTCACCCTTTGTTCCTGCCATTATCCAGCCATGTCCCAGTGTTCCTGCAAGTATCCCGTCGTGCCCCATGTTTGTATCCTGCTGTGTCTCATACCCACAATAAGGCTGGTGTCAGACGAGCGTAGTGTTCACGTCCGTGATTGCGCCTAAAAGTACGTCCGTGATAGCATGACAGAAAGCCCATCGGAGCCCGACACACGAAGTACGTCCGCACTGAACTGCGGACGCACAACGGCCGCGGCCCAAGGACGCAAGGCAGGCAAGAACGTACAACCCCTAGAACGGCCGCACAAAGTGTGCTGCGTCCGCAACGTCTGCATAGCTTTGTGTGTGAGTGATGGAACGTGGTCAGACGGACTGCATTTACACATCCAGCATTTTTCACGGACAAAATGGTTTTGCTTTTTAATTTATTTTCCCTCCTACATCCGTCAAAATATATACGTCAGTGAAAAAAACGGACTGTGTGTCCACTACTGCGTCTTCTGTACTGACGTACGTCCGTGTGCACGGACGTACAGTCCGTAGAAATCACGCTTGTCTGACCCTAGCCTCAACGTCCTGTTTTTTTCTGTACCTGCCTGTTTGTGCCATATTTTCCCTGCAATTTGGTCTCTCATTTCTCACCCTGCATCATGACCCTGACAATAGCAAAACCCCAGTCTCACACCTTTTTACACCTTCACTACCGATAGAGATATCTTGGTGCCCTGATATTGAGATATCTCAATATGCTAATCTGCAGCCCAAAAGAAAATTAAACATTTTTGCTGCAAATTAATTTTGTTTGCTTGTGAGCTGCAGAAGGTGCCCCCAAAGTTTTACCCTGTGGGCATAATGCCCAAAGAGCTAAAACTGTAAAATCGGCAGCTGAAAACTCTGAAATATCGAGCTGTCAGATGCGGTCAGCAGCCAATGCAGGATAAAGAGAAGAAAATAGATCTGCTGTTCAAACCTCTGTAACTCAATTTGGCGGTAGATGGCGCCATCTACTGGCCAAATAGGTTATTACAGTAATAGATATATTGTACAATTTATTTTAAAAAAATTCAAAAAAACACTGGTTTCTGACAATGTTCTTTTGGAAAATGCCTTGGTAGTGAAAGGGTTAAAGCAAGATTAGTGTGCATCCATTGAAAAATAAGAAATCCACTGTCTTATCTCCTTCCAGTCACAATGGAAGAGAGAAAGGTTGCTGCGAATAGCAGCCCCAATGCTCATTGTAACAAATAGTTTAACCCCTTCACTACCAAGTGATTTTTCAAAAAACCATGGTCAGGAAACAGTCAGGGTTATTCAAAGAGAATTGAAAAGTCACAGCACATTCGGTGACTTTTCGGTCTCTTCAATTCGGTGCAATTTGTCGATCCCATTTCGGCGACCCTGCGGTGTATTCAGCAAGCACCACAGTGCCGCCGTAATGCAGGGAAAAGTCGCCGCAAACCCGCCAAAAACTCACTGAAACCCGCAAAAACATCTGGAATAACCCCGCCGAACACGCCGGAGAAACCCGAGCAGGCGAATGGAGTAAAAAAAAAAAACAGTACGCTTGAATGTTTGAAAAGTGAAACACTGTTTGCAAAGAAAATACTGAACGAAAATGTCTGAAATTTACATATAAGATCCAATGAATGATAATAAAAAGGGCTGTTACAGAAAAAAGAAAAAAGAATCTAAAAAAATAAAACGGAAAAAAACGATTGCAAAAAAAATCCCCAAAAATGACTAAAAGATCCTAAAAAATAGATACTTTTTACTGCAGAATATTATAATCAACGGTTTATTAGATATTAAATTAAAATGGGAATATTTTTAACATTGAAGCCTATGGGATTCTCCTGAATAAACCTGTCGAATGGAACTACCGAATGGCAGGGCATTTCGGCAACTTTTCACTGCTGGTTTTTGTTCTCTGAATAGACGAAGCATTGCTTCTCTATGGGGATTTCACTGCCCTCGAACAGGTACTAAACAGGCACCGTATGTGCAGGCAATTCGCCAACATTTTGGCAAACTGCCTGCTCTCTGGATAGCCGAATGGCCAGGAAAGGTAACCGTACGCTGAATTTCAGCGTTCGGTTACCTTGCGCCAGCAATTCGGAGCTCTTTCAATAACCCTGAGTGTTTTTTTGAAAATTTATTTTTAATTAATTATACAGTAAAGAAATATTTGGGCATTTTACCAATGAATTTCTTTTTGTACAAACATATTTGGCCAGCTGTGGTACCATCTACTGCCTAAGTGAATTACAGCCTTTGCAGTGAACCACATTGATTTTACACTGTTTTAGCTCTTTGGCCATTATGTCCACAGGGTTAAAACTTTGGGAGCAACTTCTGAAGCCCAAATGCAAATGAAATTCATTTGCAGCAAAGAAATTTAATTTGCCTTTCGGCTGCAGAGCTGCAGGTTGCGAGATATCTCTATCTGGGCACCGGATGGTGCCTTTGAAGCCCGAGATAGCTCGATATCGGTGAAGGGGTTAAGCACAGTGTTGAGGTCCCTCACTGCTGTACCAGGAAAAGATTCAAGGGGTTATAATTGCTGAAAATCCCTGTACAGGTGTTACTGTACTTTCCATACTCTCGCATTATGCCACATACAGATATTATTGTTACATTCTATTGGTATTTTGTGTATAATCTCCGCATTATTATCACTACAAGTCCACATAAACAGGAGATCTGAAAATTTCTATTATTTATCTTTCTCACAGTTACAGTATTTGACACAAAGACTATTTCTGTCTGTATGCTGTTAATGCAGACCAACATCTCGAGTTCAGAATCTTTCATTCCAATAATATTTCTGTAATGGATAAACAAAAATATGAAAAATTTAAATCAAGCAAATTTACATTGTGTTAATTTGCTTAACTATCTCAGAATAACAATCTCTGGGCAAATTTTCTAATTTACCCAATATTTAATTGTCAACTTTGCATCCGTGTTTCAAATAAATATTATGATAAAAATCTCTTGGTAGTGAAGGGATTAACCACAGTAGGTGTTTGTCCTACCCAAAAGCTAAAAGTGGCATGACAGCAATCTTAATTATGTACATGTAATAAAAAAATAAGAAAAACATTTTTTGCAAGTTAGTGATTGCTACAAATCGGCATTAGACTAAAAATGCAACAAGCAAACAGACCCAAGTTCAAGGCTTGGCAGATACTGACATATGCGCAGCTCATCTGTGACAGAATGAGGAGATGGTTCCATTGATTTCTTGTTACATCACTGATTTCTCACTCCCTAAAGACTCATTTACACTAAGAGGAACACTAACCTTGTTATCAAACACAGCGAAAAAAGGCTTAGGCATCATCCCCAACTGGTGGTAGTTTCTGCTATCTCACTTGTATTTTTCTATTACTAGTAAAGCCAACAAAAGTTGACATGTGCGATCACTAACCATGATTTCTGGTCAAAAATTAGAAGTATATGTTCTACCATTATGGCCTAACAAATGGCTACTGTAATTATAACAGAAGAAGAAATCACGTAGGGAAAAACTGCGTTTTGACATGTTGGCATTTTTAGAGACAAACCATAAAATTGTCATTGGTTCTTTGATTCCAGTAAACCCACAGTAAAAAAAAAAAAAGCAGGTTCTTAGTTTACTTAACCCCTTCACTACAGAGATATCTCAGGCTTCAAAGCAGGGCTCGAGTCCTGCGGGAACGTGTGGGAACGTCGTTCCCACACTACCCCCGCAGTGGGAGTGCAGCGGGAACGCAGGTTCCCGCTGTGAGCCGACAAAGCGGCTCCCTAGGGCTGCTAGCGAAATGCATTAACAGCATTCCGCTAGCTCTCCGAGTGCCCAGCATGCTCCCAGCCTTCCACGTGCGGCTGCCGACCTGAAGGATGTGACGCAGCCGAGATCTCGCGAGAGCACGTCACAGCCAGGAGCTGGCGGCCACATGAAGGAGCGTGCCGGCACTTGGAGGAACACGCGGGTCTGTGCTGACTGCGTATGCATAATTCTGGGGGCTCTGCTATCCTGTAGATATGATTCTGGGGGCCTGCTGTGTATATAGTTCTGGGGACTTTGCTGTCCAGTGTATATAATTCTTGGGCTCTGCTGTGTATAAAATTGTGGGGGTCTGCTGTGTATATAATTCTGGGGGTCTGCTGTGTATATAATTCTGGGGTTCTGCTGTGTATATAATTCTGGGGGTTTGCTGTGTATATAATTCTGTGGCTCTGCTGTGTATATAATTCTGGGGGCTTGCTGTCCTGTTTATATAATTCTGGGGGCTCTGCTGTGTATATAAATCTGGGGTCTGCTGTGTATATAATTCTGGGAGGTCTGCTGTGTATATGATTCTGGGGGCTCTGCTGTGTATATAATTCTGGGCTCTGCTGTGTATATAATTCTGGGGGTCTGCTGTGTATACATAATTCTGGGGGTCTGCTGTGTATATAATTCTTGGCTCTGCTGTGTATTTAATTCTGGGGGTCTGCTGTGTATATATAATTCTGGGGGTCTGCTGTGTATAGAATTCTGGGCTCTGTTGTGTATATAATTCTGCGGGTCTGCTGTGTATTTAATTCTGGGGGTCTGTTGTGTATATATAATTTTGGGGTCTGCTGTGTATAGAATTCTGGGCTCTGTTGTGTATTTAGTTCTGGGGGCTCTGCTTTCTATAGAATTCTGGGCTCTGTTGTGTATATAATTCTGGGGGTCCGCGGTGTATCTAATTCTGGGCTCTGCTGTGTATTTAATTCTGGGGTCTGCTGTGTATAAATAATTCTGGGGTCTTCTGTATATATTATTCTGGGCTCTGTTGTGTATATAATTCTGGGGGTCTGCATTGTATATAATTCTGGGGGTCTGCATTGTATATAATTCTGGACTGTTGTGTATATAATTCTGGGGGGTCTGCTGTGCATATAATTGTCGGCTCTGCGGTGTATATATAATTCTGGGGCTCTGCTGTGTATATGATTCTGGGCTCTGCTGTGTATATTATTCTGGGCTCTGCTGTGTATATGATTCTGGGCTCTGCTGTGTATATAATTCTGGGGGGTCTGCTGTGTATAATTCTGGGGGTCTGTTGTGTATATAATTTGGGGCTCTGCTGTGTATATAATTCTGGGGGCTCTGCGGTGTATATAATTCTGGGGGTCTGTGCGGGGTATACATGATCTGGATGCTCACTGACCAAAATAATAGAATTAAACATTAAGGGCTATATTACAAAGTTGGTGCTAACTTATCCAGAGCTGTTGTAAACTTACCAGAGCCATTATAGCCTATGGAGCTGTTAAGTTAACGAGAGCTCTGGTTAAGTTAGCACCAACTTTGTAATACTGCCCTAAGACATTAATATTTTTTTCAGGTAGTGGGGCTAGTGGAAGTCTTGGGTGAGTTCCCCCACTTTTTTCCCCAGGACTTGACCCCTGCTTCCAAAGGCACCATCCGGTGCCCCGATAGAGATATCTCGATCTGCAGCTCTGCAGCCCAAAAGCAAATTAATTTGCTGCAAATTAATTTTCTTTGCTTTTGGGCTGCAGAAGGTGCCCCCAAAGTTTTAGCCCTATGGGCATAATGCCCAAAGAGCTAAAACTGTAAAATCAGCTATATTTTTGTTTATTCATTACAGAAATATTGTTGGAATGAAAGATTCTGAACTCGAGATGTTGGGGTCTGCAGTATCAGCATACAGACAGAAATAGTCTTTGTGTCAAATACTGTAACTGTGAGAAAAATAAATAATAGAAATTGTCAGATCTCCTGCTTATGGGGATTTGTAGTGATAATAATGCAGTGATAATAATGAGATTATAACAAAAATACAGATATTATTACATTATTACATTCTATTAGTATGTGGCATGATGCCAGATTATGGAAATTACAGTAACACCTATACAGGGATTTTCAGCAATTATAACCCCCTGAATATTTTCCCGGTACAGCAGTGAGGGACCTCAACACTCTCCCTGTATTTTGTCCTCTCCCTCGCTGCTGTACTGTAAGAGTAATGTGCTTAACCCCTTCACTACCGACATAGCGTTATCTTGGGTTTCAGTGGCACCATCCGGTGCCCAGATAGAGATATCTCACTATCTGCAGCTCTGCAGCCGAAAGGCAAATTAAACTTGTTTGCTGCAAATGAATTGCATTTGCTTTTGGGCTTCAGAAGCTGCCCCCAAAGTTTTAATCCTGTGGGCATCATGCCCAAAGAGCTAAAACTGTAAAATCAGCTAACTGAATGACCTGACATTCAGCAGGCCGATACAGTTGCAGTCTGTGGTTCACTGCAATGGCTGTAACTCAGTTCGGCAGTCAATCCTCATCAGCTCAGGGTTCTAAAATACAGAAGTCGCTGCAGCTTCTTATGCAATTTGCATAGTGCGCAAGGTCTGCAGCGCCTCCATAGACCGATGGATTGGTGCTGTTGAGTGTTCGGAGACGGGAAGATGTCAGCAGGCAGAGAGTCGCCATCAGTTCCCAAGTTGATCTTCAGCAGGCGGGATATTCAAATCTCATCTGCTGAGTGACATCTGTGAGTGGAAACTCTTCCACTTCACACATAAATTTCTGCAGGATGAGACTGGTGGAATAAGGGGTGCTCTCCACACAGCCTAACAACTTTAATAAGATTAAGTACTCAGGATGTGTAGAGTGTTTCTTTATATAGCCATTAAAGTTTGAGCTCACCTGCCAAAATCATGGCAAAACTACTTGGGTGGGAACCTAATGCCAAAGCATTTCCTCTACTCACTTTCAGCTCAGAGTCAAAGTGGTGGGATTATTTATACACTACACAAACCAATTTGTTTAATTCTTTGTATGAATTGGAGCTGAATATTAATGGTATTCGCTGTTGCCCAAGAGATGTGAGAGTAGAGTGTGGATTGATTGTTTTAAATATAGTTTTATTAAAGAAATACTAATACTCAGAGAGATTTGACAGGTTCCTAGATGTTCAATCAAGCATTCCAGCTAATCCAATACTTTAATGGCTCTTACTTTAATCCCATAAAGAGCCAGAGGAAGGTCAGGAATGTACTGTGCTGTGCGTTCCTGATCTAATTCCGAAATGCTCTTTACCGGTGAGGAAATATGATATATTACCAAGATAAAGTACAGAGTCAAAAGATAAAGATAGGACGTAACTCCACTCACCACATAGGTCTCTCCCCAACCACCCAAAAAATCTCTAGTATAATCCAAACGTGGTTTGCAGCAACACCCATAAGGGTCACATGTGGACCTTACTCCCTATATGTATATGCACCATCTATTGTGGAGAAGATTTACACATACATAAAATAAAACCTACAATCAACTCCGTTCCAATGGATGTATATGTATACAGTTGTACTTTCAATCAGGTTATTGGCTTAATGGTAATGGAGACGCATGTAGGAGAGAAAAATAAAATGCAATTGTATAGCACAGTATATGTAAGATTTTTTTCCAGTTTAAACAATTAATATCAAACTCACATATTTTCGAGCCCGAGCTGACTCTAATGTATGCGCTTGTGGGTGTTTCGTCCATGGTCCCCAAGCAACCCTCACAAGGTGAATTAAGCCTCTTCCTTCAATATGTCAACATCAACTCAGAAAAGAAAAGACATAAACAAAGTACCAAGGGTGCTATTCTAGCGTAACTCCGTTGGACAGCAATTCTAGTCTGTCATAAAAAGTAAACCACTTACATTTTCCAGAGCCCTCCACGGCTCAGTATAGAACACTTGAAGATTTTCTGTGACAAATCCCCAGAAAAGCTCCTTCTTGTGTATCACATCAGGCCTCCAAAACTTGTTTGTATTGAAAAAAAAAAAATCTTCCTCTGGTATGCTCTTCCCAGTCACACACTCCAGTACCACATTAGCAAGAGTCCAGAAAGCAAGGTAGAAAGCAAGGTGCTACTGGGTCCTACAATTTCTTGTAGGAATGGAGTAACTAAGGTTATGTCTTGAGTAGCTTGGATTGTCACCTCCTCTTTCCATGTGGCCATAATGTAGGGTATTTCTCATGGTAATTTTGTCATTACCGCTAAGGTTTCTTTTTCACACTGTCACTATTTGGTTGCCTGTTTGTGTTATGTTTCTGTACCTGATCTATTAATAATATATATATATATAAAAACAACAAAAAACCTAAACCGTGGCGTACATACCGGAGCAGGTTCCGTCCCCTAAAGTACTTATTCAGCCAGTATGTTATGCCCTTATCATTTCCCTCTATATAATTAGATATTACCTCATGTGCATATACCCAAATTTCGGTTATATTTATTAGTAATGTTTTTAGGTGTTATTTTTGGATAAAAAGGGCTAAATAGGAAGAAGAATGGAATCCCTAAAAGGTAGAGTTATAGTATTATTTATTAGGGGGATGCGGAGGTAAAGATATATGTTTAGATTAAGTAAGGAGCATATTGTGTTAGTAAGTGGATAGAGGTACAGTATATGTTATACATAATGTGACACATAAGCTATGTGTTAACTAGCACACAATAGATAAATGTGGGGTAATTAATAGTATTCAAGGTCAGTAAAGTTAATTATTAAATACACAACATTAGTAAAATAAAAATAGCAGAGAAAGATATATTTAGATAAAGGGGAAGGAAGGGACACAGTAATGGAATAAAGTAAATATAATCGATTTAGAGTATTATTTTGAGATGAATAGATAAAAATAAATTCATTTTCTATGTATACGAAAATGAAATAGTTATGATCATTTAGGGGTATATATAAATATTTGTAGAGAAATACATGAGGCAACATCTATATAAGGGAAAATGATAAGGGCATAATTGACTGAAGAAGTCCTTTAGAGGATGAAATGCGTTCTGATATTTATTACACTATCAGGGTTATTCAGAGAGAGGTGAAAATCAGGAGAATGACTGGAGAAGTGAAAATTCTAGGTCAAAATAGCCAAACCAGAAAACTTCTCCCATTTACCTCACTTTCCAAATCGGCTATTTTGACCTAGCATTTTCACTTCTCCAGTCATTCTCCTGGTTTTCACCTTTCTCTGAATAACCCTGTAAATTTTTATATTCTGTTGTGCAGAGATATAGCTTTTATTATTTTCAATTGCTTGGAATAAAAAGTTGTTTTTTTTCTGAATACAAACACGTTTTGGAGGCCTAATGTGATACTCAGGAAGGAGGTTTTGGGGATTTGTACCAGAAAATCCTCAAGCATTATATACAGAGCTGTGGAGGGTTCTGGAAAATGTAAGTGGTTTACTTTTTATGACAGATTAGAATTGCTGTCCAACAGAGTTACACTAGAAGAGCACCCTTGGTACTTTGTTTATATCTTTTCTGAGGAGCTGATATTGACATATTGAAGAAAGAGGATTGATTCACCTTGTGAGGGTTGCTTGGGGACCATGGACGAAATGCCCACAGGTGCATACATTAGAACCACTTCAGGCTCGAACGTATGTGAGTTTTATATTAATTGTTTAAACTGGAAAACAATCTTACATATACTGTGCTATTCAATTATATTTTCTTTATTTTTCTTTTTTCTCCTATATGCGTCTCCATTGCCAATAATCTGATTGAAAGTACAACTGTATACATATGCATCCATTGGAAAGGAGTTGAGGTTTTTGCAGGTTTTATGTATGTATAAAGCTACTCCACAATAGAAGGTGTATATACACATGTAGGGATTAACATCCACATGTGAGCCTTATGGGTGTTGCTGCAAACCACGTTTGGATTTTACTAAATATTATATATTATTTGTGTATTTATCACAGTTACTGCATTTACCCAAAATGGTAACTTTTGCATGCATGATTATAATCTAGATTCCTTTTAAAATACTGCAAGATACTAGAGTTTAGAACTTTCAGCAAGAAATAGAACAAGAAAGAGAGTGTGCTGATAACTCATAGGAGCCCCCCGCCCCCTTTGTTTATCCTTGTCTTGGGGGTAACCCTTATCATTATGCTTATAGACAGAACCAACGATAAAATGCAGAGTGAGGAAAGCCACCTCTACCTTCTAACAGACTCTGTCGTCATGGATAATTTGCTTCAGTATTTAGATATGTCTATAATGTGTATAGAGTTTGACCATTGTTGCTGTGTGTTTACTTTGTGTCTGGGAGGAGTAGTGTATTGTACTGTTAGTTTATTGGATTATTCTCTTGTTTGGTTTTCTGTTTTAAAGGGACATGCATGCTTTGCTAGTGTGTTTTTAAAAACATGCTATGCTTTTTGAATGAGTCAGTAGTGTCATTCAGCAGGCATAAAAAGCAAGTAAATATGATATTTTTTCATATTTACCTGCTTTTCTTTCTTGGCGTTTTCCACGCCCACCTCAGGAGCCGCTTTAACCACTTGAATGCTAAGGACGCGCTCAGCGCGTCCTCAGCATTCCCGCTGGTGTGCTGAGGACGCACTGAGCGCGTCCTCACATTGGGGTCAGCGTTCGGCGGGTTCCGCCGATCGCTGGCCCCTCCGGTGCGGGCTGACATCCTGGATGTCAGCCGCGCATCCGGACCAGCAGCCGCCAGCATTAGGTGTCATCGCGGGGGCGCGATGACACCTAATTCAGGCGCCCCCCCCCCGCATGTGCGGAGGAGGCGCCTGAAAGGGAGGGGGGAGGTCCTTCGGACCTCTCCCTCCCGATCGGCGGCGCACAGGGGTTTAACCCAGGCATCATTTGGAAGGGCACAGCCTGCCCTTCCAAATGATGCCTGGCATTAACCCCTGGGGAGCTGGATCGCGAATATGTCTATAATGTGTATAGAGTTTGACCATTGTTGCTGTGTGTTTACTTTGTGTCTGGGAGGAGTAGTGTATTGTACTGTTAGTTTATTGGATTATTCTCTTGTTTGGTTTTCTGTTTTAAAGGGACATGCATGCTTTGCTAGTGTGTTTTTAAAAACATGCTATGCTTTTTGAATGAGTCAGTAGTGTCATTCAGCAGGCATAAAAAGCAAGTAAATATGATATTTTTTCATATTTACCTGCTTTTCTTTCTTGGCGTTTTCCACGCCCACCTCAGGAGCCGCTTTAACCACTTGAATGCTAAGGACGCGCTCAGCGCGTCTCAGCATTCCCGCTGGTGTGCTGAGGACGCGCTGAGCGCGTCCTCACATTGGGGTAAGCGTTCGGCCGGGTTCCGGCCGATCGCTGGCCCCTCCGGTGCGGGCTGACATCCTGGATGTCAGCCGCGCATCCGGACCAGCAGCCGCCAGCATTAGGTGTCATCGCGGGGGCGCGATGACACCTAATTCAGGCGCCCCCCCGCATGTGCGGAGGAGGCGCCTGAAAGGGAGGGGGGGAGGTCCTTCGGACCTCTCTCCCTCCCGATCGGCGGCGCACAGGGGGTTAACCCAGGCATCATTTGGAAGGGCACAGCCTGCCCTTCCAAATGATGCCTGGCATTAACCCCTGGGGAGCTGGATCGCGAATCGGCACTGAAAAGCGCCGGTTCGCGATCCTTTCCCGGAGCTGGCCGACATCTTGGATGTCGGCCAAGCCTCCGGGAACTCCCCCAGAGGACTGGCGTCATCGTGCGTAGCACGATGACGCCAGTCCTAGACTTAACCCCTAACTGCCACCAACTGTGGAGATAGGGAGTTCCAATGAACTCCCTATCTCCCGATCCGTGGCAGTTAGGGGTTAAATTTTGGTATCGTTGGATCGGCCAGAGCATGGCCGTTCCAACGATACCAAACACTACAGTGAAAAATTTTGTAAAAAAAAAAAAAAGAAAAAAAAAAATTAAAAAAAATTTAAAAAAAAATTTAAAAAAAAAATTAAACACTTTTTTTTTTGGGTTTGTTAATGCAGCAATATTGTTCCCATTTCAATTATAATGTGAACAATGATGCTGCACTAACGATTTTTGTATGCGGTGCGTTTGTTAAAAATAGTGTCATTTTCCCCAAAAAAAAATGTAACGAGACCCCATCTCTAATTTTTTTAACAAGCGCACCCCATACAAAATATAACCGCAATTGCTCGCATGTTAAAATGTGGAAAAAAACACTTTACACATTGTAAATTATTGAAAATACATATTTTATTGCATTTTTTGTTATAATATACAGACATGACATAACGTATACATATAATAATGACATATTATGAATCTACCGAGTCTGACGGAAAGAACGATATATAATATGTCTGGGTCATATACTAAAATAAGCCTTCAAAACACGTTTAAACATGATGCGCAAAACAGGTAAAAATGACCTCAGCATAGGGGCGGGAAAAGCCTCAGCAGCGAAAGGGTTAAGCTAAACAATCAGTGTGCATACTTTGGTATACATAAAAAAATGCACTGAGCATGTGCGTCTGAGTTGCTGCTCCTCCCTCCTGCACTAGTGAGCAGAGGGGAGGGCGGGGCTGAACTCCCCCCCCCCCCAGCTACTGCAGAAGAGACAGGGAAAGAAATCCATACACACGGAGAAAAAGAGACAGCAGAGAGAGGGACAACAAAGAAAAGCACAGAGACACAGCGAGAAACGGTAAAAGACAGCAAGACAAAGCAGAGAAAGCACAAGAAAAGGTGCAGTGAGAGAGAGCGCGCGCACAAGAAACAGACAGCACAAGAAGGAGTGAGGGAGTTACTGTGAGGGAGTGTGAGTGAGACAGTGAGTATGTAAACCATGAAAGAGCGCAAGTGAGCATGCCAGTGGGCGAGTGCATAAGTCTGTGTGAGCGAGCGAGTCAGTGGGTGAGTGTGTGAGCGAGTCAGTGTGTGAGTGTGTTTTGATTTCACAGTTGCAGAGACGCTAATATTCAGTTCCTTGGTTTCCCCAGTCTGAGGTCCTGAGCTGCACAGCTTGTGTTAGCTCATACAGTCATAGGTATTTATAAAGCGCTAGCAAGTTCCACTACGGGAGAAACAGTACAATGGGAGAGACAGAATAACAAATGTCCATACAATTTAAACACACAGAACAGTGGGAGAGAGGACCCTGCCCAAGAGCTTACAATCTAAGAGGAGAGGGGAGACAAACTAGGTGAGGGTAGTAGCTGAGTATGTGAAGTAGTTGGGTGCATGGGGGCTGTGGGCAAGATGGAGCAAGAAATGTAGTTCATGTTATTTATTTTATTTATTTATTTATAAAGTATTTTACCAGGAAGGATACATTGAGATTTCTCTCATTTTCAAGTATGTCCTGGTGAAGCTTTGTTGGGTGTAGTAGTGGGTGGGGACGAGGCAGGAAATATTCAGGAAGTAGGAGCTGAAGAAACACCCCTAGTTGAGGCTGAGAGGCGTCGCCAGAGAAGATGAAGTGACAGAGTTTAAAGCAAGAAAGTAAACTTTTTTTACACATCCTCCCATTGTACAGCGCTAAGGAATTTGTTGGCGCTTTATAAATAGTTGTAATTGTAACTAACATTTTTAAAACTTTTATTGATTTATTGTAGTTCGTCTATAGGTATAAAAGTTTTAAATGTCAGTTTAAAAAAAATATTTCTAGACATGCATATCCCTTTTAAATAACTGCTAAAAAGGAATATAAGTGAAACCCTGGAATTAATAACCAGTTTTCTATTCCTGTTCTTAGAAGCCTGTGTCTGTTGTGGGGCTTTGCTGCTCTGAGTCACCTCTCTATAACACCAGAATACCACTTGGGTAGTCTTGAAGGTAGAAGGTGGTCCCTGCGTGGTTCTGGATTTGAGAATAGATGGACTAAATAACAAACTGCTTCTGATGCTGAAGTTTTGAACTGAACCACAGTGCATTGTGTTACAATGCCAAATAAATTGTACACCTCCAATATAACATTCATTTCCACTATATAATTTAGCAGTAATTCATCATAGGTAGTGAAGGGGTTAACTGGCCACTTGACCCTTTGGTGGGATGGACACTCGGTAGAGGAAACACTCGTCCAGCGCTGGGAGAGAGAATGGACCAGAAAGAACACTCAGACAACGGATGCTCAGTTGGTATAGTCTCTCTAATTTTAATGTTTTCGTGAAGCAGCTTTATACACACCAGAAATGCACATTCTTAACAAGTTATCTAAAGTACGTATCATAGTTTCTAAGTATTTAGCTGTGCAGACACATTGACCACAGTCCTTTCTATGTGTTGTGGTTAAGCTGATTACTGCCTTTGCGTGCAAGGACATAGTTTGCAAGGACGTGAGCTGTTTGCAAAGATAATAAAAGAAGATGCGCGACCTTCTACAGAGATACAGCCGCGGGCCGCATTCCTAAACTACAGCAATATATTATTTAGATACATAAGGGCTTCTGGATGTTTAATTGTGTAGGGAGATCAAGGGTGACATCCCGAAATCCCTTCAATCCTCTCTTTTCACCATATGTTAACCAATAACATATGCTGAATCTAGCGGAACGGTGACATATGGGATCTCACCAGGAAACCTCACATATGTCGGGTGGAGCATCTAGGAGCAGTGGGGAATATCATTTGCGGAAGGGGTAACACACAAATGCATCCACTCCGGGTGCTCCTGGTTGTGGTAGCATCCCACTAGATCATTTCGCTACTGTCAGAGAGATTGCGTATGTATCTGCGAAGTGCGACATAATCATCATATTGGTGAGGGTCAGCGTACGGGTCGGGTGTAGTGGTAGATACATACATGTGTAAGGGGACGGGTCTCTTCGATAACATTGTTCTGAGACAGGGCATGAGGCAGTATACTATGATGGCAATGCAAGACACTACCAGAAGAAGAATTATACCAAGCTGGACCAAAGCTTGTCTCCACCCTCGAAACCATCCGAAATATTGATCCCAGGGGTTGTCAATTCCCGAATTCTTCTTCATTTCGTTAGAGAGGTCCGTCAATTTCTTAATGGCCAGGGTTACTTTTCCATTTGGGCCCACATTGTCAGGGATATAGGTACAGCAGGAACCTGTTCCTTCAATCATTTTACATACCCCTCCCTTTTCCGCCAGGTGACATCCCGAAATCCCTTCAGGTAGGGATACCCAAAAGAACAATTTGCTGCTTGAATCTGTGCTCCTGCCAACCAGTTGGCTACTGTGGGATGCCCTGAAATCAGGAGGGGCCTGCTCGCAGCAGCCAGCTAGCGGGTGTACTAGTATGCCTCGCCAGCTTTAACGACCCACTGCTGGGCAAAACGCACCCAGCAGTAAGGGGTTAAACATAAAAGAAACATTTTGCCATAAACAGAGACCTTGAAAGTATTGCCAGCGGTGGCTCATCCAAAAGGTACATTGTCCAAGTAATTTTTGCAAACAGTAATCACGATGAACACATAAAATCAGTTGTTAGTGTTAAAAGTAACTATTGATTTGTTTTCTCTCGTACAGTGGTTCGCAGCCCTAGTCCTCAAGTACCCCTAATGGGCCAGATCGTAATGGCTGCTTTGGGGAAACGCAGACTGAATCCTACAATCAATGGCCAGCAAATCATATTACCTGTGCTTTGCTTCAAATATCTAGTAAGCCTGGCCTGGTAGGGGTACCTGAGAACCAGGGTTGGGAACCACTGCCCTAGGGCATAATGATTAACTTGTATGGTTATGTTCAAAAACACTGCTAAAGATTAGATATGCCTTTAAGAGTCATCAGTGCTAGAAACAAATACTGTATTGCAGCTCTATCATTCATGATTACAGTCATCTTGGGTTTCTCTCCTTAATTTATAGCAATTGAGTGCTGCTGAACACATCAAGAACGTGGGGCGTTTTCGAAATCTGTCCCAGCTGCGGCCTGTTTAGACTTGCTCAGTGTGGTGGAGTCAAATTTCAGTGCATTACCATCTCAAAAAATCACCAGCCCCTGCAGACCACTGGACATGCTTTGTGCCCGTTTACTGTAAAAAGAATCCTGTAGAGAAACCCATCAACTCTAAAGAGAAACCAACAAAAATATGACAGAAACAGAAATTTGCAAACATCCATGAAAAATAGAGATCTGCAGAGCAGTGCCCAAATGTACCATAAATAGAAAGCCGCAGAGCATTGAACTCATCAATCACAAACACACACCATCAAAACACTGCATAATTTCAAGAGACATAAGCGTACCAGATGCAGATATCAGCCTCGCATTGTAGAAATACAACAAATCTAATAAAAATCTATAGAGCACTGCAGATGAAAAACTACAAAAATACAGTAAAACACATCGACCACAAGCAGAAACTTACAGAGTAATACACATATACCTGAGAAACATAAAACAGCAGAGCCTTGATGCAAGTGATCCAGAAAATTGTAAAAGACTGCATACCTACACGTTACACAGAAATCTTCTGAACAGTCCACAAATCTATTAGATTCTGTTACAGAATTTCCTGAGAAAGGCAAAGAACTAGCATAAACACAAACCTAGAGTTTGTATGACATTCGTATATAGGATAAACAGAAAGATTTGTATAGATACAAACAGACACTTATTTACATAGAATTGTTCAATCTATTGTTATCTAACTAGACACTTGCTGAACACTGTACACATCGCATTAACAAAGCGAATCTCTACAACACCAAGGGCTCTATTACAATCCTAGCGTTAAAACGCGGGTGCAAGGAAGTTAAAACTGCACCCGCAGTTTTCCCCCTTGCGCCCGCGTTTTAACGCTGGATTACAATGCAGGCGCAAAAAATGCTGCCTTCATTGTTACCGCGTGGTAACCACCGCGATGCTCGTGGCAACACTGAGCGCAGCTGTGAGCATCCACTCGATGGAGTGAGTTTAACCCTGCCGATCACATGACCAGCCGGATCTCGCCTCGTGAGATCCGGCCGGTTGACATAGCGATGCGCAGGGAGAGACTGGTGGGACTTTTTCCCCCAGTCTTTCCCTGCGGTTGGAGCCGCGGTCCTCGCCGCGGGACAGGAGATGAGTATGCGATTCATTTTTATTTTTTTTCCGGATGTGTTAACGGATTCCGGAACTGCAGAATGCGTTAACACCAAGTCCTGGCTGTGGTTAACATTTTGCTAACCACAGCCAGACGTTAATCACCGCTAGTAGATTGTAATTCTAACGCTGATTAACGCTTTGCGCTCCCCATGTTAAGTATAGGGAGCGCAAAGTACAGTAACCTCGCGCTGAAAAGCGCAACGTACCAAACGCAAACGGGTTACTTAACCTGTTTGCATTTGGATTGCCATATGCGGTAAACACCGCAGCTAAAGTTAATGCTCACGCAAGTGAGCGTTAAGGTTTGCGTTAAGAGTGTAATGTGGCCACAAGTGCTTTTCATTTACACATGCGGTAGAAAGTCAGCACAGAAAGAACATTTTATTCAAAATCAGTCTAGGAGTAAAATCAAAGAGCTGAAATACCCTAAGAACCATAATGGCCCGAATACATTTATTACACAGTATAGCAAAGAAAGCTCTCAATGGATGCAGGAAACACGCTAAGAGCATGTGAACTGAACAATTTGGATTGAAGTTCTAAGAGCGGAGCAATCACAATAGAATTCAATAGTAAGTCCCTGCTGAATGCTCTAAACTATTGGGGCTAGGTTATTTTCTTCTCCAGATCCTCATATGTATAGTAAGTGGCATACCTTTTTAAATTAATTTAGTTGCGGGGAAAGACTACATTGAAAACTAGCTCTCCCAGTTTACATACATATAAGGCATACAGAACTTGAATTGGTCTGTGGATAGGGCTGCCCATTGTTTAAATCTGGGGTCAGCAGCCGTGGACCTCCAGATCTTTTTCAAACTACATTTCCCATGAGGCTTGTCCAATTTAATGAGCTACTGAGGATCATGGGAGATGTAGTTCCAAAACATCTGGAGGGCTAAGGTTGCTTACCCTTAAATTAAATTATGAATAATGAAAATATTATAGGTCAGATGACATTTTTAAATTTGAAGTTGGTGCAGCTGACTGGAAAACAAGAGTAAGGTGAATGTGACTGGACGGGCATAATAATAAAAAAAAAATAAGGGCCCTATTCCAACAAGGTTGTAGTAATCTTAACGACTCCAGACTTTAATGGCTCTGGTAAGTTTACAACAGGTCTGGTTAAGTTAACACCATCCTTGGAGTAGGTCCCTAAGACTGGGTTCACACCTCAGCGTTTTACAGCGTGTTCCTGCACGCTGTAAAACGCCAAGACACGGAAATCCCATGATTTCCTATGGGACCCGTTCACATCTGGGCGTCTTACAGAGCGCTGTAAAATGTCCTACGCCCAAAGAAGCACAGGAGCTTCTTTGGGGCGTATTTGCAGCGCGTTCACTCTACAGTCTATGGACGTGAACGCGCTGCAATGCGCGTTCGCGCGTTTTTTGCATTTGCGCGATACGCGTGTCAAAAAACACGCGTATTGCCATGTGTAAAAAACGCGCAGGTTTGAACCCAGGCTTAATGTCTACAGCAGGAATGTCTATTTGTGACCCTCCTGCTGTTGTATTACACCTTACTTACATGATTACCTGCCATGCAAAGGATATGTACTTTCTCGATGACTTGAGGGAAAAGATCTGAAAAGCTCTTATAGTCAATACAGAGTCAATAAAGTGCCGCTGGTCACACTACAGGATCGACGTGTCTGCTTTTATGTGAACAAGGAACTACAACGTTACGGCTCGATCAAGTAAAATGCTAGATAAGGCTGGTGTTAGACGAGCGCACTACGTGCGCCTGTATTGGCATGCCTTCCAGCGTCCATCGCAGCATTGTGACGCTGCAATGGGGCCGGCCACACACTGCTGCACACTCAAGAATTGCGCATGCGACAGTGGCTGTGCAGCAAGCCTCCCCGTCGAAGTGCTACGACGCACGCGTTCAATGGGACTGCAAAGTGCGATCCTCCACAGCAGGATCGAGCCTTGCAGAGCTGAGCACACTAAGTGCGCTAAGCGAGGTGGCCAGACGGGCGTCAGATTGGAAGGAACATTCACTCTCACGGACGTTCCTTCCGCACATAAAAAGGTATTAAACCAAAAATTTGTATTCCCTCACTCACATTTAAGCAACCATATCAAATCCTGCAGTGTAACTGGCATTGCTTTCATTACTAACATTTGGGGACTAATAGCTGCACCCTGCTGTGTGGAAGCTGAGGTGATTGATTCCCTGGCGTGTGCTTCCACTAACCTCTGCTTAATCCAATACAAAGTGTACAACATTCACAGCTAAAATAGGGCACAATACAGCAAATCGGATTTTATTAATGAGCTTTGAGCAATTACTTGGGCTAAAATGTCAAATGTGCTCTTTATTTCTATGACATCCATTCTTAACCACCACCAGTAGAAGATTTGCTGCATTAAAGGAAGTCAGATATTTCAAGGTTGGTGCAGAAAGTTCGAATTAAGTGGAGGGATCTGTCAAATAATGGCAACAATTGTTGAACAAGATGAATATTTGATCTATTAATGATTTGCCAGGTCAATCTTATAGATTGTGAGTTCCTACGGGAATAGGGCCCTCATCTCCTCCTGTACTGTTTGTCAAATGTTGTTCAATGTATTGTAACCCTGTCTATACTGTGTTTATTGTACAGCGCTGCGGAATATGCTGGCGCTTTATAAATAAAGAATAATAATAAATAATAGAGGCTTTCTTTTTCAAGCATAGCTTAAAAAATTCAATTTGCTCAAAGGAGCATTTATGAAATTGAAGGTGATTACTTATTTTTCTGTCAATGCCATTTCTCCAGCAGCCTCCAGGATCCTGCAGACCCCACAGCAGGGGGTGTGAATTTCTGCCACTGATTTCAGTCCTGAAGTTGAAAGGTGGTGGTGGTGGTAAAGGGGGTTGCTATTAGCTTACCAAGACATAAGGTGGTGGAAAATAAGCTGGAATTGCAGGTTATTAAAGGAAAAATGGAATAAATGTCATTATTTGAGTGATTAAGGGTTAAGTTCATTTTATACTAAATGCATTTAGGAGTTCAATTGAAAACTGCAAGATTTTTCCATTAAAATAATGTAAATTGTTGTGGGAACTACAGGTGTGCCAGTCAGTATTGGACCTGTTTTAACATCTTGCATTCGTGCATTGTGATGGTTTGAGATGCCATGTTTTGCAATGAGCCCTGTTTTGGGGTGGTCTTGGATGGAGTGTCCACGCTCGTGGGAAATAACGTGTTAAATAAAGGCAATAAAATGTGACATGAAGAATAAAGTACCGTAGATATTAAGATTTGCGGATATGGTGTTTCTATGGGCATCGAAAGAATTTTTAAGGAGCGTTAAAAAAGAACTATTCGCCACCCAGGACATACTTGAAAACGAGAGAAATCTCAATGTATCCTTCCTGGTAAAATACTTCTCAAAAAAAACAAAAAACTATTAACACTTATAAAAAAGAACAGATTTCTTTCGCTCTTACGTATAGATCTATACATTTTAAAGCAGAACTGTCACAATTAACCACTTCAACATTCATGCTCATTACTCTAAACAACCAATGTGGGAATTATTCCATTATACTTAAAAAGGCAAGCCTTCAGTTCCTTTAATCCCTTTTCTTATATTATTTCTATTCGCCATCTATGCGATATTTTATTATAAAGAACATGCTGTAGCAAGTGGATTGTTACTCCAGCATAATAATGAGCCTCAGGCACTTGTTGACGCTGGTATAATACAAGACAATGGAAAACTTAAGAAACCAATTGCATTGAGGCTAAGACACAATAATGTTTGAGTAAATCGTAAAGTTTTAATCAGTTCTAACGCCAATTAAAAGGTTTACCCCTATTTAATAATTCAGAATTGCTCTAATATTTCTTCTTTACTCCTATATTTAACTCCAGAGCAATATGGTTTCTCTAAGTGGGGAAAAAAAGACACAGGTTTCTCAATTTGCCTTCTGGAAGGAGACTGGTTACAATGTGATCTAACAATAGGCAGATGGTTGAACATTAGAGGAGGTGACTGAAAGTCTGCTGCAATTATATTCGCTGCAGTAAATCTTTTCTGCTTGGGTTATGTCACAGTAACCCATTCATCTGCCTTTTCTGGCATGGACATGCGGTGCTTATAGGGTTAAATCAATCACTGGCACCAGGAACACATCAGTTCTGGCGTAATAAGGGAAAATTAAATAAAATTGTTCACATCTGCACCTCTAAGCCTTGTCATCTGAAAAAAAAAAGAGGACTGTCTGAATCGATTTTAAAAGAAAATGCACTTATTCTAGGTCCTCCTGCTGTGTCTGCCTTTATGAGATTTCAACAGGTTGTTGGCAAGGGGAAAAAAAAAAGTAATGTACTATTACAATCATTAGCTCTTACAGGTAGGTGAAGTATTGGTCTGATGCTCTGAGCTCTTTGTGGTTGATATGTAGGACAATGGAGCAGGGATGAGGTGGGGTGGTATACCCCTGACCATAGGGTAGCTGTCCATGGTGCTGCACAGAACACAGGGTGCTCTTACCTGAACCAGCAATAGATGTGACTGTCCTGGAGCCCCAATATTGGAACTTGGTCCTAGGGTCCTAGTATGGGTTTAGAGGGGGTACCAGATGGCTGAATATGAGGTCCTGCTTGATTTTCATTCGGGTGGTCCTGAGAAGAGGGGTGGGCTGTCAGCACTGCTCTCTCTTTAATGCTGGGTTTGGCTGCTGTGTTATTTTGAGGATTCCTTTTGTTTTAGATGAGGTTCTCCTTTTTCTCCCCTCTCTCCGCCTGTGAAGTGGCTGGGACTCTCTCTGTACTGTATTATATATACAGCCAGCTCCCAGCCTCCCCAGCCAACCACACGTATTGCTACTAATACACACCTCCCAGCTATGGGAGGCTCAGCCTCCACACTCACCTACTTTACAGTGTGTGACATCCTGAGGAATAACAAGTCAAACCTTCCACCTGGTGATGCTGCATCCTGCTTAACACCTTGTGGTACCCACTGACAGACAGAGCCCTGGAACCTGACAATCCTGCTGCTATTCTCCATTGCTCAAAGTCTGTATCCCCCCCTCTCCTGCTTCCTCCTCACCCCACCAGCATCCCCATCACCCATTGTCACTCATTCTTCCCTTCCATAACCTAATGCAGAGCTAAATGGCAGAAAAGATGAGGTTACAGTAGACAGATGACACTGCTAATCTGTGACAATTGCCTTTGGTCACGCTTTAAATCAGATTCATACCTTTTATTCGTGACCTGAACAACTACACTGTGCCTGGTCACAGATCAAATCCTATTAAAGGTGAGAAACTTCACTGGCTGAGCTCCACATTCCAGACTCACCATGGGGATTATTTCACCTGGGGAAGGTGGAGCACAGCTTTGTTCTATCCTTTGTTGTAGCTTCATTATTTTTATTTACACGAATAACCTGCTGTAATGACTGGTGCCTGCACATACACTGTAAGGCATGTTACTTTGTTCTCCTGGTTTCTATGGGTCTAGTCATAGGTTCAGTGGTAAAAAGGGCAGGTCCATGTCTGATGGTACAGGGAAACCTCTACTTCACAAAGTGATGTGATGGGGACATAGGGTTGCTGGCTGGAAGGAAGCTTAGACAGGTAAAGTGCAATCAGGTGAGAAAAGAGGGGTTTTTCTTTTTCTCTCGCTATCACTATTTTTCTATCTGTATCTATTTACCTACTTATACCAATCTATCTATCTTGCATCTATATATACGTAGCTATACACGCAGGGCAGGATTTAGGCCTCCGGGCACCCTGTGGGAGAAATCTTCCCCCCGCCCCACAGTAGCCACACACACTACCATATCCACACCCCAAATGGTGAAATTCATTATTCAGTGAATTTCGGAGTGTATGAGCATATCACAGAGCTCCACAGCATTCTAAGTCACGATAAAAGCAGTGACTATGAGCATACACAGAATCCACAGCAATAAAACTCATAGTAAAGGCAAAGAGTATGAAGCGCAAGCAGGATCCACAGCAATACACTCTCATAATAAAGGTGGCATGTATGGAGCGCACGCAGGATGCACAGCAATAACACTCTCATAATAAAGGCAGCGAGTATGGAGCGCACGCAGGATCCACAGCAATAACACCTCATAATAAAGGCATCGTGTATGGAGTGCACGCAGGATCCACAGCAATAACACTCTCATAATAAAGGCAGCGTGTATGGAGCATACATAGGATCCACAGCAATAACACTCGCATAATAAAGGCAGCAAGTATGGAGCGCAAGCAGGATCCACAGCAATAACACTCTCATAATAAAGGCAAGGAGTATGGAGCGCACGCAGGATCCACAGCAATAACACTCTCATAATAAAGGCAGCGAGTATGGAGCGCACGCAGGATCCACAGCAATAACACTCTCATAATAAAGGCAGCGAGTATGGAGCGCACGCAGGATCCACAGCAATAACACTCTCATAATAAAGGCAGTGAGTATGGAGCGCACGCAGGATCCACAGCAATAATACCTCATAATAAAGGCAGTGTGTATGGAGCGCACGCAGGATCCACAGCAATAACACTCTCATAATAAAGGCAGCGAGTATGAAGCGCAAGCAGGATCCACAGCAATAACACTCTCATAATAAAGGCAGCGAGTATGGAGCGCACGCAGGATCCACAGCAATAACACTCTCATAATAAAGGCAGCGAGTATGGAGCGCACACAGGATCCACAGCAATAATACCTCATAATAAAGGCAGCGTGTATAGAGCGCACGCAGGATCCACAGCAATAACACTCTCATAATAAAGGCAGCGAGTATGGAGCGCACGCAGGATCCACAGCAATAATACCTCATAATAAAGGCAGCGTGTATGGAGCGCACGCAGGATCCACAGCAATAACACTATCATAATAAAGGCAGTGAGTATAAGTGCACACAATTTTTTTCTTTTAATATTTACCGTCCTCCAACCGTCAAGGTTTTGGCCTTGGCAATGTGAGAGTCTCCTGGCGCTGCAAACACTCCATGGGCCTGCTTGAATCCCACGGCCGGGTGCTGCAGAGGCGGGCTCTATCTTGGCCACACTCACGTCATCAGGTGTGGCTGAGATTGAGAGTTGTGCTGGTGGCCGGGGCGCGTTACGAGTGAGGCATCTGCCGTGACAAGTATGCCTGGCAGCATCAGACGCAGCCTCGTGACGCTCGACAGTGGATCAGTAGGATCCACATCCGACCTGTGGCCTAAGCTGCCTACTGACTTGGCCCCTTGATCCGCTGGACCACCTGCAATCCGAATGGAATCGGATTGCAGAACAAGACCGCGGCAGCGGGCCCCTACCAACCCGCGGGCCCTCCGGCAGTGCCCGATGGGTCAGTCCGCACTTGGCTGTGGGGAACGTATGCTGTGTGTCGGCTGCCTGGTGCCCCCAGTTGCCATGGCGCCCAGTGTGGTCACGCAACTCGCACGCCCCAAAGGCCGGCCCTGTATACATGCTATGTAGAAATATACTGTACTGTACATAATATATGTTACATATGTATATATGTGTGTGTATGTATAATTTAATAGCTTAATGAATGTGATCCTTTAAATCTTGAGCTGTACTGAACTGGAAATTTTGAAGGAATAGAAATGTTTTCATACTAATAGATTAGGTCTTAAGGTAAATAATTAGGTTGAGTTACAAAGCATTTTAAAGATTAAATGCATCTGGCTTTTAGACGAATGCCTTTTGTGAAGATAAAATTATAACAATTCTGTGTAATTCTTGTGTGTTTCTCTTCTGTCCATCAAAGAGGTGGCATGTAAACCATTTCTACTTGGTTTTCTAATCATGTAATTATAGTGCTTTATAAACCTTTAAAAGTTTCCATGTTTCTTCATCTCCTGCCAAAATGTTGGGTTTTTTTTTTGCTTGGTATGCAGCCCTTGGTCACATGCTATTTATGATGAAATTTAGTCTTTAATAGATTGATAATTTTCTGTTTATGCACCTTGTTGCAATTCTGCATTAGACCATGTTTCTCTTTGTATTCATCTGTAGTTCAGAGATATTAGAAATGACTCAATAAAGTTTGTATATTTTAATATACTTTACACCATCAGGGTTATTCAAACAGCTCTGAATTGTGGCCGAAAGGTAACCGAATGCTGAAATTCCTGGCCATTCGGCTATTCAGAGAGCAGGCAGTTCGCCAAATCTTTGCAAATTGCCTGCACATACAGTGCCTGTTCGAGGGCAGTGAATCCCCATAGAGAAGCAATGCTTCATCTATTCAGAGAACAAAAACCAGCAGTGAAAAGTTGCCGAATTGCCCTGCCATTCAGTGGTTTCATTCGACAGGTTTATTCAGGCGAATCCCATAGGCTTCAATGTTAAAAATATTCCCGTTTTAACTCAATATCTAATATACCGTTGATTATAATATTTTTTTTCCACTCTATTCGTCTGCGGTGTCGGCTTTTTTCCGGCTGCTGCTCTGCGCTGTGATCGGCGGCTGCTCGGGTTTCTCCAGCGTGTTTGGCGGGGTTAATCCAGATGTTTTTGCGGGTTTCGGTGTGCTTTCGCCCAGTTTTGCAGTGAGTGTTCGTTGGGTTTGCGGTGGCTTTTCCCCACACTACGACGGCCCTGTGGTGCTTGCTGAATACACCGCAGGGTCGCCAAAATGAGATCGCCAAATTGCACCAAATTGAAGATAACGAAAAGTCACCGAACGTGCAGTGAGTTTTTAATTTTCTTTGAATAACCCTGCTAGTCTTATATACGTACTTACACTATGATAATTTAAATACACATATTTTTATTCCCACTTAATGCCTGAAAGCTGTCTGAGCATCATGTGGCATGCCATTCTGAAATATTTTGGGGTGGCAAGATTTCCATTACTAATCTAGACTGTAAGCAAGGGGTCAGCATTGACCCTCCAGATGTTTGGAACTACATGTCTCTTGAGCAAACTGGTGAATGGCTGAGCCTCATGACAAATGTATGTTTCAGGATACGACCCTTACCGGCATCATAGACCCTGTACCGGCGCCCTCGGTGGGTCCCCGAACGCCAGCGGTGCGGTGCCCTAGAGCATCGGCGCTGTCTCATGGCTGCACGCAGACCGGAGTCTCCTTCGCCGATAGACCGGACCCTTCGCGCATGGTCCCGATCGGCCTTATAGGCCTAGAGAGATGCCGGCGCAGACGGATGACGTCGGCTCTATCCCCAGCTGCTTAACAAGATACCCCACCAGCATCTTCTTTATAGGGTAAGTCGTCGCTCTAATATTCTGATACTGAGCTAATTACCCTTTATCCTGCGAACTATATTAATCGATCCCTTTGGCTTTGACCCTCTGCTTGAAATATCGACTCTGTATTGAACTCTGCCTGCCTTTGACCCTCTGCTTGAAATATTGACTTCGTATTGAACTCTGCCTGCCTTTGACCTATGCGATTCCTCTGACTCCTCTCACGGATCATATAACCAGAAATATATACATCTAGACGTCTTGTACATTCTGTTGGAGACTCCTCTATATCGTCTGACCAACTACGAACCTGACGCCACTGGTACCAGCAGACAGGTAGCGTTACGTATATCATTCCTCCTGACTCTGGTACTTGCCACGTACAGGCAAGACTACTGCATAGTGGTTCCTCTTATATTTCTCTCACCTAAATACAGTCAAAAGACTTTCCTGACAGTATGTCCGATCCATCTGCTGGGCCAAGGTTGCTGACCCCAGCTGTAAGCTATTCTTGCTGACCTCGGGGTAATATTCCCTTTCGTTCTTCTTCTATCTGGGTTATACAATGCTACAGAATATTTGAGTTATGTTAAGATAATAATAATTTACACAAAACAGTCAAGACAGGTGGATCTCCTGTAGCTGTAGGACAACAATTACTATAACATTGTGTCAGCCTATTATGATGCCCCTGGAAATAAACCAACGTGTGCTTTCTACATACAGGTCACCCACCATTTACCTACATTGTGTTTGGAGGAAGACCTTGTTCCTTGGCGGTGTGGTTGGTTTCGACTGCAGGGCAGGAGGGCATTTCTCAGTACACACACGTCTTGCTCTCTCACTACTATTGAGACCTGACAGGCCAGTACAATTGCTCTCCCTAGACCTTACTGAAGGTGAGATGTGTGTGCACTGAGCAATGCACTCCTCGCCTCCAGGAGCTTCGACTGACTGTCAGTGAAAAGCAACCAGCCCTTGCAAGATGAGGATTAATAGGACTTGGCTGGGTGCCCCAAAGGAGTGGGACCTCACTCTCCCTTCCCGAAGAGCCGGCCTGCTTGTAAGCACAGAAATGAAATTCTTACCACTCAGACCGGTTCTAAATCAGCTGATTGATTTATATGTACGTTCTGTTGTATCAATATGATGCGGTGTGTGTTTATATTGTGGTACTGGTTTACACTCCGTCTATTGTGTTTACGTTGCTTGTTTGTGCCATGTGGCATTTCACTGTGCTATCAATATCAATGAGGCTGTAATTGCGTGTCAGCGTGGCATATCATCAATTTGTGTGTTGCGTATAATGCATCGAGACAGCGTAACAATGTGAGTTTTTGTGTGAGACAGTGTGATTGTGTGCCATGTAAGGTTGCGTTGTGCCCTCAGGGAATTCCTATATATGAGCTTGTGAGGGAGCAGTTACCGTAGTGCTCAGATTATAAACCGCCTTCTGCATCCTAGACAATAATGGAAAAAAAAAAAAGAACACGGCATTGCCAGATTCTCCGCAATAAAAGCAAACAGAAAGAGCAGAGCTTGTGGGGCAGCCTGATGAGTAAACAACACACATACTCACTGTATTTATTATGGGCGCCATACTCATTGCCACGTCAACAAACATTATTGTGCTTTTTTTACATATAAATTAAAGTTTATGGCAATAAACATTGCATTTCTGGTCCCTAAGGAGTTGGTGTCTTTAGTCTTTTTGTGACATCTACAAGTGAGGTGTTGGGTGATATAGTCACTCAAAGTGATGGATCAGGCCTCATTATATCTCTAGCGTCAGTCTGGTCTACATTACTCTCACACATAAAAAAAACCTTCTTGATAGGTCTAGAGCTCCACCGTGGCCCTCCAGATTTTTCAGAACTACATCTCCCTTGATGCTCAGCTCATTAGATCAAGAAAGCCTTGTGGGAAATGTAGTTCCGAAACATCTGGAGGTCCAGGTTGGGCACCCTTTGTCTAGAAGCTGCAAGAGCAATTCACTGAAAGACACTAAAGGGGTTATTCAGAGCGCACCAAAACTTTGGTGCTCTCTCGGTCAGTGCATTCCGATACGCTTAGGTAATTTCAGTTAGCCGGCCCTGCGGTAAATTCAATATTCACCGCAGGGTCCCCGATGTGTGCTGATCGGAATCTGCTTAACGGCGCCGCTGAACAAACTGCCGAATGGAGCCAAAAATAGACGAATATCCGCTGCACGCCGCCGATCTGACCGCTGCACGCCGCCGAAGACAGCTGATCAGCTGCCGAACGTCACTAAACTGGAAACAAAATCCAGAGAAATACCAAAATATCTCAATAAATAAAAAGACTTTTTGCTGCAAATGAAAAGAATAGTTCCAGTTACAAGCATTTATAAAGCGCCAACAGATTCCTTAGCGCTGTACAATGGGAGAGACAGTAAAACGAATATACATACATGTTACACACACACCGAACAGTAGGAGGGAAGGACCGCGCTTGAGAGTTTACAATCTAAGAGGAGAGGGGTGACACGAAGGAAGAATAAAATAAAATAAAATAATAAACGGTTAAATTAAAAAAGTAATAAAGATTAAAGAATAGATTAACCATTACTTGGGACAATTTGAGTGCTGGATTGTGATGAACTGCACCGTATTTCGCAAATTGACAGCTTTCTGAATAGCCTAAATGAAATTTCACCGTACAGTGAAATTCACTGTTTGGTGCAATTCGGTGGCAAGTTTGGTTTTCAAAATTTGTTATTTCCAAGAG
This sequence comes from Leptobrachium leishanense, assembly GCA_009667805.1. Lineage (NCBI taxonomy): Eukaryota > Metazoa > Chordata > Amphibia > Anura > Megophryidae > Leptobrachium > Leptobrachium leishanense. The sequence goes on along the minus strand of CM019063.1, from coordinate 291,987,349 downwards.
AAAGGTCACAAGTCGACCGACAACAGTGGACTCACAGGGCCACATAAAGAATTCGCAAGGGATATACGCAATCATAACATATTCAGGGTTATTCAAAGAGATTCGAAAAGTCACCGCACGTTTGGTGACTTTTCGTTCTCTTCAATTCGGTTCCTTTTGCCGATCCCATTTCGGTGACCCTGCGGTGTATTCAGCAAGCACCACAGGGTCCCCGAATTGCAGGGAAAAGCTGCCGCAAACCTGACGAAAACTAACCGCAAAACCCAGCGAATGCACGCCGAAAACCCACAAAAACATCTGGATTAACCTGCCGAAAACCACGGAAAAAGCCCGAGCAGGAGCCGATCGCACACAGCCGAAGCGGCCAAAGCAGCTGAGACCGCAGACAGAGTGAAGTGAATAAATTAGCAAAATAGTTTGTGTGAATCTGTGAAAATGAAACGCTGTTTGCAAAGAAACTACTGAGCGAAAATGTCTGAAATTTGCATATGAGGTCCAGGGAATGATAATAAAGAGGGCTGTTACAGAAAAAATAAGTAAACTTTAAAAGAAAAAAATCGGACTTTTAAAAGAAAATAAAAAAAAATCTGAAAAATGCTTAAAGTATCCTAAAAAATGTATAAATAAAGAGACTTTTGCTGCAGAATTTTATAATGAACGGTTTATTAGATATTGAATTAAAACGGGAATATTTTTAACATTGAAGCCTATGGGATTCTCCTGAATTAACTTGCCGAATTAAACCACTGAATGGCAGGGCATTTCGGGAACCTTTCACTGCTGGTTTGTGTTCTCTGAATAGCCGAAGCAGTGCTTTTCATGGGGTTTTCACTGCCCTCGAACAGGCACCGAACAGGCACCGAATGTGCAGGCAATTCGCCAGGATTTGGCGAATTGCCTGCTCTCTGGATAGCCGAATGGCCAGGAAAGGTAACCGAACGCTGATTTTCAGCATTCGGATACCTTTCTCAAGCAATTTGGATCTCTTTGGATAACCCTGATAGGTTCGCAGAGAAGCAAAACAGTAAGTTGAAAACAACTCGGCAATCCTAAGCAGAGTCCACTATAAATAGCACGTACGCTAACTGCAAAAAGCAGGACGATTGAATGAAAAAAGGGGGGGGTGAGCGTTATGTCGCTATGTGGGAGAGATGATGAAAACAGAAAAGAGAAAACAAAAGGGGTTGAGGGGTGTGGAGAGTGGCAAAGGCCAAAACCGTGACTCTCCTTGTGCACTCCCGGGGGAGGCCATGGAGGGGCAATGTCACGAGACCCGGAGGTCTGTGGGCCAACCATGGTAGAAAAACCATGATGGCGCACCTTGGGTCCACCCAGCAAATGCCAAAAAAATAAAGGGGGTGGGGGAATGGAGAAAATATCACATCTTCACCCGCAATGTAAGCACCCCAAAGATAAGAAAAGGGGGGGAAGGAAAAGGTTACACGGGTTGGGGTCGGTATATTAGCCGCGTCATCGTAGGTACCCAGGCTCATTCCGGATCGCCGGGAGATAGGGGAGAGCCCACGGGCGAACGCTCAGGTGCCTGGCTTGGGAGAGCAGTGAGGAGGCCCAAGGTACAAAGATGTCCCTCAGCTTGTTCCACCGTAGTGGCCACCAGTGTCTGTCCATCCTCCGGTGTGATAACGAGGGAGCCAGAAGCGCCCCATTTGTATCCAGTGGCGTGAGCGCGTAAGAATTGTAACAGGCTGAAATTGTCGCCGACCAGCAAGTACCAGGAAAGGCAGGTCACGGAACACGGCAATAGAGGGCCTCTCAGAGGGAACTGTGGTCACATTCCACACCGTACGGAATAACGAGGAATGCAAGGCCACTTCTCGGAGCATGATGATCACATCGCGTGGTGCTTTAGCTGGAGTCGTAGCCGCCTTCCACATGTGGAGGGCCGCTAGGACAGGGTCCCATAGCTGGTCCGGTGGATCGAGAACAGTCTCCAAAAATCGCATAACATAAGGCAGTAAGTCCGAGTCTTGCACCGTTTCTGGCAACCTTCTAAGTTTTACGTTCCAGCGTCTGTGCCTTGCTTCTAAGGTCAGCACGGTGGATTGTAGGCTGTTGATCTGCTGCTGTAGAGCCCGCACGATGGTGGATGTTGTGGCCTGTGAGCCCTCAACCGCCTGTGTGCGGGTCTGAAGGACCTCCACCTGTGCCTGAGTCTCAGAGACTGCCACACCAAGGGATTGAGAATCCGCCTGCCAGGCTTTCCTGGCGTCCTCCAGGAGCACGTGGATATCTCCGTTAGTGGCAGGAAGTGCATCTTCTCCCAGGGCCGGTGGTGCCACATGCAGAACAGGAGGGACATCTGCCTCCTCCACCGTCAACTCCTCCGAAGCAGTGTCAGACAAGGCGGGACGCAACTGCCGTCCGCCCTATCCCCCCAGCTATCGAAACACGGATGTCAGGGGTGGGTGTACCTTCCGCTGCTCCGTCGCCCTTGTTCTTCTTCCCCATCTAGGGACAGGGCTTCACCTCGTGAGGCAGGAAAGGTGCAGTCACACCAGGCCTCCAAAATGGCTACCAGGGAGTCAGTGAGACAACTGCCCCACGTGGATCAACGGACTGGAAGGGGGGAGTCAACAGTCTCCGGTGCTTCACTCATGATGGCTGATGGCAGGGCAACCGCTGAGGAGTATGGTCCGGTCCGAAAGCACCGCCAGGGCCGCCGAGTAGGTAGAAAGGACCGGAGCTCCACCCATCCACGGCCTCCTCGCTCCGCTGTCGGCCACGCCCCCCTTTGGTGGCAAGTTTGGCATTTATTGGCAAAACCTTTTAAAAGACCTAGGAGTGACTGAAAGGCAATGGTCTATGGGAAACACAGGGGTGAGAATAGTAGGTCTGCTGAGTAACAGACAGGAAAAGCAGTATCACAAGTATACTTGCCACCGAATGTAAGGAGTGTATATCCATAGAGGATGGTGTAGAGTAGGGGTAGGGAACCTTCTCCTCCAGAGGATTTTTTTGGAGGTCCATGCAAGCTGAGTGGTAGAGCATCATGTGAGGTATCATTCTAAAACATCTGGACAGCCAAGGTTGCTAATCCCTGGTGTAGACATACAAGAATATGAGCTATATTACAATGGTTGCGCCTGCAGGTTTCTCCTTTGCATCCCCGTTTTAGTGCAATATTACAATGCAGGTGCTTAAAAAGCTGCCTGCATTGTTATCGGGCGCTAAGCCCCGGAATGCACGCGGCAGCTCTAAGCGCTGCCACGAGCATCTCCTCCATGGAGTCAGTCCATAGGACTCCATTGAGGCAGATGGCGCCGGTCACATGACCTGACCGATCTCACCTCGCAAGATCCGGCAGGTCAGCATAGTGATCTGCAGGGGGAAGACTGGGGGACTTTTTTACCTCCAGTCTCTCCCTGCTCCCGGAGGAGATGGTTGGAGTAGCGGTCCTCCCTGCGGGATAGGACGTGAGTATACAATTTATTTTGGGGGGTTTTTTGGCTGGTGTTGACGGATTCTGCAGCAATGGAATCCGTTAGTTAACCAAAGCCACGACTTGGTGCTATCTGTTAACCACAGCCGGACGTTAATTAGCGTTAGTATATTGTAATACTAACGCTAATTAACTCTTTGCGCTCCCCATGTTAAGTATGGGGAGCGCAAAGTACAGTAACCTCGGTCAGTACAGCGCAAGAATCCAAACGGTAACGGGTAACGTTACGTTTTTTAACCCGTTAGCGTTTGGATTGTAATATGGTGCGCCTGCGTTAGGGCCACCAGGGCAGGTGAGCGCTAACGTTAGCACCAAGATTGTAATGTGGTCCTAGATGTTTAAAAAGAACAAGGGAAGAGGCTTACAGACCTGGGGAGGATCAAACTGCAGAGGTAATGATAGGAGGGAGGAAGTTTTGGTTCTCTGAGAAACAGAAGGTTGTGGTGTTGAGAAGCTGAGTTGAAATATTGAAGAGGTGGAAAAATACACATGGAAAGATATAAAACCAGTCGAAGAAACACAGCGGGGAAAATAAGTTATATACTATATATATAGGTCACCTAATCCTAGCACAATGGAAAAACGCTTCCAGAATCCACGCTAAAATGTTTAAGTAGCACCGTGGAAACATAAGATTTCTTGGCAACCGTGTTATCTTCTTCAATTAACATAGTAGAGTTGTTATACAGGTTGCTAAAAGCCTCAAGACAATCAATTCAATATTTCCTACAACACTGATGCTGCTTTTCATTCAAATTTTAAAAAAACATAGTTTTCATCCAAATGAAAAAACACTTAATCACCGAAATGGCAACGGAATTGAACAGAGCGGTGAATTTCCCCGTACGTTTCAATTTCGTGGCCATTCGGGTATTCGAAAACCTTGCAATTCGCCAAATATTGGTGAAATACGGTGCAATTCGACGGCAGTGAAATTCCCCATAGAGAAGTAATGGTTAATCTATTCAGAGAACACCGAACAGCACAACAGTGAAATGCCCTGATTTTTGGTGGTTTCATTTGGCAGGTTAAAACAGGCGAATCCTATATGTTTCAATGCAAAAAACAATCCCCGGTTCTCTTAAATATTCAACCGCTTATTCTTTTCGTTTGCAGCAAAAAGTGTCTTTATTTATTTATAAAAAAAATTTAAGTGAAACTTTTTTCCCTTCTTTTTTTTTATATGGTGTTTTTTTGTAGCACACCTTTTTATTATTTTTCATAGGACATTATATTATATATGGATATTATTTCCATGAATTTTCATGCAGTAGTTTTTTAATTGCCTTTTTAAAGTCGTGTTTTCTTGGTTTTTTTTTTACCCTTGTTCAGCGGCTGGTCGACTTTTTTCAGATCAATTCGTCGGATGTGTTCGATCTTTCGGCGGTTATGTGATTGATTTCAGCGTTTTTTTCAGATCGAGTCGGTGGCTTTTCATTTCGTTCGCCGTTTTGCACGGTTTGAAAATGCGTTCAGCGGGTCAATAACTCACTAAAGTGCGGTGATCAGGAGAGCACCGAAATGTCGGTGACATTTCTGTGCTCTCTGAATAACCCCTTAGGCTGGGGTCAGACCAGTGCGCTTTTAACGTGCGTTGTGGCGCACTTAATTATGGCCACACTAGCAGCAAATGATGGGCAATGACGGCCAATATACGAAGTACGGTCGCACGAAAGTCCGGCCGCACAACGCAAGTGGAAAATGAACGCATTTTTTCGAGAACGCAGAACCGCTAGTACTGACGTACAGAGTGCGCTGCGTCCGCTAGCGGTGTGTGTGTGTGATTTGGAGACGTCAGACTCTGCTCGTGTCCGGCCAACATAACGTCCAGACACCCAAAGTTTCCTGGTTTGGATCCGTAAAAAATCACGCACGAAAATGCGCATCGTATGACCGTTTTCGCGTATTCCGTGAAAAAATACATCAATGCGTTCGGGCGCACTTTTTTACGTTTGCGTGTAAAAATGCTTTCGTTTGACCCTAGCCTTAAGGGCACTATTCCATAGTCACACAAAGGAAAATGCAGGGCCGGCCCGACGATGGAGCAGCGCGGAGCGCTTGCTCCAAGCGGCAAATTTGAATAGCGGGAAATTTTACCGCCCGCCGGGCCGCCCGCCATCTTCTTGATTTCCGACGCTGGGCTGCCGCTGCTGCACTACTTTTCAGCCAGTGCGGCGGTGGCAGCATCTACAGTGGTGTGGCGGCCGGTGCGTTGTTACATTGCGTGCCGGCGCCGCTGCTGGCCGCGCCCACCCACACGCATGCTAGGCATCCATTGGAGCGCGGGTGGCGGCCGCCGGGCCGCGGATAGATCCTCTTCCTCGTGACACTTCCTCCAAGCCAGGGCAGGCAGCGCACGCACGCTGTTGATGAGTGAGGTGGTGGTGAGACCCGTGACCGGCCGCATCCTGATGACACCAGACCCTGGATGGAGGAGGACCAGCGCTGCCTGTACCTGGCTGTATGCCTGACCAGTGTGACACAGACTGAGACTGCAAAAGTAAGTCGTGGGGGGAGGGACACAGGACTCTGCCTGAGGTGAGAGCTGGCCTGGGGGCAATTTGGCAAATATACCAAAGTGAGCTGGTGGCAAGCAATATATATATACCCAAGTGAGCGGGTGGCAAGCAATATATATACCCAAGTGAGCTGGTGGCAAGCAATATATGAAAACCCAAGTGAGCTGGTGGCAAGCAATATATATATATCCACGTGAGCTGGTGGCAAGCAATATATATACCCAAGTGAGCTGGTGGCAAGCAATATATATATACCCATGTGAGCTGGCAAGCAATATATATATACCCATGTGAGCTGGCAATATATACTGTAACCCATGTGAGCTGGCATTGCAATATATATACCCATGTGAGCTGGCAAGCAATATATATATACCCATGTGAGCTGGCAAGCAATATGTATATACCCATGTGAGCTGGCAATATATACCGTAACCCATGTGAGCTGGCATTGCAATATATATAATACCCATGTGAGTCGGCATTGCAATATATATACCCATGTGAGCTGGCAATATGTACCGTAAAATAGAAGGATCATAGCGTTATATGTAAAAACAAATATGCATCATGACACGCCCCCTGTAGAAACGCACTCACAGGATAAAAGAAAAATTAGCGCATATCATAAATTACTCATCCCAAAGATGTATAGGAAGGCTCAGGATCTCGTCATCCACAGAAGATTTCCACCTGGATCGCTGTCAACAGGTTCTGCAGTCACTCCAAAACAAAGGGAGTCTAATCGCCAACAGTGGTAAAAGGTAATTTATTCATAAAATTCCGACGCGTTTCGTTGGTGTTAATTCCAACTTCATCAGGGAAAAATATCATACATATACATAACAAACCCCCCTCCTTTATAGTCCCCATCATCTCTGTGTATTGATCGCCGGTGTCCACTGTGCTCACTTCCGGCTTCCGACTTCCGGTCCTGTGGCGGCGGATGCTGACTCATTTCCTGTCCTCCATCTTGGTGCAGGCAGGAAATCACGATCTTTCATACGGCCAGCGTCCTGAAAACTCCGCCATCTTAATGCAGTCAATTAATAGATGTTATAGCTTCCTTAGTTCGGATGCTCCAATGAAAAACCGGTATAGAGTGGAAGATGATGATGTCACCACTGTTGGCGATTAGACTCCCTTTGTTTTGGAGTGACTGCAGAACCTGTTGACAGCGATCCAGGTGGAAATCTTCTGTGGATGACGAGATCCTGAGCCTTCCTATACATCTTTGGGATGAGTAATTTATGATATGCGCTAATTTTTCTTTTATCCTGTGAGTGCGTTTCTACAGGGGGCGTGTCATGATGCATATTTGTTTTTACATATAACGCTATGATCCTTCTATTTTATATTGTCCTGTTTTAGATCTCGATACATTTTCCATTTTACTCTCTGAACGTCCATTGGAGGGGACAAGCTTGAGATCTACAGGTCCTTTTTTCATTTTTTCATTTTTTCTGGTCACTGTTTGCATCTATCTGGGAAAGAGCACCTATTTTGTTTTTAATATGTACCGTAACCCAAGTGAGCTGGCATTGCAATATATATACCCATGTGAGCTGACAATTAGGGACGAGCCGAACACCCCCGTTCGAACTCGAACTCGAACCGAACTCAATGCAAGTCATGGGACTCAAAAGTTTGATTTTTAGAGTGCCCTCAAAGAGGGCATATATGCTAGATATTTGCCATAAAAGGTGTATGGGGGTCCGGGTAGTGCCCTGGGGAACAGGAAACAAGGACAAAAAGTAAAAAGAAAACTTTTTAAAGGAACAGTGAGTTTTCCATAATATAAGGGTTAAATATAAAAACAAAAAATTCCTTCAAATATCGTGCCTAGGAGGTCCCCATAACCTGCCTGTGAAGTGGCGGATTTGTAGGATGTATAGAAACATTTAAAAACAAAAAAATGACATTTCAAATGACGGTAAACGGTTTTCCTTTAATCTATTAATAAACAACTGCTTGGGGCGGCAGTCTGTATGAAAAGAGGAGACATTTTAGGACACGCAGAACAAGTTTAGTGATTTTTTGGCTAAATTATGGTGAAACTTATGCAGGCTTTGGATGAAAGTAACAAGAAGTGCTTTAAAATTGGGCCTTTAGTGTCGGCAACAGTGCCGTCACACCGTAACCCCTCTGTGGTATTGTGGAAGAGTGCAGGGTTGGATCCTGTGGTCCAATATTAAAATTATATGAATCTGGTACAGGCGTCAGTGGCAGTGCACCCAAATATTTTGCCTTTGGTGGCAGCAAGTGCCTTCACACCGTTAGTGGCGTCACTAGGGTTGGTGTCACCCGGTGCGGTAACTCATGGTGTCACCCCCACCCCCAATTTTACGTTTATTTTTATTTTTTTAACTACTCTTACTCATAAAGCAGTACTCCCATATAATACTGAATGCTCATAATACACGGCGCACATTACTGTGAGGTTTAAAAAATCTAGAAAAAAAGAGACTCTTTACTACAGAATGTAATAATAAACAGTTTATTAGATATTGAATTAAATGGGAATATTTTTAACATTGAAGTCTATGGGGCAAAACATTTCCCACACCGAATACACGAAAATGTCCAAAATCACTAAAAAAAAGTGGATACGAAAAACGAGCCGAAATGAAACGAACTGAAACGGAAATCGGCTGAAACGATCTGAAATTAAAATTGTCGAATTACGAACAAAATGAGCCGAAACGAAAATTTTATATCAACACGCAGACCTATATATACGTATATATCAACACGCAGATATATATATATAACCACCCACAGACCTCAGACCATATATACACATACGCACATGGGGGGTGGCATGTGGATAATCTCAACTAAATGCGCCCCCCCCCCATTTGGCTGATCACTCCAGAAGAAATGTTGAACCCGACAGAGCAGAGAATATATTTATTATTCTCTGCTCTGTCGGGTTCAACATTTCTTCTGGAGGGATCAGCCAAATGGGGGGGTGCAATTAGTTGACAAAATGTGTGTGTAATACAAGTCTGGACATATATATATTTATAAGAATATAGATATATATCTTATATATATCGTACATGCCCTTACCTTCCCCTATAAATTTGCTAAAGATATACACACAAAAAAAACACTGCCTGAGACCCTGCGCAGCCCACATGCCACCCCCCTCTACCTGGCTGAATGTATCTAATATATATAATTAAATACATTCAGCCAGGTAGAGAAAGAAAAAAAAAGTTTTATTTTATGTTCCCGGGGACATTTAAAAATGTCCTCGGATTCAATTTTTTTTTACAAATGTGTCACCTTACCTTAGCCTGGTGGTCAGTGGGGGCTCCCTGGATCCTGGTGGAGGTTGGGGGGGTCTGCCGTGGCCGCAGGTGCAGTGGCTCCCTCCCTGCACTGCCTGTCTCTGCCACATGCACCCGGGCGGCTAGCCCGCACAGTCGCAGCTCTGTCATCCGGCGGCCGCATGCTCCTTGCTCCTCAATGCTCCTCAAGGGGATCCTTGGGAGGCCCCTGCAGGCTGCCCTCTACAGTGCCTGATTAGAGGGCCGTGTCTGCCTGATGTTTTAGTAACAAGAACGTTTTATCCCATAGGCTTCAATGTTAAAAATATTCCCGTTTTAACTCAATATCTAATAAACCGTTGCTTATATTCTGCAGTAAAGAGTCTCTTTATTTATAGAATTTTTTAGTATTTGTTAAGCATTTTTTATACTTTTTAGAACTTTTGGCGAACATCCCAAAAAGTTCGAAGTTCGCGAACTTTCGAACTGCCAATGTTCGAATCGAACTCCGAACTGATTGAACCGAACAGCTCATCCCTACTGACAATATGTACTGTAACCCAAGTGAGCTGGCATTGCAATATATATACCCAAGTGAGCTGACAATATATACCGTAACCCAAGTGAGCTGGCATTGCAATGTATATACCCATGTGAGCTGGCAATATGTACCATAAATCAAGTGAGCTGGCATTGCAATGTATATACCCATGTGACCTGGCACGCAATGTATATACCCATGTGAACTGGCAATATGTACCGTAACCCAAGTGAGCTGTCATTGCAATATATATACCCATGTGAGTTGACAATATGTACCATAACCCAAGTGAGCTGGCATTGCAATATATATATATACCCATGTGAGCTGACAATATATACCGTAACCCAAGTGAGCTGGCATTGCAATGTATATAACCATGTGAGCTGGCAATATGTACCGTAACCCAAGTGAGCTGGCATTGCAATATATATACCCATGTGAGCTGGCACGCAATATATATACCCATGTGAGCTGGCATTGCAATATATATACCGATGTGAGCTGGCAATATATACCGTAACCCAAGTGAGCTGGCATTGCAATATATACCCATGTGAGCTGGAAATATGTACCGTAACCCAAGTGAGCTGGCATTGCAATGTACAGTCAGGTCCAGAAATATTGGGACATCGACACAATTCTAACATCTTTGGCTCTATACACCACCATAATGAAATGAAACAAACACAGTGTGCTTTAACTGCAGACTGTCAGCTTTTATTTGAGGATATGTACATCCAACTCAGGTGAACGGTGTAGGACTTACAGCAGTTTGCAGATGTGCCTCCCACTTGTTAAGGGACCAAAAGTAATGGGACAATTGGCTTCTCAGCTGTTCCATGGCCAGGTGTGTGATATTCCCTCATTACCCCAATTACAATGTGCAGATAAAAGGCCCAGAGTTCATTTCAAGTATGCTATTTGAATTTGGAATCTGTTGCTGTCAACTCTCAAGATGAGATCCAAAGAGCCTTCACTATCAATGAAGCAAGCCATCATTAGGCTGAAGAAACCAAACAAACTCATCAGAGAGATAGCAAGAACATTAGGCATGGCTAAAACAACTGTTTGGAACATTCTCACAAAGAAGGAACGCACCGGTAAGCTCAGCAACACCAAAAGACCCAGGAGACCACGGAAAACAACTGTGGTGGATGAATGAAGAATTCTTTCCCGGGTGAAGAAAACACTCTTCACAACAGTTGGCCAGATCAAGAACACTCTCCAGGAGGTAGGTGTATGTGTGTCAAAGTCAAAAATAAAAAGAGAAGACTTCACTAGAGTAAATACAGAGGGTTCACCACAAGATGTAAACCATTGGTGAGCCTCAAAAACAGGAAAGCCAGATTAGAGTTTGCCATTCAACACCTAACAAAGCCTTCACAGTTCTGGAACAAGATCCTATGGACAGATGAGACCAAGATCAACTTGTACCAGAGTGATGGGAAGCGAAGAGTATGGAGAAGGAAAGGAACTGCTCATGATCCTAAGCATACCACCTCATCAGTGAAGCATGGTGGTGGTAGGGTCATGGCGTGGGCATGTATGGCTGCCCATAGAACTGGTTCTCTTGTATTTATTGATGATGCGACTTCTGACAAAAGCAGCAGGATGAATTCTGAAGTGTTTCGGGCAATATTATCTGCTCACATTCAGCCAAATGCTGCAGAACTCATTGGACGGCGCTTCACAGTGCAGATGGACAATGACTCAAAGCATACTGCAAAAGCAACCAAAGAGTTTTTGAAGGGACAGAAGTGGAATGTTATGCAATGGCCAAGTCAATCACCTGGCCTGAATCCCATTGAGCATACATTTCACTTGCTGAAGACAAAACTGAAGGGAAAATGCCCCGAGAACAAGCAGGAACTGAAGACAGTTGCAGTAGAGGCCTGGCAGAGCATCACCAGGGATGAAACCCAGCATCTGGTGATGTCTATGCGTTCCAGACTTCAGGCTGTGATTGACCGCAAAGGATTTGCAACCAAGTATTAAGAAGGGAAAGTTTGATTTATGATTATTATTCTGTCCCATTACTTATGGTCCCTTAACAAGTGGGAGGCACATCTGCAAACTGCTGTAAGTCCTACACCGTTGAGTTGGATGTACATACCCTCAAATTAAAGCTGACAGTCTGCAGTTAAAGCACATTGTGTTTGTTTCATTCCAACTCCATTGTGCTGGTGTATAGAGCCAAAGACGTTAGAATTGTGTCGATGTCCCAATATTTCTGGACCTGACTGTATATACCCATGTGAGCTGGCACGCAATGCATATACCCATGTGAGCTGGCATTGCAATATATATGGGACAAGGTGTGTGTGTGTGAAGGCAGCGCTTCTATGTTGAGTAAATTGTTAGGGTCGGTGCTGCCGTAACGGAAAAGAAAGTGTCCACACGCTTCCAAGTACACAATGATGTAAGAAGGAATATGAAATAAATTCCTGGCGTACCTTTGTGTGAAACAAAAATTATTGAAATACAATGTGTGTGACACCAGTGTACATTCTACATTAAAACAAATATGAACACAGCTGAATTTTTCAGACGTGTATGTATATAAATGTTTTTGGTTTTTTTATCTGACGCTAAAGAAAACACTCCAGAAATGAAATTCAAAATAAGAATGGAATACTTATAATCTGATGATGATGTTGTTTCTTCTTCTTCTCCTTAGTATAGCTTAAAAGGTGTAACTTTCTTGGAAATGGAACAAGATGCTGTATGCATTCCAGGAAGGGGAAGAGGTAAACCTGATGCCTTCAAGTACTGATGAAAAAATAGTTTAACCCTTTCGCTGCTGAGGCTTTTCACACCTCTGTGCTGAGGTCATTTTTACCGCTTTCGCTCCTCTTGTTTAACCGCATTTTGTAGCCATATTTTGATATATGACCCAGACATATTATATATCGTTCTTTCCGGCAGACTCCACAGATTCATAATATGTCATTATTAGACATGTGCATTCGTTTTAGTACTAAAACGATTTAGTCAGAATTTTGGGATAATTTAGTTTTAGTATGACTCAAGAGAAACGAAACTGCTCAGTACAAAAAATGAAAGAAACTAAAATAAAATGCACTACATTTTAGTTTCAGTCCTTTTTGTGATATTACATTGAGAGAAGGAGACCAGCAATGAAGAGCACAACATCGCAACATCTGAAGTTCTGCACCCTCCACATGCCAATGCAGTAGGATGTTCTATACAGAGAGGGGCATTAATTAATACAGGAGGATGTTCTATACATTATACAGAGAGGGGTATTAATGCAGGAGGATGTTATATACATTATACAGAGAAAGGTATAAATTGAGGAGGATATTCTATACAGAGAGGGACATTAATTAATTCAGGAGGATGTTCTATATATTATAAAGAGGGGTATTAATTAATGCAGGCAAATGTTGTATACATTATACAGAGAGGGGTATTAATTAATGCAGGAGGATGTTCTAAACATTATACAGAGAGGATCCTTTTTCAGCCCTTTAAAACCAGTGGCTGTGAGCACTGAGATCGGCTTCTTGTTACATTATCTCTCAGTACAATGTATCAGGCTCAGTTGTTACAGTAACGACTGTAACAGCGCTCAGTTTCAGTAAAACAAGTAAATAATATTGTTCTAACCTCTTATATATAAAAATATTATTTACTAGTTTTACTGAAACTCTGAGCGCTGTGATGAGCAGCAGTCAGTTACTGTAACAGCTTTGCCTGACACGGGGCAGTATTACAATGTTGGTGCTAACTTAACCAGAGCTGTTGTAAACTGAAAACCTCCATAGGCTATAATGGCTCTGGGAAGTTTACAACAGCTCTGGTTAAGTTAGCACCAACGATGTAATATGGCCCACATTGTGCTGAGAGTGAGAGATACTGTAACAAGCAGCGATCACAGCCCTCTGAGGAGCCACTACAATAGTAATTGTATCCATTGGTTTTCGGATGAGTGAAATTAGTTTTCATACTAAAGAACTGAAAACGAATTTCTTTAGTAACTAAATAAATTGCATTTTAGGACTAATCCATTAGTTCAAAACGAAATTTTGTGCTGTGCACATGTCTAGTCATTATTATATGTATACGTTATGTCATGTCTGTATATTAAAACAAAAAATGCAATAAAATTAGAATTTTCAATAATTTATTATGTGTAAAGTGTTTTTTTTCACATTTTAACATGCGATCGTTTGCGGTTATATTTTGTATGGGGTGCGCTTGTTAAAAAAATTAGAAATGGGGACCCGTTACATTTTTTTTTGGAAAATGTTGCTATTTTTAACAAACGCACCGCATACAAAAATCGTTAGTGCAGAATTATTGTTCACATTATAATTGAAATGGGAACAATATTGCTGCATTAACAAAACAAAAACAAAAAAAAACTATTTTTTTTTTTTTTCTAGAATTTTTTTTTAAATATATATATATATATATTTTTTTTTTTTAAACTTTTTTCATTATCATGTTTGATATCGTTGGAAAGGCCATGCTCTGGCAGATCCAACGACATCAAACATTAACCCCTAGCTGCCACGGATCAGGAGATAGGGGGTTCATTGGAACCCCCTATCTCCACCATTGGTGGCAGCTAGGGGTTAACTCCAGGACTGGCGTCATCGTGCTATGCACGATGACGCCAGTCCTCAGGGGGAGTTCCCGGAGGCTTGGCCGACATCCAAGATGTCGGCCAGCTCCGGGAAAGGATCACGATCCGGCGCTTTTCAGCGCCGATTCGTGATCCGGCTCCCCAGGGGTTAATGACAGCCACTGTTTGGAAGGGCAGGCTGTGCCCTTCCAAACGGTGCCTGGATTAACCTCCTGCTCCCGGCGATCGGGAGGGAGAGAGGTCCGAAGGACCTCGCCCCCCTCCCTTTCAGGCGCCTCCTCCGCACATGCGGGGGGGGGCACCTGAATTAGATGTCATCGCGCCGCCGCAATGGACGTGTCACCTGGGCGTATTTTGGGGTTACGTGGTGGTGGGGGGGCAGCATTTCAGCCTTCGCTCCAGGCAGCACAATGTCTTAGCGGTATGAAGCCGCTTCCTCAGTAGATGCCAATGAGGAAGCGGCTTCATACCGCGAAATGCGTTTAGATGCACTTTTTATTATATCTTTTACCTTAATAAATTAATTAATCTGACACCCCCTGTGTGTTGATTTTCACTTTTACTGCTACAATCCTGGATTGCTGCTGAGGAGCGGAAAGAAGGCGCTGGAGTACTGTAAGGGGAATCCGGCATTCCTAAAGCTGCCGGTTGCTGTTACATCTAGTGTCTGATCTTGAGACACTGAAAAATGTGAGTCATTTCTCCCTAAAGGGGTTTATTCATATATTTACCTGACATACTGCGCAATATATTTGTTTCTGTTTTATTTGAGGGCTGGACCCCATCTAAATAGAGGGAACATCTTAAAGGACACCCCCACTGGCTGGAAGAAGCGCCTGTCCCACCACATTGTTTTTTTCCATATGCTTCTCTTTGAGGAATTGGGATATTTCCTCTAGTGAGTGGAGATGAGCTGCTGATCTAGCCCACCCTGGACTTTTGTATAGGTCCACAATAACATACTGAACTGTTTCATCACCACAATCCCTATCCCACTCACTATCACTATATTCAGTGAAATCCATTGGGAAGACATTCTCATAAGAAACCACTAGGTGGTGCCTGACATTCAGACTTTTGTGTAAAACCATGTCAAGGCAACGAGTGGCTCACAGCCAAGTGGTTTTAAACCTGGCGGTGCCGTGTCATCGTGGAGCACCCTGCCCCCTTCATCCCAAGTGACTGTCATGGCCCTGCTCATTACTTGGTGCCTGAGCAGCGAGCAGCAAGGACGGCACTGCCGGGCGCCGGGTAACACCGGCGTGAGACGTGACAATTACTAGAGATGTGTGTTTTGTTCCGAATCAAAATTCGCACAAAATTTCACTGATTCATATTTCAGAAGTGCATCCTAAATACTAATCGGTTCCATACGAAAAAGAATCGATTCAGACTGGAATGTAACGGTATAAAGCGAATTGATTTTGTTTCACTTAAATTCTGCACTGCATCCTTGTCCATTGGCCGTGTTGCTGAATCTGCTATATTCAATGCCATGGTGCCATGCTGCGTGATTCAGCAGCAGTAAAACTTCCCATGGAGAAGTAATGGTTAATCTATTCAGAGAACGCCAAACAGCAACCGTTTATTCTGTTCCCTTGCAGCAAAAAGTCTCTTATTTATAAAAAAATTTAGGCATTTTTAAGGGGAAATTTTTGAAGTCCTAATTTATTTTAAAACAAGGCTTTTTTTCTTTGTCGAATGTAGCATTTTTTTTCTTTCCTGCAGTCTGGTTCATTCGGTGGGGGCTATCTTTGGTGCTGAAACCTATTCATCACCAAGGACAGCAGCTATTCTTGGTGCTGAAACCTATTCAGCACCATGGAAAGCAGCTCCGCGGGGCTGCTGTCCTTGGTACTGAATAGGTTTCAGCACCAAGAATAGCTGCTGGTTTTGGTACTGAATAGGTTTCAGCACCATAGACAGGGGGATTAGTTATCTATTTTTTTTTTTACCATAGTCTAAGTAATTCATCAGTTTCACATTCCAAAATAACGAATAAAAATGAAATGATCCAAAAAACGAATTTCCAATAAAACCAAAATAATGAATCCAAAATACGAATTACTGATCGTCCGAACCAATCTGAAATACGAATCACAGCAACATAATGAATGCACCAAAATTAATTGATAAATGGAACAAAGTGATCTGAAAAAACCAAAACAATTTTTTTTGTTCTGCACATGTCTACTAATTACTGTCGGTACACGCAAGGCAAAAATTTAGCTACTCCTAAAAGCTGATGCTAAATGATTCCGGATTTGCAAAATCATTCAGTATCCCCCAATAAATCCGATACTCACCTGTCATTCTGCGGCAAGAACGGTGGCCTGATCCACTGCTTTTTGTCACTGAGAGCAGAATGAGACTGGGAACAAAAAGTTCCAAGAGTGAGATTGGGCAGGGTTCGCAGTCTGGAAGTGCAAACCTCCATTGAGTTTTATGGACTCCAAGAGGTGATACTCGCGGTGGCGTGGAAGCACTATGATGAATATTATTATTATTTTTTATTTATAAAGCGCCAGCATATTCCGCAGCGCTGTACAAAAGGCACAGTATAGACAGGGTTACAATACAATACATTGAACAACATTTGACAAACAGTACAGGAGGAGATGAGGGCCCTATTCCCTTGGGAACTCACAATCTAGGAATATCCCAGCTGTTAGCACTGCTTTCCGGGGCAAGGTGTTGTTCCACGATAGCCCCATTTTAGCACGAACTTGGGAATAGTGCCCATAATAACTAATTTTTACATGGGCCTAAACAGATAGTCTGGGACTGGGGCCAGTGCTAGACTATTTTGCGCCCCAGACAAGACCAGCCACCCCCCCCCCAAAAAAATAAAATGAACTGTTGAAATACCAGACTCTGACAACATAGCACTACACTATATATCTCATGATATATATAGATATTTGCATATGCCCAAAATCACCCCAAACTGAATACCCCATCTGTAAATATAACAACCCCCATCTGTACAAACACCACCCCCAATCAAACACACTCTAACCCACACACACACTGTGTGGGGACACACACTGCGGGGGGACACACACACACTACGGGGTGGGACACACACACACACTGCGGGGTGGGACACACACACACACACTGCGGGGTGCACACTGATGTGCAGGACACACACACTGTGTGGGGGGCACACATACTGTGCGGGGGGCCACACACATTCGGTCTGTGTCTGCCATACCCCCTCCACTGGTCGGACCCAGGATCGGTTAGTGCCTCTTTCCTTTTTTTTTTTGTGTGCCTCTTTCTTTTCTCTGCTCTGCCTCTTTTCTTTATTCTGCCACTTTCTTTTCTTTGCTCTGCTCTGCTCTTTCTTTTCTTTATTCTGTGTCTTTCTGCTGCCTCTTCTGCCTTTCTTTCATCTGCTTCTTTCTAGTCTGCCTCTTTTTTTCTTTCTTCTCCCTGCACCATCGGATGGCACCCACACTTCATCAGATGGCGACCGTGTGTCATCAGATGGCACCCTTGAGTGTCATCGGATGGCACCTCTGCGCGCCATCGAATGGAGTCCACCTTACGCACTGCTAGCTGGTGTTTGTGAGCCAACACTGTTGGCTTCATGGTTCAGTAGCCACTAGCCGCCACTGGCAGCTACGCAAGCCGTGCAGTGAGGAGCCCAGGTCCCCGTCTGGGACTGGATGCAGGGTAAATTATGAATAATTACGTTAAGAAAATTAAGATCAATAGAAGGGACACTCTACACACCCTGCTCATTTAAGCTTTTTTAAAGGACAGTCTGTGTGGAGTGCCCCTCCCTTCGTTCCCATTTGAAAACACTGACGTGGAGGAGTTTCCTCTACCCAGACTCCCTCACCAGACAGCTGGGATTTTTAATTTCCCGGCTGCTGGTCAACAATGATTTCATCACGCTTGCATGAGCATGGGAACAGAAGAACATGCATGAACCTCAAGTGGGCCTGTGCATCCTTCTAACCCTAGAAATGAACTCTAATACTGAAAGGTGAACCGACTGCACAAAGTCGTCACAGTGCAATGTCATAGTTTGACCACCAATGTTAATAAAATAATCCCATGGTCTTGTTGCAATCATGATTAACTGAGTAACACATTGCCTCATATAAGTGCAGTCACGTTTAACTTTTAGATGGTTATTAATAAGCCAACAGGAAAGGGTTGGCCCTTCAGACGGGAAGCTGGATGTCTTCTATGCTGTGATCTGGTGATCCAACATACAATGTCAGTACAGGCATAGGTCATATGCATAGTTAAGCATGGGGAACGATGAACATGGCCAATTCAGACAGGTGTTTATGTTTATCTTCGAGACAATGTCTCTTTAACAATGTAGCATCAGGTTCATCCCGTAAAATAACCTTTTGACTGAAAAGGAAATATATTCTAATTTTGAAGACATATTTTCACTTTAAAAGAATAGATGTAATGGAAATCAAAACTCTTCCTTAGGGGAATATATTAATATTTTATAAAGAGCCTCGGTCGTCTCATTATGCAGATTCCATCCAGGCAATAGCTAATGATATTCATAAGGCTTTTTTCAATGTACTACAATGCATAGTGTTGGAGAGCAGGATTCATATTTGGAGATAATTTTCCCCAAAGCTTAGTGTCCTTAAAATGCAAATGACAGCATTTATCTCAGTCTTATACCTATCACTACCAGGTGCTTTTTGTGTATTATTTTAACATATATGAGAAACATTGGAAGCTTAGTTAAAACTTATAGGGCAGTATTACAAAGCTGGTGCTAACTTAACCAGAGCTGTTGTTAATTTACCAGAGCCATTACAGGGCCACATTACAATCATCGCACTACAGGTTTTTCTTTTGTGTCCCCGTTTTAGTGTAATATTACAATGCAGGCGCTAAAAAAACTGCGTGCATTGTTATCAGTCTCTAAGTGCCGCCACGCGCATCCTCTCCATGGAGTCCTTAGGACTCCATTGAGGCAGACGGCCACATGACCTGCCGGATCTCACCTCGCGAGATCCGGCAGGTCGGCGTAGTGATCTGCAGGGGGAGATTGGGGGGCTTTTTCCCCCAGTCTCTCCCTGCTCCGGGCGGCCGGAGGAGGCAGTTGAAGCCGCAGTCCTCACTGTGGGATAGGAGCTAGGTATCTGATTCATTTGGGGGGCGGGGGTTCTGCTGGTGCTGAAGGATTCTGCAGAAGCGGAATCCGTTAGCACCAAGTCCAGGCTGTGGTTAACTTTCTGGTAACCGCAGCCGGATGGTAATTAGCATTAGGACTTTTTAATCCTAGCGCTAATTAACTCTTTGTGCTCCCCATGTTAAGCATAAGGAGCCAAAGTACAGTAGCCTCGTGCAGTACAGAGCAAGATACCAAACGCTAATGGGTTTTTTAACCTGTACGCGTTTGGATTGTAATATGGGTGGCCTGCGCTAGGGCCACCAGGACTAATGTTAACGCTCACTTCGGTGAGCGCTAACGTTAGCACCAAGAATGTAATGTGGCCCATAGTCTATGGCAGGGCTAAAAATTTCAAGTCCCAAGTTAATAACAGGCCATAAAGGTTACTCGCCACCAGTTGCTCCACCTAACCCCTACCCAGCCTTTAACTCTGCACCTAAACACACAAAATAATTTATTGTGCTACCTGCGTGTGCATTTCCAGTCGCCCTCACTTAATTTCCACTCGCCAACTGCTAGTAGGCGAGTGGAAATTTTGAGCCCTGGTCTATGGAACTTTTATGTTTACAACAGCTCTGGTTAAGTTAGCACCAGCTTTATAATACTGCCCAAAGTGTAGTATTAATTTGCAATTTTGATAAATATTTTCATTCTGAGATTGTTTAAAGATGGAAAATTAGCAAATGTACATTATTTTAATTTTATATGTATTCATTTATACTTAACAGAACAATTGCTGAGATGATTTGTTCTTAGCTCTAGATAGTGTCACAATTTCACACAGGGTCTACATTATCAGCATACAGGCAGAAAATGCTATTGTGTCAAATACAGTAAATACCATAAAGACAGGTAATAAAATCTTCAGATATACTGCTTGTGGGGATTTGTAGGGATCTTAATCAGATTATTAGCAATACAGCACCCAAAAAACAACAATAGAACATAAAATGTTATGTCTGTATGCAGCAAAATTTATCACTGTATAGTAGTAAGTGATCCCAGAGCATTCCCTGTATTCTGCCCCCTCCCTGGCAGACATAATGCAGCAGTGAGAATGGGGTTTGCTCCTTGATGATTCTTTACAATAATACAGGGTGACAGGAGAGAGATATCAGGGAATTTAGATTCTCCCCAGGGAGAACTCTAAGGCTAGGGTCAGACGAACGCATTTTTCGCGTCGTCCGTGGAAAAGTGCGGTCGAACGAACGGACGTATTTTTTCACGAAATACGCGATAGCGGTCATACGATGCGCAGTTTCATCCGTGATTATGTACGGATCATCAATAAAACACTTTTTGTGTCTGGACGTTATGTTAGCCGGACATTAGCAGCGTCTGACGTCTCCCAATCACGCAAACACGCCGCTATGCGGACGCAGCGCACTCTGTACGTCAGTAGTAGCGGTTTGACGTTCTCGAAAAAATGCGTTCGTTTGCCACTTGCGTTGCACAGACGAGCTTTCGTGCGGCCGTTCGTCGTGTGTTCCCCGGCATTGGACATCATTTGCTGCTAGCACGGACGTGATTTCGTGCGGCTAAACGCACGTTAAAACTGCGTTCGTCTGACCCTAGCCTAAAGGGGTTCTTCATAAAGCACCGAAATTTCAACGAACTTCAGCAAACTTTAGTGCACTTTGGCATTGAAACTATGGTGAATAGTGTGCCGAAGATGGAGTCGCCGTAGCCCTGGGAAAAAGTTGGAGAACGTCGCTGAAGAGCAACAAAGACCACCAAACTGGACCAAAGTGGCATGGGTGAAATCCACCGAATTGCAAAACAAAAACAAAACTCTCCTAATAGATGTTTAAACCAATAAAAATGCATTAAAATGTTTGTAAATAATAAAAAGGTCTGTTACAGAATTTTTAAAAAACAGCTGTTAAAAAAATTAGGAAACAAAATTTTTGTCAATTGTTTTTTAAAAAAATTATATTTTATTTACATTGAAACCTATGGGATATGCCTGTCTAAATCTATCAAACTTAAACACTAAAAACCAGGTCATTTCGCCAATATTTCGGTGCAGTTCAACGTTCTGTGAATAAATTAACCATTACTTCTCTATGGAATAATTTCGCTGCTGCCGAAGGTCGTCGAACTCCACCGTATTTCGCTGTCAATTCAGCAGTATTTGGAAAAATGACAGTTGAGTTTAGTGAAAAGACGAACTGCCAAAAAATTGCACTATCCAGTAAAATTCACAGTCCGGTGCAATTCGGTAGCAAGTACAGCGTTTAGTGAATAACCCCTTAGGTTTGCAAGAAAAGGTATGCAATGGGGTGATGTATTTTAATGTTCATTTTCCTTTGTATTAATGCATAATTGTGTATACTCAGTTTTTGATAGTGACAGGGTTAATGCTGAATCTGGAAAACGCAGAAACAAAGGCATTGACATGCAAAAGTATAAAGCACAACATCCTCCAAATATTCATGAAGTACTGTTGATAAATAATTGTTTTCCTGATGATCTCCTCCAGGAATCGGTTGTCATCGCACACTACAATGGGGGGACATAGGGTGACACAACAGGGGTTACGTGTAAAGAGCGACTCTGTAAATCTAAATGTGGAGCAATCGCCATAGGAACAAATGTAAGTTTCCCGCTGATTGCTTTGCATTTATAGCTTTGATTAATGATTTGCTGTCTATACGTATGGCCTAATGCAAGGTGTCCCAGGGTGAGACATTTGGAGTGAAACAGCCCACCTCCTATGGCTATAATGAGAATTAGTGAGCACTTTAAGTATGTTGATAGCGTTCTATAGAGAAAAAACATAAGTCTGTAAAATGTCATGTGATGGTGCTATTTTATCTGTGTATTTATTTTGAAAGCTCTAATCATTCTATAGGCTGCGCAGTAAAGCATTTCATGCACATTGATACTTGTACTATTACTCATGGTAGAAGTAACAAAACGTGGGTAAGAGTTGAAGAATTTGCTGCATAATATGTTTCCTTGTGTATTTTATGTTGTTCAATTGTGTTCATGCATACGTGAGCGAGTTTTGGTACGCTATAATATTAGTATAAAGTAAAATAATACACATGTACATTAGTCCCATATATTCCTAAAGAATAGAGATGAGCCATTGAGATGAGTGCACTTGAAATAGCACCATTTGAAAAATGAATCGGCACTTACCATAAGGTCAGTAATTCCAAGTGCAGCTATTCATAGGTAAACCCAGCAGGAGAGCATGTAATTCTGAAGAATCCAGTGAATATACTGAAACAAAGAAACCACACTATACAGAGGGTGTGTAAAAACAATATATATGTGTTTTTTATCTAACAGCATATTTCTCTATCTCTTATATATATTTATTTTTGTTCATATTGTTTAATTTGTAGAGTTTTATATATAGGTAGATGGTTATTTCTGTTGTAGTATTCCATTTCTCATTTAAATATAAAATAAATAGTAATAAAAACATATATATTATTTTGCACATTTATTAAAACTATTTATTGGAATATCATTATGTTCTACACCCAGAGAGTTAAGCTTTAGTAGATGTTACATATATATATACATATATATGTATGTATTTATTGATTCACTGGACCAATATGTGTGGTTGTATCTGTTAAGCAAAACATTTTATTATTCAAACAGACCTTTCAAAAGTACTAGTCCAGAATATTCAGTCATGCCCTGCACATATAATGCCATACTCTTGCATATCGAAGATGGCAGAGGATCAAACCAAGTCCAAGGGCTTTTCTAGGTAAATTACATACTGGGTAAGACAAAGGGATCTCATTGTTACAAATATTGTATGCGTTCAATGCCCTCCATTTCAGACAGACAGCTGAACCTATCTCTAGCCAGAAGGACCTACGATGCATTACCAGTCTATTAATATTGCCAGCGAAGGATAGCTTTGCTTTTCCAGAAGCAGGCAAAGGGTTAACTCCAGTGGATGTCTGGTTCCTGAGGATGCAAAACCAGCAATATATGCTCACTGGTTCCCTCTGGCGGTGAAACAGTACACAAGACAGTAGAGGAGTCTGCATTGAGTCTGAGAGAGCAAAAGGAAGAAGACCTTCTAGACCAGCGAGAGGTCAGATTCAGGGTTCACCTCTGCTATGGTCCGCTCTTCATTTAAGAAGAATTCCCAAGCTGTGACCCTGTGGGCAGAGAAGAAGGAGATCAAGAAATGGCCTAAGCAAAACCCATTGAATATTTCTGTAATATACTCCGTTTTAAAATGTTGCAGTAGAATTGCTGAGGATTTGCATGAACAATCAATGGACAGTACTGTTCATGAATTGAAGTTTACCGACCGACGAATTTGCTGTAATCAAGGCTACATCTCATGCTGCTGTTATCCTCATTCTACAATAAGAAGTCAAGCAGTGGTTATTATTATACTTTAGTAGTTGAGATACTGTAGTCTTACTGTCTTTTCCACTACTTACACTTTCTTTGACATAAAGGTATACAAAAGGTTAAAACAGGAAAGGGTAGGAAACAGAGGTGTTAAAATATTCACCCCTCCAACACCCTCTGCGCACACCCACTGGCGTCTATGGGCTGCAACAGGCCCACCCACCAGTTGGTGCGCGGCACACATCATTCGATGCCATGGGACGGCTTGAACTCAGACCATCCTCCTGCAATCAATGACACACGACACTCGTCAGGAGGAGGGGCCCGCCAAAGCAGCCAGGAAGCAGGGCGCACTAGTACGCCCTGCTGTTGTTAACGCCCTTCTGCTGGGCACAACCTGCCTGGCGATAAGGGGTTAATAATCTATTTTCTAAATTAGTCAGGCCCCTCATCGGCCTAGATAACAAAAAAGATCAAAGTTCTAATATGACAAGTTTTTTGAAACTTCAACCAAAAATCTTTTAACTTTGAACACGTAAGTCACATGTGGCGGTATGTACCCTGTTCCCCACAGCCCTTCCAACACAAATGGAACCGCTTTTGAGGTGTTTTGAGCGCTCAGGGATATCTTCGTCACCAACTTTTTTCTTTCATGACCCTACTTATCCTGTACAATGTTCTGTCTCTTGCTCTTGGGGTTTGAAACTTTCTTGAGGATTATTTTTCTTTCTAAATCCTTTCTTGTTACTCTTCATATATTTGCTGATGATCCTATTGTACTGCTCTACTACTGCAAATAAAATGTTTAGCGCAGAAAGTACTCAATAGAACACCACAATATTTGGAATTAAGAGATAGATGACAGATACAAAAGTGAAAGAGGAGACAGAGAAGAAGTGAAAGAAGTGTGTTAGCAGTCCACAATCATACAGCACACATCGCACGACTGGTATGCACACCAAGGTCAGCTTCATGTGCTGAAGCAATGCATTCGTTTATGGTTCTAATGTCCTGTACCTTCAACTAAATTTTGTTCAAGGGTAATATTTAGATTTTATTTTAATAATAATAATTTTAATAATAATAATTCTTTCCCTTCATGTTCCTTTCTTTTTGTCTTTTGCTGATGGAACCTGTGTTAGTCCCATCCTCTATTGATTCAAAGCCACATTTGGTGGCCTCATTTTTTTCAGCTCACAGTGACCTTTTTCAGTTTTCCAAATCTTGATTAATCCCATCCTTCTCACCTATGATGCCATTCTCCTTGGTACCACCTGCTTGAGGTGCAGCTCACTTTCAGCTGCTACGATCGGCTGCTGGTTGTGTAAATGATAAGCAATCAGGTGACTGATGCTTTCAAACAGCACATCCTTTGTCCTTACCTGAAAGGAATAAAACAGGTTAATTCATTATTCTTATGGGATTATGTGCAAAATATTAATTACAATAGAAAAGGAAATAACCATACGTGTTCTGTCTCCCATACTACAGGGTTAACCCTCCAAGCAGTTAATTGCAATGTACCAATATGTGAGTGGGAGATAATTCAAAATGTAACCTTTATTGTGGGCTCTTTTATAGGAGTACAAAAGGCACTTTAATCTCTTATACAGTAATTAAAACTATCCACTGGAAATGCGTTCTTAAAGTTCATAGCCGGAATTATGCTTGAAATGATTTTATGCAGTGAGCTATTGTACTGCTGATTATTATTTCCATAGGAGCAATCACACCGACTACTTAGTTACTTACTTAGAAATAATATACCGATTCCAGAAGATGATTTAAATATATGTAATCCTAATCAATCGGTACTATGTGTACCGGCTGGATGGAGTAGAGTAGAGTAGTGCTCTATAACCGTGGAGACCCATGTTCAAATCCTGGCCAGAGCACCTCTCCAGTAAGTGTCCTTGGACAAGACACCAGACAGTACGTACTTGCCTACCACGCAATATCGGCAGTGGAGTCCAGTGGTAACATCTCTGCCCTTCAACCGTGGAGAAGCAAATCAAAATACCATTAAGCACATCCCTCCAATACAACTGTGGAGAAGCAAGTCTTGACTTTTCGAGAAGCAGGTTCAACCTAACCATCAGGTCACTGCTCTACAATCATGGAAAGACGACCCGATCCCACTCAGAAGATGCTACCAGCGAGTGTCCTAGGGCAAGACACCTAACGATATGGATGCGCCTACCTCACAAAATACTTGTACATCTCATAGATTGTAAATTCCCTTGGGTAACAGGGTCTCCCTGAAACAGGTCATATCATCCATGTGTGATATTCCAATCTATCAACTCCTTGTACCACTGATCTATTCTTGTAAAGTGCTACAAAATATGTGGCGCTATATAAATAGAGGAGAATAATGATATTAATAATATCTGTAATCAGGCACCTCCACATGTACTTTTTAGCATCCATTGTAGTTCTATTCAGTTTTGCAAAACATTGACGCATTATACGTGATAATGCAAATTAAAAGAGCTATTTTTCACGTTTTGAAAACCGCTGTAAAAATGGCTGTGTAGAATCATGTCAGGCTACAGAGAAGAACCTGGAGGTCAAGCAACTTTGGCCTTCGAGATGTTGTGGAACTTGATGTGCAGTCAATGTAATGTAGTTCCAAAATATCTGAAAGGCCAAGGTTGCTGACCTCTGCACTAAGGTCAGAACCCAGAAAGGAAAACTATGGAAATGGAAATAGACAATTTAATGGGGGTCATTAAAGATAAGAAAGGATGTGGCAAATGCAAACAACAAGGACAACCTATTGTCAAAGAACCAAAAGGCGTATAACAGACTAGTTGATGTTTGCTTTCTCCTATAATCATTTTAACTTAATCCTTGAATGGATCTCTATCCTCTCCTATCTCCTCCTTAATACTGAACTCATGGTAGCTGTGAAAAAGCAGAGAGGTCTACTGTAAAATGATGAAGAATATAGAGCAGAGTACCGAGTATTTATTTTTTTGCCTATTTTTGTAGAAAAATAATATTTACCTGACTTCAGCTGCATAATGCATGTTTTATTACACAGGATTTATTAAGATTTACTTAAAAATACATTGCCCCTTCATTAGATATCCAAATATATCTATAAACCAATTAAAAAGGAGCACATTATGACCCTGAAGCACAATTGCCATTGTGACTTCACTGTGTTGACTCCCAGCACACACATTAGAAATGCATCTTTTTTTTATACATTGCTTTACAAACATAATACTGTGTGCCACCTCACCGTGAAAGTCCTAGGTATCTGCCATGTCCAATACCGAGCATGCAAAACAACTCTGGGCTGGTATAGGATGGTGAAATAGCCATGAAAAATTGGACCGGCTCAGCACACTATCACATAAAAAAGCCTTTATGACGGGCAAATCTGTGAGTCAGGTACATATTAGTGATAAATGCATTGGGATTAAAATAAAAAAAGTAATTTAATGGTTTGTAGGGATGAGCTGTTCGGTTCGATCTGTTCGGAGTTCGCATCGAACATCGGCCGTTCGCGAACTTCGAACTTTTTGGGACGTTTGCCAAAAGTTCGAAAAAAAAAAGAATTTGAAAAAAGTATAAAAAATGCTTAAAAAAATACAAAAAAATCTAGAAATAAAGAGACTCTTTACTGCAGAATATTATAAGCAATGGTTTATTAGATATTGAATTAAAATGGGAATATTTTTAACATTGAAGCCTATGGGATAAAACATTCTTGTTACTAAAACATCAGGCAGACACGGCCCTCTAATCAGGCACTGTAGAGGGCAGCCTGCAGGGGCCTCCCAAGGATCCCCTTGAGGAGCATGCGGCCGCCGGATGACAGAGCTGCGACTGCGGGCTAGCCGTCCGGGTGCATGTGGCAGAGACAGGCAGCACAGGGAGGAAGCCACTGCACCTGTGGCCACGGCAGACCCCCCCACAACCAGGATCCAGGGAGCCCCCACTGACCACCAGGCTAAGGTAAGGCGACACATTTCTAAACAAAATAAAATCCGAGGACATTTTTAAATGTCCCCGGGAACATAAAATAAAACTTTTTTTTTCTTTCTCTACCTGGCTGAATGTATTTAATTATATATATTAGATACATTCAGCCAGGTAGAGGGAGTGGCATGTGGGCTGCACGGGGGTCTCAGGCAGTGGTTTGTTTTTTTTGTGTCTATATTTTTAGCAAATTTATAGGGGAAGGTAAGGGCAGGTATGAGATATATATATATATATATATATATAAAATGTACACGAAGGTTTTGCACTCACGGTTCACTGCAGGGTTCCACTCTCACCCGGTGCTTAAGCAAAGGCTAGAATCAATGTAGAATGGCAAGAATGCAAGCACTCATAGGGTTTTCCAAAGTAATCTTCCTTTAATGAATCCAAAAGTCAACGTTTCGGCTCAACACTGAGCCTTCATCAGGACAAACATGTTGTTTGTCCTGATGAAGGCTCAGTGTTGAGCCGAAACGTTGACTTTTGGATTCATTAAGGAAGATTACTTTGGAAAACCCTATGAGTGCTTGCATTCTTGCCATTCTATATATATATATAGATAAGATATACACTATATTGCCAAAAGTATTCGCTCACCCATCCAAATAATCAGAATCTGGTGTTCCAATCACTTCCATGGCCACAGGTATATAAAATCAAGCACCTAGGCATGCAGACTGTTTTTACAAACATTTGTGAAAGAATGGGTCGCTCTCAGGAGCTCAGTAAATTCCAGCGTGGAACTGTGATAGGATGCCACCTGTGCAACAAATCCAGTCGTGAAATTTCCTCGCTCCTAAATATTCCACAGTCAACTGTCAGCTGTATTATAAGAACGTGGAAGTGTTTGGGAACGACAGCAACTCAGCCACGAAGTGGTAGGCCATGTAAACTGATGGAGCGGGGTCAGCGGATGCTGAGGCGCATAGTGCAAAGAGGTCGCCAACTTTCTGCAAAGTCAATCGCTACAGACCTCCAAACTTCATGTGGCCTTCAGATTATCTCAAGAACAGTGCGCAGAGAGCTTCATGGAATGGGTTTCCATGGCCGAGCAGCTGCATCCAAGCCATACATCACCAAGTGCAATGCAAAGCGTCGGATGCAGTGGTGTAAAGTGCCGCCACTGGACTCTAGAGCAGTGGAGACACATTCTCTGGAGTGACGAATTGCGCTTCTCCATCTGGCAATCTGATGGACGAGTCAGGGTTTGGCGGCTGCCAGGAGAACGGTACTTGTCTGACTGCATTGTGCCAAGTGTAAAGTTTGGTGGAGGGGGATTAGGGTGTGGGCTTGTTTTTCAGGCCCCTTAGTTCCAGTGAAAGGAACTCTGAATGCTTCAGCATTCCAAGACATTTTGGACAATTCCATGCCCCCAATTCCAGGCCTTCTCGTCCAACATCAGTGTGTGACCTCACAAATGCGCTTCTGGAAGAATCATCAAAAATTTCCATAAACACACTCCTAAACCTTGTGGACAGCCTTCCCAGAAGAGTTGAAGCTGTTCTAGCTGCAAAGGGTGGACCGACGTCATATTGAACCCTATGGATTAGGAATGGGATGTCACTTAAGTTCATATGCGAGTCAAGGCAGGTGAGCATATATATTGCTTTTGGCAATATAGTGTATATCTATATTCTTATAAATATATATATCCAGACTTGTATTACACACACATTTTGGCAACTAATTCCCCCCCCATTTGGCTGATCCCTCCAGAAGAAATGTTGAACCCGATAGAGCAGAGAATAATATATATATTCTCTGCTCTGTCGGGTTCAACATTTCTTCTGGAGGGATCAGCCAAACGGGGGGGGGGGGCTCATTTAGTTGAGATTGTCCACATGCCACCCCCCATGTGCGTATGTGTATATATGGTCTGAGGTCTGTGGGTGGGTGTATATATATCTGCGTGCTGATATATACGTATATATAGGTCTGCGTGTTGATATATACGTATATGTCTGTGTGTGGTATCAATGCATCCCTACTCTATACACGGCGCTCCGTGTCCCTATAATATATATGATCAGTGGTTACCTTTTATATTTTTATACTATTCCTATTAAATTAACAGTAATTTTTGATGTATTTTATTCAGTAGAAACTTTTTTTGCCTATATAACATGTGCCTTGTGAAAATAAAACGGTTTTGTGTGTACATTTTAATTTAGTTAGTGGATTCCTGTCCAGTGCGGTGAGAAGCAAACGTAATGTAGTGTAGACACGCTGTGAGGCAGAGCGGAGTGAAGTCAAGCCTGCAAAATGTTTGCTTCTCTTCGCTACGCTGTGCGTCGCTACACGCTCAGTGTGTCTCAGCCTTTATTCCCGCATCGCTAGCTTACCGAATCAGTTTGTATACTTGTTACTAACCCTGCTTGTTCTGAGGACCCGATCTGTTGCCGACTTTGCCTGCCATTTGACTATTCTCTCTGTGTATTCTCTGCCTGTTCTGTTTGCTTCCTGTTGCTGCTGGTGTGCGCCGATTCTCACCATATACAGTAGCACAGTACAAGTGTCTAAACATTGCTGACCCGGTTTTGTTATAACAACTACTCTCGCTTATAGCTGCTGATGTAACTGAATAGGTCGGGGATCTCTTCTGCATTACCAAAACCTCCACCACTGCACTCTTCTACAATACCACAGAGGGGTTACTTACGGTGTGAAGGCACTTGCTGCCACCAAAGGCACAATATTTGGGTGCACTGCCACTGACGCCTATACGAGATTCATATCATTTTAATATTTGACCGCAGGGTCCAACCCTGCACTCTTCCACAATACCACAGGGGTTTACGGTGTGACGGCACTGTTACCGACACTGTTGCCAATTTTAAAGCACCTACTGTTACTTTCATCCAAAGCCTGCATAAGTTTCACCATAATTTAGCCAACAAAATCACTAAACTTGTTCTGCGTGTCCTAAAATGTCTCCTCTTTTCATACAGACTGCCGCCCCAAGCAGTTGTTTATGAATAGATTAAAGGAAAACCATTTACCGTCATTTGAAATGTAATTTTTTTTAAATAAATGTTTCTATACATCCTACAAATCCGCCACTTCACAGGCAGGTTATTGGGACCTCCTAGGCACGATATTTGAAGGAATTTTTCGATTTATTCTTAACCTTTATTTCATGGAAAACTCACTGTTCCTTTAAAAACTTTTTTTTTTACTTTTTGTCCTTGTTTCCTGTCCCCCAGGGCACTACCCGGACCCCATACACCTTTTATGGCAAATATCTTGCATATATACCCTCTTGTAGGGCACTCTAAAAAAAAAAAATCGAACTTTCGAGTCCCATCGACTTGCATTGAGTTCGATTCGTGTTCGAGTTTGAAATTTGTTTCACTATTTGTTACATGGTAGGTTTTCTGCATTAGGATGAAACAGTAGGACCCTGAGTCCATGGACATTTTTCAGATCTTTATTCAAATTCTTCAAAAAAAAATAATATTGAATAAAAATACAGCTATTGACATGAATGAGATACAATCTTTTTACTATCTATATAGGGCCCTAACGCAGGCATGAGCGTTAGTGTTAGCTTACTATAGGTGATAGCGTTGCACCTGAATCACTTCCGATTCGCTAACGGATTTTCAAAAACATTAGCACGTTGTAATAAACGATTCATTGCACAAGTTTACTGTACTTTGCGCTCCCTCTACTTAACATGGGGAGCGTAAATGCAAGCACAGATTAACTAGCGCTAGAATCACAAGGTCCTAACTGAAAAGTTAACACCAGCTCAGAGCTGTAGCTAACTGGTTCTGCTTCGGCAGAATCAGTTAGCTGCTTCTGAACCCCACACCCTCCCAAAAAAAAAAACACTACTCACCTCTCATCCTGCGGCGAAAACAGCGATCTGACCTGCTGCTTCTGGCCACCGGGAGCAGATGGAGACTGGGGGAAAAAAAGTACCCAGTCTCCCTCTGCGATCACTCTGCCGATCAGCAGGATCTTGCAAGAGGTGAGATCCTGACGGTCATATGACCTGGCAGGAGAAGCCTTCACGGAGTCCTATGGACTCCATGGAGTGAATGCTTGGGACGGTGCATTAGTGCTGGGCCCAGCAGTCATGAGTCTTGCGGCCGCTGCGTGGCAGACTGCTGCACTCAGCGCCTGCCCCGTGATCTGATCGTGAAACCGGGACTCAAAGGAGAAATTGGCAATCACAAATTTTTTCCCTTAGCATTCGGCTTTTAGCGAGGGGCAGCCGATAGTGCCCATAGTATTTTAATTAAAGGAAAACTCTTCTCCCTCTTCATAAGAAAAAATAAAAACCAGAGAGGTTCAATACAAGCACGTGCTGACTGCCAGAAAACAGATGTGATCAAAGTGGAAGTGGTCTTATTTTTGGTGAGTGTTGAAAGAAAACATTTACAATCATTTGTGCTACTTTTAGACTGGTTGGTACAATGGTACAAAACAAATTAAAGAATTCCCTGCAGCCAATTGCATTGTGGTACAGTTTGCAAATTTTTTAGCTTGAACCCAATAAGTATGTGAGACAACAGGTTCTTACCACGCCTTCCGGGTCGACAAGTAGTAGATGCTTTGGTTGTCCCTTGTGCATGCCAGTCAGAACGTATTGCCCAGGGTTGGTTATACTATCCCTGACAAGGAAGTCTCCATCCCTCTGTAGCAATCGTTCAGCTTCCCTTCTGCTCATTTTGCCCTGGTACCAAGGCTCACCACGCAGCTGCTCTTCTGTAGGAGCCACTGGAGCCCTCCTGGTTGGAGGACTAGGCCACTGATCCTCTACCCGAGGAGAGCTAGAAAGACTAGACTCATGGAGCTTCAAGGCATCTTCAAAAGGTCCTGAAAAGAAATAATTAACTCATGAATTCATCAAAGTATGGTGAAATTGGTTTAAAAGTACTGTAATGTTTGTCAAAGGAACACATTCATATCGGTCTTAAGTAGAGTAGACTTTGATGTTTGAACTCCTTTTTATATTTCAGCTTGTAAACTATTCAGGTCAAACCACTGAGAAGAATATTAAAGGGACACTCTACACACAGTGTGATCAATCAATCCTATCTGAGTGGTGCCACAGCTCTGAGCTCCCTGCTGCCCCTTGCCTGTCTGGGGTAGCAGCTTGGAGGACTGATTCAGCCCTTCGAGCATAGGGCTTAGTCCTGCTTAATGTTACAAATGTTATCTGATCATTGGGACCTTTGGGAACCAAGTCTCACCAATGCCTCTCAATTCCTTCCTTCATTGAGAGCTTTTCGATTGACTAAATTATCTCAAGGAAGTGTTCAGATAAACACTAATTAGAAAAATATAAAACAAAAATATTCTCATGTCCCGTCCTATTTCATTTCTTTCCAGTTACTCTTTGCTCTTCATAGCTATCCTATCTTTTGATATGTTCCTACATACTATTACTGATGTGATGATGAGTGTTAAGTGTTATTAATAATATATTAGGTTTCATAAGAAGGCATCTGAGAATGTTTCCTATATGGGTGGAAAATAGGCCCTTGTGATGTAAGATTAGAAAAGAGAAGGCCCTCCATCTGTTGAGTGTCAATCAAAAACAACCTTTTTCTGTATCGTACAGCTATTCCAAAAGATTGATAGATGGATGGATGGATAAATAGATAATACATATGTGGTTAGAGAGATAGATATGTAGATAAATAGTGTTGATAAGTGCTTATTATTGCTTACCTAGAGCAACTGGCAAACATGTAAAAATTATCACAATGTCAATTTTCCTTTTAATTTAACATACTAGGTGTATTCAAACAAGAAACGAAAAGCCATTACTGGCAACCACACTAGGCATTCACACGTGTAATTAATTAGATGCTTGTATGTTTTCAAGGGAAAATCCTCAGACATAATAAAAAATCTCCATTGTTCAAAATTTTAATGAGGCCTCAGAAAAGCATACAAAAGACAAAAATTTAGCTTTTAATTGGTGCAATAAAATATCCACCTGCTCTCAAATCTGTGTAAAAGCTGAACTGGCTGAATGAATATTGAGTTGAAATAACCAAAAGTGGATGTTTCCATAATTAATATGGGTTTATAAACAGTTGAGTGTACTGTGTGCTGCCTGTCTTCTGAAATTTAGACTTTTGGCACCCTAAGCCGTGGTAACAATTAGTTCGTAATACGTTCCATAAAGTTAAGCTTAGTAAGCAGACTACATGACCTACTTTCAGTAACAAAGGACAAAAGGCTGTGTTTTGTAACCAACACCAATGGAAAGCTATAGTGATCTCTTGTGAGCTTTAAAAATACTGCTGTTATCATAAAAAATTACAGCACACATAAAAAATAAGCTTTGTGTATTATTAAGATTTGAAAACATAAAAGTAAATATTTTTTTCTTTTACATTTTAGTGCATCTGCTGTCCTTTTCTTGGTTTTCAGGGTCCAACGTAGTAAAGTCTTTTGTGTATCATATATTGAACTAATGCATTAATAATTTAGAGTTATTGTGGACTTTCACAAACTCTTGCACCTTAACGAGCACTGAGTATCGTATAAATGTTTTCTGAGAGTTCCAGTCATTCAAATTATATATGATCTCCAGTTAAATAAACAGTTCCTCCAACCATGGAGGATTTACAGCACGGACGTAAGCTCTGGCACCCTCCGATGTTTCTGAGCTACAACTCCCATGATAATCTGGCCATCCAATGCATCAAAGAGTTCTGAAAATTGGAACAATTAAAAATTTTGGGTCTGGAGCCTAAGTTCTCCAATTTATAGATTCTACTCCCATAAAGGTAGAGTTAGATTGAAGACAGACTATTAGGGTTATTCAGAGAGAGGTGAAAACCAAGAGAATTGGCAGGAGAATGAACAATCTAGACCAAATAGCCAATTTGGAAGGTGAGATAAATGGGGGAATTTTTCTGGTTTTGCTATTTTGACCTAGAATTTTCACTTCTCCAGTCATGCTCCTGGTTTGCACCTCTCTCTGTAACAGACACAGCAGCCCAAGATTGTGTTAAAACGATCTGGAGCTATGCTCTAATGCTGCAAATGAAATTTGCTTGTGGCAAAGGAATTTAGTTAACATCTGGGCTCCAGAACATGCCTCTTAAGTTTTAGAACCCTGGGTATGATGGCCGGGCTGCTAACACTTTTTAAACCAGGCTGGTGACTGTCTAGGACTTTTCCCCAGCTGATTATGCGTGGAGTAGAGCATCACAATAACCCCATTTGGGCAGTAGATGGCGAGGCCTGCCTGGCAAATAGGTTATTACTCCAAGGAATATACTGGATATATTTCTTACTGTATAATTAATTAAAAGTGATTTTACAAAAATCCACTGGATCCGGTTTATTTCTTTTTTGGAGGATCACTTGCTATAGATGGGGTTAAGTAGTCATTATGTACATTGTGACAAATTTAGTGTACGTCTCTTGTCTCGGGGTTGTTTCTGCTACTTGCACAGTCTTCTAAGGAAGTAGGATTCACATATGTATTTTGTCTGTCAATTAGAAAATAAAGTTTAGCTTCAAGCAGCAACATAAATACCTCACCCCTCCACGCACTACCTATACACAAAAAACCCAGACTGTTATCGGGTAGCTTGTCTTTCTGTCTAACATGCACATCAAATAAAAAGCAGAAAACTTTCTATCACTTTTATCCTTTGACCTCACACAGCTTTCTTCAACCATGTCTTGTAGGTACAGAACCTGTCCAGAATCCTTTGCCTACAGTAACTTACACATCCTTCACAATTTCAACACAACTTAGGCTAGGGTCAGACGAACGCATTTTCACGTTGTCCGTGAAAAAGTGCGTTCGAACGAATGGACGTATTTTTTCACGGAATACGCGATAGCGGTCATACGATGCGCATTTTCGTCCGTGATTTTGTACGGATCATCAATAAAACCCTTTTGCGTCTGGACGTTATGTTGGCCGGACGTGTGCAGCGCCTGACGTCTCCCAATCACGCAAACACGCCGCTATGCGGCCGCAGCGCACTCTGTACGTCAGTAGTAGCGGTTTGACGTTCTAGAAAAAATGCGTTCGTTGGCCACTTGCGTTGCACGGACGAACTTTCGTGCGGCCGTTCGTCGTATGTTCCCCGGCATTGGACGTCATTTGCTGCTAGCACGGCCGTGATTTCGTGCGGCTAAACGCACGTGAAAAATGCGTTCGTCTGACCCTAGCCTTAACAGTTGGGTAGGTAGTAATGACCATAAAAAGGAAACACTAAGCCTTGTACTTGCTGGATAAGTAAATGCAAACCTTACTAAGAATAATCAGAGGCAAGCTAGAGGTCATAGAATCCAGGAAAACACAAATGCCAGTCAAATCAGGTCAAATTATCTGACTTCCGATGGTCAAGAGAGCAGAGTCAAGAAAAGTCAATATCACAGTGTTCTCTGTCACGGAATAGAGAACAAGGCTAGTAAATGCACGCTCTGGCTAGAATCGAACATGGCAGGGCAAAGAACCTGAAGTTCTTTAGGTTTATATAGCGGCTCGAGCCAATAACGGGACTTTCTATGCACCCTGACCACTTCAGCTTTTTAAAGTGATACGGCTGTGCCTCTGATGCCCCATTTGCAAGAAATTGCTGTGTGAAGCAGAGGAGTTTCCCTCGTCCACACAATTGTCATCAGGCAGACGGGATTTGAATATCATTCCTGCCAGAGACCAGTCAGGGTCTGCATGCTGACATCATCCACTCTCCACATGCTTGCAGCAGCGAGCGTTCTGCATGTGCAGCTCCATCCCTTCATTCTGCATAGGTGCTACAGAACTTGGAAAGTATATATACACACACACATACATATTGTAATGTATTTTTATAATTATTTACATTTTTCGTACATCACATCAGAGCTTAAATAGATATGTGTCAATGCAAATGACTATTTTAATAGGTTAGATGAGTTTTCTCAATCTACGTTATAAATCTACATTTGTGTTTACAGGATAATCCCCATTATATTTGTTTATAGCTTCTGCATGCTAGGAAGAACAGCAGGGATTTGTTTGTGTTTGCGGTTTTCCTTCTGAATATATTGACCCAGTACATTCCACACAATATACAAAGCAGTAGAAGAACATTTATAATGTATATTTAATTTAATGATCAGCAGATTGTATAAATTCACAATTTGAGTGAGATGCAGATACAAATACCCAACACACGTCTATTTAATATTTTAGGCATGATGTGAGTTTGCCGGTATTGGGAAAGCCTCCAAATGCTTAGTTAAAACCTGTTTGCCTGAGGTTCTCGTGTCATTTTTATATTGCAATATGCACATCTTTAATGAAGATCAGATCTTTGATGTACGTAGGGATATGTGCCCAACGAATATTTTTAAATAATAATGCATTTGTAATTATTCGCTTAAATCCATCCAGGTTGCATGAGATGAATAATAACAAGTCCCAAGTCTAGCCTTTTATCTCCCAGTAGCGGAATTGCCTAAACCTGTATTTTCTGCTAAGTGAAAACTCCCAAGATTCTCAGATATTTTTAATTCAAGAACAGCATGAAAGGATCATCGAGGCAGGAAATGAGCCTCATTCGTATTACATTGTTTAGTTTTTGCTTTATAATTCTGATGATAAAAATGTAAATTAATAAGAGATATATATATAAGAAGCCTTCAGTGCTGCGGCATTTACTGTGACGGGTAATTGGTGGAAATGTATCCAGGTCAGGAATTAGCTCAAGCAATTAGGAGATACCCATTCTCCTCTGGAAAAAGAGCATACCCAATAGAGCTGTGAAAGAGAAATCACACACTCATAGCAGAAATGCAAATCAATAAGTAGTTGGGAATGAACTGCTGAGTGATTCCTAGGAAACGGGGTCAATGAGAAACAAATTAGCTAACAGGGGCTGATGTATACTGGGCTGT
Organism: Leptobrachium leishanense; assembly: GCA_009667805.1. Lineage (NCBI taxonomy): Eukaryota > Metazoa > Chordata > Amphibia > Anura > Megophryidae > Leptobrachium > Leptobrachium leishanense. The sequence goes on along the minus strand of CM019063.1, from coordinate 291,949,571 downwards.
ACACTCAATGGCCACTTTATTGGATACACCTCTTCAATTGTTTGTTAACACGAATTGGTAATCAGCCAATCACATGACACCAATTCAATGCATTTGGCATCTGTACATGGTGAAGTCGACTTGTCGAAGTTCAAAACAAGCATCAGAATGAAGAAGAAAGGGGATTTAAGGGACTTTGAACGTGGCATGGTTGTTAGTGTCAGACAGGCTGGTCTGAGTATTTTAAAAAACATGCTTTGTTGATGTCAGAGGTCAGAGGAGAATGGGCAGACTGGTTCGAGATGATAGAAATGGCAACAGTAACACAAATAACCACTCATTAAAGGCAAGGTATGCAGAATACCACCTGTGAATGCACAACACTTCGAACCTTGAAGCAGATGGGCTACAGCAGCAGAAGACCACACCGGGTGCCACTCCTGTCAGTTAAGAACAGGAAACTGAGGCTACAATTCGCAAAGAGTCACCAAAATTGGACAATAGACGATTGGAAAAATGTTGCTTGGTCTGATGAGTCTCGATTTCAGTTGCGAAATTTGAGAATTTGGTGTAAGCAACATGAAAGTATGAATCCATCTTGCCTTGTATCTAAGGTTCAGGCTGGTAGTGATGATGTAATGGTGTGGGGGATATTTTCTTGGCACACTTTGGGCCCCTTAGTACCAATTGAGTTATCTTTTAAACGTCACGGCCTAGCTGAGTATTGTTGCTGACCATGTCCATCCCTTCATGACCACAGTGTACCCATTTTCTGATCGCTACTCCCAACAGGATAATGCACCATGTCAAAGCTCAAGTTATCACAAACTAGTTTCTTGAACATGACAATGAGTTCACTGTACTCCAATGGTCTCCACAGTCCCCAGATCTCAATCCAATACAGCACCTTTGGATGTGGTAGACTGGGAGATTTGCATCATGGATGTGCAGCCGACAACTCTGCAGCAACTGCATGATGCTATCATATCAATATGGACCAAAATCTGAGGATACACCTTGTTGAATCTATGCCATGAAGAATTAAGGTAGTTCTGAAGGCAAAAGAGGGTCCAACCTGTACATGCAGGTGTGTGTGTGTATAAATAATATATATATCTATACTATAATAGAGTAAGGCTTGGCGTGTCCGTCGCCAAGCCTTACTCTGCGCATGCGCGCGCAACCAGCGGCGGTTGGTTGCGCGCGCATGCAACCACCGCGGCACGAGCCGGCTCGCCGCGGCGGTTACAAGATGCACACAGCAGCCAGGTAGAGCCTGCGCTCGCAGCCTCTACCCGGATGCCGCGCGCATCCAACCCCCGAGCGGCGAAGGGAAAGGTCCCTCCGCCGCTCGGGGGTTAGATGCGCGTGGCAGCCAGGTAGAGGCTGCGCTCGCAGCCTCTACCCGGCTGCCGAGCGCATCCGAGCGGCGCCGGGGAAGTGAAAGTTTCCCCACTTCCGCTCTTTGAAGGACCCAAGCCCCGGTCACGTGACCGCGGCTTGGGTCCTTCAAAGAGCGGAAGTGGGGAAACTTTCACTTCCCCGGCGCCGCTCGGAAAGGTAAGTTTGGCGCCGAGCTCATGGGGCGGCTGTCCGAATGCCGATAGAGCATTCGAACAGCCGCCCCATGTCTGGTCTGGGGTCTGAGCTGGGGCATATCCATGAACGCTTGGGGGGGCAATATCCATGAGCTGGGGCATATCCATGAGCGCTTGGGGGGCATTATCCATGAGCTGGGGGGCAATATCCATGAGCTGGGGGGCAATATCCATGAGAGCTTGGGGGGGGTAATATCCATGAGCTGGGGGGCAATATCCAGGAGCTGGGGGGCAATATCCAAGAGCGCTGGGGGGCCAATATCCATGAGCTGGGGGCAATATCCATGAGAGCTTGGGGGGGCAATATCCATGAGCTGGGGGGCAATATCCATGAGCTGGGGGGCAATATCCATGAGCGCTGGGGGGCCATATCCATGAGCTGGGGGGCAATATCCATGAGCTGGGGGGCATTATCCAGGAGCTGGGGGGCAATATCCATGAGCTGGGGGCAATATCCATGAGAGCTTGGGGGGGCAATATCCATGAGCTGGGGGGCAATATCCATGAGCTGGGGGGCAATATCCATGAGCTGTGGGGCAATATTCAGGAGCTGGGGGGCAATATCCATGAGCGCTGGGGGCAATATCCATGAGCTGGGGGGCAATATCCATGAGCTGGGGGGCAATATCCAGGAGCTGGGGGCAATATCCAGGAGCTGGGGGCAGTATCCATGAGCTGTGGGGCAATATCCAGGAGCTGGGGGCAATATCCAGGAGCTGGGGGGCAATATCCAGGAGCTGGGGGCAGTATCCATGAGCTGTGGGGCAATATCCAGGAGCTGGGGGCAATATCCATGAGCTGGGGGGCAATATCCAGGAGCTGGGACAGTATCCACGTGCTGGGGCATATATCCACGTGCTGGGGCATATATCCACGTGCTGGGGCAGTATCCAGGAGCTGGGGGGCAATATCCAGGAGCTGGGACAGTATCCACATGCTGGGGCATATATCCACGTGCTGGGGCAGTATCCACGAGCTGGGGCAATATCCACGAGCTGGGGCAATATCCACGTGCTGGGGCAATATCCACGTGCTGGGGCAATATCCACGTGCTGGGGCAGTATATCCACGAGCTGGGGCAGTATCCACGAGCTGGGGCATATATCCATGAGCTGGGGCAGTATATCCACAATAGACTGCCCTCTGGGCAGGCTTTCCACCTTGTATATATATATAACAGCCCAGTGTAATAAGACATATTAGTATAATACTGCTTATCTTGTTATTGTTAACACTAAATAAATATCTTCGACTGTAAGTGAACCATATTATCTTTGTATGGCAGGTGTTAATGGAATGTGAAATTCCTATAGCAAGTAGCACTGTCAAAGCTGGTGTATTTTTTTGAGAGTCGCCAAAAGCTCTGCTAACAATACCAAGCACAAAAATGCTAACAAGGTGTTCCTTAACACTTTTGTGGTAGGACTAAAAAGTCGTGGTGTTTCACATAAATTAACAGGACGACATATTATTAGATCTACTATTTCTCTTGTTATTCGCTATTGCAATGATCCATTTAGCACAAGACAACCTACAATAAATTTATTCAATATATTGAAAGGACAGAATAAACTAAACACATTTTACACATTCTATCAACCCTTAAGAAGACGTTTTCTTTTTATTAATGAATACCTGTACAGGGTACTTATTTCATTTAACAAAACACTTCATGGAACAAGTATGTTTTGGATTAAACTATGAAATAAAGGTTTGATCCCAAACCTATCACAACAAGATCATTGTTAGACTGTATAGTATGAGTGTTTCCTTGTTTCCCTCGTTCACCTACTCATATCAAAGAGATCCTTCTTAGGACTGTCCTCTGGGATCATGTAAGGTTCCTTGTCTGAGCACCAGCCATCTATGTTCTGTGTGTTCACATACATATGCTCTTCATAATCTCGGGAACCAAGTGGTTTGCCATTGGTCAATGGGAACATTTCACAGGTAGGTCCTGGTAGAAAAACATAGCAGAGATTGAGACATATGGAATACAATAAAGATTACTTGTTACACTCTTTGCATTTCTTACCCTGGTCTTCTAGATCCCATTGAGACCCTGAATGTGATACTTGAGGTTTTCTAGCTGGAGAACCCACCTGGGAATTAAATGAAGAGGGTAATGAATGAAAGGTATCCTATTCTGGTGATGTATGAGCACAAATTGTCTTTTTAAAATAAACCTTTTCCTCTGGTATAAATGTTATATGTCAAGTTTTTTTGAGGTGCACCTTCTCTGTCTTCTCTTCACTGTTTCCTGGTAACGTTTTGAGACAGTAAACCAGATAGTGGTACTGAAACTTGCAGTATATGCAGTGCTTTTTTCTAGGAAAAAAAGGGACGGTACTAACCATGAATCGTCAAAAGCGCCAGGCAGTGAGCAGACACTGAAAAGATGGGGTATTCTCGCATGGAGCCAATGAATAGAGGGTGTACGCCAGCGTGCAGCCAATGAATAGGGCCAGTGCCATGCCACACCACAACATTGTTTTTCCTGGGTCCAAGGATGAAATGCTGCTGTCCCCCACAAACTATGCCCACCAGAACACACCTATGCTTATCGCAGAGCTCCACACCAATAAATCTCACAGTAAAGTGTTGTGTATGAGTGTATCACAGAGCTCCACAGCAATAAACCAGTAACGTGCAGTGTGTATAAGAGTATTACAGAGCTCCACAGCAATAAAACTCACACTAATGTGCAGTGTGTATTACCGTATCACAGAGCTCCACATCAATAAAACCTACAGTAATGCACAGTGTGTATAAGCCTATCACAGAGCTCCACATTGCAGCATCATTATTCATTTTATAATTGAATAGTGAACAACAGTGCTGCATTAGGGAAAGAAAAAAAAAGGCTTTATTTATTTTTACATGAAACCTGGTCATATTTGGTATCACGTTCTGGCCTTTCCAATGATACCTCAAATTACCCTCTAGTTTCTTTGGCTATTCATAGGGAATTCAGTGCCCGAGCAGGGGGAAATCCCATTTCTGGTGCCATCACACCCATGCACGTTGATGTCAGTGGGTGGGGGAGGTCCTGTAGGTAGGGAGAAGTCCGCGATCTGCATCATATCGGCACCAAGCTGCAGAACTTCAACGTCATGCTGGAGGTATCCTCTGCATGCTAGAGGAGAAGTGTTGGCCCTGCCGAGATTTGCTGGTACTGAGTACCGGCATGTAGCAGCAGAAATAAAACCCTGGGCATATGCAATTGGTAGCACCATCCATAAGAGACATTATTCTACTGCTATCCATACATAAGAGCAAATTGATGTTGGCAGGGCCGGGTTTATAACTAGGCAGAGTAGGCACGTGCCTACAGGCACCTGCCATAAGGGGACACCTTGCTCTGTAAAAAAATATATATATTTATACAATCATTTAGACCACTGTATCTCTGGAGCCCTAAGGGCTAGAGGGACATATGAGGTTTCATTGGAAAGGTCAGATTATGGTCTTTCCATTGATACAAAATGTATTCTGGTTAGATTTATGTAATAATATTTTTCTCTTTCTTTTTCCAGTGACCAGTGCTGCACTAACTCACCATCTCATTTCCCCCTATGCCAGCAAGTGTGGAGCTGATGATGCAATGCATTGTTTAGACAGGGTGACTTTGGAACCTGCATCTCTGAATTGTACACCGCACAAGGTTAAGTGAGGCATCATTGGAAAGTTGAGAGTCTGGTCTTTACAATGATACCAAACACGACCATTTAATGTGTAAAAATGAAAACAAATTAAAGTAAAAGCAAAATGTATTTTTCTCTTTTCTACGGCAGAGGCAATGTATGCTTTTACATATGAAACAAACAATGCCACTGCACTAACTCAACTAAAGCAACAGAATCTGCCCCTTCTTTTGATTTGAGTGCATGGAGAAACTGTTCTGTTTTTTTTAAATGTTTTTTTTTTTATTTAATTTAATTTTCCCCAAAACAAAAATTTAAAAAGTCATTTTGGCACTTTTTTTTGGGGGGGGGTCCTACAGACTCCAGAGATGCAAATCCGGCCCTAGATGTTGGACATTTGTTGATCTACTAAGCATAAAATGTAATCATCAACTTCATATTCCAGCTTATTAATATCAAAGCTGAGCCCTGCATCAACCTCCTTTATCATGATGTGACTACATCAAGGTAGAAACAATTAGGAAACACAGGCAATTTAATGAAAAAAATATCCATTATGTGTGTTGTCTTGTGAAAGGAAGTCATGTATCGTGTTATCTGTGTTTCAAAGGGTATTTAGAATTCGTTACTTTTTGTTCATGGATTTATTCTCCTTTTCCATCAGAAAGTAAAGAAGATTTTATTGACCTATGGTTCGAAAAAATAGTACATTATAGTTAATATATAAGTCATACTCTCTTTTCTACTCAAAGTATAGCACATTTGCAAACCATTAACCATAACTACATATGTGCTGTAGTTGACACGAAGGACGGATTATAGAGCCTACCGTAATTTTATTTTATCATAAAATTCTGTTTTGACAAGTACAATACATGCGGTCATCAAGAGCAATGTTATACAGGTAAAGTGTGAATGAACAATCCCTTACGTGTAATATTACATACATCACATTGTATTACATAAATCCTTATTTTCAGTGTATCCGCCAGTTTATTCTTGACCAATGGGGGCTGCCATCTTTAAAGGGTCACTCTAGCCTCATGACCATTTAAAGGGACACAACCACTTACATAAACTGTAACTAGATTACTTGTGCATCAAAAACTAAAAATACATTATAAAAACACATGCTGCTGGTTTTTTCTTTGTTTTAAGTAAATGAATGTAAAAAGACAAAATAAGATAAAACCCTTATCTCTTGTTTCCGTTTTGTGTATTTTAAACCATGATGCAACATTTACCAAAAGATTTGCTTTGTGACTCTTGTTTATTTTAATCTACATTATTTAACAGTTAAGGAGGTGGATGACGGAATGTTTAGATAAATCTACAGGAGGGTATTGTTCTCCAGGCTGAGATAAGATATGGCAGCTGAATGAGATAGGCTGCGGGCACACAAGCGTTTTTCAGAGCGGAAGGAACGTCCTTGAGAGTGGATGTCCCTTCCAAAATCACGCCTGTGTGGCCACCTTGCTGAGCGCAGTTAGTGCACTCAGCGCTACAAACTGTGATCCTCCTATGGAGAATCGCACTTTGTAGCCCCGTCTGCATCCGTCGTAGCTTTTTTGACGGGGAGGCTGAAATCACGTGCGCTGGTAGAGCGTGCAATTTGTGCACAGGCTACCCTGTGTGGCCCTCCTCGTCCAGCCTGTCAAAGCCGCGACGAACGCAGGGAAGTGTGGTCACACGGACACACTCAGTGCACTCGTGTGACTGCAGCCTTAAAAGACTTCCAATCTACCCCCTGATGATGTCCTTTGAATGCATCCCACACAATAAGATATCATCAACATAAAATAAACGAAATAAGGACATTTCATTTTTTCATGGTAGTGCCCCTTTAAGTTAATTAAAACCAGGGACCTAAAACTCTGACCTTCCCAGATGTTGGTGGCCTACAATTTCCAGAATTCTTTGAATGTAATAGAAGGTCAGAGAATCATGGGAATTGCTGTTCAGAAATATCTGGGGGGGGGCTAGAGTTTGAGATCCTTGATTTAAATAGTCATTCATGTCCCCACATTGCTCATCCTCACTGGCTGTCCTTACCTTTGTGACAGAACATCGAAGCAGAGGTCTTACCTCCAACCTGAAGGCTTTCAAACTGCAGCCACTGGACAGCCTTCTTGGGGTTTATAGCGAACACTTGCCTAAATACTTTTAAACCTTTAAAAAAAAAGTGCTGTGTGCCAGTTCCACCTGTGCAAATTGTGTCTGGTCGTTGGTGGGACTCTATGAATAAAGATATAAATTGGGCATCTCACACAAACTCCCATGATTCTCTGCCATCTATTTCATTCAAAGAGATGTGGGATTTGTAGGCCATAAACATCAGGAGAGCCAGAGTTTGAGATCGATGATATAAAGGTTGGTATTGTAACAGAGCAAGGGTAAGCCTGGAGATGCCCTGGTAAGAGGTATTTACTGTTATATCCACATTACTAAATAATAAGCAAACCGGCTGTAGCATTTCATTTTATTTTCAACAATAATAAAACTGCCTTTCATAAAACACCCGATGAAATCTGGGTTTAATGGGTGAACCTTGTGACTACCATGGAAAATATTCCAAGTTGTGATCAATAACATCCTACTGAATGAATAAAAAACATGTAAATAACTCTAGTATGTCAGATAGACAGCTATAAAGTTTGAGGGGTAATCAGTGCTCTGTATTATTCTTATCACAATAACATTACTTACCTGTGGCCAATGGCCATTGGTAGTTATCTGCGGATGAGGCTGACAAGTTGCTCCTGCTTCTCTAACTCGGCAATCTTGAAGCCCACCTACTGGGGGTTCCTTGCCAGGGATACTGTTGTAATAGTTGTGTTCTGAGGCTTGGTCATCTTCTACTCCCCATGCTTGGTCCTCTGCCCCCATCACCACCCTAGGAAGTCAAAAGATGTAAAATAGGTCATACCTAAATGAACCAGGGCAAGGCCTAAAATGTGTTAACACGTTCTTATGGAATGTTAGAAAACTATTCTTTACTCATAGAGTGACTGTTAAACAGAGGAAGCTCTGAGTCGACATGTTACTCTCTAATAGTGACATTCCCCCCAAAATAAAGCTGGAGAATCTCGCAGTTTGTAAGCATTAGCTTCTTGGTTAACAGATATATTTTCTTACATCCATTTGGGTTTCCTTTTTCTTTGGGGTTGTGAAATGGCAATGCTAAGTAACAGTATCATTAATGCAGGGACAGATTTACATCACAGAAGTCCATGGGCACAGAAATCTGGAGACTTGTTTCTTTAATTTTTTTTATTTTTTACAGTTTTTACTTTTACAGAAATAGATGTCGACCATGGGAGTTATATAAAAAAAATGTAAATAAATAGAATTGTTTTATCTTTTTTTAATCAAACATTGCCCCCTCCCCATGGTGGGCACCTGTAGGCACATGCCTACATTTTCTAATTAGAAATCTGGCCCTGCATTAATAGTAAAATCTGGAAGAAAAAAGTTACCATGCTTGGAATATACGAGGGGTATGTATCAATTTCTCTGATAGAAAGGTCTAATTTAATAGGTTAAGTATATTTGGCCAAGATAACATGAAACGTAAGATCAATAAATAAATATGTTTTCCTTCGTACCTGTCTGGGGGTGGTGCCACTTTGGGGGGACTGTGCAGGAACTGTTTGAACCTCAACTCAAAGGCTTGTCCTACTGTGCTGATTACACTTTGGGCCAAACCCTCACAACACTCCAAAATGTGACAAGCTGCGGATGAGGGGTATAATTAAGGAACACATGGGGATAGATGGGAAAGAGGGGGATGGACCAGCAGAAGGGACAGAGGGTGGTGTGAGAGACAAGAACACACATTAACACATAGATGACATCCACAGATGGTTTGGTGCGGAACAACAGGAAGAGTAGTGGGCAAAAACAGATATCAATATCCTACCCACCCATCAAATGCATGAAGTCCTAAGATAACAAAGAGTTTTGTCAAAATTATATTATATACTGGACTCTACTCCCATGCAATATAAATGAATCTCATAAAAAATAGTATATTTTCCCAACAGAGCTTAGCAAGATAAAAACAGAATAAGTCAATAGTCAAGATTATGTTTTGTAATTCTGCTAATATTTTATTAAGTCTCTTCACATTTTGTCAGTTTTATCAAGATAATATGTTGAAAAAATTAAAAACACTTGTCACGTCTTGTAATCATACAGATGTGTATTTGAGATGATTAAAATGTGTGTGGTGAGCATTGCAACTCTCTTTAAAGCAGTCAAACATCTTATAGATGATATTATCTACAATGAAGGTATTCTTAAAGCTATACCTTGTGACTAGGCAAAAAACTAAATAAAATATATAACCTACTGAATCATTACCAAACTGTCTTGACATTCTGATAACCTAATACAGTCCTGTTACCTTGGTAACAATCAACATTCTGCATCCAGTGTCCCCATAGCAACCTGTACCACACACACTATGCACTGGACACAGTGCGCTGTATAACTCACGGCTTGTACCAGCTAGACTTAACACATCTGCACTTCTTTCTCAAGGGTTAGCCTTATCAGAAGTGTGGTATTTTGATAGTTATTAATTATACTCCTAGCTGCCACAATTTAGTTTTCCTTCAGGTTCTGATATGTGTGGTTCAGAGAGGAGATGCTTACAGGATAAGGTACCTCTCAAACCTAGAGAGGAGAGGGTATCGTTATAAATGGCATAGTGATGTGTATGCTATCTGGTAGAAACTTATCTGGTTCATTCTCACATGTTAGATAGAGCCATAGACATTAAAATACACATGGGGTTACTGACTGAATGGAAAATAATGTTTGGAAATTATAGATAAACATAGGTGAATTGAAACAAATGATCAAACATAGGTTTTTCCAGTTTATTTCAGCCTAAAGGTGCTTGGTTAATTCAGTGCAATTCTCAACTTACTGAATAGCCCTTCAAGTAAATAAACTACACAACCATTAGTCATCTGCTCTTGGAATTAAAAAAAAAAGGATTTTTTTTCCCCCGGATATAGATATTTTAATAGAATTTGCAGGTGGGCCTAAAGCTTCAGTGGCCTTTTAAGTAAAGTAAAAACCTCTCTGGATTTGTATTTTAAGGCTATGTGGGATCAGCAGAGGTTTACTATAGAACAGACACGTGTTTAGCAATGCATTAAAAAAATGATTGTTGAAAAAGTCGCGTCTTTAAGAAATCGAATACCTGAATTAGATACCTGTTCAATTTAGCTGCAGCCAAATTTTCAGACTCCAGATTTGGCCGTGGCTGGTTTGGTCGCTCCAGGATGAGGAGTTTCTTATGCAATAGTTATGGCTAGAAATTAGGTTTAAGGTTAGAAATTAGGGTTAGGTTACTGTTTGTGCTTTTTTAGGGTTAGGGTTAGGTTACTATATAGGTTTTGGTTTGGGTTACATTTAGGGTTAGGGTTAACCCTAACATTTTTGCTTCATTTTTATCCAACAGATTCTACCCTTCTTTTGACAAGAGTGCAGCAGACGTCAAAAGAAGGGCAAAATTAGAGCAGAATGTTAAGGTTAGGTTAACGCTAACCCTAAATGTAACCCTAATCATTAAACAGGCACAAGCAGAAACCTAACCCTAAATTCTAACCCTAACCTAATTCTAGCTGTAATTTTTAACCCTAATTTGTAACCCTAAACCTAACCTTAATTTGTAACCCTAACCCTAATTTCTAACTAACTATTGAAAAAGATGCTCCATATTAATCCAGAGTGGCTAATCTGGCTGTGGCAGAGTTTGGAGCGCCATTTTTTACAAACAGTGCATGATGCCACCCGAGTGTAATGGGAATAGAACGCTGGACTGTTTTTTTTTGTGTATTATTATCGATCTTTTGTATTTTGCACTATTTGCTATTATCCACACCAACAACTTTTCTTGCTGCCCCAAAAGGGGGGATTGTTTGGTGCGAAATATAAATAAACCCAGCATTTTTCTTTGGAAAAGGTAGGAGGTTGTGTATTGGCACTAAGTTAGGACCTATCTTAAGAGGTTTGCTTTGATGCTGGCATGGTCTTAGTTTCAATATGCAATCTCACTCACATGGTAAATGCAACTTGATTTTCAGGACATGCATGTGTAGCGCTGTGTTAAAGATCTTGCTGTGGCATTACCTATTTTTGGCCACAAGATGGAGACAGTCGCGATTAGAGATACTGGACATTGGAACTACATTTCCCGGCATGCTTTGCAAGGAGACAGGAAGTGGGTGGGGACGGGACACTTACATCCTCCACCTTGTGGAGAACGCGCCAGAGCGCGCCAGGGAACAAGAGAAGGCAGACGCACTGAGGAGATCGCGGGAGAATCTAGGCCAAAGCCCGAGGGAGACCTGTTATTCCTGTTTGGGTCACTCAACCTGAGGAGAAGGAGACTTGCCAGAGCCCAGACATTGCTGCAGACCGGCGGAATCGAACGGAGAGCAGGCGGTGAGCTGGACAAGCTGCATGAAGTCAGACAACGGATCCGGCCGCTAGTATCCCCAGTCAAAATCCGGAGGAGAGACGTCCTGGGTCAGCGGAGCCTAAAGCCTGCGTCGGATGGGTGAGAGGCCTCCAAGGCTGTTTGTGATTAAAGGTCAAGCTGCTTTTTTCTCTTTAAAGTCCACAGGGCCCCAACTGACTAGTCGAAGACTTTCCTTCATGTAAATTCACTGGCCAGTTGAACAGTACCCGGGTACCACACACATACATATACACCTTCTTTACATTCTGGGACTTAACCTGTGCAGGACTCATTCTGTTACGAATCGGAACAAGGGGGTTAAAGATAAAGTTACGTTCCGAACTATATTTTTCTCTTTTCCGCTGCGCGTTTACCGCATTACGAAGGGATTGTATGTTTTGGGTTTCGCTACGTGTCCCCTTTTTCTGAACTATCGGGAAATTGCATTCTTTTATGTTCGGTCGCGAATATTTTATTTTCCGAAATACGAAGCCTCGTGTTTCGTTTCTTTTCCGCTGCGCGTTTTACCGTGATACGAAAATACTGTAATAATACTTGTGAATACCGATCTTCAACATCTGCTCAAGATTTTAGTAAACTATTTAAATGATAAAAACTCACAACTGTGTTGGAGTATATTTATTCCCTAGTGCGGGGAGACTGACCCGTGGTTCATTTTCAGCGGCTCCTTCGGGAGTGAGCGCTACACATGTCTAAATCCTTTGGGAATACATTTAATCACAGGAGAGGCACTTTCTGTTAATGAAGAATATCACTCTTTAAAAAAGGTGGATTCACTCAATGTGAAGTAATAACTTATCCATTGAGGACCTCCTTGTGTCACAATGAAACTGTGCTGTCTAATTAATCTGACAGCAGCTTCACTCATGTCAAATGAAAGACACAAACTTTGCCAGTTGATACAATATGTGATCTATACAGAATAGCCTTATTTGTGTGTGGGTGTCACACACATTATGATATTGATGACGCTGGGTTAGAGGACAGAATCATAGGTTAATACATGGTCCAGAGAAAGCCAGAGATATTCTATCCATAATGAATACCGGAGACAACATGTCAAACCCCATTACCCATTATGCTTTCCCTGAAAAAAGGATCCCTGGATTATTGCAGAGCTGTGCTGCACCATTTATTGTATGAGCTATACAAAACAGACCTTTTACCTAAAACTGGAATTTGTCAGGGAACCACAAGCATAAGACCATAAAAGCTGACGAAATACAAAAATAACCTTATTATCTAAAATGTTCAATTCTCTGCTCAATTCTCAATAAGTTCCTATATAATTAATACAGCGGCAAGAAAAAAAGTGTTGCATGCTCAACTCCCATCAGGAGGAATACGCAACTCTTGCAGCCAACCCCGTAACCTGTACAAAGACAAAAGTGTGGCATGTGCTCAACCCCGTATATTGCCTACAAAAATAGATTTTTGGTCCTCTTACAAATGGCCATTCTAAGCATAACCCCATCCGCCACGTCAAGGCAAATCTCATGGGTGAGTCAACATTCTTCCCCCGCAGACACTGGGCAGGCAAAACAGGCACATGGACGTTTGAAAAGGGGGCTCAAGTCTTGAAAGAGAATGGTTGTTGGTATCATGTAGCTACTTATTGCTGTGGGTGGCCCTGATTCCAACTGACAATGCCATAGTCTATCAAATTATAATTGAGTATATACAGGCATGATTATAGTCCAATAGACCAAAAACTTTAAAGCACTATCAGGTCTATTCACTAAAGGTGAAACTCAGGAGAATCGTCAGGAGAAGATAACAATCTAGACCAAATAGCCGATTTGGAAAGTGAGATAAATGGGAGAATTTTTCTGGTTTGGCTATTTTGACCTAGATTTTTCACTTCTGCCAATTTTCCTGAGTTTCACCTTTATTGAATAGACCTATATGTGTACATGTCTTTAACACTTTGCTTATGTACACCTACATTTTCTTGTCTTTGTCCTAATATGCTGTGCATCAACTGTTACTGCAAAGTCCAGCTATTCTGCAATGTCCCTGGTTGATACCTTACCCTTTTTGCCTTTGAATTGCTTGTTGAGATGTCTAGATCCTTTTCACTCACAGTGAAATATCCAATCTTATTACAGACAACCTAGTATTGAGAGGAAGAGTAATGTATGTGCTACATTCATTAGCTAAGTATACATGTGTATGTAATATAGTACCTTCCCTAAATGAACCTAAGGGCATATAGAGGCAGCCTTCTTTACACATAATCGAATGCAGACACAATATTTCTAATTGTTTCTGGCTATCAATCATAATACCCAGGACACGATGAGGAAAGTAGTGTTACCTCTCTGATTTATTGGGTCCTTGGCCACATACGCCACATAATCTGTTGCATCCTGTTTAGAAAAAGAAGGTGTATTATTTCTGAAGTTTCATATGATATTTTGTATATATACTGCTGTCAAGAAGAGGAGTTTAAGAAAATAAAATATCCTCTAAAGCAGTGTTTCCCAAACCTGTCCTCAGGACCCTCCGCCTCGCCAGGTTTGACAGGTATCTGAAGCACAGCACAGGTGATATGATTTGCTGCTCAGTGATTGCAGGATTCAGTCACCTTTTCCCTAAGGTGATCTGCAAAATCTGGCCTGGTTGAGCGTCCCGAGGAGAGGTTTGGGAAACACTGCTCTAAACAAATCTGTAATGATACTACGTTTACAAGACACCAAGATTCTTCACGAGCTGTTCGTGATTTTAATATTAGGGTTATGAGGTAATTGGTGTTTGATATCTTGAGGGTGTAGAGTCCGCAGTATCTCCACCAACTTCATTAGAGAAGGGGAGAATTATACAAGGAGAATAAGTAAACCCTTATTTCCTCCTTTGGGGTACAGTTGTGTGACGTGTACCTGAACAATTTCTTCCTGCATTGTTTCACAGCTTTTTAAACTCACCAGTTTGCTTTAGTTATTTTAAAAGTGAATATTTTAACACCTTTAATAAGCATCAGTGAGAACAATATCCTTACCGCATCTCCTCCTGAAGCAAATGAGATCGCCTGCATGTGATGATTGGCAATAACCTGCAAGCAAAAGAAATATATATCTAATTAATATATTATATATATAACCAAAATTTCCATTCAGTCTACCTATCATACCTATAGCATGGCATTTCTGGAAAATGCCTTGTATTTCCATTGAAAGTTAGTGACCATAACTGTGTCATTTTACTGTGTCCCATCAGTGTTAAATCAATGCTAGTGTTATTTTCAGGGTAAGGGTTTTTATTTGTGCTTGTTTTAAGGTTAGGTTACTTGTAGGATTAGACCCTAACTTAACCAACAGATTCTTCTTAAATTTCACGAGCGGTAAAGAAGGAGTAAAATCTGTTGCCTAAAAATCAAGTAAAAATTAAGAATCTTTTATTCAGGGTTGGGGCAGGGGTCAGCCTCCTTCAGTCAGATATTTTAGAATTGCATTTCCCATGTGGTTCAGACAACCTATTGAGTAGCTGAGCATCATGGGAGATTTTGCTCTAAAACATTGGGGGGGGGTCAAAGTTGCTGTCCCTGGGTTAAGGTTAAGCCTAAGAGTAATGCTAACTCTAAGGCTAAGGTCAGACGAAAGCATTTTTAACGTGCGTTTAACCGCACGAAATCACGGCCGTGCTAGCAGCAAATGACGTCCAATGCCGGGTAACATACGAAGAACGGCCGCACAAAAGTCCGTCCGCGCAACGCAAGTGGCAAACGAACGCATTTTTTTTGAACGTCAAACCGCTACTACTGGCGTACAGAGTGCGCTGCGGCCGCATAGCGGCGTGTTTGCGTGATTGGGAGACGTCAGACGCTGCTAATGTCCGGCTAACATAACGTCCAGACGCAAAAAGGGTTTTATTGATGATCCGTACAAAATCACGGCCGAAAATGCACATCGTATGACCGCTATCGCGTATTCCGTGAAAAAATACGTCCATTCGTTCGAACGCACTTTTTCACGGACAACGTGAAAAATGCGTTCGTCTGACCCTAGCCTAAAACTAACGCCAGTGTTGGTTTTGCTTTGAACTCACGCTAGTAAGGTACTAAGTTTCACTGAAATATATAGGAATGAAGGAGGTCATGTGGTACATTTTTGCTAAGCAATAACTGAAGGGGTTATTCAGAGAGAGCCAATCTGGCCCCGAAATGTCACCGAGAGGGGGATTTCCCTGTACAGTGACATTTCGTGGCCATTCGGCTATTCAGAGAGCAGGCAGTTCGCCACATTTTGGCGAATTCCCCTGCACATATGGTGCCTGTTCAAAGGCAGTGAAATCCCCCATAGAGAAGTAATGGTTAATCTATTCAGAGACCACCGAACAACAGTGAAAAGTTGTCGAACTGTCTTGCTGTTCGGTGTTTTCATTCGGAAGGTTTATTCAGGCGAACTCCATAGACTTCAATGTTAAAAACAATCCCGTTTTAATCCAATTTCTAATAAACTGTTTATTATTTTAATCTGCCGTAAAAAGTCTTTTCATTTATAGATTTGTTTATAGGATCTTTTAGTCATTTTTAGGGATTTTTTCAGAATTTTTTTTTTCCCGTTTTTGCTTTTTTAATAGCGTTTTTTCTTTTTTCTGTAACAGACCTTTTTATTATCGTTCATAGAACCTTATATGTAAATTCCAGGTATTTTCATTCAGTAGTTATTTTGTAAACAGCATTTCAATTTTGAAACTTTCTAGCATACTGTTTTGTTTTTTTTACCCAGTTCAGCTTCTTTTTTTTCGGCGGCTGATCTGGACTGTGATCGGTGACTCGTCTGCTTTTTCCAGCGTGTTCAGCATGGTTTTTCTGGCGGTTCTGACAGGTTTTCGGTGGGATTGTGGCGGGTTTTCCCTGTACTCCAGGGACCCTGCGGTGAATACTGAATTCACCACAGGGTAAAGAACTTTGATTCCCCGAAGTACAGGAAACTGTGGGGAACGAGAGAGCACCGAAATATAGGTGACATTTCGGTGCTCTCTGAGTAACCCCTTAAGTATATACAAAATTAAGATATAATTTCATGCTTTTTATTGTTTTTTTTTATTGTGAACTAAAAAAGAAATGTCTAAAACATATAGGCAAGAACATTTGCTGTACCCAGCATTAAGGTGTGCATGGGTACGCCAGATGTACCCCCTGTATATGACTATAGGTGATTGATAGTGGTTATGATGGATCCTCACCTGTCGGGTGGTTGGGATACTGAGATTGAGACCTTCAATGGATATATTTATAGCAATAGTGATTCCGGCAAAACGAAGATTACTTCGACCTAAGATAGATGCCAAAGCCTTATTGGGAGCCTGTAAAGGAACACAAACTTTATCAAGGAGGAGATGGTTATCTCTTGAGCCACTGCTTCTAAAAGAAAGCGTAAAATTAACAAGAGGTTGATGAAGAACTTTGTCAGGTATTTATAAAGCATTAAAAATGGCTATAATGTTAATTGTCACTATTCACTATTAGATTTTGCAAACAATAACCTTTTTTTTCCAGGTTCCTCTCACTCCAGGGACAGCTTCATAGAGTCTGTTGATGGCCTCTCTGAAACAAAAGAGATAGTTTAGCTGAGAAATTATCAAATTTAGGATTGTGTTTTTTTGTGTACCTGTAGCTGTCAGATTTGTTTCAAGCCGAGGTGTCACTCACCTTGTCACTTGGGTCCTTGTGTTAAAATCCAAGGACCGCATTGATCTTAAAACTTCAATGCAACCCATGTACTGAAAGAAGAAAAGAACAAGATAGATTGTATTAGAGCTGGGGAAAGATGAGATAGGAACAGCAGCGAAAGAGTCTCGGTAATAGAGTAAGGCAGTGCTGCCTGCTGACTCAGAGACAGATGGACGCAGTGTGACAAGGCCAGGTATGTAAAGATACCAAAGACTAGATTTAACAAGCCGTGAGAAAAGCAGACGGTCAGAATAAAAAACCCTCGCCGTGTCTTGTAATTCTATGGAGCGTACAGTAACTGTCAACCAAAGACTTGTTTTTCAAGACACTGATAACTGGGCTCAGGAGAAAAGTCTCTTCAGAATAGTATTATTAGTACTTTTTCACTTTTACTGTGCACTTAGTATTCTTGGAAGAGATAAATTGCAGGATTTATTCTCTAACCCCGTCTCCGTTAGGTTATATTCTTATAAAGTTAGCAAGACTATCATCATTTGAAAATAAAACAGCGTGTGAAAAGTATTAAGGATTGTTGGATTTTAGGTGATGCATTTTCTATTGTATATAGCTATGTATGTTTTTGGCATAAAAACATTTTTTATAAAACATGCCGCTTATGGATTCACGCTTATTTTTGTATTCCTTTTTTATTAAAGTCGACCATAGTTATACAGCAAAAAACATAAGTTAGCAAAATAGCAAAAAATAGTGATAATATATAATATTATAATATATCGTATTTTCTGGAGTATAAGACGACCGGGTGTATAAGACGACCCCCTAATTTTCCAGTTAAAAAATAGGTTTTCCGCTATACTCGTCAAATTGTATTGTATATCCCGCGTATAAGACGACCCCCAATTTTTGGGGGATGTTTTTAAGTATAAAAAGTAGTCTTATACACCAGAAAATACTGTATGTAACATTACATATATGATATTATACCAGGGTTTAAAATTCTATTTCCTAAGGTACTAGTCAGGCTGAAAAGTTGCTCGACACTTCTGATCCATAATGGTCATGGTCAATGACAAATTCCACAGCTCCAGAGCCAAACTTCCAGTAGCCCTGTTTAAATGTTCACTCTCTCTAGGCGAAAGGGCAAGTGGAAATTTTGAGCCCTGATTATATTATAAGAAGAGAACCAAACTTCTAAAAAAATAACTTAAACAATATAGGTTAGCAAAAAATAATGATATTATATGTTATTTCGATACTATGAAAGCACAATAACTAGCTGAAGGCAGTTTACAAAAAAGTATCATGCTATTGATATTTTATAAACATATCAGGATGTAATTAAACCCAATCAAACCAAGTCCAAAACATTAAAGACTTAGACATTGACACAATACATAATAAAAAAAAGACACTAACAAAATTATGAGTAATATCATTAAAACACTTACCACAAAGATACTTAAGCACTTTAATAAAGCTCATCGAACATGGAAAAATAACAGTGATTCAACAAGCCACATAAAAACAAGCTTCCCTGCAGCCTTGCGTTTAAGACCAGTTTCTAAAGCAGCAGCCCTTGATGCCTTAGGCTGGGTTCACACCAAAGCGTTTTTTGACGAGCGCAATACGTGTGTTTTTTGATGCGCGTGTCGAGCAAACGTAAAAAACGCGCAATGCAGTGCGTTCACGGCCATAGATTGCAGCGTGAACGCACTGCAATACGCCCCTAAGAAGCTCCCATACTTCTTTGGGCGTAGGACGTTTTACAGGAAACAGGAATATCCAGTCACAGCCATCAAATCAAATCATAAACATTTAAACATTTAAATGGAATACTATATAGGTCATGAGTAATGACACAGATTTGTAGCATTATTTTAAATAAATAAAAAGTTGTAGGGCTTGTTAAGGATAACATTGAAGAATGTACCCACACTTGGCTCTCTTACAGCCTTGGCAGCTTGTGAGGGCTGTCAAGTTTTAGATTAGGGGCAAATAGGAACAAATAACCCTTTTGCAACAGAAAAGAACCGCTATATCCCATCCCCATCCCATTTATAATTCTGTTTGAAATATTTAAAAGTAATGGACACTTTGTCATGGGAGACATGGTGAGATCCACTTGCTGTGACCTGAAGTTGATGACAATGTAGTACAAAACATTTGAACAGAAACACCAGAGGCAAAATTATAGACGTAGTTCAAAGATTGGGGCAGGCAGCAAATCGGTGAACTCAAAATATGAGCAAGAGTGTCAGCAACAGAGAAGCTGCAGACTCCTCACAGCACTAAGCAATAACCTGAATGCATGCCTGGAAGTTGTATATGAGCCGCCTATAGCTGAGCAGGGTCTTTCTGGGTGTCTGTGTCTTCAGCATGTATCCAGCACATGGCCCTTTAGAGCTCCAATCATGCCTAGGACAGTGTTGAAAGTCCATCGTAGAGAATACAGAGTAATGATTAAAACTTAATTTTACTGTATAATCTAAAAATAGGAAAGCTGTAATCCCAGACAGGCCCTACACTTTAGAGATGTGTGTTTTGTTTCGGTCCAAATCAAAATTCAGACGAAATTATCGATTCGTATATTCGGAAGTGCTTCCGAAATACAAATCGGTTCAGTCCGAAACGGAATGAAAACTAACCAATCTGGACCGAAACGGAACGAAAATGAAATGGTATATTACACTCGACACTGCAGCCATGTACATTGGCCATGGTGCTGAATCTGTTGTATTCAGCACCACAGGTGATGGACAGCGCCAATGTGCCATTCGGTGCAGTACGGCAGCAGTGAAATTCCCCATAGACAAATATTGGTTAAAGGAACACTCTAAGCAAAAATCCCCCCCCCCCGTTTTTTTACATTAAAATATACCTATTCCCTCAATAACTAGGTAGGGATTTTTTTTAATGTAATACTTACCCTAAAATCCACTTGTTTCCAACGGCGTCTCTTTTTTTTTTATACTCACCTCCCTCCTCTTCCGCTCTCGTCCTTCTAACTCTTTCACTTGGCTAATGATTTACGTGAGAAGCATGCATGCGCGCCTCTCACGTAAGCCAGCCAATCAGCAGGCTTCCTCCCGGCTCCATCTTCTTTGATTAGTGTTGCGCGCAAGAGGATGCATGCAACACTAATCCTCAGCCGCTGCCGCCAGCTACTGCGGCAAGTTGGAGACGTCATCGCGCTGAAAGCGCGATGACGTCTCCTACTCGGCAATAGTCGGCAGAAGCGGGAAATATGAATCCCGCTCTGCTGACAGCTGGGAGGGCGGAGTAAAGTCCTCCGCGTCTCTCAGCTGTTTTCAGCTGTTTCAGCCGATCGGCTGAGCGGAGGGAGGGGGGACAGACAAGGGCATACTCAGGGCATCATGACCACCTAAAAAAGCTTAGGTGGTCATGTTGCCTAGAGTGTCCCTTTAAGCTATTGAGAGAACGCCGGACAGCACCGAAATGTCAGTGAAATGCCCTGATTTCAGTGGTTCGTTCGACAGGTTTAAACAGGTGAATCCCATAGGTTTCAATATAAAAAACATTTCAAGTTTTTATTAAATATTTATTCAACCGTTTATTCTTTTCATTTGCAGCTAAAAGTCTCTCTATTTACTTTTTAAGATTTTTTAGGCATTTTTCGTGATTTTTTTTAGAGGAAATTTTTCGATTCCTAATTATTTTAAAACAACGAGGCTCTTTTTCTTTGCAGAACGCAGTGGGTTTTTTTCTTTCTCTTAGTCTGGCTGTGTTCAGCAGGTGCTGTCCTTGGTGCTGAAACCTATTGGTGCTGAAATCTAATGCAAGAATAAATCACCCCTCACCTATCAATCCTCAAAGATACATAAGCCGTGCTAGTTTCCAGCTTGCCCCTTTCAGCACCAAGGACAGCACCTGCTGAACGCAGTCAGCCTGAAGAAAAGTAAAAAAAATGCTGCATTCAGCAAAGAAAAAAAAGCCTCGTTGATTTTTTAGGAATCCAAAAATTTCACAAAAAAATCTCAAACTGCTTAAAAAAGCCTAAAAAATAAAGAGACTTTTTGCTGCAAGTGAAAAGAATAAACGGTTGAATAAATATTTAATAAAAACGGGGAATATTTTTTGCATTGAAACCTATGAGATTCGCCTGTTTAAACCTTCATCCATTTCGCATTCTGAAATAACTAATAAACATGAAATAACGAATCGATTCGAAATACGAATTACTAATAAAAACTAAATAAGAATCGATCCGCAATCCAATTTACCAATCTCTCGAAATAACGAGTCGATTCAAAATACGAATCATGGTAACAATGAGCAAAAACAACCGGCTCCAAATGAGCTACTAACAATCTCAAGTATACAAGACGAAAACAATATGGTTCTTCCTATTTACGGGGATGTTGGTAGTGTTCTTATCCATATTTTGGACACTTGCGTACCCTCCTTTGGGTAACTGGGTTTCTTAGAACCAGAGCCAATAATACCCAGCAACGTAGTAGGTAAATGTTCCTATTGCAATATTTTAGCGGGGGTCCTGTGAGAGACTGGTTATTAAAGCAGATAGCTACTAGCTAACAGGAGAAGTAGGGATAGATAGGAAAGTAAGCCTTCGTTGTTTCACAGTAAATAGAATGTAGAAATGCAAGAATAAATCACCCCTCACCTATCAATCCTCAAAGATATGTACATGCTAGTTTCAGTCTCACCCCTTAAGTACTTAAGTCATCTCAACCTGTAATTTTTTATGAAGAACTTCTTAAAATCAATAGTATATCAGTTTAGCTTGCTCAGCTACAGTTGCCACTGTCCATCTGAACAACAATACGCCACAGGACAAAAGCATCAGATGCCAGGCGTCCACTCCAGACACAGTAAGTGTTGTGTAGACACTTTTATTTTATGAACTATTTCTGTAGGTACAGGGTTTGTTTGCTAATAAAAGAAACTGCTCTTCCTTTGGTTTGTTGCCAGACACAGGTAGTTTATAAACATTATTAACCCTTTAGGATAATAAAGTTTCAGTGCACAATCTGCTACATACAGTAGTGAGAATTATACTTATCATAAAGCCACATGCAGAGTTGGTGAATATGTTCCTTATACACAGGAAAAAGTACAATACAATGCATAATCACACAGCAATCCATGAGAAATTAATAAGGATGTGCGTTTCGGGTTTCGGAATCGGAATTTTCACGAATTTCCCTATTCGTTCTTCGGATTCGGCCGAATTTCCGAATCGGATCGGACCGAAAACCGATAGATCCGTTAGTTTCCAGCCGAAACGAAAAATTTTCGGATTTTTCGAATGGACTTGAAATGTGTCATCGAAATTTATTTTGCTCTATTCATGATTTCGGTTCCATTCGTGATTTCGTTCCATTTCGTAATTCTGGACATCGTATATTTAACTATTATCGGTTATATCACTGATTCTGTAATTTGTATTTGTAAATGCGATCACTTGTTTCTGTGGCATCGGGTCAGTTTAGCGTTTTTAAATCGTTTTGTTCATTTCTTTTGTTCCTTGGCTTTCATACCATTTTAATATGATTAAATAAAGTTGTGAAATGTAAATTCAATTATTCATAAGAAAAAAAGGATCTTTATTTAATAAAAAAAACACGATAGAATCGCCAGAATTATCGTAGACACTTTGAAACGAGGAGAACAGAAGTTCGAAAAAACGAAAATTTCTTGAAAAGTCGATACAAAAAACGAGCAAAGTGACCCGAAAATACGAAAAATGGTCGATATTCCGAAAAAAAATGTACACGAAAAATGAGCCGAACCGAACCGAATCGAAACAGAAATCAGTCGAAACGAGCCGAATCGAAAATTTTAAACATCCGAACAAATCGAACCGAACCGAACAAAAAAATCGGTGCACAAGCCTAGAAATTAAGTGAAACAATGTTATTCACTGGAACACCTCTGCCAGTCACATGACTACGTCATTAGCATATTAAAATACAATAAAATAAACAGTATCAACAGTATTGCAGGGCAAGCATGTAATTAGAAAAAATACATGTTCGGCAAACATATACATGATTTAGAAAGGGCCTTGTTCCCCATCTAACAGGTATGCAGGGATCTACACAAAAAGTGAGTATCAAATACTTAAAATTCTGATAGCAGCAAATTGGATCTGACACTTATCTGCCTATGTATTCGACTTATCTAAGACCTTCTATAGAAAAGTAATATACTGCTCAGAGTGTATTACGTTCCACCATTCTGGCCATAGAACCAACAGGCAAATGACGAGTAGTCCATAAAAGCTGTGGGCCGCTGTGGAACCCCAAACACCAAACACAGCCTGCCAAAACATAAATGTGGCTTGCCCAAACCCATACTATATTATAATAAATATATATAATTATACTATATTCTTCAGGCATGTCCTGTCCTTTTGGCCCCACACATTCTGTCCCTAGTAATGCCGCTTCTTCAGGCTGCATTTTGGCGTCAGTACTTCACTGTTTACATATAACACCATGTAAATTACGGTAAACAGTGAAACATAATGGTTAATGTATTGTATGCTCCAACATTGCTGTTCCACAGATTATGGATATAGCTAGAATATTTATGTGTCTTATCCATAGTGTTATCATTAGTGTCTTTTTGAGATTATATTTCCACAAGCTCCTAGTTCAAAGCTCCCTGTGAAAAATACCTAACAGAAAGCTTGTCAGCTCAGAGTCGGATTTATATATCAGATGCCTGCAGGCGCAGAAACCTGGAGCGATGAGAGCGAGAGAGAAAAAGCAAGAGATAGAGTTTGAGGTAGAAAGACAGTGAACAAGAGAAAGAGCGTGAAAGAAACAGAAGCGGTTATTCAGAGAGAGCCGATCTGGTCCCGAAATGTAACCAGACACTGAAATTCTGCGTACTGTGACATTCCGGGGCCATTCGGCTCTCTCTGAATAACCCCTTCTGTTATTTCACTCTCTTTCTCTTGCTCATCGTCTTTCTCCCTCAAACTCTATCTCTTGCTTTTTCTCTCAGAGAATTCAGCAAATTAAAATTTTGGTGAATTGCCTGCACGTACAGTGCCTGTTCGAAAGCAGTGAAATCCCCCATAGAAAAGCAATGGTTAATCTATTCAGAGAACACCGAACAGCAGTGAAAAGTTGCCGAAATGCCCTGCTGTTATTATTATTATTATTATTCTTTATTTATAAAGCGCCAGCATATTCCGCAGCGCTGTTCGGTGTTTTCATTCAGCAAGTTTATTCAGGCCAAACCCAATAGGCTTCAATGTTAAAAATATTCCAGTTCTAATTCAATATCTAAAAAACTGTTTATTATTTTATTCTACAGCAAAAAGTCTTATATTTATAGATTTTTTTATGATCTTTTATGCATTTTTCAGGATTTTTCTCAGCAAAATGTTTCTTTTTTTTTTTTTTAAAAAAAAAAAATCGTTTAAATTTTTTCTTTACCAGACCTTTTTATTATCATCCTTAGGACCTTATATGTAAATTCCAGGCATTTTCATTCATTAGTTTTTTTGTAAACAGCGTTTCAATTTTGAAACTTTCAAGCTTATTTTTTTTTTTTACCCCATTTGCCATCTTGTCAGCTTTTTCCGGCGGATGGTCTGGGCTGTGATCAGCAGCTCATCGGCTTTCTCCGGCGTGGTTTTTCCGGCGTGGTTTTGGTAGGATTGCAGCAGGATTGCGGTGGGTTTTCCCTGCACTCCGGGGACCCTGCGGTGAATGCTAAATTCAACGCAGGGTGGGGAATGTTGACTCCCCAAAGAGCAAGGAACTGCGGGCAATGAGAGAGCACCGAAATATCGGCGACATTTCGGTGCTCTCTGAATAAACCCTAGAGTGACAGAAAGGAAAGCAACAGGTCCAGTAAAAAAGAACGACACTGAGGGAGTGAGACAGAAATAGAAACAGACAGAGAATGACTGAGCAGGACAAGAAAGTGAGTAAGAAAGAGAAATATTTAAAGAGTGTGAAGTTGGAAAGAGGTTGGAAATTATGGCACTTGCATATGTGAATTTGGTGCCATAAATCACCTTAGGTAGCAGGTCTGGTCCTGCTCTGATGCTTTGCGTCTCCAGCCCCAGCATGTGCTACTCCCTTATCACTTTTCCCAGGGCCGGATTTATAATAAGGCAGAGTAGGCATGTACCTACAGGCACCTACCACAAGGGGAGGCCTTGCTCTGTAAAAAAAAGTTACAATCATTTAGACCCCTGTATCTCTGGGGTCCTACAGGCTAGTGGGACATGTAGTATAAATACAGTCTTTCCAATGATACCAAATATGATCAGGTTTATCTAAAAGTAAAATAACAATTAAATAAAATAAAAATATTTCTCTTTTTTTTCCTTCTAATGCAGCACTATTGTTCATCTTACAATTATAAAGTGAACAATGATGCTGCACTAACTCACTCTCTGATTTCCCACACTGCCAGCACAATATATTGATATATTGATTGATAAAGCCTACAGTAGTAGGCGAAACGCGTCTCATTGTTTTGTGCCTTTTTTAATAATAAATACCTTTTTATGTAATCACCGATTTAGTTTGGTCAATATCCTCTGGAATTTCTCTCAACTAAGACGAGATCCAGCACTTAGCAGGAGAGACGAGGGGGGACCCCCTCTCGAAAGAGGTCCTAGGCGTTCATACAGAGCCACCTGATCTGGAGGCTCCTAAGCACGTGAGTGTGTTTCCATCGTTCTATTATAACCCGATACGATATACAGATCTTCACTATCTATGTCTATTTCCATTTTTGAGATAATACTGCATATCCTGGTCTGAAGTAACCAAGTCCCTGAATCGTGTTGATGGGAGGAGCCCCCCTGAAGAGGCTTAGAGGCATACATTTGGAGTCTTGTAGGCTCCTTTCCTGTGAGTGGAACCTTCACTTTTTTATTTTTTATTTTTCTGGTATAACTCAATATTGCGCAATGAGGTTTCTTCTTTTGTTTCTACAGATACTGATGGCCTAAACAGCCTCTTTGGGACATTATTTAAGGAATAAGAAAACTTGTTGTTTTGTTTTTTCTTGAATTTTATTATATAATTTTGTTTACTGTCGATGTTTTTATACATTTTTATTAGCCAGCCAAATGAGATCAATAGATCTTCGTGTATTGTCATACGCCTGATGTCCGGGGATGAGGTCGACTTGACCGGGGTGTAAACAAGTCAATGCCCCTTCCTTTATCTTGGTGACTATTATAATATATTATCCGAATTCAAAAGTGAAATCAGCCTATAGCTTTCTGGGAGTAGGGGGTCCTTCTCCGGTTTGGAATTAAAACGATGGATGCCAATAATGAGTCAGTGGGGAGCAATTCCCCACAAAAAGTTATATAATCGCGGACATCTCAAGTATGGCATTAATACAGGGAGGAATGTCTTGCAGTAGGAAGTCGTAAGTCCGTCTGGGCATGGGGCCTTGTGCGGCTTCATACAGCCCAAAGCCCTGCCAATTATGTTGTCAGTGCTAGGTTGCGAGAGGTTCCTGATCTGGTCTTCCAAAAATTTTGGGAAGTTTAGTTTATTGAGGTAATCAGTAATCCTAGTTAGCAGATGTGAGTTGGTCATGTTATGCATCGAGGTATGGTAATACAAGTTCCTGAAAAAAAAACCATGAACACCTCCCTTATGTCGGTAGGAGTATGAATGTCTCACCCCGTTACTGTGTGCCACTCCATAGGCAGCGTTGGGAGGAGTGTTGGTGGAGGAGGAGGTCTGAACCCCTTCGTCAATTGCAGCTCCAGCGAATTAAAGTGACATTAAACCCTCAGATTTTTTAACATAAACCAATACTGTAATGTGTGCCTTACTGTAATCCATGGTTGTTTTCCTTCTCTTTTCTGTTCTTCCTTTTAAATCCGTATCGCTTCTCATACTGGGGGAGAACTTCCTTTTGCAGCTGGCTGCCACTTCCTGTAATACTGGCTCAGGTTGCACACCTATACACAGACACCATGTATCCATTCCAGAGACAAGGCAGTCTGCTGAAATAGGAAGGTCTCCCCTAGCATGAGAAGAGATAAGGATTTAAAAGGCAGAGCAGCAAAGAGAAGTAAAACTACCATGGATTACAGTAAATCACACATTACAGTATTGTTTTATGTTAAAAAATCTGAGGGTTTAATGTCACTTTAAGGTAGTCGCCAGCATCATGTAGGTGGGAACATGAATAAACCTGACCATCTTCCCCCCCCCGATGATTTAAATGGGAAGCCCCAAGCATAATGTAGATCCTGTGCCTGTAGATCCTCGGTCACTGGTTTTCAGGCTGTAATGGTCACTGCAAAGATATATAACACAGGCCATCTGCTTAGCAAGGTTGGCCAGGGCTAAATCTTGCAGAAACAGAGGACGGCCTTCAAATTCAGCTAGTCTCATGTTGCTCTTTACATCACCGTTACCTCCAATTGTTTGTTAGATATCTCCTCTGTAAGCCATTTGATTGAATGTGTGTTTTGGACGAGAGTGGTTAAACAGATCATCCAGAGCTCTCTCCAGATGTCCAATACTCTCCAGTAAGGAATTAGTAACATTTGCAACCTCATTGACATGAACTACATTGGGTAAAATAAATAAATAGAATTATTTTTTATTTGTTTATCTGGTTATAAAAGATTAAAAAATCTTTAACCCTTTCGGGTTAAAATGCACCTGTTCACTGTAAATATTTTATTGTCTATTTAAGGGCATTTATATGTCTGGGGGCACATAGGAGCATTTGGGGATATATTTCCATACTGAAACTTCTCTCCCTGCCTGAACACAAAATATTTGACGGTGAGAAAAAAAAATTGTCAGCATGAACATTTATGAATGCTCATTCTATCACTCAGGCCCAAGAACACTGTGATTGGCTGTCACAGCATTCTTAGGACCAGAAGAACACCAGCACACACTTTGTGAACTCACAGTACTAAGGCTCCCAGTTACACAATCGCTATCGGGATAGACAGATATATCACATGTCGTCGGTGCAAGTTAACCAGCAATGTACCGGTATGTTCATTGACATTAAGGGGCTAATAGATCACAGATAAGGTGTGCATGTCTGTACACGTCTGTTTATACTGTATATTACTATAATACACCAGGCTCATGTTTCTCTCGAGGTTTCTTTCAAACAAATCTTTTACCTTTAACTAAGCGCCTTTGCACACAACACATATCAAATGCACCTATTCACCTGGTAGTAAGAAAGAAAGAAATATAGAAATTTGATAACTAGAATGCATGAGGTCCTTTGAAATTAATTGATGGTTTTATTATGTTTACTGCATGGAATCAATTATTCAGTATTCACTAGCATCCTGTCTTGATCCTCAGCTGTAAGGTGTAATAAAATACTAAATTTATTTGAAAATACAAATGATAGCATCAAATTATTACTTACATTGATCTGCCACAATATTAAATCCACTGAAAGGTGAACTGAAAAACATTGACTAAAATGGACCTGTCAAGGGGTGGGATATATAAGGCAGCAAGTGAACAGTCAATTCTTGAATTTTATGTGTTGAGAAAAAACAGGCAGGTGAATAGATCTGAGTGACTCTGATCAAGTCCTCTAGCCATATGTATTTGAACTTGGTCAGAGTATCATCTAAACAGCTAGGGCCATATTACATACTTCACAATAAAACAGGGGCACTAAGGAGGAAAACCTGCGTCTGCAGGTTTCTCCTTATCATCCCCGTTTTAGCGTGATATTACAGAGCAGGCGCTAATCCAGCAGCCTGCCCGTAACGTGTCGCTAAGTCTCGGGATGCTCGAGGCAGCGCTAAGAGCCGCCATGAGCATCCCCTCCATCTAGTCCATAGGACTCTTTTGAAGCTTCCACTGCCAGGCAGTCACATGACCTGCAGGATCTCGCCTTGCGAGATCCGGCAGGTCGGCATAGTGATTCGCAGAGGGAGACTGGGGGACGTTTTTCCTCCAGTCTCTCTCTGCTCCCGGCGGCAAGAAGAAGCGGATTGAGCCGCCGTTCTTGCCGTGGGATGTGAGGTGAGTATCTGTTTTTTGGGTTCTTTTTCAGCTGGCGCTAAATGATTCTGCAGAAATGGAATTAGTTAGCACCAGGTCCTAATTGTGGTTAACTTTTGAGTAATTAGCGTTAGGACTTTGTAATCCTAAAGCTAATTGACTCTTGGCACTTCCCATGTCAAGCATAGGGAGCGCAAAGTACAGTATGCACTGAAAAGTGCAAGCTCCGTATCGCTAACGTTTTTTTAACCCGTTAGCGTTTGTAATGTAATATGGTCAGCCCGCACTAGGGTCACCAAAGCGAAGGTTAACGCTCACACAGCTGAGCGCTAATGTTAGCGTGAAGTATGTAATATGGCCCACAGTCTTGTTGGATGTTACCAGTATGCTGTGGATAGTACCTACCAAAAGTGGTGCAAGAAAGGACAACTGGTGAACCTGCATCAGGGTCATTGGTGCACTAGGCTCATTGTTGCATGGGGAGTGAGGGCTTGTGGGGAGTGAGTGAGAGCTTGTCAAGCCTTCTAAGTGAAGCCTTCAAAGTGAACACTTAGGAGATCTTCTGGTGAATGATTTTGATTTTTGTTTCAAACAGATCTTTTCTATTCATTTTAAGGTTTTAAGTTAGGTCTGGTGAGTAAATTAGGTTAGGCTGATGACTCATTTTCATACTGATTAGCATACAATTGGAATCAATTGGGTGGTATTTGCTACTGGTTTAGCTTGTCCACTCCTTGCTGGGGGAGGTGTACTTAGGTGACTATATAAAGGTTGGGGATATTAGCTTGCTAATTGAGCTTGTCAAGCCTTCAAAGTGAACACTTAGAGGAGATCTGCTGGAGATACTCTGGAGGTAGTCTGAGGTTTGACAGGAGGTAGAAAACCTACAAAAAGGTAAGATTTGCTGGTTTTAAATCCATTCTTTTATAATGGCAGGCTTGGTCCAGTGTAAGAGCTGTCATGCATTTGTTTTTAGATCCAATTTTTGGAGGTTTGGAGTGTGCCTGATATGTAGGCAGTTCTCTTTATTGCAGCAGGAAATTGCCTGTTTGAAGTCTGAGATTTGTAAATTATCTGTTAGACAAACTCAGGCTATGACTGTTACAAAGCCACTGCCACAGAGGCCTCCTAGGAGCGGCAGATGGACTACTGTAGGATCTGGTAGACTTAGAGTTGTGGATAGAAGGCATGTCCCACAATCTGTGGCTCTTATTAATTCTTTTGAGGCACTTTCAGAGTGTAGTGGTAAGACGGATGTAGGCTCAGACACCATAGTTGAGGAACCACCATCCACTATGCCTAAGGTATGCAGGACTGCAACCAAGAACAAAAAGGAAAAGGTGGGACATGAGAGAAGGCAATTGTTGCTGGGTGATTCTATCATAAGAGGTGTTGAGCTGGAGAGTAGTGGTTTGGTGAGATGTCTTCTTGGGGCTACTGCTCGTAGAGACAGGAGACGTATTCTCAATATTGTCAAACAAGCAAAGCAGCAAGGGGAAGTGGACGTTCTAGTCCATCTAGGGACAAATGACTTGGCTAGCAATGAGGTTTCTGAGATTAAGGAAGATTTTTGTGTTCTTGGAGGTGAAATACAGCAGATTGCGTCCACTGTGTCATTCTCTGAAGTTTTGCCTGTGCATAACATTCAAGATAGGCAGATGCGCAATAGGGAATTCAATTTGTGGCTTCGGGAATGGTGTCGGGAGCAAGGATTTGGCTTTGTGTCCCATGATAGCTCTAATTGGAGCAGAAAGGAACTGTATAAAAAGATGGTTTGCATCTTACTCATAGGGGAACATATGTTCTCAGTGAGAAGTTCAAAGGTTTCACAAAGAAATATTTAAACTAGGAGGGGGGGACAAAAGGGTAAAAAACAATCTGCCCGATTGTCCCCCAAAACTAAATCGGAGGGTGCAAGCAACATGCTAGGTAAAAAATGACAAGCTCAGAGTCGTGTCTATAAATGCTCGCAGTTTAGTCAATAAAATCAATGAACTGGAGGCAATGATGGCAGCTGAAAAAGTAGATTTAGTGGCGGTTACAGAGACATGGTTCAGTGAGAAAAATAACTGGGACATAACAATACCGGGGTACTCTTTATATAGAAAAGACAGAGAAGGTAGGAAAGGAGGAGGAGTGGCCCTGTATGTGAAAAACAACATAAAAATGAACCAAATAAAAGTGAGCGAGGTGAACATAGAGTCAGTTTGGGTTACGCTAACATTTGGCAATCATACAGTAGCTCGTGTAGGTGTGATCTATAGACCCCCTGGACAAGTAGAAGAGCTAGATAATCTGCTGGTTGAGGAAATAGCCAAAATGGCAATGAAGGGGGAAGTTATTATCATGGGGGACTTTAATCTTCCTGATGTAAACTGGAAAACCAAAATAGCTGGGTGCACCAGGAGTACAAATATTCTAAACTCCTTACTGGGATTATCTCTAACACAAGTAGCTGAGGAGCCGACCCGTAAAGAGGCCATATTGGATTTAATACTCACAAATGGAGGTTTGGTATCGGACGTTGTTGTAGGTGAAAATTTGGGATCTAGTGATCACCAGTCAGTGTGGTTTAATATAAGAACAGGGATGGAGCCGCACCACACAAAAACAAAAGTTTTAGACTTTAAAAAAACTGATTTTTCTAAAATGAGATTTTGTGTGAAGGAGTCATTATCAGACTGGAGGAGTTTAAAGGGAGTCCAGGAGAAATGGGATTATTTAAAGGAAGCATTATTGAAGGCCACAGGAAATTGCATTCGGCTTGTTAGCAAAAACAAAAAAGGGAAGAAACCACTGTGGTACTCTGCAGAAGTGGCCAAAATAGTGAAGAACAAAAAGATAGCATTCAATAATTATAAAAAAACTCAGAGTGAAGAAGATAGGCAAACCTATAAAATTAGGCAGAAAGAGGCAAAGCAATTTATAAGAGCTTCCAAAGCACACGCAGAAGAGAAAATAGCTGTCAGTAAAAAAGGGGGACAAAACATTTTTTAGATACATAAACGAGAAAAGAAAAGTAAAACAAGTGTAGAGGTCGGCAGGGCTGGGTCCTTGATGGACAATATGTTTCACCCCTATTTGGGTTGTGGACCCTTTAAGGGCAACCACAGGGTTAATGTTCCTGTCCAGGAAGAGTTTTAAAGCCAGCAACTCCCAGATAGGATTGTGGGAGTTCAGGAAAAGGAAAGTAATCAGTGGAAGCTGTGTGTTTGTGTTCCAAAAGCAGGAGACGTGCTGTGCCTTGCTGGAGAGGCTTCTACATACTGGGGAAAGGATTCCCTAGGTTTGGGACTGTTTAAAGCGTTGGTGAGCCACTATTATTTCTCTGTTTATTTGTGCTGAAGATCAGGACTTTGCTTTAATTTCGCTGAACCAAAGCGTGTACTTATTATGTTGCCTTTTTGACTGCCCTGAAAGGGTGAATAAAACTGTTTTGTTTGTGAAAGACATTGTGCACGTGCTCTGTGGGCCCCCAAATGTCACACAAGGATTAGTTAGATTAAAAACAAAGGAAGGAAGGTATGTAGAAGAGGATAAAAGTCTCGCTGACTGCCTCAATGAATATTTTTGTTCAGTCTTTGCAGAAGAAAAGGAAGGAAAGGGACCTCAGTTAGGAGAGAACACTAAAGAGACATTTACATATGAGTTTACAGAGGAGGAAGTTCTACAGCAGCTGTCTAAAGTAAAGACAAATAAGTCAATGGGGCCTGATGGGATCCACCCTAAATTATTAAAAGAGCTCAGTGATGTAATGGCAAAACCGTTAACAGATTTATTTAACCAATCCTTGTTAACGGGAGTCGTCCCAGAAGACTGGAAATTAGCAAATGTTGTGCCCATTTACAAGAAGGGTAGTAGGGAGGAATCGGGGAACTATAGGCCAGTTAGTCTTACGTCAGTAGTGGGGAAATTAATGGAAACCATGTTAAAGGAAAGGATTGTTGAACATCTAAAAACACGTAGATTACAGGATCAGAAACAACATGGGTTTACCTCAGGGAGATCATGCCAAACTAATCTTATTGATTCTTTTGATTGGGTAACAAAAATAATAGACACAGGTGGTGCAGTAGACATTGCTTATTTAGATTTCAGTAAGGCGTTTGATACTGTTCCGCATAGAAGGCTTATCAATAAATTGCAATCTTTGAGCTTGGATTCCAATATTGTTGAATGGATTAGGCAGTGGCTGAGTGACAGACAACAGAGGGTTGTGGTAAATGGAGTTTATTCGGCGCAAGGTCTTGTTACCAGTGGGGTACCTCAGGGGTCAGTACTTGGACCCATTCTCTATAATATTTTTATTAGTGATATTGCAGAAGGTATTAATGGAAAAGTATGTCTTTTGCTGATGACACAAAGATTTGCAACAGGGTTGACGTTCCTGGAGGGATCAGCCAAATGATTTAGGTAAACTAAAAAAATGGTCGGAGTTGTGGCAATTGAGTTTTAATGTGGATAAGTGCAAGATAATGCACCTGGGATGTAAAAACCCAAGGGCTGAATATAGAATATTTGATACAGTCCTAACCTCAACATCTGAGGAAAGGGATTTAGGGGTCATTATTTCAGAGGATCTAAGGGTAAGTAGTCAATGTAATAGAGCAGCAGGAAATGCTAGCAGAATGCTTGGTTGTGTAGGGAGAGGTATTAGCAGTAGGAAAAGGGAAGTGCTCATGCCACTGTACAGAGCACTGGTGAGACCTCACTTGGAGTACTGTGTGCAGTACTGGAGACCGTATCTCCAGAAGGATATAGACATCTTAGAGAGAGTTCAGAGAAGGGCTACTAAAATGGTGTACGGCTTGAAGGAGAAAAGTTACCAGGAAAGGCTTAATGATCTTAACATGTACAGCTTGGAAAAAAGACGAGACAGAGGAGATATGATAGAAACATTTAAATACGTAAAGGGAATCCACAAGGTAGAGGAAGGGAGTATATTTAAAACGAAACAAAATAGCAAAACAAGAGGACATAGTCTTAGATTAGAGGGGCAAAGGTTTAAAAGTAACATCAGGAAGCATTATTTTACTGAGAGGGTGGTGGATACATGGAACAGCCTTCCAGTTGAAGTGGTAGAGGCCAAAACAGTAATTGAATTTAAGCAAGCATGGGATAGGCATAAGGCTATCCTAAACAAAAGATAAATCCAGGTAAAGTATCCATGTAATTGGGCAGACTAGATGGGCCGAAAGGTTCTTATCTGCCGAAATTTTTCTATGTTTCTATGTTTCTAGTGGAGCCATTGTCATTAATGACTCACTAGTTAATCAAAACAGCTTGGTTGGAATAAGGTCCATTGTGTCTACTGCCCCCCCCCCACCCCCATTACCCATTTTTTGCTCTCTTTTTTTATTGTGGAACATCAGTTCTACTTTTTAATTCACTTCTTTCCATCTCCTCCCTCCTCCGTCCTCCCTCCGCTCTGGTTTCTGTGACTTGCATCTGGCTTCAGATGAGAGTAATCTAATTAAGCAGCAGGTCTGAGCGAGGCCAGAAAATGTGATGTAAGGAGCACTCTACCTCCTGGCAGAGACAATAGAGAGTGAATCTCTCATTCTGTTTAAGCAAATGACAGCTTACCTTGTCAAAATAGATTGCATTGGCTGCAGGAGAGTCTGCTATTATTCAGTAATAACCTTTCTAAAATGATATAATTATATAAGATCTCAATTCCTCTACCTATGTGTGAGTCTATTGCGGTCTGCATTTGGGTCCTTGTTTAATTCTGTGTATTTCCTAAATTCTCCTCCTCAACATAACATCCATGAATATATTCATATTAATATGACTCAATACATACATAACAAGATGATAATGGACAAATAGGCTATGGTTCATTTTATTTTGTGTTAGCCCTGTTTGTTATCAATCATAGGGTACGTGTGTAACCTTAACTTGTGTACTTTTGTAGAAAATAGAACATCTCTGGGTAGTAGGTACCAACTTACAACATTTAGCTTAATTTATATAATTAAAATGCTTCCATAACCTTATTCGGAATGAATTCTACTCAAGCACAAGTTCAGCAGTATGGTCAGGTCTGAAAGCATGAACAAAACAGTTGTACCTATATAAATAGCTAGTGGCTATTAATATACAGTATCAAGTTTATTCACTAAAAGGTGAAACTCAGGAGAATTGGTAGGCGACAAGAACAATCTAGACCAAATAGCCGATTTGGAAAGTGACATAAAAGGGAAAATTTTTCTGGTTTTGGCTATTTTGACCTAGAATTTTCACTTCTCCTGCCAATTCTCCTGAGTTTCACCTTTAATAAATAGACCTGTATGTCTGTGTGAAAATATACTTACACATACAAACTCAAATTAAGTGTATTTATGTATAACTGAGAGCGTTGGGGCGTGCACATGGAGTTTCTGTAAATTTATATCCAGTACCTGGCTTCTCCTTAGTCTTAATCTCTCCTTAAGGAGAAGCAAGTGTTGGTATACCATAATAACCGACTAACAGGTCAGATTTTAAGGATTACTTTGGGGAAATGCAGACTGAATCCTGCAATCACTGTATATCAAATTACACTCACTGGCCACTTTATTAGGTACGCCTGTTAAATTGCATGTTAACACAAATTGATCAGCCAATCACATGGCAGCAACTCAATGCATTTGGCATCTGGACGCTGTGAAGATGACTTGCTGAAGTTCAAACTGAGCATCAGAATGGGGTAGAAAGGGGATTTTAGTGACTTTGAACGTGGCATGGTTGTTGTTGCCAGACGGGCTGGTCTAAGTATTTCAAAAACGGGCTGATTTTACTGGGATTTTTACGCACAACCATCTCTAGGGTTTACAGAGAATGATCCGAAAAATCTAGTGAGCGGCAGTTGTGTGGATGAAAATGCCTTGTTGATGTCAGAGGAGAATGGGCAGACTGGTTTAAGATGATAGAAAGGCAACAGTAACTCAAATAACCACTCGTTACAACCAAGGTATGCAGAATACCATCTCTGAATGCACAACACGTCCAACCTTGAAGAATATGTGCTACAGCAACAGAAGACCACATCTGGTGCCACTCCTGTCAGCTAAGAACAGGAAACTGAGGCTACAATTCGCAAAGGCTCTCCAAAACTGGACAATAGTAGATTGGGAAAACTTTGCCTGGTCTGATGAGTCTCGATTTCAGGTGACAGGTCCAGCTCAGTGTACTGTCAGAGTACACTCGCCGTGCTGCTGCTACCCCCCCCCCTCTTGACAGCACTTGCCTTGAGAGTGCTATCTGTAAGTAGCTGCTTTTCACTCAGAGTTGGACCACTGGGCTGAGTTTATATATATATATATATATATATATATATATATATAGTATCTATTTCAAAAAGCTGACAGTTGCATACTGCAATATGAAATATTATAGCAGAATGTAGCAGTATTCGGTCCTGTTTTGTAGTTTTATTTCAAAAGAAACCATGTAATTGAAGTGATGCGTTAACGAGAGCATCATTTCCACATTCTCATAGCTCGGACCAAGAAAGTTATGAATAATAAATACAAAATACCATGTCTGCCAAACACCTGCTGGACTGTAAATTCAGGTCCAGAACATCACTGCTTGCAGGGCACAGGTGATCTCAAAGACAGCACCTCCTTCCTGATTGATCTTGCACACCATTCAGAGAGTGAGAGCTCTGATCAGATAAGAAGCAAGCAAGCACAGGTCAGAGCTGCAAGACAAGTAACCAGCACATACTACACCCCAGTATACTGGCCACTACATGTTTGACTCAGAGTCCATGTCATGCAGCTGCTGCTTGCTCTCACTCGGGCTGCATGCTCAGGGGCAGACTATGGACGGCCATTAAAGAAGCCAGACACCAGGCAGCCACACTCGACGATAGTGAGTGTGCGATTAGTGAGGGGAGCAAAAACAGGAAGGGGATTTCTCACAGAACCCGCAAACCCAGCTGTGTGAGACATCAGATCCCCTGACTATTCTTTATGGACTTTTTATCCTATTGTACTCTGCCAGCCTGATGGTACAGGATTCCCTAACAGTAACATTTACTCACTGGTTCACTGCTTGCTTGTCACAGTCCTCCATGTTGTCTGCTGCTTTGTTGAAGGTCCCTCACTGGTCTTTCCACTTCCTCAGTGTAATTCCACCCGCTGGTTAGTCATGAGCCAATAATAGCATTGTACGTAATGAGTGAACATTTTTCTAAGGTGACCTAATGGAAACTTAAGGCTGGGGGCTGAACTCTCTGGTAGAGATGGATAGAGCATGTGTGAAATGATCTCTGGAAGGACGGATGACAAAAACATCCATTGTAAGCTCAGCTGCTACTGTACTGCTGCCAGGGGCTGGAAAAGGCTCAGTAGGTTTTGTGGGGGGGGGGGGGTAAAACGGATACCCACTGACCTCCAAGGAAAAAAATAGCCTTCTAATTAACTACTATTTTTCAGCAGATGGCAACAGATACACATGGACCATAATGATAGACAATTGCATTATTCATACCCCACACAGATTACACAAACACCCTTTACCCTCACACGCACAGGGTGACTTCACACTTCTGTGTGTGTGTGAAGAATAGGAATGAATGAGAGTAGAGTAACAATCAACAGATGGTGAACATTGCTTTTTCTATATATGTCATGAAATATATGGACGCTGAACTGACCAATACTAGTTTCTATGATCTGGTTTGCATTTGCAAAATCATTTAACACATTAAGAAAACCTGACTAACAAATCCCATACTCACCACTTATCCTACATGGGGGAGGGTGGCGTGATCTGCCTTTTCATCTTGTCAAGGAGCAGAGTGAGACTGAGAACAAATAATAGTTTCTTGCCTCCCTCCAGGATTCATCAACTGCTCCTGCATCATCTTGGGAGAGCATGCTTCCACAGACCTCGCAGTCTGGATGCATAGGACTCGATGGAGGGCATCGAGCTGCCCTGGGCTTCATTCCAGGGCTAGGCACCAACAAAGTGCCTACCACAGACTAGATACGCCAGAAGGGAGAAGGTAAGTAAAATCTGCAGGCACAGATTTTTTTACTTACATCTCCCTTTTAGTGGCAACAATGAAATAGGGGCCAAAGTCTATGGAGTTACTAAGTTTACAACAGCTCTGGTAAAGTTTACACCAGCAATGGAATACAGCCCACAGAGGGCCAAATTACATACTTTTCGCTAACGTTAGCGCACACCTGCGTGAGCGTTAACGTTAGCCCAAGTATTTACCGCATATTTCAATCCAAACGCTAACAGGTTAAGTAACGTGTTAGCGTTTGGTGCCTTGCGCTTTTCAGTGTGAGGTTACTGTACTTTGCGCTCCCTATACTTAACATGAGGAGCTCAAAGTGTTAGGATTACAAAGTCCTAACGCTGATTAACGTCCGGCCGCGGTTAACAAAAAGTTATGCAGAATCCGTTAGCACCATCCAGAAACACCCCAAAAAAATTGAGATACTCACCTCCTGTCCCACGGCGAGGACCGCGGCTCTGTCCGCCTCCTCAGTCTGGCAGGAGCAGGGAAAGACTGGGGGAAAAAGTCCCCCCCAGTCTCCCCCTGCGTATCACTACACTGACCGGCTGAATCTCGCAAGGCAAGATCCGGCTGGTCATGTGACCACCGGCGTCTGCTTCAATGGAGTCCTATGGACTCCATTAAGAGGATGCAAGCGGCTGCACTTAGTGCTGCCACGCGCATCCCGGGGCTTAGCGCCCGCAAAACAATGCAGGCAGCTTTTTTAGCACCTGCATTGTAATTTAGCGGTAAAACGCAGGCGCTAGGGGGAAAACTGCAGGTGTAGTTTTTCCTCCCTAGCGACCGCGTTTTAGTGCTAGGACCGTAATTTAGCCCAGAATGTTTATTCTCAAACATTGCTCAAACATTTAGCAGTAAATACCAAATGAGACTGAGTTGTCAGCTCATGTTTGATTTAGAGGAAATGTCTACCCTAGTAGAAATGATGCTCAGTAATGTATCTAAAGTTACCGATTAAACCACTGTGAATGTGCTTATACTTCACAGAAGGGTATATCTAAACAAAAGTTGTTGTTTTTTCCATTGTTATGGGTTTAATACTTTAAATAGTAAGGGACCTATACCCTAGTGGAAGCAAATGGTAGCGTTCGGATGAGTAAGTGTTAGCGCCGGGATAAGTGACTTTAACACATGCCCCCCTTATTACCTTCCTAACTATAAAAACGTAAAAAAATCACTTAGCGCATCGGTGAATGCGCTAGCTTTGCGAGCTTACTGTACTTTGCGCATCCTATACTTAACATGGGGAGCGCAATCATTAATTAGCGTTAGTGCTAATTACCGCAGGGATGCGCACGGCAAAGTTTTAGCTACTCCTAAAAGTTGGTGCTAAATGTTTCTGCTATTGCAAAATCATTTAACACCCCCTAAAGCCCCCCAATAAATCCGATAATCACCCCTCATCCTGTGATGAGAACGGTGGCCCGATCCACCACTTCTTGGAGCAGAGTGAGACTGGGAATAAATAGTTCCCAGTCTCCTCTGCGATCACTCAGTGGCACTGAGTGATTTTGCAGGAGAGAGATAGCACAGGGTTCGCGGCCCGGAAGGCGCAAACCTCTATGGAGTCCTATGGACTCCAGGAGGTGGTACTCGCGGTCGCGTGAAAGAGCTACAGCGAGTATCCCAGCAGCAGCATTTACCACAGACTAGTACCCTAAATTATAGCAAAAACAGATATGTTGTATCTCCCAATATTTGACTGCATTTTAAAATCTCTACCGATGACTTTTAAGTGATTGGAAATAATAATTTGTTCCGTTAAATTTACATTTAGCAAACTCCAGATTATTTCTTTTAACTGTTAACATCATTAGTATATATTTCTACTCCGAAAAGGGTTA
This sequence comes from Leptobrachium leishanense, assembly GCA_009667805.1. Taxonomy (NCBI): domain Eukaryota; kingdom Metazoa; phylum Chordata; class Amphibia; order Anura; family Megophryidae; genus Leptobrachium; species Leptobrachium leishanense. The sequence goes on along the minus strand of CM019063.1, from coordinate 291,909,375 downwards.
TCTATCCTAAAAGATTTAAATTCCTGTTATTTATGTTGTCATGTTGCATAATACTTTACATTAATAAATCTTGTTGTCTTTATCATCTTCTAATGCAGGTGTCAGCAACCATGGCCTTCCAGATGTTTAGCAACTACATTTCCAATGAGGCTGTGCCAATCGAAAAAGCAGCTGAGCATCATGGGACGTGGTTGCAAAACATCTGGGGGACCAAAACCCCTGTTCTAATATATAAGGTGTTCCACCATCAAAGTGCACAGTTTGGGAAGACACTAGTGTCATAGAACAGGGTGATAAAGCATGTTCCAGAATCCAGATTGCACTCCATGATATCTTTCGTTTTCTGTCATCCCTTCAAAACAAAGGATCCAGCAGCCAATCAGAGTAAGGCAAAACAACATAAGAAAAACATTGCATCACCATTTCAGCCAATCAGGACTAACCAATAGAAGAGCTAGCCAATCACAGATCAGAATTCTTGTTTGCACTATTCCGTTCCTACACGTCACCATCGCTTAAAGGTACATGGACAAAGTGATGGATAGTAAGGTTTGGGGCGTATCTCTCACAACAAGCAGTCATGCACTTGTTAAGAAGTCAAAAGGGATACATAATTTTAGAGAAAAAAAAACAGCCTGTCACTTGATACAAAAACCACGACACTACTTTTTCTTGGGCTTAATGTGCTTAACTGATTCACTATTCTTCTACTCTAATGCATATCCTACAAGATGTGGCGAGTCCAAGGACATCATGCGTTCATCTTGCATGATCTCGCTCTGAAATGTTGATGCATTTGGATCAATCCACACATTCTACAAACAATACCCCACCCTTCAAGATCATACAATTCTCCTACTGATAAATACATTCTCAGTGCTTTCTTGTGCACTGGCCATAGAAACACTTACCCTCACAATATATGAAACCCCCGGACCTTGCAATCGGTCATCAGGGTGCAGCCAACCCTGTGCTGGTTTGCTTATGAAGGTCCCTTTACGGTTCCATTCCTCGCCTGGGAGTTTGTATGTCTCTGTTCTTGAGACCTTTCTCCCACCCCCTCTTTCAACACCTCGCAACCGGTTAATAACTTGCAGAGTACAAGGTGTGGAGCACACTGGATCACAGGCTCCAAAAACCGACCCCAATCCACCACCAGTCCCAGATTTGTCCATTGTCAGTTCCTTGTTGGCTCCAGATGGGGAACGACTCAAAAAAGCAGCTGGACTTGCAAATTTCCATTGTCCCATCCGTGGTATCATCATACAGAAGGTGGTGGCTACATCTTGCTCTTCGGGGTACTGTGGCTCTGAAAAAGGAGGGCCCAGGGCCGGAGTTGCAGCGGGCGAACCAGGGGCCACCTGTCCACTCATGTCTCCAGCTGTGACTTGTGGCTGCTCCTCTGCTGAAGTTACTGAGTCGTTGCGAAAGCGGTCATACCTGGAGTCAGCCAGCATGCCGTGTGCTGGGATCCATCCAGAGCTTTCAAAGTGATTGCTGCTCCATTCCCTCCTCCTGCACTCCCCATCTCCCTGGGGAGGATCCACTCTCACAGATGATGTCATTCTCATATTACTCATGTACCCCCACCACACAGCAGCATCCCAGCTCAGGTCAGCAGAACCTGCTGTTGATGCACCTCCTCCCCATTAGGAAATCAGGCTAATGGTTGTACAGGGAGGGGTTGGTTTTCTACAGAATATCCAAAATTATGTCAGACATTATTCCCTTTAAAAAATGACAAACCCTATTCGTTTATTTTTTTTTAACCTCGCAACGGAGGATTTCACAAGAACCATTTAACCACTGCAGAATGCATTTTCATTCGGCCTATGTTAGTGTTTAGCCCTGGCCGTAGTATTCGCTAGGCATTGATCTTCAAATATAATTAACATTCCCTTGTGCAATGCAGTAACTTCTAAATCTATGTTGTGTCTGGCCCCATCTGCCTTCTCTCCGCTCTCAAAACAGCTAAAATCCATATCAAAAAAGCCTGAGGAGAATCATTTAACAAGCTCACCCTTTGTACATGTCAGTATGTTAGTTCAATGTGGGCTATTTGTGTGCTGGTGGTCGAGGTGGACGGCAGGTGTCCTCACATCTGCATTTTAGGTATAGATGGTAGTATATTTATTTATTTATTTATTTATTTATAAAGGATTTTACCAGGAAGGATACATTGAGATTTCTCTCGTTTTCAAGTATGTACTGGTATATGGTATATGGTATATTTGCACATTTGATAAGGAGAAACGGGCATGTCCTGGTATATGGCTGTTAAGAGATACTGGCATCTTGCATGTGTTTCGGTATAAGGATAAAGAAGTCATCAGGCGTGTTATTAATTAAGACGTGTATATTTGTCTGCAAATGAGAGATATGTGTCATATATCTCTGTATTTGAAGAATACAAACGGCCTTACATTTCCTCTGCTTTACCTGTATTGAGATGTGTACACATACAGACCTTTTAATCATTCTGTATGGAGACATCATGGAGATTTGATGGTGAGGTATGACAGTAAAATGTTGGAGTCCTGCTGTCTGTGTATTAGGAAGACATGGATTCATTATTTGGATAATGAAAGCAGGTCATATGTCCATGTATTCGGATGAGATGAAAGATATGAGTCATATCTTTGTATTAAAAGAACGTGAGAGCTGTGCGACATGATGTCTGTGTATTAGGATGAAACGAGAGGTATGATTCATATATTGGTGCAATAAATTGTGTGGCGCTAATATAAAAAGCTCACTTCTTCTCATTGTAGATTTTGTCATTGATACATTAGAAAAATGACCAAAGGTCCTCATGGTAAGATGCACTTTGAAGGGCAACATTGTTTATATCAAAACCTGTAGTACAGTTTTTATAGAATTCAGCCCCCCTCAAGGAAGATAACTGCACAACTGTACCGGCTGGTTGGAGTAGAGGTAACATCACTGCTCTATAACTGGAGAGAGACTGGAGACACAGGTTCGAATCCCGACAAGAGCACCTCTCCAGTAAGTGTCCTTGGGCAAGACCCCTAATGGTACATACTCGCCACCCAGGACATACTTGAAAACGAGAGAAATCTCAATGTATTCTTCCTGGTAAGATACTTCTCAGAAAAAAAACCAACAAACGTAGGCTGGGGTCAGACGAGCGCCCTACGTGTTTTATGAATTATGTAAATTCTGCTTATCCAAAATTTCAGCCGACACATAAATCAACAAAAGAACTCTATGAAACCTAAAAAAAGAATAAAATGAGAACAATTTGTTTTGATTAATGCAAATGCAAGTAAAGCTTGCTGGTGCATTGCATTCAATTTCTTAAGTCAGTGCAGACAACACGCTCCTAACACCCAAACCACTCAGCCAGGGCTAGTGAGTGAGTCATTAAGCGGAGCAAGTGGGTTGGCAATGACATAACCGCTCACTCACCAGCCACGGGTGGGTATAGAGTAATCGGGAGCACCCCTATTTATTAATTTTGCCCTTATCTCACAAACTAGAGGAAGAGGGGGCTAAAGAGCCAGTGGGCAGATTTATCCTGTCATTTCAATATAAATGTCTTTCTGAAGTGGTCCCTTTTACAGTGCCTCTGTCATTGGCATGTTTTGCCCATTTGGCAGGGCATCACTTCCTTTATATAGATCAACGTTTTTTCACTAACCTATATAATTGAAAAAAATGGAAAGGGTCTTGATCCCCATATTATCTGTGTCATGCCGTAAGTGGGAGTGGCTGCGAACAGAGAGACTTCCTACAGGATTGCCCCAAAATTGGTCTGTGTGTTATGTCAGCTGTCAAAAACATTCTATTTGACAGCCAGTGCAGAGCAGTGACTGAGCAGAGGGCCATCATATAGGATGGCTCTCTGCTTGCAACAGCCCCCTCCCCCTACAATATGGCTCATTTGAGATAAGGAAACGTTAAACTGAAATATTTCAGTTTTATTAAATTATAGAGGTCAGACAAGAAACACTGACCTATATAAAAAAAATAGGGATGCCTTGTCAAATGGCAGATGCAATTTACAAACCAAAATTTGGCCACACGCCAATAATTACCTTCCTACCACAAAAACAAGTTGTATAACACAGTCTGATATCACATGTTTCATTAGCACCATTTAAAAAAGTCTAAAGTTTAAGATATCCTAAGTCAATTGGTTACCCGAAGGCTTTGACCTTTAAATTAAGGGTGTTACAGTAAAAGTAACCCACTGTAACCCTAAATCTCTAACATCCAGTGCAATGCATGCGCTATCCAGCGATTTAACCATAATCCTACTTAATTATTATCAATCTATTTATTACTTGATTTACATATTGTAGGGACTTGATGGGACACTTGTATGTTCCTGACAGATCAGGTACCTGGTCTACGTGAGTGAACAACCTCAGCCCAGATTGAGCCAACGTAAACATTCCAAGCTTTCAAACTTCCCCTGAAATGTTCTTCTAAAAGCATTTGTGAGGCAAAACAAACATATTTACATGTCTGCTCATCATTATATTTTCTATCCATTGGACCAGGGCAGGTTATAGATGAAAGTATTCACCAATCACACAATTGCGTTCCGTTATGTAGTATTTATAGAGGTGTCAACGTTTCTTGCTGCACTGAATAAATACAAAAAATAATCAAGAGTCCATTCTAATATTTTTATATTACCACCCCCCCCCCCCCCCACCCGGTATGATGACATTAAAGTTGTTAATTTGGTTAAATCAGAATACTTTTTTGTTGTTTATATTTACAAAAAAAAATCTCCACCTCCAACAAAGGCTACTGAATTATTAATAGTTATTCCCTGCCCCATCATTAATAATTAACATTTATGGCCTCTAATTAACCCTCTAATCACAGGCTCTCAGCTGTCTGCACAGTTATCACAGTCATTTTGCAGAAAACACTCAGACTTTTAACCAGTTAGCTGCCCGAAAGCTTACTACATGACTTGTCAGTGCATCCTAGTGGCAGCAAAACTATAATAACAGCTCTTAGCCTCAATTATATCCTTCTTGAACTTGCCCTTTATTTGCCCCTAGGAGAAGCAGGCTCATTGCACTTACATACGGCTATAGGGACAAACGTAAAATTAGATTAGTCTTTGAGTCAAATTATAGGCACATTTTCTCCCACCATGTAATTATTAGCATTATTTTTTCCATCCATCCTGGAAAACTAATGCAGGCATTATGTGACAGTGATGAAGGCACCACACCATTAACCTACACATTGCCTGCTCTGCTCTGGTGGATTTCGTAGGAGCAGGGCAGGAGGTGGAGGCAAGTTCGAGCTTCACAAGGCAAAGAGCCAGCACACAGGCAGAAAATTCAATATTATTTATAGAGAATGAGGATGGCAAGAGCTGGCGAGGAGAAGGAGGGGGGGGTTGAAAAAAAGACACAGGCAGAAGGTAAATAGTGAAGGCTGAAAAAGTGCCAATCGATGAAAGACAAAAGAACAATGTGATGCTGAAGGCAGAATGATGGAGGACAAGAACCAGAAAAGGCACAGATAAATAACACAGATAGTGAGACAGGCACGCTGACAGACAGTAACAAACGTTGGTCTGGGTATAAATCTCACTGTGGCAATCCATAACAAAGCAACTAATAGAAATAAATTATCACTCCCTTCTTCATATTCAAACCTCTGGAACTACCGCTTAAACCCTCCATTCTCCATGCCCATTTGGTTATAGAAAAAAATCCCTTTATAATGCCCTTTATCATTGCCAGTCTTCCCCCACAATCCTGAGCTGCTTCAAACATACAGCTCTGTAAAATCTCTTTCCCCAGAGACACTTGTTTGCATAAAGCTCATCTAGATTGTGCATAATTCATTCCCTTTACATAACTGAATAGAGGACTAAAATAAAGCAGTCTGACAGTGTCAGAAAAAGATTAAAGAAAAGTATCGGTGGTGTTATTGGGGGAAACGTAAGATAAAATAAAATTTGTCTGGTGGTGGGGTACAATAAAAATAAACACAAGTGTGATTTCAGTAGGATACATTGAGTTGTCGGGAAGCAGGGCTAAATTAAGCTCTTTATGGGCCTGGAGTGGAACATTTTGGTGGGCATATTTTTGGAGTTGGATGAAATGAAAACATTTTATTTTATATAACTGGGCAGATAGAAGGGCATGCCCCCCCCCACTTGTTTTTATGCCCCGTTTCATTTATTATGCCCACATCTCATTTTAATATATACAAATTTAATTTCAGCATATCCCCATTTTGTTTCAGCATGACCTCTTCTTTTTTTTAAACCCCCACACTTGCCTTTATGCCTTTACACACAGCTCCATGATCCTTGGCCAGCAGCTCCCAGTGATATACAGTCAGGTCCAGAAATATTGGGACATTGACACAATTCTAACATCTTTTGGCTCTATACACCACCACAATGGAGTTGGAATGAAACAAACACAATGTGCTTTAGCTGCAGACTGTCCGCTTTCATTTGAGTAAAAAGGTAAGCTTAGGCACCATCCCCCTTGGTCGGTCAACGGAGTAGAGGTCTCTTGCTGTGCAGCCCCAATACTCAAAACAATAAAATAAACTCCGGATACAACAACATTATTCCAAGTGGATTTATTCCAAAACCAAGTAATGACGTTTCGACCACAACTGGTCTTTGTCAAAGACCAGTTGTGGTCGAAACGTCGTTACTTGGTTTTGGAATAAATCCACTTGGATTAATGTTGTGGTATCCGGAGTTTATTTTATTGTTTTGAGCTTTAATTTGAGGGTATGTACATCCAACTCAGGTGAACGGTGTAGGACTTACATAGTGCAAGAGGGGTGGGGTCGCGCCTATTCCACGAAGGGTTGACTGCAACCACCAAATGCATCCAGCCCAACAACATGTGTAGAATATAACAAAGAAAAAAAAATTCATCTGCGCTTACTCCAATTATACAGTGTGAAACTAAACACAATTAGAGGTTTGGTTTCTTATCAATGGCCATTATAAGACTAGCTCACCCGCCAACGTCACTGCACCTCTAAAAGGGCGAGTCCTAACCAAAATGAAACCACAGGCTGCTACATAGCAAACCATACCTGCTCATGCTGCTTGTCAAACATGAGGTAGACTGGTGGGCCTTTATTTATGCTCCCCCAGAAACAAAATCCACTTTGGGATCAAAACAAAGACACGGAGCGGAGTCTTGCTGCAGGGATGACCTGGCTGGAAGTACATTGAAACATACATAGTGCAGGAGGGGTGGGGTCGCGCCTATTCCCCGAAGGGTTGGCTGCAACCACCAAATGCATCCAGCCCAACAACATGTGTAGAACATAACAAAGAAAAAAAGGTGTAGGATTTACAGCAGTTTGCAGATTTGCCTCCCACTTGTTAAGGGACCAAAGGTAATGGGACAGAATAATGCTCAATGGGATTCAGGTCAGGTGATTGACTTTGCCATTGCATAACATTCCACTTCTGTCCCTTCAAAAACTCTTTGGTTGCTTTTGCAGTATGCTTTGGGTCATTGTCCATCTGCACTGTGAAGCACCGTCCAATGAGTTCTACAGCATTTGGCTGAATGTGAGCAGATAATATTGCCCGAAACACTTCAGAATTCATCCTGCTGCTTTTGTCAGCAGTCACATCATCAATAAATACAAGAGAACCAGTTCCATTGCCAGCCATACATGCCCACGCCATGACACTACCACCACCACGCTTCACTGATGAGGTGGTATGCTTAGGATCATGAGCAGTTCCTTTCCTTCTCCATACTCTTCTCTTCCCATCACTCTGGTACAAGTTGATATTGGTCTCTTCTGTCCATAGGATCTTGTTCCAGAACTGTGAAGGCTTTGTTAGGTGTTGTTTGGCAAACTCTAATCTGGCCTTCCTGTTTTTGAGGCTCACCAATCTTGTGGTGAACCCTCTGTATTCACTCTGGTGAAGTCTTCTCTTGATTGTTGACTTTGACACACATACACCTACCTCCTGGAGAGTGTTCTTGATCTGGCCAACTGTTGTGAAGGGTGTTTTCTTCACCAGGGAAAGAATTCTTCGGTCTTCCACCACAGTTGTTTTCCGTGGTCTCCCGGGTCTTTTGGTGTTGCTGAGCTCACCGGTGCGTTCCTTCTTTTTGAGAATGTTCCAAACAGTTGTTTTGGCCACACCTAATGTTCTTGCTATCTCTCTGATGGGTTTATTTTGTTTCTTCAGCCTAATGATGGCTTGCTTCAATGATAGTGACAGCTCTTTGGATCTCATCTTGAGAGTTGACAGCAGTAGATTCCAAATGCAAATAGCACACTTGAAATGAACTCTGGGCATTTTATCTGCACATTGTAATTGGGGTAATGAGGGAATATCACACACTTGGCCATGGAACAGCTGAGAAGCCAATTGTCCCATTACCTTTGGTCCCTTAACAAGTGGGAGGCACATCTGCAAACTGCTGTAAGTCCTACACCGTTCACCTGAGTTGGATGTACATACCCTCAAATTAAAGCTGACAGTCTGCAGTTAAAGCACATTGTGTTTGTTTCATTCCAATTCTATTGTAGTGGTGTAAAGAGCCAAAGATGTTAGAATTGTGTCGATGTCCCAATATTTCTGGACCTGACTGTAATCCATGAATGTGTCACATGGGAGCCGTGGCTGAGAGTCACAGTTCCACAGTGCAACAAGCACCTGCCTTGTGAATAGGAGAGATTTCAACTTTTGGTTTGGTGAGAAAATACAATCCATTGGCACACTAACTGGAGAACTTCCCTATTGTCCAGATCACATTCCTATGTTATATACTCCAGTACATACACGCACATTTATATGAGATCAATTCCCACACATACATTATGATGCTATATACTCCAATACAATACATAAACACACTTTCATATGCAATATGTTTAGATACAGTATATCGGTCGCCCCTCACAATCATTAGAAACGTTTCACAGTAGAAAAGAGGACCCAGGTACTGAGGTGGAATCCAGCCACAGGAGCTTTATTAAGTACAAATGTTACAATGTTTTGACTCAAGTCTAGAGCATTCCTTAAGTGGTCTTCCATTCCCATTCTAGCAGAAAAAATAGTTCAGGTTGTGAAAATTTGACGTGTGGAAAACAGGAGGAGATTGTCAGTTAGGAAGAGTACAACAGGGTAGTGTCCTCATCACAGGAGTTAACTAAGTACATGTATCTTATTAAGTAATGCCATAACCCACGGATCTTATTCTTTATGACTTGATATATTTGTGGGATATTACGTAAAAAAGGGTTTATATTCACGACACTATAACGTGTAAGGAGGGTGGCTCAGCTATGTGAGCTTGAGCTCAACTAGGCCCTGCATTCACAGGGGCCTTGGCAATGCTGGGCCTCTACTAGACCAGTTCGCCTGTGCCTCAACTAGGCCCAGTGTCCGCCCCAGCCTCGACTAGGCCTGTTCAGGGGGTATGTGTATGTCTTACTGTGTATGTGTGAATGTTTGTGTGAACATGTGACTGTGTGTGTGTGGATATACAGTATGACTGTGTGTGTGTGGATATATGACCACGTGTGTGGATGTGTGGATATATGGATGTGTGACTGTGTGGCAGGATATGTGGAGCTCTGTGATACTGTTACACACTGCACATTATTGTGAGTTTTATTGCTGTTGAGTTCTGTTTTATGCTCATACACACCGCACATTGCTGGGAGATTTATGGCTGTGGAGCACTGTGATACACTGATACACACAGCACATAACTGTAAGTTTTATTGCTGTGGTGCTCTGTGAGATATTTAGACACTGCACAATACTCTGTCACGGAGCTCCACAGCAATAAAACTCACAGTAATGTCCAGTGTGTATGAGTGTGAGTTTTATTGCTGTGAAGCTCTGTGATACACTTATACACACTGCACATTTATCGGTGTGCACAGGGGATGTGCCCAGGCACACCCTATTGTTTTATGAAGAGGTCCTCTTTCACCTCTTACATTGACATTTTAGATGACCCTTATCTGGTTTATGAGGAATAGCACAAAAACTGATTGTATTTTTCAGTTAATAAATGTTTCATGGATGCACACTATAATGTAACGGGCTGTGCACACCAGTGCACAGATTACTGTGAGTTTCATTGCTGTGGAGCTCTGTGATACACTCATACACACTGCACATTACTGTGAGTCGTATTGCTGTGGAGCTCTGTGATACACTCATACACACTGCACATTACTGTGAGTTTTATTGCTGTGCAGAAATAGAAATAGTGCAGAAATGTGTGGCGTGTATGAGTTTTATTGTGGTGGAGCTCTGTGATATGCTCATACATGCCACGTGTTTTTTGTGTTTTTTTGGGGGAGCCACATTTCATCCATGGTCCCAGGCAGCACAGTGTCTAGGGCCGGCCCTGAAGATATAGGGCCACATTACAATCTTAACGTTAACGCTCACCTGCGTGAGCATTAACGTTAGCCGCGGTGTCTACTGCATATTACAATCCAAACGCAAACGGGTTAAGTAACCTGTTAGCGTTTGGTATCTTGCGCTTTTCAGTGCGAGGTTACTGTACTTTGCACTCCCTATACTTAACATGGGGAGCGCAAAGTGTTAATCAGCGTTAGGATTACAAAGTCCTAACGCTGTTTAACGTCTGGATGTGGTTAGTGGAGAGTTAACCAGAGCCAGGACTTGGTGTTAACGGATTCCTCTTCTGCAGAATCCTTTAACACCAGCCAAAAAATAATAAAAAAAAATCAGATACTCACCTCCTGTCCTGCGGCGAGGACCGTGGCTCCAACCGCCTCCTCTGTCCGGCGGGAGCAGGGAAAGTCTGGGGGAAAAAGTCCTCCCAGTCTCTCCCTGCGTATCACTAGGCTGACTGGCCGGATCTCGTCGCGAGGCGAGATCCGGCAGGTCATGTGACCGCCGGCGTCTGGCTCAATGGAGTCCTATGGACTCCATCAAGTGGATGTTCGCGAAAAACAAAGAGGTTTGTGTGCTGGCGCTCAATTAATTACTAGCAAAGTTAATTGTTACCCCACCTATTTATCTATTTTGTAGAATAGGGAAGGGGCATAAATCCACTTCAGGTATGCTGCTTCATTGGGATACAGTACAATGAAAACTCTCACAAAAGATTGTACTACAAATAGTATACAAAAAACAAACAAAGATCACCAGATAGCGGAAAAAATATTTTCCTTATGTATATACAGTAGTAACTTCGGATATTACTTATTGGTAATACAGGATTGGAGGTTTAGGTATGTCCACTGTCAGACAAAAGTCCGATGCAAGCAAGAGGATACCCGAACATTACCCGAATACCGCGTCCTTCCTCGAGTTTTTATCTGCCCCACCTCTTGCTTGCATCGGACTTTTGTCTGGACAGTGGACATAAGTAATATCCGAAGTTACTACTGTATATACATAAGGAAAATATTTTTTCCGCTATCTGGTGATCTTTGTTTGTTTTAAGTGGATGCTCGCGGCTGCGCTCAGCGCTGCCGTGAGCATCGCGGGGCCATAGCACGGGCTAACAATGCAGGCAGCGGCACCTGCATTGTAATTCCACTCTAAAATGGGGCAGTAGGGGAAAAACTGTAGGCACAGTTTTCTCTCCCTACTGCCCCCGTATAAGCGTGGAGATTGTAATTTAGCCCATAGAGTATGAAAACCAAATACATGGACCCAAACGGTCTGAAAAGTGACTTGGTTGGAGCCAGTACTGTAAGGTACTGCTACAGATATGTAACAAGTGATTATATGTGGGTTTGTTTTAGTAAGGAGTAAAAATAACAAGAGGCATAGATATGTCTACAATGGATCGGAATTGGGCAACTGACATTGTAGTGTCAAATAGAAACATCTATTATGAGGGGAGTAGTGTATTCAGAGTGTCGAATCCCCATTGAGAAGCCAGGGGCACGGTTTTTGTAACCGGACACCTTTTCTGGGCTGTGAGCTCCTGGGCCTGGGGTAATTTCCTGCTTGGATGTTCTTGCTCTGCCAAGCATAGAATAGGCAGGCCCTTTTTTCATGTAACTGTTGGGATCAGTTTTATGATAGTGAGCTGGGCCTGGAGTTTGAGACAAATCCTCAGAATATCCACCATGGCGACATGTTGCAGACATGCTGAACGCAGGAGCAGAAATCTTTGCTGGAACACGCGGTCCAATCACTGGTGGCAGAGAGTATTTATTTGGAGCTGGAACCTGGTCGGAGGAACAATAACGTGTTCGATAGCCAATGGAATAAGATGGGGGTCTTCGATGGGTTGGGACTGGACATCTTTCTGGACTGTAATTGCCAGGGCCTGGAGTCACTGCCTTCATATCTGCAAGACACAAATCACATGAATAGAAACTTTATACTACTTTTACTGGACATTAATATAAAACAGTTGGATGATAGACAGGCCATGCCCTTATTTGCTTATAAAATTTGATTATACTTGGCAAAATGTCAATGGTTTCAGTTTGCAATGTAAGCAAATGACTTCACATTTCCTACTTTACTTGCTGTGACAATTACTATGAGGGTTATTCAAAGAGCACCGAAATGTCACCGACAATTCGGTGCTCTCTCATTCCCCGCACTTTGGGGAATCAAAGTTCCCCACCCTGTGGTGAATTCAGCATTCGCCATTCACCGCAGGGTCCCCAGAGTCAATCAATAAATAAAGAGACTCTTTACGCAGATTAAAATAATAAACAGTTTATTAGATATTGAATTAAAACGGGAATATTTTTAACATTGAAGCCTATGGGATTTGCCTGAATAAACCTGCCGAATGAAACCACTGAACAGCAGGGCACTTCGGCAACTTTTCACTGCTGTTTGGTGGTCTCTGAATAGATTAACCATTGCTTCTCTATGGGGAATTTCACTGCCTTCGACAGGCACCGTACTTGCTGGCAGTTCGCCAAAATTTGAGATTTCTCTCCTTTTCAAGTATGTCCTGGGTTCAAGAACATTGAAATGTTACAATCGTTACAGAAATACAAAGTAATAAATGCAAGATATTAAAAACAAAACACAAATATACAGATTAACATAGAAAATAAATATGTAGGAAATAGTCATTATGTTACATATTTACAGGTGCATTCTGTATCGAGGTATGTTAATAGGGAGCGCTTGAGTGACTTAAGACTGGGGGAATATTTGATGGCGTCTGGGAGGTTATTCCATAACTGCGGTGCTCTGTAGTAAAATGAGGATCGAGACACTTTCTTTTTGTATTGTGGTATTGCAAGTAAGGTGCTGGTCCTGGATCGGAGGTTATATGATGAGGGAACTGCTAGGGGGAGCAGCCTATTCAGGTAGGGTGGTAGCTTCCCAATGAGGGATATATATTGTAAAATACATATATATATCAAAATGTGATAGTATGAGTCCATTAATGATTATAAAGAAGATGACCTGTCATCATAATCTACAGGAATTATGGGAAAGCAATTTGGGCAGTACTCTAAAGGTGAAATCATTGCCATGGAAACCAAAGAAATCTTTCTGATGTTTGCTCCTCCTTTAGAACTGTCCCCCGAAATTGTTCTTTCTCTCACTCTCATATATATATAAGAGAGAGAGAGAGAGAAAGAACAATTTCGGGGGACAGTTATATATATATATATATATATATATATTTAGAACTTCACATTCCAAATCGCACATGTAACTTCAAGGGAAGTAGAACAAAGAACACTCAGAATAGAAACTGAAGTGCGACCATGATAGAGACATGACCTGGATGCCTTATAGGCAGAACACATTTTGAACTGTTTATCATGCTTGTCAAATTGCCTCTAACCGGATAAAAGAATTGTTTTGGTCTTTTTTTTAATTTACATTTCTATGCAATGTAAATTCAGGATATGTTGTATACTATGTGCTTTCTCTGTGCTATGCGCAATCTGGACTGTTCAAAGTGGAAAATGTAACCTTGCATCAAATGCTAACATCTCTTGCTATTTCAAACCTTGTGTATGTATCTATATAGATATAGCACGGGTTATGCTATATAGTTGATGTTGATCAAACATTATATATTGAATTGCACATACTGTATACTATACAAGTATTCAGTAAAGACAAAACAGACATTCTAGTCTTTTTAACCAGCTAAATCAATTCAGCATTTTGAAATATTTTCCCAAGTTACGTCTTATTTCCTATGTTTAGTGAGTTATTTCTTTGTAACCTACTCCTCATATGCCTTTGACTGTTTCTAGTTATATTTGGGTTTATTGGACCCTCATCACCTAGGAGCTAGGCCTGACCAGTTGCAGTGGATGCTTGGACCCATAGGGCAAATCAGTACTTACGAGGGTTGTGGTGGAGGACAAAAAGTGAGATAAAAGGCCTCCACGGTATAATTGGTTATGTTTATTATTGCAGAAGCAATTTGCACATCACAGCAATTCAAATAACTGCATCCCAGAGCTCCTGTGCTACATTCCCCATATGGAGGCTTTTTATCTCACTTTTTGTCCTCCACCACAACCCTTGTAAGTACTGATTTAACCAAGCATTCACTGCAACTGGTCATCATGCCTAGCTCCTAGCTGATGAGGGCCCAATAAACCCGAAACAGCACTGTCCTAGGAGTGGCTTTGACCAGTTGCATAAACTTATCTCTGCTAAAAAAAAAAAAAGTCTAGTATGGCATGGCATTGATTTAAGGGTTCTGTGTAATAACAGACCCAGGATGCATAAAAGTGAGACCGATGTAATTTGCATGTCCTACCCAGAGTTCCTTGCTGCATATGGGGAATGTAGCACAGGAGCTCCGGGATGCAGTTTTTTGACTTGCGGTGATGTGCAGATGGCTTCTGCAATAATATATATATATATATATATATATATATATATTATACAAAACAACAGAAGGTTTCTTTTTTAAAACTGTGGTTTTTTTTGCCACAGAAAATGATGGCAGATGGTGGTCAATAATATGGAGTGCTCTTTCCTGATGTTTTGTGTTTAATGTCTTAGATGCACCCGCTTAGTTTTGAAGGTTGAGTGCAACCTTCTGCTGTTTTGTATTTTATATATAGGGAGCTGACAACTCCCATTTGGTATGCACCCCTCCCTGTTCACAGGTGCTCTGCCATGACAGCCTATAAAGGCCTCGAGCTGCTGGGGAGCTCCAGGGTGAGTTTATCCTGTAAGTGCAGATTCAGTCAAGTTCGATAGGACCTGTCAAAGATGGGGTACATTGGCGACGGACAGGCTTAAGCAAATTATGATCATACTTTGTGAACTGAATCCCCATCATTTTACCTCAGTCAAGTTTTTTTTTGTGAACACTTTTTAACCTCCCTGGCGGTACGATTCTGACATATTTTATATGTCAGAATCGGTCCTATTTATTTTGGCCCCCTAGCGGTATGAGTGTAGCTCGGGGGTTAACTTTCAATACTGAAAGCGGTATCCCCGAGCCACACTCGGGCCGATACTTACATGTCCCTGCGCTGTCCCCGCAGTCACACTGCAGCCGATCGCGACGTCACACTTCCTGTTTCACTCCTCGCGAGAAGAGAACCAGGCAGTGTGACGTTGCGAGCGGCTGGAGGAGACTGTGGGATCAGCGAGGGAGCGCAGGACATGTAAGTATCCAGCCCTAGTGTGGCTCGGGGATACCGTTTTCGGTACGAAAAGTTAACCCCGTGCCACACTAGGGAATACCGTCACGGAGGTTAAAACTATGGCTTTTTTTGCCACAGAAAATGATGGAAGAAGGTGGTCAATAATATGGAGTGCTCTTTCCTGGTGTTTTATATATATATATATATATATATATATATATATATATATATATATATATATATATACACACAGATTTCAGACCTCAGACCAGGTGTGTGTGTGTGTATATACAGTTGTGTTCAAAATTATTCAACCCCCAATGCTGTTTTAGGGAATTTAGTGTACATTTGTAATTGTATTCAGAACTTTTTAAAGAACCATATGCAACTAAAATGACATCAATTGGTTTTGTAATACAGTAGTAAATGTTTCTTTTGTGAATTCTTCATTGACACAATTATTCAACCCCTTAAAGACTACCACTCTGAAGAACAGAGGTTCATTCAAGTGTTTTCAATCAGGTATTGAAAACACCTGTGGATGTCACGGAGCAGCAATAAAGCATAATAAGCACCAATTAGGCAGCTTTAAAATGACTGTGATACTCAGCTCCTTCTAGACATTTACTGGTGTGGTTACAAACATGGTGAAGTCAAGAGAATGGTCCAGGAAGACAAGAGAAGAGCTGATTACTCTTCACAGGAAGGGCAATGGCTATAAGAAGATTGCAAAGATGTTAAACATACCAAGAGAGACCATAGGAAGCATCATTCACAAATTCAAGGCAAAGGGCACTGTTGAAATGCTACCTGATCGTGGCAGAAAGAAGATGCTGACTTCGACTGCTGTGCGCTACCTGAAGCGTAGAGTGGAGAAAAGTCCCCGTGTGACTGCTGAGGAACTGAGAAAAGATTTGTCAGATGTGGGTACTGAAGTTTCAGCTCAGACAATACGGCGCACACTGCGTAATGAAGGCCTCCATGCCAGAACTCCCAGGCGCACCGCCTTGCTGTCTCCAAAGAATAAGAAGAGTCGACTGCAGTGTGCCAAAAGTCATGTGGACAAACCACAGAAGTTTTGGGATAGTGTTCTGTGGACTGATGAAACAAAATTAGAACTGTTTGGGCCCATGGATCAATGCTATGTTTGGAGGAGGAAGAACAAGGCCTATGAAGAAAAGAACACCTTGCCTACTGTGAAGCATGGGGGGGGGTCAATCATGCTTTGGGGCTGTTTTGCTTCTGCAGGTACAGGGAAGCTTCAGCGTGTGCAAGGTACCATGAATTCTCTTCAGTACCAGGAGATATTGGATGACCATGTGATGCAGTCCGTCACAAACCTGAGGCTTGGGAGACGTTGGACCTTTCAACAGGACAATGATCCCAAGCATACCTCCAAGTCCACTAGAGCATGGTTGCAGATTAAAGGCTGGAACATTTTGGAGTGGCCATCGCAGTCACCTGACTTAAATCCGATTGAGAACCTCTGGTGAGACTTAAAGAAAGCAGTTGCAGTGCGCAAGCCTAAGAATGTGACTGAACTGGAGGCTTTTGCCCATGACGAATGGGCGAAGATACCCGTAGATCGCTGCAAGACACTTGTGTCAAGCTATGCTTCACGTTTAAAAGCTGTTATAACTGTAAAAGGATGTTGTACTAAGTACTAAGATTGAATGTCACTTGGGGTTGAATAAAACTGATAATGATGTGAGCACAGAAAAGACATTTGTGGTTATTTCATTATAAATGTTATGTTATATTTGTCTGACCTACACGTGCCTCTTTGATTTAATTGTAAGCAAGATGACTGAATGATCAAAATCAATGTCAAACTGGCCAAAACACTAAATTTCAGTGGGGGTTGAATAATTTTGAACACAACTGTATATATATATATATAACAAAAACCAAGGAGAGAGCACTCCAGTCAACACATTCAAAAACCAGCAACAACAGCTTCATGCATGGGTACATAATAATAAAAATCTGGTATTATGTACCCATGCATGAAGCTGTTGTTGCTGGTTTTTGAATGTGTTGACTGGAGTGCTCTCTCCTTGGTTTTTGTTTTGTATTTTATTGAAACGCACCCGCACTGAATGCTTAGTTTAGGTTGAGTGCTACCCCCCTATGTGTTTTTCACTTGAATCTCTTGGGTATGCACCCCTCCCTGCCACAGGTACTCCTCCTCCAGGTTCTATTTAACCTTGATCTGTGGGGAGCTCCAGGAAAGGACTTGTTCCGCAGTCATTAGGTTTGCAGAGTAGGACCTGCCAGAGGGTGGATTACATTGACGTTTTTGGCAGGCTTAAAGCAATTCATGGCCATTCATTGCAAACTAAATTTCTACCATTTTATTCTACCAAACTCAGATTTAAGAATTTTTCAACAGGTGGTAAAATCTGGTATTATGTACCCATGCATGAAGCTGTTGTTGCTGGTATTTGAATGTGTTGACTAGAGTGCTCTCTCCTTGGTTTTTGTTTTGTATTTTATTGAGACGCACCCGCACTGAATGCTTAGTTTAGGTTGAGTGCTACCCCCATGTGTTTTTTATATATATACATATACACACACACACACCTCAGGCCAGGTGTGTGTGTGTATGTATATATGCACATGCACACACATTTCAGACAAGACAAGGGGCGGCTGTCTGAATGCTCTAACTGCTTTCGGACAAGCCCCTGCAGCTGGCTGCATTCCAATGAGCACCGCTGGCAAAGTCTTACAGCGGCCGCTCTTTGGGAAGCCCCAGCCTGGGATCTCGCGAGATCGTGCACAGATCGAGATCTCGCAAACTCTGAGATCTCGCGAGTTCGCGGCTGGGGGCTCCCCAACTAGCAGTCGCTCTAAGACTTTGCCGGCAGCGCTAGTTGGAAGGTGCCCAGCTGCAAGGGCCTATCCGAATGCAGTTAGAGCATATGGACAGCCGCCCCAGCCCCTCGAATGCTGGTAAGCCAGCTAATGCTGGCTTCCAGTATCGGGGGAGGTATCGAGGGCATCTGCACGAGTACTAAGTACACGTGCAAATGCCGGTATCAGTGCATCCCGATCTGTAATACACCATGGGGTTCTTGGATGATGGAGGGTCTTGGATAAGGCAGGTTCTTGGATGATGGAGGGTCTTGAATGAAACAGTGAGGGAATCAGGCGAGGTATCAGTAGCGGGATGATCCAGAAGAATAGTCAAGCGAGGTTCACAGGTCCAGGGATTACAGAGAGTGGCAATCCAGTAAACAAGCAAGGGGTCTGGTACATGGTTAGACTGAATACTAATACTGGTTAACAAGGGACAGGCTCCTGGCTGCACAAGCTCCACTCTGGAGTCAAAACTGAGCTGAAGCACCATGGGAGGGGTGCGACTTCCTAAAGTAGGAGCATTCAGGCTGGATGATTAGGTGCACCTGAGAGTCTTACAGAGCTGGTTGAGGATGTCACGGTTCCCGGATCCCACCATGCAGTCCTTAAAGCCCAACACTCCACAGAGCCCAAAAGCTACCAGCAGCGTAGCCGTAAAAGAATCCCTAACTGTCTGGTGCTTACAATTGGCCAGATATATATATACTAGCTAGACAGAAAGGGTTAATCAAAGACAATGTCGTAATACAAAACCAGGTCAGCAACACGGGAGTAGTCAGACGAGCCAGAATCAGTAATACAGAGTATAGAATGGTCAAAGGGAATAGCCGTGTCGATATCAGTGCAGGAGCGTAGTACAAGGAAATAGTCTAGGGCAACGGAAGGCAGAATAGTCAGAAAACAAGCAGAGGTCAATAACAGGTTCAATCACGAGAGCATACAAGTACAGGGAGCTCAGGTATGGATAACCACGATCTGGCACTGCTTAGAAGGAACTGTTGGTTTTTATCAGCAATAAAGAGCTCACACCCACACTTTGTAAATGTTCATTGGAATTATTTTTATTGAAGGCCACAGCTTCATTCCGTAAATATACATTTATTTTCACACCTGCGTAAATTCAAATTAAGGACAGTGCATTTTAAATTAACATCCATATCTTCCTCACCCCCCCATATTTTCCAACCTTGGATAAATTACCTAAAACCTTTACTTGTTAACTCTTAACACTCTTTCCTTCAAAACCTTGAATATCTTATCTTAGAAAGACAAAAGGTGATGGAGTGGAGCACACTTTGAAAGTGACCATGCGCTTAAGAAAAAGGGATATGTGGTAGTTAAATGATCTTACATGTTTTTTAGGTTCATTAACCGTGATGGCAACACTTGAATCACAAATTTCTTTAAAACCTCAAGAAAAAATAAACATAAAATAATGGAGCAGTCTCACAGAAAAAAAACGGTGATGTGTAAAATAAAGTTGGATACACTCACAAATTTTAGAGCTTCTCTAGCTCTAAGATGGACGCTTTTGGGTTGTTTTGTAGGGAGCCCCAAATGCCCTTTGATCGCATATATTCCTCAGGAATGAGAGGGAAAAAAAATCACATTTAAGTGCAGGTGAATTTTGTTTCAGATTCATAAGGGGGAGAGGCAATCTTACTCACCCTTTACGTGGTCTTAATCAGACCCAGATGTTTACGCCTCCAGCACAATCTTGTAAAAGCCGCTATGGATTAAAGGAGTTCCCGTAGGAGGCCGTTTGCTATAGACATTCAAGTGGTGTAAACTTATTTTCCATACTGAGAAATAGGTTTCCAGCTGTCAGTGAGGTGTACTCCATCGGAGTGAAAACAACAGGAGATGTCCTCCCCCTTCAGGAGGAGGTGCCAAAAAACCACACCAGACAGTTGATGATTATACTTAGCTATCAGCCTGTTAACCTTGGATCTGCACCTATGAATTGCAGCTGTATTCCACACATGTCTCCAGACATTTTGGGGCATCATCTCCAACCACACCAACACATTTCACGAAAACCAGCTTCTCAGGTGGCACAGCTTACCCCTTCATCTCCTGTAACAGTCAACCATGCTGCTCCAAACCCAAATCATTACCTCCCGCGTGTATCACCAACACGTGAGGGACCACACCATCCCACAGGGCCCGTACCACCATGGGTAAGAAAGCCACCCACCGCAGACCACATTCTCCGAACCATTAGAGTGGTACCACTTCCTCCGGAAATCCCAGCTGCAAGCTGGTTGATCTCAGGAGAGCCCGTCTTCATGACCAAGATACGAAGGAATGGCTGACAATCGACTCAAGTCTGGAACAACCTGTCAATACATACATTAGCACCCGATCCGGATAAAATATTTGTACAAACAAACTTTAACAGTTTTTATTCTGTTTTGTGTTTGCTATATAAAAAAAAACAAAAGAATACCCCAGCCAGGCCCATCTAGTGGACCCCAAGTGCCTAATGACCATGAAAAAAACAAACTCCGTCAAACTTACAACATCCAAACCGTAATCAACCTACAGACCCTCACTCCATATCCTCAGCCCGACGCCATTTCAGGTGAAATATCATCATTCACTGATCCCCCCAGGGGAAAGACAAGTGGTATACCAAGTGAAACGAACCAGGGGTACACTAAGGAACCACCCCAAGGAGGGAAATCATAAATCCTTCCTAGGAAGGAAACCAGTAAAGGGATCCGCCATCCTAGACACTTCACCTCTTTCCAAGGTTTTTCCTGGACCACCCCCGGAAAGGACCCTGCAGACCTCAAATTCTTCAACCTGCAACCACCCACCTGCTTCTGAAACAGGATCCTAAAACCCGACTTAAAACCCAACCTCAACAACTCTGCATCCTCCCGTTCACTGTGAAGCCTTAGCCATGGTAACATTGCATCTAAGTTCACAGTGACCCCCTTCTGCAACACATGAGGGTGCCACTCCTACCACCCAGGCTCATTTAAAACATTTAGCCAGAGGGTGACATCCTCCACGCCCCAAGCACTTGTGTGGGAATCTGCACACCCCCAAAATGGCATGGGCCTTCGTTAAATTGCCAACACAAGCAGGCATTTCTGAGGCGCCGGTGAAAATCCTGTGAATCGCCCACTGGCACCCCCTGGAAAGGGCACAGCACGCTGCGCAACCATGAGCAGCAACCAGAGGGCAATATCTATCTTGCCCCTGCTCAAGCCAGGGTGGGCTTCCAGAAGCTGATGATATTGCTCGTCATACCTCCACCATGCCCATCCATAAGTACTTTATGTCTCCCAAATCCCGTCTACATAACAGAAAAGCACAGAGCATTGTTGAAGCGCTTTCTCCCCTATAACACAGGCCAGAATACAAAAGGCCTGAGCCAGTTTCCTAAAGATTTTGGAATCTTACAGTAATGCTTTTTGCATGCCGCTTCTTCATTCTTACCATCCTTCTTAGCCTAATCCTTAGATTCTGAGGAGTCCTCCGAAGGAAGCAAAGAAACACTCCAATACTCGCTTCAGGGTCACCCATACAACCACAAACATTATCATGGAAACCCATAAAACCCCCAGTGCCACTGGATTACCTGCTCGTGGACCAACGACTGGAGGTGATGAGTCAGCCGAACAGCCCTGGATCTCCCTCTTGCACTCAGGAGGCACCGATGATGGCCTATCTAAACTAGCATCAGGAACCGCAGCAGACACACAGACGCTCCTGGGCCCAGACAACACCTTTTGTGACCATCACAACAAGAAAGCTGGCGATCAGGCACTCCAAGTCCTCTGCTTCAGCCTTCGGCCAGTTATGCCACCTCTGGTCTTTGGGTGTTTGTGAACAAAATTTTCAGCTCGACCGCCTAATCTGTCCGCTCCATCCACTCGTTGGTTCACTCCTCTGCCCGGTCTTCTTACACTTGTCTTGATTTTCGCTCCCTGCTAGCCTGACCTGGTCTGTCTACTCTTCTCATGACCTAGCTGCATGCCAGGCTCCCGTGAGATTGTAACTTCTGCTGAGCTGGCCCCAGCGGCAACTCAGGGGTTCCTCTGACTAAATGCTGCAGGCCTGCAAAAACAGATTCTGCTGACAGATCAAAATATACATTTTGCCCTGCCATCCACACTTACAGTTGTATTTTAATCATAATCACGGTTGTATATATCTAAAAATAGAGAAATGCTCTTTTCATAAATATTTAACATGCTATGATTATTCCAGATCAGTTGATGGCTTACCAAGTACCACAATAGCACATACATCTAGCCTGCAAAATTCTTAGCTTCACCCAATTTCAGCTTTTTACATAATCCTACACAACCCTATTCCAAGGTTGTCATTAAAATTCAGACACTAATGGAAAAATCAGACACCAACCGGTAACCATTAGCATCTCACATTTAACATCCGTATTCCAATCCAAACACATGTCAAGTTTGTAAAGTTGGCTGGACACATGAAAAGGTGTGTGGAGCAGTGAAATTAATGGGTGGGGCTACTGAAAGTGGATGAGTGCTCAGCCAATGCTAATTAAACACTTGTTTCTGTATTTTAGCCCTTATGTAAACTAAAACAGAGCCTTAACAGCTTCATAGACTTCAATTGCTCTAGGAACTTTACACCATTTACGTGTCGTTTTATGAGTTTAACTCTATCTTTTAGAAGTTGTTAAGTTTCCCTCATTTGTACCTAAACCTTAATTTTGGTCATGACCTTGGAATAGGTCCATAGGCGTCTCTAGGAGGGGAGGGGGGAATTGCCTCCCCTAGGTAATACCTTGCCCCCCCATGTGCCCCCCACCAGGGATCAGCATCCAGCTTCCCCCACATACTCGGACCACTTTATCTCAGCTCCTTGCATCGTACATGACCGATCTAGGTGTCATTGGAAAGGGCGGAGTCTGGCGAGAGCATCAACTGTATCCTGCTATTGGAGGTCTGGGCACAATATGTTTTATGAAATATTCCATACATCAATACCATGCATTGGTATCCCGCATGTTAATGGTTAACTGCCGACATGCTACGACAATCAGGAGCCGTCATCCACGTGACTTGAAGACTCTACTTGTCCCACATGATCCATGTAGATGCCGACCGGAAGGAACACGCTGAGGAAACATGGAACCAGGTGTTTCCACTTTCACCCCTGATATTGATTTATTTAAGGACGGACATTCGTGGAGGACGGTAATTTCTCATCCTTTGCCACTGAGGAAATGCCTGCAGAGGCGCGAAACGCATTGGCCTCTGTTTTATTTCTTTGTTTTTAAGCTCAATACTTTTACTGGGCTAATAAATTTTATAAAGAGTATTCCCCCATGTCCCATGTTTCCTTAAAGTGAAAGCCACTTGATTTCAAGATTCCGGAGCCATTGCTCCTTAGAGATCTTTATCTGAAACCCACTTGGAAACACCTAAAGACTGGGAGAATATGGGCAGTCAGGTTGAAAGGTTGAAAGCAGTGAACAGATGCTCAGTAAAAAACCAAGTATATTTGTAAGATCCACCAATTCCCCAATAGTCTATAGCTGGTGGAATAAGTCTCTTGAATATCAAAATGTCAGTTTCCACTTAGCTGGGCTACAAAAGGTATGTCGGATTGGCACTCAAGTCCCGGCTCCCTTCAGTGCTCTTACCGGGCAAATACGGCAAATCCCCTGGTCTCTTTCACGGACCATAGTCGCTGGGCAGAAGGCTAGCCCACAGCTCCCTCCAGATGCCCAAGTAACGGTAGGTTTCATCTCAGCGCCTACCTCCCACGTGGGAGGTCCGCGAGCCGACACTGTTGGCTTTGCAGTCCACGAGCCACCATTGCTGGCTACGCAAGCCGTGCAATGAGGAACCCGAGTAGGGGACAGCTGCAACCTAGGCAGCAGTGCGTCCTAGGTGGGTGCCTAGCTCGCCTAGCATGAGCGCCGGCCTGTGTAGAATTATATATTAGCTTACTTTTCTGCATAATAAAGAGCTGCCAGCATGGGAAGGAGTAAATGGCTCTCTGGGACACAGCTTGGCAAATAACCCTTCAAAAAGAGAAAATAGAGCAAGTAGGGTACGAGCAGAGGGTTGCTGCACAAAATCAAGTCAGATGAACAAAGCCTACACACAGAAATTACTCTATCAGGGTTATTCAAAGAGATCCGAATGGCTGCCGAAAGGGAACCGAATGCTGAAAATCAGCGTTCGGTTACCTTTCTTGGCCATTCGGCTATCCAGAGCACAGGCAATTCGCCAAATCCTGGCGAATTGCCTGCACATACGGTGCCTGTTTGGTGCCTGTTCGAGGGCAGTGAAATACCCATAGCTTCGTCTATTCAGAGAACAAAAACCATCAGTGAAAAGTTGACGAATTGCCCTGCCGTTCGGTTGCTTCACGCGGCAGATTTATTCAGGCGAATCCCATAGGCTTCAATGTTAAAAATATTCCCATTTTAATTCAATATCTTATAAACTGTTTATTATAATATTCTGCAGTAAAAAGTCTCTTTTATTTATAGATTTTTGGGATATTTTAAGCATTTTTAGGGATTTTTTTTCCAAAAACTTTTTGCGTTTTTTTTTTTTTAAACCTTTGTTCTTTTTTCTGTAACAGCCCTTTTTATTATCATTCATTGGACCTCATATGTAAATTTCAGACATTTTCGCTCAGTGGTTTTTTTGCAAACAGCGTTTACTTTTCAAACATTCAAGCAAACTGTTTTCCTAATTTATTCACTGCGTTCTTCTGCGGTGTCGGCCTTTTCCGGAGGCTTCGCTGCGTGTGATCGGCTCCTGCTCGGGTTTTTCCGGCATCTTCGACGGGTTAATCCAGGTGTTTTTGCAGGTTTCGTTGTGCCTTCGCCGGGTTTTGCGGTGAGTTTTCGGCGGGTTTGCGGCGACTTTTCCCTGCATTACGGCGGCCCTGTGGTGCTTGCTGAATACACCGCAGGGTCGCTGAAATGAGATCGCCAAATCGTGCAGAATTGAAGAGAACGAAAAGTCAACAAACGGGCGGCGACTTTTCGATTCGTTTGAATAACCCTGTACAGTCAGATCCAGAAATATTGGGACATCGACACAATTCTAACATCTTTGGCTCTATACTCAACCACAATGGAGTTGGAATGAAACAAACACAATGTGCTTTAACTGCAGACTGTCAGCTTTAATTTGAGGGTATGTACATCCAACTCAGGTGAACAGTGTAGGACTTACAGCAGTTTGCAGATGTGCCTCCCACTTGTTAAGGGACCAAAGGTAATGGGACAATTGGCTTCTCAGCTGTTCCATGGCCAGGTGTGTTATATTCCCTCATTACCCCAATTACAATGTGCAGATAAAAGGCCCAGAGGTCATTTCAAATGTGCTATTTGCATTTGGAATCTGTTGCTTAACAAGTGGGAGGCACATCTGCAAACTGCTGTAAGTCCTACACCGTTCGCCTGAGTTGGATGTACATACCCTCAAATTAAAGCTGACAGTCTCCAGTTAAAGCACATTGTGTTTGTTTCATTCCAACTCCATTGTGAGCTCACCGGTGCGTTTCTTCTTTTTGAGAATGGTCCAAACAGTTGTTTTGGCCACGCCTAATGTTCTTGCTATCTCTCTGAGGGGTTTGTTTTGTTTCTTCAGCCTAATGATGGCTTGCTTCACTGATAGTAACAGCTCTTTGGATCTCATATTGAGAGTTGACAGCAACAGATTCCAAATGCAAATAGCACATTTGAAATGACCTCTGGGCCTTTTATCTGCACATTGTAATTGGGGTAATGAGTGAATATCACACACCTCGCCATGGAACAGCTGAGAAGCCAATTGTCCCATTACTTTTGGTCCCTTAACAAGTGGGAGGCACATCTGCAAACTGCTGTAAGTCCTACACCGTTCACCTGAGTTGGATGTACATACCCTCAAATTAAAGCTGACAGTCTGCAGTTAAAGCACATTGTGTTTGTTTCATTCCAACTCCATTGTGCTGGTGTATAGAGCCAAAGATGTTAGAATTGTGTCGATGTCCCAATATTTCTGGATCTGACTGTATGTATCAGTTTGGATATTTTTATAAATGGTTTGCTGATTTGTGGACAGCCATTATCCAGCCTGGTAGAGAGTCGGCTGTGTATGAACACAGTATCCACCGTATTCCCTCAGATGAAATGTCAGTGGTTAGAGAATGAATGTAATTATACATATTACGAATGGCCTGTCATGATGTTGTTTGTTTTTTCCTTCTTGCCTATGGTGAGTTATAAACCGGTGCTTTGGAGGAGTGCATATAAAGTGCTTACTCCTACACATAGCCTGCTGGGAGCTCACAGTTCATTACTTGGTTCATTCATTGCCTCCAATGGATGAATTAGTTACATGAATCTTAACCCATATTTACCGTGAAGTTAATTCCATTAAATTCAGCTTGTCGGCACATAGATTTACGTAACATTGAATTTAACACCAAGGAACTACCTATATTTTGCTTTCACCCTTGCCAAGCAGTTTTTGAGTCTTGTTTAGAGGTGTGCTTTTACTTCTGCAGAAAATCAACCTCTCTCCCAACCCCCCTGGTATTTTTCAAGCAGTTCTTTATTTTTCTTACAACTAACCCAGTAGCCATATTGTAAGAAACATTTTTACAGTCTGGGAATTTTTTACTTCATTTTGTCTTTGATAGCTATGACCCCACCAGATGTGGCATCACAGCCAAGGAGTACTCCAGGTGTCTGGACTGGTAAGGTCAGTATGGTGTAGAAAACTAGAAACTGAGGGGTTTATTCACTAACCACCAGTTTTTCATTGAAACAATGGTGGTTTAACGTCAGCAGGCTTAGGGGATCAATTATGTAGAAATGTATTATATTATTTTCCTAGTTACAAGTCATTTAAAAAACTGATTGCATCATTATTTCTAAGTTGATATTTTACAAAATGTGATATTGTGAGTTTATTAGCGACCATGCAACGAAAGACTGCTGGTGGGAGAATGGTGGTCTAGCAAGGGAGAGGCATTAACAGATGTAAGCCAGTCGGGGTACGGATTTCTGTTACAATTAGGGTATGGTTAACTTTGGGGGTTAGTTATAGTGTCATGGTTTCAATACTTTTTTTTTTTAATTAAATGAAGTTAAAGAAAACTACAAATATCCTACTTGTGGCCCTAATTCTTACCCCTACTACTCTCGCGAACTCCTAACACTACTTATAATAAAAACCTTTAACTTCTACCCCTAATTCTTAATCCCAAACCACAACTTTCATTCTAATCCCATCTCACAATCTCACTGCAGTGTCATTCTGAAAGTTTCTCATGTGATTTACTTGATAAAAGTGGCATTATAACAACTGAAACTATTTACTGTTTTAAGAGGCTGTAGAGTATCATAATAATTAGCCCCACCACAACTAATCTCAGTCTTAACCTCCCTCTAAAATGTGTGACACCTCAAACGTGGCATTATTAGCCACATCATAATGACCCCCTAATACCATAAAGCTACCATTATGACACCTTTCTCAGTTTTAAATCTACACGCCTGTAAACCAATTCTGAACATAGATTTCCTTGGCAAACCTCTGTATGCTGAGAATTGATTTACATTTTTTTTTTAACTATTTTACCAGGAAGGATGCATTGAGATTTCTCTCGTTTTCAAATACAGTTGTGTGAAAAAGTGTTGGCCCCTTCCTGATTTCTTATTTTTTTCCACGTTTCACACACTTTAGTGTTTCAGATCATCAAACAAACTTAAATATTAGTCAACGATAACACAAGTAAACACAACATGCAATTTTTAAATGAAGGTTTTTATTATTAAGGGAAAACAAAATCCAAACCCACATGGCCCTGTGTCAAAAAGTGCCTGCCCCCTAAACCTAATAACTGGTTGGGCCACCCTTAGCAGCAAGAACTGCAATCAAGCATTTGCGATAACTTGCAATCAGTCTGTTACAGCGCTGTGGAGGAGTTTTGGTCCACTCATCTTTGCAGAATTGTTGTAAACGTAAAGCATGAACCGCATTTTTAAGGTCATGCCACAGCATCTCAATAGGATTTGGGTCAGGACTTTGACTAGGCCACTCGAAAGTCTTCATTTTGGTTTTCTTCAGCCATTCAGAGATGGACTTGCTGGTGTGTTTTGTCCTGCTACAGAACCCAATTTCGCTTCAGCTTGAGGTTACGAACAGGTGGCCACACATTATCCTTCGGGATTTTTTGGTAGACAGTAGAATTCATGGCTCCATATATCACATCAAGTCTTCCAGGTCCTGAAGCAGTAAAACAGCCCCAGACCATCACACTACCACCACCATATTTTACTGTTGTATGTGGTATGATGTTCTTTTTCTGAAATGCGGTGTTGCTTTTACGCCAGATGTAATGGGGGACACACCTTCCAAAAATTTCAACTTTTGTCTCGTCA
The DNA here is from genome assembly GCA_009667805.1 of Leptobrachium leishanense. Lineage (NCBI taxonomy): Eukaryota > Metazoa > Chordata > Amphibia > Anura > Megophryidae > Leptobrachium > Leptobrachium leishanense. Next base: position 291,880,565 of record CM019063.1, on the reverse strand, counting down.
GTCCAGAGTATTTTCCCAAAAGTCTTGGGGATCATCAAGATGTTTTCTGGCAAAACGGAGATAAGTCTTTATGTTCTTTTTGCTCAGCAGCGGTTTTAGTCTTGGAACTCTGCCAGGCAAGCCATTTTTGCCCAGTCTCTTTCTTATGGTGGAGTCATGAACACCTTAACTGAGGCAAGTGAGGCTTGCAGTTCTTTGGATGTTGTTGTTGATCTTTTGTGACCTCTTGGATGAGTCGTCGCTGCGATCTTAGGCAGGCCCGGACTGGGACAATAAATAGGCATGGGCATTTTGGACTGAGTAGCCCACTTTTTTTTTTTTACATAGCGCACATTACTATGAGTTTTATTGCTGTAGAGCTCTATTATATGCTGACACACTGCACACATTACTGTGGAGCTCTGTGGCACCCATACAACACTGCACATTATGGGGGTCTCACAGAGCTCCACAGTAATGTGCAGTGTTTGATGGTGTCACAGAGCACCACAGTAATGTGCAGTTTTTATGAGAGCGTCACAGAGCTCCACAGTGAACACTACACATTACTGTGGAGCTCTGCGACACCCTCAAACAATGCAGATTACTGTGGAACTCTGTTACACCCTCATAAACACTGCACATTACTGTGGAGCTCTGTGATATCTTCATACTCCCCACACGTGGAGCTGTGGGCCTGTGGACTTCAATGGTGGCCAGCCCCCTCTGATTGGGTCACAGGGCATGCTGCGTGATGTCTGCTGCCCTATGCCCTGTGATCTAATCAGAGGGAGCCGGCCAGCCGTTATATGCCCTCAGCACATCAATTCAGTCAAACGCCCCCTCAGCACATCAATTCAGTCAAGCCCCACCTCAGCACATCAATTCAGTCAACCCTCCTCAGCACATCAATTCAGTCAAACCCCCTTCAGAACATCAATTCAGTCAACCCCCTCTCAGCACATCAATTCAATCAAACTCCCCTTCAGCGTATCAATTCAGTCAAAACCCCCCACACATCAATTCATCCACCCAGCACATCAATTCACCCCCCGCATATCAATTCAGTCTCCCCAGCCAGCCCCTCGTGTCTGGCCCAAGAGACGTCCTGGCATGGGCAGGAGGAAGGATCCGAGCATCCGGCCCACACGCGCCTTAATCCCAGGCCTCATGTGTGTGGGTGCACCCTGTGATCTAATCAGGGGGAGCAGGCTGACCGTCGGCCCCTGCTGATGACATCACGCAGCACGCCATGTGACCTAATCAGCGGGGGCTGATGCCTGGCAAGCTACCTCTGATTAGGTCATAGGGGTCGCCGGATGGCTGACTGCCCTCTTCAGTCGGCCTACTAGGCAAACGCCCGGTTTGCCCGATGGCCAGTCCGGGCCTGCTCTTGGGATAATTTTGGTCGGCTGCCCACTCCTGGGAAGGTTCACCACTGTTCCATATTTTCGCCATTTGTGGATAATGGCTCTCTGTTATGTCCTTGGCCCCCGTGGTGCTGTCTGGGGGGTCTGGGCACTCGGCGACGTTGGTGGCTGGCCGGGTGCCAGGAGTTAATGGCCGATCGGCGTATGAGGGGGCTGGGCTTGGCGTGGTCACGTGGAGCCGCCGGTCTTAAAAGCAGGGCGCGAGTATCTGCTCGGCGTCCTGACGTGGAGTTTATTTCCCGCATCACCTGCTGTATCTAGTATCAGTGCGTTTGATTACCCAGTTACCGAATTGCTTGTACAAGGACCCTGCGTATGTTTTGACCCGGCTTGCCTATCGACGATTCTCTTGCTTACTCCCATGTGTGTTTGTTCTGTGTGGTATTCTGTGTACCAGTCTATGTTTAACCGCATGCTTATCGTTTGGAGGTCTGCCCGCCAGGTTGAGAAAACTATCTGCCGCCCTAAGACTCTGTTGACCACCCAATCTGGTTTCAGTCCTAATCGCAAGGCTTCAGATTGTGTGTCTGCCCGCCAGGTCGAGAGACTTACTTACAGCTCTAGTTCTTTGTTGAGTATTTATTCTGGTTGCAGCCTTAATCACAAGTTCTCTGATTGTGTGACTGCCCTGCATGCTGCAAAACTCACCAACCCCTCCAACAACCTGTTTAAGAACAAGCCTCCATACAGACCTATTGACACACTCTCTGATTGTAAATGTACGATTAATTACTGAAATGAAAAAGAAACTGTGTCTCTGGCGCCACCTAGGGTTAGTTTTAGAGGATCTTTTGGTCTACTTCACTTTGTCAGTCAGGTATTAGTTAAATGATTTCTTGACAGGTGTGGCAGTAATCAGGCCTGGGTGTGGCTCAGGTGTGATAAACCACAGTTATGTTTTTACAGGGGAGGCAAACACTTTTTCAGACAGGGTGATGTAGGTTTAGATTTTGTTTTCCCTTAATAATAAAAACCTTCATTTAAAAACTGGATGTTGAGTTTATTTGGGTTATCTTTGACTAATATTTAAATTTGTTTGATGATCTGAAACATTAAGACTAGGGTCAGACGAAAGCATTTTTCCCCGCGAACGTGAAAAAGTGCGTCCGAACGCATTGACGTATTTTTTCACGGAATGCGCAAAAACGGTCAGACGACGCGCATTTTCGGGCGTGATTTTGTACGGATCGTCAATAAAACTCTTTTTGCGTCTGGACGTTATGTAGGCTGGACATTAGCAGTGTCTGACATCTCCTAATCACGCAAACACGCCGCTATGCCGCAGCTGCGCACTCAGTACGTCAGTACTAGCGGTTCAGCGTTCTCCGAAAAATGCGTTCAAATTCCACTTGCGTTGCACGGCCGGACTTTCGTGCGGCCGTACATCGTATATTGGCCGTCATTGCCCGTCATCTGCGGCTAGTGCGACCGTAATTATGTGCGCCAGAACGCACGTTAAAAGTGCGCTGGTCTGACCCCAGCCTAAAGTGTGACAAACGTGCAAAAAAAATCAAAAAAAAATCAGGAAGGGTGCCAACACTTTTTTCGCACAACTGTATGTCCTGGCTAATAGAAAAAGAGAACTGGTCTCCTGTTGAAGCTACGGTATGTGCACAGCATGTAGTGCAATTTATTTCATCATTCTCTGGCACATGTGACTCAAAGAGAGTATTTCACTTAGATTAATGAAATTAGATTAATGAGATTAATGAACAGATGCTTTGGGCCATGAGGCATTTTCAGTGTCAATGGGAAGCACTGTTGGGAATGCTGCTTCCCTAGCAGCAGCAATCAGATAGGTGGTGGGCACATCAGTTTCAAAACACAAAAGTGTAATAACAAATGTAATAAATATCCTAACGATGAAATACATTTTATATTAATTGCATGAAGAAATGTAAACTTACCAAATATACATTGTCATAAGAAAAACAGGAGAGGAGTTTTACATCATTGCTCATGTAGGTCCCTATTACAAACCTAACGGTAGCGCTCACCTGCGTGAGCAGTACCGTTAGCTGCGGTATTAGCAGGCTATTATGATCCAAACACAAACGGGTTAAAAAACCCATTTGCGTTTGGTACCTTGCGCTTCTCAGCGCGAGGTCACTGCACTTTGCGCTCCCTATACTTAACATAGGGAGCGCAAAGTGTTAATCAGCGCTGGTATTACAATGTCCCAGCGCTGATTAACGCCTGGCTCTGGTCAACGAAAAGTTAACCAGAGCCAGGACCTGGTGTTAACGGATTCTGCACCAGCGGAATCAGTTAACACCAGCTTAAAAAAGTAAAAAAAAAAAAACCTATACTCACCCTCTGTCCTGCAGCGAGGACCGCGGCTCCGGTCGCCTCCTCTGGCCGGCGGGAGCAGGGAAAGACAGGGGAAAAAGTCCCCCCTGTCTCTCCATGCGTAGCCCTACGTCGACCGGCGAGATCCGGCCGGTCACGTGACCGGCAGAGGGGAACTCAATGGAGTCCTATGGATGGTGGTGTAAAAGAGAGGTATGTTATTGTGTGTGCCTGAGTAGGATGGAAGTATTTGTTTGGCTGTGTTGGATGTGAGTGCGCATGTCTAAATAGGATGTGATTGTGTGGTTGACTGGATGGGATTGGAGTGTATAGCTGAGTGAGATGGGAGTGATTGTGCCTAGTTAAGTGGGATGGGAGTGAGTGTATGTTGGTCGAGATGAGTGAGAGTCTGACTAAAGGGGTTATTCAAAGTGCACCAAAGTTCCGATGGAATTTCGGTGCTCTTTCGTTCCCTGCACTTTGGGGAATCAAATTCCCCGACCCTGCGCTGAGTTCAGCATTCACCGCAGGGTCCCCGAAGTGCATGGAAATTCTGCTGAATGCATCCGAAAACTGCCGCATTGATCGGGAACTCCGCCGCAAAAAATCGGAGTGACTCTAAAAAAAAAAGCTGAACACTCCCAATGATCCGCCGCAAAACCGCCGAACACATTAAAAAAAGCTGACAATCCGCTGAACAGAACGCTGACCAGCCACTGGAAAAAGTCGACGAATCCACTGCAACTTTTATTTTTTGGAAAACAACTACTGGGCGAAAATACCTGGAATTCATATATAAGGTCCTATGAATAATAATATAAAGGTCTGTTACACAAAAAAGAAACGCTATTAAAAAAATAATAGATATATCTATCGGGGAAAGTTTTTGCTGGAAAATCTTGAAAATTGCCTAAAAAATCCTAAAAATAAATAAATAAAGAGACTTTTTGCTGCAGATTAAAAGAATAAACGGTTTATTAAATATTCAATTAAAACGGAAATATATTTATATTGGAACCTCTGGCATTCGCCTGATTAAATCCGCCGACTGAAACCACCGAAAATTAGGGTATTTCACTGACATTTTACTGCTGTTCGGTGTTCTCTGAATAGATTAACCATTGCTTCTCTTTGGTGGATTTCACTGCTGCCGAAGATCACCGTGATTTGCTGGCAATTCGCCAATAACTGAATAGCCGAAAGGCCACGAAATTGCACCGTACAGGGAAATGCACTGTTCGGTGCAATGTCGGGGCCAGTTTGGCTCTCTTTGAATAACCCTATGAGTGTCATGGGAAGGGAGGATGTGCCTACCCTCCTTTTATCTTTTCTCTTGCGTACCTACCCTGCTTCGGGTGGCTTCCAGCCTGAAAAACCTTAAATCACTTTATATAATTATAAGCCCTCTTACACACACATGCTACACTGACAGACAGCCCAGCAATATAGACAAAGAATGAATCAAATTAATCACAAACTCAGAGCTTCAATGAGGGGTTAACTGGATGTGCTCACTCAAAATACCAAAATTAATAGACTCTGCACAGTGGAACTTGCAAGGTAAGCATTTGTTTATTTATTTGTATATATTTCACATTTGAATGCATTAAAAAGATAGATCATTTCAAGGCTGATGTGTCCCTTTTATTTTAGAGACAAACCCATAACTCAAGTTTTATGAAAATGAAATGGGCAGAATTGTGAGAATTTGGTATTTTGGCTCCATCTAGTGGCTGCAGTTATTATGACACTGTTTGCCCTTGTACCAGTTGCAGCCATAAAATATGAACAATGTTTTATATTTTTTAAATGCACAGGATGTAAGAAGTGCCCCCTTCTCCCCCCCTTCCCAACCGCCCTCCCTTTTGCTAAAATGCCGGGTGAAACAGAAGCGTTCCCTCCACCCCACCCAGCGACACCAGCAGCTGGGAAATTTAAATTTCCTGGCTGCTGGTTACTACTTGGTTATTAGTAACCCTAAGTGCTGACATCACTATCTTGGAGACCAATTGGGTTAGTGATCAATCTCAGAAAAGCCGCTTCTGCACAGCTCCGATCCATCGCCCTGCACAGGCGCTAAGGGACTTGCGGTCCTAAAGTTTGGAAGTGTGGTTGTGGTGCGTAATTTGCATTCCCTGTGCTACGCAAGTAGCACAGGAAGCGTGAATTACGCAGAAAAGCTTTAGGGACTTCCAGGTTCAGGGGTCCCTGAGCCAAAGAGGAGGAGCTGTGCGTGGCGAAGGACAATAAGTGAGTTAAATCACCGAAAATGAAAAAAAAAAAAAGTAATTCGGCAGAAGGTGTCAGTATTATTATTTAAGGGGAAAAAGGGGGCAAAAAATTCCTTAAATTAGCACAGAACAATGGTGTCATTCTCTTATGCTTTGAGTTGTTACTGTAATAACCAATTTATGGGTGGTATGAATTCGGGTCTGCCCCTTTTGAGGCATGCCAGTCGCCCAGACAAGAACAAAAATGGGTCCACCTAGAAAAGGGTTAGGTACAACCCCAAAGGGAACTTTCAAGAGTTTGATTGTATGTATGGAAAAGATGGCTACTTTTCACATTTATACACTGATGAATACGGTAAGCAGGTTTCCTTCAGTATTGCTTGCCATTATGTTGACGGACCAGGAAGAAAATTTGTATTTGATGTGGAGAGGACTGTAATGGTATACAAGCAAGGGGCAAGATCTCAGGCCTTAGTGTAAATGTGCCAGTGCCAGTGCCATGAAAATCGATGGAGTTTTCCAGAGATCGTGTCAAGTTTATACGAGTCTTGGAATCTAGTCCGAGGCTGAAAACCAAAACCGAAGCACTACATTGCTGTGAGATAGTTAAAATTTACAATAATAGCACACGGACACCAGTCAAGCTATATAAACTGAAATTAAGAAACAAATGCAATCAGAAGTTATATCAGACATAGTTTATGGTAATGTCATCCTTTAATGCAGTGGTTCTCAACCTGTGGACCCACAGGACCCACGATTGTCCTTGGTCATTAAGTCGCGACCCAAAAATAATTGCATTTCTGAAACATAATTTATTCCACAAAACAATGTGCGCAATATTCTACAATGTATGCACCTTTTAAACAATTTTGTAAACAAACAGGGATTCTTTCCAAAATGGATAGTAATCACAGCACTAGTGAAAACAAAGCGATGTTGAGGCAAAAACTCAATAGAATAAACTGTAATTGAAACATATGAAATTAATTAGAACTTAAGGGAAAACTGGGGATGCTTCTTGCTCTTAATAAGTGTCTCAATGTCTGGGGTGATGGTAGACAAAGCAGCCAAATTAAATCACAACTGAATGAATAATAAAATATTATAAAAAACTTAACAAACTCATCTGCTCCGTGCTCCCCTGCCGTCTGTCTCTGCCACTGCGCGCATTTTTTTTTGCGGCAGCCCGCCCTCCCTGAGCCTACATAATTTGCGTAGCTGAACGCTATGTTAATTGCATAAACTCAAGCTGGCCAAGAGATTGAGAAGTCTGGCGCTGCCTACTACCTGAACTTACGCTCTTCAGTGCCGGGCCCCCCTCGGCAGCGGCGTCGTCCTCTTATAGCTCCGGTATCGTACTCGAGGAGTCCGAATCCGGAGCTGTGTCCCCCCCTGCTGCTGCAGGAGCCGGAGGAGACACTGTGTCTCCTCCGGCTCCTGGCAGCTTCACTTCCTGGCTGGTCGGGGCCAAGCAGCATGTGAGGGCCTCCCAAGCACGTTGCTTTGGCTCCGCCCCTCCACTCAGTGAAGTTGCGGGCCTGAGCTGGAGGGACCAGGCTGAAGAGAGAAGACGGAAGATTGAAGAGAAGAAAAGAAGATTGAAGAAAAGAAGAGAGATGAAAAGGAGAAGAAAAGAAGACAGCGTGGTGAGCCAGGGCCCAGACCCCAAGCCCAGACCCAGGGTCCAGACCCCAAGGCCCAGACCCTGGGCCCAGACCCCAAGGCCCAGACCCAGGGTCCAGACCCCCGGGCCCAGACCCCAAGGCCCAGACCCAGGGTCCAGACCCCAAGGCCCAGACCCCAGACCCCAAGGCCCAGACCCAGGGCCCAGACCCCAAGGCCCAGACCCCAAGGCCCAGACCCTGGGCCCAGACCCCAAGGCCCAGACCCCAGGGCCCAGACCCCAAGGTCCAGACCCCAGGGACCAGGCCCAGCCTAGACCCAGGGCCCAGACCCCAGGGACCAGGCCCCATGGACCAGACCCCAAGGCCCAGACCAAGGAACCAGGGCCCAGACCCCAGGCCAGACTCAGGGCCCAGACCCCAAACCAGACTCAGGGCCCAGACCCCAGGGACCAGACCCCAAGGCCCAGGGACCAGACCCAGAGCCCAGACCCAGGGACCACACCCCAGGGTCCAGACCCCAAGGCCCAGACCCAGGGCTCAGACCCCAGGGACCAGGCCCAGCCTAGACCCTAGACCCAGGGCCCAGACCCCAGGGGCCAGGCCCAGCCTAGACCCAGGGGCCAGGCCCCAAGGCCCAGCCCCATGGACCAGACCCCAAGGCCCAGACCCAGGGACCAGAGCCCAGACCCAGGGACCAGGGCCCAGACCCCAGGCCAGACTCAGGGCCCAGACCCCAGGCCAGACTCAGGGCCCAGACCCCAGGCCAGACTCAGGGCCCAGACCCCAGACCAGACTCAGGGCCCAGACCGCAGGGACCAGACCCCAAGGCCCAGTCCCAGGGACCAAACCCAGGGCCCAGACCAGACCCCAAGGCCCAGAGCACAAACCCCAAGGCCCAGGGCCCAGACCCCAAGGCCCAAACCAGACCCAGGGACCAGGCCCAGGCCCAGAGGCCATCATATACAGCCCGTTACTGTGAGATTTATTGCTGTGGATTCTGTGATACCTTCATACACACCGCACATTACTGTGAGTTTTATTGCTGTGGATTCTGTGATACACTCATACACACTGCACATTACTGGGAGTTTTATTGCTGTGGTGCTATGTTATGTCCTTTTTTTTGAAGGGGGAGAAAAGCGGTTAGAGTTTGAGGGAGAGCCGGGGGGGCCCCATCGTGAGGTTTAGTAAGGGGCCCCATCATTTCTGATGGCTGCCCTGCCCACTGCCGCAGGTAAGATGCATCAGCGGGTCCCAGGCATTAGCGGCGCCTGGGGGCACTTGCCCCGTGACCCAGTCCACCCCTGGTCGCGACCCATTTTTGGGTCGCGACCCACCACTTGAGAAACACTGCTTTAGGCTAAGGTCAGACGAAAGCAGTTTTAACGTGCGTTTAACCACACTAAATCACGGCCGTGCTAGCAGCAAATGATGTACAATGCGGGGCTGCATATGAAGAACGGCCGCACAAAAGTGCGGCCGCGCAACGCAAGTGGCAAACGAACGCATTTTTTCGAGAACGTCAAACCGCTAGTACTGACGTACAGAGTGTGCTGCGTCCGCATAGCGGCGTGTTTGCGTGATTGGGAGACGTCAGACGCTGCTAATGTCCGGCCAACATAACGTCCAGACGCAAAAAGGGTTTTATTGATGATCCGTACAAAATCACGGACGAAAATGCGCATCGTATGACCGCTATCGCGTATTCCGTGAAAAAATACGTCCATTTGTTCGAACGCACTTTTTCACGGACAACGCGAAAAATGCGTTAGTCTGACCCTAGCCTTAATGCACTGGTTCGCAACTCGGTCCTCAGGAACCCCTAACAGGTCAGGATTTTCAGATATCTGAAGCACAGCACATGTGATATTATTTGCTGCAAAGTTATTGCAGGATTTAATCTGCATTCCCCCAAAGGTTATCTTTAACCCCTTGCCACCCCAAGACATTCTATGCTGTTGTGGTGACGGGAGGGCTTTGAAGATGCAAGGCGTACAGGTACGCCTCGCTGTCATCAATGAGCCGCCTCGGCCCCTCCCCTCATCCCACGTGTGCCACGGGTCATTGACTGCACAGGGATTGCCAGAACTCAGGACATCCCCCTGCAGCCAATGACTTGCGTCGGCTGCGGGGTGGGCTGCAATCTGTGGCGATAAGCCGCCCCAATGGGTGATGCCCACCAGTCATTAACCCCTTAACGCCGCAGGACGTACATTTACGCCCTGCATTAGGCGGGCTTTGATGCCGCAGGACGTAATTGTACGTCCTCGGCGTTTACAGCGCCCCTCCGTTAATACTCACCTCCTCCGGTCGCTTCCACGCTGCTCTGACTCCCACGGAGTCAGATCAGTGTGAATCCCTCCTCCGGCGCAGTGACGTCATCGCGCCGGTGGCGCGATGACGTCAGTTTCAGGCGTCCCCCCCCGCCGGAGCAGGGGAAGCACCTGAAGGGGAGGGGGGGATCCTTTGGATCCCTCTATCTCCCGATCGCCGGGGACCAGGCGGCTGTGGCCAGCATCGATGGAAGGGTCACAGCCTGACCTTTCCAGTGATGTATGGGGGGTTAACCCCTTAGTTCCCAGGTCGCGACCGGGCACTAATTTGTGCCCGATCGCGGCCTATTTCCGGTGGGGGCCGCCATCTTGGATGGCAGCCCCCACCTCTGGGTCCCCCCCGGTCAACTGACTCATCGCGCCATGCGCGATGATGTCAGTTAACCGGGGAACCCCCTAGCTGCAAAGGGATTTCCTATGGAAATCCCTTAGAGGAGATAGGGGGGTTCGTTGAACCCCTTTATCTCCCGATCGGTGGCAGCTAGGGGGTCATGTATGATATTGCTGTAAAGGCCAGAGCATGGCCTTTCCAATGATATCAAACATGACCATGTTATAAGTAAAATAAAAGTTTAAAAAAAGTAAAAATAAAAAAATAATAAATTAAATAATAAAAAAATAAATACGTGTTTTTTTTTTTTTAATGCAGCACTATTGTTCACATTTCAATTATAATGTGAACAATGATGCTTCACTAATGACTTTTTTTTTTGGGGGGGTTTAGCTAAAATCACGCAATTTCTCCCCAAAAAAAAAAATGGGTTCCCCGTTCTAATTTTTTTTAACAATTCTACCCCATAGAGTATGACCGCAGAGCCTCGGATAATAAAATTTTAAAAAAAAAACACTTTACACACTGTGGAAGATTTTTACTTTTTTTTTACTTTTTTTTACATTTTTTGTTATAGCATTCTGGCAGGGCATGACATATACATATAATAATGATATATTATTAATCTGCCGAGTCTGCCGGAAAGAACGATATATAATTTGTCTGAGTGGTATAATAATACGTGACTTAAAAACGGTCAAAATGAGCTCAGCAAACTTCTACTTCCGAAACAACGCCGAAGTTGTAAAATTACTCCCGTCCTTAAGGGGTTAAGGGGTTACAATCTGGCCTTTTAGAGGTACCTGAGGACCAGGGCTGGGAACCACTGCTATACTGGAAGGTAGAGCTATCAAGCAGGGACAGAGTGGAGCAGGATACCAGCCCAGGAGTAGGGATGAGCCGAACGCCCCCGTGTTCGGTTCGACTTCGAACTCTAACAATTTCAAAAGTTCGAGTTCGAACTCGAACACGATCCGAACTCAATGTAAGTCAATGGGACCCGAAAGTTCGATTTTTAGAGTGCCCTCCAAGAGGGCATATATGCTAGATATTTGTCATAAAAGGTGTATGGGGGTCCGGATAGTGCCCTGGGGGACAGGAAACAAGGACAAAAAGTTTTTAAAAAGAAACCGTTTTTAAAGGAACAGTGAGTTTTCAATGAAATAAAGGTTAAGAATAAAAATGAAAAATTCCTTCAAATATCGTGCCTAGGAGGTCCCCATAACCTGCCCGTGAAGTGGCGGATTTGTAGGATGTATAGAAACATTTAAAAACAAAAAAATGACATTTCAAATGACGGTAAATTGTTTTCCTTTAATCTATTCATAAACATCTGCTTGGGGCGGCAGCCTGTATGAAAAGAGGAGACGTTTTAGGACACACAGAACAAGTTTAGTGATTTTTTTGGCTAAATTATGGTGAAACTTATGCAGACTTTGGATGAAAGTAACAATAGGTGCTTTAAAATTGGGCCCTTAGTGTCGGCAACATTGCCGTCACACCGTAACCCCTCTGTGGTATTGTGGAAGAGTGCAGGGTTGGACCCTGCGGTCAAATATTAAAATGATATGAATCTGGTACAGGCGTCAGTGCACCCAAATATTTTGCCTTTGGTGGCAGCAAGTGCCTTCACACCATAACCCCTCTGTGGTATTGTGGAAGAGTGCAGTGGTGGACCCTGCGGTCAAATATTAAAATGATATCAATCAGGTACAGGCGTCAGTGCTCCCAAATATTTTGCCTTTGTTGGCAGCAAGTGCCTTCACACCATAACCCCTCTGTGGTATTGTGGAAGACTGCAGTGGTGGAGGTTTTGGTAATGCAGAAGAGATCCCCGATCTATTCAGTTACACCAGCAGCTATAACAAAACCGGGTGAGCAATGTTTAGGCACTTGTACTGCGCTACTGTATATGGTGAGAATCGGCACACACCAGTAGCAACAGGAAGCCAGCAGAACAGGCAGGGAATACATAGAGAGAATAGTCAAATGGCAGGCAAAGTCGGCAACAGATCGGGTTCTCAGAACAAGCAGGGTCAGTAACAAGTATATAAACTGATTCGGTAAGCTAGCGATGCGGGAATAAAGGCTGAGATACACTGAACGTGTAGCAACGCACAGCGAAGCGAAGAGAAGCAAACATTTTGCAGGCTTGACTTCACTCCGCTCCGCCTCGCAGCGTGTCTACACTGCATTACGTTTGCTTCTCACCGGACTGGAAAGGAATCCACTAACTGAATGTGCTGTGTATAGAGTAGGGATGCATTGATACCACACACGGACATATACGTATATATCAACACGCAGATGTATATATACACCAACCCACATACCTCAGACCATATATACACATACGCACATGGGGGGGTGGCATGTGGTCAATCTCAACTAAATGCGCCCCCCATTTGGCTGATCCCTCCATAAGAAATGTTGAACCCGACAGAGCAGAGAATATATATATTATTCTCTGCTGTATCGGGTTCAACATTTCTTCTGGAGGGATCAGCCAAATGGGGAGGGGGCAATTAGTTGCCAAAATGTGTGTGTAATACAAGTCGGGATATATATATTTTAAGAGTATAGATATATATCTTATCTATATATATACAGTATATATCATACCTGCCCTTACCTTCCCCTATAAATTTGCTAAAAATATACACACAAAAAAAACAAACCACTGCCTGAGACCCCGCGCAGCCCACATGCCACCCCCTCTACCTGGCTGAATGTATCTAATATATATAATTAAATACATTCAGCCAGGTAGAGAAAGAAAAAAAAGTTTTATTTTATGTTCCCGGGCAATTTAAAAATGTCCTCGGATTTTTTTTTTTTTTTTTAGAAATGTGTCGCCTTACCTGAGCCTGGTGGTCAGTGGGGGCTCCATGGATCCTGGTTTTAGGGGGGTCTGCCGTGGCCGCAGGTGCAGTGACTCCCTCCCTGCACCGCCTGTCTCTGCCACATGCACCCGGGTGGCTAGCCCGCACAGTCGCAGCTCTGTCATCCGGCGGCCGCATGCTCCTCAAGGGGATCCTTGGGAGGCCCCGGCAGCCTGCCCTCTACAGTGCCTGATTAGAGGGCCGTGTCTGCCTGATGTTTTAGTAACAAGAATGTTTTATCCCATAGGCTTCAATGTTAAAAATATTCCCGTTTTAATTCAATATCTAATAAACCGCTGCTTATAATATTCTGCAGTAAAGAGTCTCTTTATTTCTAGATTTTTTTTAGTATTTTTTAAGCATTTTAGTTTACCTTATGCCGAGTTACCTTAGCGGCATTGTTTGCTGTACAAGTAAAAGCACATAATGTCACTGACAGAACAGAGAAAAAAAAAGTACATTTTGCATTACATTTTCTTTGTTCATTTTTCTATATTTGCACATTATATGGTCAAGAGCAGCACTGGTCCTGTGCAATGACTTGCCTCGTCCTATCAATCTCTCCCCTGATCTTCAGGTCTCCAAGAAATCCCTCAAAACCCATCTCTCCAGATTAGCATACCACATCACTAATGCAACTCATTCCTCTGCTTACCTACTCACACATGATTGAAGCTGCTTCTATGGCCCCACCATTCCTGAACCACTGGCACCAATGATCCTACCATCCAGAAAAATTCCTCTGGTCTTCCTCAACCCCAATCCCTCTAGACTGTAAACTCCTATGAGCAGGGCCCTCTATACCTCTTGTTTATACCATATGTCCGTTTATCTGTATCTCATTCCCTTGTTATTGTTATTGTAAAGCGCTGCAGAAACTGTTGGCACTATATAAATGACGACAATAATAATATTTGGTATGAATAGGCCATACTCTAACCTGTTCAATCATGCCTCACTTGACCTTGTGCGGTGTAAAGATTAGAGACACTTGGTTCAAAGGACCTCCGGGCTCCTCGCTGCAGTGCGGTGGTTTAGGTTTTTGACAGAACAATGCATAATAACACATTGTGCCATCGCCTCCATACTTGCTGGCATTGTGGGAAGTGAGATGTTGAATTAGTGCAGCTTCATTGCTTACGTTATCATTGAAAAGTGATCCAAATAACCCCCGTGTCTCCCTCAAATGAATTCCCTGTCCTACCAGGGGGAAAGTCCCATTTCTACCATCATTGCACCCATGTGCGATGGTGTCAGTGGGTGAGGTTAAGTCCAGCAGGCAGGGCTAGATGTCAGCCCCTTGCAGGAAATGTCCGTAATCAGTGAGCTGAGTAGCGGGCCATGGCTTTTGCGGACTCAAGGTGCAGCTGCCTTTGTCGTGCCCCAAAGCAATAACTGGGCCCAGGGCAGCTGTCCCTTTTGCCCCAGGTGGTGGTCAAGCAGCGGGACCCCTGTGTGCCTGAACCCCAGACTAAGCTCCAGTCCTATTCATAGCACAGCGTTCTGAATTTTGTGCTAATTAAAGATACTGAAAGCAGTTAAGAGGAGCACATGCCAAAACATTTCACCCCAAATGAGTGCCCCAGGGTCCATAGGCAGCCAGCCAACCATATCAACATATAGCAAAAGAAGGAACTGTTGGTATCAGGCAGGGTATGCAGTAAACAGAAAATTTATTTATTGGAAAAGCACAATGTTTCAGTTCTCTCCAAGGACCCTTATCAAGCATAAACAGGAGCTGTCACAGCAGTTAGAAAGGGAAGACGGAGGCAAATCACCTTCTTAAGTGATCATGGCACCTACAGTGTCTCATCAAAAGATATTTCTTTTAAAAATAAGCATTTTGTCCAAATGGCTTCCATTTTTTGAGCAAGTATCAATACTTTTTATTTTATACAGAATGTACTTCTGTCTGTTACTGGATCTTGAATAAGTGCAAGCTTGCTGCTCATTTTTATTATAGAAAAAAAAGACGAGGGGTTTGTTAAAATAAATCAATTTTTTTTTCCATACAATTTATTTGGGGGTAAAAAAAATGAAGACTTACTAGCAGACCTCCCTCGTGCCAGCATGGAATATGCAGGCCCAGCACTGTGACCAAAGCGGGTCAGATTGGGATCCACATAATATCTTGGTCCAGGGCTGCCTCTGTTCAGCTGAGCTGCCAAGCAAAAGAATGGAAGTCAGTGAGCAAAACTGTAATTTTTATTAGCAAGAAACAAAAAAATATTTGCAATAATATGGAAATGTGTCCATTTGGATATCTATCTCTTGACACTGTTAAAGAGACAGTACCTGAGGGAAGATACACAAGGAACTAAGACAGAATTCTACCTGTGCGTGTCTGTCTGTCTGAGGTTAGTGTGTAGAGTAGAGCTGTTAAACTCTGCCCCCTTCCCAGATGTTTCTGAATTACAACTCCCATGATTCATTGGCCATCTGTTGCATTGAAAGAATTGTATGCAACAATGGAGGGGGGGGACAAAGCTTGACAACCCTGGTATACAGAAAATAAGACCCTAGTGAATATGTCAGAATTATTTACAGAATTAGAATAAATCCTACTGCTCAAGTAGTAAAGTGTAACTAATGGTAGACAAGAGCTCAAAAGGTCACCACATACATGCCAAAAATCTAGTCACAGGAGATTTGAGGGGCTCATCTTCATTAAAGAGACCAATATACTAACTGGAAACCAGGAGGACACCAATTCTTTCCCTGTTGCTACATGATGGTGATTTAATGATCCTAATTCAGGTAAATCCTTGAAAAATCTGAAGCCATAATCAACTCAAATAGCTGTAGTGTACGAAGGGAAATTGTGATTTTAGTCTTCACACATAGTGGATGTGTTTGCTTTTTATTATGTGATGTTGGTGTGATGTCTCCAAGGATGCTGTTGTGATGTTTGTGAAGCTTGTCCATTGCCGTTTCCAATGTCAAGTTTTTATGTCTACAATAAAGGTTACGTTTTATCAATATCACAGGTAGTAATTGGTGTCCTCCTGGTTTCCAGCTGGATAGCATACTGGTATAGAATCAGACTGTTTCAGGCCTAAATATTGTGTCGTAAGTATGCAGAATTGATATATAGGGCTTATTCATTAAAACTGGAATTGGGGAAAAACAAGTATAGCAAATTATCAAGCTGAATAGCCAAATTGAGGAAATTGAATTTATTTTTTGAATTGCAGTTTTGTATAAAATATGCAGTTTCCACAGTTACCTCTTAAAGGGACATGCATGTCTAGAATTTTTTTTCGATTGACAGTTAAGGACTTCTATACCAATAAAGTAGAATCAATTAATAAAAGTTTTAAAAATGTGTAAAAAAAAATAATTTTCTTGCTTTTTCATTTTCTCTGGCCACGCCCCTCAGCTAGGAGTGTTTCTTCAGCTCCCACTTCCTGTATATTCCCCGCCTCCTCCCCGCCCACTACTTCACCTATCAAAGCTTCACATGAACTAGCACAAGCTGTGCCCCTGAAACCCTGTGCATGCTACACTGAGCACCTCAGACTGGGGAAACTGAGGAACTGAATATTAGCTATCTCTGCAACTGTGAGAGCAAGACTCACTCTTCACTGACTCACTCACACATGCTCACTCACGCGCAAACTCACTCACCCACTGATGCTCACTTTTGCTCTTTTATGATTTACATACTCATTGTCTCACTCAAACTCCCTCACACAGTCACTCTCACACTCTTTCTTGCTCTCTCTGCTTTATCTTTCTGTCTTTCTCTCCTTACCTTTTCTTGCTGTGTGTGGTTTTTTCCTGTCTCTGCTGTCTCTTTTTCTCCCTGTATGTGCTGGTTTATTTCCTTCCCTGTCTCTGTAGTAGCTGGGGTAGAAAGAGTTACAGATTGGAATGGCGCTCAGCTCCGCTCTCCCCTCAGCTCACAGTGCAGGAGGGAGGAGGAACAACTGAGTTGAACATGCTCAGTGCGTTTTTATCTATTCCTAGGAATACACACTGATTGGTGAGCTTAAAGTGTCTTCAAAGTGAAAAATGCCAAGAAAGAAAAGTAGGTGAATATGATAAAATATCATATTTACTTGCTTTTTATGCCTGCTGAATGAGACTACTGACTCCTTCAAAAGGCATTGCAAATTTTTAAAAGCACACTAGCAAAGCATGCATGTCCCTTTAAGTACCAAACCTGATACACTCTGGATATAACTCAGTCCTAAACCATTTAACTCAAATATATACATTTTAACGTTTAATTTCTTGGGATAAGATTAAAGGTAATTCTCACCAGAATGACTGGGTCGACCATAAAAAGAGTATGCTGGACTGGAGTATTTTGTGTAATCATGCCCCACGAATCCCACAGTGGGAGGGAGACTGTATCGTCCAGGACCTGGACCTAGAATATTTTGAGCACATGCAGATGGAGAAAAATGATGAAACAGTGGTAGTTGTCCCCTTTTCAGTCAACAAATACCTGACACACACAGTAAAACTCTCATGAACAAAATACATGTTTTGTACCAGGCAAGGTACATGTGTGAGAATTTGAGAAGACACGAATGGTAGTTGTAGTACAGAAAGATGAGACTGTGGGGCTCTCTATTTGACCTATGACCTCAGAACTTTATACATCAATCAATTAATGTATTACCTTATTCTCAAAGATTTCTAGATGTTGAACCACTGAAGGACTGCTTTATGATCTATACCATCATGCATTGCAGCGCTCTGATGCCCTGTTTTGGCATAGACTGCCATCCATGCATTGAAGTTCCCATTCTGAGCAGCAGATTGCGTTTTTACTGTTGCTGGGTGGGCAGTTTCTCTGACAACCTGTCTAAAATGCTAAATTTCAGCATAAAAACACAGTAATACACCTCTTGTGATATGTGAAGTATTTAAGTAAAAATATCACAGACATTCTGCATATCAGTGATATTCCTACATTCAATACAAATCTGTCATGAGTTACCTTCTTTCATTTATACTATTCAGAGAGCACCGAAATGTCACTGACATTTTGGTGCTCTCCCATCCACCTCACTTCATCAAATTAAATTCACCAACACTGCAGTGAATTCAGTATTCACCACAGGGTTCCTGAAGTGCGGCGAATCAACTCAACGAACACATTTTCAAACGGCTGAAAAACTGCCAAACAAATAAAAAAAAACACTGAATCAATCTGAAAACTGCCAAACGCATCCTCAAATTGCTGCAAAACCACTGAATCAATCGCATAACCCAACAAATCACCAAATGCATCAGACAAGTCGCCGAATCGAACCGAAAAAAGCTGATAAGCCGTCAAACAGGTGAAAAAAAGCCCCCAACACTGCAACTTTTAAAAGACGTTTTCAAAAAAGCTACTGCATAAAAATGCATGAAAATAATATCTAAAGTCCTATGAATAATAATAAGAAGGGGCGGAACTGACTACTGATGGGTGCGGACGCATGCTGCTGAGCTCTCCTGCGGACTTATCTTTTTCTTTGACTTTTTGCTTCCCCCGTCTCTTTTGAGACCCCCCAAGAGAGTATTGTTGCCCTGGGTTGAATAAACTGGGTACCGAGCTGACCTGCTGACTCCCTACCTGCCGTTGCAGCCTCCCTTGTTTTCGGGCCTATGGGTGAGGCCTACCTCAGTGGCCATTTTTGAAGCCTGCAGCGACTCCCTGGATTTCCTGATCCCTCTTGGCTGCTTGTGTGGTCGTCTCAGGTAGTGGTGCTTTCCTCGCACGCACCTCTTCCTTCGGATCATCCGGATCAACCGGGTTTGTTCATCCTGATGGCTGCGCTGGATTCCCTGCCCCTCACGAGAGGGATGCTGATGGAACTGTGGCGGGAATTCCAGGAGTCGTGGCTCCTCGACCAAAAGGAAGCTGGGTGGAGCGGTGCGACGATCCCTGCTGCTGCGGCATCTGGTGAATGGTGATGAGCCAGACCAGTGACAGACCTGACGGAGACGTGGCCCTGCGCTGACCCTGCTGGATGAGGATTCAACCCTGAGGACCTGAAGAGGAGTGACCCGTTACTGAAAGAACGGGCCCCAGCTGAGCTTCTTGATCCCCCGGAGGTCTTACCTGCTGGAGGATGTCCAGATCGCTGCCTGCTGTGGTTTGATGGGGCCTTTTGAAACTCCACTGTCCTCTGTGGTGCTGGGGCGGTCTAGCTACTGCGGGATGGTCCTGGATTCCTGGAGGTGCGAGGTCCAGTCTGCTGCACCCCCTGTTGTGGGCCTACTATCTGGCGTACCCTTCGGATGGGACTCACTCTCTGCCATGGTGGCCTGCCTTGCTGACCAGGCACATCCTCTACTGAGCCTCTCCCATGTCGCACTGGGGGCCCGGTTTCTCCTTGTACTCTGGGACACAGGCTGCAGATGTAGATGAATACATGGGCTGCTGTCCCCCTCCCTTTTATGCTACATACACCCCCCCACTGAAACACTCGCTAAGGACAATCCCAGTTTTTCTGACCCCTTTATATTAATGACACCCCCATTCCGATGAATACCCCCCCATGAATACCCCCCCCCCCAGATATTGTGAGACACTTTTTGTCTTTGAGGACATTTTTGTCTTTTATTGCTGGCTCTCTACTGTGTTGTTTTTTGTTTTGTTTATATTTGTAACCTGCCCCCCCACATCAGATTTTTGCTGAGACCCCTTCCTTTATATTCCCCCTCTTTTGATGTACTTTTGCTGTGATATTTTTGGAGGACGACTTTACCATTTTGTTGACTTTCTTCCCAATGTTCCTGCCTCCCCCCTTTGATGTACCCCTGATTGTTCTTAAGGTGCTGCCTATTGAATTTTGGGGCTTGCGGTTGTTCACCTGATGAGGCACCAGGATTCCCACCCCCCTTTTTTTTGTAGTGGGGGACATTGGGGAGTAACTTGGGCGAGCCACTAGGGCGGCTATCTAGGCTCTGCCTGTCCTCTTGGCCCAGGTCTCCCTGCCTTGTGGCCTCTTCAATGGCCCTCAGTTTCCTTAGCGTTGCCGGTGCGAGCTGGGAACGCCATGACCTACTTGGCAGTCCCTTGCCACCCTCACCTCCCTCCTTGTTTTTTCTTTTTTGTTTTTTTCCTGGTGCCCCCTGCTCGAACTCCGTCGCTCTTCTGTTCTTTTTGGATCAGTCCTCCTGACGAGTTCCTATCTATTTTCGATAGCGCCGCCTATTGGCTGTATATTTGACAATTTACGAGGACACCTCTAATTTTCTGCGGAGTTTAGTATCTTGTTTTTTATTGTTATGTTGATATATGGCGCTTTCGATTACATTTTATGGCCCTGCGTGGTCATTTCTGATTGTTGGCTATATGTTTGACTATGCAACAATTCTAAAATAAAGAATTTAAAAAAAAAGAAGAAGAAGAAGAAGATCTGTTACAGAAAAAAAAATGCCATTTTAAATAAATCGGGGAAAAAATTACTAAAAAATAAATGCTGCAAATGAAAAGAATAAACAGTTGAATAAATATTTAAGAAAAACGGGGATTTTTTTTTTACATTGAAACCTATGAGATTCGTTTGTTTAAACCTGTCTAATGAAACCACCGAAAATCAAGACATATCACTGACATTTCGGTGCTGTTTGGCATTCTCTGAATAGATTATCCATTACTTCTCTATAGGGATTTCACTGCCGCCGAAGGTCACCATATTTTGCTGGCAATTCGCCAGTATTTGGCAAATCACCAGTTTTTTGAATAGCAGAATGGCCACAAAATTGCACCGTACTGGGATATTCACCATTCGATGCAATTTTGTGGCTAAATCGGTGCTCTTTGAATAACCCCTTATGTGTTGTGACAGAAGACAGGGCATAGTCCAGGGGTCTGTATATGTTGCCCCAATGGTACTCCAGTGTAGGCTTTGGTCTGATTACCCCAGCCCCAGGGAGATTGTTTAATATTAAAAACATCCACAAAATAAATAAGTAGTATTGTGTGGGTCACTGGAGTGGAGCACTTTGTGTGTAGGGTGGACCAGTGCTCCACACCACACTTTCCATGCAGCTCAGCAGGTGAGAAGTCCAGTCCAGGAGTTCTGGAGTGCCCAGAAAGTTCCTCATCTGCAGGGTAAAAGCATTCCCAGAGAGGGATTCAAACAGAAAGAGTGCACCCTGAGCACAAAGGGGAAGCTTCAAGCACTCTCCAGAGAGACCTCTGAAATCAGTGAGCTGAAATGGTCTGTGTATTTTTTTTTCCGTACTCTTCTGCATGTAACCAAATCTTTGGTAGATAGCAATATTTGTCAGTTAGTGCTCAGATAGAGCTAGGATTTTGTTTTGTTTTATTTACCAGTATTTACCTACCAGACTACAAAATGAAAGAACTATAGCTGAAAAAAAAAGACAATTTTGCGTGGCGTTCATTAAGACCGTGTGTTTACTGGAATTCAGCTCAAAGGGTGCACAAGTTATTATTTTCAAAACTGTGACAGTTTTTAACCTTTTCTTTTACAATTTTGTTCATGCAAAATGATTACATATACTGTAAGTAAGTATTGAAAATAAATGAAAATCTGTTTTTTTTACAGAACGGTATATAACATGTTGGGGTACACTAAATAAGAAAGAGGAAAATCATAGGTGAACATGTATTTAAGAAAAATGGCTAAATTTCACATGTCCTTAAAGCACAGCAAGACTAAACAGCATTGGTACTTAAGGGGTTAATATATCCAAGCTTTAGGGTATATTTGTCATTGTCTATTGTTTCGGGATATGGGTGTTTTAACCCCAACATGCGGCAGACAAGGGAGAATAAGTGTAAATGTAGAATCTGAACAGGAATATGGTATACAGAATAGTAGTCGTAGGCAAGCACGGAGTCAGCATAATAAGCAATGTCTGAATGTTCGCTTGGAGTTTATAGGTGAGGGCTCCTCATTTTCACTTTACTGGATCTGTTCCTGTCCTCAGGGCCTGCCCAATGCCTGTCCCCTTAAATTTTTGCTTAGGATGAGTGCATCTAGGTCAGAGTCACGGACAAAGCTCCAAGTGCACTACATTTCAGGACTCCACACCATGTGCCTGTGGCCTGGCATCAATTGACCAACTAGCCAATATGAGCAGAGGGTAAGATGTGCACCACAGAGCAGGCCCAGGGCGCCATGACACTTGTAGGCAAGTTTCTCAGTCAGATTCAAGATCTCAGATGGCATAGAACTTTAATGAAAAACTATCCTGTAAATGGTTGGTTCTATTCTGCAGCCTGAGGTCATTCATTCTGATAAATTATTACGTATGTATGAGAGCTAAGTGTGAAGATGTGAAGGAAAAATGAGACAGAGGGCATACTTTACTGGTAAGAGGACCATACGAGACATGCTTTGCTGCACTCCCTGAATCTAAAGTTCACACCTCAGGAATAAATTGTACTGGCTGGGTGGAGTAGAGGTAACATCACTGCTCTATAGCCGTGGGGACCCAGGTTTGAATCCTGGCAAGAGCACCTCTCCAGTAAGTGTCCTTGGGCAAGACCCCTAACGGCACATACTTGCTGTCACGTAACAACTTCACTCCAGAAGGGCACGTGGCTCGGCAAAGTGGACGCAGGGTTACAAATCACTGTCCGTCTGCACTAGACCCAGAATAATGACTACGTTACACACAATCCCTATACCCACTTGCCTTGTAATTTATCAACACCGCCCACCATAGGTCCCCGGATGCCTAATTCCTAAACCAGAATGGACCTGAGACTCTGATAATGCACCCCAAAACAGAAAACAGTTCAAACGACTGTCTTCACCCCAACTCACTGTTTAGTAGATCATCCCAAGCTAAAAAAAAAAAGAAAAACAACTATGCTACTGTCTCTTTCGGTTAACTGGGTTCTTATATCAGACAGAGGCAGTTCTTAATAAGTTTTGTATTTATTATGATAAAAAGTTTCACAGGTATAGACATGAATCAAAAGGTATTATAATTAATAATTAATAGTTACATCCACGAGCAGAGAAATAAAAAGGAGATAAACAGAAGATTCTAGTTACTTAAAATGCAAGCTAGAAGATCAGCCGCATGGGAGTCTCTAGTAGGAGATGGCAATATTTAAAAAAATTTCGATTGACCTCCAAAAAATAAGCGACGAGCATGGCTTGGCCACACAATTTATACACTTCTTCCGGTCCCCCAGCGTCATGCCTATAGATGGTACAGACTGCCCACTCCTGGTAATTTGTGGGCATGCTCAGTTCACTTCTTACTTTAATTTAAAGGTATCATAAAGGTTATCAAAAGATAGTGTCAAGCTACAAAGGCATATTCTCTTCTTTGATATACATGATCTATTACAGGGTCGCTGCCACTGAGTCTGGGAGAACACTCTTTGGTGTGCTTGAGTTGTTAGCCCCCCTGCTGAGCAGACCAAATGGGCAATTTCCCCTAGCACGCCTTCCATGGTTTCAAAGGGGAGATTTATTGCTTGGTTCAGGAATATTCAAATCTTTGAACTAACTGCTCTAAACACATCAACTCAGGCTTCAAAAAGGAAACTTAATTGTGTTGTATCCCAATTCATATACCCGAAAATATAAACAATTAATGACGTCATGCGAAACACGATCAGCTATCTCGGTCATACTCGCCACCGAGGACATACTTGAAAACAAGAGAAATCTCAATTTATCCTTCTTGGTAAAATGCTTTCTCAAACAAAAAAAAGTCAGCAAACTAAGATGATGGACATAAACAAAACAGGGATTGTAAAATTGCAAGTACAAAGAGTTTTAGTCTGAAAGAGCTTACAACTTACCTTTTTCCTTTGCTGCTATAGCTGGTGTTTTCCTTTCTGTGTGTTCCTCCATTGCTGAGCAGCTTTAAGACAACAACCGCATATATTTTCCTGTTCTCTGATCAATATGATAGGATTTTTTTGAATACTAATAGTATGTAGTTAATAAAAGTACAAGAAAACATAAAACAATGCCAGAGATAGGTATAACTGAACAATAAATGGTGACTGCTAAGGAAGCAATGTATTGATGATTAGAGCTTAGAATTAATACCGTCCTGGGTGTTCTTCTGTTATTCAGCTGGCTGGATCATTGTAATATGACCTGAAGATGTTCTCTTCTGTGTAACCCTATCCCAAGGCTGTCTCACCCATTCCAAAACCCAGCCCCAGCCCCTGAAATAAAAGAATCTAAGCCACTGGTGCATGACCTCTTCTATTATTTCATTGGGTTTAGCTGCATTAACCCTTTGCCTGCTGTACAATGGAATACACATCACATTTAGCTAAGAGTTAATGAATGACTTTCACAGACCTTTTCACTCATATCCTTTTCCTATATTCTGTCACTCATGTTCTCCTGTCTACCCTTTCACCATCCATCACTTTATACACTATTAAACTTTGTGTAGCCCTCAGCTTGCATTTTGTTTCCGCACCCTTCAGCCTGTGCTCCATTACATGGATTTTATTGAAAAAGAAAAAAAAACATCACCAGTATTACATAATCCTAAAAGAAATTTAAAAAAAAATCATAAGTTGCTTTTAACAGAAGTAGACAAGGTTTTTCAGTATAATGAGCTGGTATAGCTGGCATCTTTATCATTATATGAAGAACCAACACCAGCCACATGGCTGCGACTTGTAGGCTTGTGCACCGATTTTTTTTTCGGTTCGATTCGGTTCGATTTGTTCGGATGTTTAAAATTTTCGATTCGGCTCGTTTCGACCGATTTCTGTTTCGATTCGGTTCGGTTCGGCTCGTTTTTCGTGTACATTTTTTTTTCGGAATATCGACCATTTTTCGTGTTTTCGGGTCACTTTGCTCGTTTTTTGTATCGACTTTTCGGAAATTTCGGAAATTTTCGTTTTTTCGGAACGTCTGTTCTCCACGTTTCAAAGTGTCTACGATAATTCTGGCGATTCTATCGTGTTTTTTTTATTAAATAAAGATCCTTTTTTTCTTATGAATAATTGAATATACATTTCACAACTTTATTTAATCATATTAAAATGGTATGAAAGTCAAGGAACAAAAAAAATGAACAAAACGATTTAAAAAACGCTAAACTGACCCGAATGCCACAAGAAACAAGTGATACGCATTTACAAATACAAAATTTACAGAATCAGTGAAATAACTGATAATAGTTAATTAGAATTACCGAAATGGAACCGAAATCACGAATGGAACCGAAATCATGAATAGAGCAAAGATAAATTTCGATTTGACACATTTCAAGTCCATTCGAAAAATCCGAAATTTTTTCGTTTCGGCTCGGAAAACTTTTCGGATCTATCGGTTTATGGGTCCGACCCGATTCGGAAATTCGTCCGAATCCGAAGACACGAATCGGGAAATTTCGTGAAAATTCCGAAATTCCGAAACCCGAAACGCACATCCCTAGCGACTTGCCTGGCTAAGTTGCAGTTGCTATGCATGTATCAGATCCTTCTCCTTTTTACCCGTTCACTACTGTGATCGAGTTAACTTGACCTTCAAAAGCACCCTTGGTTGCCCAAGATAGATTTATTCCAATACGGACATGTTGCAGAGGAATGCCAATGACTTTTTTTGGGGGGGTTGCACATGAAATTCATTTGCACATGGGCTTCAGAACATGACTCATAAGTTACAGTACATTGGACCGGACGTAGCAGCTGATGTAACTGTACTGCAACTCTCAAAACTGTGCTCAGCGTCTGGAACAAATGCTGAGTCTTTGTGCATGATCTCATAGACAGTACCAGAATTTGACAGAGGGAGGGCATACTATGTCTCTTTTACAGTGCATTTATAGTGTGGGTGTATGTGTTTGTGTGTATGTTTGTGTAAATGTATGTGTGTTTAGGTCTGTAGGTGTGTATATGTGTGCATAAGGAGGTGGTAGGGTTTACAGATCATTTCAAGTTGTTATCCAACAACCTGCTTGTTCCTACTATGGTTTTGTGAAAAACCACCTGTTGGTAAAGGGGATAATTGTAGTTTCATTTATTAAAAGAAAATAGGAAAAACTGCTCTGTAGACTTACAAAAGCCTTAATAGTATGCAACATAGTAATGTGGAGAAATAAAATCCAATGTTCAACTGTCCGCACATCCCGCAGCTGTTGATCAAAAAACCTTTTCTGCTAAAAGGATGCCCGTGCTTCTTAAAATAATAATGAAAATAGTTGTGGTTATGTTAGTGAGTAGATACCCTAAAGCATTTTAAGAACACTTTACTCATCCTGACCACACTAGTGTTTTAAAGTGGTCAGGATGTGTATCGTATCCTGTTGCCCTGATCTGGCAGAAACGTGGGGTTAACTGAAGGAGGTTCCTCCACCCCACCCAGCATCACCAGCAGCCAGGAGTTTGGAATTTCCCGGTTGCCAGTCACCAGATCGGTCACTACTGACATCAGCACGCAGACCGTGTATCAACGTTACCCTCTCTGAGACCGCCTGCGATTAATGAGCGGTCTAAGAGAGGCAGCGATGGTTCGGATTTGCACATGTGTGCTTAGCTCCAATCCATTGTCCTGCACTGGTGCTACAGAACCCGGGTACCTAAAATGTGGAGTGTGTGTGCAATTTGCGGTTCCTACAATACACAAGTTGAGTAGGAGAGCAAATGGCGTAGTAAAGCTTCAGGGGCTTCCAGGTTCGGAAGTCCCTGACCTTAAGAGGAAGAGCTGCACGTGACGAGGAAGAAAAGGTGAAGAAAATAATCGAGCAGAGGCTGTCTGCAGCATCTGTCCAATTATTATGGGGCAAAAAATGGAATCTCTATTTTTAATAGAATATCGCATAAAGACTAAACTTTTCGTCCTACTTATTTCAGATCTACATGCTCATGATGTACAGCCAGCCTTTAGACTTATTGAGCATCTAGAGATAGATCTGGTGTACCGGAGATGCCACGGAGAAGTGTCCCTGCACTATCACAACTTTAAGGAGTCTTTTGCTATAGACAACATTGACAACGCAATAACTTCTAAGTGTCTCAAATTTGCAATGCTTATAATTTAGATAAGAACAAGCCCAACATGAATATCTCCTGAAGCAGAATAGGGCAAGACAGGAATAGCAAAAGACCTAGTGATAGAATGGCTAAAAAACAACCTGAGGGTGGGGAGTGAAATGGACAACTGACCACTGACCAAAGGTGAATTGCGCCACTTGATAGTTGTGCTGTGCCTCGGTAGAAGCTTGGCGGATGACTGTGGCCATTGGAACTACAGCTGAGGTGGAGCGTGCGGAACGGTATCCAATGGCTGCAGTGGATGGAGGGCTGGAGCTTCGGCCTGCGAGAGGTGATACTGAGCTGCTGGACGGAAACATGCGTGTGGGTGCTGTGGCTCCTGTTCGGGATGTGGCTGGTATTACCATGGTGACTCCTGCTCCTCCGGATCGGGAACAAGAGGTGATTTCTGGTTTCCCTGTGATGCCTGAGAGTAAGTCCCGGTCTGGGCAATCTGAGCGAGCCAGGAATGCACACATTCACGGGCAGTTCTCCACTTTTTTTCTCTCTCCACCCCCACCCTTGTGTAGGTGTGTTTTACTTATTAATTTGTGTCCCGGTTTACCCTTCCACTGATTCATTGCGAGTATTGCCAATACCCCCGCAACTGTTGTCCGAATTCCTAGACTCCCCCCTCTGTTTTATTTTTTTTTAGCATCATGTTCCTGATATTATTTGTTGGTCCCGCATGACTATTTTCAATGCCTTGACTCTTTTCTGTTTTATACTCAAAAATAAAAAAAATTTAATTTTTGGATTGATTCGTTATTGCGGGAGATCAGTATTTCATATTTCAGATCAATTCGTTATTTCATTTTTATTGGTTATTCATATTTTGGATCGATTTTAGCTATTTTGTTTTAATAAGTTATTTCAGAATGTGAAATGGATGAATTAATTACTTAAATTAGGGTAAAAAAAGAAAAAGAGACCTAATCCCCTGTCCTTGGTGCTGTAACCTATTCAACACCAAGGACTGCGGCTCCGCGGGGCTGCTGTCATTGTTGCTGAATAGGTTTCAGCACCATAGACAGCTGCCACTGAACGCAGCCAGACTCAAGGAAAGAAAAAAAACAGGCTGTGTTCAGCAAAGAAACAAAGGCTCATTGTTTTAACGCCTTGGCCGGGTAAGACATGTGGGGGACGTCATGGGGATTCCCCGATATGGGCCCTATTACATTCTTCACGCAATTTTGCTTGCGCAGCGCATTTTTTTTGCGCACAGCAAAATGCGTTGTCGTGCAAAAATTAACGGTGGTATTACCAGACCTCAAAATTTCCACTTGCCTGCTCGCATTCGGCGAGTGGAAATTAGCTGAGGCGAGTGGGCGGACTGACCCGTCGGTTGCTGGGGCCCGGTTCAGTGGGCCACCGTCTTCTTAATTGACAGTTCCGGTATCGGACTCTCGGAGTCCGAATCCGGAGCTGTCTGTTCAGCGCTGCCCCCTCCCGCGAGATTTACTGCCCACCCACGTGAAGCGTCGCACACTCGCAGCGTAAGTGCTGCGAGTCTGCGATGCATCATGTGGGTGGGTGACCGTGGGTCAGGTGACGAGCAGGAGGGGGCGGCACCAATGGAGCGTGCAGAAGAGGCGGTGGACAGAGCTTCACAATCTGCTCAATTTGTAAGTGTTTCGGGGGTGTGAAAAGAATAAGAAAGAGGGGGTGAAAACCAGAATGAGAGGGGATGAAAAAAGCATGAGAGGGGATGGAAAACATGAATGAGGGGATAAAAAAAAAATGAGGGGGTGAAAAAAACGAATGAGGGGTGAAAAAAAGCATGAGAGGGGATGAAAAAATGAATGAGGGGGATGAAAAAAACCGAATGAGGGGGTGAAAAAAGCATGAGGGGATAAAAGAATGAATGAGGGGTGAAAAAATTAAATGAGGGGGTGAAAAAAACGAATGAGGGGATGAAAAAACGAATGAGGGGATGAAAAAAATGAATGAGGGGGTGAAAGAAAGCATGAGGGGATGAAAAAAAGCACGAGGGGTGAAAAAAGAATGAGAGGGGATGAAAAAACGAATGAGGGGATTAAAAAAATTAATGAGAGGTGAAAAAAAGAAAGAGGGGTGCAAAAAAGAAAGGGGTGAAAAAAACAAATGAGGGGGTGAAAAAAACAGAGAATGGGAGTGAAAAAAAGAATGAGGGAGGGGATAAAAAGAGAGGGAGGGGTAAAAAAAATGAAAGAGGGTAGGAGGGGTAAAAGAATGAGAGAGCAGGAGGGGGTAAAAAGAAAGAGTGGGTATAAAAAAGGCATTGAAGCTCTGATACGCTCATACACACTGCACATTATTGTGAGTTTTATTGCTGTGGTGCTCTGATACAGTAATGCGTAGTGTATATGAGTGTATCAGAGCATCACAGCAATAAAACTCAGTAATGTGCGGAGTGTACGAGCGTGAGTTTTATTACTGTGGAGATCCCTGACACATGTGTGGTGTGTATGAGTGTATCAGGGAGTTCCACAGTAATAAAACTCACGCTCATACACACTGCACAATTGCACAATACTATGAGGTTTATTGCTGTGGAGCTCTGTGATACACACCACACATTTTCCTTTGTTTACACTGCTTTGTTATATTATTAATGATAATTAAACAATAATTTTAGAGGGTGTGTTTAGGGGCAGAGTTAACGGTAAGGGTTGGGTGGCGAGTAACTTTTAAGGCCTGGCTAGTAGCTTGGGATCTGAAATTTTGAGCCCTGGTATTACAATCCTTGCGTATTTTGTCATCTGTCAAAAAATAACGTTCATAAAAGCGGCGCGCAAAAATGCGCGCAAAGTACATATGCGCGTAGAAATCAATAATGTTTAACGCGAGTCCGTCAGACGAACGCATTTTTTTGTGCGGACTGCGCACAAAACCGTACGTTCTGACGAAGACAAGGTAGTGGCTGTAATTTTTGATGGATCTAGGAAAAGATTTATTAACGTTGCGCGCAATATTTTTTCACGCGATTCAGGCAGGAAAAGGCTGCACACGTCGCTGCACACGTGTGTCGCTGCAGCAGATTGAGAAGTGTGAGCCATGTGTGTGTGTATCTGCCAACACGGATGCCAAGCTGCTCATCGCCACAGTGGAGCAAAACACCCAGTGCTGTGGGACACCAACCACGCGGACTACCGATGCAGGGCCGAAAAGGCGAGAGCATGGCTGGCTGTGTGCATCGTGGTGTATGACCAGTTCCAGACCTTGCGTGGACCCCGAAAAAAAGAGGAAACGTATGTACCTTTTAAAAAATTAATTTATTAGTTTAACAAAAGCGTAAAACATATTAGCTTACAATGACTATATACAAAAACGTACATGTATTTAGCAACAACATGTTCTGTATGAATGTACAGTGAGAACAAATGTTTACATTTTAAATTCCCCCAAGCTGCCATGGCACGTGACCGCAGGCAGTACAGAAATTATTTGCAAAGGAATCTCTGAATCGATAGACCCTCCGCAATATCGGCCCATGTATTTTCAGTCGGTGTAGGGATACATTTCCCCCTCAGGGTGTCACAAATCGTTTGACATATGTTGCGCACCACCCAGTGGGGCGCAGAGGGCTTTTGATGGCTGGGGCCAACGCTTTGATTGCATGCTACCCCTCCCCCCCAAAACAATGACAAGATCTATTAGTAAAACCTGTGAGAAAAGCCCTGCGAACCCTTTCCATAACATGGGCCCTGGGTATCCCCCTCCCAGCTCACATTAATATATTGCCCCAGCAGCTCACACATGGATATATTTGCCCCCAGCTCACCTCTCCTGTCTGCTCTGCCCGAGAAGATATTGCCGGCGGCCGCGTGCTGTTCACTCCTATGAGCGGCCGCTAGCATAAAGCTCTGCCGCTTGCCTGGAGATCTATACACCAGCAAGCCGCGATCTGGCGAGATCGTGGAGTTCGCGTGAACTCTATGATCGAGATGCAGCTGACTGGTGTATAGAACCCCAGGCGAGTGGCAGAGCTTTATGCTGGCAGCTGCACGGAGGGAGGGAAAAGCATGTGGCCGCCGGCAATATTTTCTCGGGGGTAGATGCCCCCCTGAAGTGGGTGCCCTGGACCACCGCCCCACCACTGGCACCACCTTGCCCACTGTTGTTCGTCCAATACAGAAATTTAAGTGAAGATCTTGCAGACTGCAGCCACTTGCAAGATACCTGTACGAAAAATGAGATGTTTTTTGGTTATGATCACATGCAATTAACATTCCTTATGTCATTCTTTTTGTTTTCTAGTACAAGATGTAATGTCCAAGTGGCAGACCATCCGCGACAATTTCATCCGCCATTTGCTGAAAACGGAGGAAACAGCACAGTCCGGCTCAGGTGCCAAAAGGTCTCCACCCTACAAACACGCCGACCGGCTGGCATTCCTCAAGCCACAGACATGTGGAGGCGGCAGTGAGCCATCACATCTCCTGGACCCAGCAGCGGAACCAACATTAGCCAGTCAGTCCAGTATCCATGAGGCATCTGAGGGACAAGTGGAGGCTCAGGGGGAGGTTGCGGAGGCAGAGGTGGAAGGGGTGGAGGCTTCACCTGTGGAAGGTCCTGGGGCGGCGGCTGCTACGAGGAGGAGGACCACCATATGTCCTTCTTTTTCCTATCCATCCTGCCTCTTGTGCGGCAGATGGATAGGAAAGAACTAATCTGTTTCCGGGTGCAGACGATGGAAAATATATATACGCGATCCTCAATCCCCATCTGCCAGCCATCTCTCATGGACAGCAGTAGCCACCACCCATGCCACCTGATGCAGGCCCTCAACCCTCTGGCAGCATCCCATACGCTGGATACCTGGCAGACCTCATGGACGACAATACGCCAGAGTATTGCGACTTGTAAATATTTTTGTTCATAGTTTTTTTAATGGTGTTTAATAAGAAGTCTACTGTTCATATTCATATTTTCGGTAGAGAAAAAAATAATTATGGTGCCTTTTGTAAATAATAGATGAATATTTTAGGCATCAAACTTTGTTGTTGGTGTCATAAGTTATTTGTGAGTGAATGTGTTGCCTGAGCCTGCATGTGTAAGTATGCAGGTGAGAAGTGTTTTTGTGAGCTTGTCACTCAGAGGCACCTACAGTCTTGAACAGTGAGAGGAGGCAGCTACACACACAGATTTGCACAAGTCCACCAACTGACAATGATAACAGATATTACAAGCATAGGAATATCATTACATTTAAAATGCTTACGTACTTACCGATAGGGATGGGCTGCCGGAGTCGAACATGAGTTTGCATTGAACATCGGCCTTTTGAAAATATGGCAAATTTCCAATGACTGCGATGTTCGCGAAAAGGTCGACCGTTACTGAAACGCTGTATGGAAAAAAATACAGAAGTAAAATGTGTGGATTTAACATAGAACATCCAATGAATGAATGATAATGACAAGGGCTTGTGTTATCATGCGTCCTTGCATACCATCTCGCCTATTTCAGGTATACCCTGTCCTATGTGTTGGTCAAACAATTCCCATTCGTTGGTGATGAAACATTCCCCGTGGCTACAAATCGCGTTCAGTTGAAACATGAGCAAAAGCGGTAAAAATTATCTCATCGCAGAACGCTGACATGGCTCAGCACTCAGCAGTTAACCCTTTCGCTGCTGAGGCTTTTCCCGCCTCTGTGCTGAGGTCATTTTTACCGGTTTTGCTCATCATGTTTAAATGCGTTTTGAAGGCTTATTTTATTATATGACCGAGACATATTATATATCGTTCTTTCCGTCAGACTCGGCAGATTCATAATATGTCATTATTATATGTATACGTCATGACCTGTCTGTATATTATAACAAAAAATGCAATAAAATATGAATTTTCAATAATTTACAACATGTAAAGTGTTTTTTTTTCACATTTTACCATGCGAGCAATTGCGGTTATATTTTGTATGGGGTGCGCTTGTTAAAAAAATTAGAGATGGGGTCTCGTTACATTTTTTTTTGGGGAAAATTACGCGATTTTTAACAAACGCACCGCATACAAAAATCGTTAGTGCAGCATCATTGTTCACATTATAATTGAAATGGGAACAATATTGCTGTATTAACAAACCAAAAAAAAAAAAAAACTTGTTTACTTTTTTTTTATAATTTTTTTTTAAACATTTTTTTATTTTTATTTTTAATTTGTATTTTTTAAAAAAACTTTTTTTACAGTCGTGTTTGGTATCGTTGGAACGGCCATGCTCTGGCCGATCCAACAGTACCAAACTTTAACCCCTAGCTGCCACGGATCGGGAGATAGGGGGTTCATTGGAACCCCCTATCTCCACCGTTGGTGGCAGCTAGGGGTTAACTCCAGGACTGGCGTCATTGTGCTATGCACAATAACGCCAGTCCTCAGGGGGAGTTCCCGGAGGCTTGGCCGACATCCAAGATGTCGGCCAGCTCCGGGAAAGGATCACGAACCGGCGCTTTTCAGCGCCGATTAGTGATCCGGCTCCCCAGGGGTTAATGAGAGCCACCGTTTGGAAGGGCAGGCTGTGCCCTTCCAAGTGGTGCCTGTATTAACCCCCTGCTCCCCGGCGATCAGGAGGGAGAGAGGTCCGAAGGACCTCCCCCCCTCCCTTTCAGGCGCCTCCTCCCACATGCGGGGGGCGCCTGAATTAGATGTCATCGCGTCGCCGCGATGACATCTAATGTCCCCGCCGGGCTCCCGAGTGCTGGGCTGACATCCAAGATGTCAGCCCGCACCGGGGGGGCACAGCAATCCGCCGGAATCCGGCGGATTGCTGCCTCCTGTGCTCAGACGCGCTGAGCGCGTCCGTAGCACAGGAGAACCACTTGGCTGGACGCGCTGAGCGCGTCCATAGCAGCCAAGTGGTTAAAGGGTTACAAAGGATTTAAAATAATAATTTCATAAATTGTTTCCTGTCCCCCAGGGCAGTACCGAGAGCAGGGGCGAATACAGACAAGTTTGGGGGGGGGGATTCTACCAGTCTTGCCCAAGAGTCGGTGTTGGCTTCACAGTGACAGGTGGATATATATCTTGCCCCCAGCTCATATGGATATATTGCCCCTAGGCAGCTCTCACCTGCTCCTCTGCTGCTGATGGGGCGGCTGCAACCACCAAATGGTATCCAGCACAGCAACATGTATAACACATAACAAGGAGAGAAATGCCATTGCGCTTATTCCCATTATACCGTGTCAAACACAACACATTTAGAGGCATTGGTTTCTATTAATGGCCATTAACAGAGTAAGCTCACCCGCCAACGTCACGGCACCTCTAGTGAGGGCGAGTCCTAACCAAAAATGAAGCCACAGGTTGCTGTGTAGCAAACCATCACTGCTCATGCTGCTTGTCAGTCATGAGGCAAAACGGTGGCTCATATTCATATCCCCAACAGAAAGTATTCCACCTTGGGATAGAAAAAAACAATGCAAAAATGCGTTAGGATCGTAATACCACCATTAATTTTCATGCGATAACGCTGGACGATGCGCGCAAAAAATTTGCCTGCGCGAACAAAATTGCAGTGGTGTATCGCACACAAATTTATGCGTTGCCCATTTTTTTCATCAAAATAAGCTAATTTCAGTTAAAAAAAAACACACCTATGGCAAGGTAATAAATAGCGTCAGCCATTTTCAAACGGTGACTGTGTCTGTTCTTTTGTTAGGCAGGTACAGCGTCCCGGGTGGTTGGTGGGTTTTGGTGAGCAGAGTGAGCGAGATAAAGGCGAAATCAGTGCAGGAGCAGGTGCAGGTACATTTGCGTCACATTACACATTACTGAGCAGCACACATCACTACTTGTTAATACACGTTACACATAGTCACACATACACACATAGTTGTCACAACCCCTACCCTACCCCCCTATTGTATCTATTTTGTCCCCCAACCCTGTGTATTCCCCATTTTACTTGTGTACCACCGTGTGTCATGGAGGATGCGGGGAGAGATGGAGGGAGGAGGGGTGTTGAGGAGCAGTGTGAGGTGAGGTAGAGAGGTGGCAGGGCATAGGAGTGGAGAGGTTAGGCGTGGAGAGGTTAGGCGTGGAGAGGTTAGGCGTGGAGAGGGTAGGCGTGGAGAGGGTAGGCGTGGAGAGGGTAGGCGTGGAGAGGGAAGGCGTGGAGAGGTGAGGCGTGGAGAGAGTAGTAGTGGAGAGCTGAGGCGTGGAGAGGTGAGAAGTACTGCCAGGGCCGTGAGTCCCGAGAGTGAGGGGAGTGATGTTAGGCCAGTGTCACGGTTCCCGGATCCCACCACGCAGCCCTTAAAGCCCAACACTCTACAGAGCCAAAAAGCTACCAACAGAGTAGCCGTAGAACAATCCCTAACTGTCTGGTCCTTAAAAATTGGCCAGGTATAAGTATACTAGCTAGACAGAAAGGGTTAATCAAAGGCAATGTCGTAATACAAAACCAGGTCAGCAACACGGGGTTAGTCAGACGAGCCAGAGTCAGGAATACAGAGATTAGTATAGTCAAATGGAATAGCCGGGTCGATATCAGTGCAGTAGCGTAGTACAAGGAAAATAGTCTAGGGCAACGGAAGGCAGAATAGTCAGTAAACAAGCAGAGGTCAATAACAGGTTAAATCACGAGAGAATTCAGGTACAAGGAGCTCAGGTATGGATAACCACGATCTGGCACTGCTGAGAAGGAACTGTGGGTTTTTAAAGACCTTCACCAGACCGCGCCCCCCTCTCAAGCCGTGCCTCATGCAGCCACCTCCCTGCCTGTCTCTATTTAAACTGGGTGTTTGTCAGCGAGCAGCATCAGACATGCTGCCTTCAAGCACACTGGAGAGGCTGGAAGCCCCCAACGTTACAGTCAGACCCATCTAGCCAAGGGACAGGTGTTGCGCCAGGGACAGGACAGGGAGTCAGTCAGAGAGCAGACACAGCGCATACGCGAAGAGCGCTACATGCTGGAAGAAAATAATGCCTTAATTGCAGCATATATGGCAAGGGCACGGCGGCTGGATGATAAGGCGACCACTGGACAGCACCGTCCGAGGATGTGGAGGGAGATTCAAGGAGCTGTGTGTGCGCTGGGGAGGAACTGCTCCATCGACTCCATCAAACACCGATACCAGGACTGCAAGCGGGAGCTGAAGTCCAAGATGGAAAATGAGCTGCATGCAGCGAGGCAGGCTGGAGGTGGACAACGGCCAGTGGTTGTGTACGCACAGTGGGAGGAGCAATTGAGGGAACGACTGACTGCAACTGGGGTGGAAGGATATGCCGGGGCCGACACCCTCCCAGGGGCAATGGACACATGCATCGACAGTCTGGATGCAAGCTATACTCGCTATTACATGGTTCCGATGTGATTCCGATGTTTTGTACAGCCAAATATAGTATGCTGATGTTTGGACTACATATCCCATGATGCCCTGTCACCCAATTGCTACACATGTGCATCATCGGACTTGTAGTGCAAATATATTAGAAGGTGTCAGGATGCCTGAAACTGAGAAATAGACAATAATGTGATGATGTAGTCCTGTTTGCAGGTGATATGGGGAAATGCAAGAACAGAGTGGATATGACTGTGATTGAAAACAAGGTCAATTATGTTGAGGCAAGACAGGGTTAAATGTGTATTTCGCCTGTGGGGGGATGCGTCTCATTCTTAGTAGATATCAGTAGGGCCCTATAAATGTGTTTGATGCAGGGTTTGCAAAACCTGGCTCCCTGATGATTTGGGAACTACATAACCCATGATGCTGTCACCTATTAGACTGACAGATCCACATGGGAATTGTAATTCAAGATATCAGGGAGCCAGGTGTACACTACAGGTCTGAATCTACAGATCTAATATACCTCTCCCTGACATGTGTTAAAGGAAAGGCCTGCAGGTAGACAGGGATTCACATGTATTTGAATCTGAAATCGTGTTGGCCCCTGTGTCTGACACTTTAATGTTTTGCTAATGATTGTACATTCAACAGTGTATTGAGCATTGCACTCATGTTCTCCTGTCCTCTCTTCACAGCTACGGAATCTGATGCCCGGTCACCCCCAAGAACACCCTCACCTGCTCCCAGTTCTCAGCAGCGAGACCCCAGTGACCAGTCCCCATCAGATATCTCTGTTGAGGAGGAACATCGACTGGAGCCCACAGTTGAAGGCCCCTCAGTGGCCACCCCACCAGCAACGCATCTGCGCGGAACACGGCGCCGAGGCCACCCTATCTCGCATGCTGTGGCTCCACCCCAGGAAAAGCCTCAACCCCAGTAGCAGCGTCTGCCACAGCCTGGACCACAGATACCAGCTGCAATGCCTGGCAATGACGTACTGCAGCAGATCCTGGTCAATGTAAACCAACTGCTGCAGAACCAGCAGGCTGTGGAGCAGGCAGCAACTATTCTGGGGGAGAGGATCACTGGGCTGCAGTGTGAGCTGGGGGCCGGGCGCCGGCAGGCTCACAGAGGCATCAGTGAGATGCGGCTAGTGTCTACAGGCCTCAATCGCCTGGGAAATATATTGGAGGCTATGTTGGAGCACCAGCGCTCCAGAACACCGCCACCAGCAACCCAGGAACAGTCTCCAGCACCCCAGCCACCAGGCGCAGTAGCCGTAGAACTGCCAGCCAGCAGAGTGCCTCAGCATCTACATCTAGGGGTCGGCCACAGCGTGGTGCTAAAATGCCTAGGCGGAAGTGAGAGGTGTTTTTTTTGTCTTATCATTTTTTTAGTTTTATGTTAATTTGTGTGAGCAGTAGACAAAGTTATATATGCTGCTTAAACATAGAAACATAGAAAAATGTCGGCAGATAAGAACCTTTCGGCCCATCTAGTCTGCCCAATTACATGGATACTTAACCTGGATTTATCTTTTGTTTAGGATAGCCTTATGTCTATCCCATGCTGCTTAAATTCAATTACTGTTTTGGCCTCAACCACTTCAACTGGAAGGCTGTTCCATGTATCCACCACCCTCTCAGTAAAATAATGCTTCCTGATGTTACTTTTAAACCTTTGCCCCTCTAATCTAAGACTATGTCCTCTTGTTTTGCTACTTTGTTTCCTTTTAAATATACTCCCTTCCTCTACCTTGTGGATTCCCTTTACGTATTTAAATATTTCTATCATATCTCCTCTGTCTCGTCTTTTTTCCAAGCTGTACATGTTAAGATCATTAAGCCTTTCCTGGTAACTTTTCTCCTTCAAGCCGTACACCATTTTAGTAGCCCTTCTCTGAACTCTCTCTAAGATGTCTATATCCTTCTGGAGATACGGTCTCCAGTACTGCACACAGTACTCCAAGTGAGGTCTCACCAGTGCTCTGTACAGTGGCATGAGCACTTCCCTTTTCCTACTGCTAATACCTCTCCCTACACAACCAAGCATTCTGCTAGCATTTCCTGCTGCATTGACTACTTACCCTTAGATCCTCTGAAATAATAACCCCTAAATCCCTTTCCTCAGATGTTGAGGTTAGGACTGTATCAAATATTCTATATTCAGCCCTTGGGTTTTTACTTCCCAGATGCATTATCTTGCACTTATCCACATTAAAACTCAATTGCCACAACTCCGACCATTTTTTTAGCTTACCTAAATCATTTGTCATTTGGCTGATCCCTCCAGGAACGTCAACCCTGTTGCAAATCTTTGTGTCATCAGCAAAAAGACATACTTTTCCATTAATACCTTCTGCAATATCACTAATAAAAATATTAAAGAGAATGGGTCCAAGTACTGACCCCTGAGGTACCCCACTGGTAACAAGACCTTGCGCCGAATAAACTCCATTTACCACAACCCTCTGTTGCCTGTCACTCAGCCACTGCCTAATCCATTCAACAATATTGGAATCCAAGCTCAAAGATTGCAATTTATTGATAAGCCTTCTATGTGGAACAGTATCAAAAGCCTTACTGAAATCTAAATAAGCAATGTCTACTGCACCACCTGTGTCTATTATTTTTGTTACCCAATCAATAATTGGCATGATCTCTCTGAGGTAAACCCATGTTGTTTCTGATCCTGTAATCTATGTGTTTTTAGATGGGTTTTTTTTTTGAGAAAGGATTTTACCAGGAAGGAAACATTAAGATTTCTCTTGTTTTTCAAGTATGTCCTGGGTGGCGAGTATGTACCGTTAGGTGTCTTGCCAAGGACACTTACTGGAGAGGTTGCTCGCTGGGATCGAACCCATGACTCCACAGGCTCTCTCCATGCAGAGCAGTGACATTACCTCTACTCCACCCAGTTGGTACTGGTATGTTCAACAATCCTTTCCTTTAACATGGTTTCCATTAATTTCCCCACTACTGACGTAAGACTAACTGGCCTATAGTTCCCCGATTCCTCCCTACTACCCTTCTTGTAAATGGCCACAACATTTGCTAATTTCCAGTCTTCTGGGACGACTCCCGTTAGCAAGGTTTGGTTAAATAAATCTGTTAACAGTTTTGCTATTACATCACTGAGCTCTTTTAATAATTTAGGGTGGATCCCAACAGGCCCCATTGACTTATTTGTCTTTACTTTAGACAGCTGCTGTAGAACCTCCTCCTCTGTAAACTCATATGTAAATGTCTCTTTAGTGTTCTCTCTTAACTGAGGTCCCTTTCCTTCCTTTTCTTCTGCAAAGACTGAACAAATGTCATGGCAAATGTCTCTGGTCCAAATCATGCACATGATGGGGGTCTGCTGCTCACACTTGATAATTCTCTTGCATCACGTCTACAGGATTGTGGCAATACATAATAGTGACTGACAATGTACCTTGGAAAAATGATTTGAGGTGATTGTTCCTTAAAAAAGAAATTTATTTATCTCACAGGACATTTCTTGCAATGTCAGGAATGATTGTGCACAAAATCATATTTTCTAATGTCCACTAATGTATCATTAGGGATTGTAACATGTTCATATCTTCTAAGTGGTGATACTTCTTGACTTGTGTGGCCACCTGGAATGACGAAAGGGTTCCTTGATGTTAACGTGATGCGTTCAATCCATCCGCTCACAGGTGACTGTCATCATATTTTAGGTTTGTGACCGATGGTGTCTACACCCAGTGGAATCTATAGATGTCAAAATGATCCTTACATCATGCTGTTTTTGGTGTCCCATTGACAAACGTAAAGTTCTACAACTGTACATCTGTTTCTCAATAAAAATCATTTGTTTAATGAACTATTTGGTTTTTATTGCTTATTTAAGAATGGATAGTAGATTTACTACCAATAGAATGACAGTTCCTTTACTTGTTTATTCTTTTTACATATTTCAAGCACTTTCTTGGGTGAAGTTTTAGGTGTCG
The DNA here is from genome assembly GCA_009667805.1 of Leptobrachium leishanense. Classification (NCBI taxonomy): domain Eukaryota; kingdom Metazoa; phylum Chordata; class Amphibia; order Anura; family Megophryidae; genus Leptobrachium; species Leptobrachium leishanense. The sequence goes on along the minus strand of CM019063.1, from coordinate 291,840,267 downwards.
TAAGCTTTTGAAAATAAACAAGGCTTTTTAACCCATAGGTTTCAATGCAGCATATGAATCCGAACACTGCCAGGCAGCACCTCTACAGTGGCAAATCGGTTGGAAATGTTTTAGTAACAAGGTGTGGGAAATGTTTTACCCCATAGGCTTCAATGTTAAAAATATTCCTGTTTTAATTCAATATATAATAAACTGTTACTTATAATATTCAGCAGTAAAGAGTCTCTTTAATTGTAATTCTTGTAGGATTTTTCTACACCTGTAAAATGTTTTTGATATCAATAAACAAAAACTGAACCGAATCACAGAAATGATCCAAACATCAAAAATTACCCTAAGCACCGACACGACCTGAAACGGAAAAAGAACAAACATACAAAAATACCATAAAGAACTTTTTACCCCGCACATCTCTATGACTTTCTGACATTGGAGCGTAATTTTTTTTACCACTACATTCGTCTGCGGTGTCTGTTTTTTACAGTGTTTTCTCTGCACTGTATTCGGCGGCTGCTTGGGTTTCTCCGGCGTCTTTGGCGGGGTTAATCCAGATGTTTTGGCGGGGTTTTGGTGAGTGTGCGTCGGGTTTGCGGCGTCTTTTCCCTGCACTATGACGGCCCTGTGGTGCTTGCTGAATACACCGCAGGGTCGCCAAAATGTGACGGCAGGATTGCCATACCACCCGCGGAGATGCTGGTCATCACGTTGCGGTAAGTACTCTCAAACACCAGCATTGTCGACCTCGCTGCCAGTCAGCAGATATGTGCTTCGTGTGCAGAGCCCCTACTGTCGCAGTCCGCAGTGATACGCCCACAAGCCCATTTGCACATGCATACCCACACACCTTCAGGCATCACATTCCAGCACACATACTCAATTTATGACACCAACAACAATGTTAACAAAATAAACTTTTTTAATCCACAGACATGTGGAACAGTGCAAAAAACTGCACTATAACAATAATAACAAACATTAAAACAACAACATAGTAAAAAACAATGACCGGACGAAAGGAAATTCAGCCTAAAGCATATGAGGGGTTATTTTACGGTGAGAACAATAAAACTGTGGAATTCTCTGCCTGTTGAGGTGTTTGGGTCAGAGTCTGTACAGACTTTTAAAAAGCAACTGGATGACTTCCTGCAGACACAGAATATAAAGGGTCATTATATTTATTTTGTGGGTAAAAGCTTCTTGATCCAAGGAGAAATCTGATTGCTAATCTTGGGTCAAGAAGGATTTTTTTCCCAGTGTGTTGCATATTGGCGAGTGCTTCAGACTGGGGTTTTTGCTTCTTTTGGATCAACAGCAGTGGGAGATTTGTGAGAGGCTGAACTCGATGGAAGTATGGCTTTTTTTTGCCTATGTAACGATGATGGGAGACAACGTTACTAATCCTCGTCATGGTGTTCATCTGCATGGTGGGGGTCTGGCACATCACCTGGGGCCATGGGCTGTTGAGGCTATTGTGGAGGCTGTTGTGGAGGCTGGCGCAAAAGTGAATGCAGCTTGAACAGGCGGTACCGCCTGTACACCATCTTCTGGTCCTCGGTCAGACGGTCCAGCATGGGCTGCAATGAATACGTAAAAGCCATGTCGTGGCTCATAGGTATGGAAGGTGGTGGTGGCTCCATGCCAAGGTCGCACTGTGTGCCTGCTGACCGCCGGCGTCCTGACACCTGCCTGGCTGTGTCGGCCTCACTCTCCTCCATAGCCTCAGACCCACCCTCACCAACATCCCCGCCAGCAGCACTGCTGGTGCTCGCTGCTGGTTCCAGGGTTCTTCTTAGGAAGACCAACTCGTCCGCAAATTTATAGGGCCGGGTCTTTTTTGCCCCTGGACCAGCCCGTGCCTCTGCCTCCTGCTTCTTCACGGCCCAGTTGTGGTTGTCCCAGACCGTGCGCCACTTCACCATTACTTCAAAAACATGATAAATGAAGAATGACATAGGTTAGGGTGAGAGAATGGGATCATAACACACTACTATTTAGTATTTTCTAGGTGTCTTGCTAGTGGATGCAGTTTGCAGGATCTGCATTACAATTTCTGCATTGGGCGATCTACAGCTGGCAAGATTGTAGGTAAGGTGTGGCAGACAATATGGGACACAATGAAGAAGCAATGTTTAACAACACCCATAGAAGAGGCATGTGCACAAATTTCACCAGGATTTCAGGATAGGGCTAACTTCACCAACTGCCTGGAAGCATTGGATGGCAAACACAACCGTATAGTGAAGCCACTGCAAAGTGGGTCACTGTACCAAAATGACAAATATTTATTTTCTATAGGCCTACTGGCGGTGGCAGATGCCAACTATGATTTCAAGTATGTGGCTGTGGGATCCTATGTAAAGGACTCTGACTCCACATTGTTCATGAACTGAAGACTGTGGAATGAGATTGACAGGGTAATTCAAAGAGATCCGAATTGCTGGGGAAAGGTAACCGAACGCTGAAATTCAGCGTTCGGTTACCTTTCCTGGGCATTTGGCTATTCAGAGAGCAGGCAGTTTGTCTAATTCTGACGAATTGCCTGCACATACGGTGCCTGTTCAAGGGCAGTGAAATCCCCCACAGAGAAGCAATGCTTCGTCTATTCTGAAGGCAGAAACCAGCAGTGACAAGTAGCCGAAGTGCCCTGCCATTTGGTGGATTAATTCGTCAGCTTTATTCAGGCGAATCCCATAGACTGCAATGTTGAAAGTATTCCCATTTTAATTCAATATCTAATAAAACATTGTGTAAAATATTCTGCAGTAAAAAGTCTATTTAGTTTTTTTATTATCTTTTAGGCATTTTTCGGGATATTTTTGTCAACATTTGTTTTCCTTATTTTTTTATATTTTTTCCTTTTTTTCTGTGTAGCGCTGCTTTAAAGACTGTGTTCTGCTGCATTTAATTATTCTGGCCACCAGAGGGAGATAGAGACATAGTGGACTATGCTGGACAAAAACTGAACTACACCTACCATCATCATTTGCGGGAGAACAGGAAGGGGGTGGGATAGGAAGAGGAGGCAGATCAGCGGCCTCGTGGCAAGCAAGGTCAGAGTGAGCGGAGCAGTGAAAGGAGGAGGACGCACGTGAGAACTGTCAAGGATCGCGACCAGGCCGGAGTACAAACGCTGTCTCACTGGTGCTGGAGATCGGGACAGTGACCGTGCTGAGACCTACCTACGCAGCGCTGAGAGGTCTGGATGACAAGCTGGTTCCGGCTGGACCCCGAGTTAGGAGACCGCGCTGATCGATTGGGAGTGCAGGCGGTGGATCGTTGTTCCATTTGCGGAGATTCGGCAAGCAGGGAGCGGATTCAGTGGCACAGAGTCCCAGTATACAGCGGAGAAGATCTTTGATTGGGTGCTGGACAGTTTTGTCTATTGGATGGGCGAAAGGCCTCCCAGGCCGCAGTTCCCAAATAAGAAAGCACCCTGCAGTATTGTTTAAATCCACAGGGCCCCAACGGTGACTAGTCGAAGATTGTTTTGTTTCATTCACTGGCCAGTTGAATACAGTACCCGGGTACCCGAGACAATACACATACACATGTTTGAGCTATCATTCACGGGACTTACACTCCAGAATTGAAGGGGTTAACCGTTTATTTTGCCGCTGCGTGTTTTTCCCGCGTTACGAATTCCTGTCATTTAAATACCGTATATACGTAATATATGCTGCTTTATTGGGATCAGTAAAGAATATAATACATAAAAATCCACAACAGTGCTGGTGTATAGTTATTTCCTAGTGCGGTGAGACTAACCCGAGGTTTATTCAGCGGCTCCTCCGGGAGTGAGCGCTACAGGTGGGGGCTCGTCCGGGATTCCAGTCTCTGTAGATACCGCAATTAAAGGGTAAATTATGGATCCAGACACTGCTGCCAAATGGTGTGAGGAGCACAATAGCCAGATAGGGTTAAGCATAGTCATGGACATTCCTGCAGACACTTGGGCCGAAGATCAGATTCGCCGGGCCATGGCAGTGCTGACACCAGATCATCGGGGGTTAATTCTGGACATTAAAGCGAACCCACTTCTCACACATATGTTCTTTTTGAGTGGAGAAAGGGTGTTCCAGTGTGTTTTCAGGGCGCGAGTGTAAACCTGACCGACGATGTGGAAGTTCAACTGATTCAGCCACGTGCGCCACGTGGCGATCCCACGAACGTTCCCGCGCCCAGTCCGGTGACCATGATCGGGCCTGAATTTATAGTGGCTCTCGGAGATTTGCTGGCTAAATGTCAAAGAACAAGCTCTCCACACACTAATTTTGGTTATCAACGGTTGAGGAATTTTACAGGAAATGTACCAACTCCGGCGGGAGAAGAAACCTTCGAAGAATGGGTAGAACAGGCGATGCAGGCTCTGGATGAGTGGGACGTCCCTGAAGCGCAGAAGAAGCAAAGGTTTACTGAGAGCCTAAAGGGACCTGCGTCAGAGGCTGTCAGAAACCTGAAGTTGAGTAAGCAAGACTGTACTGCTTTAGATTACCTAAATATATTACAGGAAGTCTTTGGGCGAACAGAAAAGGCTACCGAACTCATGTACCAGTACGAACACACCTACCAGGGAAAAGGTGAGAAAATGACTGAATATATGAAGCGCCTGGATAAGATTCTGCACCAGATACTTCTTAAGAAAGGGGCCGAACCAGCCACAATAGATAAAATCAGAATGCAGCAGATATTGAGGGGCTCTCAACCTCTAGACCCTGTGATGTTACAGCTGAAAACCAGAGAAGGTAACCGTGAATTGAAATACCTGGAACTGATTCGAGCTGTTAGAGAGGAAGAGGCTCTGCTGGAAGAAAAATCCTTAAGGAGAGGAGAAAGAGCTTACGCACAACCCGTGAGGCATAATGAATATTTGCAGACTGAAGATGATTCGTTGGATGCCTATGGATCCGAAGTTGACAGACAAGAGCATCTGGTTGTTCCTATATCCACAGAGAGTGCTGTAAAAGAGACAACAATTCCGGCATATAGGGAGATACAAAAGACTGTTAAGAAGGTGCAAGACGCTCAAGCTGAACTGGAACAGGCGCACACAGACCTGTGCCGAGTACTTTTGAAGGTGGCAGAGACACAGACCGATATGCAGAAGTTCCTCACTGACATGCGGGCAACGGGAGTTGCTGTGGCGTCTGGCCAGGGTCCTTCAACCGAATCACCATGAACAAGTGCGCCTCTGTCTTCAAAGAAGAGATGCTTCAGTTGTGGGGAAATGGGTAATTTCCGAGCACAGTGTAAAAACCAAAAGCCTGAAGGAAAAAGAGTTGAAGAGATCCTAAAGGCCTTGGAAGGGCTGCTATCTACCACACCGGCGGGAAATGCCAGAGGGCCCAAGTGAAGGAGCAAACTAGGTGCCCAATGGTTGAAAACCGCTCCAAATTTCAAACCAGAACCGAAAGGCCGAGAGGGCTCGGATCCTTGCCAAATGCTGAGCCTACCAGGACTGAAAGAGTTACTCCCTTAGTATCCGGTCCTATGTCATGGGAAAGCAATGCACACCCAAAACCTCCACGAGTCAGGAAGAAGACTAGGGTACAGCGAACTGGGTCTATACCTCCTGCGGCTACGGACAGGTTTCCTGATCAGCTAATAGGTCCTTCTCCCATCGTTCCAATCCAAGTAGAGGGAGTCTACACTAAAGCTCTGTTAGACTCGGGTGCTCAAGTGACGTTAATCTATCGAGACTTCTACGAGAAACACTTAAAGCACATACCTTTAAAGAAATTAAAGGACCTTGAGATCTGGGGTATTGGTACTGAGAAGCTTCCCTATAATGGATATCTACAGGTGAAGTTAGAAATTGGATCCGTGGTCATCGGACAGTCTGGAGGTTGTGATGCATTGGCCATTGTGTGTCCTCGCCCTTCAGGAGCCAGCAGAAGTTCTATGATAGTGGGGACGAATACTGATCTGGTGAGACGTCTTCTGACTCCAATAGTGATGGAAGAAGGTTCTACCAGAGGAGTACATCCAATGTTACGTCCGGTCTATCAAAGAATGGTCGAAGAACAGAGGGCACCTGCCGAAGTGGGGCGTCTGTAGAGATTGGGAGGAACAGAGAAGGTTCTGCAATCAGGAGAAGTGGCGAGTTTCCGGGCTTCAGTCAAGTTGAATGGATCACAACCGGGTCCTTATGTGGTACTGGAAACTGATCTCAGTCATGGGAATGAGGCCGGAGTAGAAGTAATCCCTGAGATAATCTCTACAAGAGTTTTGAAACGGACACGGGGACGAGTTTCAGTTAGTGTGTGTAATGTGTCTGATTCTCCAGTGGTCCTGAAAGCACGAATGCCCATCGGACAAGTGGCTTCTGTTACACCTCTCTCCCCTACCGATTTAGGGGGGGAGTGAATAAAGAGATTCCAGCTGAACGGTTCTATCCTAAAGACGCTCCCATCTCACCTGAATGGAAGAAACGACTTCAGTCCCAGATTCTAAAATGGAAGGACTTGTTCTCGAAGGATGAGTTTGACGTGGGATTAGCTAAGAGTACTGAACATCGCATTCGACTACAAGAGGATAAGCCGTTTCGAGAAAGGTCAAGACGAGTTCCGTCGGGGGGAGACTTGGATGATCTATGAGAACAGCTAAATGAACTACAGAGGACTAAGGTGATTCAAGAGTCCAGGAGTCCTTATGCTTCTCCAATAGTGATGGTTTGAAAGTAGAATGGTTCTATCTGCTTATGTATAGACTATCGCACGCTAAATCAGAGGACCATTCCGGATCAATATGCCACTCCTCGGATAGAAGATGCCCTACAGTGTTTACCTGGAGCAAAATGGTTTAGTGTACTAGACCTGCAAAGTGGGTATCATCAGATACCAATGCATCCTGAGGACAAAGAGAAGACTACGTTCAACTGCCCACTGGGGTTCTTTGAGTTCAACAGAATGCCTCAATGCCTCACGGGGGCTCCCGCCACGTTCCAACGGTTAATGGAGAAGACAGTCGGGGATATGAACTTGATAGAAGTGTTGGTGTATCTAGATGACATTATTGTGTTCGGGAAGACTTTGGAAGAACATGAGCAGCGGTTGGAGAAGGTCTTGAAGCGGCTCCATGAAGAGGGGTTGAAACTGTTCCTGGAGAAGTGTCAATTTTGTCTACCCTCCGTTACGTTCCTGGGACATGTTGTTTCGGCAGAAGGTGTTTCGACGGATCCTCGAAAGTTGGAAGCCGTAGCTTCCTGGCCTAGACCCCGGAATGTTACTGAACTTAGATCTTTCCTAGGGTTCTGCTCATATTACCGAAGATTCGTAGGAGGATTTGCTAAGATAGCTCAACCTTTGAATAAGCTCCTACAGAAAGAAGAAGTGGGAGAAGGCTCCAAGGCCTCTGATCGAACTTCGTCGGCTCAAGGGCCAAGGAAGGCTCGAGAATCCATCCAAGAAGAATGGACTAATCAATGTGAAAGTGCCTTTATGAAGTTGAAAGAGAGTCTGACTCGAGCTCCCATCCTGGCTTACGCTGATCCTCATAAGCCATACGAATTGCATGTGGATGCCAGCAGAGAAGGTCTAGGGGGAGTCTTATACCAAGAATATGATGGATTGTTGAGGCCTGTAGCGTATGTAAGCCGAAGCCTTACGCCTTCAGAGAAGAACTAACCTACCCACAAACTAGAGTTCCTTGCCTTGTTGTTGGTGGTAGTAGACAAGCTGAAAGATTATCTGTATGGGGCTGAATTTGTGATAAAGACTGACAACAATCCTCCAGCTGTGAGGTCTGGATGACAAGCTGGTTCCGGCTGGACCCCGAGTTAGGAGACCGCGCTGATCGATTGGGAGTGCAGGCGGTGGATTGTTGTTCCAGTTGCGGAGATTCGGCAAGCAGGGAGCGGATTCAGTGGCACAGAGTCCCAGTACACAGCGGAGATCTTTGATTGGGTGCTGGACAGTTTTGTCTATTGGATGGGTGAGAGGCCTCCCAGGCCGCAGTTCCCAAATAAGAAAGCACGCTGCAGTATTGTTTAAATCCACAGGGCCCCAACGGTGACTAGTCGAAGATTGTTTTGTTTCATTCACTGGCCAGTTGAATACAGTACCCGAGTACCCGAGACAATACACATACACATTTTTGAGCTATCATTCACGGGACTTACACTCCAGAATTGAAGGGGTTAACCGTTTCTTTTGCCGCTGCGTGTTTTTCCCGCGTTATGAATTCCTGTCATTTAAATACCGTATATACGTAACATATGCTGCTTTATTGGGATCAGTAAAGAATATAATACATAAAAATCCACAACAGTGCTGGTGTATAGTTATTTCCTAGTGCAGTGAGACTAACCCGAGGTTTATTCAGCGGCTCCTGCGGGAGTGATCGCTACATCTGTAACAGCCCTTTTTATTATCATTTTTTTGGATTTTTTATGTAAATTTCTGACATTATCGCTTAGTAGTTTGTTTGCAGACTGCGTTTCACTTTTCAAATATTCAAGCGTGGTGTCATTTGTGTTTTTCACTCCACTCGTCTGCGGTGTCAGGTTTTTGCGGCAGCTGCTCTGCTCTGTGATCAGCTCCTGCTCGTGTTTTTCCGGCGTGTTCGGCGGAATAAATGCAGATGTTTTTGCAGATTTCGGTGTGCATTCGCTGGGTTTTGGGTGTTTGTCAGGTTTGCGACGTCTTTGCCCTGCACTATGACGGCCCTGTGGTGCTTGCTGAATACACCGCAGGGTCGCCGTATTGAAGAGAATGAAAAGTCAACGAATGTGCGGTGACGTTTCAATTCTCTTTGAATTACCCCTCATGCCTGTAAGACACAGCAACAGGTTGTGTGATGCACTGGCTAATGATTTTACAAGCGAAGCAGGTCAGGTGCCCTGGCAGCTGGGGTGCATTATGACATGTGACGACAATCATTTTGTTTGCCATATCCATTAATTTTACATTTATTATGCATTTGATTATGAATTCAATAATCGTATACTCACTATGCAAATCCTGATCCGCTTTACACCAGGTGTTATACGCCGGGTATAGGACCTTCACCACAGCAGTCCAGGCGTTCTCCTTTTCAACCTTGTCCTTAGGAAGGACACTGGCCTTGTCCCACAGTGTCCACAAGCAGGGGGTACAGCTGGCACTGCCGCTAGGCGGCCACCTAGAGCGCAGTGTCCGCCTAGGACGCAGCCTTCCCTGACCACTGAAGCTTGAAATCTATGTGTCTGCAAGTTTTTTACTCCGCACGCTCACAGACACCAGCCGCAGCCCACCTCCGTTGCCTGCGATCATCGTCATTCATTTGAGCCGCATTTTGCTCCTCCTCGTCTCCTCCTTGACGCCAGCGGCTCACATGGACAATGTGCGCATGCACGTGTAGCTGCCGACGGCAGCACGCACCTCAGCGAGTGTGACGTCAGAAATAAGTGCCACGATTCGAGGTGGGAGCTGGCTGCCACACTCTCCACGAGCTCACCGCTGGGAAGGAACACAATCCCAAGAGCATGTAGCAAAGAATAGGCAGGTACTCCAGTGGAGGATAAAGCCAGAAGAAGTTTAATAAACTTTTTAGTGGGGTTACAGCAGACCCCACTAAATGTGATGTTTTGGCCATATGGCCTTAATCATACATGTATGGCTAAGGCTATACGGCCGAAATGTCACATTTAGTGGGGTCTGCTGTAACCCCCCCTTTATTAAACTTCTTCTGGCTTTATCCTCCACTAGAGTACCTGCCTCAGCCCGTGTGACGTCACGTCAGTTGCTGGCTGTGGGGTGAGGTCTCTCATGAAGGAGCAGCCGGACGACGAGGTGAGAGATGGAGCTGCTCTTGCTATTACTGCCATATATAATCTGTACCAACCCAATCTAACGCCCTCCTGTTCAGTACCCAAAAGCGCTCTCCTGTTAAGTGCTCAATAACGCTCTCCTGTTCAGTGCCCAATAATGCTCTCCTGTTCAGTGCCCAATAATGCTCTCCTCTTCAGTGCCCAATAATACTCTCCTGGTCAGTGCCCAATCTAACGCTCTCCTGATCAGTGCCCAATAACGCTCTCCTGTTCAGTGCCCAATAATGCTCTCCTGGTCAGTGCCCAATCTAACGCTCTCTTGTTCAATGCCCAATCTAACGCTCTCCTGTTCAGTGCCCAATAATGCTCTCCTGTTCAGTGCCCAATAACGCTCTCCTGTTCAGTGCCCGATCTAACGCTCTCCTGTTCAGTGCCCAATCTAACACTCTCCTGTTCAGTGCCCAATCTAACACTCTCCTGTTCAGTGCCCAATCTAACACTCTCCTGTTCAGTGCCCAATCTAACGCTCTCCTGTTTAGTGCCCAATAATGCTCTCCTGTTCAGTGCCCAATCTAACGCTCTCATGTTCAGTGCCCTATAACGCTCTCATGTTCTGTTCCTAATCCATACACATTACTGTGAGTTTTATTGCTGTGGCACTCTATGATACACTCATACACATTGCACATTGCTGTGAGTTTTGTTGCTGTAGAGCTCTGTGATACGGTCATACACACTGCACATTACTGTGAGCTTTACTGCTGTGGAGCTCTGTTAAACACTCGTACACATTGCATATTACTGTGAGTTTTATTGCTGTGGAGCTCTGTGATACACACTCACCACACATTGCTGTGAGTTTTATTGCTGTGGCATTCTGTGATACGCTCGTACACACCACACATTACAGTGAGTTTTATTGCTACGTACCCCCGGGGTACGGGGGGATTATGGCTATGTATGTGAACATATGTGTTACGTTCTTGGTCCCTGCTCTGCGCTCTGATCGGCTCCTGCTCGGGTTTCTCCGGTGTCTTCGGCGGGGTTAATCCAGATGTTTTTGCGGGTTTCGATGTGCATTTGCCTGGGTTTTGCGGTGAGTTTTCGGCGGCTTTTCCCTGCACTATGACGGCCCTGTGGTGCTTGCTGAATACACCGCAGGGTCTACGAAATGGGATCGCCAAATCACACCGAATTGAAGAGAATGAAAAGTCGCCGAACCTGAGGTGGCTTTTCGATTCTTTGAATAACCCTGTAAACATTGGTGCAGGGCAGCATGAGGTTAAAGGGGCAACCTACTGAAATTGTACCCTTTTTCCCCTTTAACCTCTTTGCTGCTGATGACATGCTGAGCGCATCCTCTGGTTTCATGTTTGTGTGCAGATGATGTATTCAGCGCGTCGTTGAAGTCCTGCAGCTCTGTGCCATTTCTTTCTTGGCGTGGTTGGGGCCGGCCGTCTGCGCCAGTGATGTCAGTCGCTGCTGTGGTGCAGGAAGGAGGAGGCAAGCCATGAGGCAGTCCAGAGCCCAGACAGCTCATCCCCCTGAGCCGCGTGTACCGCTTTCTGGTGATCAGAATCTGGTCACGCTGTACAGGGTGAACTGGGGGTACATTGCCAGGGTGACAGCCTCTGGGTCCAGCAGTCAGGGGGAAGAGAGAAGCAGCTGATCCAGCCTTACAACTCGGACTGTAGAACTCAGCGGCTGTCCCCCTGGGCGCTGATCAGAAAGCTTTTTTGTTTGTGTTGCTCTTATTTTTTGGGGGGGCGCAAGTAGCTGGTCTGGCATAGGGTGCAAAATAGCCTAGCATCGGCCTGTACGGTTCCCACCCCGACAAATTTTGAACCCCTGCCCGGGATTGTGATGAATGAGAGCAGGGATGCAGAAGGTGCCAGGCACCCAGCCCTGCACATCCTGGATGCTTCCCCCTGTGCCACTTACCATGCAGGACACAGAGGGGCAAAATGCAGATCTTCAGCTGCAGAGTCTGGCTGTGTACATCTCCACTGCGTGCTGGCCCCCCGTGCCGGCACCAGCTTCAGGTCCTGACAGGGAGAAACACAGACAGACTCTGTTTCTCCCCTTCTCCACTCTGACAACCATCCTCTTTCACCCCTCTCCTCTCCCTTCTCTTTACCCTCTGCCTCTCCATTCTTTGTTCCCTCTCTCCTCTATCTCTCCCCTTTTCTCCCTCCCTCTCTCCCCTTTTCTCCCTCCCTCTCTCCCCTTTTCTCCCCCCCTCTCTCCCCTTTTCTCCTCCTCCCTCTCCCTTTTCTCCCTCCCTCTTCTCCCACTTTTCTCCCTCCCTCTCTCTCCCCTTTTCTCCCTCCCTCTCTCTCTCCCCTTTTCTCCCTCCCTCTCTCTCCCCTTTTTCCCTCACCTCTCTCCCCCTTTTCTCCCTCCCTCCCCCTTTTCTCCCTCCCTCCTTTTCTCCCTCCCTCCCCCCTTTTCTCCCTCCCTCCTTTTCTCCCTCCCTCCCCCTTTTCTCCCTCCCTCTCCCTTTTCTCCCTCCCTCTCTCCCCCCTCCTCTCCCCACTTTTCTCCCTCCCTCTCTCCCTCCTCTCTCCCCCCTTTTTCCCTCCCTCTCTCCCCTTTTCTCCCTCCCTCTCTCCCTCCCCCTTTTTCCCTCCCTCTCTCTCCTTTTCTCCCTCCCTCTCTCCCTCCCCCTTTTCTCCCTCCCTCTCTCCCTCCCCCTTTTCTCCCTCCCTCTCTCCCTCCCCCTTTTCTCCCTCCCTCTCTCCCTCCCCCTTTTCTCCCTCCCTCTCTCCCTCCCCCCTTTTCTCCCTCCCTCTCTCCCTCCCCCCTTTTCTCCCTCCCTCTCTCCTTTTTTACCCTTCTCTCCCCGTTTAGTTTGGAATTATGTGTCTGCCAATGTGTTAATTTGGCATTGTGAGTGTCAGAGTGTTAATTAGAGATTGTTTGTGTATCTGTTATTTCAGCAAGCACGAAACACTTATATTGCAAACACACAAATACCAACATTACGCACACACAAAGCATCAAACACCTATACTGAAATTACACACAGAAAGCATAACAAACACATAGAAAGCACCGCAAACACATATACTGAACTTACACACAGAAAGCATCCCAAACACATATTGAAGTGGAAATAGACTGGAAGATGGCCGCCATTATAAGCCAGGCGACCATCTTGTTCAGAATATCGGTTCACTTGAAAATAACTAGGCAAGTTTGTAGCTGAAACTAGAATGAAATATACGTAGAAATTTAGGAATGTGTTTAGATTAGCAGAAAAAGCAATTAAAGCTCTGAGAAAGGTCTAGGCTGTCCCTGGGACGGAAGGGCAGAAAGAGGAGTAGATTTACCAAGGTCGTTGAGGCCCGCAGAAATACAAAGGAGTATAGAGATCAGACCAGGTGTTAACTGTAACAAGTGATTGTAAGCGCAACAGAGGGGGGCGCAGCCCGGGATGGGAAAAGCAACTAATTATGATTCACTGAAACTAACATAAAGTTTGCCAATTTACAGCCAAAGTAATGGAATGTCTTTGTATTAGGTTAAGGGAGGTATTAACCCACGTGGGGTGGGGGAGTGTCATCTGGAGGTGGGCTAATTGGGATGTACCTAAATGTGTATTTGGGGTATAAGATAGGATGTCACGAGGGACTCGGGCTCATTCTTTGCGATTGAATCCTGTTTGAGCATCTGTTGTGATATCACAATAAAGTTTGCCTTTCCTGAAGAGACTCGTGTTCAGACAATCCTTGCTCGTGTCCGGTCTGGCCTCGTCTTGAGTGAACCTGCAGATTCCGGTTACATTTCTGGGGGCTCGATTGCCGGAATACAGGCCTTTGCCGGCATGGCAACGACTGCTGAACACTGTAGCGGTTGACTGCAGGTGCGAGTGATCCCGCTGGTTGGGCGTCCGTTGAAGGTGAGCTGACATCTGCAGGCGCCAAGCAGGATTTCCTGTTCAGTGAACCTCATCTCATCTCAAACGGACCCCCCAGCCCGGGAACACTAGGACACCCCTGAGTCCGAGGAAACAGCGAACAGCACGGCGATAGGTAAAGTGTCTTCTATGTTTGTATGTCTAATGGAAATACCGGTATAAAGGGAAACGTCCGGCCGCAGTTGGATAAGGGGACCCGTGGCCACGGTCCCGTTGACATACCGAACCCGCCGCCGAAAGCACGGGAGCCAGAAAGTGGCTAGCGCGTGTCTGGACCCAGGGGATCGGATGTTGACCAAAGGGTAGAGTCTGTATGTGAGGGAGAAGGGAGCCGCGTGGAGTTGCATAGTCGTAGTCAGTGTTTGTAAATAGAGCTTCACCACGTGGACAAAGGAAAGGCGGAGAGATTTCTGTGACCGGGCTTAAAGCCCTGTGTCAGTGCTAGTGTGTACGTCGTGTAGTGAAGAGGGCTCATTGGGGCCAGCGGTAGCTGTAGAGATAGTGGTGCCGGGTGGGTAGATTACTCATAGGCAAATTGGAATTGCAGGCGGGAGTGTAGTTATAGAACAGGGTGCACATAGTCACAAGCAGTCAAGAGTTAGAGTTCAATTAACGGGGTATAAGGAGCCAAAAGGAGGGACGGTGTGCCCTCAGCTAGTAGAAAGAGTTGAATTGTTTATGTATTGTTTTGTGCTGAAAGTATCTGGTACAGTATGGGTTATGAATGATTGCTGAGACTGCTGTGAGTGAACGAGCGCCTACTCGCATTGCGAGAAAGCAAACTTGAAAGTGGACTCCCAAGGTACGTTTCCGGCTCAGGCGACTGCAGTCCGGCTACTGACGGAGGAAGCGAGTCAGACACATATGAATTGTTGACTGAAGCACCAGACAGTAAATTCTAAGTGTTCTTGCTAAAGAATAATATCTGCATTGTAAAAAGGTTACTGTATTTTTAAGAGTAACAATGGGTAACGGGTCATCCAAGCCCAAAAAGGTAAAGAAGGGTGAGACACCCTTAGGGTATATGGTGCGAAATTTTGAAGCACTATATACAACACATGATTATGGTCTAAAATTAACTAGAGAGAAATCAACAGGAATGTGTACAATTGTGTGGCCACTGTTAGTTCCAGACTGGCCAGAGCAGGGGTCAATGGACCCGGAGCTAATACAGAAAGTGCATTCCCAAGTAACCGGGAAATGCGGATATTCTGAGCAGTACCCATATACAGATATATGGAAGTATTGTGTAAAAGATAAAAATTATTTTATAATGATGGCGGGACATAACAAGAAGCAGGTACCCCCAAATAAAGAAAATAATAAAAAGAAAAGACCGGTGTTGGTAGAACAACCGGAGGAAATTGATTCCCTGCCCCCGCCCTATCCATCATATTATGGGGCAGCTAGAGAAGTTTTGTGTGTCACGGTTGCGAAGGCGGGCGGCTGCTACTGCTCCGCCGGCTTACTTCGCTCTGGCGAGCGGGATTGCAGAGGAAAATGAGGGGGCAGTGGGTGGACGAGACAGAGAGGTCCCACCAGGAAAGATCGAAATGCCCGATGGGGAGCATATATAAATTGGTAGACCAAGAGGACAGTGATGATAATGATAAGTGTGAAAATAAGTCTATATATATATATTTAGTGTTTTAATATACCAGTAAAATAAAGATAATCTACACACAAAACTTGTAAATTATGTAATGATCTTCAGGAGTCTCTGAGCCCCCACTTCGCCCTGGGCCAGAAGAAAATGAGATGATCAGTAGATCAGATGGTAATCTAGAAGGTTTTAAAAAAAAATAATAATTACAGTGCTGTATAACTTGTGTATGTAATTCGGACTGATTATTCGGATGTGATATCTGTACTGTTCTGCGTGAGTGTGAAGTCAGAGAATGTGATTAATAAATAGTGTGCTGTATCGAATGATATATGGTAGAATGTTTTTGTCTGATTGTGTTTATAATTGATCTATCAAACTGTTCAATTAAAAGTAAAGTGTGATAAGTAATTAATTTAGAGTGTGTAATGGCTGAGAGGTAGTGAGATTGGGCTCCGTACTTGTTTCCTCCCCCCCTCTTTTCTGACACACTGTTTGCGCAGAGAGGGGGAAGGGGGGGAGTCGGCTTTTTGCTCTCTGATAGATAAAGTAACCCTTTGTGTGTCTGTGCAGCGAATTCAAATTAAAAAGAAATGAAGAAGAAAAATTACTATGTTTAGCTAATTTTTAATGTGTGCTACAATAGAATGTATGAAGTCTGTTGAGTGCAAGATATATGTTTATATTTTGTGTTGCTATTATTCCAAAAACTCTAGTTTTGTTCACAGAGCTAGAATTAAAAAAAAAAAGGAGTCCTGGTTTTTATATTGTTACAGATTATAACAATAATAAGTATATAATAATATACAATATTGTCTACCAAAATATAATACAATTTATTAACAAATTAAATGGAAATATATGAAACGGTTAGAAAATTAATATTAAAAGAGCAGTTTGAGAAATAATTAAAGTAGTTTTATACTGTTTTTATGTTCTATATAGTTAAAATATAGCAAAATTATGATTAATAATTCAATTAAAAATATATTTTTATTTGATTTCTGATGGGATAGTTATTTTATTGTTATGGGATTATTTTAGATGATTACTGATGAGATGTTTGGAATGGTTTTATAACAATGGAATGGTTTATTTATTTATTTTTTCCCGATGTGGTATTAAGAGTCTGTTTTGGCTACGGGAGAGAGACCTCTGAGAATATTGTTTATACAATGTGTATATGTATATGCCCGAATGTCCCATCCAGCTCCTGGGGCGGGATATTTTTTGCAAATTGTAAGCCCAAATTATATTTTTCCATGGGGATATGCTCGATTAGATCTGTTTGAGAATGGCAGTTTTACACGGCAGTACAGCCAGCCAACCAGTACACCCAATCTGTAAAAAAAAATTGCAGTAATTATGCCAAGAGAAGAAGAATGGCGCTCGGCGCCAACTCTGCCGGCTGCCCCTGGACCCGCACACACTACTCCTTGGAATTCCTGAGGTGTGGGCGGAGGAAAACCCGCCCGGACTAGCTGTAAATATTCCCCCAGTGTATGTTGATTTAAGACCTGGTGCAATGCCTGTGGCTTTAAGACAATATCACATCCCACTAAAAGCCAAGCAGAATATCCAGACACATTTGCAGAGATTTAAAGACCACGGCATATTGAAATTCTGCGTGTCACCGTGGAACACACCATTGTTGCCAGTACAGAAAGAGGGCACACAAGAGTACCGCCCAGTCCAAGATTAATTCCCGGAGATACAAAATATTACACGGTGCTTGATTTAAAATACTTTTTTTTGGGGGGTTTTTGCAGCCGTCTGGTTCCGGCCAGCCAGACCCTTTTTATTTTTCAGTGGGAGGTATCTACAATGGATGTGCGCTCAGCCAGGACCTCTTGTCCTTCAACGCTCAGCCACACAAAGTTATACTATTACAGTATGTTGATGATTAAAAGACTGTCTCTCTGCCACAAAAGCCCTGCTACATCTGCTGTGCCATGCAGGTTACAGAGTGTCCAAAAAGAAAGCACAAATATGTAAACAGACTGTGAAATATCTAGGTTTTCAATTAACAGGTACCAAGCGTGCACTGGAGGCAGAGAAAGAAAAGAAGCAGTATGCCGAATACCCCAAAGACAAGTTGACACTTGGACAAGTTCTTCATGTCAAGGTGCCCCATGCTGTCAAAGCCCTGCTGGATTTGAAAGGAAGCTACTGGTTCAGCAACAGCCGGATGACGAAGTACCAAGCTATGATGTGTGAGAATCCACAGGTTCATTTGGACCTCATCGCTACCCTGAACCCTGCTACTTTACTGCCTGACTGCGAAGAGGATCCAGATCATGAATGCCTCCAAGTCATGGAAGAAGTGTTCAGTAGCAAACCAGATTTGAAAGACGTACCCCTAGACAAATACGATCTACAGTTGTTCACTGATGGTAGCAGCTACATGGATGATGGGAAGAAAGTCTCCGGCTATGCAGTTGTCTCAGCAGAAGAGATTATTGAAGCAAATTCTCTACCAGGCCATACATCTGCACAACTGGCTGAAATAACAGCCCTGACCAGGGCCCTACAACTCTCGGAAGGTAAAAGAGTAAACATCTACATAGACTCCAAATATGCCTTCATGACGGTCCATGCACATGGTGCACTCTACAAAGAAAGAGGCCTATTTATTTCCTCAGGACAACAAATCAAGTATGCAGCTGAAATCACAGCTCTTCTAGAAGCTGTATGGAAACCAAGTGCTGTCAGTATTATGCACTGTCGTGGCCACCAGAAAGGTCATGATGAAATCCCAAGAAGCAACAGGCGCGCTGACCAGGCCGCAAAAGCGGCTGCAACACCATTGCTAACAACTGAGCAAGCCAAAGTCCTGCTCTGCAAGCAAGAGGACCAACCTGCCATGCCAAACTACGAATTTTATATGAATTGGAGAAAATTTTAATCTGGAGGCGAATTTATTGACATTATTTTGCACTAATGGCACAATGACTGTGAACTATTAGAACTCAATTATGATTATATCCAATGGCTTTTCCCAATCTGGTCCCAAGGCCAAAATTTCTACTCCACTCCTCTGAACCCTCAAGAGACACGTTTTATGATTAACACCTCAGAAGTTCAGCAAAAACTCTGCAGAGTATACAAAATGATGCTGAAATTCTTCGGCGTAAAATTAATGGGGGAGTATGGAGAAGATACAAAAGAAACCGAAGTTGAACGAGCAGAAAATTCGAGAGAATGAACCGCAAAGACTTTGATGCCCAAACTGTGCCAAGAGATGCCATTAGGCTGGTTGGATGTGCTGCCGATAGTCCTAATGCACATTAGGTGCAGTCCAATCCCCCAATTGAAGCTAAGTCCGTACGAACTCATGTTTGGACGGCCTACCCCTCTGATTAATGGACTAAGGGGGGGACCTTCGGGCATTGGGGAAAACTAAACTAAATGATCAGGTTGTACTGTTAGGTAAATCAATGCAGAAATTGCCGGAAATGTTTTTTTTGTTTTTGAAATTCCGGTGGGGAGGGATTGGGTTTATGTGACTGTGAAAAGAATTGCCCAAGGGATTTTGATATTTGGGGCATTTGTGGTACTGATTTTGTATTTTGCAAATTTGATTTATGGACTACCACGTGGAGTATGCCCCAAGTGCACAAGCACCACCAAAATTTGGATTGGTACGCACCCGGTGATGGAGAACCGTACCATGTGGAGACAAAAGCGAGAGGCGCTATCTGGAACCCAGCTGAAAGGACACTTACTTGTGCAATTTATATATGACTATGCTAAAAAGTCTGGGCAAACCACGTGTTGGGTGTGTAGTAGACTGCACCCCGAGACAATTCATATACCATTCGTCTCTGTCCCAATGAATTTGAGTATGTTTGCATCAGAAAATGTTACAGTACAGGCAGTTGATATGTCAAGGGAGAAACCAGAACCATTCAGTCCCGGGCAACCCATAACAGGACCAGTGTACCAACCAGAGTGGTGTTTTCAACTAGGCCCAGATAAGGAGATAAATAACGAGGGTGGGGTATGTAACTCAAGTCAGTTCAATTGGATAGTATACATTTATATATTCAGAACAGGACTGAAGGAGCAGTCAAATTTTTTATACATACGATGTAGAAAGCTCACAAGCGAACAGGAGGAGGTGATTGCGAATATGACGAATGGGAGGCAGAGTGCACTGGATATGATGAAACGACTGAGACAACTGATGATAGAAATATCAAAAGGGAACACTACATTTGTCACTATTTATAGTGAAAGGAGGGTACCAGGTGTGCTGTGAAGGAGTGTGTTACACATGGGTACCACCTACAGTAACGGGAATGTGTTATTTGGCTAAATTGATCCCAATCCAGAGGGTAAGGGGGAAGACACTAATTCAGACACAATACTTCACCCTAGGTATCCACTGGTGTTTGAAAGACAGAAGAGAGAGCTATTCAAGAAAGCGGATCGAATATGGGCATGGCTTCCAGTATGGACTGGATGGAGAAGAGAGTTGATGGCAAGAATGAACAGTTATGCCAGTTTGATGGATGAGATTTTGAATAAGACTAGTTGGGATATTAAATTGCTGAATCTGGAAGTACGGGAGATAAGAAAGGTACAAATGATATATGATATGGCACTGGAACAGATCAGCGCGGCTCTGAATGGATTGTGTGAGATGTATTATGAATGTTGCCACTATGCAAGAGGGCACTGACACCCACACAGACATAAAATATACCACTGATTATCCCACAAGGTATGTTCCCGACGAAAATAGGCCCCCCCAAAGTATGAGGAACTCGAGAATAAAAATAGTGAGGTGTAATGGCTACAAGTCTCAGGAGGAGAGCCTGAGGCTTGAGCCAAGGGGGGAATGAAGTGGAAATAGACAGGAAGATGGCCGCCATTATAAGCCAGGCGACCATCTTGTTCAGAATATCGGTTCACTTGAAAATAACTAGGCAAGTTTGTAGCTGAAACTAGAATGAAATATACGTAGAAATTTAGGAATGTGTTTAGATTAGCAGAAAAAGCAATTAAAGCTCTGAGAAAGGTCTAGGCTGTCCCTGGGACGGAAGGGCAGAAAGAGGAGTAGATTTACCAAGGTCGTTGAGGCTCGCAGAAATACAAAGGAGTATAGAGATCAGACCAGGTGTTAACTGTAACAAGTGATTGTAAGCGCAAGGGAGGGGGGCGCAGCCCGGGATGGGAAAAGCAACTAATTATGATTCACTGAAACTAACAAAGTTTGTCAATTTACATCCAAAGTAATGGAATGTCTTTGTATTAGGTTAAGGGAGGTATTAACCCACGTGGGGTGGGAGAGTGTCATCGGGAGGTGGGCGAGGGACTCGGGGCTCATTCTTTGCGATTGAATCCTGTTTGAGCATCTGTTGTGATATCACAATAAAGTTTGCCTTTCCTGAAGAGACTCGTGTTCAGACAATCCTTGCTCGTGTCCGGTCCGGCCTCGTCCCGAGTGAACCTGCAGATTCCGGTTACAATATACCGACATTACACACACACAGAAAGCATCACAAATGTGTATACTGACATTAAACACATACAGAAAGCATCACACCCAATCAATAGAAATGACTTTATCGTGACTACTCGAGTAGGGGTACTTAGGAATATGTTTTAGACCTGCAGGGGTTCATCTCCATAAAAGCTTGAGAAACACTGCTTTAAATCACCCGCAGATAATGAGCACTCGGTCACATTAAGAGACACGCATTAATATCCATCACTGCAGGAGTCACCACAGCCTAGATATGACATTATCTTAGCTCTACTGACTAAATACAGCCGAGTCGGGCTCGCCTGGGTAACTGTGACCCCCGTGGAGCAGCAAGACCCTTCCTTCACCGTGACCATACTACTTCCTGCAGTAACCTGTAACATGTGATCTTCCCAGTCACGTGACTGCTGTGACGTCACGAGGCCTTTAGCCGGATGGGGACTGGCTGCTACCACTAGGAGCAGGAGGGGGGGATGCAGAGGGAGCCGCCGTTTCCATGGTAGTGTGGCCCGGTGAGTGGTGAAGGCCTGGCAGCGGAAGCTAACAAGGCGCCGGGATGACGGGCGGCCTGAGCTCACCATGACCGGAGAAAAGAAAAAAAAGAAGAGGCTGAACCGCAGCATCCTCCTGGCCAAAAAGATCATCATCAAAGATGGAGGGACGGTGAGTGAGTCACGATACGGCGGTGCTGCTGTCACGACATAACTCGTGGTTGACACGGGAGGGCTTCCCTTGCCCATTGATAGGACGGGGAGATTCTGAGGTGACACACGGATCTAACATATGGCAGCCGGGCAGCCTCACATCGCACCCAGCCAGCTGTCAATGCGCGGACACACATGTGCATGGGTGACACGGGGACATGCTCAGCTATGGCAGCCCACCTGATGCGGGGAGCCGTCACCTGGATGCTCAGGCGCCTCATCCAGCACTCGGTGCATCGTGGGAAGCCCAGGAGTGTCACAGGTTAGCCATGGCTGAGCATCTTGGGAATGTAGATCACACCTGCCCGAGGGTCACCGGCACCAGAGTGATAACTTTCAGTGTATCTGTTCAGCCTGGTAAATGGATGCTCTATTCAAAACAGAGTTTCCCTTTTCGCTCTTAAATAATTGGGTAGAGACTGCAGACCGCTTCGGCATATATATATATTATATAAAATTTTATTTATTTTCCCAATTTTGGTGTGCATTTACTAACCTTTTCTCCCGCCCCGCACGCAGCTCCTCTTCTTCGGCTTAGGGACTCCTGAACTCTTATGGCTTTTCTGCAAAACTTTTGTAACATAGGAACCACAAACGTTACAGAGCTTGCAAACTTCAAGTACGCAAGTTCCGCAGCACCTGCGCAAATCGGAGGATCAGAGTTGCGCGCATGCACAACTCCAATCCATTGACGGCCTCTCGGAAACAACGCCACGCTCTCTGTGTGCTGATGTTACTAGTGACCGAGCTGTCAGCTGGGAAACTCAAAAATCCAGACTGGGAGGGGAGACTGATATATTTTACCCAGGTTTTCCTCCATACAGCAGGATACATAGGGACAGCTCTGAGCAGAGAGCCTTCCTATAGCATAGCCTGCAGATCGGCCTGTGTGTCTGCGTGACCGTGCCACTGCTGAGATCCAATGGCGCAGGACACCGCGTGTGACAGCCCCCAGTTATTTTTTCCCCAGTGGGTGAAACCTGGCTGTGCCCATTGCCAGAGATGGGTACGTGCAGGCAGTGATAACTCAACGGATGAGACTTCCATTGGTCTTTAAAGCCTGAAATACACAAACGAGTCGAGGCACGCTCAGTGTATATAGCCCCATCTTCTCTGCACGCTCAGTCGGAATTGGGCTGCGTGGCCGAACGCCCAGAGTTAAAAATATCCAGCTTTGGCTGCGTTACGACGAGGCGCGAAACAATCGCTTCATTTCGCATCAGGGTCAGTATATCTCTGGCTTAAGACCGATGCAGTATCCAGCCCCGACGTCCACGTCAACGTCCACTTTAAAGACACAATTCTGAAAAATTGATGTATATCAAGTGTGTCTGTAATACTAATGTCGCTGGCATGATCCATAACATCTGGCTGGCTGAGCATCATAGGCAATGTAGTCTTAACATATTGTTAGCTGTCATTGGACTGTAATCTCTGGATGTGGGCATGGCTGTACTGAAGCCTGAATGAAAGGAGCATATGTGATTCCCTGTATATAGAGGCGCTGTGGAGGTGTCCCCAGAGAGGGTATGGACGTCTCAGTGATATGGTGTTGTTAATAAACCTGTCTGATCTTTTCTGCATATCAGCCAATCCTGAAGGCTCAGGAGATTCAGACGGAGGTGAACACGCACAGCTGTTGTACAGGTGATAAGAGCAGGTGGAAATGAGAATTTTCCCAGCAGGGAGTAATAAAAGTGTACACAGGGCTAGGTTATATAAACAGCGATAAAGAAAACGCTTTCTGTGATATCATGGACTGTTTGTGGAGAACCTTATGCAGGCGGTCAGCAATGTTGGCCCTCCAGATGTTTTGTGCTTCATCTCCCATATTGTTCAGACAACCTAATGATGTTCCAAAACATCTGGAGGGCCAGGGTTGCTGATCCCTGGGCTAATGAATTCACAGAACCTTGAGATACTGATCCACAAATACAGTATTTTCTGGTGTATAAGACTACTTTTTATACTTAAAAACATCCCCCAAAAATTGGGGGTCGTCTTATACGCGGGATATACAATACAATATGACGAGTATAGCGCAAAACCTATTTTTAAACTGGAAAATTAGGGAGTCGTCTTAGGCTGGGGTCAGACCAGCGCACTTTCAACGTGCATTCTGGCGCTCATAATTACGGCCGCACTAGCAGCAGATGACGGGCAATGACGGCCAATATACGATGTACGGCCGCACAAAAGTCCGGCCGTGCAACGCAAGTGGAATTTGAACGCATTTTTCTGAGAACGCTGAACCGCTAGTACTGACGTACTGAGTGCGCCGCTGCGGCATAGCGGCGTGTTTGCGTGATTAGGAGATGTCAGACGCTGCTAATGTCCAGCCAACATAACGTCCAGACGCAAAAAGAGTTTTATTGACGATCCATACAAAATCACGCCCGAAAATGCACGTCGTCTGACCGTTTTTGCGCATTCCGTGAAAAAATACGTCAATGCGTTCGGACGCACTTTTTCACGTTCGCGGGGAAAAATGCTTTCGTATCACCCTAGTCTTATACTCCAGAAAATACGGTACATGATCATGGTGTGATGGCATATTGAGCATTTGTTTCCTCTGCAGCTTTTTGCTAGCCTGGCTCTCCCTGCTGGTAAAGATCACTTGGTAAATCCATGGTAAAGCGAGGTTGTGAAGAAAGATTCTGAGGGGTTAATGTACCTGGGATTAAATCTGTGCTATCTGATGAGCTGCCAGCATGTGAGAGCACCATGCAGAGTAAATATTAGTTTATGGAGCTGTTGGTGTGTGTGTCATCACCCTGCATGGGAGGCTGACATTGGCCCCTTACTGGAGTGATATCCCCATCATGCAGCCAGGCCCTGAAACGGCTCTGAGCCACATGACACTTTTATATATTTTATCTCACTGTTGGATCTGTTGTGGCGATGTCACCGATCTGTCTTGTGATGCTCCATTAGTATTATTTTATTTATATGTATTAAGCGCCAGCACATTCTGCAGCGCTGTACAAATTGTCTAATGGATAAAGACAATTTCTACAATACACCACAAAGGTAAATCAATATTTTAACAGACACAAAAGGAATTGAGGGCCCACTTCCCATGGAAACCTACAATATAGTTGGGTGACAGGGTGAGAACAGGAGGTGTGAACTGCAGTGATGTTAATGTAGGGAAATTAGAATGGTTCTTCGGTAGGTTGAATGTTTGTTACATAGATCCTTGGCCTAAACGTCTGTTTAAGGAAGCCTACTACCTAACCCCTGCCCTACAGAGGCTGACGGCTTGTAAATACCAGAGGCCTGTTCAATACCTCAGCCGCTGCAAGTGCTAAGTTAGCAACTTGCATTGAACGCCGTTCAAGCGCTCAGCAGTGCTAACCTAGCACTTGCAGCGACCCGAGGAGATGCTGAGTGTGACGTTTTAAAGATGGCCGCCGCGTGAAGCAAGTAACAATGCCGTACAGCAAGATGGCCGCCGCCTCGAAGCAAGTAATAATTCCGTACAGCAATGTTCATTTTGAGGTTTTTGTTCACCAAAGCACAAAATATTTATTTATTATTTCCCCCTGCACATAGACATATATTACAGTTCAATTTATATATTGTTTCAGAAGTAAACATAACGTTTATTCATTAAAAACTATCATTTGTGGTGTGTGCATACAAAACGGAATTGTGCTGACTGCTTCTCTTTATTATATTTTGTCCGAGTCATACGAAAAACAATCTGAATTTTTCATTAAGAAATCGTCGGCCATTTTGGATTCAAAATTCGCATCCAAAGGGTTCAACGACACTGCTGCAGCAAACTGAATTGCTGCGCTGCAGCAATTCAGCAGCTGCTGAGGTATTGAACAGGCCTCAGAATTCTATGAATGCAGTAATGGCCAGAGAATCATGGGAGATGTATGCCAGAGAATCATGGGAGATGTATGCCAGAGAATCATGGGAGATGTATGCCAGAGAATCATGGGAGATGTATGCCAGAGAATCATGGGAGATGTATGCCAGAGAATCATGGGAGATGTATGCCAGAGAATCATGGGAGATGTAATTTAGAAACATCTTGGTTTTCTCAGCTCTAGGGTTATAATGGAGAGGATAAATCATAACTGCTGGAGTGCACCATGGCCCAGAAGAGAAGGTAGTTGAGCAGGTCACTTCCTGGGTGGTCAGATTGCAGAAGAAATGCAGAGCCCCCCCCCCCCCCCGTCACATTACAGCTCTAAGATGAGCCTTGCATGAAAATACTGCACCAACAGCCAATGAGCTCCTGCTGGCTCCTACACCCTGAGAGACCCTATTCACAGAGATTACCCATCACCCACAGTGGTGAGCTGAATACCTTCTTTAATGATTTATCAAGTGTTCACATGAAGGTTGAGAAGCACATAGATAGGCTTGAGTGGAGAAATGATTTGGCATCTTTTTAAATATTTACACTTGGTTTTATACAGCAGACACTCCTATATAACTCTGTGTAGATGAGTGGAATGAGCAGAATATTATTAAATGGACTCCTGGATCCCTCATTAATGATCAACCTCTCTAAAGCAGTGTTTCCCAAACCTGTCCTCGCCAGGTTTGCCAGATATCTGAAGCACAGGTGCTATGATTTGCTGCTCAGTGATTGCAGGATTCAGTCGGCTTTTCCCCAAGGTGATCTGCAAAATCTGGTCTGGTTGAGGGTCGCGATGAGAGGTTTGGGAAACACTGCTCTAGTGAATAGTAGACTGTTCAGAACCACAACTTTTTCAAGGAGTGTTTATAGGGGAGGGGAAAACGAGGACATTCCAAAATTATTGATCGTACATAGACACTGTTGCGGATTTACCCAGGAGATTCAGTGCAATCTGTCAGAAATCGCACAAACGCAAGTCTCTTTTCCAGGAAGTTTCAGGGGTGCAGCGTCAGCAATTCCTGAGTTTTTCACAGCGTACAAAGTTCTTATACTTTACAAACCCACCCCAATTCCCCTCCCATCCAGTATTCTTTTTCCCCCTCAAAATACATTCCTTCCCAGGACAGGAGTAATTCGTAACCAGTTTTTTTGTCTTAGCAACCTAACCAGTTCTCATCGAGGCCTCTGCAATTATATCGGTTGGCCTTGAGGCATAAACTCATCCCTTGTACATAAGTTACAGCACATGTAAGTGGTAGTGTCCCCTTAAGAAAAGCCTGGTTCCTTAATATTCGTGTATCAGCCTAGACGCTTTCTGTTCCTGCCTCTTCCCTGTCATGTCCTTACATGACCTTTTTCCTTCGCAGATCCCTGTATTGTCTGTCCAGGTGTATCCGGCTGTGGTTAATGTGTAGCCTCTGGCTCCTACATAGTGTGTACCTGCCTGCATTGCTGTGAGAAGGTGCCAAGCATTGTATTTGTTCATCAAAGCTTCTGCTGCCATCATTGTCCGTCTACCCCTGTCCAATTGCATCTTTGCAAAGAAACCACCAGTGCTTTTCTCGTTAATCAATAGTACATTTCTATACATCTCAGAATCAAATCGAGGAGCATCAGATCTGTGGTTTCTTACAAACAAGCCTCGGCATTTTTTTTTTTTTTTTTGTTATAAAATGGTGATATAATCGTTACGAGATTTTAAAAGCCACATAATAATTCAGTGATGAGGTCAGAGGAAGAGCTGCCTGCAAGGTGCCTTTATGCTACAGATAACAAGCTCTCAAAGTGCTCCTGTCATGAGGAAAGCTAGTTTTGCCCATTTGAAACGGCATCACTCCCTTTATAGAGTGGCGTTATTTTGCTGATCTATATAATGGGTAAAATGGAGATGAGACTTTTTAAAGTTTTCTGGTTCCCTACGTGACAGGCATGTCGCAGGGGTGAGCACCGCTTTGAGCAGAGACCCGTCCTACAGCACAACCCGTGCATGCTCCATGGGCTTGACTGCTCGCACCACCCCATACCAGGAAGTGGTTCAGCCAATACAGATGCTCTTTATATCGAAGTCCAGAGTGTTTTCTATCCCGATGTGGCTATTTCCTGTGCGTTGAGCTAGCTGTCGTGGTCAGCAAAGCCCTGATGCACATTGGTCTAGCGGACAATATTGTAGGTTTCAATCCTTTCTGTTTCGTACAGTACTAGGAGATTGTGCTCTCTTGCCGCCTCCGCTATACTGCACCTAATTTTAATGTCACCGGTTGCTGCCGTCATTCTTGGGGCAGGGCCCATATACACTGCCAACTGTCCTACATTTTGTTGTACGTAACCATCTTATGCTTATTGGCCTACATAATTCTCTTTTTTGTCAGTCATCAGGTTGTGTGTATTGTGCTCAATGGTATTTGGCAGCTACATTCACTCTTGCCTACTAAACACAGGACCTAAACGTGTGGAGTCTTGTGAAAGCAAAGGTTCTCACACTGGCAACAAAAGCTGAACTATCTGAAATCTCCTGCAGCCATAGGGGAATTAATCTGGTATTATTAAGGAGCCGATAGTTTGTGCATTTATAAAAAGGAGACAGAGCGAAGTTTGTTTCACGTCATTGCACCACAAAATACAAAAGTCGTAGCATGTTTACATATAAAGTGTTAATCAAAATGGAATGAGCGCTTCGTTTGTGGACAGAAAAACCTTCTAGGAAAGTGACTGCCAGTAGATTTCTGAATTTTAAGGGAAAAGCAAAATCTCTATGAACATTACTGTGAAAAGCAAGGTGAAGGATCATCTCAACGTCCTGACAGGAAAATAGAAAAACATTACCTGCCAGTAATGGTTAATTTTTCAGATTTAAAAAGGTTTTCTTAAATTTAAAGCTGAATTGGTGGGGCATCTTCAGGTGACATAGAAGCAGAAGAGGTTTTTCCTGAAGAACTGCGCAAAGGCATTGAGAATGGGTACCTGCCCGAACAAGTCTTCAGTGCACATGAGTCAGGGCTTTACTGGATGAAGATGCCACACAACAGGTTCTAGGTAACAAAACAGGAACATCAGATGACACGTTTCAAGGTATGCAAGGAAAGGGTGTGACTTTTATTTTGTTCAAATGCAGTAGATGCTTTACAGTTTCTGAAATTCAAGAACTTTTAATCCGTTCATTACCAAGCGTGTTTGTTTGGTTGTTTTTTTTTTCCCCACTCTGGCCCGACCCCCCCCCCCCCCCCACCTTCCCCATAACACCACTGGCGGGACCCAGTGGATTTATGGACAAACTTTCTATTAGTGAAGTAATGTCTATATATACCCTTCATATATTTTCAGAGGCTGTAAGCTTATTTGGCCCAATAAAAAAGCTTCAGCACCTTGGTAGACATGTCTGAGGTACTTAAAGCTTAGAATATTCCAGAGCCCTTTTGCGAATGAATTTCTTTAACCAATGAAATTCCTTTGCATTACTGAAGAACACGACCAGACTAACTTTAATTGATGTTGGGCTCTTGCAGGAGATTTTGAAGATAAAGTATACTGATCATGGTGGTGAAAGAACAAATAACGAACTCCCACTCTACTTGCCGAGAAGCAGAAACACGCGGATCACACGTGACTCGAGCACTGACTGGTTGACTTTGTATCCGAAGTGGTACCTGCGGCTGAAAACCTCTCTTGTTAAGTTTTACTCACCCTGCACAATGAGCCAGGACATCCAGAGCGACTAAATGATCTTCATGAAACTAGAAGTTGTCATTCCACCTTTTAGACCAATGTTTATTTTGGTTCTTCAAAGCTTATTACACAACAGGCTATTGTACTACTATCTCAATGAAATGAAGCACTGAAAAAGACGAAACTGGAATCTGTCAATGGAAAATCTATGGCTAGAAGCAGGAAAAATAAATCCAACTAACATTTCACGCTTTATTGAAGGGCAGGGAGTGTCTGATATGCTACTAGAAGAGAGAGAGGAACTCTTAGAACAGGGATCTCAAATTCTAGCTCCCCAGATGTTGGTGATCAGCAATCCCAGAAGTATGTGAATGTGAGAGATGGCCAGAGAATCATGAGCGTTGTAGTTCAGAGTTTTCTGGACCAGAGTCCAAAATCTCTTCCTTTTTTAAGAAAGTATTTATGATCATCATCTGACAGATGAGCTTATGCAAAGTGCAAGTGATGTGACCCTGAGGATACTACAGAGCTTTGAAGATGGTCTTTAAAACTAGAAACCTAAAACACAAATCTAGGTACTTGATCCTTCAGTGGAAACACATACCAAGATTACTCGAGACATGGAACAGACGCCATACACCATCAGGTCTATTCACTAAAGGGTGTCAGGAAGAAGTGAAAAATCTAGGTCAAAATAGTCAAACCAGAAAAAATTCTCCCATTTATCTCCTGTTCCAAATCGGCTATTTGGTCTAGATTGTTCTCGTTTCCTGACTTCACATTTTAGTGAACAGACCCTCTTGCTGTACAATGGAATGAAGAGGAAGTGGGGGAGCAGCTTCCCATCTCCATATTCTTTCCTAGCAAACATTTATACAGTTAGGCTGGCCATCCACTGGCACAGCAGTCAGGTGACCAACTTGGCATTTGTCCGTAGTCAGGTGCCCATCGACTGATCACGCTCGACCACTTGAAGAGTCTTGTGGATGATCCAGATCAGCTGATGGAAAGGCCGGCCAACGGGGGGGGGGGGGGTGAGAAGGAAATCCCCCGCTGCATTGCAGCAGCGGGGAGCAAAAAAACTGTCTGGCGCTGAAACTTGACTTTCAGCACCAAGGACAGCCCCCCCAAAAGAAAAACTCACCAGGCTGCAGGGGAGGGTTTAACCCCCCCCCCCCGTCTCTAGTGCTGAATAAGCTTCCGCACCCGGGACAGCAATGCTGAATGCAGCTGGCTTGCAAAGAAAGAAAAAAAAAAAAAAAAAATAAACCGGAACCGAAAGTTTCACCTAAATAAAATTTGAAAAACTCAAAGGATTTTTGCTGCGGTTTGATAAAGTATGCGGTTGAATAAAAACGTTTTTCCATTGAATCCTATGGGCTTCTCGCACGGCGGTTTTCCTATACAATGTATCTTTTCACATTTCCCCTACGCACGGCGGTTATACTTTACAATGTATCTTTTTCATGTAAACTTGTACCAGATCTCGTCCCAGCATCGTCCAATGAATCCAAATAATTTGGAAAGATCGCTAGTCTGTTGTAATTGCTAAAAATTGTCTGAAATCGTCCGTCGGTCGAATACAGTGGTAGAGGACTGATTCAACTGCGTGTTGCAGGATCGGTCGGACGACTTCAGACCGTATCGGATGATCACACCATCGCTCAAATATGGAGCCAGTGGACGGCCAGCCTTGGTACAAGTTTTTCCATTTTATTACACTATGTACTGCTTAAAAAATAAAATTATTTTTTAAATGCGACTAGTCCGTTTTAATAGGGGCATCAATTATTTGTTTAGCTGTTCCTCAATAAGCAAGTGAATGAATTAACAGCAAATATCGTGGGTCAACTCCGCTAACGGTTTTAGGAGATAATGATGGAGCCTGTGCAGGTTGTGTCTCCGTGGACTGAAATGCTTGGAACCAAAAGCTTTTTGAATTATACTGGAATATTTGCATCTAATAGTCAGATGTCTTGGGGGTGGATCCCAAGGCTAAGGCCTTTTTGTCAGACGAGCGCACTACGTGCGCGTGTTCTGACGTGCCTCCTTACGTCCTAGGCAGCATTGTGATGTTTTGACAGGCCACACGGTGTAGTGCGCACAAGTTACGCACGATACAACACAAGTGCTGAAACCCTCCCCATCAAAACTCTACGACGTGCGTTCCGGGAGGATCCATAAGCTTTGCAGTGCTGAGCGCACCAACTGCGCTCAGCGAGGTGGCTACACGGGAGTCAGAGTGGAAGGCACGTCCACTCTCACGGACATTCCTTCCACTCTGAAGTGTGCTTGTCTGACACCGCCTTAAAATGAAAATTAATTTGTCTTTTACACGTTTGCCGGAGATAGTTTCATACAATATTTTTAATGCGTTTTGTAGGCATCACGTGGTGCGTCAGGTGTGGAATATTCAACTCTTTCATGTCAGCGCTCAATTTTGGAACATTTCAGAATACCCAACATGTACATTTATTTTGAAAATATTTGTTAGGAAACCATTTGGTTACAGCAGAGCCGTCAACTCTGCCCCACCCCCTAGATGTACGAAAAATCCCATGATTCTCTTGCATTCAAAATGTTCTGTCATGCCTAGGCCATCAACATCTGGGGGGGGTGTTTACATCCCTACGATTAAACTGTTTTACGGTGGTATAAACACGACATGATAGGCTGTAAAGGAGCTTGTAAGTCATTTCCCGGTTCAGGCGTGGTTGTACCTTACTAGATGGCTAATGAACAGTCTTTTCCCTATCTGGCCAGTGCCGGCTTTCTAATGAGGAGCCTGTTTTAAATCCATAAATCACT
The DNA here is from genome assembly GCA_009667805.1 of Leptobrachium leishanense. NCBI lineage: Eukaryota > Metazoa > Chordata > Amphibia > Anura > Megophryidae > Leptobrachium > Leptobrachium leishanense. The sequence goes on along the minus strand of CM019063.1, from coordinate 291,808,454 downwards.
GGGTCAGGGTGGATTTATAGTTTCCATGTTTAAATCTTTCTGTTGAAACCAGGAAATGGTCAATGTGTCTCATCCAATCCGAATCACCAGGGGACCTGCTGAGGACACGTGATGGAGACGTCTGCAAAACAATGGATTGCCTCCGCTCCTCTTGTTCTGATTGTTTACCATTTATCCATATGATATTAGGGACAGAGTAAGGGAAACCTCTTCTCTGTATCTGTCATACAGCTCAATGATGGTACAGGCAATGCAGTAGAGTTGAAACCTACTTTTCCTTGGGTGTGTGGGGTTTTAGAGCCATCACGCAACTGTTCCATCTGTCTGGAAGGAGCTGACTCTTACTAGATTTGAGGATGCATCTGCACCTGAGAGCACTGTGGTGGAAGTGGGCGAATGAGAAATAAGGTCATTAGCTACCTGCTGTGTGCCCTCCAACCATCAGCGACACTGCTAGGTGCTTTGATGCGGTTTGATATGAATTACATGAGATTCCGGTCCATGTTGCCAATTCGTGATGTTTGCTAAACTGGCACCATCCTTGGTAATTGGATCATTTTTAGTGAATGCAATTGCCTTCTGATCAGCCTCTGCCGTCACTCTCTGCCAGCAGCTATATATATATATATATATATATATATATAAGCACAGTTGAGGATTGAACACTAGCAGTGGGGAGGCAGCTATCTTGGAATGGCATTCTATATCCTGCCTTGGATAGCCACATTTTCATCTATTACCATTTCCTGACACACAAATTCCATTCTGTGCACTAGGTGTGAAATAAATCCTTTTGAAATTGTTTCCATATGTTGTTAGTACGTAACGTGCTGTTCTTCTGTTATTCTGAATTTACAGTCTATAGTCCGGTATTGAAGGGAAAAAAAGCCCTAATTGTCTTCATGTTTACTTTTTATACAGCGGCAAGGTGTTGGTGAACCCAGTGTCTACCATGCGGTGGTGGTTATATTCCTGGAATTTTTTGCATGGGGTCTGCTAACAACACCGATGCTAACGGTAAGAAACAAGTAGAGTTGGCTAGCAGGGCTTTCCGTTATGTCTGATGTTCATTGTAAGAGACTGTCTTGTATCTCCAGGTGTTGCACCAGACCTTTCCCCAGCACACCTTTCTAATGAATGGCTTGATCCATGGAGTGAAGGTAAGTGACAGAGCACATGTACGGCTCATGAAAGTCCATTTCTACGTCATTGTGTCTCTGTTGCAATATTAATCTGTGTTCTCGATTCTCAGGGTCTCCTGTCTTTCCTAAGTGCTCCACTCATCGGTGCGTTGTCAGATGTGTGGGGGAGAAAGTCCTTCCTTCTGCTCACTGTGTTTTTCACTTGTGCCCCAATCCCACTACTCAAGATCAGCCCATGGTAAGTGTAAAGAAGAGAAACACTTGGGGTTATTCAAAGTGCGCCAGTGTTTGCCGAAATTGCAATAACTGCTGAAAATCGCGGCTGTTGCAACAGTGGCAATTCTTAAAAGGCAAATTCAACCTGGGGCACCATGAAGCTTCTCCTTACGCTGTTTGGATTTCCCTTTTCTGAAACGCTGTCGGTTGTCTTCATTGCAACATGGGCAATTTTGGTCGGTGTGTCACTCTGACTAATCCCCAATGTCTTGTTTAGAAAACTGAGACATGAACGTCCAGATAGCTGTTATTTTGTTACCATCTAAATTTCATTCTGGTAATCCTAAAAGGGACACGGTAGGGTTAAAATAGGGTGGAGGTATGGAAGAGTAAATATTGGTCTTATTCCTCTTTCCTCAGTGTAATTTATCCCCCCCCCCCCCTTAATCCAGTGCCAGGCTCCTTCGGCATCGCTGCAAGCTGGCTCCCACTGTTACTGTGCTCTAGTTCCGGTTGAAAATATATTATGATTATATTATTTTTTAATTATTCTATTGGAAAGCTGTTAGTAAACCTAAAAATAGATCAAGCTCAGGGAAAAAAAATATATATATATCTCACTGTTCTCAGGTGTGGAGTTATTCTATGTTTAATAGCTTTCACTTATATTGCAGGTGGTACTTTGCTGTGATCTCCATGTCAGGGGTCTTTGCTGTTACTTTCTCTGTTATCTTTGCTTATGTAGCCGACATAACCCAGGAGCATGAGAGGAGCACAGCCTATGGCTTGGTGAGACCTACATATGTTTACTGCCGGGAAATTAATCCAAACCTTTTATTGTGTGTGTATATAGCTATGTGTAGGATTTATGCACGCATGAGCTTCCAAAATTCAGTTTAGTATTACCAAAATGGCACAGGAATATCTTTATTAAAAAACAAATTTAATGTAGATAAAATAAAACCTAACTTTCCTAAGGAGGGCTCTCACCGTTAGATTGCCGCCCCCCCTCCCCCCCACATCTCACCTATTCTTTCCTTGGCCCTGCCTCTCCTCTTCTTCCAATATCTTAACCCCCCCCCCATTCTTCAGTGAATGGTTTTGTTAATCAGCAGCCAGTGTGAGTTACAGTTCTTAGGAATTGGCAACATAAGCTCTGTACATACTAGAAGACGAGAGAAATCTCAATGTTTCTTTCCTGGTAAAATCCTTTTAAATTTAAACAAAAAAAAAAAAATTTGAGAGAAAAAAAAAATGGAAAAAAATATATTTTTGCGGGAATCTGGGGCATGTTGTTTTGAGCCTAGTTTGCTGGAATGGTGAACAAGAGATCTGCTTTTCTCACACATGATAAAAACTCTGGTCTAATTTAGACCATTGACCTTACAGCTACCATGAAGAACTGATTGTGTTTTACCATAGATGTGACACATCTGTAGGTCTGTCTAACCCCATCCAGACAAATAGGCATGCAGGGTTATTCAAAGAAAGGTGAAAACCACGAGAACTGGCAGGAGAAGAGAACAATCTAGACCAAATAGCCGATTTCGAAAGTGAGATAAATGGGAGAATTTTTCTGGTTTGGCTATTTTGACCTAGAATTTTCACTTCTCCAGTCATTCTCCTGAGTTTCACCTTACTTTTGAATAGACCTGATGGTTTTTATCACTAGCAATGTTATGCATTACTCATTGTGCAACGCAAGGGCAATACCTTTTTATATGCTCTCTCGTGTATTAATAGTTCAACTCCTTAAAGGCCTCTTAGGGTCTGTATCCATACATAATGAGATACTGCATTTCTGTTTTACATTAAGTACAACTGTACCATTTATATTTTTGATGGCAGACATGCTTCCTCATATTCGGTGAACATACTAATTGCACCCTTCATCTTGAGTAACGTAGAGGAACAGCATTTAAGGCATAAGTTCATACTGAAAGATGCACTTACAAAATGCCAATCCAATTAAAATGGTAATGTGTAACTAGACGTTGCAAAAGATATGTTTACATCTGCTATATTTAGAAAGCTCTGGCATGTTTAACCAGTTAGATGAATTTGGCTGCTAATCTTGCACCTCTTTCAGTAGACCAGGGGTCGGCAACCTTGGCCCTCCCAGATGTTTTAGAACTTGGAGCCAAAATATTAAGTGGCTGAGCATCATGGGAGATGTAGTTTCATAACATCTGAAGGGCTGCTGACCCCTGCTGTAGACCATATTTATTAATGTATTTTGTGTTTCCTTGCTTTCTTAGGTCTCTGCCACCTTTGCTGCCAGCTTGGTAACAAGCCCAGCCATTGGCGCGTACCTGTCTCGTGTTTACAGTGACACTTTAGTGGTGGTATTGGCTTCTGGAGTGGCCCTCTTGGACATTGGCTTCATTCTGCTTGCTGTCCCAGAATCGCTTCCTGAAGAGATGCGACCAGTGTCATGGGGAGCCCCCATATCTTGGGAGCAAGCGGACCCTTTTGCAGTAAGTATAACAAGAACAGAGTTTGTTGACTAATAGCATTGATGTAAAGTCAACAAGTTCTGTAAAGTTCACAAGGTTTAAACACGTAAGACTGTTTAACATACGAAGACTAAAGGGGTTATCCAAAGAGCCGAACTGGTCCCAAAATTGCACCAAACAGGGAATTTCCCCTTACAGTACAACTTCATGGCCATTTGGCTATTCAAAAACTGGCAGTCCGCCAAATATTGGAGAATTGCCAGCAAAACATGGTGATCTTTGGCAGCAGTGAAATCTACAGAGTAGCAATGGTTAATCTATTCAGAGACACCGAACAACAGTGAAATGCCCTGATGTTCGGTGGTTTCATCAGGGGAATCCCATAGGTTTCAATGTAAAACATATATTCCCGTTTTTATTGAATATTTATTAAACCATTTATTCTTTCAATCTGCAGCAAAAAGTCTCTTTCAGGATTTTCTTGCCAATTTTTTATTTTTATTTTTTAAAACCTCCCTGGCGGTCAGATTCTGACATATTTTATATGTCAGAATCTGTACCATTTAGTCAGCCCCCTGGTGGTTTCCTGAGTGTGGCTCGGAGTTAAATTTCACTGCTGAAAGCGGTAACCTCGAGCCACACTCGGGCTGGATACATACCTGTCCCTGTGTTCTCTCACTGTCCCCTGCAGTCACCTCCAGTGGACCGCGGCGTCCAGCTTTCTTTCTCGCGAGAAAGGAAGCAGGACGCCGTCATTGGCCGGAGAACAATGTGATTGCGGGAGGTCAGCGAGGGGGTATAGGTATGTATTCTGCCAGAGTATGGCTCGGGGTTACCCCTTTCAGCAGTGAAATTTAACCCCGAGCCACAGTCGGTGAAAACCTCCAGTTTTTTTTTTCTTTTTGTTAGACCTTTTTATTATTATTCATAGGACCTTGTATATTCCATGCATTTTCGTGCAGTAGTTTTTTTTTTTTTTTTTGCAAACAGCTTTTCGAAGTGTGTGTGTGTGTGTGTGTGACCGGTGGCGGCTTATCGGATCTGATGTTTTTTTTGTGTGGGTTTTTACTTTCGATTCAGCAGATTTTCCCATATCTGCAGTGAACGAAAGAGCACAGAAATTCCAGTGCTCTTTGAATAACCCCTTCAGACAATTTGACTTTAATCAAAGGCTTAGGTGGTATATTATCAAAGTAAAAAAACAAACTGGCAGATTTGCATCTAAGACAGACTGTCACCTTACCGTTCAAACAGACCCAAGAGCTTTGTAAATGTTTTTATTTAATTCAAAAATAAAAAATCAACTTATTCAGAATATTTCTCAGACTTTTATTGCCAGAGCAGTTTAAACAAAGTAATTTGTTTTTATAAATGTTGTACAAGTTAATATACACTATATTTCGACACAGATTTGTCAGCTTAGAAAGTGGGTACACAGTAGGAAAAAGTAGCAGTGGTTGACTATATGGAAATCGTTAAATGTTTTTAAACTGTAATTGATATTGCCAGCAGATGTTGTGCTCATTTGACAGGGAGTCGCATCTTTTTGCCTACACATGGAGTAATTCCCGATCAAAATATAGTTGTCCCTCACTTCAAGTGGCATGCTGCCAGGGGTGGGTGAAACCTGTGAGCAGAGAGCCACCCCGCAGGGCACATCTCTATTCACTCCTCCAGCCTGACTGCAGACAGACATGCTGCAATATGAACCTGGTTAGAACAGATGCAATTTAAAGGGGCAAATTGAAAAACTTAAAAGGAAGACTACATCAGAGTGAAAATAAACAGCGCATCTGATGGATTCGTGACACACCTAAGGGAAGACCTCTACCAAAGGAAAGCAGTAAATAGAACCATGAACATGGATTAAATTACATCCCATGACCATAAAGCTATTGATATTGCTATATCGGTGATGGCATGCCTTGGCACTACTGACATTTCTGAACTACGTGTCCCGTGATGCACAGACACTTATGTGTGATTAAGCATCAAGGGGAGTTCAGAAACATCTGGGCTTCCAAGGTTCACTAACACAGATAGATAGATATATATATCAATCATCCTTTATTGATTTTAATTTTATTTTTTTCCCCATCTTTTCCCCCCATCTTGCAGTCTTTGCGGAAAGTGGGCCAAGACTCTACTGTACTACTCATCTGTATCACTGTGTTTTTGTCTTACCTTCCTGAAGCCGGGCAGTACTCAAGTTTCTTTCTTTACCTGCGTCAGGTGAATATAGAGGAAACACTATTGTAATAATCTGTATCATCCGAACCATCAGTTTCCTCCCTATGTTTATAACCTAGTATGATCGTCTGACTTGTGGATGTACCTTTTCAAGATGAGTAGCAATGGTAAGATAAGGGAGGTTGGATTCAAATTGTATGCACTGAACAGACTGGAGCAGGTAAACCTGTTATACTGGTACCAGACTGTAGATACTAGGAGACTTACTCTTTATAGTGATACTGTGGGTTTAAAACCAGAGGCATTAAACATTCTCCTCTCTTTACCCCCTCCATACCTACCTCCCTCTTTTAACCCTTTTAGTTTACGTTTTAAACTTAACTTCTTTCCAGTAATGGGCAGCATTAGTTGACTGTGGTTTGCATGTCATTTGTCCGCTTGGGGGCAGTCAGTTCAATGGTAGACAATGCATCGAGAGACAATGGTGGCGTTAGACTATGCCCCTGCTCTCAGAGGGCTGATTCAGATCTCCAAGACCTTCAACCCTCGAAGTGGTAAACGGACAAGGGAGCTCAGGGTACTGCGGGCATATCTAGGATTCCCTGGCCATCTTTGCTTTGAAGGAATTCTGGTAAATTATGGACAGTGACATATGGGGGGACTGAGTTTGACAGCCCAGGTGTAGAGTGGCCCATTAAGCAACTGTTTGCTACCAAAAAGTTTGAATTTGGTTAAAGATGGAGTAAAGAAAGTGTGTGTGTGTTGCCTATATGGGCTGTAAATTTAAGAAACCTGTCATTGAGCAGTTGGTCTATGTCAGTGATGGTGAATGTTGACACCCCAGCTGTTTTAGAACTACATGTCCCATGATGCTTAGTGATACTTAAGGCTGGCTGATCATCATGGTATATGTAATTCAATAACATTTGAGGTGCCCATGTTTACCATCACTGGTCTATGTCAAATCATCTTACTATATTCTACTTTCTCAACAGGTGATTGGATTCACTTCAGAAACTGTAGCTGCTTTCATTGGTGTTGTGGGAATATTGTCAATCTTGGCTCAGGTGAGTCTGTATTATGTGAGTTGCGTAGAATTTGAGAATGGAGAACAAAAATCCTTTTAAGCGTCAAGTACAGATATGTTAAGCAGGGTTAAGTTTACAATTGAGCCGTTCTCAAGTGATCGTCTTCCTTCATATCTGCTGAATGTTTTGTGATTAATATAATGTATGAAAATGGTAGCAATAAATGCCTTCTGTATGCTTGGCTGCTCAGAATTGATACTGCTGCACTCATAAGAGCACTTAATTTTCTATTCAAATGTGCTCTATGATAAGTTAATGATCAATGTTCGGTTAGGGTGGAGGATACATAGGATGTATGTAGTATTAGGGGACTGTAAGGTCCTGTGACCATTAACATCCATCATTTTGAATGATCAGAGTTGGTCAGTGTTGCCCAGTATCCCAAAGTCAAAGTATTCCTAAAGACAGAAACATTTGTCTGCAATGCCACACTGATGCATTTTACAACACAATGAAAAACCCTAGTATCCTCACTTTGAGTGGCATTCACGAACTGCCGTGAGATGAACGTCTTGTATGTAATGGTAGAATCACCTAGGGTAATTGCATTCGGAAATCTGTTTTATTCAGGAGTATTAACTGATCTAAAGGGACATGCATGCTTTGCTAGTGTGCTTTTAAAAACATGCAATGCCTTTTGAATGAGCCAGTAGTGCTATTCAGCAGACATGAAAAAATATCCTCTTTACCTGCTTTTTTTTTCTGTTTTCCACGCCCACCTCAGGAGGCACTTTAAGCTAACCAATCAGTGTGTATACCAAGGTATAGATAAACAACGCACTGAGCATGTGCGACTGAGTTGCTCCTCCTTCCACCTGCACTCTGAGCTGAGCTGAGGGGAGGGCGGGGCTGAATGTTCACCCCCAGCTACTGCAGAGACAGGGAAGGAAAGAAATTCATACACAAAGAGAGGGACAACAAAGAAAAGCGCAGAGACATGGAAAGAAACGGTAAAGCGAGAAAGACTGCAAGATATTGCAGAGAGAGAGCACAAGAAACGGTGCAGTGAGAGAGCCCGTACAAGAGACAGACAGCACAAGAAAGCGTGTGACTGTGTGGGGGAGTTTGTGTGAGACGGTGAGTATGTAAACCAGGAAAGAGCGCAATGAGCATGTCAGTGGATTAGCGAGTCAGTGGGTGAGTGTGTTTTGCTTTCACAGTTGCAGAGATGCTAATATTCAGTTCCTTGGTTTCCCCAGTCTGAGGTCCTGAGCTGCACAGCTTGTGTTAATTCATACAGTCACAGGTATTTAAAATGCGCTAGCAAGTTCCGTAGCGCTGTACAATGGGAGAGACAGAATAACAAATGTCCATACAAGCTAAACACACAGAACAGTAGGAGAGAGGACCCTGCCCAAAAGCTTACAATCTAAGAGGAGAGGGGTGACACTCTAGGTGAAGGTAATAGCTGAGTATGTGAAGTGGTGGGGTGCATGGGGGCTGTGGGCAAGATGGAGCAAGAAATGTAGTTCATGTGAAGCTTTGATGGGTGGGGGAGGGGGTGGGGAATATTCAGGAAGTGGGAGCTGAAGAAACACCCCTAGTTGAGGAGCGTCGCCAGAGAAGATATGACCGAGTTTAAAGCAAGAAAATAAGTTTTAAAAATGTTTATTGATTTATTCTAGTTTTTCGGTTGGTATAAAAGTGATTTAAATTTCAAATTAATCATACTTTTTATTTTTTTTATAGATTTCTAGACATGCATATCACTTAAGTGAAAAGTTTCATTCTTAGGCTGCGGCCACGCGAGCGCACCGAGTGCGTCCATGTGACTGCACCTCCCTTCGTTTGTCGCAGCTTTGAGACAGCTCGGACGGGGAGGGCCACACTGTGCAGTGTGCGCACTAGTTATCACTAGACGTGATTTCAGCCTCCCCGTCAAAGCTACGTGGGACAGAGCTACATAGCCGTGATCCTCACCAGGAGGATCGAGTTTTGTAGCGCTGAGCGCACTATCTGCACTCAGTAAGGTGGCCACTCTAACAGACGTTCCTTCCGCTCTCAAAAACGCCTGTGTGACCGCAGCCTTAGGCAGCAACTCAGCAATTGGTGAATGGAGTCCATTGTGGTTTGGATCTTGATACTTGTGGGGTGTATAGAAGAGGAGATTCGGGGGTCTATAGTAGGGCTGTGCAATTAATTGCCCAAAAAATCGCGATTTAAGCACATGCGATTTCTAAACCGCATAAGGCTGCGATTTTATCTATTCATTTTAGGTCTGCAGAAATTAACATGTTCGGCTCCCTGTAAGCTTCCGGCGGCATGGAGCTATGGGCGCTCGCAGGGGGAACCACGTGTCCAGCCGTGTTTTTGCGGCTCGTCACGTTCCTCCAGGCGAGCACCCAAGCTCCATGCCGCCGGAAGCTCACAGGGAGCCGAACACGCGGCGCAAAGAGGTGTGCTGGGGCAGTATCCATGTGCTGAATAATGAATACATTTAGAATGTATGTAGCATGTTTGAAAAAGCAAAAACAATTGCCTAAATCGCAATATGATTATTTTGTCCTTATTGCACAGCCCTAGTCTATATAGGATGCCCGTCTCTCCATTAAAGGGATTTCCCCAGCAATGGTGGGAGGAATATTTGTTTCTAACGCAGTGCATGGGGGATCAATCCCACAGCAAGGTATGACCTCAAAGATGTCAGTCCGGTGTGGTTCATGCCTCAGATTGGCCCCACGCTACTGGGGGAAAAAAAGTAATGCTGGACACATCGTTTGCCAATTAGGGAGAAACTGTACAATGCATCTAGTTTTCATCTGCATAATGAATGACTTATTTTGTGGGTCACGATCGCTAATGATTTTTCTTTTTCTCTAGACCGTAGTTTTGGGGGTTCTCATGAGATCCATTGGGAATAAAAACACTATCCTGTTAGGACTTGGATTCCAGATTCTGCAGCTGGCCTGGTATGGCTTTGGCTCACAACAGTGGTGAGTGGATTCTTTGATGGGACTGGGAAGCGGTTTCTGATTCCTCCTTGTAGAATTTGCTCAAATGAGAACAATAGGAACTTGAGAAAGGATAAACAGTGGAAATGGAGCAAGTTTAATCCTTCACAGGGAAGGAAGTATCCTCGCACAAATAGTGAAAAACAATGCTTTTTCTGGAATGGAAGTCGTTATGTTCGTCCTTGTTAAATGGAATAAATTCAAAATAACACGAACTGAAACCTCTCTAACCATATGCATACGGTTTCCATTTAAAACACACTTTATTTGACCTGGGGACTTTAGAAATGCAGAGTTCCCTTTTTCTACCTCTTACATAAACGGTAACTAAAATACTTGTGCATTACAAACAAACCACCTTGTAAAACATGCTGCTGGTTTTTCTTTTGTTTTGATGTAATTGTATGTAAAAAGATAAAATAAAAAAAACCTAATTTTACTTTATTTTATTTAAACCTCCCTACCGTTTTGTTATTATTCTTTCCCCATGAGACAACATTTGCCAAAAGTGGAAATGTTTAGATAAGGCTGCAGGGGGCGATTGTTCTTAAGGCTACTCAACATAAGAGATGGCATCTGAATGAGCTAAAACAGTTTAAAAGACTTCTAATCTACCACCCCCCACCCCCCCCCCGTGATGTCCTTTTGAATACATCCCACACAAAACCGTGAGATTTGAGACAGTGATCATCCCATAGACTCCATTATATGGCCATTGACACCGCGTGAGGAGCAAGTGATGTAAAGATATAGTGGGGGGGTGGGCAATTCACAACATAAAAGATCACAAAAGTGACACCTATAGAGCAATATTTTGCTCTATATCGGCATTCGGCCAGGCTCCTGCAGCTGCTCACCTCGTTCATACTTACCTTCCTGGGCGACGCCGGGAAAGTCTTTGCGCGTGCGCTCGTTGGAAGGCCCCCCCAGCCGCGATAACGTGGTCGCGGCTGGAGGCCTTCCAACAAGCGCATGCTTGGAAACTTTCCCGGCGTCGCTCAGGAAGGTAAGTATGAACGTGGTGAGCAGCTGCAGGAGCCTGGCCAAATGCCGATAGAGCATTCGGACAGGCACCTGGCACTCACCGCGTTCATACTTACCTTCCGGGGCGACGCCGGGAAAGTTTCTGCGCGTGTGCTCGTTGGAAGGCTCCCAGCCGCGATCAGGTGGGACCATGTGATCGCAGTTGGGGGCCTTCCACGAGCGCACGCTTGAAGACTTTCCCGGCGTCGCTTAGGAAGGGAAGTATGATCGTGGAGAGAGCTGGGGGGGCATTATCCATGATCTGGGGGGGGGGACAAGTCCAGGAGCGCTGGGGCATAACCCATGAAAGCTGAGGGGCATATCCATGAGACCTGGGGGCATTTTTATGAGGTCTGTTCTTATTGGAAAGTGGTCACATGACATAAAATAAAAGTATCGGTACTCGGTCTTAAAAAAGTGGTATCGTGCATCCCTAACCTCTAGTGAAGGTGAGTCCTAACCAATGAATCACAGGCTGCTGTGTAGCGAATCATATACTCTCATGCTGCTTTTTAGTCATGAGGAAGACTGGTGGACTTTTATTTATGCCCTCCCAGAAACAAATCCACCATGGGATCAAAAAACAAAGTCATGGAACGGAATTGGCTGCAATGATGACCTGGCTGGAGGTACTATCAAATATAAGTAGTACAGGAGGAGCGGGGTCGCGCCTATTCCCCCAATGGGGCGGCTGCAACCACCAAATCTATCCAGCCCAGCAACATGTATAAAACATAACAAGAAAAAAAGGTCATCTGCGCTTATTCCTACACCATGTGAAACAAAACAGAGGCTTTGGTTTACTCGAATGGCCAATGGATTGTAAGCTCACCTGCCGAACGTCAAGGCACTTCTAGTGTTTCTGGGAGGGCATAAATAAAAGCCCACCGGTCTTCCTCATTACTGAAAAGCAGCATGAGAGTATATGATTTCGCTACACAGCAGCCTGTGGTTCATTGGTTAGGACTCCCCCTAGAGGTGCCTCGACGTTCTGCAGGTGAGCTTGCACTGCAGTGGCCATTCGAGTAAACCAAAGCCTCTAATTGTGTTTTGTTTCACATGGTGTTATAGGAATAAGCGCAGATGACACTTTTTTTTCTTGTTACGTATACATATATCCCTGCTATATTGCAGAGGCAGTCTGTTCAAAAGAAGCTTTTTGAAATGGTTTTGTGAGAAAGCGTTTATAAAGCACTAACATATTCTGTACCGTTGTACAATGGGCAGGACAAAACAAACCAAATTAGCAGGTCCGACACACCGACAGTGGGAGGAGAGGACCCTGCTGAGGAGCTTACAATCTAAGAAGTAAATCTATTTTGTGTTTCAGGATGATGTGGGCAGCAGGAGCAGTGGCTGCAATGTCAAGCATCACTTTCCCAGCAATCAGTGCCATAGTGTCTCGCAACGCAGACCCCGACCAGCAGGGTGAGTAACTTTTCTATTGTTGTTGTTTCCAGGGTGATATATGCGTGAAGGCAAATGAATAAAAAGAAATTGCACCTTGAAATATGATGTATCAATGAATCAAGTTCGTGACTGCAGTTACTTTATCAAATCTTGTAATACAGCTGTAATAGTGTTTTTTTCTATATGAAAAAATCGAAGTTTGGATAAACTCTCTTTCATACTCTGTTGTGCTTTTCCCTTCCATTCCACAGGTGTGGTACAGGGGATGGTGACGGGAATCCGTGGTTTGTGCAATGGGTTGGGGCCGGCGCTTTACGGCTTTGTATTTTACCTATTTCATGTGGAGCTGAATGAGATGGCGGATGTGGATCCTGCAGACAAAGGTCATAAAGCCGAAATGGCAAATCCTTCAGATGAGGCAAGTCCAGTTAGTGTGCAATAATGCTGAATGTGATTGTGCTTGCAGTGTGACGTGGCCATAAAATGGGATGCTTGTGGTTTTAATCGGTATGATCTGTGTAGACGCAAATGATGGATGAAATCATGGTATATATGTACTAGCTACCCTTTTTTTTTTTTTCTTAATATAGGAATTCTGTTCCCTTCTTGATTTTGTGTTTTTTTTTCTCTTTTACAGCGGAGCATCATTCCAGGTCCCCCATTCTTGTTCGGTGCCTGCTCTGTACTGCTATCTCTGCTAGTGGCACTCTTCATTCCTGAGCATAGTAGTCTCATGCTGCGCACAGGCGCTCACAAGAAGCACAGTAATGGTGCCCAGAGCCATGCCCTCCTGCCACCCGCACATCTTCCTGAGGGTAAAGAGCCGCTCTTGGACGACAGCAGTGTATGACCCAAGGACTCTGTGATGGGTGCTAGAGACTGCAAGTGGGGCAAAGCAGTGGATTGTGCTTTTTAATAATTGTGGGTGGGGAGGGGGAAAGTAGCAGGGACCAAACACCAAGGAAAAATGAGGGGTGTGTGCCATTAATGGTAAAGGATGTTGAGGGGATTTCAAAGTGCCACTGATCTAGAAAGCCGAATCACCAACAAGTGATTACTTGCCTATACTGGCAAACAGAAAAGGGTATAGATCACTTGGTGACCTTGGAGAGTGGGGGAAACACTGCCAAATTGAAGTTTGAGGAGTGCAGTCTACAATTTCATCAGCTGCCATTATTAAGTACCTGAACAGAATATGGCACTGTGATTGTCTGTTGTCACTACTGTGTTTTGAAGAGCTGTATTTCATGTTGGAGGAAAAAAAAACCACTCCTTTCAATGCAGAGGCTCCTGTTTGCATTTCTTCCTTTTATTACTCCAGACTTCGGCAAAGAAAACTTTCAAAAACCATACACCAAGCACCAAATCCCTTCCCCAATGTGGTGAGACCCTCCCAATGATCTGCTCCCACCCTCCATCACCCAATAAAAGTCTCCTGTTGGAGCAGCACTCCCCTTTTTTTGCTGCTTGTGGCAGTGGCATAAAACAAGGATGCTGTGGTTTCTGTAGTTCTACTTCAGTGATTTCTTGTAAAGAAAAATCGTGGTGTCCCCCCCCCCCCCGGGGTTTTCCTCTATTTGCTAACCAGTTTTAGCTGCAGAGGGTAATCTGCCGCCACCAGGATTATAACCCGGCATGAGGCACAGCGTGTCTCCCTCTCATTCTCTACAAATCCTTTATAAATAAATAAATAAAGCCTCCCCCTTCTTTTTTTTCTTTTTTGCCATCCCGGTTTTCCTCATCGCCCAGGTGCTTCACACGCATGCCTCCTTTCCCATGTTCGGCAGCTGATTTGTTTTGTTTTTTCCGGAGGCGTTCAGCGATCGGTTTGGATCAGAGGCTGCGTTCGGCAGATCCATTGGCAGTGTTCGGCAGATCCATTGGGCTCACTTCGGGGACCCTGCGATGAATGCTGAATGAATTCCTAGAGGCTGGCCGTGCCTGCTGCTCGATTGCAGCCTCCAGGCCTGGCCGTGCCTAGTCCTCGCCAATGAACTTTTGTTATTTTGTAATTTTGTTTTTTTAATTTTATTTTTTTTAACGTTTTTTTTTTTCTTTCACCTCTTATATAGGGGGAAAAAAAGACCTTATTTTTTAAATACTTTAAAATTTTGTAAGATCTTATTATTTTTCAAGCCCTTAACGACAGTTGGGTGTTGCATGTAGGGCAGGGGTTAACGCAGGCGAGGCATACTGGTAATCTGTGCCACCGCGGGCCTTTAATTCAGCCTGCCCACACAGCCAACACGTGTCATTGGCTGCAGGGGGGCGGCCTGAGTTCAGGCCATATGTGCCGGCTGCAGGGATGGGCTGAGGTGGGCCATTGAAGTCAGTGGGGGCGTACTAGAATGCCCTATGGCTTCAAGGCCCTCCCTTCATCCACAGACAGCTTGGAACGTCTCGTGGTGTTAAGTGGTTGAAGGACCTTTTTTATTATTTAGACACATTTTTATTGATTTAAGTTCCTATTAGGAGAATAGGAGACTTTGTGTTTTTGTGGGTTTTGCAGTTGAGAGGAATTTGCCAATTTGGACATCGTCGAAGATCTTTTCTGTCCCATTTTGGCATTTAAATGTGTGGTGATTATTGGCTTGATTTTCATTTCAAATTAAGTCAAATATTAATACAATTATGCAAAGACAACTATTTAGAAAAAAAATTGGTTGAAAAGTCGGTTTTGGTTTTCGGCCAAGCTCATCTTGCAGTTTCAGTCCCAAATTTTCATTTTCGGTGCACCACTAGATTTTGTTGTTCCGTTTCCTCTCAGCATAGAAAAAGGAAGTGCTGCTACAGGAGGGGACATTTCTTGAGAAGAACTCCCCATGTTGGAGGAAGGGATTTGGCATATATATATTTTTGAGGGTTTTTTTGCTGTCTGGAGTAAGAAATACAAATTGGATCTTCTGAGTCCTTATTAAAATTTTAAACTTTCCACCATGGAAATGGGAAAATGTACTAATTCTTATTTTATTAAATTTAACATACATATTTTGCTGTTATGTTAAATAACCGTGCCCCTCTTTTTTAATTTTTCCCATCTCTACTTCTACCCCTGCATTTGATTATGGCCCCTGTGAGGGCTGTGTTGGATGAAGAGCTGTCAACCTTGGTCTGACTGACCAGCTTCTCTGT
The DNA here is from genome assembly GCA_009667805.1 of Leptobrachium leishanense. Taxonomy (NCBI): domain Eukaryota; kingdom Metazoa; phylum Chordata; class Amphibia; order Anura; family Megophryidae; genus Leptobrachium; species Leptobrachium leishanense. The sequence continues at coordinate 291,792,846 of CM019063.1, read as the reverse complement.
ACAGAATAGAAAGTTAAAAAAAAAAAAAAGTTTCCCAAAGCTTCTGTTTCCGTGTTTTTTTTGTTTTTTTTATAAACATTTTTTCTATTGGACATTAGCACAATAAGAAAAACATGGGTGCAGATGTGGCGTCGCAGTGCCAAAAGAGCAGTATCCATCCACAAAACCTATGCATCCTAGGAAACCATAACTCTGTCCATATTTTGACATTTAAAATAGGGTGAAAAAAGGAGGGAGGAAAAGTAGGAAAAGAAGGGCCAAAATACTAAGACATAGATACTAATCCAACCTGTAGAAAGCTGTAGAGGTAAATGTAGAAGGGTGGGGGGGTGCCAAAGAGGTGAAAGGGGCCAAGAAGCCCTATATTCGTGACCATAGCCCGAGCTCCCGTCATAGATTATAAACCAGCATCAAGCCAGGGCCCCCAAGTCTTCTTTATGATGGCAAAGTAAAATGTACTATAGCGGTCAGTTTGTCCATAACCTGAGTGTCTCTGATTTTGGCATATACCTTAGCCATACGTGGCGGGAGGGGTTGTCTCCAGACCTCCGCCATAGCCCGTCTCGTGGCCAGGGTAATTTTGGCTAATAATTTGTTTTCATGGAAAGTAAGTTCAGGGAGCGGCCTGGAGAGCAAAAACACCCAAGGATCCAACGGGATATGTTTAGATAGAACTAGAATCAGTAGGTCTTGGACTTCCTTCCATAAAGGTACAATTCGGGGGCATGTCCACCACATGTGGAAAAAGGAGCCCTTTGAGGTGCATAGTCTCCAGCATACGTCCGGTAGATTTCTATTCATGTGCGTCAGCTGAGATGGCGTGATGTACCATCGCATAATCATTTTAATTGACTGTTCCTGCAATGAGGCACTCACTGACACTGAGCGAGACCTCTCCCATGTGTCCAACCAGTCCTCTGAATCCAAGGTTTCCCCGATATCTCTTTCCCAAGCATGGATATACGACAGGTCTTTCTAGACCAACAGTGCGGTTAGATCCTGGTATAATGAAGATATAAGGCCTCTCGGATAAGTGCCGGCCAGGCATAATCACTCAAAGCGAGTCAGCGGCGCCAGTGCAGCTTGTTTAATGTGAGCCTGGAAGGCGTATGATGTCAATTGAAAAATGTGTAGAAAAGACAGTCCCGAAATATCTCGAAGGGGAATCAAGGCTCCGTTGCGGTATAAGTGATGTATTCTGCACACACCTGAGTCCAATAGGTCACACCAGGGCCTCATGAGTAGTCTGGGGTGAAAGTCTCTATTCCCAAAAATCGGAGCCATAGGTGATGGTATAGACATCAACTCACATTTCACTGCTAGCCTATGCCAAAGGTGTAGAGTGTTTAATATGGCTGGGCAAGTGGTGGTGATCAAAGGACGGTGTTCTCGAGCCAGCCATATCCAGTGTTGTAACTTATTCGGCCGCATAAGAGAAGCTTCCAGGTCGACCCACCTGCGAGACCCCGCCGGAGCATGCCAGGCTACCACTTGTGGTAGTTGAGTTGCATAGTAATGGGTAAGGAGAGATGGAAGGCCCAGTGACCGTGGGCGATAGAGTATCTCTAGCTACTCGACATCGTTTCCCTGCCCATATAAAGTAATCAATTGAACGCTGCAAAGCGATGACCTCTGAAGCAACGAGAGGAACCAGTAATGCCTGAAACATATACAGTAATCTGGGTACTACGTTCATCTTAATGCAGTTAAGCCTACCGAGCCATGATATCACATATTTTTTCCAATATTCTAACTCCGCTTTGAGAGTCGTAATTAGCCGAATAAAGGTCTGCCGAGCATGATAAGCGCTGTTTCCGTGTTTTAAATACAAATGTTGCCTGAGAATGTATGTGTTACATCTGTTTCCACAATTGGCTAAGATGTTGAAGGGCTTTTCTAGACAAAAAGCTGGGGTGCTTAATTAGCCTCTCTTGACCGTTTTTTGCCTGTAGCGTATAATCTCATATTTTCTTCTCCGCAGTCTCTCCAGATGCATTACTGCGGAGAAATCCAGCACACTGACAAGCATTGGCTGTGTGCACTCTGCATACAAACACAATCAGTGTGTGGTTGTCTGTGGGTCAGTGGCATGTGAGTATGGGGATGTCTCTTTGTTTGAGTTGGAGGAGATTGTGTTGGTGCCCCCATCTCCACCACTTTAGCGCCAATGTTTGAAATGGTGCCAACATTCATTTACAAGTTCCGTTGCATTTACTTTTCAATGGAGTAAAAGGCCGAAGTCCCAAGAGAAGAATTCCTGGAAAATCTGTTTTTGCATTCTTCTTCCTCCAGTCCTAGTCGTACCGGTATATTAAAGGAACACTCTACACATTCTGATCATTTAAAAAAAACTAAGTGAAGAGTACCCCACCTACTACATTTTAGCTAAAAAAAATGCTGGATAAAGTGGAGGAGTTTCCTCCACGTCACCAGCAGCCAGGAAATTGAATTTTGCGGCTGCCAGTTACTAGTGACATCGGCACGCAGGGTGCGTGCTAACGTCACTATAACGCAATCGGTCTCGGGAGGACAATGCACGCAGCTCCGGAGGTGGCTGACATCTTGGTTGTCAGCCAAGCCTCCCCCCCCCCCCCCACCCACTGACGAGGGTCTTTGCACATGCGCGTGGTGAAGTCAGGGAGTTAACCCCCTATCTGCCAAGGGGTTTCCCTATGGAAATCCGTATGGTGGAGATAGAGGGGTTCCTTTTGGACCCCTCTATCTCAAGATTAGTGGCAGCCGGAGGGTCATGTTTGGTATCATTGGTAAGGTGAAATGGGAGCCTGTTACTGTATTTTTCTAACGAGTACCCCATAGAATATATAACCACAAAGGCTCGCATGATAAAATGTGAAGAAAGAGAGAAAATCCTTTTACACACTGTAAATGATTGAAATCTGAATGGAAATTCAATTTTTTTTTTTCTAGCATGTCCTGCCAGAATGACCTATACATATAATAATGATATAGTATGAATCTGCCCAGTCTGCTAAAAAAAAAATCTATAATTTGTCTGGGTCCTTTAACTAAACATGACTTCAAATCTCGTTTAAACCTGATGAGCAAAAACTAATAATGAGCTCAGCACACAGGTGAATTGGCTCATCCAGTGAATGGGTTAAAAAGCAAAAAACATGTTAACATTGGGTGTTTCAAAATTCAGTAAAAACACAGTGGGAGTGGTACGGACATAAAATACCTGACCTCACCCCGTCGTCTCATCCTTTTATCATTCAATTTCTAAATTCAGGACATAAGTTAGAAACTATTTAGCCAAGGTCTTTTTTTTTTTTTTTGTGGTTGTAGATGCATAAAAAAAATTTGTTTCGTTATCGTATAATTATATTTCATATAATTTTTTTTATATGATGGAACTAATGGTATGTTTCGAAAAGTCCATTTTATTGGCGAGAAAAACTGTATATAATGTGTGGGTACAGTAAACGAAGAAGAGGAAAATTGAAGCTAAACACAAATGCTGCAGAAATGTAAAAACTGCAATGGATACTCTCGGAGAGACAATGGTTAAAGACCCATTACTCTTTTTCTATACACTTTTGTAATGTGATAAATCTATTATGGAGAAATTTTGTGGATTACAAAAACTTCAAGCAACAGTTTTGTAATTTCAATATGGCCACCTCCACCCACATACAGTGGAATAAATCTAAGGTATAGTGTTCGAGGAAATTAAAGTCGGGACACTACTTTTCAGAGTGTTTGTTTTTTTTGCCTTTAACCTGTTTGTGCCGCTGGGCATACTAAGTTGTCCCCGCAGCAGGTAGGTCTTGAAGCTGCAGCGTGGCATAGTACTGGCTGCTTACTTCAATGTGCCTCCTTTTGCCCTGTCCACCAGTTGGCGCGTGTTATTGGCTGTTGCGGGATGGCCTAAACTCAGGCTGTCCGCCTGTAGCCAATGATGCGCGCTGCACGTCAGCTGTGTAGGTGGCCCAGAGGAGCAGCAGCAAGCAGGTTGTACTGGTATAACCTGCCTGTGGTAAGGGGTTAAATAATTGGGCTGAGACTGCTGACAGCTTCTGTCAAATTATTTTTTAAATTTTACCCCATTTTACTTTTGTCCCTTTCCACGCACAGCACCTCCTCTTCAAGTCAGGGACTCCCAAACCCGTAAGTCCCTGAGGCTTTTCTGCACAATTTGCGCTTTGTGCACTACTTGTGTAGCGTAGGAAACGCAACTGCAACGGGACTTGCAAACTTTACACATGCAAGTCTTGTAGCGCCTGTGCAGAATGATGTGCCAGTGTTGCTTCTCGCTAGTTCAGATTGGTTTGCATATGTCATAGGATGATGTGCTGAATGTCTGGTGACCTAGCAATTTGAACCTCCAACCATCTTTTCAAGATCTGCTCCAGAATTCAATAACTGGTATAAATCAACATCAATGTTATAGATTTACTCCGACCTGGATGAATTTTTGAGTGCATTGGATTTCTGTTCTGCTTTTGTGGGACTTTTGTGAGTGCTTCACAAAAATCATTTAGAAAACCTTTTGAGTACTTCTTCAGCCTTCATTTGACCTATCTCCTCTTTCCCGTAAAACCAGTCTGCTGATGCACACCCTGGAGGAAATCGTAATTTTTCGCAGCCAAGGATATCCAAGAAGGCTCAGATAAACAGAAAATACTGCAGACATACTGGTTCGCCAAGTGTAATTAATCTTTCCATAATATCTTATCCGGACAGTCTGAAGTCCTTTTAATGGAACCATATGAAAGTACCCATTGTGAAATGCCCTATTGTGTGTGCTTGTCGGCCCTTGTGCTACAAGCGTGTGAATGCATAATCCGATGACAAAAAGTAAAAGATCATTGCGGAAGAACAAATATTTACATCCTCACATTGTTTATCTAATGGGTAGCAAGAAAAACCCCAAAAATGCATTAAGTTTCACTTTCCCAAGTATTGACTCCTCTTCCCCGAACATACTAAATTCCCGTGCAATATAAAGATAAGGGGCCCTATTCCCTGTTTCACACTAACAAGGAATATCTGCGCCTCACATGTTCCCGTGACGTCCCCCATGTTACCATGATATTTCGGGGTAGGAGCTGAGGTAGCAAAAACGATACGCTAGTTGGGGTAGCGTCAGGAATGTAATATGGGTGTCCTGCATTTAAACATACTTCTCCTGGCGCTAATGCTTACATATTGAGGCGCCAACTATGGAATAGACCCCAATATTTTTATGAAGGTAAGTCTGCCTGTACACAGGGATGTTGGCGAAAACGGGAGGTTTTTGAATGGATGTAATAATTTTAGGTTCATCTCTCCCTTCTGAAATGCTGGAATTGCCTTTTTGTTGTAATACGAACAGATTTTTCTCTGCTACACTTCATGTCCTAACATTTTTTTGTTTTGTTTGTTGTAGCCAGTGCACCCCTTGACATTGAAGCTGTGCACGCATATCACCGCTCCTCTTACTTCACAGGGAGATAATGAATTACCTGGCATGGTCCTATTTAAAAGAAAAAATAAGTGCATACAAGCGTTCTAATAAATTTGTTATTCCCCACCATATTAATGTGATAGTATCTACAGCAGACTTTGACATTGTCTCAAAGCACAGTTGTTAATGTATACCCTCAGCAGATGAGTAGATAATGATTTCGAGCTTGTTTTCAGACACTGAGTGGCCTCAAATTTGCCGTATGTCAAAGTTCTCTGCTGGTTATGAGAGGCACCAAGAGTGGAGGCATCAATCTAAGAAGACCCTGATGACACTGTACAACACAACCTGTGGTACCATGTTTTCTATCACAGATATACTAGATATTGGTGACCTACAATCCTATTGCCTCTTCTAATACATTGGAGGATTGGTTAGATGGCACTCTATCGGACAAAGAAACGGGTGTTTCTCCGTGTCTATAAATGCATCTTAGTGAAGATATGAGAGTAATACTAGCAGGTTGATATCATACTCTTACAATGACACATGCAAGACGTCCAGCAATATCCTTCATCGGATGAACAGGGGAGCCATCTTTCTATTTGGTTGAGGTGCCCAAAGATACAACCCTATGGGTTAGAGATACATTGCATGTTATCTATTCATATACCTATTACTACCCACCAAAATGTTGCAAAGCTCACTGATCTAATACTGGCCTTCTAAATGAGATAAAAATGTTATTCCCTGCGGGATTGGGTAACAGAAGTTGAGAAACTTCATATCCTGGAAGGACAATGGATGTGCACTGTCGGATATAATCTCTGCACGTGAATACAACACGTTTGTATATATTGGATTTATCAGCCAAGCCTCCAATTTGTCTATATTGGATTTACTGGACCTACCTCGGCAGTTGTCTCCAATATATCAGGGATTATTATTTCATAAGAAACTCATACGAGACACAAACATCAATCGTTTATATCTCTTAGAAATTATCCTGAATTCTTTTAATTGTCTGTGTTTTGCTTTAAAAAATACAATAATCAATAATCGGATAAAAATATATATATATATTTATTACGTATAAAAAAGAATTTCAAATCTCATATCATAAACAACAATTTATAAACCACACTCCATCAGCATATAAAAACTAGCTTCATAATATATGTATCTCCGGTTAGTAACTGCATATATGATTAATATCATTTACCTTATCAGTTAGTAACTAATACACAAATGGTTAATAAACATTTCTGCTTAATACACATGCATTTCCCAGCAAACAATGTTTAACCAGCCAGCTCTTATAGATATATATATATATATCTCTATGCTACATAGATCAACAAAGATGAGCTAATTTGATAAGTAATAAAAACTTATTTAGTGAATCCTCCCCTAATCTCGAGAATTAAACTTCTAATCTTTTGCTTTTATTTTGTAGTTATTATATTCCTTGCTTATTAATTTTAATCACAGTAATTCCAAATTCAATATATATATTGGTATCAATCTTGCAACATTTCTTCAGGAATAAATCCTTATATCCACTTCTTCATATTTCTATCTGCAGAATAGAATTACTTAGAATTTGGATTTTAACCTTATCCGAGAAGTCTCAGTCTACGTTGCAAAAATCTCTACAAATATATTTTTAACATTAATTCCTTATTTCATACATTACCTGTCCAATTTGGATGTTGATGAGTCTGCCTTGGAATTTTTCTATGTGATACTTTGTTTTGGAATATGTGAAAATTATCGATATTAGATAATCAATGCATGTGAGTTAGAGATTTGGTGAGAATATTGATTGCCTCATGTCTTGGGATCTGAGTGCATCGTGGTGCTCTGTCTGATCTCCGACTTCTCAGAGTGTCATGTATAATGAATGTCTGAGTGCATGGCGATGTGAGCCTCTCCGCTGGAATCTCTGACTGACTTACAAAAGAACCTTTGCCGCCTATTATACCCAATTTGACGTCATGGATAATCTATAATAATATGAATCATTATTTTTACTATCCTCTGGAGGGCAGTATTGCACTTCTTATATTAATTCCATTAATTCCATTATTTCTTTTTAATATCTTATCTTGGGTCAAAGGTCAGACTAACTTAACAAAAAGCCTTGTCTTTTAACTAGACTGTCTCTAGACACAGTGTCTGTCATTTGATTTATATTCTCACTCCCTTTTGGTTGCTTAGATCAGCTAAATTCTTTCCTGGTTAACTCACAGAATCTATTCTTTAGTAATTTTTATTATTTACCAATTATATACTTTCTACAATATTTTGGAGTATATATTTCATACTGTAATTATAATAAAATATACCTTGATTATAAACATATATTTTGTGAATATAGTTATATGTTACAGAATATTTAACTCTTATTCCTATACTCAAAAGACAAAATCTCTTTTGTTTTAAAAACTTAAAATAAACCAATAAATTTACTTATAACACGTCTTAACATTATCTCACATTCATTCATTCTAGACTCCTTCATGTCTGGGACTTCTTAACCCAGGAATGAACTTTGTAAAAAAGAATCTTGTTCATTTCTAAACCTAGAGAATATTTTGAAAGAAAAACGGTCTTTAAAACAAAATGGCTACAAGCATCCATTTTAAAATTCTTCTTTTCTGTGTAATATACCCGACAGCACAAAGGACGTGCGTGAGCAGTACATGTGCGTGGCACTACCAGATCCACTGCCAGGGCTCTACAGAGGCAGTGCTGTTGATGTGGAGGGATGGTCATGGATATGATGGGTGTCTGGACGTAATGAGGCACATCAACTCCGGTAACCTTGTTGTCTGCCTCTCCTGAGCACTGAATTCATCCTCCCCCCTTTTAAGTCTATTTTTCTTTTTCACCTTCTACACTAAATACATTACTACACCACTGCTGGTTAAATTGAGAGCAGCAGGGGACTCCAGGTAACTTACTCCTTACTTGTAATGCAATAATAGTGGGTGATTTCTTACAGACCCAAACCCAAAATTTTGATTATAGATTATAGTAGATTAATGAGAATTTCAGGAAACGTACCTCATTTTATGTTGAGCCCATTCCATCACTGCATGTGCTGGAAGGGGACAGTAGGTAGCAGCAAAGCCATGAGAATAGCATTCGCACAGAACCAAACTGTATCTTCTTTTTCCCTTCATTCAAGATTTAAAAAAACACTGGTGGGGCGTGGCCGGGACGTCCAGGAAGATGGCCGCTTGATAGGAGAGCTCCGCTGAGCGCGCTGTGTTTACCCCTTTTCCGCTGCACATCCGCACCCATGGGTAAAGCCAGGAAGCCCCCACACACTCCTGGCCCCCAGAGCTTGCTGGAAATCCGCAGACAGGGTCCATCAGGCCGTTTTTGGCCCCCCTTTTCGACCGCTGAAAACGCTGACCCGGAATCCAAGATGGCCGCCGCTGCATGCTCCTCGGCCTCCAGCTCTCCAACGCACTCGGTGAGTGTTTGGGACCCCCCAAATGACCTCCGCCAGCTCCTACAATATCTCCCCAGTAAAGAGGACTTAGCCATTGCCACCACTGAGCTGGGAGCTTCCTCCTCTCAGAAATCCGCGCCGCTGCGCACAGATCTTGGCGGTATTCAAACCAGGCGCAGCACGTGGAGGTGACGCAGGAGCAACAGTCTGATACGATAGTGGCCCACTCCGCTGCAATAACCACGCAGCGCTCAGCCCTACAAATGATGGCTCGCCACTTAGAAGATGTAGAGAACAGAAACCGCCGGAATAATATCAGGGTTCGAGGCCTCCCGGAGATAGAAAGCACGCAGGAGGAATTACAATGCACCCTCACCGCTTTATTTAATGAAGTTTTGGAACGGGACCCGGCCACGGTTATCGAAATGGAACGCTATCACAGAGCACTGAGACCGAAGGGCCCACCTGACGCTCCCCCACGTGATGTGATTTGCTGCCTTTTACGCTACCCGCTGAAAGACTCCATACTGGCAGCGACCCGAGGTTCTCGCACCATTGATTTTGCGGGGGCTAAGATTTCGCTATTTCAGGATCTCTCACCCGCCACCTTACAGTCCAGACGAATGCTACGTCCGCTCACGGCTGCCTTGCAGGACATGAAACTACAATATAAGTGGCTATTTCCATTTGGCCTCCAAGTCCGCACACCATCGGGACCTCTCAGCCTTCGCAGCGAGCTGGACCTCACGCTGTTTCTGGAGGAACTCTCTCTTCCACCGGACACGCTTCCGGCTTGGCCAGACCTGGCACTGTTATATATGCCGCCAGAACGGGCACCAACACGCCCGCGAAGATCCCGCCGCAGACGCCGTTCCTCCTCCTCGCAGGCACCGGTGAATTGAACGGGCTTCCATTGGCCCCGTCTACGTTGTCCTGGGACCTCTGGACCTCTCCTTATGATGCGGAAGCCGCCCTTAGCTGACACCGGCACCTAATCGGTTTGAAGACCTTGACGACGTCAGTATCCTTTGTATATGCTCCTTGGCCTGAGAGGCCCTCTTATGATATGTCGTCGGGCCTGTGATGCGCTTGGTTGCCTAAGCCTCCTCCCCGGCTGACTTGTGTAATGCGGCTGGAGGCGAGGTTCCTTTTCACCCTTGACCCTACCCTAGCCTGCCCTTACCGTTTACGGCCTAACACACTACAAGACTCCATGCGCCTCAGGGGCGGCCTGTGTGAACTGTTATTTTTCTTTTTTCTTCTTCTCCTGAGTACACCCGTGTACGTATCCGACCGGGGGGCTGCTCGTTCAGCGCCTCCTGCGTGATTTTTGACTTTTCTTCTTGAACTTTTTGAGAACAAAAAGTTTTTACTTATTTTATTCCGCTGCTTTCTTACATATCTGTTGCTAAATTGCACTCTCAATTTATTGTTATATTACTTGATTTTCACTGTTGACTGTCCGCGCCGGGTACCCCCACGAGTCAGTGCCTACACAGTGTGCTGGTGGTGTACGCACCCCCTCTGTGACCTGAGACTTCCCCCGCCCACTCGGCGACGTGGTGAATTGTCTCTTTAGGCACATGCTCCTTGTGTATATAGTTGTACCATTGTAATTGTTATCTGTCTTTGTTCCCCTGTACCTGGTTTGCCCTACTGGGCGCTCCCCCATATCCCTTCTCAGTCCTTTCATATTTTATCCTCCTCACGATTACACCATGGCCACCGTCCCCCGCACTCTTAAAGTCCTCTCCATTAACGCAAAAGGCCTGAACATACCCGAAAAGCGCCATGCGGCCCTCAGGGAATTTACATCACTTCACGCGGATGTGAGTATTGGACAGGAAACCCACTTTCCACAGGCCCGCCTCCCTCTTTCAAAAAGCATAAATATTCTACAGGTTATTTTAGCAATGCCGCTGCTGGTAAGGTTTTGAAAACGGTGTTTTTTCTCGCTCCATCCCATTTAGTAACTCGACCTCCTGTTAGATCCTGCTCGCTACACGTTTGTGAAGGGCCAAATTGGTGCGCAATGGTACACTTTCGTCTCCATATACCTCCCGAACCGACAGCACAACACTCCCCATTCGTTCTATACTTCGTCGCCTGCAGGATTTCCAGGAGGGTATCTTAGTGGTGGGAGGTGACCTCACCTGCCGCTTGACGCTCGCCTGGATACCTCTAGAGGTGTCACTAGCACCCCACACTCTGTCCTCCGCCGCACTCGACTTGCGCTACAATCCCTGAGATTGTATGGACTGCTGGCGCTCGCTCTTCCCTCCACACGAGACTACACGTATTATAGCGCTCCGCATCAGCTCTACACACGCCTTGACTATATCTTTCTCCCTTTCGGTAGTATGACCTTTTGGAATCTGCCACCATTGGCCCCATGACCTGGTCGGATCACTGCCCGGTCCTGATCACGCTCTCCTCCCCTCTCGCCCGCCCTAGGAGAAACTCTGGCGCCTTCAATGAATCCTTCTCACCGACCCCCATTAAAGAAGGCCTCCACAACGCACTACAACTATTCACGGAGAATGACACACCAGACTGTTCCCGCAGATTATTTGGGAGACGCATAAGGCTGTCATCAGGGGATACCTATACAACAGGGCGCGCCGGCGTAAGAGAGAGCGCACCGAACAGCAGGATCCCTATTGCAGCGCATTTGCGCCCTGGAACGATCCCATAAACTGCACTCTGACGACGACGTCTACGCCGAACTGCTTAGACCTTAGGTCACAGCTCCGTTCACTCTTTAATAACAGGGCTCAGAAGGCCTTCTGACGTAGCAAAAACCTCCATCACGGAAATAAATGCGGCAGACTCTAAGCTAGGGTCAGATGGCCAGTCGGAACGCGCGTGCAGACGCACTAAATCACGCGCAGTAGCAGCACATAACGGCCAATGACGCCAATAACGCAGTACGTGCGTACGAAAGTGCGCCGACACCACGCAACCAGCAAATGAACGCATTTTTATCAGAACGTGAAACCGCTGCTACTGACGTCAAAGTGCGCTGCGCCCGCATAGCACGTGTGTGCGTGATTAGGAGATGTCAGACGCTGCCTAGTGTGCGCCAACATAACGTTCCAAACAGCCGGATTTCCCAGACTTCTTTTTACCCCACCGTCATGAAATACGTCCAGAATTGCGCATCGTCTGACCACTTAAGCGTATTCGTGAAAAAATGCTGTGCGCACGCATCACGTACATTTTGACGGTGGCTGCAGAAAATGGCTCATCTGTCCCTCTTAGCTAATGCCCTCCGAACCCACCGACAGGCACTATATGTCACCCATCTTCGCACCCCTCAGGGTAACGCTGTCACCCTCCCGAAAGATATGCTTGGCCTCTTTCGTGACTATTTTACCACGCTATATGGCCTCACCCCGACTCCCACCCAAACGACCCTGACGCCACCCAGCGCTTCCTTTGCACTCACGCTCAAAACTGACGCCGCACATGAGATCCTCTATTGAAGGTCCAATCACTGCGGAGGAACTGCATGAAGCGATCAAGCGAACGCCAGTGGGCAAAACCCCGGGGCCTGATGGTTTTACCCTTAAATATTATAAAACGTGCGAAAAGCTTCTTCTCGCGCCTGGCTGGCTGCTTTTAACGGACTGACTGAACCTGCATCCCATATTGCCCCACAAACACTCTCTGCCACCATCACATTAATCCCTAAACCTGATAAAGATCACGCCCTGTGTGCCAATTATAGACCAATTTCCTCCTGAATCAGGATGTAAAACTTTTTGCTAAAGTACTTGCTCTGCGAATCGCAACCATATGAGACACCTGATCCACCCTGACCAGACGGGATTTATCCCAGGGAGGGAGGGGAGGGCGAGATAATACTACGCTGGCCATTAACTTGATTCATGCTGTTCAGAGAACTGGCACCGATCCGACCCTGCTCCTCTCCACCGACGCTGAGAAGGCGTTTGATAGGGTACACTGGCCTTTTTTATTCCAGACTCTACAGCATATGGGATTTGGCCCCAACGCCCTGTGCTGGATAACCACCTTATATGACTCACCTACCGCTCGCATTAATCTAAATGGCACCTTGTCCTCCCCCTTCACCATTAAAAACGGCACCCGACAGGGTTGCCCTCTCTCCCCTCTTTTATTTGCATTATCTCTGGAACCCCTCCTACAAGCTGTCAGGGCCAACCCCTCTATTCATGGTATCGGTGTTGGACGCCACACACATAAGGTGGCGGCGTATGCAGATGATCTGCTATTTTTTGTACAGCAGCCCCAGATTTCCTTGCCTTCCCTCATTGAACTACTACGCGAATATGGCTCGCTCAGTAATTACAAAATTAATATGTCAAAATCGGAAATACTGAACATTGCAATACCTGCTCCCCTTAGCACACACATTCAATCCACATTCCCCTTTCGATGGTGTAATACCTCCCTTAAATACCTCGGAGTCCACCTCACCCCAGCGGTATCAGATCTTTATGCCACAAATTTTGTCCCCCTGCTTCTGACCCTGGAAAAAGACCTTACTCGATGGGCCATCCCACACATCACGTGGTTTGGACGCATAAATGTCCTTAAGATGAACGTTCTTCCAAGAGTCCTTTATTTATTGCAGACCCTACCGATACATGTCCCAACTGCCTTCTTCCGCTCCCTGCAGTCTCTCTTCATTAGATATGTATGGGCCGGGAGTAAACCGAGACTGAGCGTGACGCTGCTGACAGCACCTCGCTCTCGTGGAGGTCTAGCTCTGCCACATCTGCAGCGCTATTACCAGGCTGTTCATCTTCTGCGATTGGTGGAGTGGAGCTTGGGTACCTCTGGTAAACAATGGGTGGCGTTGGAGCATGAACTGGCCGGCCGCTCGCTAACCTCCCTCCCTTGGCTTTTAGGACACGCTGCCCTTACTGACATCCCCACACACCCGACAGTTTCGGTCACATTGGCCATCTGGCGTCGGCTACAGAGGTCCACGCAGTTGCCCCCTGGCCCTCTCCGCTTCTCCCTCTCAATCATTACCGGCCTTCTCGCCACGACTGCTACCTCTCACTGACGCGACTTGCCACGAAATCCCCTACCTGGCCTTTACATAGACGGGGACCGACCTAAAGCCCCGAAGGACGTACCGTTGGCCCACCCCGACTCCTTTCTTACGACATTCCATATGCACTGCCTCATAACCTATCTCCGCTCCCTGGCTCCATTAGAAAAATACACCCGCCCACTGACCGCATTTGAACAAGTGATCACCCGTAAGACTCTTCCTCAACACGGCATATCGACTCTGTACGGTGTATTGCAAAACCTCTCCCCCTCCACACCCTCATACGTTGCGAAATGGGAGACTGAACTCCACCAAACATTCACAGAGGAAGAGTGGAGTCAAATGTTTGCGCTCAATACCCGGTGTTCCATTGCTACTCGTACACAAGAAACGGCTTACAAGCTGCTGTCGCGATGGTATAGGGCGCCCACCACTATTGCTACATATTCGGTCACGGCAGATGCCTCCTGCTGGAGGTGCGGATCACAGAGCGCTGACCTCTTGCATGTATGGTGGTCCTGCCCAGTGTTGCAACCCTTCTGGACACTGGTTCACGATGCCATTAGCAACATCTCTGACACCCCACCTTCCTATACACCAGCGGCCATGCTGCTTCACCACACACCGCTACCTGTGAACACCTACAGAAACTCTCTAGATATTCGTCTACTAAACGCCGCCAAAGCGGTAGTACCCAGGCACTGGAAATCTCCGATAGCCCCCACTTTCCGAGAATGGTTAGACGAAGTTCAACGTACAAGAGATGTAGAGGATCTGATGCACCAATCCTCCGGCACCTCTGCCAAACACCTGAGGCGTTGGTTTTATTGGTCTACACCAGCCCGCTCCCCACCTCGCAACTCTGTAGATCTCTCTTGACTGCAATCGGATAACAAATGATTGGCCAACCCCCTAGCCCCCACCTTTCTCTTTTATTCCCCTTGTCACAGGTTGTATCCCTACCCCCCTCCTTTCTTTTCCTTTTTTTGCTTAAAATTGTATTATCTGTATTCATATATGATGTTCACTGAAACGCTGTATCGAAAATATGCACTTTATTATCTGATACTTACGCCCCAAATAATTCGCAACTGTTTGAATATGTGACAATGCACTTAATGTCAAGTGATATATGTTTTCAAATACCTTAATAAAACCTTTATTACAATAAAAAAACACTGGTTTCACATCCGTATGAATGACCCTGTGTAACAACAATAATATTTGTACCTGGGGCTGAGACTAGACCTGAAGCATGACATACGACCAGCAAAGTTTTATTAGCAGCTAGCCTTGGATTAAAACAGTTGCACAGACGCTGGTACTTGCATCCCACTAGGCTGGCGTGTTGTTTCCCGGGGTCTTCCTCTTAGCGCTTTAGGGGGTGCAGAGCTGAGGGCACCTCTTTCCACTCCTGGTGGTCTTGTGGCATGGTCAGCAGTATCTGGGCAGAAGCGTTTTTGGACCTGGGAAGATGCTTTCACACCCCGACCCGTGGACTGCCTTGCTGAATAGGCCTCACTCCCTGCTACTTCTGGGCTGTGAGCTTAAGCTTATCTGTTTGGCGCGTACGTGGAAGGGTCCCCCACCACCCCGTTCTATCATTGATTCCAAAATATGGTACGTTCTTACGATGGAGCACCTGAAGTCGGTGGTGCATGATCGAATGGCCCAGTTTCAGGGAGTGTGGTCTCCGTGGCTTGCCGTGTTTACTCTCCCCCCCCCTCTTACGGCCCTGGCTTTTTTGGGCTAGGTGGCGGTTGCTGCGCTGGCTCTGCGGCGGCGCCCGGGGGTCGGGGCAGGGGCACAGCTGTGGTATCATCCTCCTCCCCTTCTCTTTTTTTTTTTTTTTTTTCCTTTCCCTTCCCTCCCTCTCTCTTCTTCTCCTTCCTCTCTTTCTGTCTTCCCCCTCATCTTCTCTAGATCACCCCCGATATACCCTCTGATTGCTTCCGGAAGCTATTCCCTAAAACACCTGGGTTCTCTGCACCTGCCCTTGGAAACTGTAAGCTAGAGCCCTGGATTGCCAGCTTTCTGAAGCTTAGCACAAGGGATGCCATTCTAGACTCAGTTTGCAGGACTTGGTTTGATTTCCCCATGGCGATCCGTGACGTCTAAGTTGGTGTTCTTGCCTTTTGTTTCTTCCCCTTTTGTGTACGATGTTGTCTTATTCCCTTTTTTTTTTTCTGTACCCCATTATTTGCAATTTTGCTAATAAAAATCTTCATTAAAAAAACCATAAAACAGTTTCACAGAGTAATACCGGAACAATTATCTGCTCCTGGAGTCCATGGAACCTAGTGTGTCCCTGTCACAAGCTCTGCGCAAAGCTCAGACTAGTGGGTTCACAATTTGTTCCCAGTCTCCTGCTGCTCACCATGAGAAGAAGCAGCAGATTGCGCCGCCCTCTGTACCATGGGACCTGAAGGAGGTATTGCATTTTTGAGTGTTTATTGTAATGTGTTAAAGGATTCTGCTTTTGTAAAATCATTTAACACCAGGTTTTAGGAGTCAGTATTTCTTTCAGAAATACCAGCTTCAGAATAGAAGAAAGAGTTACCTTGAAATAGGTCATTGTTCTGCTCCCAGGTGCAAATTAACTAGTCCTATACAAGGTATAGAAGACATTATATTGTAGCAAGCAGGTGCCATTGTTATGGGCAGCTGAGCATAAATAGGTTAATTTGAGCCACGATTGTATTGTATTTTTTTTTTCTGTAAGCTGAACCCTTTCACACTAAGGTATATGCTGGGGACGATCTGTCTATTGGCTTCAGCCAATATCTAAGGCTAGGGTCAGAAAAACACATTTTTCCCATTGTCCATAAAAAAGTTCGTCCGAACGCATGGGCATACTTTTTCACGGAAAACACGATAGCGGTCATATGATGCGCAATTTCGGCCCTGATTTCATACAGATCCAAACCAGGAAACTTTGGGTGTCTGGACGTTATGTTGGCCGGACATGAGCAGCGTCTGACGTCTCCTAATCACGTACACACGCCGCTATGCGGACGCAGTGCACTCTGTACGTCAGTACTAGCGGTTCGACCTCTAAAAAAATGTGTTTGTTTGCCGCTTGTGTTGCGCGGCTGTACTTCGTATATTGGCCGTCATTTGCTGCTACTACGGCCGTGATAAAGTGCGGCTGAACGCACGTTCGCACTGCGTTCGTCTGACCCCAGCCTTAAGGGCAAGTGTAGAATATGGTCCTTTGTGTCAAAATGCGTCTAAATATCCTGTGATGTCTATAGTTTCTTAACCCCTTAGTGACCGGGCGGTTTTACACAAATCCGTCCTTTAGTGACCGCTGCTGTTTTTACGTTTCTGCGCTGTTAGTGTTTACGTCAAATTTTCCTCTTACTCGTTTATGTAACCCACACATATTTTACACTGTTTTTCTCGTCATTAAATGGACTTTATAAAGATACCATTTTTTTCATCATTTCATATAATTTACTATAAAAAATATTGTGAAATATGACAAAAAAATTGAAAAAACACCACTTTTTCGAAATTTAACCCCCAAAATTTCTTATGTATCAACAACCGTCAAAATAAATTAATTCCTTAGTAGTTTCTAAATTTAGTACTGAGTTTAGCAATACCCAATGTTTACATATTCCTCGCTTTTTTCCTTATTTTATGCAACAATAAGTGCAAGTAGCACTTTGCCATTTCCAAAGAGTTTATTTTCAAAACTAGTGATAGTGACATTGTAACACTGATATCTGTCACTAATTCCTGAATAACCCTCCACATATACATATTTTTTTAAAGTACACAAATCAAGGTATTAAACTTGGGGTATTTTGACTCTTTCCATGCAAACCATTTTACCACAAATCTATGCCAAAGTTTGAGAAAAAAAAATTTTTGGTGATTTTTTTTTTTTTGAACGCAATTTAAGAATACATGTACTGTGAACTTTAAGGTTTACTGCCAAAGAGCACCCCAGAATATGTTCAGCAACATCTTCTGAGTAAATTGATACCACCCATGTATAGGTATGTCGGGTCATTTGGGGGCTAATAGGCCTTATTTGGGGGGTGCGCATTTCAGTTTTCCAACTTGGAATTTTCACATTTCGTCATCATGCACCCATGTCCTATTTGGGACATTTTTGAAGCCGGCCAAAGTAATTTACCCCCATCAAACCATATATTTTTAGAAAGGGCACACCCTAGGGTGCTTCAAAGAGTTGTATTTTAACACTTTCCATGCACTAGCTCTATGTCAAACTTTCAGGTAGTCACTTTTTGGGTTATTTTTTCACACACATTGTACTTTAGGCATGAATTGTCAAATCCAGTTATGGGTTACTGCCAAAAAACACCCCAAAATATGTTCAGCAACATCTTCTGAGTAAATTGATACCACCCATGTATAGGTATGTCGGGTCATTTGGGGGCTAATAGGCCTTATTTGGGGGGTGCGCATTTCAGTTTTCCAACTTGGAATTTTCACATTTCGTCATCATGCACCCATGTCCTATTTGGGACATTTTTGAAGCCGGCCAAAGTAATTTACCCCCATCAAACAATATATTTTTAGAAAGGGCACACCTAGGGTGCTTCAAAGAGTTGTATTTTAACACTTTCCATGCACTAGCTCTATGTCAAACTTTCAGGTAGTCCTTTTTGTTATTTTTTCACACACATTGTACTTTAGGCATGAATTGTCAAATCCAGTTATGGGTTACTGCCAAAAAACACCCCAAAATATGTTCAGCAACATCTTCTGAGTAAAGTGATACCACCCATATATAGATTTGTTCTGTTGTTTTTGGGGTGCTACGCCAATCTTTGACATGTGCTTGTCAATTTTCTAATTTGACATACAGTATCTTCTTTGCTTATCTTCTTTTTAGGGGCCTTTTTACATACCCCAATTTTATGAACGTGCATATATTTGGTAAGCTAACACCCCAAAGTATTGTAAATGGAGTGTTTTTATGCTATGGATGCAACCGTTTGCTCCAAACAAATTGGATACTGTTTGGTGGTCATTTTTCATTTTCACACCCACATCAGTTTTGGACTGTGATTTAGGAGACACTGTTGTTTGTTACTGCATGAAAACTCTCCAGGTTGTTTTCTGCAAGGTCTCCTGAGTACACCCATGCCCCCCATGCATAGGTTTGCCAGGATTTTGGGAAGGTTCAAATACAATTTTTATGACTTTGTCATTGGAGTTGAAATTGAGATTATTTCTTCAGCTAGGCCTAGCTTTGGTTTTGGGTCTACCGCATACCCCAGTTTGAATTATTGCCAGAAAATTGTTTATATTTGTTATGTTGACACCCCAAGGTATTGCATATGGAGTGCTTTGATGCCATGGATGCAACGGTTTTAGCCCAAAACATTTGAGAAGGTGTGTGGTGTAATTTTTCAATTTTCAGATTTTTACGCCCACATTAGATTTGGACTGTGATTTAGGAGACACTGTTGTTTGTTACTGCATGAAAACTCTCCAGGTTGTTTTCTGCAAGGTCTCCTGAGTACACCCATGCCCCCCATGCATAGGTGTGCAAAGATTTTGGCAAAATACAGCACCAATTGTAGAACATAAAAATGTACGAATAAAATGTAAAAGTCTGGTGCAGTAAAAGGAAAAAAAAACTAAACTGAACTAACTAACTGGAGTGTGAGAAAAAATAGAAAGGAAAAAAAAAATCACAGATCACGCACAGTGTGATATATCTTGAAACAGTCCCCAAGACACAGACCGGGTTGTCCAGGGCATTCTGGGCAGTAAAAGATTGTGTCTCTCCTCTGCCCCCTCTTGAAACACACCCTGCACCTTTTTTGGGGTTTCTGTTTGCCCTCAGTAGGGGGGATTTTATAAATAAAATGCGTAGCCCCAACTCTGTCCCCCATCACCGCCCGGGGAGCAGGTGCATCCTGGTACAAAAGCCCCGAAATGACCTGGAGCTGAAACTGTAAAAAGGACAGCGTCACTCCGGGATTTGCCTTTTTGCAGAGCAAAAAGGCATTGTGGGTTGCAATTTGCATCAGGTAAATTGCAACCTTTTTGTACCAGGCCCTTGACTTCCGCATAATCTGGTAGGGCTGGAGCAGCTGATCTGCCAGATCAACCCCACCCATATGCCGGTTATAGGCTTTGATGCACACTGGCTTCCTGATGCGCTCAGCTCTGCCACGTACAGAGACCTCCACAGACCTCTCAGTGTGGATGGTGGATAGATAGGTATACATCCTTCTTGTCTCTGTACTTGACCGCCAACAGCTCCTCTTGGCGCAGAGCTGAGGTCTCCCCCCTTTTTAACCGGGTGCGGACAAGCTGTGCTGGGAAACCTACGCGGTTCTTGCGAACAGTACCGCATGCTGCTGTATCAAAACAATACAGCAGCTTGAACAAAGGGACACTTGTATAAAAATTATCAACATACAAGTGGTACCCTTTGTTCATGAGGGGAAAAAGTAGGTCCCACACAATCTTGCCACTGGTTCCCATGTGTTCTGGGCAACCTGGAGGGTCAAGGCTACTATCCTTTCCCTCGTACACCCGGAAGGCCTGAGTATACCCACTCTCGCTGTCACAGAGCTTATACACTTCACTCCATACCTGGAGCGTTTGGAAGGAATATACTGCTTGAATCCCAGCCTTCCTTGTATTTCATTAGGGATTCATCCACGCAGATATTCCTTCCAGGTGTATAAGCCTCTGCAAACCTGGCGGCGAAGTGGGTAATCAGGGGGCGGATTTTATACAGCCTGTCAAACTGGGGATGCTCTCTAGGAGGGCACAGGCTGTTGTCACTGAAGTGCATGAAACGCAAAATGTTTTCATACCTTCTACGTGACATTGATTGGGGGTAAATGGGGGTAGAGCAGATGGGGCTACTGCTCCAGTAGGAGCGAATTGAGGGCTTCTTTATGATGCCATCAGCATAGTAAGTGCCCAGAATTTCAGAAATTCTGGCACATCTAGCGGGGTCCATTGCTGCCTTGCCAAGTAGGAGTCTGGCTTCGCAGCACAATGCTGATGGGCATACAGATTTGATTGGGCCACGATGTGGCCCAACAAATCATCCCCCATAAACACCTGCAAAAACTGTGTGGCGGTAAATCCTGCAACATCAATATTGATGCCAGGATTTGCCGTGAAAGGAGGGATATCTGGCCTCTGGCGATGAGGCACTACCCACTCCTCAGCTGGAGCTGTGCGTCTCCTGCTGGCAGGTGGTGACCCAGGATCTGCATCAGAAACATCACTAGATACATCAGCCAGCGTAGATGATGTATCTAGCGACGTCTCTGAGCAGTTGGCGGGGTCAAAATCAGGGTCGGAGTCTGACGCAGATGCCTCAGATTATAAAATTTTATAATTATTATATATAATAAGCGGATAGTTGGTTCTTAGAAGAACCGTTGGGTTTCACAAGAAAATACAAATAAACACCTAAATCTCTCTAAATCACTCTAAACCTGCCTCAATTCTTCTAAATCTCCCTAAAATCTCTCTAAATCTGCCTCAATTTTTCTAATCTCACTAAAATCTCTAACCTGTCAAATCTGATCTCTCTCTCTCGCTCACCAAAACACAAGTGAGGAGAGGGAGGGAGACTCACAGAGGTCAGAGCCAATATTTACAAAATATTGACCTGACCTGACAAATTAGAAATTTTATTTTGATTTTTTTTTACTTCTGATTGGATGTTGCTAGCCTGCCTCTCTGATGAGGCAGGCTAGGAACATCCCACTCAGCCCCAAGATGACCCTGCCCTTAGAAGGGCAGCGCCATCTTGGCTGTCAGTTTATTTCATTTTATTCATTTTTATTGATTTTTATTTTACTTTTTTTACTTTTCTTACACTTTTTTTACTCTGCTGGGTGCCTTGATCCCTCGAGGCACCCAGCAGAGCACCTGATCACTCATGTGACCGTTTTGTACTGAGTGCCACGATACCTCGTGGCACTCAGTACTTCCTGCCGCTACCGGAAGTGATCGCTCGGGGGGAGCGATCACTTAGCGGACCGGCGGCAGGTAAGCATATTGCAAGGATGCCTCGATGTCGAGGCATCCCTGCAATATACACAGAGCAGCTGGAAGCGATACCGATCGCTTCCAGCGCTCTCTAGACGTGCCGGGCACCTCTCCGGTGAAACCGGATGTTCATCGCTCCCGGGGAGCGATCACAAGGTGCCCCGGCACTTCTCACCGCCATTGCACGGATGCCTGGACTCCCAGGCATCCTGCAATGGCGTTTGAGCTGCTGGAAGCGATCCGATCGCTTCCAGCGCTCAAAAAACCGCAGGACGTACCATGTACGTCAGCGGGTCTAAAAGAGACCCGCTGCAATGACGTACATGGTACGTCCTGGGTCCTTAAGGGGTTAAAATATATACTTGAGTGTAGCGTTTTTGGATTCAGTGGCCACTATAACTAATGCGATCACCGAAAAGTTTCCAACTTCTCAATATTTTTGGAGGTCTATGTTCATTTCTTCAGTTTGTAGTAACACAAGAAAACATCTATGAAACAATGCATAAATATTCATTTAATTAGGCATAAGCGGTTATTCGCAGAGCACCGAAATGTCACTGACATTTCGGTGCTCTGACGTTCCCTGCACTTTGGGAAATACTGGTGTAGAGGAATAAGATTCAAGGGGTTATAATGACTGAAAATCCCTATAAAATACAGATACAGTGTGTTACTGTAATTTCCATACCCAGGCATCAGGGCAGCCATCAGAAATGATGGGGCCCCTTACTAAACCTCACGATGGGCCCCCCCCCCGGCACTCCCTCAACCTCTAACAGCTTTTCTCCCCCTTCAAAAAAAAAGGACATAACATAGCACCACAGCCATAAAACTCCCAGTAATGTGCAGTGTGTATGCAGAATCCACAGCAATAAATCTCACAGTAACGGCTGTATATGATGGCCTCTGGGTCTGGGCCTGGTCCCTGGGTCTGGTTTGGGCCTTGGGGTTTGTGCTCTGGGCCTTGGGGTCTGGGCCTTGGGGTCTGGTCTGGGACTGGGCCTTGGTGTCTGGGCTCTGGTCCCTTGGTCTGGGCCTTGGGATCTGGTCCATGGGGCTGGGCCTTGGTCCCTGGGTCTAGGCTGGGCCTGGGGTCTGGACCCTGGGTCTGGGGCCTGGTCCCTGGGTCTGGGCCTCTGGGTCTGGTCCCTGGGTTTGGGGTCTGGGCCCTGGGGTCTGGGCCTTGGCATCTGGGGTCTGGGTCTTGGGGTCTGGGCCCTGGCGTCTGGCCTTGGGGTCTGGGCACTGGTGTCTGGGCCCTCGGGTCTGGGCCTTGGGGTCTGGACCCAGGGTCTGGGCCTTGGGGTCGGGGTCTGGGCCTTGGGGTCTGGGCCTTGGAGTCTGGGCCCTGGGTCTAGGCCTTGGAGTCTGGGCCTTGGGCCCAGGGTCTGGGCCTTGGGGTCTGGGCCCTAGGTTGGAGTCTGGGCCTTGGGGTCTGGACCCTGGGGTCTGGGCCCTGGGTCTGGACCCTGGGGTCTGTGCCCAGGGTCTGGGCCTTGGGGTCTGGGCCTTGGGGTCTGGGCCCTGGGCCTTGGGTCTAGGCTGGGCTCTGGCTCACCACTCCGCTGTCTTCCTTCAGCTCTTCTTTTCTTCAGCTCTTCTTTTCTTCTCTTCAATCTTCTTTTCTTCAGTCTTCAGCCCGGGCCCTCCAGCTCAGGTGTGCAGCTTCACTGAGTGGAGGGGGCGGAGCCAAAGCAACGTGCTTGGGAGGCCCCCACACGCTGCTTGGCCCCGCCCAGCCAGCCAGTGAAGCTGCCAGGAGCCGGAGGAGACACAGTGTCTCTTCCGGCTCCTGCTGCAGAGACACAGCTCCGGATTCGGACTCCTCGAGTCCGATACCGGAGCTGTAAAAGGGCGACGCCGCTGCCGAGGGGGGCCCGGCCCGCACCAGGACCGGGCCCCTTACGGCAGCATGGGGCGTAATGCCCTGTTGGCAGCCCTGTCAGGTATTATGCCACATACAGCTTATTTTTACATTCTATTGATATTTTTGTAAG
This sequence comes from Leptobrachium leishanense, assembly GCA_009667805.1. Classification (NCBI taxonomy): domain Eukaryota; kingdom Metazoa; phylum Chordata; class Amphibia; order Anura; family Megophryidae; genus Leptobrachium; species Leptobrachium leishanense. The sequence goes on along the minus strand of CM019063.1, from coordinate 291,768,922 downwards.
ATGAATTGCTAATAATCTCCTGATCAGTACAAATCCCCATAGGCCAGAGATCTGACCACTTTTATTATCGCATTTACTGGATTTGGCACATAGGCAGTTTCTGTCTGCATGCTGATAATGCAGACCCTGTGTGAAATCAATGCCGGCTGGATGGAGTAGAGTTAACATCACTGCTCTATAACCAGGGCCGGACTGGGGATAAAACCCAGCCCTGGAAATAATTTCATACCAGCCCGATTGCATGGTTTTTCCCTTTTATGAATAACATAATGCTTTTTAAAACACATTTGAAGAGTGTATAGATAAGACAGATGTGAAAGCACATAGGGACAAGAACAATCCACTTATCACTATGGTGCTGTATTACAAGAATAAAGAATAATCAAGGAACTTTTCTTCAAATATGGAAGATGCAGTTTCAAACCTTTATTAACATAAATAACTGATAGACACAATATTATATAGATAAATAGGGCAAATGTTTTACATAACAGTAATTAAATATTGGAACAGTTACAATAAACCTTTTGAGATAATAAAAAGTGCAAATATGTTGCTGTTAATTCTTCAACAGTACAAAAAGTGCAAAAACCTTTCTAGGTATTCAGACTTGTGGAATTCCAAAACATATTCAGGGGTGTGGAAATTTTTTAAAAATCAACTTTTCTAACGGACTAAGTGGTACTCCAATCTACTTGTCCCTCAGGACAATATACTTGTCCTGATAAGAAAAATAATTTCAACAAAATAGTGTTTAGAGGTCTTTATTCATAACAGTGCGCACATAATTTATAATGCCCACATATACAACGCAGAACAGATAATGCCCACAGATATAGAGGTCAGACCAGATAATGCCCACCGATATATAGGTCAGACCAGATAATGCCCACAGATATATAGGTCAGATCAGATAATGCCCACATTTATAGGGACCTCTGACCAGATAATGCCCACAGATATAGACCTCAGACCAGATAGGCAGGCAGGCAGGCTGGTTGGGGCTGAGCAGAGGCGCCCTGCTGCAGTTTCCCGCCTTCTCACCGCCGCCATGATGGTAAGCAGGGCCAGCCCGTAAATGGAGCAGGGTGGATCAGCGGCTCCGAGCGGCCCTTTGTCAGGGGCAGCAAAATGCCCCTCACAAGGGCCGTGGCAAGGAGCACCTGTCCTGGACAAAGCAAGGCCCTCCTCTCCACCGCTCTTGGTGGGCCGAGGCCCGCCCCCCTCCCACAGGCGGAGCGGCGCCTGCCCCCTTCACAATGAGTGTGCCGAGGAACAGCCTCCTGATGGAAGCAAAGCCATCTGCAGTGTATGACCCAGCCCACCAGTAAACGGGTCACTAAGCTCAAGGGGAGCAGCGTGTCAGTGTCCCTCATTCCCCGCAGAGTAGGTAGGTGCATGCATCTCATGTCTCAGTCTGGCTGGCAGTGATAGGCAAATTGTAAACAAGCGTTTACGTTGCCCCATTGGTACAAACTGCTCAGCTCACACGGCGCTGCCTGAGGTTTTACTCCACGCAGCTCCAAGTTTATCATTCTGCCCTGCCGCATTTTGCTCCACTTTGGCAGTCAGTGTCCCCGCTCTGACCGTGGCCCCTTCCCTGGCTCGTTCCCGCCATTAGGCACGGTTTCAGCGTTTGGCGGGTAATACCATTGTCCTGGCGGAGAGGAAGGTGCAGCTTTTCCCTGCGGTCTGGCAGTCTGCCCGGGTCTGTACAGCGTAAGAGCCCTTTAAACACTGACACAGAGAGGAGGCCGGTCACGCGCAGGACTCTGCACTCTCATGTCTCTCACTCACACAGCGCGTGCAGCCCCCTGCCTCAGCCCGGTACGATGCCGGGTGGACAACACCATAGCCTGAGCGCAGCACAGACTAAACCAGAGACCAATGACACGCTCCTACCCCTGCACGAGTGGCAACCGTGAGAGGACCGTGGTAAATGTAGGTGTGTGTGAGACTGTGTGTGTGTGACTGTGTATGTAGGTGTGTGTGTGACAGTGGGCCGGGATATGTAGCGCTCTGATACGCTCATACACATGGCACGTTACTGTGAGTGTTATTGCTTTGGAGCTCAGGGATATGCTCATTTATACCGCGCATTACTGTGAGGTTTATTGCTGTGGAGCTCTGCGATACACTCCTACATGTCACGTTTTTTTTGGGGGGGGCAGCATTTCATCTTTCGCTCCAGGCAGCACAATGGCTTGGGCTGGCCCTGATGGTAAGGATAGGTTACGGTGTCTCAGGGGATGTTCTGCCTGCAGCTGGATGGCTGCCTGGGGGTCATGGGCGGCGTGGCAATATGTATCCCTGGGGAAATCAGTGCCAGGCGGAGTCCGCTATATACACGGTCACCTTACCACCACCAGCAAGTTGCAACCTGCTGTCTCCACAGTCCTCTCCTCCGGTGCCGTCAGTGCTCGCCGTGAAAAAAGTCTTTCAGCCTGGTCACTCAGAGCTCTCTGAGCGAGTTGCTGGCCTCACGCTGGGCGGCCTCCCTGGTGTGTCACACTCACACATCTGCAGTGCCACTACCAGCCTCCTCCTCGTGTGACTCGAGGGTCTTCAGCGTGGCGCCTGCGCAATGTGGCAACGTAGGGAGGGCCGAGGGCGGCACCAATGAAGCGTGAGTGCCATTTCCCATCCCATCCTTGTGTTCGCTGGGTGGGACGCACATTGCAGCGGCTGTCAGCCTGGCGGCCCCTTCCTCCCTCACTGACACGTCACTCACTAGCCGCTGGCTGCTAGTACCAGCCCGCGATTTCTTGATAATGCTGTGGGCGGCACAATGATTGCCGCAGCCTACCGGGATTCCTCCCACTATCCCAGTAGGCCAGTCTGGCCCTGTCTTTAACCGTGGAGAGAGACCGTGGAGACACAGGTTCGATCCCAGCAAGAGCACTTCTCCAGTAAGTGTCCTTGGGCAAGACATCTAGCGGTACATACTCGCCACCCAGGACATACTTGAAAACGAGAGAAATCTCAATGTATCCTTCCTGGTAAAATCCTTTCCCAAATTGTGCAAAATAAGGAACACTTTCTAGAGTGTAGAACCTTTCATCCCAGCAATATATCGGTAAAGAATAAATGAATTCATGCAAAATAAAAAGTGAGTAAATTTGTATTGTATTGATAGTTACTAATAAACTATTTTGGAACAACAATTCCCCGTTAGCGGCTTAGCACCCCCATTTTAACGTTCACTAGGAAATAATGTCCTGAAAGGGTTGTTCAATAAGGCTAGGGTCAGACGAACGCATTTTCGCGGTGTCTGTGAAAAAGTGCGTTCCAACGAATGGACGCATTTTTTCACGGAGTACGCGATAGCGGTCATACGATGCGCATTTGCGTTCGTGATTTTGTACGGATCATCAATAAAACACTTTTGCATCTGGACGTTATGTTGGCCGGACATTAGCAGCGTCTGACGTCTCCTAATCACACACACGCGCCTCTAGCGGACGCAGCGCACTCTGTACGACCGTACTAGTGGTTTCACGTTCTCGACAAAATGCGTTCGTTTGCCACTTGCGTTGCGCGGACGAACTTTCGTGCGGCCGTACTTCGTGTGTTACCCGGCATTGGACGTCATTTGCTGCTAGCACGGCCGTGATTTCGTGTGGCTAAACGCACGTTAAAACTGCTTTCGTCTGACCCTAGCCTAAGCGATGAACTTGCCACCGAAGGGCACCAGACATTGAATTTCATCATACGGTGCAATTTCGTGCCATTTGGTGAATTGACAGCTTTCTGAATAGACAAATACTGGCGAATTGACTGCAAAATTTGGTGCAGTTCACCACAATTTGGCGGCATCAAATTGTCCCATAGAGAAGTAATGTTTAATCTATTCACAGAATGCTGAACTGCACCGAAGTGTCAGTGAAATGCCCTGATTTTCGGTGATTCTGCTCGACTGTTTTAAACCGGTGAATCTCATAGGAATCAATATAGAAAATATCGTTTTTATTCAACAGTTTATTCTTTTGATTTTCAGCACAACTTTTTTTTTATCTATTTAATGGAACATCGTAGGCTGGGGTCAGACAAGCGGTAGTAAGAGCAGAAGGAACGTCCATGAGATTGGACGTTCCTTCTCCTCGACGCCCGTGTGATGCCCGTCTGGCCGCCACACTGAGCACAGTTAGTATGCTAAGCGCTACAAGGCTTGATGCTCCTATGGAGGATCGCTCTTTGCAGCCCTGTCAAAGCACATCCTAATGCTTTGACGGGGAGGATTGCAGCACGGCCGCTGTCAGGCACGCAAATCATGCACGTGCAACAGCGTGTGGCCGGCCCCGGCGCAGCGTCACAATGCTACGGCGGAAGGCACGTCAGTACGGGTGCACATAGTGCGCTCGTCTGACCCCAGCCTTAATGTGTTTATTTGTACATTTTATTTATTTATTTTGGAGAGATTTGATTTCCAATTTTTTTATAAAGGTGTTCTTTTGTTTTTGTTTTTATTCTTTAACAAATTTATTTTTTATAGGACCTTTTTTTACTATTTCCACACATTTTAATGTATTTTTATTGGTTTAAGCATATAATAATAAGTTTTTTGGAAGAATAACAGAGTTCCGTTTTTTGTGGGGGTTTTTTTGCAGTTCGGCGGTCTGACGGTCTCAGGCAGGTCTCTTCAGCGGCTCTATGGTCAACACAATAGTGATTTCACCGCAAGGTCGACGAACTAGAATCGCCAAAGTACGCCAAATGAGAAAGCATTGAAATTTCGGTGCTTTCTGAATAACCCCTTAAGTGTACCGTATTTTAAATAAATGTTGTGCTCATTTTTTTTTCTCCCCAACCTAAAGTAGTTGTCAGTGAATGGTTTAAACCAAAATTCAACGACTCTGATGTGTAATACTTTATTGTAATCCATAATTTTTGACCAAAATTTTAATGTCCAATAATAGTTAGGAGTTCTTTGTAAATTTCTAGAGAATCTACATTTTATCTTTTATATGAAACTAAGCTAATCTTTAGAGTTTAAGTGAAGGAAAACAAAAATGGGGAAATCCATATCCTGTATGTTCCCCTAACGCGTCACCTCTCCCCCCTCACCTCAGTTTCCCTGCAATCCAAAGAGTCCCGTTAGAAACCAAGGTCACTGGGGACAATATAACTCATGGAGGGTGACAGCCAGCACAGAGAGGAAGGAACACTTGTTGAGATTAGGACAAGGCAACACAGCAAACCTGATGGCTCTTTACCAGACCTGCTGCTGGATCATACTGCAAACGGCAGTTCTATGTACCGGTGAGTCCAACCATCACTCTGAACTTATATGTATGCAAATATCTAGCTTAAGATATATTTGATCACATCTTGTAAGTGAGGACCCATCATAAAATTAAGTGATTTTAAACTATCGATGTTAGTATGATTGGGTTGAGTGCTCTCTAGTTGCTTCAGATTCACATTCTAAACTACACATGTTCTGGTCGAGTGCTGTCCTTTGTGTGTGTATATATGTTACGGTTAAAGCCCGAAGTGCGGTTAATCCTAGGATTACCCAGGTAATCCTGACATTAACCAAAACCGCTGGGTAAGGCTAGGGTCAGACGAACGCATTTTTCACGTCGTCCGTGAAAAAGTTCGGTCGAACGAACGTACGTATTTTCCCCCGGAATACGCGATAGCGGTCATACGATGCGCCTTTTCGTCCGTGATTTTGTACGGATCATCAATAAAACACTTTTTGAGTCTGGACGTTATGTTGGCCGGACATTAGCAGCGTCTGACGTCTCCTAATCACGCACACACGCCGCTATGCGGCCGCAGCGCACTCTGTACGTCAGTAGTAGCGGTTTGACGTTCTCGAAAAAATGCGTTCGTTGGCCACTTGCGTTGCGCGGACGAACTTTCGTGCGGCCGTTCGTCGTATGTTCCCCGGCATTGGACGTCATTTGCTGCTAGTACGGCCGTGATTTCGTGCGGCTAAACGCACGTTAAAACTGCGCTAGTCTGACCCTAGCCTGAAGCTCCAAAAAAAAATCAAATTTGGGACTTTACCCGGGTAATCTTGGGACTAATCAACTGCCCTTGGGTAACGGTCTGGAAGAGCTGAAAAATCCCCACTTTACCCGGATAATGTGCAAGTCTGAAGCTTCACCCAGGTAATCTGAGGACTATCCATAGCTTCACCTGGGTAATCTGAGGACTATCCACAGCTTCACTTGGGTAATCTGCAGAGCATCCAACTCCACTTGGGTAAAAGTGAATTTTGCCATTATCTATGGATATTATCAATGATGATGGCAAAAAAACAAACATTAAAATGTATTACGGATATAATGAATATACAGAGTAACAGGATATGTTTCTTCTATGAAAAAGCGTTACATGATCTTTATTATGTGTCATATGTGCTTATATATCGTTTATAAAACATAATAACCATCAGGTTACTCTTAATATAATATCTTTATCTTCATGAATTAATTTTCACACCATTAACGCACAGAGTAGCCTTATGGTTATTTAGTGTGGTTTGTGACTGGATACAATTTCATTAAAAATAAAACAGTCAGCAGTTTTATCCGGGTAATCCTCAGATTTCAGTCAACTGTAACCTGCTGAAAACCCAAGACAAGCGGAGTACCCAGAGGTGTTTGGATATTTTGCAGTTTACCCGGATAAAGTCCGATGTTTCGTTGTATATCACACTTTATCCAGCAACACTAGGGTAATGTGCGAATTACCCTGTTAAAACAGTGCAGAAAACCGGGGTACCCAGAGGACTCTGGATACTTTTCAGATTACCCAGGTAAAGTCCAATATTTAATTTCACTTCGGACTTTTGCTAATGACGCCTGGGTAATGTCAGGATTACCCGGGTAATGCTAGGATTAACCACTCTTTGGGCTTTAACCGTAACCTATACATTGCACACAAAAATGGTATGTTTATCGATATATAATCACTAATATATTGAAATACTATCACGTCTATTTACTAAAGGTGAAACTCAGGAGAATTGGCAGGAGAAGTGAAAATTCTAGGTCAAAATAGCCAAACCAGAAAAATTCTCCCATTTACCTCACTTTCCAAATCGGCTATTTGGTCTAGTTTGTTCCCTTCTCCTGCCAATTCTCCAGGCTTCACCATTCAGTGAATAGACCCTTTTGTGTCACCTGTAAGATTGTAAGCTCTCGGCAGGGTCCTCCGTCCTTCTGTTCCGTGTGTGTAATGTGTATGTATATTTGTTATTCTATCACTCCCATTGTACATCGCTACAGAATTTGTTGGTGCTTTATAAATACTTTTAACTGTAACTATTATCAGGATAATTTGCATTTGTCAAAGCAGTATAATTATTCTTATCATTATATTGTGTCGATACTACTAGTTTAGTAATTTAGTATTGTTCGTTTTTAATAGATTTTAGTGATTCAGTTATGTGTTATTTTAAAATATATTCAATGCAATTTAGAGGGAGTTGTAACCATTTCTAGGTTTCATCTTAATAACCCACAAGCGTTTTTTCATGGCTATTAGAGTAATAAACCCACCTGCCACATCAAGGTATTTCTCTTGAAATAGAAACATAGAAAAATGTCGGCAGATAAGAACCTTTCGGCCCATCTAGTCTGCCCAATTACATGGATACTTTACCTGGATTTATCTTTTGTTTAGGATAGCCTTATGCCTATCCCATGCCTGCTTAAATTCAATTACTGTTTTGGCCTCTACCACTTCAACTGGAAGGCTGTTCCATGTATCCACCACCCTCTCAGTAAAATAATGCTTCCTGATGTTACTTTTAAACCTTTGCCCCTCTAATCTAAGACTATGTCCTCTTGTTTTGCTACTTTGTTTCCTTTTAAATATACTCCCTTCCTCTACCTTGTGGATTCCCTTTACGTATTTAAATGTTTCTATCATATCTCCTCTGTCTCGGTCTATTCAAAGAAAGGTGAAACTCAGGAGAATTGACTGGAGAAGTGAAAATTCTAGATCAAAATAACCAAACCAGAAATATTCTCCCATTTGTCTCACTTTCCAAATTGGCTAGTTGGAATAGATTGTTCTCTTCTCCTGCCAATTCTCCTGGTTTTCACCTTTCTCTGAATAACCCTAATGATAAAAGTGTATTTTTAAAAAGAATTTAAAAAAACGCAAGAAAATAAAGTGCCTGTGGGGGAGATACAGTCACAAATCTGGAGAGTGTTTCTTAGCACTTGCTATATTTATTTTTTCTTTCTCTTTTTATATTTTTACAAAGTGCCCCTTGACATTGCTACCATTTTTTTCCCCAGAAGAGGGAAGTTTGTAATCAATTTCTTCACTACCAAGATTGAGTATAGTCAATCTGCAAGGCATCTTATGCTGCTCCGATAGGGAGTATAGTCGATAAGGTGTTCCTCAGGAGCCATGGAAAGGAATTTTGTTTTTTGCAAGCTAAATTCGCTTGCGTTTGGGCTTCAGAAGGTGCCCGCATTCCAGTGGTGTACAGTTAGATAGACCGATATACAAGAATTTTCTGAACATTACTTAATGTGTCAAAATTTAACAGGAAAATGCAATTTTTTTTCCTTAAGTGATGATAAATTACAAATTGATTTAAAAAGCCAGTGAATGTCGTCCCCATATTTTTTTGAGAAAGTTTAACTGATAAAATGATACCACTAACCTAAACGTTGATGATAATGGTTCTACGTATTATTTGTGGAAATCTGAATAAAAATATATTTATATATACCATTTTTATCTTTCTGATATATAATACACTCCTAATACTGAGAACAAATCATGTGTGAAAACCAGGCCATGGTTCCACAAAATAAGCAAAAACTTTCATGAGTTAAACAAAAGAACATTTAGGCCGGGTGCACACGAGCGCACTCAGAGTGGAAGGAACGTCCGTGAGAGTGGACGTTCCTTCCACTTGACGGCGCTTTGCAGCCCATCGACGCGCATCCTAGCGGATCGACAGGGAGGCTTTCTAGGCGGACGCTTGCTGCGCGCTCGCAAGTGTGTGACCGGCCCCGTCGCAGCATCACATGGCTGCGACGGGCACCGGTAAGTACGGGCGCACTAGGTGTGCTCATGTGCACCTGGCCTTAATGGAGTGGAGAGTATAAAGTAGATAAAATGTTGTAATGCAGTAAAAATTAGTACAATAATACAACACATCTTGCCTTCCAGACACGTTGAATAAATGTTTTTATTTTCCTCATATTGGAGAGGAGAGTTTTTGTGGCGCAATTTCCTAACTCCATCTTTGAGGATTTGTCAGGGGTTGAGATAGGATTTTTAATATTCTTTTTCTAGGGCAATCTTTTTTCTGTGCCACTCCACATTCTTCTGACAGTATTACTCCATTTGTGTTTTACTTTTATGTTTAGTATTCCTCCTACTTTTTCTTTGTCACTTTCTTTACACTCCGTGTACCTGGGGATGGCGCATCTGCACAATCTGCTTCCATTCATCCTATACATGTCTGTTTGCGGCCGGGGTCAGACGACCGTATTTAAGAGCGAAAGGACGTTCCTTCCACTCTGACGCCTGTCTGACCACCTCGCTGAGCGCAGTTGGTGCGCTCAGCACTGCAATTCTTAAATCTCCTATGAAGGAGAATTGCAGCTCCATCGAATTCGCGCCGTAGCGCTTCAACGGGGAGGCTTTCAGCACGGCGGCAGCGTCTGTACCGACATGCCTCCCAGCACACATACAGGGTTATTCAGAGAGCGTGAAAAGCAGGAGAATGACTGGAGAATGAAAAATTCTAGGTCAAAATGCTGAGAACCCAAGAATTATTTTTTTGTGTGCTGACTATGGGACTGTATCCTAGTGGTGCTGCTACCCAGGATTAGTGGGAGTTGTGCACGTTATTTGATTGACATTTGACCCATGTTTTCTTACATATATAGATGCTGTATGGAGTAATTCACATTACAGTTACAAGTATTTATAAAGAGCCAACAAGTTCCTTAGCGCTATACAATGGGAGTGACAGAATAACAAATACACATACACGTTAAACACACGGAACAGAAGGAAGGAGGATGCTGCTCAAGACAGAGTTTACAATCTAAGAGATTAAAAATTTCAAACCATGAATATATAACATGCACTACTCCCATTAATTCTGGTCCACACATAAAATGTAGCAGATAGCCACATGGCTACCAACACGCAAAAAAATATGTTTTTATGTGCTCATTATCTCATACACCTATTTACTCGGTTTACTTTAAAACGGCCAAAAAAAACACCACACAGTTATTTCTTGATGCTATATCGAGTACAGAGAATGTTTTGTCCATACAACGTGTTTCTTTTCAGAATACTGTTGTTCATTATCTATATATACAATATATTCATATTGAACTGTATTATATAAAAGAGACCGTCATTATACGTTACAGCTAGATGTACAGTGGCAAGAAAATGTATGTGAACCCTTTGGGATTACGTGGAGTTTTGCATGAATTGGTCATAAAATGTGCTCTGATCTTCATCTAAGTCACAACAATTTGAAAAACACAGTCTGCTTAAAATAATAGAAACACAAACATTAAATGTTTCCATGTTTTTATTGAACAGAACATGTAAACATTCACAGTGCAGGGTGGAAAAAGTATGTGAACCTTTGGACTTAATAACTGGTTGACCCTCTTTTGGCAGCAATAACCTCAACCAAACGTTTCCTGTAGTTGCAGATCAGACCTGCACAACGATCTGGAGTAATTTTGGACCACTCCTCTTCACAAAACTGTTTCAGTGTAGCAATATTCTTGGGATGTCAGGTGTGAATCGCTCTCTTAGGCTAGGGTCAGACGAACGCATTTTTCACATGCGTTTAGCCGCACGAAATCACGGCCGTGCTAGCAGCAAATGACGTCCAATGCCGGGGAACATACGACGAACGGCCGCACGAAAGTTCGTCCGTGCAACGCAAGTGGCCAACGAACGCATTTTTTCGAGAACGTCAAACCGCTACTACTGACGTACAGAGTGCGCTGCGTCCGCATAGCGGCGTGTGTGTGTGATTAGGAGACGTCAGACGCTGCTAATGTCCGGCTAACATAACGTCCAGACACAAAGTGTTTTAATGATGATCCGTACAAAATCACAGACGAAAATGCGCATCGTATGACCGCTGTCGCGTATTCCGTGAAGAAATACGTCCATTCGTTCGAACGCACTTTTTCACGGACAACGTGAAAAATGCGTTCGTCTGACCCTAGCCTTAAGGTCATGCCACAGCATTTCAATCGGGTTGAGGTCAGGACTCTGACTGGGCCACTCCATGAGGCGTATTTTGTTTTGTTGAAGCCATTCTTTTGTGGAATTACTTGTATGCTTTGGGTCATTGTCTTGTTGCATCACCCATCCTCTGCGGAGCTTCAGTTGGCGGACAGATGGTCTTACGTTTTCCTGGAAAATGTCTTGATAACTCTGGAATTCATTTTTCCATCAATGACAACAATCCGTCCAGGCCCTGAGGCAGCAAAGCAGCCCCAAACCATGATGCTCCCTCCGCCATGTTTTACAGTGGGAATGAGGTTTTGATGTTGGTGTGCTCTGCCTTTTTTTCATAGTGTTGTGTGTTTTTTCCAAACAACTCAATTTTGGTTTCAGCTGTCCACAGAATATTTTGCCAATAGTGCTGTGGAACATCCAGGTGCTCTTTTGCAAACTTCAAACGTGCTGCAATATTCTTTTTGGACAGCAATGGCTTCCTCCGTGGTGTCCTCCCATGTACTCCATTCTTGTTTAATGTTTTCCTTATTGTAGATGTGTCAACAAAAATGTTAGCATGTGCCAGAGATTTCTTTAAGTCTTTAGCTGACACTCTAGGATTCTTCTTTACCTCATTAAGCATTCTGCGCTGTGCTCTTGCAGTCATCTTTACGGACAACCACGCCTAAGGGAGAGTAGCACCAGTGCTGAATTTTCTCCATTCGTAGACAGTCTGTCTTACTGTGGACACATGAACATCAAGGCTTTTGGAGATACTTTTGTAACCCTTTCCAGCTTCATGCAAGTCAACAATTCTTGATCGTAGGTCTTCTGAGAGCTCTTTTCTGCGAGGCATGGTTCACATCAGGCAGTGCTTCTTGAAACCAGTAAACCCAAAACTGGTGTGTGTTTTTTAAAGGGCAGGACAGCTTTTAGAAACACATCCAATAATATCACACTGATTGGACTCAAGGTTGGCTCACTCCTGGCTCCAATTAGCTCTTGGAGAAGTCATTAGGCTAGGGGTTCACATACTTTTTCCACCCTGCACTGTGAATGTTATGTTATGTTCAATAAACACATGAAAACATATAATGTTTGTGTTGTATTATTTTAAGCAGACTTCGTTTTTCAAATTGTTGTGACTTAGATGAAGATCAGAGCACATTTTATGACCAATTCATGCAAAACTCCACGTAATCCCAAAGGGTTCACATACTTTTTCTTGCTACTGTATATAGTAGAACTAGAAACATAAACTGTATTGAAAATGCCACCATTGCTGATTTGTTTATGCAATATGATAATATCTGTGTCACGTGCCACGCCGCCGCCGGCGGCAGAAAGGCAGATCTGGTGCTGCACCATCCTGATTTCCCCAGACAGCACCCTTCATGCCATGCCCTGCCTTGCTGGGAATTGCTTCCAGAGACTCATACTAGCAGGATCAGCAGGTGCACCTAATGAGGACCTGCAATGACTATTTAGCAGAGGCACGCCCGTCCCATGAGGCTTCTGCATTTTGCTTGCAAAGTGCCAACACTTCCAGTCTGACATCAAGCCTGTCCAGAAGCTCCATAGCTATCCTGATATCCGTGTACCGAACCCCTGGCTTTCCCCCTGGACTCTGCATTCTGGATCACCCCTACTGGTATTGTGCCTCGAGACCCTTTATTTCACCCGTCCCAAGACTTCCCTTCAGCACTCCCCAACCAGAGACTTTCCAGTATTGCTTCTCCATGTTTATTGTTTTCCTTTACTAAATCCCCATTTGATTTGCAACATCTCAAGTATTTCCTGTGTATCACTTGCACCCTGGGCTTGCAACCTCGACCTGTGGCACTACACGTGACAATCTGACAATCTCAATAAAGTGTATTAAACAAAGTCCAGAAAAGCAATAAGTCCTTGTGACAATATCAGGGCCCATCTCTTAGGCTGGGGTCAGACCGACGCAGTGCGAACGTGCGTTCAGCAGCACTTTATCACGGCCGTAGTAGCAGCAAATCATGTCCAATGACGGGCAATATATGAAGTACGGCAGCACGAAAGTTCGGCCGCGCAACGCAAGCGGCAAACAAACGTATTTTTTCGAGAACGTCGAACTGCTAGTACTGATGTACAGAATGCGCTGCGTCCGCATAGCGGCGTGTGTGCGTGATTAGGAGACGTCAGACACTGCTCATGTCCGGCCAACATAATGTCCAGACACCCAAAGTTTCCTGGTTTGGATCCGTATGAAATCACAGCTGAAATTGCGCATCGTATGACCACTATCGCGTTTTCCGTGAAAAAGTACGTGCATGTGTTCGGACGCACTTTTTTACGGACGATATGAAAAATGCGTTCGTCTGACCCTAGCCTTATTTGGAAAAGCATAAAAGTGTTTTAGTGGAAAAAAAATAATAATAAGCAAAAATAAACAAACTTTTTATTAATATATGCAGAAAAAACAGCTTTGCACCTATTCCCTATCAGGGCGGCTGCGTAGACCAGAAGTATCCAGCCCACTTAATGTTTAGAATATAACAAGAAAAAAGTTGTCATTTGCGCTTATCACTGTGACTCCATGTGAAACAGAACGCAATCAGAGATTTTGGTTTACGTGAATGGCCATTGAAGTGTAAGCCCACCCGTCATGTCACAGCATCTCTGGGTCAGGTGGGTCCTACCTAATGAAACCAGGAGCTGTTTTCTAAGCAACCACATATGCTCATGCTGCTTATCAGCTAAGGCTGGTGTCAGACGAGCGCATTTTGTACGGACTGTGCATCTGTGCAGTACGGACGCACTTTCTGATGGAAGACGCAGTAGTGGCCACACAGTCCATTTTTTGAACTGACGTTGTTTTTGACTGATGTAGCAGGGAAAATAAATTAAAAATGAAAACCATTTTGTCCGTCAAAATGCTGGACGCACAAATGCAGTCCTTCTGACTACATTCCATCACTCACACACAAAGCTATGCGGACGTTGCGGATGCAGCGCACTCTGTGCGCCCGTTCTAGCAGATTTACGTTCTTGCCTAACCTGCGTCCATTTGCCGCGTCCGTTATGCGTCTGCAGTTTGGCACGGGTGTGCTTTGTGTGTGGGGCTCCATTGTTCATAATTATATGCTATAACGGACGTACAAATGTGCAGCAACACGGACGTGATCATCTGACACGAGCCTAAGAGGCACAGTGTTGGACTTATATTTATACCCTCACTAGGAACAATTCCACTTTGGGATTAAAAATAAAACATGTAAAGGGACAGCAGCAATTATGACCTGGCTGGGGATACAACAAAATATACATGTATGCTGGGGAAAAAACTTTTTTTTTTTTTTAAAAGTGCCTGTTGAGGACATCAATCCCCAAATAAAAAGTGTCTCTTTTATAAGAGCTACATTGTTTTTCTATTACTTTCTTTTCATATTTTTAAAATGTGCCCCTTTATATCCATTACAATTTTTAACATGACTTTTATTTTTGTACCCCAAAATACCCCAGTGTTATTTGCGCTCAGGAAATATTTCTTACTTGTTATTGTCAGAGCCGGCGCTAGCGTAAGGCGGCACAGGCGGCCGCCTTACTATCTGGCTTCCTGCCAGTTTGAGGGGGCGGAATTCTTGGTCGGCCGGGGAGACGCGGCACAGCGCTAGGGGCCGAACCACCTGACCAGCGCCGCACGCGATCTCGCGAGAACGCGACTGCCGCACTGCGCTGGTCAGGTGGTTCCCGCCCCGTGAGCGGCCAAGCTGCATCATGCCAGCGGCATCATGCCCGCTTGCCTCGGACAAGAACTCCGGCGGAGCCTGGGGGGCCTGGCAGCAGGTGAGAGCTGGGGGCAAATATCTCCATCATGTGAGCTGGGGGGCAATATATCCATATGAGCTGGGGGCAAATATATCAATGTGTGACCTGGGGGCAGATATATCCATCATGTAAGCTTGGGGCCATATATCCATATGAGCTGAGGGCAGATATATCCATATAAGCTGGGGGGCAAATATATCCATATAAGCTGGGGGGCAAATATATCCATATAAACTGGGGGGCAACTATATCCATGTGAGCTGGGGGCAAAAATATCCATATGAGCTGGGGGAAAATATACCCATATGAGCTGGGGGAAAATATACCCATATGAGCTGGGGGAAAATATACCAATATGAGCTGGGGGAAAATATATCCACATGTGAGCTGGGGGCAAATATATCCACATGTGAGCTGGGGGCAAATATATCCACGTGTGAGCTGGGGCAATATATATATCCATGTGAGAGCTGGGGCAAATATGTCCATGTGAGCTTGAGAGCAATATATCCATATGAGCTGGGGGCAAATATAACCATGTGTGAGCTGGGGCAATATATCCAAGTAGTCAATGTAATAGAGCAGCAGGAAATGCTAGCAGAATGCTTGGTTGTGTAGGGAGAGGTATTAGCAGTACGAAAAGGGAAATGCTCATGCCACTGTACAGAGCACTGGTGAGACCTCACTTGGAGTACTGTGTGCAGTACTGGAGACCGTATCTCCAGAAGGATATAGACATCTTAGAGAGAGTTCAGAGAAGGGCTACTAAAATGGTGTACGGCTTGAAGGAGAAAAGTTACCAAGAAAGGCTTAATGATCTTAACATGTACAGCTTGGAAAAAAGACGAAACAGAGGAGATATGATAGAAACATTTAAATACGTAAAGGGAATCCACAGGGTAGAGGAAGGGAGTATATTTAAAAGGAAACAAAGTAGCAAAACAAGAGGACATAGTCTTAGATTAGAGGGGCAAAGGTTTAAAAGTAACATCAGGAAGCATTATTTTACTGAGAGGGTGGTGGATACATGGAACAGCCTTCCAGTTGAAGTGGTAGAGGCCAAAACAGTAATTGAATTTAAGCAGGCATGGGATAGGCATAAGGCTATCCTAAACACATGATAAATCCAGGTAAAGTATCCATGTAATTGGGCAGACTAGATGGGCGGAAAGGTTCTTATCTGCCAACATTTTCTATGTTTCTATGAGCTGGGGCAATATATATCCATGTGAGCTGGGGGCAATATATTTGTGACCTGGGCCAATATATATATATATCCATGTGAGCTGGGGCAAATATATCCGCCTGTCACTGCGAACCCAACACCAGCTCTTGGCCAAAACTGGTAGAATGCCCCGCCCCCGAATATATGTATATATGTATCTGGACATGTTCTGGTCTGAAGTCTCTGTATATATGTATCTGGACATGTTCTGGTCTGTATATATGTATTTGGACATGGTCTAGTCTGTATATATGTATCTGAGTGGGCATCATATCGGTGAGTACTTGAAAAAAGTATTGGTACTTGTACTCGTTCTTAAAGTGGTATCGGTGCAACCCTAGTGTGTGTATATATGTATATGTATATATAGAGATTATTATGGCACCTCTATCCTGATTGGCTTGACATGGATGGGGGGGGGGACACCAAAACGCACCTTCGCCTGACTAGATAAAAATGCTTGCACCGGCCCTGGTTATTGTATATCCTATGTTTCTATGACAATCTTTGTGAGCATCCCCTTTGCAGAAGAATCAGACCACTTGGTCGATGTGTCACTCTGGCTGACACAAGTTGATTGACAGGCAGCACTGCACCCTGACTGAACTGGGAAAGGCATTTCCCCTCCGCCCTGCAACATGGCATGAGCTCGGGGGGTGGGGGGGGGGAGTGGAGAAACATAAAACTAACAGGGTTATTCAGAGAGATGTGAAAACCAAGAGAATGACTGGAGAAGTGAAAATTCTAGGTCAAAATGGTCAAATTCTATTTATTTCACTTTCCAAATCGGCTATTTGGTCTAGATTTTTCTCTTCTCCAGTCATTCTCCTGGTTTTCCCCTCTCTGAATAATGCTGTAAATATATTTGTTTTTCTCAGTAACAGCAATGATTTCTCTGTCTGTCTCCAGCTCAGCCCATCTTGACGTTGCTTCCAGAGGATCCCGTGGTGCCTCTTGGTGGGACAATTCAGCTGAACTGTTCGATTAGCTGCCCTAATGGCTCCACCACATGGAAGGGGCTAGACACGAATTTGGCTGGATTGACCTCACACCCAGGGCACAGCCTACTTACCATAGAAAATGTCAGAATATCCATGGGAGGTACCAGGATCTGTGTTGGCAGTTGTCCAGGGGCCAAGAAAAACTTTCAGAGATCAGTGATCCTACAAGTATACGGTATGGACACCTATATGCAATATAAATATCAGAATTTATATTGTCAGATTGACATACTTATGTTCATCTATGCATCATTGAAAGTGCTGTCCTGTAGTGTGAAAAATCAATATATTCCTATTTTGAAATCACAACGTGATCCCAAGACCAAGATTCCTGCCATTGTGTAGGTAGAGGGACATTTTAGTGGTTTCTGAGCTTTACCTAAAACGGTTCAATATGTGAAAACAAGCAATTCCTTCATTTAGCAGGAATTGACATATGTATTTAGGTGTAGGGTGCGGAGCCACTTTTCAAAAGGACAAAACAAATAAAGGAAATGCTTTAACATGATAAATTGATTTAGGTAGCATTAAAAACCATCGGAATATTTTAATTGACATCAAGAACGAAGAACTGAGGGAACAGTCATCACAAGGGCATGTTTAAGGGCATTCGTAAATTAATGCTTAAATGGATAAAATCAGGCCTCGAAATTCCTTACACCAGCACTAATGGAACGCTGCGCATAGTGTTTGAGCAGTCCTGATTGGCTCCTTGGCAAGACAGTTGGTCATCCTGGTGTGCATGCATGTCATAACACCCTGCCTTTGTGGATCATGGAGATCATCAATGGCAGAAAATGCATCACAGCCACGCCCCCTCCCAAGCTCAGACCTGCCAAAGTTGGCAGGTTTGATACTGTGAGTGATACACATACTAAACATATCACAACAATCTGTTTAACTTCATATTAAGGTCACCAGAGATATAAGCAGTGTGTTTCATAATCCAGTGCCGCAATATATACACACATTTATAAAGACTAAGCGCGATTTATATCTTCATGTATTTTTCATACCGTCTAAAATTTTCACACAAAACATCTGTGTTAACTACACGTTAATTGGTAATGCTGGTTTTGCTTCCGCTTTTGCAATTAAACTGAACATCAATCTATGTACTAATTAATGTTTCCTGCAGCACTTCCACAATCCCTGCAACTGACCTCTCATATTGAAGAACAGCCCCCATCGCTGCGTTGCTCAATGTATGGGGTTTACCCACTCTCATCGATAAGCCTGAATTGGTTCCGTGGCCTTGAGAAACTGGAGGTTGCCAGCGACAATGAGGAGCTTTCTGAGGAGAATGAGGAACTGTTTACATTGACTTGGACCCTAGATATGACTGAAAAGGAATCCTGGGTGTCAGGGGCAATGTACAGGTGTGAGGCAGAGCTGGTTATTGGAGACCACGTTTTCAGGAGAGAAGGTGTCTTAGAACTGGAAAACAAAGGTATGTTCAGTCTGATATGGCAAATAATTACATTTGAAAGAAAAAAAACACACTATAAAGCGCAAACTGGTACCAAGTCTGGTGAAATGTGCAATTCTCTAAGGAAGGGTTGTATAGGTATATGGTCACACTGTATTTAAAAACATACAGAAATAGCGGATGGTGGTTCTATCTATCAAGTGAAATGCAACACGTATAGTGGTGTATTATAGGTGATACATGGAGTAGTCCAGTTATCTATAGCACAGATTATACTGCGGTTTCCTTGATAATACCCGATGGTGTAACAGGAAACAAAGAGACCTTTATCTCGTACGAAAACAAAATGTCCCGATCTGAGGGTATTTGGAGTCCGTTTATCTCAAAGTGAAGAGAAACAGAAAAAATAGTGCAATATTGCCAAGATACATAAAAATAATCTCAACCAGTAGGTTGAAGGTAATCATATGGTATTGCAGTCACAAGGATGGAGCCCTTCTATTGGCTCTGTAGGTGGTGCAGTGTGTCAACTTAATAGGGAGTGACACCATCCTCTGATCAGGGTGATCTATTCTGATGTCCCTCAAGGAAGGGTGACAAGAACAGTCTCATAGTGCAATATGTTAATGCATCTTTAGCGGTCTATGTGACCCCAAATAAAAAGTTCTTGCTCACCTGGTCTAGAGGCCTAGTTACTGGCTCTAGTGTTGAACGCCTCGGCAAGCTTTTATGGGGTTACCTTGAACATAAGTGGTCAGCAACCTTGGTCTTCGAAGTGTTTTGGAACCACATCTGCCATGGTGTTCAGCTACTCATAAGGTTCTTAGAGCCTCGTGGAAAATGTAGTTCCAAAATATCTGGAGGGTCATGGTTGCTGTAGGAAATGGGTACCAGAAACACAGCAAACCAATACACCCCTGCTTCTTCTGTATAGTGAATTCTCTGTCACATGGGAGGGAAGCCCAATTTCTGTTGTCTTCCCACTCATGTTCAATACCTTCACTGGGCAGACGAACTCCTATAATGAGGGCTGACAGCCTGCTTTGGTAGAAGCCCAGGATCAGCACTATTCTGTGGGTCCTCGCGGGTCGTGGCTGCATGAGTCAACTTGTCCAATTATCGTCAAATAAAAGGCTGAAACCGGTATCAATAATTTTTGGATTATCAGCCACCGATAATTCGCAAAGCCGATATCTGTCAATCCCTAATTACATGTAATAATGGTAATAGGTGTGTACAGAGGGGGGAAAACTGAATGAGTTGGTTTGTGATGGTTAAGAACGTGTAAATAATAAATATTCTGCATGTACAAGGCTGAAAATATAGGCCTAAATCTGGGTTATTGAATCCAAACACCAGACCTGTCAACTTTGGCAGCTCAGAGATCAGGAAGATAGGGGCATAACTGCCATGGAGGTGTTGTCACGATGCAATTTGTTCTACTGACGACTCGAGGCCCACAGAAGGGGGAATGTCAGTCCCAGAGTGCATGCGCACCAGGATTATTGGCAGCCAATCAGAACCGCTCATATACAAGTGCTGATTAGTGAATATCTATGGGCTTACACAGCCCTGATTTTAACCATTCAAGCACCGCCTGCACCATTAAACAGGTACATGGGCATTTTTCTTAGTTCTCTGAAAACCAGACAACAGTTGGGCCATCAGGAGAACTACAGGAAAACCATGTGTCACAAAGTTAAACCGTGTGACTTGCAGGTTTGAAACACTGAAATAAAAATGGAAATATAAGATGGTACAAATAAATGTAGAATATATCAGGCCATTGAGCTTCAAACATAATCCATAAGACCTGCACAGGGTGGACATGATTCATAGTTAATCATTCTGTAATAATACCATCAGAAATACAGCTTGCAGCCTTTTGTATGCTTATTCCTCGCAATGTACCATATTGTTTTTTGACAGGCTGTAATATGTTTGTTTGATTAATAGAAAAGCCCAAATCTGATCAAGACTATAACATATCAAAATACATTTTGATGAGTGAAGACGGTCTTATATTGTATGTGTCAAAGGACAGAAACCATATATTTTTTTACTGTATAGAAATCAGACATTCCAAGGTGTGGGTACAGGCATAAAAGGCATTGAGTTCATAGGATCTGTTTATCATGGGAGTTTATATGAATATTTATTAATTCTAAAACTTTTAATTACAGAAGCAAGTTCTGCAGGTCCTACTCTACATACAACAGAAATCCGGAGGCCAACTTCCACTGTGACCGAAAGCCCACGTATTGCACCCACCTTGCCATTTTCTGCATGGAGATTAAAGACTACACTTGGGATCCAAAGAATCCCAAATCCCTCAACTGCCTCTCTGGATACACAAGACAATGACTCCGTCACCCAGAGACAACCTACTGCTACGGCTCCCACTGGTAAGAAACATGGCACAGAACCAGGAACTCAACGTGGACAGAGGAGGACATGGCTGTCTGCCACAACCATATCCATTAAATCAGGAATATCCTCCAATAACTCTCTGAAACGTAACAGACTGACAGAGCTCAATATAAACCACATTGTATCTGAAAGCCCATTTACAAGACTGAGTCCTACATCTCCACCTTCTCTCTTCCAAGGTACTACTCTGAATATAGACATCAATTATTATTATTATTATTGTTCTTTATTTATAAAGCGCCAGCATATTCCGCAGCGCTGTACAATAGGCACAGTATAGACAGGGTTACAATACATTGAACAACATTTGACAAACAGTACAGGAGGAGATGAGGGCCCTATTCCCGTAGGAATGACAAACCCAGTACATTAAGCAAATCCATCAGCCACAATGCTGGAGAGGAAAGAACTACAACAACGAATTCCAGACGTGAGATTCCACTGTTCATCTTACTATGTGCCCTATCCACCAAGAGATGCCCAATGCCTTTTATATAACTTATTGATTTAAATATAATTTGTGCATTGTTAACTCTGAAACACCCATGATATGGAGCTACGTATTTCGCAGTCTTATGAATACTTCACTATCTCACAATAATTAGAATATAGAAGTGATGGCGAACCTTGGCACCCCAGATGTTTCTGAAGTACATGCCTTATCTGTGACTAAGCATCATGGGACATGTAGTTCAGAAACATCTGGATAGAAAGGGCAGAGTTTGTCCATTCCAAAGTGAGATCACCTCTTCCACTAGATCATATGGAAGGTGAAATATTCACTCTGAAATAAAGCACCCACTCCTGTCTAGTCAGCAAATTCTTTACAGACTCCTGTTCACTTGACATTCTGCCAAAATAAACAATCATGTTACATGCTCAGGGGAAAAGTCTACAATGTATATGATCAGACACCGTCAGGAATGCAGAGGACATGTCCCAATCATCCTTGGCACTTAAAAGTTTATTTGTTTTGGAATTAAAATTCTGTTATTCTTAACCATAGAAACAGGTACTTCCTAAATCACACCAAGCCTATCCCCATGTCCCACACTGTTGCAGAGGGTAACTGCTATACTCCATAATCTTACAGCACTTGGTCATTATAATAAGATCTACAATGCTCAACATTGCTTTTACACAGAAAACAATACTCTAAAACCTCCTAAACATCCAGAGAACAGGACCATAATAATTTTCCTTTGTCTACTGTAGTGATCAAAGAGAACATTTCTTAAATATCCTAACTGGGACCTCGGGTACCAGTTGCCCCTACACATTCAGGTGCATTTTGCAAGATAACATTTATTACAGTTACAAGTACTTATAAAGCGCCAACAAATTCCTTAGCGCTGTACATTGGGAGAGACAGAATAACAAATATACATACACGTTACACACACCGAACAGAAGGAGAGGGAACCCTGCTCTAGAGCTTACAATCTAAGAGGGGAGTGGTGACACAGTAGGTAAGGGTACCTGAAGTATGTGTAGTAGGGGGGTGCATGTGGGCTGATTGGGGAGATTGAGCAAAAGATGTACAGTGGGGGATCATGGAAGGAGCCGATAGGCTTCTCTAAAGTAATGTTATTGGTGGAAATAATAATTGTGAAAGAGGATTAAATGTCTGTATGCTATGATACAACAACGAAATGTCTCCATAAGTCATGTTTATAATTTCTTCTTCATTTACAGCAGGAGATGCAAGTGTCACCATTTCTTCAGTCCCCCAAATCACAGGGACAACTACTAACTTTTTCCAGAGATCTTCCTTTACCTCATCCACTACTTCACCTGCGTGGCACACCAAGAATACACAGTGGATGGAAGGAAGCTCCACTGAAAAGTATGACCCAAAGACCTCTCAAGAAACAACAGCAACAGAGTCTATTACACAAAGACACTCTAATACTCCTGCAGGGACGAAACATGTTGCACAACCCATAACCCACAGGGGTTTGTGGAGAACAAGATGGTCTGGCACATTCCCATCCAGTGAATTCAGAAGATCCACCACCGACTCCGTCACAAGCAATCCAGCTTCACAGACTACTTCCTCCATCACCCACTCCATTGTTCTGACTGCAGGTAGTGTGTCCACCACCGCTACGCCCACTGGTGAGACTTTGCAATTCTATTTTTCTGTTTACCTTTTTGATAATGTGTTATAAATGCTACATTATTTTATACCTATCACATGCTGTCACATGCTACTTATAATATAGAGCAATGGAAACTTATCCATAGGTGCAAGTAGGGCAGTACCCCCCAATAAAGGTTACAGTTCGAAGTATTTTTAACCCTTTCGCTGCTGAGGCTTTTCCCGCCCCTGTGCTGAGGTCATTTTTACCGGTTTTGCTCATCATGTTTAAATGCGTTTTGAAGGCTTATTTTAGTATATGACCCAGACATATTATATATCGTTCTTTCCGTCAGACTCGGCTGATTCATAATATGTCATTATTATATGTATACGTCATGTCCTGTCTGTATATTATAACAAAAAATGCAATAAAATATGTATTTTCAATAATTTACAATGTGTAAAGTGTTTTTTTTAACATTTTAACATGCGAGCAATTGCGGTTATATTTTGTATGGGGTGCGCTTGTTAAAAAAATTAGAGATGGGGTCTCGTTACATTTTTTTTTGGGGAAAATTACACTATTTTTAACGCACCGCATACAAAAATCGTTAGTGCAGCATCATTGTTCACATTATAATTGAAATGGGAACAATATTGCTACATTAACAAACCAAAAAAAATAAGAAAAAAGTGTTTATTTTTTTTTTTTTTTTTTTTTAATTTTTTTTTTTTTTTTTTTAACCCCTAGCTGCCACGGATCGGGAGATAGGGAGTTCATTGGAACTCCCTATCTCCACCGTTGGTGGCAGTTAGGGGTTAAGTCCAGGACTGGCGTCATCGTGCTACGCACGATGACGCCAGTCCTCAGGGGGAGTTCCCGGAGGCTTGGCCGACATCCAAGATGTCGGCCAGCTCCAGGAAAGGATCGCGAATCAGCGCTTTTCAGCGCCGATTCGCGATCCAGCTCCCCAGGGGTTAATGCCAGGCACCATTTGGAAGGGCAGGCTGTGTCCTTCCAAATGATGCCTGGGTTAACCCCCGCAAAGCCGCCGATCGGGAGGGAGAGAGGTCCGAAGGACCTCCCCCCCTCCCTTTCAGGCGCCTCCTCCGCACATGCGGGGGGGGGGCGCCTGAATTAGGTGTCATCGCGCAGCCGCGATGACACCTAATTCCGGCGGCTGCGGTCCTGGATGCCGGGCTGACATCGAGGATGTCAGCCCGCACCGGGGGGGCCAGCGATCGGCCGGAACCCGGCCGAACGCTGACCCCAATGGGAGGACGCGCTCAGCGCGTCCTCAGCACAGCAGCAGGAATGCGGAGGACGCGCTGAGCGCGTCCTCCGCATTGAAGTGGTTAAAGCGCCAATAAATTCCTTGGCGCTGTACAATGGGAGAGACAGAATAACAAATATACATACATGTTATACACACAGAACAGGAGGCAAGACCCTGCTCGAGAGCTTACAATCTGAGAGGCGAGGGGTGACCCATTAGGTGCGGGTGAATAGGGTAGGTGGAGTGGTGGGTTGCAGAAGGACTGAATGGGAAGAGGAGCAGGAAATGACTGGGGGGGGATCATGGAGTGAGCCGATAGGCTTCTCTAAAGTAATGTGTTTTCTGAGACTTCTTGAAGGACTGGAGAGACAGGGAGAGTCTGATGTTGCGGGGGAGGGAGTTCCATAAAAAGGGGGCAGCTTGGGAGAAGTCCAGAAGGCGATAGTTAGGGGTGCGTGTATGAGGAACTGATAGTCTCAGATTATGGCCGAGCAAAGTGGTCGAAGTGGGATATACCTGTTAATAAGGGAGGAGATGTAGGCAGGGGCACGGTTATGGAGAGCTTTGTATGTGCGCACCAGTATTTTGAAATGGATTCTAAAGGAAACAGGAAGCCAGTGTAGAGATTGACAAAGGGGAGAGGTGCGGGAGGTGAGGTGTAGGAGTCTGGCACAGGCATTTATAACAGACTGCAGAAGGGTAATCTGGGATCTCTTAAGGCCAGTGAGAAGGAGGTTGCAATAATAAAGGCGGGAGATAATAAGAGCTTGGACAAGCATTTTAGTAGAGTCTGGATTAAGAAAGGGACAAATGTGTGCAATGTTTTTTAGGTGGAAGTAGCAGGATTTGGTTAATGACTGAATGTGAGGAGTAAAGGATAGATTGGAGTCCAAGAGGATACCACGGCAACGAGCCTGAGAGGTAGAAGTAATGGTGGCACCATTCACCTGAAGGGAAATGGGTGCAGGAATGGAGGCCTTAGAGGAGGGAAGAAGAGAAGTTCAGTTTTTCAGAGGTTGAGCTTTAGGAAACAGGAAGCCATCTAGTTGGAGACAGCTGAGAGGCAGCCTGTAACACGGTCCAACACCGGAGGAGAGAGAACAGGAGAAGAAAGGTAGATTTGGGTGTCGTCAGCATAGAGATGGTAATTGAATCCATAAGAAGAGATGGTTGCCCAGAGAGGCAGTATAGATTGAGAAGAGTAGGGGACCCAGAACAGAGCCTTGATCTACCCCAAATGAAAGCGGAACAGGTGGTGAAGAGGCACCAGCAAAAGAGACACTGAAGGAGTGAAGAGAGAGATAGGAGGAGAACCAGGAGAGAGCGATGTCACTGAGGCCATGCTGACGCAGTGTGAGGACTGAGGAGTAGAAGACTGTGGTCAACCGTATCAAATGCAGCAGAAAGGTCAAGAAGAATAAGGAGGGAGAAGTGACCTTTAGTTTTAGCGACAGCTAAGTCATTAGTCACCTTGGACAGAGCAGTCTCAGTGGAATGCTGAGAGCGAAAGCCAGGCTGGTGTGGATCTAGTAGAGAGTTGGCAGCAAGAAAATTGGTGAGCTGGTTATAGACCAGGCGTTCTAGGATTTTGGAGGCAAAGGGGAGCAGAGAGATGGGACAGGAAAATGAAAATCTTCCTCTTTGACATAGTCATATTTATTTTTATGGGGGGGGGGTCAAAAAGTGAGCATCCCCTAGGTTTCATGATAAATATCCTTGGGGTCATTAACTTATTTTTTTAAACTATTGTTTTCTGAAACACAAATGCAGCAGTGTATACGGTATTGTTCACTGGATACGCTATTTATTTGTAATCCAACTTTAAGAGTGTGTGCTCAACTTCGGAAAAAGTGATGCTTTTATGTTAACTAACACTGCATTTGCTGGATTAGCTAGAACTAACACAATTACTACTCTTTATGAGACCATTCTGAAGATTAAATTAGATTAGGCTTCATTGGATAACACGTTTATATTTTAATAATTAACTAGTTAATATTTTGTATTCTTGGGTATGGAGCATTTTGTAAAACCTGCTGAATAAAATGCAGTACTGGGAGGTTATGCAAAGAGTTGCAACAGTGATGAATGCTAGCATTTCGCAAAAGGGAAATCTGAACAGAGACGGGAGAAGCTTCACTGTGAAGCTTCTCCTGTCACTGTTCAGATTTCCCTTTTGCAAAATGCTGATGTTTGTATTATTGTGTAAAATACTTTTTCTCTACAGCGTTACTTTTCCATAGTGTATATAAAATTCTAAAAGACCTTTGAGGGGTATAATGGCTTATTTGCAAAAGAATTAGTATATACGTGTCCTGTTTTGCCTGGTAAAATCATGCACATTAGAGGTACTGTGCTGTTAACAATATGTGATCAGGCATCACCCTATTAATATTTACCTGCAATTATTTCAGATAGAGATGCACCGATACCGGGCATTTGCACGAGTACTTGTACGAATTCCCCCGATACTTCTACCAATACCGGAAGTCAGCACTGGGCTGCCTTGCTGGGCAGTATCTGAGAGGCAGGTGCGACTGGCAGAATGCTCTTACAGCATTCTGCCAGGCCCCTCCTGCTGACCGTGTGGCAGCAAGCGTCCACTGGCATGTGAAGTTTTTAACGCGCGGCTACACTGGGACCTCCACGCGGGCTCTCACGAGTTCTTGCAAAGTTTGCGAGATCTCGAGCTCTCTGCAAGATCACGCGAGAGTGCGGCCTCAGCAGAGTTGCAACAAAACCTTCACATTCCCACGACTGCTCCCTGGAATGCGGCCAGCCAGAGGGGCATGGCAGAATGCTGTTAGTGCATTTTGCCAGCCGCCCTAGTGTCTGTGGTCTGGGAGGCATAAATGTATCTGAGGTCTGGTGTGTGCACCTATTTATACCTACTTTTTTTCTTTTGCAGAAAAACTAGAATTGGTGTGGATGGGTTTTTCCTCACTGGGTATGGTGGGCAGCCTAATACTCTCCCTGCAGCT
Organism: Leptobrachium leishanense; assembly: GCA_009667805.1. Classification (NCBI taxonomy): domain Eukaryota; kingdom Metazoa; phylum Chordata; class Amphibia; order Anura; family Megophryidae; genus Leptobrachium; species Leptobrachium leishanense. The sequence continues at coordinate 291,741,505 of CM019063.1, read as the reverse complement.
CTGGAGACGCCTCAATAGAAAGGGATCCTTCCAACTAAAACAACCATGAAGATGTTGAGGACAAACAGATGACAAACCGCTGACTACCTAAATTGAGTACTATAAAAAGTGTCTTCCAATGAAACTTCCACCAGGTCAAAGGCTATCAACAGACTGATATACAACATCAATCCAACTTAGCAGGATGCGCATTCAGTTCACTAACAAAAATATAGGAAAGAGGAAACCTTTACCAAGCATACGTTACTACAACGACAATGTAATAATGATTATTTAAATGAATGATATAAATGGGCTCCTTAGTCCTGGAAATAAATCGGGTCTACAGTAAGTTGACTCCATTGCTTTAGGAAATAGGGACTCCTCAAACCAGTTACTGGTAATGGTCCACCTTCAAGTTGTCTTCGTTGATGTACCATCCCAGACAGTTTGCTCTGCCACTGGTCTGATATATCCCCCACAAATAAGGCAACCAAAACTCTCAAACAGGTCTTTATCCGAGTTGCCTCAGTTTGTGGGACTCACTAGATTTGATTTCTTTGCACCTCAAATCGATTAAAGTAATTCCGCCATCTCCACCCAACATAGACCCCCCCCCATGCATCACATATAAACATTCAAACCCTCCAATTTGCCCTCATATTTTGTGCACCTCTCTTGCCTTAGATTGTAAGCTCCTACAAGCAGGAACCTCCACACCTCATTTCTTTGTGTCAAGTTGTTTTGTTCTTATTACGTTGTCCTATTGTAGTTAGAAAAATAGGATTTTTCAGTGTTCTTTTTAAAATGTTAATTTATTATACTTTTGTTAATGATATTTTAATAAAAAAAATCTGTTAATAAGAACAACCTAAAAGATTTCTCATTTCAAAACAATTCTTGTTTTGCACAGCTGGTGAGGATTCCTGCCAGTCATGGAAACCAGCTATATCACAGATATGTCACAGTACTTATACAGCGGTTTGTTTTAGTTTTCGGCGGACTTCTCTCTCTGTAAGCTGATCTCTATCCCCCTCCCCTCCTTTCCCATAATCAATACTAAACAGGGTGGCAGACGTTACCACCCCCAGGATTATGGTACCTATTTAATATTATGAGTAATTTGGATTTAAAAATGGTTTGGTAGAGCTCCAGGCCCCTATAGCCACTGTACCCCTTAACACATCATTGGCTGGCATCCCTGATTAGTGGCCATGAATAGAACATTGAAGATGCAAAAATGTACCATTGTAAGAAGTAGGAAAAAAGTTAATAGTACAAGGTGGAAGAGGATAACGATAAACTGCAGAAGGCATGGAAGATGTGTGTGGATGGACAAGGTACTAACTAAGCGTCCTCAGTCTTTGGAACTTAAATGCAATACAATTGTCAAAAAGCTTTCCACTTTCTGAGATTATTCTCGGTGCTGGGCTGGATAAATCCAGTGGCCTGGCAGACATGGGCATCTAGGATTTCTGCACTCTCCAACACAAGCCTTTCAGGTCTATTCACTAAAGGTAAACCTCAGGAGAAGAGAATAAGATTCTAGACCAAATAGCTGATTTGGAAAGTGAGATAAATGGGAGAATTTTTCTGGTTTGGCTATTTTGACCTAGAATTTTCACTTCTGCCAATTCTCCTGAGTTTCACCTTTAGTGAATAGACGTGTGTGTAGAGAGCTTTGTCTGAGTCCTAACATACATACTTGGTAGATTTTCTAATGAATCCCTAAGGTTTAAACAATTATTTCAAGTCCTGTCTTGGTGACAAATTCATTAATTGGAGGGGAATTACACATGCATTTGTAGCAAAACAATAAAATTATTGAAATATAATGGGAAATATCCCTGAAAATTGGCATGAGTACCTGATGACCTAACACACCCCTCTGAAAATGTACCTGCAATATATTGTACATAGATGGACTTTATGCGTCAAAATCAGACATTTTCTATTTGCCTCAAAATATTATCAGAGCTCTACCATGGCCACATCACCTGACACATACCAGTGACAGTGATACGCTCATACACAGTGCACATTGCTGTATCACAGAGCTGCGCGGTTATAATACTCATAGTAATGTATGGTGTGTATGAGTTTTGTTGATGTGTAGCTCTGTGCACATTATTGTGAGTTTTATTGCTTTGGAGCTGTGATACGTTTATTCACACCGCACCTATTACTGAGTTTTATTGCTGTGGAGCTCTGTGATACACTCACACACCCTTAAATAACCCTTGAATAACCCTTAAAAGAATTCGGATCACTCGATGTTTTTCGGGGGGGGGGGCAACATTCATTCTTGTACCCAGGCAGCACAGTGTCTTGGGCTTGCCCTGTCTGCTACACATGCTGCCTATGACTGCACAAACTTGACAATATTATGTGTTGGACCCTTACATAAAACCTTCATTGTAAACGCACAAACATATTAAATCAAATCATGGCAAGGCAATAGCCAAAACACACACACTGGGTTATTCAAAGAGATCCGAATGGCTGGAGAAAGGTAACCGAACGCTGAAAATCAGCGTTCAGTTACCTTTCTTGGCCATTCGGCTATTCAGAGAGCAGGCAATACACCAAATCCTAGCGAATTGCCTGCACGTTCGGTGCCTGTTCGAGGGCAGTGAAATCCCCATAAAAAAGCACTGCTTCGGCTATTCAGAGAACACAAACCAGCAGTGAAAGGTTCCCGAAATGCCTTGCCATTCGGTGGTTTCATTCGGCAAGTTTATTCAGGAAAATCCCATAGGCTTCAATGTTAAAAATATTCCCGTTTTAATTAAATATCTAATAAACCATTCATTATAAAATTCTGCAGTAAAGAGTCTCTTTATTTATAGATTTTTTAGGATATTTTAAGCGTTTTTCTGGATTTTTTTTTTTTGTTAATTTCTTATTTTTTCTGTAACAGCCCTTTTTATTATCATTCCCTGGACCTCATATGTAAATTTCAGACATTTTCGCTCTGTAGTTTCTTTGCAAACAGTGTTTCACTTTTCAAACATTCAAGCAAACTGTTTTGCTAATTTATTCACTGCCTTCTTCTATGGTCTCGGCTTTTTTTCCGGTGGCTTCGCTGTGTGTGATCGGCTCCTGCTCAGGTTTTTCCAGCGTCTTCGACGGGTTAATCCAGATGTTTTTACGGTTTTTCGGCAGGTTTTCAGCAGCTTTTCCCTGCACTTCGACAGCCCTGTGGTGCTTGCTGAATACACCGCAGGATCGTCGAAATGGGATTGCCGATTTGCACCGAATTGAAGAGAACGAAAAGTCACCGAACGTGCGGTGACTTTTCGATTCTCTTTGAATAACCCTGTATATCTCCACCTGCCATGAAGAAGGTTAAGGCAGACCTGACATAAAATCACCAGCTTTAAACCAACAAAATTGGACAGTGCAAGAAGTGACTTCATTGTTTTGCTAGGGTTTTAGCAATCTTCATTTAATAACATGATTAAAAATATTTATTTACATTGCATATTCACTTGGTAACTTGGACATACAGACATGTTCTTGAACCCAGGACATACTTGAAAACGAGAGAAATCTCAATGTATCCTTCCTGGTAAAATCCTTTATAAATAAATTGGTGAAGACTCGAGGGAAATGTAGCTCTACGTCAGATTTCAAACTGTAGCCCCCCAGATGCTGATTGCCTATAATTTCCAGAATTCTAATAGAATAGATGGCCAGGGAATCATGGGGGTCAGATGTCAGAAGTGCCAAAGTTTGCGATCACTTGTTTAACACCTCAGGAGGGCCAACCTCTGGAGTTGCTGACCTCTGACTTATAGGAAATGTAACCTCACATGTAGTAGCGACGTACACAGACATTTGTTATATGTATGTGCAGGTTATTGTGACACGTGATGTAGGCCACGGCTGGCATTATGAGAGTAAAATATAAACACACTGGGTGCAGATTAGTGATGTGCAAACGCCATTGCCCTAACCTCGCTCAGAATAGTTGATCATATGGTTAGAAAACACTATGGGATTATGGAAATTGAGGTGCTGAATACAGAACTGCACAGTGTTCCAAATCTCTAACTGCAGTGTCGCTCTTCTGGTTTTCGGTGAAAACAAAGAGTACTAATGCATTTTGCCATCACCTCCACACTTGCTGCCAGTGTGAAAAAAAGGTGAGTTCAGTGTTCACTATACAATTGAAAAGTGAACAATAGTGCTGTATTAGAAAAAAAGGTAATATGTGTTTTATTAACCCCTGAAAGTCAATGCATTTATGACGTAAATTACGTCATTGGTCCTTAAGGGGTTAATTTATTTAACTTCAAATCAAACCTGGTCATGTAGGATACTGTTGGAAAGGCATGGACCTTTACAAAAATACCTTGTATGACCTTCTAGCATGTAGTCTGTCGATAGAGATCCAACTTATTTTAAATTGTAAAAATTTTATTTTTTGTTGCAGAGCAAGGCCCCCCCCCCCGTGGTAGGTAGGCACCTGTAGGCACATGCCTACTTTGCCGAATAATAAACCTGGCCCATAGAGTAGAGCATGGATGGTTACAGGTCTATTCACTAAAAGGTGAAACTCAAGAGAAGACAACAATCTAGACCAAATAGCTAATTTGGAAAGTGAGATAACTGGAAGAATTTGTCTAGTTTGGCTACTTTGACCTAGATTTTTAGCTTCTCCCTCAATTCTCCTGACTTCACTCTTTAGGACTAGGACTGCAACAAACGATTATTCTCATAAAATCAATTCATCGGCTAAAAAAAAAATAAAAAAAAAATTATGTAAAAAATATAACCACAACCCCTCCCCTTTTTTCATAAGTAATTTGCGTAGTGTACGTAAATACACAAATTGCATATCTTGTGTACTTTTCACACAAGGAGTGCTTGGTCAGAGGGATGGGTTGATGCTGCTTGCGCAGTTTAAGCCCATGTTTGCTTTCTCAAATGAACCCGGCTACAAGCACTTGGTCATAGATGATGATGTCAGCATGAAATCGAGGTTAATAAGTTAAAGTGGTCAGGGTGCGTAGAGTACCCTTTTAAATAATTTCATGAACAAACGGAGCGGGAGGAGGGATTGGAGGTGGAAAGGGAGTGACTTTGCTCAAGTGACTTGACTTCAGTGTGAGAGCGAGTGGGTATGGACAAAAGACCGGATCTGAGTGTGGGAGTGAGTTTGAGGAAAGGAACCAGACCAAAAGGGAGGGAATGGCAGTTCCCGAGCAAAGCGTGTGTAGCAGGGAGGGTGGGGTGGTGGCACAGGACTCCAGCTTCAAATAAGGATAAAGCACAGGCATACAGCTCCTTCACCCAGTGGCAGTGTTCTATTGTTTGTGTTATAGTTCTACTGTTGTAAACGGAATAAAAACAAAACGGGTTTTGTCTGACATAACCGTAGAACTAAATCATACCTAGTAAAGCAGCGGCGCATCTTCTCCAATGAGGTTATTTACGTTTAATTCGGTCTGACTCTAAACAGTGTGTGCGTCACACAGGACGATTAATCGATGATTAAAATAGTTGTCAACTATTTAGTTGTTTCAGCCCTACTGGAAACCATTGCCCCTAGAGTATCCCTTTAAATGCTCTTTGGTCACTGACATACTCATGTCTTTCTACCACATAAAATAATAAAACACTTTACATATATTTTAAAAAAATGCCATTAAATTATTTCCAAAATAACCAACATATCTTATTGCATAACTTCATAGGTTCCTTAAATTATACTGGATCATTAGAAATGAAGAATTAAATAATTATTGATCCTAAGGTTTGATTATTTTGCATGGTTTACAAGAAATGCAAATTTTATGCAAGCAGAATAACTAAATTTGGACATTTTCACACTCTGTTATTCCATCCACTACTCTATTTTGGTATAAAACTTGCAATTTTCAACCAAAATTGCTGCTTAATGAATAACCGCTACAGTTTATTCTCCCATGATAAATGGATTCAGTGTCATCCCAGCAGCTTATAAATGCATCGCTCTTTGGTGTTTGAGTAGATTTGATTTGCGGTTATAGGTTTTGTGACAAATGTCGCATGAAATGCCAGTAAAGCCTGTGTGTGTCCTCTTGTGCTGCTGGAAAGTGGAGAAGTGCGTGAAGTTCTTCCTGCAGTCTGGACACTGAAACGGTTTCTCCCCAGAATGGATTCTCTGATGCTCTCTCACGGATGACTCCCACTTGAAGCGCTTGCTGCATATGGGGCATGGAAAAGGTTTCTCCTCAGTATGGATACGCATGTGCTTGATAAGGCAGGCCGTCCGCTTGAAGCTCTTGTCACAGGAGTCACATTTAAAAGGGAACTGATTGGAGTGCACTGCGCTGTGTTTGCTCAAGTCTCCGGCTAGCTTAAATGTCTTCCCGCAATTCTTACACTTGTGCGGCCGCCGGTCGGAATGGACCAGACCATGTTTGATGAGATCTGCGCTGCGTGTGAAGTTTTTCTTGCATACCTGCAAGGAAGAGAGAGTTAAAAGCTGAAAAGGCTTTACAAACACTTGTTTTTAATTATACACTACAAAGCTCAAGCTGCAAGAAAAATGGACTAGGTAAAAGAGACACAAGCCCCATCTAATTTTAAAGATTCTCCAATTTCACATAGCTCCTGCTATTGACTGAAATGGACATTCTAGTCCAAGGTAGTGAAGGGTTAAATATGTCAAGCCCTAATCAACTTAAACGTATCTTAAAAAGCTAATGCAGGAGTTCAAGATCGATTTAACATGATCTGGTCTTTTCCTGGCGTAATGCAAGGGAATTTAGTGTATGGCAAATGGGCTCCAAAATGTGCCCCTCAGGTTTCAGCACAGTGGACATGTCAGCCGAACAGCTGAAATAGTTTGAACAGAGGGGACTTCTGTGTCTGAAACACTGATCCCTTTCAGTTGTACACCTGCAGTAGCACTATATGGCCACCAGATGGCAATTTCTGCCTGTCAAATAGGGCTTACTAGCAGTAAAAATGCATTGAAGAGATTTACAATGATTTTTAACTAGTAAACGTAGGGCTGAAACAACTAATCGATGAGAATAGTTGACAACGATTTTAATTATCGGTTAAATCGGTCTGTGTGCAGCACACACTGTTTTGAGTCGGACTGAATTAAACGTTAATAGCATCAGACTCTACATCGAAGCTTATTGGAGAAGAGGTGTCAGCTACTTTACTAGGCATAATTTAGTTCTACAGTTAGGTCAAACATAACCTAGTTTGGGTGGAGGAGCTGCACCACCAATGTTTTATCCTTACTTGGAGCTGGAGTCCTCAGCCACCATCCCACACTCCCTGCCTCTCTTTCCAGTCTAGTCCATTATCCCAAACTCCCTCTCAAACTTGGTCCCTTGCACAAACTCACCCCTCCCCCACTTATTTTGTTCATGAAATTATTTAAAAAAGGGACACTATATGCACCTTGACCACTTTAGTTTATTAAAATGGGCAGGCTGCATGGAGTGCCCCCACCAGTCTCGCCCTGCTTTGTGTGCATATATCATCCTGAGTGCTCGTAGCAGCATTCATTCAGGAAGAAAACAGACATGGGCTAGAGCCATGCACGGCAGCATCAATATATCACTCTAACCAGGAGCTTGTGCACCTTGTATGCAGAAAGTAAGCACGCTACACAAGATTCATATGTACATTGCGCAAATCGTAAGATATTTACAGTACGCAAATTGCGTAAGAAAAAGGAGAGAGGTGCTCATCTGACCCCAGCCAAAACAGCCATAGAAGATGAGACACAACTACGGTTGCAGCTCAGCTTGGACAGTAACCAATAACATTATTCAGGGTATTGTTATACAAACCAGCTGGTTTGTTGATGTTAATGGCTACAATACAACACAGACCAACATATTTTTAGGTGAAACACAAGAGCACAGAAACAGTCCCACAGTGTATACATCAAAAACAATGGAGTCAAAGTGATGTAGCGCAATCCCAATTCAAATCATTTTGAACGTGATGTAACAGATACATTATACTAAGAGAAAATGCTGTGTCACTGACATCTCTCTAGGAACATTGGCCAAGCGGATTTCCACCAAATGTGAAACAAAACAACATTATATGAATTTATCTGCACACCTTGCATTTGTAAGGACGCTCCCCAGTGTGTATCCTCTGATGTTCTCTGAAACTTGCAAGGTATTTAATGACTTTATCACATATGTCACATTTGAAAAACATGTCATTGTTAGGTGATGGCTGGTGGGTTGATTGCATGTTCCGAGACAGACATCGACGCCTCCGGTTCTTGGCTTTCCGTTTGGGGGTCTCTGGTATTTCTCGGTCATCCCGCTCTTGTGGACATAACTCTTCCAATTCCACTTTGACAGTCTTCACTTCTGATTCCAACCAGGAGTCATTCTCTTCTTTAATAAATTCATTTCCCTCTTCATTCTCTTCCCTTTTAATCTCTTTCCCCATATCAGCAGTAATGGAGCCATGAATGGCTGCAATGGGCAACTGTTTGGACTCTTTTATAGACTGGTCGGTTTTCAGTACTAACGTTTCAGTCCCAACCCCATATCGTGCAGATTTTATTTGAGGTTGAGCCTCAGCTAGAGATCTGACGTCCGTTATCAACCATTCTGTGTGCTCTTCCTTGGGAGGGAATTCTGCTTTAGGTTTAAAATCTTCTGATCTAGAACAAAGATCTGACACGAATGGCTTCTTATCTGCCTCCATCGCAAAAGACATCAGCCTTGTCTTGGAATCTAAGGATGGAAAGAATACACTTAATTAAAAGCAATGTATGACGGAGAAGACACAGGACAGTGATGGTGAGCCTTAGCACCCCAGATGTTTTGCAACTAAATGTTCCATGATGCTCGGCTAGCCTTAAGTGTGTGTGACTAAGCATCTTGGGACATGTAGTTCTGAAACATCTGGATTTATTATTTAGAAATTATTGGACATTTTAGGCACAAGAAGCAGAGTTTGAACATTTTGTCCAAGAGAATGTGTATTTTCACCTGAAATTTGCATCTCCCAACCAATTGCCTGCTATGTGAATAAAGCCTAAATATCTTGTTACGAAAAGTACATTAAGAAATGTTAAATTCAAATTGTTCAGTATGAACCTAATCTGACAATCCCAAAAGAGAAGATGCTGTGGAAATGCTTTGGAAGTCTATAGAAAGACTTAACTGTAATAACCAGAAGATTCAAGCGGGGATCCAAGCAGGACACATGATCACAAAATCGTCTGACTACATGATGCTGGTAAATTGCCCAATGGAGGTGCAAACCAAGTGCGCTTAGGGATCTGTAATCCGAATATCATCCATGAAGACTGCAAGAGAAAAAAAAAAGAAAACACAAAATTACACACGTGACTTAAAAGAACACTCCATGCACTGTGACCATTGACATTGAATGGTCACAGCGCTCTGAGCATCCTAAGCCCTCTTCCCCCATCTGTGGGAAGGGGGGCAAATGGAGGCTAATTCAACACTACTAAAGCAGGAGTTTGGCTCCTCCTTGAAATTCTGGTCAGCGTGGCCTAAAGTTCAGGCTCTGGGTACAGGTAGTGGGCACCAATTTGATTCCCACCTCCTTTCCCTCCCAACAGTTACCGTTACAAGCATTTATAAAACGCCAACACATTCCTTAGCGTTGTACAATGGGCGAGACAGAAAAATGAATATACATACATGTTACACACACGGAACAGTAGGAAGGAAGGACCCTGCTCGAGAGCTACGATCTAAGAGGAGAGGGGTGACACAGTAGGTGAGGGTACCTGGGAGAATGTGAAGTAGCGGGGTGCATGTGGGCTGATTGGGAAGATGGAGCAAGAGATGTACTGTGAGGGATCATGGAGTGAGCCGATAGGCTTCTCTAAAGTAATGTGTTTTCAGAGACTTCTTGAAGGACTGGAGAGACGGGAGAGAGATACCCCATAGCCAGAAGCATATCATGTCTGGAGTACTGGAGACAAGCACTACACAAGGTGAGTTTTAAAGACATCTAAAAAAGGTTTAAAACAGGAGAGGGGGTGAGGAGGGGTCAATTTTTAACTCCTCACTTCCCCCCTCCTATTCTAACCTTAAAGCAGTGATGACAAACCTTGACACAACCATGTTTTCTGAAATACATGTCCCATGATGCTCAGCAAGTCTAATGTGTGACTAAGCATCATGGGATATGTAGTTTGAAAACATCTGTGGTGCCAAGGTTTGCCATAGCTGTCCTAGATTATCCTTTTAAATCAGAAATCACATTATTATGAAGACGTAGTAGATAAGAAGACAGGTGTCGAGCTCTACAAGGAGCAATCACGATAGGAACTAACAGAATTCATCCACTTTACCCTAGGGTTGCTCCGTATACATGAAGTGCAGTTTGGTGCCAAGTTGCCAACAGATAGAAACCAACCCTCCCAACTGTCCTTATTTTGCTCAAATCCATCTTCCATTGCCCCTCTTTTTAGGGTTTCCTCCATACGGTCAGGGAGTGAAGACAGAGCTGCAAAGCAATAACACTCCCAGCTTTGAGTCTCTAAACTAGAATAAATATTGTTAGAAATTACTATCGCTTCTGTTCCAAATTACATTTTTATTGACATAATGGTCCTGAAGATTTTTGATGTCATCTAGAACAGGGGACGCAAACTCTGGTTCTCAGATGTTGAAACTGGTCTCCAATTCCCAGAATTCTTTGATTGCAATAATTGGCCAAAGAATCAAGAAAATTGTATTTCAGAAACATGGGGGGGGGGGGGTTAGAGTTTGAGAAGCCTGCTCTATTAAGTTTTAAAATAGCTATCTCTCTGGCCACTCCAACCCTTAAAATGCAAGCTTCACTGCTTGGTGATATGCAAACCTACATGCAGTCTGTGAAAAAAATGTATACTGCTGCACTTTACAACATAGGAGAGTGGGAAAAGGTGAAGAGGGCAAATGTCAAACTATAATGACTGTCAGCCTGGATCTGGCTAAAACCCACAATAAGAAGAGTGGCAGTTGGCTTTACATATGGGCAGCCCCTTGATTTCCCACCTAAACACACACAGCTTGGTGGGTTGGCCCTGGCTGCAGGCTGTCAGTGGGAGGGATGGTGGGGAGAAATATGCTCTGTCCTTGCGTTTTTATCAGATTTGCCTATAGTACAGCGCTGTGCACACCTGCCTATTCCAGCCCTGCTTCTAAATCTGCAAACACAAGGCAGATCTCGCACATTGCTGCATTAACACTATTAACAATATATACACTTTGCTCTTAGAGTGAATTACAGGATTGGTTTCCACGTACCCTAAGAGTACAGCTAGAGCTTGACTTTGAAACTTCACGCCAGGAACCAAAATGGTTACGATCAGTTTCCCCCCCGCCCGAGGTTTCCAGCCAACCCACCGTAAAGCACAGTATAAGGCGACATAGTGCACTTCCGGTGCTGTGTCGGAACTGGATCCTCGTCGAGACATGCTCCAAGCTGCGTTCGGCAAAAATCGGAACTCCACCTCCCCAGGCTCCTGCTCATCAGTTCCGCCCAATGTCACTCCCCCATTGCACAGTTTCACGACCCAGATACCGCCTCTGTCCTCAGCCCTGCCCCTGCGCACAAAGCACGCCTAAAAACCTCCTCCTGCACTGCCCCCTGCACCACAGTAACACCCCTTCCACCCAGCCAGCCCCTGCATGACTTTGCCAATAATGTCATCAGCCACAGCTGCCCCAGAACCGCTTTTCTTCCCATCAGCTGTGGCTGAGGGGAACGAAAAAGGTTGAGGGACAGCTGTGGCTGGGGGGAGAAAAAGAGGTTCAGGGATAACTGGCTGAGGGAAGGAAAAGAGGTTCAGGGGCAGCTGTGGCTGAGGGGAGGAAAAGATGCTCTGAGGCAGCAGTGGCTGATGACATTATGGTCAGCATTGTTTATTTTATTTATTTATTTATAAAGGATTTTACCGGGAAGGATACATTGAGATTTCTCTCGTTTTCAAGTATGTCCTGGGTTCAAGAGCATTGAGTTATTACAGAAATATAAAGTAGTAAAATGCAAGAAATTAACACAAAACAAATATACAGATTAACAGAAAATAAATATGTAGGAAATAAAGTCATTATGTTACATGTTTACAGGTGCATACCTTATTGAGGTATGTTCGTAAGGAGCGCTTGATTGACCTAAGACTGGGGGAATATTTGATGGCGTCTTGGAGTTTATTCCATAACTGCGGTGCTCTGTAGGAAAATGAGGATCGAGACACTTTCTTTTTGTATTGTGGTATTGCAAGTAAGTTGCTGGTCCTGGATCGGAGGTTATAGGATGAGGGAGCTGCTGGGGAAGCAGCCTATTCAGGTAGGGTGGTAGCATCCCAGAAAAGCTCTTAAACAACCAGGTTGGAAAGGTGAAGGGTGCGTCTAGATTCTAGCGACGGCCAGTTTAGCTCTTTTAACATGTCACAATGGTGGGTCATGTAGTTACAATGTAGCACAAAGCGGCAGAATGAGTTATACAATGTAGTAAGTTTCTGAAGGTTTGTTTGCGGGGCAGCTGCATACACTACATCGCCGTATTCAATAGCTGGCATAAGCATTTGTTGTACAATCTGCTTTCTTACCGCGGGGCTCAGGCAGGATTTGTTTCTGTACAGGGCATCTAGTTTGGGGTAAGTTTTAGATGAAAGTTTTTCGATGTGGGGGCCAAAGGATAGATTTGGGTCTAACCACATACCTATAGAGGCAGCTATGGCTGAGGAGCAGCCAAAAGAGGTCCTGGGGCAGCTGTGGCTGATGCCATTGTGGTCAGCATTGTTGGCATGGCGATGCAGGGGCTGGCTGGATGGAAGTGGTGTTAGGCCCCGTTCACACTGAGCAATTTATGGTGCTACGTAGCTTCTCCAATGCATTTCAATGGAGCTGTTCGCAGCTCAATGTCGCCTGTAGCTCGTCGCTGTAGCTTGTCGCTGGTACATGACCCATTTTTTGTGACTTGCATTGGTGGTGTTGTGCAATATCGCGCATAGCGGCGATATTGCGCAATATTTACTTATTTATTTGCAAAGTATTTTACCAGGAAGGATACATTGAGATTGCTCTCGTTTTCAAGTATATCCTGGGTTCAAGAACATATCACGCATATCGCTCAATGTCGCGAATATGAAAACCGCGTGGAAAAAAAGCACAATTTACATGTCGCTCAGTGTGAACGCGGCCTTACTGTGGTGCAGGAGGAGGTTGTTAAGTGTGTTTTTTGTGCAGGGGCAGGCTTGTGGACGGAGTCGGTATCTGGGCCGTGGCAATGGGCTGTACAGGGGAGTGAGATTGGGTGGGACAGATGTGCAGGAGCCGGGGGTGGTGGAATTCTGATTTTTCGCCGAACGCTGCCTGGAACAGGTATCAACGAGGAATCAGTTCCGACACAATTCAACTGAAGGAGCGGCGCCCCACAGTGATCATGGTTCCTATCTGACAGGGCAGCAGCGCATGGGACGGGCTATGTGGTACCTAAGGCTGGCTCACCGTTCCCATAGGTCTGCGCGGCATGCCCTAGGGTGGGGGGCAGTGGTGTATTTTGGCCTAGGCCAACAAGGCCTATGGTGGCACTTTCCAGGGGGCGGCGGCCCTCAACGGGTGGCACCATTCACCGCAGGGTCCCCAAAGTGCATGGAGTCAGCCGCTGAATGCTGCCACCGCAAACCCGTGGCCTGCTGTTTTCAAAAGAACTACTGAACGAAAATGTCTGGAATTTACATATAAGATCCTATGATTGATAATAAAAAGTTCTGTTACAGAAAAAAGAAAAACCGCTATTAAAAAAAAAGGGGGAGAAAGTTTGCCAAAAAAATATCTGAAAAATGGCTAAAAGGTACAAAAAAAATCAATAAAGACTTTATACTGCAGATTAAAATAATAAATGGTTTATTAGATATTGCATAAAAACGGTAATATTTTTAACATTGAAACCTATGGGGTTCGTCTGAATAAACCTGCTGATTGAAACAACCGAACATCAGGGCATTTCACTGCCATTTCTCTGCTGTTTGGTGTTCTCTGAATAGATTAACCATTACTTCTCTATGGGGATTTGCACTGCCTTCAAACAGCACCGTACTTGCTGGAAGTTCGCCAAACTTGTGTGTGAGCATATCACAGAGCAGTGGTGTACTTAGGGGAGTGGCGAGGGCCGGGTCGCCCCAGGTACCAGTGATTATTGGGGTGTAATTAGGGGGTACTAGGAGGTGCCACTGTCACTGTGTGTCAGCTTTGAGCTGTGTTCTCAAACAACGAGCAGCGGAGCAGGGCGTTTGCATACGGAATAAAATCGAATAGAATAAAAATCCCCCTCTCCTCCCTGCATAGCTCCTCCCCTGCCCCGCAGCAGCTCTAGGAGAGGGGAGGGGGATGGGATTTGTGTGCAGAGAGAGAAGATGACAGTAAACGGCAGGTAAAGGGGGGGGGTTATCAGCAGAATATGAAGCCCTGTCTGCATACTGCTGTTTAAAGTGGACCTTTCCTTAACCAGCACTGCAGTGATAGAAATTTGTCATTGAGCTGCCTGGCTCCTGGTGAGGCTGCGTGCGTGCAGGTCACGTGGTCCGGCCAGTCAGGTGGTACTGAGTCTCAGTACCACCTGACTGGCTGAGCCACGTGACACGCACGCAGTTGCCCGCCCTTTTGTTAACACGGACTCTCACTCTATTCTGGACTGAACACCCACTGGGAAAGGGAATCAAAGCCATGGTGCACCCTCTGGCAGTGGCACCCCACTGCTAACAAGATGGCTCCACGCACAGGCACAGCCGCAATCCTAACGTGGCCTGGAGGGACCTCCTACTGAGTCCGTACACAGTCCCTGCTGACTCTGCACACAGCCCTAACGCGGACGGAGGCCGGTAAATATAGAATAAATAATTTCTGTGTGCTCATGTTCACTCGGTTTGCTGGGAGTTTTATTGCAGTGGATTCTGATACACTCATACACACCACACATTGCATTGCTGGGAGTTTTATTGCTGTGGATTCTGATACGCTGACACACACCACACATTGCATTGCTGGGAGTTTTATTGCAGTGGATTCTGATGCACTCATATACACCGCACATTGCATTGCTGGGAGTTTTATTGCTGTGGATTCTGATACGCTGACACACACACCGCACATTGCATTGCTGGGAGTTTTATTGCTGTGGATTCTGATACGCTGACACACACACCGCACATTGCATTGCTGGGAGTTTTATTGCTGTGGATTCTGTGATACACACTGCATATTACTGTGAGTTTTATTGCGCTGGACCTCTGGGATACGCTCATACACACTGCACATTACTGTGAGTTTTATTGCTATGCAGTTCTGTGATATGCTCATACACAGTGCACATTTCTGTGGGTTTTATTGCAGTGCAGCTCTGATATGCTCCTACACAGTGCACGTTTCTGTGGATTTTATTGTTCAACCAAATAGAGTGGCTGTGATCCAGTATACTTGACATGCGTGGCTGTTCTTTGTAAAAATGCTTGAATTTAAACATTTCATAATTTTATTTATCTCAATAGATACATTTGAAATGGTATACAAAATATACAAGTAGGCACTTGGTATCCACTTTTAATATAAAGAGAGGAAAAGGCGGAGCTCTAAGAGGAAAAGATGGAGCATAAAGAGGAAGGGTGGGGATTAACCAGGAAGAGGTGTGCCCTTGACAGCAAGGGGTGCCTCAAATTTAAATTAGGGGTGCACGAGTTTAGTCAGGCCTAGGGCAGCACAAAACCTAAATACATCACTGGTGGGGGGGCGGCTGGCATCCTTTGTGTATTGCAGAGAGTCCTGAGCCGCGTTCAATACCTCAGCCACTGCAACTGTTAAGTTAGCAACTTGCAACTGAACGCCGTTCTGCCGCTCAGCGCTCAGCCCTGCTAACTTAGCACTTGCAGCGACTCGGAGAGATGCTGCGAGTAGCTGAGTGTGACGTAGTAAAGATAGCCGCCACCATGGCGCAAGTTATTATCCAGTACGGCAATGTCCATTTCGAGGTGTTTGTTGACCAAAGCACCAAATATTTATTGGAAAATGGTTACTATTTACATTTAAGTGGTAATATAAAAAAAATGAAACTGTAATAGTCAAATTTATATCCTCCCTGATATGTTTTTCCCCTATGCAGAGGCGGTCAGCTCTGCTAAAAATTCATTTGAAGCCAGCAGCACTATATACCGATGTGTGTGAGCTGGGGGCAATTTTTCAATATGAGCTGGGGGCATCGTCAGCCATTTTTGCTTCGAAATTCGCATCCAAAGCGTTCAATGACACTGCTGCAGCAAACTGAATTGCTGTGCTGCATCAATTCAGCAGCTGCTGAGGTATTGGAAGCGGCTCAGTATCCATGAAGAGGGCACGGGGAGCAATGCATGATGCATTGGGGGGGGGGTGATACTGACACATTGGGACATTCAGCCTCAGAGATTTGAATAGCTTGTTAGTGGTTTTTAGTGGGGGATCCTGGCAAGATTGGGTTCAATTTTCCAGCAAGAAAGCTGACTTTATAATGACACCTGTGACCTGACAAAACACACTGTGATACTTGAATGTCCCTAAAGCTCTTCCATACCACCCCGCCCCACCTAAAAATCATTCCCATCCCAAAACTGCACCCTGGAATAAATGCATCCATATGTCCAGTTTTTAACACTTTAGTACTGACTGTATACTTTATGGATCCAGCCTCTAATCCAGGCATCTCAAACTCTGGCCACCCAGATGTTCCTGAACTCCAAATCCTTTGATTCTCTAGCCATCTACAGTATTCCATTCAAAGATTCCTGGGAATCGTAGGCAAGCAACATCTGTGAACTGGAGATTGAGACTAGGGATGGGCTGGCGGTTCAATGCGAACATGAGTTTGCATCGAACATTGACAGTTCGTCAAACATTTCCGCATGTTCGCCGCGTGTTCGCCGCGTGTTCGCCCACAATGCACCGCAATGGACCACAATGCACTTTTCCACTGGCCTGAAGCTTGTAATTGGCTACAGCCTTGGTCAGGTGCAAGACAGATGCAAGACTATGTCAATCATGGCTCAGAGTCCTGATTAGGCAAATGTTGCCCAATCATGGGCTCACAGAGCTAAGTCCCGCAAGCACACTATATAAGGCTTCCCCGCAGCCCCAGCGTGTGTGTTGCAGAGAGGAGAGGAGATTGTTGCATATCAGGGTGTATCACTGAGTTATACCAGAGTTCTGGGAATTTGAATCTGTGTCTTGGCACTGCCAGCTATCAGGGTGTATCACTGAGTTATACCAGAGTTCTGGGAATTTGAATCTGTGTCTTGGCACTGCCAACTATCAGGGTGTATCAATGAGTTATACCAGAGTTCTGGGAATTTGAATCTGTGTCTTGGCACTGCCAGCTATCAGGGTGTATCACTGAGTTATACCAGAGTTCTGGGAATTTGAATCTGTGTCTTGGCACTGCCAGCTATCAGGGACAGGGTGTATCACTGAGTTATACCAGAGTTCTGGAAAATCTGTATATCTTTAATCTAATTCTAGATACCATAGAATACCACAGTTGAATCAGAGTTCATCTGTATCTTTAATCTGTATCTTTATCTATTCAGAGTTGAATCTGGGTCTTGCCAGCTATCAGGGTGTTGCAGCCTGCAAGAGAGGAAGTGAATTAGAGAGAGAGTAGAGGACACTGGCAGCCTTGCAGGGAAAAAATCAGTGAAATCGCTGACTTATAGCAGAGTTCTGAATATCTTTAACCTAGATAACAGAGTTGAATCAGAGTTCTGCATATCTCCAATCTTTATAACAGAGTTGAATCAGAGTTCTGCATATTTCCAGTCTTTATAACAGAGTTGAATCAGAGTTCTGTTTATCTTTAATCTATATATCACTCACCATGCCAGAAAGACCAAAAAGGGCAGGCAGACGCTCCCAGACACAGATAAGAGGGCAGGGAGCCTCTGTGTCAGAAGGCTGTGCCCCTGGTCGTCGTAGACGTGGTGCATCCTCTGCAGGGGCAAGCTTGTCCTTTCTAACTGGTGCTGGCCGTCTTAAGCAGCAGCAACATACAGAGGATTTGCAGGATTGGCTAACCAGGCCATCCTCATCCTCCGAGTCCTCTGCCAGCCAGGCTTGTAGTGGTTTACAGTCCACCTCAGCTGCCAAAACATCTAATTCAGCCTCCATGTCCACAGCTACTCCTGCCGTAGCCTCACCATCATACACGGAGGAGTCAGCTGAATTGTTTGACTACAATGACATGCTGCTTGAGGATGCGCAGCAATTCCAGTGCTCTGATTCAAACTCTGAGGTTGAGGAAGGGAGTATAATCAGCCTAGAGGGAGGGGGTGCCAGTGAAGAAACAAATAACTGGCACTCATGTTCCCCCAGCAGCTGCAGCATACTGCCAAATTGGCTCCAGTGACGGGGAGATAGGGGGTGATAACGATGATGAGGTCACTGACTCCACCTGGGTGCCTGGGAGAGGAGTCAAGTGAGGAGGAGGCACAACAAAAACGAGGCACAACATCCTCTATGACCAACCCTAGCCAGTCCAAGGCATCAGATGTCAGAGCTGCTCAGGTGTAGAGCACTGTTGTCTCAAAGCACACGTCCAGGAACTCTGCTGTCTGGGAGTTCTTCACAACATGTGCAGCAGACCGCAGCGTTGCTATTTGTAAGCTATGTCTGAAGAGGATCAAGCGTGGGAGATACATCAGCCACTTGGGTACCACATGCTTGAAGCGACATATGACCACCTGTCATACATCCTGTTGGCACAACACTTCCCATCGGTCCTCATCTGTCTCTACCCCCACTATATGTCATGCCATGTCTACAACCTCTACTGACAGGAATGATGTTATAGTGATGGGTGTACCAGGTCCTTCCTCAGAATGTGACAGCATCCCATCAGCTGCAGATTTACGCAGTCAGATTTCATTGCCCGAGCTGCTGCAGCATAAGAAAAAATATAGTCACAACCATCCCTTGCACAGCGTCTAAATGCCAGCTGGCAAAATTATTCGCATTAACAGCTGCTGCCTTTCCAGCTGGTGGACTCTGCCTCCTTCCGTGAATTGCCGAATGTGCTGTACCACAGTGGCAGTTCCAAAACGCCAGTTCTTTTCACGGAAGGCCATTCCAGCACTATACCAGCACGTGGAAGACAATGTTATGAAAGTCATTGGGAAAGGCAGTCAGCAGCAAGGTGCACATTACTTTAGACACGTGGTCCAGCAAGCATGGACAGGGCTGTTACATTTCCTTCACGGCACACTGGGTAACTCTGCTTGGGATCCAGGACAGGGCTCTGTGCTGGAGCTTGTTCATCCACCATGCCTCCAGAAAGCTGCTTATATGAGGTCTGTCTGCGCCACCACCTCTTCTTCCTCCTTCTCTGTCTCTGGCGAAGTGGCAGTTAAACCGACACGTGGCAGAGGCTACGCAATGGCTCAAGCAAAAAGATGCCATACTGTGCTTGAGCTGGTTTGTTTAGGGGACAGGAGCCACACCAGGCCAGAAATTCTGTCAGCTCTGCAGGGGCAGGCACAGAGATAGATAACACCACGCCAGCTTGAGCTGGGAATGGTCTGTGCTAATGGCAGCAGCCTTCTCTCCGCCCTACGCTTGGGTAAGTTGACGCATGTACAGTGGCGTAGCGTGGGGGGGCTGGGGGGGCGTGGCCCTGGGCGCAGTTTTTGTTAGGGGCGCATAATTTCAAAAGAAATTTGCGCCCCTAAAACATGACGCCCAGACTGACCCGCCGGGCCCTCAGTCGCTGCCCAAGGGCCCGCGGGTTGAGGGGACCCAGATGCCGGGCAGCAGGAGTGCCTGCCCGGTCCTGAACAGTGAGTCCATCCGTGTTGAAGGGGAGGCGGGCTGCGTGCAGGCGCAGCCGGTCACGTGGTCCGGCTAATCAGGTGGTACTGAGTCTCTGTACCACCTGACTGGCCGGACCGCGTGACTGTGCACGCACGCAGCCGCCCCCCTTCAACACGGACAGACTCACACGCTGTTCAGGACCGGGCAGGCACTCCCGCTGCCCCAGCATCTGGGCCCCTCAACCCCTGCTGGATCCGGAGCTGGGGCAAGTATCCATGTGTGAACTGGCTGCCGCTGGGCAATATCCAGGTGAGAGCTGGGGCAAATCCATGAGCTGGGGGCAAATCCATGAGCTGGGGAAAATCCATGTGAGAGCTGGGGCAAATCCGTGAGCTGGGGGCAAATCCATGAGCTGGGGCATATCCATGTGAGAGCTGGGGCAAATTCATGAGCTGGGGCAAATCCATGAGCTGGGGCATATCCATGTGAGAGCTGGGGCAAATCCATGAGCTGGGGCAAATCCATGAGCTGGGGCATATCCATGAGCTGGGGCAAATCCATGAGCTGGGGGCAAATCCATGAGCTGGGGCAAATCCATTAGCTGGGGCAAATCCATGTGAGAACTGGGGCAAATCCATGAGCTGGGGGCAAATCCATGAGCTGGGGCAAATCCATAGACTGGGGCAGTATCCATGAGCTGGGGCAAATCCATGAGCTGGGGGCAAATCCATGAGCTGGGACAAATCCATGAGCTGGGGACAAATCCATGAGCTGGGGCAAATCCATGAGCTGGGGCAAATCCATGAGCTGGGGCAAATCCATGAGCTGGGGCAAATCCATGAGCTGGGGCAAATCCATGAGCTGGGGCATATCCATGAGCTGGGGCAATCCATGTGTGAGCTGGGGCAAATCCATGTGTGAGCTGGGGCAATATCCATGGGAGAACTGGGGCAAATCCATGTGTGAGCTGCTTGCATATCCATGTGTGAGCGGGGCAATATTCATGTGGTGAGCTGGGGCAATATTCATGTGTGAGCTGGGGCAAATCCATGTGTGAGCTGCGGCATATCCATGGGAGAGCTGGGGCAATATCCATGTGAGAGCTGGGCAATATCCATTTGAGAGCTGGGCAATATCCATGTGAGAGCTGGGGCAATATCCATGTGTTAGCTGGGGCAATATCCATGTGAGAGCTGCGGCAATATCGATAACGTGTCCACAGGTTGGGGGGGCGCACAATTCTTGGCTGGCCCCGGGCGCTGACACCCACGCTACGCCACTGCACATGTACCATGCCTAGCACACGTCTAAATCTGGTAGTACAGCGTTTCCTAACCAGGTACCCAGGGCCGGCAGAGCTTCTCAGCCAAACCAGAAAAGTCTGCAGCCACTTCAGACAGTCATTTCCAGCAAGTGTTCGCCTGGCAGAAATTCAAAGAGAATTCCACCTTTCCACAAACCGTCTGATCTGTGACATGCCCAGGTGGAACTCGACATTGGCAATGCTGCAGCGTCTGCACAAGCAGCAGAGGGCCATCAATGAGTACCTGTGTGAGTATGGCACAAGGACAGGTTCAGGTCAACTTGTTCCCCCCCACAGTGGCTGATGATCAAGGATGCATGCACTGTACTGTCACCATTTGAGGAGGCAACGAGGATGGTGAGCAGGGACAGTGCAT
Organism: Leptobrachium leishanense; assembly: GCA_009667805.1. Classification (NCBI taxonomy): domain Eukaryota; kingdom Metazoa; phylum Chordata; class Amphibia; order Anura; family Megophryidae; genus Leptobrachium; species Leptobrachium leishanense. The sequence continues at coordinate 291,720,069 of CM019063.1, read as the reverse complement.
GCATCAGTGACACAATTCCTTTAGTGTTGCTGCTGGAGCGCACTCTGCAGGGAAGTATAGATGTGGCACTAGAGGCAGAGCAGCGGGAGGAAGAGGAGGACTTTGCTAGCTCTCAAGGCCCCAGTCTTTACGCAGACAGCATTCCTGCGGGTCCTCAGATCAGACAGGAGGAGGATGTAGAGGAATATTTAAGTTGTGGGTCATTGAAGGTGGGGATTCCTCAAAGGAGGGTTTTGTGTCCACAGAAACCCAAGGACTAGTAAGTGGCTGGGAGGAGATAGTGCACGATACGGTCATCCTCAGTGACCAGGAACACTCCTGCAATTTATTTAGTCCACGACGCCCAGGGACGTCAAATGTAGGCACCATTGCCAGCGTCTTCACCATATGGTGCAGGACTACCTAGGGGCAAGGGCAGACCTAGATACCTTTACAGCAGATGATCCACTGGCTTACTGGGTGTTGAGATTGGATCACTGGCCAGAACGTAGCCAATATGCTATGCAGCTACTAGGTTGCCCTTCATCCAGCGTGCTAAATGAAAGGACGTTCAGTGCCGCTGAAGGTTTTGTCACAGACAAAAGAGTACGTCTGTCCACCGACTCTGTAGACCGGCTGACATTTATAAAAATGAATCAGTCCTGGATCAGCAGCTATCACTCCCCTAATGCTAATGTAACTGAATAGATCAGGGATCTCTTCTGCATTCCCAAAACCTCCACCACTGCACTCTTCCACAATACCTCAGAGGGGTTATGTTGTGAAGGCACTAGCTGGCACCAAAGGCCCAATATTTGGGTGCACTGACGCGTGTACCAGATTCATATCATTGTAATATTTGACGGCAGGGTCCACCCCTGCACTCTTCCACAATACTTCAGAGGGATTACGGTGTGAAGGCACTAACTGGCAGCAAAGGCCCAATATTTGGGTGCACTGCCACTGACGCATGTACCAGATTCATATCATTTTAATATTTGACCGCAGGGTCCACCCTGCACTCTTCCACAATACCTCAGAGGGGTTACGGTGTGAAGGCACTAGCTGGCACCAAAGGTCCAATTTTAATGCACCTGTTGTTACTTTCATCCAAAGCCTGCATAAGTTTCACCATAATTTAGCCCAAAAAATCACTAACTTGTTCTGCGTGTCCTAAAACGTCTCCTCTTTTCATACAGGCTGCCGCCAAAGTAGTTGTTTATGAATAATTAAATGAAAACCATTTACCCGTCATTCGAAAATGTCATTTTTTTCTTTTAAATGTTTCTATACATCTACAAATCCGCTACTTCACGAGCAGATTATAGGAACCTCCTAGGCACGATATTTGAAGGAATTTTTTGTTTATTTTCTTTCTAACCTTTATGTCTTTGAAAAATCACTGTTCCTTTAAAAACTTTTTTTTTTCCTTGTTTCCTGTCCCCCAGGGGCTACCCGGACCCCATACACCTTTAATGGCAAATATCTTACATATATAACCAGGACATACTTGAAAACGAGAGAAATCTCAATGTATCCTTCCTGGTAAAATCCTTTATAAATAAATAAATAAATATATGCCCTCTTGGAGGGCACTTTAAAATTCGAACGTTCGAGTCCCATTGACTTGCATTGAGTTCGAATTGTGTTAGCGTTCGAATTAAAACTTTTTCAAATGTTCGTGTTCGAATGCAAACTGAACACGGGGGTGTTCGGCCCATCACTAATTGAGACCCCTGCTCTAATCTAACTGTTTGCGGCTAAAAAGTTGCTTTGGCAAAATCACCTTATCACTAACATTTAACCCCTTCGGGGCTGGCCCTTCCATGGAGCAGGGTGGAGCAGCCGCTCCAGGCAGCCAGGGCCGGTTTAACGTAGGGGCGGATGGAGCGGCCGCTCCAGGCCCCTTCCATTAAATAGGCCCACAGCTGCCCCAAGAAGAGGAAGCCATCGGCCGTCCGACAGATCTGCCACATACGCGCACACACACACCGTGATGAAGCCGATCCTCTGCAAGCAGCCCCACTGTGTTGTAAAATGTGCAGGAGTATTTTGGGGCAGAGCAGCCACTAGGTGTCGCTCATCAGCTGCTCCGTGAGACACGGCTCCTCCCCATCCTCCAGCACCTCTTCCTGTTTCCAGCCATGTGGAAGGAAGGCGACTGGTAAGGAGAGCAGCTGAGGCACAGCCAGGGAGAAAGGTAAGCTTCCCCTAGCTGATGATTCACCCTGGCAGCTTTTTTTTTGTAATTTACGCTTCACCCCTTATCCCCACCCCGCAGCTCTCCCTCTGAACTCATTCGGAAGGAGGGGGGGCAGCATGCAGGGGGGACAGTAAAGACACAGACAGGAAGAGGGATCACAGACAGAGAGAGAGAGGGGATGAAAGAGAGAGGGGATGAAAGAAGAGGGATGAAAGAGAGAGGGGATGGAAGAGAGAGGGATGAAAGAGAGAGGGGATGAAAGAGAGGGGATGAAAGAGAGAGGGGATGAAGAGAGAGGGGATGGAAGAGAGAGGGAATGAAAGAGGGGATGAAAGAGAGGGGGGATGAAAGAGAGAGGGATGAAAGAGAGAGGGGATGAAAGAGAGAGGGGATGAAAGAGAGAGGGATGAAAGAGAGAGGGGATGAAAGAGAGAGGGATGAAAGAGAGGGGGGATGAAAGAGAGAGGGGATGAAAGAGAGAGGGGATGAAAGAGAGAGGGATGAAAGAGAGAGGAATGAAAGAGAGAGGGGATGAAAGAGAGGGGGATGAAAGAGAGGGGGATGAAGAGAGGGGGGGATGAAAGAGAGGGGGAAAAGAGAGGGGGGATGAAAGAGAGAGGAGGTAATGAAAGAGAGAGGGGAATGATGAGAGGGGGGGATGAAAGAGAGGGGATGAGAGAGAGGGGATGAAAGAGGGGGGATGAGAGAGAGGGGGAATGAGAGGGGGAATGAGAGGGGGAATGAAAGGGGGGATGAGAGAGAGGGGGAATAAAGAGAGGGGGATGAAAGAGAGAGAGGGGATGAAAGAGAGAGGGGATGAATGAGAGAGGGGGATGAATGAGAGAGGGGATGAAAGAGAGAGGGATGAGAGAGGGGATGAAATAGAGGGGGAATGAAAGAGGGGATGAAGAGAGGGGGAATGAAAGAGAGGGGGATGAAAGAGAGAGGGATGAGAGAGGGGATGAAAGAGAGGAATGAAAGAGAGGGGGATGAAAGAGAGGGAATGAAAGAGAGGGGGAATGAAAGAGAGAAGGAATGAAAGAGAGGAGGATGAAAGAGAGGAGGATGAAAGAGAGGAGGATGAAAGAGAGGGAGAGGCGGATGAAAGAGGGAGAGAGGGATGAAAGAGGGGTGGAATGAAAGAGAGAGGGGTGGAATGAAAGAGGGGATTGAAAAGGGGGTGAAAGAGAGGGGGAATGAAAGAGGAGTCACAGAGAGACAGGAGTCACAGAGGGATGAGAGGAGTACAGAGAGCGAGGGATGAGAGGAGTACACGAGAGAGCGAAGGATGAGAGGAGTACAGAGAGAGGGATGAGAGGCGTACAGATAGAGCGAGGGATGAGAGGCGTACAAAAAGAGCGAGGGATGAGAGGCGTACAGAGAGAGAGCGAGGTATGATTGAGGAGTACAGAGAGAGAGATGAGAGAGGCGTACAGAAGAGCGAGGGTTGAGAGGCGTACAGAGAGAGCGAGGGATGAGAGGCGTACAGAGAGCGAGGGATGAGAGGAAGTACAGAGCGAGGGATGAGAGAGGAGTACAGATAGAGCGAGGGATGAGAGGAGTACAGAGAGAGCGAGGGATGAGAGAGGAGGAGGAGAGAGGAGTACAGAGAGAGCGAGGGATGAGGAGTACAGAGAGAGCGAGGGATGAGAGAGGAGTACAGAGAGAGCGAGGGATGAGAGAGGAGTACAGAGAGAGCGAGGGATGAGAGAGGAGTACAGAGAGAGCAAGGGATGAGGGAGTACAGAGAGAGCGAGGATGAGAGAGGAGTACAGAGAGAGCGAGGGATGAGAGAGGAGTACAGAGCGAGCGAGGGATGAGAGAGGAGTACAGAGAGAGTGAGGGATGAGAGAGGAGTACAGAGAGAGTGAGGGATGAGAGAGGAGTACAGAGAGCGTGAGGGATGAGAGAGGAGTACAGAGAGAGTGAGGGATGAGAGAGGAGTACAGAGAGCGTGAGGATGAGAGAGGAGTACAGAGAGAGTGAGGGATGAGAGAGGAGTCAGAGAGAGTGAGGGATGAGAGAGGAGTAGAGAGAGAGGGATGAGAGAGGAGTAGAGAGAGAGGGATGAGAGAGGAGTCACAGAGAGAGGGATGAGAGAGGAGTACAAGAGAGGGATGAGAGAGTAGTAGAGAAGAGGATGAGAGAGGAGTCACAGAGAGAGGGATGAGAGAGGAGTCACAGAGAGAGGGATGAGAGAGGAGTCACAGAGAGAGGGATGAGAGAGGAGTACAGAGAGAGCAAGGGATGAGAGAGGAGTACAGAAAGAGGGGTGAGAGGAGTCACATAGAGGGATGGATGAGAGATGAGTCACTGAGAGGAGTCAGAGAGAGAGACGGACGGAGGAAAGGACTCAAAGATGTGTGACAGGGGTGGAAAGAGTACACAGAAATGAGAGATACTACTTATACATACAGCACACATTACTGTGAGTTTTATTGCTGTGGAGCTCTGTGATACGCTCATACACTGCACATTACTGTGAGTTTTATTGCTGTGGAGCTCTGTGATACGCTCATACACTGCACATTACTGTGAGTTTTATTGCTGTGGAGCTCTGATACGCTCATCTGTGAATATATTATTCATGACTTCTCTATAGGACAATTTCACTGCCACTGAAGATTGTTGAATTTTGACGAATTGCACCGTATTTCGCTGTCAATGAGCCAGTATTTTGGCGAACTGACAGTTTAGTAAATAGACGAACTGACACGAAAAATTGCACCATAGGGTGAAATTCACCGTTCGGTGGCAGTTCGGTGGCAAGTTCGGGGCTTAGTGAATAACCCCTTCTGTTAACGCACTCCTACGTCAGTCGCCCAGCCACAAATCCACTCCTAGTTCACTCCAGCCACACACATTCATCAATCTCTATGACGCATAGCCCCCATTCACATCACATTCGGTCACTTTCACTCCTATGAATGATTTTTTTTTTCTGCAGCAGATATTTTTATTATTTATGGGACCTTTTTTATCATTTAAACACATTTTAATGCATTTTTATTGGTTTAAATACAAGAATAGTGTATTTCCTTTTATTGTTTTTTGTCTGCAGTCCAGCGGGCTTCAGTGGCGTTCGGCTGTCAGTCCGGCAGCATTTGGCTGGGACCCTGGGTTGTCCATAGTCACTTGCAGTAGACAACCCAGGAAGTCTGCCATCGTACGACCTAGGTTGTCCGTATTCTGACGACCACGTTGGACGTCAGAATATGGACCCAGTGGACGGTCAGCCTAAGTCATGTTCTGTTGTAGTGCTATAAGTAAATTTTTAAAAAAAGGTGTAAATATCCTTCAGATAAGCAAAGCAACGCGGATCGATGTTGGCTAAGTATCTAAAAATAGGCCCACCGAAATCCTCAGCACCAGGCCCATGATACCCTTAATCCGGCCCTGCAGGCAGCCCTTTGTCAGGGGCAGAATTTTCCACCCTGGAAAAGGCCGTGGCATGGAGATCGCTCAGCCGAACAAGCCACGGCCCTCCAGAAGGCTGGTGTTTCATGGAGAAAGCCAGCCGCACCCACCCCTCTAGCAGGCTATTCCCACCTTTCAGCAGGCCTCACTCACCTCTTATTAGGGAGAGACTGGCCGCTTCTTCTGCCCAACGAGTGATACCCTGGATCTTCTTGATTAGAGATATGGAGGTGCTTCAGACCTGTCTGACCCCAGGATAATATTGGTGCCCGTCCGTGTGTATCCAGGGGGCTCTGTTTAATGTGTTGGTTGTTTCGGGAGAACAGGTTTTGAGCTAGATCTGTTTCTGGGGGGAGGGACTTTACGTCCGGTCACTGCAGGAAATGCGGTGCTCGCCAGGATCCGGGATGCTGCAGGCTCAGGGCTCCATGGCTGAGTCTTTTCGATGGAGACGAGCTGGGGAGGGATGACGGGTTCCATGGAGAGAGGATCTGTCGCACTACTACTGCCTTTACCTCTACCAAAACAGGGAGGTCAGACCTGTGTACAACACTCACACTGTCTGGGGGGAGGGTCATTATCAGACTGAGACACCTGACCCCTGTATTACACACAGCTATCAATTTCCAGACCGACAGATCAAATCTCTATATAACACTCACTGTGCATGTTGTTATTTTGCAGCCTGTCACAGACGCTCGCAGCCAGTGAGTTTTATTGCTGTGGAGCTCTGTAACGCTCATACACACCGCACATTACTGAATTTTATTGCTGTGGAGCTTTGTAATAAGCTCATACACGTTTTTTTTTTTTGGGGGGCAGTAATTCGTTCATCGCTCCAGGCAGCACAGTGGCTTGGGCCGGACCTGAACCCCTTCACTGCGGATGACATGTGGGGCACGTCCTCATTGACTCCCGCTATATGCAGAGGATGTGCCCCACACGTCATCAGCAAGAGGGAGCCCCGGCGGAGATACTCACCTCTCTGCACGGGGTCCCGAGGCGTTCTGGCTTTAGGGAAGCCAGACGCTGACTATAGGCCGGCCCCCCAATGTAAATGACATCATCGTGCCTGCGCAATGACATAATTTCCAGGCGACCCCCCGGCAATGCCAGGATATCGCCTGAAAGGGAGGGGGGATCCTTTTGGATCCCTCTCGATCGGGAATGTTTTCAGCAAAAAAACAGGCACCGCTTTGAAGGGCAGTGTCTGCCCTTTAAAGCAGTGCCTGTTTTTTAACCGTATAAATGCCAGATCGCGATCTGCGCCGCTCGGCAGCCGATCGCAATCTAGCTCCGGTGGGGGCCGCCATCTTGTATGGCGACTCCACCTCCGGATTCACCCTCGGCTCCTGACGTGTCGTGCATAGCACGATGATGTCAGATAGCCGGGGGACCCCTAGCTGCCCAGGGATTTCCCAAGGAAATCCTCTGGTGGTGATACGGGGTTCATTTGAACCCTGATATCTCCAGAACCGTGGCAGCTAGGGGGTCATGCATGTGTGACCGGCCTACACCCTCACCGCCCGTTCGTAATGATGGACTCGTTGTGTTGTATGTTGGTGTGGTGCAGCAAGGACGAGACCGGCAACATGTGACTTTTTTTGGGGAACGGATTTTACTCCAGGCGACTCCTCTGCCTCTGGCGCCGCTTCTCCTCTGAATAAAATAATATACATATATACAGGAATGAATATATATATCAGGAGACGTTCTACCTCTGCTTCTCAAGCCTCACGTGCTCTGATAAGCCCGGGAAGGAAGGGAACTGCCTAGATCTAACTAGCAGGGAGTGATGTCATCCCTCATTACCATATTAACCCCCTCATAAAAACGGCTGCTCAAACCAAATATAAAAACTACTCACAACAACCCTTTAAAGAACCTAATGCCCCTGGGACTGGAACATATCTATTTTTGTAAGGAATTAGTGTAATACACATATAATGTTCCTTAAAGACACACACACATATATTTATACAGTACACACCCGTTACACATGGTTTCATTCGAAAGGCCTGAGCATGGTACCAAACATGACCAGGTTCAAAATAAAAAATAATTAAACAAAATAATTAAAAAAAATAAAAACATGGTTTTTTTTTGTGTGTTGTTTTTATTAATGCAGCAATATTGTTCACATTTCAATTATAAAGTAAACAATGATGCTGCACTAATGATTTTTTTCTATGGGGTGCGTTTGCAAAAAATCACGTAATTCCCCCCAAAAATGTAACGAGTCCCCATTTCAAATTTTTGTACAAGCGCACCCCATAGAAAATATAACCGCAAATGCTGTTGTTGTTGTGAAACAATGTGGAAAAAAAACACTACACACTGTAAATGATTGAAAATTCAAATTTTATTGCATTTTTGTTATAATATATAGGCAGGACATGACATATACATATAAAAATGATACATAGGCGTGCGCACGGGGTGTGCCGGGTGTGCCTAGGCACACCCTAATGCCGGCCCGCGGCACATTCTGGGTCCCGGCTGGCCGCATCCGATGGATAGCCGCCGGACCCCTCATCTCCGCGGCCTGGCGGCAGCCTCCGCTTCCCTGGTGGTCCCTGTGGTTCGTGGGGTGCTGCACTGCGATCTGTGCATGGCGCACAGACCGCACAGCACATCCTCACTGACACGAGCGGCCGGCGATCTCTGATGACCTGTCACCTGACCGCCGGCGCTCTGACACAGACAGTAAGCGCCGGCGGTCAGGTAACAGGTCATCAGCGATCACCGGCCGCTCGTGTCAGTGAGGGATGTGCTGTGCGCCATGTACAGATCGCAGTGCAGCACCCCACGAACCACAGGGACCACCATGGAAGCGGAGGCTGCCGCCAGGCCCGCGGAAATGAGGGGTCCCGGTGGCTATCCATCAGATGCGGCCAGCCGGGTTCCCCCTCCTCAACCCCCCCCCTCTGTGCCACTGGACCACCAATGATACATATTCAACCCCCTCCCTGCAAGCACAAAAAACAAACAAAGGTAAGCAGGAGAGGGGGCAATTTTTAGATATCAAAAATATTGTTTAATAGTGTATTCAAAATATTTAAACAGAGTTTTATGGCTGTGGATTCTGTGATACACATATACTGCTGAGTTTTATGGCTGTGGATTCTGTGATACACATATACTGCTGAGTTTTATGGCTGTGGATTCTGTGATACACATATACTGCTGAGTTTTATGGCTGTGGATTCTGTGATACACATATACTGCTGAGTTTTATGCCTGTGGATTCTGTGATACACATATACTGCTGAGTTTTATGCCTGTGGATTCTGTGATACGCACTGCTGAGTTTTATGCCTGTGGATTCTGTGATACACACTGCTGAGTTTTATGGCTGTGGATTCTGTGATACACATATACTACTGAGTTTTATGGCTGTGGATTCTGTGATACACTGATACACACTGCATACTGCTGAGTTTTATGGCTGTGGATTCTGTGATACACATATACTGCTGAGTTTTATTGCTGTGGATTCTGTGATACACATATACTGCTGAGTTTTATGGCTGTGGATTCTGTGATACACATATACTACTGAGTTTTATGGCTGTGGATTCTGTGATACACATATACTGCTGAGTTTTATTGCTGTGGATTCTGTGATACACATATACTGCTGAGTTTTATGCCTGTAGATTCTGTGATACACATACACTGCATACTGCTGGGTTTTATTGCTGTGGATTCTCTGATACGCTCATTCACATTGCTTGGTTTTATTGCTGTGGATTCTGTGATACACTGATACACACTGCATACTGCTGAGTTTTATGCCTGTGGATTCTGTGATACACTGATACACACTGCATACTGCTGAGTTTTATGGCTGTGGATTCTGTGATACACATATACTGCTGAGTTTTATGCCTGTGGATTCTGTGATACACACTGCTGAGTTTTATGCCTGTGGATTCTGTGATACACATTGCTGAGTTTTATGGCTGTGGATTCTAGGGTTGCACCGATACCGATACTAGTATCGGTATCAGGGCCGATACTGGGTACTGCAGGAGTACTTGGTACTCGTGCAGTACCCCCCGATATTTTTTCCGATACCGGAAGCCGGCATTGAGCCAGCTTGCCAGCATCCGAGGGGCTGCGGCGGCTGTCCAAATGCTCTATCGGCATTCAGACAGCCGCCCCTGCGATACTTACCTTCCTGGGCGCCGCCGGGAATGTCTCCGCGCGGGCGCTCGTTGGAAGGACCCCAGCCGCGACCATGTGATCACGGCTGGGTTCTTCCAAGGAGCGCGCGCACGGAAACTTCCCCGGCGGCGCCCAGGAAGGTAAGTATAAACACACTGAGCAGCTGCAGGGCCTGTCTGAATGCAGATAGAGCATTCAGACAGGCCCTGCAGCTGCTCTTCGCGACGATACTCACCTTCCTGGGCGACGCCGGGAAAGTTTCCCCCGCGCGCTCCTTGGAAGGACCCCAGCCGTGATCATGTGGTCGCGGCTGGGGTCCTTCCAACGAGCGCCCGCGCGGAGACATCCCGGCGGCGCCCAGGAAGGTAAGTATCGTCGGGGGTCCAAGCTGGGGGGCATATCCATGAGCTGGGGGGCATACCCATGAGCTGGGGGCATATCCATGAGCTGGGGGCATACCCATGAGCTGGGGGCATACCCATGAGCTGGGGGGCATACCCATGTGCTGGGGGGGCATACCCATAAGCTGGGGGACATATCCATAAGCTGGGGGTATATCCATGAGCTGGGGGCATATCAATGTGTGAGCTGGGGGGCATACCCATGAGCTGGGGGGCATAACCATGAGCTGGGGCAATAACCATGAGCTAGGGCATATCAATGTGTGAGCTGGGGGCATATCCATGAGCTGGGGGCATACCCATGAGCTGGGGGCATATCAATGTGTGAGCTGGGGGCATATCAATGAGCTGGGGGGCATAACCATGAGCTGGGGGCATAACCATGAGCTGTGGGGGCATAACCATGAGCTGGGGCATATCAATGTGTGAGCTGGGGGGCATATCCATGAGCTGGGGGGCATATCAATGTGTGAGCTGGGGGGCATATCCATGAGCTGGGGGCATAACCATGAGCTGTGGGGGCATAACCATGAGCTGGGGGGCATATCCATGTGTGAGCTGGGGGGGCAAATCCATAAACTGGGGGGCATATCCATGTGTGAGCTGGGGGGTCAAATCCATAAACTGGGGGGCATATCCATGTGTGAGCTGGTGGCGCAAATCCATGAGCTGGGGCAGTATGAATATATATATATATCGGGGAGGTATATACATGTGAGCTAGGGGCATTTTTATATGGTCTGTTCTTATTGGAAAGCGTCACATGACATTAAAGAAAAGTATCGGTACTCGGTATCGGTGAGTACTTTTAAAAAGTATCGGTACTCGTACTCGGTCTTAAAAAAGTGGTATCAGTGCATCCCGATTCTGTGATACACATATACTGCTGAGTTTTATGGCTGTGGATTCTGTGATACACTGATACACACTGCATACTGCTGAGTTTTATGGCTGTGGATTCTGTGATACACATATACTGCATACTGCTGAGTTTTATGGCTGTGGATTCTGTGATACACATATACTGCTGAGTTTTATGCCTCTGGATTCTGTGATACACATACACTGCATACTGCTGAGTTTTATTGCTGTGTATTCTCTGATATGCTCATTCACATTGCTTGGTTTTATTGCTGTGGATTCTGTGATACACTGATACACACTGCATACTGCCGAGTTTTATGCCTGTGGATTCTGTGATACACTGATACACACTGCATACTGCCGAGTTTTATGCCTGTGGATTCTGTGATACACTGATACACACTGCATACTGCCGAGTTTTATGCCTGTGGATTCTGTGATACACTGATACACACTGCATACTGCTGAGTTTTATGCCTGTGGATTCTGTGATACACATATACTGCTGAGTTTTATGCCTGTGGATTCTGTGATACACATACACTGCATACTGCTGAGTTTTATTGCTGTGGATTCTCTGATACGCTCATTCACATTGCTTGGTTTTATTGCTGTGGATTCTGTGATACGCTCATTCACACCGCACATTGCTTGGTTTTATTGCTGTGGATTCTGTGATATGTTCATTCACACTATATACTGCTGAGTTTTATTGCTGTGGATTCTGTGATACGCTCATACATGCTGCACATTGCTGAGTTTTATTGCTGTGGAGCTCTGATACGCTCATACACGCTGCACATTGCTGAGTTTTATTGCTGTGGAGCTCTGATACGCTCATACACTCTGTATATTACTGAAGGTGTTATTGCTGCGAATCTCTGATACGCTCATACACACTGTACATTACTGTGAGTTTTATTGTTGTGGTTTCTGGGATATGCTCATTCACACTGCACATTAATGTGGACTTTATTGCTACATACCCCCAGGGTGTAGGGAGGAGGATATATAGTTATGTATGTGAACGTATGGCTGTGTGTATAAATGCATGTATCTGTCTTTAAACAGGCTGCTTTGCGTAAAATTCTGCACCTGTTTCCTTGTCCGGTGTTGCCCCCTTGTCTTGTACCATAAAGGATTGTATTGTGCACAGAAATCACCACAATATCTGCTGCCTGCACTCCACAAAAAGAATTACAGCGAGCGTCTTGGCAGCATCGTGAGGTACAGGTAGGAGACTGTATTGGTACAAGTCAGCAAGAGGTTAAATGGGCCACTCTACTCAAATTTCACTCCCTTTTTAACATTTAACCACTTTGCTGCTGACGACGTGCTGAGCGCATCCTCTGGTTTCATGTTTGTGTGTAGAGGATGTACTCGGCACGTCGTTGAAGTCTTTGTGAGATCCGGCAGGTCGACATAGTGATTCCCAGAGTGAGACTGAGGGACTTTTTCTCCCAGTCTCCCTCTGCTCCTGGCGGCCAGAAGAGATGAATGGAGCAGTCGTTCTTTTTGCGGGATGAGAGGTGAGTATCTGATTTTTGGGGGGGGGTTCAGCTGTTGCTGACTGATTCTGCAGAAGTGGAATCCATTAGCACCAGGTCCTGGTTGTGAGTAAATGTTTAGTAACCGCAACCGGACGGTAATCAGCGCTAGTAGATTGTAATGCTAATGCTGATTAACACTTTCCACTCCCCATGTTAAGTATAGGGAGCTGAAAAGTGCAAGATTCCAAACGGTAACTGGTTTTCTAACAGATTACCGTTTGATTTTAATATGGTGGCCCGCGCTAACTAACAATCTTTTGGATGAAAAAATGTGGTAAAATAAATTTACACGCTGCATGTGATCAAAATCCAAATTTAAATTTTTTGATCTAGCATTTTGACGTGACATGATGAATTCTGGGGTCATTGGTCCTCTAGCTCATTTGGAACTATATCTCCTATGTTGCTCGGCCAATAATTGAGATAGATGAGACTCATTGGAAATGTAGTTTCAAAACGTCTGGGTATCGAAGGTTGCTTAACCCCTGAAGCATACACATAGTAATGGTGTGTGTGTGTCGTTATATGTATGTATATGTATGTATATATATATATATATATATATGTGTGTGTGTTTGAGCTTTTGGGTGCACACCCTAATGCAATAGGCTGCGCACGCCTATGAAATGATATATTATGAATCTGCGGACTCTGCCAGAAAGAACAATATATAATATGTCTGGGTCATATAATAAATCATGGCTTCTAAATGCGTTTAAACATGATGACCAAAAGCGGTAAAAATGAGCTCAGCACACAGCAATGAAATGGCTCAGCAGCGAAAAGGTTAAAAAGCAAAAAAATCCTTGCCTTTTTCTCACAGGGCAGAGGGTAGAGCTATCCATCACATCCTCTGGCCACAAGTTGTGGAACATTTATGAACAAAAAGTTCCCAGTGACCTTCCATGCCTCAGTGCGACTTGCGCATGGTCGCTACTCACTCCATTTATTTTATTTATTTATAAAGGATTTTACCAGGAAGGATACATTGAGATTTCTCTCGTTTTCAAATATGTCCATGTAGTCCTATGGGCTCTAGGATGCAAAACAAGCAGTGGCGCCACTGCTGATATCTATGAGAGGCTCCCAAATATAACGAATTGTGCCACTGATACTGGTTGGAATAGAGCTGTTAATAGCAAGCTGCAAATGGATAATGGCTTGCCCATGGTTTATCCATCTGTGAGGAGTAAAGGACAGATCGAAGTCCAAGAGGACGCCGAGGCAGCGAGCATGAGAGGTAGAAGTAATGGTCACCTGAAGGGAAATGGGTACTAAAATGGAAGTCTTAGAGGGAGGGAAGACGAGAAGTTCAGTTTTCGAGAGGTTGAGCTTTAGGAAACGGGAAGTCATCCAATCGGAGACAGCCGAGAGGCAGGCTGTAATGCGGTCCAGCACGGGAGGAGAGAGGTCAGGGGAGGAAAGGTATATTTGGGTGTCGTCAGCTTAGAGATGATATTGGAGTCCATGGGAAGAAATTAAGTTGCCCAGAGAGGCAGTATAGATTGAGAAGAGTAGGGGACCCAGAACAGAGCCTTGAGGCACCCCAACTGAGAGAGGAAGTGGTGGTGGTGAAGAGACACCAGCGAAGGAGACACTGAAGGAGCGAAGAGAGGTAGGAAGAGAACTAGGAGAGAGCAGTGTCACTTAGGCCAAGCTGACGCAGCGTGACATTATAATGCTACATTCACTGTTTAATATGTGCCATAATAAAGACGATGGCCTTACTCCAATCAGATTGTCTGTGTGTTTATTTATGATTCTGGAGTTTACTTTCCATAACACGTGATCAGGAGAGCTCTGGCAACGTTTTGGTAGGGTGGCAAGCAAATGCCTGTGTCCATGAAAGACAAATCCACCTCCGTGAATTATGTTATTAGAAACCGCGCACTTTAATGCAAAGTGTAGATGTTTGCTGTCTGGAAGCCTATTGGCTAATGCCATAATGTTCCCTTTGCGCCTTACAGGTGTTTGTGGTATAGAAGTTTTTTTTGTTTTTTTTTACTCTATTGATCTTCCTAACCTCTCTCCATGCTTCCCTATACTCCCACTTTTGCCTCCTCTGTCTGGGTGGTAACATTGATGGTTTGTGGGAGTGTCCTGGAAGCTTTGGGATGTTTTCAAAGGAGCACTGGAATGACTGTGAGTGTTGGGAGTTTGTAGGAGGGGCTACAAAAAGTTTAGCATTTTTCTATTTTGTTTACACCTCCCTTTTATGTGGAGGACCCTCCTGCAGCTTCAGTGTTGTCTGAACCTGTATAAAATGAGCGATGTTACCCAGGGCCGGATTAATGTAGGGGCGAATGGAGAGGCCGCTCCAGGCCCCCTTCTGAAAATTGGGCCACAGTACCGCAGCCAAGATGAGCCGCTGGCCAGCAGGCAGACCTACCACCAGCCCGAGCCAGAGGCGCGTTCAATACGTCAGCCGCTGCAAGTGCTAAGTTAGAAACTTGCCATTGAACGCCGTTCTGCCGCTCAGCGCTCAGCAGTCAGCACTGCTAACTTAGCACTTGCAGCGACCCGACCCGAGGAGATGCTGCGAGTAGCTGAGTGTGACGTATTAAAGATGGAAGCCGTTATGAAGCAAGTAACAATGCCGTACAGCAAGATAGCCGCCGCCACGAAGCAAGTAATATTCCATACAGCAATGTTAATTTTGAGGTTTTTGTTCACCAAAGCACAAAATATTTATTTATTATTTACCCCTGCACATAGACATATATTACAGTTCAATTTATATTTTGTTTCAGAAGTAAACATTACGTTTATTCAATAAAATCTATCATTTGTGGTGTGTGCATACAAAACGGAATTGTGCTGACTGCTTCTCTTTTTCATATTTTGTCCGAGTCATATGAAAAAAAAAATCTGAATCTTTCATTAAAAAATCGTCGGCCATTTTGGATTCAAAATTCACATCCAAAGCGTTCAATGACACTGCTGCAGCAAACAGCAGCTGCTGAGGTATTGAACGGGCTCTGCTCGTAGCACCTGCAATGAGTGCACGCCACCCAGCCCGCTCTGTCACACTTGCAGGCACACTGTGCCGGTTGCTGACTCCGCCCCTTCCCCCTCTGCAGCACTGGCACTCTCTGTCCCTGGTATAAGGACATACACAGTGTGTTGCCCACTGGTTTAAATTGTGTTGCCTCTGTTTACTGATCAGGCAAGGCAAATTCATGTTAACCTCCTTATCCAGGGTGAAGCAGGCATTACCCGGGCAGCCATCTCTCCTTAGTGCTGGGTCCTGTTGGAGGAGGAGCATACAGTAAGGAGGGAGGTGCCCACGTGTTCCCCAGACAGCACACTACTCTGCATATCCTGTATGTTAGTGGCCCCATGGGACAGGTAAAAAAGATTGGGTAAGATGGCAGAATGGGGATGATGGTGGGAGGGAGGAAAGTGGTGTGGATTTGGAGGTATTGATCTGAGAAATGGAGAAAATACTGTTTTGGAGGGTGAGTGGAAAGGCACTGGTGGGGTGGAAGAGGATAACTATGGGGTATAAATTGACAGATATTTTGTTTATAAGGAATAAGAATTTCAGAGAGCTGTTTTTTTTTTTAAAAACCCCATAGATAAATCCTATCACAGCAATACATTAAGAAAATACTTATATCACATACACAAATAATTAAATATATATATATATATATTACCACTGGGTATTATACGAGCAGGGTACAGTATCAGTGGTTATCACATACAGGCCCTAGAAATTTAAAGGACCAGACCCTTGTGTTTTCCTCCTCACAGACATGTCTCCTACAGAGCTGCACTCTCCCTCTGTGCTTTGGCCCATCCCCTATATCAGTAACTGTGAACCTCGGCAGCCCAGATGTTTTAGAACTACATGTTCCATGATGCCTAGTGAACCTTAAAGCTGCCAGAGCATCATGGAACATGCCGTTTCAAAACATCTGGGGTGCCAGGGTTCGCCATCGTTGCCCTATATGAACTGCTCCGGCTCCTGTCAGAGGAGTGCAGTGGTAATGTTTTCTGATAAAAAAGCAAAATAATGTCAGAAATACCCTGACTGCAAAGTGCGTTGCTGCGTCGAGACACACTCAGTGTATACAGAGGCCCATTCAGTTCCTCAGCAGCTGCTAAATTGCTACATTGCAGCAGTTCAGTTTGCTGCAGCCGTCTCACTGAACACTTTTGGCTGTGAATATTGAAGCAAACGGCCATAGGATTGTTTAATGAAAGGTGCTTTTTCTGCAATATCTGCTGTTGTCCATTTTATTACCCCTTTAGTGTTAATATTTAACGTGTTCCAATAAATATTTGGTGTTTTGCTCCACCAAACCTTCAAAGCTGTCCTCTGAACATTTCCTTATTCAATTATTTGCTTGGTGGAGGCGGCCATCTTTCCCACGTAACACTCAGCTACTCTGCAGCACCTCTCTGCTGAGCTGCAAGTGCTAAATTAGCAGTGCTGAGGGCTGGACTGCAGCACAGCGTTCAGTGCCAAGTTGCTAATTTAGCACTTGCAGCGGCTGAGGAACTGACCGCACCTCAGGTCTGCATGGCTGAGCGCCCAGAGTTGGACATAGCCAGCTTCGGCAGTGATGCGGTGCAAAGCAACGGCTTCGCACCGCGACCGGCATATCTCCAGCTTAATAGTGGCCCCACAAAAAGTAGAACCGGCCCAGCCTGCAGCACACACTGCGATTTGTTTAATACATTTTTAGATATGGTTGCTTCATTTAGATATCCGGCCCATCCTTACTAGCTTGTCTAGTTGAGTTGTAGCGATTGACCCCCTATATAGGCCACGCACGCTAATACAGCAGGAGGCTTGTGAGTTGGCGCTCTGTAAGTCACACAATGCGTCATAGCACACTGTGACAATACGCACAGTGCACCACCCAACTCTCTAAACGAGAAAGCAGAGCGGGCCGATTGCTACCTCAGTATCTATAAAAAGGCCCACCGAAATACTCAGCACCAGGCCCATGATACTCTTAATCCGGCCCTGGCTGTGTCTGGCCCACCCACCAGTTGGCGCGTCATTTGGTGCCGCTGGACAACTCCAAGCCGTCCCCTGCAGCCAATGACGCGCACTGCACATCGGTTGTGTAGGCGGACTGAAGGAGGGGCCTGACGCACTTTAAGTCACGCTATATTAGAACATGTGTTTTTTTATTTTTCAAAAGATTGTATATAACAATTTTCATGCCTGTAACATCTTTGGTTTTTGAAATCTAGATATAATGATTAAAGTACCGGTATTCACCTTCCTCCCCCAACCCCCTTAACTGGAATTGGTATACTGATAAAGGTATTCAATCCCCTTTTTCACTCCCCCTTTCTTGGATTTTTGGAGAATGGTAAAGCACGTGTTTGTTTATTTTTCAAGCTGAATCTAACTGGTTACTATAGTTTCTGTGGCTACCTGGTTACCATGGTCGCCGTGGTTACCTGATTGTCATGGTTACTATGTTATCATGGTTACCATAGTTGTCATGTTATCTGGTTACCAAGGTTGCCATGATTACTATATTGCCATGGTTCCCATGTATGCTGTGGTTGCCATATTTACTGTGGTTCCCATGGTGACTGGTTGCCGTGGTTACCTGGTTGTTGTGGTTACTATGTTGCCATGGTTACCTGATTGCCTTGGTTGACGCGGAAATGTCAGCATTTCTTGACGCTGCATCAGTTACTCATTCAAAATTATTAGCATGGCACCTGTGGCACGGATGGCACTTATTCTGTGCCAAACTGAGTGATGGGCCTAAAAACAACTGTTGAATAGCAAAAGCATCCTACGCCAAGTAAATCCATGGTTGCCGGGGTTACCTTGTTGCCATGGTTACTAGGGTTGCACCGATACTAGTATCGGTATCGGGGGCCGATACTGGGTACTGCAGGAGTACTTGGTACTCGTGCAGTACCCCCCGATATTTTTCCCGATACCAGAAGCCGGCATTGAGCCGGCTTGCCGGCATCCGAGGGGCTGCGGCGGCTGTCCGAATGCTCTATCGGCATTCGGACAGCCGCTCCTGGAGCTCTCTGGCATACTTACCTTCCTGAGCGACGCCGGGAATGTCTCCGCGCGTGCGCTCGTTGAAGGACCCCTGCCACGACCACGTGGGACCATGTGATCGCGGCTGGGGTCCTTCCAAGGAGCGCGCGCGCGGAAACTTTCCCGGCGTCGCTCAGGAAGGTAAGTATCATCGCGGAGAGCAGCTGCAGGGCCCGTCTGGATGCTCTATCAGCATTCGGACAGGCCCTGCAGCTGCTCACTGTGTTCATACTTACCTTCCTGAGCGACGCCGGTAAAGTTTCCGCGCGCACGCTCCTTGGAAGGACCCCAGCCGCGATCACATGGTCCCACGTGGTCGCGGCTGGGGTCCTTCCAACGAGCGCACGCGCGGAGACATTCCCGGCGTCGCTCAGGAAGGTAAGTATCGTCGCGGGGGGGGGGGTCCATGAGCTGGGGGGCATACCCATGTGTGAGCTGTGGGGCATATCCATGAGCTGGGGGCAATACCCATGTGTGAGCTGGGGGGCATATCCATGAGCTGGGGGCAATACCCATGTGTGAGCTGGGGGCATACCCATGTGTGAGCTGGGGCAAATCCATGTGTGAGCTGGGGCAAATCCATGTGTGAGCTGGGGCATATCCATGAGCTGGGGCAAATCCATGTGTGAGCTGGGGCATATCCATGAGCTGGGCCAAATCCATGTGTGAGCTGGGGCATATCCATGAGCTGGGGGCAATATCCATATGTGAGCTGGGGCATATCCATGTGTGAGCTGGGGGCAGTATCCATGTGTGAGCTGGGGGCAGTATCCATGTGTGAGCTGGGGCAGTATGAATATATATCGGGGGGGATATACATGTGAGCTGGGGGCATTTTTATATGGTCTGTTCTTATTGGAAAGCATCACATGACATTAAAGAAAAGTATCGGTACTCGGTAACGGTGAGTACTTTTAAAAAGTATCGGTACTCGTACTCGGTCTTAAAAAAGTGGTATCGGTGCATCCCTAATGGTTACCATGGTAGCCATGATTACCTGGTTGTCATGTTTACTATGTTGCCATGGTTACCATGGAATTCTCTGCCTGTTTAGGTGGTTGGGTCAGAGACTGTACAGACTTAAGAAATGACTGGATGACTTCCTTCAGACACAGAGTATTAAGGGTTATAATATTTAATATGTGGGTAAGCTTCTTGATCCAAAGAGAAATCTGACTGCCATTCTGGGGTCAAGAAGGAATTTTTTCCCAGTGTGTTGCATATTGGCGAGCATTTCAGACTGGGTTTTTTGCCTTCTTTTGGATCAACAGCAGTAGGTGATGTGTGAAAGGCTGAACCTGATGGACACATGTCTTTTTTCAGCCTATGTAACTTGGATGCCATGTTACCTGGTTGCCCTGGTTACTATGTTGTCATGTTACCATGGTTACTATGATTGCATGGGAACCATATTGTTATGGTTGCCGTGGTTACCTGGTTGCTTTGGGAACTATGGTTGCCGTGTATTACCTGGTTGCCATGGAAACCATGGTTACAGCAGTTGCCATGGTTACCTGGTTACCATGATGGCATGGTTACAATGTTGCATGGTTGCCATGGAAACCAGGTTGACGTGGTTACCTGGTTGCCATGGTTACCATTTTGCTATGGTTAGCGTGGTTACCTGGTTCACATGGTTAACACGTTAGCATGGTTACCTGGTTGTCATGGTTACTATGTTGCAATGTTACCTGGTTGCCATGGATACCTGATCGCCATGGTTACCTATTGTCATGGTTACTATGTTGCCATGGTTACCATGTTGGCCAGATCTCATTCTGAGGCAGAGCAGTGCTGCTCTGCTGCAGAATGAGGATTGAGCCCACCCACCCCAGTTTTAATCTGTCTCCAGCCGCTCCCGCTCTCCCACCTCTGGCCGGCCGCATGAGTGTGGGCAGTCACTACACTGGCCTCCAAGAGATGCTGCGGCACCTACAAAAAATAGTGCAGCGACCTGCCTTAGCGGTAAAAACATGCCACCCCCAAAACATCTGCTGCTAGGAGTGGTTGCTCCAAACCACTCAATGGTCGGGCCGGCCCTGGGAAGCACATTGAGCCGTGTACGGACATGATGCTTTATATAGGCAATAGTACAGGACATCAGATGAGCGCTTGTTTGATCCATCACATGAAAAGAAAACGGAGACTACAAAATAGCAACGGCTTCATCATCATGTGATGTCCACATTACATCCATGCAAAAGTATGACTCTTACAACGAATGTGCTTCCCACGCTTGTGTTGCCCCAGCTCCTATTAAAAGAGCCGAACCTGTGCAGGGCATGACAAACATTTATTTATTTATAAAGGATTTTACCAGGAAGGATACATTGAGATTTCTCTCGTTTTCAAGTATGTCCTGGGTTCAAGAACATTGTTACAGAAATGCAAAGTAGTAATGCTTTAAAGGAAATTGCATGTCTAGAAATATTTTTTTAAATTGACATTTAAACACTTTAATACCAATAGACAAACTAGAATAAATCAATAAAAGTTTTAAAAATGTGTAAATTGTTTTTTATTTTCTTACTTTAACCCCTTCGCTGCTGAGCCATTTCACCGCTGTGTGCTGAGCTAATTTTTACCGCTTTCGCTCATCATGTTTAAACACGATTTGAAGCCATGTTTTATTATTTGACCCAGACATATTATATATCGTTCTTTCTGGCAGACTCCGCAGATTGATAATATATAATTTTTATATGTATACGTCATGTCCTGCCTATATATTATAACAAAAAATGCTATAAAATTTGAATTTGTAATCATCTATAACGTGTAAAGTGTTTTTTTTTACATTTTGTCATGCAAGTTTTTACGTTTATATATTCTATGGTCTGCGCTTGTTAAAAAAATTAGATATGGGGAACGTTACATTTTTTGGGGGGGAATTACGTGATTTTTAGCAAACGCACCCCATAGAAAAAAATCATTAGTGCAGCATCATTGTTCACATTTTAATTGAAATGGGAACAATATTGCTGCATTAATAAAAACAACACACAAATAAAAAAAACATGTTTTTATTTTTTAAAAATTTCTTTTTACTTCAAACATGGGTCATGTTTGGTATCATTCAAAAGGCCATGCTCAGGCCTTTCAAATGATACCCAAGCTGTCACGGTTCAGGAGATACAGGGGTTCAAAGGAACCCCCTATCTCCACCAGGGTATTTCCTTGGGAAATCCCTGGGCAGCTAGGGGTTCCCCGGCTAACTGACGTCATGCGCGATGATGTTAGGTGGCCAGGGGGGATCCGGAGGTGGAGCCGCCATCCAAGATGGCGGCCTCCACCCAAGCTAGGCTGCGATCCAGCGCCAGATGGCGCTGGATCGCAGCCCGGTACGTAAGGGGTTAAAACCAGGCACCACTTAAAAGGGGAGACTCTTCCCTTTTAAGCAGTGCCTGTTTGAGCGGCTGCGACCGAAAGGATCCCCACCTCTTCCATGCAATGTCCCAGGGGTCGCCCGGAAATGATGTCATCGCGCATCAGAGTGAAGACTCTGTACAAACACGTAATCGAAGTCACGATTTTCACAGGTGTAAATCAGGGAGAAATCGTTTTCATACCCAGAATTCCTCTGATCCCTTCAGACTACCACTACAAGTTCAAACGTCTACAATTTCCTGTTAAGGTGTTGAAGAGAATAATGGTCTCCAATTGTCCGTCCTTTAACCCCTAAGACCCTGTCTTAGGCACACCTTGAGTTAACTCTCCTTCTGCGCAGGGAGAGAGAGAAATCCGTTAAGAAAACACACGAGGCATGTTTTAGTCTGGCATCTCTCTCTGCCTTCCAACGGTTCTTGACACTTATTTATACCTATGTCAAGGCGTTGGCTCTTTATTTCATTGGTTAACATTTCAAAACATAACATAGTTCATTGGCCAGTTTCAATACAGGTCTGGTGACACATTTCTAGACAGTCCCGTGGCCTCGGCATGTGATTTCTTGAGACATGCTATCTCTTGAGACATGCTATCTCTTGAGACATGCTATCTCTCAGCATTTCTTGAGACATCAACATTTCTTCATTCCAGAGACATTTACAAACATATTGAGAAGTGAAACTTAATCCTATAATACTGCTGATTATCAACTTATCTTAAAACTATTTCTTATATTTAAACCTTAATTTATCTATTAATATTATAATTCATGAGGTGTTATTTAACTACTTATAGGGTCCTTCTTATAGGTTAGCAGATGGTGGTCTGAGGATTCCTTTTCCTTCAATCCCCTCTTAGAATCATAGTATGATCATACTATTTGATTCTTTCTTTGTTTCATCTATCTACTGTAAGTTAGTATGGGTTGGGGAGCGAGACCCTCAATACCCATGTGGATCAATATAGAACCAGGGGGAGCTGTACCTGCCACGGAACGGGTAACACATGGCAGTCTCCCAGTGCCTATTTATCTTCCTAACCTACCTTTTTCAGCCAATATCATGTCCAGAGCCATCCGGTTCTGGAACATCATAATGGATGTGGATTGTAGTTGGTCAGCGAGGCCCTGTAAAGCTTCGCGAGTATAATTAACAAATCTCTGCTGGTTATAATATAAATAGTTAATCCAATCTATATTCTTATTAATAGTAACAAGAGGTGCTAGGAATGACTCAAACCCTGCCTTTACCTGATCCCTTGCTTTAAATTCATCAGGGACCCCTCTTGGTACCCCTATAGCATCAATATAGACATGCGGATCAAGACTACCTTGTGGGCTTGGGACTTCCCTTTTCCTGCGACGTGAGCTAATATTTGGAATTTCCTCAGGATCCGAAACAATATGAAATCCCATTATGGCCTTAGCTAGGGCACATTCACCTGACCATTGAAGGGGCAGACGCGCCCTAATCTTGAGGTCTCCACATATCCAGTAGAGATCCCCAATCAGAAAAACTTGATTCTGTAACTTAATACTGTTGATATTGCTATAATTGGCACAATAACCCTCGGGGAAGAAGGTGAGGTTCCTACCTTTTCCTACTGACCTATAGCAGGTATAGTTCCCTGGGTAAACATGTATCCCTTCTCCTGGTTGTGGGAGGCGTGTTAGTATGGGGTAGCTATTCTTCCAATATTCACATAAACTCTGGCTATCAGTGGTGTTAGTATATAAACTAAGAAAACATTCTTCTTCATCTTGCGGAATATTAAAAGGTACGGTGCCTAGATGTGGCCTAGCAGCACCACACACATAACAATTTGTACGGTTATTGTTTAGGGCACTAAATTTTACCCATTCTAGCCAAACATTTACATTTGGTGTTAGGTAGGAGAGGAGGAGGTCTCACTACCTCTCCATATTTCCTGGGTAGGAATGGGTTCTCTTCCTTCTTATAAATGGCCATATCTTGGAGTTTGAACTTGTATCGAGGGAATTTGGTTGTGGCAGTTGCGTATATTCCCATTACATAGACACCCGTGTCGGCCTGGGAAGGGTGTTGTATAGTCAGCGTCAATTGTACTGACTGAGCTCCGCTTCTGATTGAGCACCGCCACCCACCTCTCCCAATTAAAGTCATACGATTTAATAGGCTTTGTCCCTCGGAACTGCGTCGTCGTGCGGCGCTATCTGGTTTATATCCCCATCTGTTAACTACGGCATCAGAGGTACCATATCCCATATTGCCCGTGTCCCACCCCACTGCGCCCCAATAATCACAATTATGTCCCCAGTACTCATCGGTTACACATATATATATACAGTTGCCTTGTACAGTATCATACTGCAGTAATGGTGAACAATAAAAAAACAACAGTGGCCAAACAGTGATGGTTCGGGTTGGGGTTCTTTCTGGTAGGGGGTGTGGACAATAGGGGTTGTGACATATGTTCCGAAGGGGGGGGAAACATATTATTTCAGTCTTTTTCTTCCCCCCACATGCGTCTCCATACTCTTCGAAAAGGATCCTTGGTTGTCATTTTCTCCTTGTTGGAAACCAGGGCTATCTGCCCTCGTGAGTGTCTCTTGTTGAGTCCTTTGTTGAATCCGCTTGACTCGAGAGGGTCCCTTGTTGAATCCGCTTGACTCGAGAGGCGTGAATCCAGACTGGGCTGTCCTCTGTCAGTATAGCTGTGCGGGTTACGGCTACCACCGTGGTCCATAGGCGAAATCCTCTGGTCTTTTTCCTTTCTGTAGCCGCTTTACCAGCACCTTGTCTCCTGGATTAAATGGGTGGGTAGGTTTGTCTGAAAGAAAGGGGAACTTAAATATAACTTCGTCTCTGGTTGTCTCGAGGGTTGAGATCAGCTGCCTAACATATTCATCCCTTATCTGCTCTAAGTCCCCTGTCTCCACTGTTAGCCTACCTGTAGACCATGGTAATGGAAAGGGTCTGCCCATAAGTATCTCGAAGGGGGAGTAGCCTGTGTTCCTATTAACCGCCATTCTGATTTCAGCCAGAATGATGGGGAGTACCAATTTCCAATTCTTTAGCTCTTCTGTGGTTGCATATTTTTGTAAAGTACAAAATAATTGGTCCCTATCCATTGTGGGAGGTCGCAAAACCCGGCATTACTAGTTTAGCTATGTCCTGTTGTGCTGCTCGTTTAGCTGCTTGGTCAGCCAGATGATTCCCTTTTGCAATAGGATCTGAGGCTCTGGTGTGTGCTCTACAATGTAACACCGCTATCTGAGAGGGCATAAGAATGCTTGCTAGGAGGTCCGTGACCAGGGTCGAATGGGAAATCTTCTTGCCATCTGCGGCCACAAATCCCCTCTTTTCCCATATCGTCCCATGGTCATGGACCACACCATAAACCTATTTGGAGTCAGTGTATATCGTGACAGGTCTACCCGCATAGAGCCTGCATGATAAGTGTTGTCATTGGGGCGGGTACAGGAGCCGTCAACAAAGACGACATCTGCGTCCAGAACAGATGTTGACATAAGATCAGGGCGGGGTGCAGTTTCAGACTCAATGGAGAGAGCACAGTCATGTTCGAGTGGGATGGTATCTGAGGGATTCTTAAGACCCAGTAAAGCGTTTAGGATTGGTGCTGGACCAGAGACACTTGAACTGTATGCTATGTGCAGTGCAGGGTTGCTTAGCAGTGTGACTTCATATCCACTAAAGCGCTGTGACATGTGCCGTGTATGTATGCCCTTAAGTAAAAATAAAACATCATGGGTTGTGTGTAGGTGCGTTTCGTACCCTAATGTGTATTGGCTTGCCATACTAACGGCCATTGCACATGCTGCCAGGGCATGCAAACAGGCCGGCATCCCTTGTACCGTTACTGGCAAAATCTTTGAAAAAAAATAAAAAATACTACGGGGCACAATCGGCCCCCATGTTCTTGCGTCAGTACCGCGGCCATGGTTTTACAATTGTCCCTTGCAAACAGATGAAATGAAAGTACATAATCAGGGAGGCCTAGCGCGGGGCTTATCATCATTGCATTTCTGAGAACCTTAAAAGCATTTAACATTTCATTAGACCACGTTATCACATTGGATTGACCCAACAGGGTGGCTTGTCTCAGAATGTTATCGTAGTAGGAGCAGTCAGGGATCCACTGTCTGCAATAGTTTATCATGCCTAAGAATGACAGCATGTCCTTCTTAGTTTTCGGGTTGACCAGGCCCGTGACAGACTGGACTCTCTTCTTTTTTTTTTTTAAATGATTTATTTTTATTTCAGTAATACAAGAATACAGAAACGAAAAGCAATACAAGATTTCCATAAGTCAGCAGATAAATTGGAAACACTATCCTTTACAGTTTTATAACATTATGTAATCTCTATTTCCACGCTGCGAATGCGGGGATGCGTAAGGCAACTCTGCCTACAGATAACGTTAACGGCTATTGCCAAAGTTATGAATAACATGGCATCTTGTATATATTGCGCGCCCAGCATGGGTATGTTTCTCAACATGTCACCAGAGATTAATAAAAGAGCAATCCTACCCCTTGATACGATTAGGTTCTCTGTCTCTCCATCTTCCTAAAATGGCTTTCTTCTGTAACACCGACAGCGCTTATACCCGCCGCCTTTTAGAATGGAGATGTTCGCGTAAAACTAGCCAGATTATACTAGGAGAAGTCCTTATGAGGTCTTCAAGAAATAGAAAGGTGATGGCAGGAATGGAAAGACCTATGTACGCAGAAAAAACAGTTAATGTATGTGCTAAATGGTTAATGCTGCGAAAGAATTGAATATGTAGAAGGAGGCAATAGAGAGGAAAGTATGAAAAGGGATGATTGAAAGAGAAAGAAGAGCGGGGGAGAGAGAGGTAGAGAAAAAAAAAAAAAAAAAAAAGGGGAGGGGGAGGGGTCAGCCAGACGCCTATCATTTTCCCCTCCGTTAGAAATTGCTGTATTACTATGCGTTAACATAACATGTTTTAGGTTCCTTCACTCAAGATCCCCCGGTACCTCCGTCTCCCCCCCCCAGAGCCTCCCTAAAGCTCGCCGAAGCGCAATAGGACGACCAATGAAACCACACATCTAGAAAATGTTGGGCTGCCTTTGCGGGCGCGAGGGCAAGTTCCTCGTTCGATCTTAGTACTTCCAATCTATCCACCAATAGCTTCAGGGTAGGCGCTGAAGTCGATTTCCAGCAAACCGGAATTAGTGATCTAGCCACCAATAAAATGCGGAGTAGCAGAGATTTCTTCAAGGTCGCAACTGAGAACGGTAATTGGAGTAACAAAAAAGTGTGAGGTGTGAAATCCAGGGTTGTGTCCGTAGTAACGCGTACAAGGTTCTGGACCGTCTTCCAGAATGGTCGGAGAAGTGCGCATTCCCACCAGATGTGGATATACGTGCCAATTTCAGTGTTGCATCTCCAACAATTCGGAGAGACGGTGATGTTAAATGAGGCCAACATTGCAGGCGTTCGGTACCAAAAGGTGATTATTTTATATGAGGATTCCTGATACTTTGAGACCTGAGACCCTGAGTGAGTTAGGGTTAATGTTTTCGTCCAGTCCTCCTCCGATATAGGTCCTTCAAGTATGCGTTCCCATCTAGACATGAATGCGGGTGATTCATTATCTATTGCCCGTAATAGACCGTAAATTGTGGATACTGCGTGTGCCAGCGGCGAGGATCGGTGACATAGCAGTTCAAATGCTGAAAGTCTTCTAGTTAATGAAAGGTTATTCGGTAATTTCTTCAAAAATGATTTGATTTGGTAAAAATTAAATTTTTCTGCGAAGGAAAGTACACCTTGGACATCGTCTTCTAAGGAAACGAACTTGCTATCTTTCAATATGTGACACGCCCGGATGATCGGGGCATCCGTGAGACGTGCCGCCAAAGAGCGGAGAATCTTTGCAGGGAAGTCAGGATTGTGAGATATTGGCAAAAGCGGGGAAGGATAGGTAGAAAGCGCATATTTTGTGCGTACTTTATGCCATATGACGAGGGTACTGCTTACTGGTGAAGTCCCCTTAGTTAAAGATCTAATCGCCTTCCATGGCAGCCACGGTAGCGTTTGTACCAGGCGGCCAATTTGCGCGTCCTCTAAATCTATCCACCTCTGTTCAGGTGAGCCAGTCATCCAGTCTACTACCCTATTCAATGTGTGTAGAATGGTAATAAAGACGTGTGTCCGGTAAGGCCAGTCCCCCGCACATCTTTGTTTTGCTGAGAGTGTCATATTTAAGTCGTGGTCGGGTCTTTGGCCAGATAAATGAGGAAAAAAGTGTTCTTATTTCTTTGTGAAAGGTTAATGAAATAATTATAGGAATCGTATGAAAAAGATAGAGTAGTCTTGGGAGAAAGTTCATTTTTATGACGCTAATACGTCCCATCCAAGACAGGAATTTTGGAGACCAACGTGCGGTATCTTCTTTAAAGGTTGCTAGAAGCGGCGAGAAGTTAGCTGAGAAGAGGCTTGTGAAATCAGATGTGAGGCGTATGCCAAGATATGTGAGTGAGGACGTGCACCAACGAAAATTATATTGAGTACTTAGAGTCCGCCGCCAGTTATTCCGCGGTGCAATAGACAGCATTTCCGACTCTCTTATTTTTTTGAAACCGGATAGAGAGCCAAAATTCCGCAGTTCGCTAAGGACCTCCGGCAGGGATCCCACCGGGTCAGGCAGTAAGAACATTAGGTCATCTGCGTATGCAGCTACCTTGTGTTCAGAGGAAGATCCCTGTACCCCTCTAATGTTAGTATTCTGTCGGATGGAGGAGAGCAAGGGTTCCAAGCTGAGAGCAAAAAGAAGCGGGGAGAGTGGGCATCCTTGCCTTGTACCATTGTGAATTTGAAATGATGTTGTAAGCGCTCCATTCACTCTAACTCTCGCAGAGGGTGCCGAGTATAGAGCTCTGATCCAGCTTATAAAGCCCTCCCCTACCCCATATGTATGCAGCGTCCGGAATAGAAAAGGCCACAATACACGATCGAAGGCCTTTTCGGCATCGGTTGAGAGAAGTAGGAGTGGTGTTTTCGATTGTTTAGAGTGTGTGATGGCATTAAGAACTCTTATCGTCGCGTCTCTGGCTTCTCGTCCTGGGATAAATCCCACCTGATCTGGGTGGATCAGTTGGGGCATAAACCGTTTTAGGCGATTCGCCAAGACCCGTGCCAAAAGCTTCACGTCGGTGTTGAGTAGGGAAATAGGCCTGTAATTCCCACAGGCCGTATGATCCTTCTCCGGTTTCGGTAACAATGCAATCGTGGCTATCAATGAATGTGGATGTGGTGTGCCGCCGTCCTGAAAAGCATTAAAAAGTGACACCAGCCTCGGTAAAAGTGTATCAGAATTCTTTTTATAATATTCAATGGGTAAGCCATCCGGACCCGGACTCTTCCCATTTTTAGATGACTTCAATGCCTCTACTATTTCCTCCGCGGAGATTTCAGCGCTGAGTGTTTTATGATCTGAGGGATCAAGCGGTTTAGGTATTGTCTTTGCCAGGTAGGCATCTATATGTTCCATCTGTGAGGGTGTGGTAGCAGCGTCGTCAATATGATATAAATCGGAGAAGAACGTTAGAAACTCCCCCGCAATCAGTGTCGGGTCAGTTGCCAAAGAGTCCCCCGATGTCCGAATTTTAGGGATGTACGACTTGATCCGTCTGTCCTGAAGGACTCTAGCTAGGAATCTACCTGGTTTGTTCCCACTTAACGCAAAAAATGACCGCGCTCGTAGTGCCTGGAAACGGAGGGATGCATTTATCACTTTCGCCAGTGCTTGTCTTGCTTGGAGGAGACGTTGATACACTGTTGCATCATTAGATGCAATGTGTTCAAGTTCCAATTTCCTAACTTCACCCACTAGTGTGTGGTGTTCCTCATCTCGCTTTTTCTTACGTGCCGTCCCTTTACCGATAAAAAACCCGCGGATGACCGCCTTATGCGCTTCCCATAACATTGGAATGGAGATATCAGGAGTGTTATTTTCTGTAAAGAAATGTTCAAGAGTGGTGCGTAATTCCTCACTAATTAATGGGTCTTCTAGTAACGAAACATTCAGCCGCCACTGTCGTTCTCGTGGAACAAACAGTGGAGATTGAATTTTGAGGTTGAGTGGGGCATGGTCCGACCATGTCGTGGCCATGATGTCTATTGAGGCAGTTAGAGCGAGATTGTTGTAGTGCATGAAGAAATAGTAGATTCGGGTATGTGTGGAGTGCACTTGCGAAAAATAAGAATAGTCCCGTTCTGAAGGATGTAGGGCCCGCCATACGTCTACCAACCGGTAAGCATGTAATGATCTGCGAATAGAGCGCAATACGTGTGCAGGTGTCGATGAGGAACCAGTGGAAGAATCTAGCTGTGGCTCCAGTGTAACATTAAAGTCTCCGGCCAAGAGAGTTATCCCCTTCTGAAACGTGTCTAAAAGTCGCAGTATCCGTGTGGACTCTCTTCTGACTGATGCTCCGTTCCCCCTGTCTGAGAACAAACCCTAAATATTCAACTTGCATTTGACACCACTGCATTTTTTTTTTTTTTAAGGGAAACCTTGTGCCCACATTCCTGTAACCAACGAGGAAGTGATTTACCATCCTCCCGGCAGGCCTCCTCTGATGGACTGCATACGAGGAGATCATCCACGTATTGCAGCAGGACAGAACCATGGCTGGGGTGCCAGAATTTCAGAGTGGCCTGCAGTACAATACTGTAGACCACCGGGGCATCAATGTACCCCTGAGATAACCTTTTCCATGTAAATTGGGTGCCTTCAAATGTGAATGCGAACAGCAATGCCGTTTCCGGATGTACAGGATGCTAAAAAATGCATTCTTCAGGTCAATTACAGAAAAATGTGTATGTGTCGCTGATATTGATGACAGAAGTGACGTGACATCTGGGACAATTGGCGCAATTAGAATCACTAGGGAATTAACTGCGCGCAAGTCTTGAACGAACCTGACAGTCCCGTCAGCTTTGTTCACGGGGTTAATTGGGGTACTGAAGGGGAAGACTACAGGTTCCAGGATACCATCCTGTAGAAACTGGTCAATCATAGGACATAGTCCGTCCTCTTTCTCTTTTTTTGACAATGTTTAAAAATTCTATTAATATCTTCTATTTCTAAGTAACTTATTCCCCACGGTCATAAATGGAAAATGGGTTTTGTTGGTGTTATTCTCATATCTTAGGGCTTATTAATGGCGATCCTTTGTTATATATGAGTGGCCATAATAACAAAAGGCAGTATATATTCTTCTGCTTTTTTTTTTTTTTTCTATTTTCTCTTTTACTTCCTCTTTTTTTTTTTTTTCCCCGTCTTTGGATGTGGATGGGGCCGGAGGTTTCAAATCCTCCATTGCCCCCACCGCACCCAAGACCTCTGTCTCAGTAAAGGGACGGATATATGGATTGTCTATAAGACGGAGGGGGTCGTGGTTCCCAGCTGGCACGGGGTATTTCTTGTTTATTCCGTGGTATACTCTGTTCTATTTTATGCAGTCTGGCGCTGTCAGAGGACAATGGGGTCCCTCTTCTACATTGTTTCACCATTAATCATTGTCCCCCCCTCCCCAATTTCATATACTGCATGTCCCACTGAGGGTTTTCCCTGATAATAGGCCATGCCTCGGTGTCGTCGAGACATAATCCTTTCACTATATCCATATAGAATGGGCTGTGGTCTCCCTGTCTGAGGAAAGGATCACAACTCCCACTGCTTCTGTCCATCCCGCTAGATTATCTATCCATGGGTTTAATTAAATAGCAATCTGTGCCCCCTACTCGTACTACATAATCTTTACAAAACTCTCCTATTTTCGGTAAGGGATATTCTTTAACCTTGCTACTTTAAATACCCATGGCTAGTTGTACAATTGAATAATCAGGCAGGTAAAATAGAGAAAGAAAGAAAAAAGAGAGGCTCTTCACAGTGCTCGAAGAGAAAAACAACTTAAATTCTTACTATATATATATATATATATATATATCTCTATATATGCTACATGGATCAACAAAAGATGAGCTAATTTAAGGATAAGTAATAAAAACTTATTTAGTGAATCCTCCCCTAATCTCGAGAATCAAACTTCTAATCTTTTACTTTTATTTTGTAGTTATATAATTCCTTCATATCATAAACAAAAATTATAAAACCCACAATCCAATAGTATATAAAAACTAGCTTCACAATATATATATCTCCGGTTAGTAACTGCATACATGACCAACATCATCCACCCCATCAGTCAGCAACTAACACACAAATGGCCAACAAACACCTCTGCTTAATACAACATGCACCTCACAGCAAACAATGTCCAACCAGTCAGCTCTTATATATACATATATATATACACAATACCATCAGTATACAAAGGGGCAAAAGTCTGCATACTTTACAGATTTTCCTGCCACCCAATTAACTTATCACTCTAATAATATATACTTTAACAATATATACATATATATATATACATAACGACTTTTCCGCCTCACCTTGCGGATTGTTCGTTATTTTAACTTATAACTCTATTATCACAACTGATGGACGTCTGTCTTACCTTACAACAGTGAATCTTAACACTCTAATATTCTTATACTCTAATATTCTTATACTCTATTATTCTTATACTCTATTATTCTTATACTCTAATACATTTTTATGAGGGTTAACGCAAGGTGTGATCAATTGGACATATAATGTCCCTTCTATTGAGTGTGGTCCCTGACCTACTCCATCTTTAAATAAACGGCCCCTGGCAACGTTTTTCTTTTAATTCTATAAAAACGGCCCCTGGCAACGTTTTTCTTTTAATACTATAGGACATGGACAACTAACTTTAGTTCGAGATAAACGTTGTCATTGCCCTCGTCCAGACAAGACAATATACTCACCAGGACGAGGGGTGACCGTTCATCTCGGCAGTGCCTCCAGATTGAAGAGAATAATGGTCTCCAATTGTCCGTCCTTTAACCCCTAAGACCCTGTCTTAGGCACACCTTGAGTTAACTCTCCTTCTGCGCAGGGAGAGAGAGAAATCCGTTAAGAAAACACACGAGGCATGTTTTAGTCTGGCATCTCTCTCTGCCTTCCAACGGTTCTTGACACTTATTTATACCTATGTCAAGGCGTTGGCTCTTTATTTCATTGGTTAACATTTCAAAACATAACATAGTTCATTGGCCAGTTTCAATACAGGTCTGGTGACACATTTCTAGACAGTCCCGTGGCCTCGGCATGTGATTTCTTGAGACATGCTATCTCTTGAGACATGCTATCTCTTGAGACATCCTATCTCTTGAGACATGCTATCTCTCAGCATTTCTTGAGACATCAACATTTCTTCATTCCAGAGACATTTACAAACATATTGAGAAGTGAAACTTAATCCTATAATACTGCTGATTATCAACTTATCTTAAAACTATTTCTTCTATTTAAACCTTAATTTATCTATTAATATTATAATTCATGAGGTGTTATTTAACTACTTATAGGGTCCTTCTTATAGGTTAGCAGATGGTGGTCTGAGGATTCCTTTTCCTTCAGGTGTGCTACGCCTTTACCATCAATAAGGCACAGGGACAGATATTGAAAGTGGCTGGTGTGCATCTGACGAGTGACTGTTTCTCCCATGGCCAGTTGTATGTGGCGTGCTCCAGAGTCAGTTCACCTGACAGCCTGGTCATCCTCCAGCCAGAGAGTAAAACCAGAAATGTTGTTTACAGGGAGGTCCTGAGCAAATCATCTGAGGGACAAATTGAAAGTCTATGCTATGCAAGTAAGTAGCCCAGCTACATAGACAACCCAGGGTTGCTGGTGGGATTAACCCCTTAAGGACGGGAGTAATTTTACAACTTCAGCGCTATTTCGAAGTAGAAGTTTGCTGAGCTCATTTTGACCGTTTTTAAACGCGGTTTTAAGTCACGTATTATTATACCACCCAGACAAATTATATATCGTTCTTTCCGGCAGACTCGGAAGACTAACCCTTTCGCTGCTGAGGACGTGTGGGGAACGTCCTCATTGACTCCTAAGGAAAGATAGGGGTGGAGATAAGGGTTCCTTTGAACCCCAATATTGAAAGGTATTTTAATATGATAGGTAGTTTTTTAATTTTTGCATTGGTGTGAAATCCCCCCCTCCTTGTTCCAGCACGGTGTCTGTTCAATTTCGTTTCCTCTCGAGGCAGGTCAGCGGGGTGATGGAAATAGATATCCTGTGTTAACTTAGAAATGCCTGCAAAATCTTTGTTACATGATGTAGAAATGTATCTGCTCTGATTGGTTGTTGTATCACATTCCTATGTTGGGAGTGAACACTGCAGGAAGTTTTTATATAACGAACATTTCTATTGGATGTTGAAACAATAAATGAACCTGACAGACCACGGACTGATCAGATGATAATCTGCCATATCTCGGTGTGGTTGTGTCTATCGTCTCCTCTGATCAGAGTCGCGCAGCGCCTTTCTTCGGTTTTGATATATCAGAAGAAACTTGAAAAAGGTTTATGGTAATTATAATGGAAATCTAGAATTTAACAGTTGGTGTCAAAAGTGGGATTTAATAATTCAATTGTCTGATATGATTTATTTCATGTTAAACAATTGCCTATATAGATAAAAGAATCTTTGCTTCCATGGGGAGGCTGCCTGTGAGAGCCACTGTGTTGTTGTAGGACGCTCTGTTTGTTTTTCTTTGTTTATTGTTTGTTTATCTTAACTCGCCTGATAGAGAACTGTTAATGAGCGGTGACTCACTCGTTATGTTGATGTACCCTGATGAAGTTCTGGTGCTGAGTATTCATTATGTCACTCACCCGGGAAACTGAAAGATGTTTCTAGCGTTGAGTAAATGTGTTTGTCTTTGTGTCCATAGTGTAGCTCTTTTGTGTTCTGGCTCGTAGCGTTTTATTTTAATTGATTAGATTTTGACTTCTTCTTATATATCAAATAATTTTATCTCCCATTGAGAGACCGTTTTTTCTTTTTCCTCTTATTTTTTTATTTTCTTGCGCGCTGCTGCCATTTTTTCTTTATTTTTTTGCTGCATGTGTTTGCGCGCTGATTCTAAAGGATTTGCTAACTGTTTTTTCTTTCAGATTGCATGTTTGTTTTTGTTTTATTTTTTATTTTGTTTCTTGCCATTGATTGCGTCTGTTTATTTAAATGTTTGTCTTAACTATTAATGTATGTGTTTATCTTTGATGTTTTGTATTTCGTAGTTTTGATATGTTTTTTTATGTGTAATTTATGTATAGGGACTGCTTCTCTTAAAACAGGTTGCTTTGTTTCTATGTGTCTTTACTGCCTTGCCTCG
Source organism: Leptobrachium leishanense (assembly GCA_009667805.1). NCBI lineage: Eukaryota > Metazoa > Chordata > Amphibia > Anura > Megophryidae > Leptobrachium > Leptobrachium leishanense. Next base: position 291,684,751 of record CM019063.1, on the reverse strand, counting down.
TGTAAAAAAAAAAAAAGGCACAGGAAATGGAGACAAGAGGGCTTTACTTTTACAGTAAATTTCAAAAATGACTGCTTTTTTTTATTCTTAGCTTATGTTTGAAAGATGAACATAGAAAGTCAATACTCTGACAAGGCAGGTTACACATGAATGTTATGTTATAAGTTGATGTATGATATATAAAAAAATTTGTGTATCAAGGTGATGGGCTTGCCTTAATATAAGTTATACATTTTCCCAAAAGAGGCGTGGTCGGTTATTTTCCTCTGGTCTTTGTTTGAGTCCAGCACTAAGGGATTGACCACACCTTAATATAGGTTATATGTTTTGCCAAAATGGCTGACTGAGATCATTTACAGTTTTGTAACTTGTATAATGGAATATATATGTAGGTTCATGTTTAGTTGTTTGGAATTTAAGAGGATGAAGTGATAGCTGAAGGATTTGAGTGAAAGTTTAAAGGAAAGTGCCTACAGGTTTAGTAGCGCTGTACAAAGGAATTTAGGCAGATTTCAAATGAGAGAAGGTGGTTTTTTTTTTGTTTTATTTTAGTTGACTAAGGGAGATGGAAGGTTGTAGTTTGGTATCTGAGTATTGTTTGATTGTTTTCTTTTTCTGCAGTGGTAGCCAGATGTCTAGTTTTATTTTTTGCTGTCTGATGTTTTTGTCTTTTGGTGTGAAGTGCAAAAATGTATAACTGTGCCCCCATTGAATATTCTTGGAGGGAATAAAACAGGTTGTAAAATAGCTGCACAAACACCTCACGTTTGAATGTTTGTTTTTAACCAATATCCTTAATAAATATTATTGATGTTTATTATGAATTTTTTTCTCTGAGTTTCCTCTGAGAACTTTGTGCTAATTAACACGTCAAGTTTTAAACATGCCCTTCTATACTTTCTTTCCCAGTTCATGATATTTTTGTTGTGTTTTTTTATTTGAATTGAAGTTCACATTCTTTTCCTAGTCTCCTCCATTTTGTCTCTCTCATGACCCCTCCTCTCCTCCATTTTTTTTATCTCATGACCACTCTTTTTCTTTGTGTCCAAAAATGTGTTGCATTTTTTTTCTCCATTTTAAAAGTATTTTAACCATATGAATTTTAAAGTTTTTGACAGGTTAATAATACATTTTTTTCCCAAGTTTTTACTTTAGGTGATAATTACCCATGCATGCCAACTTTGATCAAGCTAGATGGAAGATTATGTGATACCAATATTGATAAAGCTGTTGGAATTGAAGGAAATTTACTCAAACACATTATCATTTCACAGTGCAATGTTACATCAACCGGATAATAAGGAATCATCAGACACCAGGCAATAAAACATTCTAGTTTATCGACAACTCATCAATAAATCATGCGATTAAAGAAGATCATTGATTTGGAAATAAAACTTAAGACATGTCAGTTTTACAAAACTGTTATTTTCAACCAATAAGACAGAAGACAAAGAAAGAAGATAATGTATTTTTATATGCTGATGGATTATCTTTGTGTTGTCGTACAAGTGATAATTATTTTGTGTCTTTTATTATTTTATATTTTATTATTATTGTTGTTTGGTTACAATCAATATTGTTCAAATTCCCTGACACATTTAGGATTATTGAAGATCACATCCAATTAAATTAGAGTTAATTAATGTATTTAGGAACATATAATTTAATGCATTTGCATAAATACGTTTCCTGACATATATAGTGGTAAATGGAAAGTTCTGATTCGGGAAAATTAAAGTTGTTTTCATTTTTTTTTAATTTCATTTGAGGATTGGTGTGTTTTATAAACACCAGGTTTGTTTCAAAACACCGAACAAGACTGAATAGGATAGTAATTAAATATTTTTTTTGATATTTAAAATGGGTGGAATATGCACTTCGGCTATTTCCCTTTTGAGCCAAAGTTGCGTATATATATTTTTCTCTAACAATGAGTCAGAAGTAGTATAATTTTTTCTCGTTGCGTGAGGCCGATAGGCTTTGCGGGGAAATTTAAAAATTTAGTATCTGTGTCTCTTCTTGTGTAAATTAACATTTTTATTGTTTTCGTGCATTTGAGAGTGACAATGAATGAATGGATGTATATGATTAGCGGGTATACCATATTTTCTTTCTTTTTTCTTTTCTTTATTGTTGCTACAATCGTATCACATCATCAAGAAACCTGACAGTCACAATGACTGCATATGGAACGAATCTTGGACATTTTGTGTCAAGGTCAAAGGTCACAGGTAATAAGCAACCAGCGCAAAGAGACAGCTTGTTCAGGAGTCCCTATGGTGGGAGCTCTGATGACATTTAATGATTATGCGTCTCAAGCTGGGATGTTGAAAAAGACCAGACCTTGATCTCGGACTGTGGACTACGGTATTAGATTATGGAATATTATTTTTTTTATTTAATCACCTAGATAAGTGTGAGAAAGGAATGGATTTGGGAAAATGAGAATGTATTTCTTGAGAGTGTGTATGAATGCAGGTGTGTATGCGTTTTGTGGAGTGAAGCTGAACATTGGAAAACACACAGATATAGATCTGACTCATGTTGATTATTAGATAAATAACCTTTTACATTCAAGTTATTATATTTTTCTTGTTCGGTGAAGTACATTTTGGGAAATGGGAATAAATAGTTATTCAATGTCTAGATTAGGTATTTTGGCCCAAACTCCAAGTGTGGTTCGCTGGTAGAGTGAATCTAGATAGATAAGTATATTTTATGCTCATAAATGGCCTCCTTGGGGAATCCCTTTCGTATATCGTAAAGGTATTAGGCGAGGATACTATGGCCCCAGGTATAATTAGTTTAATTGTCTAGTTTGTTTTATCCATTTTAGTGATCACGATTGTATATGTGATCAATGAGACGATTGAAAGGTATTTTAATATGATAGGTATTTTTTTAATTTTTGCATTAGTGTGAAATCCCCCCCTCCTTGTTCCAGCACGGTGTCTGTTCAATTTCGTTTCCTCTCGAGGCTAGTCAGCGGGGTGATGGAAATAGATATCCTGTGTTAACTTAGAAATGCCTGCAAAATCTTTGTTACATGATGTAGAAATGTATCTGCTCTGATTGGTTGTTGTATCACATTCCTATGTTGGGAGTGAACACTGCAGGAAGTTTTTATATAACGAACATTTCTATTGGATGTTGAAACAATAAACGAACCTGACAGACCACGGACTGATTAGATGATAATCTGCCATATCTCAGTGTGGTTGTGTCTATCGTCTCCTCTGATCAGTCGCGTAGCGCCTTACTTCGGTTTTGATATATAAGAAGAAGCTTGAAAAAGGTTTATGGTAATTATAATGGAAATCTAGAATTTAACAAATATCTCCTGACTTTTTTCAGCTAGCAGGCCTTTGCAATTATACCAAACATGACCATGTTTAAAGTAAAGAAAAAAAATAACAACAATAATAATACAAAAAAGAAAAATCAGTTTTTTTAAGCCGTGAAATGGCTCAGCAGTGAAGGGGTTAATAATATATCATTATTATAGGTCATGCCCTGCCAAAATGCTATAACAAAAAATGTAAAAAAAAATTAAAAAATGAGAATTTTTAATAAAATTTCAATCATCCACACTGTGTAGAGTGTTTTTTTTTCTAAAAATGTATTATCCGAGCCTTTGCGGTCATATGCTATGGGGTAGATTTGTTAAAAAAATTAGAACGGGGAACCCATTTTTATTTTGGGGAGAAATTGCGTGATTTTAGCTAAACCCCCCCCAAAAAAAATCATTAGTGAAGCATCATTGTTCACATTATAATTGAAACGTGAACAATAGTGCTGCATTAAAAAAAACAAAAACACTTTTTTATTAACCACTTGGCTGCTATGGACGCGCTCAGTGCGTCCAGCCAAATGGTTCTCCTGTGCTACGGACGCGCTGAGCGCGTCCAAGCACAGGAGGCAGCAATCTGCCGGATTCTGCACTCCGGGACCCCGGCGGGGACATTAGATGTCATCGCGGATGTGCGGAGGAGGCGCCTGAAAGGGAGGGGGGGAGGTCCTTCGGACCTCTCTCCCTCCCGATCGCCGGGGAGCAGGGAGTTAATACAGGCACCGCTTGGAAGGGTGCCTGTCAAACGGTGGCTGTCATTAACCCCTGGGGAGCCAGATCACGAATCGGCGCTGAAAAACGCCGGTTCGTGATCCTTTCCCGGAGCTGGCCGTCATCTTGGATGTCGGCCAAGCCTCCGGGAACTCCCCCTGAGGACTGACGTCATCGTGCATAGCACGATGACGCCAGTCCTGGAGTTAACCCCTAGCTGCCACCTACGGTGGAGATAGGGGGTTCATTGGGTTCATTTAAAAAAAAATTCTAAAAAAAAAAACAACAATATTTTTTTTTTTGGTTTGTTAATGCAGCAACATTGTTCCCATTTCAATTATAATGTGAACAATGATGCTGCACTAACGATTTTTGTATGCGGTGCGTTTGTTAAAAATCGTGTAATTTTCCCCAAAAAAAAATGTAACGAGACCCCATTTCTAATTTTTTTAACAAGCACACCCCATACAAAATATAACCGGAATTGCTCGCATGTTATAATGTGAAAAAAACACTTTACACGTTGTAAATTATTGAAAATTCATATTTTATTGCATTTTTTGTTGTAATATACAGACAGGACATGACGTATACATATAATAATGACATATTATGAATCTGCCGAGTCTGACGGAAAGAACAATATATAATATGTCTGGGTCATATACTAAAATAAGCCTTCAAAACACGTTTAAACATGATGAGCAAAACCGGTAAAAATGACCTCAGCACAGAGGCGTGAAACGCCTCAGCAACGAAAGGGTTAATTCATCTTTTTATTTTTACATTTTTTAAACTTTTATTTTACTTTTAACATGGTCATGTTTTATATCATTGGAAAGGCCATGCTCTGGCCTTTCCAGCAATATCAAACATGACCCCCTAGCTGCCACCGATCAGGAGATAGGGGGGCTCTTTGAACCCCTTTATCTCCTCTATGGGATTTCCATAGGAAATCCCTTTGTAGCTAGGGGGTTCCCCGGTTAACTGACTTCACCGTGCATGGCGGGATGAGTCAGTTGACGCGGGGGGGACCCAGAGGTGGGGGCTGCCATCCAAGATAGCGGCCCCCACCGGAAAAAAAACACACTCTTGCACCGATTGGTGCCAGGCCGCGACCTGGCAACTAAGGGGTTAACCCCTACATCGCTGGAAAGGTCAGGCTGTGACCCTTCCAGCGATGCTGGCCACAGCCGCCTGGTCCCCGGCGAAGGGGAGATAGAGGGATCCAAAGGATCCCCCCTCCCCTTCAGGCACTTCCCCTGTGCCGGTGGGGGGGGACACCTGAAACTGACGTCATGGCGCCACCGGCGCCATGACGTCAGTGCGCCGGGAGGAGGGATACACGCCAATCTGACTCCACGGGAGTCAGAGCAGCGTGGGAGCGACCGGAGGAGGTGAGTATCGCCGGAGGGGGGCTGCAAACACCGAGGACGTACAATTACGTCCTAATGCAGGACGTAATTGTACGTCCTGCGATGTTAAAGGGTTAAAGGACTTAAGCCCATCTATTTTATTGTTTCTTATTATTATTATTATTAGGGATGCACCGATACCCTTTTTTTAGGACCGAATACGAGTACCGATACTTTTTTCAAATACTCACCGATGCCGAGTACCGATACTTTTATTTAATATCATGTGACGCTTTTCAATAAATAATTTAGGATTTTGCTGAAAGCCTGTCCTGTTTAAGTTAATATTGCAGTATATGGCTAGACACCCCATTTACCCACTGCCTGCACACACCCTGACCACACACACACCAGATATACATTTATATATACACACACACTGGTCTGGTGGGTATACATGTATCAGATGCCTGTGGGGTATATTATTTATATATAATATACCCCACATGCATCTGTGTGTATGTGTAATATATATATATGTAGCGCTGTGTTTAAATTTGTCCTTCTGCAATTATACAGTGTTGCCACTAGGGGGAGTGTATGGGAGTTCCATGGGAGTGTATAACATATGAAAGAGACTTTGCTGGATTTAAGAACTACACCTCCCAGAGACCTTTGCGAAGGGAACAGGAAATGGGCGTGCGGCGCCAAGAGACATCCGAAGCCTCGTGCAAGACAGGGGCAGAACGAGCAGAGCAACATAATGAGTAGGACGCACGCTGGACACTGTCAAGGATCGCAACCAGGCCGGAGTGTGGACGCTGCCATATCCAGTGCTGGAGATCGGGGACGGAGATCTTGCTGTCACCTACTTACATTCGCTGAGAGATTGGGAGGACAACCAGGTTCCAGAAGGACCCTGAGTGAGGAGGCCGCGAGGATCGAATGGGAGTGCAGGCGGCGGATCGGTTCAGGTAGCAGAGATACGGCAATCGGGAGAGCGGATTTGTGGCACCAGGTTCCAGTCATGGAGATAGATCCTTGGTCAAGTCATCGGTTCTGGACACTTTGTTCATCGGATGGGTGAGAGGCCTCAAGGCCTACAGTTCCAAAACAAAAGTGCGCACTTGGTTAATTGCTTCAATCCACAGGGCCCCAACGTTGACTAGTCGAAGATAATTTTGCTCATTCACTGGCCAGTTGAATATAGTACCCGGGTACCCTAAGACACCACTTTTTGAGCCTTTTTGAACGGGACTTAAACTTGCAAACTGAGGGGTATTAACCGTTTCTTTTCCGCTGTGTGTTTTTCCCGTGTTGCGCATTCCTGTTATTATCTTCAACGTACATGTGTATTATGTGCCACTTTATTGATCCAGTAAAGTATATAACTTAGAAAATCCACAACAGTGCTGGTGTATAGTGATTCCTAGTGTGGTGAGACTATCCTGGGTTTATTCAGCGGCTCCTCCGGGGGTGAGCGCTACATATACATACATACACACACACTTACTTCAGACCTCAGTGTGTGTATGTGTTAAATACACATACACACACTGCCCATTTTAGACCTCAGTGTATGTGTAATATATATACACATACACACACACTGGCCCATTTCAGACCTCCGTGTGTGTATGTGTTATATACACATACACACACTGCCCATTTTAGACCTCAGTGTGTGTGTATGTGTAATATATATTACACACACACAATGGCCCATTGCAGCCCTCAGTGTGTGTGTGTGTATGTGTAATACATATACACATACACAAACACACTGGCACATGGGGCGGCTGTCCGAACGCTCTAATGGCATTCGGACAGGCCCCTGCAGCTCATCGCGGTCATACTTACCTTCCACAAGCGCTGCCGGCAAAGTCTTCCCGCGCCCGCTCGTTGTAAAGCCCCCAGCCGTGATCTCACGAGAGTTCTCAAGATTGAGGCTGGGGGCTTTCCAACGAGCGGACGAGCGGAAACTTTGCCGGCGGCACTCGTGGAAGGTAAGTATGACCGCGTTGAGCTGCAGGGGCCTGTCTGAATGCCGTTAGAGCGTTCGGACAGCCGCCCCAGCCCCTCGGATGCCGGCAAGCCAGCTCAATGCTGGCTTCCGGTATCGGGGGCACTGCACGAGTACCAAGTACTTGTGCAGTACCCGGTATCGGCACCGATACTAGTATCGGTATCGGTGCAACCCTAATTATTATCATCCCTTATGTGTTTCAGTCACCACTAAGCCAATGGATTGTGAACCTAATATCTCCTGTATAGCCCTATATTTCGTCGCGAAGCACGGGTATCCAGCTAGTCTATATATATTGTGAGCTGGGAAACAGGTAGCGGGTGCAATTGCTCTCTGGGGTGAGCACTCTTGAAAGGTTCAGAGACCAGACCAGTGACTTTTCTTCAAACGGGGGTACATTTATTGCAGCAACCCACAGGTTATACACCACACTGTATATTGCTCAAAATAAACAGTTCAAAAGCAAAGAAAATTCCTAGCCGTGTCCCGGCACTAACTAAACATACAATAGCCCTGACTAACAACCTTTGCAAACCTAGTGTTTGTCAGGCTTCAGAAAACCAACCTTGTGCTCCAGCAGATAGAGACCGTCTGCTCCCCAGACTCCAGAGCGATGTCTGTTTGCCTCACCTGCACTAAATTGCCACTGAGGCAAAGTGCAAAACCAGGTGCTTAGAGGTTCCGGAAGGTGTAAGAGAGAAATCTGGGTGACACATAAACCCCGGACAGGACCTTTCCTTGCTCTCTACATGATGCCCTGTTACAATATATATATATAAATATATATATATAATAACGAAATGCCGCTCGTGCGTAATCACGATATCTCCAGAACCGTAAAGCCTACAAACTTGACATTCGGCACGTATGTTCCTCTCGGCTTCTAGGTGCTCATTAAGAAAGGATTTTTCGAAAATTAGTTATTAACACGTTCTGATGCTAAGGAGTTATGCTCCCCCTCCCCACCTGAAAAAAAAGCTGCTCCAACTGCCACTTGCCTCACATGTCGTTATCACAGTTCAAACTGGCAGACATAAGTGACAGGCAAAACTTAAAAATGGGTTAAAAAATCTCCCATTGGACCACAACGTTTACAATGCAGATGTGTCATACCCACCCCTGTAATAACGGTAACAATTCAATGCTCTTCAACCCAGGACATACTTGAAAACAAGAGAAATCTCAATGTATCCTTCCTGGTAAAATACTTTGCAAACACATAAATATGTTCCAATATGGTACAATTTTACTGTGGAATTTTAAAGATACAGAGAACCAAATATCAACCCGTAGCTTACAAAGTGACATTTTTGCAAAGCTTCAGAATGAATTAAAAATAAAATCTCCCATTGGACCACAACGTTTACAATGCAGATGTGTCATACTCACTCCCCATCTGCATTGTAAATGTTGTGGTCCACTGGGTAATTATTTTTTTTTAACCCAATTTGAAGTTTTGCAAAAATGACACTTTTTAAGCAACGGGCTGATATTTGGGGCTCTGTAGCTCTGTAAGCTCCAACGGCTGTCGCAGGCTGTTCGGCCGTCCTCCAGGCTCAGGCGAGCCCCCAGCTCGGCTGGGCCTTCAAGGCCCAGCCGAGCCAGGGGCTCGCCTGAGTCTGGAGGATGGCCGAGCAGCCTGCGACAGCCGTTGGACGGTCACCGCTGGAGCGCAGGACCGAAGCAGGAGGATATAGGTGAGTGTGGTGCCTACACATAGTCCTACTTCGGCCCTGAGCTCCAGTGGTGACTGTCGAACGGCTGTCGCAGGCTGCTCGGCCGTCGTCCACGCTCAGGCGAGCCCCCGGCTGAGCCTGGACGACGGCCGAGCAGCCTGCACACAGTCGGAGGACCGTCCAATGGCTGTCGCAGGCTGTTGGGCGGTCACCGCTGGAGCTCAGGGCCGAAGTACACATATTCACCTACATCGGCCCGGAGCTCCTCCAGTGATGGCAATCCTGCATCCAGTGCCCACTGTGTCGGTCGCCGGTATGACGTCACGAAAGCCTTTGACCCAGGGTGCAACCGGTGGAGGACTCGACTTGGGGGGCGAGGTATCATACTCACCTAACACCCCCCCTGCTTGCTCGGCCGGCCTCCATGCTCAGGTGTGCCCCTGGCTCGCCTGGGCCTCTAGGCCCAGACGGGGGCTCGCCTAAGCTTGGAAGACGGCCGAGCAGGCAGCTCGGCTGGCCTCCATGCTCAGGTGAGCCCCTGGCTCAGCTGGGCCTCTAGGCCCAGGCCAAGCCGGGGGCTCGCCTGAGTCTGGAGGACGGCCGAACAGCCTGCGACAGCCGTTGGATGGTCCTCCGACTGTGTGCAGGCTGCTCGGCCGTCGTCCAGGCTCAGGCGAGCCCCCGGCTCGGCTGGGCCTTCAAGGCCCAGCCGAGCCGGGGGCTCGCCTGAGCCTGGACGACGGCCGAGCAGCCTGCGACAGCCGTTGGACGGTCACCGCTGGAGCGCAGGCCGAAGTGGGAGGATGTAGGGGACTATGTGTAGGCACCATACTCACCTACATCCTCCTACTTCGGTCCTGCGCTCCAGCGGTGACAGTCTTCCGGCTGCTGCAGCCTGCACACAGTCGGAGGACCGTCCAACAGCTGTCGCAGGCTGTTCGGACGTCCTCCAGGAAGACTGGAAGACTGTCACCGCTGGAGCGCAGGACCGAAGTAGGAGGATGTAGATGAGTATGTGCAACCAATCAGCCATGCGAACCTGGGCCTGGAGGCCTGGCCGAGCAAGCTGCTCGGCTGGCCTCCAGGCTCAGGCGAGCCCCCGGCTCAGCTGGGCTTCAAGGCCCAGCCGGGGGCTCGTCTGAGCCTGGAGGCTGGCCGAGCAGCGTGCTCGACTGGCCTTCGGGATCAAGCGAGTCCCCGGCCTCCAGGCCCAGGTTCTCGTGGCTGATTTTCGGTATCGGTTTTCGGCCGAAACGATCCCGAATTTTTGGTTTCCGGATCGGCCGGAAATTTTCGTTTCGGTACATCCCTAATAAAAATAAAACTATGACAATTGACTCCGTTTATTCTCTATGAAACTATAAAAACTTGATGTGGTCCAGATAACAGGAAAGTACCTTCGTGTTCTTGATTTATTTGCTGTTTTGGTTTTCTGTTTATATATACACTGATTCCCTGTTTTTGATCTTCTGGTTTGGCTGACTTCCCTCCCGGTTCTGATTCCTGTATATCTGTATTACGTTCTTGTTCTGGTTCTGACATTCTGGCTTCCCTCTTTGACTATGTTTTTGAATTCTCCTTATCTGTACAGTTTCCAGTGTACCCTGTAACCGGTGTTTGTCAATAACCTCTGCACGGCCTTTTCCCCCGCTATAAAGTAATCTTTCTTCATTTTAAATAGATCCGGCTATCTTTAAAAACCGGACCGTCAGATCACGGCTGCTGTGGTATAGCTGTGCAGAGGCCTCTTGTATATGTGTATATAGATAAAGACCAAAGTGCGGTTAACTTTAGGATTACCCGGGTAATCCTGACATTACGCAAAACCGTTGGGTAAAGCTGCAAAAAAAAAATCTGACTTTACCCGGGTAATCTTGGGATTACCCCCAATTGCCCCCAATTGGTAATCTGAGGACTATCCACAGCTTCACCTGGGTAATCTGCAGAGCATCCAACCCCGTTTGGGTAAAGGTGAATTTTGCTATTATCTATGGATATTATCAATGATGATGGCAAAAGACAAACATTAAAATGTATTACGGATATAATGAATATACAGAGTAACAGGATATGTTTCTTGTATGAATGTTAAAGAGTTACATGATCTTTATTATGTGTCATGTGCTTCTATATTATTTATAAAACATAACCATTAGGTTATGCTTTATATAATATCTTTGTCTTCATAAATTTAATTTTCAGACAATTAATGCAGAGTCACATGACAGGTATTTAGGGTGGTTTGTGACTGGATACAATTTCATTAAAAATAACAAAAACAATTTAGTTATCAGTTACAGCTTTATCCGGGTAATCCTCGGAATTCAGTCATCTGTAACCTGCTGAAAACCCAAGAAAAGTACCCAGAGGCGTTTGGATATTTTGCAGATTAACCGGATAAAGTCTGTTGTGTCGTTGCACATCACACTTTATCCAGCAACACTAGGGTAATGTGGGAATTATCCGGTTAAAACAATGCAGAAAACGGGAGTACCGAGAGGCCTCTGGATACTTTGCAAATTACCCAGGTAAAGTCCGAAATTTAATTTCACTTCGGACTTTTGCTAATGACGCCTAGGTAATGTCAGGATTACCCGGATAATTATAGGACTTCGGGCTTTAACTAGGGCTGCAACAACTAATCGATAATAATAGATTATGAGATTCGTTGTTAACGAATCTCCTCATCGATTAGTTTCCAGCGATTAGTTGGCAGTGTTGTGGCCAGCTGCGCGCTGTTCACAGGCTTTGAGATCACACGAGCCATCGCAGGAGCTTCCTGTATCCAGCCTAATGACGAGTCTGCCTGACGTTTCCTGAATCTCGGCTGATCTAACGCGAGATACTGAGCCCGCCCCTGCAGCACGTGGTGATTGCCGCCGTGGTGATTGCCGCTGGCAGACACTCACTATAAGTAATTGATTAAGCCCATCCTGGCAGTGATCAAAGGCAGAAGAAAAAAAACATGGACAGCCCTTATCTCATCAATTAACCCCCTGCAGTGCCAGTCCAAACCGCCCGCAGCTTCATTAACCCATGCTGTGTCAGCCTGAAACAGTCCCACAGCCTCCATCTGCTCCATTAACCTCCTGCAGTGCCATAAATTCTGGCAATGCAGTGGTGTAATGAAGCTAAGGCTGCTGTGCAGATTTCTGGCATTGCAAGGGGTTAATGGAGCCCGGAGTGAAAGGTATTTTAATATGATAGGTAGTTTTTTATTTTTGTATTAGTGTGAAATCCACCCCCCCCCCCCCACCATTATAAGTGTCAAACCCTGCAAGTCTTTTACTTGCATAGGATGTAAGCCTATGGAATTTAGCCATTTCCTTTGTGTGCAGGAAAGGGGTGTGTGAACAGACCATAAGCTAGAAAAATGTCATCTCCGAATCAAATGTAGTAAATTTGTCTCACTGTTGGTTAAACTCTGACGTAGAAATGTATCTGCTCTGATTGGTTGTGGTATCACATTCCTATGTTGGGAGTGAAAACTGCAGGAAGTTTTTATGTATAACGAACATTTCTATTGGATGTTGAAACAATAAACCAATCTGACAGACCACGGACTGATCAGATGCTAATCTGCCATATCTCGGTGTGGTTGGGTCTGTCGTCTCCTCTGATCAGAGTCACGCAGCGCCTTACTTCATTTTTGATATATAAGAAGAAACTTGAAAAAGGTTTATGGTAATTATAATGGAAATTAGAATTTATCAGTTGGTGTGAGACGTGGGATTTAATAATTCAATTGTCTAATATGCTTTATTTCATGTTACACAATTGCCTATATAGATAAAAGAATCTTTGCTTCAATGGGGAGGCTGTCTGTGAGAGCCACTGTGTTGTTGTAGGACGCTCTGTTTGTTTTTCTTTGTTGTTTGTTTATCTTAACTCGCCTGATAGAGAACTGTTAATGAGCGGTGACTCACTCGTTATGTTGATGTACCCTGATGAAGTTCTGGTGCTGAGTATTCGTTATGTCACTCACCCGGGTAACTGAAAGATGTTTCTAGCGTTGAGTAAATGTGTGTGTCTTTGTGTCCATAGTGTAGCTCTATTGTGTTCTGGAGTTCTGGCTCGTAGCATTTTATTTTAATTGATTAGATTTTGATTTAGAAACATAGAAACATAGAAAAATGTCGGCAGATAAGAACCTTTCGGCCCATCTAGTCTGCCCAATTACATGGATACTTTACCTGGATTTATCTTTTGTTTAGGATAGCCTTATGCCTATCCCATGCCTGCTTAAATTCAATTACTGTTTTGGCCTCATTACTTCAACTGGAAGACTGTTCCATGTATCCACCACCCTCTCAGCAAAATAATGCTTTCTGATGTTACTTTTATACATAATATATGATTTCTTCTTGTATATCGAATAATTTTATCTCCCATTGAGAGACAGTTTTTTCTTTTTCCTCTTAAATTTTTATTTTTTATTTTCTTGCGCGCTGCTGCCATTTTTTCTTTATTTTTTGCGGCATGTGTTTGCGCGCTGATTCTAAAGTATTTGCTAACTGTTTTTTTTCAGATTGCATGTTTGTTTTTGTTTTATATTTTATTTTGTTTCTTGCCATTGATTGCGTCTGTTTATTTAAATGTTTGTCTTTACTAACTATTAATATATGTGTTTATCTTTGATGTTTTGTATTTCGTAGTTTTGATATTATGTTTTTTATATGTAATTTATGTATAGGGACTGCTCTTAAAACAGGTTGCTTTGTTTCAGTCTTTACTGCCTTGCCTCGTGTAAAAAAAAAAAAAGAAAAGGAACAGGAAATGGAGACAATAGGGCTTTACTTTTACAGTGACTTTCAAAAGCGCCTGCTAACTTTTTTTCTCTTTCTCATACATTCATTTTTTCTCTCTTTGTTCTTTTTTTATTTAATTAAAAAAACTCTTTATTTGTAATGTATAATATTATTATGTGTTTGTATAAGGATTTTTTTTTTCTTTGAATGCTAGTAGTCTTTTAGCAGTGCAAGTTGGATAATGGAATATGTAGTTATTTTTGTTGTTCTGTGAGTATTTGGGATAATTGAACAGTATATACAAATGACATGTGTCTAATGCCTTGAAAGACTGTAGTAGCAGTTGAATTCTGGAGCTGTTAGTGCTTTATAAAACTGTAACTGTAACTATTGTGGAATTGGGCGCGGTTTGAGTGCTTCGGTGTGCGTACAGTAGTGGAACAAAAGAAAGTAATTATGGGAGCTGGATTTACTGTAAATGGATTATAAATTGATGTATGATATATATATAAAAAAATTAGTGTATCAAGGTGATGGGCTCAAAGTTGTACATTTTCCCAAGAGAGGCGTGGTCGGTTATTTTCCTCTGGTCTTTGTTTGAGTCCAGCACTAAGGGATTGACCACACCTTAATATAGGTTATATGTTTTGCCAAAATGGCTGACTGAGATCATTTACAGTTTTTGTAACTTGTATAATGGAATATATATATGTAGGTTCATGTTTAGTTGTTTGGAATCTAAGAGGATGAAGTGATATAAAGCTGAAGGATTTGAGTGAAAGTTTAAAGGAAAGCGCCTACAGGTTTACTGGCGCTGTACAAAGAAATTTAGGCAGATTTCAAATGAGAGAAGGTGGTTTTTTGGTTTTATTTTAGTTGACTAAGGGAGATGGAAGGTTGTAGTTTGGTATCTGAGTATTGTTTGATTGTTTTCTTTTTCTGCAGTGGTAGCCAGATGTCTAGTTTTATTTTTTTTGCTGTCTGTTTTTGTCTTTTGGTGTGAAGTGCAATAGCGTATAACTGTGCCCCCATTGAATATTCTTGGAGGGAATAAAACAGGTTGTAAAATAGGTGCACAAACACCTCACATTTGACTGTTTGTTTTTAACCAATATTCTTAAAAAAGATTATTGATGTTTATTATGAATCTTTTTCTCTGAGTTTCCTCTGAGAACTTTGTGCTAATTAACGCGTCAAGTTTTAAACACGCCCTTCTATACTTTCTTTCCCAGTTCATGATATTTTTGTTGTGTTTTTTATTTGAATTGAAGTTCACATTCTTTTCCTAGTCTCCTCCATTTTGTCTCTCTCATGACCACTCCTCTCCTCCATTTTTTTTTCTCTCTCATGACCACTCCTTTTCTTTGTGTCCAAAAATGTGTTGCATTTTTTTTTCTCCATTTTAAAAGTATTTTAACCATATGAATTTTAAAGTTTTTGACAGGTTAATAATACATTTTTTCCCCAAGTTTTTACTTTAGGTGAAAATTACCCATGCATGCCAACTTTGCTCAAGCTAGATGGAAGATTATGTGATACCAATATTGATAAAGCTGTTGGAATTGAAGGAAATTTACTCAAACACATTATCATTTCACATTGCAATGTTACATCAACCGGATAATAAGGAATCATCAGACACCAGGCAATAAAACATTCTAGTTTATTGACAACTCATCAATAAATCATGCGATTAAAGAAGATCATTGATTTGGAAATAAAACTTAAGACATGTCAGTTTTACAAAACTGTTATTTTCAACCAGTAAGACAGAAGACAAAGAAAGAAGATAATGTATTTTTATATTCTGATGTCGTCTAAGTGATAATTATTTTGTGTCTTTTATTATTTTATATTTTATTATTTTTGTTGTTTAGTTACAATCAATATTGTTCAAATTCCCTGACACATTTAGGATTACTGGAGATCACATCCAATTAAAATTAGAGTTAATTAATGTATTTAGGAACATATAATTTAATGCATTTGCATAAATACGTTTTTTTAATTCGATAAAATTAATGCTGTTTTTATTTTTTTGATTTCATTTGAGGATTGGTGTGTTTTATAAACGCCAGGTTTGTTTCAAAACACAGAACAAGACTGAATAGGATAGTAATTAAAAAAAAATAATAATAATAATTTTTAGATTTAATAAAGGGTGGAGTATGCACTTCGGCTATTTCCCTTTTGAGCCAAATTTGCGTATATATATTTTTCTCTAACAATGAGTCAGAAGTAGTATAATTTTTTTTATTGCGTGAGGCCGACAGGCTTCGCGGGGACATTTTGAAATTTATTATCTGTGTCTTTTCTTGTGTAAATTAACATTTTTATTGTTTTCGTGCACTTGTGAGTGACAATGGATGAATGGATGTATATGATTACCGGGGTATACATATTTTCTTTTCTTTTTTATTTTCTTTATTGTTGCTAAAACTGTATCACATCATCAAGAAACCTGACAGTCACAATGACTGCATATGGAACGAATCATGGACATTTTGTGTCAAGGTCACAGGTAATAAGCAACCAGCGCAAAGAGACAGCTTGTTCAGGAGTCCCTATGGTGGGAGCTCTGATGACATTCAATGATTATGCGTCTCAAGCTGAGATGTTGAAATAAAAGACCACACCTTGATCTCGCACTGTGGACTACGGTATTAGATTATGGAATATTATTTTTTTTATTTAATCCCCTAGATAAGTGTGAGAAAGGATTTGATTTGTGAAAATGAGAATGTATTTCTTGAGTGTGTGTGAATGCAGGTGTGTATGCGTTTTGTGGAGTGAACCTGAACATAGGAAAACACAGATATAGATCTGACTCATGTTGATTTATTAGATAAATGAACTTTTACATTCAAGTTATTATACTTTCTTGTTCGGTGAATTATATTTTGGGAATTGGGAATAAATAGTTATTTAAGGTCTAGATTAGGTATTTTTGCCTACACTCCAAATGTGGTTCGCTAGAAGAGTGAATCTAGATAGATAAGTGTATTTTATGCTCAAAAAGGGCATCCTGGGGGAATCCTTTTCGTATATCATGCAGGTATTAGGCGAGGATACTATGGCCCCAGGTATAATTAGTTTAATTGTCTAGTTTGTTTCATCCATTTTTGTGATCACGATTGTATATGTGATCAATGAGACGATTGAAAGGTATTTTAATATGATAGGTAGTTTTTTATTTTTGCATTAGTGTGAAATCCCCCCCCCCACCATTATAAGTGTCAAACCCTGCTAGTCTTTTACTTGCATAGGATGTAAGTCTGTGGAATTTAGCCATTTCCTTTGTGTGCAGGAAAGGGGTGTGTGAACAGACCATAACATAGAAAAAAGTAATCTCCGAATCAAATGTAGTAAATTTGTCTCACTGTTGGTTAAACTCTGACGTAGAAATGTATCTGCTCTGATTGGTTGTGGTATCACATTCCTATGTTGGGAGTGAAAACTCAGGAAGTTTTTATGTATAACAAACATTTCTATTGGATGTTGAAACAATAAACCAATCTGACAGACCACGGATTGATCAGATGCTAATCTGCCATATCTCGGTGTGGTTGGGTCTGTCGTCTCCTCTGATCAGAGTCGCGCAGCCCCTTGACATTTTTGATATATAAGAAGAAACGTGAAAAAGGTTTATGGTAATTATAATGGAAATTAGAATTTATCACGGAGGGTTAAGGGGAAGAAAAACTGCCTACAACCTCTATGCTCTATTTAACAGCCAGCCTAAACCTCTGCCTTACAGCCTCCATCTGCACCATTAACCCCTACTGTGCCAGTCCAAAACTGCCCTACAGCCTCCATCTACTCCATAATTTCTGCTGTGCTGGTCAAAACTCTGCCCTACAGCCGCAGTATACACATTAACCCCTGCAGTGCCAGCCCAAAACTGCTCTACAGTCTCCATCTGCTCCATTAAATCCCCTGCAATGCCAGAATTTCTGACATTGCACGGGGTTAATGGAGCAGAGACTGCAGGGCAGAGTTCTGGCATTGCAAGGGGTTAACCTCCCTTGCGGTCCGATTCTGACATATTTTATATGTCAGAATCGGTCCTATTTATTTTGGCCCCCTAGCGGTATAAGTGTGGCTGGGGGGTTAAATTTCAATACTGAAAGCGGTATCCCTGAGCCACACTCGGGCCGTTACTTACATGTCCTGCGCTCCCTCGATGTCCCCGCAGTCAAACTGCAGCCGATCGCGATGTCACACTTCCTGGTTCACTCCTCGCAAGAAGAGAACCAGGCAGTGTAACTTTGCAAGCAGCTGGAGGGGACTGCGGGATTAGCGAGGGAGCGCAGGACATGTAAGTATCCAGCCGGAGTGTGGAACGGGGATACCGCTTTCAGTACGAAAAGTTAACCCCGAGCCACACTCGGGATTACCGTCAGGACTTCAGGGGGTTAATAGAGCAGACTGGCCAAGACTGGGATACTGCACATAAGATTTGGTTTATAATATTTTAATAAAATCATTTTAAATAATCTTTAAAGTTTAATACGTTGTTATTCCAAAGTTTTATATTTGTAATACTTGAGTTAGTTAATTTTTTATTTTTTTGTAAATCAGTGGGGGAAATTATCCGATTAATCGAAAAAATAATCGGTCAACTAATCGATTATGGCAATAATCGTTAGTTGCAACCCTAGCTTTAACCATATATATATACAGTTGTGTTCAAAATTATTCAACCCCCACTGAAATTGAGTGTTTTGGCCAGTTTGACATTGATTTTGATCATTCAGTCATCTTGCTTACAATTAAATCAAAGAGGCACGTGTAGGTCAGACAAATATTACATAACATTTATAATGAAATAACCACAAATGTCTTTTCTGTGCTCACATCATTATCAGTTTTATTCAACCCCCAAGGGACATTCAATCTTAGTACAACATCCTTTTACAGTTATAACCGCTTTTAAACGTGAAGCATAGCTTGACACAAGTGTCTTGCAGCGATCTACGGGTATCTTCGCCCATTCGTCATGGGCAAAAGCCTCCAGTTCAGTCACATTCTTAGGCTTGCGCACTGCAACTGCTTTCTTTGAGTCCCACCAGAGGTTCTCAATCGGATTTAAGTCAGGTGACTGCGATGGCCACTCCAAAATGTTCCAGCCTTTAATCTGCAACCATGCTCTAGTGGACTTGGAGGTATGCTTGGGATCATTGTCCTGTTGAAAGGTCCAACGTCTCCCAAGCCTCAGGTTTGTGACGGACTGCATCACATTGTCATCCAATATCTCCTGGTACCGAAGAGAATTCATGGTACCTTGCACACGCTGAAGCTTCCCTGTACCTGCAGAAGCAAAACAGCCCCAAAGCATGATTGACCCCCCGCCATGCTTCACAGTAGGCAAGGTGTTCTTTTCTTCATAGGCCTTGTTCTTCCTCCTCCAAACATGGCGTTGATCCATGGGCCCAAACAGTTCTAATTTTGTTTCATCAGTCCACAGAACACTATCCCAAAACTTCTGTGGTTTGTCCCAGGGTGGATTTGATTTAAATCAAGTCGATTTAAATCATGATTTAAATCATGATTTAAATCACTAATAAAAAGGCTTGATTTAAATCAACTCGATTTAAATCATAATTTTTAAAGAGCAGCTGCCATCTCTATCCCGCAGCGGCTACCGTAGGTAGAGGAACTTCATTAAAAAATTGCCAAATTGGATCTCTTTTACGGCCTGCTGCCATTATAGGTTTTTTTCCTTCAAGGAAAGAATGTGATAAACCTCAGGTCATACACACAAAAAGATCCAAAGACTTGTCTGTCTGTGGCTGTGCAGTATTGTGCTCAGAAAGTTTCACTTTCATTTTGTAGTACTGCTTGTCTGCTTGCCACTTCTTCCTCACACTTAGTTTCACTTTCTTCTTGTGCAGATCTATTCCACTCCAAACAATCAGAAAAATATTGTTTCTATTCTATTCACTGAACTTCTTGAAACTTAGCACTGAAGGAGTTGATTCTGTATTCATAGGTTTGTAGAAGTTAGGATTAGGTGTTTTTCTCAACTTTGTTCAGGTTATCACATTTTTGCTGTGAAGAAGAGGCATGTGATCTCTGCTGAGTCAAATTCAGTTTTGAGAACTGCAAAAGTAAACCAAGCATCTGTGATAATATCTTGTAGGCAGAGAAACTGCCCAATACTCTTACAAAACATCTGGAAGAGCATGACATTGTGAATGGATTAATGGAATTTATTTACCAAAAAAATTAAACATACAGCCTTATTCTACATAATTAAAAAACGAATCTTTATTTCATGATGGAATAACCTTTGGATGGTAATATATTTTCCTCAAAAAGCATTTATTTAAAAAAATCCGATTTAAATCAAAAAAATCCGATTTAAATCAAAAAAATCCGATTTAAATCAAAAAAATCCAATTTTTTTATTTGTTTTAAAAAATCATTGATTTTTATCCACCCTGGTTTGTCCACATGACTTTTGGCATACTGCAGTCGACTCTTCTTATTCTTTGGAGACAGCAAGGGGGTGCGCCTGGGAGTTCTGGCATGGAGGCCTTCATTACGCAGTGTGCACCGTATTGTCTGAGCTGAAACTTCAGTACCCACATCTGACAGATCTTTTCTCAGTTCCTCAGCAGTCACACGGGGACTTTTCTCCACTCTACGCTTCAGGTAGCGCACAGCAGTCGAAGTCAGCATCTTCTTTCTGCCACGACCAGGTAGCATTTCAACAGTGCCCTTTGCCTTGAATTTGCGAATGATGCTTCCTATGGTCTCTCTTGGTATGTTTAACATCTTTGCAATCTTCTTATAGCCATTGCCCTTCCTGTGAAGAGTAATCACCTCTTCTCTTGTCTTCCTGGACCATTCTCTTGACTTCACCATGTTTGTAACCACACCAGTAAATGTCTAGAAGGAGCTGAGTATCACAGTCATTTTAAAGCTGCCTAATTGGTGCTTATTATGCTTTATTGCTGCTCCGTGACATCCACAGGTGTTTTCAATACCTGATTGAAAACACTTGAATGAACCTCTGTTCTTCAGAGTGGTAGTCTTTAAGGGGTTGAATAATTGTGTCAATGAAGAATTCGCAAAATAAACATTTACTACTGTATTACAAAACCAATTGGTGTCATTTTTGTTGCATATGGTTCTTTAAAAAGTCCTTGTAGGATTTCATTCTGAATACAATTACAAATGTACACTAAATTCCCTAAAACCCTTTACAGCATTGGGGGTTGAATAATTTTGAACACAACTGTATATATGTGTTAGAAACCTATACATATCCACATACACTACAAAAAATTACATATTTTGAAATTGATAAAAGCTCGTTTTACCTTGAAAAATTAACAATTACTGTTTTATTGCAAAGGTTAATGTAGGATTTTGGATTGAAGGGTTAATAGAGGGCTGCAGGGTTTTGGAGGTGTTTTGTACAGGGGTACTTGAGGGCTGCAGTCACTAAGGGTTAATGGTTAAATCAGGGCTGCAGGGTTAAATTGGGATTGCCTTGTGAAGGGTTACTAGAGGGCTGCAGGGTTTTGGGGGGGTTGTGAAGGGATGATGGCTGCAGTGAGTTAGGGTTAAGTAGTTGGGGCTGGGGATGAATGGGTTAATATGTGCTCCGTTTCTGCACATTGTCATGCTCCCTGCTGGGCTCTTCATTCACACACAGAGCCTGAGTGAGCAGCTGCAGCTTTAACAATGGGAGGAGACATTATCTCGGCAGGGCAAGCTTTCAGCATTTTAGTCCTGCCCTCTTGCAGAGCGAGACTGTGCACGAGAGCCCCGGGAACCAAATATTACAGGTTACCAACTTTAGCATGACACGCCTTGTATCCATGGTAACACCCTGCAGAGCTGCACACACTGCTGTTAGACGCATTTGTATTGCCTAGTGACGGATCTTGCGAGCTTGCCATCAGTAAAAATGGCGATATTGAGTGCTCGGTGCTATGTATACGCAGACGACCATGACATGTAATGGCACCATTCCGGATTTCTTATGATGGCCGCAGAGAGGAGACGTGCGGTCGGTGGCTCTCCAGTGCCTCGACCCACTGCTAGTCCTGTGAGCGAGGCTGAGCTCCTGGCACGGAGCGGGGTACGAGGCATTCTGAGGGAGGCCGTGCTGAAGCTCCTGGAAGCCAGGCCAGAGGAGCCGTCAGCTTTCCTAGCTGATTACTTTGAGAAGCTGGGACAGGATTTGGCTGAAGGAGCGGCACCCCACAGTGATCATGGCTCCTATCTGCTGGGGCAGCAGCGCCTGGGACGGGCTATGTGGTACCTAAGGCTGGCTCATCATTCCCAGAGGTCTGTGCGGCATGGGCTAGGTTGGTTTGTGGTGTGGGGGGGGGGGATGCTTGGCATCCTTTGTGTCTTGCAGAAAGGCCTGTATCCATGAAGAGGGCACGGGGAGCGATGCATGATGCATTGGGGGGGGGGGGGGGAGTGACACTGACACATTGGGACATTCAGCCTCAGAGATTTGAATAGTTTTTTAGTGGGGGATTCTGGCAGAACTGGGTTCAATTTTCCATCAAGAAAGCTGTCTTTATAATGACACCTGTGACCTGACAAAACACACTGTGATACTTGACTGTCCCTAAAACCCCTTCCATACCACCCCCCCCCCCCCCCCCCCACCGAAAAATCATTCCCATCCCAAAACTGCACCCTGGAATAAATGCATCCATATGTCCAGTTTTTAACACTTTTTAGTCCTGACTTTATGGATCCAGACCTCTCAATCTCTGGCCACCCAGATGTTTCTGATCTCCATCCTTTGATTCTTTAGCCATCTATTCCATTTCAAAGTTTCCTGGGAATTCGGGTTGCACTGATACTCCCTTTAAGACTGTGTACAAGTACTGAGACTTTTATTTAACCCCCATAGTGACCGGGCAGTTTTTACCATTGTCAGTCTGAAAGTACCCACTGCTGCTTTTTACGTTTCTGCGCTGTTTGTGTTTGAATCCACACATATTATATACAGTTTTTCTCGCCATTAACCCCTTAGTGACCGGGCGGTTTAACGAAAATCCGTCCTTTAGTACCCACTGCTGTTTTTACGTTTCTCTGCTGTTTGTGTTTTAAGTAGTATTTCTTTATTTTTAGCTGCCACCGGAAAGTCCTCACTCCAAGGACCAATTCAAGTATCCAAAAAATAATTCCAGCATACAGCAGTATTCGTCAACTAGAATTTATTCCATCACCAAGAATAGAACGTTTCGACCTGCAACCAGGTGGTGGATACATGGAACAGCCTTCCAGTAGAAGTGGTAGAGGCCAAAACAGTAATTGAATTTAAGCAAGCATGGGATAGGCATAAGGCTATCCTAAACAAAAGATAAATCCAGGTAAAGTATCCATGTAATTGGGCAGACTAGATGGGCTGAAAGGTTCTTATCTGCCGACATTTTTCTATCAGGGTTATTCAAAGAGATCCGAATTGCTTGAGAAAGGTAACCGAAAGCTGAAAATCAGGGTTCAGTTACCTTTCTTGGCCATTCGGCTATCCAGAGAGCAGGCAATTCTCCAAATCCTAGCGAATTGCCTGAACTTACGGTGCCTGTTCGAGGGCAGTGAAATCCCCATGAGAATGCACTGCTTCGGCTATTCAGAGAACACAAACCAGCAGTGACAGGTTCCCCTAATGCCCTGCCATTCGGTGGTTTAATTCGGCAAGTTTATTCAGGAGAATCCCATAGGCTTCAATGTTAAAAATATTCCCGTTTTAATTCAATATCTAATAAACCGTTAATTATAAAATTCTGCAGTAACGAGTCTCTTCATTTATAGATTTTTTTTTAGGATATTTTAAGCATTTTTCAGGTTTTTTTTTTTTTACGTTTTCTTCTTTTTTCTGTAACAACCCTCTTTTCTTATTCATTGGATCATATGTAAATTTCAGACATTTTCGCTCAGTAGTTTCTTTGCAAACTGTTTCACTTTCACACATTCATACAAACTGTTTTGCTAATTTATTCACTGCCTCTTCTGCGGTGTCGGAGGCTGCGATCGGCTCCTGTTCGGGTTTTTCTGTGGTTTTCGGCAGGTTAATCCAGATGTTTTTGTGGGTTTTCGGCGTGCATTCGCTGGGTTTTGCGGTTAGTTTTCGTCAGGTTTGCGGCAGCTTTTCCCTGCAATTGGGGGACCCTGTGGTGCTTGCTGAATACACCGCAGGGTCACCGAAATGGGATCGGCAAAACAAACCGAATTGAAGAGAACGAAAAGTCACCGAATGTGCGGTGACTTTTCGAATCTCTTAGAAACATACAGGGTTATTCAATGTTGTCAAAGACCTGGTTGCAGGTCGAAACGTTGTTCTATTCTTGGTGATGGAATAAATTCTAATTGACGAATACTGCTGTTTGTGTTTAGGTCAAATTTTATATACGATTTTTCCCGCCATTAAATAGATTTTGTAAAGATACCATTATTTCCATCATATCGTATAATTTACTATTAAAAAAAAAAAAAATGAAATATGATGAAAAAATGGAGAAAACACTTTTTCAAAATTTAATCCCCAAAATCTACAACCGCCAAAAAAGACCCCGGCTAAATAATTTTAAAAATTTTGTCCTGAGAATAGAAATACCCAATTTTTACATGTTTTGCTTTTTAACCCCTTGATCTTGGTAGTGATAATTATTCCAAAGGGAGCATAAAACGACAGGACGACATTTCGACCCTCAGGTCTTTGTCAAGTGGGTGGGGGGATGTCAGCCACCTCCGGGTCTGAATCACAATTCGGCGCCAAATCGCGATCCAGCAATGAAACGGTTAATGGGACACCACTGAAAAGGGGAGACTCTCCCCTGTCCAGCGGTGCAATTTTTTTTTTCTATTTTACTTAAATGATTGAGGAGATAGAGGGCTCCAAAGGAGCCCCCCTCCCTTTTCATTATTTTTACTGCAGGTGCCGGTGGGCGCCTGGCGATGACTTCACCACGCACCGCGATGATGTCATCGCACCTGCCGGGCCCCCTGAAAAGGCGGGGCAGGCTTTTAGCCTGCCAGTCTGCCATGGGAGCCCAGCGAGGAAGGTGAGTATCGGTAATGTGGAGGTTAGGAGACCCTGACGTACTAAGGGAGATTTCCGGATCGGATGTACGTCAGCGGTCGGGAAGGGGTTAAATGGACTTTATAAAGATGCCATTATTTTCATTATATCGTATAATTTACTATATAAAAAATATGATGAAAAAATGGTAAAAACACACACTTTTTCGAACTTTAATCTCCAAAATCTACAACCGCCAAAAAAGACCCAGGCTAGATAGTTTTGAAATTTTGTCCTGAAATAAGAGATACCCAATTTTTGCTTTATTAACCCCATCACTGCTGAGCCAATTCACCTCTGTGTGCTGAGCTCATTTGACCGTTTTATGCTCATCATGTTTAAACATGTATTTTATTATACTTCCTAGACGACAATTTTATTTTTTTTGTTTTTCACCAAACCTAGTCCTGTTAGGCCTTTCCTATGATACCAAACATGACCCTCTAGCTGCAACGGATCGGGAGATACAGGGATCCAAAAGATCCCCCTAGCTCCACTTGGCAGCTAAGAGGTTAACTGGCCCACTGACATCATCTTACATATGGCAATGATGCCAGTGGGTGGGGGGGTAACCCGGAGGCTTGGCTGACATCGAAGATGCCACTTCCGGGAGCAAATTGGGATTTGGTGCTGAATTGCAAACCGGCACATAAAGGGTTAAATACTCTTCAGCAGTTCCACTCTTTTTTTAAAAAAGATTTAATTTAATTTAATTTATTATTTTTGTTCTCCTAGCTGGAGCCGTTTGGGAGGGAGAGGGCTCCAAGAGCCCCCCTCTTCTTTCACATTCATCGCAGGTGCTGGGGGGCGTCCGGCGATCAAGGCCTGGGCCCATAAAATTGTCGGGCAGGCTTCAAGGAGGCCATTCCAACGTGAGACCACGGCCAGAGAGGTGCGTATAGGGAGGGGGTGGTTAAAGGACCATGACGTACATAGTATGTCCTTGATCCTTAAGGGGAATTTTCCCCCAGACGAAGTATGTACGTCAGTGGTTCTTAAGGGGTTAAAGTCATGTGTCGCTTTCCCATAAATAATTTAGGATGTTGCTGAAAGCCTGTCCAGTTTATGTTAACATTGAAATGTGTGACCAGACACCCCATTTACCCCCTGCACACCCTGACCACACACAGACACCACACCTCAGATATAATGTATACTTGCAGACCTCACACCAGATATACCCAATCAGATACATGTATACAGACCTTAGACCAGATACACCCCCTCAGGAGATAGATAGATATCTATCAGACCTTAGACCAGACAGACGTGGGGGCAGCTGGCCGGATGCATTAAAAGCATTTGGCCAGAGTTCCTATCTGGCTGGCCGGGTTACAGAGGGGGCCGCAGGGCAGTGACACACTTCTGTGAGATCTCACAACTCCCGCAACATCTCGGCAGGAGGCAGCGTCCCAGCCTCCACAGCCCAGTGGCCGCCCGGTAAGCAGCCAGCCGGAGAGGAACGCAGGCCAAATGCTTTTAATGCATTCGGCCAGCTACCCCAACGTCTCCGGATACCGGCAAACCAGCCCAGTGCTGGTTTCCGGGTATTGGGGCATTTGCATCAGTACAAAGTACTGATGCAAATGACGGTACTGGTGCATCCCTAGTATCAAGTAAAGATCATGGGGATAGATCATATCCCTCCATTGTCTAGAGCCGGTGATAGAGCTCTTGAATTATTAAAGAGAGAGGCATATTGGATATTTATGCTTGATACCATCTTTCCTAAAGGGTTAAATGAAAAAAAAGATTTACACTGCTTCCTTCACTCTCGTTAGAATCCCTCTGTGTGCTTTTTATTATGTTATGTAGTTTTTATATTTTCACTGTATGCAATTGGGCTGATAGCAACCTTTTAATGAAAAGAATTCCCCTAGGCACGTGTACGTGTATATTTAGTTGTCTTGAAATTATATAATCTGTCAGTAAGAATACTCGACTATAAACATAATGACAATATTATTGATGTCAACATAACAGAAGGAGATTCCTAAATATTGTTAAAAAATTGATACAATGTGAGCTTATTATAAATACAGGTCAAACCGTTATCATATTTCGTATTCAACAAAATGCCTCAATGTCCAGCATATACCAAAATTTATATACATCACTTTTCAGAATGTAGGAGTCTCAGCAGAATCTTTCCTTCAAATTGGTGCAGAATAGTTCTCCTTTTCTCAAAGGTTTCGGATACACGAAAAACACCAAATCGATTCCACTGGAAAACCTTAAATCCTGCAGTAAATATATGGAACAACAGGAACACAATTGCGCAGTATGCAGCAATACTGACCCCTATCTTCCCCCCCTCTGGGGTACTTACAATAGGAGGAGCCCCTTGCCCGGCTCTGAGGAACGTTGTGCGTATAGGGTATTATCCGGCTACCCTCTGCCCTTGATGGAATTTCTTCACTCCGGACCTGGTTCTCACAAAGATTCCGGGACTCCAGGAAGATGGCGGCTGCACCACCTGTGGTATGACCTGACCTCCTAGGGATAAAGCGCAACTCCGTCTCCAACAGCCACCAAAACAACGTGGACAAACCCGACCAAAACCTCCAGCAGCCTCTGCTCTGTCTCTATCACCACGAGGAGTTGCTTTGGGTCATTGTCCATCTGCACTGTGAAGCGCTGTCCAATGAGTTCTGCTTTCAGCAGAATTCATCCTGCTGCTTTTGTCAGCAGTCACATCATCAATAAATACAAGAGAACCAGTTCCATTGGCAGCCATACATGCCCACGCCATGACACTATCACCACCATGCTTCACTGATGAGGTGGTATGCTTAGGATCATGAGCAGTTCCTTTCCTTCTCCATACTCTTCTCTTCCCATCACTCTGGTACAAGTTGATCTTGGTCTCATCTGTCCATAGGATCTTGTTCCAGAACTGTGAAGGCTTTGTTAGGTGTTGTTTGGCAAACTCTCTAATCTGGCCTTCCTGTTTGTGAGGCTCACCAATGGTTTACATCTTGTGGTGAACCCTTTGTATTCACTCTGGTGAAGTCCTCTCTTGATTGTTGACTTAACACATATACACCTACCTCCTGGAGAGTGTTCTTGATCTGGCCAAGTGTTGTGAAGGGTGTTTTCTTCAGCAGGGAAAGAATTCTTCCGTCATCCACCACAGTTGTTTTCCTTGGTCTCCCGGGTCTTTTGCTGTTGCTGAGCTCACCGGTGCGTTACTTCTTTTTGAGAATGTTCCAAACAGTTGTTATGGTCACGCCTAATGTTCTTGCTATCTCTCTGATGGGTTTGTTTTGTTTCTTCAGCCTAATGATGGCTTGCTTCACTGATAGTGACAGCTCTTTGGATCTCATCTTGAGAGTTGACCGCAACAGATTCCAAATACAAATAGCACACTTAAAATGAACTCTGGGCCTTTTATCTGCACATTGTAATTGGGGTAATGAGGGAATATCACACCCCTGGCCATGGAACAGCTGAGAAGCCAATTGTCCAATTACCTTTGGTCCCTTAACAAGTGGGAGGCACATCTGCAAACTGCTATAAATCCTACACCGTTCACCTGAGTTGGATGTACATACCCTCAAATTAAAGCTGACAGTCTGCAGTTAAAGCACATTGTGTTTGTTTCATTCCAACTCCATTGTGGTGATGTATAGAGCCAAAGATGTTAGAATTGTGTTGATGTCCCAATATTTCTGGACCTGACTGTACACGTACACGCGCCTAGGGGAACTCTTTTTCGTTGTATTATTCCTTGTGTTTTTTTGGGTGTCAAGCACGTCCTCAGGGCAGCGTCTTTAGACCCTTATACCGTATCCATAGCTCCCACAGGTTCAAACCTTTTTCATTGATAGCAACCTTTACTGATTTGTAGAAAAGGAGATACAACTGCCTATTTAAGGGGTTTGAATATTTTCTAATGGGTATCTAGTTTATACAATGGTTGCTAGGCACTCAGTTGTGTTCTGGTTACCCGGGAGTGTGTTTGCTCACTCTTCCGGTTCCTGTAATTAGCTTACGTTCACCTGTATGGTATTGTGCATTGATACTTGTTGTGTATATAAATATTGTGTTTTTAATTGTTTTATTTATGTCTTGAAAAAAGTCCATTGGGACTGAAACATCGACTTGATTTTTATGATCTAATAAAGGATTTAAAAGAAGTATTGAAAAGCCTCTGAGTTGCAGAACGTCGAGATTTGTGGTTATTTTTACCTGGTTCCTGCACCAGAGCACAAATTAATTGTTATCGGGTGTGCGGAGATCGAGTTCTTTATAAATTTATATTGATATAATTTTATATTTATCTTAATTGTACTGAACTAAATGAAATATTTTATACTTATTTTGTGAGTTTTATTGCTTTTGGAGCTCTGCAATACGCTCATACACATTGCACATTACTGTCAAATATGTTGTTGCCTAGGGTGGGGGGCCCTTTCATGGATTCCCACACCTGGGCCCTGAGGTTTCTAGTTACACCTCTGGATCTAACCATAATTTATATATATATATCACACACACGCTCAATAAATTGGCCCTGGCTCCCCCCCCATTTAGATCCCTATGTGTACTTTTTGGATACTTCTTATCTGATTAAATGACAGACTGATGTTACAAAGCTCTGTACCCCGACAGGGTCACATCTGCCAATGCCGCTTCCTTGCAGGACCCACCGTGTTCTACCCAGCCAGACTCCCGTGCCTTCCTCCAGTCCTCAGACGAAGCTCAAAGACTGGGACACATAGGGAGCCCCCTAGCACCCCCCAGAAATAGGACAAGGCTGTAGATCTGAGGTCTTTCAGGGTTAGAATAGATCTGGTTTAAACAGGGACACTCAAACATACATTTTCTTTTTACGGTCACACTTGGGTCATTTACATGCACAAATCTCCTCTACAAACCGCTGGGGGACCGAATTACACCGAAACAGATAAGTGGACAAACATTTGCCTTTTTGGAAGGTGAAACATAATTACATTAGGGACAGACAATAGAATCAAACATTACTTAACATTTCTAACGAGGCAGGACAATGGGAATCAGGCTTAACAGATTTCAATCAGCAGATTAACCACCTACTCAAATGGATAAGCACATTCTTGATGGACGTTCATCCTTTCAACAAATAACAGACAATAACAATCTTGCATAAACACAGATTACACAAACCTTCTGTACATGAACGGACAATGAAAATATTAAAGAACCCCAGGCCAGCACCCCAAACCCATCTCCATGCCCACGCACCCAAAGTCCAAATGACGCACGTCACAAAGGAAAATTAATATATTTCATATACCTAATTTACTGCTTGCCACAAAAACATATGTCATCGATGGGTGACCACCCCAAGAAAATGGGCGGTGTACTATGTATATATTCGTAGATTGGAAACATGCCAGTCTATGACGGGCTTAATTTGTATTTATTTACATTAAATAAATGGCATGTTTGCAAGTGCTACACACATATATATTCACTGTACTGTGCGATGTATAGTAGTGTATAACGCATTGTGCTGTACATAACACTGCACTGCATATACTGCAGAATGGACAGTGCAATGTGCTATATAGCAGTGAGTTGTACAGTGTGTATAATAGAATATATATATATATATACATACATACTGTATAATTTATTGTCCTGAAGAAGGCTCGGGATGAAACATTGACTTTTTAAACAATAAAGCAGGGATGGACCGACATTTCGGCCACCGATAGTCTGCCGATTAATGGGGTTATCGGTTTCGGCCTGACAGTATATCACCAGCTGAAAAAAGTCAGTCAAAAATTTCTGACACTGACGAGCACTCTTTCAATGCTGCTTAGCTGGAGATAATTGTAATTGGAAAGAGGCAGGAGCTGCTACACATATTTATTTCTGCACACAAAGGGTTAACTGCCTACTCCCACTATCCGAGCAAGCAGTAACCTTTGGCCTCTCCGTGACAAGGAACAAGTGATTTATCACTGACCTCCTGCCAGAGGTGTCTGCTCCAGGAAAAGAGGGGGGGTTAATGGAGGGTATACACATTAATTTTGCAATGGTTTGTCTTTTAGCTTGCATCTTAAAGGCCCCTTTTATAATGCGTTGTTTTTCAGCACTTTAAAAAAAAAAAAAAACGATTAACCCTTTTGCTGCTGAGGCTTTTCACACCTCTGTGCCTTAGGTAATTTTTACCGCTTTCGCTCATCATATTTAACCGCGTTTTGAAGCCATATTTTGATATATGACCCAGACATATTATATTTCGTTCTTTCCGGCAGACTTGGCAGATTCATAATATGTCATTATTATATGTATACGTCATGTCCTGTCTGTATATTATAACAATGTAATAAAATTTGAATTTTCAATTTATTATGTGTAAAGTGTTTTTTTTCCACATTTTAACATGCGATCGTTTGCGGTTATATTTTCTATGGGGTGCGCTTGTTAAAAAAAAAATAGAAATGGGGACTCGTTACTTTTTTTTTTTTTTTTTTGGGGAAAATGTCACTTTTTAACAGACGCACCGCATACAAAAATCGTTAGTGCAGCATCACTGTTCACATTATAATTGAAATGGGAACAATATTGCTGCATTAACAAAACAAAAACAAAAAAAACTTATTTTTTAGATTTTTTTTTTTTTTTTTTTTTAAAATGTCATGGTCATGTTTGGTATCGTTGGAAAGGCCATGCTCTGGCCGATCCAACGATATCAAACATTAACCCCTAGCTGCCAGCAATGGTGGAGATAGGGGGTTTCATTGAAACCCCATCTCCACCATTGCTGGCAGCTAGGGGTTAACTCCAGGACTGGCGTCATCGTGCTATGCACGATGACGCCAGTCCTCAGGGGGAGTTCCCGGAGGCTTGGCCAACATCCAAGATGTCGGCCAGCTCCGGGAGAGGATCACGATCCAGCTCTCCAGGGGTTAGTGACAGCCACCGTTTGGAAGGGCAGGCTGTGCTCTTCTAAACGGTGCCTGGATTAACCCTGTGCACCCCGGCGATCGGGAGGGAGAGACCCCCCCCCTCCCTTTCAGGTGCCTCATCCGTACACGCAGGGGGGGGGGCACCTGAATTAGATGTCATCGCGCCTCCGCGATGACCTCTAATGGCCCCGTCGGGGTCCCCGAGTGCTGGGCTGACATCGAGGGTCCGGCCGATCGCTGGCCGCAAAGGGAGGACACGCTGAGCGCGTCCTCCGCAGTGAAAGGGTTAAGAGGAACAGACTGATGTTTAGGCTCCATCTGAGCCATTATAGATATAAATCTACTCATTTAAGTTAAAAGCCTCCACACAACAAATAATAAACTTTTATAGTTGCAGAGTTCTCTGACTTGCTGGGATGTGTAAATGTCTTCTGCAACTACAAAATGTGTGTGTAAAAAAATTTTACACATGAATGTATGCACTAGATGCAAAATAACTCCAAAAAAAAAAACCTTAAACATTTTAATGTGGATGAATTTAAATTCATGATATTAATTTAATAAAGTCTAGTAGTAATACAGTTATACAAAAAAACTCTCTTAAAATAAATTGATGGGGAAGAAAGTCATTTCCGGGTTCGTTCCAAAATTTTCATTTCGGAGAATATATATATCAGACACGTATGATATGAAAGATGTGTGTGTGTATATATAGTCATTTTCGGTTTCGGCCCCAAATTTTCATTTCGGTGCATCCCTACAATAAAGTTTTGCTATTTTTGGAAAAGACCCAGAGTGCCGCCAGTATTTTGGACTTTAAATAAAGCTTGGCGTTGCACCGGGCATGAAACGGAGAACCAACAAGTGCTGGATTACTACCTGATCTATCTATCTCCGAAAATCAGACACGACTACCTGGGTCGAGCCGGGGACTCGCCTGATCATGAAGACCTGCCAAGCAGGCTGCTCGGCCGGCCTCCAGGCTCAGGCGAGCACTCGGCTCGGCTGGGCCTCCAGGCCCCATTTTGAAAGGAAAATTTTCGGCTGAGTTTTCCATTTCGGCCGACAGCATCATTTTCAGCTGATAATTTCGGTGGCATATTTCGTTTAAATCTGGCACTCCAGGGTCTCTCAAGTCCTTGCCCGGTGCTGCGCTAGGCTATTGATCTATCAGGAAACAAGCGGCACTCTCGGGTCTCACCATATATCAATTTTAATACATAAATGTTTCAGTTTGTTATCCACAACAAACTGTAACGTTGATGTAATAAAATTGATATATAACGCACACCTCTCGGGTCTCACCATATATAACACTCTGTGTACAGCACAGTGTGTTATGTATCGAACAATGTACTGAGCAACATCACTAGTGGCCTGCTCTACGGTGGGGGCCGCTCAGGTCTCACAAGGTTTTAGCTTGTTTGTGCCATTACAGGGATGAATGCTCCATATGCAAATCAGCCTGCTCTCACCCAATGAGGGCGGCCAGTACTGACTGCCAAGGACGTCATCCCTGCACGAGAGGTGCAGCAACCCCCGACGATTGTTTCGGCCTTGTTAGGCCTCTTCAGGAGGGTATATATAGCACTGTGTGTGTTCTACACTGTACCATACATAACACAGTACACACTGAGCTCTGTATAACACCTTCTGCATTCGCAGAGACCGGCCGTGGACATGGCGAGGGGTTGGTGGAACGTGCCAGTGATGTCATTGCGGCGCCATTTGGCTCCAATTGGTTATACCCAGGACATATTTGAAAACTAGAGACATCTCAATGTATCCTTCCTGGTAAAATACTTTACTTTATTTCATAAATAAATAAAAGTAAAAAGCGGACAGTCTGACATGTACTTTCTGCTCGGTGTTTAATAACCAGTCTTATTTTTCAGATCTAGAGCAGAATCTGCAACAACAAAATAATGAAATTTTATTTGACAGTAAATTTATTGCCTTTCACTTTCACAAGGATGATGGGGATTTGAGCTGTACATCTTGTCATCAAGCCGCTCAACACCATGGGAGTTGGAGTCCAGGTAAATATGGAGATTCTGGTTGTTTTGAATAAACTGGCAATTTGCACTTTTTATTTCCATGCGATGATTACCGATACATTACTGGCAGTCTTGCACATGAATTTATTTCCAAGGATCCACTGAGCTGTATTCTCCAGAGTTTTGGTGACCACCTCAGGCCTAAGAAAGAAACTGCATTAACTCCTGGCACCTGTCTGCAATATCCTAAAAGGTATCCAACACCCTATCACTCTCTCTCACTGTCCCTCTATCACTCTCACTGTCCCTCTATCACTCTCACTGTCCCTCTATCACTCTCACTGTCCCTCTATCACTCTCACTGTCCCTCTATCACTCTCACTGTCCCTGTCACTTATTCTCTCACACTGTGTGTCCATCTCTCTCACTCCCTGGGTCACAGACTGGGAAAGAGAGTGACAGTGTCACTCGCTGTCTCTCTCACACTCTTTGACAGTCAGTGCATAAAATTTTGTCAATTTCACTCACACTCTGTGTCGGAGTGTGTGACAAAGGTTGTGAAGTGACACCGTGCGCGACTCAGTGATAAGGAGTGTCTGTTTCACTTCCTCACAATCTGTAACTCGGGCTCCCTCACAATCTCTAAATCACTTGCTCTCACACTCTGTGCCGCTCACCCACTCTCATCTCTCTGTCACTCATTCTCACACTCTGTTACACAGGGACATAGAGAGCGTGAAGGTGACACAAACTTCCTGTTATGTAGTGTTATGCACTTATTGTCAAAGAGTGTGAGAGTGACGGTGTGAGATGGAGACAGTGAGTGACACTGTCACTCTCTCTCCCAGTCTGTGACCCCGAGAGCATGAGAGAAATAAGTGACAGCGTGAGAGTGATAGGGTGTTGGATACCTTTTTAGGATATTGCAGCCAGGTTCCAGGGGTTAATGCGGTTTCCTTCTTAGGCCTGAGGTGGTCACCAAAACTCTGGAGAATCTGCTCAGTGGGTATTGGGAAATTAATGTGTAAGACTGTCAGTATTAGATCAGTAATCAATGCGTGGAAATTGCATGTTTAACCCCTTCGCTGCGGATGACGTGTGGGGCACGTCCTGATTGACTCCCGCTATATACGGAGGACGTGCCCCACACGTCATCCGCCAGCGGGAGCCCCGGCGGAGATACTCACCTCTCTGTCTGGGGTCCTGCGGCGTTCTGGCTTCAGGGAAGCCAGGCGCCGAAGATGGTGGCCTGCGCGATGACGTCATGTCTAGGAAAGGGAGGGGGGGATACTTTTTGGATCCCTCTCCCTCCCGATCGGGAGGGTTTTCAGCCAAAAACCAGGCACCGCTTTGAAGGGCAGTGTCTGCCCTTTAAAGCGGTGCCTGGTTTTTAACCCTATAATTGCCAGATTGTGATCGGCGCGGCTCGGCAGCCGATCATAATCTGGCTCCGGTGGGGGACGCCATCTTGGATGGCGGCTCCACCTCCGGGTTCCCCCTCGGATCCTGACGTGTCGTGCATAGCACGATGACGTCAGATAGCTGGGGAACCCCTAGCTGTCTGGTTATTTCCCAAGGAAATCCCCTGGTGGAGATACAGGGTTCATTTGAACCCCAATATCTCCAGAACCGTGGCAGCTAGGGAGTCATGCATGGTGTCATTCGAAAGGCCTGAGCATGGCCTTTCGAATGATACAAAACATGACCATGTTCAAAGTAAAAAGAAACTAAAAAAATATATATATATATTTTTTTAGTTTCTTTTTACTTTGAACATGGTCATGTTTTGTATCATTCGAAAGGCCATGCTCAGGCCATGCCTGTAAATGTTTGTTTTTTCACATGAGCGTTTGCGGTTATATTTTCTATGGGGTGCGCATGTACAAAAGTTAGAAATGGGGACTTGTTACTTTTTTTGGGGGGAATTACGTGATTTTGTTGCAAACGCAACCCATAGAA
Organism: Leptobrachium leishanense; assembly: GCA_009667805.1. Taxonomy (NCBI): domain Eukaryota; kingdom Metazoa; phylum Chordata; class Amphibia; order Anura; family Megophryidae; genus Leptobrachium; species Leptobrachium leishanense. Next base: position 291,648,966 of record CM019063.1, on the reverse strand, counting down.
AAAAATCATTAGTGCAGCATAATTGTTCACTTTATAAATTGAAATGTGAACAATATTGCTGCATTAATAAAAACAATACTAAAAAAAACCTTTTTTTTTTAATATATATATAATATATATATATATATATATATATTAAAAAAAAAAGGTTTTTTTTTAGTATTGTTTTTATTAATGCAGCAATATTGTTCACATTTCAATTTATAAAGTGAACAATTATGCTGCACTAATGATTTTTTTCTATGGGTTGCGTTTGCAACAAAAATCACGTAATTCCCCCCCAAAAAATGTAACAAGTCCCCATTTCTAACTTTTGTACATGCGCACCCCATAGAAAATATAACCGCAAACACTCATGTGAAAAAACAAACATTTACACACTGTAAATGATTGAAAAATTCTAGTTTTATTGCATTTTTGTTATATGTGTACGTCATGTCCTGCCTGTATATTATATAATTTTTATATTATGAATCTGCGGAGTCTGCCGGAAAGAACTAATTATATATATATATATATATATATACAGTGGCGTCACTAGGGTCGGTGTCACCCGGTGCGGTAATTTATGGTGTCACCCCCCCCCCCCCCCGAGTTTTTCAGATTTTTTTTTTTAACTACTCTTACTCCTAAATCAGTACTCCCATATAACACTGAATGCTCATACACACAGCGCACATTACTGTGAGGTTTATTGCTGTGGAGCTCTCTCATATGCTCACACAACTTTTTGCCAACTGCCAGCAAGTACGTTGCCCGTTCGAAGGCAGTGAAAGCACACATGGATATATATTGCCCCCAGCAGCTCTGGATATATATTGCCCCCAGCAGCTCACCCATGGATATATATTGCCCCAGCTCACATATGGATATATTGCGCCTCAGCTCACATATGGATATATTGCCCCAGACCAGCTCACACATGGATATATTGCCCCAGACCAGCTCACACATGGATATATTGCCCCAGACCAGCTCACACATGGATATATTGCCCCAGACCAGCTCACACATGGATATTGCCCCAGATCTCATGGATATTGCCCCCAGCACACATGGATATGCCCCAGCTCCTCTCATGGATATTGCCCCAGCTGCTCTCATGTATATACTGCCCCAGCTGCTCTCATTGATAATGCTCCAGCTGCTCTCATGGATATACTGCCCCAGCAGCTCATGGATATACTGCCCCAGCAGCTCATGGATATGCCCCAGCAGCTCATGGATATGCCCCAGCAGCTCATGGATATGCCCCAGCAGCTCATGGATATGCCCCAGCACCTCATGGATATGCCCCAGCACCTCATGGATATGCCCCAGCACCTCATGGATATGCCCCAGCTCTCATGGATATGCCCCAGCTCCTCTCATGGATATGCCCCAGCACTCATGGATATGCCCCAGCACCTCATGGATATGCCCCAGCACCTCATGGATATGCCCCAGCACCTCATGGATATGCCCCAGCACCTCATGGATATGCCCCAGCAGCTCATGGATATGCCCCAGCACCTCATGGATATGCCCCAGCACCTCATGGATATGCCCCAGCACCTCATGGATATGCCCCAGCACCTCATGGATATGCCCCAGCTCATTGATATGCCCCAGCACCTCATGGATATGCCCCAGCACCTCATGGATTTGCCCCAGCAGCTTATGGATTTGCCCCAGCTCCTCATGGATATGCCCCAGGCCCCCATGGATTTGCCCCAGCTCCTCATGGATTTGCCCCAGCAGCTCATGGATTTGCCCCAGCTCCTCATGGATTTGCCCAGCAGCTCATGGATTTGCCCCAGCTCCTCATGGATTTGCCCCAGCAGCTCATGGATTTGCCCCAGCAGCTCATGGATTTGCCCCAGCAGCTCATGGATTTGCCCCAGCTCCTCATGGATTCGCCCCAGCAGCTCATGGATTTGCCCCAGCTCCTCATGGATATGCCCCAGCTCCTCATGGATATGCCCCAGCTCCTCATGGATATGCCCCAGCTCCTCATGGATATGCCCCAGCTCCTCATGGATATGCCCCAGCTCCTCATGGATATGCCCAGCTCCTCATGGATATGCCCCAGCTCCTCATGGATATGCCCAGCTCCTCATGGATATGCCCCAGCTCCTCATGGATATGCCCCAGCTCCTCATGGATATGCCCCAGCTCTCATGGATATGCCCCAGCTCCTCATGGATATGCCCCAGCTCCTCATGGATATGCCCCAGCTCCTCTCATGGATATGCCCCAGCTCCTCTCATGGATTTGCCCCAGCAGCTCATGGATTTGCCCCAGCAGTTTATGGATTTGCCCCAGCAGTTTATGGATTTGCCCCAGCAGTTTATGGATTTGCCCCAGCAGCTCATGGATTTGCCCCAGCAGTTTATGGATTTGCCCCAGCAGCTCATGGATTTGCCCCAGCAGCTCATGGATTTGCCCCAGCAGCTCATGGATTTGCCCCAGCAGCTCATGGATTTGCCCCAGCAGTTTATGGATTTGCCCCAGCAGCTCATGGATTTACCCCAGCAGGTTATGGATTTGCCCCAGCAGCTCATGGATTTGCCCCAGCAGCTCATGGATTTGCCCCAGCAGTTTATGGATTTGCCCCAGCAGTTTATGGATTTGCCCCAGCAGCTCATGGATTTGCCCCAGCAGTTTATGGATTTGCCCAGCAGCTCATGGATTTGCCCCAGCAGTTTATGGATTTGCCCCAGCATCTCATGGATTTGCCCCAGCAGCTCATGGATTTGCCCCAGCAGCTCATGGATTTGCCCCAGCAGCTCATGGATTTGCCCCAGCAGCTCATGGATTTGCCCCAGCAGCTCATGGATTTGCCCCAGCAGTTTATGGATTTGCCCCAGCAGTTTATGGATTTGCCCCAGCAGCTCATGGATATACCCCAGCAGGTTATGGATTTGCCCCAGCAGCTCATGGATTTGCCCCAGCAGTTTATGGATTTGCCCCAGCAGTTTATGGATATACCCCAGCAGCTCATGGATTTGCCCCAGCTCACCTCCTGGTCCTGGTCCCAGCACATGGATAGCGGCCCAGGCAGCACCTCTCCGCCGCGTTTTTTCGCTCCTTCTGAGCGTCCGGCGCGCAGCTTGGGTGCTCGTCTGGGGGAGCCACGTGACCAGCCGCGATTGGCTGGTGACGTATTCCTCCAGGCGAGCGCCGAAGCTGCATGCTTCGGACGCTCGCACGGAGCGAATCCGCGGCGGTGGCGGCGGTGGCGGGCGGTGGGTGAGACACCCGCCCTTAGGGTGACGGTGTCACCCTAAAGGCGGGTGTCACCTGGTGCGGGCCGCACCCCCCGCCCCCACGTTACGACGCCACTGTGTGTATATATATATATATATTATATTATTAATCTGGGTCATGTAATAAAACGTGGCTTCTAAATGCGTTTAAACATGATGAGCAAAAGCGGTAAAAATGAGCTCAGCACACAGCGGTGAAATGGCTCAGCAGCGAAGGGGTTAATGAAAACGACAATCTCCATATTTACCTGGACTCCAACTCCCATGGTGTTGAGCTGCTTGATGACAGGATGTACAGCTCCAATCCCCATCATCCTTGTGATGTGAAAAGCAATACATTTGCTGTCAAATAAAATGTCATTATTTTGTTGTTGCGGATTCATGCTCTAGATCTGAAAAACAAGATTTGCCACTAAACACCGAGTAGATTTCAGACTGTCCGCTTTAGGCTAGGGTCAGACTAGCGCAGTTTTAACGTGCGTTTAGCCGCACGAAATCACGGCCGTACTAGCAGCAAATGACGTCCAATGCCGGGGAACATACGACGAACGGCCGCACGAAAGTTCGTCCGCGCAACGCAAGTGGCCAACGAACGCATTTTTTTCGAGAACGTCAAACCGCTACTACTGACGTACAGAGTGCGCTGCGTCCGCATAGCGGCGTGTGTGTGTGTGATTAGGAGACGTCAGACGCTGCTAATGTCCGGCTAACATAACGTCCAGACTCAAAGTGTTTTATTGAGGATCCGTACAAAATCACGGACGAAAAAGCGCATCGTATGACCGCTATCGCGTATTCCGTGAAAAAATACGTACGTTCGTTCGACCGTACTTTTTCACGGGCAACGTGAAAAATGCGTTCGTCTGACCCTAGCCTTTATAAATAATTGATCCACACGGCGCTGGCATGTTCCATTTGCCAGTGCGCAAGGTGTTATACAGAGCTCATTATGTACTGTTATGTATGGTACATTGTATAACACACTGTGCTGTATATAACACACTGTAAACAGTACATGGTGTACAACAGTGTGTTATCTCTCGAACAGGGTGTTATAAACAACACACTGTCTTATATATTTTTGTTTTAGTGTGTTATGTACTATACATCGCGCAGTACAGTGTGTATCTCTTGCAAACATGCCATTTTATTTAAACAAATATAAATTAAGCCTGCCACCAACTGGCATGTTTCTAATCTATGATTATCAGGGTTATTCAGAGAGAGATGAAAACCAGGAGAATGACTGGAGAAATTAAAATTCTAGGTCAAAATAGCCAATTTGGAAAGTGATATAAATGGGAGAATTTTTCTGGTTTGGTTATTTTGACCTAGAATTTTCACTTCTTCAGTCATTCTCCAGGTTTTCAATTCTCTCTGAATAACCCTGATAGTGTGTATGATTGTATATATAGCAATGGAAAGTGTGTGTGTGTTGAACCTGCCACACACAAGGCCAGTGATTCCTGTTTGTGGCAGGCTTAATTAATATACCGTTAATTATATCATTAAAATTTCTTTAATACAGTAATTCTAATATTAAAGTACAGCAGCTGATCATCCCTTGCGAGCTGCTATAATGGTGATCTATTTTAATATGATAATTTATTAATTAATATGACTTTTACCTCCTCTGTGACATCATGCGCACAAAGCACGTGGCAGTACCTGATGGGTCAGATGCTGCCACAGTGATTTGTGCACTCATGGTGATAAGCTGGAGTGTTGTCATGGCGACGCATGCGCAGATTGGTGGAGGCATTATGTGACAATCTGTATTTTACAGTGCCTCCTCCGATTTGCGCATACATCACTCCAGATGATCAGCTGGCATGACGTCACAGCCGCGCATGCACAGATCGGAGACATTATTTGACGTTCTGCATTCTCATGGAACAACCCAGGCTCGATGAGGAGGTGCCACTGGCAGCATGTTAGAGGGAGGAGAGAAGTGCAGCTCCCCCCTTCTTGCAAGCACGCACAGACATTGTGGATCGTGTTTCTAGGGCTTTTCTGTGTGTTCCCGCCTTGCAAACACTACCGTATTACCCCTGGTTACATGGTGTCAGGGGGACTGGCAGATATGAGGCTGACTGACTCAGTATTTTACTGACCCAGGTCTCTCCTGCAATGTACTGAGTTTGCTTGGTGAAAAGTGCTGCCCTGCAGGGGCATATGATATGCTGCTATTGAGAGGCGGAGTCATTTCACACATTCAGTGGAGGGGGTCAATGTTATGTAAAGGCAGCTCTTTTCCTGTAAGACAAGACAAACCTCTTGTGGAAGAGTTATGTATCCAGAGACCAAGCTGGTTCTGGCATCTCTGATCACACCTAAGGCATCTGAAAGAGGTGGCCCTGCATTTCACCTTCCACCTGGCCCTGGTCCGCAGAACATAAATACTTTTTTTTTTTTTAAACTCCCCTGGATCCACCAAGGAGTGCAGCCTCCCGTCTCCCACGCAGTCAGTAGCTGTATACAGCGCGTGCCAGTTACTATTAAGGCTGGGGTCAGACGAGCGCAGTAATCACGTCCATGTTGCCGCACATTAGTACGTCCGTGGTAGCAGAGAATTATGACCGAGGAAGTGTGGATGCACAAAGGACGCGGCAAACAGACGCAGGTTAGCAAGAACGTAAAACCGCTAGAACGGACGTGCGGAGTGCGCTGCGTCCGCAACGTCCGCATAGCTTTGTGTGTGAGTGATGGAACGTAGTCAGACGGACTGCATTTATACATCCTGCATTTTCGACGGACAAAATGTTTTTTTAATTAATTTTCCCTCCTACATCCGTCAAAAATAACGTCCATCACAAAAAGGACTGTGTGGCCACTACTGCGTCTTACGTCAAAAAGTGCGTCCGTACTGCACGGGCGCACAGTCCATAGAAAACGCGCTCGTCTGACCATAGCCTATAACCCGCGAGCGCTGTATATGCAGCTTCTGAGAAGATACGCTATTAGCATAGTAGGGAAGCCGGCTGCGCATTTTGCGTAGCTACCACTACACCAATGGCGCAGCCTGTCAGCTGCATACACGGCGGTTTAATTCGTAACCTGCACACGCTGTATCCCTTCCATTTGAGTCGCTACAGGGTAGTCATATTCCAAACAATTCTATAGTATTTATTTATTTTTATCTCATTAGCAAAATATGAGCCAGAAAGTATATATACATATCACACAACCCCTCCATATATCACACCTACCAAATACACTGCATATAGAATTTGAGGAAAATATGCTAATAAAATAGTTTATATTTTTTTTACCCTTTGCCAATAATAAAAAATGTCCCCAGATTTCATATTAAAAATCTGGTCACCGTAACTTAAATAGTATGTAATTATAGATACTTAAATCAAGGTTCAGTAACCAGACGTTTTGGAGGCAAATTTCCATGAGGCTCAGCCTACCTGAAGACTGAATGAACATCATGGGAGACGTAGTTATCAAAACACCTGGAGGGCCAGGGCTGCTGACTCCTGACTTTGATTGCCAAGGATCTTTTGGACATGGAAAGGGATGAGAACCAAGGAGCAATGTAAGGCTGGGTTCACACCTCAGCCTTTTTCAAACGTGCGCGATCGCATACGAAAAAATGCACGAACACGCATTGCAGTGCGTTTGCGGCTGTGTCTATGGCCGCGAACGTGCTGCTATACGCCCCAAAGAAGCGCCCGTACTTCTTTGGGCGTCGGATGTTTTACAGCGCATTCCTGCGCGCTGTAAAACATCCAGGTGTGAACCAGCCCCATAGGAAATCATGGGATTTCCAGGGTAGAGCGATTTTACAGCGCTCAGGAAAGCGCTGTAAAACGCTGAGGCGTGAACAGGGCCTAAGGGATGACAAGTCAGTTGAGCTATATTGTAATTCCTCACATTGCTCCAAGGTGCTCATCCCTTGCTTTCTTAACGATGGCACAAGCCACCTCTCAGATTGAGGACTATGAGTGTGTGCACCAGGTTTTATGCTGACCTGTCCATTATGACATAATATAGGCAGAAGATTTCAGCCAATACACAGAGAGTAGAGCATTATAATATGGAAAGTAAAGGCCTCACGAACATTATCTGATAATTTATAGCTTTTCAGTAATGCAGTTGTGAAGCTTCATTTACATACGAATTTCAAATACTTCATAAATTGCAAACTCCCCATCTATGTGTGGGGACAAAATCAAATGGCACACTGTCCAGTCACTTCTCTCAAATATCTATGTATGTGGTTAGACCCAAATCTATCCTTTGGCCCCCACATCAAAAAACTCATCTAAACTTTACCCCAAACTAGGTGCCCCGTACAGAAACAAATCCTGTCTGAGCCCCGCGGTAAAAAAGCAGATTGTACAACAAATGCTTTTGCCGGCTATTGAATACGGAGATGTAGTGTATGCAGCGGCCCCGCAAACACACCTCCAGAAACTTACTACATTGTATAACTCATACTGCCGCTTTGTGCTACAATGAAACTACATGACCCACCATTGTGACATGTTAAAAGCACTAAACTGGCCACCACTGGACTCTAGACGCACCCTTCACCTTTCCAACCTGGTGTTTAAGAGATTTTCTGGGAAGCTGCCATCCTACCTGAATATGCTGCTTCCCCTAGCAGTTCCCTCATCCTATAACCTCAGATCCAGGACCAGCACCTTACTTGCAATACCACAATACAAAAAGAAAGTGGCTCGATCCTCATTTTCCAACAGAGCACCACAATTATGGAATAACCTCCCAGACACCATCAAATCTTCCCCCAGTCTAAAATCACTTACGAGATGTCTATTAACATACTTTAATACACAGGGATGGGTGATTTGCACTACCCGACGCCCCTATCACCTATTTTTGGAGCCGGGCAAGTATGCATTAATCAGCTGTCAGCCCGGCGGGCTAGGAACTGGTCAGTGCAGGGCTGACAGCTAACGTGGCTCATTCAGACCTCACACAGAAGTCTTCAGAGCAGCTCTGTGCAAGGAGCTGCTTGTCCCTGCCCCCTGGCTTCAGATTGCTCACACTGAGCCAATGAAAATCTGGCTGCCTGCTCTGCACAGGCTAGAAGCTCCCTCTGCTGGTCAATCGGGAAATTTAAAACTGCTTTTCAGTGGAAGATATAGAGCCCAACAAGAAGAAAAAGCCTGTTAATCCCGTGCAAAATAACTTCCCCTTTTAAGGCTAGGGTCAGACTAACGCATTTTTCACGTTGTCCGTGAAAATGTGCGTTCGAAGAATGGACGTATTTTTCACGGAATACGCGATAGCGGTCATACGATGCGCAGTTTCATCTGTGATTTTGTACGGATCATCAATAAAACTTCTTGCATCTGGACGTTTATGTTGGCCGGACATTAGCAGCGTCTGATGTCTCCAATTCACGCACACACGCCGCTAGCGACGCAGCGCACTCTGTACGTCAGTACTAGTGGTTTAACGTTCTCGAAAAAAATGCGTTCATTTTCCACTTGCGTTGACGGCCGGACTTTTGTGCGACCGTACTTCGTATATTGGCCGTCATTGCCCGGCATCTGCTGCTAGCACGGCCGTGATTAAGTGCGCCAGAACGCGCGTTCGCACTGCCTCAGTCTGACCCTAGCCTAAAAGGAGGATGCAGGAGAGGGCAAACATCAAAATCCCTAGTGCTAAAACTCTCTTTCAGTAGTATGAGACAGTGTCTTCTTTTTTTCCATCCCAAGAAGAAAAAAAAAATTTAAGTAAACTATGGCTTTTAGGGTGACCATGTTTTAAAGGACACATTTATTCATGTGGATGGGCAGTGCATGAAAAATGCCTCCCACAGCATGCATAATCCATATGCTGCAGGTAAGAAATCCCAGGTAACCAGCCATCATTTGCCTGCTGCAGCATATGAATTATACATGTTGCAGGACAGTACTTTTCCCTTTGCTCCCACTGCATGAAATGGCAATATGTATCCCTTTTAAACATGGTCGGTATGATCACCAGGGGCAAATGCCCCCTGGGCCACTCTGATTTGTCATAAAACATCCACACTCCACTCAGCAAGTCACGCACCAGCAGTACCGCAAAATAAAAGCAGCACCGCGTGTTTCTGTTCTTGTGCAGGCAATGCCACCTGTGTTTTATAAGCAGGGTTTCAGCAAGTAAAGGGGGATAGTTGTGGCGTCTTGGAAATGCTATTGGACTGAGCAGCCGTCAGCAGGTTCCCTGGTTTGTTATGTAATGTGCAGTGTGTATTAGCGTATCACAGAGCTCCACAGCTATAAAACTCACTGTAATGAGTGGTGTGTAAGAGAGTGAGTTTTATAGCTGTGGAGCTGTGACACACACACACACACACACCACACACACAACACACACACACACCACACACACACACACACACACACACACACACACACAACACACACACACACACACACACACACCACACACACACACACACACACACACACACACACACACACACACCACACACACACACACACACATTATTTTGAGCTTTATTGCTGTGTGATTCATGCATACACTCCGCACATTACTGTGATCTGTAATGTGTGAGTAAACTGCAATGCAATTAGTCGTGTTCTGTTTAGAGAACAAGCACAGGCATTTAGTTTATTTTGTTGAAATTATATTTCTTGTCAGGAGGGACAAGTAGATCGTGCTACCACTTTAGTCCAGTGGACAAGTAGATTTTTTTTTTTTTTTAATTTTCGCACCTGTAAACCTGTAACATAGTGACTATATTTCCTACATATTTATGTTCTGTTAATTTACAGTAGGTACAGAAATACAAAGTAATAAAATGTAACAATTCAATGTGCTTGAACCCAGAACATACTTGAAAACAACTGAAATTTCAATGTATCCTTCCTGGTGAAATACTTTGGAACTGAATCATTTATTTATTCCTTTTCCAGTCTCCGAAAAAGAGCAGGGGCAGCTCTAGTGTTTGTGGCACCTTGTGCAATGTACAATGCGGGGGGCACCTTCTGTTTTATTCTTTTGTATCTTTCATTATTAGAAAACCTTTTTTAATACCAATTTCAGCAAACCCCTAATAATCAGAATACATATCTGTATAGTACAGCTAAAAACTCCATAAAATAAAGAATTAGTGTATATGTTACGGGTAAAGCCCGAAGTGCGGTTAATCCTAGGATTACCCGGGTAATCCTGACATTACCCAAAACTGCTGGGTAAAGCTCCAAAAAAAATGAAAATTTCGGACTTTACCCGGGTAATTTTAGGAGTAACCAACTGCCCTTGGGTAACGGTCTGGAAGAACTGAAAAATTTGCAGTTTACCCGGATAATGTCCAAGTCTGAAGCTTCACCCGGGTAATCTGAGGACTATCCACAGCTTCAGCTGGGTAATCTGCAGAGCATCCAACCCTGCTTGGGTAAGGCTAGGGTCAGACGAACGCAGTGCGAACGCGCGTGCAGCCGCACTTTATCACAGCCGTAGTAGCAGCAAATGACGGGCAATGTACAAAGTGCGGCCGCGCAACGCAAGTGGCAAATGCTTTTTTTGAGAACGTGTTACCGCTAGTACTGACGTACAGAGTGCGCTGCGTTCGCTAGCGGCGTGTGTGCGTGAATAGGAGACGTCAGATGCTGCTAATGTCCAGCCTACATAACGTCCAGACGCAAAAAGGGTTTTATTGATGATCCGTACAAAATCACAGACGGAAATGCGCATCGTATGACCGCTATTGCGTATTCCGTGAAAAAAATACGTCCATTCGTTCGAACGCACTTTTTCACGGACGACGCAAAAAATGTGTTCGTCTGACCCTAGCCTTAAAGGGAGTTTTGCTATTATCTATGGATATTATCAATGAAAATGGCAAAAGACAAACATTAAAATGTATTACGAATATAATGAATATACAGAGTGACAGGATATGTTTCTTATATGAACGTGAGTTACATGATCTTTATGTGTCATGTGCTTATATCCTTTATAAAAAATAACCATTAGGATACTCTTTTTATATAATATCTTTATCTACATAAATTAATTTTCAGACAATTAATGCACACAGTAGCCTTATGGTTATTTAGTGTGGTTTGTGACTGTGGATACAAATTCAATAAAAATAACAAAAAAAACACTGGTCATCGGTAAGATAACAGTTTGCAGCTTTACCCGGGTAATCCTCGGAATTCAGTCATCTGTAACCTGCTGAAAACCCAAGAAAAGCGGAGTACCCAGAGGCGTTTGGGTATTTTGCAGATTACCCGGATAAAGTGTGATGTTTCGTTGCACATGACACTTTATCCAGCAACACTACCTGGAACAACAACACTGCGAATTACCCGGTTAAAATAGAGCAGAAAAGCAGGGTATCCAGAGGCCTCTGGATACTTTGCAGATTACCCGGGTAAAGTCCAAAATTTAATTTCACTTCGGACTTTTGCTAATGAGGCCTGGGTAATGCTAGGATTAACCGCACTTCGATCTTTACCCGTAACATACAGTTGTGTTCAAAATTATTCAACCCCCAATGCTGTAAAGGGTTTTAGGGAATTTAGTGTACATTTGTAATTGTATTCAGAATGAAATCCTACAAGGACTTTTTAAAGAACCATATGCAACTAAAATGACATCAATTGGTTTTGTAATACAGTAGTAAATGTTTCTTTTGTGAATTCTTCATTGACACAATTATTCAACCCCTTAAAGACTACCACTCTGAAGAACAGAGGTTCATTTAAGTGTTTTCAATCAGGTATTGAAAACACCTGTGGATGTCACGGAGCAGCAATAAAGCATAATAAGCACCAATTAGGCAGCTTTAAAATGACTGTGATACTCAGCTCCTTCTAGACATTTACTGGTGTGGTTACAAACATGGTGAAGTCAAGAGAATGGTCCAGGAAGACAAGAGAAGAGGTGATTACTCTTCACAGGAAGGGCAATGGCTATAAGAAGATTGCAAAGATGTTAAACATACCAAGAGAGACCATAGGAAGCATCAATCGCAAATTCAAGGCAAAGGGCACTGTTGAAACGCTACCTGGTCGTGGCAGAAAGAAGATGCTGACTTCGACTGCTGTGCGCTACCTGAAGCGTAGAGTGGAGAAAAGTCCCCGTGTGACTGCTGAGGAACTGAGAAAAGATTTGTCAGATGTGGGTACTGAAGTTTCAGCTCAGACAATACGGCGCACACTGCGTAATGAAGGCCTCCATGCCAGAACTCCCAGGCGCACCCCCTTGCTGTCTCCAAAGAATAAGAAGAGTCGACTGCAGTATGCCAAAAGTCATGTGGACAAACCACAGAAGTTTTGGGATAGTGTTCTGTGGACTGATGAAACAAAATTAGAACTGTTTGGGCCCATGGATCAACACTACAGTTGTGTTCAAAATTATTCAACCCCCACTGAAATTGAGTGTTTTGGCCAGTTTGACATTGATTTTGATCATTCAGTCATCTTGCTTACAATTAAATCAAAGAGGCACGTGTAGGTCAGACAAAAATAACATAACATTTATAATGAAATAACCACAAATGTCTTTTCTGTGCTCACATCATTATCGGTTTTATTCAACCCCCAAGTGACATTCAATCTTAGTACAACATCCTTTTACAGTTCTAAGTACTAGCAGCTTTTAAACATGTGTCAAGCTATGCTTCAAGTGTCTTGCAGCGATCTACGGGTATCTTCGCCCATTCGTCATGGGTAAAAGCCTCCAGTTCAGTCACATTCTTAGGCTTGCGCACTGCAACTGCTTTCTTTAAGTCCCACCAGAGGTTCTCAAAGCAGTTGCAGTGCGCAAGCCTAAGAATGTGACTGAACTGGAGGCTTTTGCCCATGACGAATGGGCGAAGATACCCGTAGATCGCTGCAAGACACTTGAAGCATAGCTTGACACATGTTTAAAAGCTGTTATAACTGTAAAAAGATGTTGTACTAAGTACTAAGATTGAATGTCACTTGGGGGTTGAATAAAACTGATAATGATGTGAGTACAGAAAAGACATTTGTGGTTATTTCATTATAAATGTTATGCTATATTTTAGGGATGCACCGATACCACTTTTTTAAGACCGAGTACAGATACTTTTGTTCAAGTACTCACCGATACCAATTACCGATACTTTTATTTTATGTCATGTGACGCTTTCCAATAAGAACAGACCTCCTATAAAGCCCCCAGATCTCATGGATATTGCCCCAGCTCATGGATATCCTGACCCCAGCTCATGGATATGCCCCCTTGCTCATGGATATGCCCCCCTGCTCATGGATATGCCCCCTTGCTCATGGATATGCCCCCTTGCTCATGGATATGCCCCCCTGCTCATGGATATGCCCCCCCTTGCTCATGGATATGCCCCCTGCTCATGGATATGCCCCCCTGCTCATGGATATGCCCCCCAGCTCATGGATATGCCCCCCTGCTCATGGATATGCCCCCTTGCTCATGGATATGCCCCCCCTGCTCATGGATATGCCCCCCTGCTCATGGATATGCCCCCTTGCTCATGGATATGCCCCCCCTGCTCATGGATATGCCCCCTTGCTCATGGATATGCCCCCCCTGCTCATGGATATGCCCCCACACTCTCCGCTCATACTTACCTTCCTTCAGCGCCGCTGGGAAAGTTTCCGCGCGCGCGCTCGTTGGAAGGACCCCAGCCGCGATCACATGGTCCCACGTGGTCGCGGCTGGGGTCCTTCCCAGGAGCGCGCGCGAAGACTTTCCCGGCGGCGCCCAGGAAGGTAAGTATTAAACAATGCAGCTGCAGGGCCTGTCCGAATGCCGATAGAGCATTCGGACAGCCGCCGCAGCTCCTCGGATACCGGCAAGCCGGCTCAATGCCGGCTTCCAGTATCGGAAAAAAATATCGGGGTACTGCACGAGTACCAAGTACTCCTGCAGTACCCGGTATCGGCACCGATATCGATACTAGTATCGTATCGGTGCAACCCTACTATATTTGTCTGACCTACACGTGCCTCTTGGATTTAATTGTAAGCAAGATGACTGAATGATCAAAATGAATGTCAAACTGGCCAAAACACTCAATTTCAGTGGGGGTTGAATAATTTTGAACACAACTGTATATGTAAAAAAACCTCAAACAATTCCATTTTTATTTTTTCAGGGCTGCCATCAGAAACCTTGGGGTACCTTACGGAACCACTGGTCAGGCCCCTATTCCCTCAGCTTGCTATTTCCATAAACAAATTTAAAAATAAAACATTCTGCCTCATTTTCTTTTTTACCTTATTTTACACGGAGTGGACTGAATCCCTGGTGGATAAAATCTGTTTCCTGGTGGGAGAGTGGTAGCTCTGCACCTCAACCTGGTACAGATCATACTAATCAATGATTAGCCTGAGTGCTTTTCCTGGCCCAGATGCTCCAGCCCACTGGGAAATTTCTTGGTATCCCAATAGGTCAGTTCAGTTTGGCATAGAGGGGCCTTTATGTCTGAGGCACTTGACAAGTGACACAGCGTTTGCAAGGACCAGGGCTCCCTTGAGCCACTGGGCCCCTGGAAAAAATCCTGGGCTGTCGCCCCCTGGTGGCTGCCCTTTAATATATTTTACACATTGGATGAATTCCTTGTAATAATGGAAATCTCCTAGGTTCTCTGACCCTTGGCGGGTATTGACCTGTAATGTCTCATGTGAATTTATAAAATTTCCAAAGATCCACCTGCACATGATGTTGTACCCCTTGCTGAGAGAAGATGCTCAGATGGAGAAGGAGAGAAGAAGCTGCCCCTCGGGCCCTGGCCTCGTGAGCAGCCCCCAGAGTGGTCTTTCTTGTTGCACAGACCCCCCCCGCCACCACTCCTGGCCTCAGAGGAAAGAGTCTTTTACCGAATGGTGCTGGGAGCCAGACGAGCCTTGGCTAAGCATTGGCGGGAGGTTGAGGTCCCGCCGCTCTCTGAGGTTCTTGCCTATATTAACGAGGCATATCATATGGACAGACTTTCTGCCATGGTTCACAACACACTCTCTGCTTTTTAAAAGGCGTGGGTTAGCTGGGAGGTGATGCTCCCCTAGAGAGACCAAGATTTGAGGGCCTTTCCTCTTTCTTTTGGTTTCATTCCCCTTTTGTCTGTCTTTGTCGGGCTTCGAGCCGCAAGGTGTGTCAGGTAGATGTTCTTTGTTTGCGGGGTCTGCCTAGTCTACGTTGATCTGATGCACGGATTGCTGCTCAGTAGATGCCTCTCTACTTTCATGGCCCTGCGTGGCTCTACTGCTGTATATGTGGAAACCCTTTTGTTTAAAATAAAGAATAAAAAAAAAATACAAAAATAGGGAGCTTAACAGATGTCTAATCTATCTCCTGGTGATGTCCTTTGAATATGTCCCACACAATACAATGATTTGAGTCCGTGATCGCCCTATAGACTCCATTATATGGCCAATGCCACACAGTGAGGACCAAGTGAGGTAAAGATACGGGGGGGGGGGGTTGGGTTTACAACACAAAAGATCAGACTATAGATGCACCCAGTGACTCAAACGTTTTAGGCAGGTGTGAAAAAAATGCTGTAAACAAAGAATGCTTTCACAAATGGAAGTGTTAGACGTTTATGTTCATAAATGAACAAATTGCAGTGAATGAACAAAAGAGAAATCTAAATCAAATCAATATTTGGTGTGACCACCCTTTGCCTTCAAAACAGCAGCAATTCTTCTAGGTACACTTGCAGACAGTTTTTGAAGGAATTTGGCTGGTAGGATGTTCCACTGGAGAACTAAGCACAGATCTTCTGTGGATGTAGGCTTTCTCACATTCTTCTGTCTCTTCATGTAATCCTAGACACGCTCGATGATGTTGAGATCCGGGCTCTGTGGGGGCCATGCTATCACTTCCAGTACTTCTAGTTCATCTATACGCTGAAGATAGTTCTTAATGACTTTGGCTGTATGTTTGGGGTTGTTGTCCTGCTGCTAAATAAATTTGGGGCCAATCCTACACCTCCCTGATGGTATTGCATGATGGATAAGTATCTGCCTGTATTTCTCAGCATTGAGAACACCATTTATCCTGACCAAATCTCCAACTTCATTTGCAGAAATGCAGCCCCAAATGTTTATTTATAAAGGATTTTACCAGGAAGGATACATTGAGATTTCTCTAGTTTTCAAGTACGTCCTGGGTTCAAGAACATTAAAATGTTAGTTGTTACAGAAATACAAAGTAATAAATGCAAGATATTAAAAAAAAAAAAAAAAACACATATACAGATTAACAGAAAATAAATATGTAGGAAATAGTCATTATGTTACATGTTTACAGATGCATTCCGTATTGAGGTATGTTAGTAAGGAGCTCTTGAGTGACTTTAGACTGGGGGAAGATTTGATGGCGTCTGGGAGGTTATTCCATAACTGCGGTGCTCTGTAGGAAAATGAGGATCGAGACACTTTCTTTTTGTACTCTGGTATTGCAATGCAAGTAAGGTGCAAGTCCTGGATCGGAGGTTATAGGATGAGGGAACTGCTAGAGGAAGCAGTCTATTCCGGTAGGGTGGTAGCTTCCCAGAAAAGCTCTTAAGCACCAGGTTGGAAAGGTGAAGGGTGCGTCTAGATTCCAGCGACGGGCAGTTTAGCTCTTTTAACCTGTCACAATGGTGGGGTCATGTAGTTACATTGTAGCGCAACGTTCAAGGAACCTCCACCATGCTTCACTGTTGCCTGCAGACACTCATTATTGTACCGCTCTCCAGCCCTTCGAACAAACTGCCTTCTGCTACAGCCAAATATTTCAAATTTTGACTCCTCAGTCCAAAGCACCTGCTGCCCTTGTTCTTCACCCCAGTTCCTGTGTTTTCGTGCATACTTTAGTCACTTGGCCTTGTTCCTACGTCGGAGGTATGGCTTTTTGGCTGCAACTCTTTCATGAAGACCACTTCTGGCCAGACTTCTCCGGACAGTAGATGGGTGTACCTGGGTCCCACTGGTTACTGCCAGTTCTGAGCTGATGGCACTGCTGGAAATCTTCCGATTTTTTTTTTTTTTTTTTTTTTTTTTTTTTTTTTAGGGCAATAAGCTTAATCTGTCTTTCATCTGCTGCACTAAATTTCCTTGGCCGATCACTGCGTCTACGATCCTCAACGTTGCCTGTTTCTTTGTGCTTCTTCAAAAGAGCTTGAACAGCACATCTTGAAACCCCAGTCTGCTTTGAAATCTTTGTCTGGGAGAGACCTTGTTGATGCAGTATAACTACCTTGTGTCTTGTTGCTGTGCTCAATCTTGCCATGACATGAAACTGTCTTTCACAACCTCACCTTGGTAGCAGAGTTTGGCTGTTCCTCACCCAGTTTTAAGCCTCCCATACAGCTGTTTTGTTTCAGTTCATGACTGGGTTTCAACCTACGTGTGACATGGATGATCATTAGCACCTGTTTGGTATAATTGGTTGATCATACACCCGACTATAATCCTACAAAATCCATGACTTTGTGCAAGTGTACCTATGAGAATTGATGATGGTTTGACGGCAAAAGGTAGTAACACCAGATATTGATTTGATTTAGATTTTTCTTTTGTTCGCTCACTTTGCATGTTGCAAATTGACAAAAATAATCATTATTTATATTTCTGAAAGCATTCTTTGTTTACAGCATTTTTTTCACACCTGCCTAAAAACTTTTGCACAGTACTGTATATGTATATAATACAAACCACAGGGGGGTTGCACTCAACCTAAACTCGCAACATAAGCGGGTGCACCTAAGACATTAAATACAAAACAACAGGAAAGAGCACTCCATATGAATGGCCACCTTCATCCACCATTTTCTGCAACAACAAAAAACACATTTCAAAAGTAAAAAAAAACCTGACTGTAAACTGAATCCCCATCATTTTACCTCAAAGTATGACCATAGTTTGCGTAAGCCTGTCACATTCTCCAATCTAACTTGACCGTATCTGCACTTACAGGATCAACTCATCCTGGAGCTCCCCAGCAGGCACTGGCCTTTATAAGCCGTCATGGTGGGACACACCTGTGAGCAGGGAGGGGTGCATACTAGGGATGCACCGATACCACTTTTTTAAGACCGAGTACTGATACTTTTTAAAAGTACTCACCGATACCGAGTACCGATACTTTCCTTTGATGTCATGTGACGCTTTCCAATAAGAACAGACCATATAAAAATGCCCCCAGCTCACATGTATATCCCCCCCCCCGATATATATTCATAGTGCCCCAGCTCACACATGGATACTGCCCCCAGCTCACACATGGATATGCCCCAGCTCACACATGGATATTGCCCCCAGCTCATGGATATGCCCCAGCTCACACATGGATTTGCCCCAGCTCATGGATATGCCCCAGCTCGCACATGGATTTGCCCCAGCTCACACATGGATATGCCCCAGCTCACACATGGGTAATGCCCCCCAGCTCACACATGGGTATTGCCCCCAGCTCATGGATATGCCCCCCCAGCTCACACATGGGTATGCTCACACATGGGTATTGCCCCCAGCTCATGGATATGCCCCCCCCAGCTCACACATGGGTATTGCCCCCAGCTCATGGATATGCCCCCCCAGCTCACACATGGGTATTGCCCCAGCTCATGGATATGCCCCCCCAGCTCACACATGGGTATGCCCCCCCAGCTCACACATGGGTATGCCCCCCCAGCTCACACATGGGTATTGCCCCCAGCTCATGGATATGCCCCCCCAGCTCACACATGGGTATTGCCCCCAGCTCATGGATATGCCCCCCCAGCTCACACATGGGTATTGCCCCAGCTCATGGGTATGCCCCCCCAGCTCACACATGGGTATTGCCCCCAGCTCATGGATATGCCCCCCCAGCTCACACATGGGTATTGCCCCCAGCTCATGGATATGCCCCCCCAGCTCACACATGGGTATTGCCCCCAGCTCATGGATATGCCCCCCCAGCTCACACATGGGTATTGCCCCCAGCTCATGGATATGCCCCCCCAGCTCACACATGGGTATGCCCCCCAGCTCATGGATATGCCCCCACAGCTCACACATGGGTGTGCCCCCCCAGCTCATGGACCCCCCCGCGACGATACTTACCTTCCTGAGCGACGCCAGGAATGTCTCCGCGCTTGCGCTCGTTGTAAGGACCCCAGCCGCGACCACGTGGGACAATGTGATCGCGGCTGGGGTCCTTCCAAGGAGCGCGCGTGCGGAAACTTTCCCGGCGTCGCTCAGGAAGGTAAGTATGAACACAGTGAGCAGCTGCAGGGCCTGTCCGAATGGTGATAGAGCATCCAGACAGGCCCTGCAGCTGCTCTCCGCGATGATGCTTACCTTCCTGAGCGACGCCGGGAAAGTTTCCGCGCGCGCATGCGCTCCTTGGAAGGACCCCAGCCGCGATCACATGGTCCCACGTGGTCGCGGCTGGGGTCCTTCCAATGAGCACACGCGCAGAGACATTCCCGGCGTTGCTCAGGAAGGTAAATATGCCAGAGAGCTCCAGGGGCGGCTGTCCGAATGCCGATAGAGCATTCGGACAGCCGCCGCAGCCCCTCGGATGCTGGCAAGCCGGCTCAATGCCGGCTTCCGGTATCGGGAAAAATATCGGGGGGTACTGCACGAGTACCAAGTACTCCTGCAGTACCCAGTATCGGCACCGATACTAGTATCGGTATCGGTGCAACCCTAGTGCATACCCATGAGAGTAGTCAGCTCTCCATATGTATAATACAAACCACAGGGGGGTTGCACTCAACCTAAGCTCGCAACATAAGCGGGTGCATCATACTTTGTAAACTGAATCCGCATCATTTTACCTCAGGTTTTTTTGAACTTTTGAATTTTTTTATTTTTTTTGCAGAACATGGGAGATGAAGGTGGTCATTCATATGGAGTGCTCTTTCCTGGTGTTTTTATATATAATGTACGTATTTTCTTAACTGAACCTTAGAAAAACAAAGTGCATGTAAGATATCAGCAACATAAAATGAACAAAATAACGTTTAATGTTTTGGTGGTAGTGACCCTTTTTAATATTACTCTTCCGAGATCCAAATTTTGCAGAGTAAGTTGTCTTTCAAGCTATGACCTCCAAATTTGGCACCAATCCTCATCCTGTTCTGACTCGGCCTACCTTTTATATTTTGTAAAGGGTCTATTCTCAAAATAAAGAAATTGCATTCAATGTCAGTGCTTTGATTTTCAGCGTATTACGGTACATTTCGCAAATTTTATTTTGCCGAGAATACAGTGTAATTCACCATTTAGTGAATGGTCACCGTATTTTGCCAGAATTGGAATCACTGGAGCAGTTACCGGATGTCTGCGAAAAATGCTGCACTGCACCGAATTGGCATCGGCAAATTCTATTGAACTGCAAAAAAAAAGGAACTCTCCTATTCACCTAATAGGTGTTTAAACCAATAAAAAGGTCTCTTACAGAAAAAAATTTTGGCTATTTAAAAAAAAAAAATCGAAACAAAACTTTTTTGTCTGAAAATGAAAAGAAATATATAATATATTTTATTTTACTTTTAATCCTATGGGATTCACCTGTCGACATGAAACACCGAAAATCAGAGCATATCGCCGGAATTTCGGTGCAGTTTAACATCTACTATGGGGCAATTTCAGTGCTAGTGAATTGCATATTGAATAGTTTGCTGTCAATTTGCCTGTATTTGGCGAACGCTCAGCTTCATGTATAGACGGATTGCATCCGTATCTGCTAATGGGACAGTGTTTGCCAAACAAGACGACAAAGACCACGCCAACCTTTTAAGAGCTGTAAACACACTCCAGGTAGGGGGAGTTGGGAAAGTCTACAGTGACCCACACAATAATCATATAAATCATAGTAACAGAGGAACATAGACCATAATGTTAACCGGTCCGTATTCATAGGTCGCACAGATGACACACACAACCTGCACCTAGAATTGTAGGTACAGAGTGTATTCAAAATAGGGGATGGCAGCGAAACAATATAGAACACCAGGCTTGCGCCTCCCAATGCATCTCTATGTCCATCTACCCCAAGTTCAAAGTGACTCTCGTTATGTTGTTTTGCAATGGTATAATGACAATGTATCTAATGTTGGCCTAAGACTTTTGTACTGTACTGTATATTAATTTTATACATTCTTAAGCAAATAGCGAATAAATGAGTGTTAACCTGCATTCATGCTTCTTATCATTTTCTTAACAGAACAGCATTTAACAATAACCTCAGCATGGCCTACAACTGTCTGAGTGCTGGTGGGAGGAAGAAGAAACCTGGCCTGAATGGGAAGAGTTACAGCGAAGTACTCCGCAGGATATGTCGGGAAGGTGACCTCTCTGAGGATATATCCTCTGTACTCCTGAAGAAAATCCAGTGCCGGGACCATGAGGCTGTGCCTTTTGATGTTTTCAGATATGGTGTTCTGACCTGCTTTGTTCTCCTGGAGTTTATGAGCAAAGCAGAAATCCTGTTCAGGTCTCTAGACTTTCATGAGCAGCCTGACCGAAGCCTCTGCCAGGCTGTGCTGGGTACACTAGAAGAAGCTTTAGTAGCCAGTGACATCAGTGTCCCTGCCAGCTACCTTGAGGCCGGCTCTAAGCTGGGACCTGATTGTTTGGCTGTAGTCATGGACAGGGCTCTTCTGAGAAAGGACGCTGGTGTTTCCATGACCCTCCAGGAGTTTCTACAGGAAGCCTCTGCACTCTTCCTTCATAAAGTCAAGCCTGTCCTATGACTTGCTTTAAATAGTTTCTAATCCCGTACAGCAGAAACATTAAGCATCTTTAACTATGTAAGGCTGAGCCTGGCATGGGATGCAATTCAGAACGAGTTGGAGAACAGACTCGCCAAACTTTTATTAGGCCCATGACATGTTTTAGGTTTTCTGCTACGTCCTTGTATTTGAAGCCATAAATACCCTTTTTTTTACCCCAATAGTAACGTAAGGTGGTCTTTAAAGATATTATCTTACTGGCAATCTTTACATGCAGCAGGGATTAAACCTCAGTATATATGTCTTGGGGGTTCTTACCAATATGACCAACCTCATGCAAGAAGGTGTCCTGTCTCGTAACATTGTATTTGCATGAAGCACTGTTAAAACCCCTTTATTGCACTTTGTCAACTCTTATTTAAATGTGTTAATGATGATCTTGTTAACGGTTTTCTAGCAGGTGTAATTATTAAATTCAAAAGTTTTTATAGCTGAATCCGCATTGGTCTGTTTTAAAGAGCACTTGTAACGGAAGAGAGCAGCTATTCGCTGGTGCTGCGCATGTGAGATGCTCACGCAGACCCATTCCATTGTTCTGCGCATGCGTTTTGGTAACTTGTGTGCGAAAAGTTTGAGATACGAAGTTTGCACAAAGTTACGTAAGCAACACAAATTACATATGAAGCTGCAAGATTTCAAAGCCTGGAGCTGAGGAGGAGAAGCCGCTTTTTGCTGATGACACAAAGATTTGCAACAGGGTTGACGTTCCTGGAGGGATCAGCCAAATGACAAATGATTTAGGTAAACTAAAAAAATGGTCGGAGCTGTGGCAATTGAGTTTTAATGTGGATAAGTGCAAGATAATGCACCTGGGACGTAAAAAAACCCAAGGGCTGAATATAGAATATTTGATACAGTCCTAACCTCAACATCTGAGGAAAGGGATTTAGGGGTTATTATTATTTCAGAAGATCTAAGGGTAAGTAGTCAATGTAACAGAGCAGCAGGAAATGCTAGCAGAATGCTTGGTTGTGTAGGGAGAGGTATTCGCAGTAGGAAAAGGGAAGTGCTCATGCCACTGTACAGAGCACTGGTGAGACCTCACTTGGAGTACTGTGTGCAGTACTGGAGACCGTATCTCCAGAAGGATATAGACAAAGAGAGAGTTCAGAGAAGGGCTACTAAAATGGTGTACGGCTTGAAGGAGAAAAGTTACCAGGAAAGGCTTAATGATCTTAACATGTACAGCTTGGAAAAAAGGCGAGACAGAGGTGATATGATAGAAACCTTTTAAATACGTAAAGGGAATCAACAAGGTAGAGGAAGGGAGTATATTTAAACGGAAACAAAGTAGCAAAACAAGAGGACATAGTCTTAGATTAGAGGGGCAAAGGTTTAAAAGTAACATCAGGAAGCATTATTTTACTGAGAGGGTGGTGGATACATGGAACAGTCTTCCAGTTGAAGTGGTAGAGGCCAAAACAGTAATTGAATTTAAGCAAGCATGGGATAGGCATAAGGCTATCCTAAACAAAAGATAAATCCAGGTAAAGTATCCATGTAATTGGACAGACTAGATGGGCCGAAAGGTTCTTATCTGCCGACATTTTTCTATGTTTCTAAGTGAGAAATGGTGAGTATTTACACCTAATCTGAAAGAAATGGTTAAAAAAAAAAAGGGGGGCAGATGCTATCGGCGGCAGCTGCCTAATTATTGAAGAGGTGGTACTTTTTCACTCACCACCATCAATATTTCATGAAAGAATCGTGGATATAGTTTGAAGAACTACAGTAGATCTGTCACGTTTCCACTGGTTACAGCCATGCCCCCTGGTGGTGAGAGGGATCCAGGCCAGCTCTTCCCTGTCTGGTTCTGGCGATTCTGCCTTGTGCCGCTCCTGGGTTTTGCTGTGCTGTTCAGGTCTGGGATCACATGTTCTAATTGCCGAGACCTGTTCCCTATATAAACACCAGTAGCACAGAGGCTCATTGCAATGATATGAGTTCTGATACCTGTTCCTGTATCTTGTTCCTTGGGTTCAGGTTCCTGGTTTGCTGCATTCCTGCAGATGTACAGTATTCTGTTTTTTTTCTGGTTTATTGATCTTGGCTTTTCTTGACTACCTGATCTGTCTGCTCCCAGTGCTCTGTATATTATTGATCTGCTGCCAACCTCTGCTAGTCTGACGTTCCTTCCTGGTTCTATAACCTTTTTGCTCCACTCCTGACTATTCTAGCCTTGTTTTATGTACTGTGTATGTATCCAGCACTATATAGTTATCATTAGCATAGAGGCAAGTTTTAAGGACCTCTCTTCAGTTTAGGATCTCCGGTCTGTCTTGTTTAACCCTTGCCGTTCCTGTTCTCCTGACTCTGTTATTCTTTGTGAGGCTTCCATAGATAGAAGACCATTTAAAGGATCTTTCTCCCAGTGATAGGGATCCCTTTAGATTCCTTCTGTGCCATCCTGCTTTTCGTGTTAGTCTTGGTATTTCCTGTCTGGAATCTGTGCATTCTATCAGCCAGTAGCTAACCTGCCTAAAAGGCTAATTTCCTTCATGAACCAAGGCCCTATCATGGCCCAAACCAAGGGCCAGCGTGACAAGATCAAATAGAGTGTAACTAGGGTGAAATTCCCTCTTTTGGAAACTGACACCATACTTTCTCCTGAAATTATGAGCAGATTTCACTGTACCTCTGACTGGTGTTTCCATAGCACTTGCATGTCTTTGTTTATACCACTGCTTTCAGCGTTTGTTTTTACCCTATTGAAATCACCACCTTTTTAAAATTGCGAAGTATATTCACCAGTGTGTGGCAAACAAAGGTAAATAGAGAACAGTCACGATTTTCCATATTTAAGGGAGACTCTGTGGTACCGTTGTTCACCATTGCATCCACATCTCCGACTGTTGTTGAATTTCCCTTTTCTGGATAGCTGAAGTTCATCATAGTTGCACCAGCATTGATTTTTAGAGTTCATGGTGAACTTTGTCTCAATGGTGCTTGGTAAATAACCTCTATAATCTTTCTCCAGCAATAAAAGATCTTTTCGCTCTTGAGATTTGACACTGATTTAATAATAAATGGAGTTCTTCATGATCACGTCACGAGATGGAGAGAGGGTGATGTGAAAATTGGTTGGTGAGCAGCGGAAGCTGTCCATCCAGCCACTGTACTTAAAGCGAGCCTTTACTGGCCTGGTTCACTTTCTTGGCTATATCTCATTGGCGATGGATATCACTTTGATTTTAAAGACCAATGTGATATCTCTTCATCCCTTTTGAGATGCCTCAACTTACCTAGATGCAGGGCTGGGATGTGACATGCTTCCCACTGTGGACAGAGCAGGAGGAAGGGTATCAAGCAAGTGCTGTGTGTGTGTGTGTTGGTCCTCAGCAGTGATATCTGTGAACTGCCTTGTCAATCAGAATAGTCCTTCCACTCACCTGTCACTCACCAGAGCAGCATGCCACTGATAATTAAACTTAAGTATTGACAAAAAACAAAACCTGCTAATATATACTATATTTACAGACTGATAGGTTGAGCATGATTTCCAACCTTCCCTTGTCTCACCAGGTGTGAGGAGTCTGGGGGGAAGAACAGACCCACTTATATACAGTGGCAAGAAAAAGTATGTGAACCCTTTGGGATTACGTGGAGTTTTGCATGAATTGGTCATAAAATGTGCTCTGATCTTCATCTAAGTCACAACAATTTGAAAAACACAGTCTGCTTAAAATAATACAACACAAACCTATGTTTTCATGTGTTTTATTGAACATAACATGTAAACATTCACAGTGCAGGGTGGAAAAAGTATGTGAACCCCTAGCCTAATGACTTCTCCAAGAGCTAATTGGAGCCAGGAGTGAGCCAACCTTGAGGATCCGTGTGATATTATTGGATGTGTTGCTGAAAGCTGTCCTGCCCTTTAAAAACACACACCAGTTTTGGGTTTACTGGTTTCAAGAAGCACTGCCTGATGTGAACCATGCCTTGCACAAAAGAGCTCTCAGAAGACCTACGATCAAGAATTGTTGACTTGCATGAAGCTGGAAAGGGTTACAAAAGTATCTCCAAAAGCTTTGATGTTCATGTGTCCACGGTAAGACAGACGGTCTACAAATGGAGAAAGTTCAGCACTGTTGCTACTCTCCCTAGGCGTGGTCGTCCTGTAAAGATGACTGCAAGAGCACAGCGCAGAATGCTTAATGAGGTAAAGCAGAATCCTAGAGTGTCAGCTAAAGACTTCCAGAAATCTCTGTCACATGGGAGGACACCACGGAGGAAGCCATTGCTGTCCAAAAAGAATATTGCAGCACGTTTGAAGTTTGTAAAAGAGCACCTGGATGTTCCACAGCACTACTGGCAAAATATTCTGTGGACAGATGAAACCAAAATTGAGTTGTTTGGGAAAAACACGCAACACTGTGTGGAGAAAAAAAGGCACAGCACACCAACATCAAAACCTCATCCCAACTGTAAAACATGGCGGAGGGAGCATCATGGTTTGGGGCTGCTTTGCTGCCTCAGGGCCTGGACGGATTGTTGTCATTGATGGGAAAAATGAATTCCAGAGTTTATCAAGAAATTTTGCAGGAAAACGTAAGACCATCTGTCCGCCAACTGAAGCTTCGCAGAGGATGGGTGATGCAACAGGACAATGACCCAAAGCATACGAGTAATTCAACAAAAGAATGGCTGCAACAAAACAAAATACGCCTTCTGGAGTGGCCCAGTCAGAGTCCTGACCTCAACCCGATTTGAAATGCTGTGGCATGACCTTGAGAGCGATTCTCACCAGACATCCCAAGAATATTGCTACACTGAAACAGTTTTGTTAAGAGGAGTGGTCCAAAATTACTCCGGATCGTTGTGCAGGTCTGATCTGCAACTACAGGAAACGTTTGGTTGAGGTTATTGCTGCCAAAAGGAGGGTCAACCAGTTATTAAGTCCAAAGGTTCACATACTTTTTCCACCCTGCACTGTGAATGTTTACATGTTCTGTTCAATAAAAACATGAAAACATATGTTTGTGTTGTATTATTTTAAGCAGACTGTGTTTTTCAAATTGTTGTGCTCGGATCTTCATCTAAGTCACATTTTATGACCAATTCATGCAAAACTCCACGTAATCCCAAAGGGTTCACATATTTTTTCTTGCTACTGTATAGTATTTATAAAAGGGAATTTGCATCACTATACTATTTAATATGACAGACAGAAATGTGTTTTAACATTTTACTTGTGGTTTGAGGGCACAAGTAACTACTGACTTCTACAAAGTGAAGCATTGGAGGGGGAAAAAAGTATCTATTGCACCAACTGTTTGCAGAGGCCTTGGTTACCTGCATCCTAGGGAAAAGTATGTGCATGTGGTTTATATTTTCTATTTGTGTCCTCTCTGTGTCTCATTTCCATATCTCTCAGGTGCACTGGAGAACCTACTGTACATGTGCTGGCAGCAGATCTACAGGAAAGAAGGGGATTGGAGGCAGTGTGAGGTCATATCCATGTCTCTCACTCTCTGCTCAAACGATTGAGGGCTAGATTCAAAGCCTGGGGTAAATGTAACCAGAGCTCTAATATAAATATAGTTCCATAGAATACTGTTCCTCCAACCCTGGTTCTCAGGTAGCACTAACAGTCCAGTTTTTCCAGATGCCTGAAGCACAGCACATGTGATATGATTTGCGGCTCAGTAATTGCAGGATTCAGTCTGCACTTCCCCTAGGAAATCTTCAAAATCTGACCTGTTGGTGCTTCCTGAGGACAGGGTTGAGAAACACTGCCATAGTCAAGGATATTGTCAAAGAAGAGTGACAGAGTTTATCCACTTAGGCTAGAGTCAGACGAACGCAGTCTGAGCGCACTCTGCGTGCGTGTATAACGGACAGACGGAAGATACTGTAGACCCCACACGATCCGTTTGATCGGACGTAGAAAAAAAGAACTATGGGAAACAAAATTAATATGAAAAATGATAAAACAAATTGCCAAGGATATGAAAAGCCATTTTGTGCGTCAAGGTGCTGGATGTCGCAAATGCGCTGCGTCTGACCTCTCATCACTCACACAGAACGCTACGCGGACGTGGCACACTCTGCATGTCCACGTTAGCGGTTTTACGTTCTTGCCTAACTTGCGTCTGTTTGCCACGTGCGTTGTGCGTGCACAGTTCGGTGCGCACGTACTTCATGTGTGGTTCTCTATTGATCATGATTCTATGCTACGACGGACGATAAACTGTGCAGCAACACTGACGTGATCACTGCGTCCATCTGACACAGGCCTAAATAGGGACACTCGAGAGATTGCCAGGGCTCATAATTTAACTTCCAAAACCACTAGCCAGGCCAAAATGTTACTTGCCACTAATGATCCTTACTCATCGTCTGCCCTCACAACAAAAAGTACACCTGTCACTTCTTTTGCTAATTCTTTGAAAAAATCTATACTGCTTTGTTCTGTCATTGTAAAAATGTTTTTGTATATTGATCTTTATAAAAATGTTCCTACTCTGTCACTTTGTCTTTATGATCCATTTCTCTTCTACTCTGTCGCTGCATCCCTTTTCTATCCCATAATTCATATTCACAAATGCAGACATAGACAGATGCGCATGCTTGCAAGCAGGGCCCCTTACTGAACCACTGGTTGGGGTGCCCCCAACTCCTTCCCAAAACATACCTTTTAACCCAGACCTGGGCATTGTGCGGCCCGCGGGCCGCATCCGGCCCTTTGGCTGCCTCAGTCCGGCCCGCATCCCTGTACACCTCTATTACTTGCTTTTGAAGGTGTTGTTCACTCGCACGCTGGCTGCGTGCGAGTGAGAGATGGATGCTCCGGCTCCGCTGACAAGTGGGGGTGGTCACATCACGTGGTGTGGTCGGTGACGTCATTTCAGTTCCTCCCCACTCTGCCGGGTCCGCCTCCTCCTACCATCAGCGTGTTGCAGGCTTGCTCCGGCTCAGGCAGGCACTGGCACACGTGACTAGGTTCGGGGACCTCACCACCACCACGTGCTTTTCTTCGTTGGGAGAGGCTGGCAGACAAGTGAGTGCAGCAGCCAGGTGCTCTGTGCTGTGCCTGGACTGGAGGCTGGTGGAATCATTCTGGAGAATCTGGATTCATTTTCCTCAGGCTCCAAGAATAAGGTGACAAGTCAGTAATAATTGAATCTGATCTCAATGAAAAGTAACCCCCCTCTCACCAGCAGTGTGCCATATACATAGGAGTGTGTCATAATACCAGTCTGCTAGCAGTGTGCCATATACATAGGAGTGTGTCATAATACCAGTGTGCCAGCAGTGTGCCATATACATAGGAGTGTGTCATAATACCAGTCTGCCAGCAGTGTGCCATATACAAAGGAGTGTCATAATACCAGTCTGCCAGCAGTGTGCCATATACATACCAGTGTGGCATGCATAGGAGTGTGCCATAATACCAGTCTGCCAGTAGTGTGCCATATACATACCAGTGTGCATTGCATAGGAGTGTGCCATAATACTGGTCTGCCAGCAGTGTGCCATATACATACCAGTGTGCCATGCATAGGAGTGTGCCATAATACCAGGCTGCCATGCATACCTCGTGCCATAATATATACGCATAATGTACTGTATATGCTACAAAAAAAAATATATAATTGCCGCCCAAGCCCAACACTAGAGTGTTCGTGTTTGGCTTGAAGAAAAGGTGGCAACCCTAGGCGTAAGCAGGGCTGGTGCTTCCAAAAGGCAGCCCAAAAGGCTGCCCTAGGGTGCCAGAGCAGGGGCGCAAAAATCACAGTCCCTGGCTTATGGCCGGGGTCTCGCATTTTTTAAATACTTACCTTGTGCCCAGTAAAGTGTTTGCGTTGGTCAGCTCGTTCCGCGCGGGACTCTGCTTTTGGTGCATCATGTTCCTTTACTAAAGATGGCCGTCGTGCATTGCAGGGAAAAGAGGAGATCCTTATTTTGAAGGTGACTTCTATTTGTTTTCAATTTACAGGTGTCAAGAGATTCTGATTTAGCGGTTAGTAGTCCTCAAAAATGTCAGCTCACATTAAAAAAAGAAAGATAGATACAGAATGTAGAGTTTTTAATAAGACATGGACTTTAAAGTATTTTTTTACTGAAGTAAAAGGTAAAGCCGTGTGCTTAGTTTGTGGAGTACAGATCGCCGTGTTTAAGGAATACAATTTGAGTCGCCACTACGTAACTAAACATGCAGAGAAATACAAAAATGTGAGTGATGCAGAGAGGGCGCGGGCATCTAATGCTTTGCTAACTAAGCTGCAAAACCAACAAGAACTTTTTACCAAGCTTCACACTTCCAGGGATGGAGCAGTCAAGACCAGTTATGTGATATCCCACAAAATCGCAAAATACAGCAAGTCATTTTCTGATGGGCAATTTATCAAAGAGTGTTTGGTGGACTCTGCAGCATTAATATGCCCAGAGAAAAAAGCGGTATTTGAGAACGTGCCCCTCTCCAGACGAACTGTAACAAGAAGGATCGAGGACATCGCTGGAAATCTGGAGCTTCAGCTGCAAAACAAAGTGGACAATTTTGATTTCTTCTCCTTGGCTTTGGATGAGAGCTGCGATGTCTGCGACACAGCCCAGTTACTCATCTTTGTACGGGGGATAACAAAGGACTTTAAGGTTATAGAGGAGCTGGCAGCAATGCGGTCAATGAAAGGGACAACAACAGGGAGTGATTTGTTCACAGAGGTAAATACATGCTTGGACAAGCTGGGACTGAAATGGGACAAGCTGGCAGGTGTTACAACGGATGGTAGTCCAAATCTGACAGGGAAAAATGTCGGACTTTTAAAGCGGATGCAGGATAAAGTGACTGAAATGAACCCTGGACAGAAATTGGTATTTTTACATTGTATTATACATCAGGAGGTGTTGTGTAAGTCAGTGCTAAAAATTAACCATGTTATTGATGTTGTAACTAAAATAGTTAACTTCATCAGAGCAAGAGCATTGAATCACAGACAGTTTGTGGCACTTTTGGAGGAGCAGGAGTCTGAACATCGGGACATAGGCTACCACACTGCTGTCAGATGGCTCAGCCTGGGCAAAGTGCTTAAAAAAGTATGGGATCTGAGAGCAGAGATTCAAGAGTTCTGTGAGAAGAAAGAGAAAGTCATCCCAGAGCTCTCAGATGCAGACTGGATGGTAGATTTCGGATTTGCGGTTGATGTGACTGCGCTAATGAATGAACTAAATACCAAACTGCAATGCAAGGGCCTTTTTGTACATGAAATGTACAGCTTGGTGAAGGCTTTCATGAGAAAGTTGCAGTTTCTTTCAAGCCAAATGGAGGACAACATTCTCACCCACTTGCCAACACTAAAGGAATCCAGACCATCAGCTGTTCACCTACGCAGGTACTCATCCATGTTAGGAGCACTGCATGGTGAGTTTTCAAGGCGATTTCAAGACTTCAAAACCGTTGAGAGTGAAATGCACATGATTTCTTCTCCCTTTTCTTGCAGTGTGGATAATACACCCAGCGATGTTCAGCTCGAACTCATTGACCTGCAGTCTGATGCACTAATGGCAGAGCACTTTAAGTCCGTATCACTGCTGGATTTTTACTCCTCTCTCAAAGAGGAGAACTTTCAACACATGAGGATGCGAGCTCAGAAGATGTTAGTTCTCTTTGGATCTACCTACATATGTGAACAAACATTTTCAGTGATGAAGTTCAACAAATCCAGATACAGATCCTCTCTCACTGATGATCACCTGTCAGCTGTCCTTCGCATATCCACCTCAGATATTCAACCAGACTTCAGAGCACTTGTTCAAGCCCAAGACAGACTGGATTTTTCTCACTGAACAAGAAAAATGCACTGAAAACATCAAAAGCACTTATTGTTTTTTGTATAAAGTTAATTAATTGCTGTTTTTTACCATACTACAAAATAAACATTTTCAGTATTGTTTTTGTGAAGGTTAAATTTATGTTATGTTAAAAATAAAATTAAACAGTGATAATGATTGGTGTTTCTATTTTGTTACTGCTATATTTTACCTATTCCACAATTTCATAGCCCTATAGTTATAATAACATGTATTCAGCTAATTAAAACCATATAATTTACTGCTTTTTAAAAAGCGATAAAATTTATATTGAACAGACTTAAGTTCAGCCTATTGGTTCGGCCCTCCACTACCGTCCCAGTTTCTCATGTGGCCCCTTGGAAAAATTAATTGCCCACCCCTGTTTTAACCCATCTTTAAACCTCCTCTTAAACATCTCCCCCTCGAAATGCCAGGTTCATGCACTTTTTTTTTCTCCAATGTATAAAAAATACCGTGAAAGATAAATATTTAATGCTACATTTATTGTGTACATTGACACCATGAAAGTCATTTTGTAGAGCAGGTATATCGGGGATTTAGGTTCCAGAACAAAGCTTAAATATTACGGATTTAACCATTAAAACGGTCATGATGTGAGTGACCTCTGGGTTCATGGAGAGTAATCCTTCAGCTGTAAAGTTTAAAAAACCCTGTGGGGAATACCTCTAGGGAGCAATGGTATGAAGGACTGTCGGAGGGGCTTTAAAGCTCTGGCCTTTAAGAGGTTAATGAATTTAAATTAGATAATTGCATGTACTGTTTCCAATATGGATGGGTTAGGTAGACTGACAAAGAAATATAGGCAAAAAACACTAATTTAACAGATTAGTAGGGATAATACATTCTGTGCACTTGGCCCTTTTGCCTAGCCCCCTTGCTCCTCCTTCATATATGCAAACAGACCTGTCAATGAAGCGCATACAAAGCCTAAGGAGATGGCCAATTGGCCAACATCTTTGATGAAGCACCAATATTTGTTAAAGAGTATTCAAGCAGCTGTGCAAAAACTATCATCCATAGAACCTCCAACGGTCAGATCAGGATCATACCTAGAACATTTGGCACCTAGGGCGGATCCTATATTTGGCACCCCCCACATGTTAAAAAAAATCACCCTCACTGCAATTTAGAATGTAAGCTCCTCTGTACAAGACTCTCTTTGGCTTTTTAGATTGTAAGCTCCTCTGCACAGAACCCTCATTGCTGTATAGAATGTAAGCTTCTCTGCACAAGACTCTCATTGCCTCTTTGCAGAGGAGCATATAGTCTGAGTGTCTTGTGCAGAGGAAGCTTACATTCTAAACAGCAATGAGGGTCCTGTGCAGAGGAGCTTATAGTCTATCATTGCCTCTTAGATTGTCAGCTCCTCTGCACAGGACCCTCATTGCTATTTAGATTGTAAGGTATTCTGCACAGGACCCTCCGTGCCTCTTACCTCTGACTGGAGTGGACCCAGCCGAGCCAAATTTTTGACTGCTGCTTCTCTTGCGGCTGTGGGCGATTGACAGGACAGGGCAGGGCAGGCAACAGACAGTGCAGGCTGAGCGGATTCATTCGCACATCTGCGCCCTGTCTGCTTTCCTCACGCAGCTTGACATGTGACATGACACATCAGGGCACGTGACGTGACACGTCACGTGTTGAAAAGCGCCACTCCACAGTCCGCACGGCCTGACACATGCCTGCACACATACATTCGAAGGCCGGCCAGTCAGATCCAGCACTTGCCTCGGCCTCAGTTTGTGGCAGTGGCAGGCCGGTGAGCAGCTGCTCGTGCTGCGGCACCCTCACTTCCAAATTGCGGCCGCCCCATGGCACTTCCCCTATCAGTGGTCCCACCTGGTACCCGGGGCGGACCGCCCCCCCCCCTACGCCCCAGTGTCAGATTTAAGGTATTCAAGCTCCAGGTCGTCAGACACCTCCATATGAGGTGCAGGGATCTACATCAAGAGAAAAGATATAGGCCCAGCAGTCTAAGAGGTGAAGAAAAGGGTAAGGGTCCTAGTGGCGCAGTGGGTGCTTCCAAATATGGAGCAATCTAGATGAGTATTTCTAAATGCTGATATTATGGCTCAACTCTATTTATTAGGTGGTGATTGATAGATAAAAGTACTCCAGTGAGTCAATGTTACACTAGTATTGTGCAAATAGCAATTCTGTGCAAATGAACAACCTTGTGCAAAATAAGGATTTATCACCATTGTTGTTGCTTATTTTGCACAAGGTTGTTCATTTGCACAGAATTGCTATTTGCACAATACTAGTGTAACATTGACTCACTGGAGTACTTTTATCTATCAATCACCACCTAATAAATAGAGTTGAGCCATAATATCAGCATTTAGAAATACTCATCTAAATTGCTCCACATTTGGAAGCACCCACTGCGCCACTAGGACCCTTACCCTTTTCTACACATTTATTTGCACATTTAGGTTGAGATTTATGTGCAACCCCTTGTAGGCCGCACCCCCCCCCTTTTTTAAGGAACCACAGTTACCTAGTAAGCGCCTCCACAGACACCCACTCTTGTAAGTCTAAGAGGTGAAGCTGTGTCAGAGCCTTAGGGGTGTCTGGGAGATAAATGAATGTTCACATAGGAGTAGCTGCCTTTATGATTTCAAAAAGCTACCTTCTGTATCTCACTACTTAATCCACAACTAAGCATCATTGGTTAAGATGGGTGTATATGCACACGTATAAATGGGCTCTTCACTATCAATAAACCTGTATTTGGCAAATTTACAGCTTAGTGAATAAAGGAATTGCCCCAAATATTGCAGAAATTCACTGTTCGTTTAAATTCTATGGCAAATTCGGACCTTAGTGATTAACCCCTCTATGTATAAAACGCTGAACTTGCGCTCTGTGAAGGAAATGATAGGGTGAGTTATGGCAGTGGTATTGCTGTTATATATGACAAATGGACAATGCCGGTACATTGGAACAAACACAAGGGGAGGGGGTGATTTTACAATGTTTCAGTTCGAATGTTTTTAGGCGAACACAAGTTAGGCAAGAACGTAAAACCGCTAGACGGATGCGCAGAGTGCGCCACGTCCGCATAGCGTTCTGTGTGAGTGATGAGATGACAGACGCAGCGCATTTGCGACATCCAGCACCTTGACACACAAAATGACTTTTCATACCCTTTTCAAATTTTTATCATTTTTCAGATTATTTTTATTCTACGTCCGTCAAAAAAAACCGGACTGTGTGGTGTCTACAGTATCTTCCGTCAGTACGTCTATCAGTTATGCACGCAAGCAGACTGCCATCTGACATTAGCCTAAATGTTTATGGTGGCGTTTTTTATTTTTTCATTCTGTAACAGAAGTTTTTATTATTTTATAGGACCTTTTTATATTTATTTTTTATAAAAGAGCTTTTAAAGAATAGCAGAGCTGCGTTTTTGCTTCTGCCGTTCGGCGGGCTGATCGGAGGTCATTAGCGGTCTTTGGCAGCTCATCGTTCGGCACACTTTGGGGACTCTGCAGTGAATGCTGCATGGTTGGCGTCCTGGATTAGCCACGTCACACCGTAGTGCGCCAAATGAAAGGACACTGAAATTTTGGAGCTCTTTGAATAACTCTTGATGTGTAGTAACGCATTATGCCATCACCTCCACTTTTACTGTTGGTGTGGCACATGAAAAGTTGTTAGTGCAGCATAACACTGTTCACGTTATGCAGTGACAAGAAAAAGTATGTGAACCCTTTGGGATTACGTGGAGTTTTGCATGAATTGGTCATAAAATGTGCTCTGATCTTCATCTAAGTCACAACAATTTGAAAAACACAGTCTGCTTAAAATAATACAACACAAACATTATAGGTTTTCATGTGTTTATTGAACATAACATGTAAACATTCACAGTGCAGGGTGGAAAAAGAATGTGAACCTTTGGACTTAATAACTGGTTGACCCTCCTTTTGGCAGCAATAACCTCAACCAAACGTTTCCTGTAGTTGCAGATCAGACCTGCACAACGATCTGGAGTAATTTTGGATCACTCCTTCACAAAACTGTTTCAGAGTTTCAATATTCTTGGGATGTCTGGTGTGAATCGCTCTCTTAAGGTCATGCCACAGCATTTCAATCGGGTTGAGGTCAGGACTGTGACTGGGCCACTCCAGAAGGTGTATTTTGTTTTGTTGAAGCCATTCTTTTGTTGAATTACTTGTATACTTTGGGTCATTGTCCTGTTGCATCACCCATCCTCTGCGGAGCTTCAGTTGGCGGACAGATGGTCTTACGTTTTACTGCAAAATGTCTTGATAAACTCTGGAATTCATTTTTCCATCAATGACAACAATCCGTCCAGGCCCTGAGGCAGCAAAGCAGCCCCAAACCGTGATGCTCCCTCCGCCATGTTGTACAGTGGGGATGAGGTTTTGATGTTGGTGTGCTGTGCCTTTTTTTCTCCATGCATAGTGTTGTGTGTTTTTACCAAACAACTAAATTTTTGGTTTCATCTGTCCACAGAATATTGTGCCAGTAGTGCTGTGGAACATCAAGGTGCTCTTTTGCAAACTTCAAACGTGCTGCAATATTCTTTTTGGACAACAATGGCTTCCCCCGTGGTGTCCTCCCATGTACTCCATTCTTGTTTAATGTTTTCCTTATTGTAGATGTGTCAACAAAAATGTTAACATGTGCCAGAGATTTCTGTAAGTCTTTAGCTGACACTCTAGGATTCTTCTTTACCTCATTAAGCATTCTGCGCTGTGCTCTTGCACTCATCTTTACAGGACGACCACGCC
The DNA here is from genome assembly GCA_009667805.1 of Leptobrachium leishanense. NCBI lineage: Eukaryota > Metazoa > Chordata > Amphibia > Anura > Megophryidae > Leptobrachium > Leptobrachium leishanense. The sequence goes on along the minus strand of CM019063.1, from coordinate 291,612,424 downwards.
TAGGGAGAGTAGCAACAGTGCTGAACTTTCTCCATTTGTAGACAGTCTGTCTTACCGTGGACACATGAACATCAAGGCTTTTGGAGATACTTTTGTAACCCTTTCCAGCTTCATGCAAGTCAACAATTCTTGATCGTAGGTCTGCTGAGAGCTCTTTTCTGCGAGGCATGGTTCACATCAGGCAGTGCTTCTTGAAACCAGTAAACCCAAAACTGATGTGTGTTTTTAAAGGGCAGGACAGCTTTCAGCAACACATCCAATAATATCACACTGATTGGACTCAAAGTTGGCTCACTCCTGGTTCCAATTAGCTCTTGGAGAAGTCATTAGGCTAGGGGTTCACATACTTTCACTGTGAGTGTTTTACATGTACTGTTCAATAAACACATGGAAACATATGTTTGTGTTGTATTATTTTAAGCAGACTGTGTTTTTCAAATTGTCGTGCCTTAGATGAAGATCAGAGCACATTTTATGACCAAAGGGTTCACATAAAAGTGATCAATAGTCCTGCATTAGAAAAAAATACATTTATATTATTGTATTTTTAAATAAACCTGGTAATGTTTGGTTTCTTTGGAAAGGCCATATCCTGGAACATAGGGTTGAATAGGTGACATGCACTTACGTTTATTGTGTTGAAACCTCTTGAGTTGCACTAACGAATGAATGATACATATATACATATGCAGGGTTATTCAGAGAGAGGTGAAAAGTAGGAGAATGACTGGAAAATTCTAGGTCAAAATAGCCATTTGGACCTAGAATTTTCCATTCTCCAGTCATTCTCCTGCTTTTCACCTCTCTCTGAATAACCCTGATGGTCTTCTGATCTGTGTGAATACATAGTTACTTTTTTTTTTTATTAAATTCTCTGCTGCCAGTCACCAGATCGGTCACTAAAGTCACCCTCTTATTAATATTATTGTTATCTATATATATATATAAACGCGAAAGTCCTGACTGACTGACTCCTCAACGCCCAGCTGAAACCGTTTAACCTAGGAACATGAAATTTTGATGGTGCACTAAGGAAGAATTTTTGGAAACTCCGCCCCTATGGGGGTGAAAAAGGGGGTTGAGTAAATATAAACACAATACCTATAGCTCAAAAACAGAAGGTGCTACAGATGTGAAAATCGGCATTTAGATTCGTCTTGAAAAATATAAAAACACGTATTTTTAACATTTTTCAAAAATTCGACTGGGGGGCGAAAAAAGGGGGTTGAATATTTTAAACACGATACCTATATCTTAAAAACAGAAGATGTTACAGACATGAAAATCAGTATTTAGATTCATCTTGACAAATAAAAAAACACATTTTACAATTTTCAGAAAATTCCTTGGGGGGGCAAAAAGGGGGGTTGGATACTTTTATCATAAACGCGAAAGTCCTGACTGACTGATTGATTGACTCATCAATGCCCAGCAGAAACCGTTTAACCTAGTAACGTGAAATTTTGAAGGTGCACTGTTTTTATGATGTGGGCACCCACTAAGGTAGGATTTTTGGAAACTCCGCCCCTAAGGGGTAAAAAAGGGGGTTGAATATTTTAAACACAATACCTATAGCTCAAAAACAGAAGATGTTACAGATGTGAAAATCGGTATTTAGATTCTTCTTGAAAAATAAAAAAACACGTATTTTACCGTTTTTCAAAAATTCAACTGGGGGGAAGGGGGGTTGAATACTTTTATCATAAACGCGAAAGTCCTGACTGACTGACTCGTCAATGCTCAGCTGAAACCGTTTAACGTAAGAACGTGAAATTTTGAAGGTGCACTGTTTTTATGATGTGGGCACCCACTAAGCAAGGATTTTTGGAAAATCCGCCCATAAGGGGGTAAAAAAGGGGGTTGAATATTTTAAACACAATACCTATAGCTCAAAAACAGAAGATGTTACAGATGTGAAAATCGGTATTTAGATTCTTCTTGAAAAATAAAAAAACACGTATTTTACCGTTTTTCAAAAATTCAACTGGGGGGAAGGGGGGTTGAATACTTTTATCATAAACGCGAAAGTCCTGACTGACTGACTCGTCAATGCTCAGCTGAAACCGTTTAACGTAAGAACGTGAAATTTTGAAGGTGCACTGTTTTTATGATGTGGGCACCCACTAAGCAAGGATTTTTGGAAAATCCGCCCATAAGGGGGTAAAAAAGGGGGTTGAATATTTTAAACCGGATACCTGTAGCTCAAAATCAGAAGATGTTACAGATGTGAAAATCCGGTATTTAGATTCGTTTTGAAAAATAAAAAAAACACGTACTTTAGCATTTTCTTAAAATTCCATGGGGGGGCCAAAATGGGGGGTTAAATACATCTATATATAAACGCGAAAGTCCTGACTGACTGACTGACTCATCAACGCCCAGCTGAAACTGTTTAACCTAGGAACGTAAAATTTTGAAAGTGGGCACCTACATCATAAAAACAGTGCACCAACGAAGGATTTTTGGAAAATCCACCCATAAGGCTAGGGTCAGACGAGTGCAGTGCGAACGCGCGTGCAGGCGCACTTAATCACGGCCGCACTAGCAGCAAGTGCCAGGCAATGACGGCCAATATACAAAGTACGGTCGCACAAAAGTCCGGCTGCGCAACGCAAGTGGAAAACAAACGCATTTTTTCGAGAACGTTAAACTGCTAGTACTGACGTACAGAGTGCGCTGCGCCCGCTAGCGGCGTGTGTGCGTGAATTGGAGATGTCAGACACTGCTAATGTCCGGCCAACATAACGTCCAGATGCACAAAGTGTTTTATTGATGATCCGTACAAAATCACGGATGCAAATGCGCATCGTATGACCGCTATCGCGTACTCCGTGAAAAAATGCGTCCATTCGTTCGAACGCACTTTTTCACAGACAACGTGAAAATGCGTTCGTCTGACCCTAGCCTTAGGGGGTTGAATATTTTAAACCGCATACCTATAGCTCAAAAACAGAAGATGCTACAGATGTGACAATCGGTATTTAGATTCGTCTTGAAAAATAAACACGTATTTTACCATTTTTCAAAAATCCAAGTGGGGGGGGCGAAAAAAGGGGGTTGAATCTTTTAAACGGGATACCTGTATCTCCAAAACAGACAGTTACAGTCCTGAAAATTGGTATTTAGATTAGTCTTGAAAAATAAAACAACACGTATTTTACCATGTTCTGAAAATTCCTTGGGGTGGCAAAAAGGGGGGTTGAATACTTTTATCAGTATACCTACATTTCAAAAACCGAAGATGTTACGGGTGTGAAATTTGGTATTTACAATCTTCGTGAAAAAAAAACATGTTTTTTTGCCATTTTCCACAAATCCAATTGGGGGGGAAAGGGGTCTGAATATTTTTATCATTATACCTATATTTCAAAAACCAAAGATGTTACAGAAGTGAAATTTGGTATTTACAATCTTCTTGAAAATTAAAACCGGTGTTTTACCATTTTCCAAAAATCCCAAGTGGGGGGGTGAAAAAAAGGGGGGCTGAATACTTTTAATCAGAATACCTATATCTCAAAAACAGAAGATGTTACATACGTGAAAATTGGTATTTAGATTTGTCTTGGTAAAATAGGTGTTTTTTTGTTTCTCATTTTCCAAAAATTCTGTGGGAGGGGGGCAAAAAGGGGGGTTGAATACTTTTATCAGTATACCTATATTTCAAAAACCGAAGATGTTACAGGTGTGAAATTTGGTATTTACAATCTTCGTGAAAAAAAGCAAACCTGTGTTTTGCCATTTTCCAAAAATCCAAGTGGGGGGTAAAAAAAAGGGGGTGAATACTTTTAAACAGGATACCTACATCTCAAAAACAGAAGATGTTACAGATGTGAAAATTGGTATTTAGATTTGTCTTGAAAATAAAACCACACGTATTTTACCATTTTCCAAAAATCCAGTGGGGGGGCAAAAAGGGGGATGAATACCTTTATCACTATACCTAGATTTCAAAAACCAATGATGTTACAGGTGTGAAATTCAATATTTACAATCTTCGTGCAAAAAAAAAAACATGTTTTACCATTTTCTGAAAATCCAGTTAAGGGGGGTGGGGGAAAGGGATGTGAATACTTTTATCAGTATACCTATATTTCAAAAACCAAAGATGTTACAGGTGTGAAATTTGGCACTGTGTTACATTCTTCTTGAAAAATAAAAAACACGTGTTTTACAATTTTCCAAAAATCTTAAATGGGGGGAAAGGGGGGGGGGTTCTACCAAAAAAACCTCAAGTTTTTTTTAAAATACAATTTTAACAAAACCTAAAATCCACGGGAGCGAAGCCGCGGGCAAAAGCTAGTCATTAATATAGCGCCAACAGTTTCCGCAGCGCTTAACAACAATATCCAAAGGGATTGAGATGAATAGACATATGTTGGAAACAAGAGGTGTAGAGGGCCCTGCTCATAGGAGTTTACAATCTAGAGGGGTTGAGCGAGACGAGGAATTTTACCCTCTCTGAGACCAATTACGGTAGTGAACTGGATCGGATCTTCGCATGTGCACAGCTCTAATCCATCGATCTTCACAGGCACTACGGGATTTGCGTATGTAAGGCAAATGCCATAGATTTCTACAGTGGGCAATTTGTGGTTTCAACTTTCTACATTACGCAACATGTGTAGGAGCACAACTTGCCCAGAAAAGCTTTGAGACTTCCAGGAGTCCCTGAGCCAGAGAGGAACTACCACGCGGCAATGGTCAAAAGGTGAATAAATTCACCTAAAATAATAAAAAGTATTTGAGTAGAAGCTGTTACCTAGGCACAGGTATGCTCATTATTGAAGGGGTTAAACCTGGCAGCCCTCACAGTGACCTGTCTAGCAGAGACATAAATCAGCACTATAACCCTGTGAGGTGACCACTTTCCTAACAGACCCCTCTGCACCCACCAGCTGTTTCCAGCTCCTTCCACTGCACGCTAGTACACCCCTAACCGCTCTATGTCGCAGCACCCGACCCTACTGTGACGTCATGCCGACTGTAGCGCCACGGTTTGCTGGGAGCTGTAGTTCCCTCCTCCTCTCCAGTGTTAGCCCTTCCTGTGTCAGCGCCTCCTGCCCGTAGTCCGCTTTGTTGTCAGGGAAGCGGTATGTCCTGACTAGGCTGCCCGGCTTGACCCTCTATCTTCCCCCTCGGTGAATACAGCTATCCCGCAGACAGGAGTCCCCCCCACACCCGTCGGCAAGCCGCAGGACCCCAGCTCACACACAAGGAGCGGCCATGGCGCGGCCCACCACGGCGGTGCCCAGCTCACAGAAAGCGTTGCTGCTGGAGCTCAAGGGGCTTCAGGAGGAGCCAGTGGAGGGCTTCAGAGTCAATCTGGTGAACGATGGAGACCTGTATAACTGGGAAGTGGCCATATTCGGGCCCCCCAACACCTTCTACGAGGGGGGATACTTTAAGGTGAGGCCGGACGGGTCTGATACAGGGGTTGCTCAGAGCTGGGGAAGGAGAGCACAGTCTGGGGGAGGGGGGACCTGGCTGTAACGGCAAATATGGGCATTAACAGCAAGAAGGGAGACAAAAGAAAGCAGCCAGGGAGCAGTGGTGTTATGTACAAGCCCTGCTGTGCTCTCAGGGCTTTAAAGGGAAACACACTGTTTTGTCTTTGTTTTTTAGCATATTTCTCTCTTGAATCGGCCCCCTGGTGACTGTTAGATGTGCCCCCCCCCCCTCGTGTTGGTGGATTTGGAAGCAGAATTTGCTATTAGTCTTAATTTTTCATTATTGAGGTGTTTATTAATAAACTCCCCTTTTCATCCTCCACCCTAATCCCTCTAGATTGTAAACTCCTATGAGCAGGGCCCTCCACACCTCATGTTTCCATCCCATGTTGATCTGTGTCTTTTTCCCTTTGGTTACTGTAAAGTGCTGCGGAAACTCTTTGTGCTTTAGAAATGACGATAACAATAATATTGTGTCTAGTCCATGTTGTGTAGACTCCCTTTTTGTAAACATTCAGGCTGTGTCATCATGCAGAGTGAAATGCATTGTGGGGCCTGGTGCTGGAAATTAGGCCTTATTTACTACTATCATCTAAATAGTTACAAGCATTTATAAAGCGCCAACAAGTTCTGTAGTGCTGTACAATGGAAGAGACCAAATAACAAATATACATAAACAGAACAGTAGCAGAGAAGACCCTGCTTGAGAGTTTACAATCTAAGAGGAGAGGGGTGACACACTAGATATGGGTGAATAGAGTACAAGAAGTAGCGGGGTGCATGTGTGCTGTGTGGGACGATGGAGCAAGAAATGAACAATGGGGGCGATTATGGAGTAAGACCTTTAAGGCTTCTCTAAAGTAATGTGTTTTTCAGAGACTTCTTTAAGGACTGGAGAAATGGGGAGAGTCTGATGTTGCGGGGGAGGGAGTTCCATAGAAAGGGGGCAGCTCGGGAGAAGTCCTGAAGGCGGGAGTTATAGAAACATAGAAAAATGTCAGCAGATAAGAACCTTTCGACCCATCTAGTCTGCCCAATTACATGGATACTTTACCTGGATTTATCTTTTGTTTAGGATAGCCTTATGCCTATCCCATGCTTGCTTAAATTCAATTACTGTTTTGGCCTCTACCACTTCTACTGGAAGGCTGTTCCATGTATCCACCATCCTCTCAGTAAAATAATGCTTCCTGATGTTACTTTTAAACATTTGCCCCTCTAATCTAAGACTATGTCGTCTTGTTTTGCTACTTTGTTTCCTTTTAAATATACTCCCTTCCTCTACCTTGTGGATTCCCTTTGCGTATTTAAATGTTTCTATCATATCTCCTCTGTCTCGTCTTTTTTCCAAGCTGTACTGAGTTGGGGTTGTGGGTACGAGGAACAGATTGGCTCCAACAGTTTCCACAGTGCTGTACAACAAGGAATGGGGTTCTTAACTATCAAATGTGGGGGTTTATTCAATAAGCCCCGGTTCTTACCGAAGTTGCAAATACACAAAATTCATCGTTTTTGTTGTAGCAGCACACGGATCTGCAGTTTAGAAAAGTAAAATCTAAACGGCTTCACTGAAGTTTCTCCTGCAGCTGTTTGGATTTTGCAGTTTGTGACACGCAGTTGTGTGACTGCTTTTCAACAAGGTGATTTTCCTGGTGTTTGCACTGGCGCTTATTGAACAAACCCCCCGCAGGAAACCGAGACTTGAGGGTCTATTCACTAAGCAATGAAAATTTCAGTGTGTTTCACTGCGCCGCAGTTCGGTGCACTTCAACTATTCAATTTCGCTGACATTTCGGTGAATTCACTGAATGGTCCTCGAAGCCCCACGAAAAAGTAGAACGTCACCGAAGAACACCGAAGCAGCCTTTGAAAAAGCTACGGAACTCTTCTATTCCCCTAATAGGCTATTAAACAAATTTAATTGTATTAAAATGTGTCTAAATAATAAAAAGGTATCTTTACAGAATTCCTTTTTTAAAAAAAAATTGGAACAAAAATGTCTTCAAATATAAAAAGGTGTTCTAAAAAATAAAAGTAATGTTATATATATATATATATTTACAATTACAATTAAATTTTATGGAATTCACCTCTTTAAACCTGTTGAACTGAAAACACGGTATTTCGCCGTCACTTCGGTGATTGTTCTGTGACTAGAAGAGTTATGAGACAATTTCACAAATGGACAGTTTAGTGAATACTAGACAAACTGCCACCAAATTGTAAGGAAGGGTGAAATTCAGTTTGATGCAAATCGGTGGCTAGTTTGGTGTTTAGTGAATAACCTCTTACTTGTAGGGAGGCTGTTCATATGAGGTTACAATCTAGAGAAGAATTGGTGGGGCAATGCAAATCTTGGTCCAAAATAGAAGAATTTAATGGGTTTTCCATCTCTGGCATTTCTTTCTGTTAATTTTTTTTTGTGTTTGGCTTAATGTATAATTTCCTTGCGATTTTCCAGGGCCCTGGGTTTAGTGACTGGTGCAGGCCTGTACCCCCTGCGGAGTTGCTTTGTTGTTGCTGTTCACCCTTTAGATTCTGCTCTTTGTGGTGAGAGCTAGAAGTGCCTGGGGGTAGATCAGCTCTGGCTTTGCCCTCCCTCCTCCCCCCTGCTATGTAGTTCAGGGCCTTCCAACTGCTGTAAGGCAGGGGATGGGCTGCTGCATATATGCTTGTTTTGGGGAATTTTATCTAGCTGTGAAGTGTTTGCAAAGGCAGATCATAAGTCTCCTTGACATAGAGCTGACACATGTAACATATGGGATCTTTTATTCATCATAACTATTTTCTGTTGCAGGCTCACCTTAAGTTTCCAGTGGACTATCCGTATTCTCCCCCAGCATTCCGCTTCCTCACAAAAATGTGGCACCCTAATATCTATGAGGTAAGTGATATCAGCATCAGGCTCCTCTAGATTTAGTGGTGTCCTGGAGGGGATGGGGTAGTGATTGAGGGTTAACTAGCAAAACAAAAGGTTACAAATTTCATGATTGGAGAAGAAATGAAACAAAACAAATGTGTTAGTAATTATACACAGACATGTATGTGGAATTAAATATTAATACTTCTCAAGGGCAGCTCCGGTCCTGTGGAATGACCTACCTTGCCCTATCGGACTCTCCCCTAATCTTCAGGTCTTTTAAAAAGAAAAAAAATCCCTTAACCCCTCGGCTGTGGATGCGACGTGTGGGGATGTCCTAGTATTTCACAGCAATTTGCGGAGCACGTCCCCCACAAGTCATAACTTTCCAGAAGCTCTGGGGGAGATCTCGCACAATGTGAAAAACGGCACCTCCCCCTACCGGATTCCCTATGGAAGAGTTACAGGGGTCATTTGGACCCCTATCACTGCAACCATAAAGGATAGAGGATCATGCACCAATCACCAGGTTATATGCAAAAAAAATAAACAGAAATATCTCCTTTTTGTTTTTTTCTTCTTCCTAATGCAGCACTAGTGAACAACGAAGCTGCACTAGTTCACCTTCTCATGATTATTATTATATAGCGCCAACATATTCCGCAGCGCCGTACAATGGCCACAATATAGACAGGGTTACAATACATTGAACAACAATTAACAGACCAGTACATGAGGAAACGAAGGCCCTATTCCCGTGGGAACTCACAATCTAGAAGGGTTGGAAACAGGAGGAGAAGTCTGCAAGGTGGGAGTGATGGACTGGTGGGATGATGCCAGCAAGTATGGAGGTGATGGCACAATGTGTTATTCTGAAATCCTAAACCGCTGCACTACTGCGAGGGGTGTTGGGGATTCTTTGAAATCCTGTGTCTCTTAATTTTCCAACGCACAGGGTCAAGTAAGGTGGTGCTTACTTATAAAGGAAATTAAATTTAATTTTGACCTTTCCAACGATGCCAAATATGCCAAATGTGTAAAATTTGAAGAAGAAAAAACATTAAATTCAAAATTTACATTTTTTTATTTATTCAAAGGCATTGTGTGCTCTTACTTATAAAGCAAACAATGCCCTGCCCTAACTCTCCTTCTAATTTCCCACGCAGGGACCAAATGTGCAGGTGATGGAGCAAAGCGTTATTAGAAACATAGAAAAATGTCGGCAGATAAGAACCTTTCGGCCCATCTAGTCTGCCCAATTACAAGGATACTTTACCTGGATTTATCTTTTGTTTAGGATAGCCTTATGCCTATCCCATGCTTGCTTAAATTCAATTACTGTTTTGTAGGGATGCACCGATACCGATACTAGTATCGGGACCGATATTGCCGTTTGCACGAGTACTTGTTACTCGTGCAAACGGCCCGATACATCCCGCCGATACCGGAAGCCGGCGCTGGGCCGGCTTGCCGGTATCCGCGGGGCTGGGGAAGCTGGCCGCGTGCATGTAAAGCACGCGGCCAGCGTTCCCCTCCGGCGCGCCAAATACTCACCCTTCCTGAAGTTCCGGTCTCTGGGCAGTGATGCGGTCACGTGGCCGCCGGGCGCTCCTGTGACGCGGCCTCTCGGCTGGAGGCAGCGTCACAGATGCGCCCGGCGGCCACGTGGCCGCATCACTGCTCAGAGACCGGAACTTCAGGAATGGTGAGTATTTGGCGCGCCGGAGGGGAACGCTGGCCGCGTGCTTTACATGCACACGGCCAGCTTCCCCAGCGTTCGAGCTGGGGGCCAATCCATGAGAGCTGTGGGGCAAATCCATGAGAGCTGTGGGGCAAATCCATGAGAGCTGCGGGGCAAATCCATGAGAGCTGCGGGGCAAATCCATGAGAGCTGCGGGGCAAATCCATGAGAGCTGCGGGGCAAATCCATGAGAGCTGCGGGGCAAATCCATGAGAGCTGCGGGGCAAATCCATGAGAGCTGCGGGGCAAATCCATGAGAGCTGCGGGGCAAATCCATGAGAGCTGCGGGGCAAATCCATGAGAGCTGCGGGGCCAATCCATGAGAGCTGCGGTCAATCTCATATAAATTTTTATGAGGTCTGTTCCTATTGGAAAGCGTCACATGACATTAAATAAAAGTATCGGTACTCGGTATCGGTGAGTACTTTTAAAAAGTATCGGTACTCGTACTCGGTCTTAAAAAAGTGGTATCGGTGCATCCCTACTGTTTTGGCCTCTACCACTTCAACTGGAAGGCTGTTCCATGTATCTACCACCCTCTCAGTAAAATAATGCTTCCTGATGTTACTTTTAAACCTTTGCCCCTCTAATCTAAGACTATGTCCTCTTGTTTTGCTACTTTGTTTCCATTTAAATATACTCCCTTCCTCTACCTTGTGGATTCCCTTTACGTATTTAAATGTTTCTATCATATCACCTCTGTCTCGTCTTTTTTCCAAGCTGTACATGTTAAGATCATTTAAGCCTTTCCTGGTAACTTTTCTCCTTCAAGCCGTACACCATTTTAGTAGCCCTTCTCTGAACTCTCTCTAAGATGTCTATATCCTTCTGGAGATACGGTCTGCAGTACTGCACACAGTACTCCAAGTGAGGTCTCACCAGTGCTCTGTACAGTGGCATGAGCACTTCCCTTTTCCTACTGCTAATACCTCTCCCTACACAACCAAGCATTCTGCTAGCATTTCCTGCTGCTCTATTACATTGACTACTTACCCTTAGATCCTCTGAAATAATGACCCCTAAATCCCTTTCCTCAGATGTTGAGGTTAGGACTGTATCAAATATTCTATATTCAGCCCTTGGGTTTTTACGTCCCAGGTGCATTATCCACATTAAAACTCATAGGCTCATCTAATACACAAGCCGCCGCACCACTGCAATGAGAACGGGGGTTCTGTGGACCCCTGTATCTCAGTTCTTTATGCTCAACAAAGTCCTGTTAGGTATCATTGGACAGGTCAGAGTCTGGCCTTTCTAATGTTGCCAAATATAACCATGTAAAAAAATATATATTTTTTGTTGTTACCAAATGGTGGCATTGGCCATTGCTCATGTTACTCACCTTCTCACTTACCATGCTGTGAGCAAGTTCAGTGTTTATACAGTTGTATTAGTCATAAAACACAATGCGGCAAAATACAAACGAAAATTTTAATTTTCTTCAATGTTAGTTAAAATTGCATATTTTCTCAGACAAATGCTGTAACAGGTTTCCATTTCTAACGAGTGTCCCATAGAATATATGACCTCAAAGGTTTGGATGATAAGATGTGGAATAATATTATTATTATTATTATTATTATAGAAGCTGTATATGATTGAAATCTGAATGGAAATTTACATTTCTCTTACAATTTTTGTTATAGCAACCTGACGTGACATGAGGTATATATGTTACGGTTAAAACCCAAAGAGTGGTTAATCCTAGGATTACCCGGGTAAACCTGACATTACCCAGGCGTCCTTAGCAAAAGTCCGAAGTGAAGTGAAATGAAATTTCAGACTTTACCTGGGTAATCTGCAAAGTATCCAGAGGCCTCTGGGTACTCTGGTTTTCTGCACTGTTTTAACAGGGTAATTCGCACATTACCCTAGTGTTTCTGGATAAAGTGTGATGTGCAACGAAACATCGGACTTTATCCGGGTAAACTGCAAAATATCCAGAGGCCTCTGGGTACTCCGCTTTTCTTGGGTTTTCAGCAGGTTACAGTTGACTGAATTCCGAGGATTACCCGGATAAAGCTGCAAACTGTTGTCTGACTGATAACAAAAGTGTGTTTTTTGTTTATTTGTAACAAAATTGTATCTACAGTCACATACCACACTAAATAACTGTCAAGTAACTCTGTGCATTAATTGTCTGAAAATTAATTTATGAAAATTATTATATAAAGAGTAACCTAATGGTTATGTTTTATAAATGATATATAAGCACATATGACACGTAATAAAGATCATGTAACACTTTTAACATTCATACAAGAAACATATCCTGTTACTCTGTATATTCATTATATCCGTAATACCTTTTTAATGTTTGTTTTTTGCCATCATCATTGATAATATCCATAGATAATGGCAAAATTCACTTTTACCCAAGTGGGGTTGGATGCTCTGCAGATTACCCAAGTGAAGCTGTGGATAGTCCTCAGATTACCTGGGTGAAGCTTCAGATTTGCACATTATCCGGGTAAACTGCAAATTTTTCAGCTCTTCCAGACTCCAGGGCAGTTGGTTAGTCCTAAAATTACAAGGGTAAAGTCCGAAATTTACATTTTTTTTTTTTTTTTGCAGCTTTACCCAGCGGTTTTGGGTAATGTCAGGATTACCTGGGTAATCCTAGGATTTATCGCACTTCGGGCTTTACCCGTAACCTATACATAATAGTGATGTATTTTGAATCTGTTGAAAAATAAGGATATATAATAAACCTAACTTCAAATAGTGTTTACACATGATCCTATGGAGGATCGCGCTTTGTATCCCTGTCAGCGTCCGTCTAGCTTTTTGACGAGGAGGTTTTTTTCACGTCCGGCGGTTGGCCCTCCCTGTCAAAACGGCACAGATGCAGGGAAGTGCGGATGCACACACAGACCAAATGCACTCGTGTGCCCCCAGCCTTAACTTATTAGTGCCGGGGACCTCCAGGCAGCAAGTTGTACATAAATGCTGCGGGTGGCATTACATGGCCCGCAGGCTCTGAAGTCCTCCTTCGGCCCACCTCCCATCCCGGTGGGCCAAGTGTGCCATTGGCCAACTGAGTTAATAGGAGGCGGGGCGAAGGCATGTATAGGGAGCCAGTGGGGCATGTTATGCCGTGCCGCGTCATTTAGGCCCATTCACCTTGAGGATGACATAGCAGGCCCCACAGCAGTTAGAGGTTTAAAGAAAAAACACGTTTGCGGACGTCTCCCACCTGACTGTTACACCTGCGCTTTCCTTCCAAACTAAGTACCTATGAATCACATTGCAGTGTAGCGGCACAGCTAGCAAGTAAAACATGCATGCTTAGAGTCAGTGGTGTATTTAAGTTTTGTGCTGCCCTAGGCCTGACTAAACTCGTGCACCCCTTAATTTAATTTGAGATACCCCTCCCTGTCAAGGCCATACCTCTTCCTGTTTAAACCCCACCTTTCATCTTTAGGCTCCTCCTTTTCCTCTTAAAGCTCCACCTCTTCTTCTCTGTACATTTAAAGTGGATACCAAGTGCCCAGTGGCATCACAAGGGGAGTGCCGCACCGGGTGACACCACCCCCTAGTGCAAGGGTCAGCAACCTTGGCTCCCTGATGTTTTGGGAACTACATTTCCCATGAGGCTCAGTCAGCCTTTAGCCACATGGGAAATGTAGTTCCCAAAACATCAGGGAGCCAAGGTTGCTGACCCCTGCCCTAGGATGACACCCTAAAAAAAAAAGATATATCACTGACGGTGGGTCATAGTAGTCACCCCTTATGTACTATTCCATTAGCCCCTCCTCTCTCCAACTGCCTCCTTTTGATATGTTGAGAAATTGGATGGGGTCCCTCTTTACAATTTGAATAGCATTCACTGTTCCCCAGTTCCCTGTAGGTTTCCAGTGTTATACTACCTCTTATATGTTCAGGTACATTTCCTGCTGCCTATTTACATTGGATTCTTGGTTCTATTTAATTGCACATTATACTGGCTATGCCTTCTTTTCCTGACTTACCTATTACAGTTTGCACTGTACACTTGCTGATGTGTTACAAACCGATAAAGGGCTTGGTTAAAAAAAATTTAAAAAAAGATTTTGTTTAGGCTTATGCACACTAAAAGCTATTAGCTAGAGGCAGGAATGGACTAGTGTTTGTTTCTGACTTTTTCCCAGGACGTCTGTTCAGTGTTCACTGCACTGAGTTTGTTGGGTGGGGTTAATCCCACACACTTGGGGTCCTGAAAGGCCAATTTATTACTCCAATTGAAGGGGAAGAAGGACCTTCACGTCACTGTGATCCTTTATTTGGCATTGAATAATCACTGTGCCAATCGAGTCTCATTAAAAACCTTCCTAGAGAGAAATAATATGACAAATAATGTATATAAAATCTACCTCAGAAACTATCAGGGTTGGGATGAAGGGGCATGGTTTCCAACCGAATGGCTGCCTAATGTTACAGCTCCCTGCAGCACGGCTGTAAAATCCGCTATTCTGCGTTCTCCCCAGCCGCTTTCTGGGCAGAGGTAATGAGCTTACGGGGCCCTCAACTGACCAGTCAGTGAAAACTGCCCCCATTTTCACGAAAAGAGCTGCGACACACGCCGGGATCCAACATGGCGGCCGCGTCTCCTTTGTCACCATGCGCCTCCTGAGCCGAATCACTGCAGCCGACCTGGACACACTTTTTACCTGCCTGCAGGCCTCCTTTAAAGAGGAACTTGCCTCCCAGCTCTCACCTCAGGGCGGAATTGAGGGCCTTAACAACACGCACGGCTTGGTTAGAGGAGGCGGTCCAGGGCCTGGAGTTCTCACGCGAGGCACAGACAGTGGTCAGGGACCTGTAGATTCAGCTCGCAGACCTAGTACAGACCTCCCCTCCGCGGCTGCACATGCATAATGGTGGAGCGCTGGGAGGAAGTGACATTATATGATCACTTCCTCCCAGCGCCTCAAAGAACTTGTGACGGCAGCTGTGCGACTCGGAAGGAAGTCGACTCTTGCAACGCTCAGCGGCGTGGTGGTCCAGAGCTGAGGCCGCGGTCCCACTCATCGGCTGGCCGGCTTTTTTCCTGTGGAGGGTGGCTTTTATTGCCGCCCCCTGGAAAGTGCCGCCCTAGGCCTTGTCTGCCTAGGCCAAGATACACGTCTCCCTCCTACTCTAAGCAGTGATGTGAGGACATAGGGGAAATAAGTAAAATATGTAAACTAGGATAATACAGAATACAAGAGGAACTAGTGTTTCACACAATACTGTAGAGGGGAAAGATTTAAGAGAGTTATAGTGGCTGAAAATCCCTGTACAGATAGTGTTACTGTAATTTTCATATACAGGTATTATGCCACATACTGATTTTTATAGTCTATTGATATATTTTGGAAGCTGAATATTTATAATCTCATTATGATCACTACAAATCCGCATTAGCAGGAGATCTGACCGGTTTTATTATCAGTCTTTATCACATTTTATTGTATTTTACACAAAGGCCATTCCTGCATGTATGCTGATAATGGAGATTCTGTGTGAAATTATAAGATAAGAGATACCATCTAGGGTTCAGAACGTTTGATATTAGCAATATTTCTATTAAAGATAAAATAATACAGGCAAAATTTTTAAAAATGAGCAAATTTACATTGTTCTGAGGGTAAATAAAAATCTAGATGTAAAATTGCTATTTCACACTTAATTTAAAGGGACAATCTACACCATGTGACCACAAAATCTTAACAGACTAGTCCCACTGCTCTGCTTCAAGCCCCCAAGCACAGGAGCTTAATCTCGCTCAGATTCCAGGGATTCCGGCCCACTGGATTGGCTACAGTGTCCAGTCACCCTACGGTTATGAGACATGCTGCTTCTGGCAATATGTCTGATGGAGCTTAGAGGGAGAACAGCGCTGGATTCAGGTAAGTATTTAAATGAAATGAAAATATTGAGGGGGGTGCACTGGGGTTAATTTTTAATCCCTTTTATTTTAGGGATGCACCGATCCTAGTATCGGTATCGGGGCCGATATTGCCGTTTGCACGAGTACTTGTTACTCGTGCAAACGGCCCGATACATCCCACCGATACCGGAAGCCGGCGCTGGGCCGGTTTGCCGGTATCCGCGGGGCTGGGGAAGCTGGCCGCGTGCATGAAAAGCACGTGGCCAGCGTTCCCCTCCGGCGAGCCGCATACTCACCCATCCTGAAGGTCCGGTCGCTTGGCAGTGATGCGTTACCGCGGCCACTGGGTGCTCCTGTGACGCTGCCTCTGAGCTGGAGGCAGCGTCACAGATGCGCCCGGCGGCCACGTGATCGCATCACTGCCAAGTGACCGGACCTTCAGGATGGGTGAGT
This sequence comes from Leptobrachium leishanense, assembly GCA_009667805.1. Classification (NCBI taxonomy): domain Eukaryota; kingdom Metazoa; phylum Chordata; class Amphibia; order Anura; family Megophryidae; genus Leptobrachium; species Leptobrachium leishanense. The sequence continues at coordinate 291,596,072 of CM019063.1, read as the reverse complement.
ATCGCGGTGCGCCGGAGGGGAACGATGGCTGCGTGCTTTTCATGCACGCGGCCAGCTTCCCCAGCGTTCGAGCTTGGGGGCAAATCCATGAGTGCTGGGGGCAAATCCATGAGTGCTGGGGGCAAATCCATGAGTGCTGGGGGCAAATCCATGAGTGCTGGGGGCAAGCTACATGTGAGCTGTGGGCAAGGTACATGTGAGCTGGGGATATTCTAATATATATATATATATAATCTCGGGGGGGGAATATACATGTGAGCTGGAGGCATTTTTATGAGGTTTGTTCTTAATGGAAAGCGTCACATGACATTAAAGTATCGGTACTCGGTATCGGTGAGTACTTTTAAAAATTATCGGTACTCGTACTCAGTGTTAAAAAAGTGTTATCGGTGCATCCCTACTTTATTTCCTATCCTTCCCATTTTAACACTACAGTATTTCTTAAAGTATTATTTATACATCCCATGTTTTAAGGGAATGTTCCATTTTTTTTTTTTTCAACAAAAAGTGCTTGGTAGCGAAATACTTATGTGGTAATCCACCATCACGTTCCTCCCACTAAAAACGTGCTGGCTGGGTGGAATAGAGGTAACATCACTGCTCTGCATGGAGAGAGACTGTGGAGACACCAGTTCGTTCCCGGCAAGAGCACCTCTCCAGTAAGTGTCCTTGGGCAAGACACCTAATGGTACATACTTGCCACCCAGGACATACTTGAAAACGAGAGAAATCTCAATGTATCCTTCCTGGTAAAATCCTTTTTCAAAAAACGGGGACTCCGTTTGCGCTTGCAAACTTGCACTTGGCGTCCCCTTTTTACTAACAGATTGTGAGGCAGGCACTGAATCCAGCAACCTGCCCTGTAACGGGCACTAAGCTCCTGAATACTCGTGGCAGCGCTAATGCACTGCCCTGAGTATCTCCTCCTGGAGTCCATAGGACTCCCGGCAGCACAAGCCTCCATGGTCAGCTGACCTGTGGGATCTCGCTCTCACAAGATCCTGCAGGTAGGTGGAGGGAGACTGGGTGACTTTTTTCCAGTCCCACACTGCTCGGGCCACAGTTATCGCCGTGGGATGAGAGGTGAGTATCTGATTGATTTATGTGGTGGGGGGGGGGGTTGTTCAGTTGGTGCTAACTGATTCTGCAGAAGTGGAATCAGTTAGCACCAGCTTGGAGCTTTAGCTGACTTTTCAGTTAACCGCAGCGGGGCATAATTAGCGTTAGGACTTTGTGATCCTAACGCTAGATACTCTTTGCATGCTCTTTTACAGTCCCCATGATAAACATAGGGAGCGCAAAGTACAGTAAGCTCACGCTGGAAAGCGTTAGTCTACATGTTTTAGAGCTACATCTCCCATAATGCTCGGTGACTTTATAATTTTGGAGCCTTATGGGAAACTGAGTACAAACATCTGGAAGGCCAAGGTTGCTGATCCCTGTACTATCTAGACTAAACAGTCAAACCATCCCCACCTGACGATGAGCTACCATATCAGTGGTGGCTCAGGCAGGTCTGGAAATGGTAGAGGTGCTGCAGACAAGATTGAGGTCCATAGTCTGATGCTGTATAACATAACGTTTATCCCAAGCATACAGGGAGCTACAAGCACAGGATGTAAGTCCGCTTCCGTCAGAAACTCTACATTGTCTCCTTGTGAAGAGTTCAATCCATCTCCAAACATGTTTCAGAGATGCTTTACCAGGATTTTGTGACAATGCATTGTGGAAATTTATATTTAAAAAAAATATACACTTCCATTTTCTAAATAATACCCAATGATTAGAATGTGTAAATCAATTTTGAAAGCCGTTACATCCACCCTTTATCAGTGATCTCTTTGTGTGAGGGGAACAGGGCCGGATTAACATAGGGGCTGATGGAGCAGCAGCTCCAGGCCCATGCCCCAGAATAGGCCCAGAGAAAGGATAACTATGTCTGCATTGATTGGTATTTAGACCCCTGTATCTCCACCTACATAACAGCTACAAGGTCATGTGAGGTATCACTGGAAAGGACAGAGCATGGCCTTTACAATGATATCAAACATCAGTTTTTATGCATCAAGAAAAATAAAATAATAAATATTTCTTTTTTTTCTTTCTAACACAGCAATATTTCTCACTTTCCAATTATAAAGTGAACAATGATGCTGCACTAACTCACCATCTCATTTACCATGTCACCAACAAGTGTGGAGGTGATGGCACAATCTGTTATTACAAATTATTACATCAAAAACCTAAATGCCACACTGCAGCGAAGAGCACTGGTGGGGGACTTTGGAACCCTGTGTCACTAATGTTTACTCCTCACAAGGTCAAGTGAGGTGTCATTGGACAGATCAGACTCTAAGACTGGGGTCAGACTAACGCATTTTTAACGTGCGTTTAGGAGCACTTAATCACGGCCGCAGTAGCAGCAGATGACGGGCAATGACGGCCAATATACGAAGTACGGCCGCACGGAAGTGGCAAACTAATGCATTTTTTCGAGAACGCAGAACCGCTAGTACTGACGTACAGAGTGCGCTGCGGCCACATAGTGGCATCTGTGCATGTTTAGGAGACGTCAGACGCTGCTAATGTCCGGCCTACATAACGTCCAGACACCCAAAGTTTCCTGGTTTGGATCTGTAACGAATCACGTACGAAAATACGCATCGTATGGCCATTTTCGCGCATTCCGTGAAAAAATACATCAATGCGTTCGGATGCACTTTTTGACGGTCGCTGCAAATAATGCGTTCGTTTGACCCTAGCCTAAACGTGACCATGCAAAAATCTAACAGAAAACAAAAAAAACAACTTTTTATTTATATATTTTTAGTTCCGAAACGATGGCATTGTCCATTTGTCACGTATAATATGAGCAATACCACTGCTAATACTCACCTTCTCAAAAAACTAACAAACTGTTAAGCAATATTACTTTAGAAAGAATATATAATGAGGGAAAAGAATGATAGGGTCACTGTAGTTAAAATGACCACTCCAAGTGAAATTTAATAGTCATGGTAGCTGGAGTGTTCCCTCTGGCTGTCTCTGGGTACTGTGACTGCTCTCTAGAGTGGAGGTCTATCTATCCTCAAACTGAGGGCTTTCAATCACAGGACAGGCCTCTGGTAGTGGGGATCAATAGAGCTAGAAATATGAGAATTCGTGGTTACAACAAGCTGATTCTAGTCAATTCATCTGCATTGAGAGTCATGTTATCAGGCTGCCTCTTTCGGCAAAGTGCCATTGAGTAGAAATAGTACCAAGGGAGAGCATATGCTAAGCAGGGGGAGAAAACCAGAGTAAGACTCAGCAGGGTTTAATTAGCCCCTCCTGTCCCCTTCCCCATGAACAACAGACTTCAAAGTTTATTTATTTTGGGAAAGTATTTTACCATACATTGAGATTTCTCCCGTTTTCAAGTATGTCCTGGGTGGCGAGTATGTACCATTAGGTGTCTTGCCCAAGGATGCTTACTGGAGAGGTGCTCTGGCCAGATTCAAACCTGTGTCTCCACAGTCAAAGAGCAGTGGTGACGTTACCTCTACTCCACCCAGCCGGTTTAATCAATCATTCTCAAAGTTTTTTTAGTTTTTCATGTTATATAAAAGACTTTTTCTCTGTTAATGAAATGAATAACCTACAAATCGTTTGAACTAGTGAGTACATGCAACACCTAGTGGCACATTGCTTTTTCTGGACCACTGGTTTGCTGGTTCTTCATCTCACAATGAAAATAAATACGTTCTCAGCAGCAGAACGTTTTTTGCTGTTTTGTTGATAGTTTGTCTTGTCTTGCAGAACGGCGATGTGTGTATTTCTATCCTACATCCTCCGGTAGACGACCCTCAAAGTGGAGAGCTGCCCTCAGAGAGATGGAACCCAACACAGAACGTGCGGTAAGCCTGCTGGCTCTTTGTGGGAGGAACCATAACATTTATGTCAAAAAATATTATCAAAAACCTACAGTAAATTGCCCTTAAAGTCAAATGGGTAATTACTGTCATAACCCAATGATGGCAAAGGTCTAACTTCTGAACCAAAAGAAGCTGTGGACTTTTTTTCTTTTATATTTTGTTAAATCTTAGTTTTGCCTTTCTTTTACTAGAATATTTTCTTGCTCAAGTAGTGATGCTACAAAAAAATAATTATCTGGGTTTACTTTGCACTGATTTGGGATTACAGTGTAGTGTGTGCCAGGGATTTCTATTTATTCTTTTGTATTTACTGGTTACACATTACACAGGCTCTTATCTCTTAGAAAAAAGAATAAATAAAATTCAAGGTCCAGGGGCAATATTATTCCTAGAGGTCACCAAATCCAAAATCTGATACGCAAAAATATATATCTGGAGCTAGTAGACACCAAAGGTTGTTTAATTTATACCACGTCTTGTGCTTTCCTTTTCTTACACAACAATGGTTTAACTGCGAATGTCCAATTTCTGTTCTGTTACACCTCCTCATGTGCAGGTTTTCCAGATTATTGGGAATTGACATGATCAAATCAGAGAACTTTTATCTCATTTGTTGGGCAGTTTAACAGCTGAGCACTCACAATTGCCCTATGAAGACATACTATTTGAAAGCGTAGAAAAACCGGCATATTTAACCACTAGACAGAGTGCGACAACATATGCGGAGCGTCCTCAGTTTTCATTCCACAGCATGGAGGATAATACACATGATGATGACCGTTTAAAAAAACTCAGAGCTGATTTAGGTCTTCAACCACAAGTTGACGCCTTGGATGTTAGCCCACACTGTAGGACTGCCCCCACCGACTGAAATCCTTGCCTTTTCAATGGTACCAAACATGACCATGTATTTTGTAAAAATAAATAAAAGTATATGTGACGAGACGGCCGCCCCAATGTTTATTTGCAAGTATTTTGCTTTACAGTGTATTGTCTCTGTATATAGTGTAGAGTGTGTGTGATGTGCTATGCTGTTGTCAAAGTGTGTATCTGTATGTTACAGTTATAAGTTGTTATATTTTGCACTCACTAAACAGTAGGAGAGGACCCTTGCTCAAGAGCTTGCACTCTAACCTCCTGTGTTTCCCTCTCTGTAAGAAGACTCTTTTGTTCCCCTCTCTGCATATTGTAGACTTTCTCCTTTTGTTTCCCTCTAGCCTCAGCACACTGTTTAGAGAAGACGCATGTGTAAATATTCCATTGTGTTGAATGTCTTTTCTATTGTCCAGTGGCTGGAGCCTGTTGTTATCTGTAATGTATTCTGGAAGGGAGGGGGTTGTCTCACCTGTGTGTATTTGAAATAAAGAAGCATTCTCCATTTGGATTTTGAATGAGCAACATCTCTTCATACAGTTTACCTGTACTGATACTAGCATTGGTATTGGTGCCGATACCGGGTACTGCAGGAGTACTTGGTACTCCTGCAGTACTCCCGATATTTCCCCCGATACCGTGAGCCGGCTTGCCGGCATCCGAGGGGCTGGGGCGGCTGTCCGAATGCTCTATAGGCATTCGGACAGACCCCTGCAGCTGCTCTCCGCGTTCTTTCATACTTACCTTACTGAGCGACACCGGTAAAGTTTCCGTCGCTCAGGAAGGTAAGTATGAACGTGGAGACCTCCAGGTGAGCTGGGGGCGGCAATATCCATGTGAGCTGGGGGCATTTTTATATGAGGTCTGTTCTTATTGGAAAGCGATCACATGACATAAAGTAAAAGTATCAGTCCTCGGTATCGGTGAGTACTTGAAAAAAGTATTTTTCAGTATTAAAGTATTAAAAAAGTGCTATCGGTGCATCCCTAGTCTATACTGTATCTGGATACAAGCTCCGTCTTATACAGTGGAAAGGGGCACCTGGGATAGCAAGATCCTTAACAGTATAGTTTTCTTTTTTATTTCTTCTTCTTAGACAGCAGCATTGTCTACTTTTCAGTTATAAAGTAAACCATGCCGCTGCATAATTCACCTTCTCATTTCTCACGTTGAGAGGAAGTGTAGAGGTGATGGCACAATGCATTAATTACATGTTGCCTAATCAAAATGTAGGCTGCCACACATCTGCAAGGAGAGGTGGGGGGACCTTTTGGAGCACCCCGCTACTAGGGATAGACCAATATCATTTTTTTTACAACCGATACTGATCATCAGCAGCCCTTCTGACCAATGCCAGATATCTGGTGTCGATATTCTGTACATTTTAAAGTTGTGAAAAACACTAATCTGACATGCCATTAACAGATCTAGTTTAATAAAATTTAAAAAAAATTACACCCTTTATTCAATTTAATTATCTAAAATAATATTTAAGCTTTTATATTTACAAACAATATGGCTTTGATACCTCATATGACCCTGCAGGTAAGGTGTCAGCAACCTTGGGTTTTCGAACACCTCCCATTATGCTCAGTTACTCATTAGTTTTGTTAAGCCTCATAGAAAATGTAGTGATTTGCAGTGACATATGAAGTAATAGGTTCTCCATTTCTGATTAAAAAAAAAAAAGCGTATCCCAAAAAATTTAGACCCCCCCCCCCCATTTTGTGATGAAGCATTGTAGGCATTAACATCTGTAAGCCTGACAGCCCTGTTTTAGACTGTAGTGTATTTTTATCTAGCAGTAAGTGCCCTTATTGAATGTAGCAGTAAATTACAGATCTTTCTTTATTTGCTGTAATGTTGGAGAAACTGAAGTGCCCGGAATACATTGCATTCTGCTGTTAAGGAACCTGGAAGGAAGTATTCAGAAGACACCTTGAATTGCGCATACAAACAGGAATACAGATCATTGTTTAGGCCAAAAAAGCTATAGAAATGTATACATTTGTTGAATGTGCACTTCTGCAATCAGCTTTTGGTTGGAGAACCAATACGAAGATTGGCATTTGTAGATAACGGCCTTTATGTTTATCTCCTATGGCTCCTATTTAGCGTGTAATGTGTCCCTCCACTCTGGTCTCTAATTCTCATTACAGAACTATCCTACTCAGCATAATCTCCCTCCTCAACGAGCCAAACACTTTTTCTCCAGCCAATGTGGATGCGTCTGTTATGTACCGGAAGTGGAAGGACAGCAAGGGCCGAGACCGGGAGTACACAGATATTATTAGGTAAGGAACATACACCATCTCTGTATTAGATGGTCAGGGAAATGCACGTTTCCTGTCATGAATTGAATGCAACTATTTATTAAGAAAGCTATTCACTGCTTGGTCCTCCCCATTATGCTGACGAATGTCATGTGGACTGATGGTTTCTTACATTAATTTATAGTTGCCTCTTAGGATATCAATACTGTATGGGTAAATGCTCTGAGGCTTAAGGCACTATTACACATTATAAATGTATTTTTCTAGCACGAGTTTGCCATGTTTGAGTTAAAAATTGAACAGGCACCTATGAAGATTTCCAGAAATCTCCTTAAGGGGGTCATTTGTAAAGCTGTCATATCTTCAGGTGTCACTTGTTTTTTTTTTCTTCAGTACTGTCTATTTTTTTATTTTAATTTTTTTTATTTTATAGGCATTTCTTTTGAAGTGACTACAATATTTTAATTGGGATCCTTTGCTTTTTCCTCATCTATACCCCATGCTATATGATTGCTGACTTGTGCACTTATCGCTCAAATGTAGTTTAACATGGACTGGGGGGGGGGAAGAGGCCAGTACAGGAATAATTTCACACTCTGATTCTGTGTACATAAAAGGCCTCTTGCATTATATATTTATCCCAATAAAGAAATCCGATGCCTAGCCAAACAGAACCAGACAAAGTAATGCTGTCCTGCTTGACTCGTTTTTAAAGCCAGCGAAGAGAGTAAAAGAAAACAAAATACTTTATTGGGTGACTTAAGAGAAACTGTAAGGTTAAAACAGGAGGGAGTAGGAATCCGTTGGGTTAAACCTTAGCCCCTACCGACCTCCTCTGCTCTCAATCTTCCTGTTTTAACTCCCCTAAATCAAGCCCTGGTCTCGCTCTGATCTCTACAGGATGTGCCATGTATGTTTACAGCTCAGCACGTCATGTGACTGAAAGGCTGCTGTGCGCTCCAGACAGTTCACTGGCTCTTTATGCAGGAAGGCTTTGCTGGTATTCTGGTTACTCAAAGTCCAGGAAACTGGAACTGAGGTTGTGGACAGGACTATTCCCCAGCATTTGGATGGCTAAACTAGGCCTTTTGAGCCCCCTCAGGAGAGGAAGCGGGGAGCTCACAGCAGTGGGACCACTCTTAAGATTGTAGTGTCCCCTTTTTAACTCATCATATTTATGTGCGCTATCGATGCAGTACGTTAACCTGATGACTGGACAACGTGCTTTCACTCTTGACTGGCCTTTCCAATAATTCCAAACATGAGCAGGTTTTATATAAAATTAAAGAAGTCTTTTCTCTCACGCAGCACTAATATATATATATATATATATATCAACATTGTCTACATGAGGGGTGTATGAATTCCTTCAGAAGACGCAGAAACCTAATCACTACACACTAGACGAGATTAACAAACAACATCATCGGATCAATCTAAGGATAAACGGATAGTGATACAATGTAGACTTATTGCCCTCACTAACACACATTAACGCCTAAAATACAGTTTCAAGATCAAAATATATTTAACCTGTTAACCTTTAGATGTCAACTTATGCCCATTGTCTGTTGGGGTCACAATTGCTCCCCTTTTGTCCGAAGGAGCGGCAGACCGAGGATGATCCTTTAGCGGGTCGACCACGTGTTGTCTGGCATGTGGAGTGTCCTAGGTGATCAAAGTTCTGATTGCTGCAAGATGCCATCTGCATGTCAATTATATTTCCTCGGCCAGTACTGAATGGTGAAATTATAGGGTTGGAGGGCCAAATTCCACCGAAGCAGTGTCCCATTGTCACCTGCTAAACTATTTAACCAAACCAAGGGATTGTGATCCGTTCAAACAGTAAAGGGACGGCAATAGAGATAGGGCTGTAGTTTAAGAGCCCATACAAGGGCTAGGTATTCCTTCTCCACTGCTGCATAAGCCACTTCTCGAGGTAATAATTTTTGGCTAATAAAAGCAACTGGATGCTCTTCTCCTTGGTCTTTTCTGTCACGTTCCACGCTTCTAGCCCTGTCCTCTGTATTCGTGAATACCTGTTTTTTTCCCTTGTGTTTCTGTTGCTGCTAATTCCTGGGTTGCAGCCCAGGGTTTAATGTGTTCTGTGCTCCCTGCTCACCTGTTGATCCTTGTCCTCATTGTCCTGCCTATATTAAAGCAATGTGCCTATGGTGCATTACTGGGTCATTTTGCTTTTCCTGGTTTCCAGTATCTGCTGTGTTCTGATAGCTCCCTGCTGTTTTGTTGTATCCTATTTTTTATATCTTGTTCAGTTTATTTCTCTGGTCCTGTTTCCCTGTCTGTCTATCTGTTGCCTCTGTTACACTGTTCTTAGTTTATTTATGTTTCTCCTGTGTATTCAGTTCTTAGTGTTTCCCTTGCTGTATTTGGTTTTTCTGTTCATGTTATGTTATATTCTGATTACCGGGTTACGATATCTTCTGGCTTGTCTGACATTTCTTCTGGTTCTGAACCCTGGCTTCTGTATATTCTCTGGTCTTGACCTCTGGCTTCTCTGAGTACGTTTTTTGTATTATTCTGATCTGTACCGTTTCCAGTGAACCCTGTAACCTGTGTTTGTCAATAGACTCTGCATGGCTTCTAAGGTAACCTTTTCATTTAGAATCCGGCTAGCTTTAAAGACCGGCCTGTCAGATCAGGGCTGCTGTGGTATTGCTGTACAGAGGTCTCTAGTTAACCCTGTGTTGCTCTCACCTGTTATTGCTATCTACAGTGTATCTCTGCACATAGGGGCTTTTCTCAGGAACCAGGGCCCCACCTTGGCGTGTGCCTGGTGGTGGCACGAGCGTGACACTTTCACGTGGCTTAATACGACTCCCAATCTGTACATGCAGGCATCTGTATGGACAATGAAAATGTTTTGAGAAATCAGGGGCAACTAAAATGGGAGCACTGGACAGGGCATCTTTAACATTTTGAAAAGCAGTTGAACATTTGGGGGACCACTGGACAGGTTTTAAAGAGATTTTACTTTGTCAAATCTGTTAGGGGCTTTGCTATTTCACTATACCCAGAACCAAATTTCCGATAGTATCATGCAGTACCTAGAAAGGCTAGCACTTGCATTTTGGTTCGGGGTACAGGCCAATTAATTATGGCCTCTACCTTTAGCATGCTCATGGCGTAGTTTCCCACATCCAACCCGGTGTCTGAGGTATTGTACTTCACCCATCCCTATATGGCATTTATCAGCTCCGTCAGGCCGATGCGATCTAGGTCTGTATGCCTCTAATATGCTGTTCTTGGCTGACAAGGAGAGATGTGTAAATCAAGTGCAGAACTTAACACCTGTGCCAAAAGGTTTAAGGCTGATTTTGTTTTATATATGGGTGCCAGGGAAGGAAGGAATAAGTGAGTTATGCCCACAATGTTAAAACCTGTACAATTTATTCTGCAGATTGGAGTGACTTGGTTAAAAACTGGTTAAATCCATATTGGTTTCCACAAGAGTTGACACAGTACCAAAGAACGGTTTAGAAATCTTCCTCTTCCTGTTCTGTTTCTCCTTTGTTCCGTGGTGTTAACTGTTCTAATTTATGCAAGATTTGTCTGCACAACATCTTGATTAATCCATCACAAGTGGTCCACCATAGGTTGCTTGAACATTTATAGTTTCCTCAATCTTTTTTGAGTGATTGCCTCAATGAATCGGTATCACAAAAACAGATTTCTTTTTTTGGTTTTGTTTAATTTTACTTGATTTAACCACGTCGGCCATCTTTGTGTCGGGGTGCAGGATATATTTTGTCTAAACAGAGGTTTACAGAAACCTTAGTATCTCTTTTCAGGGTTGACCTAGCTCCTGGGGGTCAAAAACTGATCTCTAGAGCAGTTTAAAAGATAGAAAATAGAAAAAAAGAGACGCTATTCACCAAAAAGGCACTACGGTGCAATTAGGTTTTCCCAATCTATACTCTAAATAAGTAAAAAGGCATAAAACCAAACAATATGGGATCCTGTGATGTGTCCTTTTATTTGTAGCTCACATGCACAGAGGATGTGGGTGATGTTTCGGCTCAAATAAAGCCTTTCTCAAGCTCTAGGCACATAGTGAGGATTCTTTTTATATTTGATTTGTATGTAATTGCTTATGCTTGTCATTGAAGTCTTACTTGTAAATATGTCAAGACAGCAACAAGAGCAGAGAGGAACAAGGCACTCCAATCATGGTTTAAACAGCAGTGTGTGTCAGCTGTAGAACAGTCTTAAATTGTGCAGCACTAACTGGTCTACACTTGCATTCAAAGGTGGATCAGGGCTGCGAGCTCATGAACAAATCCAATCCATTGGATTTCTCCCTGACAACCGCTGGCTTTGCGGGCGGTCTCAGGGAGGAGACATCTGCACGTTTGAGCGTGCTGACCTCTCGAGTGACTGAACTAGTGACTGATAGTCGGGAAGTTCAAATCTGCCTTGTCCTGCGGGGGTGGGTGGAGGAATCTCTCCACTTCACCCCACATTTTAAAGAGTTTGAAGGACCTGGGAGGGGGGAGGATACTCTACACACCGTGGCTCCCTGGCGGTCTATTTATTTTAAAATTTCTAGTATAAAAGCGCCCTATTTTTTTATTTCCCCCCCCCCCCAGCTGTATCACTCGGGTGTGGCTCGGGGTTAAGTTCCTATGTTGGAAGTGGTAACCCCGAGCAACACTCGGGATGCTGCTGGATACATCACCTGTCCCCCGCAGTCTCTTCTGATGATCGCGACCCTCATACTTCCTGGTTCCCTCGTTGTGAGAAGGAAACCAGGAAGTATGAGGCCGCGATCGCCGGAGGAGACTGTGAGGATCAGCGAGGGAGCGCAGGGAGAGGTGATTGTATGCAACCTGAGTGTGTCTCGGGGTTATCACTCTCAGCGGTGAAATTTAACCCCGAGACACACTCGGGAAAACAGGGGTGTTAAAAAGATAAAGTGGTCAAGGTGTGTAGAATATCCCTTTAAGCAATATCGAATGCGGCGGGTCCTAACCTAGTGAAAATCAGTGCAACAAGCCAAAAATATGTGAAAAAAGCACAGTAAAACAAGGTAAGATGCAGCCGACACCTACAGAATATCTCAAAGCAACGTACCTTAATTTTATTTTTTCTTTAGATACAGCAATATGTGAGCTCTGAAGCTGGTGTCAGACGCGCGCATTCTGGACGGACTGTGCGCCCGTGCAGTACGGACGCACTTTCTGATGGAAGACGCAGTAGTGGCCGCACAGTCCGTTTTTTAAACTGACGTTTTTGACGGATGTAGCAGGGAAAATAAATTCAATATGAAAAACATTTTGTCCGTCAAAAATGCTGGACTTATAAATTCAGTCCATCTGACCTCGTTCATCACTCCCACACAAAGCTATGCGGACGTTGCGGACGCAGCACACTCCGCACGTCCGTTCTAGCGGTTTTACGTTCTTCTCCTAACTTGCGTCCGTTTGCCGCGTGCGTTGTGCGCCCGCAGTTCGGTGCGGACGCACTTCGTGTGGGGGGGCTCCATTGGCGATTATTCTATGCTGCGACAGACGTTATTATGTGCGCAAAAATGGACGTTCACACTGCTCTCGTCTGACACCAGCCTAAAAAGGGCTTTGTAGTTGGTGGATATATTTTCTTTGTATTTTTGTATCTTTAACATATTCTGAATTTTGTAAACTGTGTAGTACTACGCAACCAGCCTGCTAATGTGTAATGAATATATGTAAAACTGATTTGAAATGTATTGATTTGACAGGACAGGAGTGCTTTAGGTTAGTGGTATTTAATAAAGATTGTTATTTTTAAGATGTAAAAGGTGTGCATCTCCTTATTCTTTGGGCTTTTTGGAGAAGGCCTTTTTGAGGCGATGGCACACTGTATGTGTTTTATACAAATGCCAGTGTGCAGAGCACCGTTGTGTTTATTTTGTATGTATATATAACATACACTATACAGTGCAATCGGTTTAGGTATACTATGAGCGATTTTAAAAACCCCTAGCTGAGGATATATTTATAATGGATATTTATTCACACATTGTGATCACAAGACTCAACTTATAAACACAGATATCCGGTTGTTTAGAATAGAGACCCATTGCGATGGCTTTAAAAAGCTTGTGATGACAATGTGAGACAAAATTTCCATTATAAATATATCCTCAGCTAGATGTTATTAAACATTATAGTTTATCTAAGTAGGGCTGCAACTAATGATTATTTAGCAGATTTTATTATTTATTTATTTTTTTATTGATGCATCGATAAAAAAAATATATTTTTCTTTAAAAAAAATTGTTAAAAGAAACACCATGTAAAACTCAACCCTCAGACCAGAACGGAGTGTTGGAGAGCGTTTGAGGGAAGGGACTGGACAAAAGGCAGGAATGGCAGCTCTGAGAAACAGGGAGAGTGGGGTGGCGGCACAGGACTTCATATTCATATTCACATTCATTTTTGATTAGTTGTTGCAGCCCTATAACTAAGCGCGCACTATATATTGTATTTATTGTTCTCAGTAACACCCTTATATAAAATCGATGTTATGGTGTGCGTGTACACCATCCAGTGGATGCCTTAGTTGAACACCCCTCTCATTAGTGGTGTCTGAAAGACTTCTCCTGCCTGTTCTTACAGATGGGCAGGTATATTTGTCGTCCTTTCACTTCCATATTGTATTGTTACAGTGAAATTCAGACTAACCTGTACACAATCTTCAGCTGGTGCAAGTATGAACCTGTTTTCTTCTCTGATTGCTTTGCTTTTGAAATTAGAAGTTATGTCTTCTAAATATACAGGGTTTTGGGAGATTCTTGCTCCCCCAAAGCTCTGCAATTTAATTTAATTAAAAAAACAAATGCCTCTGGAAGAGTTACTTCTTACATTTCCATACATCTAGGAACACCGAGTGGCTTGTTTTCATCAACTGTGTAGCTGACCATAGCTGCTGTATGTAGATAAGAAAACTGAGTGTGTGTGATAGATACCATGGATATGACTTAATGGTAAATGGTTGGTGGATGGAGACAAAGGAAGATATCTGCTCAAAAATACAAGGATTAGTTCATGAAAAGAGAAAAGTCTCCCAACCCCTTTAGTTTAGCACTTCCTTCCCCACTGTGTTGCATTGCGGAAGGCACACAGCCAGATAATCATCAGTTAACTATGACTGTCAGTGCTGCATAACTTGTTGAAACAATATGAATGTCCCAATGTGACCGTGTCTGTATAACGTGTGTATATATCGATATTTTTAATTTTTTTTATTTAATAAATATGCATTTTTTTATTTTTATTTATTTAGTTTATTTTTTTTGCTAAGCCAGTATGACATTCTCAAACATCTGCTTTTAATCATAACGTAATTTTACTTCCTTCCTTCCTGTGCGCCCGTATTGACTTGCCTTCCGGGGTCCGGCGCAGTGCTGTGACGCTGCGATGGGGGCTGGCCACACGCTGTTGCATGCGCACGAATTGCGCGTGCGACAGCAGCCGTACTGCGTCTATGCAGCAAGCCTCCACGTCAAAGCGCTAGGACGCCCGTTGCATGGGCTGCACAGCGAGATCCTCCATAGGAGGATCGAGCCTTGCAGCGCTGAGCACATGAACTGCACTCAGTGAGGTGGTCACACGGGCGTCAGAGTGGAAGGAACGTCCGCTCACACAGACGTTCCTTCCGCTCTTCAAAACGCTCGTCTGACCCCAGCCTAAACTGCTCAATCATCACACACACCTACCAGGATGACCCCCCCCCCAAAAAAAAGGTTTAAAGTAACACTATGAAAAAGTAATTTTACTCTTTAAATAGAGCAGAGCTCAATTATTATTATTATTTTCTTTAGAAATCCCCCTTTTCTTTCTCAGCGTTAGGTTGCTCCTCCTCTTCAGCTCAGGGCTTCCAGCAGCTTCTTACGCAGTTTGCATTGCATATATCACTTTCGTGCATATGCTATGCTATTTTCATATCTCTCATAAATTGAAACCTTTTCACATGCAAGGTATGGGAGCACCGGAAAGTGAAGGATTGGTTCTGTCTGAAGCACCAGCCCATGTCTGCTTTCCCCACAAATGGTCGGTGATGCCAGCACAAAAAACTTGCTGACATCATCGGTCCCTGAGCTGGTCCCCTGTAGGAGAGATGGTCAAAATACCAGGAATCTGCTGAAGAACAGCTATGCGGGAAGAAACTTTTTCAGCTTCACACAACTGTATTTGCCAAATGGGGAGGGCGGCATTCCACGCAGGTTGGAAAAAATGTTTTTCACATTCACACACACAAACTAATCTTTAAATATGGGATGGATTATTCTCCTGCAGTGCTTGGAGATCACTATAACCGGTCCCTAGACCCATGGCCTAGACCTAACAGGCTTCTGGGTGGAGTTACAATCTCTTCTTTAAAGTTCTGTTTTAAGAAAGCTATAAGGTTTTGGAATCTGTGACCGGATCTCTGCACTATAACCTTTATAACTAGCTGTAATTGTGGTACATATGTTGTATTAATTTTCTTCCTCCTTTTTGAAGAGATCTTAGAAATGAGTATGAATAAGAGGGTAGAAAGTGGTGAAGCGAAATTGAGAGCTTTAAAAAGTGACTGTTAATGGTGATTTGTATGTGATCTACAAGTAATATGTAATTTTTGCAGAAAACAAGTCTTGTCCACCAAGGCTGATGCAGAACATGATGGCGTTAAAGTACCTACCACTCTTGCTGAATACTGTGTAAAGACAAAGGCACCAGCTCCTGATGAGGGATCCGACCTGTTCTATGATGACTACTATGAAGACGACGACATGGAAGAGGAGGGGGACTGCTGTTATGAAGACCAAGATGATTCTGGCAATGAGGATTCCTGACGCTGCCTGCAATCTCCCAGTCCCAAACTCCTTCCCTTTCTCTCTCCCTGTCAATAAATCAGACTACACAGATTTAATTTTCACTTCTTATTTCCCTGGGCCTGAGTTACAACAAATGGTCCACATGAAATCACCAAGTGAGCGTGGTGGTGCTGGAGAGAGAGGGAAATCGTGAATGCTTTGGTAGGTCCTGTTAAGAAGCATCTGTGACACTCCTCGAGCTGCTGTAGAGGGCTGCTGAATAGCTGCAGTTCAGGTGTGTGCCACTGGATGGCGGTATAATGCTTTGAGATTCCTGCTGCTGGCGTTGCTGCTCCCCACCATCCTCCCAATTACTGCTCATATTCAGGCTGCAGTGCAGAGTTGAAGTGGGGCAAGGGTGGAAGGAGCCTTTTTGTGCTTTTTTTTTATTTTATGATTTTTTTTTTCTTTAAATTTTTTCAGGAGTCAGGTGGAGGGCCTTCTTTTGGTTAAGATTCTCTGCTGTTCTAGGTTTGATCACACTGTATTTTACTTGATTATGATTTTCCTTTGGGTGGTGTGGGTTGTTATGAGATATGTGTGTGCTTTTTTTTTTTTTCTTTTACTTTGAAGATATTTAATAATAAACACCCTAAAATACTTGACATTTCCTTTTTTTGTGCTTATCTGCATGCTACAGGAGAACAGTCATGGTACATTGTAACTGCTGTGACAATGGCAAGAATTTTTCATGCCAAGTGGTAATCTGCTGGAAAAATTGCTAGCGTGTGCATTGCCAGCAATACGTACGGTTTATAGAGCCATTATGCTGAGCAAACAATTACAGAAAAGAACAAACAATAACTTGGGCCTCCACAGAGGAGAGTTGTCTTTGAAGTCAGAGACACATCCTTCCCGATCATTCTGGGGGATCATCTGCAGTGTGAAACTTTTATGATAACAACCATATTGGTGGAAATGCAACCATACTTTATTAACCCCTTAAGGACCAAGGGTCTTTAAAGTCAATGCATTTAAGACGTAACAGTTATGTCATTGATCCTTAAGGGGTTAATTCACTTATGTTTTATTACCTATAATAAACATGTTGCAATTTTCCACTGAGTACGTGTGGTTGCACCAAAGGAGGATTATTTGCTTTCTTTCAAAATGGGTTACTGTGAGGAACCCTAACAAGCTTTCCAAGTACGATTACTTTAGCAGGATCGGGCTAAGGGACATATCTGGGCCACGTTGATATTCATGTAATCTGTCAAAAACCCAATTTACCCATTGGGTAATTGATGGAAAAGTTCAAGGAACTTAAATATCGTAAAGATGTTTAAATGTGGACATGTCTACAAACTGTTCCTTCAGCTTGAAGTTGATTTTATATTTTATTTATTTTTTGACTAAAAATTGCCTTTCCCTTTAAAACTCTCTCCCATATTCACTGCTTAGCTGCTTCTCTATAGAGTTTATGCACTATGTGAAATGACCTGCAGGGAACAACATTTTAGAGTGGTTCTACTTTCTGCAATTACAATTTTGAATATTAAAAAATGGCTTAAATTAAATTCTGCTCTTCTGACAGGAAACCTGCTTGCAGAGATGACCATGCTAGAGCATTTCTCTGAGAATTGTATTTTGGCACAACGCAGTCCAATAGGTTTTCTGTTGGGTCCATTTAGCGCTTCCTGGGGTCTTGATCGATTTTTTTTTTAATAGGTTAACCCAGGGGTCAGCAAACTTGGCTCTCCAGATGTTTTGGAACTACATTTCCCATGAGGCTCTGTCAACCTAATGCATAACAGAGCATCATGGGTAATGTAGTTCCAAAACATCTGGAGAGCCATGTACCACAATACCTGATGGAACAGTTCTTTGCTGTGTGAAAACTGGATCAACTAGTAGTAGATCGAATAAAGGACAAAGGCCTCTACCAGAGCAAGGATAAACCTAGAAATGCCATGGAGAAAGGAACCATGGAATCCTCACAAATTGGTTAACTCCTCCTTCAGCCAACACGACAAGGATCATTATGAAATTAAGTCTTTACTCTCAATCCCACGTCAGCCTTGTTTACGCCCTGTCCTCTGTAAAAGTTATTACATGTTTCTTTATGGCTGTCAGACGAGCCCACTCTGCATGCGTGCACAAAGGATGGACGTACTGACGAAAGATACTGCAGACACCACACGATCGGTTTTTCTTGACAGACGTTGGGGAAAAAAAGGGAACTATAGGAAATAAATATGAAAAATTATAAAAATTGATACATTATCTGAAAAGCCATTTTGTTCGTCAAGGTACTGGTTGTGCAAATGCGTTGCGTCTGACTTCGTTCCAACAAACACACACACCGCGGACGTGGCACACTCTGCGCGTCCGTTCGTTCTAGCGGTTTTATGTTCTTGCCTAACTTGCGTCCGTTTGCCACGTGCGTTATGCGTGTGTAGTTCGGTGCGGACGCACTAAGGCTGAGGTCAGACTAGCGCATTTTTAACGTGCGTTTAGGCGCACTTAATCATGGCCGCAGTAGCAGCAAATGACGGCCAATATACGAAGTCCGGCCGCGCAACGCAAGTGGAAAATGGATGCATTTTTTCGAGAATGCAGAACCACTAGTACTGACGTACAGAGTGCGCTGCGTCCGCTGGCGGCGTGTTTGCGTGATTAGGAGATGTCAGACGCTGCTAATGTCCAGCCTACATAACGTCCAGACGCAAAAAGTGTTTTATTGACGATCCGTAAAAAATAACGCAGGAAAATCGCATCGTATGACAGTTTAATAGCATTCCGTGAAAAAATACGTCAATGCGTTCGGAAGGCACTTTTTGACTGTCGCTGCGAATAATTTGTTCTTTTGACCCTAGCCTTAGTGTGTGGGTCTTTTATTGCTCATGATTCTATGCTATGACAGACGTTAAACTGTATGGCAACACGGACGTGATCACTGCGTTTGTCTGACACGGGCCTTAGACCTCACTTGCCACGTTTGAGGTGGAAGTCCCAGAGGAGACTTTCATGTAGGCGTACGCATACTATATTATATTTATTTTCAATACGTTTGTCTTTCACTGGTGCTGTTTATAGCGGCCTGCAGCAGCCTCTTTTCCTACAGAAGAGAGGTACAGCTATGGGGGTGAGGTTCGCACCCAGCTATGCGAACCTCTTTATGGCCCACTGGGAATCCCGGTGGGTCCATGGCTCGCATGGCTGGGCGCGTGACCTCGTCGTCTATAGAAGGTACATTGATGATGTTCTTTTTATTTGGAGGGGAACAAAGGATGACCTTAAAGCATATATGGATTATTTGAACACCAATGACTGGGGTATCAAGTTGTCGTTTACCTGGAGTGTGACTTTTCTGGATTTGGAAATATATGTCAGGGAGGGGAGATTACAAACTCGTACATATTTCAAGGCCACAGATGTCAACCGTTTTATCGATCTAAATAGCGGGCATCTGTCATGTTGGCTTGAGGGGATCCCACGTGGGAAAATGCTTAGGATGAAACGGAATTGTACAGAGCTAAAAGAATACCAACAACAGGCAGATAAGCAGACTAGTGATTTTGTTGACAAGGGTTATGATAAGGACAGTATTAAAAATATTGTGGAGGAAGTACAAACTGTAGATAAGCAAACCCTTATTAAATACCAACCCTGTAACCACCAACTCAATCAGGATTCTTCTGGAGTCCCTTTTATTTTTGATTATAGTGTAGGTATTAGGGGTATAGTCCGCCAGTATTGGGAGATTCTTAGACAGGACCTCATTCTACGGGAAATTATCCCTGATAAACCCCGTTTCATCTGTAGGGGGGCGAGAAATATTAAGGACATTTTAGTAAATAATGCCTTTATTGATAAAAGAAACAAAGGAATACATATGTTGGGGGTTCAGGACGGATTTTATAAATGTGGGAAGTGTTTAGGTTGTAAGAATAATTATAAAGTGAAAAAAACCCATGACCTGACTATTGGTGGTAGGACTGTACATATTAGAGGTGTATATAACTGTGCTACAAAATATGTGGTATATTGCCTCACATGCCCATGTGGCTTACACTATATTGGGAGGACATCAAGATCTTTGTCCGTCAGATTGGGGGAACATCTCCGTAATATAAGAAAGGGGTATGAGCTACACAGCCTGTCTTTACATTTTAAAGAAGTACATGCACAAAATCCAACAGGATTGGAGTTTTGTATTCTCAAAAAAGTTAGGAGTTGGAGGGGGGGGGGTGATTTGGATCTTATCCTAGCTAAGGAAGTGATGAGATTTATTTTTGAGTGTGGCACCCTGATTCCTGCTGGCCTGAACAGCGATTTTGAAGTGCGTCAATTTTTAATTTTGGTTCCTCCCTTTTCTTCACCCCTATCTTATTATTCTTTCGGTTCTATTGGGGTTAATGTACATCCATTAAATTTATCTGGTATGTTTTTTATAGATTCAATTCTATACATTGGCCTATTGTGGACTGTATTGGACCGCTCATATATTCTATCTCCCATAATTATTTGGTTAGGGTCTTATGTATTGTGGTAGGGTTTAGTACCCTTATGAATATGTTTCACCTTGATAAGTGTTCCAATTCTTTTTAGAAATTGCGGCAAGATTGTTCTATATTTATAATTATTTGTTTTCATATGTCTCCCATACAGTTGTGTTCAAAATTATTCAACCCCCAATGCTGTAAAGGGTTTTAGGGAATTTAGTGTACATTTGTAATTGTATTCAGAATGAAATCCTACAAGGACTTTTTAAAGAACCACATGCAACTAAAATGACATCAATTGGTTTTGTAATACAGTAGTAAATGTTTCTTTTGTGAATTCTTCATTGACACAATTATTCAACCCCTTAAAGACTACCACTCTGAAGAACAGCGGTTCATTCAAGTGTTTTCAATCAGGTATTGAAAACACCTGTGGATGTCACGGAGCAGCAATAAAGCATAATAAGCACCAATTAGGCAGCTTTAAAATAACTGTGATACTCAGCTCCTTCTAGACATTTACTGGTGTGGTTACAAACATGGTGAAGTCAAGAGAATGGTCCAGGAAGACGAGAAGAGGTGATTACTCTTCACAGGAAGGGCAATGGCTATAAGAAGATTGCAAAGATGTTAAACATACCAAGAGAGACCATAGGAAGCATCATTCGCAAATTCAAGGCAAAGGGCACTGTTGAAACGCTACCTGGTCGTGGCAGAAAGAAGATGCTGACTTCGACTGCTGTGCGCTACCTGAAGCGTAGAGTGGAGAAAAGTCCCCGTGTGTCTGCTGAGGAACTGAGAAAAGATTTGTCAGATGTGGGTACTGACGTTTCAGCTCAGACAATACGGCGCACACTGCGTAATGAAGGCCTCCATGCCAGAACTCCCAGGCGCACCCCCTTGCTGTCTCCAAAGAATAAGAAGAGTCGACTGCAGTATGCCAAAAGTCATGTGGACAAACCACAGACGTTTTGGGATAGTGTTCTGTGGACTGATGAAACAAAATTAGAACTGTTTGGGCCCATGGATCAACGCTATGTTTGGAGGAGGAAGAACAAGGCCTATGAAGAAAAGAACACCGTGAAGCATGGCGGGGGGTCAATCATGCTTTGGGGCTGTTTTGCTTCTGCAGGTACAGGGAAGCTTCAGCGTGTGCAAGGTACCATGAATTCTCTTCAGTACCAGGAGATATTGGATGATAATGTGATGCAGTCCGTCACAAACCTGAGGCTTGGGAGAAGTTGGACCTTTCAATAGGACAATGATCCCAAGCATACCTCCAAGTCCACTAGAGCATGGATGCAGATTAAAGGCTGGAACATTTTGGAGTGGCCATCGCAGTCACCTGACTTAAATCCGATTGAGAACCTCTGGTGGGACTTAAAGAAAGCAGTTGCAGTGCGCAAGCCTAAGAATGTGACTGAACTGGAGGCTTTTGCCCATGACGAATGGGCGAAGATACCCGTAGATCGCTGCAAGACACTTGTGTCAAGCTATGCTTCACGTTTAAAAGCTGTTATAACTGTAAAAGGATGTTGTACTAAGTACTAAGATTGAATGTCACTTGGGGGTTGAATAAAACTGATAATGATGTGAGCACAGAAAAGACATTTGTGGTTATTTCATTATAAATGTTATGTTATATTTGTCTGACCTACACGTGCCTCTTTGATTTAATTGTAAGCAAGATGACTGAATGATCAAAATCAATGTCAAACTGCCCAAAACACTCAATTTCAGTGGGGGTTGAATAATTTTGAACACAACTGTATATGTGGACTGAGTGCCCGGCGGGGGCATACATGCCCTTGTACCCTTGCCTACAGAACGCAGCTCCGAAATGCGCCCCCAAAATATGGATTTAACCAATTCTATATTCAAAGCCCGGTGGATCAGCTGTGAGGGCTAAGGGATATTCCAAAATGGTGCGTTTGAATTATGAAGGAGGAGAATTCAATATTGGGCGTATGAGAGGAGGAGGATCGTTGGGCGGACATCTAGGCGCATGCGCCCGCACGTACACAGGGAGGAAAGACCATGTGACATTTGAAGGGGAATGCCGGAAGCGCCAGGATCCAAGATGAACCGCATTAAGGGGCGGATGTGGCGTCCTGTTATTTGCTACACCTGCGAATGTGATTATGAGCACTATATATGTACATTTGTTAAGTTTGCAAAGTCACTTCTTATTTTTATACCAACTGATGAAGCTGCGCTGGCAGTGAAACGCGTTTTGGTTTTATTTGTTTTTATTTGTGTATTAAATACCTTTTTTACCATCTGTTGGAGAGTTTAACAGTTTTTTATACTAAAAGGGGACTGGTGTATCCTTCTCCACCCAAGCGTTCATACGGAGCCAGTGAATCTGCACAGGCTCTTAACCACGTAAGTGTTATAACTAGGGATGCACCGATACCGATACTAGTATCGGTTTCGGGGCCGATACTGGGTACTGCAGGAGTACTTGGTACTCGTGCAGTACCCCCGATATTTTTTCTGATACCGGAAGCCGGCATTGAGCCGGCTTGCCGGCATCCGAGGGGCTGCGGCGGCTGTCTGAATGCTCTATCGGCATTCGGACAGCCGCCCCTGGAGCTGCTCACGACGATACTTACCTTCCTGGGCGCCGCCGGGAATGTCTCCGCGCGTGCGCTCGTTGGAAGGACCCCAGCCGCGACCACGTGGGACCATGTGATCACGGCTGGGGGCCTTCCAACGAGAGCGCGCGCGCGGGGAAACTTTCCCGGCGGCGCCCAGGAAGGTAAGTATGAACACAGTGAGCAGCTGCAGGGCCTGTCAGAATGCAGATAGAGCATTCGGACAGGCCCTGCAGCTGCTCTCCGCAACGATACTTACCTTCCTGGGTGACGCTGGGAAAGTTTCCCCGCGCACGCTCGTTGGAAGGACCCCAGCCGTGATCACATGGTCCCACATGGTCGCGGCTGGGGTCCTTCCAACGAGCGCACGCGTGGAGACATTCCCGGCGGCGCCCAGGAAGGTAGGTATCATCACGGGGGGGGGGGTCCGGTCCATGAGCTGGGGAGGCATACCCATGGGGGGGCATATCCATGTGTGAGCTGGGGGGGCAAATCCATGTGTGAGCTGGGGCAAATCCATGTGTGAGCTGAGGCCTATCCATGTGTGAGCTGGGGCCTATCCATGTGTGAGCTGGGGCCTATCCATGTGTGAGCTGGGGCCTATCCATGTGTGAGCTGGGTCCTATCCATGTGTGAGCTGGGTCCTATCCATGTGTGAGCTGGGTCCTATCCATGTGTGAGCTGGGTCCTATCCATGTGTGAGCTGGGTCCTATCCATGTGTGAGCTGGGGCCTATCCATGTGTGAGCTGGGGCAGTATGAAATTATATAATATATATATATTATATTATATAATTTTCGGGGGGGATATACATGTGAGCTGGGGGGCATTTTTATATGGTCTGTTCTTATTGGAAAGCGTCACATGACATTAAAGAAAAGTATCGGTACTCGGTATCGGTGAGTACTTTTAAAAAGTATCAGTACTCGTACTCGGTCTTAAAAAAGTGGTATTGGTGCATCCCTAGTTATAACCACCTGGCCCACATATCCGTTGTTTAACAATGCTGTACTATGGTCTGTGTCTGCTTTATCCTATGTATGGTCCATGCAAGTAACCTTTTTGGAACTGTGCGAGGACGGGACGGGGTCATCCCTGAAGAGACCCACTGTGTCCATATTGAGCCTTTATTGTATAGGCTCCACCATATGTGAGTTCTTTTCCCTCACATACTTACCTTATATAAGTGTACAGACATACTGTGCCATATATGTGTCTTTTTATTTTCCATGTACTTTGACCATCAGCTGTCTACATTGGATATGAGCACACATAGGGTAATTGTACCAGTTATATTGTCCTCTTTCACCTATAATTTACATTGGGTGCTTTATTTGGTGTGCCACTAGTCTCCCACGGATGTGGGGTATCGTATAGGCGCTGTTCTCATTTCTTTTTCTCAGTATTTTTACTTTTTCTGGGTTTTGGGGAAGACCCACGGAGAACGTAGCTGCTGTACTACTTCACTACTGTGTTATCTCCTCCACCATCTGCCACCCCAGCGCCTCTATATATTGTTGTATTTGCTGCAAATTTCCAGCCTACATAACGTCCAGACGCAAAAAGTGTTTTATTGACGATCCTGTAAAAAATCACGCACGAAAATCGCATCGTATGACCGTTTTCTCGCATTGCGTGAAAAAATACGTCAATGCGTTCGGAGGCACTTTTTGACTGTCGCTGCGAATAATTTGTTCTTTTGACCCTAGCCTTAGTGTGTGGGTCTTTTATTGCTCATGATTCTATGCTATGACGGACGTTAAACTGTATGGCAACACGGACGGGATCACTGCGTTTGTCTGACACGGGCCTTAGACCTCACTTGCCACGTTTGAGGTGGAAGTCCCAGTGGAGACTTTCATGTAGGCGTACGCATACTATATTATATTTATTATATTTTCAATACGTTTGTCTTTCACTGGTGCTGTTATAGCGGCCTGCACCGGCAGCCCTCACTAAGTTTGCTCATCAAAAAGGTGCAATGCAAAGGAGGGGAAGACTTCTGTATCCTCAGGTCAGGCTACTCAAGAAATTGAACGCCTGAGCATCACGTGTGTAGAGAAAATCAGGCCTGTTCATTGCAGGTTGAAATAATTACAACTCACCCAGTGGGCTCCAATAGGCTTCATTCACACTGATACGCACGTACTGCAACATAACCGTGTATGGAGCCGTATATTTGCGTTGCAAAAAGCGCAAAAACCGAATGGAACCGAGATGCATCCCGGCAGCGTATTTTTTGCAAGTACATTACTAACATTTTAGTTTAACCCCCTTGACGGTGTTCCCGAGTGTGACTCGGGGTTAACTTTCAGTGCTGAAAGCTGTAACCCCGAGCCACACTCGGGCTGCATACATTACCTGTCCCTGCACTCCCTCGCTGTACCCCGCTGTCTCCTGCGATCGCAGCGTTTTGCTTCCTGGTTCCCTTCTCGCGAGGAGGGAACCAGGAAGAAAAACGCCGCGATCGACGGAGGAGACAGCAGGCGAGCACAGGGACAGGTAATGTATGCAGCCCGAGTGTGGCTCGGGGTTACCGCTTTTAGCATTGAAATTAACCCTGAGCCACACTCGACCAGGGGGCCAGGGATTAAATTGAATATTGCGTATACACGCGTATGTACGCAATATTCAATTTAATAATTTTTCGTGTGTGAAATGAGGCCATAGGATGCTGAAGCCACAAGTTGTGTGTTATGTAAAAGGGCAGTTCCAAAGTGAGGGGTATTCATGCTATCTTCAATAAAACTCTGATGGGGGTAGGTTCTCAGTTTACCTTCCTTGTTGCAGTTTTGACCCTATAGATTTTATGACCACAAAGGGTGAAGGTACAGGTAGGGTACCCATATCCTCCATGTTTTCCTGGACACCTCACTTATTTGTGGTGATGGGCAGTACAATAAAAATAGCAGCCCCTGTATGTAAAGTTCGCATGTTGCAAATCTCAAAGGTTAGGTAAATTAAAATCTCCCCCGGCGCCCCCCCCCGCATGCCAATTATACATACTGTGTTCTCCCTGTGTATGAAACCATGTGTCCAAGCAGATCTGGCAACCTTAGGTGTACAGTAAGAGAAAGTGTAATACCAGGATAGAAGTGGGAAATGTGGATGAAGCAGTCCTATGAAAATGAGAGAAATGTCAATGTATTCTTCCTGGTAAAATACTTTATAATATAAATAAATTTAAAAAAATGTAAGGGTCTTCACTCTATCAGGGTTATTCAGAGAGAGGTGAAAACCTTGAGAATGACTGGAGAATTGAAAATTCTAGGTCAAAATGGTCAAACCAGAAAAATTCTCCCATTTATCTCACTTTCCAAATTGGCTATTTGGTCTAGATTGTTCATTCTCCTGGCAATTCTCAAGGTTTGCACCCTCTCTGAATAGTCCTGTATGAGTCCCAGAACCCGAGTTGGTCGTTGCTGGAGTTAACCCCTATATACATATCGGTCGTGGGACAGAGAGGGTAGCAATGTACGGGGTAAAATAAATCGGAACTTTTAATGGAGAGTAAGTAAAGACAAGGAAAATATACATCTATACACCAACATACAATATATACATGACATAGGGGGGCACTAGTGTAGGGGGCACCTAATCTGTCAGCTGGGGAGTGAGCCCCGAAACCTGTATAGTTAGCCTATAATAAGATACATAATGTGAGGTGTAAAGACAGATGGAAACAGGCCTTTGGGGGTCTGTGGGTATAGGATAGTATAGAATAGTGGTGGTCCTGTCCTCCAACCTTACTGGCACATTGTACAGGACACTATCTGTAAAGTATCAGTGTCTTTCACCCCCGCTTCCATGCTGCTACATCATACTCAGGTTGTTCCGATTGCCTATAAACGCTCACTTGAAATTCGATTGCCGAATGCAGCCAAAGCGGTGATACTCAGTTACTGGAAATCCCGTACAGTATCCTCTATCCGTGAATGGATCCGTGAGATCCACACCATTCGCGATACTGAATTTTTCCTTCACAGGACCTCTGGTACCAAGGACAAACATTTATGCCGCTGGTATTACTGGTCTGCCGCCTGCCCTATAGTGTGAACCCTACCATGCTCCCTGTATTGTCTATACTCACCCCCCTTCGTTTACTCCGAGACTGACCCTGGAAAAACTTGCTGCACCTAGATTCTTTGCTCCCTGTAGCCCTCAGACACAGCTGCTGCTTGACCGGCCCCCTCCCTATACCCACACCTGGTCCCCCCTCCCTTCTTGACCCCTGACTTTATTCTTTTGCTCCTTTTATTTTATGTTCTTGAAATTGTTTGTATCTTGTGCATTTTGCTCATCATTCTACTGTGAAAGTTCTACACATTTACTATTGGGCATTTGACTTGTATTCTACACCGTATAACAATTGTCATTTTGTGTCTATTGCACAAAATACCAATAAACATTTATTACAATAAAAAAAGGAAATTAATATGAGTAATTGCCCCTATAATGAGATGCAGAAGCAATAGACCAAATATACCTTTCCAAAACTCATCTGCGAGGGCTCAGCAGATGTAACAAAGTAAAAACATTCGCCTGAAGAAGTAAATATTGCTGATATCAAAGTATCCAAAAGAACGAATTCAAAGAATTTCACACTCTATGCATTTTGCTGACATAACAGCGTCTTCAGGAGTGCATCATAGCATATTTATTTATAAAGGATTTTACCAGGAAGGATACATTGAGATTTCTCTCGTTTTCAAGTATGTCCTGGGTTCAAGAACATTGAAGTGTTACAGTTACAGAAATACAAAGTAATACAATGCAAGTTATTAAAAAACAACACAAATATACAGATTAACAGAAAAATATGTAGGAAATCTAGTCACTAGGTTACATGTTTACAGGTGCATTCTGTATTGAGGTATGTTAGTAAGGAGCTCTTGAGTGACTTAAGACTGGGGGAAGATTTGATGGCGTCTGGGAGGTTATTCCATAATTGCGGTGCTCTGTAGGAAAATGAGGACCGAGCCACTGTCTTTTTGTATTGTGGTATTGCAAGTAAGGTGCAGGTCCTGGATCGGAGGTTATAGGATGAGCAGTGGCGTAGCGTGGGGGGGGCCAGGGGGGCCGTGGCCCCGGGCGCAATTTTCATAGGGGGCGCAAAACTTCAAAAGAAATTTGCGCCCCCAAAGTTTCTAACAGCCGATCAGCTAGTGTTACTCACACGGCCATCCCATTGGCTGAACTGGTCATGTGATGACACAACGTAGGCAGGAAATCCTCCTGACTGGTGGGGTGGGGGACATGTGACTTCTCATCACTGCCCCACGTGGTCTGTGTAGAGGATGAGACGCCTGCCCTGCGCTTCATGAGTGGGAGGGTGTGAGTGGCTGCACAAGAAGATCCCAAGCTGCAATCAGTGGGTGAGTAATACAAAGCAGGGGCATTAACTACCACAGGTGCAGGGGGGAGTGATGGGTCCCCCTTCCGTTCAACAATGTGATTATTGCTCTTGGCTGCTAGCCAAGAGCTGCTTCTCCCTGTAGTGAAGGCTGCCCTGCCCTCTAATTTCCGGCTGGCGAAAGTGTGGAGCATGCTCAGCATGGTGATAGATAAGCAGGCACATGCAGGCTGCACCCTTCTGCCCCTTCCCCACTAACTGGAGTCAGAGGAGAGGTCTGTATCTGGGCACAAAGCAGCTGATGCTTTGCTGCTTGTCTCCTAATCTTCCCCTGCACAGCATGGAGCCTGAGATCACTGTCACCTCCTGGAGATGCAGAGATACCGAGATTCTCCCCCTCCTGATTAAGGGAGGGGGTGGGGAAGAGGGATCTACTGCATTCCTGTTTAACCCCTGTAAGGCCAGGGTCCTTGACAGATTCTTACTGACATTTTAGCTTTCCCTCCTGCTTTCCTGTAAAATAAACTTTTAGAGTGTGTGTGTGTGTGTGTGTGAGAGAGCTGTGTGTGTGTGTGTGTGTGTGTGTGTGTGTGAGAGAGCTGTGTGTGTGTGAGAGCTGTGTGTGTGTCAGAGAGAGAGATGTGTGTGTCTGAGAGAGAGCTGTGTGTGTCAGAGAGAGAGCTGTGTGTGTCAGAGAGAGAGCTGTGTGTGTGACAGAGAGAGAGCTGTGTGTGTCAGAGAGAGAGAGACAGCTGTGTGTGTCAGAGAGAGAGCTGTGTGTGTCAGAGAGAGCTGTGTGTGTCAGAGAGCTGTGTGTGTGTCAGAGAGAGAGCTGTGTGTGTGTCAGAGAGAGCTGTGTGTGTGTCAGAGAGAGCTGTGTGTGTGTCAGAGAGAGCTGTGTGTGTGTCAGAGAGAGCTGTGTGTGTGTCAGAGAGAGAGCTGTGTGTGTGTCAGAGAGAGAGCTGTGTGTGTGTCAGAGAGAGAGCTGTGTGTGTGTCAGAGAGAGAGCTGTGTGTGTGTCAGAGAGCTGTGTGTGTGTCAGAGAGCTGTGTGTGTGTCAGAGCTGTGTGTGTGTGTCAGAGAGCTGTGTGTGTGTCAGAGAGCTGTGTGTGTGTCTGAGAGAGAGAGCTGTGTGTGTGTCAGAGAGCTGTGTGTGTGTCTGAGAGAGAGAGCTGTGTGTGTCAGAGAGCTGTGTGTGTCTGAGAGAGCTGTGTGTGTGTCAGAGAGAGAGCTGTGTGTGTCAGAGAGAGCTGTGTGTGTCAGAGAGCTGTGTGTGTGAGAGAGCTGTGTGTGTGTGAGAGAGCTGTGTGTGTGTGAGAGAGCTGTGTGTGTCTGAGAGAGCTGTGTGTGTGTGAGTGAGAGCTGTGTGTGTGTGAGTGAGAGCTGTGTGTGTGTGAGTGAGAGCTGTGTGTGTGTGAGTGAGAGCTGTGTGTGTGTGAGCTGTGTGTGTGTCTGAGAGAGAGCTGTGTGTGTGAGAGAGAGCTGTGTGTGTCAGAGAGCTGTGTGTGTGAGAGAGAGCTGTGTGTGAGAGAGAGCTGTGTGTGTGTGTGAGAGCTGTGTGTGAGAGAGAGCTGTGTGTGTGTGTGTGAGAGCTGTGTGTGAGAGAGCTGAGTGTGTGAGCTCTGTGTCTGTGAGCTGTCTATGTGTGTGTGTGAGCTCTGTGTACGTGTGAGATGCGCGCTCTGTGTGTGTGCTATGATACGCTCATACACACCGTACATTACTGGGAGTTTTATTGCTGAGTCGACATTGTGGACCTGGAGGGGTCCAGTGCGTGGGGGGGCGCAATTCTCGCCTTGCCCCGGGCGCTGACAACCCACGCTACGCCACTGAGGATGAGGGAGCTGCTGGGGGAAGCAGTCTATTCAGGTAGGGTGGCAGCTTCCCAGAGATGCTCTTAAACACCAGGCTGGAAAGGTGAAGGGTGCGTCTAGATTCCAGCGACGGCCAGTTTAGCTCTTTTAACATGTCACAATGGTGGGTCATGTAGTTACATTGTAGCGCAAAGCGGCAGAATGAGTTCTACAATGTAGTAAGTTTATGAAGGTGTGTTTGCGGGGCGGCTGCATACACTACATCTCCGTAATCAATAGCCGGCATAAGCATTTGCTGTACAATCTGCTTTCTTACCGCGGGACTCAGGCAGGATTTGTTTCTGTACAGGGAACCTAGTTTGGGGTAAAGTTTAGATGAGAGTTTTTCGATGTGGGGGCCAAAGGATAGATTAGGGTCCAACCACATACCTAGATATTTGAGAGAAGTGACACTGGTCAGCGTGCCATTTGATTTTGTCCCAACACATAGATGGGGATTTTCAATTTGTGTAGTTTAGGTGTTGTTCCAAAGAGCATCGTTACAGTTTTGTCAGTATTTAAAAAAAGTTTGTTGTTTTTGATCCACTTTTCTACCTCTGTGAATTGTTCTTGCAGCACGGCCTCCAGCTGCGGGAGATTTGGTTTGCTGGTATAGATCAGTGTCGTCTGCGTACATATGTACAGTTGAGGCTTTGCAGACGTTGGGCAGATCATTTATGAATATTGTGAATAGCAGGGGGCCTAGTATTGAGCCTTGGGGTACACCGCAAGTGACTGGGAGCGGGAGGGAGGAGCTGCCAGAAATTGACACCTATTGTGATCGGTCGGATACATATGATTGAAACCAGGTTAGCGTGCGATCACCAATGCCAGAGTTTTTAAGTTTTTCTAACAAGATGCCATGATCTACCGTGTCAAAGGCCTTGGCAAAATCAAGTAAGATGGCTCCAGTTAGGTTTCCTTGTTCCATCCCAGCCTGGATATCATTGCAGACTTTTAAAAGGGCGGTTGTAGTTGAGTGATTTGGACGAAAGCCTGATTGATCCGGGGTTAAGTAGTTCCAATATTGATAATAATCACGTAATTGTGTTCACATTTTTTTTTTGTTTTCAGAGCATGCACTTACAATACTGACTAATAGAGGGCGCCATTACACACATGCTGATTGCTGAGCTCTGCCTGCCCGCCCCCCCACGACTGACGAGGACAGTCATGTGACTGTCCTGCGTCAATCAATCCATGGGGAGCTCTGCCTCCCAAGGGGGTCGTTTCTTTTAAAAAAAAAAAAAGAAGTCCCTGAGACCAATCGAGCTTTCCCATTGGCTCAAGCTTTCAATTGCTCTCAGTGCCTTTGGAGGCCCTGAAAAGCGTAGAACCAGGAAGTCAGCTTGAGCTACGCAATTAGTGTAGCATTCAGCTGCGCAAATTGTGTAGGCTAGGCTGGCTCAGTGCTGCCCCTGCTGTCTGTGTAGTGAATCACACACACTGGTGTCGCAAGGTGGGGGTGGGGGGTGCGGCCCGCATCAGGTGACACAGCCCTTAGGGTGACACCGTCACCCTAAGGGTGGGTGTCTCACCCTGCGACTCAGTGTTCGGCTCCCTGCGAGCATCCGAAGCTATGGAGCTTCGGCGCTCTCCTGGGGGGAACCACGTCACCAGCCGAGTTCTCGCAAGATCATGGCTGGTCACATGGCTCCCCCAGGTGAGCGCCCAAGCTCCATGCCGCCGGACGCTCAGAGGGAGTCGAACACGTGGCGGCGGCACAGCGGCAGGAGGTGAGCTGGGGCCTGGGGGCAGTATCCATGAGAGCTCTTGGGGCAATATCCATGAGAGCTGCTGGGGGCAATATCCATGAGAGCTGCTGGGGGCAATATCCATGAGAGCTGCTGGGGGCAATATCCATGAGCTGGGGGCAATATTCATGAGAGCTGCTGGGGCATATCCATGAGCTGGGGGCAATATCCATGAGAGCTGCTGGGGCATATCCATGAGAGCTGCTGGGGCATATCCATGAGAGCTGCTGGGGCATATCCATGAGAGCTGCTGGGGCATATCCATGAGAGCTCCTGCGGCATATCCATGAGAGCTGGGGCATATCCATGTGTGCTGGGGGCATATCCATGAGAACTGGGGCAATATCCATGTGTGAGCTGGTCTGGGGCAATATATCCATGTGTGAGCTGGTCTGGGGCAATATATCCATGTGTGAGGTGGTCTGGGGCAATATATCCATGTGTGAGCTTGTTTAGGGCAATATATCCATATGTGAGCTGAGGCGTAATATATCTATATGTGAGCTGGGGCAATATATATCCATGGGTGAGCTGCTGGGGGCAATATATCCAGAGCTGCTGGGGGCAATATATATCCATGTGTGCTTTCACTGCCTTTGAACAGGCACCGTACTTGCTGGCAGTCGACAAAAATGTGTGTGAGCATATGAGAGAGCTCCACAGCAATAAACCTCACAGTAATGTTTGCTGTGTGTATGAGCATTCAGTGTTATATGGGAGTACTGATTTATGAGTAAGAGTAGTTTAAAAAAATCTGTAAAACTCGGGGGGGGTGACATAAGTTACCGCACCGGGTGACACCAACCCTAGTGACGCCACTGATCACACACACACATACAGCAGCCGGCAAACAAAGTGCAGGGGGAAAAATCGGAGGACAGAGAAGCACAGCGAGGGAGCGTGGAGAGGTGAGTATGAGAACTTTTTTCAATAAAAAACATTTTATTTACAGTTTAAATTTACTCCCTAAACTGGATGAGCTTAAAGCTTGGTGCTTCTATTACAAACCTAAAGTCATTGTGCTGACAGAATCATGGTTAACCCCTAAAGTGCCAGACTCTGCCATAGCAATACAAGGGTATTCATGCTCTAGAAAGGACAGAGCTAAGAGAGGAGGGGGAATTGTTATCTATGTTGACAACTCCATAAAGTTCACCCCATTGCAGAATCCTAGCTCCCCGGCCACATTTGATTTCCTTTCTGGTACTATTGAGATCCCATTCAGTAAAACAATTATTGTTGCTGGATTCTACCGCCCACCAAGTTCCCCAGTGCAATCCCTTTCTGACATAACCCAAATTCTTAGTAAATTAGTCGCTCAAAACCAAAAAAGTGAACTGCTGGTCCTCGGCGACTTTAATGTTGATTGGCTGAATCCTAAAAACAATAAACACTGCTCACTGTTTAAGGCTTTGCAGCTAACACAATTAATCTCCTCCCCCACTCGCATTAATATGAAAAGCCCTAACCACACCTTGCTGGACTGGATTCTCTCCTCATGTCCTGATCGAATACAGGAGGCAGGCGTTCTCGCTAACAGTTTCAGTGATCACTGCCTAGTGTACTGTGCGCAAAATAAGGGCCACAAAATGTCCACCAAAGGTAATAATCACCAGGTCTTTCAAGAAATGTAATCTTGAATCCTTCCTAAATGATCTCAAACAGCTCCCATGGTACAGACTAAACCTAATCCCAGACCTGGACTGTGCAATTGAATACTTTCAAGCCGAGCTCCTGAAAGTCTGGAACACCCATACCCCACTGCGCAAAGTGCGAGTATACTACATTGTATAACTCATTCTGTCGCTTTGTGCTACAATGTAACTACATGACCCACCATTGTGACATGTTAAAAGAACTAAACTGGCCA
This sequence comes from Leptobrachium leishanense, assembly GCA_009667805.1. NCBI lineage: Eukaryota > Metazoa > Chordata > Amphibia > Anura > Megophryidae > Leptobrachium > Leptobrachium leishanense. Next base: position 291,562,280 of record CM019063.1, on the reverse strand, counting down.
CCACTGGACTCTAGACGCACCCTTCACCTTTCCAACCTGGTGTTTAAGAGCTTTTCTGGGAAGCTACCACCCTACCTGAATATGCTGCTTCCCCCGGCAGTTCTCTCATCCTATAACCTCAGATCCAGGACCAGCACCTTACTTACAATACCACAATACAAAAAGAAAGTGGCTCGATCCTCATTTTCCTACAGAGCACCGCAAATATGGAATAACCTCCCAGACACCGTCAAATCTTTCCCCAGTCTAAAGTCCTTTAAGACTTCCCTATTAACATACCTCAATACGAAATGCACCTGTAAACCTGTAACATAATGACTATTTCCTACATATTTATTTTTCTGTTAATCTGTATATTTGGTCTTGTGTTAATATCTTGCATTTTACTATTTTGTATTTCTGTAACCACTCAATGTTCTCGAACCCAGGACATACTTGAAAACGAGAGAAATCTCAATGTATCCTTCCTGGTAAAATCCTTTATAAATAAATAAAATAAATAAATAAATAAATATACACACATGTCATTACACCACAAGGAGCATATTCATTTAATGGAACGGCTCTGCCTCCCCTGACTGCACGTCCCTGGTAAGGAGGCTGTATAATCTGAAGCTCGGACTGCAGAGGCCAATGTCCAAATTTACGCATGTTAACAAATGTATATCTGATTCTGGATTTATTGTGGGGTGAATGCCTGGAAACTGGGTTGGTTCAATTGGAAAAATAGAAAATTAAGGCTGCAACATAATCAGAAGCAGATTTTGTTTATGTGGGGGGTATTTAATTTTCCCCCTAATGCTTTATATAAATCATATATTGATCCACATTATTCTTAATGCACACAAATGTTAAAACACATTTGCAAATATGAACATTCATATCCCACTTTTGTATAAAATTTAATGGCATTTCATGCAATTCTCCATATGAGACTCTGCATAAGAAGTATTAATAGTACGGGATATGGACAAGTAATAAGATAAAATCGAATATACTACAGTACAATAACTATACACATTGGCAAATATTAAGGTTTTTAATCTCAAGAAATTTCAAGATCAGACATACAGATTGCTGTCAGACAGAATTACGGGCAAAAATATGCACATTTGAAATTCCTGCCCTATATGTGTGTGCTCATACATGTCCAATCAGACTAATGTGGGACAGAAAGTGGAATGTTGTCAGGGATGTCGTTCACTTCTTGAAAATGCATGCTATGATATTTTATTGTTAATGAGAGAACTGAGATCTTCTCTCCGTATGTATGTAAAGGATTTGGCACTGGGAAGACACCTTACAAATTGTGGCTTCGGGGAGACTGATGGTGATTGTCAATGGTGAAAAGCGTTAAATTTGTACAATGAAGCTCAATAGGCAAGTGCTTGTGGTGGTCTGTGCTTGTCCCTCATGTCATCGTTTATGTACGCTTTTTAGACTTCCTCATCTGGTTAATTTGTGATTTACACTTTAGAAACATTGTACACATCCTCAATAACTGCGGATACTGAGGCACGTGGAGAAAATGGCAAGGCTCGGGTCCAAGTAGTCGTCAGATTTGGCCATCAAAAATTCATATGACAAAATACAAAGGGTGTAGTGGACAAAAAAGTCCACTCGATCGGGGAGAACCTGAGGAATTAATTGTACAATGTTGCCTGGGAAGTTAAAAACAAATCCACGAAAACACTAGCATATCCTGAGCCAATATGTATCATTGATCAGTGGATACAGAGGCTGACCCTAATCTGGGAAGATTTCTACTCTTGCCCTGTTGCTATCCGACGATAGTAATCACTGTCATGTGCTATTATAAAGATTTTGTCTTTACACACAACCGGCAAGTACCCCACCATATCCTTATAGGTCAGCCTTAACGCGTATACCAGGGCCTATATAATACTCAAGTTACTCAAAGCTCATAGGCTCAATCCACAAATTAATTTTCATATAGATGAAGGCACAACGGATTGCTACAATCCGTGGTCAGTGGACTTCCTTCCACTCTGACGCCTGTGTGGCCACCTTGCTGAGCGCGGTTACTGTGCCCGGCGCTACAAAGCTCGATCCACTTTTGCTCTTAGCGTTATAATCGAGTCTCGAGTTTCTCACATGTCAATAATAAAGCTCTATCCACATTATACTTGAGTCGCGCAATACTAGAGTATCTACTCTGGTGAGGCTCCCAAAGGTAGGGATATGAATGGAGCTGGTAGGATTCAGGTCAGGGCAAAACCAAAGCGGGTGCAGGCCCTTTGGTGTCATGTCTGCACCCATGGGCTAGGTGCACTACATCAGTGTAATAATGGTCATTAGACCTATTCTATTGAATCAATAAAAAGGCCTGAAGATACTGAGTGCAGGGTAATTAAAATATCACAAGGGATGCTTGTGGACATAACATGGGACCATACTTTGACCTGTCCTGCATAAAACCTTGAAAATGTGTTCTGTGTGTGAGTGATCAAACCCTCCATGTTTATTTTTTGGAAACTTAGGTAATTTCAGCAGCACCACTTCTAGTCAATGCATGTTTTGGGCTGTGCATCCTAAATCCCCCTTTTCTCTGTATTTATGGAACCCTAACCAGCCTTTCCTAAGTTAAGCATACTTCCTCTCCACACTCAGGGGCTCCCTTAGGATATATAGCATATATATATAGCATATATAGAGGAAAGACCCTTTAGCTCTGAAACAAATAATTAACACAGTAAAGCAAGTTTGTCTTCCACGTTGAGAGTAGTGTGGGACCCTCCAAATATGAGGTACATTGACCACAGTGTTGAGCATAACACAGCGGACCCCTTTGTGAAGTCTAAATCCCAATATTTTGCTTTGTATTTAGATGACTTTATCCTTGAAAATATATAGTTGGTGTGCACAGTCATATTTGTGTATTTTCATCAAAATTGAAGTCACTTTAAGCAGCACGTCTTCTAGTCCGTGCATGTTCTTTGTGTGCTTCCCAAATCCCATTTAAAAAAAAAATCAAATAACATTCCACTGATCGTTTGAAGCTTCAAAAATGTAATAAAACAAACAACATAGATCAGGAAGCTGAAACACAGAAATGGATCCAGGTCAGGAAATGGAAAAGTACCAGATGGGGCTCACAAGGAATATTAAGAACAAAGCAACAATCAGGAAGATAACACAATACAGTGCGACATTAAACAAACACAAAAAAACAAACATTGCATGTGGGGAGTCACACATGTATTTTGTTTTGGTTAAAGTCAAAATGCATACAAAACACATACAGGGTTCGGTGACTTTTCGTTCTCTTCAATTCGGTTCGTTTTGCCGATCCCATTTCTGTCACCCTGCGGTGTATTCAGCAAGCATCCCAGGGTCCCCGAATTGCAGGGAAAAGTCGCCGCAAACCCGACGAAAACTAACCACAAAAATCCCCTCGAATGCACGCTGAAAACCCGCAAAAACATCTGGATTAACCCGCCGAAAACGCCAGAAAAACCCGAGCAGGAGCCGATCACACGCAGCGCAGCCGCCGGAAAAAGCCGACACCGCAGACGAATGGAGTGAATAAATTAGGAAATATTTTGCTTGAATGTAGGAAAAGTGAAACGCTGTTTGCAAAGAAACTACTGAATGAAAATGTCTGAAATTTGCATATGAGGTCCAGGAAATGATAATAAAGAGGGCTGTTACAGAACAAATAAATTAACTTAAAATTTTTTTTTTTTTAAAAAAAATCGGAAATTTGTTTAAAAAAAATAAATCCTGAAAAAAATGCTTAAAATATCCTAAAAAATCTATAAATAAAGAGACTCTTTACTGCAGAATTTTAGAATGAACGGTTTATTAGATATTGAATAAAAACGGGAATATTTTTAATATTGAAGCCTATGGGATCGCCTGAATAAATCTGTCGCATGAAACCACCGAATGGCAGGGCTATTCGGCAACCTTTCACTGCTGGTTTGTGTTCTCTGAAAAGCCGAAGCGGTGCTTTTTTATGGGGGTTTCACTGCCCCCGAACAGGCACCGTATGTGCAGGCAATTCGCCAGGATTTGGCGAATTGCCTGCTCTCTGGATAGCCGAATGGGTTTGTTTTGTTTCTTCAGCCTAATGATGGCTTGCGTCACTGATAGTGACAGCTCTTTGGATCTCATCTTGAGAGTTGACAGCAACAGATTCCAAAATGCAAATAGGACACTTGAAATGAACTCTGGGCCTTTTATCTGCACATTGTAATTGGGGTAATGAGGGAATATCACACACCTGGCCATGGAACAGCTGAGAAGCCAATTGTCCCATTACCTTTGGTCCCTTAACAAGTGGGAGGCACATCTGCAAACTGCTGTAAATCCTACACCGTTCACCTGAGTTGGATGTACATACCCTCAAATTAAAGCTGACAGTCTGCAGTTAAAGCACATTGTGTTGGTTTCATTCCAACTCCATTGTGCTGGTGTATAGAGCCAAAGATGTTAGAATCGTGTCGATGTCCCAATATTTCTGGACCTGACTGTATATGGAGTTACATGGGCTATATTTTATTTTGAATGGGTTATGGTCCTTAAAGAAGAGTCTCTCTAACAGACAGATGCTCTTGAAAGACAAGAGAGCACCTCTGTTAATGAGATCCCCTCCAGGAGCCATTGCACTCCACTATTGTAATCTCTAATGGGGCCTGGAGGGGTCTTTTTTTTAATAGAGACTGTCTTAGAGGACACTAAGAGCACCTCTATTAGTGAGACACATTTTTGCATGTGGGGGGGGGGTGAGGAGCAAAAGGAATATCTGCCCCAGATGCCATATACCCTAAATACGCTTCTGCTTGTACCTGCCAATTTTTATGTCAGTTTTTGGGGTTACCCCTGTGTCACTCATGTCAAGGGTGTCTATATTCCTGCGACTCTAATGCTCTAAATGTTGTTACGATAACATCACCTTACTCCCCTATGTACATTGCTGCTACTTTTATGTTATATAACCAGGCAGCTATTTGTACATGTAAACTGGCAGATACATGTATATGTAAACAGGTAGATATGAGTATATGTAACCAAGCAGGTACCTGGATATATATAACCAGGAGGCAGATAGGTGTATATGTAACCAAGCAGGTACGTGTATAGCTGAGCTGTGTAACATTCGCACAAAAGGACTTGAGGTATTTAGGAGCCAAAAGAGTCACATTAGTGCATGTGCTTTTGTATCAGCTTTACATTGCAATGATTTTCATCCTCGACCATATGTTCTACAGCAGGCTTAGCAATAAAATCTATTTAATACAGGCTTGGATTTGGAATGTGAAATGTTTATAATCAAAGCTCTCTGCTTAAGTTGTCACATTTCACAGTCAGCCTTCTTTCCAAACGTTCATCTCCCACAACTGGAATTTAGAAGCTATGCAAGAAAAGCTTTAATGATGTTTTATTAGACTCGTGTGTTTTTCCATTTCTCCTGTTAATCAAGCACACAGCACATCTCTGACCTTTTTATATATTTAAAAGCTTCAGCTCAGGCTGGTGTCAGACGAGCGTAGTGTTCACGTCCGTGATTGCGCCTAAAAGTACGTCCGTGATAGCATGACAGAAAGACCATCGGAGCCCGAGACACGAAGTACATCCGCACTGAACTGCGGACGCACAACGGCCGCGGCCCACGGACGCAAGGCAGGCAAGAACGTACAACCCCTAGAACGGCCGCACAAAGTGCGCTGCGTCCACAACGTCCACATAGCTTTGTGTGTGAGTGATGGAACGTGGTCAGACGGTTATACGTCCAGTATTTTTCACGGACAAAATGGTTTTGCTTTTTATTTTATTTTCTCTCCTACAGCCGTCAAAATATACGTCAGTAAATAAACGGACCGTGTGGCCACTACTGTGTCTTCCGTACTGACGTACGTCCGTGTGCACGGATGTAGAGTCCGTAGAAATCCCGCTCGTCTGACCCTAGCCTCAAGGTCCATGAATCCATTTATTAAACCCCAAAGAGAAGTAGCGAAGGAATTTTGATTGTTACACTTCTGCACGGTGAATTTTTTTTATCTGTCCGAATCAATTCGGACAAAACCATAATTTTTTTGTACAAAGTAAATTTCGGTCAGAGTTAAGGTCTGTCCAAATATACTTAAATATATTTTGCTAAAACAGTGTGAATGTTTTCACAATGCAAATAAAGGAGAAAAATACAAAATATGTCTATAGGAGGATGTTTTGTGGGAGTGAGGGATAGGCCGTAGATCACAAGAAATTGGACAAGGGCGTAACCCAGTTACGTGTTATCAAACGAAGAAACAAACAAAGTCATAACCTCTGTGGAAGCCCCATCGTACTGTAAAACTACTCCATACCAGTAGGTCTCACTTAGAGGGTTCTTCAAAAAGATCCGAATTGTGACCGAAAAGTAACCAAACAGTGAAATTCAGTGTACGGTTACCTTTCCTGGCCATTCGGCTATCCAGAGAGCAGGCAGTTGGCGAATTGCCGGCAGATACGGTGCCTGTTCGGTGCCTGTTTGAGAACAGTGAAATCCCCATAGCTTCATCTATTCAAAGAACAAAAACCAACAGGGAAAAGTTGCCAAAATGCCCTGCCATTCGGTGGTTTAATTCGGCAGGTTTATTCAGGCGAATCCCATAGGCTTCAATGTTAAAAATATTCCCGTTTTTAATTCAATATCTAATATACCGTTTATGATAATATTCTGCAGTAAAAAGTCTCTTTAGTTATAGATTTTTTAGGATCTTTTAAGCATTTTTCGGGATTTGTTTGCAAAACATTTTTTTCCAATTTTTTTTTAAAACGTTTTTTCTTTTTTCTGTAACAGCCCTTTTTATTATCATTCATTGGACCTCATATGCAAAGAACATTTCACTTTTCAAACATTCAAGCATACTGTTTGTTTTTTCACTCCATTCGTCTGCGGTGTCGGGTTTTTCCAGCGGCTGCTCTGCGCTCTGATCGGCTCCTGCTCGGGTTTCTCCGGCGTGTTCAGCGGGGTTAATCCAGATGTTTTTGCTGGTTTCGGTGTGCATTCGCCTGTGTTTTGCAGTGAGTGTTCGGCAGCTTTTCCCTGCACTACGACGGACCTGTGGTGCTTGCTGAATACACCGCAGGGTCGCCGAAATGGGATAGCCGAATTGAAGAGAACGAAAAGTCACCAAACGTGCGGTGACTTTTCGATTCTCTGTGAATAACCCTGTTAAACTCTTATGTGGACATACAGTCCGATGGGACTTCCACAGAGGTTATGACTTTGTTTGAATGAACCGTTTTCTCCATCTTTCTGCTATCTTTGACTGCAATATTGACTTTATAAAATTTTATTGAATGAATATATCGTGACATTGTGATTAAGTGCAGGATCACTGTTTTGTCAGCAGGCGGATGGCAAAAGCCCTTTCCAACTATAGGGTTAAAACCCAGATGCCTGCTGATTAAGACTGCCCTGCTTTCTATAAAGTACAGTGGTTTCTCCTGGGAGAGCAGTCTTTCAGCTGGGAGCAGCAAAGGAGGAGCAATCTCTGCATTTCCTAAGGGAAGTAATACAGATCTATTACAGATTCAGTGCAGCATGAAGTTAAAACGTAACATTTAATAATATTGGATAAAAAGTATCAATCAACAAAGTGGAAGGACAATCAGACAAACAAAAATATCATTTTAGAGATGCTCATATTCCTAAAGCTACCCAGATATACAGAACATAATTAGCGGGTGTCTCTGATAAGAGGGGCTCCCCAATATGGAGCTACCATGCTAATGGCTACTAGTGGACTGGATCTAGCGTGCCTATATAATAAAGATTTGCCTAAACGCAATCCTGTAGAAAGATAGGAAAGTGGGCCTTTGTGGGTCCACCTGTATAGGACAGTAGGAAATAGGATAAATAGTACAGACAGACAGCTGTCTGTTAGAATAAAAGCGAGGCAAGTGCTGGATACACCGTTTGAGTTAGAGGCCAGTGCTATGAGCGCTCATACACACTGTACACCTCACAGAGCAGTCAAGCAGCAAAATTCAAGAGATGTCAGCATAAAAGTAAAGATTTAACCAAAATGTTAAATCAGCATTTGCTAGTACTCCCTGCTCTATGCTTCACCTGTAATGGCGTCATCAGGAGCAGTGGGGGAGACTGGAGTAAATGTGTAGCAGAGCGTGAAAGGCCAGAGGTCAGAGTGGATTAACGTGTATTTATTCTGAAGTAGTAGTAGTGGAGATAGTCCTGCAGCAAGCTGGCAGAGGTGGTCCACATCTGTGGGTCAGTCTCACAAGGGGTGGAGATGAGTTATTAGTGTCACGGGCCGGGACTTAGTGTGAGGGGGAGTGGCTGGTATATTAATCCCTGGGAAAATACGTGCCTCCCATTGAAAATGTTTGGCACCAAGATGGTCGCCGACTTCTCCTATAGGACAAATGTATCAAACCAAATGGTTTTCTATAAAACCACAGGCAAGACCAAGTGGATTTATAGAAACACACTTTCCTTGGAGATAGTGTAAAAACATAGCTGCTGTTCATACCTACATTGTTGAGACAGTAAGCTTATTTTGGCAGGCAGCGACTTCTCCCTGTTGGCTAAAAAGTGTTACTACATGTATAATAATACAGATGGGGATCCTTGATTTCTTCTAGAAAACAAATGGAATTGAGCTCTTCAAACAGCTTCAGTACCTCTGCAGATATGTCCAAGGAACTGGAAATTTGGGGGCACATCCTGGAGCCCATTTGGAAATTAATGAACTTTGTAATAAACAATATTCCTCTGCATTGCTGCAGAAGATGACCAGATTGAGTGTGCTAGATGTTGAGTCATTGTTGAGGGGCCCAAAGCAGCTGCCCCTTGGACCTGTGTAAACCATGGATGACAGCCGCCGCTGCTAGCGGAATTCATTAACAGCATTCCGCTAGCAGCCCCCTCGACTGGCCGTGTCTTCTTGCGAGCGCCAGCGTTCTCCCTCGTGCAGCCGTCGTCCTGTGAAGGCTGTGACACGGCCTACAGGTTCGATCTCGTGAGAGCGCATCACAGCCTTCAAAGGCCGATGGCCACGTGGAGGAAAATGCTGGCACTCAGAGGAACACACAGGTCATCTGATCCTGAGGTCTGTGCTGGGTAAGTATATTTCTGGGGGTCTGTGCTGGATATATATAATTCTGGGGGCCTGTGCTGAGTACGTATATTTCGGGGGGGGTCTGTGCTGGAAACATATATTTCTGGGGGGGTCTGTGCTGGAAACATATATTTCTGGGGGTTTGTGCTGGAAACATAAATTTCTGTGGGGTCTGTGCTGGATACATATATTTCCAGGGGCGGTCTGTGCTGGGTACATATAATTCTGGGGGCCTGTTCTGGATACATACACTATATTGCCAAACGTATTCGCTCGCCCATCCAAATAATCAGAATCAGGTGTTTCAATCACTTCCATGGCCACAGGTATATAAAATCAAGCACCTAGGCATGCAGACTGTTTTTACAAACACTTGTGAAAGAATGGGTCACTCTCAGGAGCTCAGTGAATTCCAGCGTGGAACTGTGATAGGATGCCACCTGTGCAACAAATCCAGTCGTGAAATTTCCTCGCTCCTAAATATTCCTCGTCAGCTGTATTATAAGAACGTGGTATTGTTTGGGAATGACAGCAACTCAGCCACGAAGTGGTAGGCCACGTAAACTGACGGAGCGGGGTCAGCGGATGCTGAGGCGCATAGTGCGAAGAGGTCGCTAACTTTCTGCAGAGTCAATCGCTACAGACCTCCAAACTTAATGTGGCCTTCAGATTAGCTCAAGAACAGTGTGCAGAGAGCTTCATGGGATGGGTTTCCATGGCCGAGCAGCTGCATCCAAGCCATACATCACCAAGTGCAATGCAAAGCGTCAGATGCAGTGGTGTAAAGCAAGCCGCCACTGGACTCTAGAGCAGTGGAGATGCGTTCTCTGAAGTGACGAATCCTGCTTCTCCATCTGGCAATCTGATGGACGAGTCTGGGTTTGGCGGTTGCCAGGAGAACGATACTTGTCTGACAGCATTGTGCCAAGTGTAAAATTTGGTGGAGGGGGATTATGGTGTGGGGTTGTTTTTCAGGAGCTGGGTTTGGCCCCTTAGTTCCAGTGAAAGGAACTCTGGATGCTTCAGCATACCAAGACATGTTGGACAATTCCATGCTCCCAACTTTGTGGGAACAGTTTGAAGCTGGCCGCTTCCTCTTCCAACATGACTGTGCACCAGCACACAAAGCGAGGTCCATAAAGACATGGATGACAGAGTCTGGTGTGGATGAACTTGACTGTCCTGCATAGAGTCCTGACCTCAACCAGATAGAACACCTTTGGGATGAATTAGAGCGGAGACTGAGAGCCAGGCCTTCTCGTCCAACATCAGTGTGTGACCTCACAAATGCGCTTCCAGAAGAATGGTCAAAAATTCCCATAAACACACTCCTAAACCATATGGACAGCCTTCCCAGAAGAGTTGAAGCTGTTCTAGCTGCAAAGGGTGGACCGACGTCATATTGAACCCTATGGATTAGGAATGGAATGTCACTTAAGTTCATATGCGACTCAAGGCAGGTGAGTGAATACTTTTGGCAATATAGTGTATAAAGGTCTTACCTGTGCTCCAGTTTCTAATTTCATCTCCAGCTCAATGGTTCCACCTTCAACCTGTAATATCACTTGGCATTTTACAAAGTATTTTTATTGTTATTGTAAATCAGAGGCGTATTTTGGCACCCGTCGCAGTAACATAACGAACAAACCGGAATGAAAAAGAAATGGAACAAAATGGTCTGAAACAAAACAAAAAAACAGAATGAAGAAATCCGAAACGAAAAAAAAAATGGCCGTGCACATGTCTACTTAATTGAGGAACAAGGGGAAAAGAATTAAAGGACAAAGAACAATCCTGACGTCCAGGCTGAGGAGCACAATAAAAAGACAACACAGCAGGGTCTGGGAGCAAAGACAAAACAGAGTATTCGAGAATACAAAGCCAAATTTGTTAACCCGGAAAAGCACATAGGCATCTGAACGTGCTAAAGTATGAGTCAGCAATCTTGGCCTTCCATATGTTTTGGAATTACATCTCCCATTCTGCTTAGGTTGACTGATCAATCATCATGGGAGATGTAGATCCAAAATAATTAGGGCCACATTACATTCTTAACGCTAAAATCCTCGCGCAAAGTGAAAAGTTTTGCGCTAAGCGTTAAAGTTTTGCGCGCGCAAATCACCATTGGAAGTACAATCTTTGCATGTGTTTTCAACCGCCGATCAATAGCGTGCGCAAACAGGACGCTTCCAAATGCATGCGCAGTACCGTCTCGGGCAAAACTCTGCGCTCACTGTTTTTTTTTGAGATTCAGCCAATCAGAATTAAGAACCACACCTGTCTCACGTTAACAAATTGCATCTGCCACTGTCAATCTGAGCATACATGCTGCAGCAATAATACATGCACACACAACTTCATCCATTGTATTGGTTTGGTATGATTTGAATGGACCACTGTGCTTTGGTGCATTCCTTTTTATGGGCTTGGATATTTAGGGTTAGCCAGGTTGTTCAAATTTTCCATTAGCACCAGCTTTTAGGAGTAGCTAAAATTATGCGCGATAAGGCATGCGGTAATTACCGCGAATAGATTGTAATACCATACTCGTACCAGCGCACATTCGCATTTGCGCTCACAATGTTAAGTATAGGACGCGCGAAGTACAGTGAGCTCGTGCATGGTTCACGCAGATTCACACGCGGTAGACGATTGCACGCGGTTGTTGCGCTTAGTATGTAATACGGAATTCGGCGCAAATGGTTTTACCCCACGCGTTACTAATTACTTCTGCCGGCGCAAACGTTTGCGTCAAGATTGTAATGTGGCCCTTAGAGGGCCATGGTTGCAGACTCCTGTGCTAGAAGGTCTGAAATTAGGACCATCAAAGGACAATGTAAGAACAAGCTGAAGCAGTTTATGTACAGTAGGTGTAGATTTCCTGTCATTGGTCCATGTCATCACCGAGTGCTAGACTATGAGCGGATGAAATGACACACATTGTCCGTGTGACTACTACGACGCACTGTAGGATTCCGAATAAAAGGACCCCATGTCAAGCATTCTGCTTCAGTGTGTATGTCACCCAACCCATTACTATTAAATATTTTATAGAGATTTAAAAAATAGGGAGAGATAGCATTTAATTGTTCGGTTCAGCCCGAAACAGCTATTCATTTGTTGTCCCTCTTTCTCCACCCCTGGGGGGAAAAACCTGCCAGCTCTTTCCTGGTTGATGCTGGTGGGAGTAAAAAAAAAAACGTTGCATGTTAAAGAAAAGTATCAACGTGTACATTTTGGAAGTAACAGTCGTCATCATTCAGATCCAAGAATAAGTTGTTTTGAAATGTTTTAAATTTTATTACCTTCAGTGAAAGTCCTTCCTTTTTCTTTTTTTTTAACTCCTGGAGTTTAAATGACACTTGCAGGGTTATTCAGAGAGATGTGAAAACCAGGAGAATGACTGGAGAAGTGAAAATTCTAGGTCAAAATAGCCAAACCAGAAAAATTCTCCCATTTATCTCACTTTCCAAATCCGCTATTTTGACCTAGAATTTTCACTTCTCCTGTCTTTCTCCAGGTTTCACCTCTCTCTGAATAACCCTGTTGATAAAATTAAATTGGAGTTTTATGGAGGAACATTGCACAGTCAGGCATTCGCAAAGTAAATAAGTAATGCTCTTCTTACTTAGTAGAAGATTAAGTGCACTGCAAAAATAACACTAACCCTAAAAACACCTGCACTTATTACACAAAGAAAGTTTTTTTGTCACTTCTTAATCCGTGTAATACTGTATATGAAGATTATATTCAACAGTAAACTTGTGCTTTTGAATCATAAATGTTTCCATGCTCTTTCTTTCAGGACAGCTATATCTTGTCATATACAGGATAATTCAGAGATAGCTGATCTGGCCCCGAAATTGCACCAGGGAAATTTCCCCATACAGTGCGATTTTGTGGTCATTCAGAAATCAGGCAGTTGGCAAAATTTTGGCGAATTGACAGCAAAATATAGTGCCTGTTTGACGGCAGTGAAATCGCCATAGAGAAGCAATGGATAATCTTTTCAGAGAACACCGAACAGCAGAGAAATGTCAGTGAAATTCCCTGATGTTCGGTGGTTTCATTTGGCAGGTTTAACCCCTTAGTGAAAGGGCGGTTTTACAAAAGTCCGTCCGAATGTGCCCGCTGCTGTTTTAACGTTTCTGCGCTATTTGTATTTAGGTCAACTTTTCCTCTTACTCGTTTATGCAACCCACACATACTACAGTTGTGTTCAAAATTATTCAACCCCCACTGAAATTGAGTGTTTTGGCGAGTTTGACATTGATTTTGATCATTCAGTCATCTTGCTTACAATTAAATCAAGAGGCACGTGTAGGTCAGACAAATATAACATAACATTTATAATGAAATAACCACAAATGTCTTTTCTGTGCTCACATCATTATCAGTTTTATTCAACCCCCAAGTGACATTCAATCTTAGTACTTAGTACAACATCCTTTTACAGTTATAACAGCTTTTAAACGTGAAGCATAGCTTGACACAAGTGTCTTGCAGCGATCTACGGGTATCTTCGCCCATTCGTCATGGGCAAAAGCCTCCAGTTCAGTCACATTCTTAGGCTTGCGCACTGCAACTGCTTTCTTTAAGTCTCACCAGAGGTTCTCAATGGGATTTAAGTCAGGTGACTGCGATGGTCACTCCAAAATGTTCCAGCCTTTAATCTGCAACCATGCTCTAGTGGACTTGGAGGTATGCTTGGGATCATTGTCCTGTTGAAAGGTCCAACGTCTCCCAAGCCTCAGGTTTGTGACGGACTGCATCACATTGTCATCCAATATCTCCTGGTACTGAAGAGAATTCATGGTACCTTGCACACGCTGAAGCTTCCCTGTACCTGCAGAAGCAAAACAACCCCAAAGCATGATTGACCCCCCGCCATGCTTCACAGTAGGCAAGGTGTTCCTTTCTTCATAGGCCTTGTTCTTCCTCCTCCAAACATAGCGTTGATCCATGGGCCCAAACAGTTCTAATTTTGTTTCATCAGTCCACAGAACACTATCCCAAAACGTCTGTGGTTTGTCCACATGACTTTTGGCATACTGCAGTCGACTCTTCTTATTCTTTGGAGACAGCAAGGGGGTGCGCCTGGGAGTTCTGGCATGGAGGCCTTCATTACGCAGTGTGCGCCGTATTGTCTGAGCTGAAACTTCAGTACCCACATCTGACAAATCTTTTCTCAGTTCCTCAGCAGACACACGGGGACTTTTCTCCACTCTACGCTTCAGGTAGCGCACAGCAGTCGAAGTCAGCATCTTCTTTCTGCCACGACCAGGTAGCGTTTCAACAGTGCCCTTTGCCTTGAATTTGCGAATGATGCTTCCTATGGTCTCTCTTGGTATGTTTAACATCTTTGCAATCTTCTTATAGCCATTGCCCTTCCTGTGAAGAGTAATCACCTCTTCTCTTGTCTTCCTGGACCATTCTCTTGACTTCACCATGTTTGTAACCACACCAGTAAATGTCTAGAAGGAGCTGAGTATCACAGTCATTTTAAAGCTGCCTAATTGGTGCTTATTATGCTTTATTGCTGCTCCGTGACATCCACAGGTGTTTTCAGGTGAAGAACCTCTGTTCTTCAGAGTGGTAGTCTTTAAGGGGTTGAATAATTGTGTCAATGAAGAATTCACAAAAGAAACATTTTCTACTGTATTACAAAACCAATTGATGTCATTTTTGTTGCATATGGTTCTTTAAAAAGTCCTTGTAGGATTTCATTCTGAATACAATTACAAATGTACACTAAATTCCCTAAAACCCTTTACAGCATTGGGGGTTGAATAATTTTGAACACAACTGTATATATCGTTTTTCCCATCATTAAATGGACTTTCTAAAAATACCATTATTTCCATCATATCATATACTTTACTATAAAAGAAATCTGAAATATGATGAAAAAAGTGAAAAAAACCACACTTTTTCTAAATTGAATCCCCAAAATCTACAACCACCAAAAAAGACCCCGGGTAAATAGTTTTGAAATTTTGTCCTGAGATTAGAAATACACAATTTTTACATGTTTTTGCTTTTTAACTCCTTCACTGCTGAGCCATTTCACCTCTGTGTGCTGAGCTCATTCTGACCGTTTTATGCTCATAATTTTTCGATGCCATCTTAAATCCTATTTAATGAAACCCCCCAGGACAATTTAAATTTTTTTTTTTTTTTTAAATTATTTTCTTGTTACAACAAACCTGGTCATGTTTGGTATCATTGGAAAGGCCTTGATGACCCTCTAGCTGTCACGGATCAGGGGATACCAAAGGATCCCCCTATCTCCACTTGGCAGCTAGGGGGTTAACTGGCCCACTGACATCCTCAAACATGTACAGGGTTATTCAAAGAGAGGTGAAAAGCAGGAGAATGACTGGAGAATGGAAAATTCTAGGCTTGGCTGTCATCCAAGATCTCACCTGGCGATGATGTCATCACGCACCCTGATGATGTCATCGTGCCTGCTGGGCCCCCCTGAAAAGGCAGGGCAGGCTTCCAGTCCACCATGGGAGCCCAGCAAGGGAGGTGAGTATAGGGAGGGTGGGAGGTTAGGAGACCCTGACGTACTATTTATGTCCGCGGGTCTAAGGGAGACTTCCCAATTGGACATACATAGTATGTCAGTGGTCGGGAAGGGGTTAATTAGGTAAACCCCCATAGGTTTCAATGTTAAAAATATTCCCGTTTTTACTCAATATCTATTAAACTGTTTATTTTTTTAATCTGCAGCAAAATAATCTCTCTTTTTTATGATTTCTTTAGGCATTTCTCTGGATTTTTTTGGCAAATTCTTTTTCCCCATTTTTTTTTCTAAATAGCATTTTTTTCCTGTAACAGACCTTTTTATTATTTTTCATAGGACCTTATATGTTAATTCCAGACATTTTCAGCCAGTAGTTTTTTTTGCAAACAGCGTTTCAAATTTGTAAACTTTCAATCATTTGTTTTCACCCCAATCGTCGGCTTGTCGCCTTTTTCCGCTGGTCGGTGCTGTGTTTGGGGATCAGGGGCTGACTGGCAACTTTTGGTCCAGGGGGCAAGCACAAGCCATAGGCCCGTGGTGCAGCAACCCTATGGGGGAGAGGGGCCCTGTACCCTCTGTGCTACTCCCCCCCCCCCGGGGTAAAGCAGTTGCTTGCTTGATTGTGAGCTTTTGGGACATCCCTGCATGATGACCAAGACATGCAGTAAAAGGCCCCCCCTCCCACAAAAAGATTAAAGTGGCTTTTATTATTCTGGTGAGTTGTTATGCACTCGTATACTTCTTACTGCTGTGCAGCTCTGTGATAGTGTAGTGTGCGGTGTGTATGAGTGTATCACATCACTTCAACAACGTGCCAAGTACATCTTCTGCACACAAACATGAAACCAGAGGATGCGCTCAGCACGTTGTCAGCACCAAATAGGTTAAAGGGGGAGGGTAAAATTTGAGTGCCCCTTTAACCTCTTGCTGCCCTGCACAAATATTTAGTTTCGTACCTGTACCTCACGATGCTGCGAAGACGCTCGCTATCATTCTTACTTTGTGGAGTGCAGGCAGCAGATACTGTGGCGATTCTAGGAGCAATACCAGTCCTTTGGATGCAGGGCTAGGGGGCCAAGCCGGGCTGCGACAAGGACACAGGCACAGAATTTTACACACATATATCCCTACACACCAGGTAGGTAGCTATAAAACTCACACTCATACACACTGCACATTACTGTGAGTTTTATTGCTGTGGAGCTCTGAGATACACTCATACACACTGCACATTACTGTATCACAGAGCTCCACACAATAAAACTCACAGTAATGTGCAGTGTGTATCAGCGTATCATAGAGCTCCACAGCAATAAAACTCACAGTAATGTGCAGTGTGCATGAGCGTATCATACAGCTCCACAGCAATAAAACTCACAGTAATGTGCAGTGTGTATCAGCGTATCGAGTTCCACAGCCCCCGATTAATTTCATTTCTCCCCAGCCCATTTCAGACCCCCAGTACGTTTACACACACACGCATCACCCCTGCTCTCACACGCACCGCCCCCTGCTCACACACACGCACCACCCCCTGCTCACAAACCGGCACCACCCCAAGCTCACCCATGCACCAACCTTGCTCACACACACGCACCTTCGCTGCTCACAGCACCATCCCTGCTCACACACATCACCCCCTGCTCTCAAACACACAACCACCCCCTGCTCTCAAACACACACACACACACACACACACACCTACCCCATGCTCTCAAACACACACACACTACCCCTGCTCTCAAACACACACACACTACCTCCTGCTCTCAAACACACACACACACTACCCCTGCTTTCAAACACACACACACACACTACTCCCTGCTCACAAACACACACACTACCCCCTGCTCTCAAACACACACACACACACACACTAGCCCCTGGTCTCAAACACACACACACTACCCCCTGCTCTCAAACACACACACACACACACTACCCCCTGCTCTCAAACACACACACAGCCCCTTGCTCTCAAACACACACACACACACACAGTCCCCTGCTCTCAAACACACACACACAGCCCCCGCTCTCAAACGCACACACACACACAGCCCCCTGGTCTCAAACACACACACACACAGCCCCCTGCTCATAAACACACACACACAGCCCCTGCTCTCAAACACACATACACACACAGCCCCCTGCTCTCAAACACACACACACACACACACAGTGGCGTAGCGTGGGGGGGGGCTGGGGGGCCGTGGCCCCGGGCGCAGTTTTGTTAGGGGCGCATTCGCGCCCCTAAAACTGGCCCGGGGGTTGAGGGACCCAGATGCCGGGCAGCGCGGGAGCGCCTGCCCGGTCTTGAACAGTCCGTCCTGTGAAGTGGATGCGGCTGTGTGCGTGCGCAGCCGGTCACGTGGTCCGGCTAATCAGGTGGTACTGAGTCTCTGTACCACCTGACTGGCCGGACCGCGTGACCGGCTGCGCACGCACACAGCCGCATCCACTTCACAGGACGGACTGTTCAAGACCGGGCAGGCGCTCCCGCGCTGCCCGGCATCTGGGTCCCTCAACCCCCTGCCGGAGCTGGGGCAACAATCCAGGTGAGAGCTGGGGCAAATCCATGACCTGGGGGCAAATCCATGTGTGACCTGGGGGCAAATCCATGAGCTGGGGGCAAATCCATGAGCTGGGGGCAGTATCCATGAGCTGGGGGCAAATCCATGAGCTGGGGGCAGTATCCATGAGCTGGGGGCAAATCCATGAGTGAGCTGGGGCAAATCCATGAGTGAGCTGGGGCAAATCCATGAGCTGGGGGCAAATCCATGAGCTGGGGCAAATCCATGAGCTGGGGGCAAATCCATGAGCTGGGGGTAAATCCATGAGTGAGCTGGGGCAAATCCATGAGCTGGGGGCAAATCCATGAGTGAGCTGGGGCAAATCCATGAGTGAGCTGGGGGCAAATCCATGAGCTGGGGGCAAATCCATGAGCTGGGGGCAAATCCATGAGTGAGCTGGGGCAAATCCATGAGCTGGGGGCAAATCCATGAGCTGGGGGCAAATCCATGAGTGAGCTGGGGCAAATCCATGAGCTGGGGGCAAATCCAGGAGTGAGCTGGGGCAAATCCATGAGCTGGGGGCAAATCCATGAGTGAGCTGGGGCAAATCCATGAGTGAGCTGGGGGCAAATCCATGAGTGCAAGGATGGGGCAAATCCATGAGCTGGGGGCAAATCCATGAGTGAGCTGGGGCAAATCCATGAGCTGGGGGCAAATCCATGAGCTGGGGCAAATCCATGAGTGAGCTGGGGCAAATCCTTTGAGCTGGGGCAAATCCGCAAATGAGTGAGCTGGGGGGGGCAAATCCATGAGCTGGGGGGCAAATCCATGAGTTGAGCTGGGGGGCAAATCCATGAGCTGGGGCAAATCCATGAGTGAGCTGGGGGGCAAATCCATGAGCTGGGGCAAATCCATGAGTGAGCTGGGGGCAAATCCATGAGCTGGGGCAAATCCATGAGTGAGCTGGGGGCAAATCCATGAGTGAGCTGGGGGGCAAATCCATGAGCTGGGGCAAATCCATGAGCTGGGGAAAATCCATGAGTGAGCTGGGGGGCAAATCCATGAGCTGGGGCAAATCCATGAGTGAGCTGGGGGCAAATCCATGAGTGAGCTGGGGGGCAAATCCATGAGCTGGGGCAAATCCATGAGTGAGCTGGGGGGCAAATCCATGTGTGAGCTGGGGCAAATCCATGAGCTGGGGGCAAATCCATGAGCTGGGGCAATATCCATGTGAGAGCTGGGGCAATATCGATAACGTGTCCACAGGTTGGGGGGGGGCGCACAATTCTTGGCTGGCCCCGGGTGCTGACAACCCACGCTACGCCACTGCACACACACACACCCCTGTTCTCAAAAACACACACACAGCCCCTACTCTCAAACACACACCCAGCCCCTGCTCTCAAACACACACAGCCCCCTTTTCTCAAACACACACACACAGCCCCCTACTCTCAAACACACACACACACAGTCCCCTGCTCTCAAACACACACACACCCCTGCTCTCAAACACACACACACACACAGTCCCCTGCTCTCAAACATACACACACACAACAGCCCCCTGCTCTCAAACACACACATACAGCCCCTGCTCTCAAACACACACAGCCCCCTGCTCACAAACACACACACACAGCCCGCTGCTCTCAAACACACACACACACAGCCCCCTGCTCTCATACACACACACACAGCTCCCTGCTCTCACACACACACAGCCCCCTGCTCTCAACCACACACACACACACACACACAGCCCCCTGCGCTCAAACACACCCACACACACAGTCCCCTGCTCTCAAACACACACACACACACAGGCCCCTGCTCTTACACACACACACAGCCCCTGCTCTCAAACACACACACACACACACAGCCCCCTGCTCTCAAACACACACACTCTACCCCTGCTCTCAACACACACACACTACCCCTGCTCTCAAACATACACACACACACTACCCCCTGCTCTCAAACACACTCACACTACCCCCTGCTTTCAAACACACACACATTACCCCTTGCTCTCAAACACACACACACACTACCCCCTGCTCTCAAACACACACACACACACAGCCCCTTGCTCTCAACACATCACACACACACACACACACACACACACACAGCCCCTTGCTATCAAACACACACACAGCCCCTGCTCTCAAACACACATACACACAGCCCCCTACTCTCAAACACACACACACACACACAGCCCATGCTCTCAAACACACACACACTACCCCCTGCTCTCAAACACCACACACACACACACTACCCTCTGCGCTCAAACACACACACACACAGCCCCTTGCTCTCAAACACACACACACAGCCCCTTGCTCTCAAAAACACACACAGCCCCCTGCTCTCAAACACACACACAGCCCCTGTTCTCAAACACACACAGCCCCCTGTTCTCAAACACACACACACACACACACACAGCCCCCTGCTCTCAAACACACACACACAGCCCCCTGCTCGCAAACACACACACACCCCTGCTCTCAAACACACACACACACACACACACACCCATCCCCTGCACTCAAACACACTCAGCCCCCTGCTCTCAAACACACACACACAGCCCCTGCTCTCAAACACACACACACACACAGCCCCCATGCTCTCAAACACACACACACACAGCCCCTGCTCTCAAACACACCTACACACACAGCCCCCTGCTCTCACACACACACACACACCCCTGCTCTCAAAAACACACACACAGCCCCTGCTCTCAAACACACACACAGCCCCTGCTCTCAAACACACACAGCACCCTTTTCTCAAACACACACACACAGCACCCTTTTCTCAAACACACACACACAGCCCCCTACTCTCAAACACACACACAGTCCCCTGCTCTCAAACACACACCACACACAGTCCCCTGCTCTCAAACATACACACACACAGCCCCCTGCTCCCAACACACACATACAGCCCCTGCTCTCAAAACACACACAGCCCCCTGCTCACAAACACACACACACAGCCCGCTGCCTCTCAAAACACACACACACATCAGCCCCTGCTCCAAACACACACAGCCCCTGTTCTCAACACACACAACACACACACACAGCCCCCTGCGCTCAAACACACCCACACACAGTCCCCTGCTCTCTTACACACACACACACAGCCCCGCTCTCAAACACACAACACACACAGCCCCTGCCTCTCAAAACACACACACACACCCCTGCTCTCTAAAACACACACACACACTACCCCTGCTCTCAAACACAACACTGACCCTGCTCTCAAACACACACACTACCCCTGCTCTCAATCATACAAACACACTACCCCCTGCTCTCAAACACACACACTACCCCTGCTCTCAAACAAACACACACACACACACTACCCCTGCTCTCAAACACACACACACACACACACTACCCCCTGCTCTCAAACACACACACAGCCCCTTGCTCTCAAACACACACACACACACAGCCCCTTGCTCTCAAACACACACACACACAGCCCCTTGCTCTCAAACACACACACAGCCCCTGCTCTCAAACACACATACACACAGCCCCCTACTCTCAAACACACACAGCCCCCTGCTCTCAAACACACACACACACACACACAGCCCCTGCTCTCAAACACACATACACACACAACCCCCTGCTCTCTCTCTCTCACACACACACACACCCCTGCTCTCACACACACACAGCCCCTGCTCTCAAACACACACACAGCCCCCTGCTCTCAAACACACACACAGCTCCTGTTCTCAAACACACACAGCCCCCTGTTCTCAAACACACACACACACACACAGTCCACTGCTCTCAAACACACACACAGCCCCCTGCTCTCAAACACACACACACACCCCTGCTCTCAAAACACACACACACACAGCCCCTGCTCTCAAACATACCACACACACACAGCCCCCTGCTCTCAAACACACTCAGCCCCCTGCTCTCAAACACACACACAGTCCCCTGCTCTCAAACACACACACACACAGCCCCTGCTCTCAAACACACACACACACAGCCCCCTGCTCAAACACACACACACAGCCCCTGCTCTCAAACACACACACACACACAAGCCCCCTGCTCTCACACACACACACACACACACACACACACCCCTGCTCTCAAAAACACACACACAGCCCCTGCTCTCAAACACACACACAGCCCCTGCTCTTCAACCACACACAGCCCCCTTTCTCAAACACACACACAACACACACACACACAGCCCCTCTCTCAAAAACACACACACACACAACACAGTCCCCTGCTCTCAAACACACACACACAGCCCCCTGCTCTCAAAACACACACACACAGCCCCTGCTCTCAAACACACACAGCCCCTGCTCTCACAAAACAACACACACAGCCCTCTCTCAAACAAACCACACACACACACAGCCCCCTGCTCACAAACACACACACACCTTGCTCTCAACACACACACACACACAGCCCCTGCTCTCCAACATTACAACACACACACAACAGCCCCCTGCTCTCAAACACACACACACACCCCTGCTCTCAAACACACACAGCCCCTGCTCACAAACACATACACACAGCCTCTTGCTCTCAAACACAACACACAGCCCCTGCTCTCAAAACACACACACAGCCCCCTGCTCTCAAACACACACAGCCCCTGCTCTCAACAGACACACACTACCCCCTGCTCTCAAACACACACACATACTACCCCTGCTCTCAAACACACACACACTACCCCTGCTCTCAAACACACACACACAGCCCCCTGCTCTGAAACACACACAGCCCCCTGCTTTCAAACACACACAGCCCCCTGCTCTCAAACACACACACACACAGTCCCCTGCTCTCAAACACACACACGTACATAGCCCCCTGCTCGCAAACACACACACAGCCCCCTGCTCTCAAACAAACACACACAGCCCCCTGCTCTCTCACACACACACACGGCCCCCTGCTCTCAAACACACACACACACTACCCCCTGCTCTCAAACACACACACACACTACCCCCTGCTCTCAAACACACACACAGCCCCTTGCTCTCAAACACACACACAGTCCATGCTCTCGAAACACACACACACACTACCCCTGCTCTCAAACACACACACACACTACCCCCTGCTCTCAAACACACACACACTACCCCTGCTCTCAAACACACACACACACACACACTACCCCCTGCTCTCAAACACACACACACAGCCCCTTGCTCTCAAACACACACACAGCCCCTGCTCTCAAACACACATACACACAGCCCCCTACTCTCACACACACACAGCCCCTGCTATCAAACACACACAGTCCCCTGCTCTCAAACACACACACACACACACACACACAGCCCCTGCTCTCAAACACACATACACACAGCCCCCTGCTCTCACACACACACAGCCCCTGCTCTCAAACACACACAGCCCCCTGCTCTCAAACACACACACAGCCCCTGTTCTCAAGCACACACACACACACACACACACCACAGCCCCCTGCTCTCAAACACACACACACACACACCAGTCCCCTGCTCTCAAACACAACACACAGCCCCTGCTCTCAAACACACACACACACCCCCTGCTCTCAAACACACACACACAGTCCCCTGCTCTCAAACATACACACACACAGCCCCTGCACTCACAAACACACACACACACAACCCCCTGCTCTCAAAACACACACACACACAGCCCCCTGCTCTTCAAACACACTCAGCCCCCTGCTCAAACACACACACAGTCCCCTGCTCTCAAACACACACACACACACACACACACAGCTCCCCGCTCTCAAACACACACACACAGCCCCTGCTCTCAAACATACACACACACACAGCCCTTGCACTCAAACACACACACACACAACCCCCTGCTCTCAAACACACACACACACCCCCTGCTCTCAAACACACTCAGCCCCCTGCTCTCAAACACACACACTCTACCCCTGCTCTCAAACACACACACACACTACCCCTGCTCTCAAACATACACACACTACCCCCTGCTCTCAAACACACACACACACACACTACCCCTGCTCTCAAACATACAAACACACTACCCCCTGCTCTCAAACACACACACACTACCCCCTGCTCTCAAACACACACACACACACATCCCCTGCTCTCAAACACACACACACACACACACCTGCTCTCAAACACACACACACAGTCCCCTGCTCTCTAACATACAGACACACACAGCCCCTGCACTCAAACACACACACACACAACCCCCTGCTCTCAACACACACACACCGCCCCCTGCTCTCAAACACACTCAGCCCCCTGCTCTCAAACACACACACAGTCCCCTGCTCTCAAACACACACACACAGCCCCTGCTCTCAAACACACACACAGCCCCCTGCTCTCAAACACACACACACAGCCCCTGCTCTCAAACACACACACACACACACACACAGCTCCCCGCTCTCAAACACACACACACACAGCCCCTGCTCTCAAACATACACACACACACAGCCCCTGCACTCAAACACACACACACTACCCCTGCTCTCAATCATACAAACACACTACCCCCTGCTCTCAAACACACACACTACCCCCTGCTCTCAAACAATCACACACACACACACTACCCCTGCTCTCAAACAC
The DNA here is from genome assembly GCA_009667805.1 of Leptobrachium leishanense. Taxonomy (NCBI): domain Eukaryota; kingdom Metazoa; phylum Chordata; class Amphibia; order Anura; family Megophryidae; genus Leptobrachium; species Leptobrachium leishanense. The sequence continues at coordinate 291,537,452 of CM019063.1, read as the reverse complement.
ACACAGCCCCCTGCTCTCAAACAGACACACACTACCCCCTGCTCTCAAACACACACACATACTACCCCTGCTCTCAAACACACACACACTACCCCTGCTCTCAAACACACACACAAGCCCCTGCTCTGAAACACACACAGCCCCTGCTTTCAAACACACACAGCCCCCTGCTCTCAAACACACACACACAGTCCCCTGCTCTCAAACACACACACGTACATAGCCCCCTGCTCGCAACACACAACACAGCCCCTGCTCTCAAACAAACACACACAGCCCCCTGCTCTCTCACACACACACTACCCCCTGCTCTCAAACACACACACACTACCCCTGCTCTCAAACACACACACAGCCCCTGCTCTCAAACACACACACACAGTCCATGCTCTCGAAACACACACACACACCCCTGCTCTCAAACACACACACACACTACCCCTGCTCTCAAACACACACACACCTACCCTGCTCTCAAACACACACACACACTACCCCTGCTCTCAAAACACACACACACACACTACCCCCTGCTCTCAAACACACACACAGCCCCTTGCTCTCAAACACACACACAGCCCCTGCTCTCAAACACACATACACACAGCCCCCTACTCTCACACACACACAGCCCCTGCTATCAAACACACACAAGTCCCCCTGCTCTCAAACACACACACACACACACACACACAGCCCCTGCCTCCAAACACACATACACACAGCCCCCTGCTCTCACACACACACAGCCCCTGCTCTCAAACACACACAGCCCCCTGCTCTCAAACACACACACAGCCCCTGTTCTCAAGCACACAACACCACACACACACACACAGCCCCCTGCTCTCAAACACACACACACACACACAGTCCCCTGCTCTCAAACACACACACAGCCCCCTGCTCTCAAACACACACACACACCCCTGCTCTCAAACACACACACACAGTCCCCTGCTCTCAAACATACACACACACAGCCCCTGCACTCAAACACACACACACACACAACCCCCTGCTCTCAAACACACACACACACAGCCCCCTGCTCTCAAACACACTCAGCCCCCTGCTCTCAAACACACACACAGTCCCCTGCTCTCAAACACACACACACACACAGCTCCCCGCTCTCAAACACACACACACAGCCCCTGCTCTCAAACATACACACACACACAGCCCTTGCACTCAAACACACACACACACAACCCCCTGCTCTCAAACACACACACACAGCCCCCTGCTCTCAAACACACTCAGCCCCCTGCTCTCAAACACACACACAGCCCCCTGCTCTCAAACGCACACATACAGCCCCTGCTCTCAAACACACACAGCCCCCTGCTCACAAACACACACACACAGCCCGCTGCTCTCAAACACACACACACAGCCCCCTGCTCTTATACACACACACACAGCTCCCTGCTCTCACACACACACACACGGCCCCTGCTCTCAAACACACACAGCCCCTGCTCCCAAACACACACAGCCCCCTGTTCTCAAACACACACACACACACACACACACAGCCCCCTGCGCTCAAACACACCCACACACACAGTCCCCTGCTCTCACACACACACACACAGGCCCCTGCTCTCTTACACACACACACACAGCCCCTGCTCTCAAACACACACACACAGACACAGCCCCCTGCTCTCAAACACACACACACAGCCCCCTGCTCTCAAACACACACACTCAACCCCTGCTCTCAAACACACACACACACTACCCCTGCTCTCAAACATACACACACTACCCCCTGCTCTCAAACACACACACACTACCCCTGCTCTCAAACATACAAACACACTACCCCCTGCTCTCAAACACACACACACTACCCCTGCTCTCAAACACACACAAACACACACACACGCATCCCCCTGCTCTCAAACACACACACACACACACCTGCTCTCAAACACACACACACAGTCTCCTGCTCTCAAACATACACACACACACGACAGCCCCCTGCTCTCAAACACACACATACAGCCCCTGCTCTCAAACACACACAGCCCCCTGCTCACAAACACACACACACAGCCCGCTGCTCTCATACACACACACACAGCCCCCTGCTCTCAAACACACACACACACAGCCCCTGCTCTCAAACACACACACACAGCCCCCTGTTCTCAAACACACACACACACACAGCCCCCTGCGCTCAAACACACCCACACACACAGTCCCCTGCTCTCTTACACACACACACACAGCCTTCTGCTCTCAAACACACACACACACAGACAGCCCCTGCTCTCAAACACACACACACACTACCCCAGCTCTCAAACATACACACACACACTACCCCTGCTCTCAAACACACACACACTACCCCCTGCTCTCAAACAAACACACACACGCACACACTACCCCTGCTCTCAAACACACACACACACTACCTCCTGCTCTCAAACACACACACACACAGCCCCCTGCTCTGAAACACACACACACAGCCCCCTGCTTTCAAACACACACAGCCCCCTGCTCTCAAACACACACACAGTCCCCTGCTCTCAAACAACACACACACACAGCCCCCTGCTCTCAAACACATATACACAGACAGCCCCCTGCTCTCAATCACACACACAGCCCCTGCTCTCAAACACACACACGTACACAGCCCCCTGCTCTCAAACACACACACACACACAGCCCCCTGCTCTCTCTCACACACACACATGGCCCCCTGCTCTCAAACACACACCGCCCCCTGTTCTCAAATACACACACACAGTCCCCTGCTCTCAAACACAGAGACACACACACAGCCCCCTGCTCTCAAACACACATACACACACAGCCCCTGCTCTCAAACACACACACACAGCCCCTGCTCTCAAACACACACACAGCCCCTGCTCTCAAACACACACAGCCCCCTGCTCACAAACACACACACACACACAGCCCCCTGCTCTCAAACACACATACACACACACATAGTTTCATTACATAGTTACATAGGCTGAAAAAAGACATGCGTCCATCGGGTTCAGCCTCTCACACATCAACTACTGCTGTTGATCCAAAAGAAGGCAAAAAACCCAGTCTGAAATGCTTGTCAATATGCAACATACTGGGAAACAATTCCTTCTTGACCCCAGAATGGCAGTCAGATTTCTTCTTGGATCAAGAAGCTTTCACCCACATATTAAATATTATAACCCTTAATATTCTGTGTCTGCAGGAAGTCATCCAGTCACTTTTTAAACGTCTGTACAGTCTCACACCCAACCACCTCAACAGTCAGAGAATTCCACAGCTTTATTGTTCTCACCGTAAAATAACCCTTCCTATGCTTTAGGCTGAATTTTCTGTCTTCCAGTCTAAATGGGTGACCCAGTGTCCTGTGTATAGTCCTGTTACTGAATAGGTTATCAGACAATGGTTGATAATGGCCCTGTATATATTTATATAAGGTTATCAGATCCCCTCTAAGGCGCTGTTTCTCTAAACTAAACAGGTTTAAGCTTCTTAGTCTTTCCTCATAACTTAAACCTTCCATTCCCCTTATTAATTTAGTTCCCCGTCTCTGCACTATTTCTAGCGCTATAATATCCTTTTTTAAGACAGGTGCCCAAAATTGCACAGCATATTCAAGGTGCGGTCTGATCATTGATTTATACAGAGGCAAAATTATGTTTTCATCCCGAGAGTGAACTCCCCTTTTAATGCATGCCAATACCTTGCTGGGCTTGGCGGCTGCTGTTTGACATTGCACATTGTTACTTAGTTTGAAGTCTATGATTATTCCCAAATCCTTCTCCTGCTTGGATTTCCCTAACTCCGTACCATTTAGGGAATAAGTTGCTTGTGTGTTCTTCACTCCAAAGTGCATAACTTTGCATTATCTACATAAATTTCATCTGCCATTTAAGTGCCCAGTCCCCCAATCTATCTAAATCCCTCTGCAGCGAAGTAATATCCTGCTCACATTGTATTTCTTTTCCTAGTTTTGTGTCATCTGCAAACACTG